>JAMPTR010000008.1:5805679-8708519 GCA_023703485.1 Diaporthe caulivora
GTGGCCGCCTTGATGGCAGCCAAATTTGTGAGCCCAGCCTTCACAGCGTATTCAAGCTCCAGTGCCATGTTGACGCCGGGTGGCGTATCAGTCCCAAGAGCGAATATGCAGCCTGCGCCGATTGCCAACTTGTAGGCCGCAAGATGATGAGCACCGCAGATCTTCGCTTTCTCCCAAGTAGATGGGTCTAACCCTTCTCCCCCAGTGGAAAGCAGATACTCAGTAACAAGCCTGGTGGCCACGTAAACCGTCCCAGTCTTTTTGATGAGGTCAATGCACTCCTGATCGGCGAATGACACGTGCTCCACCGTCTTTACCCCAGCCTTAACTGCTGCCAATATACCCGCCTTTGCATGGACATGCGCTGCCACGGAACGACCTTGCCTTGCTGCCTCTTCGACGATAACCCTTAGCTCTTCCTCGCTGAACTGTGCGTATTGCACGTCATCGTCCCTTGAAATAACACCGCCAGAAGCCAGGACCTTGATGCACTTCGCCCCCCGTCGGATCTGCAACCTCACGGCACGGCGACACTCGTCCACACCATCAACGATGCAGCTGAAAGTCTCCCCGAAATGCCCCGGGGTGACCTTCATCACCCCGAGGTTCTCATATACAACCCCAGCAGGCAGGTTGAAGACGTCCCCATGCCCGGCCGTTTGTGACAGGCAGGCGCCGGCTGAGTAGATATTCGGCCCCACGATCTCGCCATCGGTAACGGCCTTTGCAACCTCGCACCCGTAGCCACCCACGTCGCGCATGCTCGTGTATCCGCGCTGAATTGCCTCCCAGCACCCGCGGGCGAGCCGCGCCCCGCCAGAAGCAGGGTGCATCGTGATGAAGCCCATATAGCCGGGCCCATCTCCGCCCAAGAAGCTGCCCCCGCCGAAGTGGACGTGGACGTCCCAGAGCCCCGGCATGACGTAGGGGACGCTATAGGAGCGGTGCGGGACCGAGGTGTATTTGCCGGGAATGTCAGATTGCTGACCGATCCATGCGATGAGCTTGTTTTCTATGACCAGTGCGCCGTCGTTGAGGGGATCGCCATCACCTGGGATCAGAAGGTCGGCTTTGATTATGGTGAATGACTTCTTTTTGGTGGCAGCGATGGTGCCGGCACTTTGGCCTGGCGCTCGGATAGTCATCCCATACGCCATTGAAAAGAGCTGCTTAGGAAAGCGATGTGCCTCCGTGTCAGAATGAGCGGTGCGCAGTGGCATGCCCGAGGTGCTGTCATCGTAGCCCGGCTGATATTCACCAGTGACTACTGGAACTGGGGCGGAGGAGTCCTGATTGTACGATTCAGCTGATCGTCGGGTCATATTGTGCGATGAATGGTGTAAGGTTTTGGGAGAGGTGATCACCCTCAGTTGAGATGGGTTACTTAAGACACGAAAGCAAGAGACAGATGTCAGCATGGGACTGCGGGGCCGGAAGGATTCCATGGTTGAGTGGCCGTATAGATAGAGTTCGGGATGGTATCTGCCGCTAATCCCTCGCAGGGAAGGTGATAAGCAAGTACAAACCATGCATGGTAAAAGGTACATATGTACAGTGCTACGCCGCTTATGAGCAAGGCCAATACTGTTCACAAAAAAATCGAAACCGCACGAAAAGGCCCCTGTTGATGGCTTCAACGATGGTACTGCATGTATGGGAATTTCTTCGCCTTCTGTGAGTTCTTAAGCACATGGGGCTTCAGGTGGCTTCAGCCTCGGTTGCACGACTCTCGGCAGTCAGACTCAATGTGATGGCTGCGTTGGAACCTTGGAAGACACTGCTCGAATTTTGAAGCCCAAAGGACACTTCCGAATCCGCAAATGAGACAAGTGGTTTCTCCTTCCTTACTTGTCTCCAAAACTTGCACACTTTAGCTTGATTCTTCATTCTGCATGGAAGGAACACTCCGCGACAATCCTCCCCTCCCTCCCTGGCGAGGTCCCCAAGTCTGGCGATTTGAGAAAACCAGAATAGTAACTGCATCTCACCCGTTGATGTCCATGTAGCATCAACTTTCCTATCCATACTATCATCTCTTTGGACAGCGAATAATTATCTCCTGTGCCGTCTATCCTCCCCAAGGCCTCATGCTTTGAACTTGGTCTCGGCAATTGCTGGACATCCTGGACACTGAGGAACACTGCAACAAAATGCAGAATAAAGACATCGATGCCAGCCTGGCTGGGCTCTCCCGCGACAGGATGGCAGTGATCCTCAAGGATCATGCAGCTGACCCCACGAACAAGGAGCGCATCGTGGCCGCCGTGGAGTTGGCACAGGTATGTCCGGCCGCGTCACCTACGCATTGAACGTGGCTTCTGACGCGTGCCATTCGTCTGTATAGTCCCCTGGCCCCCAGAACTCTGCCACGAGTGACTCGTTGCTCAGCCGTATTTCAGAACGAATTCGACGGACATTACACCGGGGACAGAAACCCCGACCCGCAAAAGCACCAAAGGCTGCGCTGAGTGACGTGCAAGTATGCGACAATTGCCACCGGTTGTTTCGGCTCTCGATGCTCAAGCATGATCGCCCGGGCTGCTGGGGCCATCCAGATATGTCCATTCTGTCATTCTCAAGGTCACCCTCGAGCAACACATCCAACCTCAAGGAACACCATCTGACCAGATGCTCGGCCCTCGTACAGGCAAGCTGGAAGACCTTCAGAATGTGATACGAGATGGACATAGATCCAAACTGGTGAGCCGGGACTTCTACGCTGTGGAAAATGGCGCTTGACCGACGCCATACAAATGCTGGACTTGCTGCCTCCGTTCGAAATCAGCTGATCCCTGCAGTTTCGTCCCGAGTCACATCTGTTCCACACCAGTGTCCAAGGCCGAAGCTGCATCGACGTAAATAGCAACCAGTTTTCGATGTTGCTATGTCCTGCCTCACATCTGGCTCTATGCAGAGAAAGTGCATCCAATGGTAGGTAGAAATACTCAGACGAGATGGACTTTTGCTGTGAATACCATGAAATAGCACGGTGTGATAGCCTCTTCCTTCGATGGAAATTGAGATGTTCTTTGCCGACTTTCCTGGAAAATACTAATGATATTACCAGCTCCGAAAGCTGTTCCTTCAGCACCTGGGCATCGAAATCGCTAGTTGTATCATCAAATACCTGTCATGGTTTAGAAAAAATGGTGGCTCCATCACTTTCGTTCCGTGTCTTTCAGGCCTGGATTGGCTCCCTCACCAGACCCTTGTTTGTGCCCCCGCTAAGGCCCATTTAACCTTATAAGCTGATGCCTCGCATGTGAGCTGTCGCATGCCCATGCGGTACAAGAGCATCCGCCGCCTCCGTCTCACTGTCACGGCTCAAACAAAATTGTGAGTATTGCTGGGTCGAGATGCAAAGGTAAGCAGAACTGGCAGACTGCAGACTTTGAGCTGTAGGATTTGCTCTCCCCAGTTGATCGACAAGTTACCGCCGAGGCCCACTAAATGGCCGCTGTGGCGGTCTCGGCTGCTGCGGTGGTCTGCCCGCGATTCAGCAACGAACCGATGCACATGGGTCCTGGCGTTGCATCGAGCAGTTCAGCTCGATGGGACTAGCCCAGCCATTCATCGACCAAAGTGGAATGGCTTCCTGCAGTGCGACCCCTGTGCGGCTCCTCTTGTGAGGGCCGTTGCCAGCAGACTCTTTTTCTCAAACTTCTCCTCACTCATAGAGCCTCATTGCTGCGCTGGTGTCTGAGGGGTTTTCCTGAACCTACGTCCCAGAAGAACCAACCCACCATGGCCGATCTCGTCGCAATATGCCAAGACCAAGTTTGAAAGGCCCTAGGCTCGGGCCGGGCCCGTTTCCAGTCCGGGAGTGGCTGACGGCCTATTCCCGCGGCGATGTGAACCGGCACAAGCAACTGAACGACTGGAGACATGGCCCCGATGGCTGGGTGGACTTGGCTCCTAAGGCGTAAGAATCGCACTCTACTCCCTCCAATTCGGCGTGTGTTCTGACATGGCTTTTGCTGTAGGGGTCCCTATTTGACCCATGTCAAATCATTGGCGAAACAATGGCCGCACTTGCAACTGCTGGCCGACTTCATGGATGTTGGTACGCATCCTATCAGATGGAACCCGCAAGCTCCAGGCGGATATCCTGAGGATGCTTTGGAGAAAGGTGTGCCGGACGTTACAATTCATCGTCACTGCCCATGAGCTTAGCTGACATTGATTTGCAGATAAGTGCAGGCGAGAACGCATGGAAAGGACAAACGTGTGTCTTCTGGAGTATCCAAAAAAAGGACCTGGCGTCGAGTCAAAGTACTTCGATACCTCTAACGACCTCAAGAACTGCCTCTCTACGATGTCGGAAACTGAATCTGTCAAAATGAGGCTATACGTGGTAGAAGACTTGTCTCGCAACGTCATCGAGGTTCTCGGCTCCCACTTCAAGGTTGATCCGTCCTTCTTCCGAGAGCACATAGTTGATTACGCTTGGTATAACACCAGTAAGTTGTCACAACCCGTCACACACACGCTGATTTCCTGTCTTTGGAGATTTGCGCTGAAATAATATTGGCAGGCGACTGGTGGCGTGATCCCCCTAATCTCGACATAGTTTCCAGACGCCAGAACTGGTTTCAGCTTCGCTTTGTGAGGGCAAGGAACTTCCTCGACAGTCCACGATTCAAGAATGGCGTCGAAGAGTCGAAACAATTCAATGTCTTCCGCCGATTGGATCGTGATTTCAACAGTAACAATTTTTGGGACAAACACGATAAGGAAGAGGCCCAAGTGGGGCTCAACCGAAGCAGAGCAACGTGTTGGATACAGCAACCTGAGAAGGAGAGCGGCATTACATACGGTATACTCTTGTTGGATCCCACCGTCAAGACCGGGAATCCTCTGTGGCTCAAATATCGCAATTGGGCGCAGACTCCGCCAATGGGGGAACCTGCACCAAAAGATTCGTCGCCTCCGAGCGACAACTTCTTCGAGGACTTCATATACTGGGCGAAAAAGCCCGACACGTTCAACTTCGAGGGCTCCGGAAACTCTTCTTCCGCGATCTGCGTCCCAACGCAGGCACTTCTGCATCTTGTCTGCACCGAGTGGCTCACTATGGTGGACTACATCAAGACCCGCCTGAACCAGGTGGACTGGGGGATCGCTTTCCCGGATGATTTCCTGGAGAAAGAGGAGCAGATTGACGAGCATCTGACCAAGCTGCACCACTGGAGGCGGGTGGTGCCTCTCTACCGCGAGATGATCACCGAGACGTTCTTGCGCGTGTTCCGGGAGACGGCCCATCCGAATAAGATGCACCCCGGCCGCAACACACACGACCCAGCTCCAAAGCAACTCAGCGCCCTGAGCTCTTTGATGGACACCGATTGCATCAATGCGTACAAGCAGGACTTTTCGCTTGTGTTGGGATATATGGAGGAGTTCCAAATGAGGATCGATCGCCTGACAGATGTCGTCACCGCGGTGATTAATATGGGTGATTCACGAAGGGGCTACAAGGACAACAAGAATCTCCGTAAGTAATCCCGTCCATTCCATCAGCCCTGATCCATCAATTCAAGATGACATAGGTCATTTGAAGACCTGGACTGGATTTGATGGCCGTCGAGACTAACATTGTTCAGAATGGCTGACCTGGCTCGCGACATTCTTCATCCCACTCAGTTTTGTTGCAACTCTGCTATCAATGACGACAGACCCCATTGAGAAACTTGGGCCCATCACCCGTCTATGGGCAATAGTAGCAGTGCCCAGTGGGCTGACAATCATGATTGTGGTAGGTATTTTCAGTGTTGCCAAGTGGAGGAGGGCGATTCGGAAATTCTGGTCCGAATTCCCATGGTTTGGAGAATCAAGACCCTTCAAGTCGAAGAGAATTTGAGAAGTCAATCTTGATTGAGGACTAAGACTGCATGAGCTGGCATCTACACCAACACGTCGAATGTTGTCCGTTCGGTCAAAATTGGTCATTTTTGGTTGCATGACATCACGATTTATGATTGCATGGTAAACAGCGATTTTTACTGCTTTGAGGCTATGGAGGTCGAATGGCATGTCTCTTTTCAATTGCTAGCCAGGTATTGATGGAGTTATAGAAATCTGAATCTACAGAACTCACTCGTTGTGTCTTGAAAGTCGGGCGAGGAGCGTGCCACACACTGCAGCTTCCTGCCGGGCGAAAATAAGTCCCGGGCAAACAGCTTGCAATGAGACCATTGCATCAGACCATGGGACATTCCTCAGGTACCACATTTATAGAGTTGATTTCACTCAAGGGGCACGAAAATGAATGGGCAGAAACTGCTCTTAGAATTTTGATCAGTGAAGCCTACAAGGGTTCAGCTATGTACATGCAAATGCTATATATGTCCTGCAAGAAGCAAAAGTGAATCTTCTATCGGCGCCACGACTCCGCAACCAGGCTCACGGGAGATCGTGTGTTGTTTTTGACGGCAACGGCGCGTTGGTTCTCCCACCATTTTTTAAGCTGGTGTAACCATCTGTTTCCTAAGCTAATGACTTAGAGGGCCTTGAAGGTGCTACCGATCTCACCGAACTTGATGTTCGAGTAGATCACGGTCGCGTCGGCGGCGCTATCCTCAATGTCGGCGGGAGCTCCGGAGCTGGTAGCACAACTGCCACGCTCGGCACCGGGGTCCTTGGAGTCAACGGGGTAGGTGGAGTCGAGCCAGAGCATGTTGGCGTAGTGCTGCAAATCTTATATCAGTATGATGTGATGAGATACTCATTGTGTGAGTGATTCAAGACTTACGTCGTCCCACAGAGACATGACCAGGACCATACCGTCCTTCATGGCAGTCGTCATGGCGTCGAAGCCACCCTTCTCCTTGAAGGTGTCGGTTTGGTTGGTGGCAGCCTTCTGGGCAGTGCAGAACTCATCATTTATAGAGTTTCCTGAGACTCCCTCGAGGTCAGACTCGGCGTTGCCAATAGTCTTGCCGTCCTGGACGTAGAAGCGCTTGATCTCGCTCAGGGCACCGGCATCATCGGTCAGGAACTGGGTAACGACGGTGAACACCTTGGAGGTGTCAACGAACTCGGAGCCCTTGCCGTAGAAGGAGGTGTTTCCGAAGCGGTAAGGGTTGAAGTCACACCCGTCAGGGTCGCAGACACCAGCGTTGCGGTCGGAGGAGTAGGTGCCTCCGCAGCTGTCACCCTCACACATGGTCTGAGAGGTGTTGGTGCAGGAGTGGGGGGTCAGGGCAGTGGACACGACGTTGGCCTCCCAGACGTCCATCTCGGCACAGCACGAGCCATCTGCAGTATTGAAAGTTAGCTTTCAAAGAACTACCCAATAAGTTCCGAAGCGGGTTTAAAATATCCCCGGAAGCTGCTTACGGGTACCAACACCCGCGTTGGCATCGTTGGAGGACGGCTCCCAACCGTCGACATTGGCCACTCCGTTGATGAACTTCAGGTCACGGGGGCACTGGGCATCACCTGGGTATACGTCAGCCACATGCCATGAAAATCATTCCAAGGATCAGGGGAAAACTATACAGTAGCCAGTTCCGTACTCAGCACCGGCCTTGTTGCCAGCATATTTGGACTTGCCACCGTCGGCATCCATGGAGACGAAGTACAGGGCTCCGTTCAGGCCGCAAGGCAGCTTGGACACATCGACATCGAAGGTGAACTCCTTGCCCAGGAGGTCAAACATCTGGTACTCCGTGTCGGAGGCCATGAGGAAAGTGCGGGAACCAACGTTCTTGTCGGCTCCCTGGGTCACGAAGCTGAGCTTCAGGGCACTGTCGTCGGACGTGATTCCGTAGGTGGCCTCGTAGTCGGCGCCATCGACGCAGCAGTTGGAAGCACAGGTCTCATCATCAGGGCAGAGCTCAGCGTTCCACTCGTTGCCGGTGTAGCAGTTGGTAGAGCCGGAGGTATCGTGGGCCCAACGCCAGTTGGCATCGATGGTCACGGATCCCGAGGTGTTGGTGCAACCAGAAGCAGTGCACTCGGACCAGGAAAGCGAGGGCTTGGTCTCGGTGGTGGTTGTGCAGGCTTGCTGTGCGCGGCTGGCCGCAGCGAAGAGGGCAGAAACAAGGGCAGCTCGCTGCGCCATTTTGAACGATAGAAGATAGTTAGAAAGGATTGAAGAAAAAGAATGTGATGCTGAACCAGACTAGCTGATGATGAGGATGGTGATGTTCCAAATCGATGCCCAAAGTATGTGGAATGTGGCCAGTACTTATACTCAACAATGCCAGGTCCCCTTGGTTCCCTTCGTGACAGGACTGCCCATACTTTCGGATTCAATCCGCCATGCTCGCGCTCAACGAAGCTCTACAGATGATCTGATGAGGCCGTTGTTCCTCCATCAACCCTCGTCAGATGCGCTTCCACTGCAATTTTGCAGATGGAGTCGGGACTCGGTCGGGCCCCCAATTCCATCCGCAGGGTCAGGGATCGGCTTCGCATCAAGTCCACAGCCTGCGTCACAGTAGCCGCCATGAGTCGTCCAGAGTTGGGTCGGCGGCGTCAAGGGGTTAGAGTTCGCTAAGCGTAATGCTGGCAGGGGGTGTTGACGGGATGTTACCCCTGATGGAAGCATCATATTTAGACAGGCCATGCCTAAACAGTGCTTCCTACCCCAAGGGATCGAATCGCAGGGTTTCTCCACAGCGGCAGACGATTGCCATTCTTGGACCTAAAGCTTGTGCCTGACAAGCAGTCTGGGATGATGCCAGTGGGGAGATAGTGCGGGCATTGGTGGAGACGTGAGCTGCTCCTCTGTATGGAACAGCTGATGTTTTGTTTCGACGGGGCCGAAATGCTACCGCGGGTGAAGATCTGCACCTCGACCGCGAGCTGGCGGTGGGCCGTTGACAGAGCCGTTGACTGTTTCCCCGTGGTGTTTGCCCTTGCCGAGGTCCCACGATTTCGCTTTGCTGGAGAATGAGTGTTTACTGGATCTCAGAGCACCGCGTCATGTGTTGCTGTAATGGTGATCCGAGCGTGTGCCGGGGACAAGTTTGCCCCATTTATTCTTGTACGAAACCGACTAAGCCCGGTATACCGACTGCCGAGGCCATCACCGTCCTTGGTACCGAACCAGTTGGGTGCTACGGTGGGAAAGAACTCCTCCCTGGACAACTATTGAGCCGCATTGCCCCAGTACCTAAGTATGCTAAGAACAGCCTCTGATTGATGTTGCCTTGGCTGCAAAGCTTAGCCCAAAAGGGGCAGTCAATAGGGCTGAAAGGTCTCATCTCGCCCACCGCGAATGAGCGCTTGGCCAGATTGGGGATTGCTAACTTGCAAGTACCTCTACCTAGGTATCCCACCGCAAAAGACTGACAGGTAGTATGGCGCTTGGTAGACCGACTCCTGCTTGTGCCTCAGTGACAAATAATATGCTCAGTTGGTCTCCAGTCGGACGCGCCTCCGAGGGGGAAGCTGTCGCCCTGAAATCTGCAGCTGTCACATTTCCTTGCCTCCACCCACAAGCATACAGTACGTAACTACTGCAGCGTCATGTTTCCTCGAGATCGGCGCTCGACTGTCCTTGGTGGAAAAACGCAGCGGTTCATCCCAAGTTCTCTACCACTTGATTATCGTGGTCCGGAGATCGGATGATCTGGGGTCAAATGGGTCTCCACCGCTGGCACTGCCGGGGGTCCAGGGTACTCGTCATGCATGAAACATAGTCTACTCCTTGCAAAGCCCACACCGGCGCTTGCGTTCAACTCTGACCCAAGGGCTTGCTCCGAGAGAAACATGAATGGCATAGGACGTGATAAAACCAGCAATTCACCTTGCCGACGTGAGCGAGCCTGCCAATTCTGGTCACAGATAGCATCTGGCAATTTTGGTCTCAACGGCGTGACTTCGCGTGTGTTCGACGTCTTTCATAGTCAACTAGTCATACGCTAGCTCGAAAAAACAAGCTCGGTGGATGTCCTGTCAAGCAGACCCACACCATGAACAACTGATCGACGAGACAGCAGTTCTTGCCAGGGCTATGCTTCCTGGATCACCCGCCAGGTTGTTCACTCCCAGTCAGATATGGCTCATTTGACCCTGCAAACCCCTTTCATGAGCAATTTACAGAAAACATGCCAGGTCCTCGGGCTGCGAAAGGGAGGGGGGTGATGAAACATCATCATCACCATCATTGATTCTCACTTGACTCGCTTGAATGAGGTCGGGATCGTCACGTGGCCTGGACGATTCAAATAGAACAAATGGAAGGGCATAAAGCAGTTCCAGCACAATTCAATCTCATGCGGCAACGAGTTACATAGATTGTATCCGGCCAACCACCGAACGCGGAATCCCCTGTTTCAATTATATGCAGCCCCGGCCCTTCCGGCAAGGTAAGGAATGAGGAAGAGCATTGAATGACCGAGGCGTTCTCATGGACTACACACATTCTTGCGTCCATCTTCAGGGCACAAATTTATGTCTCTCCTTCAACCTCGCCGTTAGTATTTAAAAAAATTTCTTTCCGCCTGCCAGCACGTCGTTTCCAATGTTCAGTGTATGGCCAAGGAGATATCATGTTTGCATGCAATGGAAAGATCCCAGCATTCTGCCTTATATTTCATGTTGTGGCGCCAAAGTCGGTACCGCTGCTCACTTGACACGGCCTTGAGGTTCTACAAGGTCCTCTAATATGCAACAATTGGTAGTGTGGTTACCTAGCTATTTTGCAACGATGCTTCAAACGTGAGATACCTCCAGCAGAAGATAGCTGGTTTCGTTCATAACCCGGTCACAGTGCCCTTGTCTTTTTTTTTTTTTTAAAAAAAAAAGCCTCGGGGCGGTTCCTCCATACAGTCGTAAGCACTCTAAGACTCAGCGCTAGATATAAACACGATACTGATAACAGTCAGCAGAAGAGAGGTGCCTCTTTTTCAAACTCTCCGCATTGCTTGCTATGAACTCCCATTTCTCGGACGCCTGCTACAACTGCCTGGCTTTCATCTCTGGCAGTTGGAGGGCAGGGTCAGATATCCGTCCAGCATCATCATCCCATCGGTTTCATGGAGGCGATCGCAATCACGTTGATGGTTTCTACCCATTCGAATGAACATATGGAGCTATGGGAATGGAAGAAGCCAGTGCCGAACTGACACTGGAAGAAACACGGCCTGCCCCTTCCCTCCAGAGCAAAGTATTTCTTGCTGCTGCCACACTCAGGTACACAAGAGGCTCAACTGGTTCTATTTATTACAATCAATACAGCCTAGGGCTAGGGTTAACCCGATACGAAACCCAGGCTCTTGCAGCCCGCCTCGCCTTCCCTGACGAGAATCGCCCTCCCCTGGGGAGGAAGTGGCTGAGGGCTTTCCTCTTCAGCCACCCTGAACTTAGAAGCCGAAAGAATCAACTAATCGAGGCTCGTCGGCTGAGGGCGACGACGAAGACGAATATTGAGACTTGGTTTGACCTCCTCCAATTGCCTATCGTCAAGTCTATTGTCCCTCGCAACCGCTGGAACGATGATGAGGGAGGAATGATTGAAGGGCGTTCTGAGAGCGTTCTGACCATCGGCTATTCGGGTGATAGCCCTATCAGCCAATTGGACTATAATTCGAGAGCGTGGACCTCCTATATTGAGTGTATTAACGCTCTAGGGAAGCGCCTTGACCCATTAGTTATAATTAAAGGAAATAGCGTTCAGCAGCAGTGGTTTCCTATAGTCCTTGAGAATTTCGACAACTGGAAATTTACGGCAACGAAGAAGGCGTGGATGGAGGAAAAAATAGCTATTGAGTGGGTGAGGAGAGTCTTCATTCCTCAAATGAAGCCAGAGGACCCCAACGAGTGGCATATATTGGTTATCGACGGGCACCATAGCCATACGACGATCGATTTTATGTGGGAATGCTTCTCGAATCGAATATGTATACTCTTCTTGCCGGCACATACCTCCCACGTGCTCCAGCCCCTCGATGTTGGGGTCTTCGCGCCGCTCAAAGCCTCCTTCAGGAAGCACTTGCACGCTCTTGGGCAATTCGATTCCTCAACCGCAGCGACGAAGCGGCGGTTTCTTTATTGCTATTTAAGGACACGCGAAGAGGCAATTACAGAGGAAAATATTTGTTCTGGGTGGAGAGCGACGGGTCTTTGGCCCGTCTCCCTGCTAAGGGCCCTGGGAAGCCACATTATCCTCGAAAACCACCTGAAACAAGCGGAATCAGTTAAATCGAGTGGTCTGAATAGCTTTATTGGGCCAAATGGAACGCCTGAGTATATTTTTTGACCACTGGAGCCCAACTTCTCCACCCCGAAAAGGTCCCAAGAGATGCGCCGGGTTATAACTGATTATGAGCATCAGAAACATTCAAGCCCTACACAACGACACCTCCTCAGAAAAGTCCTCAAGGCATACTATAAGAAGTAGAAGAAGTTAAAGATGAGCTTACGAAAAAATAAGCAGCTGGAGAGTCAAATTGAAGCCAGCAAGAAGATCAAGAGGAAGAAGGTCATAGTTGACCCAAACGCGGCTTTCGCCAATATTGAGGCTATTCAGAAGGCCAAAATCGAAGCCGGCGAGATATCTCCTGATAGCGACGATTCTAAAGATTCCTCATTACCAACGAGGGAGGGATCTGTCATCGTTGTGGCGGGCAATTGACGTTGGAAATAGCTTCAATCGTTGACGAGGAGGTGCGGCGGATCAGGGGGTGCGGCGGATCAGGGGGTGCGGCGGATCAGGGGGTGCGGCGAATGTGCCCCCCCCCCGTTAAACGTGCAAAGAAAGGAGCGGATGAAAGGCGAATTTGATCGATCATGTGAAGTTTCAGATTTCATGACGCATCTACCAATTACCTTGAAGGACCCCACAATTCCATTCACATTTACTCTGGTAGCGGAAGTTGGGTTACGGGGCCCATGGCTTTGGGGCTCATTTGCGATACTGATACATGGTGGACGGGCGCCATTTTCGAGACCATTCACAGTAGTCATTGATAATACACAATAAACGACTTGACCTCTTTGCGAAGGCTCAGCTCCATTCTCCTACTACAAGCAGTTGACAGAAATAACAGCTGAAACGGGACTGTTTATGTAGTCAGAAATGTACAGCAGCCAGTAAGTCACCAGTAGCCATTTTAAAATCCTCACAACGTCGAGGCCCAAGACAGAACCGTGGAATATAAGACGTGCCAGTGTACATGATACAACAGTGACTTGAGAGCTTGTAGCGTTTCCATGAGTGTATCGTACCGTTTGATGGTCTACCGCATTTTGGGTGTCGTTTGATTGTTGCCCACAAGTGCTCGAGTTAAACCCTGCGACTGCCGGCACCACCAAATATTGTGTACTTATATGGATGCTGAAATGGGTGCTTCCGGTTTGGTCAATGCCAAAGTGATGGTCTCTCATTCTTCTGAACTTTTGTTTGACGCTTCCCAGACTTTCCTGTGAAGCGGCCATTGCGTTTCGACACTCACGTGAGGGCGCGACAAGACTCCTGAAACAGTGATAGGCCCAAGAGCCTTACGCTCGGGGCTTACGGACGACTCGTCTGATCTTGGCTGCCGTGCCACAACCCTCGGCATCTACGTCAGCCCGTTGACACAACTTTTGAAACTCGACCTTATTTCAACCTTTCAACATCCTCAGGCTTCGACTGACAGCTCCGAGAAACACATAGCTACCCACCACCAGCTGATCCGGCAGACCCTGCATGCATACAGCCTTTCGGCACTGCCCTTACAAAATTTTGATCTGCAATGTCAAACCGGCCGATATGCGGCACCGACACGCCGGACCCGTGGATCGTCGCGGCTCACGGCAAATTCTACCTCACCTTCACGCTGGGTAACCGCGTCGAGATCTGGCAGTCTCCACACCTGGAAAAATTCCACGCATGTCAAAAGAGTGTCATATGGGTGCGTTTTGCCATAGTCTACATGATGCCCTGAAATTTTAACGGCGCAAAACTTATCCTTCGCGCCCGGTACAGTCATCAAATCGCATGGCATCGGAATAGCAACGTGGGAGTCAAAGCTCTTTACGGACAGGTCGGAAATGTCTTTTTCCTGATTATCATGAACACTAACACGTACTTTTTTCGGAGCAGCAACCATCACCCGGCTCGCCCTGGTCCGCCGACATCTGTAAGTGATTCCTCAGAAGTCATCACCTCTGCTTGTACTATGAAGTATCCGATAGGCCTTGCTTGCTGAACAATCTTTAGGGGCACCCGAGCTTCATTATCTGAATGGAGCATGGTACATCTACACGTGCGCTGCCCCACCAGGGGTCGGTAATCCAGGCCATCGCACTGTGCTTTTGAAATCTGCCAAACCTGATCCCATGGATCCCAGCGGTTGGCAGTTCCTTGGCCCGCTCAAGGGAATGCCTGATCACTGGTCCATCGACGCGACGGTCTTCTCGGTCAGTGGCCACGACCTGTACTGCTGCTGGTCTGGATGGCCGCTTGGGGATCACAGTGACACCCAGCAGGATCTCTTCATTATCAAGATGGCATCGCCCGAGGAGGCCATACGAGACACACTCCTCTGCATCTCAAAAGCGGATCAGCCGTGGGAGCGACCGGATAACGGCCGGCGAGGCGTGAATGAGGGGCCGACATGGGTCAACTTCTCCGGGTTCCGAGGCATTGTCTACTCTGCCCACGGAAGCTGGACCAGTGATTACAAGTTGGCGCTTCTGGCACTGGTCGGCCAAGACCCCCTACGGCCCGAGAGTTGGACGAAGAGGCAGGCGCCGCTCTTGGTCAGCGACCGAAATCGAGGCGGTCCATTTGGGCCTGGCCATGCCAGTTTCCTACCAAGTCCACACAACGATGGTCGGATTTTCTGTGTTTACCACGGGACTGAGAAGGAAGGAGAAGGTTGGTAAGTTATATCATCCAATGGCTTCCCGGTACCCGGAATCAAACGTGTTTCGAATACGTCGCATCACAGCATGTACCCGCAACATGGCGATGTGCAGTAGGCTATGCACAAGTGGTTTTGCTAACAGAATCCGACAGGAACAACAGGAAAGCCCGGATCATGAATCTCGGCCCGGAGTGCTTCTCGCCGAATGCTTCGCCCGTCTGCTGCGCTTATCAAGGCGGTTTCCCAGGTGTTGGCCCGGTCGGTGGCAACACCCGCGACAAGGTGGAAGATACGATTAGCAAGATCGTGGACAAGGCACCCGCACAGGTGAGAGGGCAGCTGCAGGGTATTTTCGGAAAAGCAAAGAAGTTCTTCTAGCTGTCACCGGAGGGTGCGAGAGGGCAGAGGGTAGCCGTCAGCGGCCAGAGATGTTCACTTTCGAATGTTCAATCACCCTTCACGACCCAAGGCATAAAGGTAGTAAGGTCATAAATAGATCCAAAAATAGGGCAAGAAAGAAAAGACCACACTTTGCATGCCGTTTTGTGGATTGATTGTAGTGTTATGAACCAACACGAGGGCACCTAGGGAACCCGTTCCGAAGACCCAAGCAATCAGGAACAGATGCCACGATGTTGCCCCGTACGCACTAAGTAACACAGTCCGAACACACACAGGGTTCGGGTCAGGGACCCACCCAAGAACCAATGGATCACTGAATCACCAGGTGAGCCACAGATCCATGGATCACCGGATCACCATGTGAGCCACAGAGCCAACTGAAGAGTCGGAACATATAAGGACATGGTCATCACCACAACAGATAGCTTTTATAGAACAGACTCTTCAGTCGTCAATATAAGTATTCAGTCCAACAACTGGATAGCCTCACAGCTAGTGATCATTGCCGCTTCGACGAGGAACAGTGTCTTCGTATTACGGACAGTCAATTATCACCTCTACGCCGCTCTGCTAACATAAATCCTACAGGTTACCTACTAAACCCTACAAAGGTTTGGTGTGATCATTAAACAAGGAAGCCTTTTATTTATTAGCGTTAGCTAAGATTCCTTTAATGGTAACCTATACGTTGGTTTTAATATATTATGTCAGGGGTCTTTGGGGAAGATGCTGGGTAAAAGATTGCTAGTGGGCAGATCAGGACCTAAACATTCTGTACTATGTTTTGATGCCTACCTAATAGTTGTGATTGCAGCACGTCTGGTCACGTATTATATAGCCTGCCCATTTCCTATGGATGACAGTGCTCACAGCTCATCCCTAGCCATAGCTAGGGATGCTTATTCCTTGCCATAGCCAGGGCTGCTCATCCCTTGCTGGGGCGCCTTAGCCTGAGCCCTGACAGGCCCGAAGTGGTGCCTTCCAACATATTACTTCATTGAAGAGTAAGAATAATACTTATAAAATTTCCTTATAAAACTAAAAGAATTTTGAAAAAAATCGCACGTTAAGAGATTATATTTATAAACGTAAACCTAACGCAGTTATAAGTATAAGATGTGTTAAATGTAAACTAATTAACTTAGAAGAAGATCTGATAATTCATAATAGTTTCTTTTAATAGAAAGTATTTGAAATATAAGTTTTAAGCTTAAGATTTACTTAGTAAGATCGAGGGTTTTGTTTTTTATTAATACTTCTTATACTAATAAATAAATCTTTTATTTAAATATAAAACCTAGTACCGAGCTTTTATTTAAACTGACCTTATAAAAGGAATTAACTATTATTGTGGGTATAAGTCGTATCGTGGGTGCGACGCACGCTGAGGGAGGTGTACAGTAGATAGCCAAACTGCTGACGGTCCGTCCGCCAGCTGGTACCAGCTGGCGGTGCACAGACCACTGCAGCCAAACCATAGCTGCGATGGGAAGGCCGAAGCCTTCGGCTACCCCTTCCCTCGAACAACAACGAACCAACAAAGAGATGAATACAACCGTACCGAGCAACACTCGTGTGCACACATGAAAACCGATCAGCAGTTATACATATATAATTATGCTTTATTATATTTTAAATAAAGATATCAATAAATTGAGTAATATGTTAATCGGTAGTGTAATGGGATGAACCCTTGTCAACAGAACTCAGGGCCAGGGCCCTTCGTACGACCCACTGACCCACAGCATGATTCCCCACAGAACCTGCTAGCATCTACAAGAAGGACCAACGAAGGACGACAACCAAGTATATAGTTCAGTAGGAACCTGTACGATAGTCAAAGAGGACAGACTTCTCTCCCCAGAGAAGTCATCTTGTTCATAGAGAACCAGACGTTAGAGTGTGACACTCAGTCTAGACCCTTACAGCTACTTAACATATTAAGTATAGTACTTAAAATAAATAAATTAAGGTTAACACTCCATTTACTTTATAATAACCTAACTCCTTATTTAATAAAGAAGTATTAACCCTTTTATTTATTAATAAGTAGATTATATAGTATTATAAGAAGAAAAAGTTAAAGTTTTATAACCTTATAAATATTATTACCTAGCGTAATCCTTAGTTAAGAGTTAGAAGTAACCCCTAATTTAGCTCTCTTATAGTTACTCTTATAAGTAATAGGATTCAGGAGAACTAGCTGTCGGCTGAGCTTACGATCGTAAGGGTTAAAGTGCTGGTGTTGTATTGTGTAGGTTGGAGGTTTGCACTGTGGGCGGCAAGGCGCCCAGGACCTTGCTGACTGGTCTGATGACTAAGCTCTAGGCTACCTTGCACGTCACTATTCCCACACCAGCTATTCCTTTATTTCCGAGCCGCAAGGAAGCACAAGCATGGAATATCCAGCTCCACTGCCCTAAAAGAGGCAGCCGGACACTCGCAATCCCGCCGTGCCGGCGCTTCTTAATAGTGACAAATTCTAAGTCTCGCTAGGCCCGCCCTACCATGTGAGTTCCACCCTCTTAACTGGGCATCAGACTCTTGTCAGAGCCCAATTCCTACTTGATGCCGCCAAATAATCTATAAGACATTTACTCGTCACTGTTCAGAGCAACACAGCGAAATCGATTACCCACAACTACATTGTCTCGTGTCCAAATGGCACAATTATTGTCATTCCGGCTTCGTGGAGAAACTCGTCAAAGCATAGAAGTATTCCATAAAGGCATTGGGTCAATCACCAGATACCCTTCATCATTAATTCATTAAATACACCTTATCATTCATCCACAAATACACTTCATAGCTCACCCAACGAGCAGCATTCGTCGTCACCGTCTCGCCCATATACCTCTGCAAGACACCTCCACGGCACAATGGCTGTTTCAGAAACCGAAAATTCCAAGGACAGCACCATTGACGCCGCTCACAAGATGCGCAAGTCCAAGGCGCGATCCCGCGACTATGCAAGACGTCATCTGACGATAGCGGAACAGGGTAGTGACTCAGTGAGGGTCGCCTTGCTCGGGGCTTCCATGCTCGAGCGCATGGAAACGACAGGACAATGGGAAGCCCTTGAACCATGGCCATCGACTACCATGGCATCCGATGCAGACATGCAGGCCCTTAACGACGCGAAAGGGGACACGGACGAGGCCCCAATCACTCGGGTGCAGGGAGTCGCAAATTTCGGCTGCGGCGGCGACAAGATTGAGAACATACTGTGGCGAGCAGTCAGCGATCCATCTGAGAATCTCAGAAGACTGGTTGAGGAGTTGGTCTCCATGCGGGAAGGCACCGACTCCACTCCCAGACAAAATCTGAAGCTTTGGATCTGTGCGACGCCATCGAACAATTTGCACCGCCGGCACGGTCTGAAGAGGGAGCATTTATTGGCATAGGAAGTTCTGCTCAAATACCTCTATTACCACAGCCATGAGGGAACGAAATTCCTGGTGACCGGGATATTCTATCGAACAGACATACCAAAAGAGCTGATTGATAAGGCAAATGACGACTCGAAAGCTCTCGTCGGGAAACTCGAGGAGGATCTATGCCCTGGTGTCGGGAACGATGGGTTGGCGTTACCTGCTTGGGACCGCGCCAATGGAACCTTCAGGTTCTTGCCTGCCCCAGAGATAAATGACTTCAGCCAGTGGTTGGAAGACCACGTCCACCTGCATGAGGATGGTTATCGAAAGTGGACGCGGACACTCCTACCAAAGGCGCACGAAATGCTTCAATAGAAGGTCATTCACCAGACAACATGGAGATTACAGTGTTTCTATGCTTGCTTGGAACCATTATTGAATGTTAGAAACGGCGTAGACCGATATAACGCGAAGTTGATTAGGTCTTTCTTCTGGTTTTGAGTGCAGAGATTGGCACTAGGGAAAATGCAGGTCAATGGTATATGCCATAGCGAATAAGATATTGTTGCTCACGCCCAGTGCAATTTGCACACCCACACATCCAAGGTTATCTTGGCAGAAGTGTATAGGTTACATGTATTGTGAGCATTTCTATTCCGGCAGTGGGTGTTAGGAGTGGGTGTTAAAGGTGTAAGTGATAGTACTTAGGTAGGTGTGGGTGTAGACGTTGATGACCGTGGATGTTAGGCGATGTACCGATGTACCCTCCAAGTGCGTGGGCGCGAATCTCTCTCTGTTTTCCTTGTTTATTCCGCCACTAGGATTGAGATTGTGGCCTTGCTCGGCTCTATTTGGGCAACAACCATGTCCAGATGTATATGCTAGTAGAGTATGGGCATGTCTGCTCTGCCATCGAGTTTCACCTCAAGTATTTCGCGTCTTGCACTTCTATTTCCTCAAACATATGCAGTGTTTGGCAACACCTCTCGCAGATGATCGTCATCCGAGCGCCCACACATGAATAACTGAAACATAAGTCATGTGGCACGTTAGCGACCTCGACATGCAACGCAGAGGCTCTCGCGTAAGCCACCCCTCGCATCTGACCAGGGCTTGCGCGTTGGTAAGCAAAACCCATTTAGGGTAATCTCCGCGAGCGTGCTGTAGATAGCATCCATACACGTACTATGTAATGTAACTGCCAGGTCGGGCGGTCTGTTGTGACATCGCCCTCGGTGGACGGTGCATTGTGGTCACGGGGGTCGGATCTTCCTGCAAACCCCCATGACCCCGAGCTCTGAGTACCTACCTAGGTAGATGGTACCTGGTCACTTCGGCAAGTGGCTACGCTGCGCAGCAATCGACTGATACCTGCATTGTGCCTAGGCTGATCACCTTCATCCGCGGGGTACATTTGCATCGTGGTAGGTGAGGACTTGGTGGCAATATCGATAACTTAACCTTTTGAGGAGTATAGTCAGACGCGTGAGAGACGGGAAGTGGAGGCAGTCATTCCCTTGGTACTTTCGGTATGTTCGTCTCATTCGTGATCGTCGAAAGGCCAAATGGACCCCTTCATAGCCGAAAAGTATTTGTCTGCAATCACGGCAGTTTGTGCATCCGATGCCTTCTCATCTTGAAAGGTTAATACGTGATTGGTGAGATACCCCAGCCCTGCAGCGTGTGGGATTCAGGCTCGCAAGAGGATGGAGGGGGTGAGGGGGATTGGAGTACGGGTTCATTACCAGATCTGTCGGCTGGAGTGTAGGATCGCGATGTGGAGGTAACGGGGCGGTCAGGTAGCAGAGAGGGCCTGCATGATGAAACGAGATACCAGGTACTCAGGTCGGGGCTTAGCATGATGGCGCCTCATGCTGGTTGTTCGGTTAGACGAGCTGTGCGAGAGAGCGAAGAGAGGCCATGGAGGAGAAAGGATGATTGTCTTGGCATGCACAGAGTATCTGTCTCGTCTGAACCGCCTGTTCATGCCACGTTCTCGACACGTTCTCGGCATTATGGCTGCACATGGAAGCCTCCCGTGAAGTTGCCCGCTTATAATCCGTGGTACTATCACCGTCTGTTCCCTCCCTCTGTGGGACCCTCCCTAGGAGAGAAAAGGCTATTTAGTGGGCTGTAGGAAATGCCCTATCGATAGCCCTGAGACCGCTTTCTGCAATGGCATGTACTACTGCAAGCGGGCTGCAGGAAGCTGCAGGAAGCTGCATGTTTCGTAGGGGCGATTTGGATCGGGCCTCGCAATGATTGGTGATGGCTCTGGCTGGCCTGCTTTATCCATGTATATAAAAAGGGAATATTATCCCAAAGAGCACATGAATAGCCTTGGGAAGCTCTGAAGATACCGTTGTACACCTCCTCCAGGATCCCAAACGTTGAATCTTGTTGTACAGTTTCTATTGGCGTTTTTAGACCCACCAGGTCACACTTTGCCCAAATTGTTAGCCAAAGCGACTTTGGGTGGAGAAGTCCACATTTAACGTTTGGGATCCCTGTGGAGGTGTACCATATGTCTGAATAATCGGGGCCCTGTTTCATCTCTTGGCACTCGAAGGCACAAATTGTGAAGAACATCTTGACATTGTGCGATGCTCGCGTGGGGGTAAGAAAATCCGCCTGCGGACCTATCTGCCAAGGCATGATGCCACGACTTTTCGACGGCTGTGTGCAAAACATGCAACAGTCAAAACACACACTTGCTTCTACATTTTCCCTCCCAATTTCCTCGCTCCAAGCAGCAGGGAATCCTTCGGGCAGGGAGAAGCCCAGCAGAGCAGCCAGTAACCTGTAGATGAGATCGTCAATCAAGATCCTTCGAGTCATCATAGTGAACGAGCGTACACAAGGAGAGCGAGCCTGGCCAAACCATTTTGACTTTGGGCGCGCACGCCCGTGCCACCGCTGCAGATACTATTCACGCCAGGCCTTGTTGAGGGGCCGGGGGTGGGGTTGGCCGGGTACCTCGGCGGCGCGTCTGGCCAGTGTATGACTTACTCCGGGCTGCAGATCCTTAAACGAAGAAGTAAACCTTAAAAAATTCCACAGCACGTTTTGGCTGATCATAGATTGCCGACAGCAACAGGTGTCTGAGGCCTTTTCTTTCACGTGCTCGCCTCACAATCGCCAGATGAACTATTCGGAGCCAGCCTCGGCGGATTCCGAATGCACCTGTGATGCATTGAGCTTCCCATCTTGACGCCATCTTGCGCACTGTTCCCTCTAGATCGATGCGGTTGCGTGTGAGGGGAAGCTGGGCGTCGCAGTCACCTCGCCCTGTAGCCCATGGTGCTATAGACGCCCTGGCCTCAGCTAAGGCGCAGGCTGCCAATAACGCTCGATGTTTCGAATCTTAATTCGATAGACCGTCGGATAAAGCACGGACGACGGCCTCGTTAGCATTAATGACTCGTGCCATCCCATGCTTCTCGGGCTTTTCTTCCAGCCCAATCTGTCCCCAGTGTGTAGACTCAATTGGGGACTGCCGAGTGCTTCTGCACAATTGTTGTTTGATTATGCCACGAGAACAATACCGGGCTTGGGCTGGGTGTTTGTGACACTGTTTTCAGGGTAGCAATATCAAATCCACAGTGTATCAGCTGTAGCTCCCCCGGTTTTGAAAGTCCCATGCCGCAGCGAACACCGTGCCCAACGCTAGGTAACGTAGCTTGGGAGCCGTTCAATCGGCTTGCATGAAGCGAATGGAGCTGGCAGGCGGGGCGTGTCTGGGCTGGCCATCCGATCCGGGGGTGGCGCTCGAACCTGGCAAGGGGAGTCATGGCTGTCCGAACATGGGCGCACACCTTAGCTGGGCTTCTGGGCTGAGCTTTTGACATGGGCAAGGTTGATGCCCACAAGATAGAGTTGGCTACTGCAGCCCCGGCACTGGGAGGCACACGAACTGCGCATGTTACAGAGTCTGGGTCCCAACGGTGCGTGGAATGCTGCATCGCCCGGGGGGTCCATGGCCCTCGGGTCGCTAGCGGTGTGTGACAAACTCTATGGGCAGAAGCAGAGGTCCCGGATGGTTGGTCGATTATGGTTTGGGCCGTTTTTGATATAACTTGGCGAGCTTTCATCTTTTCTAGATCATCATCTCAAACCGCGCTCAGCATCCACTTTTATGTGCAGTAGTTCGTGATCTTCTTTCCCCCCTGGTTACGGCCTCGTTCGCAGATGTCGTGAACATGTCGGCAACCTCATCCAGCGTCGCGGATGACTCGGACGTCTTCTCCACAGAGTCGCAGAGCGGCACAGTGATCATCGTCAGCGCAGTCCTTACCGGTCTCTCAACTATTGTGGTTCTACTGAGGCTTTACACGCGCCAGTTCATTCTGAAGACGGCTGGTGCAGATGACTGGACAATGGGCCTCGCTCAGCTTTTGAGCATAGCAGCAGGAACCTCAACTATTCTTGGTATGGGAGCCGTATCTTGTGTATTCACAAAAGAGTCTAATGAGGCACACAGAGGCGCATTATGGCCTCGGTCGCCACATAGGAACGCTAAGCAAGGAGAATGTTCTTAGGTCACTTGAGGTAAGGGACCTACATGTCTACGGCTTCCCATCGTTACATCGTCTCTGACTAACGAGTAACGCGCAGTGTCTCTTCGGTGCTATATTCAGCTATAACTTTGGCATGAACGTCATAAAGGTTTCCTTCCTACTGCAGTACCGCCGCATATTTCCAAGCCACGGCCTTCGTGTTGTCTGCCTCTGGGGCCTGGTGTTTGTAGGATTCTGGACAATCATCCAAGGAGTCCTCCTCACAATAACTTGCATTCCTCTGGCAACAATCCAGCCTAGCACAGCATCTTGGTGTCTCAACACTCTCCCGATCTGGGAGTTTACGTCGGCTGTGGGTCTCATCACCGACTTTGCTATTTTTCTACTCCCAATGCCGAGTATATGGAAGCTGCCTATATCCCCGCGACAGAGGATAGTACTCTTCGCGATTTTCGGCCTTGGGTTTTTGTAAGTAACTAGAGACCCTTGATTTCTTTGGTTTTAACTTGGCTTCTTATACTTTGAACAGTGTTTGCATCGTATCGATAGTTCGCATCCCTACGCTCCGAGCGGCATCGATGGCAACAGACCCGACGTGGAACAATGTTTCAGCCGCCCTGTGGACACTGACCGAGCTCAATGTCGCTATCCTATGCTCCAGTCTGCCAGTACTGAGGCCGCTGGTGTTTAAGTCGTCCGGTCGCGGAAGCAAGAAGACAATCACAGGCGACGCCGCCAAGAATCCGTCAAAGCAAAACTCGAAAGGCGATGCGGTGGAGCTTACCACAACATCGCGGAGAAAAACTATGAGGTCGGTGGTCTCGGGGCCGAACGAAAGTTCGGACGAGCTGGTGCATAGCACCATCGACGAGATGATGTATGGCCCCGGTGAGCCTGGGAGCAGACCCGGAGCCGGATATAACACCGCAGTGCTCACTGATGATAATGCGGCGGAGCTGGGGCAGGGGCAGTCAGTGAAAACTTGGATATACAGCGATAAAAGGGATGATTGATTAGATGGTGTGGCTGTGACACCTAGTAATGACTTGAGCTCCAGTCTCTACAGCTAATTACAGCGCTTCCTTCCCAGCAAGCACGATTTGTTCTGGCTTCGCGTCGACGTCATGTTTCACCACCAAGTTACGAGTCGTCCAAACTCATCGCTAGTTCTCTGGCTTCTTAATTCGGTGCACCCACGGTATCTTGCCCTCGAATGGCTCCTCGCCCTCCAAAAAGTCCAGACACAAGGCCTTGCTGATCGCAGGCGAGCCCTTGAACTTGAGCATGAGCTTGTTGGGATTGGGTATCGCGGGGATCACATACTGGTCCACGAGCCAGTATGCTGTATTGGGCCAGGCGCATAATCTGGTTGTGTGCTTTGAGAATTTGTAGTCGTCCAACACCCCTTCCCTCCGTGCATCTCGGTAACGGTAGAACAGCGCACCCAAATCGTCCTGACTGGGCGTGACGTCCTTGTCGCCAGGCTCAAGCAGACGGTGGAGCTCGTTGACGAGCGCAACGACGTCTTGCAGGGCATTGTTGAACCCGAGACCAGCGTTTGGGGTAAACTTGTGGCAGGCGTCGCCGGCCAGGACGATACGGCCTCCGCTCCAGTGCTCCAGGATACCCTCCTCGAGGTTCGCCATGCCGCCGGAAGTCCTATGGGGGAACACGTCCTTGACCTTTAGGCGGTCGCCGATTTTCATGTCGGCGTGCTTGGCGGCGAATTCCTCCATGTCCTGCCCGGTGAATTTCACTCGCTCCGTGGCTGGCGTTTCGAGCATCTCATATACAAAGAGCCACCCGCGGTTGTGGCCGTTCAGCAACTGAAGTGAGGTCTTGTTGGCGTGGGTGATGCAGTGGTCGCCGGGTGCGAACTCCCAACGCCTCGGAAACGAGCACCACATGGTCTTATACGAGTGCTCAAATGGTACGATATCGTTAACTGGGGCGTCTGGGGATTTCCTTATTGACAGCTCCCGCATGAGTATCCTGGTCTGGCTGTGCACGCCGTCCGCACCAAGGACGATAGACCCTTCATAAGTCGATCCATCGGCACATGTGACAACTACACCGTCTTCCGTGTCCTCAATTTTCTCGAGTTTCTTATTCGTATGAATTCGCGCCTTGTCGTCTTCATTGAGACCATCATATATGGCTTCAATAAGCTCGGCTCTGTGAAACATGACCGAGAAAGAGCCATGGCTGGAAGTTTTTGGTCAGCTGATGCTTGTGAGACAAGTTCGTTCGGGCGGAGACAAACTTCTCTCTGATTGTATGCGGGTACCAACTCTCCATGTACTTTCCAAGGGTCGTGTAGTCTGCCCAGCGTAGAACCTCGTGGCCTATGTTTCGCAACTTCTCAAGAAGCCCGAGTTGGGCGAACACGCGAAGGTTGTGCGGGAAAAGAACAAGGGACGCCCCAGCATCTTCAACAATCTGGGGCCGCCGCTCCAACACGACAAAGTCGATCCCTGCCTTTGAAAGGGCATGGGCGGCCGACAAGCCCGTGGGGCCGGCGCCTATGATAATTACCTTGAAGTCTGACATAACGAAGGTTTCCTATTGCGCGAGGAATAGAGTCGTACGGGGCACAGGAAATAGCAATAATTTGCCAGTCAATAGGGGTTCTTAGAGCTTTTAAGCCTCAGGTATCGTGCCGTGGACCCGACGTTGTGGATGAAGGTCTGTTCTTCCGGCTCCACATGCCGCACATGGATGTGGATCAGGCCACAGCCACCTCAGAGATTTCGCACAAGCCGAGCGATGCGATCCATCACTTATGGTTCGACACTTCGACCTGCAGAAACGACAGGTAAGAAAATAATGAAAACGCAACGACCAGAAGAAGCATAGAAGTAATTCCTTAAGAATCGAAATACCATAGAAGTGTGCATTGTTCAAAGGGCTGTCAGACGAAACGGGCCCATTGTTTTGCCAATCTGACAGCTCCTCGCACTGGGCCGACTCTCATAATCTCAAGGCCCACGATTGTGGCTGAGCGAGGTGAAGTCAGTGCTGGGTCCCAAGCATGCATCAGGGCAACTGAAATGTGAACAAGAAGCAGCGGTCAACTTTGCCAGCGTGCTGTGGGGAACGAGAGCTAAGGCATGTAGATCGAGACAATCAGGGAGACTCATATGGTCGCGGTCTTCTGTTCATGATCTATCATGATCATCCTCAGGCACAATTGCGACGGCCAGGATCAGCTGCCAGTACGAAGTGAACTTGCTAACCTATATTTTGTGGAGATGATTTGTGGCTGAGAAGTGCATGTGGTCCGCTATTGGGGAGCTACAAGCAAGGCAAAATAATCTCAAGAAAGGAAGTGATTACTTGCAGCTACTATTCGGCCAGGAATCGTTGCCATTTATACACACACACACACACACCAGCCTTGATGAAAATGACGTTCGCTAGTGAAATATTGGTCTCGAGGCTGTAGTTCGTCCGTTGTGAGCTGTAGCACATTCACTACAATAGCAGTGCAATCCAAAGCCGTTTCTGAAAACAATTGAAGCCAGTAACTCAACTAACTTACGCCGGCCACTTAGAGCAAGCAGAATTCGTTACCACGTAGAGACTCACGGAAAGAATTCTAGTGATCTTTGAATATTTTTCTGCTATATTCTTAGAAGTCAATGTGATGAGGCAGCTACCGGTAACGTTAGTTTGAAATTTCAAAAGTGACGGGATTCACCAATGGGCCCGAAATGGGATTTGCCAAGAGCAACACCATTCCCCACCTAACTCAAAGGGCAAAGCTAGAGCTACCTGGCTAAGGGCCAGAAGGGCAATGTAACCTAATATAGTGTATAATTTGTATAAGGTGTTTTTATAGTAGTATTAAGCTATTATAATATATATTACTTTTAATTTAATATTTTCTTAAATATGTAAAATAACCTTTTTCTTTTATATAATCAAATTAAATTCTAGTAAATACTTTTCAGTTCAATATAATTAAGTTTTATAGTTAATTGTTTTTAATATTAATTAATGAATTTAATATAAATATTACAGTATTTAAAGTAAAATTATTATAACTTTTAATATTTTTTATTTTTGTTTATATTATAAATAGTTTTTAATTTTTAAAAGCTTTAACGTGGTTTACCAGTGTGTGTCCGATATCAGTGTGTGTCTGATTTTTTCAACTTTACCTAACCTTTGTCAACCCCAGCACCCCCCCAGGGCGAGTAATCTATAAAAAGTTAGCACCAATTGGTGCCAACTAGTCTAAATTCCTTATTTCCAATTGATTTTGTCAATTTGGCGTGGCTGGCGTGGGTGTAGGGTGGGTTTGAACAGGGTGGCTTTTGGTGAGAAAATCGCACTTCGCACCAAATGGTGCCAACTTCAGCCTCGAAATCGCGGTCCGCCGCGGACCACCAACACACATATATTCGCACTAATTAGTGCTAACTAGGCTAGATTTGCTATAATATAGTTGGAATCTGATCCGTTAGACCCTTCTACCTCTTTCTCACATGTTCTTGTATTATGCCCACTCTCGCCGCAGTTGCTACAGCGTCGTTTACTCGGTCCGCCGCGGACCGCCTCCTCTACACCACCAGCTATTTCAGCAGCTAGCCGCTTCCCCCTTCCTTTTTCTTCAATTATCGTTTAAGATTCCTTAATACTAAGCACCCCTCCAAGCTGCACTCGCGTTCTTTTGGCCCTCCGGCGTTTAGCGAGTGCTAGATTGGACTTCTCAAGTGTGCAAACCCGATTCTTTAAAAAGATAAGCTCGTTCACCATCACTTATATACCCTTTACCATCTAGTTAACAGCCTTAATAATTAGTATAGGAGAGCTACCCTGATGGGCGGAGATCCTGCCTTTGATATAAGTTGATTGCTTGACGGTTTATTGTATACTGGAGGGTGTTTGAGACTCCCGTTGCTGGGGAGAAATAGGGACGGATGGTACTGGAGTTCTGATGCGAACATCAAGCTTGGAAATAATAGAGTCCGGGTCCCAAGGTATTATTCCAGCTCCCCTAAATGCAGATTTGATATTATCTTTTGTAAAGGTCTTATCGTGGGCTGTCTTGAACGCAATGAAGAACTCGCTCTTAGTGATATGGTTAATAGAAGCCCGGACGAAGTCGCTGATTTCCTAGCCATAGGTGTGCTTTAGAGGCGAATATAACGCGATATCTAGTGGCTGAAGTAAATGAGAGGAATGCAGCGGCATACTGATGGGAATAATGTTGTTCTCCTTGCAGTATTGGTTAAACTCAACCGATATATAGCTCTCATAATTATCCACAATCAACATCCGGTAATCCGCATCTCTCTTAGGTTTTGTATACTTGTTAAAGTGCTGAATCCATTCTAGGCCAGTCTCATTATCTGTCTATCCATTTAGAATAGGCTTAATCACTCAGGAGGGGGGGAAACCCGACTCTGTAGTCCAGCTTGCAAGGTGATAGGCGCCCTGAACGATGACGAACGGCGGGATACACCAGCCCGTTACATTAATGCATTTAATAGCTGTTGCCCATTCCCGGTTGCCAGGCTAAATAGATTTGGCCTTTCTACGCTTATTAACACGTGTAATCACCATTGATACGGTAATCATACCCATTATAAAGCCGGCCTCGTCAAAGTTATAGAGGTTGTTATCAATGATCCTATACTTGGCTATCATGTTACAGAGGAGTCGAAACCAGTTCCTAATAGCCTCTGGATCTTCACAGAGGGCCCTCTGGTAGTCATAGGGACGATTAAATCTGGTTTTTAAGCTTGGTTGTACATCCACGAAGCGTCGTGCCCAGTTCTTGCCAACCGGCTTGCCGTCACGCGATGCCAGCAGGAGGTTGGCCATATCTTCCACACCAGAAAGTCGCATTGGAAATCCTCGTATATCTTGCTCAATAATATGTTAAATAAGCGTTTGCTCTTCAAGTAGGTCAAGTTTATAGGTGTTAACGTGTAAATCTTCACGTGTATGTTGGCGGTTTATCCTTCTTCGTAAGGTTCGTTCGTGGACGGAAAAGGTCTTTGCAGCCTGAGGTATAGTTATAGGTTTCATGTCGTTTTTTTTTGATTTCTGAATAGCTTGGATAGCTAAAAGTATTTTGCCCTCTTGAGATATAGGATACATATCTTTATTGTTGATTTCTGACGCGTTGAATGTCTAAATAGGTAGGTTAGTGCAAGAATGACGCGAAAATCAGGGACACGACTAGCACTAAAAAAGGGCTATCCCATACAAACCTTAATACTTCCCAGCCCCCCTGCACCCACGCCAGCCACGCTAAATTGATAAAATCAATTGGAAATAAGGAATTTAGACTAGTTGGCACTAATTGGTGCTAACTTTTTATAGATTACTCGCCCTAGGGGGTGCTCGGGTTGACAAAAGTTAGGTAAAGTTGAAAAAATCGGACACACACTGATATCGGACACACACTGGTAAACCACGTTATTGCTTTATTAGAATATATATAATATTGAAATTTGAGAATAACTATAGTAATTAATGAGATTTTATTAAAAGATATATAAAATATTAAATTATTATATTTTTATAAGTTTATATATATAATAAACGTTAATAGAATTATCCTTATTATTTAATTTATATTAAATAATTAAGTTTAGCTTAAAATAAAGCTTAACGTGGTTTACCACATGGTGGCCGATATCACATTATAGCCGATTTTTGCTATATCTGCCAACTTCTGTCAACCCCAACACCCACCCAGTGCAGAATATTTAATAAAAGTTGGCACCAATTAGTGCTAACTACTCTTAATTGCTTATTTTCCATCAATTTTATTAATTTAGAGGGGTTGGCGGGGCTGCAGTGCCAGTCTAAAGTCATAAACTTTTGGTAGCAAAATCAGCTTCCCCACCAAAACGGAGTATTCCAGACTGTAATGATCACACCAAACCTTTGTAGGGTCTAGTAGGTAACCTGTAGGGTTTATGTTAGCAGAGCGGCGTAGAGGTGATACTTGGCTGTTCGTAATACGAAGACACTGTTCTCTTCTTAAGCGGTAATGATCACTAGCTGTGAGGCTATCCAGTTGTGAGACTGAATACTTAGATTGACGACTGAAGAGTCTGTTCTATGAAAGCTATCTATGGTGGTGATAACCACGTCCTTATATGTTCCGACTCTTCAGTCCCTATGTTGCCTATGTGCCTAGTCAACATAGGCGTTCCATATGTTGACTATGTTCCTAGGCTATATAGTCATAACCCTAACCCCAGTCTTGGCAGGCTATGCTTACCCCGCTATCAAGTGCCTGCGGGGTTGCGTTGTGGCATCTAGTCTTTGATTTGCTTAGGCCCCCCAAAGGGGTACCTGGCGTGCCAACGTGTTGGTTCATAACACAGACATGCAGGATCAGCCTCAATCTACACCAGTCAGGTCAACTATTTGGGCGGTCCGCCGCGGACCGCTTAAGAATGTACTATTATACACTCAGAATCTGGATGATTAGAGTTCTTTATATCTTTCTTGCAAGTTATTACATAGTGCCCGGGGTTGCCGCAGTTGCCACATCGCCGAACAGACGTTCCGTCGCGGACTGTCTCCTCAGCCCCACCGCTTATTTCACCAGCTAGCCGCTTCCCCTTTTGTTTCTCTTGGATAATAGCTTGGGAATCCTCAATACTAAGTGCTCCTCCAAGCTGGACTCGGGTCGTTTAGCCTTCCGGCATTTAGTGAGTGCTGTGTTAGCCTCCTGAAGTGTCCGGGTCTGTTCGCTTATAAGAGTAATTAAATGCGCCATAACCTATACCCCCTTTACCATCCTGTTAATAGCCTCCATAATTGGTATAGGGGAGCTTCCCTGATAGGCAGAGATCCTGCCTTTAATATAACTTGATTGCTTAATAGTTTGTTGAGCATTGGATGGTGTTTGATACTCCTAATGCTGGGGAGAGATAAGAAGGGACTGTGCCGGAGTTTATAGACGGATATCAAGCCGGGAAATAACAGATTCCGGGTCCCAAGGTGAGATTTCAGCTCCCTTAAATGCAGACTGAATATTGTCCTTTGTAAAGGTCTTATTATGGGCTGCTATGAATGCAAAAAAGAACTCAGACTTGGTGATGTGGTTGATAGAAGCCCGGATGAAGAGGTTGATCTGGTCGCTATATGTGCGCTTCAGAGGTGAATATAACGCGACATCTAGTAGCTGGAGCAAATGAGAAGAATGCGGCGGTATGCTAACAGAGATGATGTTGTTATCCTTACAGTACTGATTGAACTCAGCTGATATATGGCTTTCATAGCCATCCAGTATCAACATATGGTATATGCCCTTTATCCGCTTCTTAGTGTGCTTATCGAAATGCCGAATCCATTCCAAACTAGTCTTATTATCTATTTATCCATTTAGAGTAGATTTGGTTACCCAGTCCTTTAGAAACCCCGACTTTGTAGCCCAGCTTATAAGGTGGTAAGCGCCTTGAACGATCACGAATAGTGGAATATACTAGCCCGTTGCATTGATGCATTCAATAACTGTGGCCCATTCCCGGTTACCAGGCTGGACTGATTTGGCCTTTCCACGCTTATCGACGTGTATGATAACCATTAACGCGGCGATTATGCTCATCATGAAGCCGGTCTCATCGAAGTTGTATAGGTCGTTATCCGTGATCCCATACTTAGCCATCATATTACGGAGGAGCCTAAACCAGTTCCCAATAACTTCTGGATCCTCACAGAGGGCCCTCTGATAGTTATAGGGACGATTGAACTTGGTCTTCAGGCTTGGTTGTAGATCCACGAAGCGTCGAGCCCAGTGCTTACCGACAGGTTTGGCATCTCGCGATGCTAGCAGCAGGTTGGCCATATCTTCCACACCAGAAAGTCGCAATGGAAATCCTCGGGCAACTTGCTCAATGATGTATCGGATAAGCGTTTGCTCTTCGATTTGGTCAAGTTTATGTTTGTTAATGCGTGATTCCTCGGGACTACGTTCTTGGTTCACCCTTCCGCGTAGGGTTCGTTCTGGGACGTGAAAGATTTGTGCTGCTTGAGGGATACTTAAGGGTTTCGCGTTTTTTTTTTTTCGACTTATTGATTGCTTAAATAGCTAGAAGGATTTTATCTTCTTTTAATGAAGGATACATACTGTAATTATTGATTTCTAGCGCGTTAAATGTTTAAGTAGGTGGATTAAAGTAAGATTAACGCGAAAAACCAGGACGCGACTAGCACCAAAAAAAAGCCATCTCATATAAACCTTAATAACTCTCAATCACACTGCACGCCCGCCAACCCCTCTAAATTGACGAAATCAATTGGAAATAAGCGATTGGAAGCAGTTGGCACCAATTGGTGCCAACTTTTATTAAATATTCTGCACTGGGTGGGTGCTGGGGTTGACAGAAGTTGGCAGATATAGCAAAAATCGGCCACAATGTGATATCGGCCACGATGTGGTAAACCACGTTATATTTAAACTTAAGTATTACAATAATTCTTCATTTTTAACAAAGTTAATATATGAATTATTATATTGGAAAATGATAATAATTATTCTAAAAGAATTATGTATTTGAAAAGAGTTAAAATATCTTTTTAAAAAAGACATTAGAGGTGTGGATTTCTGAGCGACTGTCAAGTGCCCATGCCCCTATGGGCTATAGCCAATCAAATGACACGGTTTGGAGTTAGTCAGCCAGAGGGCCGACTACTACACAAACCGTCAGGGCGACGAGATTAGCGATAGCATCTTCCTCCTCGATAAGCAGAAATCAGAACCCGTACCCAAACACGTACGGTCTGCTTCAACCCATTTGCACGTGCAAAGACCCCTTGACCCTCGCCGTCAGGGCCGTACCAACAAGAGGATTAGTTTAATAAATAATTAAATATTTCAGTATTTAAAGGTGGTGCAGACCGTTGGGGGTGTGCCAGTCTGATAGATTAGCTTACGTAAGCAGGAAGGGCCAGCTTACCTGACCTTCTGCCCACACCCTGCCAGGCAAACCTTCCTCTATTAGACAACCAACCTACAAAATCAACTGCAAGATTCCCAACCGTACCGTGCTACACCAAAAGGCGGTTAGAAAAAAAGGGTTGGCATATAATTGAAAGTATAATTATAATTAAATGAATATAATTAAAGTAAAATAATTATAAACCTTCAGTAACTTTTATACTTAAAAGAACAGTTATTTATATATAAATAAGAACTTGTAAATTTTTAAAATATTAAATAGGGGAATTTGATATATAAATAGCTACTGAATTTCTTATAAACTGATATTAAATCTATCCCCTTCTTCACACTGAAATTTTAGAACTTCTTCCTGAAATGTGGAATCATCACCTTATAAGATATTACGTAAGCAAACATGCTTATATTATACAACATTAAACACGGTTTACAAATATATATAGTATTTATTTATAATTAAGCTCCCTTGATAAATGAACATAAATAAAAAGTCCTTTATATATAATAAAATAAAATATTCTTTTATTAATAACTTATTATCTATAAGAGCTAATTAGCTATAAGCTATATGTTTCATACGGTATTACTTTATACTACTATATAACCCTATAATTCATGCTTACGTAATCTGCTTACGGAAGCGGGTTTCTAGAACCTTCTATGTGGAAGACCTTCACATCTATATAGGAACACGACCTTTCTTCTTTCAGACTAGTATTCTTCCACCCACTTCGAAGGAATTCGATATTATATAATAATATGCTAATAATTAGCTAATTGATTACTAATTAACAGTCTCTGATTAGTAATTAATTAATTCCCAGATATTCTATATAGTCTAAAAGACGAATATAAATAAGGAGGATTCCTCCCGTAGAATACGCTAGTTCTTAGCTTAATAACCAAGGAGAAAATTCTTAATATACACCATTACACCTATTATTACTTATCTATTATCTATTATCCCCTATTCGATCTAGTAACCTCTAACACACCCGACGTCTTAGAGCACGATCGAGTTTCTAGGATGGGAAAGCCACTTGAAATCACCTCGCAGCTAACAGCACATCCTTGCCCCGAAGACTCTGTCGCCAAGACAGAACTGGTCTCACATGCAAAAGAAGGCGCTCATCACGCGTCTCCGAGTCCCAGGTGGCATGGAAATATGTCGGCATGACCACGGGATAATTATAAACGTGCTGAATCTCGCTGACCTTCTTTCGTCGTGAGACTTGGCTGGCTGGTTTAGCCCAAGTGTTTCCCGTGTGTTCGATTGGACAGATCTCAATCCTGATCAATCCCATGACCACCCAATAGACGAGGTTTGTATCATAGCATAAATTTTGGCAATCAAAGGTCCACATCGAACTGGTTGGTCGGCTGTCGACCGGAAGATGTCAATTTCGCAGCTTGAACGGAGGAGGCACAGGATTGTGTTTCACCACAGTCCGTCCGTAAAGCGGCACTTCGCTTCCTCACTCCAAACCCGTTCAAACAAATTGAAAAATGGCGCCTCGGTAGTAGCATGCGTGCCCTTCGGAGGGACTGTGGGCATGTTTGGTATCGGTCGGCACGACCCGTGTCGGTCTGGACAAACTCCGTGGGTATCATAGGTCACCATGGCGGCACAGGTTCGCTTCCTCCCATCAGGGTTGCACCAGGAGTAGTAATGACAAGGGAGGTCCGTAAGGAAGTGGATGGGACGAATCGGTCATTGGGTGTGGGATGGTGGAATCGACACCGCTCGGTGGTCGGCACATAATTAGTGTCAGGCAGCCTTGGTGAGCACACCGGTGACCGCTTTCTCTCTGAGGTCAGATGCCGCAGTCGAGAGAAAGACATGGTTGAAATTGGGCATGAAGGTGACAGTAGTCGCTTGATCAAACAGGACTCGGCCGCGTCATGGGTGTCGCGTTGGTCGAAGGTGCTCGTAGTGCTCGGGGGGTGGCCTATTTGGGCTTAGAGGTGGGAGGACCAGCTGGGCGGTGTTTGTCTTTTAGGCACGGCTGGCTGGCTGGCAGGCAGGGTGGTTCTAGTGCAGGGGAAAGGTGTCATGAAACATGGTGACAGCGTGTGGGGAACCAATGGATTGTGGTGAGAGGGTCAAGATGTGTTTGGCTGTTGGTGTTTCCCGCCTTGTTTGACACGAAGCAGCCGTCGACAAGCTGCAGGGGCCAGGTCCACTTAGAGTCACACCCCTGCTCTCACATCGGCGCTTCTGAGCCAACCAAGCTTTGGCGAGAGGCTCGATCTTAGACACGCCCCGTCCACGACAAGCTCTTGGGCTCGAGGTGCAAACCACCGCAATGTACATCCACAGCCCATTGTTTGTGCCTATTGCATGGGTTGACGTCGCTCTTTGTTCGTGTCTCCTGTTCACCCATTCACCAATTCAGTCATTCAGTCATTCATTCAGTCAGTCACCCGACCCGAGGTCACACGCTCAGTAAACCTCACTGGTCTGGATTGTTCTTGTTCTTCCATTCTTTTTCTCCATATTTAATCCCTACCCTCTCGCCCACCTCTTGGCATTCCTCCTTCGTTGCCTGCTCTCGTCGATTGTCAACAACATAACATCAGCCACAGCTGCTGTCTTTCTCAACACAGAGCCATAGCTCGACCTTCTTCGTTCGATTTGCGTTTTCTACCGTCAACATCGGCAACCCATTGCCAAGAGTCTGGCACTCTTCTCCCTTCTCCCCTTTTTCAATTCTTCTCTTGCGACAGCGACACTCTTTTCCAAATTCGTCAAAAATGTCGTCTTCGTTCAGTCACGGTCCCGCGACAGTGATTACCTTCCTGGTTGCCACCATGGCCACCCTTGTGGAGCCCCACATGATCATGGCTACTCCCAAGCCCTATGGCTTTGGTGTAATCGACAACTCTCCTCTGACCTCGAGTAACTACCCCTGCAAGGTCACCAGCGACCCGGCCACCTTCTACAAGACCGATGGGATCATCGACTCCAACACCATGGTGGCTGGTGAGAACCAGACCCTGTCCTTCACTGGTTCTGCAGTCCACGGAGGAGGCTCGTGTCAGCTGGCCATCTCTTCCGACATGCAGCCGACCGCTGAGACCTCTTGGAGGGTCATCTTGAGCATCGAGTCTGGCTGTCCGTCCAAGGACGGCAGCGGTCCTAGCACCTACGACTACACCATTCCCGCCGACCTGACCCCAGGCCAGTACAGCTTCGCCTGGACCTGGATCTCCAAGCTGGCAGGTCAGCCTGAGTACTACATGAACTGTGCTCCCATCATCGTCACCGCTGGCAAGACCAAGCGCGACGAGGGCGTTTCCTTGCTCCCCCGCGACGACTCCTGGCCCGAGATGTTCGTGGGCAACCTCGCCGACATCAACTCTTGCAAGTCCACAGGGAGCTCAGACCCAGAGTACCCCTTCCCTGGACCGAGGCTTGAGAAGCTAGGCTCTACTCCCAGCTTTGCGTCCGTCTCTGGCTCCAACTGCGTCGCCAAGGGTCAGAAGGAGGGCCCTGGGGCCCTGCCTACCGCTGGCGGCGGCGGCTCGGGCGGTGATGCCGCAGGAACCACTGCGGAGGCCAGCGCCAGCGCGACTGCGTCCTCATCTGCCAGCCAGCAAAGCTCCAGCCTAGCTGCCGCGTCTCCCTCGCAGGGCGGCATCTTTGCGCCCACCGGAAGTAGCGCCGACGCGGGCAGTACGCCCTCGCCCACCACGCTGGTGACCGCCAGCACACCGCCGCCAGCAAGCTCCGTCTACGTTATTCCCGTTACGCCCTCTGCAAATGGATCGGCTGCTGCTTCTCCGTCTGCTTCCAGCTCAGCGTCGTCGGAGACCACCTCGTCCGAGGACAGCTCCGCGACCGAGGCCGCGCCGTCCGCAACCGACTCAGCTTCTTCGTCCTCGAAGGCCGCCACCACCCCTGCAAGCACACCTGCGACAACGTCCGCGTCCTCGACAACCAAGACCACCCCGTCGGCGACCCTCTCACCCACCGGCGGCGGCGGCTCGGGCTCCGGAAACTCGACCGGCTCGGCCGGCGGTCCCTCCGGCAAGACGGGCACCTGCAATGAAGAGGGCATGTTCAACTGCATCGGCACACAGTACCAGCAGTGCGCTTCGGGAGTGTGGACCGCCATGAGGGCCCTCCCCGGGGGCACGACCTGCAAGCAGGGCGAGTCGCAGAACCTCTGGGCCCGCGACGACAACACCCGCTCAAACCGCGTGCGCAAGCTGCGCTGGAATGGCAAGCGCTGGGTCTCCCGTGGCGTGTAATATGGAGCCGTTAGAGGCAGGCAAAGGAAGGTCTCGGCGGTGGATAGTTGATGGGGCTGCCTGTACATAGCAACCGGAGGCAACTGATAGCCATTATAGTTTGGTGTCTGCCCGGGTAGATAAGGTCCTCTTAGACATTCATCGGCCGGTGTCTTGTCCTTGTTCATGATTTGATTCTGGCGTTAGGGCTCGGAAAGGAAGGGACCTGGCGTAGCAAAGGAATAATCGATACCCCTTTTGATCATCAGAAATGATTTTTATCTTCCCCTCGCAAACTTCGTGAAATTGTCAGTTGTGTTTTCCCAGTGATTATATGATGCGACCCTGAGAATATTGGAGCCATCCTTTTAACTCATTGCTACCTAAGTGCAGGTGAGGCATGGTCGGGACTCTTCCTATCCTGCCCCGGTCTGAACCGACTTATGGCCGCAGGCCTGCAGACGTGACTATTGCACAATGCGTGTGCAAGGAGAAGCTGCTTCTGCAGAGGTGCTTCAAGAATGGCGTTTCTCGGTAACAGTGAGCCACGTCGTTTTCCATGCCATACTTTTTGTCTACCTAGGTATCTTATTTGATGGGGCAGCCAGTTGCCAGTCTGCGATCTCACACAAAAAACCGACCTTCCGTATTGATCAGATTGGGGTAACAACTCCGTGACAGAAACCTAATCTTGAAGCTTGTTGACTGCCGAAAATGACACATGACAAAGGTGCCATGGCAAGGGGAAAGTCCAGGCATTTCATCCGTACGCCGCCATATCACCCGGCTGTCTGATCTGATTGAACGAAGACAGGGTTGTGAGAGCCACCCGATATGTACTTCTTCGAATGCCGTCGGCGAGTCTGGAAACCTTGGCACGTAAACAAGCGGGAGGATGATCAAAACTAATTGTCCTCAAGTGGTCATGAAGATCACCAATAAATTGAATGTGGATCATCAAACCGGCTGCAGTGCTTGGCTGATGGCATCCAGCAAAACATCCTATTCGCGGGAAAGGATGAAGGCCCTATTTCCCCGCCTCAATGATCTGTGTGACCTGAATGCTGCCATGCCGACCAAATTCCAACTACTGCATGTTGTATCCATGGTTTCCAGGAAGCAGGTGACCTCTGGGTTTAAAGCTATTAATGCGAGTGATGTATGTACGAACCTTGGAAGTTAGTTTGTACAATCATCGTACCGCGGTGTTCACGGAGAAACATTGTGCAATATGCCGTCAGGCTGCTCAGCCCGAGCTCGGAACTTTTGCTCTCGCCGTCTGCAACGCCTCATAGCTACACTTGAAGCACAATTCCTTTGAGAATGGACGGCACAAAGGAGAAACATGCATCGGTCACTGATGAGAAGTCACCAATCCAGGGGCCTGAGCAGTGGCTTACCGCGAATACTGGCCTCGAGGTGGCGGAGACCACGAGTCTCAGTGACAAAGACGAGGCCTTCGAGTTTTCGCAGAACAGTCCCCGGCGCGCGGAACTAATGGCAGAAGGCGAGGCTATCCTGAACGACCCTATCAGCTCCAGGAGACTGCTGCGCAAGAACGACCTGACAATCGTACCCCTCCTGGCACTCACTTACTTCTTACAAGCGCTGGACAAGACAACACTCGAGGTGCGCCGCCCTACAAATTCCAATGTTAAGCGTCCAATACCTGACAAGCTGATAACTAGTACACCGCCGTCATAGGAATCCGCGAGGACACCCGCCTGGTAGGACAGCAATATTCCTACCTCGGCATGTTCTTCTGGGTAGGATTTCTCGCCCTCGAGCTGCCTACGCAACTGATGGCGCAGCGCATCTCGAGACTCGGCTTGTACCTCGGTGTCAACGTTATACTGTGGGGCACTGCTATTGCCGGCCTGGCCGTGTGTCGGGCTTTGCTCGGCGCATTTGAGTCCCGCGTCGCGCCGATCCTTGTGTTCCTCGTTTCTATGGTACGAGGCCAGTCCTTGCCGTCATCTGTACCACTGGCTACACGCTTACCGGATAATAGTGGTATAAGAAGGCGGAGCAGGGCCGGAGGGTGTCGTGGCACCACATCATGGCCAACCTCAGCATGATGGTGGGAGGCGCCGTCTCGTACGACGTTTCCTTCATCGAGAGCAATTTCGCGGTGTGTAGGATCGTTTACCTTGTCATCGGGCTTCTTAACATCTGCTCTGGCATCATCATATGCCTGTTCCTCCCAAACTCCCCTGTCCGGGCGAGACGGTTCACCGAGGCTGAGAAAACGGCTGTCTTGCTGCGGATCAAGGACAACCAGAGCGGCACCCAGAACTCGAAAATAAAAAAATCTCAAGTCTTCGAGGTTCTAAAGGACGGCCGTATCCTCCTAGTGGCATTCACCACTTTGCTTACTGCCATACCGGGTGGAGGTCTATGTACATGTAAGTGAGAGACATGATGATCATGTGACCTCTCCTTGCTACTATCGTAAATCAATTCAAATTCTTTCAGTTGGTACCATTCTCACAGTATCCTTTGGTTATACACATCGGCAAGCATTGGTTTTTGCAGTCCCAATGGGCTTTATCGGTCTATGCGTCGTCCTCCTAAACGATTACCTATCCGACAAGGTATGTGGATCCGCAATGCAGCAATATTGAGAATTTAACTATATGACACTGCTTTTTGCATGGATGAGACGCAGTTCAAGAAGATGAACATTTAAGTCTACTCTTTCACTGTCCAATCCGAAGCCTCTTCCAAACTTGCTTGACTCATTACTGACTGAATTCTACTGAAGTTTAACGATCGATCAACCTGAGTTGCTCTCTGTTGTTTCTATACAAGTTGGTCTTTCTGATTCCCATGAAACAGACTCGTCATCGGTTGTGCACTTCCCGCTATCATGGCGATAAGCCTAATGGTTGGATTTGACCCGGACGGCGTCCCTTTGAACAAACCTGGCCTACTTGCTGCAAGATTCATTGGAGAAACCACTAACACGACTCTCACAATCCTACTTGCTTGGAACGCCTCGTGAGCTCCGACCGTCAGGTTCGACCTCATTTCACAGAACTGACAAAGCACAGAAATATCGCTGGACACACGAAGAAGGTCACAGCAAACATCCTGACTCTCATGCTCATGGCCACTGGGGTGAGTTTTTCACTCCGAAGACATGGTTTTGTTCCTCACAGATGCCTTATCTGACTAACCCAGCAGAATATACTCGGCACGCAAGTCTTCAAGGCGACAGAAGGACCTGCATACACGTCAGGCAAGGTCACAATCATCGCATGTCTGTCGACAACGTGCTTTCTAGTTCTTATCTTGAGGTTCTGGAACAGACATCTCAACAAGCAGAATGCCGAGATCGTGGCAAGGTTTTCTGAGACGGAGAAGGAAGCGATGCGCGCCAAGTTAACATTTGCCGATGCTTCGGATCGTCAAAATCCATTCTTTGTCTACACTCGCTAGAAGCATATCTGGGGTGTATTCAGGGTCTGGCTTGATCTTTCAAGTATTGCGCAAACTTGGTAACGGTGTCGCAGTTCTTGATCACAGACTCTGGACCAATACCGGCAGGATTCAATGACGAGATAGTAAGGACGGGGTGGAACCAGGCATCAGAAGATGCGAGCTCTCAGGGGCCACAAGCTTTGGGGATGCTACGAAATCACACGCACAGTCACGTATAGTGAAATGGCTCTGGGGCCCTAAGTAGACCAGCAAGTCCAGTCAATTATTTACATTGTGTGTCGGGAGAACATAAATATGTTAGTATAGAAAAGAACGAATTCGAGCCGATCGACACTTTTGGTGACATTCCAAGGTTCTTCCAATAGGCGACAAATCGCCAACAAAGCTGAAGAATAGTACATGTACCCCTACCCGCCTAACAGATGTTCCTCGCGGCATTTCCCGAGAGCGTCCAATTCGAGTTGTCAGCGCAAGGCGACTCGCGAACCGTGGTGCCGTCGACACGGAGTGTAATCCACAGGTCGCGAGTATTGGCAAATTCCGTGCGGGCCGAGACGCGGACTTCTCCTCCGCCATTGACGGTGCCCCCGCGGATGGATAGGTTGTAGCAGTTCTCGATGAGGATCGCGTTGTTTCCGTTGTTGGCCAAGTCGACACTCTCGATGACAGCAGCTCCAGACTCTGAGACGCAGAAGACTCCACGGCCACCTCCTCGGGACACGACCTTTGTGACGTAAACGTTGGTGTTGTAGTTGCCGTTGGCGTTGCGGCCGTTCTGGTTGGCGAAGCGGAGGGTGGCGTAGCCGGTACCTGCTCCCACGTTGTCACCATCAACCAGGTTCACCTGGGCGTTCCTGGTGTTCTGCAGCAAAAGGCCAGACTCGCCGACGTTTCGGGCAATGACTTGGTTGATTGTTAGACCGTCGATGTTCCATGTTTCAACCGCGTGGCTTCCAGCACCAGTCACGCGGATTGTGTCCATCTTGACGTTGGTATTCGCAGCTTGGTCGCGGTCGAATCGGATGCCCACTGTGATAATGTCGGTTTAGTATATCAATCTTGAGAGGGGCGGAAAGCCAAAAAGCCCATAGACAAGGCTTTGAGAGTGTCTTTGGATGGTTGGATTTACTTACGTCCGCCGCTGAGGTTCATAGTGATCTGGCCCAAAACCAAGTCTCGTGTGCCGTAGAATCGCAAGCCAAAGTAAGGGTTTCCGGTCCTAATCCACGTTAATCACTTGATAGGGCCCCCAGAGTTGTGTATTTCAGAATTTCAAAGCATTTCGGAAGTGGGAAAGGAGATGGATGGTGCGTACATAGTAAGATAGGGGATTTTGGTGCCGACGGTGTTCAACACCTCAATGGCGCCGCGGCCACTGCGGTTGCCAACATTGATGGTACCGCAACCTTCGAAGGTCTTGCCGCTTCCAATGGTGATGGTGTTGGCGCCAATGGATCCCGAAGCGATGACAGAGACGCGCTGGCCGCTGCTGATCGAGTCGACGGCAGCCTGGATTGCGGCACGGTAGTCTGAGCCCGTGTAGACGGTGCTGGAGCCCCTGGTCGCAGTGAAAGAGCTGCCTGAACCAGTGACTCTAGCATCAGGAGTGCCCGATCCGCATTGAGCGTGGACAAGGGAGAACAGTGCCAGGACTGTCGTGAGGATGAAGAACCGAGCCATGGCTACGTTGTCTTTGCACTTTTTGGGGAAAAGGACTGTCTGTGTTTGGGTGGTCTATCTCTTCGTTTCCAAGGTTATCTGTGCTGAATCGCCGAAGACATCTTATATACATACATAAATCTAGCCATCGTATAACTACTGGTAGACCGCTACGGTGTATCCACCAAATAGAGCGTGTGGGCACCCACACAGCCAAGACCGTCTACAGAATCATTGTAGGATAAACTATCTATGCCGGAACTGATGATTCCGCACCCTGCCATTGACATTCTGTGGCCAAGCATCTGTACCGAGCTCTATTGTTTGACCTCGGTGTAAACCACACCTGCAATGTCCGCCGTACCAAGCAACTCCACTGCCAAGCTTCCTCGTGTTGGGCGTCCAGCCGAACCCTTATTACTTGACGCTCGCTAATCGGGACAGGTCACCCCGGGCAAGTCACCTCCTTGCGCGTGAATATCCTTGCATCTCCGCTAGCTCGGGTTGGCACTTCTTGTCCTCAGCACGTGCTTTATGGAGATGCTTGCCCATTACAGGTGGAGTTTGACTCAGAAGTGTACCGCTGCCACGCCTTTTGTCCAAAAGAGAAACAAAGGCCGTTCTTCTCGGTGGAACGTTCCACAAAGTCGAACATCTGCGTTGTTCTCTGCAAGTCTTGCATGCTTCGATACTAGTTGTCGCAGAAGCCGGCAGTGAAGGTGCATCGAAGCCGGCAGTGAAGGTGCATCGGAGCGACGCCAAGCACGGGGTAAGCTCTACTCTCCTTCAATCACAAACTAGGCGAAAGCCAAGACAAAAGCCAAATGAAACTCACTTGACCCGGATAGTCTAGCATCGGCTCCGTGGCTAACTACTTGTTTGAGCACCACAATGTACGATGTGGCGTTTCGATCCACCTCTAGACGTCAGGCGCACACCTGGGCAGTCGAGGTTCATGTCATCGTCTGGTTCATCGTCTTGACCATGGCGTATGGCGCTCGGAGTGGCGTCCCGAAATTCGAGGCCCGAATTCCTAGCTTTGTGCCCTGCAAGTGCACGATCTAGATTTTCACCATCAGCTGGGCGAACCTCATGTCATCACCAGAACCATGTGTCACAGATGAGTAGATGAACTGTGTGCCAAAAAAGAGCAAAGACTTGACGCAAGACATACCGATTAGTAAGCGGCGAGACTCTGGCATCGGCCATGTCGCCGCCATCACCCAACGTCACTCCAGAATCGCTACCATGGGTCACAACCATCCGGGATACCCCACGTGCCGGGACAGCCAAATTGGAGAATACCCACCAAAACGCTCTGACTTCAGGAAGCCATCGTCAACCCAATTCTGCTTTTAAATAGACATTCTTTAAATATAATTGAAGCTCAGAAGCAGATCTTTCAATTGGTATATCTTGAAGGCATTTTGGATGCCCAGCCGGAACGGGTCCGCACATCTTCTGGTAGCTCATCTTCAACTTCATCATCTTCAGACTCTTCGTCTGCATCAACTTCAATCTCAACACCCACTTCTTCTGGAGCCTCGTCCTCTTGGTTGAGGGCATTCCCATCCTCATTATCCCCACCCAAGAATTCTCCTAGTCGCACGAAATTCTGGTTCGGGTTTGGGATTGCTCGGCGTTTCTTGGCCTTCATACGCTCAATCTGAGCCTCGAGCTCGAGAATTCTCTGGTCTGCAAGAGCCAATTGGGCGTCTTTTGCATCGAATGCCTGGCCAATCTTCCTGTATTTACGGCATTCTGATGCCGTAGCGTTCGGGCCAGCGAGTTCCATGATTTCTCGCCCAGTCTTGAGTATAACGTCGTCAGAAGTAGGCTCTGGTTCAGCTCGGCGCTTGTCCTTATCCATGTTGCATTCTGGGTGTATCATCGCTTTGCGACGACTAATAGGCCAATTGCCAGTAGTCTTCCACGCATTTCTGATGTTCTTCTCTGTGAATCCCTTCTCTCGGGCCTCTCAGAGTGCCTTGATGAAGTTAATCTTATCCACGGGCTGTGAGTCTGTGAGAGACTGCCAGGTACCAAGAAGCCCGCGGTAGTACGTCTTGACAGCGTTAAAAACACCAGTTTCAAGTGGTTGAAGTCCATGAGAACAATGCGCTGGTAGGTAGAAACAGAAGACGTTGTTCTCGAAGCATATAGTCATGAACTCGTCCTATAGAGGTTGTCAGTGTCAATTGGCCTGAATATAGAGTAATCTTCCAATATACCTACCGTTGTGTGACTGAAATGGCCATCTAAAATCAGCAGAAGGCCTCCGAATCGTCTTTTCGGCCGGTATTCATCTGAGGAAGAAAGACATCCTGGAGCCACGCCAGGCCTGTCTGGTTGCTTGTCCACCCATTCGGTGACGTGATCCATCGCCAATTTGGGCATGTCTTCTTGAATTCGTCGATAAACCACTGGAATTGTAGCTCTTTGCCCTTGAAAATGATACTCGGGTCGAGCACTTCACCGGTGGCGGTGATACACTCAAGCATGGTAGACCACCACCTGGACCGGTCATGTTTGGCCAACGCCTTCTTGGTATCAGACTTTCCCACTACTAGGGAATCAAGTCCTATAGTCAATCGATTAGTATATACAATTATCGCTTCATTGGTGTTGATTTGCGTACCAAATCCTGCCATCAAGCCGGCCTTATCGACATTGACGGTGAGGTCTGGTCTCACCCACGAATACTCGCTCTCTCGGATGTCAAAATACTAGTTGACTGCCTTTGGAGTGAATAATTTGAATCAGAGGGCCTTTTGCATACGGCCAACTTTGGTCTGAATCTCAGGGCGGCGCTTGACAAAGCGCTCAACCCAGCGCTTGCCAACTAGCTCATTATCGCCGGCTTGAACGAGGAGCTTTGTCACGATGCTTTTGATCTGAGAGTGACTTGGAGCGCAACCAAGCCTGTCTTGCCGTTTGATCCACTCAATGATACGGTCTTCTTGTACAGCAGATAGTCGGGAATTCGATGGTTGGGCCTCAGGATCGCTCTTTGCGGCTCGGCTATTCCGACAGGCAGATAGGGTAGTTGTAGGCACATTGTGCTTCTCAGAGGCTTTATTCAGAGACATTCCATTATCAATGATGTCAAATAGGGCATTGGCCACGTCCTCCTCAGTATAGTCAGGCATCGTGGTGGGCAATTGGTTCTCTCCGCATTCGGCATTTGGGGTCAATTGAAATTCGGCAGAAACGGGCGGTCAAGTCCACCAAATTACTAATCAAGTGCACAGCGATAATCAGAAGACATTTTACTATCTACCTGTCAAGACGGCTTGTGAATAACTTCAATTGTGGCTGAGAAACGTATAAGTCAATTTGGGTAGTTTGTGTGGGTGTTGGGAAATTTGGCTGTCTCGGCACGTGGGGTATCCCGGATGGTGGTGGCCCATGGTACACACCAACGCCACCTTCAAGAAATTAAACACTTCTTCAGATTTTCCAATCCAGTATCGAAACCCGTGTTGATCTAGTCGCATTGCACTCTCATAGCGCTGGGGCGATGGCACAGGTCCCAGACTACTCGGGCCTCAAGGCCGGCAGCCGAGGAACAGCCCTGTGAGCACAGCACCGAAGGGAAATATCAAGTGATTGCCCGCAGTGGGTGCGAGTTTGCCGACGTCAAAAGAATTGAAGAGATTCTCGATCATTATGTAGTGTGTTTAGGCTAGATAGACCTAATACCACCACAATCTCGAATTTCCACTCGCTGGTGCGTCCCGTTGCCTCGATAACTTGAACAAAAGCCCGAGTGTTTTGTCTCTCACTTTGCATGCACAATTTTCACGATAAATAACATAGTAATTTGTAAACACGAGCCTGAGTCATAGCATGTGACATCAGAAGCAGAGAGGAATCAAAAGAAAGGGGTTTTGGGGGGGGGGCAAAGCCTGAAGGGTCCCTACCTAAGTACGTAGCTGTGGATTTCTGAGCGACTGTCAAGTGCCCATGCCCTTACGGGCTATAGCCAATCAAATGACACGGTTTGGAGTTAGTCAGCCAGAGGACCGACTACTACACAAACCGTCAGGGCGACGAGATTAGCGATAGCTTCTTCCTCCTCGATAAGCAGAAATCAGAACCCGTACCCAAACACGTACGGTCTGCTTCAACCCATTTGCACGTGCAAAGACCCCTTGACCCTCGCCGTCGGGGCCGTACCAACAGTAGCGATATTTAGCCAGACTGAGCCAGACTTACTTCGAGCCCATGTCAAGATATTCCCTTAGGAACCCTACTGGGAGCAGTCATCGACTTGGCTAGATGAGGGCCAAAGCACTCTGATAACCGTGGTATTCTGCATTTGAATTTGCTTTTGTTTCAACCGTCAAGACGATTCTGAGCATTTCTTCCCTTATACGAAACACTGAGTATCGATATCATTCACACAGTAAATAAATCACTCTCGGTGATAAAAAAGACACCATGAGAAGTATAGGAGTGTAAATATACCAAAAGATCCATACTCCTTCATACTTAGGAACATTGAACTCGTGCAGCCCGAAGCTCAATCGTCGACTCAGGGTCCCCACCTCGACCATCATATTCGCCTGGACATACTTCTGAGTTTATTATATCAGATTATTAGGCCAGCGCTGTTAATTATATTGACTCAACTAATAAACTCACCATTTGACTGCTTTCAACATATTATGGCATGCATCTTGCAGCCACTGCCAGTTGGAGAACGAGAATCCCTGGGTACCCTTTGGCAGGAATAACGTGCCTTAACTACAGATGGATAAACCAGATATCATGAGGTTGACTTTGTATCCTAGAACACATTGAACCGTATATTGAACCACACCTCGACGAAGTGGCCGCCACCACAACTGGTGCCTCACATGTGCATTGATACATCGATGCCGGTGCTGTAGTACGCACATGATGCTCATGATATTAGTTGTTTCTTATGAGCCGTATTGTGACGCCATTTCCATCAAGCGAACAGTTGTCCTGTATAGTGAGAACATGAAAGCCCGTTTGGAGATCTATGGAATAAATGGCTGGAGTGGCTTCAGTTCCTTGAGTTGACAAGCCAGCGACATCTTTGGAGCTATACTACTTGAACTCTTCTGGATTTCGGACACTGCAGTCATCTGACCTGCGAATAGCAAACCTGCAGCCGCCATTGTCTGCAAATGGAGCGGATAAGGTGGAACTCTCAACAGGGCTGGAGCAGAAAGCGAAGTACTGACTCGCTAGCTCAAATTGTATCCTATCGATTATGGACCCAGGACTTACACGTGTATTGACATGCGTGGAATCCATGCATTAAACCAATGACAAGCCAGTGCAGCCCCATGTTAAAGTCCGGCCAGCTATAGGATCGACATGTATTAAGTAACTGTTAGTAGCTTCAAGTTGTCAGCTACCTATGTATTTGGGACGTATGCCAGAGGGAAGTGGGTGGCACCTGCGGCCATCCCAGCCAGATCGCCCTTGGCTAGCATGTGGTTCGGCCTCCTCGATTCTACAGGTCGAGAGTCGGGTCCACGCCTAGCTTTCATAATAGGACCAAACGCGGCACCTCTGAGTCGTACGAAATCAGGCGGAGCCTCACACATATAGGCCGGGCTTGAGAAAGTGTGAAAGCGCAACGTCAACCAGCATTGTTCCAGGTTGATGGAGATTTACTATTTCTGTACGAGATTTGTGCCAGGGACGCATCTGCATCGGGGGAATTGTCTGGACTATACAGCCACGCAGAGCTAACGAACTAGTCTAGATGGAATGGAATGCTCGCCAGCGTAATGCCAAACTGGTCAGATCTACACTACTCGAATTCCAACAGCGCCTTGGACTCGTTCTCTTTTGACGGAAAATTCGTGGTCAGATGGTTTTCACTACCGCATAGTGGTTTATACCGAGCAGAAATTTCAATTGCTGGGCGGTCATTTCCGAATCGGACGGACAGTTTGCCACTTGGCACGGAGTTCAACAGCCTGCATCTGATTCGTCGCAAGGTACACTTAAGCAGCATAGTGGGTATTGAAGAAGAAAAGTAAGTTTGGCTTTGCTTCTGGCTTGTTTCTGAAAGATGCGTTACTTGCTGTACTGAGACCGGCCGTTGAGTGAATGGGCCCGGTGGTAATTGGGTTGACAGTGGCAGACTGGCATGTTGTTTAGTTAGTGTACGTGTAAGGTGAACCTGACACGGCCCAGGGGGACGTGCTGGTACTTATGCTTCTAGCTCCATCGTCGATGCCACTGCTCGACACGGACCAAAACTTAGATCATGACACCATGGCTTTGGATTACGATTGACTTGAGCCCCTGACTTGATTAGGCCCTTTGCTGCTTAGACGACGTCATGCAAACAGGGTGGTTGTGGTCAAGGACTCGGATCCACAAACCCAAGATAGGGGGAACACTATCACCAACGATCTGTGACCGTGTGGAATACTACCCGGAAGGTTTTCGGTATTCAGAGTTGTGCACCGAGCTTCCGTATCTGCATACGGGACGACAATGGGTACAAAATCACTATGCAGGATGGCTGACAAGTCTGCTAGGGATACGTACGCAACGTCGGGGAGGCTGGGAAGGTCACGAAGAAGGACACGGCACGGAAAGCCGGGCATTCCAGGCGTTTGGGGCAGGTGGCAGCAACACCGGTCTAATAGACAAGACAATCGATCAACTTGGCAGGCAGTGCACAGCCCCCTCCAAATGCGGGCAAGAATGTTGGAATTGCCATTGCAAGCCGCAGTCCAAGGCCGGCCCAAGGAGGCCCCAGAGGCCCCAAGCGAGAGTCGTGCCAGGTTCCGCGCTATCGTGCATCTGATAACGCCGCCGAGATCTTGGCTGTCCACAAGTCGCCCAACCAGCGAGCCGCCAGAGGCTCAACAACCCAGTCGGCCAAGCCGCCCGCGTGATCTCTCGTTGGGTCGCCATGCCGTCAAGACCGCTCGACGAGCGTCGGGTGGCGCAGGAAGCGGGGTGCCGCTTGCGGGAGGTTAGAGTGTAGTCCGCCTCTCGACGGTATGGGGAAGAGGCCAGCCCTATAAAGCGACGGGCCGTCGTCCACGCTGTTCGGGAGTTGGGTTCCGCCCTCCGGCTGTACGGTCACAACGTCTTGACGACGATAGACTACTACACGTGAATGGGCAACGAAGACTCTGCAGTCGAGGGGCAAACTGAGCCCCCTATATGTGGCTTCAAGGGGCCTCCATCAATCCAACCTGCCGAACCAGATTCGGACAAGTCGACCGTCTGCACAAAGACTGCGTCGATTGCGGAGTTCTCTCCTGACTTCGCCCACGTCTTTGGAGTGACCCAGATCTGTGGACATCTCAACACTGACCTTAAGTGAGCGCAACGCCCACTTCTCTTTCTTTGCAACGCATGCGTGTGGTAACACAGGCGTGCTGCTGCGTGCCCTAATAGTAGCTACAGTGTTGAAACTGACATGTCCACCCCACCAGAGATGGCCTCACCGGCGCCGAAGCTGCAGCTCGTCTTGAGCAGAATGGACCGAACAAGGTTGAGGGAGCTAAGGGGATATCGCTTTGGACGATTCTGCTAAGGCAGGTGTCCAACTCGCTGACCCTTGTTCTCGTAATCACGACAATCCTGTCGTTCGCCATCAATGACCACATTGAAGGGGCGATCATCTGCGCGGTCATCTTGCTCAACATTGTCGTAGGGTGAGCAAAAACAAAATGACTTCTTGAACAAACACGCGGGTCTCCGTGCAGACTGACATCACATCGCGGCAGATTCTTCCAAGACTTCCGCGCGGAACAAACCATTCAGGCGCTTTATGCACTGTCTGCACCAACCTGTAAAGTCATCCGAGATGGCCAGATAGAAACCATCAAGGCGGACGGCCTCGTTGTTGGAGACATCGTGCTGCTCAACGTAGGCGATGTCATCCCGGCGGACCTCCGTTTAGGTGAAAGCATCAACCTCTCCACCGATGAAGCACTCCTGACCGGCGAGTCCCTGCCCATCAGCAAGCATGCTGACAGGGTCCTGGCCGACCAGGACGTGCCTCTCGGAGACCGTGTGAACATGGTCTACTCGGCAAGCACAATAACACGCGGCCGAGCTACTGGTATCGTCACTGCCATCGGCATGGCCACAGAGGTCGGCAAGATTGCCGGCCTGCTGAGGCAGGGAAAGGAGAGCTCCGAAGGGAAGATAGGCGTCGAAAAGGCGATCCACACTGTCAAAGAGAAGATCCGTGTGCTCCTAGGCCTCGACGGCACCCCTCTTCAGGTGTCGTTGAGCAAGTTCGCCTTGCTGTTGTTCGCCCTCGCCATCACGCTTGCCATCATCGTGTTCTCCGTCAGCCGTTTCAACATCGACGACGAGGTCCTCATCTACGGTATCTGTGTCGCAGTAGCTGTAATCCCAGAGTCGCTCATTGCCGTCCTGACCATCTCCACCGCACTCGGCACCAAAGCCATGGCCAAGGGCAACGTGATTGTCCGCAAGCTGGCTGCGCTGGAGGCGGTCGGCGGCGTGACCAACATCTGCTCCGACAAGACCGGCACCCTGACGCAGGGAAAGATGCTGGCCAAGAGAGTATGGCTGGCGGACGGCACCGAGGTCTCGGTCCAGGGGACCACCCACCCCTTTGACCCAAGCAGCGGAATGGTCCAGTTCAATGGAAATGAGCTTGTCCCGTCCAAGATGAAAGTCTCAGGCCCGGAGGCCGCCACCCTGCGAGGGCTCCTGGAAACGGTCGCGCTCTGCAACAACGCCGCGGTCACGCAGCGGGAGACGTGGACCGCCCTGGGCGAGCCCACCGAGATCGCCTTGCAGGTCCTGGCCATGCGCTTCGGCATGGGCAAGCCCGAGCTGCTATCCGACGAGAAGACGACCCTCGTCTCCGAGTTCCCGTTCGACTCGACCTGCAAGAGGATGACGGTGGTCTACGACAACGGAGACCCCAGCGGCCTCCTGACCGCGTACACCAAGGGCGCCGTGGAGGCTATTATCCCCCTCCTCCAGATCACCGACGCCCAGCAGCGCGAGATCTCCACCAAGGCCGACACGCTCGCCGCCGAGGGCCTCCGCGTCCTCTGCGTAGCCAAGCGTGCCGCCGCCGCCACCGCGCTGTCGAAGCGCGAGACGGCCGAGGCGGGGCTCGACTTCGTCGGCCTGGTCGGGCTATACGACCCGCCGCGCGTGGAGAGCGCCCCCGCCGTGCTCAAGTGCCAGCGCGCGGGCATCACCGTGCACATGCTGACGGGCGACCACGTCAAGACGGCGACGGCCATCGCGAGGGAGGTCGGCATCCTGCCGCCTGCGGTGGCGGGGGCCGCGCCAGACCCGCAGGCCATCATGCAGGCCAGCGCGTTCGACGCCCTCAGCAACGCGCAGATCGACGCATTGGAGAAGCTGCCGCTGGTCCTTGCCCGTTGCAGCCCGTCGACAAAGGTGCGCATGGTCGAGGCTATGCACCGCCGCCGCGCGTTCTGCGTCATGACTGGCGACGGTGTGAATGACTCCCCTGCGCTCAAGAAGTCCGATGTTGGTATAGCGATGGGTATGAACGGTAGTGATGTCGCCAAGGAGGCGGCAGACATGGTGTTGACTGACGACAATTTCGCCTCGATCGTCACCGCGGTCGAGGAAGGTCGAAGACTGTTTGACAACATCCAGAAGGTAAGGAAAATCACACCATCGTCAGCATAGCCAGTTCCATCTTCATCTTACTGACCACGTGCACACAGTTCCTCCTCCACCTACTCATCTCCAACATTGCCCAAGTGATCCTCCTCCTGGTAGGCCTCGCCTTCCGCGATGCATCAGGCGCCTCCGTATTCCCCCTATCCCCAATCGAGATCCTCTGGGCCAACCTCGTAACCTCTTCCTTCCTCGCACTGGGCCTGGGGCTGGAAGACGCCCAGCCAGACGTGATGCAGCGGGCGCCCCACGACCTCCGCGTGGGCGTCTTCACGCGCGAGCTCATCGTCGACAAGTTCGTCTACGGCACGGCCATGGGGCTCATTTGCCTGGGCGTGTTCGCAACGGTCGCCTTCAGTGGCGTCTCAGAGGCTGTCGGCCCCGGCGGATACACCCTCGGCGACGGCTGCAACGCGGGCTTCAACGACTCGTGCACCGTCGTGTTCCGCGCCCGCGCCGCCACCTACGCCGTCCTCACTTTCCTGCTGCTCGTCACCGCCTGGGAGGCCAAGCACTTCACCCGCAGCCTGTTCAACATGCACCCGGAGAAGTACCGCGGCCCATTGTCCGTCTTCAAGACGATCTGGGCGAACCAGTTCCTATTCTGGGCGGCTGTGGCCGGCTTCGTGCTGACGTTCCCGCTGGTGTACCTGCCTGTCATCAACGAAGTGGTCTTCAAGCACATGGGTATCGGCTGGGAGTGGGGTATCGTCGCCGCTGGTATCGTTGTCTACTTGTGCGTTGTGGAGAGCTGGAAGGCTGTGAAGAGGAGGTTTAAAATTGGTGGTGTGAAGAAGACAGTCGATGGCTTCGGAGCAGCGAGTGACGATGGAAGTGTCGTCTAAGTGCCGAGGTACGCACTCGTCTGCCGTTGTTGTCAGGAGTGGAAACGCTGTTAGATTCAACAATGGGAAAACCGAAAACGGAAAACAGTGAAAGCTCATTCAACATGGGTTTCAGTACTTGCGGGCTCTTTCTTTTTGATTTATTTCCGGTCTGTCCTTACCTCAAGCCTACAACAGGGAATTGTCCTGCATCCCACTCCTTTGAGCTGCAGAATGTTTAAAATCATCAACAATCGTTTATCATGGCACAGTATTTGAATACATAGCATGAATTCTATTAGTGTCTACATCTGCGTTCTAAGTTCTTCTACCGCCTTGGTATCATGCTGCCGTCTATATCAACCCTCATCAACTCCATGAAAAAGACTCCAATCCCAGAACGCCAATCAAAATGCAGGATGACTGCTTAGAAAACCACGAATGACCCGGAATTGTCTGAAGTGAAATCCCTTGTCCCACAGCCTCACAGAATCGGTTCGTTGTGTCAACCTCCAGTCGACGAGTTGTTCAATGGTGGCTCTTTGCCCCCAAGCTGCCTACACCACTGGGTTGCTGTTGTCCATTTTCTTCCATCCCCCCCCCCCATTTGTATCAGCAATTCACTGCGGCTTTTATGGTGCCGGGCCAGTGGCCAAAGGCGGAACCGCGCTGTTCCGAGTAGTTCCGAGCACCGCGCCAGCCTCGACACCCTCGGCCTTCTTGATCTGGTTCTCCTCGTCGCTACTTCCCGCTGCAGGCGGGGCATCATCACCGGCGTAGGCGTACTTGCTCCTGGCGCGGATCCTGGCGCCGTACTTCCAGAACAGGAATGGAATGCCGCAGCAGGCGAGGGCCATGAAGAAGAGGATCATACTGGCCCACTGGTAACCGCAGCCGGCGTACATCTGCTCCGTGAAGAGCACGACGGCCGCGCCCCAGAAGCTGCGGATGAAGGTCTTGGCCGCGAGCGCGGAGGCGGCCTGGTGCTGGTACGAGTCGACGAGGTAGTTGTTGGCGGCGTTGTACAGGAAGATGAAGCCGAACCCGACCCAGAAGCCGCCGAAGGCTGGGCCGAACCAGTGCAGACTTGGATATGATGTCCAGGCAAAGATGATCAGTCCCAGGGGGATGAACCAGCAGGAACACATCATCGGGATGAGTCGGTATTCGGCGGGAGGTGTGCCATTGAAGCGTTGAGAGACCTTCAGGTAGTGCTTGTTGACTAATGGGGCACCTGCCGCTGAGGCAATGACACCGAGAGCTAGTGGAATCTGTGTTTTAGATTTGTGTCAGTAGTCTGGCGAGAGATGGAAGAATAAATGGGTAGGTGGTGGGGAGTGTGACTTACAAACATCAGACCCGTGCTGCCTGCGCTCCATCCCTTACCCTGCTGGTAAATGATCGGGAACGCCACGAAGAACATGTACAGCAGTCCATACAGTACAGACATGTACAGTGAAATCAGGAACACGATCAGCTCTCCAAAGAGCAGCTGCAGTGGTCGGATCAGGAAGATGACCAGCCTCTCCGTGAATGGCCTTACATCGAGATCTTGCTCAGTGACATGTTCGTTGCTACCGGTTTCCTTTCGCAGGTTCTTGGCGCGACGAGCGAGGATTGTCGGCGCGTATGTCTCGGGCACAGTGAAGGTGATCAAAACCCAAACCACAAAGGCGAAAATGAGCTGAATCCAATACAGCCACCTCCACCCTGTCGCATCAGACAGGTATCCACCGATGAGGGGCCCGATGGCAGGGCCGATGAAAGGGGCGGCGGAGAAGGCGGCCATGGGCACTCCTCGCTCCTCATTCTTCCACAAGTCGGCGAGCGTGCCGCCAACGAGGGTCATAGGGGCGGAGAAGGCGATGCCGTCGATGGCGCGGCAGACGAGCAGTGTGCCGATGTTCTTGGCCACGGCGCAGGGAATGATGAACACTACAGCGATGAGGAGCGTGGAACCGTATATGATCCTCCGGCCATAGATCTCCGACAGCGGTGCGAAGATGACAGGACCGACGCCGAAGCCGACAACGAAAAGGGTGATGGTAAGGAGAGCGACCTCCTCGCTCACGCCAAACGATTCCTGAACGCCGATCAGGTCGGCCGTCACGACAGACGAGGCAAAAGCAACGACGAAGCAAGTGATTGCGACGACCATGGTGCAGTACCACTTGTATAATTTGCTCCAGTTCTTGGGATTCTCCGGATCGCCTGGAGTGAAGGTGACAAGCCTGTAGTGCGTCTCTTTTCCCGAAGGTTCACGCATAACCGGGCCCTTGATCTCCCCGGATTGGTGTTCGGTAGTGTATTCATCGAAATTGGCATCTTGGGAGAGGGTCCGGTAAGGAAGAGAATCGGGGTCGAGGTTCGGATCACGGCGAGTCTCCTTGGTGGACTGCCGGGTGAGCTGGCGGCTTAGAGAGCCAGACCGGCGAAGACCAGAGCTTTGGCGTGTATGTTTTGATACAATGGGTGCGAAGCCCACGCCATTGTCGTCACTGTCAGTGCCACTGCCTGTCATAGTTGGGCTTGAGCACCGGGGTGGTATTTGGGATTCTTCACTTGAATGTGATTGAGCCATTATTTTATTTTATGAAAAACAAAGAAAAGAGAGAGACCCGAACTAATCAAACCATGCACGACGATATCAACATACAAAGCAGATTATTTGAGAGATAAGGGAAAGTCGCTTATATATGAATGCAAAGGCCAAATTATGACGACCAAAGCGGCTCGCGCTTCAACTGAGAGCTCGCGGCGCGAGCATACGTTTATAGTGGGTCCAGTGTTGGGAATGCCTTCAGCCCTGCGAGTTCGGGATGCACGAACTCTGGGTTGGAGCCTGAACCATGTGTAGAAAGCATCGTGATTGGTCACACTTGTGCTTTGGCCACTTGAAGAGACAGCAGGAGCCTGTGAAAGATGAGGATCGGCTCACGGTCGGAGCTTATGACAGGAGGGTTGAGGACTTCACCTGTGGTCAGGGATTTTCCACACGACAGCAGGGATTCTTGGCAAGACCTGCAGGCCCTCTTCGCTTCTCAGAATGCGAGAGAGAAAGAGAGGATGTTCTGTAAGGTCGATGATCATTTGAACATTGTGCCCTCATCTCGACGATTCCAGGACGACACAACCGCTGGAGTTAATCTGAGATGACTTGTAGCACGGTGACGAAAGTGTTAGAACACAGGTGGCGGCCGTCAGTGCCCGGGACCGACGCCGACCTTCCGCCCGTCCGTTGCCGAATCGAAGCCGGAAGGGGCCGCAAGGGCCGCAACAGGCTCATAGGGGCTTGTTTAGCGCAAGAAGCTTATTTTGGTGAGGGTCTTGAGAAGGGCGAACCACGAGGCAGCAGGGCAGGCTGTCTCGCGTCTGGACTTTGGATTGGACCCAGTCCTGGAAAGATGGGGCATGTGGATTGGCAGTCGTCAGACTGTCGTGAGCCTTCTCGCCATTTCGGGTTGATTTCTGCGCTGATTGCAAGTTGTCGGTGGAACCCAGGGGAAAAGTCTTAAATCTTTGGAATTGCTCGAGATGCTTGTTGTGAATGCTCACACTTCTCCTTTCCAGGTCTTTCTCGGGTCTTTCCCAAGATCTCGGCGCATCAGTTCGGGCTGGCTCCTGAACGTGTTATTACGACAAAAGTTTGGAGGGATGGATACAGTCCCAATCGCACGGCTGCGGCGCCCAGGAGCGGTCGGTGACTACAGAACAGAACTGCTTGGGCAGGTAGTCCCTGGCGTTCTCTGAGCGTGCCAAGCTGCCAAGCCGACAGTGGAGGCCGATAAAGACTGTTCGTTCTCGCCCCGAACAAGAGCGTCTAGAAGACGCGAGGTCGCTATCTGGCCCGTTAAAGCCTGTTGGCTCGGAGCGACAGGAATGGCCACTATCTGGCATCATCCTGCAGGCTGCAGCTCCCACGAGATTTTCAGTGGGGGCTGTTCCGAAACCACCGGGGATCATCAGCTTTCAGGCATCGCGATCAAGACTGCATCATACATCGCCACAGCTGAATCTTGTCTGTCTGCCGGATCGAAAGGACTGCCGCTGATTCACGAGAGCATGCAACCACTCCAGCCCGGTCTGCAAGAAGTTGCTTCCTTCGGCCATTAACGTGCTGTTGGATTGATGGAGGGATCGGCAGCCGGGCCAGGCCTGGGCCAGGGCCAGGCTAGTGGCGTGATGAAGCCGACTTGGGAGCAAAGAGCCGCATCCGCGAACGACGTTGTCAGCCAAAGTCAGTCCGATCCAACCAACGGCACATCGTCTCAGATCAATCCTGCGACGCCAACTTGAGAAGCGAGCTGCGAGCTGTGGCAGTCGATGGTTCATATTGGCGTGCGGTCGCATACTTCGCGGCTCTGGGTCCTCACGTAGCTGCATGGTCCTGCGACTTTGCATAGCCGGCACCTAAATTTAGGCGATACGACGGTGACGTCACACAAACCTCCCAGACGGTCTGTCGTACGCGTACTCGAGTAGTGCATCGACCTCGTACTGCATATTGCACATGCAGATCTGCACAAACCCTGGTGCAGGATGACTGTGCAGTTGATGTTGGACTTGGTGTGTGACACGCGTCAGGGTCCAACCCAAGAGACTGGGCAACTCGGCCATTTCGTCTCATTGCTTGGGGCTTGGAAGAGGACTTGATCTTGACGGGTCCCGCTTCCGTTCGAGATGCGGCTGGTTGGCCCGGCCAGGGCCGCCGTCGAAACGAGATGGCAAGGCGGAGAAGATGCTCACACACAAAGGACGAACAGCCGCCAGCTTGGACGACGCGCAGGCGTGGCTGGGTTGGCTGGGCTGTGCACCTGGGCAGCTTGGGTTCTCCCCTGGGCGGTGTTGCAGCCGGGATGTTTGGAGACGGGATGATCGAGGCCGAGAAGAGGTCTGAACGAGTCGGCCCCTCCTTGGACGACGGGGCAGTTTCAGCGAGCAGCACACAAAGGGCAGCAAACAGAATAGGCACGCATGCGTCGGTGGATTTCGTATCCCCTCTTGGTACGCTGGCTCGCTGCCGTATGGGTGAAAGTTGAGGGGGAGGGTATGAAAGGTGGAGCTGTGCACTGCCAACCCCCGTAAGAAGCCAAGTCCAAGTCATCCGAGGTCACAGATTGGATTTCAGATGGGCAATCATCAAGTCTGGGCCACACCTGCAGACCTGCAGGCCAGACGAGCCAGATGAGCCAGACTATCTGAGATCTTGCTGTTTACGAGACAGGCAAGCAGGCAAGACAGGCTGGACAGCGTTCTAGGCACTTTCGCTGGTGCATCCTTCCCTCCCAAGAAACACCTCCGCCACCATCTTTCATCTCATATATGTGGGGCCTTCAAATCCCATTGCTGACTAGACTGCATCTCGAACCCAGCAGCACCAGCAGCAAATCAAACCAGCAACTTGCGCCAGTCAATACAATCAATCGATTCCCCCATTCAGCTTTGCTCCTTTCTCTTGATCCATCATCCTGTTCTCTCCCTCTCCCTCTCTAAATAATCCAATCCTCTAAACGTTCGTCGTCGTCGTCGTCACCGTCTGTCGTGTATACATCAACTTCGTGCCATCCTCGACCCATTGTATACAGTGATTCCCCCTGAACCAATCTTACAACACTACCGCCAGCCAGACCAGCTCCACCAATCCTTTACTGTGCACATTACAGTACCACATTCTAGAAGATCAACACAAAAAGACACTCGCCCAAAATGCAGATCACAGCCTTCTTCACCACCGTCGCGGCCTTTGTCGCCTCGGCTGCCGCCCAGTCGGCCACGGCTACCGGCGCCACACCGACCTCGACCAGCTCCCCCAGCGGCGGCGGCGATCTCAACAGCATCGTCGCCCAGGTGCCCCAATGTGCCCTGACCTGCCTCGACTCGACCGCGAAGAGCATCGGCTGCACCGCGTCTGACCTGACCTGCCTGTGCTCCAAGTCCGAGCAGCTCATCTCCTCCATCAGCCCCTGTATCCTGCTCTCGAGCGGCTGCTCTTCGCAGGAGCAGAGTCGTAAGTGCCCCACTCAAACCGCTGCTCATCCGCCCATCCGTCCATCCCCGGTGTGCCCCTGAAAACCCCCCTTCCCACTCCCAGGGTTCCGGGGATTTATTATCGCATACGACTCGTTGTATCTACATCTGTGATGGACCAGAGCTGACCAGGACCCTTCCCCTCTCCCACAGAAATCCAAACCGTCGCCGGCAACCTTTGCAGCGACGTCAGCTCCGCAGACTCGGCCGAGCTTGCCTCCGCGTCCAACGCTATAAACTCGGCCCTGGCCACCGGGACCACCGGAACCGCCAGCGCGCCAAGCAGCACCTCGACAGTTGCGGACACCAACGCCGGCGCCCGGGCGGACCTGCCCCTGACCGGCATGGGTGCCATGGGCGCTGTTGCCGCGTTTGCCGTGCTCGCTCTCTAAGTGCCATGTGGTTCTGGCCCCGTGGTTCTCTTTTCTTTCTGCGCTGGGGACGGACTGATGATTGGAGACCTTTTGGCGTTTTTCGGCTGAGCATGGGATGGATGTGTGTCATTTCACCACATAAAACGGCATCCGGGCATACAGAATTGGCGTTCACGGCTTGCTTGCCTGCTTTGTTTCCGTGACGAATTTGCACTTGATGACTGGCTAGATGTTTCGGGCACATTCGGCAGGGAATCGCACTTCCCGAAGCGCCAGTAGCCTAGATGGGGCTCTTTGAGCCTGATTCACGAGAAATTGATATTTTCCATGAGAAGAACAGTCCCGGCCTTGAGCATTTCAACACATTGCAGTGATCCAGAAGAATGGTGACTAGGAAAGAATGATAACCACATCCACATTAGTCTCATTTGCCGAACTGGTACGGCGGAACTCCCCATGCAACCATCCACAAACCTCTCAAAACGCGACCCACCCGAGCAACCCAGCACCCAGCGCAACAACCAGCGCGACCCTGGAAGAGCCACTCTCCGCGAAAGCTGCACCCTCCGACGACGAGGACGTGGTAGTCGCCGACGCCGAAGCCCCCGTGCCGGTGCCGGTGCCGGTGCCGGTGCCGCCCGAGATGCCCGTCGGCTCGCTGGGGTGCAGCGCCGTGGCGGTCGTCGACTCGGAGCTGAGGCTGCTGCTGTCCGTCGCCGTCGCCGTCATGGACTCGGTGACGGACTCGGTGGTGGTGTCGGTGACCGGGGTGGACGTGAAGGTCAGGATCGGCCCGCCCGGGTTCACGGTCGGGGTGAGCGAGTCGGTCGTCAGGGGCTCCGAGACGGCTTGGGCCTGGGCTGCTGCGATGGCGGCGGAGGGGGCGAGGAGGAGGAGCAGGTGGCTGAGGGGCTTCATTTTTGGGGGTTTCGTTCAATTAACTAGTGTTCAAGTCCTTGTGCCTATATATGTTCAGTCGAAGACGTGAGATCTTGGTTATTGCAAGTAGGTGAGCTCTTGGCAGTGTCTTTTGATGTTCGCCGAATAGAGACAAGAAAGGGCTTGGCAACCGACGGGCCTGGGCTGCGTGAGACCTGCACGCCTTTTTAAGGCAACGCCCTCTCCGCGCACGTTTGCGCCCGGTAGGATCGCGAGATCCTCGCTGCAGCTGCGTTCCCCGTCTTGGCAGGGATATTCGAGATGTGAACGTCACCCCAGTCATCATCGACGCTATTCCCACTGTCCTCCTCGCCTCCCACGCCCCCAGGGTGCACGGTGCGGGGTGGGCTGTGTCAAAACAAGACAAGCTTTCCGGGGATGCAGCCAGAGCTTGACGATTAGCCCTGTGGGGGTGCTTCGGTGGTAGTGGTGAGGGGCAGCAGTGTGCAACGCACCAGTCCCTCTCGCCTGGTTCGACTGCTGAGAGGCGGTCTCCAGCCCAGCTCCAGCACTGGCCCTTGACTGGCCCTTTCGACCTTCTTCATTAGGAAATAGAGCAGACATGTCGCGACCTGACGCTATCTTGACGCTTGCCAGCAAATGGTCGGCACGTCGTTGCTGTCCACAATGTCACAGACGATCAGTGGCATCAGTGGATACGCTGCGCTGGCTGCATTGGAAGGGAAAGCCAGCCGGATGGCCGGTGGCACTTGGGCTCGGTGAGGGCTTCCTACTAAGGCAGCTAGGCTCATCATGAAACACCGGGCTGCCGATATGCACTTTCATTGGGTCATGTTTGACTTTGTGTTGCCGTTCTGCCCATCCGGCCGGTGTGATGAATTGAGTCCCATTGGACTGGGACAGGTCAATTAGTAGGGCGATGCTGCCTTATCGTCTTATTGCGCGAACACTGGTACTACATTGTCTGATGATCCATAGGACCACAATCGCAATTTTTTCCTCAATGGGGAAGATGATAGACAGTTACTCGAGGCCAACTCAGATGGACTTGGAATAGATGTTTCGAAAATCTGAGGGATGGTCATCGGTTTGTTGGGCTTGTCGAGATGACGACCAGTACCACACTCAGGTTGGCCACTATCTTGGAATGCAGCCTCAGCATTGCTCAACCGCTCACAATGCAGGTCGTACGTTTCTAGTTCTCTTCACACTTGACTTCATGCTGACTTTACTGAGACGGAGTTCACCGTTGCTCCACATTGGCATATCGGTAGCGATGCCTCGTCACAAGGTTTACCCCCAGCGTCTCGAAGGGCAGCCTCCACTGGGGCCATAGACACGCCAACATCGGCTCGGTCGAGATCAGCTTCACAAAGCAGGTGGAACCAGAATTTGCAGCTCTTTTTTTTTTCTGACAAGCCTTGGACCAAACGGAGTTGCCTTCCTTGTCCTATGGAAACCCTCCATCCGCAAGCAGGGTCTTCAGTTTGTCGTCAAGCCACTCCAAGTCCGCCTTGCTCGTCCCCGGCCCACCAGCCCTTCACGAGGATGTCAGCCAGGTCTTTTGTATACTAGTCATGAAAGATGGACAAGGGGTACTCACCAGTGTCCCCAAATCGATGGAAACGGAAGCAACTTGCCAACTCCTTCACTCATACACTGTACCTCATACTCCGAATCTTCAGGAGGGAAGTAGAGGTCGGTCTTCCCGGGCAACACGAGAGTCTTCGCCTTGATTCCCTTCATCGACTGCTCGAATTCGCCGTTGTAAGGCTCTTGTGCCGACGCATCCCCTGCTTGCCACGTGTGAAGCATGACAAGCAAGTTCTCCGGGTCTGGAATTGTCAGCCAAATTTCGAGCGCAGTGATAGTTTCCAAGACAAGAATGACGCACCTTTAGACAAAGCCCACGACTCCCAGAACCTAACCATGAAATCCTCCAGATCCTTATATCCAAGCTCCTTCTCGTAGACCCTCTCCCTATAGAACGCCTGGCTGAACCCCCAACCTGCATACACTCTCCCCAGAGCCCTCAGGCCCGTCTCTCGCTCCTCGGCAGTCCAGTTCCGGTACCCCTCGCCGCCTACCCTCCTCTCCCCGACGCAAATCCCAGCAGAAGCAGCTCCCTTGGCCGCCAGCAGCGCCGTCTTGGCGCCCTCGAGGAACACCTTGTTGTGCAGGCTTGTCTTTGCGCTGCCGCAGAACGGCACGCCCAGGTCCATAAACCCGGGGTACTGCGTCAGCCACTGGTACGTCTGCCCGGCCCCCATGCTCCAGCCGAGCACCATGCGCGCGTGGGACACGCCCAACCCCTCTGTCACCAGCCGGTGCTGCGCGGTGACGTTGTCGCGGAAGGTGACATCCGGGAACGGCCTGAGCTCGGGCGGCAGGTGCGGCATGTTGGTCGGCGAGGACGACTGCCCGTTTCCCAGGAGCGCGGGGATGACGATGAAGTACTTGTCCGGGTCGAGGGCCCTGCCCAGACCGATGAGCCACTCATTATCGGAGATGGCGCCCGAGAACCATGTCGGGTATATTATCGCCGGGTTTGAAGGTGACCCGACCGTCTTGTAGGCGATGAAGGCCTTCGGCAGCACCACGCCCGAGACGAGGGGGAAGTCCCCTAGACTGTAGAGCTTGACTTCAGGGTCATCCATGGTCGAATGTGTTCTTGTCCTTTGTTGGCGAGATGTTGTGATCAAATCAGACTTGTCTGACAAGTCTAAGACTTTGGTCGTAACGGTGACCTAAAAACAGTGGTCGGGAATTCAACACCTTATTATGCTCTTGTTCTTCTAACTTATAACAGCCACCGGTCCCGCCGCCAAAAATGCGGGGGAGATAAGCAACCGGTCCGCTAATGTTGGTCGCGATATGTGGATGGCGGAACGGTCATGCGGTGCTCTGGAGCGAATGAGATGCTGCCGGGACAGCTAGTCGCGGCTCATTAGGTAAATCAAGACCTGTCAATTCCTTCGTCGTTTCAGCAATATCTACTGAGAGGTCGTCGAAGGGGCCCTTTTAAAACACCTCCGGTTCTGGAGCCAGCAGGGCGGCAATTGACCCTGTGGCGATCTTCGCTAAACGTACTTACACATACTCCACCGAGTAAAGGACGGGGATCCATCCCAATACCCTGCCAAAAAGGCTCATACGGCTGTCTCATTATCCCTCCAAAACCTGTCTTCAATTCTAAGTTGGGTTGCAGTAGTAAAGTTAGATGAATGCTTGACTCGTAGGTGTGGTTCAAAGTTTCTCCGCGGCTTGCAGTCAAGGAAATTCCCGAGGAGTGGTCCATTTCAGCTTTCAGTGTGCCTGGCGCCTTGGTAGTACATGTACCGCACACCAGAACAGGAATAAAAGTAATGAGCCGGTCTGTCTTTCATACCTGCAGTTGGACCTAATTCAAAATTCCAATCATGTCAGATTTGGGTCTTATTCACTCCGTATCCAAGTCTTGTGCCTGGACTACACAGCTTTCTGCTTCCGGGTCCATGTGGTCCAACCTGGAGACTGCTACAATTCCTGGAAACCTTGTTGACCTGGGCGCACTATCTTGTCAGTTGTCACACTTGAATCTACTCCAGAAAATTTACCATTTCGAAAGCAGTATTCAGTGAGGTTTTGATCCGTGAGAAAAGTAGAGTACGTGACGACATAAGCATCTTAGAAGGAAGCCTGAGAATCACGAAGCAGAGTGAGATGGATGAAGCATCTCCTTAGATATGTGGTGCGTTCACCTTTGGTATTATCTGCTATGAGATTGTAAACCCTTTTCGCGATGCATATCTGGTTTTTCGACAGGACAGCCTGCTCAGTACAACATTGATATTAGAACTCCCGGCACTCTCCCTTATCCCTAAACACCTAGGTAAGTTCTGATCGTCAAGCAGAACGCTGTCAAGCACTGGGAACAGAACTTCCAAATACCTATCCGCTTGCTAAAGGTTGATACAACCAGTTTAATCAGCACTAGATACTAAATAATGGTAATCGTTTCGACCGTCTCCTCACTCTCATCCCAAGAAGAAAAAGCCGCTGCTCCAACTCTGCGATACACCTTACACGACGGGTCTTCTGTTTGCTCCAGAAGAATTCCCTCGATGATGCACTTGGTAATAACCTTGGTGCTTTGTTCATCTCCACCAGACTCGTCTGCGCTGACCGTCTCTCGAATGTATCTAGTTGGGCCGCGGAGACAAAGGAGCTCACGGGGCAATACCGTGAACCGCTCTTCCGGGTCAAAATTATCAACTACACTCCCAGGGTTCTTGGCCCATCGCGTATAGCCATAGAAAGGGACCCTCCTCTTACTTAGCTCCTCCAGGGTGACTCCATGCGTGATTTTGGTACCTGGGAGCACGGTATTCAGCGTGTCGTCACATTCCCAAGACCCAACTCTTCCACCTCTCCGGTTGCGGATCAGAATCTCTTGGGTGCTCTCAGTGGGAAGAGCTTCGACCGATAAATCCTCGAAACCGCTGGTGGTATACCCCGGGTAGGCATACGCGTCCTCATCCCACCTAACCCAAATTGTCCTGCCTTTAACGGTCAACTTTCCACCCGCAACTGGCCCAAAAGGATTGTCACAACCCGGGATCAAGTCAACCCCCACGTCCACAATCTCAAGCGGCGCCTCCTCGCCCACGCCAGGGCTGAGATCCGGCCAATTCCAACAGACGATACCATCCATGCTCGGCCACGCCCACGACGGGGCCCTGTACTCGCGGCACCTCGCCGGCTCCGGGCTCACGACCTCGCGGTCGGCGCGCCAGAAGAGGCTGCGCCCGAGCTCGACGCGCCAATGGCCCGCGAGGTACGCGTCCCTGGTGATTTCTTTGACCGCGGCCGCGAGGCCCGCAATGGCGGGCAGCTTGTCGCTGCTCTTTGTGAGGCGCCGGCCCGTGTAGCTGGTGACGAGGTCGTACCATATCTGGTAGCGGCACTTGCGCGACGCCACGTCGAGGAAGTCGTACAGGTCGGGGTCCTTTGGGCGGTCGAGCGGGGTTGGCTTCTGGGAGGGATTTCGGCCAGCATTGCTGAGGTCGCATATGTGTGTTGAGCGCCCGTTTGGGGGCTCCGGCAGGGAGACGACGAAGCTGCGTGTCGTTGGCTCGTGCTCATCTTCCTCGTCTTCTGTAGAGGCTTCGCTATAAACGGCTTCCCATTTTGCGAGAGCGGTTTCTTCTAACCCTCCAATGGCACTGTCATCGTCGTCCTTGTTTTCCTTATCTTGGCGTCTTAGTTGATCAGCTGGCTGGCTTGGAGCTGCGTGTTGTTCACGGCCCTCCACTCCTGTGCCAGTATCTTCGCTTTCGTCTGTGTCACTCTCCTCCTCTATGTAATCCTTGAATTCGTAAACACCATCGTAACCTCTCTTCATTGTTCCAATCCTCCCAGAGAACGAGGGATGCCACGCATTACTTCTCTCTTCAGTGTAGCCATACTGTGCCTCTATCCTCTCGCAGCACTCCCAGACCCACTGGCCGGCACAGCAATGCAGAATTCTTCTCGAAAGACAACTCTCCTGCAGTGCCCAAGCTCTCTGAAACAAGGGCCCGCTGGCTACCTTGTCAGCCCAAGGCGGGCCGAAAGTGCCGATTCTGCTACCCGTTACGTATGCCTTTCCACCAGTATCAGAGAATGTCTGTGGCAGCTGCACAATCCCGGAATGCACCTCGGGGATGAAACAGCCGCGCGAGCCATCGGCGGCACCGGTCGCCGAGACGGTGAGCATGCTGTTGCGGTAGATGGAGCTCATCAAGCCAGACTCGTGGTGCCAGTCACGTTCTGAGTCTTGGACTATGCATAGGCTGTCAATCCACAAGAAGGGGATTCGCAGCTTTCTGGCGATGATGATGGCGTCTTTGAATGACCTGGGCAACTGGTCCATGGGAATCCCGTCCTGGTATTGTGCCAACGTCGCAGCCTTGGTCTGGGGGAGTTGCAAGCCGCCCCAGCAGTGGCTCAACGCGGCGTAATGTCCCCGTTGGCCCTCTGAGATAACCAAACGCGGGTCTAAGCCGTCCTTGGTGACATCTATGACCCTACTGGGAAGCAATGGGATGTCGACCTCGGGGCTCGGGGCGCAGACCTTGTGTCGTTTATGACAGTTGTTCATCCATGAGCGGACGATATCAAAAAGGGCGTCGTGTGGTACGTCCTGACTGACAATCGTACGACCAGACACATGGAAACCGTCAGCTGCACAACCATGCCGTCCCATTGGGTCGCCCTCCTCCACGATGAGGTGTAAATCCGTGGTAAAATATTTGCTCTTCAGCCACACCCCGATCGAGGCAAAGCCCTGTGCTTTCCCCCTTGCGGGCCCCTCGTCCTCCGGGTCCCGGCCCCAGTCGTCAGGCACAAGAGCCAGCTTCACGGCACAGGCATCCCTCTCCGCCTTCTCCTGTTCGCTGGAATACCAACCGTTGTCGTCGGCGCCATCAAAGTGGAGCTGCGGCCCGTACGTCTTCCCGAAGCCCTCGCGCCAAATCTCGCGCTCGAGTATTGCGCATAGGCGGCAGCTCTTGGCAGAGGATTGGAGGGCAGCCCTGTTTTCTGCGTGGCGATAGAAGTTTGGAGGGCGCAGTTTAGCTATAGTGAGGCCTTGGCAGAGGCCACAGAGGGTTGTCTTTTCTCGAGAGTTAAGGCACTCCAACCAGCTAGGGCTTGAATTCTGCGCCATTTTCAAATAATCTCGGAGGCAGGTAAAGCAGACATATCATAAGACCACCTTACTGAGGACATCTTGGCGGGTAAATCGATTGATATAGACGAAGCATCCACGAAACAGGACAGGCAGAAGCCATTCATATCCCAAGTAAGCGTTGAAATCCTTCGCTAAGCCACTTGCAGTTAGCCGCCTGGAGTGAAGCCAGATATCCTTTGCAAATAATTAACTTAGATACCATGTTGTCAAACTGATAATTGATGAACCAGGCGGAGGCACTTCTATTTTGCAGCTTGAGCTGGCTACTATGTTTTACCCTCTGTAAACAAATAGGTGCACCACCATGCACATTATGGTGTCCTATAAAGTACCGAGACTGCAGGTGGTTACTCCATATTTTAGCAGTACATGCAGGGTGCGCAGCCCCAATTTCAGCGTAGGAAACAGACCGAACGCGGTCGGAGACCTGAGGTGGTGGGTTGTGAGAAACTGCTCTAATTACAGAAGCCCACACAGCTTTCTCTAAGCCAGCTGTCAGGTGCCGGCGGCCACACCACTACCGCAGGTCAAAGGTTGGCATAAAGTTTGGGTGTGGTCCCGGTAAGAGCTGCGCGTCTCTGCAAAGAAAAGAAATACTCCGTAAAATGAGTTAGAGCGGACTTTTGCTGAGGCAGACTATTATATTTAGGTTTGTCTGATGGGCCACGATAGTTTGAGGAAAAGGCATGTGGAGTGTGTCACCAGTCAAAGGCAATCTGGTGGCAGAATGATGATATGGGACGATCTCTCTCGCTAGTTGGGCATGTTGAAGTTGAAAATTATGCACTGCATTGAGCTTGGCAGTGCTAGCCACAGAGCTTCCTTTGCTAGGCTGCACGGCCAGAGGCACAAGTCTCAAGTGTCAGATATGCCCATGATCGTCCGAGGCTTTATGCTCAGGCACTCTTGACTTTATTTGGGTCAGAGTACTAGTGATTGTTAGATTCGACTTCCCGGAATGGAACATCGATGAGAGAGGAGTGGGGCTTGGATTGAGCCTGTAGTAGAGCCGGAGAGGTGTTGCTGGCGGGGATTGTGTTTGTGGTGAAACAAAAGATACCCAGTCTGCCTGGTTCATCTTGTGTCCCAGGCAAAGTGGCTTTTAGGATATGCAGGTGCTGGCACACCCACACACATCATTCTCTCTATTTTAGACTGATGGACCTGCAGTAGCTGGCTAGGTGGTTAGCTGGTTTGGATGCTCACACCTCTTATCCCTGCAGTGGCTCTTCCCAGGCTTCCCAGGCAGAGGGAAACGCCAGGGGACAGCTGCCGGGCAGTCCCGCGGTCCTGCGTGCTCCCAAGGCTCACAAGGTCGGGGAATCCCTGGCGCACGCCCATGCTGCAAGGAACAGGCTCCCGAGATTGGGGTCCCTCTGCGCTCTGTCCTTCCTGTTCTGGTGGTCTCGTCGAACCTCCATCCTTGTGGGGTGTGCACTGCAATCTTCCAACTCGTCACTCTTGTCACACCTCGTCACCCTCACCCGGGCCGAGTGCAGCCATGAGAGTACAAGGCATGACGGGACACACAGACGGCTGCGATTACTCGAACCGAGCCAGATTCCTTGCGACGTGAACTCAAGACAGGAGGACAGTCTGATTTCACCTCGATACGGTCGAGAGCTGTCGAGTTTGTCCGTCTTCACGTTGCAATTTAGCCCAAGCATATTTGAAGCTCCATCCTTCATCAGAGTCTGATTGCCCTTGTCAGACCCAGCTGCAACCCCACCAGCAAAGTTTAATTTGTTTTACTGGTTGGTTGACTGGGATCGTGGTGGGCATGGGCCAGGGACGGGATTGGCTTCCGAGATGTGAAGAGAGCGAGCAAAGCAGAATACGGACGTGAATATAACAAGCCTAGACGTGTAGATCTATACAAGAGGATGAGAAGGAACAGCCTGATGCCAAATCTGGAACTTGACGACCCTATTGAGAACCCATCCGCAGCTCCCGAACCGTGTTGCCGCTGGTCCCCAAGTCAAATGGTCAAGAGCGAGCGAAACAGTGAGCCACTGGCCGATGATCGTCTGTGCATCCCGGAGATTAATTCAAACACACCTGCAAGCCGACCCTCTCTTTTCTTCTGCTGGCCTTCCACTGGCCTTCTGTTCTTCGGCTGTTCCTACCGTCTGTGCAGAACACAAACAAAACAAAAGAAATGAGTTAAGTCAGTCTCGATACACCACTTTGCTCATTTCATTACTCGCCGTGGCCACAGCAGCGACACCACAGAGTTGGTCCTCAGACCTCAAGAGCTGACGTCGTCCCACGAACCACCTGCAGACTCGTCCACGCCCAAGCCCACGCCCACACTACCACTCCCGACCCGACGCCACTTCCACGTCGTTGCTCGCCCATTGTTCACCACCCGACCCACCATCCCGTCTCCCGACCACCCTCGCCGCCAGCTGAGGCTTGTGATGCATCCGCCCACTAGCTGAAGCTGAGCACCTCTAGCTAGACCATGGATGACAACAGGCTCCAAGCTGGCAAGAGTGCCCTTCCGCGGCCGACCTCTCGCCTGCCCATGCCAAGGTCCACAGGCATTCCCACACCCACAGCCCTTCGACCATCACAATCAAGAGACAGCCTTGCTGCTGCACCCGAGATTGTCTCCTCACGCCTGCGACCGGCTGCTTCTAGGGAACGCCTTGCCACCCCTGCCTCTGCCACAGGACTCAGTAATATCACCAATCAACCATCGCCCTCAGCCTCCAAGAACTCACCCTCTGCACGCGGCCTTCCCAGGCCCCGACCGACCTCGAGCCTCCCGACCTTCAACCCTCCACCCAAACTCTCAAAGGCAGCTGGGAGTGGCAATGGCATCAGCAATGGCTTGTCGAGGCTGCCTGCACCTCGGGATCGCATGGCATCGCTGCCTGAAGATGGTGATTCTCCTCGGCAGTCTCACATTTCCAAGCTGCCCGGCCCCGGCCTGAGGAGGAAATCGTCGGCGCAATGGACCACTGCCTCACAGTTGGCAGCCGCCAGGCAAAGGAGCACTAGTACTTCTACTTTGTCAAATGGTTATGCCTCAAGTGACTGTGTCTCCCAGACCAGCCCCATAGATGAGGACAATGATTTCGCCGGCGATGACACGATACGCGCAAAGACCTTGAAACCACGGCCGTCATTAGCTGAGCGGACGGTACAGACTCTGGCACGGCTGCCCTCGTCTCCTGCCTTGAGGGGGAGGACGTCAAACTCCAACTTCTTTGAGCCGGACTCATACAGGTCCGCATCGAGACCCGCTAGCCGCGATTCTCGCCCCGGGTCGAGCTTGAGGAACGACAACTCAACCCCTTCCAAGCCTCGACCTTCGCTCAGCAGACCTGGCTCAAGTTCTGGCCCTCTTCAAGACTTGTCAAATCCCTTCAACCCCCAGATGCCGCTGCTTGACAGTTCGCCGGTGCGTGGCCGAACGCATGGCACCTTGCGCACACCCTCCACGTCGGGCTTACGGGATCGCTCAAGATCCAAAATTGGATCTGTGCCGGGCTTGCCACGGCCTCGCTCTACCACGCCGAGTGCAGAGATGCCAGTTCTGGGCCTCGAACCTCCTGTGACCGGGTCCAAGACTTTGTCCACGCGAACAATTCAACAGAAGCCCTCTATGAATGGGCTCTTCAAGAAACCGGCCCTCCCAGCTGCCAAGAAGCCGGCACCAATATCCTCGGCTCCAAGAAAAGCAAAGGCTGCTCCCCTGAAATCTCCAGCAACCGTCTCGGATCGAAGCACGAATCTATCTGCTGCCTCGTCCGCCTCAACGCAGTCAACTAGTGTTGGAGGCGACTCGCCGCCACCTTTCAAAAAGTCGTCAGCTGCACTCCGGGATCAAATTGCGAGGGCAAAAGCGGCCAAACGTTCAGTAGCAGCTCAGAAGCCGTCGGCATCAGATGAGCCGGCTCAGACAGCTCCTGTAGTGCCCACTGACGATACCTTCGACTTTGGGTTGTCGGAAGACCCGTTCAATCTGAACCGTGATGCAAATTCCACCTCCAAGATTGTCAAGGCACGCGTCACAACTGCCAGGACAAGTGGCAGGCTTAATATTGCAGCTTTGAGCCTCAAGGAGATTCCAAGAGAGGTTTTAGACATGTACAACTTGGAGTCCATGGGTAAGTATGACGGCAGCTGGGCGGAGAGTGTCGATCTCACGAGGTTTGTGGCCGCAGACAACGAGCTGGAGATGATAGACGAGAGAGTGTTTCCGGATGTCGATCCAGAGGAGCTTGCAGAAGACGAGGATACTCAAGGCAGCATCTTTGCTGGGCTCGAGACACTTGATATTCACGGAAATGTGCTGATCTCGCTGCCTGCTGGACTACGACGCCTCACTTTGCTGACGTCGTTGAATCTGGTATGTCATCGCCTGCCACGTCACTGTTGAAATCCCGCTAACGTGTACAAAGTCTTCCAACCGCCTTGCCAACAACTGCCTTGAGCCCATATCTCAGGTTACATCACTGCGAGATGTGAAGCTTGGAGGAAACCTATTCTGGGGCACACTCGAGCCCTGCTTCGGTCGTCTCATCAACCTCGAGGTACTCGATCTGCATGGGAACAGCCTTCAGGCGCTTCCCCCGAGTTTCGCTGAGCTGCACCGTCTCCGTGTCCTAAACCTCAGTGAAAACAGCTTTGAGTCTTTGCCATTCGACATTCTATCGAAACTTCCCCTGACGGAGTTGAATGTGCGGAAGAACAAACTTACTGGGACTCTGATAGACGAGGGAGTGGAAGTGCTCCCAGCCTTGCAACATCTCGATGTGTCATCGAACCAGCTTACAAGTCTTGCTCGGCCGAATGCAGTACTTGCTATGCCGGCGCTCAGCCAGCTTCATGTGTCCATGAACCGGCTTCAGGCATTACCAGACGTCACCTCCTGGTTTGAGCTTGTCAACTTGACCGCCGATGAGAACAACATAAAAGCATTCCCCGACGGATTTACGAGCCTGCAGAAGCTGAAGGGTGCCGATTTCTCCAGCAACGATATTAGGACTGTCCCAGCGGAAATTGCTCATATGAACAGCTTGAATTTGCTGAGGTTGAGCGGGAACCCCCTCAGAGACAAGAAGTTCGTGTCGGCCACCATCGAAGAGCTCAAAGACGCTCTCGCAGCACGGATAGCGCCGCTGCCCACAGACTCGGACGAGTACGACGGCAGCAACGGGCCCATTGCGGAGGCACTGACCAGCAACGAAGTCAGTCCTTTGGACAATGCGTTCGATGACGCGCATTCGTCGTCTTCTCAAGCAGTCCACCCTGAGGGAGAGCATGAGGAAGAGAGCAGAACAGATACAGATGACTTTGCGACTCCGCCAACGTCTGCACCAAACTCCCCTGCACGAACGCGTTCAGCACAGAGTTCTGCCCTCGTCTGGCCTGTGAAAGCCGGAGGTGTACTGGACAGGTCCAAGACAGAATCGTCGTCTCTCCATCCGGTCGCTTGCTCCAATCTGGCCATGAACAATGAGATCCGCGAAGTAAGGCTGAGCCACAATCTTTTCAGTTCACTTCCAGAGTCCCTCAGCTTCTTCGCCAACTCGCTGACCACACTTACGCTGGCCCACAACCAGCTGGTCGGTGAAAGCTACCTCAACATCAGCGAGGGCCTCGAACTCCCTGCTCTGAAGGAACTTAATCTGTCCTCGAATCACATCACTGGACTGGGGCCCTTAGTAAACCGCCTTCAAGCGCCTAATCTTGAGAAGCTTGACGTCAGCGTTAACCGACTCGCGTCGATACCCTCTACCAGCGACATAGAGAAGGGGGGCAGGCTCCTGCGAGACGTCTTTCCCAACCTCACAGTCCTTCTAATCGCGAACAATCACCTCGCAGACCTAGACCCAGAGAGCATCCGAGGTATGAAGGTCGTAGACGCCGCGAACAATGATATCGCGCACCTGAACCCGCGGATCGGACTGCTCGGCGGTGCCGGGGGCCTAGAGAAGCTGATAGTAACCGGCAACCGATTCAGGGTACCAAGATGGAACGTGCTAGACCGGGGCACGGAGGCGACGCTCAGGTTCTTGAGGGGCCGTGTTCCTGTCGCAGACATGGCTGCCTGGAGGGCCGAGAAGGGCATGTCGGTGGACGAGGAGGTCAGCGATGTGGACTGAGCTTCGCCGAACATCTCGAATGCATTTTTCGATGGCAAATGATGTTTGCTAGTGGCTCAGGGGCAGACCACCAGTGTCGACGCTACCGCTGCCGCTGCTGTTCCTCGGGGAGGCTTCAGGGATTTGCTACTTCGATTTGCTTTTTCTTCTTTTACCTTTTCTGGTCTTGCTGACAATTGGGCGGAGATACCACATGGATTGCTTATACCTTGCTGCGGCTGCACATCAGCATACCATCACTATCGGTCGGTGAGGGAAGGAGGGGGGAAGCTTCAAGGGATTAAACTTCAGGCGTAACTGTACAAATCGGGGTGAATCAGAGGCAATAGGTACAAAGCGGACGGACGTATGGGCTGGAGGCAAGGACTCGCTGGTTTAACTAAGCAAACGCTCAATAGGACATGGCTAGGACATGGCATGGTGAGGACGAGTACATCATTGTAATCATTAGGGCTTATCACCGGCACTCAATTATACCAACCACAGCAACTACAACACGTTTAGTCTAATATGTAGTCCAAGCCGCGCCACGCAATCCAAAACGCCAACGCACTAGCACATGCGCCGACGCCAAGCACGGGCTGGTCCATCACGTTTTGGCCTGAAGGCCGTGCCCTGATCGTCATCGCGCCGCGCCGCACGTTGTCATCCCAAACCGAAAAATCTCGGGAGCGGCCCTGCACGCTCCGGGCCCGAGGCAGGCGCACCCGTCCCCGAAGCACACCACCCCCCAACACAGCTCTCTGGCTGATGATGAAAAGACCTCTGCAGCCCGCTTTCGTTTTGTTCGAGCTTGCTGAAACGTTGACAGTTGCAGTAGTGCTGGCCGCTCGGGATGGCTTGCGGTAGGGCAGAGGTGGGTGGGTAGCAGCGCTAGGCAGGAAGGGCAAGCAAGCATGTACGCTGGCCGTGCGAATCGACGGTGTGAGCTGTCCTGTCTGTCTGTATGGCCTTCTTCGCATCTATGCAGCCACCTGCCTACCGAAATACTTACCTAGCCCTTCAAGGTTTGGTGGCCCCAAGGCACGCTGACGTTCGGATGCGGAGGCCGCAACATCCCCAACTGCTTGTCCGACCGGTCGACCAACGTCGGGCCGGGGTGGCCAGCCAGCCAGCCTGGGCACGCTGCCGGGGCAGGTGGGCGGCTGAGTGTGAACGTGCTGTATCTGTGAAGGGATGGAAATGGTGCTGGTTACGCAGCAGGGCTAAGACTGATCGGATTGATATGACTAGTGGTCTTTCCCTCGCACGTTCTCTCTCCCTCGACGGATGGGGATCTCTTGATTGCTCCTCTAGCAACTGTGAATATACATTTTACTTGCCTGTACTACTTGAACCGCTACTGGAGCGTCATAAGAGCATCACACTTAATGAATAGTATAGCACAGACCGCACTGGCGATAGGTGAGAGCCTAACATCCTCCTGTCCGAATGACATCCTCCCGCACCACAGACGTCGAGGACTGACTGTCAATTTCAAAACCCAGCCACACTTGCGCACCCAGCGCTCGCCCAGTTTGGCGGCTGGGGAGGCGGCGGGTGGAACGGCGGTGACGGCGGGGACTCCGGCAGCGGATACTCGGGCTACGGCGGCAGTAGCAGCGGTGATGGCGACAGCGATGGTGACTACGGCTTCGGATACGGCTTCGGCGCGGGCTTTGACTACGGCACGGCTATGCGTCGCCGCACCGCCCACGGGATAATTGCTGCCGTCGCCTTCGTGATCTTGTTCCCGCTGGGCGCCATCCTGCTGCGCATCATCCCGGGCCGTTTCTCGGTGTGGATCCACTTCATCGTCCAGATTATCGCTTGGCTTCTCTACATCGCGGGCTTTGCCTTGGGCGTGGTGCTGTTGCGGATGTTGCCGTCCGAGGGTCAGAGCCTGGTGAGTGAGAACCTGGGTGGCCCGTTTCTGGATGGCTTTGATGGCTGCATATGGGTTGTGCCGAGCGGATTCAGGCTGACGCAGGATGTTGAAACAGTTGTCGAGATCGCCGGCCAATGCTCACCCTATCATCGGCATCGTTGTCTTCGCTATGCTCCTGATTCAGCCTCTCCTAGGCTACATCCACCACCGCCAGTTCAAGCGGTACCAGAGGCGCAAGGTCGCCTCGTACCTTCATCTCTGGGACGGCAGGATCGCGATTGTCCTGGGCATTGTCAATGGCGGGCTGGGCCTGAGGCTCGCTGGTGCCCGTGAGACGTTAAAGCTGGCGTACACGATCGTCGCCGCCATCACCGGTGGCGCGTGGGTCATTGTGGCCCTGTTGAGCGAGTGCAGGAGGGGTCGTAAGAAGGTCGACACAAGGCGTGGGGATGAAGCCGCGACAGTCAAGATGATACGGGTCCAGAAGCCAGCGAGACACGGCAGCAGCGAGTCGGAGAGGTCGAGACACTGAGCTGTGACCTCCGTTCTGTCTGGAGGAGGATGAGCGGCTTGGTTTCTTGAGCGTGTACGGTGCTTACCAAGGAACTAGAGACCTTACGACGCTGATGACAAAGGGCAGAAGTAGCAGTGATCTTTTGCGTTTCAAGTTGTATGCGTGTGGGCAGGTGGGAGGGGGGTACTGTCTTTGAGAATCTTTGAGAAATGTATGCATCAGCATAGCTCCAGCAGCGGTTGTCTTACAGTTGATGCCTCTCAGCCTGAGAACAGACTTTGAACATACGTGCCACCAAAGCCTCAGCAACTGATCCAGCATTAAAGAGACTGCTGTCCCGCACGAAGCGTTCAAACCAAATCGCCTCACTATTTGCCTCATTCGACCAACGTTAACATCGTCCCTCCAAAGAACCAGCCCCGGAAGATTACAATAAAGCTGTCAAATGGCTTCTTGGTTTTTAGATGCGGCAAGACGAGAGGCGGCGCGACAAGAGGCGGCACGAGATGGAGCAACACGACAACAGTCCACGACGACGAGCGCGCCTCCAGTAGATGCTCGCCCCGACGATTCTCCCACCGTCACTATACGCTCCGATGATTCTCCTGCCATGGCATTGAACCCCGACATGGTGGTCGGACCACTTGTGTTTAAGAATTCAGGAACGCACGAGGACGGAAGAAACCACGACAGCTCGAGCTACCGCAGTGATGTCGGTCCTGAGCTGAATGGTCGTATCTCTCTCCCGTCTCTCTCATCACAGACCAAATCCTGTCAGCTTGAGGCCACTATCCCGTCCAGAAACATTGCCAATAAAAGTTCCACAATGCTCCAGCCCATTGATGCTTCCCAGGCCTCTTCTGAAAGACAGGGCGAAGGTCTGCGCAAGATTTCAGCTCCTGACCCTCTTGGTCCTTCAAACGCGTCTCCTCTGCCGCTTTGGCATGCGAAAGTCAGTCCCTCAACAGTAATCCACCATCCGAAAGCGGCAAACAAGATCAATGCGAATGGAGGCAGTGCCGACAGGGTCACGGGGGATGATCCGTTCTTCGGCACAGGGCCGGCTCTGAGGCGACATTTCTCCGCCAACAGTGCCTCCACGAGAAGAAGGGCGACCGACACGCCTAGCCCTAGCCCTGTGCGCTTGCAAAACAGCCAGGTTGGCGGCTCTCCGGGGCTCTTGAGCCTACACGACGCGAACAATGAGGTTTTGTCACTTCTCGACACGCTCAAGTCCAGACACAGGGACCAGATCAAGATGGAGGTCGATGCCGCGTTGAGGAGGTGCCAAAAAGACATGAAGGCGCGGTCCAAGGACAAGACGATCGGTACGGCGGAGGCGAACATCCTCGACCGCGAGGCAGCAAGAATCGGCCGCGCGCGGGACGAAGCGAGCAAGAAGGCGCCCGGAGCCTATGGTGCATGCAGTCCCGTGGAGAATGTAGAGGGTGAAGACAACCTCCGCCTGGCACTAGCCAAGCTCGTGAGAGACGCGCGGGCCGCGCTGGAGGCCATAGCGGAGGCAAAGAGCCAGGCTGCGTCTGCCTCCTCACGGGGGCAGAATAAATACATTCCCTACCGCGTCGGTGAGGAGTTCCGCATGACTGCGCTGGACTTGGAGAACCGGACACTGAGCGAACGGGTAGAGCGGCTCCAGGCAGAGAATGAGCAGGTTCACAGGGTGAATTCGGACCTGCACAAGAGGCTGGATGAGCTTGAGCTCAAGGGGATCAAGGCGGGTCATCCGGAACAGACGGTTCCGTCCAAGTTGGGACCCTGGGGAAAGGAGTGGAACATTGACGATGAGAAGGAGGAATGAATTGTGTGATGCAGTGCGGCAAAAGGAAAAAAGAGCAGAGTATTTCGAAAGGATGAGCAGCCCGACTGTAGACTACGACAGCGGGCTCTGAAGGCAGAGAGAGCAACATCTTTGAGTACCATACGTGGATAGGACGGAGACGATATGTGAAGGTGGATACACAAGGAATAGATTTAACAGTGATCCTTTTGCTTTGAGGGGAAAATAAAATCGGTGAGCTGTCTCAGATTATGAGTCTGGTACGACTTATGTGAAATTAGCATGGAAGCCTTGGTCTGGTCTCGACACTGAGTGAAGTGCAAGCTTGATGTTGTAAACTATCATCGCAGCTGAAGATGAAGGTCGAGGCGCTTACCTCAGCGTCCAGAGACACCCCAAGCATCGGTCAAGGGGGCTCCTGCAATACCCCCCAATTTAGGTCGGCGGGCGACCCTGCAGCAGCTGATCGTGTCCTCAAAACCGCTGCGACCTTTCGCCTCGAGTTCGTCATACCACCGCCCTCGCCAATTGACAACTACTCCCCCATTCGCGTCGCTCCTTTGTAAAAGCCCAATTTCTTTTCCAGAGGCAACCATTCAATTCCGAGACAATCGCCCAGTCGACCAATAATCCCTTCCATACGTTAACACGCACCAAACGAACAAGATGACGCGCGCCCAGCAGACCATCTCCATCGCCCTCCTCGTGAGCTCGGTACGTCTTCGCCCAACCAAGCGCGGCAGCAGCAGCAGCAGCACCACCACCACCAGGCCATTAGGCAACCGGAATTTTGAGAGATATATCGATTCGCTGACCAAGTGAGGATACAAACAGGCCTACCTCGCCCTCTACCTCAACCTGATCCCCCTCCCCGCCGTCGTCCAGGCCGAGATCGTGCCCATCCTGCCCTTCTGGGCCCTCGTCTCCCTCGGTGCCTACCTGCTCGTCCGCCTCGGCTGGGGCGTCCTGACCTTCAACGACGTCCCCGAGGCCCACGACGAGCTCATGAGCGAGATCGAGGTCGCGAAGGGGGAGCTGCGGAAGCTGGGCGTCACCGTGGATTAAAGGGGGCGAGCCCATGGAGGGGAAAGAGCAGCAGGAGGAGGATGCCGAAGCGCGCAGAAGCCACCGGTTTCGGCTTGCGCCGCTTTCTGGCTGTGGGATGGCCCTGAGAACAGCGAGATTTCGGCGACAACATACGAGGGCATCGATCATCTCCGTCTCCCGTGTCTGGGCCAGCATTCACTGAGGACCTCAGACAGGCCTTGGCCGGAAAAAGCACCTTCGGAATCGCACATGTTGGGGCAAGATGCCATTGGACGGGACGTCAGATGCTTGGCTATACCTCCCAAGATACCAAATAATAGTCTTTACAAGGCGCAGACTGTAGCTATTGAGCTGCAGCTCTTGAACAACCCGTTTCGAGCCACTTGCTCGCCTTCTTGGCCCATGTGCCCTATACTCGAACACGGACCCACGACTTGGTCGTAGAACTGCCGTGTCTGATTCATACACGTCCTTCAAATCCCTTGGACTAGACCATACCATTTTGCTGCACAGTTACAGCAATCGAGACACCTTGGATTCAAGGCGCTGGCTCACCGGCTAGCAGAGCCACCACCGTCTTGACGGCGGCCAACGGATCCTCGCCACCTTGTACGAGCCTGTCAAACAATGTTGGTATCCCAGTAATACTTTTGCGGTCATCAGACGCTCGCCCTGTCGACAATCTCTGGTAAGTCAAATCATTCTATAGCGACAGCAACGGCATCCTGTGCTGGTTGGGGGAGAAAGGGGCACTTACATTTTGCCGGAACGCCGACCTCCACACCAAGCCTGCTCCTCGCCTCGCCAGTCCAGTCGAACTCGATACCCCAATCGATACGCAGCTCCGACAATGCCCCGGGTCCCTCAGCGAGGCAAGGAATATTGAGGTCCATGGTCGATCTGCCCATGTGCGGCAGCAGCTCGGCCTTGGAGAGAAGCATGCCGTCCAGTGAGCCGCCCGCAGGGTCGGCAGACCCGAAGCTGTCACCGGCATCGTCCACCTCTCCCCGGGTTCGCCTCTTCCGCCTTTTCCTCGTCCGCATGACGCTCACTATCTCCGACAGCCCGTCTTTGCCCTCCGGCCCAAGCTGTTTCTCCATTGCGTGCCAGAACTTGGCCCTCTTCAGCGCGATGCGGTACCACTCGCTCATAGCCCACGCAAGAATACTGACGTTCCTAGTAAGCGCGCTGCGGGATGAAGTCTGGTTGCTGGTGATACGGCTGATGAAAGGCTGGAGCTCTCTGGAAGCGGCGGGATCGAGCCTGGGCACGGCGAGGGACGAAACTGCAAGGGTGCGGGTGTTGATAGTCATTTCCATACCCGCAACAAACAGTCCTGGCGGCGAGGCAGAGCTGACGCGGATTGTGACTTTTTTCAGCATCGGCTCGCCACGCTCAGAGGGGGCGGAAATTGTGGTGGACTTCGACGTAAAGGTAAGAGGCGTGAAGACTTGCAGGTACGGAAGCTCTTCCGCGGCCGACATTGGGATCGGATGGTGTGATATGGGAGGCGGCTCCGGTTCTTCCTCCTTTTGTGGTATGGGAGGTGGAAGGGAGGCCGATGAGGACCCGTTGAAACCTAACATTGCGATTGGATTCATCATAGTCTCCAGCCATTCTTGAGTCGAGTCGGGATCATCGTCCTGCCGGTCCGCAAGGAGATGACGACGGAACAGATCCAGAACGTCGCTGCTGTCTGCGAGTAAAGACGCACCCTTGGCCGCGGCTTGATTTTCCCTGGCAGCCAGCTCGAGATCTGCCTCTAGCTGCGCTACTTCGCGCAATAGTGCGTCGCGCTCTCTCTGCTTTTCGGCAAGCGGATTCAATCTTACACTGCGGCGTGGGTGTGTTCCGGGGGCAAACTCGCTCTTCGGCTCCAAAATCTGGTCTCTTGATTCTTCCGTCATGGGAAACTCCTGTTCAATGATTCGCATTGGACTCCCGCGTCTAGCGACGCGGAACACCCTAGGCTTCTGTGATGGTTTCTGCGGAAGACCATGTTCACCGTGCGGAACTGATTTGGACGGCGATTGCTGTCGCAGAAGACCTCCAGCATTTGCCTGGCGGCGCCTCTTGGACGGCGTCTGATGGATCCCAGACGGTGGAGTGCTCACCACGGGATCGGGATGGTGCGGCGTGGGTGGCAGTTCGGGCTCTTGAGGTTCGACGGTGGGGATCACACCAGTATTGAGTGGTGAGCGTTGCAGTGCCCGTCCGATGAATGGGTTGAACAGGTCTTCTTCGTTCTCGGGCGCGGGAGGTGGTAGCGGTCTTGGTTGCGGCCGACTGGGCGAGCGCCGGGCTGGTTGCGCGCCAAGGGTCGTGCCACCCGCTCTTCTCACTGGTGACCGCGACAGGGACCTCTCTTGGGATGCACCGGCGGATGGCGCATCACGAGCTGTCACAGCCGCATCTGCTGGCCGGGGGGCTGTAGACGGCGCGGTGCCGTCTCCTTCGGAATGGTGCTCGAGCTGGGCAGTGAGGGCATTCGAGACGTCGGCAGCGTCATCATCGGGCGAATCGGGTTGTGACGCAGGGAGTCCCTCTGCTCTGTTCGACGCTGTCTGGTTCCGGGTCCCGCTGGACCTCGTGGGGGACGAGGGCGTCGGTTGCAATTGTGATGGCTGTTGCGTTCGTGGAGGATCTGGAGGGGTGGTGGACTCGACAGGGACAGAAGATGTGGGAGATGTCTTGCGCCTCTTGGGCGCCGATGACTCCATTACTAGACAATTATGGTAGACATCAGAACATCATGAATATTACAGCAGGGCTTCGACGCGCTTAGAGGGCCGCGACGCGTGGCAATGGGAGATGTCGCAGCTGTTGATGGTCCTCGGCGCGTGTTTCCCAGAGCTTCTCAAGATGGGATGGGAGATTTCCCCAACTTGGTTACTGTTTACTTTGGGGCCAGGGTTGCCTGCCCCCACCATATGCAGAGCTCGGGCCAATAGATCTTGGTTGCATGCCCCCTGCGCCTGGCCATGATTTTGGGACAGCTTCATGGGCCCCTAACCATCATGGCTTTTTCATTGACAAGGTTAGTTTATGCTGTCGTTCATGGACGTGCATCTCTTGTGACAAATTATGTAAAATTCCACTTCCAAATTTCTCCATTCTGTTTACGCCTCCATGTTCCTGAAGCGAGCCACGGTGCCACCTGCTGCTCTACTGTCCACAGGCAGTGTTGCTATTCCCGGCTTAGTTCCACCATGACGTTTTTTTTGTGCCGATCTGGGCTTTCGCCGTCGACGTCAGGCCAATTGCGGCTCAGGCTTCGGCAAGCTTGGCCCCTGGTTTTTCTTGCTCCTCCTCCCGACTTCATCCCGTCGGCGGCGCGACAAACTAGGTTTGACGACATCCCGTTCCTCCTTTGCCTTGCGCAACCTTCACATAGATTTCTGCACTTCTGTACATATTAGTTTTCTTCCCTTGCATAGCAAACATACTGCCACGCTGCTACGGTTCCACAGCAGCCATGTCATCCTCCATCAGGACAATGCTCTTCAACCCGCGACCTATGCGGTCGCTGGTTGCGACAAGCCGAGCCCGTCGCGCATACGCGACGATCCCAACCAAGAACCCGACCCCGTCGCCGCCAAAGGAGGACTCGAACGAGCAGGCCATGCCTATTGGACGCTTCTACGAGGCCATTCTCAACACGCCCCAGCCAATCCCCGACGTCAAGCCCGAGGAGCCCGCCAGCTCTGCCAAGGCGGCCCAGGAGGAGGAGTCGCCCAAGGAGCCAGCCAAGCGTGGTCGCAAGCCCAAGGCAAAGACTGAGCCAGCTGCCACTGCCACTGCCGGCACGGTACCCACGGCCTCGCCAGCAGCCAACATCAAGGAGACGGCGAAGGAAGTCGCCGCCAAGACTTCTTCCGCCTCTTCATCGTCCTCCTCCTCTTCACCCCCTTCGGTAAGGCACCTTGGACCCACGTGACCTTGTGTCTGTGCCGCCGTAGCTGACCAGATTATCGGCCATAGTAGATAGGGACATCACCGCCCGTCCCCACGCCGCCCCCGACCCAGTCAAGCACCGAGGACAAGGCCAAGGTGATATTTGGATCGCGCCTGGCCGGGCCTGCTGAGCGCGCAGAGCAGCTGGCGAAGCTACGAGAAAGGAGCACGGTCATCGCGGGCGTCGTGGTGCCACCGAAACCAGAGGAGCCAGACAATTGCTGCATGAGCGGGTGCGTCAACTGCGTCTGGGACCGATACCGCGACGAAATGGAGGACTGGGCGCTTGCGGATGCGGAGGCGACGAGGAAGCTAGCTGCGCAGAGGGAGGCTGAGGCAGGTACTGGTGCGGGGGCGGGTGTGGATGCAAATTCCGCGAAGCGGCCACCGACGACCTCTGGGACGGGTCACACTGCTGTCAGCATGGACGACGACGGGGGTGGATCGGATACCAACTGGGATGTTCCATCTGGCCCACCTTCTCCCAAGATCGCTAAGGACTTTTGGGATGATGATCTGTATAAGAACGTGCCGGTTGGCATCAGGGAGTTCATGAAGCAGGAGAAGAGGTTGAAGGAGAAGCATTCTCGCGAGGGCACTTCAGGGGGTTGATACTATTTATCACGCTAATAGATGATTTGGCAGGGTGAGTTCTCATTTGCTGCTTTCAGCACACGTGTGGTCATTGTCCGGTTTTATGTCTGTCTGCACCAAGTTTCCGATCCGGGGCGGTCCTATTTTCTCTTCCTAGGGCTCTTGTCCTCATCATCATCATTGCGTGTCCTCGTCCCTGTATTGTTCCTTATCAGTCGAGTTATACAATGTTGGTACTATGCTGGACGGGCTCTTGAGTTCGCGTCTCTATTTTCTTCAGGGGCTAGTTCCCTATTGTCGTTGCAGGTGGGATTAATCGCAACCGCTCAAGTGGGTGGTGCTGGGCCGGGTCGCGGTCTTGCGAACTGGGCCAGGTTCAGTCTTAGTCGTGAAGCAGCGATGGCTATTAGTCCCAAGAGCTTGATGTCGCGTGACTGGATAGCAAGAGATAGGCGCGCGAGAGTATGTTGACCGGACCTTCTGAAGGCATGTTGCTGTGCATGTGATAGGGCCTGTGGCCTGGGGGTTCCGGCATCAGTGTGTCACTTCGTGAGTGTGCATCCTTTTGGCTTGAAAGCCTCCTGGCATCTCAGGGACGTGGTGCGAGACAGGCAAGATGGACAAGACGGATGAGAGAGGCGAGACGGAAACGACGGACGAGGCTCGGTGCACCCTCATGCCCCCCGACCTCCAGGTGAGAGCATGCTTGGGCTCGCGTAGGGTACCATGCGTGCAGTTCTGGCCGTCCTAGCGCGAGGAGTCGGTGGACTTGGTGGTTTGGGGAGGCAGGCAAGCTGCGGTGCTGTCCCAGCAGTCGACTTGAAAGGTCCGGGTCTCCATAAGAGGGACGCCCTGCCTCCCCCGTCACCCCTTTTTGCCCATTTCCTCTCTTCTCCTCTTCTCCCCTTTTCCCTGCCAGGCACTTACCCAAGGTACTCTGGTGCTTCGCCTCGACAATTCTGGGCTGCTGAACTAGTATCAACTCGATTTATTGTGGTCTAGCACAAACATCTCGGTGCCCAACCACGGGCACTCAGTACCTGGCCCGAGAGAGGCCACTGTCGACCTTGCCGTCGCAATCTGCCTCTCCTGCCTTCACCCGAGTGCCACCTTCACCCCACACACCACACCACGTCTTCACTTGCAAACTCGTCAACAAATTTCCCGCACAACCCCTTTGAACCTATCCTCACGCACTTATTCTCTCGGAGACAGCCAATCTATCTTTTCCCATGGATTGCGCCAGTTCCTTGGCCTCTGCGCCGTACCCTTCTGCGCTTGTGCGACCCGCCCGATCGCGACCGACGTGCCCAACCGATTTCGCACTTCAAGGAAGCATGGAGCGCAGCAAACGCAGACCATCACCTCAAGTGAACGGCGAAGAGAACGGCGATCATTTGAGTCTCAGCATTGACAGCAGCGACATCACGGTTGATTCTACGATGGACTCCAGTGCCACACTCCGTCCGTCCTCTCCTTTCGATACGGAGAGCGCGGGTAAGAAAATAACAATACAGTCCTGGCTCCAACTATTCACCTCGCTAACAGACATTGCACAGGAAACCAAGCGCGCCCGTGTCCATGCAAGCCTTATGGTGCACTACTGGCAGATCCCGACCGTATGCGAGCGCAATGGCAGGAACAGGGCGGATTTTTTGCCAAATCGCTCAGGGATATTGAGGCAAGCGATGCACGAGGACTGTCAGCCGAACAATCTATCAAACCGTCACTCGACCGCATCGACGAACTGAACGAGAGCAATGCTCAAATTACGCAGGGCCTCAAGACCCAAGCCCAGCAGGTGAAGGACAGAGAGAACGCAATCATCCGGCACCAGATCAAAGCCGCCGAGGCAGTGACGAAAGCAAAGAAAAACCCGCTCCTTTATCTCGAATATGCGCGAAACTCGACCGTTTATGAGATCCCAGAGAGCCTCGGCCGGGACGTCCTCCACGTCGGTCTACGGGAAGACATTAACCAAGAGCTGGAAAACATTCTCAGCGTTAAGCAAGCGTTGGGAGAGCTGCACTTGATTTGGGATGCCCGAAGGCGGCTCTGGCTCACACAGTTACTGATCCCCGACGTCAAAAACATTGTCCCGACTGGTTGGATGAGTGAAGGTACCACGGGCCTTGTGAGACCTTGCGACAACCTCCACCCGCGCATACCTGACTATCCCGATGACAATGCTGGGATAGTACTGAGTCGAATCGGAGATCTCAAGGATGATTGCCGCAGATTGATTCTCCAGAGATGCTACGGCCTGGAAGGCTCTGAGTTGGAGAAGGTCTTGGCCTGGAATGACCAGTTCCGTCTTTGTATCTATCTTGGCAGATGTTCCCAAGACATGGTCGAAAACATGGGCACTGTCTCGGATATCGATATTGATGGTATGGACGGCATGGACGGTGCCGCGGAGGAAAGCTCGGTCACCACACTAGTCGATGAGCCTCTCGAGACCGTGAACCTCCCGGTCTACCTCGACCATGTCGCCAAGTTCTTCCTATGGCCTCGATTTACAAGGGAATTTACCAGAGGCTTTGCGCAGGAGATCGCACACGGCTATGCCATACTTCACTTTGGAGCTCGCCTGGACGGTGAAGGAATAGCATCCCTCTTAGGCTTGTCTCCAGCTGGACGTGGCATGCGAACGTACATCACGAATCTCGGAGACTGCCGCCCGATCGACGAGTTGACCGCTCAATGCGTCCGAGAACGACTCGTCCCTGCGGCATTTGAAAATGACCCGTACATTCCGCGACCCGTTGTCGACAGGAGGTGCTCGGTGACAGGCGAGAGACACTTGTGGGATCACATGTCAGGTACTATCGAAGACGAGCTCTGGTTGGACTTTAGGAACAATTACCTTGCGGCAAGCTACAAAATCTGGGAAGCTTCCAAGCGCGACTTTGACCAAACATTGCCCCAGGTTTTCATCGAAGAACTTGAGAAACAATTGTTAGAGCAGCGCGCTCAGAGACTTGCGCATGGCCATTTATATACCATCAGCATCGACAACAACAATGAATCAGAGCAGACCGACGACCAACAGTCTGAGCAGGGCGAAATCAACGGCCAGGAAGACTCCGAATACGATGGGGACGAGAATGGCCAGAGCCAGGAGGACGCTGGGCCCTCTGAGAGTGCTCAATACGCAGGCGACGGGGACATTACACATTCGATGGGCATTGATGGCTCGTCAGACGAGGAGGAAATCGAAGAGGATGAGGACGACGAACTCGAAGAAGATGTGGACTAGGAGACCCACAATCTGTTCTGGTTTGGTGTCCGCGAGCTCACCTGCACCCCGCTCCCGCCCTTGAAGCCCATCTTGAAGAAACCGGCAACCGACACTTCGTCAGTGGCGACGCAGAAGCCCACAAGCGAGTCCCACAAGCGCAAGGTCCATTTCTTCCCCCATCTGCATTCCTACAGATGGGAGAAGCCGGCGGACGCCCCGGACTGGAGACGAGCGAGATCACGCCCACCAATCCTTCTAGGATTTCACTAAACTATCTCATTGAGGAAAGACGGTCGCTACCAATGGAGGTTTTGTCTCTTTTTTTTTTTCCTGGTGGCATTTGGTTCCGAATTGCGACCGAACGGGCGTCCCGACGGTCTGGGTTGAGTATGGCCAGGATTCTCGAGGATCAAAGTTCACGAATCGGGAACTTGACTCTCTTTTTCATTGGGTTCTAGTGCCAGCAGTGTGTGCGCCCCGTGAGTCGCCTCTTCAGCTGTGTCTTGTGTGTTTTCACCCGCTCGTGGTAATCCAATGCCACTTTGCGTTATGCAACTGTCTCGGATTGCGCCCCAAAAACTGGAAAATCAACGCTCGGGGCTCAAAAGCCCCCTTCAGTTTGCCCAAGTAGACAGCCTCCCGCCCAACCTTGTGCGAATGCCGAAAGCCAACCCGATAACAAATGTGACCATGTCGGCACCATACGCTTTAGAGCGCCTCCCGGGGTGATTGGGGCCAATCCGTCCCCGAGATGTACATAGAACATGTGTGCGCGCGGCTCTCAGCGGGTTTTGGTGGGTTTACACTGTTAGTCCGCGCATTGAAGCCCAGCCGCCAGTGAACGTTTTGTCGCGCGCGGTCTCGCTCGCTCGCTCTCTCGGCAGGCCGGTCCTCATGAGGAGCCGTTGGCCTGCCTCGCCTTCATCTGCCGGGCCAGCTCGTCGTGCTCTTCAATGTCCTCGGCCTCCCAGGGGTAGCAGATCCACTCGTCGCCGACGGTGCGGGCGGCCATGTAGCGGCCGCCGTCGATCATCTCGGCGGGGAGATTGCCCTTCTTTTCCTTGTCCTTGTTCTGTTGTCCCACACCCAGATTGGTGCCTGGTTAGCCCTTGGCCTCTCTCAAAAAAGGCATGCCACACTCCCGTCAAAGGAGCGGTGGTGGTGGTGGTGGTGACTCACGTGCAGCACAAAGATGCTGAACTCGGTCTTGGCCTGCTCGCCCTCAAGGCCGAGCTTCTGCCTGGCGGCCTCGACGTCCTTCTCCAGCTCCTTGACGGCGTACTCGAGGGTGGTGCGGGTGTCGTCGACCTCGTCGACGATGAGGATCTTCTTGCCGATGAGGTTCTTCATCTCGCCGAGGCTGGTCAGGTCGAGCCACTGGGTGCGGGTGACCTGCTTTCCGGGCTCCTCGACCACGCCGTCGCCGCCCAGGGCCTCGTAGAGCGAGAGGCCGATGGCCTGGATGGGGATGTTGGGGCTGCCCGGCTTCTTGAGGAAGGACCGCAGGATGCGGGCGGGCACGTAGCCGCCGCCGCCGATGGCGATCATGAGGTGGGGCTTGAAGTTGTCGAGGATGTGGGGGGCGGACTCCTGGCAGAGCTTGTGGACCTGGAACGGGGGGAGAGGCAGACAGCAGTCAGAATCGCGCATTCAGTCTTGGTCCCTATTCGGCTCCCTATTGGGGGCTGGGGGTATTTATTGGGCATATGCAATGCGCCGTTGGGGGGCTCTGGTGCGCCCTGGGGGCGATATGGGAATACACACATCATTGTAGGTGACGTAGAGCTTCTCGACCATGGTGGGCGATGGGTTGCTGCAGGTAGCGAGCCGTGGTCGAGTCGGGTGTATGCAGATGTCTCAGGCGCGGGCGCAGATGCGACGGAGGTACGTGCGGAGAATAAGCAAAGGCACGTGTCGGTTGGGTCCGAGGGTGGGCTGGATGTCGTGCAGAGGAGAGGGTATGGTATGACAAGTATGACAAAAGGGAAAAGAGAAGGAATTGAAGTCAACAGCAAAAAGAAACGAGGAAAGAAAAAAAAATTCCAAGGGTTCCCCATCCGCCCATCCATCCATGGCGTCGCCTCGCTCGCTCTCTGGGAAAATTTGGCTGGCGGCGCCAGTCATGGCTAGCCCAGCCCAAGCCCAGTCAGTCACAAGTCCGGCCTCTCTCCAAGGCGCGCGAGGCGTTGTCTACGGCCCACCTTACACTACCCTCACGCGTGCCTTTTTATGCGCATGCACGCAATGCAATGCGACTGGATGCGAGAACCCCGCAGCTGCCAAAGTAACAAAGTACCAAAGTACCGAGGTACCTACCTGTACGGAGTATACAGTCTCACTTCATCGTATACAACTTGCAACGATCAATGCTTGATTTGCAGTGAGTCAGTGACCGAGACCCCATCCTCCTTAACTTGATGAGAAAACACAATGTTCGTCTGAGTCTCACTATCATTGTTCTCTGGACCGAGAGTCGCTGGCGACAGTGCTCTCGTCTATCTCCGAGAAAACAGACTGTCCAACTTGATTCAATATCTGCCGCCATCAGTCTCTGCTCACACTCACGCGCTCACCAGCCCATCAGAGGTCTTTTGCTGCAATTTTTTCTTTTTTCGCCGACCCTGGAACCCTTGAAGTCGTCTTTGCCCAACCATATCCACCCAAGGCCCCACATAGCAACCGGAGACGGCCGCTCTCCGACACTTGAGCACTCGCTCTCGGCGCCGCTTTCGTGGGCGGCGCCTGAGGCGGCCCCGGCATTGCGACCCACTTATGTATACACACAACAAAGCCCCATCCGCATCCCACACCACTTGAGCACACAAAGACCGCCCGCCGAACAATGGTCGGCCTGGACCAGCCCTGCGCCGTCCCGGAGAACCTCAAGTCCCGCCTCCGGGATTCGTGCGACGACATCGCCGAGGCATACACCTCGTGGTCCACAAACGGTGCCGCCATCCGCCTCTCGTACCTGGACACGCTCCTCGGCCTGCTCACCCCACAGCACGGGGACATCCTCGAGTTGGGGTGCGGCGCCGGCATCCCCACCACCGAGAAGCTTCTGGCCGCGACCCTCGGTTCCGCATCACCGTCAACGACCTGTCCTCGGCGTAGATCGAGCTGGGGAGGCGACGCCTGGATCTTGTCTGCGGCGGTGGTGATGCGGAGAGGGTGACGTGGGTCCAGGGCGACATGATGGGCCTTGACTTCCCGAGCGCGGCCTTTGACGTGGTCCTTGGCTTCTACTGCATCCAGCACCTCCCCCGTGATGAGCAGGTCGTCATGATTGGCAAGGTCGCCGCATGGCTCAGGCCTGGCGGCTACATGTGTAATGACCACACCAAACCTTTGTAGGGTTTAGTATGTAACCTGTAGGGTTTATGTTAGCAAAGCGGCGTAGAGGTGATACTTGACTGTTCGTAATACGAAGACACTGTTCTTCTTCCTTGAACGGTAATGATCACTAGCTGTGAGGCTATCCAGTTGTGAGACTGAATACTTAGATTGACGACTGAAGAGTCTGTTCTATGAAAGCTATATACTGTGGTGATGACCACGTCCTTATATGTTCCGACTCTTTAGTCCCTATGTTGCCTATGTGCCTAGTCAACATAGGCGTACCATATGTTGACTATGTTCCTAGGCTACATAGTCATAACCCTAACCCCAGTCTTGGCAGGCTATGCTTGCTCCGCCCTGCGGGGTCGCGTCGTGGCATCTGGTCTTTGAATTGCTTGGGCCCTCAAATGGGTCCCTGGTGTCACGGCCCTGGGCGGACTGAGCCCCTATGGCGCCCAACCTAGAGGGTTGGGGTCTGATCACGTGAGCTGCTAGCTCTGACAAAACTCTGGAACTGTTGGTACGGCCCTGACGGCGAGGGTCAAGGGGTCTTTGCACGTGCAAATGGGTTGTAGCAGACCGTACGTGTTTGGGTACGGGTTCTGATTTCTGCTTATCGAGGAGGAAGAAGCTATCGCTAATCTCGTCGCCCTGACGGTTTGTGTAGTAGTCGGCCCTCTGGCTGACTAAGTCCAAACCGTGTCATTCGATTGGCTATAGCCCGTAAGGGCATGGGCACTTGACAGTCGCTCAGAAATCCACATTAAGTGACTGGGGTCAACTGCTAGACAGTGATCAGGTAGTTGTGTATAAAATATTTGTTAACACCCCATCCCGTAGGCCGGGGTTCATTTAAATCGAGACCGCCATCCCTTCTTTCAATGCCTCCCTAGATGCGAGCTCCCCCCTGCCTGAGGTACCCCTTCACAATATCCTTGACCTCTCCATCATCAATCAAGTCAACATCAACAGTCTCCCCTCGTAAAAGAACCTCTTCAAGCGCGAGGTTGTCCCGTGCGATTTCCTCAAACGGAATTTGGCCCGTATGAAGTGACCAGATGCTCAGACCCAGGCCGTACAAGTCGTCCTCTTTCCTCGGAGGCGCGTCGCGGCCTAGATCCTCCTCCCTGCGTCTCCTGTTCGGCGAGACGTAGTGTCACGTCACGTTGCCTCCCCAGATCTCCTCATCTTCATCCTCAAGGAGCCCTTCCTCGAAATCACATAGTTTTACAAGGCCGTCTGCATCCAGGAGCATGTTCTCGAGCTTTACATCGCCATGTATGATGTATTTGTCGTGTAGCGCTTTGATGACTTCGACCATATCTCGTATAATTTTCTTGCGCCATGTGGTTGTGGTTGTGGTTGTGGTGTGTGAGAGTGGGGCTGCTAGCTATCGTTCCAATTGAGGGCATGTTGTAAAAGGCTCTCCCGCGAGTTTTAATGGCACAGTCCCCGGCTGCTTTATGAAGGTTGTACTCTGGCTGTTGCCCGCCCATCTTATATACCTTGGTTCCATCTTTGGTCTTGTATAGTTGATGCTGATGGACAGTGATAGGGCGATAAGGATCCTCAAGGAGTTCGTTCGCTGCCAGGTAATCATGTGAAATAGCCGGAGGCACCGGTGGCCACGGTTCATCCTCGACGCTACTCGTTGTGATAATTGAGGAGTACGTGCTGCACGAGAATTCGCCGGTGCTGGACATCTGGAAATGGTAGCGACTTTGTGGTTCAACGTAAATGTTTCAGTCAAGCCAAGAGCAGCGTTTCTTCATTCAGTCCCCTCGGGAGGTCTGTTGAAGATAATGCAGTCGAAGGATGGTGAATTGAAAGGTGGGGCCGGAGCTAATTCACTCCAAGCCGAGACCATCGGCAACCAACAGGCGCTCAAAGCCGGCGAGGTCAAGTTACGCCGCAACAGGGAGCGGCGCAGGCAGCAGAATGAGACTCTCTAGTGCACCTTATTGGACGACTCACCCCTACCGGTGGATTCATGTAACCTGATTTGTTGGGTGAAAAATGTGGATCCGCGTGCAGACTGACGTACTTGATGTTGATATCTTTGATGTTGGAAGGCGGGCCGGAAGACCGGTTCGAGAAAACAGTCCACAGAGCAAGCTTCTGCTCGGGATTTTCCATAGTGGAATGGTGCAAACCAACCACCCACATTCAATGGAGACACGTTCTGCTGGAGCCCAAAATAGCGGACTTCCGGCGCAAGGAAGCGATTAGAGACGGACAGAAGGGCAGAAGGGCAAAGGGTAGGCGAGGCAAGGACAGTATTCAAACTTGGAATGTATCATAATCTCGAATGGCTGATACAATAAGAGGTAAAGAGGGGATTAAGTCCAAGCGGAGAATCATCTAAAGTAATGTATTTATCGAAGCCTTCTGTAGCTCCCCTGGGCAAAACGAACGCTACACATGCTGCGGAACAATGGCATATGTTATTAACCTTCCAACCCCCCCTTCCACTCTCAGGAACCATAAGTGGAAATCATCCCACTCATCATCCATCAGCCTCGCTATGCTGTAATTGCTCCAAATCTCCTCAAACGCTGATCGAGGAAGTATTTCAGTCGATCCCCTGGTCGCTATTTCTCTTTCAACCCTCGCTGCACTCTGGCCTTGGCGCTCAATTGGGTGCTGGGGACTGTCGAAACTCCTCCTCAAAGAAGAGCCACCATCCGGATTCGGGCTGCACAGTATCGCGGATCGGCTCATTTTTGACAGCCTCGGTATGGGTGACATTTTCACCTGAACCAGAGCGATGGCTGTCCGTGGCGGGACCCGTCGAAGTCCTGATGGATTCCTGTACCTTGCCCGGATCGCTGGAAGCGATGGCACGAATACCGACTGATCCCACCACCAGTGTCGCCAGCCGTGAAAGCATCTGTACCGTCAGGGGCTGCGGTACTATTCCAGAACTTCATAGTTTCCGTGCCTGAAGGGTCTGTGAAGCTCCGGATCATGCCACGCAGGACAGGCCGGAGCATCGCGGCGAACTTCCTGGGCTCGTCCCCCCAAAGATCAAGTCTATCGAGCCGGCTGAGAATTTCCTGCCAGTCCCTCACATGGCCCAGCAACGTTACATAAGGAAGACCGCACTCGGGACTTTGGACGAAAGTGAAGTACTTCTGCATGGCTCCCAGGAACAACATCGACGCGACTTCTTTAACACAGAGTTCCGTTTTAGAGAACCCAGGTAGGACCCAGTTCATCAGATCAGCTTCGACGACATCCTGGCAGACGAACTCGGTCAGCCGGTCGGTTAGGAACTTAGAGGGGGCAGTTTGGCGGAGTGTCGGTGGCTTCCGGCCCTCGTGGGCCACGAAGACGGTCCGGAGTCTCTCGGCGTTGGCGCCGATAAACAATCTCAGCTGCGTCAGGATTGAGGACCAAACATCCTCTGGTCGAATGCGGAGGTGGTGGTGGTTGCTGTAAGCACTGTTGTGTGTTAGCCAATCCCCTGGAGCATCATTTGGGGACTTGTAAAACAATGATGACCGTGAGCGGCGGGGGACCATGAAGAAGAATTGTCTTTACTGGTAGGCTGCCAAGACGAATCCGTTCTTGGATGGCGTGACGTAGTAGTTCTGGAAATCTCTGGGCATGGATGTCCGCAGCAATCTGTGGTACTGGCCGTCAATGGTCTTTTGCAAGAGCAGCTCCCTCGAGACGATGTTGGGCTGATCCCAGGCCCTCGCAGGGTGATCGGCGATTTTGAGAGTAACAGGCATCTCGATAATGGACTTATTCTAGTAGTGAAGAGCCGTTATGTATGATCGAACAGAGATCATGTTTGTAATTGAATAGAGCTGATCGTAAAGTTGAAGAGGGACGGTGTGTGGGTTTGATGCTTTGCCCGGGAGAAGGGCTTTTGGGAATAACAGGCAGCCTAGCATCCTCCGAAAAGGGAAGGACCGAAGAGCCGAACTGACCAGCACCCACAAGCACTTGACAGAGTCGGTCATCCCCGAGTGACAGGAAAGCACGAGGGCAACAGGTGTACACACTATGGAATCCGATGCTTGTATCGCAGGCGGACTGCCCCCAATGGTCTGGATAACTGTGAATTACATGGATGGATGCTTTCATATCTTGAATTAAGCAAGGGGAGACCGCAATAAGGTCTCACAGGCCGTCCGTGTAGGGCACCAATGTTGCAAAGTGTCAAGCTGGAGCACTCCGCTGCCAACCAAGCTGGCCGTGGGGCCACTTAATCTCAAACATTTCCAGGTCAACAAACTATGGACGGCTGAAGATCGTTGTACTAGGCTGAAAGTCTATTCATTCATTCATTCATTCGTGATACTGTGATTCTTTATCGAACAATGCGTATTCGATGTGCTCGGAATGGGACTTTTGGGCAGGTCAGCATACTATCAACGCAAGAAACCAGCTGTGTTAAGCCTCAGACATGCCTCGCAGATGACCGAGGTAGGACGCCAAGTCCTTAATGTTCAATCAACAGCGGACTTGTACGCCTCCAGAGATTGTGTGCGATGTGATTAATGAGAACTCGGGGCTCATAAGCTGCCTTGGACACATCATGCAACTGCTGTGAATGATATGAAAAATGATTTCTCAGGTATTCCATCCAAGCAATCATGGTTTTTTAATATGGTTGCATAGATAGAATTGATATACATGTTGTCATTTGTAATCTGTTTAAATGTAATGATCTGAGGTGGACAATGGAGTTCTCAATGGTCACTTGCAGCAATTGATCTGATCTTTCGCATTAATTCAAAATCTTAGCCCTACTTTAAACATATGATAATATTGAAATGGCAATCTCAAATCATGCAAAATTTGATACATCACCGAAATCCAGGGGTAGTGTAGTAAATCAAAAAGCAGTATGTACAGTTTGTGGTTAATTCCACGAATTTTCTTTTTCTTATATTAAAAAAATGAACTAGTGTCACTGGTGAGGCTACACCAGCACCACTCCGCTTGACAGGTGCAATATTTTTGGTGTTGGAAATATGGGCATGTGATGTCGCAGCTCTTTGTTCAACTTTACACATGGTGTGACTGTGCGCTTTGTACCCATCATATGTCATTGTTCGTGGTCCGAAGTCGAGGGTGTGTTGAATTCTAACCACAGGAGGACTAGAAAACCGACCGGCTCACTGGTAAGCCTGATTCACTGCCAACGGCATTCTCTTTGTTTGCGTACAACCCCTTTCATTTGTTTCTCACTCTAGTTTCCGAGTCGAGCATTTTCCAACGAAGTCTCAATTGCCTGTGGAATATAAAATGGAAGGAGCTTCAACCGACAAGTCTATTCCCGTTATCGTAGCAGAGTAACCATCAGGAACGTTCAATCATGGCTTCTCACATTCCAGTCTCTCCTTGGGCATATATCCGTGATGCTCAATTTTCCGACCCAGTCAACTCCCTTCGAATGATTCGAACGATTAAGGAGAGCAAAGGAGCATCCATCGTCCTCACCCGGAGGAACATTCAGCCCAAAGGCGGCTTCCATCACGCCCTCCGCATTGCCCCAATCATCAACAGTAACGAGACCAAGTTAATCTATGCCCTCCGGCACGGCGAGACACCTCACAATAAGGACTCGGAGCAATTTAACACGCCCGTGGCCTGGCGCTACCTGTCCGCTCTGGCGAAAAACCATGACCCGCGCCTCACGCCGGACGGGTTCAACAGCGTCACCAGAGCCGCCCAGTATCTGAACGAAGAGACTCACGCTCCACGGCCCGTCATGGTCTACTCTTCGCCGCTGCGGCGATGCATCGAGACGGCCCTTCGCTTCATAAAGGAGGCTGGGTTGCAGTGTCAAACCCCGGCCAGGGCTCCGCCTTTCACGCTGCACATCAAGGAGGGCCTTCGCGAGTGGATGGGGTACGGCCACAATCACGAGTCCGACCATTGTGGAAGCAAGGAGGAGATTGCCGACTTTGTGCAGAGAATGAATCATGAGCTTGGGATGAATGTCCCCTATATATTGGACGTTCCGGAGCTGGAGGATTTCCACGACGAGATCTACGTTGACGTGGACCAGCGCGTCCGCCGCGTCCTGGATGACGTCTTCGACGATGCCAACTCGGGCCACTGTGTGATGCTTGTGATGCACAACCGCTCCCACAAGTCACTCCTGCGTGTGCTGGGCCACAGGCCAGAGGAGGTCGACAAGTTCGACATCGAGAACTGCGTGATGCTCCCGTACCACGTCACGAGGTGCATGCTGAGCCGCGAGCGGGCCGCTCAGAGGGCAGAATACGAGTTGGGTCTGCGGGACACGGACCTGCAGGAGGCCGAGGAGAAGAAGGAGGAGAGGCGCGTGGAGGCGATCCGGGACGTCAGGTCTTGGGCGAGGGATGAGGGGAACTTGAGGCCCCGACTCGAAAACTTGTTCGAGCTTCTGAGAAATTCCAAAGGTCTAGACAACGATCCGGCTGCTGGCCTTGCCCTGGAGTTGCTGGAAGCTGATTTGAAGGGATCACAACTTTGAGCGATTTCACATTCGCCCGGTTTTTCTTTTGGGGGGAGGGGGGGTTGGAAGTATTGATTCTGGACAGACGCCAGCGATATCGAGGCCGGGGGGTGTATGATTAGACGCAGTGACAAGGCCCACTGCCTGAAATCTCGCTGAATTTGATTGGGAAGATATCTGGTGCAGAAGTAAGCGTGATGGTGTTTGATCAACGAGCATTTTCGACTTTGTAACCAATGACTGGCCGGTTGGCTGCAATAAATATAGGCTTAGGTATTTCTGAAACTCTTCCGATGAAAATTCTACTGATTGCACAGGTGAGTAGGGTACACAGAGTGATGTGAGAATCGGCTGCTTGCGTTGATCCCAAACAATTCCCCCCTGTCATTTAACAATGCGCAAATTGATTTCAAGTCAGAGTCACATGAATACGATATGTAATTGTAATAGCGGGATTCTGTGGACCTCGCTGCTACTTTCCAGAGCATTTTTCTGTCGTGAGTGAGACATGCTGTTGGCTTCCAACTGAGATGCGTACTAGACAGGAACTCTACAAAGAACACCAAAAGAGTTTAGCTTCTCGTTTCCAAAGAAGAATATTCAAACTCAATAGAGATGATTTCAATATTGAAGGCATGTATATCAATAGCTCAGTACATTCACATATTCTAGGAAGTGCCTTTCGCCACCACGAGCTACGAGCAGTCTTAAAACTCACTGAGGCCAACAATATCTGCCCAGCCACCCGCACCTTCAAAGGTCCCACGCATGGGCCAACAAGCCAAAAGATACAGAATGTGCCCATGAATCAACTCATTATGCTGACAAGTATGCGTTTGAATGATCTTCAATCTGTGAGGCAGGGTGACTTGAGATATCAACGGGGCCACAGATCATGGAATTATAGCAAGACAAGCAAGGTGACAGGCAAGCAAAGGAATTAAGTCACTGCTTCCACTCCGCCACATGTTTCCTTCCTTCAGAAATCCCCCCCCCCCCTTGTGCCGCACGTCCAATTCACCGTCCAGATTAGATGAGCTCTACGAGATCGCGGAATTCGTCAGTGAAGCCCGGCTCAAACCCCTCCCATCCTGAATCCTGTTGCGGTTTCTGTGGCTGGCCATTGGTCCTGGATGAGCGGTCACCAAGTTCCGCTGGGTTACGGACAGCGCTCGCATCAGCTTCGCCCGAAACTTGCCCGGAAATTGACCCATGGAGAAGGGCAAGATTGCCTTCATCAAAGCCATCCCTGGGCGGCGGGAGCACAAAGTTATCCGAAAATATGTAGGTCTCATCTTCGAATCCTTTTGCTTCGATTCCCTTGGAAGTCGCTTGCGGTAATGGGGCATCACGCGTAGTTGAACGTATGGTGGGCGAAGTGAAGCTGGCTTCTTCCACTCGACCTGCCATTCCGGAATGATCGAATGGTGGGCATGTGAGGCTCGCTCGTGACTCTGCATCAAGACCATAATTTCCGCCTTGTTGATCAAGATACCTCGCTGTCCACGGCAAAGTGTCTGAGAATGACTCTTCCCAGTTAACTTGAGATTCGGGATCTTTCCGCGACTGGACGCCAGTGTTATCTCCGGGCTGCTTCTTCGAGACGCTCCTCAACTCCGCAAAGTCACTGGGTGAGCAAGATGCTCCTCCAGGAACCTCATTCACGCCGTCAAATAACGAGTCGCCTGAAAAGTTGTCGGTGTTGTTGCTTTGCGTTTTCGCGAGTTCCGCTTGCAGCAGACTTGTCCTTTTGCCAGCACCAGAGTTTTCGTCCTTCGTCACGCCTTTACTGATTATTTGCGAGACCCAGCCATCTTGCAATGCATCATCGGAGAGATCCTCGAACAAACTGGCCTCTTCGTCATGCATTCGCTTCTTCCGCGCAGCCTTCTGGACTTTTTGAGGACTGCGGTGCAAACTTGTCACAGCGTTGACGTGAGTACTTTCGAATTGAGTCAGATCGAACAAGCCATCTCCATCCAAGTCGAAGTCGTCGAGACTCTTCACCGGGGGCACTCGTCTATTTGCAGCGGCAGAAGCCAGGGGCTCGCGTGACGGCTCGTTGCTTGACAGTTGGCTGTTAGACCTGCTTGTTTTGGCTTTTTTGGTTGACGATTGGGATGCCTGCTGCGACCCGGCGACGACAATCTCTTGGCCTGCCTTTCTCTTTGAATTTGAGGGCTTTGGTTTCCTGGGCGCGTCAAGGCCTTCACGGCAACACCTATGAGCACAAGGCTTGCCGTTTCTATTCTTGATCCCGAAGTCAGCACAGTGATGGTTGCATTTAAACTTGCCGTTTGGAAGTTGAATCGGTTGCCAGGGGGTCTCCTCGGTTCCGCTGTCTTGAATTGCTGGAGTATCACCCACTGATTTCGTGTCCCGGTCGTCGGCGTGGTACTTATCGCTCCGGTTGGGCATGAGCCATCGGGAGTCGGTATCAGAATCTTGCGAGTTTACAAAAATCGGTCCGCTACCTGAGCCATGTTTAGTGATCTCCAATAAATCGCTGTCGCCAATATCATCATCAATCAATGATGCCGCAGACTTTTCAGATATTTCCGAAAAGACTGACGTTAGCTCCTTTCGGGGAAAGGCAGATGCGGGCAGACCATGCTTCAGTCTTCTTGTAACAATGGTGCCAACGATCTCCTCACAGGAGAAGTAGCAACTAATGTCTTCTGTGACACTGTTGAGATCGACCTCAAACTGCAGGGATAACTTGTTCCCGTCTTCCTCTTTGAATTTCTTCAGCGAGCCCCTCCACCAATGCGCCAGAACACCCTCCGTGGTTTCAGCCACGAACGTGACAGAAGGAATTTTGCCACGCCACTTTGGTTTGCCACCAGGATTTGAGAATCCAAGTATTGCATCGATACGAGCTACTGGCTGCCTATCTGGATCAACAGCCCGAGGAGTCTCTGTCGCAAGCCGCGCTTCAAGAGTCAGGCGTGGAAAGTGAGCCAACTCATCAGCCATTTTTTTCCCGAATGGCGGGTTTCGGCTGAGGATCCTCTCGATGTTGCTGGCGCCTGCTCCGGCCAAATCATGTACTGTGGTGATTCCAGAAGCAACGAACTTTCGCATGAAGACTGGTCCGAGTTGAGGTACCTGTGTCAGTTGCATGGACTTGCCCTCCCATGCTCTGGCAGCCATGGACCGTGCAAGGTCGAGAGCTACCCGACAGGTGACTCCATCCAGATCACTCGCCTTACATTCGACAACTGCACGTACAAGGCGTTGCATTTTCTCAAATAAGAGATTGGTGTCTAACATGATCTGCCGTCGGAAAGTTTCAGACACGTTGGACAAGTCCACGCAGCCCAAAGCCGCCTGCAAGAGGAGTGAGGCCTTGTGTGCCATCGTGTTGACCGTTTCCTTGATGGGGTAAGCGACGAAAGGGCTTTTGTTCAGCTCACGAAAGACTTCGCGTTCTTGTGTTCGCCAGCGGAAGTCCCCAAATTCATCAGCTTCACATACCGCGGTCAACTGCTTTTGTCAGTGTCAATCGAGATGAAATTGGTCGAAACACTTACCACTTGTTCCATTTTGGCTGCGTGGGGGATTTGCAGAATTCTCTGCATGGAGTTGAATCGAATCATGTATCTTGACATTGCCCGGCCATAATCTGTTGAACGAAATGAAAATTCTTCCGTGACAAGCCCTGTCTGTTGCAGCTTCTTGATATCTGCCTCACAAATTCTTTCAAGCCTGTCTTCGAGCGGAGCGTCAAGGGAGCCTGTCTCTTCAAGTTTGTAGTACTCAGGGTGGCGGTCAAGTCGGACAGCAAGGAATGTGCCTTTTAGCCACTCCTTTGCCTTCTGGGTATCCTGGAATGTGCCGAGGTTGATCTCGGAGTTGAGGTGCTCGATGAGGTTTTGGTGAAGCGTACTTTCCAGGATCTGTTGACCAGATCCCATGTCTTCATAGTGCTGTTTATTTCGTGCTCTTGTGAGAACCACAGCAATGCCACTGTTACCAAACTGTGGCCGGCCGGCACGCCCCAACATCTGTATGAACTCTAAGTCACTCAGCTCCGCAAGTGAGCCATCCTGATACGCAGTGGTGCCTTTGAGCACGACCATGTGGCATGGAAGGTTCAAGCCCATGGCGAGTGTGGAGGTACAGCAAATGACGCTGAGACGGCCGTCGAGGAAGGCTTGCTCAACAGCCCGCCTGTCTTGTGAATCGAGACCAGCGTGGTGAAATGCAACGCCGAACCTCACAATTTCCTGCAGTTCAGGGCTGATGACTGGGACTCGTTTGGTGGGTTCGGGCCAAGGCCTCGATTGAGGCTGACGCTCATTCCACTCTTCGGCCAATTTCTTTGCTGAGGTCTGGCAGCTCTTGCGGGTCTGACAGAAGACCAAGATCGGCTTTCGCTGGGAATGCTTCGTGATGTGAGGATACAAATGATCGGTTAAGAAGGTGTCAAACTGGTAATCGTTTGTTCTGCTGTCAAAACCATAGACAAACCTTTGCAGCTTCACAGGACGGAACTCTTCTCCAAATGTCGCTCTGTGAGCTGGGATTTCCGGGTTAGTGTGGTCTCTACCCAGCCATCGGGCAACATCATCAGAATTTGGAACAGTCGCGCTCAGGGCGACGAAGCGGACATTTGCTCCACGGGTTTTCATGCGGGACACAACTGCTTCGAGAGTTGATCCGCGTGGTTCTTTGAGCAGATGCACCTCATCGATGAGGAATAGTTCGACCAAGTCGAGGAGCTTGCGATGATCAGACCAGCTCCTGGTAATAGAATCCCATTTCTCTGGAGTTGTGACGATGATGGCGGCCTGACGGACGCGTCTCATTTCCGCCTGTGAAGTATCTCCCGTGAGCTCTGCAACTTCCATAGCCATCATCCCGAATTTCTGTCTCCAGTCATTGGCCCTCTCTGTGCAGAGGGCCTTCAGTGGGCACAGATAGACGATCTTGAAATCTTCATTTCCCTTCATGTGCGCCAATCTGCAGATCGCGAGCTCAAGTATTGCTGTCTTGCCGCTGCCAGTAGGCGCTGAAACGACAAGATTGTCGCTTGTCTGATAGGCATATTCTAAGCACCTCGATTGAACGGCGTTGAAGAGATCATAGGGGAATATCTCCCGGAACCTGTCTGGCAGGACGTCTCTGGGGTTGATCAGATTGATGCCGTTGGCGATAGGAGGCGCGTGGGCAAGCTCCAGGGAGTGGGAGTTCTTGGCTGAGAGCAATGAAGCTGTAGGAGCTTTCGACGGTGCTTGAAGGCTTTGTGGCAATTGCCGGCGGAGGCCTGCTTTGGCCGCGGGACTTGACGATGGACCCATATCACATGGGGAAGAAGAACTCGTTGTGATGATACTGCCTGCCGCCGAGCCTGGATTTGCTATGAACCAAATATTAGCAGCGAATCCGGAGTTGGAGAGAACACTGTGGTCACTTGCAGTGGTTTCGAGGCGCAAATTGCTGCTTCGTCAAAAATGGCTCCCGGGACTTGGATCTTTGATTTTCTCGGGATGTTTGTCTTGAAGTCGGCAACAACGCCGATTGACCAACAAGAGGTGGTGTGTTTCTGTTCACGATCTCTTGGAATTGCCACGTAGCAGGTTGTGGTTCCATTGCTGGCGAGTAGATTGTTCGGGTCGGTGCAGCCCTGACGTCCCGGTTCGTGAGGCTCGAGGGAAGAGTCAGTCTGGACGATGACAGGGATGGTGCAGTCGAAAAAGCAGTCGATAAGAAAGAGCTGGATGGTGCAGAAAGCAGCCGTCCTCCTTCCGAGAAAGGCATTGCTGACGGCACCGGTGTCATACGGTAGTCAGATGCCACATACGGAGCTCGTAGTTGTGGGGGTCCATGACCAGCGAGAATTTGACGATCTGCTGGTTCATCAATCCAATATGTCCAGATATTCCGACATGCGGGTGTTTCAGAACTTACCGAAATCATCCAGGCCCATATCGGCTGGTGGTTGAACTGACAGGTGATGCTGCCAAGTACTCGGTGGGACGCGGTTATGTGTGTGTATGCTGCCAGGAAGACCTGCGACAGATTCATATGCAAGCGGACGATGGGTTACTTGTGGACCATGCTGAGATAGACGTCTCTCCAATAGTCCCGAATCGGAAGAGGATGCTGGGTACTGCCTCTCTCGCTGCGAAGCAACAAGCTGCCTGAGCAGACTCTGAGCGTCTGGGCCTAGTCCAGACAGGTCTTCTGCGGAAAAGCGCAAATTGACTTCGCCGTTGCCATGGTCGATGTTGGGAATCCTACTTTGCGACATCGTCTTTCCATCGAGCACTCTGACCCGACATTGGCTGGAGGTATGTAGTCGTAACGAAGATGTTGTATTGGCTTCGGTGCTAGCTGGGCCACGACCGGGTTTCGGTGGGCTGGGAGTGCAAGAGCACTAGTTGCTGGAGGCTTTGGAACGATGGATGGAGATTCTCGGCACACGGCAAGAAAGCCGGCATGAGGGAGTGACCACAGTATATCGACTGTCGAGCTGGTCAGAGTAGGACAAGCTTGCCCACCAAGACGACCAGCGCAATCAACTCTTCGCAATATGGGTCCTTGACGTGATTCCCAAGACCACCCACAGGATTCGATTGGTTCAAACAGGGGAGAAAAAGGCGTGTACAGTCCTCAATACCCAGTGTTTGGCCAAACACCGGGCTTGTTGAGTGGGTTAAATGTCAAGATTCTGGAAGGCCGGAAGGGATCGAGATGGAGAGATGGCGGAGGTTTGCAGGTAGCATCATCCCACGCCGAGAATTCGAGAGTGTCGCGCAGGTGGCCTCGGGATCAGGCAGCCGAAGGTTCCAGGTTGCTGACATTGCTCCGGCCGGCCTCGAAAGGTGACGCGGAGGGAAGGCACTCCTGCGGTGCGGCCTCGAGGAAAGAACGGCCTCCCGCCTCCGTGCACCACCGCCTCGCCCGAGAGGGCCTCTCTCTAACAGTGACCCCTGTTCCCAACCAGACAAAAGCAAGTGGTTGTGGAAATCATCGTCTTGTAGACGTTACTCGTGATGACGGTTTGATCTCCTCGTGGTCGGTGTTGCGCAGCCATACATTTCACGGTGGCAATGTCATCTCATCACGCCTGGCGAATTATTCCCGAGGTTGTGCGCGCGCCTTCAATCCCCTTCCTGCACGCGGCGGCCAGGTCTCGAGCAGATTTCAAGGCAGCAACCTGTGACCATATAATCTTTGCAAGTGTTGCTGATGCAATGCATCACTCTCTGTTCGCGTCGTTCGTGACACCTGGAATTTCGAGCCCCTGAGTGGATCCATTGATAGTAGTCATGTCCAAAATGTCTTTTTTTTGTATTTTCATACTTAATGTTGGCTTGGTTGTCCAGCATAGCAATGATATTCCCGGGCTGGGCTGCCTTTTATCTACCATTCTCGCAGGCAGTGCTTTCGCACCCATCTGCGGCTTACTTCCTTCGACGTTCGTTTTGAAACTCGATTCATACTGGGTATCTTTTTTATCGTGACTTGTTCCGCACTTGTCTCCGTTCCTGACTTTTAATCTTCCCAGGGCCTGGTGCACGATCCCAACCTGGGCGGTGAGCCCCCTTTCCCCTTCCCGTGGCGTCTTGCTCGTATTTCATCGTACACTCATAATCACCCACCAGCCTTGTTGACGACTCGCCATGCAGTATTGACGTATAGTAATCTCCTTCTAGTCTGCTCGATTCTACTCGTCGCGCGCCTTGCCTCTAGCAGATGGGACCCTCGCATGGTGTCTCAAAGGCGTCGAAGGTCTAGAAGTCGACAGACCAAGAGATGAAGCAGAGTCCATTGGATTGAGCAACGTCGTATCTTCTGGTGACTGAATTCTGGGGGTTGAAGCAATGACTGTCTTCTCGTAGCCCACGATGCTGATTGGTGGCGGTCGGCCTCGCTTCCTGTCAGGACCACTGTAAAGCCATGTTGAGAATATCACCAAGGCGGTTCCCAGGATAAACTGCAGCTTGTTAGACATAGGTCCTCGGTGTTCCCTTATAGGATTGAAGGCAAGAGAAGAGAGTGGGGGTGGTTGGTCGGGGACTGCAAAGATGCTGTCTTACCATTATCGAGACCTGGACACCGAAGAACCAGAGGCTGAACACAAAGCTGACCACGATACTGATGCTCGTAGCGAAGTTCTTGGCAATGTTGTCCGCATAGTTGATGCACAGGCTGGTGAGTACACCCCCGATCGCCTGGAAGACGATAGCTGCCCACACGATGGAGTTGTAGCCCTCAAAGAACCCGTGCTTGGCGATTTCCTCGCCGTCCTTCATGATCACCCCGAAGAAGAGCGCGGGGAAGAGGCTGTAGAACGACAGCTGGATGTTCCGCGTCCACACCGAGACCGGCGAGCTCGATTCCTTGAGCACCTTCTCGAAGTACACGCCCGTCAGCCCAGAAAGCACCGCTGCGACCAGAACCGCGGACAACCCGAGGGAATAATTCATTTTGGGACCCATATCAAGATCTTCCTCAATGCCTTCATATGTGGCTGACCGCTTGTATAGGCCCGTCGCGCCCTCGGCAAATCCGTCCACGGCTCTCTTCGTAAGGTGCCGGGCCACATCGACCGCACCCCCGGCGGCTTGCCCGAGTTCGTGCATGGATCGCGGGAAGAAGTGGTCGCTGTAGTCGTGGATAGATATCGAAGGTTCTTTCGGGTCGGTAGGCAGGGACACGATAGCGACGCCGACGGTGAGGAGGATGACAGCTGTCCAGCGCTTGCCACTAAGAGGTCGGCCGAGGAGGAGGACGGTAAATACGGCAGTGGTGAGAATCTAGGTCTTGTCAGCTACTTTGCGCCCGCCAAGGCGAGTCCTGACTTAAGACGCACCTTCAGCTGGTACAAGACCTGGAAATGCACCGGGTCCAGATTCCCCAAAGCCACGTACTGCAGCGTGTTCTCGAAGGTGTAAAATGTTGCTGGGATCGCCAGTTTCCACCCATCGCCGCTGAACACCGAACGGTATATCTGCTCGAACAGTACAGTGGCAGGCGTCTGAGGCGCAAGGCTCCTCGAGACATCGTAGAGGGCAAAAGTGGCGGAAATGGCGAGCTTGATGACCTCGTTGAGGAAGACTGCCGTGCTCGTGAAGTATCTGTGGTCTCCGGTGGGCTGCATTATGCGGCTGTAATGCATGATCTGCGAGGGAAGACATGTTTAGCCAAATGACGATATGCACAAATCCGGCACCGGTCGCAAGACGAAGGGGTGCAACGCACGAGAATTAAGGCCGAGTTTTGGAAGGTCAACTGTAGAAGAGCACATCAGCATTTGTTCTCTAGCAGTCATGGAGCTTGCGGGAGAGCCTGCTCACCGTGATGAGCGATGCCTGCTTCATAGGCACCCCGAAGAGAGTCGGACCCCCCTTCATGGCACCTTTGCCGTGGGGGGCGTCGAGTAGAGCCATGATGGATCCAGGCAGTGGTTGGCACTCGGTGGCACGTGCAGAAGTATTCCGAGTTTTGGTGTCGTTGTAACGATTTACCCCGATTCCTCGCGTGGAATAAGTCGTGTGGGAGTAGTAAAAAGAGGGAGTTGGTGGTGAGGAGGTTCCGTCTAAGAGAGGTGCCTGGTATTGTGGGCCAGCAAGTGGGCAGGTCGACGTCAAGATCGGCCTTGGAAGGTGGGCAGCGCAACTCAAAAGCGGCAAAAAAAAGCTGAAGAGGGTCCCCTGTTGTTTGGCCCGAGCCTCCAGGCCCTCTCAGACCCGCCCTCGACCCTCCGACCCCAGGTCCTGAATCCAGATTTGGGAGCTGGCAAGCTGGCAACAGCAGGGCAGAGGCCAGGCTGGGGCCAGTGCGTCCTTTACCCCTGATCCTACCCAAGGATTTAGACCTCGGGATATAGTGCGGTTCTGCACGCTTTGGCTGATGATCAGATGTGACGGCAGCAGCTTGTGACTTGCGGTGTTGGATGGGGCCCAGTCGCCCCACTGACGGTGGCTGCTCAACCTGAAGCTTTGGCAGGAGATAGGACGATAGCAAGACATTTATTATATGGTCTCTGTGTGTGTTATGTAGACTAGATATGCACGAGTGAAGTGGGCGAGTGACACCGGTGAGGTCAGGAATGGAAGATTCCAAGAAACGCTAGTAAGAAACACGTCGCACGGCTCATGGGGGTTGGTCCTTGATGGCCACGCTGCCGTCACTGCCAGTCACTGCCCGGCAGCCTGGGCAGCAGTCTGGGCGACAGTAATATTCTGCCATTCCCGATCGATGATGGAGCTGGTGATGGTGAGCAATGAGTGAGCTGTCGTGGCTGGGCTCTAGCCAAGTCGGCAGACGGCCTCTCAGTCAGCCCCAGCCTGCCCAGCCCAGCTTGACTTCAGAGAGAATTAGGAAAAGTGCTGCTGCAGGGCAAGGTCAGGTGGCCCAGCAGGGACTGGTGGTTCCCAATCAATCCAATTTCTCGTGGGCTTTCATTTCAATTCTGCTGGTGCTTGTTTGCTTTTGGCTGCTATATGACGAAAGAGGCTGCAGGCCCACCAGGGGCAGACCGCATTGGGAGCCACGCGCTCGTGGAAATGTTAACGTTGGCAAGGTGTGGGTATCAGATGGGGCAGCATAATAGCTTGAAAGCTGTTAACAGCCCCGGCTAGATTTATCATGCATGAGAGGATCTCATGGGAACGCCAATCCATCTGTTCAGCCCGGCCGTAACCACCACCACCACCAGCAGCAGGATCCTCTCTTACGTGATCCACTGCATCCCATCAAGACCATCTCGATGCATGTAAAATGCTGACGCATGACTTCTTGTGGTTTCCTTAGGTGTTTCCTCAATCTCTATGCCCCAAAGAACTCTAACTCCACCAGCCCAAGCTCAGAGCTGGGACAGCCCGGCTTGGGCTCACCGCATTGTCATCAAGTCTGTGGCTATCCTCCCTCGAACAGCTTGAAGGCCGCCATGTAACCGCCCTTTCCCCCCTCGTCGGGTCTGACCAGCCGACTTTTAGCCCCAGCCGGCAACCTCGAGCACACCCACAGGAAGGTCATGCGAGCCTCATCTGCACGCCATTATAGAGGCTAGGATTCGCAGTGCGGTACACTACCGAGAGTAGTGGGCCCCTCTCCAACACCAGAGACAAAGGACCTGATCGACGCCGTGTCACGGTGCACCCCATCATCGCCTCTCCCAGAATCATCAAGCTCGACCTCCGGGGCCCTAGACGTCTGGCCGATGTCACCTTCTTGCACCTGGAGGGATGCCAGAGCTGGTTGGCTGTCGCTTCTGGGCCTGAAACCTGGCGAGCGCTCCCGTGACCGGGTCCGTCTCACCATGCCCGGGAGATCCACAGCATCCGAAAGGCGGCCTTCGCACTCGATAGCTAGCGCGCCAAATTTCTCGGCGTGGTAGTTCTGCGGAGCACAGAGGATCGCGGCGACTGCTGTCGTCGGCGGCAAGCAGCCTCAAGAACAGTGCAAATGTCGCCCTTGGTCATCTTGTATTGCGAACCGATTGTGACACGAAATCTACGAGTTGAATTCTGCAAAATGTTCTTGGTTCGACGGCCGCGGCCAATAATATTCATTATCTTTCAGTAACTATCCGGGTCAACCATTACCCAGTCCCCCTTGGCCGGGTTGAATCAACCTCGCCAGCTATGGTATCTCATCCTCTGTCTTCTCATCAACAGGTCGTCATTACTAGCCCCTGGCCGTGATCGAACACTGTCCAATCGAAGTCCGAATCGCAGATCCGGTAGTCCATACCCTATCCAACCCTTGCACTCCCGTTGGGCTGCATCTAGGCGGCGGTGATGGCACCGTCGAAGTCAACGTCGGTCGAGGGGTTGCCGGCCGCCTCAGTGTCCTGCGCGATGTTGTTGTCGAGCTTCTTCTGCTCCTCGGCAAGCTTGTCCGCGACATCCTCTCCCTGCGCCGCCTGAGCCTCCAGCTTCTTGATGGTCGCGGTCAGCTTGAGGACCTTGTTCTTGATCTTTCCGGCCTGTTACCACAGTATATGGTTAGTATAATGACTCAATCGGTGATGTGCTTCGTGGCCGCCAATAACCGCAGAGTCTAATCACTCACCTGAAGGGCATCGGCCTCGGCTCCGGTCGCCGCCTCAATGGCAGGGTTGAAAGCCTCCTTCTCAGCGTCGTTCGCCACCTGGTTCACCGAGTTCAGGAAGTCGAGGTCAGCCTGCTCGACCGTGCTCAGGTCCGTAGGGAGACCAGACAGCGCCTGCTCGGCCTCAGCCTGAGCATCGCCAGCGGTGCCTCCGGCGATGGAGATGTCGGCGAAGGTGGTATCAGAGAAGACGGCGCGCTTGCTGATAGGGCTGGCGGAGGCGACGGCGGCCAGGACAGTTGCGAGGATGCTGAAGGACTTCATTGTGAATGAGGGTATTAAAAAAGGGGTTTGCTGTGCTGAAAGATTGGATCGATAGAACAGTGAATGGAAGACTTTGAAAATATCACAGCGCAGCTGGAAGAGAATGGGATGAACGACGGTCTTGGACTGGTGTTTGATGATGGATAGGACAAGAACTATAATCCAGTCAAGCGAGCGATCATGAGGATCTTATAGAAGCTTCGCCGTCCTGCCGGCCACGCCCATAATTCTGGTACGGCCGACACAGGAGGCTTAGGATTCATGGTGTGCGCTGCAGTGCTCGCATACGGAAACAAGATCGGGGGCTGATAGATCTTGGCTGCGAATCCGAGACGAAGTTGAGGCGAACTCATGACCGGGGTAAAGGGGGCAAGGGCACACCACCTCCTTCAACCTGACAGCCATTTGCTCGCTTACACGGCTCGGTTGGTCCCGAATTGTCGTCCGCTCCGATTTCCACTTGGGATGCACGCTCGGTATGCTTGATTGCAGTTAGCTTTCTCCTCTAATTCTTGGCGAGGTTTGCGCAACCTTCTCATCGGGCGGGCAGGCGCTGCAAAAGCCTCAATTCTGGCGGTGCTATTTGTGTTCTATGATCACCGGTAATGTTTTGGTACAGTCATTTGGGAAACCCGCCCCAGATTTTCCTAACCGTGGTGATCACTACATTGAAACCACGAACCTGTCTTTTCACGGAGACTTCGGAGGCGCGGTACCAGATTATTCGAAGGTGTAGCGTTCAAGCGAGAAAGAGATCCACAATTAGATATCAATGCTTGACGAGACCGTCCTGTTACAATATGGGGCGCTTGGCTTTGCTTGGCTTTCCAAAGTCCCCTTGCTTTTTTCAGCCTCAAGCGCCCGCTAGAAGGGATGGCATTGCTTGGCGTCTGAACCACTTTTCCCCGGAGCGTAATTCTGGGGCCTCACCCGTTGAAAAAATCAAGATGATTGGGGGAGACTTTGATGCACGTCAGCTTGCACTGCACCTCTTTCGGGAAGTATGACTGCACCTCCCGAGGTCGTTGGTCTTGCCCCTGGTTCCAGGGCGCAGCTCGGAATATCTCCGCTTAGCTTAGAGCCCTCCTGACACCAGGGCTGTGAGACTGGCCGTGAATGACTTGGCTACAACAGCTTTCACGCGGAAACTTGACCACGCGCCAGCAGCCGCGAACATCGTCAGATAAGCCCCTTTCGCCTTTGCGGCTCACGACCCGCTTTCCCGACTGAAAGCAACGACTCGCCCACCGCGCAACGCCAAGTTCCGGTGCTGGTCGTTTCCCTATGGCCAAGGGTGAGAGATTTTCCGATGAACGCATTGGATCGGCGCTTGGCTTCCAATAGATGCTGGGCGCACGCAAGAAACCCTCTTCGGAAATGAAAAATCCCAATGCGCTGGATCTTGGTGTGCTCGCAACCCCCCGGGGGGGTGGCTGGTCACACATAAAGGGCAGCAGCGTCTGGAGGAACTTAATGCCATCTGTGTGACAACCATTCTAAATAAATTCCGGGCCTACTAAGCTCGCGGTTGAAAATGGAGAGTGCCCGGCCCACCCGCCATTGATACCCAGGATATATTTATAGCCGGCCAAGTTCGTATGCCGCGAAATATGCAGGTTCGTCAATGAGGACAGGTGGTGGCGGCTACGCAGAGGCCAGAGAGTCCTAATTCAAGCTCAATGATTCAGCTTCTAGTAAAAGCGTGATGTTCAAATTACCACGCACAAAGCCTAATTACCTAGTTATGACCCTCGTGTAGAAGAAGAGGCCGTCCATGGAAGCTTCTCCCCAGTTTGGACATAAAATATTTTTAGTATTCTGTATTTGCTCCCGTCTAGAAGACATTACCAGTGAATAATATTGTGAAGGAACCGTTAAATCTAGATCTAATCATGGATTAAGAGGACGTAATTCAGACAGTGTTTCCGAGTTTTCAAATTCGGCCAGGATATGCCAGTCTAGGTCATTACCTAGGTATGTCGAAGCCTTGTACATATATCTACGAATTCCGCCTGGGCTGAGTCAACTTCCTCTTCAGATTACACATAAGCGAAAGATTAGTGTGCCCAAACGGAAACTAAATGCTCATGTACATAGCAGCCTACTGGGCCTGGAACCCCAGCATCTCAACGAATGGGGACTAACTTAGAATAAGCTGTGTATGTTCCACAGGACCAGCCTTTCCAGCCTGGAGCTACTCATATACCGTCCGCAGTATAATTTTAAATTTATATGACCTGACTAGAATATACCAATCAAGCCTCACTGTGGAGAAATTGCAAGTTGATGAGTATGATCAAAGACTGTGACAGAAAGCCAATCTGTAATGTTCTATTGTAACTACCTCGTTCTGTGCCAACCTTCCGCCTAACTGAGTGAATGACCCTCGAAAAGTATTAAGTAGACGAGAAGTCATGGACTTTCAGAGATAATTGGCCAAACTTCAGATTCTGAGATGAGGATAAAACCAGGCTTTTGTTGATCCAGTCTCTTGGTGACCTCCACATTATCGGAATCTATTAAGACCCTGGAAAAATTAATGGGAAGTGACAGCTACAGTTCTCGTAATAACGGTATTTGACCTCTTTTCTAACTCGGGTGCCAGGTGGCACGATTCTATTGCAAGATCGATTGCGAGAGTCGCGTTTCTTGATAGTAGTCGTCTCGAACGTTTCGCCACAGCTGTCGCATTTGTATTTGAAGTAGTAGTAAAAGCACATAATGGATGTCTTTTTCTTCCGGAGTGCAAGACTTGGGAGTTGTAAATCGATGAAATTGGAAGGTCATAACCTACTTTTCTCTAGGCATCTCAGAAACGTCCTTTTATGTGGCTCTTCGAACGAGTCCCTTGCCACTTCAGCATGTGATGGATGAATAGCTAGGAATATCAGAGTTCGAGAATCATTTGCTGTGCCAGTGCTGGTCACGTTCACCTTCGACTACGCAAAGAATTTCTGAACTGTGACTGATGTGTTGGCATGCATATTCACTCGCTGTCCTTCTTTATACAATTTACGGTGTAAAAGCATTGCTTGCAGGTGTAGTTTACTCACATAGTTCAGCCATTCACTCTCAAAACTTATAAGTTATAAAAGGAACGTATTGAACTAGTTTAAATAACCTTGTGCCTATTACATCATTTCATAAAGGTTTCGCCTCTGCTACCTAGGTAGGTAGCAGCTAATGCTGTTCTATTGCTGAACTGGGCATGCTACCTAGGTACTTGCACACATCAACCAGATAGCTGCGTGACGAACATTCCGTCTGATGCAAATGGGGAAATTTACCTTTATATGTGACTCCTGGTATGTTGTAATTGGGTTTCAATACCGCGTGGTTGATCAATGGTGGTTTGAGGGGCCAGTCGCTTCATCGCTCGCGCCCGATCACTTCCAGCCTTGGAGCATTTGAACCCAGAGATACCTCATGCCATCTTCAGCGTTCTCATAGCCATCACACGTTTTGAGCATCCTGATACCGAACATGAGGGAGGATAAAGATTTTCATCACAATATTTCGTTCCATTCGGCCAAAATTGTTAAGCATCCACATTATTTGGGCCCCATGGTCACCACTAGTCCGTCTGTGACGATTCCCTTTGTGCGGATGAAATCTTGCACCCTATGTTGAGACCTGCCTTTGTTCAACAATGCATTCGGCTCAATGAGGCTCGGGACAACGAGCCCACGAAATCGAAATGTGCTTTGAGGGACTTTGCTTCTGCATCCACAGTATTGAGAGTTGAAGTCTACTTTGATAATCCTGCCACACCAGTCTTAGTCTTGGAGACGCAAAAATGGCGCGAACCGTGCAAACCACATCAAGGAAGAGCAAAGAAAGAAGGTAAGCTGCTATCGCAGCGGCCGAGCAGTCGATGGCAGAAAGACCTCAGCGCAAAGCTCAGCACAAACGCCCCCGAAAGGGGACCAGCAAGGCCAGAGGAGCAGACTCATAGCCTCCTCCCACGCGCTCGACGTACCAGCTCCGGTCAAAGCGCGCCAAGAAGCCGGATGCAAAAGACTAGGATGAACTAGGGCCGCAGCAATCGCAACTCCTCCGCCGGGCATCCCTTGCCCTCGCTGGAGAAGGGCTTGACCTCCCGGTCATTCTCGACCCTGCAGGGTCACGCCGACGGACTCGGACGGGTCACCATCGACCAAGAACAAATCTCGCCGGGGCCGGGCTGAGAAGCGTCACATCGATGTGGCAGAGTTCCTAAAACCTGATTAGAACGACCGTCTAGGGCGGTCCTCCAAATATATCCCTATAATCGGCCAGCGATGTCGGGTCTCTAAGAGGCCCGCCAAGATCCCGTTCGGTATTTGAACGGCTTCCAAACAGCTGGACGACTTTTTGTATCGCCATTGACTTTCGGATGAGGAGGTTATTGCTTTACCAACTGATGACAACGTGTTTGACTCTCAGGGCGCGGGCGAGGAAACGAGTCTTCCGGATGGCTTTGCTTTTGACTAGTGTCAGAGGCTTGTGGACGAACGGGAGTGTGCTGACGAGGCTCCCTGAGTTTTCTAAGCAGAGGGGCTTCCTTTTAGCAAGTCAAAGGAAACGAGGTCATATGCATCTAACTTTGTTCAAATATCATGGAAAAGACAGTGAATACTACTCAATAATCAAACTAGCAGCCGCAGTCTGGCTGTGACGAAAGCATCTAAACGGCGTGCGTCTTCCAAAAAGGATGGTATTGGCTATTCCCTTCAAGATGAGCGTGGAAGACTTGTTGGTTCCCATGGTTCTGCAAATAGATCGATGAATTTGCTTCCAGGTTTAATCCTAAATGAAGTTCGGCGTTTGCTGTGGGCAGGGTTTGGAAAAAGTACTATAGTAATACTAACTTTAATAATAATTTTAATTAATAATAGTAACTAATTACCAAATAGAATAGCTATTTTTAGAAAAAGAAAAACTTAAAAAAGAGTGTTTTAAATTTTAAATTTCAAAATTTTAGAATTATTAAAATTTAAATTTTTTAATATTCTTTTTAAAAATAAAAAATAAATTTCTAAGAATAGATTCTTTTGAGTAACTAATTAGTACTTCTTAGGTAGTTAGTAAATACTAATCTAGTTTTAGTCAGAAGAAAAAAATACTAATATTAACTAACTAATTTTTTAATTTAGTTAGTTAGTTTTAGTCAGAGTAAAAACTAGTACTAACTAAATGATTTCCAAATCCTGGCTATGGGCCACTGCTTGTATGTACGGTAGTACTGCTTCATGAGGCAGTATGGGTTTGGTTACATGACCCCTGAATAAAACCAAAATTGGATAGCGCCTTCTGCACAATGGCTCAAGTGACAGTGACTCTTCCATGACTCGCAGAATTGACCGGCTACTTTACACGAGCGAATGGGCTTGCTTGCTCGAAGGCTCAATGTCCCAAAATGGAAGCTAATCTCCTGCCGAGTCGTAGTGAACCTACAGAACTGGCAATGCGGAGTAGGCTACGACAATAGCACTCTGTCTCGCGACGAGTTCGTCCACATTCACACACCGCGAGGGGCACGTCTACTTCCTTTAAGGAGGTCAAGACGCCGCCATTCCAAAGCCAGTCCCGAGCTGCTGTTGGACAAGATCGACCCTGCTACCAAGTTTGCTTCAGACCTTCGTGATGCATATCGCTTCGGCTTCGGCTTCGGCTTCGGCTTCGGCTTTGGTTGTCAGCCTGCTGGCGCCTCTTGGAATTGCTTGGCCTCTTTCTTTCAACAGTATTATCAAGAAACGCGCAGCCGGCTTCACCCCCCTGCGCTTTACCGACGATGGGACCTTCCAAATCTCTATCTTCAATGACCTTCACTATGGCGAGGGTGAGCGACATCTCAAACCGCGTTCGCTTTGTATTGGAAAGACATTCACTGACAGCCGAGGAATACAGGGCAAGGCACAGTCTCAGGCTGGTGGCAGGACTTTCTCTCTGACACGGTGATGAACTTAGTTTTTTTCTACGAGAATCCGCAGCTGGTTGTGCTGAACGGCGACCTTCTCACGGGCGAAAATGCCGAGTCCGTCGACAAAGCGACCGATAAGTTTGAGCAGATCGCTGGCCGCATCCAGGCTGCTAATTTACCCTGGGCAAGCACATATGGAAATCATGATTCGGATTATTATTTGAGTCGAGATAACCTTTTCGCAAAGGAAAAGACTTACTCCAACAGTCTGACTCAGAACATGCTGGCCACCTCGGCATCGACCGCCGAGGTGGGAGTGACAAATTACTACCTAGAGGTCTATGGCAGCGATGAGAGTGACAAAATACCAAAATTGATACTGTGGTTCTTCGACAGTAGAGGAGGGTGAGTCAAGGCCCTCGGCCGGATTAGACCAAATAGATCGGCCGCGGAACAATTTCTACAAAGACATCAGGCAGAGCTGACAGCAGCAGAAACTACTTTCAACAACAAGACTCGAATGGTCTGCCTGTAGGACAGCCTAACTGGGTTGATCCTGCAGTGTCATCTTGGCTCACTAATACTGCCGCCAACATCACGAATACCTATGGAGTTACGATCCCTTCCCTTGCTTTCGTCCATATTCCCGTGCAGTCATTCCTGAAGTTCCAAAATGCTGGTGTCAATGCCAACCAAGAACCCGGCATCAACGACGATAATCCGTTGAGTCCCCAAGTATGTTGAGCTCCGCATCCCATTTAGACAAGTTGCAACCGTACTGTGCTGACCATTGCTTCGTTAGGGTGTCGCCTCCGGCCAGGGAGGCACGAAGACTGTGTACACCTACTCAAACCAGGACGTGGCGTTCATGGAGGCCCTCCTCCGGCTCGAAGGACTTCAAACAGTGTTCAGTGGCCATGACCACGGCAATGACTGGTGCTTCAAGTGGGACAGCAAGCTGTCAGGATTGACGCTGGAGGGCAACGGCCTCAACCTTTGTTTCGGACGCAAGAGCGGTCACGGCGGATATGGCAGCTGGACCCCTGGTGCCCGGCAGGTCAAAGTCAGCCTGGGCAGCAATGGAGCCATTCAGCCTGTTGAGACTTGGATGCGCCAGGAGGGCAGCACGGTCAGTGGTCGGGTGACTTTGAACTCGACGTTCGGAACAGACAGCTATCCGACGGTCGACAATACAGACTCGTGGGTCAGGTAATGACGTCCGTGGTGCTGGGATATACAAATCTGCCGGCTTGGCAAAACAAAATACCCCGCTGCCTTGTCAGAAGATGAGAAGGTGGTTCTAGATCTGTTGGTACGGCCCTGACGGCGAGGGTCAAGGGGTCTTTGCACGTGCAAATGGGTTGAAGCAGACCGTACGTGTTTGGGTACGGGTTCTGATTTCTGCTTATCGAGAAGGAAGAAGCTATCGCTAATCTCGTCGCCCTGACGGTTGGTGTAGTAGTCGGCCCTCTGGCTGACTAACTCCAAACCGTGTCATTTGATTGGCTATAGCCCGTAGGGGCATGGGCACTTGACAGTCGCTCAGAAATCCACAAGATCCTCCCGTGCCTGGCTTAATTCTGGAGAGATACCGGGCCAAGACTCGAGCACCCACGCGCTTACTACCAACTGTAACACTACCATATACTGCAAGAGTTTCGTTGGAAGCCATTGCGCGTCCATTCTCGTGAGTGAATTCAAGGCTCTGGATTTTGAATTAGAAAGGATCATATGCAGAGTTTGCGTCTCTCTCGGTCTGCTTGAGATGGCTATTGACTTCTTTGGAGCTCAATTGTGCTTACCTCCCGCCTGGTAGGGGTCATGTGTCTATACGCCTCCTTTTAAGCCAACCTTGTTCTTCCTCTGAATAGATTTCCGTGCGTGTCTGTGATCCCCGAATCATCCACCACGTCCAGTAGCATAGTATCAACTTGATTGTCACCTACTGTTGTCTGTATACCACGGACTCTGTTTGCCTCCAGCTGATCCTGTCGATCAAGGTTCTGAAGCGCCGACACAACACCCATCTGTTCGTCCCTGGACCGCTTGATCCCAGCCAGAGACCGCCCCTCGACTTGTTCGTCTATTGCGCCACGAGTGTCATTTCGCAGGTCTTGGTTAACAGAGAGGATGTTGAGCCAAATTTGTATGACTCTCTGGACGTTGCGGTCTGGAATCTGGGAATACGCCCGCAGTGCCGCTTGCTTCAGGTTCCTGCTTTCGTGTAGCTCGCGTCTTACAATGGGAACTGACGCGAGTGGCCCGCGGCTGTTCGAAGAGCTCGCAGTCGTATCACTACAAAGTAGTGTAGCTGCATGACCAATTCGAGAGCTGTGACCTCGGCGAGGACATTGGCGTATAGCGTTTGGCATTCTTCGGACGCTTCAGTAAAACGCGAAAGTGCATCCTGCGCAAAAGTCTGTTGCATTTGTCTCAATACTTCTAGGACAGTCCTAACATCATCAGTCGTAGTTCGGAGATGTTCTCGGAAAATGGCTATAGACCTGCGAAGCAAGCCGAGGTTGTTCACAGTCCTGATGAGGCACTCTGCTGCCAAGCATTGTGAATATCTGGCCTCGTACCCTAGGAGTCGGTCAAGCTCAGTAAGGTCCCGCCGTAATATCATATTCATTCGATTTGTGATTGGTACAGAATCTGCAACAAATTCACCTGATACGATACGTCGGATACTATCGTCAATTCGTCCAAACTCTTCTGTAACAGTGTGGCACAAGTCTTGAACCTTGCTATACTTCTGGTGCCATGTTCTTCTTTCGTAATGGCGTCTCAACTTGATGATTTTCAACCCAGCCGTTTCAAATGTTATTCTTTGAAGCCAGTAGAGGACCAGATACTGCTGCTTGGCTTTTAATATATCTGGTGTAGTCTCAAAGAGAAATATGTGCACGTCTTTGCTCCTGGCAAGAGGCACTATACACGTGTCAGCTGCCGTCAATTAAAAGAATCGTCTCCTCATATGAGCTCGCTGCGGCAAAAAACTAGTGATCGGTATGGATTTGCCTACTGAGTAAAGATTCGAAGTTGTTGTATCGGCTAGCCAGTTTGGCTGGAAGCGGACTGGACTGGAGATCCCGGCTTGCCACATTTGTACTCTTCAACGCTTGGTGCCCAAATCTTATGAATTCGTTCTCCCACCACGTATTTCGCAAAAGTTGAACATAGTTAGTCAGTGGTAAAGGTATTTGTAAGGTATATACAGGTGCAGGGGGCGACAACAGATACGTTATGTATATGACCCTTGCGCATAGTAGTCGTACAGTCCTGATTCAACAGCCGTCTGGCTTTGACGATAGACTTGCGGATGAGACCATGGCCAACCAATTGATTGTAGAATCGGCATGAACCAAGATGGGTTGCTTGCCAGACGGGGAGCCAGATTAATGTCGGAGCCCCAGAGCTTGCAGTTCAGGCCATTAGTTGTGCACTTTCAGAGAGGATGTCACAGTACACAACGTTACCTGGTTATCAAAAGCCTTGCCTTTTTCTAGGAAGACCTCATCTTGGAAACTACCTAGTCTTAGTAAACTCTGACTTGATATGCTGCATGACACAAATGCCGATAACCTGAACGGCTTCGGAAACAGGGTTACACTTGCAGCAGAAGGTTACTCACAAATATTGACTCCTAGGAGTCCAACCTCGGGGACCAATAGTTTCGTCGCTCAAATTGAGAAGGCACTCTCTCATCCTATCAGTGACCCTGAGGTCTGGAATATCATTCGGGACCAAGGCCGGGAATTGCAGCATCTTAGTGTGAGCAACTATTGACAGGGGCACCGGGTCAATCTCCGAATAGTCCAAAAATATTGGAGAATCCACATTAAACCAGTTTTTGCTGATGTGAATGAAAAGAAATCCGTCACGGATTGCACCCTGCGATAATGCCATCGTAGAAGTTTCGGACGTGAAAAACTCACAATTGCAGGCATGCGCGAGTTCATGAAGTATTGTCATGGCTATGTTCACTCGGTAGCCTATCTCCTCGCTCTCGGTGTATTGATCCACAAGGAGTGGCCAAATTAGATTCACACTGAGGAAAATACGATATGAAAAATTGGTTGCGCCTTGGACCAATTCCCACAGAGCCTACCCATTGAGCTCTGGGACACTCTCAGTTATAAACCACCTCAGCTCTAGTACTTCAAGTGTAATCGAATTAGCCGGCAATCTCCGACCTAGGGTAAACTGAAACATATATACTAACTTCGCGTCAACATCCCTAAAGTCGCTCTAGCAGCCTCAAATTGCAGATGGTATAGCCGCCTGGCCGAAGTGTACATTCTATTCCGGTCAATCCCAGGCCAAAGCGACCGGTACTCGCGGTAATCAGGCTGTCGCTTCTGTTCGCTGGTACGCCCGTCTTTTTCCTGCGGTACCTTGCGCATATGATAGATGGCAGCCAAAAGCATCCTGCAGTGAGGGTGATTTGACCTGATTATCTGTTTAATCCGTCACCTATATTCGACTTTTGGGGGCGGTTTCAGGGTGCCTCAGGGGACCAACTCTGGAAGCAAACTTAATGGAAGGTTTCAGGGAGTCCCATAATTCATCGTTGTCCTAGGCACAATGCTGTTAATTCAATCGCATCATTAGCAACCAGCAGCATTGCTGCGAACCTCACCTGCACGTTATATTTGCGCTCTATCCCCCCCAGATTATATCTTAAATCAAAATTTTGGAACTTGTCTTTCAGCTTGTTGGAAGACAGAGGCTCCTGTGTCCACTTCTCTCGATTCAGTAAGCTGTGTTTATGAGCCAAAACTCGCGCTCATACGGGTAGAGTTCTACCGACCGGTGGATATCCCTATTTGGGCAGTCTGATACGGGAACTTCAAGATCCGGAGAGTATGCACCTGAACTGACCAACGGTGATGGCAATGTTAATAGACCTTGGTCTAAAGTCGATTGAAGAAGAGTAGTTAGCCTGGTGCCGGATGCAGCCAAGTTCTTCCCTTCCCGATAACCCAATTGCGTAGAACTAAATGAAGATGGGTGTGAAATGCATTCCATGTCGACTTTATAAGAAGAAGTTCTTAGAAAGCAGAGATTTGCACCGGGACAAGAGGAGGGTAGTGGGACCCCACCCATTAACCACACTTGCCCACTGCCAACAACACACAACAACCACTACTAAAAGCCTACAACACCAACAGCTCTTCCTCCAATGATTGTAATTCCTAAACTATATTCAATTCGAAGGTGTACTACTCTATTGGCTATGCGAGCCATATGACGTAGGTACATCAACGGGTATACAACCTAAGCGTGTAAATATCTATGATTCTCAGTGGGTGAAACTAAGTTTCCGAGTCAAGTTGGTTATAGCTTGTTATGTGTAATTACCCAGTGTAATATCCGTCTTGCTGTTGCTAGTATCCGAATACTCGGAGAAGAAGTTGATTCCCAAAGTCGCTGTCTGAGTGCAGACTGCACAAGACCGATGAGTGGCCGGATGCACGAATAAAAACACACCCGGAAAAGACAGTGTTGAGTTCTGAGATCGTTACGGGTGCTAAGCAGATTTGGGATCTACCTGGAAAGTTCCAGCCGCAGGTCGAGGACACACCAGCTCGACCATGACTAGATCACGTTTCAGCCACGATAAATGTTGATCTTGTGTGGGCAGAGGCGTAGAAAAAGGTTCTAATAATTGGGAACGGAATTTGAAGTGCCACTTGTCGCGATGATGACCACATGTAATCATCGGCTCTGCGACCCTGCAGTAAATTGATCACCCAGTTGTGATCAAATAGGCACAATATTCGATGCTTAGACGACTTGGGCTAGGCACCAACAAGATGAGCTGAAATCAGGCGAAGGATGATGGACTGCAACTGCACTGCCATCGAGACTACGCGCTATTTCTTTCCGGCTTCCATTCTCAGTAAAGCGGGGTGCAGGAAGCGGTCCGGTGATTCCTCGACGCGTTCCCGCGCCAAGAGAGACTCAGTACTCCGCCTCCGCCAAGGACGACCGTTATCATCGTCGTGTGAAGTAAATGTGGTCCACGAGACAGAATCTCAACTCGATGGCCTAACCCAGAAGCATATCATAAACGGCTTACCATCCCGCAGCACATGTTATATTGGGCTTAGATTGCTCAGTCCAGCCATCACCCTGTGAGACGCTTTGTGATTATCCCCCTCGGCGCTCAGTAAAGCACGCCACGCCCAGACAATGACGACAGAAGCGAGAAACCCACGGAAGAAAAAGTCCCTTCTCTCAAAGGTTAGCAGTGTGACTGTCTCTGCCATCGGTCTGATATTGATGACCGGTGGTGGAGAACACGCCGATATTAGTGGTTTCAGCCCGAACATGTACGGAGCCAAGGGTAAAAACAAGTTCAAGGATCGCGAGGGCGTCCCAGCCCCAGACCAAATGCGCGCGGATGCGTGCCGCGTTCTGTACATTCCTAAGCACAACAGCAGCATAGAGGGTGTGAATCCTGTCTACGACTTCACACAGGAATATCGCGACAAGCTCCGGGACGAAAACATTGGGAGTGACAAATGGAAGTATACGCTGGGGTTGATGAGCAAACCGGATGGAAAAGACGGCACAGAAGTTGCGTACATGGTAGAAGTGGAGCAAGCCGACAAGGCAACTAGGGAGCAGTTCATCAATGTGAGAAGGGAATGTCTGAATGCAACACAAATAAGTACCACAATGTAAGTATCCTCTGGTGTTCTTTGGGCCCGCAAGGATCAACAGCCACTGACTGTCTGCTCCAACAGGCCATTGCCTGCCAAAGACTTGGATACGCCCTTTACATTCAGCACGCCACCATCAACGGGCGTGTATACTGTGGCAACGAACATGTCTCCTTCTCTTACGGCCGAGGCGACAGCACAAACACAGGCACCTTCCCCTTGGTTCACTTTCACGTCGACGGATTCTTCGACCTCGTATCAGTGGCAGGTCCATCCCGCCGAACACGGCCCACTCCGATATACTCTCATCGACTTGCCGTCGCCTGGGCACATCGCATCGGTCGTTGAGCCAGAGAACCAGCACCGTATCAAAGCCATCTACCACAATGTTGGGGTAGGCACGTCACTAGTACAGCCATTCAGCGAAGGCGTGCTGCTGCTGCCGGCAAACAAGAAGGACATGGACGCAAGTCTTGAGATCGCCATTGTAACGAGCTTGATAGGGGTTTTATGGAGAGCTCGTGGGGCACAATCGGTGAAGTTGGAAGTTCCGATCTCGAAGGCAGATACTGGTAGGCCGAAGGCCAAGAACGGGAGCTTTTTCAGGAAATCATGGAACAATAAAGAGGAAGACGATGTGATACGGTAGTATTGCAATTTCATGCCGCAACGGTGGCGGAGACAGTCGCTCACCATACGTGAGCGACTAACAGAAACCATGGGTCGTGAGGAATTTATATTAGGGGTATCTCATTCCGTGCACTGGTTGGAGTGACGATCCTCGGTAATCTCCCTGGAATCGAACGTTCCCATTATGGAATGATGTTGGAAGATGATCTTCGGTGAGGACCTTAGTTGGTCTTCCACTGGCCAGCATCGCGGGCCGACTTGGCCACATCTCCTGTCGTGCCTTCGACACTGGTTCCGACGTTACTAACCCCGTCTCCAAGGGGCTTACCGACATCTAAAAGTCATTAGCCATCTGCTCAGGCCTTAAATGATTGCGAGTCTGGAATATTTGAGGCGTAAAGATTGGGGAAGTGTGGGAGTAGAATGGTACTCACCACCAGTGACAGCATTCACTGTCTCGCCGACACCACGGCTTGCACCACCGACCACGCCGCCCACTGTATTCGTGACTCCACTCAAAGTGTTGCCCAGAACTAGAGCCGGGTCAAAGACTGTACATAAGTGGAATGGTGTAACTCAACTGTTGATGGAGATCGGGGAACTCACTGCCGGTCCCAGTCTTCGCTATGCCGGTCGCACCGTCAGCTATGCCACCCTCGTTCTGCTTCTTGTCGTTTCCGAGAAGGCCAGACATTTTGAACGGATCTGTGGTTTCTGATGAGAGGTATTGGGTTGAAAGCTGGAGCTAGGTTGTGCTGTATTGATTTGGATGCTTGATGAATTTGATGGGAGACTGAAAAGGGCATCAAACGACCGCGAATGCATCTTCAGGACTCGAGATTAAATAGAATCAGTCTCCAAGGACGAAGAGGGTGATGTAATGTCGGTGCAAACACATGGCCAATGCCTGCTACAGCAGGTTGTGGAGGTGGGTGTGGCTGATGACCTCACAGGTTGACGTCTTTGCAGATCCCTTCCCAGATCGCCACCTCCTGAGACTTGGGTATGATGTGGCGGTGCAGGGATCCAACAACGCCATCTAAGCAGTCTCACAGGCTTTGGCCTGGCGAAGGCCACCCAAAGCTGCAGAAGACGGTCACTAAGGTTTCGTCAAAACAAGAAATGATTTTAGGCAACAACTTAGTGCGATCTCGCAGGCTCTTCGCCAGACCATCTCATGGCTTGGGTCGTAGGCACAAGCACGCCAATCACAGCGCCCACCACCAGCACGATCGGCCATGGCAAGATGAACAACCATGCAATCGATAGTCCCAATTTCCGATGCCATCGTGGCCTCTAGATTCGTCGAAATAAGTCGCAACTACGTATCATGTGGATCTTGGTCGTTGACACCATTTGTCAGCTTGCTAAGTCTACTTGACGAAAATGGATAGTTACCTAGGTATTGACACCTATCATATTAAACGATATGAGGACCTTGAAAGGGGTGGGGGCTCGTTCTCGCGAAAGATCGATGTGGAAATATTGGATGAAGCTTACAGCCCCATGTCTTGCCATGGAAAGACGCTTGGCCCAAGGCACTGAATCAGGATGTCTTGAGAAAGAAGGTCGCATCCACAACATCTGGCATCAAGGGTGTGTTCTCAATTGTAAGCATCCCATCTGTTGCGTCTCAATGGATGAAAACGGATCTTTGCACATCTTAAGACCAATCAGGTAGTTTTTCAGGCACACCCAATACCTTCTCACGCACTCCCACAACACCTATTCCCATGACACCCACTTTCAAAACAGTTACACGGCCAGCCATTGTCACCCACCGTACCGCAGCACGCTGGAGATAGACAACGTATCTGAGAAACAAGCAAACCATGATCAAGTTATGGATAGACTAACTTTCGCTCCATGTCCAATTTCCTCACACGTGCGTCGAGGTTCAGGCAACCGCTTGCCACCCTCAACTTCCGCTTTCGAAAGCGGTGCGTTCAGGCGAACGTGATGCATACCCAACTCCTCTTGCCCCTGTCGTCGCGGCTGATCTGGTTTCCGCTGCCTCCGTAGCCAACCATGCCAATGTCTCGACTCCTTCCGCCGCCATCTTGACGGTTGCCACCACGGTCCCCGCCGTGAGTATTCGTCATCCGGGCCTTGCCACCTGAGGAGCAGGCTACCCTCCAGGGCCAACCTCCGACAGTCTGACATCAAGGGCAAGGAGAACGCTTGGTTCGCAGTGGACTGGGTCCATCACCCAGGCACGCTTCCGAGAACCACCAGAAGGATGTCAACTAGCCCTATCCCAACCTGCGACGATACCCAAACCTTGATCTTCAAGAAATGGTCCTGTTCTACAATCCTCAAACAGTCCACAACTCTATACTTCTCTGGGGTCTCGGGACTCTTCTCGATGCAGTCGCCGATCTAGTCGTGGAGTGGTCTGACTATATGGCCAACCTCTGAGCCCAGAGGTATGATTTTGCCTCTCCATGTTAGGCTGGCTAGCTAATCCTGGAACCACGGTTTCAGCCTACGTTTATATCAACTAGATAATTTCTTTAAGCAGCTGCTACATCATAAACTACCTCAAATCCATAGCAAAGTTAGTTTTCTGTTTACTTGAGACTTTTATTTTCCGACGACTCTCTGATTCTATCTGCGCTGTTTCTGCTGGGCTTCCCTTCCTGAGAGGCTCCTTTATAACAACAGAGCTGCTGCTTTTTAAAGAGACCAGATGAAAGTCCACACCATCTTCACCCCAGTTATCATGAAGTGGTGCATTCCCAATCCCAAGAAGTGTGGACTGCCTGGAATAATATCAAATGACGGCCACTATTCCTCTGCAATGGCCACGCCCTGCAGACTCGCAAACAAAGCATTCAAGGTTTCTCCTGGCAGGTTCTGGCAGAACTTCACCTTTGATTTTGCACAGAGTACATATATAAACCGGAAGGGAGGCAACTCAGTTCAATGAAGTGTTTGATCTGGTATTTAAGAGGACCAAATAATTTATGTGATAAGCGTGGCCGAATCTTTTTCAACCCTTTGCCTTGTAATTGTCTGGTGAACCGGCCCAATGGTCGGTCTCTCAAGACAGTGCAGCCAAGGTATTCCCATGGAATGAACGTTCTCATGCACATGGAGTCGTTCTTGTGAATGGCTGTCATCTATTCCGTAGAGTACTTATGTGGTTCAATTGTGACTATGCTTCAATGCCACATGTGCAGTGAGACATCGGTGTTTCCCCAAATTACCGATCCGAAACCTTGTGTACTGTTCAGGCAAGAGTTAACTCCGGCAATGTGAATGCAATGTGATCGCTTGCAGGGCGCACAAGACAGAGGACCCACTCCTACGTGTTTAAGTGATGTTCCTAACAACCGGTTGTTGCTGCGTGAAAATGCACAAGTCGCTAACAATCGTCAGTGGCTGCAGCAATGCCAAGATTGAAAAGAACCAACGTGCATGAAGACCAGTGCAACGCCCCCGGGTGGATACTGTGGTAGTGTAGGCGGAGTTAATTGCGGAGTTGCTGCACACGAACCACATCATTCACATGCGGCTCAGCAACGGACCGCTCGGAGCTCAAGTCAAACCGTACATCCGGCCCCCCGCTCTTGAATATAAATTCTACTTTAATCGACTTGCAGTACGTGGAACTTTCGTTTGGCGTTGATATCGCCCGCCTTTGCAACCATCGTCTCTCTATCAGTTGGTCACTCAAATCACGACTCACAACATGAGCAACTTCGCCCAAGCCCCGTACAAGGTTGACGGCCTGACCCCGTTTACCTTCTCCATATCGAAGGAGGAGATAGACGACCTCAACGTGCTTCTCAAGCGCCCTCTCCCGATATCTACATGGGAGAACAGCCAGAAGGATGGCCGTTTTGGCGTCAGCCGTGACTGGGTTTCCGACGCCATTTCCCAATGGCGGACATTTGACTGGCAAGTCCCCAGACTGACTCGTGTTTTATCATGATGCTCCTACAGCAAGGCTGATTAGTGATCCAGGCACAAGTACCAGGAGAACATCAACGGCATTCCCAACTTCAAACTCGCAGTCGAGGATGACGGTGAGACGTACGATGTCCACTTTGCCGCCCTGTTCTCACAGAAGAAGGATGCAACACCCCTCCTACTAAGCCATGGCTGGCCTGGTAAGCTGCATTCCATGGATAGAGGCTCTACAGCATGTATATCATACTGAACAACCTCAGGCTCGTTCCTCGAATTCCTTCCCATTCTGCAGAAGGTCCAGAAGCAATACGCCTCCGACCCCGCCTCGTTGCCTTACCACCTCATCGTTCCCTCAGTGCCTGGCTACGGGCTCACCAAGATCTCTGTCAACAAGGACATGACAGTCTTCGACGCCTCCCGCATCTTGAACAAGCTGATGGTGAAGCTCGGATTCAAGCAGTATATCGCCCAGGGAGGCGATGTCGGCTCCATGATCACCAGGACCGTCGTCGAGGAGTACGACGAGTGCATCGGTGAGTTGCTAAAGCACCCTGAGCGTTATTCATCATCGCCAAATTTTTCTCGGACAGGCAATAGAGCTAACATTGCATTCCTCACCAGGTGGCCACGTCAACATGCTGATGATGAACCCGCCTAAGGGCGAGGGTATTGCTCCACCCACGGAGATCGAGCAGCGCGCACTCGAACGTGGCGCAAAGTTTTGGTTGGCGGGCTCGGCATACGCCAATTTGCATGGAACCAGGCCATCCACCGCTGGCTTTGCGATTGCGAGCAGCCCACAGGGACTGCTGGCATGGTGAGTCATAATTCCTTGCGATCTAGAGAAAGGCCATCTGCGGTTCCCAGGGGGTAAGCCAGGTGCTGACACAATTTCCAACAGGATCGGCGAGAAGATGATCGAATGGTCAGATGAGACCCCTTCTATTGAGACCATCCTAGGCAACGTCTCTCTGTATTGGTTCACAGGCTGTTACCCATCCTCAATCTATGTTTACCGCATGGTAAGTGGTCCAATTGTCCAATGATCGGGTTTTCGAGACGCTAATGGTGACCTTTACGCTGTGAAGCTCATGGGCCCAAATGCCAAGCCCCGGGAGGAGATGGGCAACATGGACAAGATTAAGAAGCCTTTCGGTGCTTCGTGGTTCCCCTTCGAGCTGGGTGGTGTCCCAAAGAGCTGGGCTGATGCATCAGGAAAGGTTTCCTTCTGGAGGGCACATGACAAGGTAATATTACTGAGCGGCCCCTTCTCTTTGCACAATAACTGACGGTAGCCTATTCCAGGGAGGACACTTCGCTGCACTGGAGCTGCCTGACATCCTTTGGCAGGATATCGTGGAGTTCGTGGACCACGTTCACAGCACAAGGAAGTAACATCTTGGTGATTCAGATTTCCATGTGGCAGGAGGACGTTGCAGGACAGTAGGAGACGCGATCAGACTTGTCTCGTAGAAGACTACTCGGACTGGGAGTAAATCCTTCATAGGGTCTTCCCCTGGACGCATTTATTGGCTGAATTGAGTACTTGTTCCCTGCTACTTTGCTCTCAGATGCACCTAGTGCCATTCAACCCCTACCAATTGTGACAAATGGAACCGCCGGCGATGGGGGTTATATTAGTGTTACTGGACAGCCGACCTGGTGAGCCATCCAAGGACGAAACCCGGGTGCCTGGAGCTGAATAAACGTCAAGTAATCATGACCGGTGTTGGCTGAAGACACACCTAAAGCTGAAAGTGACAACAACTGTTCGTTCTTCGATCCAGTTATCATATTTGTTTCTTGCAGGGGCACCCGTTGCAAGGTTGGTACACGCCCTTAATGACGGCATCCTTCCTTCATCTCATAACTCGATCTTGGTCCTGTTAGGATCTTCTAGCGTGATCCTTCTTTCCAAATAAATACGTTTCGCTAGCTAAACTGACTTACTAGTGCCATTCAAGCGATGTTGCTGTCAGCAGCTGGCTGGCTGGCGATGCACCAGGAGAAATAGCTAGCCTGCTCTCAGCCGCACTGCAGGGTTCCATCGCAATGAGGACCAGTCCACCGATACCCGCCTGGTGCCATCCACCACCGAGTCCGAGAGCAGGGACCGATACCCGAGATTGGCTCCAAGGACATGTATTGTGCGCTTGGTAGACCAGACATGTCGCCGTTGGCACCAAGTACTCACCACACGAGATGTGACTGGCCTGGGCATATTCCTCAGGGACGAATTATTAGATTTCGCATGGGTTATCAAAAATAGCTTCTGTTCCTCTTACTTTTCTTGGCTGGCGGAGAGCCCATGTAACAATGAAGCACTGCGTTGGCAGTTTTGGTAGGACCGGCCAACCAACAGGAAGGATGAGCTCGAGATCCAGCGGGTCTCGGTCATGTTCCCCTAAACAGCAATGCGGTCAAGCTGGGATATCGAGGCAGAACCCAGAAGCTGAATGGGAAGCGAAGCAATTCTTTCAGTGGCTGTTGCGCAGTGTATAAAAGATAAAATTTTCAAGCCCGGACCTAGTCTTAACCAACTCATTCTCTCCACGTATGTCTCAACGCACCTACCATAACCCCAGAACCCATTAACTGCATAACCGTACGAGACTTGAAGTCTTTTGAAGCTTCCTCGAGAAGTCTTATTGAATTTTGGTAGAAAAAAACTGCACATTACGGTTTCAGGTCCAAGAGCAATGTCTCGCCTCATCGACCAACTGCCAGAACCGCCCTTTGTGCGGGAAAAGAAGGTTATCGTGACCAGTAAAAGTCGGTCAGTATCACCACGGGTTCCCTGGGTATTTTGGCCCGTCATTTCTGACTCCGATTATACAGATCCGGAACATTTTCATTGTACCAAGCCCTCAAGATGCTCGGATACCGACCATATCATATGTACGAGGTTGTTCAATCGACAGCCCATATGGGCATCTTTGAAGAAGCTTTAAACGCAAAGTACTATGGTATCGGCAAGCCGTATGGGAAAGACGAGTTTGACAAATGGTTTGCTGATTACGATGTTAGAAGTTTCCCCGTTTTTCGATGGCCGAGATATATTGACTGACAATGATTGCAGACACTCGTCGAAATCCCCGCATTCTTTGCCGAAGAGATCATCGCGGCGTACCCCGATGCAACCTTCATTCACGTTGACCGAGATGCCGATAAGTGGATAAAGTCGGTGACAAACGTCCTCGGAACGGTGGAACCACTTCTCGATGCAGTGTCGATGAAGCTCATGGCGACCTATGACCTCTTCATCAGGAGATACATCTCGCTGAATGTCATGCTCTTGCGTGTGCTGTACCACGACCGTAAAACCAGTAATCCAGTGGGGCAGAAACTGATGAAGGATGATTACCTGGAATTGTGAGTCTCGAAATGACCCATCCATTGTAGTTCGCAATCGCGGTAACTGGGAACTGACCAGGACTTTTAGGACTGAGCAAGTAAAGAGACTTGTTCCCAAGGACAAACTTGGCCACTTCTCGTTGGAAGATAAGTTTGGATGGGAACAGATATGCGCTCATCTTGGCAAGCCCATCCCAGACCAATGTTACCCTCGAGGCAATGCACCCAAGGAGTTCCACGACCTGACGATGAGATTATTGGCTCCGTCTTTCAAGAAGGCAGCAGCAATTGTGATCACGACGGTCGTGGTCCCTGTTCTTGGGATTGGTGCTTGGATTTACCAGTCGTGAGGATAGAGAGCTCAAGCTGGGTCTGTAACTCCCACACGCCAGAAGCTGGCCTCTTGTTTCAACATCTATAAGCACCACTTGTTATAGTGTGATCCGGGTGATGAATTATGAAGCCATATATATTCCCCTTTTAATTTGTGGTTCAGTCAAGCATGGAGTTTGTTGTATTCGTGAGCACTTTGATGTAGATGTGGATCGGAAATTAATTATTTATGATTCCCCTACAAATGGACAAGACTTTCAATACAACATGGGCTTGTCCTCAGCTACTGAATCGTCTTCATGATTCAATTCTATTATTATTCGTTCTTAAAGAAAAGCTAATTGGGTTGAAAAAAATGTTTGCTAGATTAAAGGAGTATGAGACATTGTTTTATGAATGTAGGAAAGCATCGAACATTCATCCGTACATAGTCGCACAATATTGGGGATCTAAGGTCTCCATAGCTTCAATCATTATGTTTGTGGTTGCCTACCCGCCCGTGTCTTAGAGCAATCCCAGACTAAAACCCATTCCTGTCATCCGTGGGTCATCTCAGGCGTTCCAGCAAACTTAAATGTATTAAAATAAGCAGCGATCGAAGCCAATTCTTACGCTTCCTATGGGACACCGACCCACATGACGCATAGCTGCAACTACAGGCGCTCATCGAAAGTGTAGTAATACCTGTTCCGAGCATTTGTGAGGAGGTGGGAAGTCTGACTTCATTGCAAATGATGACCACATCACTTGCAACCACATAAGGCTAATCAGTGGAGCTTTTGACACGAGCTTCTGGCGCTTAGTTACGCGGGCCGAGCGGTATTTGAAGACATTTTCTATTGTTTGGAGACCATGTGCTTCTGCACCATGTTAATCGCATCGGGCAGGAGTCTTGGAAAGGTGAAGGTCCCCAGTTCTTGTACAAACCATATGTTAAATTGCCCATGATGGTACGTCAATTATGTATGATGAACGAAACCATAATGATCACTAAGACTGAGATTGTGGTGAAAGAAGATTTAGCTACGGTACATGATTTGTCTGGGAATCAACATGAGGTCCAATTGTGTGAATTGTCCACTAATACCATATGAAATATGCCTTCTAGACCATCTGCAGTCAATTTCTAGCCGTTGAGCATAATTCGCATACGAAGTAGTACACTGCAATTGTCTATCAGGCATGTTGGTTCTTCTGCAATGATTAAATTGATATCGCCCTGGCGGCAAGCATGGCAATCCATTGAATACGAAATAGGTTGTAACTAAGTGAATAGACTGCTAGTGTACAGCCTTTTGGACGGTGATGCAAAATGTAATTGCCAGTCCTCATCGTCCGCTCATGGCAGCTCGACAACTCATGCGGCTTGGATCGTTTGTCAACTAGGTGACGTTTCGGTTTTCAACAACTTTTCGAATCCATCACTCATCCAGGAGCCAAGTTAGCGGTGATACCCACAATTTGAGCATATGTAGATACAGTTTATGATGTCGCTAGTAATTATGCTCAGTCGCTGGTGCTCATTTTCCAGTCCTGCCGAAATCTACCTGTAGATTCAGCGAGCGCTCACTTCCTACAGCACTCCCTGGTGAACACTTTCGAGGCAGTTTCGCAAATAGGTGACCACCCTTGGGCACAGCCACCATGGTCGTCCTGAGTTTTTCACACCAGTCTGAAATGCAACCTGAATTAATTAAGACGTGACACGAAGTTGTGAGGAGGCAGTCCTTCAGCCCCGTCTGCGGTTGGATTCTGGCCACTGCGCCAACTTGAACACAAGCATTACGCATTATGCAGACCTCCCCGTTGACTTCCGCAGTCACACTAGGTTCGTGCCTGCTTCCGAAAGGCTACAGCAGCGGCGTTTTTTCTTTTATTGTAGATCACCCCTGGTGGGAAGCAATACTGGGATTGTTTCTTCAGCATTGCTGGGGGCCCACTTGTGTTGGGAAAGGAACACCCGATCTAAACTTCAGCACTGAAGCTTGACTTTGAAGTGTCACACATTCCCCAGCTTTTGACCCTAAAAACAGGGCTATAATTCCAAGGTTACACTTGAGGAATAAGGTTAATTCTAGTGTACGGAGTAGAAGTGTTCTCGGATGGGGTGTGCATTCCAAAGACGGGGAGACACGGGGTAAAAGTCTGGGGATTGAGACCCGGTTCCATCCGAACCCGACTACATCCGTCAAACTTCACGAATTCCGGCCACCAAGGGTAGCGAATCGTGACCTGGTAGCAATGCCACAGATACAAACCCCAAAAGTCGCTCGCGTTGCACTGCACATGTTAGTGTATCTCTCACATGGTAGTCTAGAAAACATCTCAGACGAGTTGCATGTCGGAGTCTGATCTGCAGCTTTGGTCATGCAGCCGAACCCGTGGGCCACGTACAGAGTCGGAGCAGGGAAGATACCTGAGGTACTGATACCCAAGGGACCACGGCATCGCATAGTCGTCACATGGGCCACTGTTGCACTCGCTCCTGCAGCCATGCTCCCACACTGCTGCCAAATGCTCAAGTGATCTTTGACGATCACCTTTGATGCACCAAGAGCCGGGCCGAGGCGTTCACCTCCCAGTGGCAGAGATCGCGCCTTCTTTCCCAATGCGAGAATTGTGGGTTATCTTGGCAAGGCGGTCGCGTCTAATCTTTCCCGACCAGAGAGACTGGCCATGCGACCATGTAGCATCGTCGTAGCCGAGCTATCGTATCGATCGCTGCAGGCTGCAGTACCGCCTCGCCTGACCGCGTGGTCGACAAGTGCTTGGCACTTAGTTGTGGCACTACTTCGGACCAACAACGTTGCACGAAACGAGATGACGGTTCATTTTCCTCCGATGCGCTGGGCCCAATGGTTGTGGATTCGAAGTGTTCATCTCGTCGTGCACTCATTGGGCGGGTTATCAACTTCGCTTGCATGCCTCTATCTGGTGTGTCGTCAGCCCCCGAGGAGCCAGCCAGCCAGCCAACTGCTGGCAGGCTCGTGCCTGTCTGCCATCTAGACTACCTCGATAACCAAGCTCAGGGCGGTGGGGCTCCAAAAAGCCGCGGTCGGGATGTGGCAGGCTGCAGATCACCGTTGTCACTTGAGCACGGCGGGCGGGCACTATGACGAACAGGGCGTATCCTACTGGCCGTGGCTTGAACAAGCTCTGCGGCTCTCATGTATGGCGCCGGCATTCTTGGGCTGACGTGGCCAATAGAAGCAGCAGCGCGGGCGGGAGAGAAAAAAGGGGGGGGGGGGGCGTTGCTGTCGAGCAACACACCATCCGGACACACCGCTGCATGCAGGATCCGTAAAACGGGATGTAGATAAATCATGACAGTTGCATCGTCCCAAGATCCGAGGCCGCAGTTCCGCGAGACAGAGAGCATAATGTACTGCTACGGTAGGTGACATAGGCACCTGGGAAATGGCTGATCCTCCCAAGGTTTCGAATATTGTTCGAAAGTACGGCCGAGGAGCATCGGTCTGTGCGGCGCCACCAACCATCAAATCTCCAGCAAAGCTTGGCGATCAGGGCCTTGCTAGACTGCTGGAGCAGTCACGACTGTGCGCACATGCTGTAGCCGACCGAACAAGTGCGAATGGCCGACACCGCCCTTGGGCTGCTCGGCTCGTCTGTCTGGCTGTCGTGCCGTGGGCTCTGCGTCACCGGAAGCCCGGCCTGCGGACGCGGGGCGAGGTGATTCTGATGTCAATCGGCGTGGGCGTTTACGAGAAGAGAATTGACAAGGGCTGGGCAGTTTTGGGTATGGCGCGTCGTTGTGTGAGAGCGCGAAACAGGCGAGGACATTGGGGGGCGGCACATGATCGGGATCTCGACTTAGAGAATGTGCCGACGGAATTGGTGAGCCCCACCGGGCCACGGCCAACATCTGCCCTTCCTCGGAGTTTCGCCGACACTTGTCGAGACTGGAGAGACTTGCACGTCGCCTCCCAGGATCTTCCTGCGCGCGGTGGGTTCGAATTTTCTCACTACTCCCCACAGAATCTAGATGGGAAAGTCTGGAGTTCCTCCACCCGGGCGCAACATGCCCCAGTGCACCCTGACACCCTCGTTGGGGGCCTGGCCAACCAGGACCAGTGCGTGTTGCCAGGGACGGTCCCGGCTTGATGGTGTGGGGAGACAAGCATTGCTTGGCTTGCTTGGCCCCGCCGTGGCAAGGTCGCTGACAGCCTTGGTGCCTCGATGCCCTCTGAGCGCTTGGAGCTCCTGGCAGCCCTGGTCCGGACAGGCAATCCCTATTGTGGGGAGGCGAGACCTGGGGAACTTTTGGTGAGCCTGTGAGCCCAAACGAGTGAGACGAGGGCCAGTCCCAGTGCTGTTCGGCTGGACCTGACTGCTCTGGAGTGGATTCCGCTGACATATAGCTTGCCTGATCCTGGCCGCCCTGGCTGGTCCTGGCTGGTCCTGGCTGGTCCTGGCTCGCCCCGGGGACGACTTGTTGGAAAAATGACGCGGGCGTTGCAACCGAGCTCGGCGGTATTCCTATCCTGCCAGTCAACGGCTAGGGCCAGAAAACACCGGATTATCCTGCTATCTACATGTACTTGTTGTAGCTTGCGTATACATGTACCGTATCATGTACAGGGCATGATCCCACGATCCACAATATCCATGGGATTCCGGGACTGTAACGGCACACGCCAAGGGTCCAACAGATCCCATCTCGTGTCTTTTTGTAGTTATAAATTGTAATTCCATCTGCTCCTTCCTCTTGAAAAGGGCCCTCCTCGCCTCGGTTGTGCCTGGTCTTGCTCCTCGACGCCTTTCTAGTCATCCGCCTCGGAACAAACAACTAGTTGGCTGCTCTTTCCCTTGAATGTCGCAAGGAGCACCGTAGATACAGCCATCCCGTCCCATCCAACAGTAACGAACACCTTCGTCTGGTGGGTTGATTGCTTGTTTGTATTGGTCTGGCTCATACTCCCTTCCTCAAGCCACTCTACAGCTAAAACATTACGGAAACCCTCAACCCCCAGCCCAACACACGAGATCAAAGCAAGAAGAAGCATATCCGCAAGTAACCGACACAAAATACACAAAAAGAACATCCATCATAGAAACACAATATGGTTCTTGAGAAAGAAACAAAGCAGGCCACAGGCCCCGGGCCAGCAACGTCCCCCGCCGACTTCTCGAGCTCAGACGGCAGTGCCACCACCGGGGAGGCCGTCAAGTTCATGGGAGCCATGGGCCACTCGCTCACGGTGATGCAGACCCTCTTCATCGTCATGCCATCATTCATCTGCTTCGGATACAACCAGGCCGGCCTGGGCGGACTGATCACCATGGAGGATTGGGCCAAGACCTTCCCCCAGATCGACACCATCCACTTCACCGGCAGCGAGAAGAGCGCCCACTCAACTCTGCAGGGCTTCGTCGTCGCTACCTTTGTCATTGGCGCCATGATCGGTGCCCTGTCCTGCTCGTGGTCTGGCGATAAATTCGGCCGGCGCAACGTTATCTTTGTCGCTGGTGTCGCCTCGCTGATCGGTGTCATCCTCGAGGCATCCTCCTTCACCCTCGCACAGCTCATCGTCGGCCGTATCCTGGTTGGCTTCGGCGTGGGCCAGCTCAGCTCTATCGTCCCCGTCTGGCAGAGTGAGACCGCCGGCGCCAGCAACCGTGGCCGTCACGTCGTCATCGACGGGCTCTTCATCTGCATGGGTTACACGCTTGAGTCTTGGATTAACCTCGGTTTCTTCGAGTTCAAGACTGGCCCTGTGACCTGGCGCCCGCCAATCGCCATCGCTGCCGTTTTCTCCATGGTCATCATTGCGTGCATTTACCTCCTGCCTGAGTCCCCCCGGTGGCTCGTGATGAAGAACAAGAACGAGGAGGCCCGCCGTGTCATTGCCGCCTTCAGGGCCAAGCCTCTGGATGCCATTGAGGTCCAGACAGAACTCCAGGGAATTGAGTACTCGCTTGAGGAGAGGACCGGACACAAGGTCAAGTTGAGCGACATGCTCTCTATGGGAGAGGACAAGCTTCTTTACCGGTTCGGCCTTTGCATGTTGCTGCAATTCTACCAGCAGATGTCGTGAGTATTTCTTTCCCCCCAAGACGCCGGCTGCTCTCGCGCCATATCAACAAACTCTTACTAACCCGGGCATTTTCAGGGGTACCAACCTCATCTCCGTGTACGCAACCATCATTTTCCAATCCAACCTGGGCATGTCCTCGGAGAACGCCCGCGCCCTTACTGGAGGCGCGCTCACCTGGAAGTTCCTGTCCTCATTCATCGCCTTCTTCACCATCGATCGCCTCGGACGTCGTGCCGTGTTCATGATATCTGGAGCCGGTATGTGCGCTTGCATGATAGCACTGGCCATCACCACGTCCATGGGCTCCGAGAACCACGCGGCCCAGATTGCTGCTGGCGTCTTCATTTACCTGTTCAACACTTTTGTGCCCATTGGTTTCCTCGGCGCCAACTTCCTGTACTGTACTGAGGTTGCGCCCATCCGCCTGCGGATGGCCATGTCTTCCATCTCCACTGCGAACCATTGGCTCTGGTGAGTACAAAATCTACCGTCTATCGTCAACGGAAAAAAAAAAACAAACAGATTCTAACAAATCATGTAGGAACTTTGTCATCGTCATGATAACCCCAGTCGCGATTGACACCATCGGATGGCAGTACTATATCGTGTTTGCCGTGATTGGGTTCTGCATCCCGGTCACTATCTACTTCTTCTACCCCGAGACAATGGGCCGAAACCTCGAGGAGATCGACATGATGTTCAAGGACTCGCCCTCCATCTGGGCCACTGTCAAGTTCGCCAAGAACAGGCCAATCGGCATGCCGACAGAGTTCGTCCAGGACAAGTCGAAGCACAATGCGGACCATCTCGAGTAAATAGACCTTGGTCGAGCATTGCGGCGTCTGTTTTCTCTTTGGCGGGCTTATTTATATAGACTACAAACACGAATGAATGAATGTGGAAGAATTGCATGCGCAGGAAAAGACACGTTGGGCTTTTAGACACCATCTGAGATACCTGACAAGCAGTATGATACACACGATCGGCACGGACCACGAGCCTGGTGATGTTGTATAGACAAAACAAAAAATATTTAGAAAGACAGCACCAAAGAAAGCTAGCCTGCTTACCAGGTGCTGGAATAACCAACGCTTAATCATTCAAAGTACAGCAAAGTGACGTGACCGCCCTCGACCCCCTCCCTGCCTATCCTCGTGACACTCGGGGGTTTATATCCCACTGCCCCATGCCTGAAATAGCCGACATCCGAGGATATGGCATCCCGCTCCCCGTTGAGCTCAAGGGGCTCACCTCCTCGTTGACACTTAGCCCGCGGCTCACCCTGGCCAGATCCCGCTGCGGAGGAGGCTCTTCCAACCCTCGCCCTTGTTCCTGTCCCTGCCCCTGTCCCTGTTCCCGATCCGCCTCCCCCCTCCGCCCTTGCATCGGACCAGGCGGCGGTGCCCACTGCGGCGGCTGGTGGACATGCACCACGGGGACCGGGCGGTACGGCGCGTACCCCCGGTCCTCGTACGGGCTGCCGAGGTCCTCGTAGCGTGGGGCCGGCGAGGGAGCTGGCACTGACGCTGGTGTTGGAACGTCGTGATACCCGTTATAATAATACCCTTGATCCCCGACCGAGCGGTCGACAAAGCCTATCTGGTTGTCATCCAGCGAGCTGGGTGCCCCACCACCACTACCCCAGGCCGTGTCCCGGGTCTCAGTCCATGGCCCCGATCCCGTGCCCCATTCCGACCAGGTGTGGAAGGCCCGCTCCCGTCGTTGCTGTTGCTGTTGCTGCGGGTGTTGGTGCTGGTAGACACCACTGCTGCCGTGCGTGGGATAATGATCCCCATAGTTGGCGGGGATAGCGCTGGCCATGAAATCGGCCGCGCTCACAGGAGCCATCTCTGGGGCGGTGAAGTCGAAGGGCGGTGGCTGGGCGTAACGGAGACGCTTCTGCCGCCGGTAGACCCACGCCGTAATCAGGCCGACGGCGAGCACGACGGAGGGGATGCCTAGGCCCAAGCCGAGCTTGGTGGCCAGGGAGGTTGTTGCCGCTCCGGAGGAGGTGTCTGATGATTCGGGGAAGACGGGGATTACTGTCGGTACCGAGGGCTCGATGCTGGTCCTGGATGAGGACGAGGACGACGATGAATGGGTTAGAGAGGATGCTATTATCGATATGGTTGTCGTAATTGGTCTTTCTGTAAGTGATGCGCTTGGGCTTGTGGTTGTGTCGAGTTGTGAGGTTATCGCCGACTCAGAAGGCGTCTCGGTGCTACTCATGCTCGTTCCTGACCAGCCTCCGCTCCATTTTGGCGCCGCCACCGGAGTGATTGCCGGAACCGACACCGTGGATGAGCTGATCCTCACCCACGTACTATGAGAACCCGGAAGCATCTCAGGAGGAACTGCCTCAGTTGATACGATAACCTCGGAGACCGTCGTCGAATCTTGATGTCGCCGAACATCTTTACCTCCGGCTGGATACTCAGCTATTCGCGAAAAGGGGGCTGCTCTCCTGCCGAGGACGGTTTGGGCCTCTTCTGCCTTCCCCAGAGTTACCCCGGCGACGTTACTCGAGCAGATGCAGCCTCCCGCAGCGTTACCGCCTGCGCAACAATCCTCCTCTCGTCCGCTGTCACCGACTGGGTCACAGTCGTGGCCCCCTGTCGCAGGTTCCGAGTCTAGTAACACTGCACGTCAAAACCGGGACTTGCCTCGACCCATCTGCACCGAGCACAGAGAAGCCTGTGGAAGGGAGGAACTCAGCAATGTGAAAGGGTAGACCTACCCAAGCAGTTGCCGCCGCGGCATGAGTCCCCGTTCCACCGCGGCTCTGTGCAAGCGCCCCTTGAAATTGTCTCTTGGGCGGTGTCCGGCTTCTCGAGGGATGAAGTGGCTGTCAAGACGCACAATGTGCTGCCAGAACAGGCGTACCCGGATGGACAGCAAGACGACACGGGCGAACCCACGTCGCAGGTGTGATAGCCCTCAGCTAGGTCACCATTGGCGAAGTAGCAGGGCCTGCCCGCCTCGTCGACGGCGTCCACAGGAGCAGTCGAGGCAGCCGGGAGGGTATCAGGTGAGGACTTCATGCCAGAGAAGATAACCGACCGACCATCTGAGGCCGGTCCAAATACGAGCAGGTAGGTGAGGCCAGGCGCTTGTCCGAAAGAGAGTCGAACACCAACTTGTTGGGATCCATGTTCGTAACCACGGCGACTCCGGGGGGACCTCTCAAGGGTGGCAAATGCATTCCATATAAATCAGAATCTCGTTATTAGCCCAGTAGTCGAGTGGCCCAATGGACCATAAGAGCCATTTTACACATCATCGACGGTCGAGGCGCACTATGGTGGTGGTAGCGGTTGATGATCTTGACAGGCTGCAGACCAGTTGCGCCGGCCCGGATCCGGTCTCCCCCTCGGCCGCGCGCATGGCACCCCGAGTCTCCCACCGTTCCGCGCGTGCGACACTTGAACCCCGGCCGCACGGCCGGGGCCTTGGCCTGTGTGGGGGATCTTGGGCATTGATGCCTTGGAAGAGAGTAACTCGTGCCTGCGTATGTTACAGCACGCGTTACACTGGGGATCCCGGCGCCGTGCGGAGGGGGGCTTTCCACTGGCCCCGGCCATGCACACTGCGAAGATTCCGTGAGGCAGCCGTGGAGTCGATTATTATTGACGCATGGCTTTGGCTCTTCGAGTTCGCTCTCGTTTTCAATCGCCTGAGACGTCCATTTCTTTCATTGATGCAACAGAATGCCAAGTCACAAGCCTCGCAGGTGTGTTCAGTCACATGCGTATATAGCCAATTCCCAATGATAGCAGACAAACCGACCACCATGCTCTCTCTCCAAACCCCCCATATCAATGTATGCACTTCCCACCATCGCCAAAAAATGCATGCAAAACACCGAGCAATGCAATCAAGACACAGCCACCGGCCAGAAGTCCAAATGACCTCGCCAGTTACCCGGAAAACAACTCCATGATCGCAAATGACGTTCCCAGACCCTGGTGTAAGTCCCCACAAAAATCGGACATCACGACCCCAGGGGGCCAAAGTCACCCTTCTGAAGCCATCTTCCTTGCAGCATCCCTGGCAGCCCTCAATTCCCCCGCCAACTTCTGCTCCAGCTTCTCCAGGATCCACTCAGCTTCCTCCTGGCTCCCCATGAGTGGGCTCCGACTGCCAACCCAACTCCACTGCAACTTGTCGGGCTCGTCTCCCGTGCCGCCCTCGGCTCCTGGGTCTTGGCCCTTGTCCTTCTTCCTCTTCCTCGGAACTGCCTTCTTGTGGGTGTCCGCGCTACTCTCGTCCTCGCCGATGAGCTTCAAGTACCAGGCCCACTCATGAAAGTCGTACTTGCGTGGGGGTCGGGACTTTAGGTGCTGCGTCACTCGGCTGATTTCGTCAATCAGGAGCAGGTGGTAGTCGTGGGGGTCAGTAGGTACATCTCGGGGGATCTCGGCTGACGTGCGCGGCATAGATACCGCACGGCTCATCTTGAGGGTTTGCGACTTGATGTCATTCTGACCCTTTTTGCTGTTTGGTGTCACGGAGCGCTCCAAGCCAAGACTGCCGTTTTTGGACGACGATGCACGGCCTGGTGGCTCCTTGAAGCTGAGATGGCCCTTGCTGGTTTGAACAGGTGCAGGTGTAGTGGACGCCCGGCGGACGTCGTACTTGGAATGATCCGTGTCTTCAGTGGGGGAGCCACCTTTTGTGAGTGGACCTTTCTCACCCGTCTCTCTACCATATTTGTCGTCTGTGAGTGTCTGCGTTCCATCATCGCTGACTGGTTTCTTTCTCGTGCCAGTGCCAGTGACGTTCTGGACCTCCGTGTCAAGCGACCCAGTAGACTTTTCCCTGGCTCCCTCATCATCGTGTTCTTCAGCAAAACCAAGAGCTCCCGGAGGGCTCTCCTCCACTTCGCTATCGTCACCAAACACCTGGCCCAAGGATAAGGGCCCAACCATCTCCCTCAAAGCCCTCTTGAATCCCTTTTCGTCTGGTAGAATTGTGACAGTCCCCAGCTTGTCTGTGGCCTCTCGAACGAACTTTACAACCGTGTCACCCGCATTGGAGATGAGGACGGTCATGGTAGGCAGTGCCAGCAGAGACCAGATGACGAAGAATGACTTCCCGGCGGGCGAGATCGGGGTTACATCGCCGTAGCCAATAGTGGTGAGACTGACAAATGCGAAGTAGAAGCCGTCAAAGTAGGTCCAACCTTGGTATCGAAGCTCGCATTGCTGAAAGATAGCAGCACCGACCAGCCAAAGAATGAGCCAAACGGTTGTCGAGATACCCATTGCCATCCATCTCCTCCTATGCTCTGCTCTCGCCTGTATCTTCCTCATCAGTTCAAACTCTCTCTTTCGGCGCTGATACTCGGCGAGGCTGGTAGTGCTTCTATCTGGGTAGTCATCGTCGTTATCGGCGCCGTCGTCCGTAACAGGGATGAGTATGTCATCTTTCCCCCGGCGTACCATCCGCCGTAGTGTTTTTCTGCGCTTCTTCTCCATTAACCTTGCACTCAACTGGCGCTGGCCACGTTCTAGAACAAGAGACCGTATGGAGCCTACGACCAGACCGAGACTGATGACGCCAATCAGAGCATATGGAAACAAGAGTGCGCGGCCGAGCGGAGTTGCGGCTGAGAAGTCACCAAAGCCGACGGTGAAGAGTGTGACATCGGCCCAATATACTGCATCCAGGTACGGCCAGCCTTCGATAGTGGAAAAGACTAGTGCGCCGACGAGAAGGTACATGAGGAACATGATGGTTTGAAGCATGAGGGTGCGCTGACTGTTAGTCAACTGAAAGTCCTTGGAGTAATGGCCCTTCATTGCACCCCAAAAGGTCACCACCATGAGTGAGGAGCAGACAAAATAAAGGCAGGCAGCGTAGATGCCGTAGTAGAATGCCTGCGACCAGATGTATATGTTTTCAGGCTCTTTCACGAGTGGGCCAGCAGCTGTTGCGTTGAGTGCCACCAGGCAGATGGAGGATATATACCTGACCGTGTTAGAGACTTTGATGAAAGTATGGCGCAGAGACACAAGACATGCTGTGACGGTAGCTCTTACCAAGTGACTATAGTGATTGGCTGTGCCACTGAGAACCTAATTTTCCTTGCCATGTTGAGCAGGAGAACCAGGTTCGCGATAACAGCCATGGCCACTTGGATGGCGTTTATGACAGTAAGCCTTGCAGAGGTGTGTCAGTATGTACCTGCCAGATGGGAACAGAGTAGGCAGCATAACACACCAGATGGGATCTGTGATAAACTGGGCCTTGTCGAGGTCAGATCCCGGAGGAAACATCTGCCTCCAAGGCCGAACCAGGGCGCATATACTGAAGGCATTGGCGACAGGCCCAAGTGTACCAGCGATAAGAGGGAAGGCGGAGCTGGCAAACCACCAGCGGCTGGGATCAAGATGAGCCTCATCGTTGTGGATGGGGTTCCCTCCGGGCGACTGCTGTGGCTTGTCCTGGTTTGTTGTTGCCTGTGACTCCTGGCTGTCGAAGGCCTCGACATGGTCTTCGATGCGGTCACCACTGTCGGCCATCATCTTGGCCGCGGGTGTGGCGTTCAAGTTGCGAGCCAGGCGCCTTGACGAGCCGTCACGAGGTGGATATCCTGGTGCGGATCAAAGGAGTAGTAGTCACCGAGACGACAGGCGACGGCATCACTATTACGTATGCCACACGAGGCTTCTACGCCGGGAGAGACGTGCGACGGGATAAGGAATTCTGCAGGAAGAAGATGGAATAAGACAGAAAAAGGGGTGACGTTGTTGAAGAAGAGGCTTCCTTAGTCAGTTCCTCTTGGCAGGTTGACGATTTCGAACCTTGTCTCTGGCCGTGATCCCTGGGTGCATTGCATTCTATACGGGGCTACGGGATGCGACTGTGATCTGAGGCAGGTGGGTTGAGATAGACATTGTCGCTGGCACAATGAGGCCCATACATATGCGGTGGCTTGTGACCAGGAAATTGGCGGGTGAGGAAGGAAACAGCCCTTATCTTTCTAGCGCATGCAATGACGTCGGCAGCCAGTTCATGCGACAGCCAGCTCGTTCATTAGTGAGTTTGTTATTCTTGGTTGGGGTAGCAAGTATTTCTGGTGAGGGCGGCAGCAGCAGCAGCCATCACGAAAGCACAGGGGCCCCTTGCCCAGCCCCCCAAGAAATGCAGGTCAGCCCCATGGCCAGCATACCGAGGGACCTCTGCTTCTTCATTAGTGGACCCTCAGTCAAGATCGTCACCCCACAAAGCTTGTCTTGTCTCTCCATCCCCCAGAGACACGCAGCTGCTTCCAGGCCTACGTTTGACTGCATCCTCCCAGCCCCGAGCCCGAGCCCCGATGTGCCCGATGACAGCTCTCCTGGCTCGTGGACTTTCCAGCGTACTATAACACGCCTTGTCACGCGCTCAAGGCAACACAACATAGTCTTGACATCAGCAAGAATTTTCTGGCTGGAGACGATGCCAGTATGGCCTTTGTCGACGACATGTCTCATCAGGCCCTCTCCCAGTGTTGCACGGCTGGCTGGATGGAGATGCCTCAGTAGCACAGCCCGGCTCACGACACCTCATACCGACCACTTCCGCGTGCCTTGCGCCTCGGCTGGCCATGTCATTGTCAGGTCTGCCAGCCTGTCTCTTTCCTTCTCGTCATGTTCGTGATAGTCCAACGCTGACACGGTCTCAGCCTCCACGATGTCTCCAAGCATCCAGTCTCATCCCCTCTCATTATCAACATGCCGGCTTTTCCGGTCCAAGACATCGACCATGTAGGCACCTACCTGCCCAGCTTTCTCCACCGCTTCCCCAGCGCCACTATTCACTACCGCTGGGCCAACTCCCCGGTGGCCTACGGGACTGGTATCAAGGGCGATGGTTCCTCCAGTGAGGCCGAACTTGCTGAGCTCTTGCCCCAGATGACGCCTCTGCACTGGCCTACCCCCATTCATGATACCCTCTTTGCTTATGAGTTCCTCATCGAACACCTCTCTCCACCCCCGAACGACACCACAGGAAGTCGGTTCCGGCGCCGGCCTGTCTATGTCTACGGCTCTTATCTGGGTGCCAGCTTGGCTTCATCACTCGCCATGACCGAGTCCCACACCCACCACCCCATGGCCATACGGGGTCTGTTGGCATTCAATGGCATTTTCAATTGGACCACTTTCCTCCCGGACCACCCCAACAACAAGCTTCTGCTCGATGAAATGCCCGAAATAGACAACTTGGACGAGAATGGAAAAGACGTGCGCTTCATGAAGGACCTTATGCCGTCACACTTCGACCAACCCGCCAACCTATTCGACCCTTTCGCCAGCCCCGTGCTGCTCTTTCACACAGCAGGCATGCTGGTCCCCATTAGTTTCACAGAGCCGTCATCCCCAAACCTGTCCCACGACTTCATGGATGCCGTGGACTATCTCTCCTGTCAGAGCAGCACCCCAGACACCGAAGGCCCCTACGACCAGGCCGACGTCTACTCCGACCCTGAGAGCCCCCCGCCGCCTACATCCTATGAGGACATCGAGACAGACTTGGAGGTAGACACTGACACGGAGGACATAAACACAGACACCAGCTCCTCAGCCGACAGCGCCCTCCTCCCGCCCAGCAGCTCCAAGCCCCCGCGCAGGGGCTACCTCACCTTCCCCCCGCGGGCCTCCTCCCTCAAGATCCCAGACACCCTCCTCATGCACACCACCTCGCCTCCCAGCCCGGGCCTCCCGGCCTCGGTGCAGGGGGGCAAGGGGCGGCGCCTGGTGCTGTGGAAGCGCCTCCGGGCGGCCGATAACAGCTTCGGGACCCAGGCGTTGGGGCTGGCGGGGCTCATGCGCCGCAGCATCAACCTGCTCGAGCTGCGCGAGCGCGCCAAGTGGGACCTCGAGGTTGCCGGCTGGGACACAGAGGCGCTGAGGAGGGTGCAGGTCCAGGACGTGGGGCCGGGAGAGAGGGCCGCTGGCGGGTTCGGTCTGGGCGCGCAGGGCGAGGAGGTCGCGGCGCGGTGGTTGGGGAGCAGGCTGCGGTGATGGAAGCAGAAGAATTGTAAATATCCGGTCAAGAAGGTAACGTTTAGATAGGAATCCTGATGGCATAAGTTGACACCTTGCCATGGGACGGGAAACTAGGCCGTAAGCTGTGCTCCCCCTTCCACCAGCAGAGCATCGTCGTCTTCGTTCTTGCAACTGAACGGCGGGCATTTGTGGAGTTCAGCCACGTTGTACAATCACCATTCATGACTTCAATGCTTTTCTTGGGGTATCGTAGATATATATTCCAAACATGAATTTGCAAGTAGCCAGCTAGCATTTCCCCACAAGGCCTCGCAGCAGCACGAAAAGCACTCCACTCCATATAATCACTCTATCAGAGATCCGTCTTCATCCATATACATCTCCTCCGTGACATCGCTATGGGCATCCTCCAGGTCAGTATCCTCCCCGCTACCCCGGTGGTGCTCCTCCACCGCCCCAAGCGCTTCAGCCGAGCTAACAAGCTCTTGGGCTGTCACCGCTTGGGTGCTGGCGGTGTCAAGGGCAGTTCCATGATCCTCATCCGCCTTACAGCTCTCCGGCTCCACAGGTATTTGGGTGCCTTCCACGACAGCCTCAGTAGCCGTTGCCACAGATTCGATTTCTCCCTGCGGAGGAGGGTCCTGCACAACTGGCTCGTTTTCAAAACCGCCTGATCCTGGCGGCGGTGTGCTCAGGCGCCTGCTGGAATCGCCAGACTGTGTCTCCTCTGCTGTTGCCACAACGTTCTGTTCTTGTTCCTCATCCTCGTCGTCGCTTTCAAGCACGCGCCTCCTTGCGCGTTGCCTACGATGAGCTTTGGAATCGTCTTCCCGCATGCCGGCTGAAGCAATATCCGTGGCCCTGCCCTTACCCTTCACGTCGAGGATAGACCCATCGGTTCCGAACCCGCCGGGCTCAAACCATCCCGGCTCGAAACCACCGGGCTCAAACCCTCCCGGCTCAAACCCGCCCGGCTCGAACCCGCCCGGCTCGAATCCGCCCGGCTCGAATCCGCCCGGCTCGAAACCTCCTGGATCAAAACCTTCTGGCTCAAAACCTCCTGGCTCAAAACCGCCCGCCTGGTGGTACTTGGGTTCAAAGCCCCCAGAAGACTCATCAGCATCGCGATTCTCCATGTCCTCATCTTCCCCCACAGGAAATTCTTCCAGAGGAATGGTCTCATCAAACATGTCCTCGTCACCAAATACGTTCTTCCGGATCCTGAGGCCCCTCAATAGCCTCTTCCAAGTTGCCAGGGCCCTCTGGCTCCTCTTCTCCTCCTCCAACATCGCCTCAAGATCCTCAAATCCATCGATGACGCTTCTCACGCCTTCCACCGCCTCGGCAGGCACCACGACGCCGTTGTACACAGCAGTGCCCTTGCGGCCTTTCCAGTCAAACCCCATCAGAGCGGGCGCGTAGTCCACTCCCAGAACATGGGAAGCGTGCCCCGCACGCGGGTGCGCAACGTGCGCACCCCCGGCGGGCACCATGCTGGGCACGTAGAGGTCGAGGTTGCCGAACTTGTTCTTGGGGACGCGGCCGGCGACCACTGGCGGCGGGACGTAAAGCGACGTCTGGTCAAAAGTGAATATCGGTATGCCCTTGGAAGGGCTCGGCCCTAGGACGGGGTCGTCGCTGCTGCTGTCGTCCTGGTCGTCGTCAATTGCCCTCCTGCCCCTTCTCTGCGGCTTTTTCCGCTTGGGCAGGACCTTGACGGGTTCCTCCCCGGGCTTGATCTCTCTGCCCAGGCGGTACCACTTGTCCACGCTCTTTGCGGCGCGCACATCCCGCCGCCTATAGATCTTTTCCAATAGGCCTTTACTGCCTGCACCGACGGTGCCAACGACTGGTGCGTCCGGGCTGAGGACCTCATGCCTTCTCATGTGTCGCTCAAGCGCATAAACGGGGTGGTTCTTGAAGTCTGCCACGTTACGCGGCATTGGCTCCCTCGCCTCCATGCCACTGAGCTCGTTGTTTTCGATCTGGTCTAAATCGCTTCGGACTCCTGGCTGCTTGTAGCGGCGCATGACTTTGCGCCACCACTTCTTCCCATCGTCCTCCGGAATCAAAGGGCCATCAACCCGTAGGCGCTTCGTTTTGGCGTTGTATGCCTTCGCATACCTTCGCGTTACGTCTTTGGCGGAGCCATCATCTTCGAAGGCAATCACGTAGCTAAGACAATTTCCGCGGTCCGCCGCAGGCGGTTCAAGTTTGTTCGGGCGGAACAAGGTGTACGTTACAAGCGAATCCACGGGTTGCCATTTCTGATGGGCCGCGTCGAGGACCTCAATCCAGTACACCGGGTAGTCAGACTCGCGTAGGGGCACGGATTGCCTCGGTGGAGTTCGGGGCGTGACAGTTGCTGGAGGTGCGGACAACTCCGGGACGATGTATGCGGTGGCGTTGGGATGGCCAAGGCGGGCCCGCGGAGACGGGACTGCGGTAGATGCAGGGGGCTCTGCTCGTGTAACCTCGACGCGGGCCGGTGCTGGTCTGGAAGTTGTCTTGGCCTGACGAGGCTTTGGCAATGTAGGTCCACCGGTGACAAAGGAGAGTGGTTGTAACGAGCAAACCAGGCGGGTCTCCACGCCGGCGGCTCTCAGCAGCGCGCAAAATAGTTGAGCACCTACGTCTCTTGAGCCACTCAAGCGCTTGGCAACTTTGCGGAAGTCTGCCTTTTCCAAGCAGGAATCAATTTCGCCAGGGAGCCCATACTGTGACTTGTGTCAGTATGCTGGTAGGAACGCAAGTATCACATGAAGCAGGACAGGCGCACACACATTTTCCAGCTGCTTCTCGTCCTCTGCCCACAGAGCCCTTCGCAGGCCGATTTCCGAGATTGTAAACCTCTGCTGAAACTTCTCCATGATCATCTGCAACCCTTTCTTTAGGGATTCAGTCTGACCAAACTGGGTCAAATGTGGCTCTGGATTCAGCCATTGCACAATCTTGGCTGTGAGTAGAGGTCGTAGGTTTTCCTGCACAACTGGATCGTTACACCAGTGATTTCTCTTCTCAACATGTGCTAGCAAACACAGTATATGTGCTTTATGTACCTCGACGCGACGTTCCTTCTCTTCCTTGGTAATAGGTTTCCTCCGGTCCGCAGCACGCCGAGACGGGGCCAGAGCCTCCTCAGCCGCAGTGAGGTTGAGCTCAAGCGTCTCGTGTTTTTCAGGAGCTAGGTCATTGTTCGCAAACACTGCTCCGAAGTCTACATCCTCAAACTGGGCCTCCTCTTCGGACTCATCGTCACTCGACTCGCGGTATGTGGTTTGCACTGTCGGCTTGGGAATATTCACGTCCTCGAATTCAATGCCTTCTTCGTCGTCGTCATCGCTCTCGCGCTCTTCGACGGTTGAATTATTCTCTGCTCTCCCTGCCGCGGAATCGGCTATCACACGTCCATCAGACTTCTGATCCGAAGACGTACGGCCGTCTGGGGCGGCCTGTCGACCGGTGCGTCGTCTCTTCAGAGGTCTCTCGGTGTCGTGTGACGTCATGCGTTTGGGCAAGGCCCCAGATTCGCGCAGCATCTGCCTGTAGACACCGGGAACGTCGTCCGCTTGGTTTGTCGATGATCGAGTACTCCTTGTAGTCCGAGGCGATGCGGGTGACGCCCTCTGTGCAGCTTCGGCTCGGCGGGTGACGCCTGTCGCGGCTACCCTTCGGCGTCGAGCCATCGCGTCAGCGCGGGGCTGGTTTTCGCAGGCCAGAGCAAAGGCTTACTGCCTAGCCGTCGTCAATCAACATGGGTGGCGAGCGCGAGGGAGATCAGTATAAGAAAGCTCTGTCATTACGCCAATAAGCAGGGAGCGTTTCACCACAGCTTAACAGCAATGCCGCGCGGGTATCGAGTGAATAAATGGGCGAGCAATAGACTCCATCACCGGCGCGCTCTCGCGTCGGCACGTGGAACGGCCTCGATGACAAATCATGCAGGTACAAAGGTACTTCCATTCCATTCGACTTGCTCTCAGGTCTCAGCACCAATCCTAAACGGAGTGGTTTATCCTCGGATTGCAATCAAGATCATCTGCCTGGGTATCAAGAGTCAACACAACCAAGTCGGAGCTGAGATTCGTCCGTCTCATTCACTGGTAGGAGTCCGCTTCACCCTGTCTCAATGATGCCTGCCTCTCTCCGGCTCAACGTCAGCCCACTCTGACCACAGGATCCTGGCCTAAGACCAGTGCATAAGCTGACGAGACATTCAATATCCACTCTCGTGGCACGGAAGCTCTAATTGTGCTTCTGATTCAGGCCGTAGAGCTTATTGCAAAAGTATTTAAGGACCTTAACCCGCACTCTCCAGGCTATATACCTAGCACTTTCAAAACTCACCTTGTGGCAGCACATTCCTCCTACCTAACCAACCAAGCCAACCAACACACTTAATCATGGCCATCACAGAGGCAGGATGCAGCATTGTCAAGCCTGGCACAAATGTCATGGATGACAGCACCCCCGAGGGAAAGATCCTACTCTCGATATGGAAGGGTGTCACCAGCCAGCCGACCGGTCCATACAGGGTGTTCTGGGGCACCGAAGTCGAGAACCCCGCCAATCTCTGGAGCTTCTTCGACTTTGCCTCGGTCGAAGAACATGAGAAGTTTGCAAAGGAGTAAGTCTGCCACTAGCTTCTCGCAGAAGCCCTCAAGTGTCCGTCGCTGACCATAAGCGCTCAGATTCGGCAAGGACATCGTCGCGGATTTCCCGAAGATACTGGATGGTCACCACTTCACGAAGCACATCAGCCTAACACCATACCCTCACACTGCCCTGAGGGCCCCAGTGACCGAGGTCCTCCAGGCCTGGTTCCCGTCAGACATCTCCCAGGAGGCCAAGGACGCCGCCAAAGAAAAGGTCCAGCAGTTCGCCGATGCTTGCTTGGCGTCTGACGCAGGCATCCATGCTATCAACCTCGGCTGGGGTGTCGAGAATGACTTCCCCATCCGAGATGGCGAGGAGGGCCAGAAGGGTTGCCTTCTGACCGGGATGATCGGGTGGCCGAGCATCGATGCTCATATGCAATTCCGTGAGACTGATACTTTCAAGAACAACATCCACCTGCTGATGAGCTTGGAAGGCATCGTCAAGATGAACATGTTCCACATCAAGAGCCGTGTCATGGAAAATGAGACCAGGAAGGAATAGATCAGGGACATCAAAATAGCTCAACAGAATAGAGCAGACTCCTCATTTTGGTCAATGCGAGATCTGTCGGTGAGAGTCTAGTGGGTTAAATGCATCTCAACTTCCATATCCACGTATCGCTTTCTATTGCATCGCACAAGCATTGATGAAATCTTACACTGGTTTGGTCGACAGTAGCACCACTCGTTGCTCGACTGCCACTCAAGAGAAATACAGTGGCATTGGAAGATGTGTTCAGATCATCATGTTGGCATGTCTTCTATTGACTCAAAATACTGACAGTGCCTGGTAGGCTTGTAGTTCATCTCATACAGCGCAATTATGGAACCATCAATGATCATTGTCAACGTTAGAATTCCTTCAATGCTGTGCTTAGATGGCGAAGCCAATCGATTGCTTTTCAACTTTTGTGTTTTTGGGAGGAGCACTCAATTCCGAGACTAAATTTCGCATGCATCGGTATTTCTGGACATTTTCAAGACCCGCATCTGCACAATTTTGGTACACGAGCAGATGGATTCACCCGAGGGATTCCCTCTCCCTGACCAAAAAATAATACGCCCCCTACTTGATAAGTAAGCCAGACCACCAAGCTTATGACATTTGAGCAATCATTTCAGTAGGTGCTTATAGTGTAACTGGTTCAATCCGCGGGTTTCTGGCGTGATCCCGCTGCAGTAGATCTCAGAGTCGTGTTCAAACGATGTGTGCCTGTTGCTCCCCCTTTTCTTCTTTTGTGGCCCTCTTCTGTCCCTTGGGTTTGTACGCCAGATATTTGAGAAACCACTACCGGCATCTAAGGAGAAGTACCTAGACACTCCACCCACAAATTATGAGCCTGCTCGGTGAATCAGAAATTTCCATGATCCAGAATGCGCTGTAAATCTTTTGTGCCTCGGACCAACTCACTCAACATTACGTCCTGGTGCGTCACTCTAAGGCAAAAGGCTTGCTTTTGTTTCGTTCTAGTGAGTGACTGCCGAGCTTGCATTGGCAATCAAGTTCCGAAGAGAGCAAACGTCACCAAAGAAACTGTGACTGACCACACAAGCATGCAAAATACGGTTCACGTTGCGTATCTTGTCACTTACAGAACAAGCCTACATAAACAAGCCTCCGCAGCCAGGCCAGTCTCTTGTTTTTTCCACATAAATGCAATTTACATCCTTTGCCAAAATCTTACAGCCACCAAAAAACTTACCACAAGACATCTGAACACATCGTTGAAGACACCATGTCCGACAAATTACACATCATCAACACACCTCAAGACCAGAAGCCTGAGGGCGAGGCCCAGGACACGTAAGTCTCCCAGCGCCCGCCCTGAGGAAAACACACACGTAAGACTAATCGATGCGAAAAGCCCGCAGACCGAGACGCCCCAGACAGTCGACGACGATGATAGCATCAAGAATGACAAGGGAAAGAAGTGATTGGAAGCTGGCATCCGCAAACTTGCGTGGGCCCCGTCAACTGGTGACGGTGCACTGCCCAGGTAGGAGGTGTCTCCTTGACGGTCGGGAACAGGGAGCGTTCTGCGTTTCAGTCAGGCCGACGTGATGGACTGAAGCTTCCCCATCAATCAAAATGCAAGGATAATTTTTTTGGTCGGTGGGTGGATGGGATCAACGATACCGCATCAACTTGAGCAGTACTGTATGCAGCCACTAATAACATAAACCCCACCGAGAAGAGGCACTCGCAGCTTTCACGTGAAATGTTCTGATATGCGAGCCCTACAAAGACTCTATGTGAAGTGTGTAACAAGAAAATGCCCATTCATGCAGGCTCTATGAAATACTAGACTAGTCCGCCCTCATACTCTCCCCGTCCTCCCCAACCACTTCCTTCTCGGCGTCGCGGAGGAAATTCGGCGCCTCATTGTAGCAGAAAGCCCGAACGCCAGGGCATTGGCGAAGCCGACGAACTGGCTCGTGCTTTGCAGGGCCCTAACGATCCTCGTGTTGGAGGGCGCCGTACCCGTGGCCTCCATGAAGCGGTTCACGATTCCCGGAATCCAGGGCAGCACGTACCGGTATAGCGTTGGGTACGCATTGAGAAGTAACATCCGGCGGATCTCTTTCTTGAACCTGCGGCTGTTGCTGCCTCGGAGCGCGTCCGGAGTGGAATCATGACGGAAATATCTGTGTGCCTCGGGGGTATGTGCACGAGGGCTTTCGTGGCCGAGGAGCTGTTCGTCGTGGTGTAGCTGGCGGTTGCCATCGGTGACAGAGACCAGGCTGTAATTGGTGTCTGGCGCGATGGCGAGAAGGCCCCGGCGTCGCTGCAAGGCGGATATTCCTGGATAGGATGTTTCTCGCCGAAGCTCACATGGACGCCGACGGAGCGGAAGATCCCTTCGTGACCGGCTTCGGCGCCATCATAGCCGCGCTCTCGTGTAGTCGCCAGTGCTTCCGCGTAGGCTACTTGCTGCTGCTGGGCCGGGCTCATCTGCCCTGCTCTCTGCAGCGGTGACCAACCGCGCGACCCGTCATCGGCGATTTCGTGATGGTGTCCCCGTGAATACTGTGGTGAGCTCCGCATCGTTGGCCCGGTCGACCCAGAGAACTCCCGGGTACCAGGGTCCTCGTTCTTCTGTACCACCTCTCTACTTGACAGTGCCTTAGAACGGCTCAACGTATCGCTCGAGTCCATCACGATATTTGTGGCTTGTCCCAAACCGCCAAGTGCAACCTGTTCTATCCCTCTACTCTTCAGATTGTAATCCACGGACGTTACATGACCAGTGAGAGGATTGTAGCTGGCGACCTGTCCCTGGACGGACCCGAAGAGGGCCTTGGAGTGACGTCGCACATACCACTAGATATACGCATACAGAACAACCGTCAGGAATATTATCGCAATCCTCCAGCCGTGAGTCAGGGCATATCGTAAGTCATTTCTCTTCGCGGTGATCCGGCACCAATTACCGCTGACAGGGGGCATGGCCTCCATGCCTACGGCCGTGATGCTGGTGATGATAGGCACGGCCCAAGTGGATATGCATATCATTTCTTTTGCCCTGAATGACACACTGGACAGGTAGGTCTTCTGTGTGATGATTAAAGCGTCACGATGACAATTGCCATGATCGTGAAGTCCACGGCCTGTACGGTCAACTGGTTGATGAAGCCATTGGCAGTACAAGCCGGTCCGGGGTTCAGCCTTTTCGTTTGGACATATATGGAGCCTGATATGGAGTTGTTGAGGGTGTTCATGAACTCTACACAGAGAGCAGCGTTAGTAAGATGGGGTATCAGAGGTTGTCCTTGCTACATGAAAGACGACGGCATATCCCGCAGCCCTCCGCCGAATTCTTGTAACCCGTTGCCACTTCAGTCCTTTGGGGGCAAGTATGAATGGATTTTTTCAATACCCCGCGAGCACCAGATTAAATATCAGTGCCTGCCTGAAGGACCGCAGCTTTTCCAGATAGACCATGTATGACACGAGAACGCAGAAGGTTGCTATTCACGATATCAAGCTTCCAGCAAGCGTAAACCTGGCGATAACATCGTCATATGCCATTGTGGACGGCGGTGTAGGGACTCTAGACAGGCTTCGCACTCGGAAGGACTTCGGCTTCTCGAAAAGAAATACAGCCATGCGTGGAGGTTGTTCGCGCGGTGTATAGTTAACACCGGGTGCATCACAGTATTTTATACAAAAGAAGAAAGCCACTGTGGCTGTTCTTAAACCTTTGCATGTCGAGGCACTGTCGTCCCCGCGAAAGCTGATCATCTGAGCTGCAGCTAGAGAAATAAATAGAAACTCCGTCAGCTTGCCAAGAACGCCGCCATTGCCATTTTCCTCTAGTCGGCGAGTACAGACAATAGCCACGCTGTCTCACGCTTGGGGGATGACAGCCCATAATGGGTCTTGGAAGGGTGCACCTGGCTAATCGAGCCAAGTCCATGCATCTAAATTCCGAATGGATCTTCCATCGCTGTGGCCCAAACCTGAGCGGCTACGCAGTGCTTTTCTAAATATGTTTTCATATTTCCGGGATCTCTCTCCCAGACGCATTCCCTCCATTTCCACTACTTTTAACACCTGAAAGATTCTCGATAGTGGTGGCTTCGATACAAGCTTCAAAAAAAGTTATACAGTCACAGTAGGGCTACGCTCTCCTGTACCATTTTGTGATGACCCCGGGGAGGGGGGGCTTTGGAGGTATTGCTGTGCAAATCTTACAACCCCAAGCACTCTAGGAATAGGTAGTACTTAAGACACGGCACCCTCTAAGAAATATTTAGGAAACAACGCATCGTTGCAACTGTCAAAAGAAGGAAAAATCTCGGGAGACCACGATGGTCTGTGGGTGTATCTTTGGTGCGGACCGAGCCCTCAAATGGATTGAGACCATAGGAGCCTTTTTCAGCCGAGTTGGTTGATAGCGCGTGATAGACCTGAAAAAAGAAACAAATAGGATTAGCTAGAATCCTTCTCAGCAAATCCGCAACCGCCTGCGGGCAATATGCATGTATCTATGGGCAGGTATCACTGCGAGGCGTAAACCCCTTCGTGTTTGATTGGCTCTACGTGCGCTGCCACGCAAGCCCTCGCAGCGCCCGAAGCCCTAAATTCATTTTTTAAACTGGATGAGAGAAAATATGGGGGGATATAAGCTAATCTATATAATCGTTTCTATTCGTTGCAGCCCTCGCCGGGCCGTCCAGGCATGCAGATACGAAGTATGCCGTCTCCTACATTCGGTGAGGACATGACATCCTACAACTCGTTAGACCTAAGGCACCACTACCTAGGTATTCATTCGCCAAGCCTACTGATATTGAAAACGTAATTTCTGTGTCTCACGCCGACAACGTGACGAACATACATATCTTAATCAGCATTTTGCAGAACTGGGAGATCTGTAACTAACCATAGGAGCTTACTCTACTAATTACGATACAGTCGAGGAACAGTTATGAGCAAAACATAAAATGCGGTCTTCACTTGAAATATTGTCTGTTGGACTTTGTTGTGTGGCACAGCATCCACTGTCGCCGCTTCGCTCCAAAACTGATCCAATATGAGAAACAGTCTATGACACGGCATGTCCCTACCGTAGGGTCTACCATACCTAGGGAGTATCTCGCCATGTTGGCTCTAGGTCTTGGGCCGAATAGAATAAGCATACTAGCCAGTTCACTATCTCCAAACCATACGTCAGGATGCATGCCCATTCTGCCATGCTTGCATACCTGCCTCGGCTGCCTCTCGCGGAGAACATGATGCCGTCAATGTGACGCGCTGGTTCTACGTACCATGCCGCAAGTTCAATCGTGCTCCCATTACTCAGCAACCCGGAACTGTGTCTGAACGGAGATGAGTGAAGAGAAGTGGTGGAATGGATCGTGCCATTCTTCCGTGATTAGGATCATGCACCAATTATCTACAACCCAACTTGGCCAGCTGTGCCAGTGGGTCTCTACTGTGCCATAGCTGCTATCTAGCTCTATCCAAGCAATGCTGAATGCTATGCCATGCCATGCCATTTTCATGCAACGTGATCTATGCTCGCCGTCAAGATGCCACTCCGTAAAATTCAGCGCAATGTGTCCGACTCCCCTTCCCTATCAATACATCCTAACCCTTGTTGTACAACATTCTTTGGGCTGTGGCGGAGTCCGACTGCTCCCACAGTGTGACCTTTCATCAGGCCTTCATGCCCCTACGCATTTGATGATGCGCGTGTCGTTTGTGCACAGACAAGGAGTTCGTGGCGGCTTGCAAGGAGAAATGCCTTGTAGCCCAAATGTCTTCTCAAAGTCTGAATTTGTCAATATGGTGTGACGCATTCCCTGCACCGTGACCTATCCACCCGAGATCCATGGCCAGGCCACATCTCTCTCTCTCTCTCTCACTCTGCTCCCTTCCATCACTCAGCCACGATCTTCCCCACCAAAGCTGCAGCAGCAGAACTGGACCTTAGTATGTGGCCCCGACCCAGTCGAGAAGGGCTACCAAGGCCCTCACAGTCCACGCCCCAAAACTGTAAATCCCCACGACCGCCGTGACCATCCACAGGGCGACCCTGGCTACGACAAAACTGAGCATGCATACTGCGGCAACAGTCGCCCGCAGCGCAAAGCCGCAGCTCACGCCAAAGGCACCGCCGAATCTGAGCTCGTCGAACCCAACGGCGCGGGACGCAGCAAGGCCGACCCTCGCGATGCCGCGCTGCAGCAGCTCGCGCCTCCGCATGCGCGTCGCCCTCGAGTCAGCGGTAGCGGCGCCAGAGGTCTTGATTGTATTCGTAGGGGTCGTTGTGGTGCAGGTCGCGGGGCCGCTAACTAGTCAATGCCCACCGCCGGCGCCGGAGCTCGACAGAGACAGGAGCTTCCGGTTCTTCTTAATCACCTGGTTCAAGCTCTTCTCCATCTTCTCGGCCTCTTTCTTGGCGAGCGCGAATGCCTGCTCCATATCCTCAACGCTCATCATTGGGAAGTTTGCCAGGGCGCTCGACGAGCCGCCCACGTTGCCGCTCTTGCCTGTGACGGACGACGCCAGTGACGGCATCGACGGCGTCGATGTCATGGTATTCGCCATGCCTGAGAACTCATCTGTCGGGTCGAGCTTCGCCAGGCTTGAGCCCGCGGACTGACCTGTGAGCTCGGCGGCCAGCGCGGCAGTGGAAGACGGTGAGCCAGAGGATGCGAAGTTGAGAATCAGAGGAGCAAGCGAATTGAGTGCGTTGGTTGCGTTGGCGAGGTCCTGCTTGGACAAAGGCGGGGTCTGAGGGGCATTGTTGTTCTGGCCCGGACCAGATGAAGTGCCCATGGTATGCTTGGGATCGGTGACTGCGGCCAGCGTGTTCAGGTTTGCTGTGCCGAGATTCAAACGTGGCAGGATCGACTGGTTGATGTTGGCAAGGGCCTCCTCACGGGTCATCTTCTGCATTGGATCCGATACCGCAGGGAGACGCAGACCGTCAGCTGTTGCAGTGGCTGGTCCTTGAGGAAAGTAGCTTGGCGTGCCGTTGGCGACCGCGCGACCCTTGATCACGCTAAAACCGTTGCCTGCCTCATGACGTGAGTGCACATATGTTGCAGGATCGCCAACCTTCGCAGCGAGTTCGGTCAGCAACTCAAGGTAGCGCTTCTCCTCGGCCGCAGTCAGGTTGCGCACGCAGTTGCCGTTGGGTGTGAGCAATACGCGCGAGCCATCCATGACTTTGTGCACTGGTTTGCCAGAGAGGAGTGCCTGTTGGTCCTCCTCACTAAGCATAGACTTGATCTCGGCCAAGCCGTCCTTCGGCACGACGGGGGTGTACTGCTCAGAGCGGTGAGAGGTGCTTGTAACGCCTTTCAGCAGGCTAAGGGCATCGACATCTGTGATCCATCCCGCTGACGCGAGATCGTTCAGAATGGCGGCCGGTGGAGGGATCGGCCTGTCGGTCATTGACTTCGACACCTCGCTGTTGGAAGAGACATGGCCTTCCTTCCGCCTTGATCGAGGAACTAGCGGCTCTTCCAAACTCATTGATTCATTAACGGCCTGGCGATATGTCGAAACCTTCTCCTCGGCTGCGAGCTTGCCTTCTTTTTCGGCAGGCTTCTCTGCCGGACCGGGTGACTGAGGCCGACTCTCCACCGGCGGGGTCGTATCCTTGGGCAGCGTCTGCTTTGGCTCCTTCTTCTGCTTCTTCTTGCGACCCACGATGGGGGCAATGACGACTTCAGGCTCTGGATTCGCTTGAACTACTATCGCGGCTGCTTCTTTCTTCGTGGCGTCTTTTCTCGCTTTGCGTTGCTGGCTCTTCGTTGTGTTTCGGACAGCGGCTGAGCCGACTCGCGAAGGCCCGGGCGGTGGAGAGTTGGTCCGAGAAGCAGATGCCGATGCTGACAGGATGGATGCGGTATCTGACACATCCGCACTGCCTGGAGTCTCCGGCCGTTGTAGAGTGCTGAACGCATGACGAAGTGACGCAGGCGCCGTAGCACCTGCCGACATGGACGGAGGCGTCTCTGCCTTGGGCGTCGAGACAACTCGCAAAGTCTTGGGTACCCGAGTAGCGGGTGAGGATACAGAAACCGAGCTTGGAGTTGGCAAAGCCGGGAACGCTGAATCATCCGCCTTCTCTACGGCCGAAGTCACAGTGGACGGCGGATTAGATTTTGCCGCAGCTGCTTTGGTCGCAGCGGCAATGTTCAGAACACCAGGTGCAACCTTCTTCTCAGCCTTCCTCTCAACCTTCGGTGCCGATGCAAGCTGGGTAGGGGTGTCGCTTGCAGCAGGCGTCGTCGCAGACTTGGGAGTCTCAGCCTGGACCTTCTTCGCCACCATCGGAGTCTTGATAGACGGAACCTTTGTCGGTGCAGGTGTTGAGGTGCGAGAAGCAGGCCTGGCAGATTCTAAAGCTGGGAAGTCCTCATCTTGAAGCACTGGCTTCTTGCCCTTGGCAGACGTGTTTGCCTGCGACGCAATCTCCATAGACAGGCCACTGTCGAGAGCAAGTGCCTTGATATTCTTCTTGGCCTGAGCCCCAGTGGCCGGCTCAGCCCCTTTCTTGCTCACACTCGCGGAGCCGGGGGCGGAAGCGGGAGAGGCAGATGCAGGCTTGAGTGGAACCACAGGGCTAGGTGTAGTGTTGGAAAGCAGGTTCCCAGGCGGAGGCACCATTGGGCCAGCGAGTCCCGGGGGCGCTTGCAAGGGCGTTCCGGTCCGCGGAGGGTGACTGTGAGCAACGAAGCCCAAGCCGGGAGGCGGGATGGCTGGAGCTGTGGGGACAACGAACGTCTCGAAGGCATCCACTGACGTGGACGTATCATCCTCGATCGGATCATCGGACACGAGAGCGTCGACGATGTTGGTGGCGTCGTTCAGGAACGGATCGTCCTCATCTATAACAGAAAAGCAGTCAGCACACAGACTCATCTCTGTCTAAATGAGGTTATATGATGGAGCGAGGCAGCGAAAGGAACGCCACAAGGCAGCACGACGACACCCCCAAGAGTAATTATATACAAGAAGGCTCAAGGTTGGTCACGGCTTCCATCTAGGCGATCCCGGCGGATTCTTGAGAAGCAAGCGAGGCACGTTATTGTTGGCAAAGAAGGTTTTCTCTATTATCCCCAGGAATTCATGCCGCATCAGCCCCGGAGTTGTTGACCGGAAACTGGGCACGTGATGTTAACGTACATTGATGACCTTGAGGAGGACGAGATGGCTTGCCTGACGTAACCCTGAGCTCGAAGTATGTGGAAACGGTGTGTAGGGTGCCAATCCTGTGAGATAACGCCTTCCGAGGATATGTCTCCTTGGAGACTGCCTTCCGACTCCTTGTTTTTTGTCCAAATGCAACGTGACGCCTTTGCAGATCCCGCCGGCCAGCGACCCGTGAGCGGCCGGCGTTTCGCGATGCTCGCTCAAACTTCAGAAAGCAGTCAAAACCGCACAGTCCAGAGTCCGTCGTGCTGTCATGTGCCCGTTCCCTTGCAAGCCGAAAACGCCTGCATTATAAAGCGTACAGAATATCATTCCAGACATTGAAAGAGAGGAAAAGGAAAAGGTTTCGCGCATGGCCACCAGGGAGAGGGGAAGACAGGGACGTGTCCCGCCTACCAACCCCGATATTGCGGCTGAGAGTTGTACAACATGTTGGGGTTGTACCCACCTTGGGCCTGACCTCCAAACAGCCCCGATCCGACCCCGGCATTGCTCTGTTGATGATGCTGGATTCTCGCCTGCAGGGTGCTCGGGTCCGCAAGATCTACTAAGCCACTCCCCCCAGAGGAGGAAGTGTTAGCGTGCCTGTGCTTCTTCCCCTTCTTCTTCTGCTTGGCACCGAGATCTTGGTATGCTCCATTATAGAGCGCTCCCATGAAGCCGGCGGTAGCAGGAGCTGGGGTGGAGGAGGAGGAAGGTGGGTACTGGTTGGGAAATGAAGGAAATATGTACTCACGCTTGTTAGCATCATGGGCCTGGCCGACTCCACCAGCTCGAGTCCTGATCAGATTTTGAAGAACCTCGTTAGAGTCCTTCGCGCCAAATCCGGAGCTGCCAAACGCGTTGCCTTGGCCAAACATGCTCGGGGGCGTTCCCGTGGACTTGAGCCCAGGTGGAGGACCAGGCATAGAAGACGAGGAGTAGTACTGGCCGCTCGGCTGCGAGTGGAAAGTTGAGGGCATCATGGAAGCCTGCTGCTGGGCCATGAGACGCGGGTTGGAAGCAAGCTTCACAGTGTTGGCAGAAGCCTGGCCTTCGTTGGCGAAGCTGTAGCGGGATGTCTGCCGGCTATGACCCTGGCCCTGGCCCTGGAACAGCGCCGACTGGGAGGCGTTGATGCCTGGCGGCATACTCTCCGCAAAGCTGGCTTGCGGTCGCATGTAGGGTTGTTGCTGTGGAGTCAAGGTGCGGTTGCCGATTGTGGCGATGTTTGCCGCGCCCTGAGCGAAACTTGAGCCAGCATTGGGACCGAACAGGCCCTCGGCATTGGTGCGCTGGATGGGTACCTGGGCGATCGACCTCCGCTGCTCAAAAGCATGCGTTTCACGGCCCTGGTCGCGCTCCTCCGGCTCACCCCCCAAAGCCAAGCTTCCACTCTCGGGCTCTCCCTCGGGCTCTCCCGGTTCGACTGGCTCGCTTTGCTGCTGCTCATGCTCTCCGTTGAGTTGGCGCTCCTCCTCTTCCCGCATCGCCCGCCGCCGCTCGCCTCCTCGAGGGTCAAACAGTGGAGGTATGGAGTTATCGGGTGTGACAGGTCGGAGCTTGAGCTCCACGTTATTTAGGGTGTCCATGATTCCACGATAGGCAGTATCCCAAGGGTTCTTCGGCTCCGGGGGCAGCTCGACCAGAGACTCATTTGATGCTTCCGCGGCAGGAGGCTCGGGCTGTGTGACGGGTTCTTCCTGGGGCGCTTCTTGTGGCGCGGTTTCCACAGCCTCCTCGGTCGCTTCAGTTGTTGCGGGCAAGGACATGGACACGGCCGGGCTCGACGCGGCACCGCTGGTTGCATGGCTGCCGCGTCGACTACGCTGCTGTTGGCTGCGGGCCCAGTTCGCTGAGGCTGGGAGAGCCGGAGCATCGCCGCTTTCTGATCCGTCTTTGCTAGAGGTGCGAACCATGGGTTGAGGCGCTGGATGTGACTGTGGAGGAGGGCCCTGTTGTCGAGACGCTGACCGTGAAGAGTTTCCGCCGCCATATGGTCGCTGCGTCTGCATGCTGTTCAATGAAGAAAGATCCTGTCTGGTGTAGCTGTCTTCCTCATCGCCGAGTTCGTGCAAGAACATACACTGACGGTTGTTGCACTGCTCGTATCGAAGCCAGGCAGAACAGTACTTGGTCGTGCCGAGCTGGGCCTTGAGGATTCGTTCGCCGTTCTGGGAGCCGTTGACGGCCTGGATACAGCGCTGGGCATCCTCCTTCTTCTCGAAAGTAACGTAGATACCCAGGGACTGGTTGTGGCCGTCTTGAGTCTTCCGGTTGCTAATCGAAATCTTCTGAATGTTGCCATACTGTCCAAAGAACTGGGGTTGTCGGAGGGTCTTGAGTAGCTCATCCTCCCGTACGGTGGGGGTCAGACCGGTGACGTAGACGAGGTTTTTCTGGACGACACGTATGCCGACCAAGTTCTTGCGCGCATCCTTCTCGGTGTCGCGCCTCTGTATCTCCTTCTGGCCTTGCAGCTCGGCGCGTTTCTTTTTGCTTGTCTGTTGTCTGGCGCGAAACTCGGCTTGCCTGGGTGTTGTCAGCAAAGACACGGTGGTAAGTAAGGGTGCGGGGTGTCACCGACTCTTCAGCTGTGACGGCCTTGTACTGTATTGTCTTCTCGTCGTAGGGTCGACGGCAGGCGGGGCAAAGACCGTTTATGTTGTTCTTGATGTTGTGGAAGCAGAACTGGCACACCTAAATGTGGAGAGGTGGGGTTAGGAAGACGAGCCCCAAGTCGGTAGGGCCTGACAGCTCAAGCTTACCTGGTACCCACAGGGACAAGGCCGAAAGTTCTTGTCAGAGAGGTCAAACTCCTCGATGCAGAGAGGGCTAAGGAATGTTAGTATATGCTTGAAGATGGGTCCGATTTGCCGTGGACTGTATTGTGCAGTGGATGTCGGATGGAAGGACAAGTGGTTGGGACGCGAGGCGGGAGGGTGCTCACCAGGTCTCCTCCTCATCATCGAGGTACTGATCTTGAGGTGCCATGGCTGGTATTAGAGCCACAGCGAGTGTTTGGTTGTGTCGATCGTTGCAGGGTTCTCAGGATGACGGAATCGCGCGACGAAGAGGTCGTTTGCAGAGAAGGCGAGGATGCCAGGGCGGTCACGGTGACGGGGCAGGACGCAAGACAAGTCGGTTTAAGGTCGACAGGGGGTGACCTAAGCCAGGTTTCGAGAGGCAGTCCGGACGAGATGATTAAATGCAATGATTAACACGGGCGAAAAGGGCCGTATGCAAATGTCGGATGTGGTAGATGTAACGACGCGCCTTTGGAAGGGAAGAGGGAGAGGGGCGGGTTGATGCGGATGGGATGGCTGATGAAGAGGAAAAGCAGCAGCAGCAGGAGGTTCTCAGTCGTGGTTGGCAACATCAAAGCCTTTCCACGCCATGGGCCAAGGTGGAAGGAGCACAGATGGTAAGAAAGACGCTAGTGCCTATCCAGGACTAGCCTCACCCCGGTTGCCAGCAAAGTCAGGGACCAATGGGCAGGAAGCAACGGGGACCAGGACGGAACCGTGCAGGACAGTGCAGTGTGTTACGTGGACTCCGTAGTCCTGGGAGAGGGTGAGTCAGCAGTACTCCGTGGCCCGTTCAGCGTTTCCGTACCCAGCCTTGCCAGCCCAGAACCGACCCCTGCCTGTTCACTGCTGCTGGCTGGGCGAACTGCTTGCGGCCTTCACATCTGACGACGGGGTTTCTTGCACCGTTGTAGCCAACGCGATAACTTTGCACATCGCAAAAACCGAACGTGGATACTGTTCATTACATTTCAGCTACATCAACAACGCAGCAACCGAGGTATTCAGCACGTTGCTGGGTGATACAACCAACGCAGCCAGCCGCACGTGCGAGATCACCTGACTCAGACTGGAGCTCCCGCCCGGCTCCAGCGAATTGGCGGCCTTGGTTTAATCATCGCTCCCGTTTGCAGTCCGCCTCGCCCAGGGAACGACATCACCACTCCCCCAGCTCCAGCCCCAGCAACCCGCAGCCCAGCCGCTCGACATCGAGAGGCGCATCCGACCACGCCGGGAAGGTCCTGCAGCCGCCAATTGACCTCCCAATACCCACCCCGACCCCGTCCAGAATGGCCAGCAAGCTCTGCAGGAGCCGGGTGTTGGCCCAGGCCCTGCGACCCGCGCGGCCATCCGTCCAGAACGAGGCTGCTGCTGCGCGGTGCTTCTCCGCCACCGCCCGCGCCGCCGTCGGCTCCTACGGCGTCAAGCTCCCCAAGGATGCCAAGAACTACCGGGCAGCAGAACGAGAGAAGCTCGGCTCCCTCGAGGCTCCCATCGTTAACCCTGCCGACAAATACCAGTCCAAGGCCGACAACCTGCACAGATATGGCGCCTGGCTGATGGGCGTCCTGCCCAAGTATATCCAACAATTCTCAGTCTGGAAGGATGAGTTGACCATTTACATCTCACCATCTGGCGTCATCCCAGTCTTCTCGTTCCTCAAGTGTATGTCGTCATGCTCAAGTTGCTGCTGCTAGTCTGTCGCCGGCGGCGTCGCGACCTTGTGCTAACATGCCCCGCCCTCGCTATTCAGACAACACTGCTGCCGAGTTCACCCAAGTCAGCGACATCACCGCCGTCGATTTCCCCACGCGAGACCAGCGCTTTGAGGTCGTCTACAACCTGCTCTCGGTTCGCCACAACAGCCGCATCCGCGTCAAGACCTATGCCGACGAGGCTTCCCCTGTGCCGTCCATAACGAGCCTGTACGAGGGCGCCAACTGGTACGAGCGCGAGGCATACGATCTGATGGGAGTCTTCTTCGTCGGCCACCCCGACCTGCGGCGCATCATGACCGACTACGGGTTCGAGGGTCACCCGCTTAGGAAGGACTTCCCGCTGACGGGATACACGGAGATTCGGTACGACGAGGAGAAGAAGAGGATTGTGACAGAGCCTCTGGAGCTGACGCAAGCTTTCCGCGACTTTGAGGGCGGCTCGAGCTCGTGGGAGCCAGTCGGGACGGGCATCGACAGGAAGCCCGAGAGCTTCAAGCTGCCGACACCCAAGCCGGAGGAGAAGAAGGAGGAGCCCAAGAAATAGGGGGTGCACGCAATCATGGAAGTGTACATAACTTGTGTGAATACTATTGCGAGGTTCCTGGATCAGCCGAAACAGAATCGGTTTGCTACTATTATTCTGGTAGCCGGAATACGTGCAAGCGTTCAGCCTGCTCAGTCGATCGAGTCTCCGGGCTTGTATATCGGCTTTCCCATCCGTCACAGTCTTATTTGTTCGAGAATGGTTTCGCAGACGGATAGGGGTCCAGATGCAGATTCCATGTCCTGCTTCGTCCTGTCCCAGCCCGGTTCATCCTACTATGAGTTGACCCCGGGGGTCTGCTCGAAACACAATCAATCTGTCTAGACCCGCGCTGTGCAGAATGGGGGAGGGGGAGCGGGGCGGGACAGAAACTAAAAGTTTCCATGGTATTTGAGATAGATGCTTGAACCTACATCAAGATTCATCGCTTAACGGGCTGCACTGGCTGCACTTACCTTCGGTCTCGATATGCTATCTGCAAGGGATCGCAGTTGGCTCGTGACGACGACAGGTCGTGGCAACATGCTCGCCTCGTCCGGATGACCATGACCGACGACTACAATGATTGCTCGCTAACAAGTATCTTGGGTAATAATACCTGCACCGCCTGTTGGGTGCTGATTCAGTCATGAGGACATGCAAGTAGTGCACTCTCCGGCTGGTCTACGCACAATGCATTATCCGAGTAGGCATTGTTAGCGCCTGGTAGTCGCGTGCTCATGCCCCGTTCATCACCCCCATTGATCGGCCTGCCTTCTCTACCCCGTGGCTCGATAACTCGCTAGCCGCCTAACACACACACTCTCTTTTCCTCCCTGTTCCTGTTCCAGGCCCTGTCCCAGTCCAAGTCCCTGCTGCAGCACCAGCAACGAGTCTCCCATCTGCCGCTTCAACCTGCATTCTCTCACCCGCCTCTGCCTTTTGAGGGCATTCGCCTCAGGCAGAGACACATCCTCGACCACTTCGCTTCACCCATTTCGCTCTCCCGCTGCCGCCATCATTTCAACCTCCCGTTTCAGCTCGCACGAACACAGAAACGCCTCCATCTTCTCTCCTGTCATCGTGGCTTGTCAACACCGACGACCTGCGACTGGCTGTCCCCAAGACCTGACTGGAGGGCCATCGGCGGCACCGCGCTCGATGACATTCTGCCTGGGCCAGCCCTCCCCCAACTTGCCGCCTGGTCCCTCTCTCGACTCCCACCCGACAATTCACCTGGTCGCACTCTTCATCCTAACTACCTTGCCTAACCCCCAACCCTCACCCCTTAACCCTCGCTTCACCTCACCCACTATCCCCGAAACTCACACCCGCCCGCCTTTGGCTGCCTGGCCGACATAACCACCACACACAGCAGCGAGCCGGACCGCGCATCTTATGAGGCAGCGCCCTCCCTCGCCCACCATGATGGAGGGTAGGGACTATGCTGATGAAGACGAGGGCCTCTTCCGCTTCGACAACGAGGAAGAAGAGGCCGCCTTCCTGAGCGGCCTCAACGACGACGAGTTGTTGATGGAGCCTCTGACACCGGTCGGATCGGCTGAGCCCGGCATCGCCCCAGCCGCGCTCCACCATTCCGCTGCTGCCGCCGCCGCCGCCGCATCTGGACGGCCCCACAACCACAATCCTTCTAGCAATAACAACAACTTCTCCTCAGTCAACGCTTGGCAGCATCCGGAGCCTGCCTCACCCCCGCCGCCGCCTCTTTCCTACTCGCCCTCACCCAGTACCACCCCAGCTACTCATTACCGCCCTGCAGGCCGCCGACGGCTGTCGTCACGCCGCTCACGACAACCCCAGCTGTCCCATCAAGGCTCAGAACAAAGTCTCGCCCAGCAAGCCCACCGCCCACCGCCAGTTCCCGCGGGTGCGCACCATGAGGATCTTAAACAGCTAGATACCCAGACGCTGCGGCGCAGCCATCAGCCTCCTGCCCAGGATGAGTCTGATGACGATGATTTCACCGGCGATGATGGTGAGGGCCGGATCTTGGACCAAGGCATCATTGCTGAAAATGAGCCTAGCATAGATGAGCTCAGGGAGAACGGCTTCGTTGAAATCGATGCCGATGGCGTTGAAGCCATGTTCAACGGCAATGAGGCGGATCGAGTCACAGCCCAGAAATTCCAGTCCGAGGTTCTGAAAACCGTCAAGCAAAATGGCAAGGTGATCTACATGGTCGGCCAGGCAACTGCTCAGTGGTGGGTCAGCTCAGAGATGCAGAAGCGGCGAAGGGCTGCTGGGCGCCGAATGCTAGACATCGGGGGTGCGGTTGCATCCTCTGCCGGGAGCGTCATCATGAACAACACCCCCATCGGCGGAGTCGTGACCACAGTGTCCGATAATGTCACCGCATTCAGAGCTGCGCCATTTCGGTACACGATGCAGGGACTCGGGATCATGAAGAAAGACAAGTCTGCCGCGGCGGTCCTCTCGCCGACGAAAACGGATCCACGCGTGTCCAGCGACGAGTTTCTAGGCCCAACTGATGATAGACGCTTTGCGTCGTCGCCTACGATTGTACAGGACGCGGATGAAGACGACATGCTAGGCGTATTGAATTTTGACGACGACTCGGACGGCATCTGAAAGAATGTGCTGTGTGAACAACCAGCATGACCTCGAAATTGGCCTCAAAAATTACAACGTCCATCGAATACAGAAACTCGCTCTGCTCCATCATACAGCATGGTGGCGGTGCGAATCACGACTTCATAGTGGCTTTAATGGCAGCCATCAGAAGACGGTGAGGATGCTACAGCCGTCACAATTTTTTAACACGCGTCCTCATAGTCCATGGATCATATGCGCCGGCGTTTCGGTAGGATCGGCTGGGTCTCTAGTGTTTTGTTTTACTCCCTATTTTCTTGAATCTTATTTTGAACTATTGATTTGGGCAAGGATACCTGGATTTTCGCAGCCACCTGTGTATATTGGTGTTCGAAAAACAGCACTGGACGGGACGGATTTCTTTGTCTGGGCCACATTGCTCAAAATACGGGTGCTGCCTTTTGACTCTGGCGTTACAGTTAGACCTGAGGGAAGGGTCTCTTTTGGCGCACTGGAAGTATCTACTGTCGAACCATCTGGGCCTGGGACTCGGGACGAGCATCCCTGGGCTTCATTGACGATGGCTATCTTACTTGTACGCTGAGTACTAAGCCAGCCAACCAAATGCATGCAACTTCTCAAAATAAGTTTTTGAACCATATTGGTGGATGCCTACGATGCAGGTTAACTGTATTCCGTGGCTCACCCGCGCGTGCAAAGCCTCTATTCAAGCATTCCTTGGCGTACGAAGCACAGCGACCGCTTCCCGCCGCAGTCAATGCGCGCCCCGACGGACCAACCCACCTCCAGCTGGAGACCCCGAAGTTCAGCAGGCCCACTCGCGGAGATTGTGGGGAGTGGAGAAAACATGACTTCTCCAGACTGCGCCGAACCAACTGGCCAACACACAACCTCAAGCAAGGAGAGAGCAACGACTTCTCCACAGCCCTATGTTGATGTATCTACTCACTAACGGATAATCTCTGGGACACACGTGAACGCAAGAGCTTAACAAGAGGAAGAGGACTCCTCTGAGCGTACCAGCGCCGACTTATATGGACCCACTCCCGGGGCCTCGGGTTCCCGTCTGTTTCGTGAGCCTAGGGCATCTTAGCTTCCTGTCCACCCGATGCGAGCTGCAGCTTCGTGGGCCGAGCATCTCGTCACCACGGCTCGTCTATAGCCTTCTCCGCCGGTGACAGGACTCAGGCCGCCTGCCGCAATCATGTCGCCGAGTCCAGAGAACGAGCTCAGGACCCCAAATTCCATAGGCGGCCCGGCTCGCTCGTCGAACAAATCCTCGGCCCGCTCAAGATATGGCTGTCTCACGTGCAAGTAGGCGACCCGAACACCCACACGAGGGGCCCACAGCCGTCGAGCAACTAAAACACTGACAATTCAGCAGACGGCGGAAAGTCAAATGCGACGAGCTGAGGCCTCGCTGCAGCCACTGCGAGCGTCTCAACTTGGAATGCAAGTGGCCGCTCACCTTTCCCACCGGCAGCCATAAGCGGCGATCGAGGCAGAATGCTGGTAGCACCGTGGCCTCAAGCAATGCCGAAGTATCACGCACTCCAATACCGGAAATGGAGCCGGCCCCCAGCGGGCCTCTATTCCAGACCCCGCCTCTTCATGCTGTCAACCAGCTCTTCGACTACGCGTCTTTCCTGTGGGACACCGGTACGGGCACGGGTGATATCTGGCAGCAGATGAGCCCAGTGGTCAATACTGGGCACGGAGTGACGTTCGAAGGGCTGGCCCAAAACAATCATAATACCGTTGTCCCCACTGTCGCGACCAACTCGTCGCCGCAACCCAGCATCAATAATGTCTCAATGCAGGGCCGATTGATACCCAACACATACAATAACTCAGAGCCGTCAACAGTTCCAGATACCAGTTGCACCGGCTATGCCGACCAGGACGACCTTCTTGTGCCTTCGGAAACGGTAGCAGCGGAGAACCATCGCCTCATGGACTATTTCGCGCACGCGGTCACGCCGCCCATCTTGGCCGAGGTGGAGACGCAGAAGAACTGGTTCGCCATGCGGCAGGTCCTGGTGGGTATGTCCAACTCGTCACGTATGATAAGATGGGCAATCCTCGCCTTCTCCAATCTGATGCTGTGTCGTCGGGACGGGAATTGGCTGGCAAGTCAAGAAAACCACTACGACAACGCCGCCGCCGAGGTTGCAGCGTACGATGACCACCCGGCTGGATCATTCCTAAAGCAGAGCTTGGACCGCACGAACCTGCTGGCCACCTTGTTCTTTCTGAGCTACGTTGATATCCTAGAGGCCAGAATAAAAACGGCCCACACACACCTGAAGAGGGCGTACATTATTTTCCAACACGGAGACAAAGCGTCGTTCACCCCGATCGAAAAGCAACTTCTCCTTTGGATACGGCTCCTAGACGGCCGGGCAGTAAGCGCTGGCGGCGACGGGCTCTTCCTCGAGAAAGATGAGGAGCCACTCCTCGTCGACGTACCATCGCCTAACATTCTCAAAACTGTCACAGGCCCCGAAGCAGACGAACTTGCCGAGGACGACATCGAAGATACCCTCTTCCAGGTCCTCTACCAGCCGGGCATTCTCTTCTTCCAAAAGGTCCAGTCCTTCATGGGGAGAATTTCCAAGATCGACCCCTGGCACCGACCCCGCGGCACGGTCGAGGACGAGACGGAGGTCATGAACATGGGGCAGGCGATCGCAGCGGACCTGCGCGCACTATACGAGCAGCGTCCGCCCCTGATGGACGTCGCCGTCGCGGGCCGCCTGACGCCCCCACACGTGTCGGCGCACCTCGCCTCCGTGGTGACGCGGGCGTTCCGCACGTACCTCTCCAACTACTACGCGAGCAAGGTGCACCTGCACAGGGTGGCATACAAGGCCTTCCCGCTGACGGCCGAGGCGGCCGACGCGCTCGCGCACATCCGCCGGCTCGCGGGCCTGCTTGCGGAGGGGCTCGACCGCGAGGACGACGCGCTGCCCGTCAACATGCTGTGGCCGCTGCTCATGCTCGGCTCGGAGCAGGAGCGCAACCCGGAGGAGCGGGGGTGGGTCATGGCCCAGATTTTACGCATGGAGCGGGTCGCGGGGAATGCAAAGATCACGGCGCAGGTGCTGGAGGAGGTCCAGGCAAGGCAGGACTCGGCCAAGGAGAGGGTCGACATCCGATCTGTGATGCACGCCATATTCAACCGGTGCTTTGCCATCGTCTAACATGTGTCTCACCGCCTGCCCTCGTTCCCCGCCGCTTGCTTGCCGCTGTTGAACCCGGCCGGTGGACGCGGAGTTCGGCTTATTCAGCACTAAATACCTGACATAGGGCTGCCTCGTCATCTGCCCAAGAAAGAGCCAGCCTTCTGTGGGGCTTTCAAGACATGTTGGACTATAATTAGTTGCTTGTCAGCGAGTTCCTTCACTTACCATTCGAATCTACCGAGATGAGATCATCTCGTCAATTCCCAGTCTCGTGTCAAGTTTACAAATCAGTATCGCACGGATTCGCCATGTGTGAAGGTGTGAAGGTGTGAAGGAGTCTTGGATCCTTGGGACGCGGGCGGCAAGTTCCACGAGTATCAGCAGGCATTGGCTACCTACGTAGTACACTCTGGCCGGCGAACATGGCCGCAGTCCAGGGCCGTATCGATCTAACCTCTGTGATTAGTGATCTTCACGGAACGGTGGCCCAGCCGTCAACCTCAGTCACAGTGGCCTTGCCGGTTGGAACCATGGTGGCCTGCCCACAGCGTGCGCATGAAAGCCTGCCTTGCATTAGAGGTCATGTATGAGACCATTGGTGTATGTTCTAGGCCGCAGACGATGCGATCTTTTGTAGGCATCTTTCTTGATGGCTGGGAATCGGAGGGTGGACTTTTGAGTTATTTCTCACCTAAATAGGCTGTTGATGTCGCTTTGAGGACTGACGCGGACACCCAGAAGTCGTTGGTTTTACTTTTGGAGTGGGGGCTGTCGATCTCTCTTGAAGAACTGCGTCTCCAGGGTCATCAGATAAGTACACCAGAATTCGAATATGCTTGCATCGTTATATGGTAGTCAAGAATGCATCCGGCCGCCCATCCTTGAACCCTTAAGATCCCAGTCGCTTGTCACATTTGCTCGACTTATTTGGCTAGCCTAATCTTTCACTGCACGTGGCGACAGGAATCGTATCGTTTGCTTCTGATTGAGAGGGGTCGAAGGGACACCCGGCAGACTTGGGCCACGGCTTGCCGGCTGGCTTCAATGCTACCTCTCATCCTGGGGGAGCACAAGACGGCTGCAGCGTATAGAAATGCGGGTTCCGTCACAAGCAAGTCATGAAGAGTTTTTTATGCTGTGACTCGCGAAAGGGCAGCATTGCGTCTACGCGACCAGCAGGCCCGGATACAACTGCCATGGCGTTGAGTGATGGAACTCGGTGCGTAGATACAAGGAGTGGCCCTATTGAGTATAACCTTGTGGAGCATTGAGACCCTTGGCAGCTGTTGGCGTCAGATTTATGCGGAGTCCCTCGACAGGCTTCCTAGTCACGACTTTGGCAGTTGTAGATTGGGATCTTTGTCACACAAGAGCGGATTTGGAATAAAACGAGGCAAAGAGCACTTCGACGCCCAACTCGCAGCCCTCTTTCCTGATCACCTGGACACACGACACGAGAATACTACGAAAATCAGTCATGACCGCAGACACAATAATCCAGCCTTTGTCTTCAACTGAAGATAAAGCTGAAGACATCACTTTCGCCTTGGAGATCAAATCCATCATACCCCAAAAGCTTAGCAAGACTCACGTTTTGAACGGAGAGATAAGGCCATTTGTCCCTCATCGACCGAAGGAGTCCCTCGAGTCCATGACCGATGCGGAAAAGCAGACCCAGAGGATGACATACGAATCGATAGTCACTGCTCTCCATTCTATCGCCGGAATAAAGGCAACAACACACCATCAATTACAGCAAGATAGCTTAAAACGAAGTGACTATTGGAAATCTCATTGGATAGTGTACAAAGCCAACTCTGCGGTTCCAACGTTTGTAACCTACGAGGAAGGAGACGACCAGCGGCCCCTGATCGACGTGACAGCACCAGACTATAATAAATATGTGTGGATCCCAGTAGAGTTATGCTCGCCAAAGCTCTGTTGGACAAGAAGGGAAGAGGCGATGGCCGCTATAGGATCAGTCTGCAGGACGCTGCAGCACCGCTTCAATACCGTCGCAAATCACTCCACCGAGGTCCACGTCCACGTCGGCCGGAACGACGGGCTCTTCTACTCGCTGAAGAGCATGAAGAAGCTGGCCACGGTGTTGTGGCTGTCCGAGCCCATCCTCCGCGCCATCAAGGACCCCGGGTCCCCCAACTTTGACCACACATACACGTGGAGCTCCCCCTGGCGGGAGCACAGCCGCATCGCGATGGCCCTGCAGGGCCGACTGCCGGGCGGGCAGACGATCGACGATCTCGCGACCGGCCCGGAGGACGAGTTCGATGCCTTCCTTGCCAACACTTACAACGCTCGTCTGACCGGCCGCAGCGGCAGCGGGGACGGGGGCGCCGGCGACGCCCTCCGATTCGCTGGCATGCATCGCCAAGCGCTGCGGGCCATCTGGCGGGCTTCGACGCACGCAGAACTGGGCAGCATGCTCTGCGGCACCGAGAAGAAGTACCGGCGGCTGGGGTTCAACTTCCACGCGCTGGCCGGCGAGGACGAGCGGGCGAGGGAGAGTCCGAGGACGATCGAGTTCCGCTTTCTTGAGGGCTGCGTCGACGAGGACGTCGTGAACGGGTGGGTGCACATCTGCGTCGCGCTCTTGCTGCTCGCCACCGACCAGTCCGAGGACTGTGAGTTTTACGACATGGTCGCGCTGCTTCTCGACATGCCGGCGGAACCGCTGGACGCGCAGTTCGCCTCCATGATGCAGGAGCTCGGGGTCGCGAGGGCTGAGTACGAGCCTCTGCGGGCGATCATGCGGAGGAATTATCCGACTTCTGGGGCGGCAGGGGAACCGTAATGCAGTGAATATGCATGCTCGGCTTGGCAGCTAGCTTAATCTTCTAATTAACAATCATTTGCAGTCCCTTCGCGTGCGATATGCTTGCATGTGCATTGAAATATCACGCCACGCTGATTCCGCTTTGGTCAAGTTGCATGAAGCCCACCCTCGTCTTGCACGTGCTAATCAGCAGCCCTCAGTAGAAACTCAGGCTATTGTTCAAGATGGGACGTGATTGATCCCTTAGCCTTTGGCTGGCTCTTTCTTTTCTTCCTGCTTCCGCTTCTTGATTACGTTCTCATCATCATCAATCAAGTCACTCTCGCCCTCGAGCCCAGCCCACTTTGCAATCCCATCTCCCCTGAATTCCACCACTCTCTCGGGGTAGAACTGATGGGCCTTGGGCTCAAAGGCTTTCCTCGCTTCAGGAGTCTCAATCCCATCAATGAGAGCAGGGTGAAGTAGCATCATGTTCCTCCCCTCGTCCATGAGGGGCGTCCGGCAGAAGGCGCATTGCACCTTGCAAGGGAGGTGGTGTGTCTGTGAGTTTTCTGACGGGTCATACCAGCCCAAGTCGTGATGTCCATTCGTGAAGTTGATGTCCCCCTTGTGGAATATAGTTGTCCACTGAAACGGGGAGCCGTGAAGCCGCTGGCACGTCTTGCAGTGGCAGTATTTCGAGATCAGGGGCCGCTCGCGGCTCACCTGGAACCTGACACGCCCACAGTGGCATCCACCTTGCCATTTCACGGGGAAATCCTCGTCGGCCTGGTGGATGCGATATGGCTCGCGATGCTTCCACTCATCCAGGTCGCGGTGCGTGGTCGATCCGGCTTGGTGCTGGTGGGCTTCGCTCGCGGGCTGAGAGATGCTGGCTTTTTTCGCCTGATCTCCGTTCGTAGACATCCTTTGAACTTGAGAATGTCGACACGCTGCGAATCCCGCGTTTCTGAATGGCTGTATTTGTGACCGTAGAGGGAGCGCCAAGGTTGCAAGATATCTCATGCTGAAAGGTGCATCTCGACCACAGCAGCTTTCTCGATAATGAAGGACCTTGAAAAGATCAACCTGTGGCCCTTTTATGAACCCTTACTCTGAACGGAGTCTGTGACGTGGTGACTTTGAATCTCCCAAGGGGCTACTCACAAACTAAGGTACCGGGTACAATTTTGTCGCAGAACGTCGAGCCTACGTCACCATTCGCAGAGATCAACGCAAAGGTCCCGGACATTTTGCCCCGGGCTACTGAATTGGATTAGAACTGCCATCAAAACAGTGATTCTCACAGTAAATCACTTGCAACTATCCCCTTTACATTGGTCTTGTGGGCTCACCGCAACTTATAGTGAAACATTCCTTCCGGCGTGCGGGACGTGGCGCTTTGGGAGCCTGGCCACGCATTGTAGCTCGGCACTCGGCTGCACCTTGGTAAGCTGGCTGGCTGGCAATTCGGAACCAAGGTTACGGAAACTTAGAACTCAGTGAGAACCACAATAAACTTTCATAGCATCCGTGGCTTGGGTCAGATTTGTGGATCTAAGTATCTGACCAAGGAGTGATGGCCAAGAGAAGGACTCGGTCCAAGACACGCATTCAATGGCACGAGAAATAGGGAATCAATCACAGACCACAAGAAACTGCATTAAAGTCGGCGTGTGAATTAGAAAAATCTAGGAGGTAGTTCGCGAGGAGTGTCAGGCACCTGCTTAGTTGACTGACTCCCACATTGGACAATCATGTGTACCAAGTGGGCTCAGGCACCTCACCAAGAAGTTGATAGCGTCCGAGCTCTCTGTTCTTGTACGATACCGGGTCATGAAGAGTGTGAGTCCGGATGTCGCGCCAGTACCGATCCAAGCCGACCTTGGTAGCTGTGGCCTTGGCTCCGGTCACCTCAAAGAGGCCCGAGGTGACCTTGAGCCCCGTGTCTGTCGCAACGACCTTGATGCTAGCAACCCACTCGGCGAACTCGCCACGCTCACCAGCTGTAACTTCAGCCTTGTTTGATGGGTACTTGGTGTACACGGAGTCTGCAACTAGGCCAGCTTTGTCTGCCAGAGCTTCCGCTGCGCGAAGATGGGCCAAGAAGTTGCCCTAAGTGGCTTGTGTGTCAGCAAGAGAATTCAGATAGTTCAGCAGCGCCTCGTGAGGGTCTACTTGGTGCCTCAAATCTTGCAAACACAACGTGCTTGGATTTGCAAGAAACATTGTCGGCCTCAGACAGAGAGGCAAGGAAGCTGCTTACGTATGTGGACAGGATATAGAACTCATCCGTGGCTTTTTCCTTATTCTGCTCAAAGCATCAGCTTCCGGCCAAGCGGCTTCACAGAGACCAAACCGCTCGAAGAGACATGCACTTACATCTCCACCAAATGGCCAGGCTCTGGTTCTCGAGACAGTGTACTTGGAAGCGTTTTGCAGTGCACCAAGCGCGATGCCCAAGTAGAAGTTGCTGAAGACCAGTTGAATGCTTCAAGATACGAGTCAGCGGCTGCACTTTGTTATAGCTGGTTCTTTACTTACGTGGGAAGAAGCAAACTGGCAAAAGGAATTCCCAGGACCGCTGGGTCGGGACGCTTGGTCTTCACGTCCCACCCAAGGGCATCCTCCCACGGAGCGGCCACATCTTCAATCGAGACACCCCCGCTCTCAGTCAGTCGAAGACCGACGTTGTCCCAATTGTGAGCGAACTTAATGCCGGGCTGCGCAGTGGGGACAATCGCGAAAATGTGGTCCTCGGTCCCTTCAAGTACACCCTCGAGGACAGTCAAGTCGGAGACGACACCGCCCGTGTTGAAGAACTTGCGGCCGTTGAAAGTGATCTTGTCTCCACTGTCCGTGATCTTCAGATCACTGTCTCTGGGATTAACTGCCCCTCCGATGAAGTAGTTGTTGGAGAGAATCAGCTTCTGAAAGCGATCCGCTTGTTCCAGGCTTCCAACGACATTGGCCGTGGTACTCCAGAGGAGATGATACCCAAGGAGCATCCCGAGGGACCTGAACATCAGAGGTCAGTATCTATTGCCCATCCGTTGGTCTATGAAACCGCATGTTGCAGCAGTACATAGAACTGACCCGTCAGCTTTTGCGACCTCCCTGATGGCTCTATATCCCGTGCTCCACGGCTGCCCACCTCCGCCATACTTCTTTGGTCCAAGGATTTTGGTCAGACCTGATTGCTTGAGCAGGGCCACCTCTGCCCGTGGGGACTTATTTTCCCGCTCACGGGAGCTGGCATCTTTCTCCAATACAGAAGCGACGTCCTGTGCACGCTTGATCCAACTGTCCACGTCTTGCGGCTGCTCTGCCCACTTGCTCGAGTACTCATCATATACGGCCGGATCCGTGGCTGGATAAGTGCCGTTTTGGGCCATTTTGAGCACGTGTGTGTGATTTCAAGATGGAAATGCCTTAGGCTAATGGAATTTCTCACAAACGCGTGTGGTTGAAATCTGATGTTGCCCGGCGTCTGATGAGTTGAGATACACTTGAAATACCAGCAGACTTATTCCCAAAATTCCAGAGTGGCTGAGAGGCGACATGTACTTGCGAGGAATGGTGGTCGCCGGCTTTTACAATGCTTGAAGCTCGTGACTTAAGACCGTAAATTGTGCATCCTTATCTCCACCTTTTCGCTCGAATGGTGTGATGGATTGCGCAATCGGGCCTAGAAACGTCGTGTCCTCGTGAGCTGCAGCTTTCACAGGACACTTGATACCGAAGTTCTGGGTCTAGTGATGCGTCCCCCACGTGGTTGCAGCCTAAGGTTTGCACTAAGATTTGCACTCAACTTTGACCATGGCGTCAGGTTCGCCAAGGACGATCGTACGGAATGGATAAATGAAGCGCTGGGGGTCGAAGTCCGCTCTCGGCTTCACTTGTCAGGATAATGGTGCGATCACCATTGACTCCATTCATTGAGGACTTTTCATCATGTTTTGGACATGGCGCTCACGCGCGATTACGATTCTACGGAGGAAAGCTATGGGCTGGGGTTTTGAACAAGACTGTCGAGATCCTGTAAGACGGCAATCTTTTCATAACATCCAAAGCCGCATATATCAGCATTGGAACTCTAAGTTTTGCTGATGAGGTGTGTTGAGGGATAATTAGTGGCAGTCCCAGTGGTGTGGATGCCGATCTTTGATTCATTCTCAGCATCAATTTTTAAGGCAGTTCTGTTTGGACTCTGCTCATCGCATCATTGCCATCACCGCCACATTTAGCAGTTGCACACCAATCTATCATAATCCATGGCTTGTTCTCCACGACCAGGTGACTTTCCTTTTTTCGATTACGTGCTGGGTGTGCTGACACCTCTCTCTCGGCCGCAGAGGCACTCTCCCCATATTCCCACATCCTTTGCAAAGTCAGGTACTTGGCGAGTCTATGGCCCAAGAACCCGGGTCCACCGGACTATTTCTTCTTCTTGCCGAAGTACCGCGACGTGTCACCGAGTGGGACGTCCAACAGAGACTCAGCTGTCAAATGATGGAAGGTCAGATACCTATTCCTTTTGTCAGTATGCGATCATCATATCAAGTTTATTGTCTAGAGACACGGGACTCGTGGAAGCATACCATCCGCCTAGTCCAGCTAAGAAACAGAAGACTCCGCCAGTCTTTTTAAGATCGACTGAGGCCGCAGCATGACCGTCCGCCGCGGCAAAGTAGCTGCTTGCTACAAACAAAAAGCCAAGCACCAAAAAGATAAAGATTACAATGAAGGTCCAGTTCGTGGGCAAAACTGCTATAAAAAGAGCGAAAACGAAAATGGTCCATACTACAAACACATTATCAGCGTGATGTTTGCCATCAAAATTCCTGTAGTCTTACATATCATGAAAAACCCGACGGCATTATTATACTGCTGGATGTCGTCGCCGTACGCATCAGCGACTCCGAAAGATGGCGTCAGAAGTGCTCCGTATCCCGCATAGAACAGTCCTGGTCAATGTTAGAGAAATGTACTTCGGACATTTGGCAATCTCTGGGTGAGCCGCACCAAAAGCGCTGTAGATCGAGTATGCAAGTCCGTTCCCGATGGCCAATTCCCACTGGGCCGTGACCACGAGGCCAAACGCCGCAATGAAGAAGAAGTTAGCAATGTAAACATTCGTAGTCGTGACACCTCGCCATTCCATCAAAGACAGCGATAGAGTCGTAAGAGTTGTGGCGAAGGCGCCGATCGGAAGTATCGACTGCAGGCAGGTCAGATTGGCTCTTCGCCCTGATTGAGGAAGATCAACATACACCAGCTCCCAGAGATTTCTGTTTTATGACAGGCAGAGGTTCATAGAGAATGAAAGGGGCGTTAAGTTGGCTCTCCGGATCTGACCTTGTCACTGACGTCTTCAAGGTCTCGTCTCGAGCAAGCTCAGATGCAGAAATCCCAGACATTGTTGGCACAGTCGAAGTTGGAATCAATTGACTTGGATCTTCGTTTGTTTGTCGCAGGAAGGAGAAACTTCGCCAGAATATTGCATGCGGCGATGCAAGGCGAGACTGGCGCAAGCTTCGGACCAAGGGCACATCATGCTAAATGCTATGGGTATGATATGAATTGGAGGTGTTCGTTTCCCCACATACGGAACACCAAGACAACGATCCTTGCTTCACTGATGAGCTTAAAATTGTCTCTTCGCTTCTTTATCTTGCGCCATACGGGCCAAGGCGGACCTGACCAAGCGTGTGTCTTCTTTTCCGGCCAATGACTTCAACTCTACGGTTATAGAAATACCTGACTTTGAGGGAGATCCACGGTTCTGTCCCTAGCGTGACTGAGGCAGGGGTTTGGCGGAAGGCCGATTTGAGGGTGCTTCGTTGCAAAGCTAAGCTGCATCGCATCACCGAGCAGGTAAGTGGCGTAATCGCGAGCAAATTATGAGCTGCAGTTAGTACAAGGCCACTCCATGCATGGTTTCCCAGTACCAATAATGCAAATTCGAGGGTCTGATGGGCCAAATGCCTTTAGCTTGCGCAATCATCGAGGATAACTACGCCTGCATGCCCTATTTCATGGCATCAAAACAGCTAAATAGTTGAAGAGCGATCTATCTCCCTGTGAAAACACATTGTAAATTTGTGTTAAAAGTTTTCTCGACTTTGTCTGAATTTTCTTCACTTGAGTCTATGCACTTCTGCTGTAGTGTAGGCTTAATTGGTCAAGGTTTTGGGGCAAATACACAAGTCTTACTTGCGGAAGCCGAAGATTTCTCCAGTCAGACAGAATCTTTGATTTGACTACTCACTCCAGGTACTTGTAAATTATGGAAAACCCAATGTTCATCCCTTCATTGAGTTGTAAATACTCAAAACCAGCGGCACGTTTGAAAACAAGCGTCTCATTCAATGATCATGACAAGAAGGACCTAAATAACACACCCAGGCATCATTCTCACTGGCATGCTATAAAAATTTGCGCTCCAACAGACTGCTGAACCGACTGAATAGGAAAAGTGTGCCTCACAAGACCAAGTCCGGGTTGAATTCTAGAGCCAGCCAAATGTCAATAATTTCGCCACTCCCTGCATTCTACTCTGCCACGGGTAAGAGACGACGTTGTTCCTTCCGCGACGTGCATTTCCAGACGGGTCTCGATGCCAAATGGACCCATGCTCAAACAGCGGCTGCTGAGGCACGTGAATCCTTTTGTCACCAGGAAGCTTCTCTGCTTCGTCTGGGTCTTGTGCTTCGTCCTCGAATTCTTGCTTGACCATCGACATTCCACCGTCTTTGGTCCCCAGTGACAGGGTTATGTGGATCTCCTTGAAGTAGTCGTTGGCGTGGTTGTGTGCGCCAGCACTGACTCTGGTCCCTGATCACAGGTTCTATTCTTATCAGTGAAGTCCTCTCGATACTATTCTGGTCTATTACGGACATACCTGCTGTCCAGAATTGGATGTGAGCAATGTGTATCTTGCTGTCTAGGAGGCGGAAGTGGAAGCCCGGCATATTGTAAAACTCCTTGCCCTGAATCTCTCATCGTCTTTCCCCCACCGTGGTTGATCGACACTGGTAAACTTGAGCTGAGGCATCTGGAGGCCTGATCCCTCCAAGTTCAAAGTGGTATAGACAGGCACATCACCAGCATGTTTCCACTCGAAATCACGCCTCACATCCTCCCAGTCCAGCTCGGATCCAGTTTGGGTCATGCGTAAGACTATGGTGCCCTCGGATGGATCCGCATCCAAGCATTGTTCCTCGCTGGTGGTTGAAGCTAGCATAGGAAACGGTTCGTCACCCAGCGGCTTCCTTTGGATGCATTTTCCACTAGAATCAGTAGCGGTCAGCGATCCATAAATCACCTTTACACCCTCACCTTTCTAGGTTGGAATCCTGTGCTTTGGTTGGTAAATTTGGACGCTGATGGCGTAATTAGCGACCTGAACCAGCGGTCTTACCGCGTGCTCTTCAATTGCAGCTTGCCGGGTCAGGTATAACAACCCCTCTCAGTCCCAAAGCGTGGCTTTGATTGAGTCCTCATGCGTTGAGATTGGTAAGGGAACAGTGTCATTTGTGAGCACAGTGACTTTGGGCTCGGGTTCCTCGTAATAATCCTTGACATTGTAAGAGATAGATGCCACATCCAACTCTTTCTTGTTGTTGAAATGCCTGACAGCCATCGTTAGCATTGGATCAGGTCTATTTCGATAGCAAACAAAAGTTTGATACCTACCCAAGTGCAATTCTCGCAGAAGATTCGTTCGCAATTCTCCATTTGGCGAAAATTCCCCTATGGAGGTCGATTGGCTTGTAATACACGATGCCCTAGTGATATCAATTAAGGATTGTGTGGGAGCCTCAAATGATATCAATCATGAAAGGGTACCTTGTTTGGGTTGAAGCCGCCTTGAATTAGTATAGCATTGCCGTTGTCGTCGCGATCCAGCGATCCTATGAGCGACACCAAGAACTCGTTGTCGCCATCTGTTGAAACTGATAGCTCTGAAGCTTATTCATATTCGTTCTATCCTAGACTAACTGGTGGGGAAGCCCCTGAATATATATTCGACTTATACGAGAAAACAGATATCCAATACGGAGCAACCATTACTCTGTATTAATAATACTATTGTCAAGAATATTCCGACACCATAACCTTGAACCACGTCAGCGAATGAGACCAAGCAGACTCTATCGCTCCTGGAGAGACTCACCATCAAAATCGCAACAGACGACGTAGTGTCCGGGCCCATCTCCCCACTTCTGTGTCTGGGTTGGAGTTCCATATACGTCCAGGACATGTCGCTTCCAGTTGTTATGATTCATACCGCGGCCCGTTTTGGTGTAGACACAGACCTTAGTTCCGTGGAAGGGATCCATGCTGGGGATATATGCAAAGGGGTCGTCGCTCATCTTTCCAGCATCTACGGCCCCAGAGCCCCAGTTCTCACCGCTCGCAGGAGCATCATAACCCGGCTTTTGACCTGGCTCACATGGCTAACCAATGCTCAATTCAAAGTGCCATCTAACGTCCCCAAAGTAGAGCCGGCTGATTCCTTCACGAGATGCAACTAGCAGAGAGTCAAGGCCGCCGGGCCCATCAGACCTGAGGGATCGAAAAGGTCAGAAACTTAATAATCTGATCCAACACCTAGGTAGGAGTTGACTCACGTCTTTGGCACAATCTCGTTGACAACAGTGAAATGTTCGTCATGCACCACATGCCGAGTCCATTCGGTTCTCTAAATTTTCATCCTTGTCAGCTGTGCACCGAAACCTCCCAAGACGTGGAGATATACTTACGCTGTGCGTGGGTCCCCGGGCGCTAGAAACAAAGAATAGGAACCGGTGTTGTCTAAGATGATTTGAGCAACAAGACTGGGATGGAGTAAAACGCTGGGTGACTGACCTTGTCCTCTGCTCCGTGAACAACTGGGGCGGCGATGATTTCCAAAATCGAGTTTCCCAAGAGTCAGCTTTCGGAAACTCCACTGCAGGAAACCCCACTGCCGCGGCAGACCTTTACGTGAAGCAGCCAGCCTTGAGGCGATGCATCGCCGGCCAGCGACTAATATCTCTCTTGACCCACTCCTTATTCTTGGCCAAATTCTTGCGGCCAGGGTTTTCGAGCCAGCTGACCAAACCGCCGTCCATGTCGCATTCCTTCATGTTGGGGCCATACTGATAGCATACAACCAAATCCATTGAGCCATGTCCTGTATTGTCTGCTGTGATCACAGAAACTGCTTCTCTGAAGGTGTGAATGTCGTAGACTTCCCAGATAGCTGTCCCAGAGGCGTCATTTTAGTCTGAGCCTTTGCTCTTGGGGTTGTCCAAGAATTGGACCTTTCCACTGTTGAGGCCCGACCTAAATGTCGTTTCATGTCAGTCTTCTCATCCTGCTGAAGCAATGGGCTTGGCGGCTTACACTACAAGCCCTGGCGCCCTGTCATTCCGAGAAAGTTTCAAAGCTGCGATCCAGTACCCATCCGTTCTGTCCTGGACCACAGCTCTAGAGAATGACGGGGGAAGGACGTGCATGATTCTTGGATGTGATCTGAAATTTGGAAACCTCAGAGAGGAAAAGAGTGCCGATGTGGGCAGCCTTGACAGAGCCTCATATCTGTGTAGACCTAGCGGAGGAGGTCTAAGTCAGCTGGTAACGAAATCAATTTGACACCACAGCTTTGTCAAAGTGTTTGTATCATTATTAAATAATCTCTTTGCATTAGTCTCACGTTTTCCGAGACTCTGTGGTTGATAACCCAAGCTTCCAGCCGATACATCTCATGATGTGCGTCGGCTTCTAACAAAAGCGGTCGGACTTGTTGCTGCAAAAGTTGCACACAATCTCCAATCTGTCGGCCACAGGAGTTGATCTGGGCGCGGACAGCTGCAAACATGGATTGGAATTGATAATTCGTAGTTCCAAATTCAGTTAAACACTGGAGCCCGGATTGTGTTGATGAGAAACAACTACGGGTTGTGGCCAGGAACATATTTGTCCTTGATCGACGAACCATTTTGTACATCCCGAATGTTTCGACTACATTGTCGTACCGGGATCAATAAAGTGTCACTTTCCAAGTAAACATAGATTTATCAAGTCATACACAAGGAAGTGCTACTGTGTCTCCAATGACGGTTGATGTTCGAAGTGGTGTAGCACGATAACTGCCGTGGTTCAACACTAGATCTGTCCTGGCATTTCAACCACAAATTAAGGCGGACATCGATGGAATGCGGTTCTACATGATTGATTCATTCTAAATGACTGTGGCACATATCTCTCTGTCCGGATGATTTGAGGTACGCAAGGTTTGATCGACGTGCTAGGCAATAAGACATAGTACCAATTGCACAGTTTCGTTGGATTGGTGCTACGGCGCAAACCAACGCAAGATCTCTTAGCTAGCCCGCATATGACCCTCGTTCACTAACTCCTGTGGAAGAAGACGTCGTCATCATCGTTGAAGACACGGATAGTGGTAAACCTCAGGGGCTTGGTGCTTACCACCCGCTGCGAGTGCGACCTGCTGCACATTGTCTTGATGAGACGAGATGTCCCTTGTCCTCTCCGTCACAGGCTTTTGTCCTCTTTTGGAGTTCCCCTGAACAATCTGGGTAGTCTGATGCTACTGCCGGTCATTGGGAGAATGTGAATGGATCGACTGATGAGGTCAACTGGTGCCAGAGATGTCTCGGATGTGCTCTCGTATGCAATACCGGCAATCAGACAGCATCACACCGGATTCTGTTGGCATTTACATGGATGGGAATGAGAGTCGGCAAAAAGTCTGAACAGTCTCACATCGAATGCGAGGCTCTATAGCCGTATATGGTGATTTCTTATAAACCCCACACTTGCTTAGATCCAAGGCTGTCGTCGAATGCATCATCAAAAACAGCTGTCGATCACTGGGATGCAGCACTTCTGTCTGCCTAGCTCCAAATAACAGCCGCCTCAAATTTGAAATCTCTGGATCCAGGAGACCCGTCAGCAATGTCGCCGTCAACTCCGGTAATTGGCTGTCCTGTCCTGGGCATTCCGCGTATGCCAAAAGAGGATATCAAGGGCGAGATCGACCTCTTGAGGTCAGACCCTAAGAAATTCCTCTGTACGGACATCCTTGTTGTTGGATCTGGACCTATTTGGGCTGTGTTTGCTCGGAAGCTGGTTGAGGGTAAGAAGAAAGTATTGATGACTGATATGGGAGAGCAGTACGTGCCCCAGCGTAGTCGACAGTTTTGTGGCAGATTTGATGACCTTGTCTCTCTTTACAGGGCATCTAAGCTTGTCGGAGAGCATCGCAAGAATAGTGTGGCCGTGCAGAAAGACATCAGTGTTTTCATAAAGTGAGTTCACACAGTCACACTCAGTGCTTTATGTTGGCTAACCAAGATCAGTATGATTCGCGTAAGTTGGAATGTCAATTTCATGTCAGAATGATACTAATAGCAACCGAAACAGGGTGAACTTGCTCCCTTGTCTGTATCAGTGACAGACTCGTCCACTCAGTTGCCCCCCGAGTCTTCATGGACGAGGGGTTTGAGACCGAAGAGGTTCCGGCCAAGAAGTGTTTCATTCTCACCGCGCAGAACCCGGAACAGAGGTCTGAGTATAACCTCGCAGCAAGTGCTGCCACACGTACTGTGGGCGGAAGGGTTCTCATTGGAACTGTTGCACCCCAAGGCAGTACGCTGAGGCGTTCGAGGGCGGCCCTGATGATGGCTACCAAGAGCGCTCAGATCTCTTCACGGCTGAGGAATGGAACGAGCTCTACGACGATGCTGAAGGCCTCTTCAACACTAATAGCACTGCCTTTGACAACTCAGTGCGCCAAGCCCTGGTGAAGAAGCTACTACAGGATGCCTTCGACCGCGACGGCGTTGTGGACCGCGAAGTCAAAGCCATGCCGCTGGCCTGCAAGCACGGTAGGAGGAAGAACCATATCGAGTGGTCTTGTACGGCAACTATCCTAGGCGACAAGCTGTCCAACCCAGGCATTACGAACAAAGGCACCCTCAATGATCAACTCACGGTCTGGCCACAGACACAACTGGACGTAATGCTCATAGATTACAATGGAAATGGTGACGCTTTCCAGGGCGCTATCATCGTGGACCTCGAGACCGACGAAAGATATCTTGTCGACGCCCAGAGACACGTCATATGTGGAGGCACTGTGCTGACTGCTGGTATCATGGCCAAGTCTCGATTCAAGAGCGAGCTCGAGTGCAAGGAAGGAGATCACATTGGACGGTACTACTTGCCAGTTCTGGTAAGCTTTTGTCTCATGGAACCCTCCATCCGTGAAGAGGACAAGCCTTGCTAATTTCAGTTGCCTCGCAGGGTCGATACCTGACAGAGCAGGCCATGGCATTCTTTCAGGTTGTCCTCAAGAGGGAGGATGTAAAACGGGTCAAAGAGCACCCGGAAGAGATCACCGATAACCAACAGATAATAGATGCTGTGCTTGAGCACCAGATGCAGCATCCAGATGACCCGGTTCCATTCCCATTTGATGATCTTGACCCCAATGTCTGCATATTATTCTCCGAGGATCACACCTGGCACACGCAGATCCCATCGCGACGCCTTCGGCTACGGTGAGGTGCCGGCCGACATCGATCAGCGTCTTGTGGTGGACCAGCGTTTCTTCGGTTTCGTCGAAACCAATCAGTTGAACAGAGTTACCTTCAGCACCACGCGGAAGGATGGGTTTGGCATGCCCCAAGTGAGTCGATCTAGTCCAGTTTTCGGTCCGAATGTGCCTGCTGACGTAGGATGGCATTCTTGTAGCCCACTTTCTGGTTCTGTCTTTCCGAAAAAGACCGTGATTGCTCTAGTCGGATGATGCGAGAGTAAGCCAGCTATGCCTCTGTATTATTCTCTCGCATGAAATGAACCCCATCCTTCTACTTCCGTCTCCATCAAGGCATGGAAAATTCTAATAAACCCAAAACTCGCAGTATAGTCAATATAGCCAACACTCTGGGCGGTCTCTGTCAAACAAACACGCCCCTAACACTGAAACCTCAATATAAATAAACTTTATATAAAACAATTTTTTTTTTCATAATTGTTTCAAAAATTTGAAAACTTAATTAAATTTATAATTATAATTTAAAAACATTTAATATAATAATTATTTTGTAATTAAAATTTTGATTTATAAATTTAAATTTTTAATAATATTTCTCAATTATTTCTTTTCGAATTCAATTTATGTTATAAATTTATTAATTTTATATTATGTCTTAATATGCATCCTTTTTAATATAAGTTTGTAATTATTTAATTTTATTGTTTTTTCTTAAATATTATTGAATTTAAATAAATTTAAATAAATTAGGTTTTTAAAAACTTAGATTTTTAAACATAAAAACTAGATTATAATACTTATAACGTATTAGGAAATAATTATACATTTATTTAAAAAAGTATTATTGTAATAATACATAAATTTTATGAAACAACACGTTGGCACGCCAGGGACCCCTTTGGGGCCCAATCAAATCAAAGACCAGATGCCACAACGCAACCCCGCAGGCACTTGATAGCGGGGCAAGCAAAGCCTGCCAAGACTGGGGTTAGGGTTATGACTATGCAGCCTAGGAACATAGTCAACATATGGTACGCCTATGTTGACTAGGCACAGAGGCAACATAGGGACTGAAGAGTCGGAACATATAAGGACGTGGTTATCACCACAGTAGATAGCTTTCATAGAACAGACTCTTCAGTCGTCAATCTAAGTATTCAGTCTCACAACTGGATAGCCTCACAGCTAGTGATCATTACCGCTTAAGTAGAGAACAGTGTCTTCGTATTACGAACAGTCAAGTATCACCTCTACGCTGCTCTGCTAACATAAACCCTACAGTTTACCTACTAGACACTACAAAGGTTTGGTGTGATCATTACAATAAAATAATAATTAAATTAAACTTTAAAAAAGACTTAACTTATAATTAATATACTTAATATTAATTTATATTTATTTTAAAACTATTTTATATATATTTTATATCTAAAAAAAAATACAAAAACAAATATGATTAATAATTTTTACAAACCTTTTTGTGGGAATAATGGTCGTTGGGGCCGTACGGTTCCTTCATCAAGCTTGGTGGCTTAATAAAGCTGCTCGGCTTGCGAAGGGAGGACCTTAGGTGTTCTCCGCACGAGCACCCCTTTCGTAGTTTCATAGAGAAGATATACGCAGAATCAACCAGAAGAGTTGATCACCACCAACACGTACGTACGTGCAGAAAGCCCATTCAACATAACCTTTTTATTTATTATACACACTAAGTGCCTTTTTTAGGCACCTGCTATATATACCGGATATTTTACGGGCGGCCGCTATATATACCAAAAAATTCACCGGAGCAGCACGAAAACAGTCGGCCAGTAAGCTCACTGCACCAGCCTTCCCCTCGCGAAATCTTGCGAATGCACGCCTGGAAGGTAAACTCAGGCTCCCAATCCAGCTCCCTCACAGCCTTCGAGGAGTCATATACCCGGCCGATCCTACTCAGGTGTTTCCAACCCCTCTGCGCAAAGATATCACCACATCCATAAACATACCTCTCCATCGCCACCGCCACGGCTCCCTCCCCGCCGTCGCCATTAAGCAGCCCCAGCGTCTCCGCGTCCCTCTCAAACGGCGTCGGTGCGCTGATGATATACTTCCCCCAAGGCACAGCCCTCTCGGCGGCCTTGCGCAGCGCGCACACACACGCACTCACTGCATCAGCGATGTCAACACGCCTGTAGCCAGCTCACAGACCTTGAGGTTGTCGCCGTCCATGGCGGCCCTGCGGGCGTCATCGTCGTCTTACTCGGGGAAGAAACGGCTTGTGTGGAGGACAATGGTTGGCATGTCCGTCTGCACGTGTATGAGACGACAGATGTCCTCGGCGGCGGTCTTGGTCGCGCCATAAATGTTCTTCGGCACCGGCATTACATCTGTCGGTAACCACGCTTTTTGCTTAGTCAGCGCCGAGAAGCACTTATTTCTGACGAAGCTTGAAGCCTCGCAAGTAGCCGTTTTCTGTAGATAAGACAATTGACACCATTCTGAGGATACCATCGTTTCCTTGCTTTCCCTCGTACGTACGTACAGAGATGAACCAACAACATCCTCGTCGATCCATGCCGCGGGCTCGCCCGGCGCGGGGCTCAGGGCCGCACCGAAGGTGGAGGTCGTGCTGACGAAGACAAAGGACTTGACCTGCTGCGGGTGGCGGGCGGCTTTCTCCTCGAGGAGGATGAGGGTCCCCGTTATGTTTGTCGATATAAAGTCTTCTTTGGTGTGGCTGCCGACGTAGGGCTTGTGGAGCGTGGCGGCGTGGATTATGTGCTGTATGGTCGGCCGGGAGGCGAGGAGGTCGCGGATGAAGGGGCGGTCAGTGAGGGAGCCTTGCAGGGTGTCATTCTTGGTCGAAGGCTTGATGTCTATGCCGAGTGGGGTGTACCCGTAGGACGGGAGGGCTAGCATCAGAGCGTGCCCGAAGTGGCCCGAAGAGCCAGTGACAAGAACGTTAGGAGCCGAAGAAGCCATATTGAAGCAGACACTTTTCGCTAACACATTGTTCTGCGAGTGGGAGATCTCGAACCAGGACATGTGAGACAACGCGAATGGGCTGGACTGGATAGTGACGCTTGATGAAAACGGGATCTAGGGTTGGATTCAAATATTGAGGAACTAGGGATGCTTGGCGGTGAGTCAACCGGGGAGAAGCAACCATCTGGATTGATAGACCCTACCAGGTGCCCTCAAGAACTAGTCCTGTACAGACTCGATGTCCGATTATCTCACGTACAATAGTTGCTTGCTAACATGGATCATCTCAGTCCTGTGACTGAAGTTCAAACACTAAACAAGGACACATCCATGGATGTCAGAAAAACCTTTCGAAAACATCTACAGTACAAGCAATGTAAGTGCCGGAACGAAATAATTCAAGTCCCTGCGGATGGTGCTCAGGCTTTAATGCTATGGATGTTATCAGCAGTTCAAGCTTTGCACTGAGAGTGTTTGCTGGGGTTGCTGATCCGACGAGAACCAGAGGAAAGTAGCAAGTCCAAGTGTCCTCTTTGGAAGTATCAAAGGACCTAGCAGCCCCCGTCCAAGTCAAAATACTACACGCAAAACAGATACTTTTCTTTCCCAGTATAAATGTTAGGAGACGGGAAACTCGGACCCTGCAAGCGCCCTGCGCTGCCCGGAGAAATATACCCAACGTATTGCTGATTTTGCTGCCGGGAGTCATGGTTAGGTGCACAGCGCAGGGTTCGGGTTCCCGTACAACTTCTCCGAGGTCGCTTGCCTCTGCCGCTGAGCCGTGCAGCCCAGCCCAGGCCAGCCCAAGCCAGCCCGTCAGGTCCGTCAGGTCCGTCTGAGCCGTGGAATCCGGGAAGCTGCCCTGATTCCAAGTCTGTAGGGCTGTGTCCCTGTAATTCTCCGGTGGCATTGTAGGCGGGAAACCCCGGGCATTGGTAGGTTTCGATTGGCTTTTGACGTCAAGGGCATGGATGCACCTCCTGCGAAGCCACAGCGCCGACGTCATCGTCCTATTTTCCTCGCGGGCCTCGCCTGCTCGCTAATGCTCCCATCCTGCCATCCCGCTGAGAGGAGCAGGCTGGGGGCGCAGCCATCGTCTGTGCCAAGAGATATATAAACGCCCCACCGGGTCTGGATGTGGGAATCGCCTGCTCTTTATACTTTAAAGGCATGCGTCCGTACCTATCTACAAGTTCACCCTTCGTGTAACAGCTGCACCGTGACTTGGTCCACCACTTCATTGACAACACCCACACACACTTGCTGAATTTCTATAAACATTTGAACCAAAGCCTACCCGCACCCCAGTCAAGACCCCGACACAGGACATCAACAAACATGGCTCGCCCAGCATCTTCAACGACCGATGTCATCGACTACTTCATCGCCATCTTCATCCCTCCTGTAAGACTCGTCGTCTACGTCACCGTGAAAATGACGCCCCAGTAGCTAACATGTCTTGCAGCTGGCGGTCTTCCTCAAGCGCGGGTGTGGGGCCGATCTGTTCATCAACATCTGCCTGACCATCTTGGGCTGGATTCCAGGTCTGATTCACGCCTGGTGGATCATCAGGTATGGTTACTCACCCCCTCAGCGAGGTAGGGAATGGCCAGGTAACGTGACAAAAAAATGTAGCAAGCATGAGAGGCCACGCATTGCACACGGCTAATTGCCGGGGCGAAGACTTTGAGGCCCTGAGGCTCCTGGAGGAGAGCTTTCAGGGAGCAAGGCTCAATAATCTCGACGCTAGCGACTCCTCTTTAGCCGGGATACTTGTACGATCCTTGATAATGGGCCCCTTTTCTTTCCTCTGGATCGGTGGAGTGGCATGATTGTTTTGATACCCAACTCAACTTTTCTCTACCCGAGCAGTTGAGACCGGTTTTTCGTCGGTGCGCAGTAGTCGAAAGGTTCTGATCGTGCAGCGGAATCCTATTAATTCAAGATACCCTGGTGGGCACGTCTACCCCGCCTGCATTGAGTTTGCGTTCCCACCACTTCTACATTGTGACCGTGAGAGTGACTCTCGTATGCGCCCCTCGGACGAAATGCAATTGTTGTTCACAATGTGCGACCCAGGAGAGGATGAAGATACATACTGCTCTGTGAGAGACATTTCACGACATTGATGAGCCGAAAGTGAAGGCGGATGAGCAGCTGTCGAAGGCAGACTACCTATCAGGACAAGGTTGCGGGCCGTGATACGGCAACAGCTCCTATTGGTGATGTTCCAGAGGCGCAGGTCTGCTGCCGGCAGTGGTGGTTGCTGGGAGACGGTCACGCGAGTGATGTTTGCACATTCGTCATCCGGGGCAGGAGATACGGAAACAACATGCCTGCCAGAGGTATCATCTGGAATGTGTTGCCTCGGGCTTCGAGGCCCAGCGTGATGAGATACGAAGTGGGGGAGATGGACCCGAAGCGAGCGCTTTACTAAGGGCAGTCCAACTGTCCGAGCACATAGATCATTACTGGGTAGACTACGGCTTGATCCACGGGGTGTTGACTACATGTGTAGTACGCGTTCTTTGTCCGTGCTGGCGGGGTCGTGTCGATGGTTCCATCAGTAGCCGAACGGGGAGATGCACTGACGGTGGGGAAACAGCACTTGAGCAAGGGGTGATCAAGTGGCAAGGGATGCATGCTATCTTCTGTGTAGGTTGGGGGGCACACTTCATAGTGATTTTGGGTATGGTTTACGATAAGGAGGGAGTCATCTGGAGCGTGATCAGATGCGTCCATAAGCAGAATGATGGTTGTTGTGGTTGTGGTTGTGGTGGTGATGGTGAGGTTGAAATAAACGCGATGATCAATCCGGCTTCCCATGTTTGGTTGATGCGGAGCACATCTTGGCGACGAGCCGGGTTCACACGCTGGCAGCTGACAGCAACCATCCCCCCCCCCCGCCACCCGCACTAGCAGCAACAGCTTCAGACAAGAGGCCTCTCTTCCCCGGTCGGTCTTGTTGGCGGTCTGTCACTGGCCCCCAGTCCCTTGTCGCATAAGTTGCTCTTGGCCGGTAGCATGACAGGAAGCTGAGCCATGCTTGACTACCTGCCCCTGGGAAATCCTCTGTCGGGACACATGGAATTCCGAATTTCAATCTCATCAATCTCGATCTCAACTGAAAGCATCTGGAAAAGGTCAAGACAGCCACAAGTAGCTGGCTGGCTTGGAGAGAGAGAGACAGCAAGGACCAACCTCGGATCTGAGGCGCGTTAGTGGCGGACCAGTCATTGCAGCTGCAGTCAGTAACAGTCGCAGTTGAGGTGGGCTCTCCAACCCGGCTCTCCACTCTCTCTGCTCCCCACCGTCTCCTCCCCCTCAAAAGCTGCCTCCATCAATCACACAACAGGCTGGGCAGCAAAGCACATTACACAAACACACCGACGTCACGACGGCGCCCACTCACCCATACACACATACATACATACATACATACATACGTCCACATACACACAGACAGCAGCTTCTTAGTCCACCACCATCATCAACCACCACGCACGGCCTTCCACACCTGTCGTGTGGATGCTGTCGCTTCACCGCACGCGCGGTTGCTCATCAAGCTGTCTGCATACTCGGAAGAGCGGGTCGTCGCATCGGCTGCCCTTCGGAACCACTTGAGCAACGGCCAACACAGCCAACCAGCCCACCAGCCCACCACGCATCCGATAAGGCATCATTTCTTTGACGGGCTCTGATTGCAGAACCCGAGCATCCCGCCACAACCACTTGGGCGCTCCTGGAGCTTGCCTCTGGATGCGAAAATGGGTAACACCAACGCCAAAGAGTCGCGCTCTGGCGACGCCGGCGCCTCCTCCAGCCATCGCCATCACCGCACCTCCCTTGCCCCCGCCTTCGACCCCTCAGCCACATCCAACGACCGCCCATCCTCAAGTCACAGGTCCAGGAACAGGGCCAGCCGCAACGACCTCGGCACTCTGCTGGGCATCGGCCAGACCTCCTCCTCGAGCTCCCGCCCCGACCCTTCCTACGAGCGCCGCGAGACCAAGCAGGAACGCGAGGCACGTCGTCTCGAGCGGGAGAGGGTCCAGCGGGTCAAGGAACGCGAGAGGAGCATCAGGGAGGAACATGTTGACGGTGGATATCTAGTCACAATGGGCGTCTACGTCGGCCCGGAAGACTATAGCAAACCCGTGGTCCGCCAGCTACAGGTGCGGCATCCCTCCTCCCATCATTGCCTGGCTGAGGCCTACACCAACCGTCGGCCGATTTAGTTTAGTGTTGCTGACAATTACCACCTGGTGCAGATCGAGAGGAAGGTGGCTCCTTTCTGGAGGGGACTTAATGATTTCGACGACCAGTGGGCTGAGCACCAAATCATCGCTGCTGCCCGAGGCCTTCCCATTCCTCCTGCCGGCCAGACGCCCCCCGAAGAGTTGATCCCTCGGCCTCTATCCTCATCGGCATCTCCCTCCAACTCCACCCAAAATTTGAACAGTCTCACCGTCCCCATGGGACCAAGAACACAGTCCGCGGCATCCGACAGGAGCGCTTCCAACGTGGGTTCTGCACTGCCGTCCCCGACCGGCCCGGCCCCCAAAACTTCCGCATCTCCATTCAAGCCACGCACCAAGGCACTTGCTGCAGCCCTAAGCCTCGGGTCCCGCAACGGTTCAAGTGCAGATTTAGCTCCAAGAGAAATAAACCTGCCTAACGACCCATTCGTGAACGGACAGCCCCTCGAAGTGTTTCTGTACAAAGAGGGCACAGAATGCCCCATCTGCTTCCTCTATTACCCCCCATACCTCAACCACACTCGATGCTGCGACCAGGCCATCTGCAGCGAATGTTTCGTCCAGATCAAGCGCCCCGACCCGCACTTTCCTGAAGGTCATGGTGATGGTGAGCAGGAGGAACCAAGTCCAAATCCGGAGGAACAGAGCGGCCTCTTGATCTCGGAGCCTGCCCAATGCCCGTACTGCCAGCAGACCGAGTTCGGTGTTACATACGACCCTCCGCCTTTTCGCAGAGGTCTTACCTATGCCATGCCACCTGGTGGCCTGGGCACCATGAGCACGGCGATGAGTTCTAGTAGCTCGCTGAACTCAGCAGCCTTGTCACCGACCCCGATGACCTCACCACCTCCGTCGGGTGCGGGCGGAGGGAGAAGACGTACGCAGTCCCTGTCGGCCAACGCGCCCAATGTCATTACAACCGACCGTGTCCGACCCGACTGGGCAACCAAGCTCGCTGCACAACGGAACCACCAGGCCCGTCGCGCTGCCGCGGCCACCGCGTTGCACACTGCTGCCTTCCTTATGGGAGATTCCGGTTCCAGGCCTTTCAGTAGGATGAGCCGATTCAGCAGAAGGAACACCAATAATGACTCCAACAATGCAGCGGACGGCAATGCTGGAGCTGCGGCGGCATCGGGAACATCGATAGGGACTCCTTCAGGCCCGGAGCCTGGCCCGAGGAACAGCTCCGGCCGTGGTCTGCTGGCCGGGCCCACCAACGACCGGCGCCAAAGTCATATGGAGAACCTCGAGAACATGATGCTTGCTGAGGCTATCAGGCTATCGCTGGCGGCGGAGGAAGAACGGAAGCGTAAGGCCGAAAAGGAGGAGAAGAAAGACGCAAAGCGGAGAGAAAAGGAAGAGCGCAAGGCTGCTAAGGCGGCTGCTAAGGGGCATCCGTACTCGGGCAGCGGCCAGAGCTCTACCAATGGAAGTACGCTTAGCTTGCCGGGCCTTGGGGCCATCGGACGGCGAAGAGGCAATAGTGCTGCATCTAACCTCAGGATGGAGGCCACGACCGCCAATGCAATGGCGTCTACCGCCAACTCGAGTAGCACAGCCATCGCCGCGCCAGCCACAGAGACAGCCGACAAGGGGAAGGGTGTAGACCGTGGTCCGGCACAGACATCGCCTGAGACTGAGGTGGGAAGAACGAACGTGGACGCTCTCCATCCCGACAAGGCACCGACGTCGACACCAGCCCCGCCACCTACTTCTGCACCGCGTCCCGTTCCTTCGCCGCATCAGCATGCTGGGCCGTCCCACCTTCGCCAGATGAGCAATGCATCATCTGGATCTTCCGTGCCCGATTCCCAGCCAGGAAGCTACCAGAACCCGTCATATCTCCAGGATGACCCACATGCGAGTGGTGTATCTCTCGCTGGCAAAAGTGACGCGAGTGACGAAGGAGCCGCAGCACGATCTGGAGAACCAGAACACGACGACACCAGCAGCACGGAGCCCATGTTCAACTATCGAAGCTTGGCGCAGATGGTCGGAGTCGAGATGGATGGCATCAATGCAGGCCGTCGGTTGAGCCAGATAGGTGAAAGCCATGCCGAAGACGATGCCGGTGTGAACCTATCACATGAGGCCAGCATTGATGACAAGCGCGACTCAATCCATGAGGCCAGCGCGGAGCACGCTGAAGATGTATCACCACAGCCAAAGACGGAGGACGATGATAACGACAAAATGTCCAAGAGTGTCGCAACTCTGACACAAGAAATGATGAATGCAGGGCACGATGGTGCCCCCGGTGCAAAGGACACGGCGACGGCCCAATCGAGTGGACCTATCAACACACCACAGCTGATGGTCACCCCCGAGACGCCAGTAGCGGACGCCGACGACACTGGCGAGTCGAAGCAGCTGGGTTACCAGGGCACGAGGACGGTGGAGATACCGGGAGAGATGACTCATTGATGCAGTACTGAAAACGGCGGAGTTTGAATCCAGGGGGTGTGGAAGCATGTGTGGACGGTTGGGTGGATCGATCGATCGAAGGATAGGTGGAATAGATCATGATAAGGACGGGATGGCACTCATGGGATAGACTGACTGTGGCCATCAAGCAAGCGATGCTTTATTTCATCTCCTTCAATGCATATATTATACTACCTCTTCTCTCAAAATTGCATTTCACGCTCTCCTTGGTTCGGGCCTTGGTGGCACCACCTCTGATTGCGGTAGCAATAGTCATGTTGTGTGGCCGCCCCTGTTGGCTAGGATGTCAACAGTGAAACAGCAACGGCCGTCTGAACAGGGAAACCGTTTTTAGGCATTCTGCAATAGACTGCGACGCCGGCTTCTGCCATATCACCTCTGTATGTTTTGGTCAGACTGGTTTATAGATTTGGTGACCCATTACCGCTCCTGTAGCTTTAAGATTTTCGAACATGGATGTCTGTGATGATCATTGACTGGTATAGCGGAAGCGTCCAGAATTTTAAGGCCATATATATGGTCTGAATGGTGAGTTGGACTTGCAACAAGCTGGCGTGGAATATAAGATGCAGGGAGCTGGATAAGTGTTCAGCCCCTTTTCGTACGGGCAGGCTTGGTGTTGAGCCTGACCAGATTAGCGTGAAATCCCGCTGTCATTTCGGTTCGACTGTGAAATTTTCAATTTCATTTACTGGTTCATGGGCCTGCAATTTCACCATCGCCTCCTAAGACTGAATAACTACCATTCATCTACATCGCCAACCCAGTTCGCTCAACATGGCCATGCACCACGAACAACGCTCCCTTCTTGACGTCACAATGGCTTCCCCTCCACCTTCCACTATGAATTTCAACGTTAGGGATCATTTCACCTACACAAAGGTGAACGACACACCGCAAGGCACCTGCAAGTGGTGCAAATGGACCCATAGGGCCAACATCTCTCGCGAAGCGAAGCACCTGCAGACCAATTGCGCTGCGTTTGCAGCCAGGAACCCGAGATTCTTTGGTGGCAAACTGCCGATACTCGGAGCACCAACGCAGCGACTTAGTAATGCTGGAAACCGGAGCACGCTGGGGAGATATATGGGGCCACGGCCATCAACAAGGACAAGCTCCGCCTCACCAGTGAGGGAATTCATCAACCAACGTCGGTCATACATACACCCCGTCCTCCACAACACCACCAGAAATTAAGCTCACCGCAATGTCAGCCACCACCAAGGTTTGGAGTCGACGCCCGGAGGCCGAGGAGAAGGCTCGGCAGCCGTCCGCCCCGGTTGGGCCAATCGCAGCCCCGCCAAGCGATGTATGATATCCCACCAACCCCCCCCCCCCGGGCAAAAACCTTTCCTCTCCATACAAACCGAGGAATTGATGACAGCTGCTAAAACACATACACAAATAGCTCGAGGCGCTCAAGCAGGACGGCGACTCCTTCACCCTCGACCAGTTCACCTTCGAGGACGCCTGGGTGCTCGGCAACCTCCTCCGCCGGCGGCTGGTCCCCATCCAGGGCGCCGCGACGGTCATCTCGATCGCGCTGGCCAACAGCGGGCAGGTGCTGTTCCAGACCGTGACCGGTACGGGTGTCATGCCCGACAACGAGATCTGGGTGCAGCGGAAGCGCAACACGGTGCTGCGGTGGGGCACGTCCACGTGGTTCCAGCACTGCAAGTACGGCGGGGACGAGGCTGCTTTCAAGGCCAAGTTCGGCATGAGCGAGGAGGTTGCCTCGCGGTATGCGATCCATGGCGGGGCAGTGCCGATCCGGGTGAGGGGCGTGGAGGGCGTCGTCGCTGTTGTGGTTGTTAGTGGGCTGAAGCAGCACGAGGATCATGGGGTGATTGTGGAGGTTATTAAGGAGAACTGGCAGTAATTCGTTTGCAGGCTGAGTTCATATATCTCACTGAATTATCTCTGATATTAGCACTCTTTGTAGGAACAGGATTCCCGTTCCACTGCCGTGATGCCACCCGCCATTCCTGAAGTCCTCCGCCCCTACATACAAGGACTATTGTGCCTTTATAGAGTGGTCTTCTAAGCCCCACTGTTGACGTGGCCAGGCGTTTGAGAGGGAGAGGTTTGATCTTCGGAGTGCGCCACGAAGAATATCCGTACCCTTACATATAGGTAGTCAAGCATGAGACCTGAATGAGCATTTAAACCCCACATTCACAATCAATTCTTTGAAATGGGCCTCCAGTTTCCTGGGATTTGCAACAGAAGACGGCTATAGCCGGCATACTTGAACTACCTGCACCAACCGTCTAGGCTATAATTGGACAGCCTGTAGTGTGAAGAGAGTTCCAGTGAAGGGACATACAGTCTCATGAGTTCATCTCTCGTATTACAGGACTCATATAGTGCTCATACTATCATTATCTCTTGTCCACTAGAATTGAGCATGCTGCACTCATCATGTGCTCGTGGGTGAACAGCAGTAAGGTTGTATGTAATGAAACACCCGACCCTTTCAAACTTGTTAGGGTTGTTGTATAACTTACCCAGCAGCAGCCCATGTATCCTATTCCGCTTGGAACTATTGTGTGCTTGTATCTCTTTCAATAAGGGCACCATACATAGATTGATGGTCTCGTACTCGTGGGCGTTTCCAATAAAGAGCTTGTCCCGAGCTTCTTCGCGTCGGACTCGCCGCATCGACGCTCTTTAGCCCCATCAGACAGACAAACATCCACCATCACGAGTGACATATCAAAGTAGAGCAAGAAAAGATTTTTGACGTAGCCCTCTACCTTCAGCCAGTGATCTCTACCCGCGGGCCTCGGTACAGCAAGGTTGCTCGCTGTGTCTTCAGCTCTCCACACCTGACCCCTGAGTCTGATGAAACCTGAACTTACAGATCCGACCGGATTAATTGACGATGTAGTCTTCTTGGCCTCCAGGATTGTCGCTAGCTCCTCTCTAGTTGAGATACCGCGGTAATTGTCGTGCGTGCTAAAGTTCAACGTCGGGAGTGAAGCCCAACTCCAGCTTGGAGCAGTGTTGTCAGGTTCACATAATTGCATGTGCTTTTTTGTCGGCTGACCCCCGATCCACAACAAGCCATTGATCATGGCTTTGCGCCAAATTCCTGCCAAATAATTTGTTTTCAGTATGCTGTGGAAGATCCATGCAATCGCGGAGATTGCAACCAAATTATCTGAAGGTACAGTCAGAACTCGTTGACTGTAGTGACGCAGCACCTCCTCCCGCCAGCAGTGTGCAACTTCCTCGTCAGTTTTCCCTCGTAAAGCTCTTTCCACATTGAGGATCTCTCCGCGCCATACGGAAGCGGTTCTCCACCACTCACATTCGCAAGCCGAAGAAGTTTTGCATGACCAAGACGTGTCATGTGACCCAAAAGCCAAGTATCGACGAGCCAAGGGGCGTTCTTGAAGAGCCCAGGCGCGTTGATCCAGCGGATCAAGCATGGGTTCCATGAGCTTCGGTTTCAAAAGCCGGTATCTTAGAGTCACGTAGCAGCTCTTAAGCTTGTTCTGATGACTTTCAAGTCGTAGAGACGATCCTCGAAACCTCTTCCGTTCCTTGAGAAAGCCATCTTCTGTTGAATGAGCACTTGAGGCAGCCAGAACAACCTCCGCGTTCCCGTATACAAGAGCCATCAAACTCGATTGCTCTTCCCAGTCGGTGAGGCTGTCCTGGACAATGCAAAGAGAATCAATCCAAATGTAACGGAAGCCAAGTAATTGTGTCACTTGAGTTGCATCTCGGAAGGTAGATGGAAGGTTGTTGTATCCAACACCGGTCTGGAAAGTCTCCATATTCGTGGAAAGCAGCTTCAATATGGGGGATGAGCCCCAGCAATGGCTCAATGTCACGTATAGGGGCAGTGTTCCACACAACTCCCTTGAAGTGAGCACCAGTTTATCGTCGCGTAACTGAAGTAATCGTATTGATGCAGGCGAGAATTTGGACAGGTGTTGATCTTTCTTTGGGACAACGGAACAGGTTGGATGATTATATTGGCATGTAGTGAGCCTGTCGCATGCATGTCTGAATGCCTCGGTGGAAGCACCATGCCTGGAAATCTCGAAGAAGCGCTCCAGTTTGATCCCAAAAACGTCCGGGCCTGTACAGCATGTGAGCGGCGAAACGGGCTGAGGGGACGAATCAGACGAAATATAACGCAATGAAGACAACCAATGATGACTTGGGTAGTAAATAGATTGCGCACCTTCGAGGTAAACAGTTATGGTGCCCCAATATTTATTATTTTCCTCGTCTTCCAGCGACAATGGCATCCAGACAAACTAGAGGGCTAGAACATATCGCTCTGTCGAATCGCTGCGTTCTAGGGATACCTGAAATCCCTCCAAATCGCCCCCAAAAGGACTGTCCGTAACTATATGTCTATAGTTACCTGGAAAAGAACATCGGTGCTGCTTCTCTGCGTCGTCGATGACGGAAACGATGATACTGCAGAAGGGACAACGCGACTCAGCAGCCCGTCTCCATTCGTCTTGTGGGTGGTTCTTGATATCAGAGGGGTTCAATGCAAAGAGGTCTGCCCAATCCAGTTTCAAGTCGGTGCCACAGAGGAGACAGTGATCACAAAATGGAAGTGAGTCCTGGCCCGCTATTGGAGCCACTCCGCTGTCATATTCGGTGGTCATGTCTGGAAGGATGCTGTTGATGAAGTCTGATAAGTTGGGGTCCACAGGAAAGCACTTCTTCACCATAGATGGCTCTTGGTTCTTTGGATCTTACCTTTCAGCACCGCGCCAATATCCTCATTCAATCAAAGGTGCAGCCCAGAATTTATATATTGCGACCGGCGGCCGATGCTGAGTATACCCCTATCACAATCTGCCACCTACGGGATACGTATTGCGTACTTGCCTTCCCGCAGATGCCCAGACAGAACAGGCGGGCAGATTGTAGCATTGTACGTCCTAGGACTATCTAACTATCTAGCGGTATATCGCTCGTTGCGATGTAGAGTATGGGGAGGACTGGGTACCTTTTGTTTCGCGTGATAAATGAAAGTATGTGTGATAGTAAGGAAATGTGTGTCCTTCCTTTCGGGGTCTTAGAGAGACCCTAGCGGGGTGCTTAGCCGGATCAGCGTTTCCTTTTCCCGTTTGCGGTGGTGGTGGGTGGGTGTTGCGAGTGGGAATTATTGTATGTTTGGTGGCAAACCGAGTTGGACGCTTTGTTGGAATAAGTTCCCCCGAACTTTTCTTCTCTGTCACCTTATCCTCGTTTACTTTCTCCTCCGTTACCAGTATGTGGAAGGTGGATATGCTTTTTCAGCTGAGCAAGTTTTCTAGCTCCTTTCCTGGTCTAAGCCAGGAGGGGAAGTATACTCTTGTGAGGGGGCACCGTATGGACAGGCGGGCAGAAACACGCAGTTGTCGCAAGAAAATCGCGGGCAGTGGAAGAGTCACAATTACAATTTAGATAGTATGATAATACTACACCTAGCTTTTCATCATCTCAGCTCATTCCGTCAAACATAGCACCCCGTTCCACCAGCAAGCATATAGAGACACACAGGTGTGCCAACCGCAGCCCCGTTGACAGTACACGCCGAGTTTTTGATGCAAGCAAAGCCTTCGCCGCAGTCGGCGTCACTAGTACATGTCTGCTCAGTGCAGCTGAGGCAGAGGTTGCAGTACTCGGTGTCGTCGACGTCAGACTGGCATGACGACAAGGGATAGGCCGAGTTGCAGGGGCCGTACGGCGTCGCACCCGTGTTAATGTTGTACGGCACAATTCCAGCCGGGCACTATTTTTGAAGAAAAAGACAAAGTGTTGTTAGAAAAGCTTCTCGCGGGAGTCAAGTACGTAACAGGCGGGACACAGTGCTCCAAGGAAGCAATATTACTCACATTAGGGAATAGTCCAGTCTGCGTCGGGACCGGGGGAGCGGTGGATGTTGGGGTGGCAGGACAGCTGCCGTCCTTGTTGTAAAAGGTGTTGCCCGAGTTGGGGTCGTAGACGTTGACCCCCTCCACGGCGTGGTCGTACAGAATACACGCCGGCGCGGAGGTGAGGCCGAAGCTCAGGCAGGCCGCATTTTCTTGGCAGAGGGCCAGACAGCCACCGTAGGACGCGGAGTACGCATCCGGGTAGAAGCCTTAGATGGAGTCAGCACGGGTATAGCCCCTCATTCCTCATATTTGTCTCGCTTGCGATGGGACAACATACCGATATTGGTGCCCGTGTCCCAGCCGACAAATCCGGTACACGTTGGCGCCGCGGTGGGGATCGGGAGCGTGGACGTGCTCATGGTGGTCGGAGTCGGTACAGCAGGGCAGACATTCCCTTTGTTGTAAAAGTTGTTGGGCGAGTTCGGGTCATAGACGACGTTTCCCTCAACAGCGTAATCATACAATATACAATTGGGACCGGCAGTATTATAAGAAAAGCTGAGGCAAGCGGCGTTGGCGTTGCAAAGGGCGTTGCAAGCAGCATTAGTGGCCGACAGCGGGTCACCATAGAAGCCGATGTCAACACCGGTGCCCCATCCCTTGTATGCGCAGGTTGGGCCGGTCGGTGGTGCCGTCGTCGTGGGGGTCTGCGCGAGGCATGTTCCCGCGAGGAGAGGGCACACGGCCGCGATGTACTTGAACAGCATTGTTGTTGCGAATCTGGTGGTGCAAGGGCGTAGGGAGGAGAACTGGTCGTTGGCCCGTCACGCAATGCAAATACTACCGGCCTGTCTGCCTGCTGCTTCTTCACATCGTGGAGAGCTTGTTTAAATACCTGGGCGACACCAAGCCTGTCCTCGGGGTGCGACATCTCGACTTTGCCATCTCGTATTCATGATATGATCACCTTCCGGATAAAGATGGAGATGCGCCAAGCCGAGGGAACAGTGGCCAGATGCGAACATCTTCTCTGCTCCGCATGCGTAGGGGCAGTTCCTAACCGGGCCTCGAAGGCCATCCCGGCTCCTCCGCTCCGCGAGGGCATCTCGCGGTTCAGTCGGTGGCACAATAGTAATCTCGCTGCTCTTTCTGGGTAAAAGCTGCGGGCTGCACTGGCGTACCAAGGTAGGCTAGGGACCGTCGTATGCTTATGACCTTGTCCTCATTTGCGACGATCGATAGTTTGTTCTGCCCGAAGAGAATCTGCAACGCTGTCCACCAATCAGCGGTACAATACTCCGCATGGTTGCAGTGAAGGATTTTGAATGCATGGCGCCCGCGGCGGACCTGCATTCTGGCCGAAGCTGGAGGTGGCCGTCCAAATGACAATCAAAGTTAAAGTACGACCCTGCAGGGGCCGACATGAATTTCCCATACGAGCGCCCGATAGTCTAGCTGCACCTGACCGGATATACCGGCTCTCGTACAACTTGTCCCTTTCGGCGTAGACGCGCATATCGACGTCTCACGCTATTGACACAAAGCTGAGCAACATCGATTCTCGATCCCTCGGTACCTATGTACCTGGCCTGAAGGAGACCAGGGTGGATCTTGAACGAAGGTTGCTCCCGCTCTGGGTCGGGAATCGCCCGCTGCGGGTCGTCTGACATGCATAAATGGCACGTTGCAAGCGCGGGTCAAGGCGGGGGCCGGGCTGCCCCTGAAATTGTGACTGGCCTCTCTAGATATTGTATTGTGCTCCCCAGCCAGGGGATGTTGAGTTCAGGCTCAACACTGGCCGTTCTGGGAAGGGCGCCGTCCAGGGCTGGCGAAATTGCACATGCCTGCGATCGGACCCAACTCTTGCAGACGTCAAAATACACAGGCAAGGAAATGGGTGATAGAAGAATACACAAGGTCTCGGTGACGCTCCAGTTTGCCTGTTCTTTTGCCTACCCGGTCGCTTCACGGAGCAGGGAAAAGCCTTTTCAAATGCTTCCGGGACTGCTCGTCCAGGAGGCCATCAAGGATTGCAAAACGTTATTCAACTTCAATCAGAACTTAGCCCAGAGAAATGAATAAAAATGTAATCAATACTATTAGCATTTCGGCAGATGGGGAGGCTCAAGAATAGCTGTTCATCTTACTTCTGTCAGAAGATAAAACACGCAGTCCCAAGTTCCTTTCTGTAACTCATAGGACTGCCAACATTCGCCATTTGGAGATGCTAGAGATTATCATATTGAGGAAAATGGGAGTCAGTTGATGGGTTCTATTTATAGTAATCGGCGGACCTTGATAGGTAACTCCACCAGACAAAGTAAACTAAAATTATTTCCCTTTACTACGATGCAACGGCTGGTCCAGGACATCTGCAGGCTCTCTTTCTAATTTGAAGGCTTGCTTCAAAGTTCTGTTCTTAGTCATTCAGGTCTAATTTGACCACATTCAATGTTTGGGCTGTAATTTTGGGGTGGGTATGATGCCTCAAAGCCAATAGAACCACCACATGCAGCATAGCCTAGCCTGGGCCTTGTAGGTGAAGGATGCGACCTCTCTACCAAAGCAGTAACCATTCAAATCCCAACTAATTTTCAACTCCCATATTGAGATGCGTGTACATATAATTGCTTGCTTTTGGTATTGGAAATACCTCGATTAAGTAAGTCATCCACAACCCAGAAGTGATTGCCCGCCCCCTGCCAACAACAGGTGGAGACTTGAGTCTCTCTGACCCATAAAACGAAAGCCTACCTGCAGGCAGCGTGACAGGTGTAATATCATGTCCCCAGGTGGCATTTGACTGGTCTTCATAGTGAATCTCAATTGATAAACGGCAAAATGAAAACTGTGAAGTACAGGTAATTGAGATGCTTTTAATAGATCAGAGTGGCTGTAATAAAGACACTATGCGTGAGGCCGTGGCATAGTCAGATCCGCACACTAGGTCACGTGGCGATGAAGTGACACCACTGTCCCCAAAAAGGGTGATCATTACTGAAGATCGACTTTGCCTCCCCTCTGTGTCACCATATCATCGCATAACTTTGCCCGACCTACATCGGCGTGCAAATGACTTCCTTTGCAAAATTATACGATGTCCTCCTTTCCGAGCACTCTTCGCATACCTGCTTCGACGCAGGCACCATCCATTGTGTGGCGGGACACTGCCCGAGCTGATGACTACGAGAAGGCCCGCACCAGTAGACTGTTCAATGGGATCATCCCCAAGAGGTACCCCACCGGTGTCATCTTCCCCAAGTCAGAGCACGAGATCGTACATGCAGTGAAAATAGCCCTCGAGAGAAGCGTTCGTATCTCGATCCGTGCAGGCGGTCAGAACTATCCGGCATGGAGCGTTCGTGACAATGCTCTGCTCGTGGACTTGGGCCAGTATTGCGACCTCGTTCTTGACCAAGAGACACAAATGGTGCGAGTATCACCAAGTACCACTGGAAGGGAGCTTGACAATTACTTGCTGGCGAACGGTAGAGCATTTCCCGGTGGTCACTGTCCTGATGTGGCTGTTGGAGGGTATCTTCTTGGAGGAGGCATGGGTTGGAACACTAATGTGAGTGCAAGTTGCTTTTCCAAAGTCGAAGCGCTCCAGCTGACCAAGATGGAGAATTGGGGTTGGGCGTGCGAGAGTGTGGCTGCCATTGATGTGGTGACGGCAAACGGTCAGCTCGTCCGAGCAGACGCGAATGTGAACCAAGATCTTTTCTGGGCAGCCAGGGGTGGTGGTCCTTCATTCCCTGGCGTTGTGACGAGATTCCATCTTCAAACTCAGCCAGCGCCTAAAGTGATGCGCTCGTCTATCTACGTCTATCCGGTCGGGCATTACAAGACGGCGCTGAACTGGGCCCTCAAGGTATTATCTGGACTGTCATTATGTAGACTCGGCTGACCTTCCTAAGATCGCTTCCACCCTGCAAGACACCATTGAGCTCACTGCAATCGGGAATTACCAGGAAGGCATCCAAGACCCTTGTATCATGGTAATCCTACTGGCCTCGAGCGACGATCAAAATCTTGTCAAGAGCCTTCTGCAATCTATAGAGGATTCGCGCCCCGATGGAGCCTTCTCTGCATCTGTCTGCCAAGAAACCAGCATACAGCGCGAGTACGACAACAAAGCCAAGGCATATCCCAGTGGCAGACGGTACAAGGTGGACAACGTCTTTCTTCGCAACGATGCGAACATCATCACTTTGTTGGAGCCATCTTTCACGACACTTCCAACGAGGCAATCCTTGTCACTCTGGTCATCTATGAGACCACGTAGTAGTCATCCGTTAACCGATATGGCTCTCAGCATGCAGTCGGATCACTACCTCGCCGTCTACGCAATCTGGGAGAACGAGGCCGACGATGCTCATTGCATATCATGGCTCTCTGATGTCATGGAGAAACTGGGGACCCAGTCAGTCGGCTCCTACTTGGGCGAGTACGATTTTCAAGCTCGACCCTCCAAGTGCTGGGGGACTGAGGAGTATCGGAAACTTGTGGAAATCAAACGCAAATGGGATCCTGGCAACCGAATTTGTGGGTGTCTTGGGCTGGAGGATCCCAGCACGGCCGAGACTTTATTTCCATGAACTATTCCAGGAATCGCGTTCGAAATACGTCTGGAAAAGTTCACATCTGGACATCCCGGATTTATGCGTGCACAATGTGCCCAGGGCACCACCAGAGACGCAACAGGGCTCACAGCCATGTGGCTGCCGCGTTGCAGTAGTCACCACTCCCAAGTGTGTGCAATTTTAATTTACAACTTCGTCTCAACAGAACCCTTGTCTGCTGAGGTACAAGAGCTAGAGATCTATTGATTTGGTCCGACACTTTGAAGCACCATAGAAATAAATAGCTCTCACAAGTCGTTGAATTTTCGAGACTGAACTGATTCGAGTACCTAACAGAATTCTCTACGAGACTCTCAATGTTGCTATTAACGTCTCCGGGTTAATTTTGATGCTCTGCCATGTGCTTGTTATCCTACTGCATCTTCTCTTTTCTTACGCGTCGACTGATTGCCTTCACATCGTCCAGCATCCAGAGGATGACAGAGAATGGTGAGGGGGAAGTTCAAATGGGAGATGTATATAGTAGCTCGACAATTGCAGCGGCAGCAACTTCGTGACCATGGACTCTAGAGTCCATCCTAGCTACCTTCTGCAAGGTGAGTGACAGTGCGAAAAAATGGAAGCTGGTGACGTGGCTATCCCAAAAGAGTAGTAAGAAAAACCGGGGCCCACTTTGATTTCCCGGTCTCGGTCTTCCAACTTACTTCTTAAGGTGCGGTTGGTTCCAAGGTTACTTCTGCGGCCTCCGGCGGCGACACTTCACAGTACACGCTTAGCATTCTGACCATATGCATGCCTCGAGCTTTGGGCTTGATGTACTACCGGTCCATATGAATTTCAGCATCTCTTCCTTCTTGGTCGTTCTTGAATTCTTTCGCCCTACATTGCCATTTGAGACCTTGCCCTCCTCACAAGTCCGCCTGACTTCCACACCTATTACTTCCCCCCAGTTAAAGGGCTTGGGCCTGACACCATGGCAGCAGCGCAGTCGAGAATCAAAGAATACGTCTCGCACCTACAAGACTGGGTCCAGAGTTTCAACGAAAGTCACGGTGATGAGTGCTAGGTCGATTCTATCGCGGAAAGACCGCCACACCATATCCCCGACTGGATTATAGACACCGTGGATAGCTGCATAGTCCGCGGACGCAGTGTCCAGGGATATGTAGCCCTCAGCTACACTTGGAGTTCTGCCACGAAGGACGACGTCAGTGAGAGTACAGCAGCTGAAGACTGGCTGATGCTACAGAAGGACAATCTTGCCGACTTCTGCCGGCAGGGATTCCTGCGCAACCACATCTTGAGGAAGGTACCGGTGGCAATCCAAGATGCCATCAATTTCGTACAGCTCTCGGGATTACGATACCTCTGTGTCGATAGCTTATGCATTGTTCAGCACGACGATACTACTAGGGATTGCGTTGGTCTCACGAACGAGATCTATTCCGGCGCGTATTTCACCATAATAGCTGCCTCCTCGACAGGATGTCTCTATTGCTACAAGGACTACGGCGACGAACTCTTACCTCCCAAAAGAGTCTCAGCCCTGCACTTACATGACAAGCTTCTATGTTCACATTGGGCCTCACGAGGGTGGACTTTTCAGGAACAGCTACTGTCAAAGCGTTTTATCGTATTCCTCGATGATGTCTGTTTCTGGGACTGTCAGCGTGCAGTGCAATGGCCACAGACCTTGACAGACGATGATACAGACTCAAATGTACGGATAATTTCACGTTCCCAATGGCAGCGGCCTTCATCTAGCAGCCGCCATCCCTTTGATCATGCGGCCCTTGAAAGAGTCAACAGGAAGGTCCGCAACAGAGAGGAATTACTGGACCTGACCTCGGCCTCCTCTGTCCCAGACTTCAAATTCTATACCGATCTAGTATGTCGGTACAGCAATCGGAACCTCACGTATGATCAAGATGTGCTCCCAGCCTTTCCGGGCGTCCTTGAGGCCTTGTCACGACGCAGTTTCCGCGGTGGTTTCATTTGCGGTTTGCCAGCCCTGTTTCTTGACTCAGCTCTTCTCTGGCAGCCACTTATTAAAGCACGGCGAAGGTCCCCGTTCGGAGCAGCGACAAGTATTGATCCGATGACACCGATGGCGTCGTGGTCCTGGGCAGGCTGACACTGCCTAGTCGACCCGGACAGTCTTAAATCTGGCCTAGACTACATCACCCGGGAGGAATATGCGCTCTCCCCATTCTCCCGACACCCGGAAACCAGCAGAAACACCTCGATGCTCGGAGCTGGGAGAATTTCTTGGAGAGTTGGAAAGCTGGTAGATCGGTCTACTCTTTCAGATGACGGCTTGTTCAACGCGGTCGATGAGCCTGCTCTATTGCAAAGTTCTAAGGCTGCTTTAAAGCGCAGTCAAGAATCTCTGCCCCGGGGATGGTCGCGGAATTTTGATGGCGTTTTCACCCACGCAAGTGATCCCATAAACAGTTACCTCTACCCATTGCCAACCCAGGACGCTTCTTCCGCCTCAATAGCCGATAAGAATACGCCTTTTTTATCATGCACGACGAGCATAGCCGCGTTGCGCGTCCAGCGAGTCCTTGTTGCGGGCCACATAAACACAGCGGAATCGAAGAGAAACAATATGCTAGCAGACATGCCACCACTAAGGTTCTGCGATAGTTCCGTCTTTGAGTCGGGCCTGTACAGGTTTAAGCCCAAGTTAGAGGACTTATGCCCAGTCGTCACTCTGGAAGATAACGAAGGGAGATGGGCAGGTGCTATGACCATCATGGAAAACAAAGGCTCCGTCCAACCCGGTTCTGAATTAAGCATGATAGCTATCTAAACTGGCAGCGCATATGGTTTCGATGTCGCTGACTCCTACACAGAAAGGATAGACAGCCAAGGATACTGGAAGTATGGGCGTTCGAAGGACGACTACCACTTCAGACCGCGGGACTGGCATGTCATTTTTGCCAATGAGGACGGCAGTGATAAGCTTTCAGTTGCACAAGACACGGTGCAAAGTTTAGATGCCGGCATAGACGTCGGACCCTTTGCGTACCGTTATTTCTCCGGCTTAGGCAAGGCAGGTCCTGCTTTTAGACCAGCCAACCTGTCTGGGTGATATCATTTCTACAACGTCCTATGGGTCGAAATCATTGAGGGCATTATGTATAGAAAGGGAGCGGGACGCGTACCAAAGGAGATATGGGAGCTGAATTGCGGGGAGTTCACGACAGTTGTGCTTGGTTGAGCGTCATTACAAGTCTTTATTCCCCGTTTACTGTACACCAGATATGATAATTTATTGTGCCTCGTCGATCATGCTATGCTGAGTCCACAAGCCTGAGACATTTTCTATAGCCAACTTTGATATGGCTGTCCTGGAGTGTGCGTCCCGCACGCATCAAGGCTCCTGCAGCTATGTGGTTTTGCTGGCTGTCTTCCAAGGAGTTACAAATGTTTCGTGGACAACAATCATGTTACATATGGAATAGACTTTATAGAGCGGTCTTCAGTCAGAACGTTGAAGGATTCGAGCTTAATACCGAGGTATCAATAACGCTAGGAACGAATCCCCCCCCAGCTAACCCCCTAGTGCAGATCGCGGTCCGCCACAGCTAATTCTCGAGGCCAACGGACTCCAACGGAGATTTGCGACTTGGAAGGTTCCAGGAGCTTTTGTGTCTCTGTTTCCGTCGGGAGCAAAACACTAGTGACAGTTCGGAGTAAGGCTCGAGCTTAAGCGAGCCCTAAGAGTCTTAGTAAAAGCCTCATGTACGAAGACCAAGTACAGATTCAGAGAAAGCTTGCCTAAAAGTTTAAAGGAGGGGACCATGTTCCACATGATCTGTGCCCATGGTTGCGAATGTAGATATGAAGAGCCTCGCCGGCCACCTTGATACAATGTCTCTTTCAAGCCTCTTTCGCCATCCAGCTGTCCATGAATCCCTCCTGTCATCTTGCAAGTCCTAAAGTGCTGATTCTCGAAGTGATCACTCATGTCTCGGTACAGCAGGGTTCACAAATCGTGAGAGCTGAGTCACTGCCGATCATGCAAAACACCTCACAGAACTATCATTTATCAAAACATTGCAGAAATTCCAAGGAACGACCCACGACTCACGAAGCAACCAATGAGTCAGGACTGGCATTTTGGCCCTCGGTGCTTCTCCAACGGCAGTTGTGGGTTCTTGCCCACTCTAGGCCCGGCCCCACGGCCTTATGCTCTGACATGCAGACGAGGCCGCAGCGACGATCTTCCGGAACGACTCAAGACGGAACCATGGCCCTCTTCGGCGCGCTGATCACTCAGGGGGGAGTGTTTGCGAGACCGAGCGCGATTTGTCCGCCGGGTACAATACCAAGAGCGGTGTATGCTTCTTTTGTCTTTTTCGGTGAAGCATCGGACACAAACTAGGGCTGTGCAGTGTCAATGCCTACACAGCTTCCGCGCTTGCGCCTAGCTAGGTTTGCAAAACCAACCTAGGCTCGTTGCTGTCAGTGGTTCATTCTTGACAACGCTGGGAAAATCTGTCCGCCCGTGTGAAGTGACGAACACACAAAGTGACAAGCCACGTCATGGCCGAGTGTCTCCAGGCCGGTATGTGAGGAGGCTGAGATCTGCGCCTGGGATCTCGACTGTGGTTACATTGTTTATATGAAGGTTCACATTCGCACTGCTGATGGTCCAGGGCACGTGCAACCTGACACTGCAACATTGGGGATTACGGGGTGCTTTGTCATAAGGGGAAAGCTGATTTAGGTAAGCCATACGGAAAATGGACACACATGGGCGTGTGGCGTTGATATCTGGACGGGTTATGAGGTGGGGGCCATGCCAAGACGGGGCGGACGAGTTGGCTCGCGAGGATTCGAAACAAGACAGGTCGGCAGGACCCCAGATTTGGGCCCGACCCCGGATTGAGTTTGGTGATGGTTTCCAGTACCGAGTAGACCGCATCAGTAGTCGAGGGGAACGCATCAAGTTGGAGCTGAGATATGCTGTGAGAGGCTCGGGTATTTGGAATGGTGCCGCATGTTTCTAAAGTTGAGTGATGTCGTCCGATGCGTGCATTGCAGCCGGATGTCTGGGCCGGAACTGGGCCCTGGGGCCGCGAAACCCTGCAATGAGGAATTACACCGAGCGAGGCGAATGCAACGTGGTAGAGCCGCAGCGACATTGACATTGCTATGCAATATGCTCTAGCAGTGTAGTAGACACGGTGGGGTCTATCTATATTGCAGAATGGCACATGACTGAACTGGGGTCTGAGGTGGAGAGCAGTTGAGGAGTGGCTGGCAGGGAGGAAGTAGGAGGCTCAATTGATTCATCCGAAGGGAATAAGACGGACCAGTGTCACCGCGCGTGTGGTAGCAGGCCTGGAACACACAAGAATAGAACAAACAAAACACACTGGCACTTCTCCGTCTGCCCCTCGCTGCCTCGCTGCAAACACGGCTGCTTTCGGCTAGCAAGGTTTGATCGGGCCGTCTTATCTTATCGGTCATCCCTGCGAGCATCTGCCAAGCGACGCGCCTGCGCAAGGAGGGGACCTTGAAGGATACCAGTTGACCTCGGTACAATGGGCCGATTTTGCCTGAAGCTTTATGTGGTGAGGCGGTAGCGTGCTCGCAGGCAGGGCAGGCCAGTACATACCCCACACGCACGGTTGACGTAGATCGTTCGTCTGCCCTTTCTCAGGCAGGCATATCTACCGACGGAAGGGAGACCAAGAGCCAAGCACCAAGTCACCGGATTTAAGATGTCCCACCATGGATCTGTAGTGTGAACTCCGAATGAACATGTCTCTCTCACTCTCACAACCTGCAGCGGAATGAACGTCGGTCCTCCGCGCTACCTCCTTACTACACTCATCACACGTATCTTCCCAGCTATGGACATGGGGGATCTGGATTTTCATGTAGATACAATACTATCCAGAGGAGGTGCATTATCTCCTCCCTGCATTGCACCGAGGGCCCCATTTGTCCTATTTTCCCGCTCCGAACTCCCGCCGAATTCCCGCCAGGACCCCAGTCCAGCCCGGCCCAGCCAGCCAGCCCTGCGCCCGGTCCGTGGTTATTCTCGGCCGTAAAGCACACCACAATGTACAGTCGAGCGGAGCATATATGGCAGGGTACATGGCTCATGCAAGCCATCATGTACCCTCCCTCCCTCTGGGCCCTCATAGGCCCTCTGGGAAGTCTACCGCTCATCATACCCCCGTATGGTGTTAGATAAATCGTTCGTCTTAATAATTTTTCACGCGGGTACGCTGGCACCACTCTGAAGCCGTCTCCCGCTCCTCCACTCCTGGCCAGATCCTCTCCCGGTCGTTCCTGTCAGCGAGCGAGCGAGCGTACGGAGCACATCCCATCCCATCCCCCAGCCTGTCTGCGCCCTGTCTCACCTTGTTCCCTTGTGCCGAGAGAATGCGGTAAAACTTCCATCGGCGGGCCCACCTCAGGGCTCAAGGGTGCGAGACGATAGACAGCACAGAACGCACCAGAGCCCACACCACCGCCCTCGTGATCCTATCGAGTCAAGATTTCCCTGCCTGGTCCGCGGATAACACTACAGTCTGCCCCAATATACAGAAATACTGGCTCACCTTCTCCCCCACATGGCCCGTCGCGTATCCCCCGGACTTGTCCTCCTTGGTCCCCCTTCCGAGAAATATCCTTCGGATGCCATCGTGTTACACAGTGACACAGCTTCCAACCACTCATACCCGTCTGCATCTATCTTGCCTTCCTTTGTTCGCTACTCTCGCCCTGGCTCGTCTATTCCGCGGAAGCTACTCACCTGGCTGCTTGCCCATCTTGATAATAAGAGTGACATCCTGCACATAAATTACATCAAGAAGACTCCGACCCAAGCCACCACCGCCCGCCCGTCAACCCATTCGCCTGTTGTGATATCATCAGCCAAAAAGTCCATATGGGGTCAACCGGCTCGCCGGCGCCCACGCGCCCACCAATCTCTTCCGTGCTTCCTCCCTTGATACTGGGCACTGCGACATTCAACACCCAATACGTCGACGACCCTTCTCAGATGCCATATAAGTCCATTGTATCACGCGCACTGGAGCTGGGCATTAACGCATTCGACACTTCACCATACTACGGCCCATCTGAGATCCTCCTGGGCGATGCTCTCCACCATGCCACCGTCCCTAACAGCGCAAACACAAAGATCCTCGACTCAGACTCCCAGAAACACCCTCGCGACAGCTACATGATCCTGACAAAAGCTGGCCGCATTTCAGGTAACAACTTCGACTACAGCCCCCCGTGGATCCGATACAGCGTCCTGCGCAGCCTGAAGAGGCTGCACACTCCGTACCTGGACCTCGTCTACTGCCACGATGTCGAGTTTGTGTCCCCGGCTGAGGTCCTCGCCGCTGTCAAAGAACTCCGCCGCCTCCGAGACGAGGACGGTGTTATCCGCTACGTCGGCATCAGCGGCTACCCTGTCGACGTGCTGTGCGACCTAGCCGAGATGATCTACCGCGAGACGGGCGAGGGCGTCGACGCCGTCATGAGCTACTGCCACTGCTCCGTGCAGAACCACCGCCTGGTGGAGGGCTTCTTGGAGGATGAGGACGAGGAGAACCAGCCAGCCACAAACGGCAACACCAGCAACCTCCCACCTCCTCTCGTGCGCTTCAAAAACGCCGGCGTGTCCACCGTCCTGAACGCCTCCATGCTGGGGATGGGCCTCCTGACCACACGCGGCGTGGACCACGGCCCCCAGGCCGCCTGGCACCCATCGCCGCCGCCGCTGCGCCGTGCCTGCGCCGAGATGGCGTCCCGCGCGACCGCCGAGGGCGAGAAGCTGGAGCGGCTGTCGATCCGCTGGAGCCTGGACACGTGGGCGCGGGCGGGCGCGCGGTCCGGCCTGGGCGTCAGCCTCAAGGGCAAGGGGAGGCACGAGAGCCTCAGCGACAGCAACAGCATCGGCGGCAGCGTCATGGGCATCACCTCGCTCGCGGAGCTCGAGGAGACATGGGGGGTCTGGCTGTCCGTGCTGGCCGAGAGCGTGCCGGATGTTCAGCTCGGGGAGGATGGCGAGGGCGATGAGATCGCGAGGGAGGCGTCGCAGGACGTCGTGCTTGTCAACGGCGACAGGGACTTGCAGACTGCGTCGCTCAAGCGTTGCGACCAGGTACGCGGCCTCGTCAGGCATCAGATGTGGCCGCTGTTGGGCGAGTGGCGGAACCACAGCTGGCCCTCCGGGCTGGAGGAGGAGGGGTTCCACAACGAGAGGAGGCCCGAGGATATCGGCAGGGTGCCTCTGGACGATGGAATTATCGCCGAATATGAGGCGAGGAGGTAGCTTCGTGCGGTAATGTCGACATGAGGTGGGGTTTCTTGGAGCCTGAAAGCGTACGATACACACACGGACGATACTAGGTCGGTCGGTCTTTGGAGCATTTACGACAATGTGTTTTTCCGCAGCGGCATATACATTATTACACTTGCTGGGGTTCGGGCCAGGCGGTAGAGTAACATATACAGAGACGACTTGCGTTCAGCAGATCGGAGTCAATGAACGGCTACACTTCCAATGTTGCTTTCTCTTCCGATTAATGGGTGCATACTCTCGAGCACGTGACTACAATTCTTGAAAACAAGGAAGATTAATCGCGGACGGTCACGATCCTGAAACCAAGTTATGGCGTTCATGGATGCCTGATGGGAATGAAGTAGCAGACGACCTGCAGCACGCATCCTCAAAATGAGACGGGCAACAATAACAATAGCCTACCGAAAACTGAGGGAACAATATCTAAAGCTTACCCCGGTCTTTCCTTGCTTGGTCTTCTCCGGTGCCCTGACTTTCATCACCACCCTTAAACTGCCCCGGTCAGTGACCTATGCCGTCCTTCTCTAATTTACCGCATGTCTGCCAGGGAGACGATCGACATTGCGTTGCTTGCTTTGTCGAGGCAAGCAAATGCCTACAAAAGCGAGTCTGGAGGGATCCCTCAATGGACCACAAGTAACCGGGCAATTCTTTTACCCGTAACCCCGGCTTTTGCCCCCGACTTCAACGTGCCAATTTTCTTGTATGTCCTGCGACTGTGACAGTTGCGTCTCATGTGCCCGTGCGACCCCCGCCCGTCAGTATCGATCGAAAGGCGGGCGGTAGTCCGTCTCGGGAGCTATCACATTCGATCACACGAGCACCAGCTGACCATCTTCGTTGACGCCGGCCTGCTGTCCGCCATCGACATCTTCGTCATCATCATGTTATTCGTCCGCATCCCCAGTGGTTCCCTCACTCTCTGAATCGCCGTCACCGTAATCATCCTCTCGTTGACCCGACGCCATGTCCTGGGTGACTGGGCGCAGCATGCGCTCGGAGCTCGGGTGTCCCAGTCGCCCAGCCTCCTCCGCCGTCTCTTTACTGCGGATATCGTCGAACTTTCGCCCAGTCAGTGCGGTCTTGATGTTGCTGCACATTATGTACACATAGGTGGAGCTCCTGAACCACAACTCCCTGTCCTTCTCAAGCAGCAGCCAGAAGGCGCGCAGGACCTGCAGGAAGCGAAAGACACAGTCGTGATGATCCACGATGACTTCAAGGTCCGGATTGTCCTCATCCGAAATCTCCTACGTTGTGTCGTACACACCAGGTATGTACTCAGAAATGCGGAGGGTCCGCAGCGACGTGGGAAACAGGCCCGCGAGCTCGGCTTCGGGGTCGGCCTCGATCCGGTCCAGCCGGCGCTTGAAAACGTTGAAGGAGCCGAAGAGGGCCTGGAGAGAGATGATGAGGTGCGTCAAATTGGTGAGCTTGTTGAGAGTGGTCAGGCACTTCTGTGGGCCGAAATGAGCCTCCTGGACGTACGAGACGTCGCCAAAGATGTTGTGCACCTCCCAGTCCAGCGCCAGGTTGCGGACACCACTTCCCTTCTCAGCAAGAAAACGGCTGAGGTCCCAATTATGGTTTATCTTCGAAAATGGTAACTCGAACTCGCATGATGCCTCGCCAGGCCCCCAGAACTTCAGGGCGTGGAGCTTGGATGAGTGGAATATGGACTGTTTCAGGCTCATGAGGTCCAGGTCCGCTACAAAAACATCGCAATCCGTAATCATTTTGATAGATTCGACGTATTCCGATCGCCACCTGAAATCTGCCACCCAGGCATCCTCAGTGACGAGATCGGCCTCCCATCGACCATTTGGCGTGTGGATTTCGAGTCGCTGCAGGGCAGGGAATCTATGGCCGAGGAAAATAGGTCTCAGCCATGATACAGTGCGGACACATGAATCAGGGGAGAGGTTGTGCTCGAAAAGAGCCACCCCATTCTGATCCATGAGGACGATGCGCAACTTAGTTAAGTGAGGCAGCACCAGGTCCCGGGTGAAGGGCCCGTCTAGCTGGCTTATCTGGGGGAAGACGAGAGTTCGTAGGTTCGGCACACGCGACAACATGAGCTTGAGTTGAGCGCCATTGATGTGGTGTCCGCAACGTCCACCATAGAACTCATTTGGCAGCTTTCGAGGACGAATCCCTGCCGGCCGGGTCCAGTTGTTTGTGTCATGGCAAAACGAAAATTTGAATTGCTTTGCGCTACTCCCTCGATATGCGGAGACCGAAATGTGCTTGACAAGAGACCCTAGACCGGGACTTGCTGACAACGTGGATAGGAAGCTGCTTGGTGATTTGAGGGTTGCGAATTGTGCGCATCGGTAAAGGAGGGTTGTTGCGGCCATATTGAATTTGCGCGAGACGAGGCAGACATTGCGCAAGGCCCTCCGATTGACAGCACCGACATAGCCAAAGACCATGTCGGGTTTATCGGCCTTGAGCTGGTCTTCATCGCTTCGGAAATTTGGGTCTGTCTTCTGCTCAGGAAATCCCGCGGTATCCAATGAGAAATAAACGAGGTGCTCGAACACCTGGAGGAGTAGCTCTTGCGGCACAACTTCTATGGGTGGAATGCAAAGACGAAGCGCCCTGGAGGATTGAAGTAGGTTTCCCTCTTGGTTTCCATCGCCTTGATGCTCTGGATGGTGGGTAACCGCAGGGTATGCGAAGTTGCGTTTGGAAGGGCGAAACTTTGTGTCCTCGAGACCAGCGTCGTCGTCTGTTGGCTTTGGAGGTCCGAGACTAGACATGATGGAGGCGCATGCGCATTGAGACAGACAAGAGGGTGCGATGAGGTCGTTTGTTCTTTGCGTTGGGTTAACAGAAATTTGTGGATCAAGTCGCCGTATGATGGTGGTAAGAGACTTGGACTGACAGACAGTTGATGGGAAGACGAGGTTTTTAAAGACCTGAGATTTCCACATGGCCAAGCTCGGTTGGTGTTGAGGTGAATAGAGACTAATGACTGTTGATGAGTAACACTGATCACACAATAGGGAATTGAAGCCGACGATAGAAGAGATTAAGGAAATCTTTTCAACCTAAATTTCACTTGCACACTCGAGAACAGGCAGTGTAAACGCTTGTGGATTTGGGCAATGGGCTCGCTGTCACCCGGATTCTTCACTTCCGAACTCTGTGATCTGATAACCTTGCAAATTTAGAATGCGCCAACCTCTCTCCTCTCCGATACTATGCGTCGATGGTCAGAGAAGATATCTAATCAGATTGAAAGAAGGTGGCAATTACATGCCAACCACATAGAGAGGTGGTTCAGGAGCTTGCCAGTGCATGGAGTAAAACCACAGTACATATCCCGTTTATGATGGCACTGCTATATCAGACTGCACTAGCTGGCCAGAGGCGTTTTGATCAATTCAGGCATCTTGGTTCTCTGCGGTTAGCTTGCACTGCAAGATATGACAGCTACATAGAGGGGGAAAAATTATCTATCAAGACGGAACTTACTGTGCTGGGCGACCTTTTCCAATCATATACGGGTATCAAATTGTTCTATTTGCTTGTACGTGCAAGACAGAGCTTTAAGAAACTGTGCTACCCTTGGCAGGGGCCCAGTTTCTCAGCCACTCCCTCCCCTTGTCCATATTCGGCCCTTCCGCCTCAGCAGCAGCAATACACCACTCCAGATCCCAAATGCCCTCCGAGGCGAGCACCTCAGCAACCGTGCGACGCTTCTGGCCGCCCTCATCCACACAGAAGTACATCGGCTTGCTCCGATCTTCAACCTCGGCAACGAGCGGCTTGACCTCCTGTATCAGCCCCGCCGCACCCCCGGCCGGGGCCTTGGGCTCCGCGCCGAAGTTCTTCCTCCCCGTCTTGCACCACTCGTTTGCGCACCAGGGCTTGTTGCAGCCGGCCATGAGCTGGGTCAGGTAGCGTCGCTCGATACGGCGGCGGAGGGCCTTGCCGTCCGGGTCATGCATGGATGCGTACAGAGGGCTGAAGCAGATCGAGCACAGGCCCAGGTCGTTACCGGGGCCCTGGCCCATCCGCGTGCCCGCGCCGATCTGACCCCGGGGCCCGACGCCGTGCAGCGTGCGCCCGCAGAGCTTGTCGCGGCAGATCTGGGGGGCCTCGCGATATTTCTTGTCGAGTTCGTGGTTCGCCGTGTGCGCCGCCATATCCCTCAGCCGTATGATCTTGCCGCAGAGGTGGCAATCCGTTGTCCTGGCGCCGTCAGCCCGCTCGTGAGGCGTGAGGCCCGAGATGGCTGTTTCGGCCTCAGAGGCGGGGTCTGTAGGGTCACCTTCCTGTGGGACTTCGAGGTGGCAGAATTGGCAGAGGATGAGTTTAGACGGGCAGACTGTGGTGTGGTGGCGAGCGAGGAGAGGGAGGGAGGGAAAGGTCTGGTCGGGCCCGCAGCTTGAGCAGGCATGTGGTGTGTGGAAGACGTAGTCGTGCTTGGATTTGCTCTCCACAGAGCTGCCATAGCTGTCGTCGCGATCGCAGTGCCAATGGTTCTGCCATTCTAAGGATCGCTTTTGGAAGACGTTCTTGCAGCGCGGACAGGCAATATTGTTCCGCAGGCAGAAGTTCTCATGCATAAACATGGTTCGTTTTGGTACCCACTGGAGACAGTTTTTACACTGCTCGTCATCCTCTGAGTGCTCTTGCGTATTTTTGAGGGGTTCTGAAGGTGTCTCTTCTGGGGCGGCTCGGACTCTCAAATTGAAAGGCCGTGGGCTTGTGGGTTGAGTGGCTTGATCGTTGGGCGAATACCCATGGACTGATATACGCAGCCCATCTGCACCATCCAGCTCAGCGTTCCGCGGGGGCAGCACTATCTTCTTTGACCCTTGCGCCGGAGTCGTGAAGTCCCCGAAAGCGTGCTCACAGTCGCGAGGTGGGACACGAGAGCGAGCGGATCGGGGACTGACGAACAGATCGATCTCATCTCCGTCCTGTATCCCGCTCAATCCTATCTCCAAATCACGGCTCTTGTCCCAGGAATCCAACTCGAAATCAACGTAGTCGCCCCCTACTACCTGGCCTTGGACTGGCTTCCAGATATCGATTGTCCCGCCTATTGAACTGGCATCGGCTGTCCCTGGAGCTTTCTGTGCCTTGGCCATGATCTGGCGAACTGTCTCACGAGCTTGCTCTTCATTCAAAGCTTCGATATCAACTTGAAGGTCGGTATCGACGACGCAGATCCCGTCTCCTTCAGGCTCGAACTTATCCACCAAAAATTGGAATGTCTCGCCTTTCACGCCGCGGACGGATAATATGGCATCCTTGGTCAAGGTTGTGAATGCACCTCGCATGTGTCGCTCCAACAGTGCTTTCCAGTCATCGGGATTGTAGCCGGCCTCCAACGGCCGCAGCCGGACGTATGTGCCTTTTGGGAGCACTTTGGCCTCGACCTTAATCTGTGGCCCTCCAGAGTCTCCATTTGTACCCGTCATATCTATCGCATTCTCCGCATCGTTCCCATCTTTCAAGCCTGACGCATCGATGTCCAATGCTTCGACCAAATACGGGCTCAGGGCAACTTGGCCTTCCTCGGCTGAAAACTCGCGTATTCCGGCGTATACTGTGTTCCCGTTGTCCGGGTTGACAAGGCGGAACATGAGAGGGTTCGGTAACTGGCCGGTGAAACCCGCCAAAGAGTCCGAGTACTCAGGTCTTGAGGCGCGAACGTATGGATTCGATGGATCGTAGGACGAGCCGAAATTTCTGGCTTGTTTGGTTGACTCGGAGAGGAGGTTTTCGAGTGCGGACTGGGGGAGGCGGATCTTGTCGCCCTCGAGGCCTCGTGACGTACGCTCGGATGGAGAGGCAACATTGTAGGATGCTGACCACTGGAGGCTAATCGGCTGGTCTGCCATCTTGTACAATTGTGCAAGGGTCGAGGTCGTGGAAGGCCCTGCACCTGTGGTCGTGGTGTCTGAAAAGGTGCAGATGGAGTGAAGGTTCAAGGGAGGTCGGAAATGGTGGCAAGTTCGAGGCGGTCGTGGACGACGAGCATGGCCGAGCTAGGCCGAAGAAATGTCGAGTATGCGGGTTATTCCATATTTCGAGACATGCGATGAGAGTGAGTAAGGGTGTACCGAATTGTCTGCTCGGTCAGCTTTGTTGGAGGCGTTTCTCTCGAATTCCAATCACCTGCAGCACCGGGCGGCCCAAGTCGCAGGCAGATCTGCTATCGTCATCTTTTCCGGGGCGTTGGTGCGGCAGCGTGGGGGCAGGCAAAAGTTCGGAGCCGACGTCGGCGAATCGGAGAAAGGAGGGTTTCGATGACATATCAATTGGACTACTGGTACAAGGAAGTGACGGTTGCTGCTATCTCGTCCAGAATGAGTCAAGCAACACCACAGAAACAGCCGACGACAGCCCATGACCCATCAGCCAGCCGTCTGATGGATGGGTGTGATGCGACGCATACGATCCGCAGTCTATTCCTGTCTGGTTCTTCCCCACGTCGCCTGGGTGTTTCCAGCCATCTCAGGGTTGCACTCGACGGGCCGTCGTTCCCTTTCCCTTCCCGCGTCTTTCGGTCTCGCTCTGTCTGACTGGAAAGGGTCCTGCATGAAACATCTCTGAGCAGACATCAGACCAGGGTCCAGCCCCCAAGCATCCAAGCATCCAAGCACCCGACCACCATCAGCTCTTTGCCACTCTGCCAGTCAGCGTGCACCTCTGCATCAGCTGCAGCTCCTGTACAACGGTGCAGCACACGCGCATCTATCTACCCACCTATCTGTCTCATCTTCCCCGCAATCTTGACAGCGAACCTGCGACAGAAAGGGACAAGCCAGATGGTGTTGCAGGGGACGTCAGGTGTCATTGGCCAAAAGCTGATCTGACTCTTGATGTTGTGAGGCCCAACCCGCCGATTCTGCACGTTTTTGCGGGGAATGACAAGTCCGAGATGAGGCTGGCCCGACCCCGACGGTGCTTACGCCGCGCCAAGCTGACCGTGGAGTGTATCTGAACTGTCAGGCCCCAGTCTGGACGGTCTGGATCGAGAAAAAGGCGCGACAGAAACAGCAACCCTTTCGGCCCTCCATTCGGGGGATCGACACTCATCCCTTACCCGGCCAAAACTTCCATTGAGTGCCAAGTCGCTCCCAAGCCCTGCCAAGCTGGAGCTTGACCTCTGCCTCTTCATCCGTTTGGTTGGGAAGCTGTTGAGCCCACTCCAGCAAAACGTCTCACAGACTAAGAGGTGACATCTAGCCTGCATTGCCGTCTTGGGTCGGAGGCGAACCAGCTCAGTCTGGACGACAGCTCCTGCAACGCAACGCAACACAGCAACTCTGCTCTGCATCTCCAGTGACACGACAAATAGGATCTCCACGCGCGACTTTAATATCTCTCACCGCTCTTCAATCGGTCGCTGGCGCATTCCGTCTTATACAAACAAGGCCATCGCGCTGCACCATCCCGTGCTACTTGAACGCTTGATTCATCAACCCCCGGACCTGTCAGCACAACACCCGAGACACCCTCAACTCCGCCGAGCATCTTCAATATCCAGCAATACCAAGTCACAAGCCACCTCTCAACCGCTTATTTGCGAACACTCTGCCCTCGAGCCCGGCCATCTCAGCTCCTGGATGCCACATATCCGGCGCATCTGCTGATCCCGCACGCCAAATGTATCTGCCTCTCACAGCCACCTCTCTCTGTGAGGCCCGACCGCACCAGAGCACCCACTCGAGCGGCGACTCTGGTGTCAGGCGCATCCTCGCCCCCTTTCTTGAGCTCTTACCGGTAGCCAGCAGCAGCAGCGTTCCCCTGTCACCGGCTGCATGTAGCGATCCCGTCATGACCACGATCAGCCACGACCATGATCACGGCGGCGGGGGCGGGGGCGGGGGCGGGGGCGGCCACGTCCTGCCAGATGAGATCCAGGAGGGCACATTGCTCTTCCTTCTTTCCAACCCCCTTCTACTCTCCCTTACAGTCGCTCACTTACCGCCATCTGCCACCGTGAGCCTTGCAGCAACCTCCCGGGCCTTCCGGAACTTGATCCGTCACACGCCTGGTGTCTTCCGACGGCTTGACCTCACTCAGGTCAAGTCTGCCCGGTTTGACATTGAACCCATCGATCAAGGGGGCGAAGTCTGGCGGAGCGTGCAGCTTGACGAGAACCTGACCGAAGACGAGTGAGCTTACCCTGAACATCGATCGCATCCGGCATCGTACTAACTTTTGGCGAATAGCTTCTACTCCGGACCCCTTCGTGGGATCTTTGGGGCCCTCCGTCGACAACAGATCCTGCGAGATGTGTCAACACTAATCCTAGATGGTCTCTCGGTGACTGCTGAATTGGTTCACGAGATCATCACCGACCCCTCGTACTCCGTGCGTATTCTTTCTCTGCGGGAGGTGAAGAACCTGAATGAGCCGAAGCTGCGTGCTGCATTGCAGATGGCAGTCCGTCCCAGTCGGCCGGAAGGTATGCCGCGGCTGAAGGGTCTGTACATCTTCGGCGCCAAGGACCCGCCCTGTTTGACCGGGGATACCGCCGCGATTGGGAATGGAGGCAACGCCACGGCTGCTGGATGGAACCAACGTTCTCACCAGGCCCTATCTGACGTCCTACATCAGCCAAACGACTTGTGGTATGACCGCAAAGGCACAGTTGTCCCGCGCCCTGTTCCAACGGAGTGGGCATCCACAATACTTGCATGCGCAGGACTGATCTCCTTCGATGCGGTCATGTGCCGCGGCCCCAGGCATTTCAACTCCCCAGCGTTTGGCCAAGTTAACATCGGCCCGAGCAGTCCTCCGTCACCTCAGGTCCCTTCCAGCTGGGCAGTCGCGACGCACGCACTGGACGGATGCGCAGGCTGTGGAGCAGCACCAGAAGCTTGGACGGTATGGGGCGAATCGGCCGGTACGGACGGAGACGACGACACGTGCCGATTCCCTCTCCTCGCACCGCCGCCGCTGCACAGCAGCAATATCAGAGTTGCTTGTTGTCCGTCAGGGGCTGATGTGACATCACCGCGAAGCGGTGGATCGACCAGAACCGAACAGAGACGATTCATTGCCAGGTGCATGGAGTGTCTTCGTGACCGCTACTGCTGGGGATGCAACAAGTGGTGGTGTGAGAAGTGCTACGTGCCTGGGCAGATGGACTCGCATGTCGATGGACTCTACTTCAAGGTACGAGATGGTCTCTGTGACGAGTGCGTCGGAGTAGACGACGAGCTTTTCGGTGGCCGCCTTTCCGACACCCCACGCTTCGAGAAGTGAGATCGTGTGGCTGGTGCGGGAATATGCCTCGGAGAGTGCGAGTGTCGACTCCAGGAAAAAAGCACAACCAACGACCTTCCCTCCTCAGATCGCCCCCGCCACATCCTGAGGCCGACGAAATTGTATGCGATGGTTATGCCCCCCTGCTTGCTACGGCACGCAGGTACCTTACTTTCTTGCTTTTCCTGCCTAATCCCGCCACCCTGATACTTTGTTGAAGCTAGTCCATCTCATCTTAGACTCTGCTGACGCGTCTTACATCCCAGGCTCGAATGGCCAGGAGTTGCTGGGAATGCGGGCTTAATGTGAGTTGCATCGTTTTCGATGGCCGGCCGAGAATGTGTCCAGGTCCGGGGCTAATGTCTTGGCGATAGTGCTCGACTTGTATCGACCGAACTCAGCGGACTTGCCGTAGCTGTCGTGGCGGGTATTGTACCATACATAACGAGGGCTCGACGAGCGAAAAATGTGACTGTGAGTTCCGGTTGGTCGTGTCCGGCTTCCAGTGTTTAGTTGCTAACCCTCGTTCTCACAGGGTGCTCATCCCGCCGCCCTTCACGTCGTTGAATAGAGCGTCTGATGGACGGGGCTATTCGTGGGGGCACAGAATCAGTCATATCCAGTGACAATACTGACCCAATCTGATCGACATATTGCAAGATGTCGGGCTTCGCGACAGCAACGGTTTGGTTCTTGGAAGCTCGCACCACCGTATAATGGGGTTTCTCATCCGACAACTCGCTCTGGGTAGCATCAGGTACATACCATTCATGACAGTAATACCTCCCCACCCGCGCGACTTACGGCCGCATAGCCGTGGTGGATCCACAGGAAATGGGCTTCGTCGAAGTTCGAATATAGAAGTGAAGCTCGTGGTCATCTGCACCGTTGAGCAGTGACCAATCTGGCAGATTGATACAAAAGGGAGTGACAGCGTTTCTCATGATCTTGGCATATCTATACCCACACAGTCTCTTCACTTGTACGTTTCAGGCTAAGATGGCATTTCCTTCCGGTCAGCGTTTTATTTGGCAAGGAAGCGGACACCCCTCATGTACCGGCCAGCTTTGCTGGCCTCTCCGGCAAACCTTCTGCTCGGCTGTATTAGCAATACAATCTCCCAATCAAATACCACTTCTGTCTTTGACACAGCGGCCCCATATTCCGGCGGTTAGTGTGCCGGATCCCCACAATTTAATTCCTCCGCGTGCGGTAAGCTCCTTATTATACTTAAGCAGTACGCGCAATAAGCTTAATGAGGCGGAAGGTACGTCATGCATGGAGGCATCTTACTCATTGCTGCGCTTCTCGTTCCCCAGGTGCAAACGACCACCAGCTCGTAGATGCAAGCCAGAGTAGTTTTAATGTCAGGATTGATGCTTTGATTCGAACCGTCTCCTCGTTTCATGTTTCGTCAGGTCCTGGAACCAAACGGGACAAACAAAAAGTTCATCCAACTGTCTGACTTGAAGATACAGCACCGAAGAATTAGGAATGTGGAGCAAGTGCCAGGGATCTAGCGAGACTCATCCCGTCCGCAGTTTTTCACATAGACTTATCGACTTTCGTGGCATATCAAAATTTGAAAACCCAATGATACTCCCGAGCTGCCAGATTCGTCTACGCTGCTCGCATTATCATATTGTGGCCCACCGTCAAAGAACCGCCTTCGACCACCATAATCTCTGTGGAACTCAGGCCTTCCCGTCTTTGGAAGTCCTGAAGGTCCAGTGCGTGGCTGTCAATCGTGACCTTGAGATAATGGAATGTCATGGACGAATTGCGTTGTCCGATGGTAACGCAGATGCGCATTTATGACACCTGCCAAGACATGCGGACGCGCGCAAACAATCTGTTTTCCAAAGAAGGAAGCCAAGAAGAGAGGGCCCTCGCCAACTGGCCTTGTAGCCCGCCCATTGATATCCTAGGGACGTGGTGGGCGCGGCGCCGTCTATATCCCATTCTTGCGGGTAAGGTGGAGTATTTCGGCGAGCACCTGGGCGCCGCCAAGGCCGGGTGCTCTAATTCATAATACGTGATTGGCCTCACATCCAGAAAGCTTACGACGCCCTACCGGGGCACGGCGCGCATGCGGCTCCAGGAACTCCCCCACTACCCGCATCCTTGCATGTTGGCAGGGAATAGCATGGGGAGCAACGGGGCAGAATATTTAGCTAAGGGGCATGCAGATGAAATCCGTCAAATCACAGGGGTTGTGATTTTGTTTACGCGTCAACGTTTCATTGCTCAGCAGGGCCTGCTTGATTGTTTTCCCGTCCTCCTCCTGGACTAGTACCGTGGAATTGACGGGAACCCGCAGCTTTGCTTTTGCCTCTGCTAGCACCGCACGCCAATCACTGCTCCCTGATTGCTCATCTGCCGGAGCAAGGTGCCTAATGGGGAATCTCTGGGGACAGTATGCTTATATTATACGTCTTATGGATCTCGGACTTGTCTAGAACTAGATCTAGGGTCGTAGATCATCCGCAAGGACTAGTGTACTGTCAAGATATCTAAGGGGCCTGGGCACATGCTTGACCGGTGGCCCACCGTGATAGTGACCTGTTGTGATATTGTATCGGAGGACATGGTATCGAAGTACAGGCCTAGATCATGTCGTGTATATCACCTGCCTCGTAAGGAAAAGCTTTGCTGCTTTGAGGCAGTGGGCGTCATATTCCGCCTCCGGGCACTCAAGTGTCGTCAACTAACTCGTTGCACGAGTGATGTCTTGGCAGGAGGCGATCAAAGACCATGACGACGCAAGGAGGGGTGAGGGGCTGACTATGAATATATAAGGTCCATGGAGGAATCGAGACAGAGACATTTAGTTCCGAGTCTTTATCCTCACTCGCCAGAGGCAAACGGTCCAGTCGTTCTCTCAGCTTTCCGCACAGTCTCTACGATAGTAGTCGAACAAAACAATTTCACCCACCATGCGTTTCTCATCCGTTATTGCCAGCGCCATGGCGGTGACCATGGCCACTGCCCACCACGACCATGACATCAAGAGAGAGCAGGCCATGCGCCGCACTCTTCTTGAGCACACCAAGAAGGACCTGAGCCACTGCGCCGCAAAGATCAGGAGGAACGGCCTCGAGGCTCGCAATGTCAAGCGCCGTGCAGACCAAGCTGCTGCTCTCATCGAAAAGAAGGGCTTGATGAAGGGTGGTAAGTAATACTCGAATCATTATGTTCACCTTACATGCTGGGTATAGTAAGTTGAAACTGATTTCACATACTTTAGTCCGTGATCTCTCTGCCCTGAATACCTCCCACCTTTCGGGCGAGGACTATACTCTCAACACTCCCGAGGAAACCCTCTTTGCCAGCAATGCGTCATGCGTGCTCAGCCCTGAGGTCACCGAAGGCCCATACTATGTCGCAGGGGAGTTCATCCGCGAGAATGTGACCGATGGACAGGCTGGTGTGGATCTTCACCTAGAACTTCAGGTTCTGGACGTCAACACTTGCGAGCCTATTGCCGACGCCTACACTGAGATCTGGGGTGAGTACATCTAATTATGTAGTCTTAAATCTCATGGAAATATCGAAAACTAATCAATTTCTCACAGCCTGCAACTCTACCGGTGTGTACTCGGGCGTTTCGGCCAATGGCAACGGCAACTCAGCCTCCGACACCACCAACCTCGACGCGACCTTTGCGCGCGGCATCCAGCCGACCGACACGGACGGCGTTGCCAGCTTCGACACGCTCTTCCCGGGCCACTACACGGGCCGCACGACGCACATCCACGTCCTGGTCCACCTCAACGCCACCGCGCGTGACAATGCCACCCTCCTGGACACGACCGCCTCGCACGTCGGGCAGGTCTTCTTCGACCAGGACCTCATCTACGAGGTCGAGGCCACCGGCGTCTACGTGACCAACACGCAGCAGCTCACTCTTAACGAGAACGACGGCATCCTCCAAGAGGAGGCGGCCACCAGCGACCCGTTCGTCGAGTACGTCCTGCTTGGCGACACTGTTGAGGATGGTCTGCTGGGCTGGTTGGCATTCGGTATCGACCCTACCCTGTCCAAGAGCGTCAACGCTGCTGCTACTCTGTACGAGACTGGAGGTGTGCAGAACAACAACGGGGGTGGTGGTGGCGGTCCCGGTGGTCCTCCTCCTTCTGCCTAAACTGCCTGAGCAGTCGGATTGCAGAGAACAGACGCGCGGTAAAGAGAAAGTGGATTTGACTTGTCTTCTTCCCTATGATTTCATTTCTGTTTCGGTCCGCTGCTTTTTGCGGCGGGTAGGAGCGCCGTTCAATGTCTATAAATACTTGAAAAATAAAAGCTGTACTTGTCTATCTTCAGTCCAAAACTAGGAAACCTTTCTGGTCATCTTATTGATCTCCATCACGAACTTCCATCCTCACGAGAGAATGATGTTGGGCTGCCCTCCTTGACAACCTGGCAATTGCCCAGAGCGAATATCCTGTCGAAACCTGCAATAGAGTCGAGGCTATGGGTGACAGCGATAACCGTGTAATTAGCGAAAACTTTCTTCATGACATCCATAATGGTTTGCTCCGTGTCTCTGTCCACGCTCGAGGTAACCTCATCCAGAAGCAATACACCTCCTGTATTTCCATACTGCTGCCGGATCCGCGCTCGGACGATTGAAATGACAAGGCTGAATAGCTGCTTTTAACCTTGTCTGAATGCATCCTTACGCATCTCTGCTTCCAACCCTCCAAGATCCTGGATAATGGACCACAGGCCCACCTCTTCTAAGGCATATTGGCATTCCTCAACTGTGCTCCTTGAATAAGGATCGAGTGCGGTCTTGAAGCTCTCGCCACCGGCGAGAAATACCATATCTTGAGGCATGGCAATAACCCGCTGTCGAAGCGTATCCCGGTGGATCCGCTGAAGAGGATTACCGTCGATGGTGATAGTGTCCGCTGTCCGGGATGTTGGATCAAGGAGACGCAGGAGGAGGAGTATCAAGGATGACTTGCCGCTTCCTGTCCTTCCAATGATCGCCACTTTCTTGCCAGCTCGGATATGCATTCGAATCTGCTTGAGGACCAGAACCCTTTCATTGCCGAAGTCCTTGTACTTTTCTTCCTCATAAGATGCATCGACTCCACGGAGTACAATTTCACCCCTTTCTGGCCAGGTCTCCGCCGGCCGCAGGTCTTCACCAGCTCTGCTCTCACTCCCGGACTGCTCGCCAAAATCCTTCAGCCTCTTCACCGCGCCAAGACTCATTTCAACGTCTACCCAGCTGTGCACGCACGCGTTCATCATGTTTCCGAGTTCCATCAGCGACACCATGCCCGCACCGACGAATCCTGCCCGCCCAGAAAACGAAACCACCTGCGTCGCCAGGACCGTAACGGAAACAGCAATCGCGGCGACGATGAGCTTCAGCACGAGCGCAAGCCATGCCTGTGACATCGACAGGAGGTATATGGGTCTTATGCTGTCGTCGACACGCGCGTAGTTCTGAGCAATATAGCGCGGCAGCCAGCCGAAGGCGCGGATGGAGGCGATGCCATGTAACACATCCTGGAATTGGGGCGTACAGCGGGCTCTTGTTCTCGAGGCCCAACAAGCGAAGCTGCCTTGATGTCCTAAGAAAGAACCGCGAGAGCGCGGAGACGAATACTATGATGACTTGGTAGGCAAATGCCACAAAGGGGGTGCCGATAGCGACCACGACGGCCTGGCCTGCTGCTGCGAACAAGGCGAGCAGACCGTTGGACATGGTTTTGGGAAGCGAGAAATCGACCAGGTTAATATCCTGAGAGAAGAGGTTGACAGTTACGCCCTGATCCGTCTTTGTGAAGTGTTGCAACGGAGCGCCTATCAGGGCTTTGACGGCTTTCAGATGTAAGACTGAGCCGCCTACTTAAGCCATACCCATGTCGGTACTTGCGACGTAACGGCCCATGGTAACGAGGCCCGAGAGCTGTAGAAGGGCATAAATGCTGAGGTAGACGTTGTTTACATGGGATTGGGAGCCGGGAATGCGGAAGCTGTTGTCGACCCAGTACCGGAGAAAGACCGTGCCAGCATTCCAGAAGAAACCCCACATCAAGCCTGAGAACGGGACAGCGAGGATAAGAAGGTGCCCAAAGGAGCTGAAGTAGTGTGCGTAGACTGAGGCATCGTTGAGCTTGCGGGTGGGATCCTTTTCGTCCTTGTGCTTCAGCTCCGAGGTAACATCCATGGAGACGTTGGAATCTGCAACGTCAACTTGCTGGATAGGCCTGTACTCGTCATGCGTCAGTGTTGATAAGACTTTATTGTCACCAAGAACCCGCCCGGACTAACTCTGGTACTCCAAACCGCCTTCTGAGTTGAGGACGATAACATTTTGGGCAAGGGGCAAATATTGGATCGAGTGCGTACACCATACTATGGTCTTCCTCCGGCGGTGGAGAAAGCCACCTGGGGCAAACAGCCGTGACACGATCTTATCTGCAGTAGGCTTGTCGAGGCCAACAGTACAGTTGTCCAGGATATAAATATCAGCACTGAGATACAGCGCTCGCGCGAGACTGACACGCTGCCTTTGACCGCCACTAAGGCCGATACCACTGCTTCCGATAGGAGTATCATCTGCCCTTGGCAGTGAACAAAGGTCATCCTTAAGCAAGACTGTTTCCAGGACCTCTTCATAAAGTTGGCCGTCGAAAGGCTCGACTCCGACTACATTAGATCGTATAGAGCCATTGAGGAGGAATGGTTTTTGGTCGCAGTACCCAATTCGAGTTAAATCCTGGAGCAACGTGATTTTTCCGTCTGAGAAAGGGACTTCTCCCAACAGTGCTTTGCAGAGAGTTGATTTGCCCGCAGCTACAGGCCCAGTGACGATCGTCAGGCTGGATTTGGGGAGGGCCAGGTCGAGATGCTTCAGCTGCCTTCGCTCTTCGGTCCAGCCGAAGCTTGCATCTTCCAGAATGACAGCCGCGCGAGCATCTTCTATTGCAGTAGCAGGAGAGCTCTCGAATTTTCGAGAATCTGACTTTGCTTCAAGGTGCAGAAAGGTTTGAATCCTTGCGATACATGCGAATGAAGCTACAATACCGGGTGCGTGTTGGAACAGCTGAGTTAAAGGACTTGTGATCAGAGCCTTGTACGACAAACTGCAGAATGCTTCCTCCATGCTCAGCTTTCGGCCAGCCCAGAAGAAAGTGGCCACTGGTGCGAGAAACATGGGTGTGAAGGCAGAGGTGATGTAGATGACGAGAAGAATTCTGTATGAGCTCCCGACACGTTGCTCGTCCTCTCTGTATTTCTGTAGCAGCCCGACGGTCTACTCCGAAAGACCAGAGATCTTCAGAGACTTCATGTTCGCCACCACAGCAGTGGTTAATTGGACTTTGGATTTGGTATATTGTGCCTACATCGCCATGGCGGGGCTGGCGAACTTGGCGATGAAAGACGTGCTCACGACGCTTGCTGACACCACCAGAATCGGCGTGATAAACGCGGAACCGAGATGTCTGTGTAGAAAACAAGACGCGATGATCACCTCGACGGTATTTGCCCATAGAGAGTGGAAGGAGGATAATCCCCCGGTTATAATGCGCTCGACATCCGTGCTCATGAGCGTCAGAACATTTGTATCCAGCTGAGTGGAATTGAGCTCTGTCAACTTTCGAAAGATGGCTGTGACAAGGGCGCTCCTGGCCTTGCTGATTGCGTGGAAATTAAGCCAAGTGAACACCGAGCTCGACAAAGCCAAACCGACATATATGGCTATGCTTGCGAGGATGAGATCATACGCAGTGTTTCGGTTCGAGAGCGGGTCGGACCCCAGATATCTGATCAGTTGCTCGATGAAGAATGGTTGGCAGAATGAGAAAGCCACCATGATCAATCGGATAGGGATGAGCTAAATCATTGACCAGGATATGAACCTGAGAAGAATAACCAACAGACCCCTCTTTGGGAACTGCTGTGATTCTCGCCATTCATTCTAGAAGTGGCCAGCTTGAATGCCAGCTGAGAGTCCCGAGTCTAGAGGATAGAGATCGTTGGCGTCAAGAATTTTTGTGCTGCCCAGTGATAGAAGGGGGTATACCCACGATACAAAAAGCAGGCTGTAAAGACCGCTCGTCTCTTCAGGACTGGAATCTTGTTGCGTGGGCTTCAGCCAGCGGCTCTTTGGTACAGCCTCCAAGACGGCAAGCGACGCCGATCCGGCTGTGGATAGCGTGAATAAGATGGAGTAAAAATGTACTCCATAGACCAGCCAATTTGTTCGAGTTTGGACCAAGTTGGATACCGTGTTGCACGAAAGGTAAGAGTTGAGGATAAGCGACGTCCTCATTGATCGATGATGTTCCAGATACGATAGGCAAGCCACCACAGGTGAAGTCAGGAAAGCAAAGATGGCCGCGGCCAGCCTAGCCTTATGTGCAGGGTCACTTGCTTGCTGGGAAACAAGAAGTAACAGACTCAGGTTTAGGGCACCAACAATTGATATGGCAACCTGGTAACATTTTTTCAGTGTTTGTCAAGAAGAGAACTCAAAATTTGAACACACGGCTTTGGCCGCATTTACTCACGAGTTAAGTCAAAGACAGGAAAAACCTCTGAAGAGGTCCGGCTTGTTGCAGAGGTACCATATTCGGCATGAAGACAAGAGCAAGAAGCTGGCTGAAGGTACCGCAGAAAAGATGACAAGATGGAAGAGAATAGTGAATTAAAGTCTCCTCGGCAGCCTGATACAAATGGTTCTAGAGAGAAGTCATTAAGATATTCTGTGAAGATACCCGTATTTGCGATAGAGAAGTGGTTTGCCTCGAGTCGAAGAAGGTGTTGGCGGGACTGCGAAAGCATTTGGAACCCAAAAGGTTCCCGCGTATCCATAATTGGAAAGCCAGCGTGGACTGTTGTGACAATGATAAATGGGTTGTGACGTTATCAATCTCGACATTCTGCTAGAAGTGATTGCAGAAGCCCGCTTATTGGTGCTGATATTTGAAGCGGCTGGAATTGAGCAGGCTGATGCCGTCCGCGTAGGCTGGCCGGCGAGCCAAGAGTGGAACTGTTGGTGGACGGAACACTGTGCAGTGCCGGCCACACGGAATAGGAAGGACGTCATAATTACACCTCTTATTGGTTTGTACTTTCCATCCGACCCCCAATCTTTTGTTTCTGATGCACAAGCTGATAAGGCATGTATTGATAGCGGACATTTCAGGATAGCAGGGGACTCCTAAGGCCGCGAATCTGCCGCGAACGCTGCCGATCCAACTTAGTCGCACGCAATCAATTGCCGCCTTGTGGCATGGTCTCACAAGACATAACATTATCCAGCTGCATCAATTCAAAGACCGAAGATGCGATCGTCTTTCGTTGCCCCAGCAACATTGACCGAGCTTACTCCCACCCACTCAGACTCCAGGGCCTGCTGCCCGTATCCCACTGAGCCGGCTCACTGCTCATTTGAAATACCAACTCTGACGCAGTCGTCAGCTCAACATGAGTCAGCCACGATCTGTCCAGAGGTCGTCGATCCAAAGTGACCGACTGTGGATAAAAGGACGTAGCAGAGAGGTTATCTGCTCTGACAGTCAGGACATTTTGGAAAGGGGTGCCTGAGAGTAGTGTCACACGAAGCTCCGGGAATCGTGGCGCTCCCAGCAAGTACAGAGGCTGTCCAACCACCGGGTAGAAGCCGATGAGGTTGAAGATTAGCCAAGAAGGGATAGCACCCGCGTCTGTGTTGCCCGGGTATCCGTTCCGCTTGTCACTGTCTGCACGTATCATGTCAGCACATTTAAGGCTGCATTCAATACTCGCTCAGGAGGGAATGGCACATACAAAACTCATCAACAATAGCCCGCGTTTGGTTGGCAGTCTTCCATTGATAGCCGGGGACATAATTGTATAGGAACGGAATCAAGAAAGAGGGCTCGTTCCCTGGATTATAGATTGAAGTGCCAGCGTCGTTATTCTCCCCGCGGCTTGCGCCAAAGCCTGGGAGGAATGAGGCATCAAGGCGTCGAATGAAGGCATCATCACCACCCATTGACGTGATGACCTTGCTCATATCATGGGGTGCGGCTGAAAACCCGGTCTCCCAGACTGTAGCTTCGTAGATATCGTCGTTCCAGCTTTGCTTGGTTAGCCATGCCTGACACAGCTCCGTATTGGCAAGTTTAGAGCACATAAGTTTGTACATACCCACAAGATGGCGTGCATTGAGACGGATCGTAGTTTGTCGAGTTCCACGTCCCATCAGCGTTCCGCGGCGCCGGGAATCCAATAAAGTCGCCCACGTCCTCGAGCGTCTTGTTCGCGTCCATGTTCCACTGATTCTGCCACCAATTCGATCGCTCCAGGAGCTCATTCTGCTCGCTTTCGGCCTTGCTGAGTCCCCTCGAGATAGTCCAGATCGAGAAATCGTTCTGGGAGTACTCAAGGCCCCGGGAGATACTCCTAGAGTTGTTGCGGGTGATGTAGTTCAACGAGAGATAGTCCTCGAGGGCGCCGCGGCCATCTTTTGTTGCGCCGTCTGAGGTCACGGAGTCGGCGTTCCGATTTGGAGGCACCGTTGCATCTTTGATCCTGTGGTGGGTCAGCGGCCTCAAATCTTTTATGAGAAGGGCTGAGGAAGACTTACACGGCTCGGTATGCCTCTTCCCAGTCAATTTCACCCAGCTCGCCCAAGCCTTCCTCGCCGGTCGGGGATTGGACGCTCTTCACAAGCGCATCGCCCAGGACTATATCTGCGTGTGTACCTCCCTGAACTCGACCGTTCCAATTTCCGGCTCTTCCTGCAGGAAGCCAGCCTTCAAAGTAGAATATGTTAATTAGGCTTCTCACGATGCGGCTGTAAGTACCTGTGTAGAGGAGGTGGTACATCGGAAGGAGAGATCGATACGTATCCCACAGTGTCTGCCATAATAGTGTAAGATTAGTCCTGGAATGAACCTACTTTCGGACGAATTCTTAGTGTTTGACTTACATAGTGGTCATCAAAATAAGGAAATGAATCATTCGACGTCCAAAGCGGGATCTCTCTCGTCTTGTCGGTGGGTAGAACGGCAGTGTGGTACAAGGCGGTGTAAAGCATTCGCTTTAATGTGTCATTCTGCGCCTCAGGGCTGTCACCATCAACCACCTCAACCGTGCTAAGGACCTTTGACTCCCATTCTGACCTGGCCTGCTCGACCAGATCATCAAATGAGGTCGTGTCGGGCATTTCGCTAGCAACGTAGGTGCAAGCCTGCTCGGCGGATATGTGGGACACGCCGACCTTGCTCTCTATCACTGCGCCCGAGCCATTGGTCGAAGATGTTGACGATGGTGTCCAGCTGAAGAGAGCGGCGAGACCCATCTTGTTGCCGATCTGCGTATATGCATCAACGTAGGACCTGACCTCGGGAGTTTCGGTGGGAGGCTCGAAAAGATTATACTGCCAAAAGAGTGTGCCTGTCCCATCGACCCGATTGGTGCCAACCGCTCGAACGTACTCGTTACTCGGAACCAAATTGTCTGGCACGGTAAAGTTCCCACAGAAGTGGATATCGTATAAACCAATGTTTGGCCAACCCCCCGCATATGATGCTTTACCATAGTAAGAAGGCCCTGAAGGCCCTGATCGTATGTGTATCTCACCTTGAAAGTAGTTCTGGGAGTAGGTTTGAGTGCCCGGCTGGTAGGCCGGGAGGACGTGTGTCAAGTCTACCAGCACGTGTGCATCGTTCTCCGTCTGGGTCTGAGAGATATCCGGCGTTGAAGGCAGCGAAAAAGTCTGATTCTGGCTCTGCGTGGGAAAGGTGTAGCGAACAAGACTGGTGTGATTCGAGGCAGTGATCTCGATTTTGACGTCGTTGAGGAGTGTGGTTGTGAAGTAGCCGACCGAAGCACTCTCTGTGTCAAGAGATCGGTTCTGCCAGTATGTTCGGTTGTCTCCAAGGTTGACGCCTGCTAGGGTTCCCAACAGAGGTGTTTGGGACACAATACCGTCTATCCGAGAGTCTTAGACATGTACTCTTACGGAAAAGCCCATTGCGCTGCTTTCATATTGTAAATACTCACATGTGGGGTCACCACCGGTGCCAGAGACGTGCATCATGCTCACTGCCGTGAAGTTCCCGATGGGGCTGTATCCTCCATTGTGGTCTGTCTGGGTCCCATCAGGTAACCCCAAATAGCTCGTATCTATTCCAGGCTTCGCCATGCCGTTCGGGAGGCATGGCCCGGGGAAGACATTGCCTGAAGCGATGTTGCTCAACAGGTTTGGTCCCGCAGTGCCAATCAAGGGATCCACGTAGTCCGTCAAGCGGCCTTGGCCCAAGATGATGAGCCCTGATCCGAGCAGCGCGACAGCTTCTGTTTCTTTCCACATCGTCGTGGATGACAGGTATTTGAAGCGACGACAGACTTTGATGATGATCGCGGGGTGAGCTTGAGTAGCGAATTCGGGTCACTTGAGTGCGGACATGATGGAAATTGGTGCGGAGATTGTTAACGTCCTGTACCCTGGCCAAGCTATGCGGGATCCCGGCCATCGCCAGGAAGAGGAGTGATGTTCTGTTGTACCGGATGGAGCGGTCGCTGCAGCTACCTAGGTACCGAAGAATATGTGTACACGGTTGTATCGGCATGTGCCACTCGTGACACAGCAGCGCAGATAGCATTTTACTGAGTAAATGCAGAAATTCCTGTGCATGTCCAATTGCCCTCCTCACTCCCCAAGTGACTGGCCTCGGGGGTGAGGGGTTCGTCAATTGTGTGGGTGATTTTGTCAAGTTCGTTCCGAGGTTGATGTGCCCTAACGACCGATCGTCTGATCGATTAGCTCCAAATGTTGTTTAGTCCAGATCCCCCTCGCTCTTGGGACGTAAATCAATGTTTTCAAACGTCCAGGTGCAATAAGTGAAAATTTCGTATGCATGAGTTCTGCTGCACCCCGGGCCAGAGTATGGTCATATTGCTTTTTAACAAGCGAACTCTGTTTGACACTGGTCTTTTGCTGGTCATCCATTTCGGTACTTCTCGACGAGAAATGTACCTGAGCAAGGTCCCTTGATCCTTGGTGTGAATGTGGCGCTCCCTGCGGTTCCTTGCATGCCTTCATACAACGTTACAATATGGTCGGAAATTGCAACTAATAAGACACCGAGGCATTCCCATATCAGTTTAATCACCCTTGCTAAGCTTTGGAGTTTGGAAGAACAAGGCCTCTTAAGCAATAAAATGAAGAATACACATCAATTTTCTGAACGAGCATTTTCAACGCCATGCACTTTCTAATCATGTTCTCTTGTGGGCCATTTTTGGGCTGGTAGGCTTTAAAGTTCGTTGGCCAATCATATATGCACGGCGCAGCACGGGAAAACCGTTTGAGATTACAATTATTACATGATTGGTGTGGCTGCAGGGGGAATATCTTGATTTGCATCGTAAATCTTCTTGGAAGGCCATATCCACGGGCATTGCTGACCTGAACAGCCAGGCTCAGCTGGTTCAAATTTCAAGCTCTCCAGACGCGGTGCGAAATTGAGGGAATATCATTTCGACTCGTACATGCCCACGATTACACATTACAGGACGAAGTCCGCTAGTTGCCGCTTTGAAAACCAGCGTAAGTTGGGTACGCAGGGAATCCCCAAGGAATGCTCCTTTCTAGTAGCTTCTGATCAAGGCCCTGGCCGCCACCATTCATGTACAAAAACTTGGTGAAGGGGACCGTGGCGTGGAAGGAGAAGGATGTCTCGGCAGGAACAAATGCCACGTCTCCCTGTAGCAAGCTCGCCGTATCGAACCCGTCAACGGAGACGACCAGCTGGCCCTCCTGGATCTCCAAGGCGAGATGATGGGGAAGCGTAACCGTTGTGGCCGTTTCGTTGTCGAGCCTAGGCGACAGGATGATAGTGCCCATGGTGAAATTGCCATCTGCCTGCGTGGGCGTTACGAGCGGCTGTATAACCTTGTACCCGACCTCAGTGTTGAGGTAAGCCGGACCGTAGTTGTGGGCGACGAAGTAGGGCTCCGTCGGGTCCTCAGGCAGCGCGTTTGGGCCATCGTGCCAGTGCAGGCCTGCGTCACCCGCGGTCCCGTTGACCATATCCCTCCGTGGCTTGTACTCCTCGGCCGGCACGGCGACGAGATCCAGCGCCCGCAGCTGAGCGTCGAGCTCTGGCGTCAGAGGGCCAAAGGGCTCGGGGTCCCCCTCCAGGGGCACGTATGGCGAGCCCACAGCGGACTCATAGTCTCCGATGCTGAAATTGTCAAAGAGGTGCTCAAACCCTGCAGGGTGGAAGATGTGGTTCAGCTGGCTGTCCGGGTCGACGAGCTGGAACGTGTGGATGGTGCCGGGCGGCACGCTGCCGTAGTCGCCGACCGTCGCGACCCGCGCCTCGTCGCTGGCCCCTGTGGCGTTCTTCTGCGCCCAGAGCTCGGCGCGGCCGCGCAGGCAGTAGAAGTGCTCGTGGGTGCGCTCGTGGGTGTGCGGGCGGGCGACGGTCCATCCGGAGGACTTGCCGTTGTGCTGGATCATAGAGAAGGCACCGTCGGACGAGTTGGCCGTGATGACGAAGCGGATGATGTCCGACGGCGTCAGTTTGATGGCGCGGCCTTTGAATCTGGGAAGTACATAGGGCCGGGGGTGGTCCGGGGCAGCGTCGACGAGGATGCTGCCGGACTGGCGAGGAGCCGTGGCCGCCGCCGCGGCTAGCCCGGAATGGAGTAGAGCAGTGAGAAGACACGACTTCATGGCGACTATCACATGGGGTAACACCGTGGAGGGAGGGACTCAGCGAATCTGAACATACAAGTTCCTTATGTACTGGCTCAGCCAACAGGGCACAAGTTTTCCGACGGCGTATAAGGCCCCCTTAATGACCGTCGGTGCCCGCCGCCCGTGAGATACGGAGTAAAACTACTTGCAAGCCATCCAGTGGTTATCAATCATCAGTCTATCACAGTATCCGCAGCGAAGTGTTCCATTCTTGTTAGCCCCATCCTAGTATGGAATGATTGGTCGGGGTCCCGCTTTGGGCCCGGAGGAAGCTTCTCTTGCAGTGGAAAATGGCCTGTTGAGGTGGTACTGATAAGCAGGAACTCGGACAAGGTCGCTAATTATGTGAATCTCTCCGACGCTTTTACAAGAAAGGCACCCACATGTCGGATCGACAACCACTAATAGAGCATACTAAAGCAACCCGAGGTTTATACCGCAGGTAACAAATTGGAATGCTGACCGTGGATTCAATCCAGAAATTCCATACTTAAACTAATGCAGCTTGTAACATCAACAGCCTTTTATTTCCAGAATATCCAAGCATGAAGTCTGAAAGTCATCAAGTATTCCTCGGTGGACCTCTCTGATTCCTGGCAGAAAGTGTGGCTTTGCGATTGGGCGTTTAATGTGGATGATCACGCCGTGGGCCGAGACCTGAGCGAGTAATGACTGGCACGCCATCGGCCAGCGATTTCTCTGGCTTGTTACTCTATTGGGCATATTGTAGTCTGAAAGATGGTAGCTACTTAGGAGGCGGATCCACAAAGCAAACACAGCTAATCTATACTTTGATTAGCAAGGTACTGAAGCTGGAACGGAAGTCGATTCTTGATGCCAGATCTTATGTTATTGACTTCGCTGGGTTTCATTGCGTGGCAAGGGGGACCAGTTTGGGTCTGCATCAGACAAGATTTATGGGAGCATATAGTTTTTAGTGCGAGTGGTAATGGTTTGAGAATCATGGTTTGGCATTATTCAGTTTAAATGAGTGATATGCCCCAGAAGCTGGCACCATGCTTGGTAGTGCCACCCAGAACAGCGAGGAATACGTGTTTTGCCTGTCTTTTAACCCCGGTCCTCACTGTCAATGATGACTTGATACACGCAGCCATGGTTGATGGTCAGCGTCGACGCAGGGGTAACATTTTCAGTGCTTGCCCTTCTGCGCCATCGGGTTGAATGTTAGAAGATACTGCCTGCCATATGTTGAATGCCATATGTTGAGATGCAAAGGACTTACGCAGCAATCGCACTTGTCACAGCTCGTGCATGTGCACGTGTCGCAGCCACAGGAAGCAGGCATGTTGGTGTATGTATGTATGTGTGTGGAGTATTGTTTCTGGTGGTGGGAGCAATAGAGAGTTGACTTTGCAGGAATTGCAGGAATGTTTAGGACTTGGGGAGATGTCAAGAGGGGTCACTCGCGGGGAGCATAGAGAGGAGGGGCCTTCTTATACCCATAACACACCAGACGTAGAAGAGCAGACTCACTGGGCAGGACCATGACCTTGGCTCGCCTGTCGGTACGGCAGTCGGATTTGTAGCAGTCTAGTCGTCCATGCGAGGAGACACCATCACGCAGAAGCCGCGAGACCAATGACATGCCACGAGGAGGGCGGGGCGGCAAGCATTCACCTTGGATCAGCTGATGCCCTCCCGCTGCCCGTGGGAGTTAGAGCATCGGACCGCATAGATGATGTTGCTATGACACATTGGCGCCCCGATAAGCGAGCATATGGTGGTGATGCCCCAACGGCGTCCTCGGAACAGGCGGTCGTGCGGTTGTCATTGCTCCAGTGTCCAATCGCGTATGCTCCCAGCCGAGATATGGCGGATCTCATCACAGGGCCGACTCCCGAGTCGTTTGCTTTGTACATGTTGGGTAAGTGCTTGAGCCACAAAGTAGATAGCGGGTGTATGGTCAGTTTCAAGCAACAAAAAGGCTCGGGCGTCGGTTGGTCGCCCTGGTGATTGGGTGGGTGAGGGAGTGATGCATCAGTGGCTTTACACTACCTATCCTAATTCTAGGTAGGCTGACATGACGTCGGGCCTGAAATGGCAGAATGGCTAGCATTGTGGGGGAGCAGGGATCATTGACCGCGGGGCTGCTGCCACGGGAAGATCCCTGCCGGCGATCCCAGAACTTCTCTAGATCACTCTAGAGCCCCGAGTGCGTTGCAAACCAGCCTTCCTCCAGCAAGCTCTCACAGCCATGCGCGAAACCTAGCTCTCGGTCTTGGTATCCCCTCCCCCACGATGGCACCGCGAAGATCCAAGCCGGCCCCACCGCCACAGCCCTCTCGCACGCTGGTCGTCGACAACGGCGCACACACCCTCAAAGCAGGCTTTGTCACGGCCGACGCCATCGACGAGCCCGCCGTCATCCCAAACTGCATCGCCCGCGACAGGGCAAGGAAGACATATGTGGCCTCCGACCTTTCGAAATGCAAGGACTTTGGCGAGATCGCTTTCCGGAGGCCGGTGGACAAGGGCTACATTGTCAACTGGGAGGCCCAGAAGGAGGTCTGGGACCACGAGTTCTTCAACCACGACGCCCCGCACAAATGCGATCCTGCCGAGACAAGGCTCATCCTGACCGAGCAGCCAAACTCCATCCCCGCCCTGCAGACAAACTGTGATCAAATGGTCTTTGAGGAGTTCGGCTTTGCCAGCTACTATCGAGGAATTGGTAAGCCCTCGACCTGTCTAAGCGTCCACTGTTGCCAGGAGAAGCGGAGGCCAGACTGCTGACTCTTGTCAGCGCCGACCTTCAATGCGTACCATGATGTCCAAGCCATATTCCGAACCCCTGAACGCGATCCGGACGCCATGAGCAAACTACCCGCCGAGCTGATTCTCCTGATCGACTCGGGGTACTCCTTTACCACCGTCACACCCGTCTTCCAGGGCCGCCCCTTACAATCCGCCATACGTCGACTCGACGTCGGCGGCAAGTTCCTGACCAACTACCTCACCCGCCTGTTGTCCCTCAGGCACTACGACATGCGAAACGACTCCTACATCGTCAACGAGATCAAGGAGAAGGCATGCTACGTCTCCTTGAACTTCAAAGGCGACCTAGAAAAGACTTGGAAGGGAACTCGCGGCGAGAGGCGAGAGCCATACGTGACAGGAGCCGGCATAGCCAAAGACTACGTCCTCCCAGACTTCCACACCCGCTCGGCCGGTATCGTGCGTGACTTCGACCCCACCACGACCGCCAAGCAGCGCAAGCTAGCCGCTGCCGCGTCCAACGAGGACATCCTGACCCTGCGCAACGAGCGCTTCGTCATCCCCGAGCTCTTCTTCAACCCGTCCGACGTCGGCATGCAGGTTCCGGGCCTCGCCGACCTGGTGAAGCAGTCCCTGGACGCCCTGCCCATAGGGCTGTGGCCCGGCCTCCTGGCGAACATCGTCATGGTGGGTGGCAACGCCCAGTACGACGGCTTCATCCAGCGCCTGCAGAAGGAGATTGTCCAGCGGGTCCCAGACGAGTCCATCGTCAGAGTGGCCAGGCCCGCGGACCCAATATGCAACACTTGGCTCGGCGCCGCCAACTTTGCGAGGCATGCGCATGTTGAGAGCCTGGCCGTCACGAAGCAGGAGTATGAGGAGAACGGGGCGGCCTGGGTTGCCAGGAAGTTTGCCATCGGATTGGGCCAAGACTGAAAGCCGTGATGTGGGACATCTCCGCATCAAAACTGCCCCGTCCTATCCTAGCCGTCACGTTGTCGGTTGCGGTATGAGTTGCGGAAGAGTGCTCTCTTGGCGGCCTTCGCGACTGCATATCACGCTGACATCGCGGCAGCTACCATGCGGTGGACCGATAACCAAACCAAGGAGTGTTAATCGTGTTGTCGGATGGAACCAAACCCAGTGACAATCGGATGAGGGACTGAAGGTTTTAGAGCTAGTGCGCTCTTCTTCGGATTCTCACTCCGTACGGAAAAGACTCCGTCCAAAACGGAGTCTTCCATTATTTTATACCAGTCATCATGCCCAGGAACAATGCACCAGAGATGTATTGGGATGGAGGTCGCGCAATGACAAGGCGTCGCTTTGCACCGGGAAATTCTTGAAAAATCAGGATCCTTTGGCCTATGAAGCTGATCCTTGAGATCAGGGACATGCCTGATGGCCCAAGCTAGGAGTCGAACAAAAGATGTTTTGCTATGCAAATACAGGGGCGTTGCAGATTTGGGACCACTAGAGGAGGCGGTCTTTTCTTGTCCGGGCGTTACTGTCGCGATGACCCCAAGCGTCACGGGAGGTTCACCCTGGCCTGAGCACCGAACGACCCCCCAAGCAATAGCCCACCGCCATGTGGCCCCGTCTCAGCGGGCGAATGGAACTTCACAACGAGAGGGCCAAACCCTCCTCGGGAATAGAACGACATTCCCTAACACCGACATCGTACTCATCGCCAATGACGAGGGCACTCGGACTATCTAAATTCCTGCAAGATACTGCCGACATGAGTTCACGTTTCTATGGAAGCCAGTCTGCTCTTGTGTGCCAACGTTACCCAACTGGTCGTGGGCTAATGAACGAATCTCGCGTACTCAGATACTTTATGTGGGCGTCGGACTCGATGGTCGGCGCTCTGAATGCTCGGGGCCGAGCAGTAGGCCTGCGAAGCTGCAAGCCAGGTCACCGATATCCTTGAGGTAGCCCGCAGTACGGGCCGTCTCCCATGTCTGGGCCTGGATGCCTTCGATGGAAAGATACCGTCTGCTTTCTCCTCGTCCGATCGAAGGACATTGGTGTCATATGCTGGGTCAGACTCTACCCAGTACTGTCCCTTTGACCTAGCACAAGGAACGTTGTACTGTTTGCACCTGCCACTTGTCGTGAAAGGATCGGCAGAGCCTCTGTGCTATAAACAAAGAGCCGTCAACCACAATTGATTGGACGGATTTGAAGCCTTCGATCCGAATGTCATGCATGCGTCAAAGTGTAGGACTAGGGCTCTGTGAGACCGACCGAGCTGCCCAAGGAGGGTAAGCAACGGGGTGTTGCCTCCCTGGCCCGAGGTACTGTAACGGAAGTGCGGGTTGGACACCTGGTGGTAACTGTGAGTCTTCTGGCAGCACATCTTTGTGGCTACTATGCAAAGCCCGGGGTTGTATCCAGCTCGAAGAAACTGTCAATGGTCTGGACTTCTATGGTCTCTGATAATTGTTCATTCCAGAGGTGTTATCATCTGCCACACTTTGCAGCCAACCATACAACAGAAAGGAAATAGATTCGCAACCGATCTTGCCGTGTGATGGTAACCCCAACATCGCGTCTTCATGTCTGCTAAAAACTCTCCCACCTCAGCAGGCCCGTCAGAATTTTCGGCCGACTACAAATCAGAGAGAATGCCAATGACGGACATCGAATAGCAATAAATGTTTCCAACTCTCCTGGGCCCCCTCCCCCTCCCCCTCCCCAGCCCCAGCCCCGGCCCCGGCCCCTTGCCTCAACCGCAACCAACCCAAGAGCCAGATGATCGTTCAGAGCCCCCTTTGACCAGACCGAGAAGCCGCAGCCCAGCATAACGACCATGGTCGTTGCATCAACACCTCGCGTATCGTGTGCCAAATAGCCTGTTCATTCAGGCGTGTATGATCTGATCAAATCCAGCTGTCCCTTGCGCAGATGTCTGGGGCTCAAAGTCCCGCATCATCTGCAAGACCGAGGAGGTGCTCATGTCCCTAATGTGAAGTCGGGAACAGCAGTCCAAGAAGGGATTTCCAACTCATCATCGGCGTCGATCCTCAGGCGCGTGGGGTCGCCGCCGTGTCCGCTGTCGCCGGGCTCGTCGATCCCGGCAGTCTCGGCCGTGCGCTTTTTGCCGCCCGATGACTGGGCACCGGGCTGCTCCGGGGGCTTTGCCCGCCACCTGCCCCGGTGTTGTCGTTGGGGCTGCTGGACGTGTAGGAGGGTAGTGATTCCGGGTTCGCTGAATCGTAATTATTGCTTCTGGGCGCTGCCGTACTCGTGCTAGCCCCTGTGGCGGTGCCGGTTGGAGCTCCTGTGGTACCGGATACGATCGCAGCGGTGCTTCCACCCGTGTTTGTCGTGATGGCCGGCTTTTCGGCAGGAGGCTTGCCAGTTGTGTCGCTTTTTTCTTCAGAGCGTATCTCACCGCAAGCCGATTGAGTGGCCGCCCTTGGCGGTTTGATACCACCAAGCGTTGCTGCAGCGTCTCCCGGGTTATCACCAGCGGCCCTATCGTCCCCACTACCGCCATCAGGAGGAGAATCATCATCATCATCATCATCATCATCATCATCATCATCACCACCACCATCATAGCGACCGCCACCGCGAAGGCTGCCGTCGCCGCCGTCGCTACCGGTGGTGCCGCCTCGCGAATCTCCTCGACGATGCTGATTCGTGGACCGGGGGTCCACTCTAAGAGGAACAGCCGACACATCATCCAGATCTGCAATGATCTGGACGTCCTCGGCCCTGAGCGCAAAGTCGACCTCAAACTCGACCCAGTTCATGAACTCCGGCAGCCCCTGGATCGCCCCGCCCTCGCCCACCGGCCCTTCGAGCTCGACACGGACCCTTCGCGTCTGCCTGGCCTCGTCCAGGGGGTAGACGAACACGGTGCGCATGAGCGCCGTCTCGCGCCTGTCGAGCTCCGACGCCACCGGGATCCACCACTCCTCCGTCTGGCGGCCGGCGTCGCCTCCGCCCTCGCCCAGGCGGGGCCGCGGGGCCCGCACCTCAAGCCGCAGTCCTCGGTGCGGCGTGCCGCGCCCGTTGCGCCTGCCATCTTCCGGCAGTGACGCCTGGGCGTTGAGGGGGCAGCCGCAGCCTCTTGATTCCAGATGCTGGATGAGCCTCTCCAGGGCCTGGATTCCTTCCACTAGGTTCGCGTCTGCCTCAGCTTCAGGATTGATTGGAGGCGACGGGCTGACGGGAGGTGACGGGTTGATTGGAGGATCCGGGTACGCGTCCGGCGGCCCAGGTCTAGGATGGAGGTCCAAACTTCCATCCTCCTCCGTTAGCCATGTTTGGTAAGGTTCCTTTGCGGATCCCCCCGGGGTCGATCGTTCAGGCATCCCCTGTGCCCTCCTTTCCTCTGTCCGCCAGCGTACCGCTGTGTCTAGAGTGGTGAGTGAGTAATACCACCAGTCTTGACTCTGCGTCCTATCAAAGTGGTTTCTGAGTATTTGAGCATAGTGTCTTTGTTGTCCCCTATGCCAAGGCTTTCTTCCAAATACAGCACGATAAACTGCTTCAAAAGTAGTGGGGTCCCAACCCTCAGCGTCCCGTAGGCCACTATCGGGCATATTCCTGCTTATCTCTGCTTGCATTCTCCTCCACGCCGAGGAATCCCTTTTAGGATATCTAGGCCAAGCATCACCGGTATATTCGACGAAACCATTGTCATTGGCAATGGGCTCGCCCGGTTCACTACCGGCGTCGTCATCAGCAGGGCCCCGTCTCGCCATCCTCATCGCGCTCCTCGGCCCGCCCCGTGACCTGGTGCCGCTGGCGGGGCCATCGCTTCGCGAGCCTCTCGACCTCGACCTGGTGTTGGCGGCGGGGTCGTCTCGCGTTGGTCTCGGCCGCGTGGTGCGCCCTCGATCGCCCTCTTTTCCTCCCTCCACGCCTTCGTCTTGTGCTGTTCCTTGCTCAGTCACCGCCGTTCCGGCTTGAGCACGAGGCCCTCCACATTTGCAGCGACCTTGCGGCTGCGGGGCCGCGGCCTGGGTCGCTCCGCGGTAGCGGGTGGCCCTGAACTGTACATTCACTCGCCGCGGCTCGGAGTAGGACTCTGCGCGTCCCTGCCTGTCCGTCCTCTGAGCCTCCATACGTCGAATCGCTTCAGCATCCCTCGCATTTCGGGCCTCAGCCTGTCTCCGTCTCTCGGCCTCAGCCTGTCTCCGTCGTTCTTCAGCCTCAGCTGCTAGACGCCTCGCCCTGTCAGCATCTGTTTCAGGTTGGTCCTCGTTGCCCGGTGTTCCGGGCTCTGAGATTGGCCCGCCAACAGCCGCCCGTGGAACACGATCTCTGGTGTAAAACAGCATCCTCGTGCGAAAGCCATTTGATGTGATCTTTGCATTGATCGCTGCAAACCCGACGCCGCCGGTTTCGGGTTGACCAGTCCGCCTTTCCCTCCGATTTGTACTCAATTGTCGAACGTTGTCGTCGAGGAGGAACCAGTCATTGTCAAGGTCCGGACCACGGCGGACGTACGTTATATAGTGTCCACCCTCCGTCGTCGGCTCGGGCGTGGGACGCGCTTCGTCGACACCCTCCTCCCCTTTGCCGGCACCCACCTCTTTGCTCTTGCCTTTGTCCTGATCATCATATCTCACTAACCTTCCGCTCCATACAATTGCTGCTCGTAGTGTATATTTCGACAAACCCTTGTCTTCATCTTTGTCGCACAAACTTGATAGATCGATTGTCTTGGCCGCATTGATTGAGCCGGTCCAGCTCAATGGATAGTTGAAATTCACGGGTAAGATCTCTGGCAAGTAATAAAACTTTCGAAACGTGCCAAGGGCTTTACCCTCGTTGCAAAATGGGCATCTGGGAGGGTTTGCGTCCCCTACTGCTATTCCAGTCCACATGGCGTTGGAGATGCACTCGGTCAAAGAGGCTGCCGCATTCACACGAAATTGGTAGTTCCAGCCCTCGAAACTATCGTCCAAGGGCAACCGAGTTTTACCCCGCTCTCTTCCGCACTCACAGTCGTAGACCTGCCTGTGCACCATTCTATGAGCAAATACTCGCCTGTACAAGTTTTTCACTGTACTGTCCCCAATGTTAGCTGCTTCTGACTGTTCCCTCAAAGAAAGGGTCTCTTCGTATATATGGTTTTGGTCTTGAACTTACCTTTCTAGCGTTGCGGGTATTTCGTATACGCTCAGTCGAGACACAAGATAGAGAAAGAGATAATCCGCGTCCTCTTGACGGCCACGTTCTGTGTCGAACTTTTTAGCAGCCAAGTCTATACTCTCATCACCTCTCCTACTATCGGTAGTCGTGATTAGATCCCAAGCTCGTTCAGCTTCTCTTCGAAAGATCTCGATGTTCCCTCCTCGAAAATGAATTGCGGCCCCCCACAGCCGTCTATAAAGTGCCGTGTGTCGCACTTGCTTCGTGGCCGGATCTGTCCATTTTGTGATATCGTCTGCGTTTTGGAGGAAGTTCACGAAGTGATCAATGCTGAAGAGCGAGTGCAACACTGAGTTCCGGTAGCACATGTTGCCTGAGTTTCTCAATACACGCAGATCTGTACCTGGATTGATTGGCCAGGCGGTTGGTGTGTCGAGCAGAGCAGAGCTAGCCTTTGATTACGTCAGCACTTCCTGCTTCCCTAAGGCTAACAGAGGGCGTGAGTAAGGCTCCCGGAGAATCCCATTCAAGTCCTCGTCCCCGGTGGGCCCAGGGGTCGGTACATCTCTCCGCCATCCCACCGCAGCTGGATTTGGATAGCCGGGGGTAATATCAAGGACTAGCGGTGGTGGTCGAGCCATGACTACCATGCAATCAAGAGATCGAGCTCTCTCAACTTGCTTGCAGGTGTAGGAATGTTGGGGAAGCGGACTGAGCGGGCGGAGACGAATCCAAAGAATGCACCCATTAAGTTTTACTCCCCCACGGTTTTGCGAGACCTCCCTCTTATCAGGAATCACTGATTCCATTGTCAATCCAAAAGTGAATAGTCCTATTCATAAACATTTTGCCCGGAATTGGTAACAAAGAATGAAAGTTGATTGCAAAGCTGTTACAGAGATAATCCGCAAGCGGAGGAACCAAGGTTGTGGCCTTTTGTGTTTTTTTGAAAGGGTGCAAACCTGAACTTCAAAGGTCCAAAGCAGTTACATATTTTACTCCTCATATTATTTTTTAATTTCAAACTTTTATTCATTAGATTATTTTGCTCGTGTTTTTACTTCATTGGTTAAGAATCTAATTTTCGAGGGTTAGCTGATGTAATGGTTAGGACATAATGTATGTTGTTATGGTCATTTACATTGTCCAGTCTGCCTAGTATAGTGGTTAGTACACTTCGTTGTGGCCGAAGAAACCCATGTTCGATTCATGGGGCAGACAACTTTTTTGATTGTGATGTTCATCAATCGAATTTTGGAGTCTTCCCATTTGAGACGCCCAATATGGATATTCTCAGGTTGCAATTTAGAGGCTGATTTGAGACTGTTTCCTCGCATAGAAGCGGGCGTATGATTTCCTTGGCCTGTTGGGCGCCAACATGGGCAAAGTCCGCATCCGGTGACCATGTCCTACCGTTATGTTTATTTAGCCGTCTTTAGCCGGAGATATCCACTGGCCATGTTTGCAATTGGTACCTATGTAGGCTCGATAGGGTACAAGTTTCCTACAAAGTTAATAGAAGCGTGGTTGCAACGTCAGTCTTGGCTTGGAGATCTAGTCATAGTCCACGTTTGGCAGCCGGAGCCATGTCCGTGGGCTAATATTGATTTGGGAATTAAGCCTAAATACCGTGGTTCCCTCCCGCACTCCATGCAGAGCGGATGTCTCTTTTTCGAGTAGCGTCAAGAGGGATGATGATTGCAAAGGCGCCTTTCTGAAACCGCGCTCAATCCCAAGTGTTCCTTGTGGTTCAGTTTTACGAGCCAAATTACTTCTTGCAAGCCACCTGATAAGTCTCTGCGGTCATACATACTGAAATTGACACATCACCGCTCAGTTTTGCGAATGCTGTGGCAGTGCAAAAGGCTAGAGGCGTGCCTGAGATTCAGGCTTATGTCTCGGTTCAATGGAAGCATGACCAAAGTGATGGCGCAGGCTCCACCTGGTAAGTAGGATACCTGGGCAATTTTGGTGTCGGCCGCACCAAAGTTTGATCTCGGTTGTGGGCGTTATGGGCTGCACGGATGAGCTCGGAACCCAGTCGTCACAGCAAACATTATCGCCAGGCAAGGAAGAAGCAATAACCTGCGGAGAAGTCCGAGTCCTGTCGAGGATATATAGCACCCCAGCAGCCCCATGAGGACCTGTTGGCAGGGCGTTCCATAGTCCCGGGGCAATCGTAAGATCAAAAGTTACTAACTTATCCGAGTCGTCACGATGTGGCCCAACCCCAAGGCAGCCTATCTTTTGCTGATAAGCTATGGTCTCCTGAGCAGTGCTTCGCCAACCGAGGGCGAGGGACACCTCGAAGAGCGTCAATCCTGTCCGAGCATCCACATCTTTGGGGCACGCGAGACCACGGCAAGCCCAGGCTATGGTAGCTCGGCTTCCGTCGTGAACGCCGTCCTGTCGGCCTACCCTGGAAGCACGGCCGAGGCTATTCAGTATCCTGCCTGTGGTGGGCAAGCCTCATGCGGCGGAGCCAGCTACTCGAGCTCTGTCCAGCAGGGTATCGCGGCCGCCGCGAGCGCGGTCAACAGCTTCAACACACGGTGCCCTAATACTCAGATTGTGCTGGCTGGATACTCTCAGGTGTGTTGCCTCTGCGCCCGCCATCCTTGAAAATATGCTAACAACCAGCACGCAGGGTGCAGAAATCTTTGATGTGGCCTTCTGTGGCGGTGGAGACCCGAACCAAGGATACACGAATACTGCGGTCCAATTTTCTGCTAGTGCCGTCGGGCAAGTCAAAGCAGCAATTTTAATGGGAGCTCCAACATACGCGTACGGTCTTTCGTACGGAGTAGGAACCTGTAGAGCCGGGGGGGTATGTCACTCCTATCTACGTCTTACTTTCAGAAAACAACATACTAAATACTGTGATAGTTCGACGCACGTCCTTCCAGCTTCCAATGCCCGTCTGCTTCCAAGGTCCAGAGCTACTGTGACGGTCCTGATCCTTACTGCTGCAATGGTAACAACGCTGCTACACACAACAATTATGGTTCTGTGTATGGATCTCAGGCCCTTTCTTTCGTCAAAAGCAAGCTCAGCAGCAGCGGTGGTGGTGGCGGTTCTCCAGGCAGCACAACTTCTGCCCCATCAACGACACCGACTGCCCCGGGGGGTGGGACAAACTGTGCCGCTCTCTACGGTCAGTGCGGTGGTCAAGGGTGGTCTGGCGCCACTTGCTGCTCTTCTGGAACCTGCAAGGCTGCTAATTCTTATTACTCCCAATGCCTGTAGGTGGAAGTGAAAGCGGCATTCAACACTGCTTTGTCATTGTCGTGTAGATGGTTATTGGGCTCCGCATGTATATATCCTGCTCCAGGACGTCGATATCATGATGTTTCTACTTCCCAATCGACTCAGCGTACTCCCTGACTAGGCTCTCTGCACTCTCATCCCGTTTCAGTCCGAGGCTCACAGCAGTAGAATCGTCGATCCTCAAAGGCCAGCTCCTCAGTATTCTCTCCAACTCGACGTCCGCCTCCTCTTTGATATACTTGAGACGGTCTTTCCCGCCAACCTTTGCCAACGAGTCCAATAGTTCCTGCACAGTGACCGAGATGCCGGGGAAGTTCATCCAGCGAATGTGAGGCGGCAAGGCGTCGCTCTGCAACTTTAGAACCCGCAGCAGGTTCTCGATCAGGGTCCCAGGTCCGGACAGCACGGCCCGGTAGTTTCTATCCTTGATGGGGACAATGCACTCTTGGTCGTTCATTGGCTCGCGAATGATGCCCGACAGGAACGAGCTCGCCGCCTGCGTCGGCTTGCCCGCGCGGACAGAGACTGTCGGGAAGCGAAGCGAGAAGGCGTCGATGAGCCCGCGGCGGTGCAAATCGTTGATGAACGCCTCAGTCATGAGCTTGTGCGTTCCGTATACTCCTGCAGGTGTTGGCGTTACGGAGTCGGTGATGACGTCCGGCAGCGGCGAACCATAGACGGCCTGGCTGGACGCGTAGACAACCCGGACGCCTCTGTTCGTCTCTGAGAGTTTGAGAAGCAACGCGCGCGTCGCGTCGAGGTTTACCTTGAGGCTTAGTGCCGGGTCGGCTTCCGAGCCCGAGGACATGATCCCGTGGAAGACGAAGACGGCCTCGAGAGGCTGCGATGCGGCGACCAGACTTGCCAGTGAGGCCGGGTCGCTCAAGTCGGCTTGGATTGGAACTGCTTTGTCTGCATTTTGTGTGCCTGTTGGGATGGATGGGGCAACGATGTCTGTGATGACGAGTCGGTATTCGGGGTGTTGGGCGAGGAGAGCAGCGGTCAGGCGCTGGCCGATGAAGCCTGCTGCTCCGGTGATGAGTATTGTTTTACTCTCAGTGCTCATTGTGATGATAGGTGGGATATTTGAATGTGTACACGTTGGGACCAGATATTATGCTGCACCTTTCTCTTGCTTCTTCAGCCTGTTGTGAGTGTGTTCCGATTCCTGTGCGGCGATGGTTGTCAGACAGACATCAGCCCGAAAAGCATGCGGGGTTGGTTCCTAGCGGATCGGGTCCAGACTGTCCAACGTTACTGTCGGCAGATTCGCCGCCACAGTGCGTAAGCGGAGCATCGGCGGTGATTTAGCCATTTTGGTATGAGTAAAGCATATGAAAAAGGCTTCTTCGGGTGGTGCCATGCATCGGCCTCCCTAAAGGTCAGCTCGGATATCCGGTGTCCATATTCTTCTAACTGCTCGACGCCATCCGTTCTACAAGCAATAGTAACAACATGCTCACCTCCAAACCTGTTGGATTCCTGTCCAATGTAAATTTTGTGTTCTCAAGGCCAGATCAGTAACGAAATACGCCCGATGCATTAAGGATTCATTCTGTCAGTTTGCAATATAGTGTTCGGACAACAAATTGTCAGTATTGCCGTAGGCATACCAAGATTTTGTCACCACGGTCTGGCTAATACGGCAGCGTGTAGTAAATGGCGGTCACGCTAGAGAATCAGTACGCCAGAGAAAACTGTCAGTGGAAAGGTAAGAGAATGCACAGTCGAGGAATTTCGAGTTCCAGGGAATTGTTACGAACGTTTGTCCATCCAAAGATGGTGAGACTCAGCAATGTTAAGTGATGAGACTTGTCCGAAACCATCAACGCTGGCATTTGATGCGGATCTTGTAGGATGTGTGGCCAGTATTTTCTTACAAGGCGTTCTGTGCATCTCCCCGGGCTTCCAGTAGAAATAGGAATGACGTACAAGTCTCGACATTGCTGGTATCAGGTACGATCGACGACACAAACGCCGATACTCAAGGCACATTGACGAGAGCAAGCTAAGAACTTATCATACTTTAACACAGCTTTGTTACACGAATGATCAGAGTCCTTGGATTTTTGAAACAGCCAGAGACGTTTCTTCGCAAAGTGAATGAGCCCATGACTGCCAAGTGACCGCATGGCCAAAAGGAATTTCGGGTGAATTTACCGTCATCCGATATTATGTATGTAGCGAAGTCCGAGACGGAATCTATGCAGAAATTTTTTATGCGGCTCTTCATGTGCACAATATCGTCTCAAGAATACAGTTCGGATCCTCATGAAGCAAGCTGAAGAACCCAAACTTATAAGCTGAATTCGATTAGGTAGTCTGACAGCAAGTTGGGCCCAGCCCGCTGAATTTGCCTCCGTGATGTAAGACAAGCTTTATCGCTGTATATGTGAGCTTGAAGAAAAATATATAAGACTCTTCTGTCTTGAATCTGCCACAATGTTTCCCCTGCGACGACTAACGTCTAGAACAATGTGTTTCATCCTTGACTCAAAGATTGGTGAACAATTCATAATCTTATGGCGCAATGTATTAGTAGGAGCAGCTTGCATATTCTTGCATCTTTCCAGCAGTGAACGGATGCGTAGCGAGTACACCCAGGCAAAAAACTAAGCCTTTATGACTTCTGGTTCTGGGCGTCCGCATGAAATAACCCGTACGGTATGCATATCATCGTACGCTTGTGACTGGATCGCATATTCTGTTCTTGGAGAGCTTGAACTTGAAAAAGATTCCACACAGGCATGACTGATGTGCAGCAGTGTCCTTGTCGAATGACGTCTCATGGGCTACGAGGGGAATCGCATCGGGAATCTATTTTCGAAGTCACTTTGTTTTTAAGTGCTAACATGCCGAGTTGGAAAACTTCGATTTCTGTACCAACACTGCAGCATAGTGTGTGTTGGTCCCAACTTACACAGTACATTGCTGGACGAGGACGCGGTTTCACGGCTGGTGTATTCGCTGTGATAACATTGAAGCTCCCTAGATCCTGTCCAAGATACCCATGCGAAGCTTCCGGCATTGAATCTTGGGTCATTGCACACATATCTTGGACCCCTGTCATAGCGATTTTTGAAACGGCGAAACTTGTTGATTTCGTCTTGTCATGCTAAATAGTGATGGATCTATGCCCTTTAGGCTATTGATGTCGGCTTTGGAGCCGAGTGGTACCTTTAGCCAGGTCGTCAGATATGTTCGGCAATAGAAGATGTATGTCATAAAAGAATGGGATATTGATACTTGCCTTCAGTCCTCTGTAATAAGTCTTCTAATTTGCCAACGAGCCTATTGGTACAAGCATTTCGACTTCAGCGTAGGTAAAGCGTAACGAAAATTCCAGACATTTTTGCACTCAAGTCTTGGTGGAGGTGGTGACTTAACACCGCCATTTCTAATGAGGATGGAACTTATTGCCAGACGAAGTATGAAGCCCAAAAGCAATTTGTGCGAAATACATCTCCATAGACAGATTACATTCAAAGCGAATTTCAAGTCCATTGTATGCTGCGCACTTTAGATTCGACATTCTCGACTGATTTTGCACAGAACGGATCGATTCGTCTCAAGGTCGAAGCGTCTCCGGAGCTGTTGTAATTGGTCAGTAATTGTGCAGCATCTGACATACTTAGAAGATGGGGGCCACATTCCCCGAGGCATCGCAACTGTTCCGTTTCAAAGTAAGGCTAGATGTTGCCACCATCAAGAATGCGCAGCCGTTGTGGCAGACGACTCTGTTCTCTAAGGCGTCTCATGAGCAATCCACAGCACAAACAAACGATGCCGTATAAATTTCGACATTTCCCAGGTATACACGAACCCAGTCATATATATATGCCGCGTTATAGGTTTTCGTTTGAATTGCGCGAAAGGGATTAGCCTTCGGTCACTTGTTTCAGCCTGGTTGAGCTATCGATTTTCTATACTGGAGGGTTGGCTACACAGGTTTCGACATTTCCCTAGGCGGCCCCAGGTTCAGGGCAGGCCGGCAAGAGCTCAATTACACAGCCGCATACTCGGATCTTTACCACCAATGACATGATAGTAGAGCTATTATCCTTAGTCGGAGACCGAGCAGCTTTGAGATTATCCGGTTACAGACCGGCAATTCAGGGCCATCTTGGCGTGCCCTCGTCGCGCAGATGCATGAATGATCTACAAGCATCTGGGGCAGCGGCGCCAAGTCGCAGGCATCGAATCTGACGCCGGCTGCATCCGGAGCTCTGACAAGGTTGATCATCGCATGGAGAATGTTACCCTGGCCCAGCCCCGGTGCGATGCAACACCAAGGGATGCTGTGTGCATGTTTGGGTACCGCCGAGAGCAGGACAAGAGCTTCTACCGAGACGACCCAAAAGCACCTGCGCTGACAAGTTGGCAGCTGTCGTTACATGCCTGGATTCCCCTGAACCAGAAAATGGGCTCCTGGCTCACCAAGTTGTCAACAAGCCCAGGGAATTCGACTTGTTTTCAACTACAAACATCACATGTCATGTTCCTGAGCTGCACTCAGCACGACGCATCTTTTTCGTATTTTGACAGCTCTGGGCTTCGGTCTAAAAATTGTCTCGATGAAGCGCCTCGGGCTGCGGCAAGGCACGGCCTTTCTGATGGCTATTCTAGCCTTCGAGCGCACAAGGGCTGAGCAGCTGTTTGAACGACAGAATCCTGCGTTTATCACCGCGTTGCCAACAGTGGCCACGACGACCTCTTCGATTATGTCCAAGACATTGGCCACGATTCTCCCTCCGAGCCCCTCACCAAACTCACCAAACCAACCTCAGCAACCAGCCCAGACCTTTACGCCGAGTCCCTCGTCTGTCGCCCTTTCTTCATCAGCCCTGCTGCCACCAGCAGTTTTGCCGTCGTCAATTGAAATCTCGTCCACTACTCGCCTGGACACCTCCTTCAAGCCTACAACAACCCGTCCGACTCAGGCAGCAGCGAGCGCAGTCAGAATCGTGGAAGATCATTATTTCGGCGGGATCCCGACACCGAACCCTGATGCACCCATCACTGGCATCTTTATGGTCCTTTTCGTCGTCGGTGCCCTCGTCTATGGGTGGCTATACTGGAAGAACGCCAAGAGACCGACCAGAGGGAGCAATGGGGACAGGCTGTCGGCACTGATGATCTGCTTCTGCCTCGCTGAAGCGCTTGTGTGCATATTCCGCATCGCCTGGGCCAGCACGGACATGCGAGCAGTGGTCATATTCCTTGCGCTAGTTTCTGAGAGCATCGGGTGAGTTGCTTGCTTGTCTGCCGATATCTCAACACGGTCGCTTGGCCTGCCCATACTGACGGGCAACTTTGTACAGCAGCGTCAGCTTGTTCACAGTCAACTTCTTGCTCACAAAGCGCTTGGTCCGATTGTTCGACCTGCGGTCTTCGCTTTGGACGAGGAGTATTATAACTTCCGTCGTCAAATATGCCATGGCCACCGCATGCTCTCTCATCATACTCTTGCATGTCATCGGGGCGGGCTTGCACGAATTCAACAAAAATGCAGGGGAGATTGAACAGTCAGGCGCAAAACTCTTACAAGCAAGCACAGGCCTCCTCATGATCACTGGCTTCGCCTTTCTTGTTGTTGTCTTGGCCGCTAGCACCGCCGCCAATCGCTCACGAGTGGAAGATTTTACTGCCAGACTCACCGTGTTCTTCATCGGTGCCGGGGTGATGACAATGACGAGTCAAATCACCCGTTTCGCGTCGACTTTTACCATTTGGAAACCGACGGACCAGGCCTCGATCGGAATTTTGTCAAGACCCGTTTACTACGTGACAGGCTTCGGAATGAGCGTGTCCATCATTGTGCTCTACGCGGCAGCCAGGATCGACTTGCTTTTCGGCAAAACTTCAGCATCAAACGGGCGGTCATCGCCCCAACCGTCAATGGAAGCGCCGATGACATTGAAGCCCAAATTGAGGGAGTCACCGTTGCGACTGAACCCTATTCTGACACCTACCGGACACGACGGGCGGCACTACACCCAGAACGATTGGATGGATAGTCGCAGTCCTATGACGGCGTCCAGTACTGGGACTTTAACGTTGGAAAAGTCCGGCAATGTTGCATCCGAATGACTGCAACTGCACGTCTGACGATCGCCTTGAGTGGCCAAACGCTCACCGCGGATATTAGCCAACGTTTCCGGACGCTTAGATCTCGGTACCAAAAGGCTGACGCTCCCCACCAATAATCTCAATGTTAATACAGACCTAATGCGGTACATTTAGAGAAGGTGGAGTTTATCATCAAGTATTATAGGAGACAGGGACTGGAACTTAATCACTATACCCAACATTGCATGCACCTACCAAGATCTGCCTGCCTTGCATGTGAGCGAAGTTGAAACATATACCTTATGACCACAAAAATCGTGCAAAAAGTTTCTGGCGTGACATGACGCATCGAAACAAGGTCTAAACTTCTGGACGTCGTAAGGCTCAATTCTCAACGGCGTATGACACAGCCTCGACCTTGGGGTAAAGAACCTTGGAAGTCAGTCTCTCTAGCAACGATCTCGTGTCCTTGCCCTGAACAGAGCCCTCCCACTTCCTGAATTCCAGCACGAGCCGAGTCGGCCTGAATGTTATGCGATTTTTATACCCTGGTAAATGCATGATATAGAGTGTATCACATGTGCCAGGCGTCACACTACCCACCACCACCCCGGGGTGCGGGAGCCCCTGGCCGCGCCATATGGTTACATTAATCTTAGCGGAAGGCGACCCGACAACCAGGTATCCATCGGTTTGGGCAGCCTTCCATCGATCTGCCAACCGCCCGGTCCCCCAGATGTGTTTTTTTGCTTTGGGGTGACGTGATGGATGGGAGGTGTCTTTGGTGAGCACTTGAGCCCATGCTCGTGTGGTTTCCTCCCTCCACCTGCCGAAACAAACGTTGCGCTTCCCGCCTATGACTCGGCCTTCTCGGCGCTGTGTTCCTGGGGTTTCGAAGACATCTCAGGATGTGTAGCCAAGTAGGGTAAGTCTTATGCCCTGGAGTCCTGATCGCGGGGAGACTAGCCACCCCCTGCAGCAATACATCCTTGTTTGCGGCTTGGCTGCGGAGACTTTAGGATCCGCCAAGGCAACCTTAGAGCCTCACGGTTGCAATAATCATATATATCGCCAGATCTTATAATATGTGGCAAGCTGAGTCTCAGCATCCATTTCCTATTCGGGACTCGGAAGCCTCCGAGATCGCGGGCACATCTGCAAGGTCGGGTCTCGTCACATCGCGGTCCACTTTTGCCGTCTCGCCTGATGTCTTCCCACCGCGTTTGCTCAACGTCCAGACGGACGTCTAGATGGGCGGTTGCCTCTTTCGGTTGTTTTCTGCGAATAAGACCTAGTCCGTCTAATGTTTCCAGACTGACACCAAGCCCGCTGTTCGTCCTGGATGTCTGATAGTCGTTTGGACAAACGATGTTTGACGGCAACTAGATGGCCGCCGTGCTAATTATCATCCGCCCAACTCGGTGACCTCTGTAGATGCGTATAATGGAACTCTGACCACTTGCCATTTCACACCGCTCACCACCATGAGGACTGGGTGATCTGGCGTGCCTTTTCTAAATGCCCTCCAATGATCTCCAGCCCAAATGTTTTTCACCACCTGCCTGCTGCTCGCTGCAACGAGCTGCCGCAGCGTCATAGCCACGATGGGCACTGAGCAAGACATGAGACGAGACTTGGGATCGATCCAAGCCTCCCTCGGGGGCGTCAACACGGCGCTCGCGAGCCTGGACAGCGCCATCCTCAGCGACCCAGCAAACCCAAAAGTCCTCTTCAGCAGCATCGACGTCTTCGAGGCCATCCAGCAGGCGTCGGCGTCAATCAACGCGTCTCAGCCCCTGGGCCCCGCGGACACGTCCAACCTCAAGGCCACGACTGACAGCCTGGTCTCCAACGTCAACCTCACCGTCACGGATCTCATCAGCCAGAAGCCCCTCTTCGACCGCCTCGGCGTCGCGAGGGTCGTCCTCATCCAAGTACAGAACATCCAGGGCGCTGCGCTGGTCCTGGCGTCCACCCTCGCTAGCAAGGTCGACCCGGGAGCCTCGAGCCTCGCCCTCGAGGGCATCAGCGCCCTCAACGCAGCGCTTCAGAGGGGTGTCGCGGTCTACAATGGGAGTGTCACCGCCAGTCTCGCAATGCCAGCAGCGCCTGCGGCGACTCCGCCACCAAATCCTGTCCCTCCCATGCCCGCGCCGTGGAGTCCGCCGTCACCAAACCCACCGTCACCAGATGCCCCACCATCGCCGTCGAATGCACCTCCACCGACGGGCCCTCCGCCACCCAGTCAGCCTACAGGGAGTATCGGTCCTGGGCCCTGGAACATGACAATGCCGATACCTGGCACGTTTGAGGCCGGTGTAACCTGTGTATGCATGTGCCCTCCTGTAGAAGCGTGTGGGAGCACATGACCAGCAACATAACTAGAGCTTGATGGGTGGCGTAAGCGTTTGTTCAAACCACGGATGTTGCAAGGCGTTATTGTTCATGGAGTATCTCACCATGCATCTTGTTCGAGGTATTCAGACAGGAACCAGGGGAACCTCTGGCCTCCTCATCATTAATTTAATTTTGATCCAGGCCCTTCTAAAAGGCGTGAACTGGTGTTCCAAAATTTTGATAAAACCCTAAGCGCGGTGAATTGCTCGCTTGGTTTGGTGTCCAGATGCGACTGTCACTTTGCTCGAGAACAGTCTCCAGTGGGAGCAGAACCAAACATGGTCCTATGCTGGTATCACCTAGTACTTTACGTCCAAAGTACACAATGCAGTGATTATCCTGTTGCAGCCTCATCGTCATCAGACTCCGTCGCGTCATAAATGTCCCCAAATCTCTCCTTCAGGAAGGCCGCAACTTCAGAATTCACCATGAGCTTGCTCCTCAGGAAGTCACCGTCGCCCTCGATCTTCAGGCCGTTGAGGCCGGTCGCCCTCGACAGCGCAACATACACCTGGCCATCCTCGAAGGCCCTGCTGAGGTTCACGATGACCCGGTCGAGCGTCAGGCTCTGGGACTTGTGGATTGTCATGGCCCATGCGGGGGCTAGAGGGATCTGTGTGCGGGCGAGAAGGCTGTAGGGCTCCTGGTCGCCGAGCTGGGCGATGCTACACTCAGCATAGACGGTGCGCCTAACGCCATTGTGGAATTGCACCACGGGCCATTTCTTGACCGGCGCACACTCGCTCTTGATGAACCTCTTGATCTCGGCCTCCTGAGTCTCGGCGTGATCGCCCCTGACTACCTTCTGCCCAGGTTGCGGTTCTTTCTTCCTGCCGCGGGAGTCGGACGTCTCCTTCATTGGCATCATGTTCGGGTCGTAGTCTTCGAAGCTGCAAATGACACCTTGGGAGCCAATTACAAAGACCTGCCTGGAGATCGAGATTCGTGAGGAGGACTACCAACATGCCTCGCTTGAGCTGGACGCATTTTGCCCAGCGGTGGTCCTCCAGGGCGTAAAGTGGCTGCTTCGTTCCTGGCGGAGATGCTATCTCTGATTCATTGCCCCAGTCACCCGGCGTGCCCTTCTTTTCCAGATGGGGGTGGCACTGTCTCCAGAAGAAACTATCTTAGCACCAACAGACGAGCTTGATACCTTTCAATTGGTTAAATGCTGCCCGGTTGACGTCGTTAGCCTCCCGGCGGGTGGAGTGGAGCTTTGTGGCCTGCGAGACTCGGCATTTGTGGTTCATTAGGAGGGATATCTCTGTTTCTTTCATCTGGTGTCCCAAGCGACACTTTTGCAGCATCCGGATGAATTGTTGGTCGTTCTGGCGATGGATCTGCTTGAGGTGAAAATGCACAAATTTGCATTCTTCCCAGGCGTTAATCCTAAAGGTCCATTTATCCTCGTCCGCATACTCGCGGTGAAGCCTGCAAACATGAATCAATTTCCCAGCGTCGTTGACTTTGGTAGTCATCTCCCTGCCGCACTGAAGACAATGTTGAAACGGCTTCACGGGTGGCAGTTGGCAGAAGTCCCCAGTGACTACAATTTGGCAGCCGCCGAAGGCTGGTTGAACAGATAGGGTGGGATCGAAGCGTGCAGTCTTCATAAGAATGTTGAGTCTTTCGAAGTGCAGGTTCTCTACCATGCTGATTTCATCGATGACGAGGACGTCAGTTTTCCTAAGACGCTGGCGCACGTTTTTTCCATGTGCTCCCTGCTTGATCTTGTCTATCGGGAGTTTGTGGGGATTGGGTGTCCAGCCTGCAAAGGTCCAGGTAGTCGAGCCGCCGACATTCAGTGCCGCCCTGCCCGTAGGGGCTATGATGCGAACTTTCTTGCCACTCTGTCGTAGTCGCTGGACGAAAGCTTTGAGAACAGTAGACTTTCCACAGCCAGCAGAGCCAGTGTAGAAGACATTGTGGCCCTGCTCAATCATGGACACCAGCTCGGCCTGTTCAGGACATAAATGGGGTGAGTCCGGCGGCGGCTCTAGCTCCGGTTTACTGATATTGCTCGGGTTTGGTTTCGTAGGTTGATTTGGGCTGTTTGGGTAGAAGTGTTGTGTTCCGGGTTGACGTCTTTTGGAAAGCCTGTTTGATGGAATGGAACACGATATGTGGCTAAGTCACTAGTATACGCATGTTCTTTGCTTCCGCCCACTTCTCTCAACGGAGAATGTGTCAATTGGGGGGCGTGAGACGCGTAAGTAGTAACCGCAGAGGCACCGACTGTCTGGCTGGGTTCGTCATCCAACAAGATGGGTCTTCCAGCAGTCCCGGTGAGTGGCATTTGGTACACAGGTGGTGTGTAACCGGCGAACGTGTTCACTTGAGCAGGCATATCATAAGCATGCCTCGTCTGCCGGGACCACGGCGGTTCGTACGACTGGGGCTGGGGAAATGGCTCTCCCTCGGAGTACCAATGCTGGAAAAAGGGGTTCATGGGAGACAGATCAGCATTGCTGGGATTCATCCAAGGGTCCTCTTCTTGGGCATACACGGGAGGGGTGCCGGCGTGTTCCAGACCGGCTGGAACGGAGGTGGTGCCATAGTTTGTGGCAATGACGGCTGCCAGTTTTGTCGGCCGTCAGACGCTTGTGGTATGGAAGGGGCAGCAGCCCAGCCACTCTGATGGCTATAGTGAACCGAGGTGGAGGGTGGTTCTCGGGCTACCTGACGAGGTCGGGGCTCGGCGGGGGATCCTGCTTTGGTGGGCACATGGACAGCAGCCTTTGCCAGGGCTTTAGCCGGGTTCGAGGCCCGCGGCCTCGATCGTGAAGGGCCGGATGGCCCTTGTTTGACTGGAGAGGGGTGTACACGGGCACCTGCATCGCGCTGCAGCGGTGTTGCTGAGCCAGGCAAACTGTTTGCCTGGCCTGGGATGAGACCATCACCACTACTCAGCAAGCCGATGACCTCGGGCTCACCGCCCGCATGGTAGCCTTTGCGTCGCCGTTTTGGCGGGGGCGCAGAAGAGTCAGGCCACTCATGTTGCTGAGAGTCGGGTTGGCCGCCTGAGAGGGGCTGTACACGATCAGACCGGGTCGGCGACGACGAGGGCGGTGTTATATGAGATCCCATGCCGAGTCAGTGGCGTCCGAATCAGGCTGGGAAGAAAGAAGGGGGTGACGCTAAGTGAGTGGCAAGGCGATAAGGTCGTCGAGAGTCAGTCGAGAGGCCGAGGCAGAGGACGCGTCGCCTAATCCCAAGACGCGCTTGACAGGCCAACCGGCAAAAAGGTACGAAATACCTGAGGTAGCAAGTACATTCACACAAGGGTCCAGACCCTGAACAAGGGAAGCATTCTCCAACTCCCTCCCTCCCCCTCCCCATGAACACATTCTATCGTACCCAGTAATTATCCGATTCGAGGCGCTGACTTGTGCAATCGACAGCTGGCTGGTGTCACGTGCAATCGACAGCTGGCTGGTGTCACCACACTTCGCTCATCGACAAGAACGGGATCATACGTGCATGTCCTCAGCGAAAAGCCACAGTTCTTAACCACATCCCTTCCATTGGAAAGAGTCCAGACTCCAGGCCGACTTGCCGGCTGCCGTATCCAATGGCGACATCGCCCGAAATTTTCAGCATGGATCTCCGTCGAACCCCTCATCATTATCAATCGCCTCCCGGTGCTTACAGGGCCCGAATTATCGTTGACTCTGCTTACACAAGCACGCAGCATGCAGCACGCACTTCGCAGCCTGCATGCAAGCGTCAACGAGGAACATAATTCCAATGGCAAGTCTCAGCACCTCCTCCTTTCTCAACACCAATATCCTTCTTCTAAGCATGCATCATCGTTAACACCTGCGTAAGAGGTGCACCTTCAACCGCCATGGAGACCAAGATCCATGACCAGGCGCCCGTCTCCCGCGCAGCCGTGACCGACATCGCTGATGACTGCGAGCCCCAGTCTTCCGCCTCGACGATCAACGATGGCGGCGTCCTTATCGATGACCACCAGCACCCGGAGCTGGACAAGCGCATCGTGCGCAAGATCGACCTGAGGCTGTGCACCATCGCCGGCATCCTGTGTGCCCTGGATTTAATCGATTCAGGCATCATGTCAAGTGCGTCGGCCACTTCCATGCCCCAGGACATTGGCCTGGTTGGCGGCCGCTACTCCACCGCCGTGTGGATCGTCACCCTCGCGCAGGTGGTCTTCAAGCTGCCTGCGACTATAGCTATGCGCTTTGTTGGGCCGCCCATCTTCTTCACCTTCGTCACCATCCTTTTCGGGCTCATCACACTGTGCATGGCTTACGTGGCCGACTGGAGGCAGATGATTGCTCTGCGCTTCTTGATGGGCTTGACAATGTCTGGCATCTACCCCGGTTTGGCATATCTCATCTCCTCGTGGTACCCCCGCAAGGAGCAGCAGCTTCGTTTTGCCTACCTCCAGTCTGGACAGGTCATCATCGTCGCCACTGGTAGTATCATCAACTACGGCCTCAACTTCCTCGACCACTCTCATGGCTTGAGAGGCTGGCAGTGGATGTTCGTCGTACAAGGCGCCATCACCATGCTCATAGGTGTCGTGGCATACCTCTGGGTCCCGCACTTCCCGGAAAAGGTCGCCAAAACCCGTTGGTTTCTCACAAAGGCTGAGGCGGACGAGGTCATCGCGACTTTAGACAAGGAGAGCAAAGATGCAGGAGCCCCTGAGCCCTTCACCATTTCGGCAATTCTCAAACCCTTTTTGGATGTCAAGATTTATGCCTTCAGCATCTTGTTCTTCCTTCAGAATGTCGTCTCCACCGCATTGTCATATTTCATACCGCAAATACTTATTGGGATGGGGTTCACATCGAACACGTCGATCCTGCTGTATGCCCCGCCATACTACTACGCCGTCATTCCGGTCATCATCACATCCTTCATCGCCGATCGCATAGCACTTCGGGGCCCCATCATCATCTTCAACGCTGTATGTCTCATCGTAGGCATGTGCATGCTCGGTTTCCCTAGCAATGTCGCTGTGCGCTACGTGGGTGTGCTCTTTGCCACGGGAGCCTATGTCTCCAACTGGGCCGCAATGAACGCCTACCAGATGAATAACGTCACAGGCCAGTGGAAGCGCGCTACGGTGGCCGCGACAGTCAGTGGCTGCAATGCACTCGGTGGCATTGCAGGATCATATATATTCAGGTCCTCGGAGGCCCCTTGGTATCCAACTGCCATCTGGGTCAGTATAGGGAGTCATCTTTTGATCATCGCGGTTATCGCACTCTGTGGTGCATTGTTCTGGAGGGCAAACAGGAGGGCACGAGCTGGCAAGGGCATAATCGAGGGTGTTGATGGCTTCAGGTACATATATTGAATCCTGAATCTGGAGGCGCTGCGGACCCAATGTCAAGATCGCTCTGTCAGAAAAGGCTATCACTGTATGATTTAATCATGAAAAGCTTCTTTGTTAAAATCCGCGAAATGCTAACCATCTTGAATGTCAAAACTTGCTCGTGGTTTGGGTATAGGTTCACATCCTTTCACCCGGGTACATCAATACTGAAAGTCCGTGAGCGGTTCATCCTTGTGTACAACATCAAACCTCTATTCTTGGCTTCTTCCAGCTGGTGTTCGAGAAGCATTGCTAAGCCAGGGAAGGATTCGGCCCGTATGGCCCAGAAAATTGTATAGCAAGGATGCTGTTCCACCTCGTCAGCACTAAGCTGTCAGCCGCACGCCCCACCTAAGCTACGCTGGAGTTGGTCCAACGACAAGTCATACTTATTATTGCCCCGGGTTCCTTTCGATAATTTGGCGATACTTCCTTCAGCAGCTATAGTCATACTGGTACTTCGTGAAGATGGACCACCTACCTTTACCGAAAAACTCCCCTCTAGACTCTATTGAAGTCCCCTATAGCTGCACGGTCGATTATGATGGAGGGCCGATGCTCGAGTATCCTGTCCGCCAGGGATGGAAGGTCAAATATTCGCCACATGGTATAAGATACTTGGACGAGAATGGTATCAAGCCAACCAATGCCAAGTTGGAGGCTTTCATCCAGGCATGGCTGTACTTTGGTTTTCTGCATGAGTTATTTGGGGACTTCTTCGACATAAAGTCCTTTGTGACACAAAATACCAGTGGTAAGTCTGTGGTAACTACCGAACCTCTACAGCAATGTTTAGAGGTACTTTTCAAGCGTTGGAAAGGTGACTCCCCACTTCATGGCCCAGAAGGTTTAGCTGCACTACGGGCCGTCTCGCAGATGAATTACTTTGTAGGTCAGTATCCTCAAGAAAAGCCACTTCCATATCGTGTACTTTCAAAGACACCTTCAACTTACACAACTGTGTTCTTAGGCAAGGTCTCGCTCAACACCAAGTTGGCGCATCGAAAAAATGAAGTAGATGACAGGATATGGCTGTCGATTGCTATCCTCAGCGAGACTATTAGCCGTATACGAACAAACAACTTCGTCGATGCCGAAGACGAGGGTATTGATGACCGGAATGTTACGTGGCGGGCGCACGGAAACCCAACAATTGGGCAATTCCTTGTGGATGAGATGGCAAAAACGGGGTGGTGTCCATTCGATATTGACCGAGTTGACAAGTCGGCGACTTCGGCGACATTATTCTACTACTTGGCCCATCTGCCGCCGCCCAGGCCAACCACCGACCACACGCTCTGCACAAATGACGTCTGCACATCCATGACGATCAGTCCCTCATACCAAACGAGACACGCACCTCTGGAGTGTGAATGCAACTCGGAATTTTCCGACAACACGGGTGTCACCAAGGCTATACTGTGTGATGAGATTCCTCTCATCCAGGAAGTACTTCAACTCGAGATGGTCATGGGGCCGGCCAAAGCATCCGACGGTCCGCATTCCGAGAGGTTTATAGAAGCTACTGAGGTTGAGCCAAGATTTCGAATAATTGAGAGCCGTAAAGGAAGGAAATTTGTCGCGATATCGCACGTCTGGGCGGAGGGTCTGGGGAACCCAAACGGCAACTCGCTCCCGTCATGCGCCTTGAAATGGATATCCAAAAAAGTGAGCCGATTTCAATTCCATGATGACGATCAGTCAGAGGACGGCGACCAGCAGGAAAGGCCTTTCGAAGAAGCCAGTCGAGGCAAAATGCCTTTCTGGCTGGACACGATCTGCGTGCCCGTATCCCCACCCGAGATTTGGACGAGAGCCATGAACCGCCTGCGCAAGCCGTACCAGGACGCAGCCCTGGTCCTCATCCTGGACTCGTACCTCTACACACAGGATACAAGGGAAATCGATGCCGTGGAGATGTGGGCGCGGATTCTCTGTTGCAGCTGGTCCCGCCGCCTCTGGACGTTCCAGGAAGGCCGCCTGACGAAGCCTGGGCGTCTGTGGGTCCAGTTCAAGAACACCGCGATCTCGATTGAGGACATATGGAGGAGCTTCGACTATACGCTCGCTGCTGAGGAGCTCATGACAGAGCTCCATCTCAAGTGGCGCGGCAGCAACATCATACGAGGGTTGGCAGAGACCGGCGGGCCCGTGTCCGAGAGCACCCTCCGCAACTTCAGGCCCGAGCCGGACATCTGGGACATGCGCAAGTCGCTCAAGGCGCGCGCGGTGAGCGTGCCCGCGGACGAGGTGCTGTGCCTTTTCTGCAGCATGGGCTTGGACATGGAGTTGGCAATGCGCACGCCGCCTGAGCACAGGCTCGCCGTCTTCTGGCGGAACGTGAGGAAGATCCCGGTGGGGTTGGTCTTCTCGACGGCGCTGGACAAGATGGCTGTCCCCGGGCTTCAAAGGGCGCCGACTTCTTTCCTGGGCAGCTTGGACAGAACGTTCTGGTACATTGAGCAGTCTCTGAAGCCTCGAAGGGACGGCTTTGTGACGGAGTATGGGCTGCAGATCCAGGTCCCTGCACTGCTGTGTGACCCCAAACTGCTGCTCTGGGAAGAGTCCTATGAAACCATTTTCGAGAATGAGGGAAGCCCTTTTGCTCTCAGGGACGAAGAGGGGTATTGGTATTTTGTTGAGCCGGGGGACTTTTGGAATCACGATCGAACGGAGCGACCAAAGGCCAATGACATACTGGCTATTCTACACGTCCAGCATATCGAAAATTTCGACAAGGAATCGACAGGAGCGATGGGCCAGACGACTGGCGACCCTTTTGATTTCAAGATTTCAATGAAGGCTGTGCTTGGTACAGTAGAAAAGCCGGTCTCGCTCGAAAGAGGAGAGAACGGACATTATAGAGAACGTGTTCGAAATATCGATGAAGTAGCCAGGGTGCTGGACAGACCGCCTGATACCCCTGACCCCAGAGACTTGCCTCGCTTCCGAGGTTATCGGCACTTGAGCCTACATAGGTTCTCGGACGCTATGTGCGAGTACTATCGCGCTATTTCCAATGCAGTGGAGGTGTTTGTGGCGATTGAGTGCGGCAATAAGGTATGCTATCTTGACCATACCGGCAAAGAAGTTGATTTGGTCTCAAAAGTATTTCCAAAAGAACCTGAGAGCCATAGGGGCTCCTCAGGTGGGAAGACTGCTCTCAACGGTGGACCCAGGGGAATATCGACGGCTTCAACCCAAGAAAGCGATAGCAAAGTGGCCGAAGGGCTTGTCCAAGACTTGCAAGACCTGGACATCGACCGCAGGCCGAAAGACGATGGCGGGCTAAGCGAGGCAGAAGGCAACATCGGTTCTGTTGACCAAAGGCCGGAAACTTTCAGCTCAGATAGGCAGAGCCTGGCTGCAGATTCGGACGGTGATGCCGATGGTCACGAGCTTGAGACAAACGACGAAGATGGCAGCGAGAGCGCTGAAGAGGCCCCAGACACGTACACTCTCAAAGAGTCCAGTCGTGTCCTTTGCCAGCAATTTGCAGACAAATTCGCACGATTTGACAAACAAACTCGCAGGATAACACTGGCAGTGGGCGTCAACGCCTGCAGAGATGCAGAGGAAAGCTACGATCACTTTGCGAAGTCTGCGCGGTTCCAGCTGCAGATGAGAAGACGCAATGAGATGCAACGGCTGAAGAGGGAGACATGGTGGATTATCGACTAAAAGGGCTACAAGACTCATATTTACCAAGCCACGAGCTTGATGCAAGCTGTTGGATTGTAGTTGCTTTTCGCGTGCTGGCGGATTAAATTGCGGCCGGACAAGGTTGGAGTTTTCACCAAGCAACGCAGACAAGCTTTCCTGCCAGGAAGGTTCCTTGCCTTGTGCCCCATTATTCTTCCTTAGCTCGTATTCATGCTTTCAATGCCTGTCCGGGAGCTACTTTCGAAGAACGTCATCAGGCCTTGTAGTTAGGAAACACGCGGGTAATCTAGAAAGATATTGGCCTAGTATTTTCGGAGTGAATGCCATTCAAGCTTTCCAAGTAAGCTTTCTCAGTAAGCTTTCTAATTTTCCAGTATCCTATTTTCAACCTCAAGCTCATCAGCAAGACATTCACGTTGCATATCCCCCTGACCTTGCCCCCAACCTTGCCCCTATCATGCATGCAAAACTCTGGACGAACTGAACTTAATTGTCCAGGGGCGGCAGGTACTTTTCTCTCAGGAAAATGAGTTCGCTACAAGCTAGCCGAAGACAAGTCACAGACATCTCGTGGACAAGAAGGAAATGAAAACACATCCAGTGTTGCATGCCAGCGTGGCGGACCCCATCCACTGTGTCAAGCATAGGCGCCTACGGCTCTCCGCCTTGGCCCGGAGATTTTCCCACCAAACAGGTGACAGGGAGCCAAGCCACACCGGTTTATTCGTGGCCTCAAGCTCGTGCCAAGACCACATTAGCGTCGCCGTTTAAGTCCCGTGGGCCCTGTACAACTATACGCTCCGCTATTCACGCCATAGTAACCCCCGAGCGCTGGCATGGGAGTCAGTTCAGTCTTAAGTAACAGATGAGCAAGTCTCGCTGGGAAGGTTCCGTTCACAGATGCATTATACGCAGGCAAATCATATCCGGACAACCCGTCCACCAATGGCCCAGATAGCCATATGCGGAGCCATGCCACCGCATGAGCCTCCTTTCGTCCAGACTGGGCCCCGGGGCTGTTCCTCGCCTGATTATATAGCACAATACTCTCGACTTTCCAGCTGTTACTTCCAAAGCCATGCCAAAACTCGCCTTCTTGACTAGCCACGATCGTCTCACAACATGAAGTCACTCTTTGCCTTGCTCTCATGCGTCTCCACGGCCTTAGCGGCTAGCCGTACCTCTGCACCAGCGGGGTGCATCACAGTCGGCTCCGGTGGTTACAGCACGATCCAAGCTGCCGTGAATTCACTGTCAACCTCAGCCTCTGGAACGCAGTGCATTTTCATCAAGCCCGGAACCTACAAGGAACAAGTTTTGGTCTCTGCACGTAGCGCCCAGCTCACCATCTATGGTTCCACCACGGACACGACCGGTTATGCCGCCAACTCGGTCACCATCACGGGCTCCAAGAGCCAGGCGGATGGTTTGAGCAACGATGAGACGGCCACACTCCGGGTCAAGGCTGCCAACTTCAAGCTGTACAACGTCAATGTCGCAAACACATATGGCAAGGGTAGCCAGGCCGTCGCGCTGTCTGCGTATGCGGACTCGGGCTATTACGCCTGCGCCTTCACGGGATACCAGGACACTTTGCTTGCCAACACGGGGAAGCAGCTGTACGCAGGTAGCCTCATCCAGGGCGCGACTGATTTCATCTTCGGACAGAACGCGGTTGCGTGGTTCGAGGACTCTGACATTCGTGTTGTGTCAGCAAGTCTTGGATACATCACTGGTAGGTTGTTCCGCCGACATCCGAATGTGAATGGGCCGAATGAACTAATACGGTTTCGCGTAGCCAACGGCCGGTCCTCCTCTAGCGGAACATCCTACTACGTATTCAACAACTGCGACGTGGCCGCTGCATCCGGCAACAGCGTCAGCAATGGCGCATATTATCTCGGCAGGCCATGGGGCGAATACGCGCGGGTGGTATTCCAGAAGACGTCGATGAGCGCCGTCATCAACGGCGCCGGATGGCGCATCTGGAACACAGGTGACGAGCGTACCGACCATGTCACCTTTGGCGAGTATGGGAACACGGGTGCCGGAGCTTCTGGCACTAGAGCCAGCTTTGCGACCAAGCTAAGCTCACCGGTGGCTATTACGACGATTCTGGGAAGCAGTTATGCTTCTTTGGGCTTTTATGATGCAGAATACATGTAAATTTAGCCAAGATGGCAAGATGAGGGAGGGCTTCGTACGATTCCGATGCGGACATGGCCGAGTTCTGCGGTCACCCGATCTTCAATTCTCTGGCCAGCGTTGAATTCCAACCCAGGAACTTCCAAACTTTAGCTGCCTAGATAGGCGGTCCTAACCTCTTTGGCTAGTGTCTTACCAAATGAAGTATTCAAAGCGCAACGCCTGGGTCATCTTGTTGTGGCTCTCTCTTTCTTTCTGCCGGTTGCTTACGTCGTGATAATTTGCCGTACTGTGCCTTACTAAACTCATGACTCCATGTAGTATCTTCTAAGCTCGTCGGAAGGTATCATGTGAGAAGCCCAGCAAGAAAGCACATCCATCAAATATCATAAAAATAATCGCAACAGAACGGTCGAGAATTAATTGTGCCTGCCTTGACCACACAAGCGCAGCATGTTCGGCCCAGAAGCGTAAACTACAAGCATTGGATGAGTTTAGTCATGTCGCTTTTATGCTATTCTCGGGAGTCTGTGTGTCTGGGAGCTAGTCAAAGGTGTCTCCCGGCCACTACTGTATTTGAGTCTCTGTGCTATTACTTGGCCGTCCCTATTTCCAAGTATCTAGGTATCTAGTCATTTGGTTGGGCATTGGAAAATTCGTGGCTCTAGCCTCTTTAGCCCATTGTGCTATAAGACTTCCTGAGGCACTTGGGCGTGGGAAACTAATACCTTCACAGAATAAATTTCGTGCGAAGGTGGAGTTCGTGATCGATGCCATGTTTGTTCATACCGTCATACTTGAAACTTGGATTGAATGATTCGGCTCCACGGCTTGTACGTCTGGGTGAGGTCATCGTGCCAGACCCTTAATCGCAATCGCGACCCGCGTAAGTGACATAAGAAGGCATACACGTGCAGTGACGAGTAACGGGCCTACCTAGCTATTATTTTTCAATAATCAGAAAATTTTGGAAAGAGTAGCCCACCTTTCGTCGTTGTACAGTCATGTATTTTCAGTGCGAATGCTGACATTTGTTTTTTCGCCCAATAGTGTCAAACAACACACACAACATCGGCCTTCACACCTCCAAACATTCATCATTCCTCACACCTACCCCATCTTCAAGCATTCATCATTTCAGAATATTTTCTTTATCAGTAATTCAGCCCATGACAGAAGGACTTACCATCGACCGGCCAAGTCACTTCAAGTCCTGTCTCTCGTACGAAAGCGCATTACCGGCCAAGCTCTCGAATATGGGTTTAATTAGCCGGCAGTGCACAGTCTGTTTCGAGGACTTCACTGTGGAATACCCACAGAAAAGGGGAAATGCGCAAGACCAAGGGAATCAGTTGTCAACCGCACCGAGCTCCAAGCTGCATCCGAATCCCCAGTGGAAACTTGAATCGTTTCCGACTAGCGAAGTCCTCCCCACATGCAGCAAGAGTCACCAACTCGACGTATGCTACGGCTGCCTCGATTCTTACATCAGCTCTGACTTGGAAACTCGGGGGCCCGGATTCTGCACCGCGATTGAGTGCCCTGAATTCAGCTGTAATCACATATTAACCCACGACGAGATCCAAAAGATCACGAGTCGCACAACATTCTCGCGCTACGATGAACTCCTCACGTACAAAGCCCTCGGGGAAGACCCAAATTTCCGATGGTGCCTCCGCGCTGGCTGCGGCTCGGGCGCCACTTATCACACGGGCGATATCTGGGAAGAGATGGGCTGCCGCGGTATGATATTTGATGAGCGTAAGCGACTCACAGAACCAGGGCGGTGGATACAATGCGGTACGTGCGGGTTCGAAATGTGTTTTGCACATCAGGTTCCCTGCCCGTCACGGTTTCGAAGCCACGCCGAACAGCGGGAGAACCTCAGGTGGACGCTGTCCGCGGAAGGATGCGCACAGTGCAGGCAAGAACTCTTTAATGAGGGTTCTGAAAGCAGCACGGGTGCTTGGATCGCCAAAAACGCAAAACACTGTCCACGCGAAGGATGCGGAGTCCTCATTGAGAAGAACGCAGGCTGTTCACACATGTAAGCACCGTCCTTCTCCTTCAGCCATCCTCTGTCTGTCATGGCGGAACGATGCAGAGTACTCCACTCTGAGAATCATGGCAGGTGGTTGACATGCACAGAACATGTTCGCAATGTCGCCTACAATTCTGCTGGGACTGCCTGAGTGAATATTATGCAGGCGACATTGTCTGCCGACGCTGCTCGAGAGGGATGCAACCTTGGGAACACGAGCTGGGGAACAGGAGACTCGCTCAGAGCAGAAATGCAGATTTTGACAATTCTGATGATATTTACTCTCGAGCAGTACAGTCTTTCCGCAACGACCTCATAGGCTTAGGAACCAAAGTGAGGGAAAGACTCCAGATGCTTCACGAAATGGGTATTGTCGAAAGGCACGAAGTTCCCAGGCGGCGCGGACTCGCGACGGAAGAAAGCTTGAGAGTGTTGATGGGAGACGAAGCCCAAAATAGGGCCCTGGAGGCATACGCAGATGGCGTGAGGGCCCAGCTTCGTGGACAACTAAGCCCTGAACGCTTTGGTCATGGTGAGGATCGTCGACAGACGGAAGGGGAACAGCGCCTGCAAACTGGGAGAAATGTCCGGCCTGATCCAGTACCAAATAGACCCGCCGCCCCTGCCCCGAACGTCAACCAAGCGGCATATTACCAACCTTTTCCAGCACAAACCAGACCTGTCTCTGATCCGAGACACAATCAAGCAGAATTTAATCAACCAGGCCCGGTGAATCGCTACTGGGCCAATTTTTCACAGTCTCAGACGGGAGGCAGCCCTGCTCCTCGTAGTGATATTCTGGGTGGAATACCTAGGATACCAGATCCATCATTTCTAGGGGCATACACCGGTCCACAGGTCGGCTACGGCTTTCCAGCGTATCGTCCTCCATTCTATAATGCCAGTGTTGGGAACCGGCCTAAAGGAACAGCGTTTCCCTTCGATCTTGCGGGACAATACTACAGTCCACCACCGGCATACGCACCATATATGCCCTATCCCCCCCCACAACCTTCTACCAATCCACAAGGAAATCAAGGAAATAATAACCAAAATATGAGAAGTGGAAGTACCGCCAGTCCGCAATATACACTTCCAATGAGGGGTGCCGCAAATTGTGGTCGTGGGTCGTCAGCACGGGGGGCAAGACACCACAGGCAGGGAAGTGGTCCGCCGCGTGAAGCTTCGTGAGACCTGGATCAGGTTCCACCATGAGTCGTCAAAGCCAATGATGTTGGAGTATGAGAGAATCGCCGGTCTCTCCGCTGCAGGTGAGCTTTGCCAGAGGAAGGCCTTATGAAAAGGCGTGTTTTTATGGCTGTAGTGGGCACAGCAACGAGCGAATTCCATACCTACTTAGTAGGTATCTAGGTAGCAAAGACCAATTGACCAGCGATTTCTGTAATGAGAGAAAACAGGCCACTCCTTTCGTTTGGTCAAAACACAAGGATCTTCACGTAAGCAACTCCAGTCACATACTTTTCAATCGTATATGCCTAGGTTAGTATACCACTGTACCCAGGTCGCACATGCATCAACCCTGGCAAGGATACCTTCAACTTGCAAGTGACGAGAGGAATCACCCAGTGGGATCTAGTTGTTCTTTGCGCTCCCAACTCCCAGCCCGGTGCAGTGTTCGAGTCTCATTCTGACATCTTCAAGTTCAAAGTTCTGGATTCATAAGCTCGAGCTTATCGTGCCTCGCCCTCAAATACGCGAGCGTGACTTCCTCCACGCCGCTGTTGTTGCTCACACCCAAAATACCAAGCCCCTCCTGATGACGCCTGTTTATGCCGTAATCTCATTCAAAAGTTCATGCTCAACGTGCCAGTATACAATTCGTCTCTCATGCTCCGTGCCATTGATGCTCTCTCACCCCCTCGTCGTCTCACCGCCGCGACCTCCTCGAGGAGCCCGAATCGGTCCTTCCCACCATGGCTAGCGACCGCAAAGACAGAGTATCGTCGTGGTCCTCACTGGTCACTCCACGCCTGAGGTTGCGTAAGCTCTGCAGCCCAGCCCGGTCTGTAATATCCAGTGTCAGCTTTCGAGGCACCTAGGAGTAGGCTCAAAAGTAAGACGGGGATGAGGCTGCCAGTGTGGGTTGGCCATGAGCAAGCTATCTCGAAATCTCCAAGATACAGTCCCAGGGAGGGGGGTTGAGAAGTTATCCGAAAGTTGCTTACCCATGCCTGGTTTTATCCCCACTTGTGCCTCTCGCACCGGGCTCCCTGCCCTTGAATGGTTCTTTGAACGCGTTCTTGAATGCGGCCTGGCTCGTGATTCAGCTCTGGCGGCACGATATTCCGCTGTGCGAGGTGGGTGAGCAGTGCTAGCACTCGAATGGGAACTCGGTTGTTCCCAATCCTCGCCATCCTCCTTTGCAAAATTTCTCGTGCTCCTTTCAACCTCATTGTCCACCGTGTACGAAGCTTCAGGCTGTATGCCCTCGCTCTGCACAAGGTCGGGTTGCACCAACTCAGGCTGGACGGGCTCGGGCTGGACGGGCTCGGGCTGGACGGGCTCGGGCTGCACACGGTCAGGCTGCACATCTTCAGGTCCCGGCTGTTCGTCGTCCACAGAAACAAACTCATTTGGGGCAGGCTGTTTGGACTCTGGGTCGCTCTGTGCCGTCTTGATGAGCGAAGCGGTGCTGTTTCCCCATCCCCTCGTCCCAGCAGCCTCAGACTCGCTCCGCTTGCGCTCGCAATAGTCGCCCAAGGCATCCCGCAGAATCTGTCGCATGAACGCTTTGTTCACATTCTTCCGAACCCGGTCAAAATACTTGACCACGTCACCAACTACCATGACCTGAGCTTCATGATCGACTTCCACAACATCAGCGTAGTTGGCCCGGGAGTCTTCCTTTACCTTGTGGCGACCGCTGTGCAAGTTAATGCCGACGGACGAGTACGGGAGTTGAGGGTGCTGGCTCGAGGTTTGGGGATCGGTGCTATCGCGATCTCGGTCCCCTGATGCATAGACATGCCCTTGTTGTAGGGTGTCGATCCCTGGCTTCGCAAAGTTCCTCTTATTGCCTACGGATATCGGTCTGGTAGAAATGTCAGTCTGCTGAGCCGTTGAGGGTGAATGCGGTCACACTGCACGCACACGCAAGCGCAATGCATAGGGAAGCTGTCGGAATGCCGGAGCACGATGAATCTGGTGTAACCCAGACACTTCCACTCGTATTCAAATTCAGGGCAGTCGGCCCAGAGAAATTCAAAGACCTGGACGAGTTTCTGGGTCAGTCATGTGTCCATGCCAGGTACGGTGCATGCCCAGGTGGTGAGCCACCTGTCGAACTCACATCTCCTATCTGCAACTTGGACGCCGGACCGATCTCATAGCCCTTCCGAGCTTGGAGGCAGATCATGTCAGCATACACATCAGCCTGGCATTATACCCGGGTGTCATGCCACTTACCTAGAGGGTGCAAAGAAGAAGACGACGTGTCTGTCGCCTCATCTCCACCATACCCGGAGTCACTGCCCGCCACTGTTCGAGAGTAATCGCTTTTCCCCATCCCTTGCGAGATAGTTATCAAGCAAGGGGAGAAGGGGGAAAATGGGGAGACGATGGAGGACGGGAGGGCAGCTCCAGTGAAATACACCCACCAGGGGCATCATGATTGCCTCAAATCTGGAACGGCCGCATGCAGGTCCCCATTCTGATGCAGTAGTTCAGGCCCACAATTAAACTGGCTGGGGAGCCGGGACGCCTCGGGCTGAGGGCCGCAAATCGCGCGGGAAATCGTCGTTGGCCGCTCACCTGCACGGTTCAGGGTCAAGTGGCAATGCCATTTGGTGGCGATGACTCGGTGTGGAGATGACCTGGCGCGCGACGCAACAAGCTGCAGCCCGAGGGGATGAGATGCTGTTGGACGACGGACAAATCGGGTTTAGAAGCGCTGTGTTTTGTCAGCTGGAATACTCGGCCGCCTCACAAAATTCGACCTTTGGGCAGCATTTCCGTGCGGCGGCCCTTGGAATCAATGCGAAGCATCAAAGTGGGTCACGCCTCCACGTCAGAGTCCTCCACACCGCTTTGGGATCAGAAGGAAGCTGGACTGCATATTGGGCTTCCATACAGCCCTACTTGTCAGTTTTCCACCTCAAGTACTGTGGTAAATCATCGATAGAATGCTGGCTAGACCGGCCTTCTGGTCCAACACATGCATATTGCAAAAGCCCGTTGATATATTCAGTTCACATGGTCTCAACCACCGCAAAGGACACTCGCATATCTATGGCAAATTGGCGCGCCTCACTCACCAGCCCTGTTCCGTCAATGAATGCAGCTGCCTTTCCACAATCGAACCTGACAGATGCAAGACCATCCCACGCTCCTGCTCTAGGCGGCACACGTCACGTCACCCTCTCACGAGCCAGCTGCCGTTGCTATACGAGGAAGGCCACCTGTTGACATTTGGACCATACCTAGGTAACCGGCTCCAGCTCAGTCATTTGGACTTTTTGTGTTTGAGTGCTTGGAATCTTTAATTGCAATCAGGCGAAGACCAACAAGTTCCAGAACATCATATTCAGATCCGGCATGACCCCAGTCTCGTACGTCGACATCCACTCGCCACGTGCAGCGCCATCAGCCGCGTCCTTGTGGGTCGAGCTCTCCTCGCCGCATCTAGACTCGCTCGCTAGACCTGTGACATAGACAGAGTGCAATACAAGACTAATACATACGTCGGACAGTCGGACATCAGTCAGCAGCACTAGTCGCTCGTTCTTCTGGCCGACATTCTTTCGGGCCAACACTCATCTCTTCCAGTGAACAGTAGTCGAGTGCAATACTACCTATGTATGTTGGTATTGTTCGAAGAACTCAAGATAAATATCGATGTATCGATGATTTACACAATCTCATGTCTTGCCACCATTTGACAAAAGACAATCTGCAATGCAAAGCCTATCATGCCACACTGGTTGACTCTGTGCAACCAATTCCGCGAGGTCTCATCCGGTGACGGCATGGATGTCTACAGAAAATATAGAAGTGCAACCCTGCAGCTGTTCAATTCGTTCCGGGGGAGGAAGCCCCTACCTCTTGGGACCATTCAAATGTTCTCTATGCTAATTAGGCAGAGCGATGCGTTCGTCTTGCTCGCAGCCAAGCGACAGCCCTGGCACGTCAGAACGGACCTACGGGCGCAAAACGAAAAGAATTAAACCAGAATGACTGAATGAACGCCATTATTTTGCAAACTACGCTTCGTGGCCATTGAGGACTATTGCTGCGGTGTTTCGGAAAGACGGGGTCGTCGTGAAATGGGCACGAGTAGTATTGGCCTGTTGTTATCAGAACCGATAGGTTTGGAGATATGGCCAAGATTATACGAAATATCTTGACTAGCCACTCTGGCGACAACATCGGACCATCGCTGATACGACTGTCAATCGTGACACCGATCTGAGCCTCGACGTGTTTTCCCAGGCGCTTAGACCTGCCTCGACTCGCCGCCAAGAAAGACCAAGAGACAAGGAGCAGAGATGTGGAGCTCCTGACAGGGTGGCCATAGCTGTTTTATGGCGAGCGGCCTGACGGCTTGGGCCGGGCGGTAGAAGTAGCCCTCGCTGGCTCATGCCTTTCCAGTCAGTCCGGGTTCCGGTCTTGACGGAAGGAAGCGCGCGCCGCCTTCGAAACACCGTTCCCGTCATCCGCTGCCGGCTGGCTGCGAGGTCGCTATTTTGATCTCCTCCGCGGTTCTAATCGTCGCACTAGCCTTTGTAAACACACGAATTTGGACCGGGCCGGACTTGTATTTAGGCGCGCACCGCGACAAGCTCGGTTTCCCTCACCAAATCTGGCTACCAAGCGAGCCGGTGATGCCCTCACACGATGGTGGCGCGCAAGAGCTTAGCGCTAGAAAAGTATACTCTCATCGCGGCAAGGAGTCTTTGCCGCCGCTCTGCCGCCGGCGTTGTGTTTCTCAACCTGACTAGTGTCGCGGTGTTGTCCCATGTATTTAGCCCTCAAGGCCATAATAGCCATGCTGCACACTTGCATTTCAAAGGGTAATTGAGGCGCGGGACGATGAGCAAGCTCCTTGCCATGGTAAAGGAGGTTCACGTACAGGTGTTGTGGCCCGTGATACAAAAGTGGATATTCCCCAGATCATCTGTTTGATTCTCCCCATGCGTTCGTGCTGAAAAAGTGGTACCGTCGTAGTGACCATGGAGGCTGTTTGAAGAGCACGGGGTTATGTGCGTTCATCCTGAGTGCTCAATTGTGGATTTGATTTCAGACGGATCCAATGCTGACGACGTGTGAAAGTCAATATCTGACCCAGATCGGCAGATGTTTCTGGTGGCGCTGGATCGCCGTTGGCCAATGGTAATGGCAACAAGCCTGGGCTTCCATAGTTGTTATGATGCTTCTCCAGGAAGAATTGAAAGATGGTAAAATGGAATGTGGACACGAGCATCTAGAAACAAGCGAGTCTTGAAGACGGGGACCCCAACGCTGGTCAGGCTTGACTTTCGGACCAGCCCGAGCCTCTTTACTCTTTCAGTGGCTAGTGGCGCTGCGAGGTAGGCAAATGCTGCTAAATACAGGTCTGGGCGGTCTCAGATGGGCAGTCTAGTCTAAACCTTCCTGCTCGCTTTCCGGCTCGAGTTGCATTTGTTTTGTCGCAGGACGCACCCGGGCGGCTGGGAGCGGCGAAAAAACAGGACGTGAAGAGTCGGCTGAAGTCGATGAAACAATGATCCCCAACTTGGCTGTGTCTGAATGTCAGCAGTGCGACCACACGGCTTCGGGCGGGCTCCTTGGCAGGCCGCCTTTTGGCTTGCGTTGCCGAACTTTTGAGGTGCTTTGCCACTTGGCAGCAGAACGCCAAGTTGATTGAGACAGTGCACCGGCAATGATGCCCTCGATCTTCATGATTCTCTGGCTGTGTGAGGCCCAGCCGGGCAGGATATGTTTGGTCGAGCCGGCACATTTAGCACTTTGGTATTTGTGGCTCACTAATGCCAAAGCCAGCTTTTGATGCAAGCGAGTTGGCATTGGCAAGGCATTCTCGGACGAGGCCACTCCGATGGGAACACCTGCCATCAGAAGAAAGATAATGTCATGCAGATCCGTCGTTGAAGGCATTGGTGGATTCTGCTAATATCATATTTTTGCATTCTTAGAATTTCATTTCTGTCTATTGACTCTTGATTTCCCGCATTTGGGCCGGGCCCAAGGAACAGGCTTCCGTGCATGTTAGACCAAGCCCGGCGTTCACCAGTTTTTACCACACGCTTTACACGACTTTTATCGACGATCTTGATGACCGCGAAGGCGATTTAGACGGACAAAACTCCTACGACTTTCACCATGGAGGACATTAATGCTTTTGTGCGAGCCGCTGCTCTGGACGTGCCGGCACCTGGGGTCCAGCACGAGGAACTGTATGATATTCTACCGAGACAGGGAAAGGCCAATGGTGGCCAAGCGACATTTGCCACATCTGGGAGGAGGATCACGTTGACGGCGGCGACGAGCCACTTCCCTGGAACAAGGAGACCGCAACCAACCCCGTCTCTGAGCACCACGAGTTCATCATCACCGTTGCCGGCCTTGACGACGAGCCTACCACGGCCCGTGCCTACCACATCACTGATACCACTTGCCCCGATACTACCCACAACAGAGATTAGTTCATCACCAGTGGCAACAACACTACCGACCCTCAGCCCTGTCCCGAGTCCACCGAGTCCGAGTCCAGTCCAACCTAGCCCGATACCAAGTCGGGTGCCCAGTGAGCAAGAACAGAATGGAGCTCAGAGCCCGTCGGCTGCCCCAGTGACAGCTACACCTGGGGGTACTGATGCCGGTGTCATTGTCGGAGCGATCCTGCTTGTCCTAGGTAAGCCTGCGAGATCGAGGTCTACGTGGCAATACAACAGACTAACAACCAACATAGTCGGCATCGCCATACTAGCCGCAGTGTTCTTCTTCATAAGGAAACGCCTCAATGGCGGGGGCAAACCAAAATCCACTACGGAATCATTTGACTTCGAGCCACCCTTGAGGACCAACCCGAACCTCTCCAGGTCTGAGACAGCCGCCATGGCCGAACTCATGCGGATCGCCTACCGGGTTGAGAACGAAGGCGACGACGGGCCCCGGGGCGGCGTCGGCGGCGGCGTGTCCTACTATCCAGGTCAGCCCTCCAGTGAGAAGATGGGAACCAACGTCTCGCGTGGCCCAGGCGGCGGCGGCGGCGGCCTCGCCGCAGCGGGCGCGGGGCTCACCACCACACCGTATGACGAGAGCCGGCAAGCTGATGATGTGGCACGCATGCAGTCACTCGGCAGTGAGTCAGTTGCCCAACTCGGTCTAAAGCACCCCGTCGGCCGGTGGGTGCACATACAGAGGCCTGGGGCCACGGCTACGAGGACGAGTGCGTATGATGTCCCTGACATGCCAGCCACACCGGGCCTTCCGGATCGCTACTCGACGTCTAACTTGTATTCTGGAACGGCTCGATGAGTCCGGGAGGCTTGGATTACTTGTGAGGGACACGTGCAGCAGTAGGCTGGGGAAGCTGAACAGGGCCCGTGAGTCGAAGGAGAACCGGCCAGGACATATATAGCAGTCGCGACCGGTCGACATCGATGTTGTCACATAGCGAGCGATGGAACCCATCATTCTCACGGGTACAATTCATTTGCAGCGAATTTTAATTCTCTTATTGCCAACAGCTCTCATTAACAATCCGACTTGACCGGCTGTGTTTACAGGAATCATTAATAATCCAAACCACAAGTAATCATGACCTTCCAAACCCCGAACGCGCAGGCCAAAAAAAAAAAGACAAGAGCCGAAAAGAATACCCTGACATAAAATCGTCAGACTAGTCCCAATCTGCGGCAACTGCGTGTGCTCTGCGAATTCCGGAAGAACAATCCATATGGTGGCGTACCGAGCAAGTTCAAAGCCCGCCTTGCCTTGAACCTGTGACGGGCTAGACCAGGGCGGTCGCGCATCTGGCTCCATCATTTGTGCCCCCTTGAGGTCCCTGTTTGACAAACTCTGGCAATGTGGCTGGAACTGTAAGGTTGAGCCTGTAGATATTACTCGAGTTGTTCTCCGTGGCATACAGGAAGTCGTTGCCGGTGGGATACATAGCACCCCATTGGGCAATACCAACACCGCCGTTGGGGCCCGGGCTCGGACCCGTGCCGCCGCCAAAGCTGGTGTAGATTTGGAGCAAATTCCACGCCTTGGGTGATGCCGTAGTGTTGAAGGAAAGCAGGTGTGTCCGGAAGACATTGCTCACGTTTTGCCCGGCGACGGTGTAGAGCAAGCCTCCACGACCAACACCCCGCAAGGATACCCAGTCCGCAACCGTATAATACTGTGCCTGTCCGTTAAGGCTCAACAAGTTGGTCGAGCCAGAGTCGATGACCTTGCCATAATTCACGCTTCCGAAATTCATGACGATTTTGGCAAAGCTTTGGGCATTGGCCCACGCGACCCAGAAGAAGCCATCGGCGTCAATACTACCACTTGTTATAGAGGTGGTGCCTAGATTGATGGTTGACCCGGTGACTACCTCGACCACGCCACCAACGCCGATGCGAACGACGTATGGATTCACCGACGATGACTGCGCGATTGCATAAGATAGTTCTCGCCGGCATGGTATGCCAAGGCATTGACGGCGGAACCACCTCCTGGAATGATCATGCTTGCAATATCCATAATGGTTCCGGTAGAGAAGTCGATGGAGAACAATCTCCTTGTTTATGTCTCGTAGGCCAGTCCGTCGCAAGTAAAATTTTGCAGGCTTGAAATCGGACTGGGGTTAGGAGAGCTGTTGTTTTCGTCAATCACCAAGAAGCGTCTTCCGACTGCCCAAGGACTCTCGACTTACCTCGACGATGTGGTCGCTCCGGTTGTTGAGGCTGTAGAAGATTTTTATGAGCTAGAAGAACTACTAGAAGACGACGAAGAGCTAGAAGAAGAAGAGCTAGAAGTAGTTTGTGCGGCTGTGGAGGATGATGAACTAGACGATGAGCTGGAAGATGAGGAGCTGGGAGATGTAGTGTGCTGAACTGTGGAGGACGAGCTTGATTGCGGTGTAGTGGGCTCAACAGTGGAAGAGCTTGACTGTGATATAGTGGGAATGGCTGTTGAGGATGATGAGCTAGAAGAAGAGCTAGAAGACGTTGTTTGTGCGATTGTGGAGGATGAGGAGCTGGAAGACGTAGTGGGCTCAGCTGTAGGTGAGCTGGATTGTGATGTGGTGGGCTCAGCTGTGGACGAGCTGGACTGTGGTGTAGTGTGCTCAATTGTGGATAAGGTCGACGAGGAGGGAGATGATGTTGTTTGCGCTGCTGTGGGAGAGCTTGAAGGAGTAGTGGACTTGGAGCTTGACGTGCTTGGAGTGGTGATCTGTGCCATGAAGCTTGTGGTTGAGGATGGGTATGAGGAGGACTCTGTTTGGGATTCAGATGATAAGCTGGGGCTTGACGATATCATCGTCTGGGCAAGGGATATTGTAGTGGAGAGGGATGTCTGAGATGCTTGGGCGAGACTGCTAGACTTCGTAGACTCAGAGGTTGAAAGGCTTGAAGTGGTGATCTCTGCCACGGAGCTTGTGGTCGAAGGCACATATGTGGAAGATTCTGTTCGGGATACAGGTGATAAGCTGGGGCTTGATGATAATGTCGTCTGGGTAAGGGAGCTTGCAGTGGAGGATATAATAGCCTGAGACGTCTAGGCGGGACTACTAGACGTTGTGGATTCAGACCTTTGTGCCACGGGACTTGTGGTTGAAGGTGCGTACGAGTAAGATTCTGTATGGGCTTCGAGTGACGAGCTGAGACTTGATAGTGATGTGATTGCTATCTGGGAAAGGGTGCTTGGGCTTTGAGTGGAGAGAGACGTTTGAGACGTTTGTATGGTTGTGCTTAAATCTGTACTTGTATAGGAGGGAGATACTGCTGTTGTGCTCTCCAGAGTGAAGCTCCGGCTGGACTCGGTGGAGGATGACAGGAGCGTTTGGGATATTTGTTTGGGTTTGACTATGTTGTGCTTTCTTGATCTGTGAAGGGTGTAGTGGAGCTCTCTAAAGACATTATTTGGACCAGAGTGCTGGAGCAGAATGTAGTAGAGGAAGAGGACGAGAATGTTTGGGCTGGGGGACATAGATACTGAGCGTGGCTTCGAAATCACTTGAGCTAGTGGGAACGGACCTGATTCAGAGGACGACTGCGACGTCGACGAAGTAGAAATTTCGCTTGTGGACGACGGCTCGTGCGAGGATGTCGATACCACACTTGACGAGGTCGTTGGATGCTCACTAGACGAGGCACTAGAGGCACTTGACGACGCACTTGACGACTCCGACGCCGACGACGTAGAGATCTCGCTTGTGGATGACGGCTCGTGCGAGGATGTCGATACCGCACTTGACGATGTTGTTGGTAATTCATTAGACGAGGCACTTGACGACTTGCTGAACGATGCACTGGACGTCGTACTGGGACCCTCGCTTGATGAAAGGCTCGATGAGGAGCTCACGCTTGACTCGGAGGCGGACAATTGAGTGGAAATGCTTGACGTACTTGAGCCTTGAGACGAGGTAGAAGCGCTGGGCTGGCTGCTGGTACCGCTGGCAGGGGCTTGGGACGATGTCGACAGCAGTGACATTGATACTGTTGAGGCGGAGCTTGTTGTAGATACGCTGATGCTGCTTATGGACGACTGCGACTGTGTCGACTGTGACGACGTTGGGACTGTGCTAACTGAGCTTGTTGGAGAGACACTGACGCTGCTGCTGGGAGATCGGGATTGTGTGGAGAGCGAGGACGTTGAAACTGTCGAGGCAGCGCTTGTTGGAGACACATTTACGCTGCTGGTGGAGGACTGGGACTGTGTCGACTGTGAAGACGTCGGTGCTATGCTGGCCGAGCTCGTTGAAGACACAATGACACTGCTGGTGGAAGCTTGGGATGATGTCGAAATGGACGAAGCAGGGCTGGCGGGTGTGCCTGTGCTAACAGAGCTCGGGGGAGACACATTGACACCGCTCGTGGAAACTATAGAGGGCGTCGGCACTAACGGCGAGAACGCCGAGGACGAGGTCACCACAGCAGGCGGAACAAATGCGGTAGACCCAGATGACGAGGTTTGTTGACTGCTCGTCGACACAGAGCTTGGCAGTATCGGAATGCCGCTTGGAGATTGTGTAGGTGACACACCCGTTGATGGGGTGTTGCTGCCGCTGCTGGGCAGGCTTTGGGGACCCTGTGACACACTGGCTAACTGGCTTGATGCTGAGGAGGCTCCTTGAGGAATTGAAGTCTGCGCTGCCGCAGAAGAACTGGTACCCTGCGGGGTTGTTGCGACAGGCCCCGCGGTAGTTGACAAACCTGCCGTACTTGGGATGTTGGGCGAGGCGACCGAGGGGGTCGAGATCGAGGAGCCGGACCGACTGGACAGGCTTGACGATGGGACCTGGCCTCCTGAGGATGACACCTGAACTGGTGATGATGTGACCGGGCCTGGCGATAACGGGACTTGGCCTCCGGAAGACGAAGGAATGACCACGGGTGCTGACCCGGACTGGCTTCCGCCGACACGCGAGCTTGTTGTCTGTACCGGTGGCAGGGGCGAGTTGGATGTTGGACCTGGGCCAGGTTGGCTGGGTGTCTCAGACGGCACTCCCTGCGTCGGTGGTTGAGGATTGTATCCTGAGCTGGGAGGCTGCCCACTCGGTTCCGGGCTCGCATCACCAGACACACTGCTTGTGGGCTGCTCCGGAACACCCTCCGACGAAGGACCACTTGTCTCTGCTGGTAGGGTGCTCGAATCGGAAGGCTTGTCAGACGGTCCTGCACTCGTCGTCTCCGGGCCGCCACCTGCAGGCGTTGGGAGCTCCCCTCCGCTGCTGGGAGGCAAGGCAGGCGAGCTGGGCGGGCCACCACTCTGCCCATCGCTTGAGGCGGGTGGCGCGGAAGGCTGGGTCACCGAGCCTCCAGCGTTGGTCGGGGGCTGGCCAATTGTAGATCCGTCTGGACCAGTGGGTTGCAGCGGAGTGGAGGCCGGTGGCTGGCCTGAAGGCCTGATGGTCGACGACAATAGGGAGGAGCTCAAGACGGGACGATCCTGGATCTTGACACTGACAAGCACCGAGTACGGGAAATACCTCAGTCCCAGCCGGCGAACAAGGTGCCTGGAAGGCCCTCTCAGGCGTCCAATACTGCGTGTAGGCTCTAGAAGGGAAAGGCCGTTGACCGAGATGTTGACAGATGAACCAACTGGTTGGTCTGGAGGCACGATGCCCGAGACGGACCTATTCTCAGCGTTGAAGATGACCCAGTCAGCTATTGGGAATGTCCGGATGGACTCGATCAGATCATTGGGGGTCTTCAGCTGTTTCGTCAAATCGACGAAGAATACATCTGACTGGACGGCCTCTACCTCCCTCTGATTGGTGAACACCTGGAGCTTCCCCAGGATGGTGTACGTGAGCCTGGTGGATCGAGACGTGGCAATGATGGTTATTTTGACTTCATCGCCTTCGAACGAACCAGGCACCGTACCGATCAAGGCTGGCGGGGGCGAAGGGCTGAGTCGGATCCAGTCGATAGATGAACTGGTAGTGAATTCCACAGCATCGTTGGGGCTCTGAAGGAGATCCGTAAAATTGATCTGGAAGTCGCCACCCAAGAGGACAGGTATTGTTACGTCTCGGCCAGCCAAGATTGACAGACTGAAGTCCTTATTGTAGGTAGACCCCAGGCTGGGGTTGCTTGCTGTGGCAGCGACCGCAACGCTGGTGCCAGCCTTGAGGTTGAGTGGGACGACGCCGCCAATAGTCTTGCCGTTGGTCCCAATGTCCACCCAAGCAGAGACAGGCTGTGTTAATACGGACGTGAGAGAGTCACCTGGCGGGCTCAGGAGGAGGTCTCCAATTTCATATCCAAACTGGGCTCCCAGCGTGACGTTGAAGGTCGAAATGTCATTGGGCCGAACCTCCATGTTGAAGAGCTTGGAGTAAGTGGCAGCTTCACTGCCTGGCGCCGCGGCAGATGAAGCATTAACCGTGACCGCCACTACGGTCCCGGGCACCAGATCTGGCACAAGCCCACCCACAGTGCTCTGGGCAGGGTCGATGCTGATTCAGCCTGCTTGGGTGTTGACGCCTGTCAGCCGAACAGACGCAGGAAAGTACTTGGCCGTGTTAATCGAAAACCTATTCGACGCTACGACGGGTACAATGACTCCAGTATCAGGCTTGCTGGTGTCCTGGACGTAAAGCTCGAGCTGGAAGGAATACTCGAGGCCTTTGGTGGGCGAGGCTGCAGAAACGGTGATGATGACCGAGCTGGACTCGAGGGTGCGTGGTACCAAGCCAGACAGGCTCTTGTCGCCTGCGCTGAACTCAACCCAAGTAGCATTTGGTTTGGGCTTTGCAGATGCGACAACGTCCTCAGGCGTAATAAGATAGCTTGCCAGCGCCAACGACAAGCTGACCACCCAGCCTCAACGACAGCTGACCACCCAGCGCCAACGGGATGACTGAGACAGGGGAAATGATGAGGGCAAAATAGCGAGAGTAGGGGCCTCCCTCCAGCGGAGTCACCTTGGCCGTGACAAGTGTCCTAGGGGTCTTAAACCCTTCAGGCACGGTCCCGGCAATGCGCTGAGCGGGGCGTCAGTACACCACCCATGGAGCATTCGGCTCGGTAGTAATGTTTGTAGCGTCTCCTGTGCTTCTAAGGTACTTGCTCAGGTCGATCGAGAAGGCGTTGCTGGGTGTTATGGGTACTCGGACAACGGGCTCTATGTTGACAGGGATTGCAACATCATATGTTACTCCTTGTTCATTTGCGGCACGCATTCTGATTATGAACATGTATCGTGAGCTGAAATCAGGCGCCTTGACGAGCAAGTCTGAGCCTGTAAAGGTAGCCCAGGAGACCACTGGATCTGTTGTCGCAGACCGGATAACGTCCGTCAGGTAGCGCCTGAGGTCGATCACAAAGGGACCACCGGCCGGGTAGCTGAGCTCAGCGATAGGACCTCCTGGTGAGGGGCTAGGGAGTGAGCCAGAACTCGTGGTCGCGAAAACCGGTGTCGAGGTGCTCTGGCCGGCTGGCCCTGTGGGCTGGCCCGGAGAAGTGGCGCTTCCCTGCGGACCTGTGCTGATACCACCACCAGGCTGGGTGGCGGTACCTCCTGTTGGCAAACCTGTTGCTGGTCCCGTCCCAGTCGGCTCCGGTCCTGGGAGTCCAGTCGGTGGTTGTCTGTCGGAATAGTCAGCTCATGCTTCCACGTTCATCTGCCTTGAAGCTCAAGTAACGGAATACCGACCCATATGGAGGGAGGGGCCAATAGTTGGTCGCGGCCACTTCGAGTACGAAATACGTATAACAAAACGTGAAGCAGTAAGATGGTTCAGCGAGATCCATGTTGTATTCCTGGGGAGCGCGCTCCAAGTTCTCTCGAACAGCAAGTTCAGCTCCTGGGTGCCTGCCCTCAACGAGCAGGCTCCAGAAGCAAAGCAGTAACCAGAAGGTCATGCTTCTACAAGAGGTATTCAAACGAGTGACAATAATTTTAGGTAGAAACGATGGAAAACAGGCCGTCAGCTGGTGAAAAATGTGTAAATGACACAGGGCGAAAACATCCAGACGGCGGTCTCCATGGTTTTAAGCTCAATTTGTGTACAGTTGCCACCAAAGCCCGAGCGCATCTAGATGGAATGAGAACAACCCTGATATTATGGCGACGGTTTCGCCATGTCTTAATGCGTCTGGGTTGAGATGGTGGAAAATAAAAGACACCACCATTTCCGACTCTGTGTTTCTAGGACCGGCCCGCCCGTCAACAATCCAGTCACGAATGTGGCTGCGGGTGATATCCCCCGTCCAGCTGGAACTCCTCTTGTCAAAACACTGAGAAGTCGGTTCTCAATACAGGATGAAGCAAATATTAACGGACAAAATTTCTAGAGTCATGGAAGTGAACTTCAGCACCCGACTGCTTGAGGCCATCTCGATGTGCGGACATGTTCCGCGGCTGGAACAGGCCCACGACAATCGACCGTCTACATGGCCCCGGATCACGCATTCCAAGCACAATCGTATCACGTGGAAGAGATTTGATTTCGGGCGCCAAGAGGGCTTTTCTAAAATTTTGCTGCGTGCCGTCCCTTCCCGCCAGCATCCCTTCGGCCTGGGCCAAGCGATGCTGTGGCTTAATACCTCCCTTTCCGACGTCCCCCGGCCCAGCGCTCATACCTACCTGTAGACCCTGCGGGCTCGATCGACTGGGGGTAGTAAAAAACCTCAGTCGGGTCATACATCTTCTTGATAAGCCTCAGGCGTTCCAGGTTGTCTGCCCAGTACAGTTTCTGTGCAGTTCTCCGATTCTGCTCCGAGTCGGTGTAGTTGAAGTACATTCCATAGTCCCCGCTGTCAAGTGTTGCAATGGTGGACCCGATCCAAGATTCGAAGGAATAAATGCGGCGTCCTATGTCGTACGCACCATGAAGATAAAATTGAACGAGGAAAAGCTTGTCGCGGTGCGCATAAGCTGTTTCGGAGTTTGGGATGGCCGATACTGCAGAGTTGGTCCCGCCATGGATGTCCAGTTGCACAAACCAACTGTCTGTGTCCGATGCACAGTGCCACTCGTGGACAAAGGTGGTCAATGTGTCGCCGCAGAGGTCCTTGAGGACGAGGCTTGTGGCGTAGAACTTGCCGTGCTCATTGGCGCTAGGGGTCAAGGAGTTTCGCTCGGCGTAGTATTCCAGACCTTGGATCCACGTGCCAGGATACATATTCAGTACTCCTCCGACCTTCTCGACTAGCGGGCCCAGAATGCTGGATAGATCGTTCGAACTCCCGTAATATATACCTTCCAGGCTGGGGTCTCCACTGTCGTGTATCATCACTTGATTGGTCAGCAGTCAGTCATATTGTCCATCAGGCGAGATAGGGTGACAGGGTAGGTACTCTGTGAAACAGGCTGAACAAATCCTGGGAAGCAAATCTCTATCCGTATGGTAGTGATATATGGGATTACTTACATCGCATATTCAGATCGGCAGGCATGTCCCGAGCAAAATTCACCAAAGCAGTGACACCGTCGATCTTCTTTCGTACATTCTGCCATCTCAGCGACACCTTGAACGGGATCGAGACGGTGGGCGCCGCAAAAGTCGCAAGCTCATACGAAGTGACAATGCCAAAGTTGGATCCGGCACCTCGGAGCGCCCAGAACAGATCCGGGTTCTCAGCTTGAGAGCAGTGGACGTGCGTCCCGTTCGCGAGGACAACGCTGACACCAACCATCCAGTCAAGTGCCAGCCCGTGGCTGTGCGACGCCCAGCCGTACCCGCCGTGCAGGATGTGGCCCGACAGGCCAACGGCCGGGCAGCTGCCGTCTGCAGAATTGTGGGTCAGCTTTGAAAGAACGAGAAAAGAAGTTCCATTCAAACACAGCGTGGAACAGGCCACATTGTGACCATGGCTTTTGGGACATGAGCTCGGGGAAGGAGGAAGTTATTCCCAAGCGGGTAAAAAATGTCTCCGGAAGCCACTTACGGCTGATGGCCCGCTCGCCGTTGTCGAAAAGCTCGCGGGCTAGGTCCCCGAGGCGGGCGCCGGCCCCGACGGTGGCGACGTAGGTGGATGGGTCGACGGAGATGGTGTTCATGCGGGTCATATCGACGACCAAATGTCCATCTTCTCCTCCGAGCCCCAGAGAGGTGTATGAGTGGCCGCCGCTGCGGGCACTGACCTTCAGGCCCACGGCCACAGCACATTCGACTGCATCTTGGACATGTTTGACTGTTTGTGCGTGGATGACGAGGGCTGGTGTGACGGGTACACGAAGGTTGTATGCGGTGGCGTCAGTGGCCCAGGTCGGAGATTGATCGGAGATAAAGGGGGCTGAACGATCTCGTAGATACGCAATAGCGAGCACTGTCTTGGCCTTCAAATTCGCATCGAGAGTAGGTGAATCGTTGGTGATGTCTGGATGGTCTTCCATCTCGTCGTGTGTTGCAATGATACGGGGTCTGTTGTTGTGGAAACACCTGTGAAAGAGAACGGCAAATATTTGGGTCAAAAGAACGGAGAAGTTGCAGAAACGGCAGGATCTTCATATTTTCATTTGTGCAAAACCTGCACTTTCTGGTTTCTTGAGTGGTCTATTTAGCTGTGGTTTCTTCCTTTTTTTTCCTTCGAAGAAAACCAGTCACATAAGACCATTCACTCGGGTTCCACGCCAGTCAAGACGTTCGTCACTTTTGGTTCACAAATTAGGCACCATTGAGAGCTAGTCTATCATGTTCAGGCAGCCGTGTTTGTAACTCATTCTATTCAACTCAGGCACCTTTCTGGAAAGTGCAATACGCTACAAGTGCTTGCATGATTGAACCAGATGGCTCGCCAGCCTACTCAACACCCTGCAGTATAATTATTTCGGATAAGTCAGCATCTGTCTAAACCTTGACCTGGATTATCTGCATCCTGGAATGGTTTTGTCCTTGACTTAATTTAAAATACTCCTTTTTTTAAAACGAGGAAAACAGGAAGGAGCAACAAGAAGTCCCTTCATATGGTCATAATAACTTAAAGGGCAAGCATTAAGTGAGACATGCAATGCTAACAGCAATACATTCAAAAAAGAGTAGTCACTAAGAAAGTAGAGACATCATCGTGATGAGGCTAGTCGAGACCAGCTTACAGCGGCGCGTAGACCAGAAACATCAACATGAGTTCAGCCCGAGGCCAGGCCAACACTCCGACGAACAGTCATACGTCGAAAAGAAAGCCTTAGATTCAATGTTCATCACGTAACAACACGTCTGACAGTGCCCGTATTAATCATCGCTGCAGCCACTGACGTCACGCCCGTGAGGGCCGTCAACAAACCAACTCAGGCTGGGCTGGGAATCGCATTCGTTTTGCCGGGTCTCGCTGGGCGTAAGTGTCTTCAAATTTGTCTTAATACCGCCCCCGGCAGCTGGGAAAGACACAGCTGTACGGCTTGCCACAATTTGGAAGACGCTGCTAGAATCAGAGTGACGGGGACAACTGTGCAAGTCACAGTCAGTCAGAATCATGGGGTGACGCCAATTTCAGGGGCTTGAGCATTGCACCTCCCCCAGAAGCTATTTATTCCAACACCCTAACTACACAAGGCACCCTCCTGCCCAACAACGTTGAATATTACAAACAAGCATACACACCCGCCCACAGACAGCCCCACCTACCACGCCCCGTGGGGTCACGGTTTCAGGCAAAAAAAATCATCATTCAATATCCACAATGCACTTTCCCCACCATTTTGGGTCAGGTATGAATGATCTCCCGACTTTTCCTTAATGATGACGACGACTCACTCCAACAACGCCGAAACAAACCCTGCCTGCTACTTGTGCCGTCGAACAACAACCTCCGCGCAAAGACTAACCATGGTGCATGATGGGACGGGACAAAGAGAGCGCCACACCTCATGTAGTCTCCACAGCCATGGCGTCGTCATCACCGTCCTGATCAATGGTGAGTTCGAGCACGCGAGCGTACTGCACGGTAAGCCTCTGCAACTCCCTAAATTTGCCTGTACACGCAGCAGAATTAGCAATTTGATCACACTTGAAAGTGTTGCCGTGCGGACCCGGGGGTCAGGTTTGAGGTGTTGGGGACAGGGATCAGAGACAGAAGGCGAACAGGCAGACTTACCCAGGATCATGACAACCCCCTTCAGCAGCTCCTTGCGGTCCCACCCGCAAATCTCGTTCCCCTCGGCGAACCAGCCGAAGCCCTCCTCCTTATCACCATCCTCCTTGTCCTTCAGGATCCCGCCCATCAGCCCGTTGAGCAGCTCCTCCACCTTGCCCCTGAGCGCCTCGGCGCCGATGCGCTTGGCGTACATGAACAGGTACAGCCTGAACTCCTCCCTCGCGCCCAGCTGCAGGGCGCCCGCGATGCGGTTCTCGAGGTGGGCGATGCTGACGCTGCTCTCGAAGCCCTCGAAGCCCTCCTTCGACAGCAGGGTCTTGATGAGGCGCTGCAGCGTGTACGCGCGGCCCTTGAGCAGGAACTCGGTGGTGGTGTGCCGCTCCAGGAACGGTATTATTCCCGATGACACGTTGACGCCCTCGTCCGTCTTTTCTTTGGGCTTGGACACAGGGCCGACGGCCGTAGATTGCAACGCGCTGACGGAGCTGTCGTTACTGTTCCAATACTGTGAGCCCACTGCAAACCAGGATTCTGAAAGGCGTTGCCACGTGTACATCTCGCGAGCGTAGTAGAAGCCGTCACCATTGGTCAAGGTCACGACAATATGACCTGTTGAATTCAGGTGTGCCGATGTGATTCCCGGCCCCGGCGTCGCGGCGTGTGGATTTAGGGAGTGGATGGCGATCTCGAGGATGGGGCCCAGCGATACGGGTGGGTGCGGAGAACTCATGTTTCTGATGTTCCAGACGTACGCCAATCCGCAGGCTGTGATGCACAGAAGCCAGTGATTCCGGCTCTCGAGGACAACGGGCTGTGACTCCAGAACCATTGCGTTGATCAGGCGCCGTCCCGCCGGTGTCCACGCGTACATGCTTCCGTCCTCACATGCTACCGACCAGAAGTGCTTGGTCCCTGTTACGAGAAGTACTGCTCGGGGCAGGAAGTCTTGCCACAGTACGGCACCCCTCTTGGAGGCAGTGACGTGCGAGGGGTCCCTTATTTGCGCTGGGTTCTTGGCCTCGAATATGATGTTCTCAGGCACCTTAGCAGCCTCTTCCAGGCTGCCTTCGCCTTGCAATACTCCCCTCTCCAATGGTCGCAGGATATGTGCGCGTACTTTTGGAATCGCGAGTCTCACCTGGGAGACAGAGAGAGCGGAATTCATCACCGCAGGCCGCAGGAACTCGGGTGTCGGTACGACTCCGTGAGGTGGTGGTTGCAGTTGAGCAGGCTCGACACCGTCAATGCCATTTGCCATGATGGGCGTCGGGCCTGCTAGTCGTTTCGGGACATGTTCCTCATCTTCCTCTCCCTCGACTGCGACGGCTTTTCGCTTGTTACCCAGAAGCATCGCCGCAATGCCGCCCGGCGGTAAGCCATCAAAAGGCTTAGTCAGGTCCATAATGGTCTGAGGTGTCTCGTCCCGTGCCGCAACCGTCTTGGATCCGATGAGCTGTGTCTGTGGTAATGAGGATGTCCCAGTACCGGAGGAGGATATCAGTAGTGGTGCGACTCGCTTCTTTCCGTCCTTTGTTATAGTGACGCGCGACTTCAGCTCCTTGATCCTCTCTGCAGTCTTGTCAGCCTCTGCTGGCTTCTCCTTCTCCTTGGCGTTTTCTGCCGTATCGGAAGTCTCGTTTGTAGATACCCCGTTAAGTGCAGGCAGCGGCTCTCTGTTCGCTGGCTGAAAGTCGCCCATGAGGGCGCCCATTCTTGACTCGGCACCTCGCAGCTCGCCGGCTTTGCTGTGATTCTCGAGTGCCAGGCCATCCACATCTTCTGCTATGCCCATTGCCTTCCTACCCCCGCCGTATTTCTGAAGAGCCTTGTCGTTCTCCTCTGCCGTTGCGACCCAACCAAGCTCGCCGGTATCGAACTTGACCGACACAATGCTACCGTCCAAGCTGCAGGCGAATAGACTCTGGCCATCAGGCGACCAAGAAAGATCTGATATTGATTTGGAGGCGAGGTCCTGCATAATCACCAGTGGTCGGGAGGTATTAGTGTTCCATATGCTGAGAGTCCGGTCCTGCCCCGCCGAAGCAATGACTGTGACCAAGTTGCCACCCCCTTGGCCGTTTGTCGAGCCATCCGCGGCCGGCGGCTGGGTGTAGAACAGACGCGGCGAGAACATGCAGACCTCGGTTGGGCCCTCGTGACCAATCAGGTTGATCTCGCTGTCCCATCTCGTACGCTCAATGATCGCTACCGAGCTGACAGGCCCGTTCACAGCATTCGCTGCGGCGATGTGGTTGCCGTCTGGGGACCATGAGCATCTCCTGAAGTACGTAGTCAATGGCGAGCTCTTAAAAGGCGAAGATATCGTAGTCTCCAAGACGAAATTGTTGATCATATCGTGGTGCGTCGCGTTGGGCCCCGGGGAAGTGAATCGGAAGATCTTGATTGTTCGGTCGTCGCTCGCGGTGGCGAAGTACTTGTTGGCCGGGTCGAATGTGATGCCCTTGACGTGACTCTGGTGCACAGCCAGGGTCTTCAATTTCTCAAATGTATGCCCCGACCATATCACCACCTTGGAATCCAGCCCCACAGAGACCAGCAGGGAGTTATCGTAGGACCAGGCGAGGTCCTGTACGTCATTGTCGTGGCCTACGAGACGCTTGTAGGTCTTCCAGTTCTCGACCGGAGGAGGTTCGTTGGTACCTATTCACGCGCACAGCGGGTCAGCTAAGCTCCCGGCCCAAGCGCGCGAGTTGTCCCGGGCGGACATACCAAACGTAGCCGCATGTGATGGGGGACTGGTGTCGAGATGGTATATGCAGATGATCTTGTCGTCGGCACCCGAGGCGAGATAGCGGCCGTTGGGGGAGAATCGGACGGAGTGAATGGTGCCGAGGTGGTGGCTCATGTGGCAGAGCTGGCGCGGCTTCGAGTAGGAGAGGTTGTCGGACTGGTATATGGACTCTGTGGACCAGACTCGCACATGGCCATCTGCGCAGCGTCAGGGGTGTGATCGTCGGAAAGAGAGGGGAGAAAGAGGAATTGGGCGCGCGCATACCACCACCGGCCGTTGCAAGCCTCGAGCCGTCCGGGGAGACATGGCAGCTGTAGACCTCGAAGTCCTTCTGTTCGCCTGTCGCATCCAGCCAAACGTCAGTATCTGGAATAATTGCACGCGTGTCGGTTGAGTATAAGTATCCTCACCGCTATGGCTTAGCCAGGCAGGCTTGATGAGTTGCATTATTGGGGTGTTGCTAGGACTTTGGGCGGCGATGAGTTTGCATTGTCAGAAGCAGGCGGGCAGGCTGAGACGTGATGAATGTGGTGTTGCAAGTCTGAAATCGCGATTGCGACGTGCTTGGATCGCGACCCCATGAAAGCACCCCGGCACCAAAGCTGTGCCTCCCCAAAAGTTTGCGGGCAGGCACAACAGCAGCTAGCTCCCGGCACCAACCTGGGACTTTTGGGAGCTCCAGTGGAACCTTGGGAGCTCCCGCCCTGTGCCAGCCCGATTGGCTCGGCAGGGACCAGCTGCAGAGCTGCTTGCCTGGCCATTCCAGCACCCGCTGCGAGCCTGCCGCCTGCCGCCTGCCGCCTGGAGCTGTGCGCTGATGCGTGCATCTCTTATATGTTCTGCTTTTGGGCCCCGTCGGCGGACAACATGATTACCGAACATTTATCGCTGTAAAGGCTGGATGGACCACCCACAACAGTACCAAGGAAGTATATATTGCCGGTAGCTCATGATCAGGTGCGAAAGCAAACACGTAGACGTCATCATGTTTTGAGCAGGCTGGTCTTCACAGACTCTACATTGAGTGCACAATGATCCATAGACGGGGGTCTCGGAGGGTGGCTTCCACCAGATAAACAGCGTAGGCTCAACGCGGTCCCAAAGAACCTGCGAGCAAGGTATCCTATACACAAATGTGCTGGTGCGGCAAACCAATTGAATACATCCCGACCGAACGCGCTTCACCAAAATATTAGAGACCAGAACCCGAACTGCCGATTCCAACAAGCACGTGCATTCACAATGTCACAAAACCGAACCCAACGAGCCACCGAGCACGCAAAACAGACGGCAGACACGATGGTCCCACGCTTCGACCATGTCCGAGGGGGAGAAGGCCGGCAACTAAAGAGGGCAACAATATGCTGCGTGTGTACGACGAATCATGGAGCAGTTGCCGGCTTATTTGGCAACGGCCGCCTTTTTGGTCTTTGGCGCTTTTGTCTTCTGCACGGGTTGTCAGTATGGCAGTACAGGGCACAGCGCAAGAGGCACGATGGATGTAAAGGGGGCAGACGCACTGTGTCGGTCTTCTTGGTGGCGGTGGCCTTCTTAACCTTGGCCTCGGTCTTCTTGACAGCAGCTTTGACCTACGCCACCTCGTCAGCATGGACCCAAAAAAAAACTTCCAAGACAACATGGTCTCAGACACGGGGAAATAAACAATAGCCCAGCACAAGCCGGTCGCGGCGCAACCAACAGCGTTGACGTACCTTCTTGACAACAGCGTTCTCCTTCTTGGGGGCGGTCTTCTTGGTGACGCCCGTGGGCTTAGCACCGGCTTTCTTGGTCGCGGGCTTCCTCTTAATGGTAGGGGCCGTGTCGACCTTCTGGAAGACGCGCGGTGTGGAGCTGCCAGTGGCAGATCGTGTGCCCTCTCGTGCCATTGCGAAGTGGATTTGTTTTGAAAATAAATTAAAAAAAAAAAAAGGGCCTGGCGCGCAGATGCGTTAGCAGAGGGCACACAGTATTGTTCAACACGACGAAGCCAAGTACGGAAATGGACGCATGTGGAATGCGCCCAGGAAGCGCGGCGGCGCGGTGCGACCCAGCGGCAGCAGAGGGCACAGAGGCGTGTGTGGCGCTGTGCCGCTGTGATGCGATTCGCATGCGACAGGCGCGGTCGCGTGTTGTGGGCAGACGTGGCACTGCAGAGCTTACCTGTGTTGGATCTGTTGGGGGATGTAGGACGAGAATACGATAGTTCAAAATGGGAATGCTTCGCGACACTGATTTCGAGCTTTGCGATGGGACAAGAAAGTGGTGTGTTGTGGGAGGAGGAAAAAGATTGGGAAGAGAGGAGGGAGCAGAGGAGCAGGAGGAGACGGGCAGAGTCGCGAATGTGATGCGGGCGGCGGCGGCGGGTGTGGGCACCGGGACACTGGGCACACTGGGAACTGGGGCACTGGGGGCACACTGGGAGCTGATGCGAAACGATGGGAAAACAACTCGACCCTTCTTCCAAAGCTTGCCAAAACCAGGTTGGGCAGGACGGCGGGTGACTGATTGGAGGGGAGGAAGGGGGGGGGGAGGTCTCGTCTCCTCCTCCTCCAGCTTGTTTCTCCTGGGCGCTCCTCTCACCTCGTCGGGCTGGCTGTGCTGGGTATCATGCCCTGGCAACCAGCTGGCGGCGAGTCGCGACCACACCAGCACACCATCTACGGACGAGACTAAGGAATCACACCTGACGAGCTAACCAGCCAGTCTAGGCCGGCAAGACTGGGCACTTGAACTTTTATTATTACTCTATCTACTAGGTGTGTTATCGCTATACTACATACATACAACCTTGGCTGGGAAATGAGAAAAACAATAACGTGCTGGCTAGACACGATCCCAACCTGCCCCCTCTCTTGTTCCATTTACATATTGTTTATTTCGTGTGGGTATAAGTGGCGGCGTGGTTTTCAACAGATTATCCGCTGCTGCTATCAAGTTCCGGATCTTTTATTTTTGGGCTGCGGCCCAGCCGTCGAATCCACCAGGACACACAAGACAGCACAGCGCCTCAGGTTAACTGGCAAGCCTGTCCAGTGCTTGACTGGTCCTGCGGCATTCTTGTCTCCTATCCTTGCCCCTTGGGAGCGGGTTTCCAACGCCCGTCCTGCGCGTGTCACGCCAGGCCTGCTCGCACCGCAACGTATTTTTCTCCCCTTGGTTTTTCTTTTCTGGAGGATCCTGGGGCATAATGTATGTTGACGTGTCTGCCACCACGTCTTCATGTCGCTTCGCCAACAAGTTTATTCTCCCACTTTGCAACCCAGCTGGTCACGGAAACATACCGCAATTCTAGAGTAGGACTTCAGCTTTGGGATCGCTTAGTCTGGCACAAACCCACTGATATTGGTCTCTCTGCTGGTCTTGATAACAAGCCGTCGCGACCTCAACTCGCGGGCGTGGGAGCATAGACTGCTGAGGACATCCGTTTGAATTCGGCACGCGTGTTAGTCGTGGGTTATTTGCCTGGATTCCAAAACCACAAGCAAATGAACACCCAAAAGGAATCGCCATGCTTCTTGATATTCCAGCCACTGGTTGGACCTTCGTGCGCCGCACTCGTCAGGCATTAACCACAATTTTTTAGTCTGGGTTGCCATTCGTTGCCTCAACACCTCGGCCACGTTTTGCCCATTTTAAGAAGCACAGGCCGTGAATACCGCCCAAAATCATTACCAGAGCCAACTTTCTTCTGTTATCTTCTCAGTGCTCCATTCTTTTCGCTGATATGTTAGAGACTACTCTGAGTTGAGTACTAGCCCGTTGTGCATAACCACAAGGAAGCGGACTGTTGGCCCAACGCGGACACTGTCGATTGGACTGGCAGAGCCTGTGTAATCGAGGGGCAAGGCTGCCTGCCCCGCATGCCCTGACAGCCAGCCTGTCTGCACGAGAGGCCGGGCGCCGTCTGGCAATCGACATGCCAGCATCCAGACGGAGCAGAGACCCTGATCAAGCCCACCCCGCGAAAACGGGCGGATTATGCCAGAGGAGGGGCTCCAGCCCAACCAACCAACTGTGATCCCTTCGCCCGGCTGGGATGCCATTCACCTGCACCGGAGCACAGTCGCGCAAAATACACATCAGCATTTTGTTCTTTCTTGATCAGTTATTACTTTTCTCTCTGGTTTTCTCTTGTGATTTGCAACGCACAGAAGAAGGAAACCGTCACCGTTGACACGCGGAAAGGGTCCCGCCCGATAACCGTGGACCCCCGGCCGCGGGCATATGCACACTGATAAGGCTGCTGCCCACTCGTGCCGCCCTTGCTTGCCAACCAGGCGGTAAGGGGGTGAAACCGCCCGAAGTCCAGGCCTGGGTGATTGGCTGGGGCTGCCTGCCTGTCAGGCCTGCCTGACGGAAGCGGCTTCACTCCGCGCCCCTCATTCGCGGGGGAGAGGAGGCGGGCGAGACCCTTCAGGAACGCAGTCGCAGGGTCTTGGATATATATCAAGCAAGCGGGGCCCAGCCATTTGGTGGAGGGATTAGACGGCAGCATTGAACATTCTCTTTGTTTTGGTTGCATTCTATTAACTCAGCGCTTTTCCCCGTCCTCCTTGAATACAAAAAGGTATCCAAACACCTCGAAATCCACCGGGTATGATTCGATCCTGAACGCCGTACTAGAATTTCCCTTTAGTAAATTCGAAGGATGCCACGCCACCAAAGGTAAGGGCAAGAGACAAAAGGACCAGGCCTGGCCGTGGCGAGAGGGCGACCTTCACACAACCTCCTAGGTCGGGAAGTCGAGCCTCTGGCCGGCCGGCATGGGCAAGTTGAGCCAGTTCACGTCGCCCGTCCGTGTCTCGGTCTGGATGACCTGCATCTCCCGCACCGCGCAGAACATGCCGCTCCGCCCCGTGCGGTTGACGAGCTCCCAGTCGTTGTCGCCGACGTTCCATCTCTCCTCCACGAACGGGTCGCCCTCGCCCACCTCCCGGTACGGGTTGTTGCGGGGCAGACCCACGAAATACGAGACGATCCGGTGCGGGATGGGGAACAGCCTCTCCCACCGCCTGATGGCCGCCAGCCACTTGAGCGTCGACTCCGCGTAGGCCACGCGCACGTAGGGGTTGACAAAGACCCCTTGCTCCTTGGCGTGGTCCTTGCGTGCCGCCGTTGACACGTCGGCCAGGAACAGGCAGCACTCGCAAGCGTCGAAGAATACCTCGGGCTCATAACGGAACCGCACCGGCGCCTGGGCCGGTTCCGGGCTGTCGGGATCGATCTGATGGGCGCCGATAGCCTGGAAGTCAGGGGTCGGCAGGCTCTCGTTCAGGTTCTGGACGTATCTGGCCTGCATGGCCACCATCCCACTCCAGCAAGAGCTTACCGGCACCGCGTCGCTCTGCGCAATCATGGCTGCCCTCGAAGTCCCGTTCCCTGCGGTTGAGAAGATGGGGAAGATGGGCACGCCATTAGAGTACCCCTCCAAGTCCCTCTGGGCGTACAGGTCATAGAACAGAAACGGGTTCTTGTAGTCGAGGGCGCACGCAGACAGGTACTGTGCCCGGCCGTCGGGCCCCATGTTTGTGTTGAACAGCAGCTGCATCGCATCGATCGGGTGGAACGCGACATCGTTCAGGAACAGCACCTTGTCGAACTTGACCACGCCAGACTCCTCCCTGGTGAACCTATCGAGGGGCCTAAGCGCCCGGTTCCGTATCTCGGACAGGTATGACAGCCTCTTCATCCGCTCGCTGCCGTCGGGCATGGTAACGTTCTCGAAGCCCGTCAGCGGCACGTGGGCGTCAAAGACGATCTCGTGCGCGCATGGCACCTTGCTTTTAAACTCCTGCAGCGCCTCCTCGCCTCCCGGACTGTCGTTCTCGTATATGCTCAGGAACGTATGATCGGGCCCCAGCATCTGTATCAGCTCCAGCACCGTCTCGCCCCAGCGGCCTCCCGCCAGGTGCCCTCCCTTGTCATATAAGCTGACGGATATAAAGACCTTCTCGTGGAAGGGGTTCGCGCAGCCGGGTCGTGCGTCCGGGTCCTCGCATCGTGCCTTGAGGTCGCTGTAGTGTTCGGGTAGTCGTGTGTAGGATGGCGCAAGGATCGGGGTTGCGAAGAAGAGGACGACGACGACGATGAGGAGTATCTTGACGGCGGCGAGCAGCGATTGCAAGGGGTGTCGAAGGACGCTCCGTCGGAAGACGCGCGGCCGTGACCGCAGCCACTTCTTTACACGCTGGGGCAGCCGGCGGGGCGAGACGGGGGCCTTGAGGAGGATCTCGTCGAAGGCATCGTCACTGGCCTTCCCGTCAAAGGAGGTGTCGTCGAGGAAGGCGACGCGCTCCTCGTCCGACGACCTGGCGCTCATAACGGTAGGACGCTGACGCTGCGAGAAGGGCAGGCGGTCCACAGTGGTAGCTCAATTGGTGTGGGCTTGGTGTTGGAAACTGGGAACTGGAAACTGGAAGCAGGAAAGGGGGACTCGGTGGGAGGGTTGTTGTTGCTGTTGAAGAAACACTGGCACCATTACGACGGAAAGGACGAAACAAAAGTAATGTCGTGATGGTATAGCTGGCCCGCGGGAGGTGCCGAACTAACTACGAGAAGGGACAGGAAAAGGAGGGCAGGCCGCGACAGAGATCGGGATGGAAGTGAAGCCGATCAGTAATGTTTCGGCGGCGGTGCTGGACCCAAGGATCCCCCATGTGGATTTGACGACGATGCTGATTGCACGGCCTCCATGGGGCAGAAATTGGTGGTCCCAGATTTAATGTGCAATGTTAGGCGACTCCAAGCCCAGCTGGGCTTGAGCTGGCTAGGCCGGTGGGGGGAGGATTGGGGGGGGGCGCCCTCATGGGCCCACCTCGGACCTGCATGTGGCTGCTGGCATGTGCATCCGCAGCACATCTGTTCCGGTATAACGGGAAGACAAGGCTCTGACAGCACGGTCAACTGCTGATGAGTCCGTGAGCTGGCAACTCCAGGGAATGGATGCTCAGATGGTTGGGTGAGTGCGAGGGTGTGGGTCCGGCAATGAATGCACCTAAAACCTCCCGCTGCCTCGCGGGATGACGCGCAAGCCCGCACTACGGTTATAGTTCTATCGGGAAAGGAAGAAACAGCCCTTGGGTGTTCCTTCACGGTGCCGAGCCCCGACGGCCGTCCAGCCGTACGCTGATGCGCTGCGATTCCTGAATCCTGCTGGCCCGCTCCTCGCATCCTCAGCCCCCACTCCGATGATGATGTCCTTCCTTCCTTCACCGTATTTGTGTGCAGTTCCACCCTCGAAGAATCCGACACCATGGTCGGCCAGCCCTTCAACGTCCAACGTCTCAACCGCCTGACGGAATGGGCTAGCATCTTGACGGACACTGCGAGCTACTGGGTAGCGTCTTCTCTGGGCGTCTTTTGTTTCCCCCTTAGCCTGCTCGTGCCAAGGCAACGCCGAGAACTGTCAGAGCAATTCACGATCGACACTAAAAACACAATCGGTCGACGCCGGTTCCTTGCCTACTGAGCCTTAGTGCCACACGAAAGTGCACCGTTGCGCATCAGACGAATCAGAGTACCATCAAAGCGGACGCGCGGCCGGATCATAGCCGTCGCTGGTAGACACCAATGATGTCTAGCAAGCTCGGTTGTCCTTGCATTTCGTGGAGGCATTGCGCCCGCCTTGTACGTTTACCGAGCTGATGCCTCTGGCTGTGCGACCGCAGACTCGGTGCGGAATTCCGTCAGCTTCATCCTATTTGTGGGTCACTTGTGCGATCTTGGGGGGGGGGGTACACAACAGTAACCACGGCCGCTACGGTGAAACCTGCGCCTCTCTGCACGACAAGATAGAGAATGCATTTGTCCGCCCATGACGAATCGACTCGACATCATTACGCATCTACATGCCTCGCACAGCCATTTGTCTCCGTGAAACTTGCTCTGCCTTGCCCTGCCCGACACATCCACCACGCGAGCTGATTTCAACGCATACAGATTCGCAAAACCATGGGTCGTCGGGATGCTGCATGCCCACGCCGCCTATTGCTTACATTGATGTGTCGTGCCAGGGTCGAAAATTGCGCCCGAAACTGGAAGATATTAACACAGATGCCACAGGAACGATCCTCAACCATCATGCAGGCTTACCAGCCCATACATTGCGGCTCACTTCTTCTGACGTATCGCCCCCTCAACCTTATACAACACCTTAGTCGGCTTGTTCTTCCAGCCGGAGTTTCTCAGGCTTGACAGCTCTTGTGCCATGTCTTTGACGGTCTCTGGGGTCTTCTTCTTGTCCCTGAGGCTTGAGATTTGCTTGAAGTGATCCTCCATGTCGCTCTTCTCGCTCAATGAGTCTAGCATCGGGCCAGCGGTCCTCAGCAGCTTGTAAACAGCCATGAACTGATTTCTCTTCAGGGTGGGTCCCAATTGCATGCGGATCAGGTCGTGGACTTGCCCTGCGTTGAACACCCCGAATTTGGCGAGATCGCCAATGAAGCGCGAGAGTCCCAAGGCGAAGTTCTCAACGCTGATGATCTTGTCTTTTCCATTCTTGCCGTGATCCCAGTCCCTGGAGCACTTCTGGAACAAATAGTTTGACACAGCGTTTGCGTCATTTCCCGCAGCCTCATCCCCTTTCCTCTCGCTGGCCATGATGTCCCGGAGTCGCTCCGGTGTGTTCTTCTGTAGGTCTCTCGCCAGACGAGCGTGGAGCCTGGAACAGCCAGTATCTCGACAGGCCGTCGTGTAAATCAGGTCGAGTACTCTACATAAATTCCTGCAGTCTTTCTCATGCTCCTGTTTCGAAGCAATCTCCAGGATCCCTGGAAAGCCTGCTTCGAACTTGATCTTGGCCCTTGCGAGTGCTGATGTCACCCGTGCGGCAACAAAGACAGGATTGAACCAGTCGACCGTGGCAGCGTCGGCTGCCTTGGGCTTGGCTTCCGCTGACGCCTTGGCCATCTTCGCAGGAGGTTCTGTAGATGCACCACTGAAAGGCTTGGGTTTGCTGCTTGCGGGTGTGTTGCTGTTCTTCGGGGCAGTTTCAGCCAGCTGGCGCTCATCCAGTGCGAATCTGGGACGTTCACCTCGGATGAGGCTTCGCGCGCATTCTTTCAGGTCGTTCGCAACGTTCGCGATAGCGTCGTCCTCGATGCCTTCCTCAGCCAGCTGCTCGCCAATCTTGTCCCACGCTAAAGCTTGCTGAGGCTCACGCTTTGGTGAACTCTGGGCGCTGAAATAGTCCACCGAGCCACCAGAAGTGGAAGGACTGTGGGTGGTAGGTTGACTCTCTCTCTCAGCAGAGGTCACTCGTGCCAGTGCTCTTGCGGTTTCGAATTCTCCCTGAAGTGAGTTCCAATACGTAAACGTGGACTCGGCCCACTCGCACAGCTTCTCAACATTTGTCCGGTGGTCCGTATGCTCACCGCCGACGAGTGCGCCTTGGAGTGCTTGTGCGAGAAGGAACAGAATGTTTGCGATGTTGTTGAAAGGGTTGTCGATCTCACCCAGAACGAAAGCGCGCTCTTGGTCGCCAAGGTGCCTCTCACATTGGGCACCGACTCCGTAGGACTCGCAGGTCTTGCGCAACTCATTGAGGTACGCAGCCAAGAGAGAGAGACCAGGACTGTAGGCTGGATCAGATGCAGAGGTGGCGAGGCTGGTAGGGGGCAGGGTCCGCGTCATGGAGAGCAGGGAAGAAAGAAGGAAATTAACCTGTTGCTGAAGACTCTGGAACTGAGGGATGCCGCTGAGATCACGGATCAGCTCTGCACAGCGCGCGATGCAGACGCTGAGTGGTCTTGTGCGAAGCCCGGGGGCCATGTTGTGGACGCGTGGAACGCGTGGAACGCGGCGCTTCGATGCAAACGTGGCTGGTTGTCAACCTCGCGAGCTGTGACGGAGATGGTTATCTAGAAAGGCTTTTTCTGGCGTCAATATTATGTTTTCCTCAAGCTTTGTGCGATCCAGAATACAAGGCAGCTTACCATTAATGAGGCCAGGGAAGGTACAAGCGCGCTTCGTGTTTACCGGCCCAGGAATGAGTGAGTACCTAGGTAGCTGGTCGGTGACGGTGTGCACTTGTGTTGTGACGACGCGGCGTATGAGTGATGGAGGGTTTGGAAGTGGAACACCCAAACTCGAATGCCGCAGGAAATCCACTTGTTTAGCAAACAAAACAAGTGTCAAGGAGGTCCTGGTGCCTCAAGGTATTCTATACAGGCTGAAAAGGCTGCAGGAAGTCAGGGCACGCTAGAAATTCGTGATCACACTGGGGCATGGAGAGCACTGTGCTCAGCTCTGAGTTCATTCGAGACCATTTCCTCAGCTCTAATGTACGTTTGACAACGGGATCTTCAACGGAATATAGTGAAGTCGTCCGAAACCTTTTCCTCCTTAGTCAAGCAGTTTAGGATACTGCAGTATTTACGAGATGGCCGTGCAAACTTTCAGCCATGCCGGAAACCCGACCAGCGTAGTGACAAAGGTCTCAGTTTTCAAGGTATGAAGGCATAGAGTAATCATCTGCCATAATCCAAGTTTCTCAAGAATTTCTCCTGCCTGGGTAATCTCATCATTTGCCATTAGTAGTGTGCCGACTTTGGTCGTCGTGTCACTTTGCTTAGAATTCCTGGCCAGTTAACAATTTCTACGCACGGTCAACTCGATTGTCCACATATACTACCTTTGCAGGACTGAGGGATTCTGTATTCTGGAGATGGTTTCAGAGGCTGTCCAGATGCCGTCCAAGGTTTGAAACAACAAGATGGCAAATGACCCTTCGCATTACAACTACCAATCATCTCATAGGCCCATCCCTTACCGGATGATGAATCTAGGTGTTGGCGTTTAAACAAAGAGAGACTAAAGAGATTTTGACATACGTTGGCCAAAGTTTCTGCCGTTGAATCACCTGTGAAAGGATGCCCATCGGCTCTGGTTTCATCATTGCTTTTCCCAGCATTGATGCCACTTACCCATGGCGCTGGATGCCAGCTGAGACTGACAAGACATTTGAAAGAAGATGACATCAACTTTGGGCTGACAGTCGAAAGTTATCATAAATAGGGGGTGACTCTGGAAGAAAGAAATCACCAAGACCTAGCTTCGTTTCTAAAGCTGCCCTCTCCAAACAAGCATCACACCAACCAACATGGACCCCTTGCAAACAACATGTCGGAATTACAGAAGTCCTGCAACCCTCCTGCGAGGATGAACTACGCCAGAATGCCATGGGGCTGCCGTATGGTCCATCAACCCACAGACAAAGTGGCCCCTCTGCGCAGATCATCCATGCTTCTACCGTTGAGTCAATCAGGGAAGCTGCAAATACAGGGAAACTCCACTCACGGACAAAGAACTGGTGATCAATTACATGCGAATGATAGAATGCCACGAGTACCGTACTATCAGAAGGACCCCGAGACTTGCAATGCCTGGGGGGTCAACAACGTCCTAAAAGCGGAAGCCAAACGACTCGGACTTGACGCTGGAGATATCTGGGAGCAGTATCCTGACTGTGTCCCCCACAGCCAGGGTCTCGACCTGAGGACCTGCCCAGCAGGTCTTCCAGTCCGTGATGAAACAAGAATAGCAAATGGAGTGGCGGACGTCTTCGAGGGGCGAACTTTGGGCCCAGGATGTCGTTCCCTAAGTCAGCTCTTGGCTGATCAAGAGATAGGTCGAGGGGGTGATCCTGATCGATAGTACCCTGTTGTCGGTAATCGGAGGTTTAGCGAGATGAGATGAAAGGTGATCTGGGCGAGAAATAGAGCGATCATCAGCGTTGGCCAAGAATCACAGAGGCTTATGAAATGTGAAATGAGCTGCTATGAAATGGAACATGTCACTTGTAATAATTTAGGATGGGGAGAGAAGAGTTCTTTATGATATATTACAAATACCGCTAGACGGAAAATAGTGAAAGACCTCATATCCACTCCAATGTCACCTTACAAAGTTCTCCCAGTTGAGACCAATCATATCCAGAACAGAACAGTAAAATGCGCTTACAAGATCTTCTTGTTCGCTCGAGCTGCAAGCTTCAGCTTCTCAGACCTAGCTTGAACCTGCGCCTGAGCTACTTCGTTATCACGAAAGATTTGCTCTCTAGCTTTGGGCCAGGCCTTTCTTTTACCAGATTCAAAGAGTCGCCAGATTGTGGGAGTGAACAGACCACTTGCACACACATTGTACAATTTCCGGTCATTCCACCAGAATGACCAAGCCTTGCGGCTGAACCACCCGAAATGGTCGAAAACATCCGTCCCGGCTGTGTTCTCCATCCACAGCAGGTGGTCAGCAAGGGGCTGGGTAAGCGAGTAAAATGTGGCTTCACTTTTCTGCTCGCTAAGCAGCCTTTGACGCCACTCCGTAAAGCCAAGGTGCCATGCTCTCATATCGCTTAGTGACGGCAGGCTGGACTTCCCGCACCAAATTTGCGAAATTGCCATGATGACGAGCTCCTGCTGTACGAAACCAGGGAAGAACACCGCGGAGTGGCCAAGGAAAGCAATCGAGTCCCGAACCTTGGGGTCTTCGTGGAGCGAGAATGTGCCGCGGTACAAGTGAGGCGGGCTGCCTGGTGTGAGGTTCGGATTGTGCTCCTTTTCGACAAAAGGCGTTGAGAGGTCGTAACCGGTGGTGTAGATGATGGCATCAATGTTTTCTAGGACGCGGCCGTCCTTCAACTCGATCGTCTTGGGGCCAGTGATCTTGGTCACGGTGGGCACTGGCTCGCAAAACCCTGATTCTAGGAGAGGGTAGATCTCGTCCGCGATCAGAGGCGCCGTGGTGGCGATGGATGGAGCTGGGAAGAAGTTCCACGTCTTCGAGGCCTTGGGGAATGCTGTTTTGGAAGCGGCTACCATGGCCTTGTCCATCAACCAGTTCATGACTTTTGGAAACCACGTCGACGCAAACATGATGAATTTCGTGATATTGACACTCAAAGCTGCATCGAATACGGCGCCTTTGGCATCATATCGTGGGAGCTGCGTTTCATTAGCAAATCACTCATCCCAGAGAACAACCCTTCGTGGAAAGCGAGGGGGTTTGTGTGGGACCTACCAACATGACACCATTTCTGTGGCTGACATACAATTGCGCAGCATACCCCGAAAGGCTCGAGGCGACGTCTTGGGCGGAAGCATGGAGACCAATCAGCAAGACTCGCTGGCCCTTGAAAGCCTCGGGGCGATGGAAGTTAATCGCGTGCAATATTTGTCCCTTGAATTGCTCAATGCCCGGGATCTTGGGCCACTTCGGGGCCGTGAAAGATCCATTTGCGATGGCAACCTTGTCGAAATGCTCACGTCGAGTAGAGCCCTCCTTGGTCAGAAGATCGACTGCCCATGCGTCTCCCTCGCGTGTTACTGCCGTCACGCGAGTGTTGAGTTGGACATGCGGTCTCAAGTGGAATTTGTCGGCGTAACCTTGCAAGTAATCCCACATTTGACGCCAAGTGGGGAAATCGTCTGTGTCCTCTGGGAAAGGGTAGTCGGATATGGCGCTCCGATACTTGCTGCTGTTGAATATCGTGTTTGCAGCCACAGAGAGGGATTCGTCGTCAGAATATTTCCACAAGCTGTGTGAACTGATGAGCATTCGTCCAAATCAAATAAAGGAAGGCCAGGCATGGAGTAATGTCATTATACTTACCCTCCAATCCATGATCTTGCCTCAAAACACGTCACGTCCAGTCCATCTTCCTTCATAGTTTTCACAGCCATGAGTCCGATAGGCCCCGCCCCAATCACGGCAACACGGGGAGCCATACTTAGCTACAGTTCAAACCGCCGTCCAAACGAGCCAAATATGGAAAGAACAGGATAAATGAGTTGCGATTTCCTGATCGTGAGAAGACCTTTTATGATAAAAATGCTCTTTGTAAAAGAAGGAATGTGTTGTGCTGAAAAAGGAGGTAAAACATGGACCAACTGGGGGATGCATTCATGAACTCAGCCCGGGCGGCCCAAAATAGGTCCAAGGCCAAGGATGCGCACATAAGCCAACGTTATTTGACAGCGCTCCTGTTGGGGGGCTAGGTTGACCTAACATCTGCTTCCATCCCAGAAAGTCAGCACGCCTAGCCGGCTAGCGCAAGGAGCTTGCTTCCCTCTAGATTCCTCAATTCATATCAGATAGCTCTGTGCAAGGGATGTTGATCCTGGATCAGGCAGCTTTCATTCCTGGCGCTTACACCATGCGTGCGTAATAACTGCTGGCAAGGATTGGTAGAGAAGAAGGAACCCAATTGCGTGGCGTAGGAATACTTCAGCATCTCCCCTGGTAAGGTGACTCTTCTCAGCTGCATGCATCCCAAGCTTGGCACATTGCACATTGCACATTTGCGGTGAGACATCAAAGCATACGAACACATAGGTGTGGCACAGTGAGGGCTACAAGGTCGCATTCAGTACGGCAATTTGACTCCGCTGCCCCACCTGCGTGCATGACTGAAGCTTCTCCAGGTCGATGGTGCGGCGCATCGGAATGTAACCTGGATCTGGCAGTAGACGATGAGGGGGACCATGTGGTTGACCAATCGACATTGTTAGTCCGTGGCAAGATATTCATCTATCAACCTTTGAGAGTTTTTTAACGTGCGATTGTCAATGTGATGCCCCGTCCAATCCAACGCTCCTAGCGCCTTTTCCCTAAGTTGAGCTGCGCTGACGCAAAAGATGATGGCGTCCCCTCTTGGAATTCCATAGCTCTCGGGACTGTTGGTTTGAAATAACTAAGAATTGATTGGTCCTCCCGGGCATCCTCCACGAATAGAAGTCAGTGACAATATGAGTGAGTTACCGAAGTTTTGTGGTCCTGCTGCAGCAAGATGTTGTCGATGAATCGAGATGCCTGAACCAACGCATTTTCTCGAATATCTTCTTTGCCGTCACAACATTTTCGGCTGAGAGCTCCATATGCCTCGGGAGGCTTTCTTTCGCCTCATCGTCACTTTCTGTGCACGATGACCAGACCTGCGTTCAGGGATCTCCCCAGTGAACAACCCGGGCGGGAGCAATGGCTTTGCTTTCATCCAACCGCATGTAGGCCCACGTTAACAAACACCAACAACCCGATTTCGAGCCAGATCTCGAGAATGCCCTTGAATCATTTACATAGTCCAAGGTCACTTTTGGACGTGTACGATGGTCCAAGCTCACCCGCAGCCTCCAGCTCTCGAGGCATTTTATAATAGGCATAGTTGGTTTCGTTCTTAATCCGGTCACAGTACTCTCTTTTTTTTAACAAAAAAAAGCCTGGGGGCGGTTCCTTCATACAGTTGTAAGCGCCTAAGATCCTGTAATAGCACAGGCATAGCTTTGATAAATATGATAATCTTAATATCTTAGAAAGTACAATACAGAGTTTCAAGGTAAACGCGTGTAGAAAGGCTTTTACGGGGTTTCTATCATAGCTGCCAGCATTTACATGCTAATGTCCTGCGTTGCAACTGGGTCAAGAGCTACACATGAATGAATCGATGTAGTTAAACAGTTGAACTCATCCAAGAACTACCGTTTCTATATCAGAGCAACTTCTATCCCAAATCGATCGGCACACACGGCCTACGCCACGGCGATACAACACACCCTGTTCCGGCACAACCCACACAACATTATAAAAGTCGTAGACCGATTTGCCATCTTTGTAGTCCTGGTCATCCTTATCAAGGCCTCCTTCTCGTCTGAAGCGGATGCGTGACTGGATGTATGTCCCTTCATTTCCTCGACGCTCTCAAGCTCAGCCCAGCCGCGGTTGTCGATCTGCTCTTCACACAAATCGTTGGTTTCACGCTCATCAAGGATTATATGACACGGGCATTGCTCCCTTAATAATGCGATGATTTCAATCTTCTCGTCTAGTCGCAGGCTGCCTTTCTCCAGTCTCGCCTCATAAGTCTCCACAACCCGCAGCACACCAGCCCAAGTGCCGTGCCCATCCTCAAGAACCGCGATAGAAAAGCAATCATTTGGCCCGGCGGTAAACTCGGGGAGTTCATTCACAGAAAGGCGGGCCATGGTAAGACTCACACAAAACCGCTTTTCATCTTTGGTAATTCTGTCCGGCGTCAGTATGCAGCGTACGCGTAGGTTTGCGCTTGTGGTGCTGCCCGTCAGGAATGGCCAGCTTGTATTGAATGATTGCCTCGTTATTCTGGCAATCCGGAAGAGGGACTGGGTAGGCCAACTTATTGAACTGGTAAGCGAACTGATGGTTCTCGGGCTGTAGCGCGTGGTGCGAGAACCACCTCCACTGCGTAACGGAGCTGTTACTCTCAACATTCGAAATTTTTGTTCTCCACCCGCTGGGAAGAGCATCAACCGTGTCGGAGACATAGCCTCTATATTTCTGCAACAGAGCTGGCTCTCTGATATCATCTCCGTGCTCTCCGTGGTTGCTCATCACGGACCACTGGACCAAATGAGTGAGTGTCCAAGGATGCTGCAGGTCCTGGAATTCAGGGTACTCGAAATCTCTAGCGAAAGCCATGCTTCGAGGGTCTATGGCGCATTTCCAGCCACACCATAACCACGTGGGAAGATCCCGGGGATAATTCGGTTCCTTCTACATCCCGCTCGAGGAATTCTCCGCACCACGTAGCCCTTGCATGGCTGCCACAACAAGGCGGCATCCAGGAACAGACGTAGCAAAGAATTTATGAAGCCTCCAGAGAATGCTCGGCTGAGGGAGTGCAAGACACCGGAGAAAGCTGCCTGAGAATCCTGAGGGAAAGAGAGCTCACGCATATTGAACAGGCATGTGATCTTTATGTAAAGCTCCACGTCTGGCCAGTTCAACCTCGAAATACTTGGACCACGGGCGTAGTATTTGGAGAATTTATATCCGTAGTTGTAGCTTTGGTCAGTCTTAAGTTCTTGTTCACTGGTGTCTTGGTGCCAAACGCTCGTGTTGCAATCCCAGAATGTTTGACCGTCGCCGAGAAACAGAATGGTGCGTTTCGAGAGAATATGCTCCTGGAAAGTCCATCTGCGACTTGCCCTAGCTAGCTGTTAGCACATAGAAGCAGCCAGGGGTAGATATGGATTCACAAGACTTCTTTTATACATACCATGTTGTGATGAGCAACTTGTATTGCAATTCCTTGTCATGGTAATGCCACTCTTTTGCTAAATGCCCATATGTTGTCCTACCCCTGAGTCCTTCGGCGGCATCAGCGATAACAATGACATGAGCACCGGCGTAGATATTATCCATACGATCAATCTCAGTTCTCGTACTATCTGTACCCTGAGGTATACAAAGGCAGTCGATCCAGAGGTAACGCTCCCCATCATCCCGCACGAGATTCATGGCGTCCCTTAAAACAGCCGGTACGCAATGTATCAACGTTGAGTTGAGAGAGCCGGGTCGTTGAAAGTCGGCCAGATTTTCACAGTTGAGCGTTAAATTCTCCGAGCCCGATCCTTGTCCCTTGGCCGCTGTGGAAGACTGGGACCACGTGTAGCTGAGACAGGCATAAAGCGGCACGCCGGCGCCGGGGACGATGCAACCACTATGTGTATCGATCATCCATCTCGGGATCTGGTGTGGTTGTCTGTCGACTATTGGCGTGGATGTGCAGATCTCATGATGAAGCCTGCAGCAAGCATTCAACCACGTTTCCAAGTATTCATGGGTCTTCATTTCTGCTTTGAGCGGGACCAGATATTCCCTGCGGTGGTAATAAAAGAATTTAACCAGGTTTCCATGTATTGGTGTAATTTGATGCTCTGAGGCAGTGGACGAGGGCCTCAAGGCTCTGGGATCACGAGAACGAACATGCGAGTTCACAAGGAGAAAAAGGCTCCGGGTGTAAAGAGGGGCACAACGGAAAAAGTGTTTGTTGCACAAGGAATCAAGGAATCAAGAGACAGTTTTCATACTCAGTACACGTAAGCATATCATCTATTTCGGTCTACAATAGACCGGAATGCTGCATATCCAAGGTAAGTTAAGTCTGCGACAGATTCCGCTTGGCCGCTGGTTATGCACCAACTTCTATGAGTATGTACCAGTGATTACCACATTTCTTGGAGAGGGAAATTCAGGAGATTCTGCGATTACCTGAGTTCAGAGGCAAACAAATGCTTTGCCCATGCCGCCTAAAAACGGTTTTCCTGTGCTGGGTAGCGCAGGACTATTCCACGCATTGCTCACAATATAAGACATTTTGAACCCAGCGTCCCTGTGACAGTTACATTCAGGCCGTGCCCAGTCGTAACAAAGTAAAAGGCTTAACTGATGAAATTGCTGTTCACAATGACTGCAGGGGACAAGCTTGTGGTTAATACACTGGCTATCCCCGTAAGACCTATAGACGTTCTAGTGGCGGTCCTATAAGGCGGTGTCCGTAGCCAAGTCTCTTTAGATATAGACGTCGTGGGCGACTATCGGTATATGGTCGAGATATACATGCATGTGGGCTCACCCACTGGTGCCTCGGTCGGTGAGCTACAGGAAATATAGATTCTCACCCATCAACAGCAGAACATTATCTCTGTTTCCAAGGGGCAGCTTCATCGATGGGATTATTCTCAATCTTGCCGCACATGAAGACAGCAACTGAGTTTCAGGATGAGCCACTTCGCCATCGAGGTTGGGCGTCACAGGAGCGTGTTATGGCGAAGCGTTTGTTGCACTACAATGCAAGACAGATGTACTTCGAGTGTGATCACGGCATCATTACAGAGGATGGCTCACGGCACGAAGAGCGACACTGCAGGCTGAAAGGCAGGCTCTTGCCCTCCAGTGAGCACCCTCCTTCGGAGCAATTGCTCGACCATTAGGCGAACATGGAACTCTGGTACAGGCTGGTGTGAGCATACGGCAGATGCGAGCTCAGCAAGCCGGCCGACAGATTGCCGGCGACTGGCGGCCTTGCGAGATTTCTCCACACGATATTAGCGGGTCAATACGTCGCCAGGCCCTGAAGCAAGGCCATGATTGAAGGCCTCACATGGCAGGGCGTGGGCTGGCAGAAGCCAGAGCAGTGCAGTGGGCCTTGCTGGAGCTGGGCAGGTTACGCCGAGAGATACACTGGCAATTGTCTCAGGGAACTTGGGGCCGTGGGCTGATGTTGCGGAGATTCTGGATTGGCATGGTAATTTGAAGCATGAGGCCGAGGACCTGTGGTCCAGATCACACACAGCACAGTGAAGAATGATTCCGATGAAAGCCAGGGAAACGCGAGAGCCTGCACGCCATGTTCGGAGTCTGAGTATGGGCAGGTCATGACGACAAATTACGCCCATGTGACTACGACCAGCGAGTGGAAGAAGTGGCGAATGGAGATGATAATCCTGGGTCTACGATGACCACCAGAAGAAAATCGGGGTATTCCGGTCTAATTGTCAATAGTGTGGACAACGAAGAGACAGCAGGCAAGATGCAGAGAATTGGATGCGTCTAACTTGATAAAGAAGGGTCCAAAATCACAGAGGAGGGAAAAACTGGAAGGCTGTGACATTGGTTTGAGGGAGGGCAAGCATGCATGCAGATGCTCTCCACGGTTCCAGCTCTCAGGCGCTGAATACATGTAGATACTTCTGCGACAGACGGCGGCGTGGAACAGAGTGGGACTCGACTTGGAAAAGGGGGAGCAGGGAGATACGTGCATATAGTACTTGAGTACGGTCCTTACAGTCCGGAATAGTCAGCCTTTCGAATGGAACATGGTCTTGGGTGACGGGAACGCTATGCTGCCGTGTGACAAGAGTTAGAGGCCGACTAGCGAGGTGTTGTGCACACCAGGAGCATCTGTCGTACTTGCTGAGATCTTGTCATGTACAAAGGTGGGCCCATCGTCGAAAGATGCTTGCTTGTCAGCGTGCCAGGGTCTTTTGGTACTCGGCCGAGTCAGCTGAGACAAAGACCAGCACAGCACCCTGTCGTGGGCAGTTGAAGGTGTTTTTCGATGCGAGCCTCCTGTCTGTCTATCAGTCAAGATGGGGAAAAGCGTAGCAAGGCGGATGAGGTTATCTTCAGTAAGAAATAATGGGAATGTCATGTCTGGAATTGCTTCCGCCCCGCTGTCCCTTTTGAGCTCCGGACGCGCCCAAAAAGGCGTAGCGCAGCACCGGGGTTGGAGCTCTTTTCATGCTGCTGTACTCCGTACGCAGTAGACTACTCCAAGGTACGTACCTACTACTGCGCTGCTAGAGTGCTAAGGTGCTAAGGTACTTGGCACTTGGGTGCCCAAAGGTCCCCAAAGCTCACTTGGCCGGCATCGACGAATTCCGTAACGAGAGCAGAGCCTCATCAACCCTGGACCTGCGACATCATTGTGTACCTCTCTCTGTCCCGGCCGTCCTCGAATATTCCCCATCAGCCAGCTCTTCCCAGCTCTCCTCCGCCTGTCGAAGCACCCAGCCACCCCTCCCACCGGCTCCAGAGCTCGACCGAGATTGCGAACTGATGGGCTCGCCACCATGTCGGCCACAGCCCCAGGCATGAGCCGCGCCGAGCGTTTCGAGGACGAGAAGCGACGCATCATCGATAGCTGCTTCAACAAGAGGGACGACGACGGCTCAGGTGCGTGCGAGACACGCCCCATCCCTCCAGCCTGCCCACCGCCGGTTGCCATGCTGACGCTCACATCCCACCCACCGCAGTTCTCGAGACCTACATAACACATCTGCGGATCCTAGAATTCTCTCAGTACCCAACCAGTCCCCCTCCCCCTCAGGCGAGATCCCCCCAGTCAGAGAAGCCCCGTGTCATCATCGTCGCTGTCCGAAAGTCCGGGCGAGTCCGAGTACACAAGACGAAAGAGAATGTCAACGGCTCCTTTTCCATTGGCAAGACCTGGAACCTTGATGATCTGGCCGCCATAGAATCATATACCGGCCCCAACACCCCTCCCGACTTCCGACAATGGGCTGGCGACACCGGCTTCCTTGTCACACTGGGCAAGCCCTACTACTGGGAGGCCCAGACTGACAAGGAGAAGAAGTTCTTCATTGCCAGTCTGATCAAAATATACGGGAAATATACTGGCGGTCGCGTCCCCTCCCTGTCTAACTTCGACCAGCGCGAGCTCGATCAAGTCCTCGGCGGTGCCGCAAGACGTGGCGCCGCGAGCCAGCAGACCCCGAACCAACCCAGTCCATCCCCTGGCCGGCCTTCTGCATCTCCGGGCAGACCACCGCCACCGCCCTCGCCCGCTCGCCCACTGCTCCCGTCCGCCTCCAATCAGGCCCTGGGTTCGCAGTCAAATAGCCTCGATGGCCCCGCCGGCTCAGACTATACGCGAACACCCTCGCGGAGCCCTATGCCGCCCAATGGCAACTCGTCGCCGGCCTCCAGTCTTGCTCCCAGTATCGATTCGAACCGAAACCCCGGGGCCCGGAAGCCCCTATGAGGCAGAGGCTGGCCGCAGGGAACAAGAGCCAAGATTCTGTTGCCAACTCGTATAGAAGTGGTGATGAAAGTCTACGGCCAAGGTCTCGAGGGAGGCCGAATGGGGCTCCACCATTCAACAAAACGCCAGATCCTCCCACGCCTGCCCTGGCTCCCGCCTTCTCCCCAAATCCCAACTCGAGGCCTACGGGAGACATGCCTATAAGAGAGCGGCCATCTCTGGACAGGCCCACAGGAGACAGGCCTATAAGAGAGCGGCCATCCTTGGACAGGCCCACAGGAGACAGGCCTGTAGGAGATAGACCTCCCGAGAGGAAACGCCCGCCTATGGACCCGCTGAGACCGACCAACCTACCACCAGATGATGCGTTGGTGCCGGCGCCTTTAAGCAACACAAATCTGCGCCGCGTACCATCTCGGGACGTCGTGGAGCCTAGCTCGCCAGTCGCACCGCCACCCAGGAGCATTGAGCGTATGTCTCCTAGGAGACCGTCAGGCCGGTCTCAACGCTCAGAAGCCCCTTCGGCGATAGACCAAATTGCCACAGAGCCCATCAAGCCTGTGGCACCTCCTCAACCTACCGAACCTCTACCACCGCTTAACACTGCGCCGCCGCCCTTATCTGTGTCTACAAATGAGGTGAAGAATGAGAGCCCAATAGTATCAGCTTCCGCTTCTACACCGGCTGAAAGCCCAATTGATTCTCCGGTCTCCCCGGAGGAGCACCGTCCTGGTCTGGGCCCAATGATCAAAGCCAAGAGGTCACAGAACAAATTAGCAGGAGCTTTGTGGAAGGCAGCGGCAGCATCAAATGCGTTCAAGCCCCGGGCTGGAGGAGCAGGCGAGAAGCTGCTGAAGGCCGCCAAGGAGGAACAGAACAACGGCCCAGACGGAATCACGGCGGTCGTCCCTGCACCCCCACGGCCAAAGTCAATTGAGAAGAAGCCGGAACCGGTACCCGAAGTCACGGTATCACAAGCAGAGCCTGCACCACCAGAGCCGGCGAAGGCCCAGAAGCCCGAGCCGAAAACTGAGCCCAAGCAAATCCCAGAGCCTGAGGTCAAGGACGAGCGCAAGAAGTCCGTCGTGGTTGGCAATGATCTCAAGTACCTGACGACACTCGGTGTGGACCCATCTATATTGGATAACAAGACGACGCAGTTCACAGAGTGGCTTGACTTCTTCTCCTGGGTACCGGGCGACAAGATGAGGACACTAAATTCGGATGAAATGAAGTTTGACATCGAAAGAGAGTTGAACAAGGCACAAGCCGGGGGCTGGCTGGCTCGATTCCAGGAGGAAGACGAACGTGTTGAGGCTATCAAAACTGGCATCGATGCAGCAGTCGATGAGTGCGACGAACTGGACAACCTCCTGACTTTGTACACCGTCGAACTTTCTGTAAGTCTCCCTGGTTCCATGCTCCTTTGTTAGGTGACTGACTTATGCATGTTCCAGACCCTCCAAGATGACATTGCATACATCGAGGCACAAGGTCAAGGCCTCCAGGTCCAAGCAGCGAACCAAAAGCTACTCAAAAAAGAGCTCGAATCGCTTCTAGAGACTTGTGCGATCACGGCAAATGACCTACAGGCCTTATCAATGGCACCTCTCGAAACTGTTAATGGCGTCGAAGAAGTCGAAACGGCGCTTGTGACCCTCTACAAGGCCATGATCAAAATTGACCCGAGTATGGGCAGTGCCGACGGAACCAAGACTGGGGACGGCAGTAGCGACCAAGCTATTGACTTTAACGGCGACTATGCAAAGATGCGAGTGGTGCAGGAAAAGAGACAGATGTACATGCAAGAAAGCGCCATGTTCATGCAGCGGCTCGTGGACTTCATGGCCAAACAGTTTAATGTTGCAAATGACGAGGTCAGGAGGGCTCTGAAAGGCGCTTTGAACAAGAAGATCGATCCGCACAACCATGATATTGGCCGAGACATGCTCTGGAAATACGACCCGCTCATGCTCTACACCAGGGATGCGGATCTCGAAGTTTGGAACCGATTGATACAGATCTACCAAGATGCAGCTCACCCAACGTACAAGATGGAATTCCGCGATGCTCTGGATTCATGGAAGAGGAACGCCAGAAAGCCGACTGGGGAGGAGGCACTTCTGTTTTCGTCTCAGGAGGAGAAGAAAGAAGAGGGACTTGCAACAGCGGCGCGAAAGCTCACGGTCAAGAGGAGTCAGACACTCGCTAGGATCAGATCACCTCATGGTGAGGGCGCCAACAAACCTGCGAACAGCAGCGCAGTCGATTTGTCACGAAACTCACCGTACGAGATCTTTGCAAATGTGCTTGACGATATCCTCCCATTGGTAGAGATGGAGCAGAACTTTGTCATCGATTTCTTCCATGCCACCACTCTGGAGCAAATCGACTTCCCCGACGCTGTTGCCGCTATCAGTCCTGGAGCCCGTCGAGGTAACGACCTTAAGAGGCACAGGCTCATGGAGCCGGATCGGGACCTAGCGCGACGAGTCACTCGGTCGATGGAAGTCATCTTCCCATTCCTTGAGAAAGACCTGAGCAACATGGTTGACTGGGTCCTGGTCCAGAGTCCACTGTAAGTATTGCTGGGTTTTCGTGCTGGTGTTTTGGGCAGTCGGCTAACAATTCCCTGTAGACAAGGTGTAGGCGTCATGGCAAACCTCGAGCGCAAGCTCACAGATATCCAGCAATCCAACCAAGACTTCCTGAATAGCGCCTTACAGAAGGTCCACGGCAACCTGCTTGTCAAGTTTAAGAGGTTCGTCGAGGAGCAAATACGGGCTATTGAGGACACCAAAGTCAAGATCAACAAACGAAAGGGTGTCATTTCTTTCATGAAAGTGTTCCCACCTTTCAGTATGGCAGTGGAAAACATGCTCCTGGGGATTGACCCTAATCTCAACGTTCGCCGCACTGTCGACCGCGAATACGATCGCATCCTAAAGGCCATGTTCGAGTCCCTCAAGGTCATCGCACGCGAGAACCCAGCGGTGGGCGTTGCAGCTGCGGGTGCAGGCGCTGACCCTGAGGATAAGGAGGCGCTCAACTACCACATCTTGCTGATTGAGAACATGAACCATTACGTCGAAGAGGTGGAGACACGCGACGACGAAACGCTCGAAAAATGGAAACGTGCTGCCTCGGACGAGATAAACGAGCATATGACACGGTACCTCGACGCAGTGATGCGCCGACCCCTTGGCAAGATCCTAGACACGCTTGAAAATATCGAGGGCCAGCTCAAGTCAGGCAAGGCCCCCGCCGCCATCGCCGCCCAGCCCTCTAACAGCAAGGCGACTTTTGACAAGGTGCTGTTGCATTACGATGCCAAAGAAGTGAGGAAGGGCATCGAGGCCCTGAGGAAGAGGGTCGAGAAACATTTCGACGAGAACAACAGCCTGGCTCTAAAGGTGACGAAGTCGTGTGAATCCTACTACAACGAGGTGGAGCAGAGAATTGCGAGAGTCGTATCCGAGCTATACGGCGGGGAAGTGCTTGTTGAATGGCCAAGACTCGAGGTGAAGAGCGGTTTCCGGTAATAACTGAGAGGGTGGCCCGGTGGAGGCTGTACGCAAGCGACCTACAACTGATGATACCATGATTAATATGCATGGCGAAAGGCAGCAACAAATTCAATGGGTTTTCCGTGGTCCGCTGAAGTTTAATAATAAATTCTCAGGACTCGGTACGTGCCTGGCCTTCTCATTGCGAGTGCTGTCTTGATAATCTGTGTCATCGGTGATGTTACCCATGCCAAGATTGTCGTTCGTGAAGCCGACGATAGATAATCTCGTTCATCTGTCCAGAAACTCAACAGCGCGACTATTGGTCCTGAGACCGGATGACCCCTGTCTCCAGAGCTGGGACGAAAGTCTACCTGGTTGGCGCTGGTTGGGTATGGGACCTCGGGACTGGAGGCGATCATGAAACGCTTCCCGCCTCGCTCCGACACCTTGGTTTCTAACCTCTGCGAAACCCCCTCACCTCATCAGCCACGCTTGCAGACAAGCTTGCGAATCGGATGGCGCCCGATCGTAATGCACGCACGTCAAGCGCCTTGCACTGCCCTCTATGATTTGGAAACGAGCAACACATTTTATCTTCGGTTGCTCGAAGTGGTAACACCAGCTCTCCACCACCCTCCTCCGTCCGCTGTTTGATGATATGCACACCGACCCATTTCTCAGGACTCGGATGAGAGATCGTGACATGTGAATAATGTGTGCCATTTGACAAGCAGGCATCTGTGAAATAGGCTTTCACCCCTCCTCGCCTCACTCTTCGATCTCATCTCGCCCCATCCACGGCGGACACCACTGACTGGAAGGTCGATATCAGGTGCCATGCGCCGCCCAAGCACCTCGCGGCTATTGCTACCCGTGCTGCTCCTCGCATCGGCCCCGCAGCACTTCGGCCTTGCTGCCCCAGCACCCTTGTATCACGATGAGAGGGATCTTTCCGGCGCGGTCGGCGATCTGATCGGGGACTTTGCGGATCTGGTCAACGACACGATGAGCTTGCTCACACAGTTCGTGGCCGTGATCAAGGAGGTGAAGAATGCTACGAATGAGAACGACCTTGTGGGCCTGCTAGGCGTCAACGTGACAAGCAGCGACAAGGACGATGACGACGACGATGATGACACCCCTGGAGTCAACGGAACAGTCAGTGCTGTCGCTGCGAATGGGACTGTGACGTGTCCGGACATGGCGATTCTGTTCGCCCGTGGCACAGCGGAACTTGGTACGTCTGATGAGAGTTTCTTAACACAGGCAATCTATCCCAACTCTTCCTCCCCGTATAAGTGGCTGATGGACTACCAAATCAGGAAACGTTGGGCTGTATACCGGCCCATCCTTCTTCACAGCACTGCGCAACTACATCAACGGCACATCAACAATGGCCGTCCAGGGCGTCCCATACCGAGCCTCCATCGGCGGCTTCTTGGCCGGCGGGTCCCCCTAGGGTCGGTCGTCATGGCAGAACTAGCCAACAAGACGGCCTCAGCCTGCCCAAATACCAAGATCGTCATGTCCGGGTACTCGCAGGGCGCGCAGGTGGTACACAACGCCATGGCCAAGCTGGCAGCCATGTCCAACACCACTACTCCCCCGAGCAACAACATCAACGTCGCCTCCCGCATCTCGAGCGTCGTCCTATTCGGGGACCCGCGCAACGGCACCGCCGTCGCGGGCGTCGACCAGGCGAGGGTGCTGAGCCTGTGCAACCTGCAGGACGACATCTGCGCGCGTCGCGGCGATAAGATCACGCTCGACCACCTGACTTATAACAGGGATGCGCCCCAGGCGGCCATGTTTGTCATGCAGAAGAGCGCGCTGGGTTTGATGAGCAAAGATGTGATGATGCTGGGCATGGGCAACGTGCCTGTTGTGCAGGCTGGGAAGGGGCAGAATGGGGGGCAGCAGGTTGGGAATGGTTTGGGTCTGCCTGAGATGTGAGGGCAGGGCGGGGTTGGGAGTATTTGATGATGTATATATTTTGGTACTGCTATCCTTGTGCCGTGGTTATACGTATATTTTCTCTGGCGCTTCTTCTATCTGACATTTGACCCAAAATCTCTAGGCCATCTACTGTGTAGCTTCGTATATGTACCATCCCGGGCCACGATTTCGACCACCCCACGATCCCGACCGGCCAAAATGTTAGTGCACCACCAAAAGCTCTCTATATTTGTGAGGCCATCACCAACTCGATTCTGCTAGCAAAATAAAAATAAGAGTATGATTTTGAAGCTCAGAAGCAGCACTTTCAGTCGCCGTATCGTTGAACCATTCTGGATGCCCGGCCGGAACGGGTCCGCACTTCTGCAGGTGGCTCATCTTCCTCCTCATCATCTTCGGAGTCCTCTTCAACTGCCACAGCAATTTCGTCCTCAACTTGCTCTTCTGGCCTATTCCGTTCGTCGAGGTCATTCCCAGCCTGTCTTTTCTCACCCAGTATCTCTGTAAGTTCCATGAACCTCTTGTTCGGGTTAGGTATGGCTCTGCGCTTCTTCTTGGTCAATCGGTCGACTTGAGCCTCAAGCTCCTGAATCCTCCGGTCTCTGATGGCCAACTCAGCCTCTTTTTCCTCAAATTCGAGGCCAATCTTTCGAAATTTGCGTCGCTCGCCAGCAGAGGCGTTTGGGCCAGCCAGATCCATGATGTCACGGCTTAACTTGATAGCATCGTCGTCCTCTGACTCTGAGGGCTCAGCACGGCGTTTCCCTTTGTCTGGCTTGATCTCTGGGTGTATCAAAGCCTTGATACGGCTAATTGGCCAATTCCCAGTCGTTCTGAAGGCCGATTTGATGTTCTTCGAGGTCATTCCCTTCTCACGGGCTTGGCAGAGTAATCTGATAAAGTTGATCTTATCCACGGGCGAGGAATCGGTCAGTGACTGCCACGTATCAAGATTATCACGATAGTATGCCTTGATAGCGTTGAATACCCCATTATCAAGTGGCTGTAGTCCGTGCGAACAATGCGCTGGCAAATAATAACAAAAGATGTTGTTTTGGAAGCAGATGGTCATGAACTCGTCTTATAGAGAATTAGCCAAATAATAAGCCGAGAAGCCCTAAATCATATACTCACATTTATATAGCTAAAATGGCCATCTAGTATCAGAAGGATAGCTTCTGAATCATCCTTCAGACGGGTATTCATCTGCGGCAAGAAGACTTGCTCGAGATACTTCACTCCGAGGTCATTGCTGGTTCAGCCCTTGGGCGACATAACGTATCGCCAATGAGGGCATATCTTCTTGAACTCCTCGAGAAACCATTGCTCTTAGAGCTCTTTTCCTTTGAAAATGATACCCGGATCGATGGCATCGCCACTGGCTGTGATAGCCTCAACCATGGTTGACCACCAGCGTGACTGGTCGCTTTTGATCAAAGCCTTTCTCGTCGCTGAAGTCCCGACTACTAGGGAATCGAAGCTTATACAAATAGTTAGTAAATTCAACTAGTTGGAGTTGATAGCCAAGTAAATAAGCCGAATACTTGCCAAATCCTGCCATTAAGCCGGCCTTATCGAGGTTGACGGTCAGATGCGGCTTCACCCACGCATATTCACCCTCTCGAATGTCGAAATACTAGTTGACTGCTCGGGGAGTAAACTCGTGATAACGAGTGGCCTCTTGCCTACGCCCAATTTTGGTGCGAACCTCTGGGTGGCGCTTGATAAACCGATCTACCCAGTGTCCTCCAACCTTCGTACCGTTGATCGAGCTGACGATTGTTCGCATGACAGACTTGCTTGGGGCATAACCAAGTCTCTCTTGACGTAGAATCCAGCTTACTATATGCTTCTCCTGCACATCAGATAGTAGAGAATTTGAGGGCTGGGCTTCAGGGTCTTGTTTTGAGGCATGCTTGCCAGAGAGTCGATCCGTGATCGTAGTGGGGGGTACGCCGTGCTTCTTTGCAACTACATTCCTTCCCATGCCATTTTCTTGTATGTCATGTATGGCATTAGCCACATCGTCCTCGGTATAGGACTTTGAAGGCATCGTGGCGGGTATCTGGGTGGATTGACTGGCTTGAAGGGTTGAAGAGAGCATTGTGAAATTCTCTCCGAATCGGCATTTGGGGTCTGTGCACACTCGGAGAAATCGGGCCATGAAGGCCGCCAAATTACTAATCAGATACATGAGCATGCAAAACAGTCAATCTACTACCTATCTATGAAGTCAGAATGTAAATACACCAAGTGGTTGTTGAGATATGTGTAAGTAAACAATTGGCGATTGTGTGGGGATTGAGTAGTTTTGCCGGTCGGGATCGTGGGGTGGTCGAAATCGTGGCCCAGGATGGTATAGGAGCATTAGTAGTTTTATGCTTAAAAAGATCGGGTATTCGCTCTTTTAAAAACGAAGGGTACACTCATACATCACTCGTGTCAGTCAGTGTTACACCGAACCAGAAAGTATTACGCAGGCTAATCCACTACACACATACCTATTCACACATCTGATTCACACCCAGCCTACACATCAGTTGTGACGAGTCAAGAACAGAAAAGCGTCACACAGATCCCTCCTCACATATCTCACAGCTAGCTCACACCTGAGACCCATTCACAGCTGGTCCCATTTCATAGCTGGTGCCAACTCACACCTAAGGCCGACTCACACTCATGGCCAACTCACACCTAAGGCCTACTCACACCTCAAGTCTTCTCACGTACAATGCCAAATCAATCCCAAGGCCAATCCATACAAAAATCTCGCTCACATGCTTAGGGCGAGCTGAGTGTTATTTTACGTGTGGGGATAGAGCATAATGGTCAGAAGTATTGTAGTGTTGGGTTGTCGGTCTCAGTGGTGTGGGTTGCTGAGAGCGGACAGTGGGTGGGTGCCCGGTGTAGTAGGGTGTCTGAATTTCTACTTTGCTTCTGATGATATACTGGTGTATCATCGGTCTCTGCGGGTGCGAATATTTAGTTTCATGCTTAATATCGAGGAGTGTATGTTCATATGAAATGCTGGTGATAAGTTTGGCAACCTCATTGGGACGTTTTTGCGCTCACCATCCCATTTTCATCAGCGTATTGTAAGGATAAGATATTCTAAAATCTGGCTCCAGAGCCAGGTGTAGATCACCGAAGTACAATGTCACAATGCATTCAAGGTTATGCCGATAAAAGTAAGCTGAACCCTCGGAAGTAATAAACGGAGTTACTTTGAATACTTATCTGTAACCTGGGAGTCATACGCACCCAATCTTCCTGCGATCGACCCGTAAAATTGCATTTAATAGCTGGTTGCAGAGGCGGAAGGTCAACGTTCTCATGATCATATCCCTCAAAAACAATAGCATGCCCCTTCACCTAGCCCCAAGGCACTTGGAGACGATGCACACAACGGGCTGACGTCTAGCATGGCTGGTAAACATGGTAAGGGGAGCAGATAAATCGATTACTGTATTAAATATGGGATCTTGCCAATGCAGAGTTCCTATATAGATTTGAAAGCATGTTGGAGGATAATTGATGATGTAGATGTGTCGATGTTTCTGCAAGGCACAATGGCCTCTGCCCAGCGAGCTTAGATTTATAGCGCTGACTTCCAGCTCAATATGGCAGGCTTCCTCCGTCCAAGTCTCGCCTGGTCCAATAGGATGAACCAAATACATAGAAAATCGGGCCGCGAGCAAGGGTCTCTGCGATTTGCCCCTGCAGGTTCCGCATATCTAATCTCTGCTGCCACTCCTGCTGGACCAACGTGTGTTCCTCAATGCCAATGCAGACGAACAACTTGGACCGACAACGAATATTGCCAGTGTCCGCTCGACACGCATGGCACGGAGCATCGCATTCCATGGAAGTCCAGATGAGTCAATCAGAAAAGCAAGCAGTCACCCCTATGGGTCCATTTAGGGCGAGGCTCGGGAACGAGGAGATTAGGCTCCTGGAGGTGAGCCCTGCGGCCAACGCGGCCGACCCGATAAGATGCTCTCTGCGCACCTTGCCGCTTGATGAGGCCACCGATTATGAGGCAGTGTCGTACGCGTGGGGAGACCAGACTCGGGTTGGAGTCGTGCATGTGGACGGCGTTGAAGAACAAATCACGAGCAACCTCCGCGATGTCCTCCTCAGTCTGCGGTACACGACTTCCAGTCGAACAATATGGGTCGACGCGCTGTGTATCAATCAGAAAGACCAGCCCGAGCGCTCCCAGCAGGTCAGACTCATGGACCGCATTTATTCAAAAGCTAAGAATGTTGCGATCTTCCTTGGGCAGGAGTGGGACGGTGTGGGCATCGCGCGCAAGTATCTTGAATTGGCGGCGCAAGAGCCAGATTCACACTTTGAACCATCACTGTTTCCGCACTTGGAGGTTAGTCTTGTCCTCATGGTCTCTATTCTAAATACCTACCTAGGTAGATACCTTACATCCAAAATGGAACCAGAAGAAAAGTCTAACTAAACTCAGGTTGATGGCCAAAACATCTCGACGCCGTATCTGCGTGACAGCCTGGCCACATTCTTTTCTTCGGAGTGGTATTCCCGTATTTGGACGATCCAGGAATTTGTCCTCGCCAAACAGACTACGTTCCTCTACGGGACTACTGCGGTCAGTGGCCAGCAGGTGCAACAGGGTCTTATGGCTATCCGTCAACATATCTCAGCCCAATGCTGCAGCCCGGATGCATTGATGAAGTATGGTCAGCTCCTATTCAATGCCATGACGCACATGAACGAGCTCGATGAGATGAAACACCCGCCTCTTCGCTCTCCGAGAAACCTTCTTGAGACACTACATAATTGTCGGGGGAGGGATTGTACGAACCCCCGGGATCGGATATACGGGATGCTTGGGTTAGAATTCTCGGGCCAGGGCAAGTTGAAGAATTTTCTGCATCCTGATTATTCCATAACGGTTGAGAAGTTGTATGTGGAGGTCGCAAAACTACAAATCGAGCTGACGAAGACGCTGGACGTGTTGAGCTATGCCCTTACTGGGACAGCAGGCAACCATACGGCATCATCATTGCAACTGCCTTCATGGGTACCCGACTGGACTCTTCAGATCGGGAATCGTGTTACTCATCTTCTCTCAGTGGATCATCTTCTGGCGTTGCCGCATTACGATGCCTCTGGAGGGAGCTCCCCGGAGTTTCGCGTCGGAGACAATGGGAGATTGATAGTGCAGGGAATGACTCTTGACTCCATTGAAATACTTGGTAGAGAACATTACTTCTCCTCGACACCTGAGTATTGGACTGAGGCAATCGCCACGGTCCATGAGGCCCGCCGACTTGTGGGATTACCAATGGTAGCACCTGAATCCTACGATAAAGCTAGTCCAGCAGAGGTTGCGCTTTGGAGGATTCTATGCGGCAATCTGGCTGTTCGTGTTGAGGATGTCCATGGAGAGCTCCGTGGATGGAGGCCTGTGGAAGATGTCAGTGACTTTGAGACATATTTAAGATGGATGCAAAACCCCAAGGAAACCGCGTTCAGAGATGCATTGGTACCGAATCTATCAGGTCGAAGGTTTATGAGAACAAAGAAAGGGTGTTATGGCTTGGTTGCTGCAGCATCCCAACATGACGATTCGGTGGCAGTGCTTGCTGGGGGGAGAAGGCCATTTGTCCTCCGTGAGACAGTTAGGGACGGTAGCCCAGGCGGTAATGTTTGTTATAGGTTCATCGGAGATGGATACGTTGATGGCTTCATGCAAGGCGAAGCTCTTAAAGACCGCAGAGGATGGAAACAATTCGTGCTGATTTAAAGCGGCCGGCCATAATCTATGTGCTTTCTCTCAGATTCTCACAGCTTGACTGTGATTTCAATCCCATCCATGCGTTATCCCTTTTTTGGTTGTTCCCCTGTGCGGCTGAAACCTAGTGAAAGAGTAGATGGGGCTATACTCTGAGTCCCAGATGGCATGGCTAATATTGCTTATGTATAGACAACTGACGTTGGACTCGGATAACCTTTCCTTCGTGTTCTCTCAGTCTTCCAAGAATGGCCATCAACTGGTGCTAACAAGAGCCGAGAGGTTACCAACAAATGGCCCCTAACATTCAAAGTCAGCGAACTCGGTCCAAAGCTTTATACATCTTGCGTATTTACCATGTAAACCAGGTTTCTTTCCTTAATCAACCATCTCCCTTTCTCAGAAGGAGTAAGCAGGTCCTGGTACTGCCCATATGCATATAGCACCTGAGTGGAAAGACAGAGTCAGCATATTGAGGCCTGGTAGCTTCAGACAGGAAGGAAATAACGAGAAAGAACAAAGAATTCTAAGGGATTCACATACTTGGCCCTCAGCCTGGCCCTTCCCAAAGTGAGCTGCGGTATAATACGTAACCGCCCTGGCACACGACCCCGCTTCATCAACCCTGATCGCCTGCGTTCCGTAGCTATGCTGGGTTCCCGCAAACAGTGCCAGCGAGGCCTCGAGCGTATTCGTGATCTCGGTTAGGCCCGATATAACGTTGATGGGCTCGGAGTAGTTGGCCACGGCGTCCAGGTGGAAGACAGACGCGAGGGCGGTGAAGTTCTTGGAGTCGATGGAAAATGCGTAGGTGGCAAGGGTGTTGCGGATTTGGGACTCGATGATAAGGTCCGACGATGACAGCTCGACATCGGGTGCGAAGAGAGAAGAGAGTGTAGGGAATGGGATGGCAATTGGGAAGGCCGCCATCGCCAGGACTGCTTGTGAGAGCAACAGAAAGGACCGCATGTTTGGGAAAGTAAGTACCTGGGTAAGCAGCAATGGTAGTGTAGATGAGAAGTGCATTACGTCTATCTCGGAAAGCGCCAGGAGTTTGCACCTGTTAAGCTAAATCATCCATGAATCCTACAAGCATGTCGTGTAACGTCACGGGGGATGCCAGCCCCGTTAAAGACACCCCGCCCTTTGCAGAGTTCATTGGCAGTTTCTTGAATCCCTTGAGTCGGATTTATTCTGGTGTCAGATTGTTAATTAGCGAGCAAGGCACGCCGCGGCAGTTTTGCCAAGACATGGGTACCCTCACCGTCGGCGGAGGCGGGAGAGGAAAAGCTAACTATCGTTCCCGTTAGACTCAGCTTCTGAACATCCTCTTAATCGCAAGTAAATTTGTCTTTCATGCTATACCTATACTCTAATAATGTCTCTGAATACAGCACCATGGATGCGGCAACTTGCCGGCTTGGTCATATTGACCTTCGTATTCCTCATTCCACACCATCTTGCTGGAGCGACACGCATTGAGGCACCATCACGAGCCGCGATTGCACAACATCACTCCGTGATCAGCACCGAGGTATTCCACAGTGTTTTGCCTTCTATGCACCTATTGATGAAGCCGGTCTTCAACCAAGCCTCTTCGGAATCAAAGGGTCGGCCAGAGCCAATCGCCATCAACATCACCATGACTCTCCGTGTGGTGAGGGAACGATTCGGCACCGACAGGTCTCTGCTTTCGCTCCCTTTGATGATTTCCAAGACTCCATCAGCTCAATACGGCGACGATAATCCGCTTCTTTTCAGTTTAGACAGTGGAGACTTTCGCCGCCTCAAATACCGTGATGAGGATCCTTTGGAAGGGCCGAGACTCTGGTATCTGGAAGAGAATGAGCTTGAAGGGAACGACACATCTGCGGTTACTGTCAAGTTCACTGCCCATTATAGAAATACCTCTGAGAAGACCTTGCCCGGACCAAGAGTCGACCTCAGAAGAGATGTCACCGGTGGGGGACTGGTCGGCCAAGGTCAAGGGTTTATCCCAGTACCACCTTCACCAACAAACAGAGGAGGCAACTATGGGGAGGAAAGCGATGAGGAACAAAAAGATCCGTGGAATGTCACCGTGGAGTGGGACCTCTCCGTCGCACCCCAGGGCACCCATGGAGCGTGGTCTCTTGGCGACGACAAAGTGTCCAGAGCCACCGGCACAATGGAATGGGCGATCACGCATGCCATCTTCGCAGTGGGATACCTGCAGCGATTCCCGGAATGGGACGCCGATACCTACGCCGATACCTCCGCCGGACGGACAGGGGAAATGTCTTCGCTATGTACTGGCTCGCCCCCTCTCCATACGACATGGTCGACCTAGCCCAGTCCACGCGAGCAATCTACGCCCGAATCGCGGCGTACTTCGACAACTCTACTGACCCCTTCCGCGTCTTCTTCCGGCAGATCGAGGCCAACTTCGGCGGCACTGGTGCCTCGCTCAGCTTCCTGCTCGAGTACTCGCTATCGTCGGTCGACCAGACGGATGAACATGGGCTCGCTGACCTACTTACGCACGAGACTGTGCACGAGTTCGCCCTGCTCGACGAGGCGCCCCCGGGGCAGAGCCCACCTGGTTGGGAGGAAGATGAGGCTTCTTGGTATGTGGAAGGCGTGGCGTCATACGTGGGTGCGCTGGCTGGCTTAAATGACCCAGGCAGGAGAGAGTGGATGGTCAAGAGCATGAATAATTATGCTCAGGCGTACTATACTTCGCCTGCTGTGAATATGTCGTTTGACGATGTACTGTCGAATTATTGGGGCGATGTGGATATCACTCGTGTTAGTTACTACAGGGGTGCGATGTACCTCGCACAGTTGGACGGGTTACTTTGGAAGGCATCTGGAGGCGGCAAGTCGATGGATGATGTGATTGTGGACTTGTACAAGCTGAGGAGAGACGGGGAGCCCTGTAGCTTAAAGACGTTGAAGGAGAAAGTGGCCAGTCTTATCGGGTGGGAGAGACTTGACCGAAGCTATGATGCAATGTTCAAGGGCGACTTGATCGTCCCTTCTGAAGACTGTCTGGAGAGATACGGATTGAAGATCGTCAAGATGAAGTGGCGCAAGTTCGAGTTGGGATTTGATACGCAGTCCATGAGGGAATTCAGTGTCCGAGGACTGGTTCCACGGTCAGCCGCGGACAAGGCAGGAGTGAAGGAAGGGGACATCATCGTGAAGGGTTCTATGGTGTGGGGTGTTGAAGACGAGCTAGATGTTCCTATGAGATTGACTGTCCTGAGGAATGGGAAGGAGAAGGAATTCGAGTGGTGGCCCAGGAGCTCTGAAGTTGTTGAAGCTTACGGGTGGGTTGATGTTCAAGAGCCAAGCACTCCGGACGAGTTGTGATGAGGAATCTTGACTATTGTGCCCCCAATGTGTATATGGGAGACGTTTAGCGCTTGATCCTTTCTGGATGTGGTCACGATGACTTTGAAGTAACCGCCGTCACTGAAGCTGTCAATAGAACGGTGTCAATGCGTTGCCTGAAGGCTTTGGAGGTTGCCACTTGAAAATTGAGACTGAGGCAATTACTCGCACGGAGGAAGTATCTTCCTTTACATCTGTAAATTGTTTATGAGATTCAACACACTGGAAACTTTGTTGAGATGAAAGAGACCGATCGGGTAGGTATGCCGTAGTGAGACCTGTATCTTTGGAGTTAATACGCAGCTTTGTATTCACTACTGATACTTCACCATAATGCTTTTCAACAACTCCTGATCGATAGCCTCGACCATATTGCCCTTGTGCCCAATTGTGGTCTCCGCCATGCAGATAGAATTATAGATAGCCTCCTCGGTAGCATCTGCCGCAGCCTCGAACAAGCCATTGATCGTGGTGTCATCTACAACCTCGACACCTAACGCCCTTGGCTTGAACGGATCGAGTGCTTTGTTGTCGGCCGTGAACTGCTGCACGGGGATCTTGTTGGCCGTCGAAAACGCCAGGAACAAGTCTCCCGAGGGGTTGTGCCCGTAGCCACCGACTCGTGCCAGACCAACGGTAGCCCGCTTGGCAAGCCGCTGCAGCTGTGTCGGGTGCAAGGGCGCGTCAGTAGAGAGAATCACGATGATGCTCCCGTCCTTCTTGTCCTTGGCCGCCTCAGCCTTGGCGATGTGGATCATCGTAGGTTCCTTGCCTTCCTTTTCAAGATGCTCCATGACCAGTCTTCCAACTGGTACGCCAGTCACGCGGAAGTCCCTGATGCGCCCATAGTTTGACTGGACCAACACACCAACGGTGTAGTCTTTTGTTGCGGAATTCCCATCCGCATCGGCGAGTCCGAGGCCACTGACGACACGACTGCTTGTGCCGGTGCCGCCCTTGAACCCCTGGCATACCATCCCCGTGCCGCCGCCAGTGCATCCCTCGGGTGTCAGGTCAGCAGTAGCCTCGTCAATGCCCGTAACAATATGCTCGGGCTGGACGGCGAAGGTGGTCAAGTCGTTCAGGTAACCGTCGAAAGTCTCGGCGACGACGGGCAAGAGGAACCATCCCACGGCGCCTTCCTTGCTATGATGCTTGATAGCATGTTCATATATTCCGCGGTAGGCCTCCCCAACGGAGAATGAGTTCGTCAGCACGATGGGGGAATGCAGAAGGCCCGTCTCTTCGATCCAGTGCGAGCCGGTCATCTCGCCGCTGCCGTTGAAGCGGAAGATGCCTGCATAGACGGCATGATTGAACCAGCCCTTGTGGGGCAGGATCACGGTCGAGCCGGTCTTGATGTTGGAGTTGGACTCGGGACGCAGCGTAGTGGTGTGAGTGAGCACACCCGGCACGTCGGTGATGCCATTGAGAGGGCCGGCGGGCCAGTTGCCAACCTTGAGGTCGGGGAGAAGCTCCCGAAGACGTTGGCGTGGCTGGGAAGATGAGTCACCCGACGACGCCATGGCGAATCTTAGGGTGAAGGCTGGATGATACCCAACGTTGAGCGAAGGATGTATCTGGCGCCGATTTCTATGGCGCCTTAGTTGTCTTTATACTTGAGCGTGGGCAGTCGATCTCACTGAAGACCAGCGAGAAGTAAGCGTACCACGCGCGGGCCGAAAGTAAGACGGCCCAATTTCTCGCAGAGTACACGAAAACTCGGAGTCAAGATAGGTAGAGGCCAGCCCTGAAAACCGCTATCTAATTGCTAGCAAACCCATCTCATTCTGCATGTCCAATTATCTGTCGTTATACTGAGCCTAGCTACACGGAGTCAAACTCCGACCCTGTATGACTCCCGGCCGACTCAGCCAGGACGGAATGCCCCACTCCATTGTATCATACGTAAGATTGAACGCTGGGTCTCTCCAAGTCTAGAACGGAAACCCAAGAGGACGTAACAGACACAGATGAAGTGCGGGGTCATTGATGTTCCCCACAAGGTCCATCCAAACCCCAATGTTCCCCAAGGAATCGAGGACAAGCAAGTCGCAGTGGGGTGGGGTGGGCTTGGATGACGATCCGGCATCTCGTCCCCGGCCTCCTGTTTGCCGCTACACTCCTGAGCCGGTCCGCCGGACAGTGAGTATCGCGTGAGGGGAGAGCGGCCCCTGGTCTTGTAACGGCAACTGGTCTGGAGCTTGGCGTCGTCAAGACCCAGTGCCTCGGGTAATTGGAGTCGACTACATCGCGTCGCCCGCATCTTGCGCACTCCTCCTCACACACTTGTCCTAATGTGCATAGAGATGATACTCAAGTCCCTAGGTCGCCCATCATGACAGCTGCAGTGAGAGTAGTTCCCGGTGTATGCCCTCGCCTTCTCTCCAGACCATGTTATCGTGTGAAGTAGACTGACGGCCCGCATTATAGGCCGCCACGAGGGCAGTCAACCTGCTGAGGGCAGTTCAATTCACCCATCCGCCTTCATGTCCCTGCCACTCCAACCCGGGTCACCATCATCACCACAGACATGGCCCACATTCTGCCATACGCCGCTATGCAACCCCTCAGGACAGTTCGCAACTCAAGGAGTATGCATTCGAGATGGCTGCCTCGTCTATCCGATTTGGGCCTGGCGTCACGCGCGAGGTCGGCATGGACTTCAAGAACATGGGCTCCAAGCGCGTCTGCGTTGTCACCGACGAGACGGTCGACAAGCTGACGGCCATGGAACAAGTTCGTGAGGCATTGACTCACGAAGGTGTCAACTTCAAGGTCTTCAACAAGACAAGAGTCGAGCCAAAGGACAGCTCGTAAGCCCAAGCCCGTCTTCTCTCCCTTCGCAGATACCAACACTGACACCACACCACCAGCATCCGCGAGGCCATCGAGTGGGCCAAGCCCTTCAATCCGGACGCATTTCTGGCCGTGGGCGGCGGGTCTGTCATCGACACGGCCAAGCTGATGAACCTGTACACCTCGTACCCTGACGCTGACTTCCTGGACTTTGTGAACGCGCCCCTCGGCAACGGCCGCCCCATTGACAAGCCCCTGAAGCCTCTCGTCGCCGTGCCCACCACCGCCGGCACGGGCTCTGAGACCACCGGCACCGCCATCTTCGACCTCGTCTCCAAGCGCGCCAAGACTGGTATTGCCCACCGCAACCTCAAGCCCACCCTCGGCATCTGTGACCCCCTCAACACGCGCACCATGCCCGCCGCCGTCAAGGCGAGCTCCGGCCTGGATGTGTTGTGCCACTCGCTCGAGAGCTGGACCGCCATCCCCTATCACGAGAGGACGCCGAGGCCGCAGAACCCTATCATGAGACCTGCGTACCAGGGCGCCAACCCGATCAGTGATATTTTCTCGTTGAAGGCGCTGCATGACTGTGTCAAGTACCTCCCTCGATCTGTCAGGGATCCTGACGACATGGAGGCGCAAAGCCAGATGCTGTTGGCTGCGACGCTGGCAGGAGTTGGGTTCGGAAATGCAGGCGTGCATTTGTGCCATGGCAAGTGGCTCTCACTTTTACATCACTCCTTGCTATTATTTTGTTCCCGTCTGGTTGTTCTGTTTTCGTCTCTTCCCTGCATTCATCCCTTTTGTTGTTTCCATCTCGTTCTCTTGTCCTCATCCGTTCCTTGCTTCCGTCCACTCTTTTCTTTCCTTTTATTTTTGTCACTTTTATCCGTTCTTGCATGTTGCACTCTTAGCCCAACTTGCTCTGTTATGTTGTCCTCGAATATTAGACTCGGACTCTAACGTCTGAACTTCTACAGGGATGTCCTATCCGATCTCTGGTCAGAATCCAGGGTACCATCACGCCGGCTATAAGGTCAACAGCCCCATCATCCCGCATGGAGTTTCAGTGGCAGTCACCTCGCCCGCAGTGTTCAAGTTCACAGCTGCGTCAAACCCAGAGCGCCACCTGCAAGCTGCCGAGGCTTTTGGTGTGGACATCAGCAACGTGAAGAGGGAGTCAGCTGGTGAAGTCTTGGCGGAAGCACTGAGAAAGTTCCTTGATAGCTTGGGTGACCAGCCGTCGGGACTGAAGCAGTTGGGATTTGGCTCGGAGCATATTGATGATCTGGTGGAAGGTACGATCCCTCAGGCTCGAGTGTTGATGCTAGCTCCAAACTTAGCTAGGGAGTTGCAGGCGGAGAGGGAGCAGCTGAGGGGGCTGTTTGAGGAGTCCCTATGATCTAACCTCCATAATCTTGAATTATAACTGCATCTAGGTGTGCGGAGGTCTTATCTATGATGTGTTCTACAGAAGTGAATATGTTGCACAACCTCTGCCAGATAATTTCAATGACTGTATCATGAGAGAGTAGGGGGGGGGGGAGCTATTAAGATCAATAACGTCCATACCCAAAAGGACTCTTGTATACTTGCATAGAAGCAATCGGAATCTCACTACATGACGCCATGACGCCATGACTCCATAACGTGAATTTCGAATCTGGAAGATTGAAGGTAAGAGCAAATTTGAAGACTGCACATATCATTGGTAGTTCGATTGAGAGATGACATTGGCACGCCTCCTTGTTGTGATTGTCAATAGCCAATGGAGGAGGAGACAGTCTTCATCTCATATTTTGGTCAGCCTAGAAGTACAACAGAGCAGTATAATTGAGATGATATTGCCATTGTGTTGAATACTGGCCATCAACAGTTGAAATTCACTATTGTTCTTTTACCATTGAGCTCGCGATCCCAAGTCCATGAGTGTATTTGTCTCGGGCTATAAAGCGCAACTTCGAAGCCAAAAGTAATTCATAAAAGATCGCAACAACCAGTCATTAGGAGTCAAACTTATGACCTGATTGTTTGCAGCACTACACTTCGAAGACACGCACTGAGTTACTTCGATCTCTGACTTGCGCATTCGATGTTCCACTCCCATTCACAGCTTCCAAAACAAGATACCAGTAGATCTGTATTTAAGAGACCCTATCCGGTCTCTCTATTACAGGCCATGGATTTATCTTTTCAAGGTCAAGTCAGAGCTCATCATGCTCAAGAAGCACATTTTTTAAATCTTGCAAGATCAGTGGACAGATCATGGTAAGCCGGAACTATACAAATTACGGTGATCTTTCGCAACAACATACTGATCCGGTCTAGGAGTACGGAGACAGCAAAGCCAAGGGTGGAGTTAAGAAGGCCGAGAATCCTGCAGAGGTGAGTCCATAAAACTCCCGATCAAGCTTCTTTCATGACTAATTGACCCCCCAAGATTTCCACCGCCAGTATTGATAAAGAACACAAAATTCAGTTGAAGGATGGTCAGAAATGCCATGAGCACAATTTGAAAAACACTCTTGTCAAAGTTGTTTGCGTCCCGAAGGAGAATCAGACCACGTACCAGGGTAAAGTCTCGGATACCGGAAAAGAGATCAATTTCTGCAAGGACTGTTACAGTTGTCATCAAATTTAGAATTCAGCCAAGGTGCAAGGCTCCTGTCTAATTAATGGAACTGGGCTTCACCAGTGACTCCACTCCACTTGTCAATGTGCTCATATTCGATCAGTGCATAACGTGAAATCATATAAATAAGAATTTCCATAATATTGATTGATTAAGAAATCCAGTGAAGATTGGAAGACGTAGATGTGTGCTAAGGACTTGGGGAAAACTCTGCCTAAATGCGCTGATATTTCTGCATGTATCTAAGGAAGTAGGACCAAAAACAGCTATGATTTCTGGGTTAGGAACAAACTCCAATAGTATCTGGAGAAACTGAGGTATCATATTTGCCTTTTTAGGGGACGGCTCTATAGACTACTAGTGGTATTTCTAAAGGATTGGAAATTCTGGTCTTTTGACTCAACAGACAGAGATCAATCACACTACGTTGCCTAGCAGTACGTAGTTCGCGTCACTTTTGAAATACCCGTGCTATCTTTTGTGAGGGTTCCTGCATGCCTAATCCGCTCACCTGCAGTCACTGGAAACTTTGGTGATTTTCAGTGTAAGAAATCTTCATGAGATGATTCTTCGATGTGTTCTCTGCATTACAGATGTCTTCAACATAATTGTGTCGTGTTAGGCATTTTGTTGAAGATGTATTTACTCTTGTACTACGGTAGAGTCAAGTTATCATGTGCCGAGACTTGTGCTGTGTTGCACCATGCAGTCGTCCGGGCGAGAGGGACATCACGGGCTTGCACTCATTAGTTAAAGCCTAGCGAGGGCCCACTGAAGGAAGATTTTGATCACCACATTTCTAACTCTTCATATGTCTGTGTCACAATAGTCAGTCTCAGCGAACGGCATCGCGAATTCCTTGGCAGCATGGCGGTTTCCGAACCAGACACCACGAAAGAGCAGAGCAAGAAGTTTGTGTTCTCCGGGTTCTCACTCCTACAATGCATTGCTGATGATTACTACACAAGATCTGCCTTGGAAGAATTTCGGGTCGTTGACACCATGTCCGACCCGCTGAAATACTCCTCGTGCAACAGTGAGTTTTGCCAAGAAAAAAGCTCCTCTGCTGGATTGACAACTTTATAGACAAGCCCTCCGTTCATATTTGAAGTGCGATCAAGCTGATAGGACTTTTACAGTTGCGGACACTCCACATGGCTACCCTATGCTAGCACGCTTCACAGCCTCCGCACCTGAGTTCTACATTTTCCGAGAATTTCGGTACTTGCAATCTCGTGTTCTCTTGCAATTGCAAGACGAAATACGCGCCCTTGAGACACAGCTGTGGAGAATGGATGAGAAAGACAGAGGGAACCCAAACAAGTTGATGTGCAGAGAGCTTGACGACGCATACAACGGAACACGGAAAATGATGATGGATCAGATCCAAGATAAGCTGGTCAAATACGGCAAGTTCGACAATGAGAATCATGATAGTCCCTGGCTAACTATGATGGCGTCAGGCGAGCTCCTCTGTTTATCAGGAAAGCTCGCTGCTCTTGAGCGACCCTCGACGTTCGAAATGAGAAGCCTCCAGCACTTCTTTTACAACAAGCAGCCACTGGTATTGCATGAGGGCTATATAGGGAACACGTCTGATCTAGTAACTCTCAAGTCCGAAGGGGACGACGCCTGGCTTGACAGGCAAATCTTGGCTTTGATGGTCAAAGCCAACAATTCATTACTGAGTGTGAGTTAAAATGCCGTGGATTGACCTTGGAAACAAGCTTCGGTAAAATCAACTGATGACCAACCATGCCCGAAAAGTGGATTTTCTCTACGAAGGCAAGTTCAAAAGTCATCCTTGTAATTAAGAATTCGCATTTCTGATCTGTGCACAGCGCCAGAAGGAAGACAGCAATGATTCCGTTGTCTTATACTCATTGAAGCGAATTCACCTCTTCGTCATGTCACTCCTTATCTTAACCATGCTGTTTCTACTCTTTGCCCCTTTAGTACCGTTATATCAGTGGTCACAGGGAGACATCAACGGAAATGTGCTAGCCAAAATGATGGGCTTTCAGGTGGGGTGCACTTTGATGTTCGGTGGAGTTCTCGCACTCTGCACCCGGGCAAAAAAACATGAGATATTTGGTGCTTGTGCTGCGTGAGTCAGCCCTTTATATTTTGAGTATGTGTACAAATATGCTGACTTGCAAAGTTATGTGGCAATTCTGGTTGTCTTCGTTGGTCAGAGTGCTGACTAAATCTGAGTAATCGCTGCTCGAGTTTCGTGACTGGACATTACAAGACTTTGGAGATGAGTTGAAGCCTGGGACAAATAACATCAAAGAAGGGATTGTGTTCATCTAATCACTTACAATTACTCACGGTTGCAATGAGTTATGACCGCACTTTGGAAAACCTCGGCTTGAAGATTATGGGTATCAAATTGCTGATGATGACTTCTCTCTTTAATGGATCGTTCAGTTTTGATTCATGTAGTGATTGGGACTATCTCCACTGAATCAAGTCGTATGATCCGTACAATGTACACGGTCAGATAGTTCCTCCCCATCCTCAATGGCCTGCTGCACCGAGGTTAACAAATGTCGACTTGTTTTCTCAGTCCGAGATTTACACCCATAGAAAAGGATGGTACAGCAGTACATCACCCAACACCCAGTTCTATAATACAGGTTCCAACATACTACCGACACTCACAACACCAATACCCAACACCCACTCCCAGCAATCCGCCTAGATATATCGGTATGTCAATCGAGCTGGGTGGTACTCTTTGATTCTCTGTAGCACAGTTGACTAATACACTGGCGTAAGACAGCTCCACCGGCTAAGAACGTCTGATTTGTTAGTTTATATTATGCTCTATATGCTATACCACTAGTCCTAGGAAACTGATACCATCAGACACGGAGTAAATTGTTACGGGTTGAAAGATTTGGGACAACTGTCTATGACAGTAATTGTCTAGAATATCGGGGCCCATTGTTTATAGTCGCTCCTCAACATCGACTGCATTTACTCATGTCTGCGTCAATCTACTTGTGAGCCTGGGCCCTGGCCTTCGCCTGCTCGGCGATTGCTGCCTGCACTGATGGTCGAGCCACCAGACGCTTGTGCCACGCGAAGAAGTTGGGATACTTATCCTCTGGAAGAATCTTCGCCTGCTCCTCACCAAAGATCCACCCTATTGCATTGTCCCAGGGAACAAAAGCAAAATCGGCGTAAGTACTAAAACATGCGTCAGCGCCCTTCTAAATGCACTTGGAAGTTGGTGCAGATGATGAGCGGTCGAGGTAAGGGAAACACTCACGGTTTGTCTCCGACCAAGTACTGCTTTCCTGCCAAAATTTTGTCCAGGACGCCGACAACTCGGACAAGCTGTTCGTCGTATCTTGCCCTCGCACTTTCGAGCTTCTCGGGGTGGAAGTGGCGGAACCAGGTCGTCTGACCAAAGTACGGGCCCTGACCCGACATCTGGAAGTGCAGGTATTGCTTGGTGTGATACTTTTCCGGGAAAGAGCTGTAGCTGATCTTGTTGTCCTTGTCGTAGGTGTCCACTAGGTACTCAAGAATGGCACCGGACTCCCACAGGGTGATACCGGTGTTAGGGTCTTCAATGGCAGGGGTGCGGCCATTGGGGTTGATCTTGGTGTAGGCCTCGCCCTTGACATCGACCACAAGACGCTGTGCCTCGATATATTAGACTAGCCAAGGAGACTGAAATTTTGTCAGGATCGCAGGTACTACTCACGCATTCGTAAGGAACCCCAAGTTCTTCGAGCACAATCACCACCTTCCATGGGTTGGGACCAGCATGGCCTAGTTGTGGGTTTTCAGCAAGTCGCGCTCCGAATGTGACAAGGATCAGGGAACTTACTGTGAACAATTATCGGCTTGATCATTGTGGTTTATGTAAGGAATGGTCACGGTGTAAAAGTTCAGACGTTGGCAAGATATGGGTGAGTGCGTTGCGAGAAAAGCCTTTGAGATGTCTCGTACATTTACCCTCCTTTTGGCTTCCGGAAGCATGCTCTTATAGACAAATTCCAAAGTATCCATGACGCTCAGGCACTCAAGTCTCGAAGCGGTGAAACACCTAGCTACGAATCATGGCCCCAAGATGCTCCGGAAGCTTAGCTGACCAAGGCTGTTACCAATTGAGGTAACAAGGGCACGCAATGGCATGCTCATGATGTCCCATGTCGATCCACAGGGCTCTGATTGATTGGTAATGCGTAGTCAGCGGTATTTGGATTCCAGAGTCTTGAGGGCTCGGTACTCGGTCATTGAACCCGGGTACAACTCCGGTACCGGTATTCGAGTCGCGTCGGTTTGGTTCCAGACATTTCGGCACGCACACGATGGCGACTAGATCTCGATAAACGCTAGGCCCGGCACGGCTTGGCGCCCGAATACACTGCATGCCATCGAACCTTCCATGAGCAATGACCTTCGAACGTTGCTGCCAGCCGTTGCGTTCAACGTGAAGGACAGTTGAACTACGAGGGCTAGAACAGCTTATTGCCGAGACCCGAGAACCTTAATCTACGGAAACAGCTTCCGGGCTGGGCATGAGCAACCGGAATGTAAACATCGGAGTTGGGGAAAATCATGCGTCCGTATCACCAGATCGACAGTCGCAGGTTAGGCGTGCACACATTGACCGAGAAAGCGGCAGCGGAAGAGACACCGACTAGATTTTGTGCTAAACATGCAGGTTCTTTTCCCAATTCAGATGTGTGTGTGATAAATCTATAGATCAACTTACAGAGCAGGACGTCGGTGTGAGTCTGTGCTTGTTCGTGTTGACCATTCCGTCTTGGCTAACTAATATGCCAGGCATTAGGGCGTAATGTAGACTTCAAAGTGCTGCTCCTTGGAAATTTTGCTGTTTGTCTCAAACTTTTAGACATGGTTTACGTGATGGTCCCATCCATTCAGGCCCAAGGAAGGCGCAGTAAAGAAGAACAAGAGACCCAAGGGGCAAGAGTCAACGTCAACCATGGACAGAGGGCCTCTGAAAAGGTACCACTTATAACATTGTGTACAACAGCTTTCAAATGGAAACCGCTCGGCTAAATGACTTTCTCAAATGGAAGGCACACAAGCTCTCAATGCCTTGCCCCGTACCTTCCCTCCGAAACCTCTGCCACAAGCTTCCTTCATCTTGCCAAAAAAAAAAAAAGGTTCGCTCTCCCCGACTAGGCCCTTCCATCTGAAGCCTCTCACAACACAGTGGTGACATGCTTAGGGCCAGGGAAGTCACATAACGATCAACAGACCACTACTGGCAGCATTATACGTCTTTCCACTGACACTTTCTGTCAGAAGCATCGCCACAATGTCTTCCATAAGGTCTTCCACCTTGTCTTCCACAAGCGAGAGCGAATCCATCCAAACCCTACGAGACCGGGCTCGTTCCAAGCACTGGAAGAAAGTCGACGAGATAATCATGACCTTGGTCGCAATGGATGCTTCGCCAGCGGACCTTGGAGAAAGGCTGCGAATTGGTAAGGAATACCCCAAACACAACCGTATGGTGTCTTATACTGAAGACATGCGTGTTTAGTTGTGGAGGGAAACATGGCACTGCGAGGGATGGTCGCCCCAGTCAGTCCGAGAATCAAGACTGAAGATGAGGAAGACAGCTAGAAGGCGCCTTCAAACATAACACGATCCAGGCAAACGTCAACCCAATCATCGAAATTGAAGATGACGAAGAGCAGCCGCATGGTGCATTTACTTGCAACACGAGACACGCAAACGATGTGCCAACGATTAGCAAAGAGAACAAGAAGCAGAAGCCTGCTGAATACACTGGTCCAGAAGCTCATAGGAGTAGGCGCCTCAATCAAAGCAACATCGGAAACCAGCCCAACAATCAGCACCCCAACACTTTTGAGCAAGTAGCTTTCGACGGCTGTCCATACGATCCGCCACACCCTTACGCAGACAGACAGCCAGTCCCAGGTGCCCGCTATTTCTTCGACGGGAAAGGTGTGTACCCAAGAATCACAAATGGCTGCCAATTCCGTAAGTTCAATGGAATCACCAAGGTCTAGTACGACGGCGAGTGGCAGCCATTGCTTTCCGACCATCCAAATTTCCGACGAGTGCGCGAGGCTCCTGGCAATTGGATATTGCCTGTAATGAATGGACTGAAGTATGCGTCAGAGGAGCAGAAACGGAGATGGGACCTCCAAGGAAGGGTCGAGTTCAATATCTAGTATTCCGAGCTGGGCTTACCGGCTTGCATGTTTATGCCAAGCTCGGCATATGGCTTCGGAGGACTTTTACAGACTGCAGGGGACTCTGCGTTCAGATGGAAGCTCCTTTATCATTTACTCAGCAAGCGGTGGCTGAAGTACACCAGGCAAGGGAGCGTTCACGTTGTTGCATTTAACGATGCACTTACATCACGAATCGCGGCTTGAGCTTCATGCCATGTCGTCTTGGCTCAAGATACTGCGCCATGGAGGCTAACGGGAATACATTTTTTCAGCGGGAAGAGGCATAACTGGCCTTGCTGAGTATTTGCCAACACTGGTCGGTGAACTTACTCCAAACTTATTGTCGGCCGCTCCACGTTGAGCCAGCCTAAGCTTCACAGTGTACCGAAGTCTGCAATGACCTATTACCCTTCCGAGTTTCATAACGACTCCGATACAACAGTATACTGGTGTCTCGTTGTCCCTTGAGCGACATTTGCAGAAAGTGATGCCAGACTCAGCCATCCCCATCGGAGGCGTTCAGTCGCATACCTCTTTTTCCATGCGGACACAACCAAGGAAATCCCTCAATACCCAGGATAGATGGAAACCTCTGTCAACACCGTCAAATTCCTTTTTTCCCCCTTCATACGATAACGGAACTACTGGTGTCACTTATGATACCTCACCGACCTCGTGTTCCACTTGGCCGCCAATCAGTGACCGCGGCAGCTTCAAGAGCCGACAATTAGGAACAATTGGGGGAAGGAGAACCCCCCTGGAGGCTGGACTATGTGGCGATCTGCGAACCTGCGATCAGTCCATCTGAACTCAAGCAAGTGCACGAGGGCGCATGGCCACCTTTGCCTCGGAGTTCATTTAAGGTTTGAGTAGGCTATCTTCCACCCCATGGGGAAGCTGTCGGTACCGAGGCCGAGGAAACATGAGACGGCGGCTATCCCCTCACTTCGCCGCGGCCCTGTCCTGGCAAACCACGATCCGACGCTAAGTAGAGAATGAAGTGTATCATCCGTAGGTGACAACGGGTGAGGGGTATTATGGCCTTCCTAGGCATGTAACCGCGGAAGTAAAGTATGGTTCGAGGTCGAGGAAGCCATTTCGGTCGTTGTGGTTTCCAAATGTCCCTCTTTCCATTTTCCAAAAATGAAATAAACGTCACCCACATCTTTCTGAACAACTCAATGAGATAAAATGGCACCTGTAATGGGATGAACCCTTGTCAACAGAACTCAGGGCCAGGGCCCTTCGTACGACCCACTGACCCACAGCACGATTCCCCACAGAACCTGCTAGCATCTACAAGAAGGACCAGCGAAGGACGACAACCAAGTATATAGATCAGCAGGAACCTGTACGATAGTCGAAGAGGAAGAGACTTCTCTCCCCAGAGAAGTCTTCTTGTTCATAGAGAAAATAGACGTTAGAGTGTGACACTCAGTCTAGACCCTTACAGCACCAACCTCCCCGTCGCCTGTAGATGTCCAAGATCTCTTTAAACCTTACAGCCCTCTTGTCACCATTGCGCTACCGGTGACGGCAGCCTTGGCCCTCCACGCTGCAGTTCAAATCAGAGAGCCATACGCTCACCACTCTGTTGTCTTCGTTGGCCTGGTCTTGTTCGGAACTCACTCATTTATCAAACATGCCTGGGCACTGGACAACATGGACGCTACGGCGACGGTGGCCGGCATGTTCTGTCTCTTCGCTGCCGTCATGACTGCTCCCATAACCACCTAACAGGTGTTCTTCCACCCACTGAGACATATCCCGGGCCCTGTCTCTTGCAAGCTCTCTATGTTGACATGGGTCAAGGCCGATTGAGACGGCAAGCGAGCGCAAATCATCCGGAAGCTACACGAACAGTACGGCAGCGTCGTGAGAATCGGTCCCCGGGAGGTCTCATATGCGAATCCGGCCGCAATCCCGTTGTTGTATAGCCCGGACGGGCCCTCCAGCACTTTCATCCGAGGACCATGGTACACTGCTCAGAGCATGATGCCTGATGTGCATTCTCGCCAGAACGAGCCAACGCTACCAGAACACAGCCGTCGTCGCAGAGACTGGGACCGGCTTTTTCGATCAAAGCTCTAACTGGTTACAAGAGCAACATACAGCGCAATGCGGAAATGTTTTTGCAACAAGTCGAGAGACTATCGAGTAACGGTCTGGTCGACATAAGAGAGTGTATGATGTGGTTTGGCTTCGACGTGATGGGCGAAATAGGCTTTGACAGATCGTTTGGCACCTTGGAGGCCGCGAAGACGTTTGCAGTTGTGCATCTGGTCGAATTGGGTGTCAGAAGCAGTAAGCAGCCCCTATCCTCTATCTAATCCATACTTACTCCATGCTTTCCAGCACGGCCCGACTAATCAATGTCACTGACCGACCCTCGTCGATAGTCAACTCGATCGGCAACGTTCCCTACGAGGCACACGTCGTGCGCTTTCTACCAAACCCCATACAGAAGTTTGAAGTATGACTATCAGAGGCTCTTGAGTGGCGAATGAGCCATCACGGAGAGAAGGAATTCGTCGGGGCTGACATCTTTGCTTCTTTACTCGAAGAGCAGGGTAAAAAACGCCACAAGTTGGACCGGCGAGAGCTGCAGAAGGACTGTATGCTCATGGTCGTGGCAGGATCTGACACAGCGTCCAACGCCATGGCGTTCTGTCTCTACGAACTGGCTCGACACCCCAAAGTCGTGGCCAGATTGCGGGAGGAGCTCGACGCACTTGTCTCCGATGTCTTCCAGTCCCAAGACTTCGACAAAATTCGTGTCAGTGCCCCACTCCTGAATACTTGCATCAACGAGCACTCCGCCTCTGGCCACCGGTCCCGTCAGGGCTACAACGGACGACGACTACCTTACTAGGCTTGCCGGATGACGCAAGAGTAGGTCAAGGTAAGGTCGTGCTGCCGCCCAATACCGTTGCGTCGACACACACATGGACGATTCACCGCGACTCAAAGAACTTCTACGACGCGAACAGCTTCATTCCCGATCGTTGGGTTGAAAATGACCGAGGGCCGGGAGCGCACAATCCCAAAGCATGGGCACCCTTCGGGTTCGGATCAACGTCCTGCATTGGTAAGAACTTGGCCTAAATGGAAATGAGGGCAGTTCTGGCACAATTTATCGTCAAATTCGACTTTTCCCTCGACTCTGAGGACGATAGGCGGTTCCAGGAATCGGTTCGCGCCCAGTTCGTCGTGGCTGCTGGTGATGTGAAGCTCCGAGTTGTGCCTCGGAAACGAGAGTCGTGATAGGCATGAAGAGCCTTTCTTCGAGAAATAAATAGCTACCGACTGTCTTGGATCCAGTTTGACAGAAACTAACGGCATGTGCCAGGAAATCGATTGGAGGAGGGGAGATCAATTGCTGGGGGAGCGACTGGCAGTTGCTGGCATTCATGTTTGAATTGTACCCTATGTAGCTGGCCTACATGCTGCAGAAACCAAGAGCGAGTTGAATTATCATATACATAAGGCAGCCAATACTGGGTAGCTAAGCGATAATTATGTGCATAGAAGTGTACTGCCTTCGTTAAGGAAATATTGTGAGGCCTCGACTTGTTCATTTTGCCCAGCCGTTATCACCCCAGACTGGACCACCAGGAGGGGTATACGGGTTGCTTGCGGATACGTCACGATACTCCATGAAAATCTGCAAAGAGGACTGTCAGCAGGAAGATCACGCCTAATAGGTTCACTGAAGAAGAGGATAGTAGGGGAGCACACACCGATTTGGTGTCATCTGGCTGGTAAGCACCCGGCAAAGCAATACCCTCGGGCAATTTCGTGGTGCCGCTGCCAGTGACAGTAATTTGGTGGCAGTTGGGATAGAACTGAGCCAGTGATCCGTTTGTATTTGTTCTCTGAAGCCCGAGAATCTCGTGTCTACATCAGAATATCGTTAGCCGCCGGACATGTGTACTAGAATTACGGCCGGAACGGCTCGTGGGAGCCACGTAGCAACTAACCTGAGTAGATATTCACCAGGGGCTATGGACTTTGGGAGCGTCACAGCCCAGGTGCTGTTCTGCTCCGGCAGCCTCTTGCTGGCCCAGGGAACTGCTTCGGACGCGTCGTAGCCAGCCTGATCGATCTTCACCCAAACCTTACCAGTGCTCCCCGAAAATTTGCTGCAGGAGACACCGCAGCTTGCCAGATATGTCATCACTAGGGTTGTCATCATCAGCCTTTGGAATTCATCCAGAGTAGAACCAGGCACACATACCGGGACCAGGGTGGTCGCTCTTCCACTCCGTCCACATGAATTTGACTTCGCTTCCCGCAGCAACTTCCGCCGTCTTGTTCGCCGGGACGTTATTCTTGCCGTCGATACCGATGTTGCATGTGATAGCATCGGTCTAAACTTTAGGTTAGACAAATTTCACGATGCTTTCAAGATATCACACTTGGCTTACAGTAAACAGGCCGTCTGTCACCGGCCCATTGTCCTTGAACTTGCGGGTGATTTTGTTCACTCCCGCCTTCTGCGGGTCTTTGTAGGGATTCCAAGCATCGACTAGGTTCTCGCCCAGCCAGATCTGCTGCACGTATCCGTGAGCAGAAACCAGGGCTGAGAAACCCAAGATGACGGTGGCAGCAGCGGTCTTCATTGCGATGAAACAAACAGTCGAGACGGCTGGGAAAGATGTGCAGTCCAATACGGAACACTGGAGAATTCGAACTGGTCTGAGAATGGGCAAGTGCGAAATGCAATTGGAAGGACTGGCGATATTTTATACTCCGTGTGTTTGCAGCAACCAGAATCATGGAGATAATTCATAGCAGTATCAGGAGTCGGCGGGCTGCGCCAAGACTAAGGCCGCCAAGGGAGGTTGCTAAGGAGTAGGTACTCCGTAGCAATATATTCGCGGAACAATTATGGAGAAAACATCGCACCAATGGCCTGGCACTTGAGTGCCGCGATGAAACATTCCAAGCGGTTCCTCGAGGTACACAACTGAATCTCTTCGCCGATGAAGATCTTCCTGCACTTGAATGTAGCGTCAACAGTGAAGTTGAGTTGCCCGAATTTGGCGTCGCAGCACCATCTCTGCGTGTAGTCAATCGGTGATGCCGCCAGCGAGGTACACGACGTACTAGGTATTGTAGCATGGAAACCAATTCGTCCGCGTCATGGCAAAGTCGCGTCAGCCATTGTTGCGTGGAGTTTGGGGTGCTTCTTCATTCAGTGTACGCCAGGTATTGCAGGACCTCTCAGCGTCCGGATTGCTCTGCCCTCAGACACTGTGGTGGGTTCCCATAGCGGACGTTTCCACCTGCTTGAAACGTCTCTGTCAAGACTGTAACTATTCAGGACCACACCAAGTACCGTGTTTCCTAACGCAGCCCTGTTTCAATGACTCGCTGGCTGGAGTGCAAAAGAACGAATTGGGTAACTCATAATCGTTTCTTAGATATCCGCTTAGCTCCAACGGTTCCTTGCCGTTCCCTAACAACGATCAGCAAAAAGTCCAATCAGTGCTTCTGTAGAATCGGTCCACTGAGCTTGTGGATCTGACTTTGCTCCCGGGTATTCTTTTTCCCGCCCCCTATTCTATTTGCTGGCTCATTCTCAGCGGAAACCGCATTTACAAAACAACCCAGAATGAATCTACTCTGTAAACCTAAAAGTTTTAAGTCTCCAGTAATAACTTCCATCCCCTTTGCACCCAAAGTTCTTGATGCGTCTCCAAATTCCATCCAAAACAAATGCGACTGGACTCAGCGATTGTTGTACGTAGAGAAGAAAATAATTAACAATTAATCAGCTTTGCCGCTCGCTCATTCGAATCTTCTGGCCGAAGATACGCAGAAGGAAGAAAGGCACAAGAAGAATTATGTTGATGAATGAGAACACCAGCCAAGCATACTGGAAACCTATGTCTTCAGCAAGAGGAAGACTGGGTGTTGATTAGCGCCTGTACAGATACATGTGTCTAATCGAGCCCCACATGACCTACGCGTAGAAGGAAACCAAGGCGCTGAATATATGCCTTGTAAAGTTGATGACTGTCGAGACTTCTGCACTTCGGGATCTGTAACACTTCATGTGTTGCGTCAGTAAGAATGACTATGTCGCTGACTGCTTTCAGGACTTACATCCGTGCAATATGTGTACGTGACTGTTGACGCGATTTGAAAACCAACACTTGAAACACCCATTCCGATAGCATTACCAACCCAACTCGTGGTTGCAAAATGCGAGATACACACACCATTGATGATCGTACCAATAGGGAGTGTGAGCGCGAGCCAGAGTGCATCAAGCCGGGCTTCGGGGATCTCAACTCCGTCGTGCTTCTTTGCGTATCTAAAGACTAGCCAATCCACAAACCATCCGGCGGTAGCTTCACCCAGTAAATTTCCAATGAGTAGTGGGATACTCAAGATCAGACCAATTTGGACAATGGTAAAACCGTAGAACGTGGAGTATACCACGGAACCTGTAGTAGCAAACAGAACAGAGCCGTAGGCAAGGCATGTCATGTAGTAGATGTTGGGGACCACGACGCATACATAACGTGTCATTTTGAATGGACCCAGGAACTCGCGGGGGTGGAACTCCCTCCGGAACGCGCTTGGTTGCCTGAACGAGAAGAGGCTCAGAAGGGATCTCTCTGGTCTTGGATCCGTGGAGAGGATAGAATCTCGTCTGAAGAAGCTCTCGGGGAAACTGAATAGGACGACAACGAAAGCTGCAAGCTGAATATAACCCTAGCACGAGTTTTAGCAACCAAGTTCAATTCTCGAGGATGTGGCACCTACTGGTATGGCAAAACAATATCTCCATCCCAGACTCCTAGTAACATAGCCGCCGATCAAGGGCGCAAAGTGGGGCCCATTGTTGAGGAATAACGCGAAGATGCCCATGTAGAGACCACGCTCGTGAAGAAAGTACATATCGCAGATGACAGCCGGCCCCAGCGCGACGGTAGCGCCGACGGCAAATCCGTTCACAGCCCTCGTGACCATGATGCCGGCCCAGGTGGAGCAGTAGCTCGCGATGATGTTGGTCACCGCAGCAAGCAGCGAGCTTGCCACTACAATGGGCCTGCGGCCGGTGGTGGCCGCAAAGGGCACGACGAACAGAGGCCCGACGCCTGAGAATACGAGATACACGACCAGCTGGTAGGATGCCTCGACGGGCGTGATACCGAACGCGCGGCCGAGTGTCACGAAGGCCGGATTCGGCGTTGCAGATGCCATAGGACCAAGGAGCGCCAGGAGTGAGACTTGCAGACATACTGCGAGCTTGAGGGCTGGGTGCCAATTCTTCCCGAGGTCAGAAGTCCGGAAACGCTTATTAGAGAAGGGTTTTGCTCACCAGAGGGTCATCTTTGCGTGCACTTGGCTGAGGAGATAACGGGAGCCCATGTTTATCCAATCGAAGGTCAGATGCGGGTTTGTCAGTCTTCGTGCCAACATCCTCCCGAGTCTGATCATTATGGACGTCTAGCTTTGGACTCTGCGATTCGGCCTTTGACACCATGTTGGATTTCCTCTGTCGTTAATTCTACTGCTAGAATTTCAAAGGAACTTGCGAATTTGATTTCCGTCAAACCACGCACACTGCGAACGATTCGCTACCACTTGGTTCATGGCAACTTCTGCCTAGACATCGTGAGAAAGAAGTACTCGACATAATCTCACATCTGCCCCACATGTATTCGTACTAGTTGGAATAGTGACTCAAGGATATTTCGGCAGATGATGGAGTGTGGGGAACCCTGTTGCTTCGACTGGTGTGAATCTGACACTCTTCTGGGGTGTGGTGCCTTCTATAAGTGCTTAGGATCCTACGACAGCGATTGGTAGCCCTTGCGGGTCAATTGCTAGGAGCGGACAATGACTTTAGCCGCCAACCACGACCAGTAATGCGATCAGCCTCTTGCACATGTATGTGTTATCATGATCAGTTCCTGCTGGTCTTTTCCGTACGTCAAAACAAATTCTCGAGTCCGTGGCACATATTCCTTGTTCGACCTTCGCACACAATTCGAAATGGCACAACCACCCGTACCTCCTCTACCCTCGCGAACTGCACTTGACGTGCTCATAGTCGGCGGTGGACTCTGCGGCTTGGCCGTTGCTATCTCTGTGGCGGTTGCAGGGCATCGAGTGACCATTTTCGAGGCTTTCGCGACTATTCACCCTTCTGGCTCAGGTCTTTATATCTCGCCAAATGGAACCAGGTTACTGTCGAGATGGGGGTTAGATGATATGCTCAACCCAGTATTGACAGCCCCAAGAACATTACAGATACACAATATGGATGGCAAGCTTCTCGCCACCCGTGAGGACCATGACGCGGACGTTCTAAATCGTTACCAATTTCCGTTGTGGACGTTGCATCGCGTTGACTTGCAACATGCGTTAACTCGACGGGCTACCGATTTGGGGGTCCAGATACGCTATTCTTCTCGCATAACAGATATCAGCAGTTTAAACTCCACTATCACACTCTGGAACGGCGAGAAGCGGCGGGGGGACCTTGTGATAGCTGCTGATGGAGCCTGGTCGATGCTGAGAGGAAGGGTTCTAGGACAGAATATTGTTCCTCAGCCAGCAGGGTTCACAGCTTACCGCTTAACTGTTGACCAGGGACAAGTACGCGATATGGACCTATCAGACTTTATGGCCACCCAAAAAAGCCGACTGTGGTTGGGCCACGGCTCATACGCTCTCTGCTACCCCATCAAGGGTGTTACCCAACTCAGCGTCTTGTTGGTAGTACCAAGCAACATTTCTTCGGGGGAAACGAACGCCAGTGTTATCATTGCGGAACTGAAAGGGCTTGCTGGGAACTGGGATCCCCTGTGAGTTTACGACAAGTAGTTGTCAACGTGGCCACGTGCTAAGACATATTGGTCAGCTTGATGGCTATATTTAACGTGGTGCCGAGAGTGAATAAGTGGCAGCTTGTTTCACGTAAGTAGTCCAACAAAAAAGATTCTGCGAGCAGGGGCTTCTTGACTGACCGGTGAGCTATGCATAGTGCGTGCCTCACCCAATACGTGCATCTCCCCAGAAGGAACATGCGTCCTTGCCGGTGACTGCAGTCATTCACTCCACCCGTTTCTGTCGCAGGGTCTCAATCTTGGATTAGAAGATGCTGCGACCCTCGGCCAGTTACTCAGCCACGTGCAGTCTGTGAACCAGCTGCCGAAAGCTCTTGCATTGTATGACCAGCTGAGGATTAAAAGATCTCGGGGGCTGCTAGAGGAGACTTGTGCCCAAGTGGACAGATTGTGTTGGCCTCATGGTGAGCCTAACCAGTACTCCCAACATGGACTCACGGATAGCCCAAGTTCAGTACGTAACTGGTAAGTACCCACTCGGTCAATGGCGTACTAAGCGATTTCGTTAGATTGTATGCTTATTGCCACATAACAGGCTTGATACCATTGAACAGCCATGGATTTGGTCCTACGATGCATATGAAGAGGCGGGAAGAGCGTATGCCAATAAGCCATTCTGACCCTTTCACCATCCAACTCCTCGCCTTGATCGATTAAGGAACGAGTCCACATGCCACACTCAATGACCACATCCGAATTTCGAGTCATTTACATTTCAGTTTCTTCGTATTACAATATTTTCAGTCAGGCAATCAAGGTGTTGTGAGTTGTATCAAGCTACAGTGATGAGACCCGGCACACTCCGACGTCGCCGGGCGTATTTCCATCCTGTTCAATCACATGCTACATATATTACCATATTTATGCAGATGTAATCCTTCATGTTTAAAAGCTCTTTATCTCTCGTACAGCACAGTGGCGTCGTTGGAATTCTCCATGTCCTTCTTCCATTGATCAACAACCTTATCCAGCAAGCCCTCCGTTGCGAGAATATCCACAGCAACCCCGCAAAGTGCTTTCCCTGTCCTCAGACACCTCTGGAAAGCGTCTTTTGTGCCAGACGCTTTCTCGAAGCCAGGAGTGTGTGGGCCTCCACTTTCTGGTCCAGAGGGGATGGAAAAGCTTGCGTTCAAGCTTGGCATAGCGTGACTGATATCGCCTTGGTCTGTACTCGCGCCGATGTGGATGTCTTGATTCACCGAACCTAGGTTCGGCGGATCCAATTCATTCCAGTAATTCGTGTACGATCCGGCAAGCACTCGATTTGGGACGTGTTCGGCGTACGCCTCTTCCACCGTGATCTTCAGCTTGGCCCCTGTCGCTTCCGCCCCAGCCCAGAAACATGCTTCAACCTTTCTGCGCAACGCCTTGAGGCGAGACGGGGCATTTATACGTGAAGGAACATTTGCACGTACCACAAAGACTCCAGCTGCGTATGCAGGAATGATTTGTGGGGCCGAACCACCGTCAGTAATGTACCCTTGGATGATATCCCCGGGTATTGTTTGCTGGCGGAGCACAGATATCCCGTTATACGCAATCACTAACGCGTCCAACGCATTTATTCCCATCCATGGACTAGTAGCCGCGTGTGCCTCACGACCAAAATACTCTGCCTTAAATCGGGCGTAACCAGTCGTGTGAACGAGTGCACTGTCGTGTAGAATTCCAGGATGGGAGATCAGGGATATATCAACCCCATGGTCTCTATAGGCCCCTGCTTCCAGAAGACGGATCTTGCCGCCTCCTCCTTCTTCCGCTGGTGTACCAAAGAGCGCAACTCTCCCTTTAAACCCATGCCGCTGTATCATCTCAGCGGTTGCAAGGCCGCCGGCTAGTGATGCAGTCGCGATAAGGTTGTGCCCGCAAGCATGGCCCATTCCAGGTAAAGCATCTGTACCGGTTCAGTCAATGGCCGCTGAGGCGAGAGCAATGGTGAACAAAACACACCCATCTCAACATTGAACGATACCACCGGCCCCCTTCCACCACTATCAAAAACTGCGACCCATGCCGTTTCCATTCCATATGCTGAGGTCATCACCTTCCATCCCTTTTTCGATTTCAGGAAACTTGTCAGTAGCGCGTGGGCTTTGTGCTCCTCGTAACCGATCTCCGGATTTTCGTGGATTTCCTGGTTGATTTCCCACAGCTCGTCTGAGATACTGTCGATGAAGGCATTGATACCGACCAAGTACTTGGATCTCGATGTCTTGGATTCATCTTGGGCATCAAGGAGGTCTACCACCACGTAATCGATTTCTTCCATTCTCGCCTCTGTTTACACGAGCAGGGCAAGGCAAAAATGGTTTCCCCGTGCCAAAATGCGTCTTGAGTGAGTGTCTGGATTAGATCTCCATTGATCCGCCAACTGTCAGGTGTGCGGGGCGGAATGAGAAGTGCCGGAAGGTCACTGTCCCCGCCTTGAGCAGTCTTGGGTTGCTGGCGCGGCTATATCAATATGCAGGTGTATTAACATGCCGGTAAAAGGTTGACACGCCAGAAATACGTTTTTAATCTCCAATGACAATGCATTCCGCGTGTGGATTTCTAAGCGACTGTCAAGTGCCCATGCCCCTACGGGTTATAGCCAATCAAAGGGCACGGTTTGGAGTTAGTCAGCCAGAGGGCCGACTACTACACCAACCGTCAGGGCGACGAGATCAGCGATAGCTTCTTCCTCCTCTCTAAGCAGAAATCAGAGCCCGTACCCAAACACGTACAGTCTGCTTCAACCCATTTGCACATGCAAAGAACCCTTGACCCTCGCCGTCAGGGCCGTACCAACACCGCGACTATTTGAAAATAATAACGCATACAATCGGTACAAACATACATAATTCATTCCCTGTCATGAAACTCAACGTGTTAAAACATTGTTCGAACAATGTTACCCAATGGCGTTTTAACAAAGGCATCATAGGTTCTCACAAAGTATGTAACTCTTATAGTGCATGTAGTGTATTTATCTTTTTCAATAAGGCGTCTTACGCCCGGGACTGCTAGCTGAGTGTAAACGAAAGGACGCACTCAGACACTGCAGCTCCCCTTGGATGCGGTGAAAGGAGCGACTGGCAGGACAATTCACTACCCCCTAAGCCATCTGATAGACAAACATTTGTAGACCATTCAAGTCTCGACCGTGATCTCCTTCGGGACGCTTGGGGCTGGAGCAGCAGCCTCGCTGTCGTCCTCCTCCTTCATCCCACCTAGAATCATCGATGGTGGCACGTCGGCCAAGAGCTCGGGTGGATTGGTGAAAGCGAAGAACTTCTCGTCGTGCCACTGGCCGGCCGTGATGTACCTACCCTCACTATCGGTGAACATGGTCGAGTCCTCAGCCCGAAGGAAGTACGCGATCGAGTAGCGGTGCTCGGTCGGGTCGAAGGGCACAACGCGATGAATGCATGACTGCATCTTGTGCCCGCTGGCGAAGCGCAACGAGTCGCCGACATTAACAATGGCACAGCCGTCCTTGGGCTTCACGAACCCGAACTCGCGGGCGCCGGGGGGGCGGATCTGCAACCCCCACTGCTCGCTGAACAGCAGAGTCAGCGAGCTGATGTCGGTGTGCTTCTGGTGCCCGATCTTTTGGGCGGCGGGGTCAGACGGGATGTAGTGCATCATGGCGAGAGTGGTGGTGGATGGTCGGTCATTGCGGTGAGTGTTTTCAAACCGTGCAGCACCCGTGAGGCCGAGTCCCGAAGAGAGCGACGACAAGATGGTCTTGGTGATAATGTTGCAGCCCGCGATGGCGTTTTCCAGGATTTTGATGTCTGGGCTGTTCTTGATGACGCTGGGCAGATGAGGACTGGACTTTTGAATCTCGTCTCGAGCAACCTATTGGGAACCATGAGGACTTAAATTAGCTCAAACCGCCTGTAGCTCCTTTCTATAGAGTGATAGGTGCCCACAAACCTTGATCATTTCGTACCCATCCTTTGTGTCCTTGAAAACACCGGTGCGTGAACCAATGGGCTCGTACCTAGTGTCCCTGGTGATCAGTATTCCTTGAAGCGCTGAATGTTATCATCGATCATTTGTTACATACCCGAGGTGGGGCGATATCAGCCCATACTGATTCTTCACCTCAAGGGGAGACTCGAAGAATCGGTGCATAAGCTCTAGAGTCTTCTGCTGGTCTTCTAACATCCGTCGGCCATCAATCCCCTGCAGGTCAAGGTAGAAGAAACCTTCTGCTTCGCAGCATCGAACGACCTTTTCCAGCTCAGCTGGCTCTTGAGAAAGGAGACGTTCGAAATTGACAGTCTCCATGGGGTAGACGGGTGTCTTCTTCCCGTTCCAGTCAACAGACTCTGGGATTGCTTCCTGGATGGCCATTATGAATTTTGACAGAGTGCGAAAATGAAAATTGGAAATTGGCTGCAGTGGTTGCCTTGGCGATTGCTGTTCAGACTGAACTTTGTTGGATCAGAGTGGGCTCTAGTCACTTATAAACCAATGAACAAGCCAATGTTGGAGGCAGTAGTGGCAAGCTTTCTCTGCAGTCAACCGGATGCCGATTATGACTTTGATAATTCCCCTCTTTCATGTTGCAGAGACGTGTCCGTTGGAATGATCTTCCATGTCCTTCTTGTTACTGGTTTGCATTTGGCTAAACACTGAGCCTCGTGGCATATAAAATGAACTGGATATTGTTCTTTCTTGGCCCTCATATTATCACCAATCCCAGTACGGAATTCAATGGGCTCCGTTCCAATGAGTGAGACTTACGTGAATATTTGTCACCCTCTCCTCAATTTGGTACATTGCAACCCTATATAAGTACCGGAAAATTCGTCGAGTTACGACATGTAGTTCCATTTGCGATTGTCATAGAACAAAGCGCTCGAGGAACCAGCGGGGCGAATGGCAACCCCAAACTTACCTTGACACCATCCACCCGCCTGCCTAAATCAGCGTTCATGACGACCTCCCGCTGTTCCCAATACTGCAAATACCACCGGCTAAATATGGAAGGTTCCATATAACGTGGCCAATCCAGATATATATCACCACAGCTGCACATTCAACCAGACAACGATTCGGGTGAATGCTCCAACCGACAAACGTTGCGTTCCATCGCCCTCGTAAATTGGCCACCCATTGCTACATTGATCAGCCTCCTAGATTGGAGAGAGCGGAGGTGCATAAATGCTGCTCTGCCGTGCCAGTTTGAGAGAAATCAATCACCTATTCAGCAACCTGCCAAGATCGGCACCTGCTCACTACTGTGCCAAGCTCGGCAGATGTCAGGTCGAAACATCGACCTGACATTGTCGGGACGCTCGTGACTGCGGCTTTTGCCCGCGGAGGTATTACTTGCCGTGCAATCCTCTGCAAACACGGTCAAGGAAGCCAAATATTGATGTGGTCATTTGCCAACAAATTCAGAATACTCGAGACGAATTCCGAAATCATGGCAACTGAGGTGGCAAAACTGCAAGTTGATGTGCCTTTTCTGCGGGAGAACTCAAGCCTCAGTGCACAGGAGGGCAAACATGATGTAGCAACCATCCTGAACTACTGGGACGATCCCGGCGACGGTTCAAAGCCGACACCTATTGTCATAGGAAAAGGAAGGATAACAAACGAGCGACCTCATCTACCTCATAGCGTTGTTGTATCCGATGTCAGCGGTGATGAGGACCACTACACTCTCGACAGCCACGGTTTCCAATATTGTCGAAGTCCGAGCCAAGAAAAGGAGTTTATTGACGACGATATCATCACAAACGGGTATTATTACGAGTGCGAACAGCTCCTGAAACAAGTTACAGGAGCCAGTCGCGTCCATATCTTCAATCACAAGGTCAGACGAGGGCCAACTCATTGGCATCATCTGGGCCTGAAAAACCTCGCGAACCGCGGGCCCGTCACAAAAACACATGTTGATCAGTCCTACCACGGAGCAGAGGTACGACTGAGATGGGAGCTTCCCAATGAAGCAGATGATTTGGTTCAGAAGAGATATCAGATCATAAATGTCTGGCGTCCCATCAGCACAATTGAGAAGGACCCGATAGCCGTCGCTGATGCAAACACCGTACCTGATGCGGATCTTGTTGCAGCTGAGATGGTTGAGGATGATTATCACGGAGAACAATGGGTTGTGCGATATAATCCAAATCATCGCTGGTACTATAAGCACCTCCTGAGTCACGAAGAAGTTCTCCTCATCAAATGCTTCGACTCCAATGAGGCCGTAGCAAGACGGGCACTCCATTCGGCGTTCGAGGACCCTGTATATCGGGATAAGGAGTCTCGACAGAGCATTGAGGTCCGGTGTCTAGTGCTCCACGACGCGTAAGGCTGGCGGTCATGCATGAGGAGATATTACAAGGACTGGGTGGTCGGTGTGGTAAAAGAAGAATCATAGTGGCCTCAGGTCTCTCTGCAAACCTTCAACCAATTTCATACCGGAACAATTGTCATTTGCAAGGATGATGAAATGCAGACCCTTTGAAGTAGCACGAGAATGATGTGCCGCGAATGACGAGAACCCAGCCAGGTAACAATTTAAGTCCCGGGCAGCAAAAGTTGCAGATGGACAGTGGCAAACGTCCCTTGTGCATATATGCTTGGAAACCCCGCTGCAGTTGCATGAGCGGAGATGACCAAAGTTGGACTGTTTCGCACGGTGTGTCAATCTACTAATTAGTCAAAACGGAAAAGACTCCTCATGGAACGGGCGTAGTTCCATCCTTGTTAGAGTCCTTCCACAAAATAGTGGTTCTGGTGGCCTTTCATTTGTTGAATTTTGAAACTCAAAAATGGTAGTGTCGGCGTGAACGTAGCTACACTCTCAATCAAAAATTGTATGGTATCAACATTCTCCTTTGGCTAACATGTTCCAGAAATGCAGTCGCTGTTTGGTACTGGATTCTTAAAGACATATTGATATCGGATTTCACACCGCTCAATAAAGCAAATCATGGCATGAGCTGATGTTTTGATTCGCAGCCAACGACAATAGAGAATTTATCACTTGAATGATTTTCTATCTCGACCCATAATCCACCCAGGAAAAGGAAACGCTGTTTAGTCACTGCACGTAGATGAATCACAGTCTGGACAGATAGGAATGTGTATCTCCTGCCCAACCTCCAGAGTGGCAGGATCCACGCAAGGATTGGCTGCCCGGAGTGCGTCTACCGTGACATTAAACTCCTGTCCAACAATAAAGAACGTGTCGCCAGCCTGGATCTCGTACGTAGGGTCCACGCCTTCATCCTGTGGAACGCACGGCCTGGATCCCGGGGGCGTGATGCAACTGTCATTGTCCGGTTCACAGACGTCGGTCGGGACCGTCAGAACTTGGCCTGCCACGATAAAGTTCGGGTTGTCGATGGCACTGGCGGCGGCGATATCACACACGCCACTGTCGAAGGACGCTGCGATCAGTTCAAGAGAATCGCCAGTGACCACGGTGTAGTTTGTGGTGGCACCATCGGTGCAGTTTGTGCTCTGTCGAGTGGATAAGGCGCGTGGGAGAGTGTCTTGAGAGATGCTCAAGGCGCCAAGGTTGATAACGTTCCATGAGCACGATGGCGTGGCTCCGATGGTAGAATCGTTGAAGTGAAAGAATACATTACGAGCCTCACAGCTCGATCGCTTGTAGACAAGGCTTGAATCTGGCGATGTGATTACTTCGGAGGCTGCAGCTATGCCGAGCAAGGTGGTAATGAGTAGAGGGAAGCTGGGTGACTGCATTGTTGCGGTACCACGGAATGGCGTTCAACGAGAGACTGATGCGAGAGGGACAACCAGAGTAGCCACAGCGTTAATATTTTATCAACTCCAGGCTTGCACTTGCGGAAGAAGCCAGTCTTTGTATTCAAACATGCTGGCCCGTGGAGCCGCATGGAAGCGTCATACGATACGATCTGTTTCTCTGATGGACAACTCATCTCGTGTCCCAAGACCATTGAAAATTTAATTATGAACTCAAAGAGCAGGTTTTTCACTCGTCGGCTCGCTGGGCGTCCTGGAGAGATTAAAGAAGTTGGGCCTTGCTATGCGTTAATGGTGCCTGTAAGTTTTCCGGGTGAACCTTGTTTCACGCGCATGACGGTGGGTGTGGACACCCTGAACACGCAAATTGTCGTTCATCTGACCAAAGCTGTAAAAGTAGCTTTCCGAAGCGGAAGGCACAGCCCTGTATTGAACACAAATGAGATTACAACCATTTTCAGTATTTCTTGGTAGCCGTATTGTAGCCAACGGGTGGAGTTGACCAAACACTGGCACTTCTTAGCAAGTCGTCGCGTTTATGTCCACGGGGAGCAGACTTTCTGCCACGCCTTGGCACTGAACCGATAAACCGGTTGCCACAACATGAGGAAATGCTAGACATGATCAGCGATGCGCTATAGGGGAAGAATAGCTATGAATGTTTGGTCCTTTTTTACGAAAGTCCCTCTTCTGTGCTGTATTAGTTCTTGCGCCACATGACGGAAATCAATGCTAAACTCAGTGGCTTGCGAGCTCTTGAAGGGACCCAGGTGACCGGGCCGTATGAACGGCTGAGATTACCTACCTAGGTATGCAGTCATTTTTCGTTAAAATCCCTCGCAAGAGCTCATATAGAGAATGCACACTTAATTTCCTGCAATACCGTGCCTTTTCTTTGTAACCAAAATAATCCTCGCATGTCGTGGGAAACAGCCAGGATTGGCACGATGTGTCCTTGTGGACCCCACCGCTATGTAATCGAGTTATCAATGCACTGTCCTGAAATGAGCAGAGTCTTGTCCTGATTAGATTTCCATTGCGGTACTAACCGCGGCTTATTCTTCATTCTAGTGTTCTGTGTTGTTCTTCGCTGAATCCTTCTTTCTTTCTTTCTTTCGTGGACTGCCCACTTCAGAAAAGTTTCTGTTGCGTGGAATCTGGCCATTGACCGACCCAAAGGAGTCTACTTCGAGTTGATCCACTGCAGGTGATCGGCAAGCCAATGCTCACCGTGCCGCAAACTGCTACCATCCATGGATCAACCCCTCCATCCAAAATGGAAGCTGATTCCCCAGCTTCCTGCTCTTGAAACCATCCTACACTGTGGAAAATGGTCTCTCGGAGTGTCGAACCTGAGGTCCAGCCTCCTGACGAGACTCTTGTGAGGTATTCAGTCTTTTCCAGCACCCAGAAGTGGTGTATCACGACCCTTGTTGCCTATGCAGCGTGGTTTTCAACACTGAGCAGTTTCATCTACTTCCCAGCCCTGCACCAACTTGCCGATTACTTCTACGTTTCTGCTGGCCAAATAAACCTGACGATCACTTCATACATGGCTGTTGCAACTGTGGCCCCGATGCTAGTAGGCGACGCCGCTGATGTATTTGGCAGACGACCCATTTACGTCATCACTCTGGGAATGTACGTGGTGGCCAACGTTGCCATCGCCTAGGCCAGGGCCTATGCTTCGCTGCTTGGGCTGCGTGTTATTCAGGCTCTGGCGATATCCGGCACATTCTCTGTTGCGTACGGAGTTATTACTGATATCGCGTCTCCTGCTGAAAGGGGCTTGTACGTCAGTGCGGTGTCTTTTGCCATCACCATTGCACCAAGCCTTGGCCCGATTCTGGGTGGCGCAATTGCGTATACCGCCGGTTGTGCGTGGATATTCTGGTTCCTGGCCATCTCCTCTGGTGTGTCTTGTTCTCGTGATCTTTCTTCTTCCTGAGACATCCCGTAACCTTGTGGGCAACGGTTCAACAAAGCCCCCGATCTTACTAATTCTTCCTGTTCCGGGACCATCACACCACTAGAAGACGACCGATGGACCAATATGCCAGAAGAGACGAGCCCCTAATCCATTGGGATCCCTGGTTATACTCCTGCGAAAGGACAATGCCACAATAATCCTCGCCTGAGGTCTTCTCTACGCTGTTTACACCTGCATTAATGCGTTACTCTCGACTATCTTCATTGAAATATACCAGTTGAGCCAACTGCAGGCGGGTCTTGTATACCTTCCTTTTGGGCTAGGTGGTACTGTCTCGACTTTCATGTCCGGCTCCCTTCTAGATCGAGCGTACCGCCACGCACGAGCATCACGTGGGTTACCTACGAATAGGGCAATCGGAGATGATCTCGACAACTTCCCAATGGAGAAAGCTCGTCTAAGCGTCATATGGGTGCCTATGGCCTTGACTATCTGTTCGGTCGTAGCATGTGGCTGGGTCTTGAATTTCCACCAGGCACGCTAAATCGGAGCACACCCTTCTGGGAAATTTTGATCGCTCGAGAATCAAGCAGTCTGTATTCTCACCGTCTAACGTTTCCTGCTACCAGCATATTGCGACTCCATTATGCCTTCAATGTGTTGCAGGGTTTTGCATGCAAACTTGATTTCAGCGTAAGCCAATGTCACCGGTGGTCGCTCGGGAACTTTCAAAGCCAATGCTTCTCATGGACATATGCAATACTCTATTGGTAGACAAAAATCATAGGTCTCCAGCGGCCGCTCAAGCGTCGAGCAATATTGTGCGATGCACTTTGGCGGCGGCTACAATTGCAATTCTGCAAGACATTATTACATCCTTAGGAATTGGTTGGACATATACGTTGATGAGAGGGCTTTGTTTTGTTGCGATGGGCCTCTTTTTCCTGGATTATCACATCGGGCCGAAATGGAGACAGAAGGCTCTAGCAATCGATAAGTGAATGATATTAATACTTGGAGATGACAAGCAAGTCATTCTTTAGCTTCTATGTAAGTGAAGTCGAGAACGTCAAGCCAAAGCGCTGCTCCGGACCACATAGACCTCCCCGTTCCTGGGTAACAAGATAGATCTTTCCTTCCTCCAGAATGTGCACAGCGCCACGCAGTCTTTGCTGATCCAATCGCCCGGCAAGTAGAAATTCTCTTTGAAAGCTCTAGGTGCTGCTTTGGTAGTCAAAGGGGCCGAGGGTGGTTGGGTTTTGGAAACGATGCTGTGGGAGGCTTTTGAGCCTTGTTGGTATTGCCAGGAACATATTGAAAAGTCTTGAGACAGGAACACCAGACGACTTTGGGAGATGAAGGACAAAATCATTGTGACTTCAGATGATATGTCCAGTGGAAGTATATTTGGTGTGATGTTTCCCAATACCGTTTGGCCTGCGACTCCGGAGTATCCGTGGACAGTGCATGTCGAGTAAATTGACGCGATGTCAAAGAGCAGATGAGTTTTCGTGAAGATTTGGTACCCCGTACTGAGAACTGCACCAACAGCTGCTTTTTGTCATTGGTCGGAATTGTATCCACTTTTGCGCTCTCTGTAAATCTGTCGATGTGCGAAGTCAGGTCATATCTGGAAGATTGTAGCTTCGATGAGTCGGAATCCAGAATGAATACAGTCTCTGGTCCGAAGCCAAGCCGGTGGCGGGCATCTCGAGGATTTATGATCCAGGCCACTTCGCTCTCAGGCATTTCCACCGATCGGATCAGAGAGGACGTGGCTATGCAGATATAGTGTACAGTGTTGATAGTATCAACGCAAAGGCTGCTGGAGTCGGGTGAGAACGTGAGTTGTGAGATTGTCCCCTTGACAAAAGTCTTTATTGATATCCCTAATCTCTGCTCAGCCAGTGAATCAGAATTTTTGGTAAGCAAGCATACGAATAGCCTCTTGCTAGAATCTGAAAAGGCCAAGAACTGTCCATCGTCGCTCCATGTCGTATGCTCGATACTGAAGAAGGCTCTGGTGGTGTGAATATCGCCTAATTTCCCATTGTGTGTGCTGCACAGTGATACGGTGCCCTTGTCCGTACTGTAAATGTAGAGGCTGCCGGACGGCGATGCTGCCACAGCCGTGATTTTGTCGACTCTCAGAACTGTGGTCGCGGCAATAGATGAGCTCTGGGCCAGGCTTTCCGTCTCACTCAGGCTGTCTATGTCTCTACCCGACCGCTCACTAAGTTCGGTCAGGATATTGGGCTCCCAGGCTTTCCCATAATGCCCGCGAATGTCGTAAAGGCGGCTAGAATCCGGACCAAATGCTATTCCGAAAACTGTTTCCTGGGATGCCACTTGATAGAGAGGACTGAAACTGCCTGTCGTGTAGACTTTGACCTTGCCGTATATGTAGCCTGTGGCGAAAAGGCTGCCATCTCTACTTAAAGCCAACTTGGAGGCTCCCGTAGAGATTTCGTCGACTTCACCATCATATGGATTCCATTTAAAGACCACTCCCTCGATATAGAGACCAATGACTTCTGTGTCAAATGGGTGCCAAATGGCCTCGATCACTCACCACGAGCGAGTTCATCGCGCTTGCGCCAGCAGTGGCCGATATGAATTGGCCCCTCAACTTCCCATGCAGAGAGTAGGTGGCCTCTGTATGCAACTGCAACTAGGTTTCCTTCGTCGTTGATGGCCATGTAATTGGCGGCATCAAGAAAATGTCCATATATCTCCAACTCTTCGAGCTCTGCTATCAAATCCCATGACGGCTCGGGAACGACCAAGTTTAACGATCTGACTTTCCTGTCATCCTTTCCGACAATAAGGGTCTTATTGTTTTGAGAAAATCGCATAGCCAGTGGGCGAGGCTTGGAGAGGGTGTTGGGGATTGTATACTTGCATTGACCGCTGGGAAGCTCCCATATTTTGACGCTGTGGTATCCATAAGTAGCAAGCAAGCTTGCTGACCTGCTCAGCTCCATCCTATATACTCGTTCGTGGTGTTAGATAGGACTGCATGGAGATTCGTGGAAGTCTGTAGAATCGTATAAGAGCACGTTCCCCTTTGCGTTCAGGACTGCCACTTGATTTACTGCAGCTGAGATTGCAGACATGTAGTTGCTGAATGAAATCCGGGTGGCCAAATCATCCCATGTATCGGCCGTTTGCCGTGAAACTTGGAGAACCTTTGCTTCTTGTCTTCCAAATTGGTGATGAATTGCAGAGTGGCGAGGGCAGAATGGTGGCAAAGTAATTGCGCAAATGGACTCGATGATATCTTGGTATTCTGGGTTATGCTGGCCTTGCATATATGCTTCTTTAATGATAAGTCCACCCATGCTATGTGCTACGAATATCAAGGGCACCTATTAAGTTGCAGGTTATTGAAGCTTCCATGTCGCGGGACTTCGGGCGTGATCTTACACTGCCCATCCGTAAATCTTCCTTTTTGTCATCCGTAGCATATTTTAGATCAAACAGCAAGTCTTTCGCAAAGTCGAGCACCGAATGTCCAGTATGGCCGGTCTCTTTGAGTGTTGCATTGTATCCGAAAGTCAAGATTCTGGCGAGGCAAAGATTTGGCTCCAGTGCCAGGAATGTCAGAGGCCAAAACAGCTCAGGGTCTCTGTTCTTCGACCACGTCCAGCGACTTGTGCCACCCAGGCCGTGTACAAACACAATGTCGGCCTTGTGTCCGTGATCTGGGGTATACACGACATTGAGGCCGAATGCCCCGGACTCCGCATCCCTATTCTTGCGGGCTAGAGCGACATCGGATGCAGTCGTCACACTTGAAGAAAGGGTCTGCAATGAACGTCTTCTATCGGCATCTTGAGAGCCACCCGGAGAAGGACTTGGCCTGCTAGTATCGGATTCACCTCGGAGAAAATGCGACTGGCGGCCTTCATCGCTTGGCTTCCGGCCAAAGGTAGAGATCTTGCGGAACTGATGCCAGAGAACACGTCCAGATGTCAGGGCAAAATGTTGCGCTCAGTAAGGGTTGGGCAAGGCTTTCCATTGTTGTTACGATCTTGTGTTTTCGCAGTTAGATCGCATGGGATACCAGCAGCCGCTGGAATGGAGACAAGTCGTGGAAGGGATCAGTATGGAGTAATATCCGCGACGACGAGGATTACTGCGCTGAACTTGCAGCTGAAGCACTCGGCTCGTGCGACATGGTTCGCGATCCAACTCCAACCGTCTTACGCAAGGCAATCAGTCCAGAGGCGCCACTGCGTTCGAGGATGTGGGGCCTGGGCAGGTCAGATTCTATTCAGCAACCAACACCATGAAATGGACCAATGGTGGTCCTGCTTATTCATATCCGCAGTGAATGGCGTCCCAGTGACTGGCCTCCTCTGCGGCTAGCTAGGATGATCAGGGGCCAGATACAGAGGCCACCACTGCACCTAAGCGTGTATGGGACCCCGGTCGCAAGCGACACCGTGACCCTTATGACGGTTCATAAGATGTGATTCACCCGAGAAGAAGTATCACAGAGACTTAAGTATCATCATTTCTTAAACGTCAACTCGAATCATTTCAGTGTCACCCATTTGACCAGGTGCTCTTGACCACGATTGTGAAGGACTTTGCAGTGTGAGGCCATGGCAGACCTAGCTGATTGGGTCGACGGGGTTGAGGGAAATTTCCCTATTCACAAGGCTGTGGCATCTGGTAAGAGTACTGGGGTTTTCCAGGGCTCACGAGCGTAATGAGCCATCGGTTTTGGACTGACTCCAATGTTGGTCTTCCACAGTCATGCCTCGCGGCACAAAGGTCGCAGCTTCAGAATCATCCGGGATATCGGCCTGGACAAAGACAGCAAAAGTCTCCGTGGTCCTGGAAGACGGAACTGCAGCGAAATATTTTTTGAAATGCGCAACGGGACAAGGAGCTCGAGCTCTAGCTGAGGGCGAGTTTCACTCCGCTCCCAACATCAACAGCGTGGTCCCTGGCTTCGTCCCCACAGCAATCGGGTGGGGTGAGTATGAGAATGAAGGGACAACAACCTACTTCTTCCTCGGAAAATTCCACGATATGGACTTCTCCACTCCTCCAGAGCCGGAAGAGATCATGCCTCTGGTAGCAGAACTCCACAATGAAGGGACCTCGCCCAATGGAATGTTTGGATAACCCGTGCCCGTTGTTTGCGGCCGTATGGAACGAACGGTTACGTGGACGAGCAGCTGGGCCGAATCATTCACTCACCAGCTCAAAGACGTCATTAAGTACGACAATGATACAAATGGCCCTTGGCCAGAATACGACGTCGTTTGCAATCAAACTATCGATGCCGTCATCCCACGTCTCCTGGGGGCCCTGCAGTCCGAGGGCAGAAAAATAAAGCCCACGCTCATACATGGCGACCTGTGGGAGAGAAACATCGGAATGGACATGGAGACGGGAGAAATCGTGGTCTTTGACCCAGGCTGCACATATGCGCACAAAAAGATGGAATTTGGCACCGTGAGTCTTATCCCATCTCAGTTCCGACTCCTCGAAAACTCGTCGAAATTCGTCTAGCGACACAACGGACAAAGCTGATTTTTGAATACCTAGTGGCGATGTAACTGGGCTTATCATTTCAATTCGCCGGCATACATGCGCGTATATTAGCGCTTTATCGAACCTTCCGAGCAAGTCGAGGAGTGGGACGATCGGAATCGGCTATATAGCATCCACCCGTACCTGAATGATTCTGCAGGTCATCCCGGAAGCCGATCACGGCAAATTTGAGCTGAATCTCTTCAATTCAGCTGTACTCTGTACTGAGCCTCGCGCACATAGCTTACAATGACATGTTGTACTTGATCGAGAGGTACGCGCCACTAGAGGGTTTAGAGAATTACGACCCTGAGAAAGACGTCAGTGTCACTGGCGCTTATACGGATTTCGTAATAAACCAACTAGAATAAACTCAGAACCCTGGAGGCTGGGGGTAGAATCATCTTCTGATCATGGTTAAGTCACCGTGAATCTAGGTCACATGAAGTGACGAAGCATTTATGATAGAAACTGGAGATTCGCGGCCGCAGAAAGGGATGGCACACCAGTAGATATATCGCGAGTACGAAAACAGATAGATGTTTAGACATCATACGCCCAACACCCGCTGCCAACAATATGCACCTACAACATCCGAAAGGGCAGTTTTCCATTGAAGACTCCGTCTCAGCGCATAGGCTTCATGTCTAAATACCCCCGGCCCGCCCAAGAGCAATATCTAGGTCTTCCACAAGTTGGTTGTATTTTGGCACCATCCGAACGACCATCCCAATCCATAGTGCGTCGCGGCTGGCTTCAATCTGATCCGTAGTTCATGGTAGCGCTGCGCATCGCCCTGTCCACCATATCTTGCGGCGGTACAAAGGTCACCGGCGATAATGGGACACATATCAAGCCGGTAACCAAGTCTTCTGATCCAAGACTCCCCAGGGCCAGTTTTCCTTTGTTAAGGCAGTCGCAGCAGCCACCTCTGCCAGTATTGAAACCTCTATATTTGTCGGCAGTGGTAGGTACGGCCGCCGAACCGGAGGGAGTCTGGTCACGATGGCATCGAAATCGATCCACCGGTTGGATAAAAGGCTCTTCCCAACAGACATGAATGGAATCATTTCCCTTTCTGGAACTCGACGGGAAGGTTCATGCCCACTCTCCTCGCCGTCAACCGCACTCGCTCCTCCTCGTCCATTCCCATGCCTGGGTTGTACCTCTCCAGCAGTGTCACGTAGGTCCTCTGCGCGCGGACATATGCGAGATACTGTTCTGCTTGGGCGACGGCCTGTTCTGGGGCTTTCTCGGGGCGGAAGTGCTCGCGGAGACGCTGGTGGATCGGTGATGGCGTCTTGGAGAGGATCGGTCGGGGCGGCAGCTCCCGCAGGAACGAGCGGTAGAGGGAGCGGAGCCGTGGCGCTATTGAGGAGGACATTGTGATAAGAGTGCCGCGGAGCTTAGTATGTGAGGCTCAACCCAACTCAAGAAAGAAAATGGTTGAGGCGATGACTTGCGCCGAATGGATCCATCCGCCCATGAAGTCCTGGTGGAGAAATGCACTTACAGGGGAGCTAGATTTGCCAGCCGGGAGCTGTGCCCGAGGAGCTGTCATGCCTGCCGCAGGTCACCCACTGTCGTCACAGGCGAATTTTCTTGGGGCCGTAACTCGTCAGAGACATCAACCATCAGCAGACACCATCTCAGCCCAGCGCAAATCCCCCTGAGCAGCACACGTGGTGGAGTTGCATCTCACATGCGAAAAATGCCCCCACGAGGTATAGCCAGTCTGCTGGCCATGCCACCAGCCCTACGGCCCGTGTTCCTGCAGGCGGTCATGGCTGGGCCTCGAATCGAATCTGCGGTGCCCCTCCGTACCTGCAGCCTGCGACCCTACTCGAGGTCGGCCAAACCATCGCGCACACCATCACCGCCTGTTCCTCCTCCTTCCGATCTAACCCACGGCCGCGACGATGCGCCCCCACGCGCTCTCTCCTTCCACCCCTCCCCGCCACCCGTACAACCGCCCGTCGCCCACCTCATCCCCGACACACCACTCTCCGACCTGACCCGGTCCACCTCGCTCTTCAGCAGTCCCAAGTTCCTCTACTCGGCGCCGCGCTTCCTCCACCTGCCCATCAACACGCGCACCCCGGAGGTGTGCGTGCTGGGGCGGTCCAACGTGGGCAAGTCGACGCTGATCAACGCGCTGGCGGGGCTGGGCGGCAAGAGGGCTGGCGCGAGCCACGGGTCCAAGAACAACCGCACCGGCATCGCCATCACGAGCGCCAAGGCCGGCTGCACAAAGACCATGAATGCCTACGGCTTCGGCCCACCGCTGTCGGCCAAGCCCCTGACGAGGGCAGAGCAGGAGGCGCGCAAGGAGGGCGGGCGCGGGCGCGCCGAGCGCAGGGCCGCCGAGGGGAGGACGAGGGAGCCGATGCCCCGGCATAGCTTGATCATGATGGACATGCCGGGGTATGGGCTTAACTCGCGGGCTGACTGGGGTGAGGAGATTTTGAAGTATATCAACCGGAGGGAGATCCTCCACGGCGCCATCCTGCTCATCGACGCGGTGGCTGGCGTCAAGCAGGGCGACAGGATGGTGCTGGAGGTGTTGAGGGATGCGGGTCTGAAAACGAGCGTGGTCCTGACAAAGGCGGACAAGCTGGTGAGTGACAGGGATGCTCTCGTGTGGGAGAGCAGTGGGCCACTGAGGCAGGCTTGCTTGCATATCTGGGATGAAATGAGGACCGTGGAAAAGGCGGGGAAGATGGACTGGTTCGAGGGCGACGGCTGGAACCCTGAGATCTTCATCACGGGCGCAGGCGACCCGAAGCTCGGTGGTATGGGTATCGATGGCGCGAGGCTGTCGATATGTAGGCTCGCAGGCCACCTATCTACTCCTGTGAGGAAGTTTGAGGTGGCTCAGCCGGAGATCATTCCTTTCGACCAACTGGTTTTCAGCACGTCGCCATCACCGATACCCACGCCTCATAACCAGCCAGCTGTCGAGATCGAGGAACCTGAGGAGCAGGCCGTCGCACCAGTTGGCCGAGGAAGAGTCAGGCCCTGGAGGGCTAGGCAACGCGTCGACCAGATGGGTCTGATGGAGGCAGCCATAGAACGGCCTAAAACGAGGAGGCAGCTGGGCCAGGCCTCGTTCTAGTGCTTCGAGGCGATCATGCTCTTCTTCTATACCAAAGCCATAGGATTTGAATGGACTGTTCTAATTTCTGCTCTAAAGACTCAATATTTAACAGATGCTGTAAAGCTCATTCTATGAGTCCGTCCTTTTCATCCCATTTCTCCGAGTCCGCTCGCTGACAGGAATCCCGCCGGCGGAGAAGCGATACCTCGGCCAGAAGACCTCGCGCATATTCTCCCAGAACCCCAGATCGTACAGGTTATCCACCTCCCGCAGGCTTTTCGGCCTATCCCACTCTCCGACGCCGGGGATGTTAGTGCTGTCGGCCCTGGGCGGGTTGCCGCTCTCTGTCCTAATGAGGATCTGCTCGGCCTCGACCGGCCACTTAGTCCAGGCGGGCTCGGTGCGAAGATCCTTCTGGCGGGTCAGGCTCATGCGCCGCTTGAAGGCGTAGCCCTCGTCAATCTCGAGCTTCCAGTCGGACCACTTAAGGGACTCGTTGGTCGTGGTACCCGCGTAGACCATGTAGAAATTGTACAGGAATAGCCCCCAGACGAGCGGGGATGTCAGGGCCGTCAACATTGTCACGCTTCCCATGCCGACGTTTTCCTGCAGGCCCCAGGTCCAGATGACAAAATATGAGCTCCACGTATACGCTTTGGCCGAGGGCGGCCAGATGGAAAAGTCCGGGTATCGCGTCGTCATCTTGGTGCTGAGCAAGGATAGACCAATGTATGAACCGTAAGCGGTCAAGACAGCAGTGCTGAAGAGCAGCAGGATGAACCAGTGCAGGTTGCCCTCGCCGACGCAGCCGTTGATGAAGATGCAGTGGTGGTCCGCCTTGGCGATGCAGTGCTTGCAAATGGCGCAGTGCTTCGACCTCGCGGGCTTCAGGAGCTGGCATGTGCGGCAGTGCGAGCCCGGGTGGAACAGCGCGAAGTCGTAAGGGTAGTGCGCCATCTGCTTCACGTGGTTCTCGGGCGTGATGTAGCCAGGGTCGGATGCCGAAGTGAGGTACAAGAAGATATACGGGCAAACGATGGCCGGGACCGCGAAGGCCTTCTGGTGGAGGCCCAGCTGTGGCCACACGCTGGGGAGATACATATACTCGCCACCGACAAGGAGTGACAGGAAGAAGATCAGTACGGTCGGATGTCTATCATACATCATGTAGTTGCCAAAACGGCGCATGGAGGACGACAGGCGACCGGAGGTGACCTTCCGGTCCAGGGCCAGGAGGGAACTTGGCAACGTGATCCAGAGAAATCGGTGTAGCCATGCTATTGGAGTGCGTCTGGTAGCGTCAGGTCAGCTACGGCAGCTTAGGATGCCTCACATCAGTGAGATTTATGCTATTCCTGTCCCCTACCTGAGCGCTGGGAGGCGGCCAAAGAAGGCTACAAATGTCATGAAGGAGATGAACAGCACCAGCAGTGCGATGGTGGTAAAGGTCCCCATAGTGTCGGTTGCGTCGGATCCAGAAGAGATGTCACCAGGACCATCGTGCGAATGTGATGGTAGGTGTCAGGACTGCTTTCGGCTAAGTATATCCCAGGAATACGTCCCGGGGGTAGGGGCGAGGAGATGGTGACGACTATTAGGGCTGTCACAGGGGGTGGACGTTGTTAACAGCGGGATACAGAAAGCAGCCGCGAAAGGGGGAGAGTGAGGCAGAGTTGTCAGGCTGATATTCCGGGAGTGAATCACACTCTCAGCTGTCGAGAGCACCCATCTGGTCTCTCCAGGTGAGCGGGAGGTGTGCAAAGAAGGTGGCCCCCTGTTTTGACGGGAAGAAACGAATCCTCAGCCAGGAAACAGCATGTGAGTCTAGCCTAGCGGCTTCTCGTACCCCTTAGTCGCATTTGGCATCAGCCCGCCCCGATACATGCTAGCTACATATTGCATTGGGTCAGGTAAAAGCGGGGCACGCTCCTCGCGTGAGAGGTGAGAGTCCGCGACACGCACTCAACCTTGTCACGCGTTGCCATCACGCACACGAGCCGGAACTCGAGGTGTGACTCTCTCTGGCGTGCGAAACCCGCTCGAAATCTCGATGACAATTTCCACGCTTCATATTTATTATCGAGGATCCTGCACACAATGGAGTGATGGAGATAGCCGCGAAAAGTCTTGGTTTCTGAGGGATCCCTCTTGGGTACTGGCTGAACTGAACGAACCTCCAAACAATCAACCTCTGCGTCTCACAAAGAGAAAGTGCCGTCGCCTCATGCATGCACTTTCCCCGCTGCCTGCTGCCACAATTAACTATCCACCACAACCGACGACTGCTAGACATTTGTACTCCGACACAACGTCTCAACACCACCATACTGAGGCTTTTCTCTTGATACTGAACACCAGTCCAAGCAATATCCGACCCGATACGGTAATTCAAACGCTTCTCCCATCCTGGCACAGGGTTAGGGTCCTGTCCTGTCCACCAACAAGGACGACATCAAACACGATGCCTGTCGTGTATGACGGCACGAGAGGCAGCGGCCGTGGCAACCTGTTCGAGGGCCTGAAGCTGTTCATCTCTCTGCGGGTGCCACAGCGGGAAAGATGGGTCGGCCTTGTCGAGGTGAGATCGGAACAGCCCGTCTTCTTGTGCGCCAACCGTTTGACTGACGACCGCCACAGGGCAATGGAGGTGAGGTGGTCAAGCTCGAGAAGCATGCTGACATGCTTATTGCCGATCACGTCAAGAGCAAAGGAGCTGTCCCACCTGCTGGCTCCTACTCGTGGCAATGGATTGAATACTCAGTCAGGAATGGCATCCTGCAGTCTGAGGACGACTACCGAATCGAAGGTATCCCAGCAGTCAAAGCCTCCGCGCCCGCGAAGGGCCAGCAACGTGTCAAGTTCACCAAAGAGGACGACGAGACATTAGCAAAGTTTGTATGGGACCACGAGAGACGCGGTAATCCCATCAAAGGCAACGTCATCTTCGAGGACCTCAACAGACATGTGAGCTAGGCCTTCCGAAACGCCCTATTCTAGCTCATATATTGACGACTACTACGTAATTCCAGTATCCACATCACACGCCGCAGTCTTGGAGGGACCGATGGGTCAAATATGTGTCGAACCGCCCGCGTCCAAACCTGTCTCAAGAGGATGCGCAGCCGGATGCCGGAGTGCGAGGCTCCCCTAGGCACTGCTCTAGCTCAGTTGATAATCCACTGCAATCTCAAGCCGGCCCATCGAATGTGAATTCAGCATCTGTCGAATCCCCAGCTGCGACGCCTCGGAAGCATGCAACAGGCAGAAACAAGTTCACCCAAGAAGACGACGAAATATTGCGAAGAATGATTCGAGAGAGACGCGAAATTGCCGCGGCTCAAGGCATACGTGAAGACCTCGACGGAAACAAGATCTTTAAAGACTTGGCCGCCCAAGTATGTTTATATTCCTGCGTTGCATAAATCAACATATCTGTGCCTTTGTAAAATCCAGCTGACTTGGCATTCAGTACCCAAATCGTCATCCGTGGATGTCTTGGCGTAACCGGTGGGTCAGGCACTTGAATGTTGATGCCTCGGTTGAACAAGCCGATTCAGGAAATGAGAATGAAGATGGAAGATCAAGAGACCCAGCGGCGCGGCCCAGGCAGCAAACAGGGGAAACTCGAGGTGTCCCGTCACCACGGATCCAGGCTAGACGCACGACGGCTCTATCATCCGCAGGCATTTCCTCACCAGCACTGTCCACAGCGCAACAACCCCTCCCAAAGTCTGATGATGAGAGGCTCAAGAGACAGCAGCAAAGAAAGATACGGGCCCAGGCTGCGAAATTGCTCCAAAAAACTTGGAGAGGCCATGTCGTCAGAAGAGATCGTGCCCAGCTCGAAGCGTCCATTGTGTCTCTGCAGTCTCTCATGAGGGGATATTTGCTCCGTACAAGGAGAGCAGAGAGACTCCTTGATGGTCTGGAGGCGAACGCTGAGCCACATGATACCGATCAGGACGAGGACGCCGAACATTACGAGGATGCCCAGGAGGACGTGAACCCAGAAGTGGATGGAAATGATTCGAGCTTGAGAGCCCAGTTCTATGAAGATCTTCAAGACTATCTTGAAGTGAGCGGCGCCGAAATAGAGCGTCAACCTGTCGTCGATGGGCGCGAGGTTCAGCTGTGGGATCTGTACGCGGCTGCCACCCAACAGGACTGTTCCATTGAGCACCGGGACTGGAATAAGGTGGCACTGCGACTGGGTTTTGACTCGACGAGCTCTGCCGAATGCGCCAAGGACTTGAAAGACTGCTACGACCGCAATCTTGCGGGGTTTGAAGAAGCCATCGGCTCCTATGATGATGAAGACGACGCAGCGAGGACTGGAGCCGAACATGTATCCCATGATGACGAAGAACAGGGGCTACCGCAGACATCGGACGCTGTTACGGCGCCTAAGGAGCCTTTCACAGAGCTGGACTCACGCCAATACAGATCTTCTTCACCAGTCGCAGGCATAAAACGATCCTTTCAGCAAACATCCGATTCACAATCAGAATTTGGTTACCCTTCTGACAATTCCAATAAACGGCGACGTCGCGATCGTGGAAAAGCCATCCCGCAAACACCGAAAAACGAGCTCGAATTTGTAGGAGGATCCAATCGTCGGGCAGTCGGGCAAGGAGTCTCGTCGCCCTCGATGTCCCGGCGAGCTGTTGGGGGACGCAACAATGCCTTCTCGGTGGACGACGCGGAAGACTTCCTGAACAATGGCATACATGACATCCCAGATATCGACGAACTACCTAACGCTGCGCCTTCAAGGAAACAGAAATTCGTTGAGCCCGAGACTCAGGACTTTGGAGAAGAAAACAACACTGGCTACATGACAGACGAAGATGATAATAGCCCTTCACAGCAGCTTCTGTCCGAGTTCGATGCGATTTCAAGCCCTCCGCCTCCCGCAGCAGTCAGAGGCAATGGTACTTCATCTGCAAACCGGCCGCCTTTCGTGGAGTCCAGGCTGGCTAGGGACGCTCACACTTCTGGCTCCGGCACGGCCAACATCAACGGCTCTGCCAAAGGCTACAGTAAATTGGCTCCACAGGCCACCAAGCGGTCACTTCCACAGCAATATTTGACGGAGCCAGCCATTCCATCTGATTCACGCCCTTATCTTTCAAAGCCCATGCCGAACGGCATTGCCTCAGCGCTGCTGCAGTTGAGGACGTCGACTGTGGCTCGGCCCGCAACTGCGGCTTCCGCGCGAAGCCCTGGCATCGCCATGCAAAATTCCAGACAGACGGTGCCCGCTACGCCCACACCGGCTGAGCGGTCGTCAGCGCAACCACGTGGTTCAGCGAGGGGAGCACCCACCTCTTCTGCGCCGATTCCAGGTCCGGCTCGCACCAACGACAAATCTTCCAATCTTGACTTTGGCGAGGAGTATGTCGATGCTCAATTTGAACATTTCACGGCCCTAGGCTATGGTGCACGTCACATTGGGCAGGCCATGGAAGCTTCATCTCTGCAGCGTGGTCCAATGACGGTCGCACTCCAGTCGCTCGAGGCGGGAAAAGGACTACCCCAAAACGTGGCCGGGGTATGGACTGATGATGACGACGAGAAGTTGAGGAAAGTCAGGGATTACGACAGAAGGCAAAAGTCTGGAGGTGCATCCTCGACTTCTGCTGGAAATGCCTCGGAGAAGGCTCGGGTGGAGCGTTACAGAGCCTTCTTGCTGAAGAAGCATCAGTCGTGGTATGCCCACAGGATGGCATTCATGAATTCAGCGTTGGATGATGGGCCGGCTGCATAATGACTTAGCCGCGTGGTTTTGAACGGATTCTCAGGCGCACGGGGGCAGCATGTGTACCCTTTCCGACATTGCTTTTGCGTTTACGATACCTAGCAGATACCCATGGACGTTTCATTTTTTTGCGTAGCGCCCTCGAGCTGTAATTAAGTAGTTAATCAACATAATAGCTAAAGTAGTCCAATTCATACTGTGCTTATGTAGAGCAGCGTTCCTCTCCAAGATGTCTTGTTCCTCTCCAAGATGTCTTGTTCCTCTCCAAGATGTCTTGTTCCTCTCCAAGATGTCTTGTTCCTCTCCAAGATGTCTTGTTCCTCTCCAAGATGTCTTCCTGCCTGCACGGTTTTGGATTGGGATTATGGTGACACAATGAGATAACAACATTACCGCCGTGACATGTGAGCTTAGTGAGGAACGAGGGGCCGACGACGGGCGCGTAACTGCAGCGGCGATAGCTCGTGTCTGAGCAATAATAAGTATGAGACGAGGTGGGAGAAGGAGAGAATTATGCCGGACAGAATACTCACATGATGAGCGGGTGAAAAAGGCGTGAAGACGCAAGATTGGGGCTTGTCTTCTTATGCTGCAGTGGCAACATAGATACTATGGGATGCGGTTACACAGCAAGCGCACGCTCAGGATGAAAGCTGCCAGGGCCCGCCCATTCAGCTTAGAGCACAATCCTCTCAGACAGTGAATTTATTCGCTGGCTCGGGACATCGCAATCACTCGTGACGAGGATACTCTAGCATCGGTGACATGGTACACACAGTGACTGGAAGAGATATCATCTGTCGCTCTATTGCCGCCATATCCAGAAGTTAGAATAGAGAAAGGGCGCCTGTTGGTGGCAAGAGAGATCTAAATATATACCAGAGAAGTGAAATCCGTCCATCCATATCATATAACGTGAGTAAAGCATAAGGGGGTATCGTATCAACTCAGAACCCGCCCAACATCCATCCGTCTACCACTGTTCTCTCTTCCATCGGCGCCCGTGTGGGCCTGCCTTCTCTTTTGTTCTTCCTCACAAGGACCCAACGCCCCTCTCCTCGAGGCTCTCGTCCCATCCGCCTGTTTCGAGTAGCCACCCGCCGACGCGCTCCTTGACGTGCGTGACCCTGTCGCCGAGGGCGCTCTTCCACTGCTCCTGCACGATGCGCACCTTCTCCTGCAGGTCGTGCGTCAGCCTGCGGCCCTCCTCCCTCTTCATGCCCTCGACCTCGTCCCTGCCGCGCCCGTCCTCCTCCATCACCCTCGCCTGCGCGGCGACCACGGCCTCCTTGACCTCGTGCAGGAGGCAGAACAGGTTCGTCTGCGACTCGATGAACTGGTACGTCGACTTCTCCGAGTGCAGCACCAGGCTGAACAGGTACTGCAGCGGGTGCTCGACGTAGCTCGGGTTCTCGACGATCTCGGCCTGTGGGATCTGGATGCGGAAGTCGGCGAGCGTCTGGCCGTCCCACTCGGCCCCGTCCTCGTCGTCCGCATCTTCGGCCCCCGGGCTGGGCCCAGCCGGCACCCGGTCGAGCAGCCGGCACAGCGGCGGCGCGATGTCCCAGAAGGCCGAGAGCTGCACCTCGACGCCCCGCACGACGTTCTCCTCCACCACGTCGTGGAACTCGCTCGTGCGCTGGAGCACCTCGCCGGCGAAGGCGAGCGCGCGCTTGCCCGCGTCCTCGGCGAAGAAGGCTGAAGCGTGCGCCATTTTCTCCTCGTTGCCCGCCAGCCGGTACGGCGTGATGACCATCTCGCGATACCGGTCGTTGCGGTCCGAGAGCAGATCGTACACGGCGCGATGCAGCAGCTCGCGCGCCTCGAAGATCCACTTGAGCAGCGTCAGCTTCTCGAGCAGCTCAGGGTGCTCGTCGCCCTCCTCCTGCGGCATGTTCGGGTTCGGCTCCCTCGTCTCCACAAACAGGCGGGAGCGGAGCTCGTCGAAGAGCTGTGTCGCCTTGCTTATGCGCGCGGTAAGGAGGTCGTTCAGCGGGACTACCACGGCCGTCTGGAAGCGGTCGAAGTCCTTCTTCTCGAGTTCCTTGGACGTCTGTTTCTCACTCTCGCCCGAGTCCGCTTCGATGGCTGCGGCCTCGCTGTATGTCATCCGGCCCAGGCCAACCTCCTGTTGGAGGTTGCCGCGGAGGGCTTGTCGGCGCTTGGATGCTGCTGCCTCGGCTTCATCGCGGAGGGCCCGGCTGTCACGGTTGAAGCGGTCCTTCGTTGCGTCAACTTCGGCAAGATCGCTGAGGGAGCGCACTGAGGCTCGGATCTCGGCGAGATCCGGGTGGCTATTGTTTACGGCTGGGTGGTGGCGAGGGTATGGCGGCGGAAGCGTGACCAGTCTCGAGATGTCGGAGTAGTTCGGATTGGGTGTATTTGGCAGGGAAAGAGACTGCTGCTGCGACGAAGTCCGTGTGGGTTGAGGGGTGTATTGTTGGTATGTGTCATCAGGTTGCTGTTCGTGCCAACCCTGCTTTTCCGGCGGGTACTCGTTCGAGGCTTCTCGCGCGCTGGACTCGCCCGGGCTATCTAGCCACTGAAGAGCCTCACGAGCTTCCTTCGGCACGCTCATATACTTTGACTCCCTTTTCGATCTCTCCCATCTCGTTGAGTCTCCAGAAGATGCAGACTCCCACCAGCGGCTCGGGGGACGTCCACGAGAATCCCCGTCATGGTTGTCGCTCACGCTCATACTCAGGATCGGAGACAGTGTCGGTCGGTAGTCAGTATTCCAATTTGAGTTGTTTGGTGGTGGACCAGTGGGCGACATAGGGACGGAGCTTGCCGAGGGAGGAGCTGAGCTGGATTCTCCCTGTTTCGAGCTCTCACCCTGGAATGCCGACCCTATCGAGCCACGATGTGACCTGCTGGGCAATGATGATTGCGGAGTCCACTCGCTTCCCTGTGAGGTCGTTGACTCTCGGCGATTGACCATTGGACGGAACAGGTCTCGCGTCAAATCGAAGATTTCCGAGCCCATGGCGCCGATGGCTGCCGAGTACCGTTCTCGCCTGATCCTCGACTCGTTAACGATGAAGTCAGCGAATAGACGAACTCTTTCTGCGTCATCTGCAGCTGCAGCTTCCTCCTGGGCGAATGTCTGAAATCTCTCGATTGTCTCACTGGAAAACTCTTCAGGGTTCTGTTTGATTACCGAGTCCCTGCTGATCGACTTCGCAGACTTGGGCGTTGCCAGCACATGATCGAGTGTCATCCTTGCTTTGGAAGCCGACGCAGATCGGCTATGGGGAGGTGGCGTCGGCAGGGCCTTTGGAGCCACAGATGATGAACTCTTGGATGCCTGCTGGGAATCTAGAGGACGGGGGGAAAAAGGGGGCGTCGATATTTGCATGCTTGACTTTCCCCTAGCCGAGTCAAGAGCTCGCGGCGTCGACCCGCTGCTTTCTTCTTCCTTGTCACCCAGCCCTGCGCTGTTCGGGGTGGACTGAGAAAACCCAGCACTTCTCGGAGTCCCTCTGCCGATTGTCATCTTCCTTGAGAGCCCGGCAGACGCTGGTGGAACAACAATGTTCTCCATGTTCGCTATGGATCCATCAATTGAGAGACGCGAAGATCGCGTCCGGCTTTCGTTACGCCTCTCTCTCAGAGTCTTGTCGCCCCGGACGGCATTGTTTCTGTTCAAGACAGCGTTGGGGCTACTTGAGGACTCAGGCTCCGGGCTCTCCTCCACCCTACGGGACGGCTGTGGATCAATGGATGAGGACCGGTGTCTGACGGGTTCTTGTGGTCGGGGTTGAGGCTCAGCAGTAGTCCGCTCCTCGTCCACCCAGTTGGCTGGAGTGGGTGGCACTGGCCCCAGCGCCGTCACACCGCTCGGCGGCGGTCTCCTTGTCGGCGGTGAAGCGACAGCATCACTTCCACTAGTGAAGTTCCTGCTAGTGCTCTGAGACCGAGATTGTGCAGGTGGGGGGCCAGGAGGCGGTGGTGGTAAAGGCACACTCTGGTTCCACCTGCTTTGTGAAGCTGATCTCGACCGAGCCGATGTTGGCGTGTCTATGGCCCCAGTGGAGGCTGCCCTTCGAGACGCTGGGGGTAAACCTTGTGACGAGGCATCGCTACCATTCCGCGACGGAAGGCCATGCGGAATCTGAACACTCAGGGGATTCGGTCTCGAGGATGTGATGGAAAAGGGGGGGCGGTGGCCTCCGCCTACTGAATCAGGCGAAGGTGTCGTTTCTGGATCTCTCCTCCTTCCGAATGACGGCAGGCCGAACCGCCTCTCACGGGATGAGCCCCTGGCATTTGGAGGTGGCGGGAATGATTGGTTTCCCGCAGGCTCGGGCGAAGGTCGATGAACCGTGGGCAGAGGCGTCCGGGTTAGCGACATGTTGGCAGCAGGAGCCCCATCGAGATACATGCTGGCTGGTCTCTGGCTCCGTGGGGGGGAATATGGAGGAGGCGGGAGGGGTGAGCCTGCTTTCTCACGTTAGCTGATTGGGAGTGATGGTGATGAATGTCGAAGATCAATCATTACCAGTGGAGTCGGGCGAGCTCAACTGGTGGCCCCTATCCGGCCCTGGCCCTGGCATTGGCGACGGCAACCACTCCTGCGGGTTGTAAGGCTGTATAGCACTCAACGGGGTCGGGGCATTGTGAGAGTTTGAGCTGAACGACATTGCGGAGAGTGGTGTGCTGGCTTGATGTGGATAGGGACCGAGGGATGAGGTCAACAGAGGGTTCAATCTCGGGCGGAGGGCCCTAAGATCGCGGTTGTCGTTCATGACGACTGATGCGGCAAGGCGCGCCTCGACTGTTGGGTCGCTGGCTATATACGTATGCGCATGGAACAGACGCGAGTACGACGTGACCGCGGCCGGTAGTGAAAGTGGATTGAGCAGCGAGGTTGTGGTCAGGAACAGAAGTGAATCAGTCCCTTTTTTCCCCGGTGCGGATTGGCCGGCGCAAGGCGTGGGTGCGATGCCTTCGGGAAGTGGTTCCTCGATAGCCCCACGTCCTTGGCGAGCTGCTGCGTGTGTTATACCGCCTGATGGCGACCCGGCCCACAACGGACAGTGTTGCGTTGGGACTGCAGACTGAGTGGGTGGATGTAGGGACAGAAACAACAGATCCAGCCCGCGAGTGAGGCGGCGGCGGCTGATTGTGTAAGGGTGTGGTGAAGCCCAAGAGGAGCAGGTGCACTAGATTAAAAACAGGCGATTGCCCCCAAGCCGGCGGTTGACGATCGACAGTCGAGGGTGTGCAGGGGCCCTGGTCTCCGGCCTCTTGAGAGCGGTACCGAGGCGAAAGGTACCCCGTACTGGTGTATGCCCCCTCCTTGCGAGTGGCCCCAATATCGGCCTGCACAAGGGTTGCAGACGGCCCTTCGCTTGGCCTCCAGACGAAGTTGTTCCCTGTCTGCCCACGGCCGGGCAGTAGCCTAAGGGCGTGTCAGGTAGACTCTGTGACTCGGGACTCAAGGGCTTGAGGTTGAAGGCCAGAAGGCCAGCCGGTGAGTGACCAGGTCCGTTAAGGAGGAGACGTTCCGAATCAGTCGGGTAGTGAAGGTAGCACGACACCGAGCAGACTAGTGTACTGCGTAATGTACACGGCGGGAAGCCATGCAGGCTTCGACTCCTGAGCCGGAAGGGGGAGGGAAGCCTGGGGGCATCAGGGTAGTGAGCGATGCGGCAGGCCTAGGAGCCAAGACGACAGACGGTGATGGCTGGAGTTGTGTTTTCTCGGCGTTGGACGGCGTGATCGGAAGGCCGGCTTGGGGTAGGTGCCACAGCTGCTGGAGAGGCCCGCTTGCCCGCTTGCCTCGCTCGATGGACGCTGGTTGCAATGTCATGACCGCTACTTCGCGCGGTGACTCGCTCGCGCAATGCGACGTCCGGGTCAACGGCGTGGGCGAGCAGACAAGGCATACCAAAGCAGATGGCCGGCAGCAGGAGGGGAGGCGGGTCTTGGGTGGGGGTTGATTGGGTCGCGCAGGGTGCCAAGTGCATGCCAACATGCTTGTTGGGTCTATTCTTAGACCACCATCGACAGGAGACATTGCCGTCTTATTCGCTGGTGTGTGTGTGATGGGGACGGTGCCGGCGCTTAGAAGTCGTCGTGACAGGCGTGACTTGGCCGCTGGTCCAATGTTGGACGTCCATGTGGGGTCCAAGCAGCAGCTTCCCTCCTCCATCCTTGCACACACTGCGTTTATCCGGCCCAGATAAGCTTAGTGGGGTCTCGAGACAGGGTCCAGAACAAAACAGCTACTATCCCGGTCGACCATGCTGCCAGCTGCCAGCTGCTCGATGCTTGCTCTGCTCGAGTATCTGCTCCGCATGGGGTATCATTTCAGCCCACCTCAGCTCCGGGGGCTCTTCGTCATGCCCACATGCTACCACCGGGGAGAATATTACCCTGCGAGACGACTCTGCTCGGGAATTCTGTCTTCCAGATGCAGTGCAACTCGAGCAAAACCAATCAATCTGTCAGTGTGCACCCGTCTCACCCATCAAAAGGAGCCAAGAGTGTCTGGTAGAGTGTCAGCTTCACAAAACGTCGTGGGCCGTCCCGCCCAGCGGGAAACCTGGTACCGTAGCATCGCATCTGTCGATTGCCTATCTGCCCTGCCCTGGAAACATGCTCGTTACCATCCATGGGTTAATATATAGCCACGGAACGCTCCTCTCCCGCTGCACGATGCCTCCCTAGCCCTTGACCTCATCGCTTCCAGAAACCCACTGTATGTACGTCTGTCTGTACGGATCGGCGACTTGCCCCAACTGCCTCCATACGCACCGTCTGTGCGGCAAGTTGCTATTTGTGGGTGCAGATCAGCCACTGTTTTTCTTTTGCGGGACTCGACGAGGACATCGACCTCATTGACAGCTCGCCCGACCAGAGATGCTAGGGCTGGTCGCCTCAACGGGCCACCGTCCACAACAAGCTCGTGGGGTCATCGCATGGACCACCCCGTCCCCAAAATAGACCAACAAATTAAACATCACAGTACACGGTGCATGTGCACCTCCGAAGACACCTTACCCAGCGAGGTCCACGGCCAACGCCCGAAGGAACAGCATGGTTGGCTCCTTACCAACTTGACGGCTCCATCAGCGGTTCGATAACCTGGGCCGATGCCAACCATGGAGGACGCAGTGACGAACCTTGATAAGAGGGCAAACGGGGTCGCGTCACGCACCAGTCAAAGCGGGCGTTGCAGCTAAGCATTTGGTGCAATTTGCCCCGTGCGTCTGTCACCAGCAAGCAGCGTTACCGGCAGCGTGGACCCGATCGCCCGGTGGCCCGGGCCATACGCTTGCCTGTTGGGGCGTTTCTTTATATAGAACAGCTGTGGGTGTTGGGGGCAGCACAACAGGCACTCCTTGTGACTAGGCGATATTTTAATTACACCACATTTTGGGGGGCGAGAGAACACATGTGCCAGTCTCCAGGTCACCGGCTCCTGATGGGCTGCTGGAAAGGTCCACCAAACGACCCGTGTTTGGTAATCTGTTCCATTGTTAGGATTTGAGACGAGCAGAAAGAAGCCCGTGTTGAGGAGCTGCGTCGGCCGTGGTCATATTTGCAGCCATAAATGCGCCTTCCGTCTAATTTACATTCCAGCTTCCGTCTGACCGCATGTGGATGCTCTCTTTCTGTCTTTTTTAAGCTTCCACAGGTGAAGAAAGATGCGATGGAAGAACAAACACTACCTGCCACCAATTGGTGGAGTGACATCAAGCAGCTGCAGGATTCACATGCCTGAAAATCTGGACAATGCAGGGCGTGATCTCATCGAGGGTCCTCTTCTAACACAAAGAAGGACTTGTCCAGCATTGCAAACAAACATATGGTGACCTCCAATCACGTGCTGGGCCCCATTCACGTCGGCTCAAGGCTCCTCGCAGATGTTGAAATGGATCAACCTGGGTGATGAGCTGCCAACTAGCTCAGACACTTATTTCTTGCTGAAACACCATGTTGGCGAGAACCCTTGGAAACCCCCAACCAGGCGGTCAAATATGAGCATACTATTGACCATATGTTCAAATATGAGGCTGCCATGTACAGGTCTTTGCTGAGTAATGGAAAAAGATCCTCAGGAAGCATTCCCACGGACTACGGAAAGGTCGCTGTGTGTTCATCACCCTGTGGGGGCATGCAAAGTATATGTTCAATGACAAAAGACTGTATTGTGTGTTCTGATCTCCGCCTTATCCGCCCTATCCGCCCGAGCTTTGCGAGCCTTTGCAGAATTCAGTGGCCTGCTTAAGCATCGCTGTCATAGCTATCAGCGCTCTCGTCGCTGTCGTAGCCCTCGTCACTGTCGTAGCTGTCATCGCTCTCGTCGCTCTCGTCGCTCTCGTGGCCGTCGTGGCCGTCGTGGCCGTCTTCGCTTTCGTCGGGAAAGTGCCAGCACACAATCACCCATCCGGGGCCATCATCAAAAATCTGCTGAAGCTCCACATCATCAATGCCGTGGAGATGCCTAGAGCGACGTCTCTCATCCTCGTAGATGTAATCATAGCTGCCGAAGACGGGGTCTGTTGCGTTCTCGTCTCCATCATGATTCTGACGAATGAATACCTAGATCAGGGCCACAATCATGCTGGTGAGCTCCGCAACGGTTATGCCCGCCCGGCCTTCCGGAAACGAGAGGGTTTCATCCTGCATGCCTGTTATATATGGGCCTGATGCCATGTAAACATTGGTTCTAAGGTGATGAACCTTGTCTAAGCACAGGAAAATCAGTTTGCTTACCGCAGGTGATGTTCTCGTGAGTCTGGCCATTGGCCGTGATGCCACCACACTGGTTGTGGAGGGCCCAGACATCGAGGAAGAAAGGGACGTCGTTTTTGCGGCCAATGCCACCGCTGTCAGTGGCGGTCTTTGCCCTGGCCCGGATGCGTTTGGTTGCGTAGGGCATGTTGCCGTCAGTGCAGTTAGTCGCAATTGATGAGCTGCTTTGACTGTCTTTGGTGTTTGTCTTTGGTGTTGCGGGATGGGAGTGGACCACTTCTACGCGTCAAGAAGGTGTGTGGAAGATTGGGAGGTTGAAAGGTTTAGATGCATCAGTTGCGCCTGCAGAACAGGTATAAAAGCTGCCCTGATTTCGTCTGTGAATGGGAACGAGGCTAGTCCGTGGGGGACGGGCTGGGATGGGGATCACAGCCTGGCCACACACGGCTGGCCTCAGTCCTGTAGCGGACACTATCGTCTTTACAGGGAATTATGGGTCACTGGAGCACTATTCTTGGTGACTTCACTCCTCTGGCACATTAGAACTAGCACATTACAGCTCAGATGAGACGCCAGCTGATTGCCAGTGGTCTCCAGCAGCCACAACATTATCAATGTGAGGCCTGCCCTTGCCAGTCAGCGCCAACAAGGGAGGATATTTTACAGTTCATCGTGGGTGATGCACAATGAACTACTGAAGACAAGGAAAGGTACAGCCTCACGATGAATGAAGTTATCTTCGGATCCCTCTTCTTCACCGACTGCCCGTGGTTTTGGGCTTGCGGCGAGTCTACAGTGGCTCTCTAAGTTCTGTCTATCTAGCATATTTCAAGTTGGTACCTAGGTACCCTGGAGCATGCAAATCATCTTTGTCTTCATCCTCCTCCAGTTGTGTTAACTGCCATTCGAGCTCTACTTTATCTGACCCCCACAGCTGGTCATATCTATAATGCAGCTGGACTTTTTGAATTCTTTTCTCGTTTGTGAAATTTGTGAGTTCCTGTAGAGCCGCACCATCTTGTCCTCAGGTCTTCCCCAAAGAAGATTGGGACAAGTCATTCATCCTTATGTGACGCCCAGCATTGCCAGTTTTAGACTGAATCTGGGAGCTTTGCGGAACGATGGCTGCAAAATTACAATGATATTTGGTTACCACTACTGATTATAGAAGTAAATTGATGATTATTTCAGATAAAATCATTGCTCCTGGAGGTTGGCTGCTGGGGCGATCTATGTGACCACCATCTCCTACCTAGACATTCGATCGAAACCGAAGATTATGAGCTCACCGGTAGGGCATTTGAGTCTTGAATGTTTACAATAATACATGAACTTGGTGTAATAAAGCTGAGTAGTGCCTGAATGCACGTCTGGGCTCACTCTGTGCTGTCCAGGTCCGCATGGCCATGATTCAAGACAAACTTGATGCAAACCTCGTGTCGAATGGGACGGGTCGGATGAGCCACAACAAATTAATTTCGCCCCTGGCAGTAAGAAAATCATCACACTAGCTTCTCCAAACCCATCCGTGGTCTCTGTCCACTTGAGTAAGAAAGCAGACAGATTTCCCAAAGGGCATAAACTTCCAAGTTTGGGAGCAGAAATTGACCACACCCGGCATACGTGTATTCAAAGCAGTGGATGCCTGAGAGCACTTTCCATGGGTGTACATTTTGATTACTCGAGAACACAAGATTGTCCATGGCATCCAGAGCATCCCAGATGATCCTCATCTTTGGCAAAGTAACGTGGCCGGCCCCCATTCCGACCACCCCCCCCCCCATTCCGACCGCCCCACAATCGCGTCACGCGCATGCACGCGTCTGTACCCACCTATAAACACTCCTCGTTTTCTCGATGAGTAAATTTTCTCTGATCACCAAACTTCTTCCGTATGTCAATTGAATCATCATGAAGCAATAATCTGAGACAGAGCTGGAAACAGCAATCCTAGCTCTCAGGGCTGGAATATCTATTCGACGGGCCTCAAGGACCTGGCATATCCCCCGGACTACACTTCGTGATCGCGTCAACGGCGGTATTAACCATCACGATGCTTCACTCGCTCAGAAGCTTCTATCTGAATTTCAAGAGGATGTATTGATACAATTTATTATCAATCAAAGTCACTTAGGCGTCGCCCTGACCCGTTTTGATCTGCAGGGTCTGGCGGCTCGTCTAGCCTTCCCAACTTCAGGACACTCTCCTCTCGGACAGAGTTGGCTGAGGTCCTTCCTCTGCCGTTATTCGGAGCTTCGATTGTGAAAGAATCAACGCGTCGAAGCGCTTCGAATTAGAGCAGCTACGAAAAAGAACATCGGCTCGTGGTTTGACCTCATGCAGCTAGATATCGTGAGGGCGATCAAGGCGGGCAACCGTTGGAACGGCGACGAGGGAGGAATGATGGAAGGGCGCTCAGAAGATGCCCTCGTCTTCGGCTATTCGAAGGGTAGCCCCATTGCTCAGAAAGACTATAATCTCCGGGCGTGGACCTCATTCCTAGTGTGCATCAACGCTCTGGGCCGGGTGTTGCTTCCTTTGATTATCTTCAAAGGGAAATCCGTACAACAGCAGTGATTTCCTCAATTTCTTGAGGACTTTGATGGGTGGCAATTCACAGCAACGAAGAAGGGGTGGATAGAGGAGGAAATCGTGACCGAATGGTTGAAGAAAGTGTTCATCCCGAACACCCGCCCGAGCGACCCTAGCGAATGGCGTTTGCTAGTGATCGACGGGCATCACACACACACAACGCTTGATTTTATGTGGGAATGCTTCTCGAATCGCATATACATAGTGTTTTTGCCGGCACATACAACACACGTATTGCAGCCTCTGGATGTTGCTCTTTTCCGGCCGCTGAAGCAAGCCTTCCGGAAGAGATTGCATGCTCTTGGGCAATACGATTCCTCAACCGTGATGGCTAAACGAAAATTTCTTTATTGCTATCACAAGGCTCGAATAGAGGCATTTACAGTGGAAAACATTCGTTCTGGGTGGCGGGCGACGGGTCTTTGGCCGGTCTCTAAGCTCAGGGGACTTAGAAGCAAGTACATCTTAGAAAACCGCCATAGCCAGGTCGAAAACACCAACTCTGGCACTGGTAATGGCTTTATTGATGCAAACGGAGGAGAACGGTCTATTTCTCGGCCGCAGGGGATCAATTTTCGTACTCCTACGCAGTCCCGAGAATTGCGGGAGCTGGTGCACGTTTATGAGACCCAGAAACACTCGAGCCCCACACAACGACAACTCCTCAGAAAAATTATCAAAGCGTATGACGATAAAGAGTATTGTCTGATGATGTCCTCAAAGAAAAACAAGGAGCTAGAGAGCCAATTGGAGGCCAGCAGGAAGGTCAAGAGGAGGAAGGTCACAACCGACCCTAATGAGATCTTTGCAGACATTAAGGCAATCAGGAAAGCTCAGATTGAGGCCGGAGCAGTATCTCCGGAAAGCGACGATTCTGAAAATTTCCCAACAACAACGGCAGAAGGGTCGTGCATCGTGGTGGGCGGAAATCGACGTCGGGAATAGCTTCATGGTCGTGGCGTGGGGCGGTCGGAATGGGGGGGTGATCGGAATGGGGGCCGGCCACGTTATGCGTTGATGTAGCAGCATAAGCACCCACCCATCTGCTACCCAGAACCAAATCAAGAATATATTTGATTTAAAATAACAAATCACGTTAGGAGCCATCATCTCGCTGCTATTACACCAATTCATCCATTCAAGATTTATCTCAAGCTCTATACCCTGAGTATTCCCCACTGTCTCGTGCGTCTTTCCATCATTCTTCCTTGTCCTGCGCCTTATCATTTGCTCCTGAATTATGGCCCCGAGAAGGGTTGAGTGCCTAGGGACCTAGGTAGCTTTTCTATCTTCTATCATTTTCCATGACTCTCTCCAGGCTACAAGAAACACTGAAAGCTGGTATCAGGCTATTAAGCCTACCTAATATTTACTGTTATTGTCACATTTGAGTCCACCATCACAATGACACACAACCACGAAACGATTTTGTGGATCGTGGAAGATTTGCCCTGGTGTTCAATCCACTGAGCAGCCCTTAGCGTATTGCATTTCAGCCTAGGTGAAGTACTCATTTCGGGGGAAGCTGGATCAAAGTTACATTGGCGAATAGTTATTGATTTGCTGTGAACAACAGTGGTGAATGCCCCACGATACCAGGCCCCCTGCGGTGCATTCAGTTGACCTTGCACATCTCGAAATTAGGCTTTGTGATCCATACTTGCAGTTACTCATTGGGGATGTCACCGTTAAACGGGCCAGACGTTGTCCTCGGCAGCAAACGTAAAAGTGGTGCCTTATGGGTCCTCAGTGAATGCGAACAAGGTCCAACCCCCGTACCTAATGGCATTCACTCGAACTAGACAGGCCTTCTTAAAAGCCAGCGAGCCCTTCCACGGCCTTCTCCAAGACCTGGAAAACTCAAGACTGCCGGTGGTCATACTCATTACTGCACATGATCCAGGCTGGTCGATATCTGGACGAGACCTCGGGACTACCAAATCATCTCCCCTTCTGCCATCACACCGAACAATCCTCAAGGTATTCTCTAATACACCCATCATCATTGATTGACGCACTCCGACTGATAAGGTCCTCAACTTAGCAGCTTAGGAAAATGTCATTCCCTCGATTCCAGCAGCTCCCACGTGAGCTTCGCCTGCAAGTCTGGGAATGTGCCCTTGACGAAGTAATCTATATGAATAGCCTCTTGACCCACAGCCAGAAACCAGTCTGTCGCATCACCGCGCCCAATGTCTTCGGCGGTCCAACCAAGCTGTACACGCCTCAGGACCTCGCCGTAGGTAATGTCTGCCGCGAGTCAAGGAATGCGCTCCTCAGCCTCGGTCGACTGAGTTGATCTCGCGAATACGTTACTGCGACGGATGCGGTTTTTATTGACGACTACCATACCTGGGCCCAGCTTAGTCAAAGCTCTCTGGGCCAGGTCCAACACATCACCATCTCTGCCGACTTCTGCTACGACATGCTGAAGGTCCAAGGCCCATTGCCGCTGCCTTTTGACCTTGACCGGCTGGACTGGCCGAAGCTGGTGAGGAGAAGCTTCGATGTGAGCCCAAAGGCCAACTTCTTCGACCATGTCATGATATGCTGCCCAGCTCTCGAGACCATCACGGTCGTCATTCCGCCACTCGAGAAGAACATGCCACATTACGCCGACCACTTCCCTCAACTGATACGTCCTGTCTTTTTACGAACCGTGCCCCACTCGGAGATACAGAGGGTTCGCATCACAGGGCCCCATACCTACAAGACATGGTTGAGAGGATCGGCCAACGCCAAGCGCCAATGCCTCGGGGCATTCATTAAAGACGTCAACGAAGTGTGGGAGAATGATGCTGACAGGTGACTTGACGACGGCGACAAGCGCCGAGGCATCACGTTGCAGGCCGGGGTTCTCCAGTACCTCGATGGACCATTCGCTGGCGATATGAGGCTATCTTCGGTCTACAAAGCGACATGAGCGAAGCGGAAGTGGCAGCTTGAGGATCTGGATGGCTTATTGCTTGAGTCTATCTACAAAATCCGCGCATTTCTAGTACGACTTGAACTTTTACTTCCTTGTATTTCTGCAGCGCCAACCTCAGGAAGTGGGGGTTCGGACATGGGCAATTGGGACGGAATGCAAAGCGCGAGATGACATGCAGATGGATGAACCTTGACAGGCTCGTGTTGTATGAAAACATCACCTCGGTTTTCACGGGCTGGATGCGGAAGTATGTGTGAGAGGGTGGGGGTTGATTGGTACTTGGTAGGCTCGGTTGATTGCAGACAATGGCTGGACTTGTGGTGGCGTGGGCAACGAAACGGGAGCTAGTTAGTTTCGTCTTTAATCAGGTCACAGTGCTTTTTTTTTTTAAAAAAAAAAAAAAGCCTGGGGGCGGTTCCATTATATAATAATAGGCGCTCTAAAACCCGGTACTAAATATAAACATAACATGAATAATAATATATTCAAATAACGTGGTTTACCAGGTGCCCGGCAGTATCAGGTGCCCGGCAGTTCTCCCAACTTCACCCAACTTCAGCCAACCCCAACACCCCCCAGGGCTAAATAATCAATAAAAGTTGGCACCAATTGGTGCCAACTACACTTCATTGCTTATTTCCAATTTATTTTATTATTTTTGAGTGGTTGGTTATGGTACAGGGTAGCCTGCACTGGTCAAGGTTTGTATGAGCCAGGCTGTTTTGGGTACCGGTATAAATCGCATCCCCATTTTCCGCGTTAGTCTCGCATCACTCCTCCTACTCAAATATTCAACGCGTCAGAAATCAATAACTATTACGTACCCTAACTCTAAAGAAGGAAAATATTTCTGGCTATTCAGGCCATTCAAAATTCTAAAAAGAACGATACGAAACCTATGAAAGTAGCAACAACTGCACGGATTTTCAATATTCCTAGATCTACGCTACAGGACAGGATGAACCATCAACGTACACGCGAAGAATCACGCGTCTATAAACATAAACTTGACCCAATTGAAGAGCAAACGCTTGTTCAATATGTTATTGATCAAGATGTCCGAGGACTTCCCCTACGACTTCCTGGTGTGGAAGATATGGCGAACCTCTTGCTGGCATCTCGAGATAGCAAGCCTGTGGGCAAGCACTGGGCTCGACGCTTTGTAGATCTAAAACCCAGCTTGAAGAACCAAGTTCAATCGTCCCTGTGACTATCAGAGGGCCCTCTGTGAAGATCCAGAGGTTATTGGGAACTGGTTTAGGCTCCTCCGCAATATGATGGCCAAGTACAGGATCATTAACGACAACCTCTACAACTTCGATGAGACTGGCTTTATGATAGGCATTATCACCGCGTGAATGGTGGTTACACACGTCAATAAGTGTGGAAAGGCTAAATCTGTTCAGCCTGGCAACCGGGAATGGGCAACAGCTATTGAATGCATCAATGCAAACGGCTGCAGTATCCCGCCCTTCGTTATCGTTCAGGGCGCGCTGTCACCTTGCAAGCTGGACCACAGAGTCAGGTTTTCCCAGCTCTTGGGTAATTAAGCCTACTCTAAATGGATGTACGGATAACGAGACTGGCCTTGAATGGATTCGGCACTTTAACAAGCATACGAAACCCAAGAGAGATGCGGATCACCGGATGTTGATACTTGATGGCCATGAGAGCCATATGTCAGCCGAGTTCAACCAATACTGCAAGGAGAACAAGATTATCTCTATCAGTATGCCGCCACAGTCTTTTCATCTGGTCCAGCCACTAGATGTTGGGTTATATTCGCCACTGAAGCGTGCATATGGCGATCAAATCAACCTCTTTATCCGGGCTTCCATCAACCAAATCACCAAGTCCGGGTTCTCTATCGCGTTCAAGGCAGCCCACGAGAAGACCTTCACGGAGGACAATATCAAGGCTGCATTTATAGGAGCTGGAACTCTACCGTAGGACCCGGATTCTGTTATTTCTAAGCTTAATGTTCGCCTAAAAACTCCGCTACCATCTATCCCTACTTCTCCCCAGCAATGGGAGTCTCAAACACCCTCCAACGCTCAGCAAACTATCAAGCAATCGAGTTTTATCAAAGACAGGATCTCCGCCCATCAGGGTAGCTCCCCTACACCAACTATGGAGGCTATTGATCGGATGGCGAAGGGAGCATAGGCGATGGCAAACTCGATCACGCTTATAAGCGAGCAGATCCGCGCACTTCAAGAGGCCAATACAGCACTCGCCAAACGCCGGAGGGCCAAACGGACTCGAGTACAGCTTGGAGGGGCACTTAGTATTGAAGATTCCCAAGCAATAATCAAAGAAAAGCAGAAGGGGAATAATCGAAGAAAAGGAAAAGGGGAAGCGGCCAGCTGGTGAAATCACTGGTAGTGCTGATGATGAGGTCCGGGCCGGACCGAGCAAACGACACTGTAGCAACTGCGGCGGCGCTGGGCATTATACAACAAGAAAGATAAGGAAGAGTCTGATTAATCAGATTCTGACTGTATTATAGCGAACCCAGCCTAGTTGGTACTAATTGGTGCGAATATATGTGTGTTGGTGGTGCGCAGCGGACCGCGATTTTAAAGGTAAAGTTGGCACTACTTGGTGCGAAGTATAGTTTTCCCACTAAAAGTCAGCCGGTTTAGACTAGTACTATACCCACGCCAACCCCTCTAAATTGACATGATTAGGTAGAAGTAAGGAATTTAGACCATTTGGCACCAATTGGTGCTAACTTTCATTGATTATTTAGCCCTGGGGGGGGGGGGGGGGCGCTGGGGCTGGGTGAAGTTGGGTGAAGTCGGGAAAACTGCCGAGGACCTGATACTGCCGGCCACCTGGTAAACCACGTTATATTAATTTATTACTAAGGAAATAATAAGAACTTTGTAATAAAGCGAATTGAAACCAATTAAAGTCGTGTATAAATTATCAAAACAAGTAATAAGACCAACTTATACTAGTGAATAGTTATATAATGAGAAGCAAACTGGCCTCTCAATTACAAAAATATGAAATCCCAGCGAAGCCTTCCGTGATTCTTTTTTATATAATAATATATGTTTATGTATCTTCTTAAATGCTCTCTGAAAAAAAAAATAAGAAAGTTTAGAAGTTAAGCCCTCTTAGTAGTAAGTACTTATCTGAGATGAAACCAAATATATAGTTAAACTTAAATGGAAAGTTTAAAATAGTGAGATTCGAGGAATCCTATTGTTATGAACCAACATGTTGGCACCCAAGGGACCCATTTTGATAGCCCAGGCAAACAGAATCAGATGCCACGATGCAACCCCGCAGGCACTTGGCGGCGAAATCAGCAAAGCATGTCAGAGGTCAGGGTTAGGGCCAAGGACCCACTGACCAGGGTGGACCGACTGGACCGACGAGCGGTCCAGTCGACTACAGGGGTGGATCGCACAAATCGACGAGCGGTCCATACGGTCCATCAAGGACGGATGAAGAGTCGGAACATATAACGACAGCTTTCATAGAACAGACTCTTCAGTCGTCAATCTAAGTATTGAGTCCAACAACTGGATAGCCTCACAGCTAGTGATCATTGCCGCTTCGACAAGGAACAGTGTCTTCGTATTACGGACAGTCAAGTATCACCTCTACGCCGCTCTGCTAACATAAACCCTACAGGTTACCTACTAAGCCCTACAAAGGTTTGGTGTGATCATTACACCATAACTGAAAATTTTCAAAACAAAATTTTGTATTTTTGAAATAAAAGAAGGTAAATGTTTTTTAAATTTAAAAGTATATTTAAATTACTTATTTTTATATTAAGATTTAAAGTGTGTTTTATATTAAGCGAAGTATTTTATTTTCATTTTAGGGATTTAGAACATTCAAGAATAAACTTTCTAGATAAAGATGATTATGATCATAGAATAATATATAAATTTATTATTAATTTTATATATAAACTCCGAATTAAAGAGTAGTTGAAAATTTTAATGAATAGTGAGTAGATAAAATAATGGAAGAAGATTAAGAGTTTGATCAAATAGTAATATACAATGTGGCCGAAACCAAACGGGAGCTAGGCGCCGCACACAATGCACATCCAGGCACGAATTGGAGGCTCAGTGCCAGGGTGTTTGATGTGAGACATCCGGATACACGGAATAGTTCCGTCTATACAACCTGACGAAATGACATACGTACATTCCTCCCTCTCATCGTACATTCCACTGCCCGACTGCCTCGAACAACCGGCCACTGAGTGCTTGACACAGACAGACAAGGATGCAAACAATGCCAGAAACCTTCGAGTCGAGTGCGCATGTCGAATCCGCACGGTGAATGCATTGTGTGCTGTTTGCACATTGACCCTGCACCCAGCACCCTCGCTCTCTCTATTGTACTGCAGCCTGTGTATAGCCTGAACCAGACGTCACCCGCATTGGCCAATTGGTGGGGTCCAGCATGCACATGTATCAACGGACGGACGCTTCCGGACCCTGTCCCTTGTTCCCCGTCACTCGCTAGGCTTAAAACGGCGAGCTTCAGGCCGATCAGGGTCGCGATGCCCTTGTGTTTTGATACGCGACCGCATCCAGGACATCTCTAAGCTCCCACCTCCCAGCACCCATTTCCCAACCTTGTGACCACACTTTACTCCCTTTCTTTCAGCGACCAGATTATGCGACGAAGACCAGTGTTCTCAACGGACCACACGTAATACACGGCCAAACAATACCATCTATCAGTCACCCATTTCCTCCTGGCAAAGACGACCTACCAACCACCCAGGTACATACACGCCATGCCACCAAAGAAGGCTGTGCCCAGGGCGGGCGAGGGCAGCACTTCTGCCGATCCTCCCGCAAGGAAACCAACTGCCAAGGCCACAGCCCCAAAGTTGAAGCCCAAGAAGGCCATCCCAAAATCCTCAACTGCGGACAATGCCGCCGCCGTGGAGCAGACCACCAAGACACCCGCCAAGAAGGCAAAGAAGAAAGACGCTACTGCGAAGCCCGCAGCATCCTCCGCCAGCAAGGCCAAAACACCGCGCCCGGGTCGCCCTGCGTTGCCGGGCGAGACGCCACCCACCAAGAAGGAGCTGAAGAAAGCAGCCAGCGCGAAGGCCACGTCGTCTGCCAAGACACCACAGCAACGCGCCAACACTTCCAAAAAGCGCACGTTGTCTGCTCTTGAGGAGGATGAGGACGAGGACGAGGAAGAACCCGTCGCCACCAAGTCTGCAACGAAGAAGATAAGGACGGAGCCCAGCAAGCCGGCGAAGAAGCGGAAGGCTACAGCCGAACCCAGCCAGAGACCCAAAAAGGTCGCGAAAGTAGAAGAAGAAGAAGAAGAAGAGCAAGCGGTCGATCCCGTTGATGGCTTCAACCCTAGGCTCAAAAAGACTGCCAGTCACCCTGCCCCTGCCAGCAGCAAGGCGCGCACCCCGAAACCTTCGGCATCGAAAGCCGCTTCCGCTGCTGGCTCGACTGGTCGGGGTCGCCCGCCCAAGGCATCCAAGGCGCAGGCGGACAAGAAGTCGCCGGCCTCCAAGGTCAAGAAAGAGAAGAAGGCACCGGTTGCCAAGGGTAAGAAGACACAGGATGCGAAGCTGCAGCTTGGGTTTCAGATCAACTTTGCACCAATCCAGCCTCTCGACATCTTCATCTTTGGCGCTGGCGAGTCTGGCGAGCTTGGCCTAGGTAACCAGAAGATCGACGGAAAGAGGCCCGTCAACGTAAAGCGCCCCCGGCTTCATCCTCTCCTGTCTGCCGAGTCCGTTGGTGTCGTCCAAGTTGCCTGCGGGGGAATGCACTCTGTGGCCCTCACCAAGGACAACAAAATCCTCACCTGGGGCGTCAATGACCAGGGCGCACTCGGTCGCAACACTGAGTGGGATGGCGGCCTTCGTGATGCCGACGCCGAGGACGAGGACGATGAATATGGCTTCAAGGCGTTGAACCCTCTCGAGTGCACCCCTGCCGAGGTCAGCGCAAGGCTCATTGCTAACGGCACCAAGTTCGTCAAGGTCGTTGCAAGCGACAGCGCCTCGTTTGCCTTGACCGAGGACGGTCGTCTCTATGGATGGGGCACTTTCCGCGTAAGTCATTGACACTTCCCTCTTTGTTCGACATATTCGCTTACACCATACAGTCATCCGATGGCATTCTGGGCTTCTCCAAGGATGTTCTGGTCCAGACCGAGCCAAAACTCCTTCCGGAATCCAAGAATATTGTGGACGTCGCCGCCGGCAACAACCACGTGATGACCCTTGACAGTAAGGGCAAGGTTGAGACGTGGGGTGCTCCTGAGATGAACCAGCTTGGTCGCCGCGTTGTCCAGCGCGACATGAAGGCCTCTGCCCTGCGACCTGGCGGCGTCTTATTCAAGCGCGGCGTCAAGATCGTCAAGATCGCCTGCGGCTCCTACCACAGCTTTGCCATCGACGACCTTGGCCGTCTCTACGCGTGGGGCCTGAACAACTACGGAGAGCTTGGCCTTGACGAGAACGTGGGCGAGGACTCGGCCGCCGTCCTTGAGCCCACACTTATCCAGTCCCTTGAGGACTACGGCATCGCACAGGTCGCCGGCGGCGAGCACCACTCCGTCGCCTGCACCGAGGACGGCAAGCTCCTGGTCTGGGGCCGCATCGACGGCAAGCAGACCGGCCTGACAGCGGACAAGTTCAACAGCGACAATGCCATCCATGACGAACACGACAAGCCCCGCATCCTGACGGTCCCCACGGTCCACGAGGGCTTCCCATACGTCGAGTCCGTCGCCTGCGGGACGGACAACTCGTTTGCCATCACCCAGGACGGCAAGGCCTACTCCTGGGGCTTCTCTGCCGGCTACCAGACCGGCCAGGGCGAGCAGGATGACGACGTCGAGGTCCCCACACTGATCGACAACACAGCTGTGCACGGCAGGAAGATATTGTCTGCCGGGGCTGGAGGGCATTTCTCAGTGCTGACAAGCGTTCACCAGAATGCCTAAGGCGCTCCATACTATTTCTATTCTGACTATGCGCCTATCTTTGGCGTCATTTTGAAAGTGCGGGAGGGCGTCTTATCATTTGGACACTTAGTGGTCTTTTTATTCTAATGGAAGCAAGGCAATGTCTAGTTTCTTTCGCATTGTATGAGTGTCTGGCGGCAGGAAAAAGCAGTTGACCTAAGTTCAGGGTATTGGGTATCTGCGTCTCAAATCTGACGCAAGGCATGGTATTAGTTCGACGGACCAGATTTGACAGCCACATTTGATGGTGAATGGACGGAAGGCAAGGGATCAAAGGATCGGACGAGAGGATTCACGGTGTTCAGGTGTGCATTTGATGAACCATGGTCAACTTTGGGGCCAGGTAAGGCTACTGCTGTCTAGGATACAACTTGGAAAAATGGGACAGCTCATGAGACGCCACCGCCAGCCACGATCTTTGCCATGTTCCCACTGCCTCCTAATGTGCGTGTTAGTATACCTATTACAAAAGCGGAGTAAAAAAATGTATAGGAGTTGAGTAATGTCAGAGGGCCCAAGGCTGGTACTTACGACTAGAGAAAATGCTCATGATGCCAAAGCCGACGTAGAAGAGGGCCAGGGATACGCCACAAGGCCTCTCATACCGCGCATCCGCCCCACAGCGCAGAAGATGCCCGATGCGCTGTACGTGCACCACATAATGGCGGCGGAGGTCATGACGATGCCCAGTGGCGTGTCCATGGGCATGACGATCCCGAGCAGGCTGGTCGCGGTCAGGGGCAGCAGGCAGTAGCCCAGGACAGAGGCGCTGCGGAAGTAGGTCAGGGTCGAGGACAACTCGTTGGGGTGGTGGCCGTGTGCGGATGGAGGCTGGCCCGGGTTGTGGGAGCCGTAGGGGGCGGCCTGGGGGCGCCGACGTCGCCGCCATCCTCTAGGGGCGTCATGAGCGAGATGATGAAGTGCAGCGATATCGAGCCCAAGGCGGCGAGGCCGTAGATGTAGCCGAAGTGCAGGTTGCCCGAGAAAAGGAGGAAGAAGCCGAAGAGCCCCGCGAACAGGATCGGCCCGCCCAAGTCGCTATCGTCCATTAGGTGCTGGTCGATGCGGCGGAAGGGGTTGAGCACGGCGAGTGTCTGCGGGTGAAGAGGGAGACATGTTAGTAAAGTTGTCATGGATTTTCAGTCTCAGCACCGCCCCATTGCCTCGAAAAGGCGAGAGAAGACACCTGGAACGCACCTTGGCCTGTATGTGTGAGAAGTTGACGCCCAGCTCCTCGAGCAGCGGCGGCTCGCCCTCGTAGCCTTCTGTCGAGAACGCAGCGATCCAGCCCGTCCTCAATCCACCCTGCTCCCCCATGCGCCCAGATACACCAGCCGCAGGCGCGCCAAAGCCGTAGTTAGCGGCGCCGGCGGGTGCACCATAGCCGTACGAGGCCTGTGAGGGTGCTGCGTGGCCCGAGGCGTCGGTGGGTGCGTATTGTGACGGATAGAACTGGAGGTTCTGAGCGGACTGCGGGGCGTAGGCTGGGTTGCCCTGGGGCTGGGCCCCGTAGCCGAACTGGGACATTTTAGTCTTTCTTTTGAGACGGGCTGGCGATGCTGGCCGGAGGAATTGAGAGACGCGAAGCTATATTGATGTGCGCTCGAGTGGGACAATGGGTTCCCTGGTCGTGTGTAGGGGTTGCTATTTCAAGGAGAGGTCAATGGCTGGGCTGTTGCAGTAAAGACAGTGCCGTAGAGCGGGCGCGGGTGGTAGCAGTCGGATGAGGTCGTGCTGCGAGGTCGACGTTGTTGTGGTTGGAGGAGCAAATGCGAGATGATGAGATGATGCAGGCTTCCAAAATGCCCCTTGCTCGTCAGGGCCAGCTGGCTTTGGCGGGCATGGACAGCTGTTCCTTGTTCCCCCAGGCCAGGCAGGGCCAGTACCGGAACCAGGCAGGAATGACAAGGTGCAGCAAGGAGCTCAAGCTGGCAGGGCTGGGCAGGGCTGGGCCGCGGGCTGGCAAATCGACCGCCCCGCGGCAGGCAAGGCTCCGACCAAGTTCAATCGACGGCCCGATGATCGGCAAAATTTCCACTCCCTGTCGCCTCCGGACTAACCCAGCGAGAGAGCTTCGATCCCGTCTCAGTTCCCGTCAGCGAATTTTCCTGAAGCGCGTTCCCGCCGTCCATGACACCACGACCCGCCGCCGCCGCCTTCTGAGTATCGCATCTTGCCCGCATAATCAAGCCCTAGGCCTTGCGACTATCCGAGACACAACGAAGCGGGAGCACTGGTAGCATCGTGGTTTTCCGAGAGATCAGACCAGCGCCGCGCCGGGTCGTCGTTCAAAATGGTGAGCATCGCCCAACTTTGGCTGTCGCAGGATCGCTGGTTCCTATCATGGTCGCTGCACATATCTGTCGAAATCACTGCCGCTGACAGTATTCCTCTCTGCAGGCTTACCGCCTAATCACCCAGGTCATATTCATCGGCAGCCGAGTGGTCGGCCGCGCCTTCGCCGAAGCCTACAAGCAAGCCTCCGCCTCGTCAAGCTACCAAAGGGCACAGCAAAAAGCGGGCAACCCATCGGGCCGCGCCAACCTCTCCTCGGGCATGACGCTCGAGGAGGCCGTCAAGATCCTCAACGTGAAACCGCCGCAAGGCGGCAAGGCCGACATGGAGGAGGTCATGGACCGCTTCAAGCGCCTCTTCGACGCCAACGACCCGCAAAAGGGCGGCAGCTTCTACCTGCAGAGCAAGATCCTGAGGGCGCGCGAGCGCATCGAGGCCGAGATCAAGCCCGCGCAGGAGAATATGGCCCACGAGCAGGAAGTAAAGGAGGGGTGGAAGCCGAATATCTACAAGGACAAATGATAATGGAGATGGGCCTAGGGATGGCTGCTGAGGGACCTAGAGTGGGATGCAGAGGGCCGAGACTTCGCGTCGCCCATCATATCCTGCTCTGAGGAAGTGGCATCTCAACGCTTTCAAGATTTTCACCTCGCGCCCGAGGTTGGCGGCTTCTCTCCCATCAGCGGCGATTCCGGCCACACTTCGACCCAAAATCTCCACCGGAAAGGGGTGCTAAGAAGGACATTTCGGAGGCGGATCCAGGCGCACCTGCGCTTCCCAATTCTCCGCGCCAGGCGGATGCCCCCGCTGGGCATATGCTGCATATACCACACATCTTCACTCGACATTGCAAGGCGTTTATATGGGTGTGGGTTTTCGGCGCGTGCGATGGGGCCAGCTTTGTCGGCCCCCAGGACAAGACGGTTGTGCTGTCCATGTGTCATAGATTCTTGTGTATATTACGAGTCCTCGAGAGGCGGTTACAAGAGAGGCACTTTGAAATTGAGGCATCATCAGGTGGCGCATCAAAATCATGCAACTTATACTCGCCAGGCGGTACCTGACCCCCCGAGACTTCAAACCCGAGATCATCCAGCGATCCCAACTGGGTGATCCCAAGAGCATGGAGGGCAAAACGCCTATGCTAACAAAACCCGCGACCAATCCGTACTCTCAATAGCTCCTAAGCATAAATGGTGTCCCGAGGTGTGAGCTGGCCTCGAGTGTGAGCTAGCCTTGATTACATGTGAATTGGGTTGGGTGGTATTTTTCAACTGGCTATAGATATGGTGCGAATCACAGAGCGGTGTACTTCCGTTCAATGGGTGCGCTTCGCCGACTTCAGCTTCAGATGATTCCTCAGGTGTCAACTTGGTAACAATTTGGACCCAGGGTTTGAGCCGCGTGCAGAGAGAGACGACTCCCTACGGCCCTGTCGAGACGATGGGCGGCGTCAGCACGTCGCCCTTCCTGGCCCTCCTACTCGGCCATATTCGTAGGATTCTTGCCTTAGAGAACACCGCCCTCCTCGAAAGTCCCTTGAGAAACTTGACAAGCTCGGAGTCAACAGGTATGTGAGGCTCATCAGTGGTCGCCGGCTGAGAGGTTCTAGCTTCTTCCACATACACCAGCAGCGACTCCTGTTCTTGGTTGACAATCTGGGGCCCGTGGCAAGTAACCTGATCTTGGATGAAATATCGGAGCTGCATGGATGCGGCGAAGGACAAGAAGGTCGTCCTCGACCGCGGGCTGAACTCAAAACACAACTTTGACCAGTGCGAAGGGCACCGCCCGCGGTGGATCCTTTGGCACAAGAGACAGGCGTAAGGTGATGCGCTCGCGCTGTTCAACCACCATTTGGCGCCCAGAAATTCGATGTGGCAGCCCATCACCTTGTCCAGCTCAAGTAAAAGTGCTGTGGAGGCTTGCTTCCGTCAGCTGCTCTGCCTCGAGTGCTCGGTACCCAGCGTACAGAGCCATGGATCTAATAATCCCCACTGACAACGTCGTGCTGTCGAATTGGAGTCTTTTAAGCGTATGAATGGCAGAACAGAGTAGTGCGAGAGATGGCTCAAACGATGGGTCTTTCCAGTTCGTGATGTACTGGGACCAAGTGGCTGGTTGGCTGTTTCACAGCCACGCCGCGGTTAGCAACCATATCTCGAGGAAAGGAACTAAAATTATACAACAGAAACTTTCGGCATGAAAGGATAAAAGAGGGTATATGAATCCCAAGGAAAGGTGGAAACAAACCGGAGAAATTCGACTGCTGAGCGGTGGATAAATCGGACTGTTCTTGTTTCCATTCCTTTGGTGTCGAACGTGTCTGGGCCATGTGCAAGCCATGTGTTATCCATAGGCACCACTTCAACGAAGCCCAGACACCGGCTCTGGAGAATTCTCTCCATAGACTCGGTCACCCAGTCTAACTCCTCTGACGGCAGAGGTTCAATTGGGGCTTTTAAGACCTCTTTTTCGTCCAACTCAAATGCATAATGAAGCCCGAACAAGCTTAATTTCCATCTGTCACGAGTGCCATAATAGGCAAGCTCGAGCAATTTTGAGGTCTGGCGCCGATACGAATCCGGAACCCGCTTTAGCATCACCTGATAGAGCTCGTCCAAGTCGGTCGGGAGATCGCGGAGCCGGAGTTGCAAGTCGGCAACGCCATCTCTATTCGCAAGGCCCTCCATGAGGCTCTGTACCACGAGACGGACCCAGAGGAAGACGCCCGCTGAAGCCTCAACAATCTCTTCCATCAAAGCTTGCGTCTCTTCTGGATGAGATTTCAGGAGCCTCTGGATCCGGTAGTCTTGTTGCATTTTGTCGCTCACATAGAAGCTGATATCTTCATGAGTGAGCTGATGGAGCCGCAGCCTTGGACTATTGGCAAAGGCGTCCTCAAAGACAGCCCAGGGACGACTAGAGATGACGGCCTTGACGTTCTCACGCTGGCAGATGGCCTTGAGGATCTCGGCCAGGTCGCTCATCTCGGTGCTCCCAGCATCGTATTCGTCCAGCCCGTCGATCGACAGAAAGAATCGTGCGTCAGGGGAGTGCTGGAAGATCCGATTCAGCGCGACCAGAAGCTCATTGCGGCTTGGTTCGAAGGAGGCTGGCCGCTTTGCTGACAATTGCATCGACTCGAAGCGCTCTGGGAACGCAATTTTGATGCGGTCCGTATCTAGGGCCAGGTTTTGGGATCCGAGATGGGTGAAGAATCTCTGCTCCTCATCGCGCCAGAAAAGAGGGTCGGACTTTCGTTGCGAGGAGCTGATCAGTGTGAGGACCAGAGACCTCAGAAGTCCTATCTCCGACTTTTGCATGTCCGTTCCGAGGTAGTAGAAGTAGAAAGAAGCTTTAAATATTTCGCGTCCACCTGCCCATTCCGCCAGAGCGTCGTCCAATTTCGGGTTCGTGTTGATGTACTTCATTAGGGTGCTCTTCCCAGACCCAGCCTTTCCGGTGATCCAATATATACCACAGCCCTTGGTCACAAAGTGCTCGAAGTCATCCCACGGAACCGTCTTCTCGGTCGGACTGTCTTGTAAAACCCAGTCAAGGGTGCCTTTGTGAGCGGACCAGATTCCTTGCTCTCGTTCCTCCATAGTAGGATACCATAGCGAGCTCCGAAACGCACGATCCATGTTCCAGAGCAGCTTCTTAGAAGTTGGTTCATCTGATATAGTGAGCCGCTTTTCTTCGGCCTCGCCCTTTCCCAAGCTGGCCATGATCTCCTGGTGCCTTCTCGCCGCCTGTTGTTTGCTGTCCAGCTGAGCCAAGAGAATGGCATCGAGACCCACTTGGCTCTCAAGAAATCTCGTGGCTATCTCCCTCGTCTGTGCATCCAAGGCCATGAATGCCTTACTGCTCAAGGTTGACTGCACGTCCAACTTGTCTCTCAGACTGACGACGACCCTGAAATTGAGTTGGTCCCGTAGGCCTTTCAGTCTTTGCTCGGCCTCATCAATCTCTCGCCGCCTCAATATCATGATCCCTGTTTTCTTCATGATGTTCCATATCGCTGTGTCCTTTGGCCGAATCTTATCCATTAGGTCGGAGACTTGTGACGCTGTCGTGATTGTCTTGCATGCGAGTTCGGCGATCTCCGCGTCGGCCGCACTATGCTGAACTTTCTTTTTCACTGAAGGGTCCTCAATTGAATCACGAAGGCGCCCAGCAGTCTTTTGAAGATCTTTGCTTAAAAGAAATAGTTCGCCATGGCGGTTGATGCTTCCTTTTTCATTGATCTGCGTCGCAGTTGAGAGAACCTCGCCGGTAAAACTGATGACAGCGAAAATGTTCGCCACGAGACTCAACGCCGAGATTGGATCCATGGCTAGAATATCATGCGGCCACCCTGACAGGATGGATTCGTTAAGTGTGAGTGAGTCGGCAACACTGTCGGTTCAGGTGGTAACTAGACTTAATTCTCACAACGGCACCAAGCCATGTGTGCAGAAACGAACGCAAGGCTGGTTTCCCTTCTAGCTGGATAGCTTCAGTCTTCCGCGAGGCTCCCAATTAGTCCCTTACGACAGCGTCAGCCCTGGAACGTTGTTTTTTGATGGGTCTTCAGCTTCTTCTCCCACCGAGCTCCGAACGAGGCCGCTGGCTCTCAGGCAACTGATTGATCTCTTGGCCCCGGCCCAGAGTGATACAGGCAACGCAGCCGGTTCCTAAACACCTGCAGCGGAAAATGTTCTGTATTCAATGGTATGTTATATTAGAAGACATGTGAAAACATTCGGTGAGTAGGCGTAGGCACATAGGCACATACTGAAAAAAGACAGCAGCGACAGCTGTGAGGACGCAGCAACAAGATAAGTGGTGTGATCTGACTGCATCCCACTAGTCCTGTGGGCTGTACTTAAATTGTTGCCAATAACTGGGTGGCTGTGCTGCAATATGCATCCATCAGTGAGCTGAAAGGCAGGGGCCGGGACTATGTCCACTTGTGACTCGCTGATGTATCAGGGTGTGTTGCACCAAGCCACAGAACAGTGGTCATGCTGTTAAACGATGGTGGTTTATAGTGAAATGAACGCGATTACAAGGTTCTCTGGGCGATAATTGCACATTTGCCTAGGCAGAGAATCGGAAGCGAAAAGAATAATGCCCTATGGTTCAATCAATGTCACCCGCGCAGGGTGAGCCAGCCGTACTAGTCAGGCTAAAATGAACCTTGAAGATGAGGAAGCAAGAGATTATCTCATATCTTCTTCTCACCCCTTCCTGGGTGGTGTATGCTGGAACCTTCAATTGATGTAATCACAAGTCCCTGGCCTGGACCTCATATTCGAGCTTTCTCTGCCGTCAGCCACGAAAGGCACAGGGAACCAGATATTTAGGTAAAAGAAATGGGATTGATGGCATATTTATGTATTGAATCGAGTCATATCACTGCAGCCTAACTCAGGACAATTTTGCAGGCTTTTTACTTGACACGTTATCCATACTATCTCCTAAGATGACTGCGGCTTTTGCGTACTAGTTGTTCTCAAATGAGAATAGTTGCGTGCTGCAAAGTGTATACGCCAATGTCATGTCAAGGCTTGATAAACGATGCCTAGGTATAGTGATGCATACATGGCAGCGTTAGACGGAACATTAAGCACTCAAGTAGACAAGTCATCTGGAACAAAGGGTCTGGTTGGCGCAAAGACGCCTGGCAGTTGGCTCTTATTATTTGATTATTAAGTCCCTAGGTCAGAGTAGGACCTGCTATCTGCGGGATCGATCAAACCACTCTAATAGCGGTAGTCGGTGGGATTTTGAGACATCTCCTTTGTGTCTCCCTTGGTCTTCCGGGACCCGCAAAGCCCCTTCAGGAAGTTCCACCAAAACAGGACCTCTTCCACAAATTCTTGCAACTTGAGTGTGATGGCAACGACGGCCATGATGATGAAAGCAGCCCAGGACATCCACTTGAGCTTAGAGCTCGACTCCACGGTGATATCGATGACACCGACACCAAGACCAATTACATAAGCGACGAGAGAAATCACGGTCAGGATAACGCTACCCAGCAGGAGGAAGAAGGCAGCGATGGCAGCGATGGCGCCGCACAGGCCGAAAATCTTGGCCGGCACGCGCTCGTGATCCCTGAAGCTCAGGAAGGTGGTGAGGAGCAGGACGAGCAGCAGCACGCAGGTGAAAAAGGCGGCGATGGCGTACATGGCGACGATAGGGATGAAGAGTAGGTTGACGCTCCAGGCGGAGAGCTCGGAGCCGGCCTCATGGACGAGCCGGTCGACCGTGTTGATGGCGCCGTCTACCGGCTCGCGGATGGCGAGCTGCGCGCCCTCGGGCACGTAGAAGACGCCCAGGGCCTTGGCGAGAACGGCGCCGGGCTGGAAGCCGAAGATGGTCCCGTTGTTGCTGGTCTCATTGAAGGACGTCTCCCCGCTGGAGAAGAGGCGGGTGCACGAGATGGAGCCGGAGGCGGCGACGGAAGTCGAGTTGGAGTCGGAGTCGCTCTCTGTCGAGTTCATTGTGGCATTTCCGCTGCAGTATGTCGTCAGGTGAAGTGACATTTTCCTCGGGATGTCGATGTCGTCGAGGGCGCTGGCGGCCTCCTGGAGCCACTTGTTGAGGGCGTCCTGAATGGTGCCGAGGACCTTCTCCATGAGGCCCATGACGGCGTTCTCGAGGTCGTCGAGCTTGTCGCCGATCTCGTCGATGATCTCGTCGGCCTTGGCCTCGGCTGCTGTGGCGACGGCCCCGGCCGCTGACTCAACGGCCGAGGCGGCACCCGAGGCAAAGGATTCGACCGAGTCCGCCGCATCACCTGCCTTGTCTGCGACGTCGCTCACGAAAGACCCGAGGCCCCTTCGAGTCTTGGTGGCCTCGGTGTTGTTCACGAGGGTGATTTGGGGTGGGTTGAAGCGGGCAAAGTTGCTCATATCGATCTGCGATAATGTCAGCGAAGAGGCTCAAATGGTTCGTTACACATTGCTTAGCCGGGACTTACTGTTATGAGGGAAAGATCACTACTCCCATCGCCATGCCTCCCGGCAACGAGAATAATGAGTGTGAGCACCAGGACCGTGATTGTGAGTGCTAGCGTAGTACCGAGCCGGAACATCCTCCAGATAAAGCTTTTTGACCTTTTCGGGGATTGTGAACGAGGATCCCTCTTTTCTGAGTAGGACTCGTGAGTTGAGCTATCTGATTGCCGGCCGTGACGGGGCGGGTAGCCTTGCCCTGGGTGGTCCATATTGATGAAGGTTGATAGACCGGCTATCCAAGTAGGAATGTGTATGTATTAAGAGGTGAGGGTATCAAGAATGGAAGAAAAATAAAGCGTCGCCGAAACGAAATGATCGGTCTTTGCTTGGAAGACTTCAAGTCTGAAGTTGAGAAAATGATCGAGTAAAATGAAGCGAAGTGTGGGTGTATGTGTAGGTGGCAGAGGCGTGTAAGCCTTCAAATATGGGGGAGGAACGGCACGCTCTTTGAAGATGAGCCACCACCAAGCACTGAAACGGGTCGGGTTGTATTTGTAGAATATGCAGGCACGGGACCCCCAAAAGCCCAATAATGGGTTCCCGTGGGGTCCCGAGGCCTCAGGACAAAGACATCAAAGAAGCAGGACAATGGGAAGGGGGAAAGGCGCGGAAGTGCACGAGGTCACCGGTCCATTGGCTGTCGATGCATTGCCGCAGAGTAACAATACGCGCCAACTGGGGTCCTCTCAAGGGTGCGCCAGGGCCCACCCGTCCTGTCGGCCCCACATCTGCAGGCCCTGCAGGCGGCTCTGGGGTCTCGGCCTCACGCCAAACACATTGTGGCCAATAGAACGATTGTTTCTGTTTCAATCCTGCGAGCCGCCCGCCAATCAATCGGCCGAGGTGCCTGACTGTTCGCGCCCACCAATTTGAAACGACAAGAAGACGACGACGACGACGCCGACTCCGACGATATCCAAAGCCCACAACCACCAGATGCTCTCCCCAACCCCAGACATGCAGCTGCCCATGCCAGCTTGCCAGCGGGCAGTGCATATGCAGCCTCAGGTTCAGCATCAGGATCATGGGTGCAGGAAAGGGGGAACCTGCACTTCTGCATGCAGGCATCAAGTTGAAGCTGCAGCTGTACCAGCTGAGCCCAACCCAGAGCCCGACATACTGTCATACATCGCCTCATCCTCTGTGGTGGCACACTTGGGCACAGATGAGGCAATCGGTGGTGTCAAAACCCTATGCATCATCCATTCCCATCTAGGTGTGTGGTACAATGTTACACATGACGCGTTGCTAGCAGTATAATGTGGTCCAGGCCTAAATCAGTCCCACTGCTATTTTACCACCAATACGGCATTATTTCTATGGAAGGTCTTTCTCTCAGCCATTTCTGAAGTGAAATCCTGGTTTGAGGCGAGGACCCTAGGCACACACGGCTCTATCAAAAGGTGAACTGTCATCAAGGTTGTATTCAGCTATATACATGCTTCAGTGGTGCAGACTGCTTTTCCATCTGCTGGACCAGGACAAGGTTCCAGTACCGATGCCGAACAAATAAATCTGTCCATCAGATTTGACGAGTATGTACGCCTAGCTACAAATTAGCCGCGCTTGCTATATACATTAGCATGGGGGTTCCCGTATATCATTATCCCCCCCCCCCCAAAAAAAAGACATCAATATGAACTTCTTCGTTACGACAAACAAAAACCCACACACCACCTCGAGCTCATCCAGACCTCCCACCTAGGTGGTTTCGTCTCCCATCTGCCGCGCCAGCTGCGGGAACGCCAGCAGCACCTCGTCCTCGGGCGGCGAAAAAACGAAACTCTCCCGCCAGCTCGTCCCCAGCCCGCGCCCGTGTCCCCTGGAGAATGTGTAGGGTGGCGGCCTGGGGAAGTTGGCCAGCGTGCTGCGGAGGCCCGAGGCGTCCGTCGTCCCGCTGCCGCGCTGCGCCGTCGTGGCCCGCGACGTCCGCACCCCGTCACCCGCCGCGTACTCGCCAAAGTTCACCGTCTGGTCCGAGCTGTACACGCTACTGCTGTTGCTGCCGGCTGCAGTCATGCTCCTGCTCCGACTCATGCTCGTGCCGCCAAAGGTTCTGCGGCTGCGATCTGGGGATGCACGGTGGTCGGCCATGTCCTCATGGGCTGGTGGTTGGCGGGGCCCTGCCTGCCAAGACAGGCTCCGGGCGATCGTCGGCCTGCCCGCGAGTCGCAGGGGCCGTGGTAGAAGCAATGTTTCGCGGACGATAGGGTTGAGGTAGTCTGACGGCCGTATGCTTACTCTGGGAGTCACTAGGATATTGGGGTACTGGCTGGTCGGGCACCGTGATGGCCGGAAACAAATAGGGACTTGTTCGGAGGTGTGATTCACTTCCGTGGTGTCAACAGGTGCCCGATCCGGAGTCTGTGGCTCGCTGGCAGCGAGGCCCCCAGCTGCACTGGTAGTCGTCTTCTCAGAGCCGGGCAAACCGCCAAGCGCAACCATGCCACGCTCCGCGGCGTCTGAATCGGAGCTCGAGTCGGAGAGCCGAGAGAAGCTTTTCCTATCCCGAATCCTGCGCCGCGAGCGCCTGTAGCAGAACATTGTCAGCATGGCCACCATCAGGACAGCGCCAACAGTGCCGCCGGCGATGCCTCCTTTCTCTCGAGCATCGGATACAGGAAATGTGTGACGGCTCATGGCAGTCGTCGGCGTTGGAGTTCCGGTACAATTGCCAGGCTCAACATAGACTGTTGTTGTCTCTCGTATCGTGACCGGTGGGCGCAAGGTTGCGGTGGCGTTGCCCAGACCCTCCTTGCGCAATTGTGTCTTAAATAAAGGTGTCTCCGTGACGGTGCTGGGTGCTGTACTGTCACCGATCAAACCAAGCCCCCGGAAGACTGCGGCTGGTGTGCGAACCGCTGTGCGTGTGCTGGATGGTAGGAGTATTGCCACTTTGGAGCTGGAGACCACTTTACTCGAAAGTGCTATTGGCAAGAGTGCTGCTTGTACAGGGAGCACATCTCGGGACAGACGCCAATATTGTCTTTGGCTGTCATGGGATGCCACTTTAGTGCCTGTATGGCGTTCTTGACCGCCGCCCCTTTCTCCTGGGATCGCATCCGGTTGCCATGTGTTTGCACGGAATTCTTCTGGGGATGTTGCGGGGTTATTGGTCACACATAAAGCAACGCAAAGACATGCTGTAAAAGCGCAGAACACGCGTGAGACCAACATAGTGTACCCACATGCATTTTGATGAAGTGGAAGATAATGAACGTGCGAGGAGTGAAACAGACTCGGTGGCGAACACCAGGTGCCAGGACAAGATGTGCATCGTGTCACAGATATGTAAGTGACATCTGGACTGTCACAGTCACGACCAAGGTTCATGGTCAGACTCAATCAAGTGAGTCAAACATACCATCGCTCAGACGTTCGGACGGAAACATGCAAAATTGGCAGAGTGATGTTGGGAAACAGGCAAGACGGTCTTTCAATGGGGCCGGCGGGTAAGGCTAGAAAAGGGAACGCGAATTGCCGCGTTAGCGACGGCGCTCGATCGAGAAAAAGAACTTCTCCATGTGGGAAATTGATGGGAACAATGCACAACTTCAGACCAACCTTGAACGCTCACAAGGTGACACAGTCCATGTTGGGCTTGGCAGTTGCCATTTTGTCGTCTATGCTTGGCCCAAGGTTCAATCGCCATGCCTCGCAAGGATTTTGCCACACCTCCTGGATGCCTTCGGCCGCATAATCTGCTCCCCGGCGCTCTGGGAAGTCTATCGTGACATCTGATGACGTGACGCATTGCCGGGACAAGTCTTCTCACTGCGAATCACTGTCTCGGCTGAGCCGCCCCGTCGTCCGCAAAGCTGGGACCTAGCACCTCACTCGCAGTCAAGAGCCCAAAGGACGATAGCAAGGCTGCATTCCGTGGCCTCTAGACCGTCGCTGAGTTGTGCCAGATCGCGTCTGCTGCTCGACTTGAAGATACGCGCTAAAGGGATTAGGGGTCATTTGCCTGATCCGCGTTGTGTCAGATCTCATCACCGTCTGTGTTGATGCATGGTGCCTGCAAAGCAAAGCTCGGCAGTAAAAAGTCCCAAATCAGTACCGCAGGACCAAAGCTGGAGCAGCGCGTTGGTACGAGTGCTTTGAAACAATCGGCACGGTGAACATGGGCAGAGTTCAGGACTTCGGGGCGACGTCAAGAATAAAGTTCACGGCTCCACGGCGGCTGACTAAGTCCACTCAACAATTTATTGGTCTCTATTTAATTCATCTCATCTCACTTCGTCCCTTTCGATTGACATATATGCGTACGGAAACGACGGGGCCGGAATTCTTTCCGAACACGAGGGCCTGGTCAACAATCATTCACCCTGATGCCTTGGTGCATGGACTGGATCACTTGTGATAATTTATAAGCTTTTGGTCTTCAACATAGTGTGCCAAGTGCCGTGATACCACTTGTGGGCCACGGCGCGACGAGTAGACTTTCGGACCCTGGCACATTTGTTACACACTTGACTAGCAGCCCCATTTCTGCTGTCTGAGCGATTGATCGACCGCCGTCCCGGCCGCTTCCACGATGTGCGGCCCGAACGAGGTGATCACTGGAGCTCGGTGCCGGGATCCACTACACGAGGACGTTGACGGCACACTGTTAGCACCCTGGGCATGTCACTATGTTTGAGTTCACAATTCTGTTCTTATCTTTGCTCATATCTATACAATTCAGCTGATATCCTTCAATTGACTCACTGTGGAGAATATTTGACCAAGTAGTAGGGCTACGTTCGACTTCTCCTATTCTCCTTCATCGCCACCCAACGGTACGTTTCACGAGGAAGGCATGTTTGGTGGACTGCAAACGACAGGATGCCTCAACAGTGTGTGGGATCGAAGTCTAGAAGAATGCTAGACACATCATAATCCAGGGAGTTCCGATCGCTCATTACTTGATTCCAGATATCTGTGCCTGACTAGTTGCCTCCGAGCGCTAGTACGCCACCCAGTAAGCCTGCCTCGATGGAGACACAGCTGCGGCTGTGGATGACGCGCAAATCGAGTTTTGCCTAGAGCCAGAACATTCCGCCATCAATCTAGACGCATAAATTGGCACTGCTTGCACACCAAGATCATTTCGTTATATTTCTCGACCAGGATGTCCATATAAGGAGGACCCGAGGGTGTGGTCGAGGATGCAAATACCAGTGTCGCGTTCTATCCCCTGTGCTAGGAATAACCACGAGGAGCCATGACTTGTTCTTGTCGGTTTTCTTGTCAGTTGCAGTTTGACGACTATTAGAGTGGGCAGTGTCCGGGGCCAGCGAGGAAATTATGGACAAGGAAGCCACGATAAGACTCCTACGGACCAAGTCATGAGTCGCCGCATTGTGGCGCCTCTGTTTCCCCATGCAGTCCTCAGGGAGCCGAGATGTAATCCACATGGGTTGGAAATGGGCAGCATACTATTTGCTACCAGGCATAGGAGCAAAGCCCCCTTTTGATCTTCGCTCCCATGACAATGGCACCCTGAGAGTAGGCGATCTTCCGGCGACGCAAAGCTTGGCAATTGTCCCCACGGGGCTGATCTATCACCTTCGGATAAATGACTGGATTTGTGCAGGGCTGTGAACTAATGTGACATGGATCGAGGGCCCTAACGGACGAACGCCTGAACTAAGCATCCTGTCATCCATGGGGAGAAGCAGGCCTGTCCAGAAATATAAGACGACCGCTTCTCAATCACTTTGACTCAACCCTGATCTTCGCCAGATTCACCCAAACGTTCCTTCTTGTTTCCAGCCTCCCATTCGTTTTTTGCATGCAATTGGTGCAGTAACTGCCTCATCGGTACCAGCCCACCCTGAGGAGCATTTACAGCCCGATTTGCAGTTGTACAATCATGCCTTCGTTCAAGTCATTATGCCTCACCACAGCAGCTGCACTGATACCCTTCAGTGCTGCTCTGGATGAGGCGACATACCCGTTCCAACCGCCTACAGAAACAGACAGCCGGGCACCATGCCCAGGTCTCAACGCGTTGGCGAACCACGGCATCCTGCCCCGTGACGGCAAGGGCATTACTATCGAGGTGCTCATCGACGCAGCGTACAAGGGCTTCACCATCGCCGGCGACGCCACGCAGGTGTTTGGTAGCCTGGCCTTCCAGACCTCGACAACGGGCGACGCATCGACGTTCAACTTGGAAGACCTCAAGCAGCATAATCCCCACGTCCTCGAGCACGACGGATCAATGTCCAGAAATGACTCTTACTGGGGCGACAACCTCTCATTCAACGAGCAGGCATGGGCAAGGACTCTGGCAAACTGGGGGGCAATGAAGTCATCACTGTGAGTCGGCTTTCTCAATAATATGTTCCTGTGTTTATGCTAACGCCGCGGATGACCAGTTTGCCGTAGCAGCAGCAGAGAGAACTGCACGTTTCCAGTACGGGGCGGCCACCAACCCCGAGTTCGATGCTGCCTCTGCCCAGACGACCTCGCTGTTGGAGTACTCATTGATCCTGTCTGCATTTGGGGACTTGGTCGAAGGCAATGCAAATGCCACCCTCATCAAGTACCTCTTTGAGAAGGAGAGACTGCCTATTGAGCTTGGATGGCAACCACCAGCCTCCAACATGACGATTGCCGGAGCGCAGGTCATGGCGGCCAAGATAGCTGCATTGCTGTGAGACAAGTCATGAACTTATTGAAAGGACGGGCGATTTACAGCTATTTAAGATACTTTATTTATAAGATACCCGCTCTGTTGTGGAAGTTTTGATGTGTTCTAGTGTCAGACATCACAGAAGCATATCGCTGTTCCGGTTAGACAAGTTGAATATGACCTAATCTGATCTAGGCGCTTCAACAAGTGATCACAGAAGAATCGAGAGGCTTTATGTCTTGCGGCACCTTGGCACGGTCCATGGCCGCACAATAGTCCAGCACGTTACATGAGTTTCAAAGTTTAGATCTTACCTTTAAACAGAGCCTGAAGCAAACGACTGCAAGAAATGTCAACAAGGCTTTCGTTATATTCCTCTTTTAACAATGGACCTCTTATGTATTGATGCTTTCCCCACCGTGATGAGCACAACGCTGCCAAATACGCAAGGAAAACTTGGGGCGGCAGTAAGCAAAATTTGATTGGATTCGTAGTCATGTTTTGGATTCAACATCATTCCTTTTCAAGAAGAAGAAAAGAAAAAAAAAAACCCCTGGCTTCTGTTCCAAATTCTCTCTCTGTTCTCAATTTGTTTTCTCCGGTTTCTCTGAAATGTTCAGGTAGACAACCCTGCCTCGAAGACTCACGGCATAACAGTCAAGGTGTGCACAAATCTCAGTTTCCCCCCTTCAACCCGGAACTCATGACTGTCTGGGTTTGACACGAAGCTCAAGAAGACGTCCACCTCTCCTGATTCCTCATCGATGATATATCTTCTGTCAGTCAAGTTAATGTTGTTCGGCACCCCCACATTGCAAGAGTCTGTGGCAGCCCCTTTCCCGGTGTACGCGCCACCTTCCAGTCTGGCACAGGGTGTGCCCCACGGAACGACCACACTCTTGTCCCTGAAGTAGTCGAGGTACGCATCAGCGGCCGCCTGGATGGTCTTCCTCGAGTCTCGTTTGTCAGCTGGGATAGGCCCCCAATCCTCCCGGGAAGCCCAGTACAATGTTCCCGTAGCGTTGAAGAGCCAGTCTCCCTGGTCTGTCACGATGGTGTCGATCTTGGAGATGGTCTGCGGAGCGGTGGTGGAATTGGACAGGTACAGCTGAGTGCCTATGACGTATGGATGTCCCGAGTTGGCGACGATCAGCTCGGCATACGAGCCGCATTGAGTTGTGTCGAGTGTGGTGCGGTTGTGGTCGATCTTTAGAGCCTTGCTGAGGATGCCGCCTGAGATGGTGGCGTCTTTGAAATTCTCCCTGTAGTTGGTGCCATTTATGAGGCCAGCTATCGGGGTAAGAGAGCCCGACGTCTGTGCTGCTATGTAGCTGTTGGCGACATTTTGAAGCGTGGCACGGTCACAGGCAGCTGAAGCAGACCGAATGGTGCCGAGAAGCAGGGCCACGGCGGGAAGACAAGACCAAGTCATCATGATGGGTGAGTAGGTTACTACTGAGGATTGTAAGGTGCTTTCAGCGAAAGTCAGGGCGGGCTCTCCTGGGCTTCCATCACCGAGGGTTAAAATGAATACCAGACTGAAGCCATCTGTCCATTTATATCCTGCTTTGCTTTCTGCAAAACTATCCATCATGCTGCTTGGGGGAAGTATTCTGGCTAAATGAGTGCGGGCAGTATGTAATGGCAATATCAATAAATTCCGTTGTTCTCGTTTGGCATCGGCAGTTCTCCCCAGCCATTCATAGCTTGCGCTACGACGGGAAGATCGTCCACATGCTTGGAGATTGTTGGGTCGGGCGGGCGCACCTACCGCAGTCTGCGATATTCAATTTGAAAAATTACAGGCAAGCAGCGTCGTAGTAAGTGCAATGCAGTAACACGAGCAATGCAATCAAAACTATTCAATTAGAACCCGGAAATGTGCTACAGTGTTTCTCGTACCAACTGTGTTGGGGCTATCCAGAATTTCTGATCTCCAAAATGATTGTAATGAGGTGTTAATGCAGCTATTAGCTTGACTAATCTACAAAGCGTCACAAGCACAGTTGGTTGCATACCAACATGGATTCAACAGGGGATGGCGATATACAGCAACGTATGCACATCGTAGATTTGGCCTCCGATGTCCTCAAAAGCACACGACTTCCGATTGGCAATCCTGGCTCCTGCTATATCGGTATAGTCACAACAACATCCTCCTTCCATCATTCCAACTCCGTTGGCCTGGCAACTCTTGGGGCAGCCTGGATTGGGAAAAACATGTGTGAAATGGTCAGATAACTCTGAAACAAAGAGAAAGAGTCTCATCAGATTCGAAAAAATATATCCAAGATGGCCCAATTCGATCCCGTGCATACTTATTAAATCCTAGACCTGGGCAGCTGGTTTCCTACGGATGCGGAAGGGAACTTGCGCCTTTGGTGGTAATGTGCCCGTCGGATACCACCTCATATCTGGGCGGACCTCGCCCGCCCGTTCAGTCAACTCTAGATCGTACTTGGTGAGAAGCATAGCAAATGACCCAAGCATCTCCGACTTGGCGAAATGTCGACCTGGGCACATTTGTTGACCGCCTCCAAAAGGCAGCCAACAACCTGCTAAGCCCTCGAGTGAGAATGAAGACGAGGACTTTTCAGACGCCCTGTCAGTGTCCTGGGCAACGAGGAATCGCTTCGCATCAAAGACAGCCAGTGGTGTCTCTTGACGACGCCCGGCGGCAGTCCAAGCCTCGTCGTTGAAAGCCGCCTCGCGATTGAAAATTGAGAGCGTCTCGCCAACAGGAATTGTCCATTGTCCAAGCTTTAGATTGGAGTAGTTCACGGTACGTGATACATCGATGGCGACATAGAACCTACAAACCTCTGCAAAGGTGGACTGCAGTAAAGGTTGTTGACAAAGTGTCGCAACATCAAATATGCCATCTGGCCGTTGACACTTGTGCGCCTCGGCAAGGAGGTCAAACTGTAGGTCGGCGTCTTGAAGCGCATGGATTATGAACCAGAATATCGCTCGGAGAACGTTCGAGTTCACGCTGTGGCATTAGAATAACAGTCAGAAAGCTAAAGGTTGAGCAACTGATCGGGATTGGGGTCAGGAATTGGGATTGCACGAACGCAAACATCAAGCCCACGTCGAGAGTGGCCCTATCATGACTGTCCAGGTCATCTTCATCATTGCACTTTGCCTTGCTCTGATCAACTTGGAGCCGAAGTACGCGTGAAACTCCGGGTCCTCGGCTGCGGTCTTCCCCACATTCGCAGCGGCTTTCTTGTGTGCTGCACTATGCCACAGTTCCACTGCGTCCCGGAGCCGATCTCGTGCTTCATAGGCAGCTCATGCCTTCCATTGGCGCCACCCAAAAAGAAACCTCATTATGTTATTATCAAATATCCGGAAGTCGTTTAATAGGCCAGGACTCATCTCCAGCAAACGAGGCCCCATAAGGGTCTCCGTGGCAGACCGGCCGACCAATGACTGCACAAAGGCGTACAAGTCTGGGTACTCTACCCACTGGTCTTGGATTCCCTTGGCATTAAGCTGGTAATTTAGTGTCGAAATGAACCTCTCATTCAGCTCTTGTAGATGGGTTCCAGATAAGAATGTTTGCGCGGTATTAGCCGTCCAGAAATGTACACGGTTCTGTGCTGGCACATTACTACCCTTCCGCGGCTGCAAGGCCGTGCCGGAATCATCAGCATCATAGTACTCTGCGGCCTTTTCCGAGGCACCAAACAGTCTGCGGAGGGCCATGCTCGTTGACGATTTTGCACCGGCTTGCTTTGGGGCCTTGAATATTGCCACGATGTGCTCTGGATTGGAAACGAGCGTGAAGAACCTGGAGCCGGCTCTGACCCGTAGAGGCCTACGCCAGCCGTAACTCGTGCTGGAGCGAGAGGTCAGCCGTTGAATTTGTCTTGGAGGTAGCGCATTAACTATTGCAGATGTGAGCAGACTTACAAAACTCCAGATACATATTTCTCGGGATTTAGTATTGGCAAGATGGCATCACCTATCAACGGTGTTCTGTACGGGACGGTTAAAGCGAGCTTGTCATCCTCCTTCTTGTTGGTGCTTCCTGAGCTGAAGATCTGCCGTTGAAAGCGGTAGGATGTGATAGCCCACGTGAGGACTGGAACTACTATCAGAGCGCAGGGCAGGAGCAATATGTAGCCAGAGCTCAAGGCCATCGTGACAAGCTTTGTAGGTAGAGGCTCGTGTGTCGTCACGCGAGATCATTAGAGAGTGATGCGGTCCAAACTACATAGGCAAAAACAGACGAAAATAAAGAGACCTTTCAAGATGACAGAATTCAGGTATGAGGTGGACGGTTGGGACTAAATTTGACAGCGGGGCTTACAATTTGACCACAGAAGTGTGGTGTTGGCCAGCCCCATGGAAGGTTAAATTGCAGCCTGCCAATGGGCGCGGTAGCTGTGCGGGCCGTTGGCGCGGTCTTTGCCTTTTTGAGCAGAAGGATCATGGGAAGCTTAGCCAACGGCCTTCGGCGATAAAGTAATACAATTCACGCAATGGTTACACCGGTAGACCGCAACGCTGTGGCCCTCGACGACACGTTCCGTCCCCGAGACGCACTACAATTTACAGCTGAGAGTTTTGAACAGAGAAAGAGGATCCGTTGCATCATTGCTCTGGCATCCAATCAAGTCTTTTCCATAATTTGTCTTTGGAAACGCGGCCAAGCAACCTCGGGCGCCGTCAGTGAAGACCCACCAGAAATTTTGAGCTGGTGGCAGCCAGGTTGGGACTGAGGCCCAGACAACAGGTGCAATCAAAGACTACAAAGTCTTGGCCTCAAATGAAATAGGAGCTCTTTACAGGAACACTAGGGTCATCTACGTGCAAGAGGCGCTGTTGTCGATCTGGAGGGGGGGGGCTATGCCACAGTCGCTGAGGGTGCCGCCGATTTCCGAGTTGGCACGCGGGTGGACCTTAAATCAGGCGCCATTCCACAGGGGTAGGTATTTGGGACTTGTCGGCTCATTGCAATCGGTGAGGTTAGACAGATTGCCTCCTTCATTGATAGAAGCCATCGAGGGCAAACCCGTAGTGACGAGGAAGCGCTCAAAGTACATTCCTGTTCACAACCACAGTACAAGTACTTTTTGCGAGGTCTTAAGGTGGTCGATAGAGAGCCCGGAACTTTAATCAATACCCTGGGCCATATAGTCACGTATGACTGTCGTTATGAGCTGCTACTAAGTTCCTCAATGTACTGTCAGCTGCAGAAATTCTGTGATCAGACGGAGATTTCTCACTTTAAACTCCATGTTCTGCGCTTTATCAAATTGCACCACTCTGAGCGACACTGCGTCTGCACTCATCTAGCCCTCAAGTATCTGGCCGCTAGAGCCCCAGTGATGGCCAAGAGGGTAAGCATCCCGAATGATCTGAATACGAAGCTTCGCCGATAGCTGCTCTCTCTGGGGTTATCAAATTGTCCTCCGGATGGTTCAGTGTTGTAAAAATCATCATTTTCGTCATCGGAGGGGACAAAATCCGGGACCACAAGCTCTTGAAGAGCCATAGTCCGGGCAACGTCCAGGGAAGCCCAGTCATCATAATAGCCAAACCACTTTACCCGGGCCAATATACGCTTCCGCCTTGCCCTGCCACCCTCCAGGCCCAAAGCTTGAAAAATGTCGTCCGACTCGGCCGTAATCTCCGCATGTTCAAATGACTGATAATTCATCATGTGGGCCAGGGCGATCAGAACCACCTGGTCAGCAGTCAAGGCGTAGTTGGGCAACAGCCTTGACAGCAACGCATGTTCTCGGGCTCCGAGGAGGCTTGAAAGGGCGAACTGGTGTACAGAAATATGCGGCAGCATCTCTCATCCTAGCGCGCAGAAGGGACATGTTCCCCGAGCCAGAGCAGGCGCCGTCCCTCTACGATCTCCTCATCCGGCACCGTCTCGCCCGGTGCAAGGACCGCCGAGATCGCGTGTTTCCAGCATACTGCGGAAGTCATCGTTGATTAATGCACTTGTGCCGTAGGCTTTGATATCTATTGCGAGCATTTCGTGGAGGTGTTCGGAGCTGGTGATATTGCTGCAGCAGTAAAAGTGTATGTCACGCGCGAGAAGGAACTCCTGGATGACCCAGCAGCATGACCAGTATGGTCTGTTCAGCACGTCACCAAGATTTTCATACCAATCGAATGGCTCTTCCTCCAAGCAAATGCTTGATAATCGTTGGATTCTTCCTGGCTCGGCACGTGAGCGTGCGGAAGGGTAGACTTTGGCCTAGGCACTTGTCCCAACCAAAGACAAACCATTCGGGCGTCGGAATAGGTCCTGTTCATCAGCCCGACCTGCCCGGACTTTTCTTTGTCATCTTGTTGGTTGATGCATATTGCGTCCACCCAAATCCAGTCCCAACCTAATTCTGGCCCTTGCCGAGCTCGTGAAAGGTAGTACAGACAGGCCAGGAGATTGGGTCGAACACGAAACAGCATCCCGTTGAACCTGATAGTTTCTGTTAGCTGTTGCTCGCCCCAGGTGTACGAAACAGCTGTGTAGCGCTGAGCTGCATTCCTTGGGAAATGGCGGACCTCGAAACGTAGATCATCAGGTTCGGAGGGATGGATAGGCCTGAGGGGTCGAAGCTGCTGTGGCGCAAGCGGCGAATACTGGTAGCCAAGTGGGTCCTCCATTGCGGCTGGGACCACGAGCAAAACAGTTGCCGAGTACTTTGGTTTTACTTGAGTATTATTGCAAGAAAAATGGAGCGGGGTCAGATCATGATACATGTATGCATGACTTGGAGGCGGCTCCTCCGAGCGGTTCCAAGACAGGGAAACTGCTGACATATTAACAGGGTTCGGAAAAAATACTATAGTAACTAATACTGAGGTAATACTAATTATATAGTACTAACTAAAGTTAGTATTTTTAATACTAATTCTTTTTTAGTTCATTATATTTAGTTAGTATCAACTCTAATACAGATTTTAAATACTATTAGTAACTAATTAATAATTAAAATTCTGTTTTACTGTTTTTACTGTTTTTACTGTTTTTACTGTTTTTACTGTTTTTACTGTTTTTACTGTTTTTACTGTTTTTACTGTTTTTACTGTTTTTACTGTTTTTACTGTTTTTAATGTTTTTAATGTTTTTAATGTTTTTAATGTTTTTAATGTTTTTAATGTTTTTAATGTTTTTAATGTTTTTAATGTTTTTAATGTTTTTAATGTTTTTAATGTTTTTAATGTTTTTAATGTTTTTAATGTTTTTAATGTTTTTAATGTTTTTAATGTTTTTAATGTTTTTAATGTTTTTAATGTTTTTAATGTTTTCAATATTTATTTATTTACTTTAGAAATAAAATAAAACAGTTAAAAAAACTATAAAAAATTATAAAAAAAGTAAAAAAAATATAACGTGGTTTACCAGAAAGTGGCGGATTTTCATCATGTCGACCAACTTTAGATAGCCCCAGCACCCACCCAAGGTAAGGAAATCAATTGAAACTGGCACCAATTGGTGCCAACTGCTTTGAATTACTTATTTTCAATTGATTTTGTCAATTCAAAGCAGTGGTGTGGTTGTATCGCCAGTTTAAAGATTTAAAGTTTTGATGAGCGGTCTAATTTTTAGTGCAAATCACGTCTCCATTTTTCGCGTTAGTCTCGCATCACTCTACCTACTTAAACATTCACCACGCTAGAAATCAACATTTATTGATGCATAATAGGTAGAAAGCACGGTGAATTGACGGTGAATTCACGATACATTCACGGTGCTTTTACTGTGAATTCGTGAATTCACCGTGAATGCACGGTTAATTCCTACTTATAGTCATCCCCCGTGAATTCCTAGGAATTCACGGGCCACGAATCTATTTTATTTCCCATCATTTATTATGCCAAAACACTCTAAAGAAGATAAAATCATCCTAGCATTACAGGAAATCAAAAACTCGAAGACAAATCGCGAAAAACCCTTAAATATCACACAAGCTGCACGCATCTTTAACATGCCTGAAACTACACTTCGCAGAAAGATGAACAACCAGCGCAGCCATGATGAATCGCGCGTCGAGAAACATAAACTTGACCCAGTTGAAGAGCAAATACTTATTCGATACATTATTGACCAAGATGCACGAGGATTTCCAATGCGACTTTCTGGTGTGGAAGGTATGGCCAATCTTTTGTTGGTATCGTGTAATGGCAAGCCTGTTGGCAAGCACTGGGCTCGACGCTTCGTGGATGCACAACTAAGCTTGAAGACTAAGTTTAATCGGCCTTATGACTACCAGAGGGTCATTTATGAAGATCCAGAGGTTATAAGAAACTGGTTTCGACTGCTTCACAATATGATGGCCAAGCATGGGATTACAGATGATAACCTGTATAACTTTAATGAGACTGGCTTCATAATGGGTATGACAACTATAATATTAGTTGTTATACGTTCTGATCGACATGGAAAGGCTAAATCTGTTCAACCTGGAAACCGCGAATGGGTAATAGTTATCGGTATATTAATGCAAAGGGTTGGTATATCCTGCTGTTTATCATTATCCAGGGCGCTTACTACTTTGCCAACTGGATAACAGAGTTAGGTTTCCCACCAAACTGGATAATTAAGCCTAATTTAGACGGGTAGACAGATAATGAGACTGGTTTTGAATAGATTCGATACTTTATTAAGCATATAATTAAGCGGATTAATGTTATGAACCAACACGTTGGCACGCCAGGGACCCCTTTGGGGGCCCAAGCAAATCAAAGACCAGATGCCACAACGCAGTTGTGACGACAGCCACAGTCAGGCAAGCTCCCTGACCGTCACAAGGACCCTAACCCTTAGCCCCACAGTCGCGACGAGATTCTTATGCAGTCCAGGGATCGCGCGAGCGACGCTCTCCGCTTTTCTCCTTTCTCTGTAGCTTAGAATATTCGTTGATAGCGCCAATAGACCCAGCTCTCATGCTGTATCTCATGCTGGCCGTGACAGCAGGCACTTGATAGCGTGGCAAGCAAAGCCTGCCAAGACTGGGGTTAGGGTTATGACTTTGTAGCCTAGGAACATAGTCAACATATGGTACGCCTATGTTGACTAGGCACATAGGCAACATAGGGACTGAAGAGTCGGAACATATAAGGACGTGGTTATCACCACAGTAGATAGCTTTTATAGAACAGACTCTTCAGTCGTCAATCTAAGTATTCAGTCTCACAACTGGATAGCCTCACAGCTAGTGATCATTACCGCTTAAGAAGAGAACAGTGTCTTCGTATTACGAATAGTCAAGTATCACCTCTACGCCGCCCTGCTAACCTAAACCCTACAGGTTACCTACTAAACCCTACAAAGGTTTGGTGTGATCATTACAATTAAGAGCAAATACCGGATGCTTATCCTTAATGGATATGAAAGTTTTGTATTAGCAGAGTTTGAGTAATACTATAAGGAGAACAGCATTATCCTTATCAGCATGCTACTATATTCATCTCATTTACTCCAGCTATTAAACGTTACATTATTTCATCATTGGAGCTGGTGCAGACCGTTGGGGTGTGCGCCAGTCTGATAGATTAGCTTACATAAGCAGGAAGGGTCAGCTTACCTGACCTTCTGCCCACACCCTGGCTGGCAGACCTTCCTCTATTAGACAACCAACCAACCTACCAAACCAACTGCAAGATTCCCAACCGTACCGTGCTATACCAGGAGCGTACATATGGCAGTGAGATTAATCTTTTCATCCAGGCCTTAGTCAACCATATTACCAAGTCCGAGTTCTTTATTACGTTTAAAGCAACCCACGACAAGGTCTTTGCGGAAGAAAATATGAAAGCTGGGCTTAAAGGGGCTGGTATTTCTCCACGGGACCCAAATTCTGTTATTTCAAAGCTAGAGATTCGCCTATAAATACTAATTCAATCCCTCCCTGTGTTACTAGCAAAGTGGGAATCGTAAACACCATTAAATACCTAATGAACTATCTAGAAATCAAGTTTCATTAAGGGCAGGATCTTAATCCATCAAGGCAGCTCTCTTATACCAATTATTCAGGCAGTTGAGAAGTTCACGAAGGGCGCATAAGCGATGGCGCATCAGATCATTCTTTTAAATGATCGGGTTTGCACCTTTAAGAAGGTCAATATCGGGCTCGTTAAGCGCCGAAGGGCTAAAAGAAGTTGGGTTCAGCTTGTAGAGGCACTTAGTATTGAGGACACTTAAGTTATAATTGAAGAAAAATAAAAAGGGAAGCGGCCAGTTAGTGAAATGGTTGGTGATGGTGAGGAGGTGGTCCGTAGCAGACCGCCTAAAAGGAGGTGTGGAAACTGCGGCGAGACTGGGTATAACGCAAGAACTTGTGAAAAGGATGTAGAAGAGTCTGCTTATTCAGATTCCGAGTAGATAATAGCACATTTTTAGGCGGTCCGTGGCGGTCCGTTTAAATAGTTGATTTAGCTGGTGTAGATTGAGGTTGATTTAACATGACTGAAATGTTTCATTTTGGTGGGGAATCCGATTTTCCTACCAAAGGTTAGCCACTTTCGACCAGCACTACAGCCCTCCCAACCACTCTAAATTAATAAAATGAATATGAAATAAGCAATTGGGACCATTTGGCACCAATTGATGCAAATTTCAATTGATTTCCTTGCCCTGGGTGGGTGCTGGGGCTGTCTAAAGTTGGTCGACATGATGAAAATCCGCCACTTCCTGGTAAACCACGTTAAAACTATTTAAGTATTTAAATGTTTTAATACTTTTTTAAAAAGCAACTTTTGAATATTTTTATGTTTCTTATATATATCTTTTAAATTTAAAATAAATAGATTAAACAAAATTAAAAAAATCTAAAAATATATTCTTTTAAAATAATTATTTAGTATTTGTAGTTAATTAGTATATATTAGTTTAGTTTTACTTAGGCGCCAAAAATACTAAGACTAATGAACTAATATATTAAATTAGTTAGTTAGTATTAGCTAAAGTGAAACTAAACTAACTAACTAATTTCCGAACTGCATATTAAGCAAGCAAATTACAACTTTGGACCGCTTTTCTATTCTATAGTAATGTGTGCCACATAAATCGCCGGGTGGTGCGCTCCCTAGGCTCCATAAAACCGATTCAACTAGTTGAGAATAAATCATACACACGACCTAGGTACGTATATGTACCTCTACATCTTCAAGTTCCGGACCCGGATAATTGACTTGTGGGTCCACCTTCGTACGCCGACCTACATCTTCCTCTTCACCAAGCCTTTCCAGAAGTCAAAGCTATTCTCATCGCTCTGCAGTGTCCACACACGCCCAGTCACCCTTCCGTCAGGCCCAACCTCCTGTGCCCTCAGGAGACCCCAGTCTCTCGTGATGCCCATGACCCTGGCCCGCACCCCACCCTCAGCCTCGAGCGTGACGTCCTGGCCCGAGTGCAGCCACGCGCCGTAGTACCGCTCCTCCATCTCCCTCGTGAACCCCTCGCGGACGAACTCGTGGTAGAGGGTCTCAAGCCGGGTGACGATGCGGGCGATCAGCCGCTCGATGCGGAAGGGTGGGAGGTTGTGTCGCTGGGAGAAGGCGGTCAGGATTTGGTCGAGGGAGGTGGTCGGCTTCCCGTTGGTGGTGTTGATCCCGATGCCTACTACCATCTGATAGTTGCCGTTGCTGTACGCGCAATTGGTAAGAATGCCGCCGATCTTGACGTAGTTGGGCTTCAGTCCGTCTTTTCCGCCGCTCTTGCTGCCGGGCATGGTGCTGTATGGATCGGCCGGGTCCTGCGCATAGATGTCGTTGGGCCACTTGAGCTTGACGGGCAGGTCGGAGTACTGGCCGTTCGGGTTCCCGTCGTAGCTGCGGACTGCCTCGGCGATGGCGATGGCCGCCAGATACTGTATGAAGACCACGGGCCGATTGGCGCTGATATGCGCCGGGTGGTTGATGACGGTTGAGAAGATCATGCAACCCGGCGGGGCTATCCACACGTTGGTGCCGCGCCCGCGGCCCGCGATTTGCGTCGTCGTCGCTAGAGTAAAACCCGTGGGCAGCTTGGAGAGGAGTTTGGGGTTCTTCTCAAGCAGCGTGTTCGTGCTGGTGACGACCTCGCCGTACATGAGGGCGTCGCCCCACTCGTACGACTCGCTCTCACGCCGCCGAAATTCCTGCAGCGAGGCGTAGTAATCGTGGTGGCTGAAGTATGGAGTCTCCTTCGGTTCTGGCCAGGAGGACTCGTGCGGGACTATGGTCTTGAGCACCTTGTTGTAGTCGATGATGCCATCGATTCCAGTTGCCCTGGAAGGGTCGTATTTGGCTGCATTGGCATCCTTGCCGTCGATGTGGGCCGATTGGAGTGCGTCGCGGAGATCATTTACAGACCAACGTGAGTCTGGGTGCTCAATATGAAAGGTGTCGTTACTATCCTTGATGAATTCCTCATTGTTTTCGTCTTTTGTGATAACATCGCCGAAGGAGGTGACAAGACCACCTGCATCTTGAGGATCTAGCGTCGACAGGTGTAATTTGGACAGAGACGGCACTGATGAACCCTCGTGGCTGACTTCGAGGCCGAGCTTGGTCAGACAAGCCTTGAGAAAGTTGGTCCGGTGGGCGTCATCCTCCGCTAGGGATTTGATCAGCTCATCATAGCCCTCGATGTCGGGGTGTGGCTCGAGGTTGACGGCTGCGAACTCCGGGTGAGGTCCAGTCAGGACGATGCCACCGTTCCCAACCTTGCGGTAGACCACAGCGGCCTTCCCTGTGCCCCCATCCACGTCCAGCTCGTCTTCAAAGCTTGCCAAAACCTCCACTCCCTCGTCCTTCATATCGGCAGCATCGACAAATACGCCGCCACCGTTGTAATACGACCGAAAGGTCTCGGGCGACTCGCCCGCGCCGGCCAGAGCATCCTTGTGAGCCCTGAGCCTGACTGACCTCGCGCCGCTCTCGCTTGCATACTTGAAGCCCTTGAATGCGCCACCTCGGCAGGTGCCCGGGAAGAACTTGAGCTCTCGGCTGCCGATGACCTCCATGGCCCGGTCCGGGTGGCCGACCTCGAACTCGCAGCGGGCGCTGCCGTAGTAGCCGCCGGCACAGAAGCCGAGGTAGGCACCGCCAAGGCGACGGATAAAGTCGGTGATGATGCGGTTGCCAGCGCCATTGAGAACACGGCAGTAGTTCAGATCTGCACCGCCAGGTATGACGAGGAGGGCTGCAGTGGGCGGCCAGGGCTCCTTGAGGAGGGCAGAATCGCTCAGGGCGATGACTGCATAGTTGGGGGAGAGCAGGCGACGCAGGGTGTAGATGCACTGCCTGACCGAGGCGACGGTTGTGCCGGTTCCTGGGGAATATGTCAGTTCTGAGATGACGATCAAGGAGAATATGACGACACAAGAAAGCAAAGAGTGGGCTGCAGACCTGTGTAGACCAGGACGTTCAATTTCCGTTGTAGTGCCATGACCGGGTCTGGTTCGGGTGAGGTGAAGTAAGTAAGCGACGGGTCTGACTGTCTGTAAAGAAATGGACCTCCGACTGTGGCACCACCAAAAACCGAGGCACGATTCCTCTTCCAACACAACAACACACCCCAACTTCAGGATGGGCAGCAACACGTCAAAAGAAGAGGTCAAGGCTACCGTCGAACAGCCGGTGGAGGAAGACGATGAGCCGGATGAGTGGTGAGTCAAGTTCTTTCTTTTCACCAGGCCTGCTGAGGCATTTCTTCAGACGGAGGCTTCAGACGGAGGCCAAGGCGTCCACGAGCCGGGTTTTTTTTTTTTTTTTGAATCTCGCGCTTCTCTCTTACAGATAGATGATGACCCTTTGGATCCACTAACATTCAGCCTTGCTGCAGGGACAAGCGCATATTCAGCACTGGCTGTGCAGGTAACCACAACCAGTCCTATTCGGAATCGAATTCCCGAGTGCATCTCCTTGTCTTTGGTTCGTGAGACTAACGCAGATGGGCCCCACTGGCAGAGGAAAACATGAAAATGACCGACTGCTACTTTGAGAAGAAGGACTGGAGGCAATGCAAAGACGAAGCAAGTTTCCAACACGGTGTTTCTCGTCGAGAAGAGACTATTTGCTGACCTGACGCCATGTTAAACTGCTTCAGATGGAAACCTTCAAACGCTGTTGGAAGGCCCACGGCAACGACCAGAGGACCTCAACCCAGGACGCGGACAAGTCTGCAGAATAAACTTAGACACAGAACAGCTTACTTGATCCCAACTAAATCCAAATAATATCATCTCCTCTCACAGTATCACATTCTCTCAACGCTGGCTGAGATCAACAATGCCACAAATTGAAGCACCTCGCTAAAAAACGGAGGAAGGGAGGCAGGCTCATGATGGACCACGGCAGATCCCCTGCACGCTCTTGACTTCAGGACCCCTGCTGCCTGAGCCGGCCACAGCGTCCGAGCTCTCCCCAGTCGCCTCCACTCTTGAGCAACCTCCAAAAAGTTCCCGCTGATCTTGACGTCCTCCAACCCATTTTCTCCTACCTTTTGCGCCTTACCTGCCCAGTCCTGTATAGGCAGGCCGCCGTCATTCTCTCAGTACCACAGCCCCCATCCGCCATGACGCGAATAATCTCATCGGCCATTCGCCCGTTCCGGCTCAACGGCAGCCGTGCCCTGCGCATGGGAGTATCGGCAGAGCCCTCACAGGCGCTGCCGTTCGAGGCACGCAGAGCCGCCACTACAAGCACGAGGTCGACGGCAACCCCAGCCTCGAAGCCACCGCCTCCCCAGTCGCCCTACAAGCGATCAGCGACCACGAGCACGACGTCCTCCGCAGCAAATCCCAGCACCTCCTCTCCCTCCCCCGCCGACAAGAACGCCAACACCCCCTTCGCCAAGTCCCAGACCAACCCAGTCCCGTCCGCACCCTACTCGCGGCCCCAGGGCGTGAACGCCATCCCGGAGGCCTCGACCGCCTTCTCCCAGACGGCCAACGGCGGCGCGGGCGACCCGGCCTTCGCTGGCGGCAACGGCAACGGCATCGACTGGTCCAGCTCCTTCCACGGGCTGTCGACCATCCCCTTCTCGCCCGAGGTCGCCGCCGTGCTCATGAAGCCCATCCCCTTCGAGGACGTCGAGATCAAGCCCGACGGCATCATCTACCTGCCCGAGATCAAGTACCGCCGCATACTCAACCAGGCTTTTGGGCCGGGCGGCTGGGGCATGGCGCCCCGCGGTGAACTGCTGGTCGGCGAGAGGGTCGTCACGAGAGAATACGCGCTGCTGGTGCACGGGCGGTAAGTGGCCACTCCAGGGTTCCAATAACCTCCTCCGTCTCCAACCTGCCACCGAGGAGGGGTCGCAAGGTACATACGTCCCACTTAGTAGACACGAGCGCTGATGTCCGGGTCTTTTCACTCTACAGATTCATAGCACAAGCCCGCGGCGAGTGCCAGTACTTCGCCGACGACGGCATCGCCACCGCCGGCGAGGGGTGCAAGTCCAACGCCCTGATGCGCTGCTGCAAGGACCTGGGCATCGCCTCCGAGCTGTGGGACCCGCGCTACATCCGCGACTTCAAGAAGAAGTGGGCCCAGGAGATCTGGGTCGAGCACGTCGTCAACAAGAAGAAGAGGCAGACTTGGGTGCGCAAGGGCGACGAGCCGGGCTATCCCTTCAAGAGGAGTTGAGTGAGGCACGTTGGGGGCCTGGGATAGTTGTCTTGGGCTAAGAGTGCTGTGAGCTGAGAGAGTGGGCGGAACTTCCTGCAGGTCAATCTGTGCGGTGAGAATGCTGAAGGTTGGCTCTTCGGTGAGTGTGACATGCCTTCTAAAGATATCCTGCGCAAAGCGAGCACAGAGGGGAATGAGATGTAAGAGACCGGAGCATACCAGCTAGGATGGTCATCTTTGTACAAAACAGACAATGTGGCGGAGCAGTAGACTGGGGCCACTGATATAACGCCTCTAGATGGGATGGTCAAATGGGTCGGAAATCCACAGGCGCGGTCAGCGAATAGCAAGCCTCATGACAGAGCCCCGACAGTTGCAATGGTTGGTTGCCTTGCTAAGTCTACCGTATGATCATGTAGTATCATAAGACCGAATCCCTCTTCCTGTACAATGAAGACAAAGACCACAAAACGTCACAAAATTGGTAGCACAGAGAGGCTGTCTACTACTCGGACTTGTTCTTCCCAGCGTCCGACGACGACGCGCTCCACGCCCAGGGCAGCCACGACCCGCCCGACAGCGCCGGCGTCGCCTGCGCCGAATCCTGGGTGTTGTTGTCCTCGGCGCCGCTCTCGGCCTCTATCTTCTCAAAGTCAACCTCGCTACGGCTCTTGCTCAGACCGCCCGTGCTCTTCCCGCTCGATGAGGTCGTCGGCCTGTTGTTGTCACTGCCGCCGCCGGGGTGGAGCCCCTGGAGGCCGATGTCCTGCTTGCCGGCCGGCGTCGCCGCAGCCCCCGAGCTCAGCTGTGCGGCCTCGCGGTCGAGCGCGCTGAGGACGTAGTTGAGCCGCTCGCGCTGCGCGGCGAGGAAGCTCATCTTGTCGGCGTTGCCCTGGATGTTAGGCGGCACGAGCGTCCCGGATGCCGACAGGTCGCCCGTGGGGAACGCCCCGACGCCGGGTCCCCTCGATGCCGACGTCGACTGTGTGCCCGCCGCTGTGCTGCTGCTGCTGCTGCTGCTGTCCGAGGCGACGACGGCTGCTGTTGCCGCGTTGACGGCGTTGGAAAGGAACCTGTAGAAGTCCTGCCCGGTCGTGCCGCTGCCGCCGCCGCCGGCGTTACCGGACCACTGGGCCTGTGGGAGCTGGAACCTGTCGAGCAGGGCCTGGGTGTAGCTGCGCGGGCGCTGCGACGCGGGCACGGAGCTCTCGGCCTGCTGCGCGGCCGGATTGGGCGGGAGCCCGAGTACTTGTGTCCTAAAAGCCTCGATGGCGCGCTTGAGGTAGGCGATGCCGGCGGCCTTCATCTTGTCGTGGGTAGTCGCGATAAGCTCCTCGATCTGAGTTTCATTTTCCTCTAGGTATGGGTGGACGTAGGTTGTGTATATGACGCGCGCGCCTTGTGTCTGGGGTAGGACGAGGTAGAGAAGGAAGAGTAGGCGGATATACGAGTACAGCGGGACCCTGTGCAACACGGCTTGTTAGAGCTCCTCAAACTTGTGACGATGGAAATCCTGGTCCTTCGGGGCACGCACCAGACGAGGAACCATTCTGTCCAGCTCTCAACGAGAAGGGCGCATGCCAGCACGACCCAGTACATTAGCCATGGCGTAAGCTGCGCCGGGTCGGAGGTCTTGAGCGCCTTGTATGAGGCGAAGAGGGGGAAGAGGAAGGAGGTGATGGACGACAGGAGTTTCGCGAATATGTCGAACATGGTCACTGATCATGGAGGCCAGTGATGGGGCTAATAGGTTGGTCTGCAGGGTGGGTGTGTCGATGTCGAGGGGGAGGGGAGGAAGGGAGATAGGCAACAATTCTAGAGGAGACCCCAAACGGAATGGAGGGGCGCGTTCATGGGACGTGGGGCTCATCCACGGACCCGTCAGCTGCACGAGGACAAAGCAGCTGCCCTGGACCCTGCCTGCAGCTCGTGGAACGCGGGGGACAATTATGGGCCGCCTGAAGCCGTTTTCTTCTGTTCTGTCGGCTCTATCTTCCAAAGGGAATAAATAGTTCTGTGATATTGTCTCATTTTTCACGGTCAGCTCACAATGCCCTGCTCCATTGATGCTGGTGATTCACATGCTTGCAACCTCACCTTATTAGGTACTTATATCATCTGGCGCACGGTGGAAAGGAGAAGGGGTCTCACTCACAAACTGCCATCCGGCGAATCCCACTTAGCGCCTGCCTTCCCGCCTGTAATCGATAAGCCCAGGTACGTCATGTGTCATGTGCTCGGCTCACCAGAAGGCCCGTCCGTCGCGATGCAGACAGGGATCTTAATTGCCTCGATGCGTGCTTCTGTCACCAGGGGAATGCGAGGGCAAGCTAGAGAGTCATGAACTTTCGTTGACACATTGAATCTCACAGCCAACGAACGAGTGATTGCTGGCACTTTATGCTCAACCTTCTCATGATGCCAGATTTTCCATCCTGCTCGTTGCTGCCTCTAGTGACGCGTCTGATCACTAACGCAAGTAGCATGTGGGCCGGCCTTCTCACCAGGCACCGAGCAAATGTCAAGGGCGCGCACACATCACACAAGCGCAAGCAAACGTGGCCCTTAGCTTAGTACTTTGAAGGCAGCAATAATTACGTCTTCTTCTTTGCGGCAAAGTCTTAGGTATAGGGCCCATCTGCTGAAGGTATTTCGCAACAGACCATGTCTTAAGAACAGGCAGATGAGTAGTAGCTAGCAACATTTATTTAGTCTAAACAACAACGCAAAAAGTGAACTTGGACCCTTGGCCAGATTGGAAGGAGTAGAACTAAACGTGCTCACTATTTTACAAGTCCCCAGTCTTTCACCGTGATTGCACAGGTGACACGAGCTGCATGTGTGTGCCCAAGTCGAGCCCTCATCTAAGCACAATGACTTGATGGGGCGGTGGTGTCATCCCCATTGATACTCAAGGTACATTTGGTGGTTTCTGCGACCCAATGATTCAGTAGGATTCATTTCCGATCACTGAAAACTGCATTAGAGGCAACCCCTTTTCAAATGCTTAAATTCACAGCGATCTGAAAGTGCTGTTGCACAGAAGAAAGTCAATATGAAGACCTGTACTGCAGTGGATAGGTGCCTCATTTTTCCAATAACTGGAAGCAGACCCTGTTGGCTGATGAGATTTGTGCCCATGGCCGCGCAGTCTAGAAAAGAAGAACACATGCCAAATCCAATCTTGGCTCCATTTCTTACAATATAATAACGTAGTACCGTGCCAATCTGCGTAGTCATCTTCGTGGCGTTTTCTATTCACGGCCACCTGATAATAGTACCTAGAGTAACTAGGTACATAGTCCAGAACCATCTATAGGTAGAATGAAGCCCATTCTATGGTAAAATAGCCTCCGGCGTCCCTGAGTGAAGGTTCTCTGCCGAGCTCGATCCGATGGGGAGTTGGCCCTAATTCAGAAATACCTAGGTATCTTGGACTACCACGGATTATCTGTCATGGTAAGAGACTCCCTTGGGAAGACTGCCGATTTCTACTGGAAGATCTCCAAGCTAATAGCTGCAGTCACCGTATGCTCTGTTGGGATGTCGACCGTCAAGCTGCAGCCCCCAAGAAGGTCGCAGGATGGCCCGCTGTGGGGCGGATCCGCGGGCGGTTCGATGAACGGCTCTACAAAGTGGGCCGTGAGCCTGCGAAGGTTTCAAAATAACTGCAGGATCGGGTATTCACGACCATGGCAGTCGCCAACTTCGGCCCAGGAGAGCAGATACCGGACCGTAGCAGCCAGTACACAGTGTGGCTAGACAAGATGAGAGACCGATGATGAGGATGAGCTCGACTCCGAGAAGCTAGCCCGGATGTTTCTTACAATCGGGAGATGGAAGGATCATTGTGGATGTGAACGGGTCTCCATCGGTTCTCACAGCCGTCGTTGTTGAACTCCTTACTTCTTGGTGGTGAAGTCAATCTCGTTGGGGTTGTATCCGCCATCAGCCGCTTTCTCGCAGGTACAGGCATCTAGGGCTGGTCAGTCACATGTTGCAGGGCCGGTCTTGCACGTCTATGAGAACTTGAACTCACCAGCAGGCCGTGAACCACAGGCACAGCTGTTGCTGGGCTTCACGTTCTCGGTGGAGGCCCTGTCGCAGGTGCACTCGCCGGCGGGGCGTGCACGGCAGGAGCAGCGAGGGCCGGAGACGGTGTTCTCCTTGGGGGCCTTGTCGCAGGAGCAATGCAGGGCGGACTGCTTGCCGCAGGAGCACTTGGCCTGCTGGGCTGTGTGGTCTCGTCAGAACATGATGGGTAAACGAGGGAGGGGATCCACTGAGAGTTGGATCGTGAGTGGGTGTACTTACCACAGACACAGGTGACACCCTTGCCACAGCAGGTGGAAGACTTGGCAACTTCGGTGGCCATCATGACGACGAGTGTTGGAAGATGGAGGAAAGAATGGATAGTTGCGGAAGGTTGCTTGGTTGGTTGAGGGTAGCTTGGATGGCAGAAGCTGAGCTTTGAGGTGGTACTTGCGAATGTAAGATGGTAGCTGTGGTTTGCTGCTCCCCACTGTGAGATGAGAGGGCAGGCCGATGTATTTATATCAGATTGTCGTTACAGGCAGTGGCCTTGTAGGTGGCCAGTGGGTGGGACGTTCTGCAGGGACATGACCAGGCGATGGGCCCACAGCAGCCACAGCTGACATACAGCTCAACGCTGGTTGGCCATCCTCCAGCTCGTGCCAATCGGCTGGACTCCATCTCGCAGCACCCTCTGGAAGGTATGACCTGACAGAGCCTCATCTCCTTTCCCTTCTGCCCAATTGGCCTGCCCGAATGGCAACACAGTTTGCCTGACTTCGCATCGGACCATTTTTTCGGAATGCGCGACGCGGTCTCCTCGCCGAGCCCAGGCGGCTTGTCAACTCCGTCTTCCGGCGTGTAATGTGAGAAGCCTTTTTTGCAGGTCGTGGAGGTCGGATCAATGGACACAGGTGAAGCATGGTTGCCCTTTTTGGACCGTCAGCATGAATTAGTGATGCGGTGAGGGTCTTTGTTTGCGGTGCACTGCATGAGTCTCATCGCAGTTTTCTGCGCTTTGCTGCAGACGGTGTCGATGCTCCCTTGCTAGGTTGATTCTGAGAGTCCTTCCCGAACAAGTAAATATCAACAGCCTGATCCTCGAGGCCGACCACGGGTAGTGACTGGCTAGCACTCTCCAATATCCTCCAACCGTTCTCCTCCATCAGACCAAAGAGTGCCTTCTCCGATGAGTGCCGTGGCTTGGTTGCCAGCATGACCTTGGGGCTCTTCTCGTCCTTGTCCATGGCAAGTTTGTGCAGCTCCGAGATTGTGTTGACCAGGGCAGACAGCATGTCTACGTTGTACGTGCAGTCGCTGATAATGACGAGGTCCCAGCTCGACGCCTTCGCCTTGGGACCAAACACGCCTGTCTTGCCCTCGTCCCAGTCAAGGCTCTCGAAGTGCGTGTCTACGCTGGACCTGCCTGAGAGGGCGGGCTTCCTCGCCATCTTCTCATCGGCAATATTTCGCATTGCCACTTCCTCGGCCTCGGACAGGTCAGTCAAGAGAACACTGCTGGCTGAATGCGTAGAGTCTTCAGGATCCCATAATGAAGACATGCGTCGGTACAAGCCAGCCGCAAGCCCAACGCCCAGAATCCCAATACCACAACCAAGCTCAATAACATTCAAGGGACGCTCAGGCGCCACCGAGCAAAGGAGCTCTTTGAGCATCGGTGTCTTATCCCAGGTGTGTTTTGTAGTGCCGTTCTGGCACAGATTCAAGAGCACACCCGTGGTCACTACACCGGCGTCCCAGACGTGTCGGTCAATGCTCTCACCAATTCTTTCGTCCACGCGCAGAAAATCGCCTTCGGCAAGGGCGAACCGCCTCAAAGACTCAAAGCTCTGCTGCCCGCTTGACGGCCAGGGGAGCTCAGACTCGACAGCCACAATCCGTCCCTCTGCATCAAACGGGATGTCTGAAGCAATGGGCGGGCTTTCAAGGTTGTGAGAGGCAGCAATGCAGATGGCGGGCGCCGGCCTTGCCTGTGACGACAGTTTTTGGATGATCTTGAAAGCTCTGTCAGGCACCGGCAGGTCCAGCTTCAGGATCCTCATTCCACTTTTCCAGAAGGTAGCGCTCTTGCCGGCCTCCCTGGGCGTAAGACAAAATGTTTCGTAATTATCATCCTCCTCGCCAGCCCCGGCCAAGAGGCTCCTTGTGAGGTAGACTGAGATGGGTACCGGGTCATCGGGACAGAGAAACGAGTCGCCCAGATCTGTCGTTATGGTGAGGACGAGCTTCAATTTCTGTTGCTTGTCAATGCTCGGTGACCTCATAAGGCGTATGTAGTGCATTTTTATGACGAATCTGAAGTGGTCTGGTGCCGCGGGAGGTGTGAAAGCAGGTTTGAGGGTTTCGAGGCCGAATTTATTTTCAATGTCTTTGGCCCGAAGGTGCAAGGCCCTGAGCCCGAGCCGCACGGAAGCCCCACCAAGACATTCAACGGCGGGCCGCTCCGGGTCATGTTTTACAGGCGTCTGCACAACATAGACAAGTCCCACGCATTCTCTATTATCCATGTTGACCCTACGATTGATCGACGTTGGGGAGACTACTCCAGAATACTACATATCTCTTTTTGGCCGAGGTAAATGCCAAATGATGGCCCGGAGCACAAGTCATAGCACAGAATAAATGCTGCGGCCCTTCGCGGCGCGGAGGTCGCCGCGGGCCCCAACGCCGCTACGACATCTCTACAGCGGACGCCCTGATATGACGCTGGATCGGTCCCCGTTATCCTCTTACGCATGGGACTTTGAGAATATAAGGTTTCAAAATACCACCCTGTCTGAAGGTATTTTGTCTCGTCACGTCTGCTGGCAATCCTGCCCAAGCATTCCTGCAGTATCTCGTGCCTCCATACGCTGGTACAAGCAGCAGCTTTGAGCCTTAGAAACCCACTACCCAACAATGACAACGCCCACCCACTCCCCCAGGGACCTCCTGTCCGCCATCCTCACCACCACGGAAAAAGACATAATCCCCCTCACAGCCGACGGCGTCAAGTCAGGCTGCAAGCTCTTCGGCGCCGCGATCCTGACGCGCCGCCCCGACGGCCGCCTGGAGTCCCACACGGTAGCCAGCAACAACGAGCGGGCTTCTCCGCTGCTGCACGGAGAGATCAACTGCATCCAGGAGTTCTTCAAGAAGGATGCCGCGGACCGGCCCTCCCCCAAGGACTGCCTCTTCTTCGCGACACACGAGCCCTGCTCGCTATGCCTGAGCGGCATCGCCTGGGCCGGGTTTCGCGAGTTCTACTACCTCTTCACCTACGAGGACTCGCGGGACCTCTTCTCCATCCCGTACGATATCGATATCCTCCAGGAGGTGTTCCGCGTTCGTGCACCGGGAGACTCAGATGAAATGCTCGCGGAGCGGCCGCTTTACAACAGGACCAACAAGTTCTTCACGGGTCGGAGCCTGGCGAATGTGGTGGGGGAGGTTGAGGACGCCGGGGAGAGGGAGAGGTTGGTGGGTGAGATTGAGAGAGTGAAGAAGCTCTATAATGGCTTATCTGAGACGTATCAGGAGGGGAAGAAGACGGGTGTAGAGACTGCGAGCATTTGGCAGTGATGGATTGGTTACTGAGGGCAGTGGTCGTTTGATGTGTGTCAGTTGAATGCATTGCATGAGGGAGTGTGCAAAAGGCTGTCCGTTATGAGTTCACCTTCATGAGCTGTGGTCTCGTCGAGGCCATACGGGCAATGACACGAACCAATTCATCTTGGCCTATACTAGTAAAATGGACATGGAGCAGCTTTTGAACGGCGAGCCTCTAGTTTGTGGGGTATTATAGAAAGCCATGGCTTATTCATATCCCGATAGCCTGGTCGCACTGGTGTAGCATGTACCCAATTAATATAGACTACTAAGATTGTATGTGTTCCTCTAGAAAGCCGGAGCAATGGTGAGTGACCTTCCAATAGACCTCCCCAGTCACGAAGTAATAGATGTTTGTACACATGTTCCTATTATCATATTTCTACGAGGGTGCCAAGTGTGGTCAACCAGGTACTATTCAAGAGAACTTGGTTATACTCTAATGGGATTTCAAATGTAAATGGTAAAAGGAGCGTGGTCAGTATCGGTATAGAACGGCTGGCTGTCTCAACGCGCCTTGATCCTCACGGCATACCTAGGTATCTAATGGAAGGTCAACATGGATAGACCGTGGTGACTTTGATCGTACGAACCGTTGCCTCGCAGAGAAACAGCTTGGTTATACTACAGTTCCCGCCGCCTTTACATCAACAATCCTCAACTTGAATATCTTAATAATCCATTTGGGTCAAGCTTGAAATGGCGACCACCACTGGACTTAAACATCTCTGTAGCACCTTGCTCAATCCATCAGAGTAGAATATCGTTCAAGTAAGTAAGTGCAGTACGCTGGAAGCGAGAAGCAACACAGTATCATTATGAGACACGCGTCTCTCTAATTGTGCGTGGGAGTTTTACAACACGTCGACAAGGTTTACACAGGCTACCCACGAGTCCCGTGCATGCCTCACAGTCAGCACGAACATGTCGAGCCGGCCCCGAGCCTTCTGTCAGAACTGTGTTTCTAGGTCAGCCACCGGCTTAAACCTAGATCTTTGTCATAATATCTGAAAGCGTCACTTGATGGTGAGCGGTCAGACTTTCAGCCTGGCGTCTCTGTGCAACCACAGTCGTACGACTCTGGAGCCATGTCTCGACGGCGGAGGGGTAACTGGGAGACGACGAGAATTTCGAGCCGCCAGGGACACTTCAGGTGGTATTTCGAATCCTCCAATGTTACGTACACTCCAGATTATGGACGCAACCAAGCTTGTCATGTTGTTGGAGAGAGCCTCAGCTCGCAATACCGTCAGCCTAAAACAACAACACCTGTCTCTCAATGCTGCAATCAGCAGTGGGCGTCGATGTAATAATCCTCCTTGTGACACAAAGCCAAGGCGGGTGGGGTGTGTGTCCCTAAAAAAGGAACCCCCTCGCTAATGTATCTACATCAGCACCGTGGCACGGCATGACGGAAGGGAGGGAGGCATATGTGAATGTAGGTACACACAGCCCTCTCCAAGACTTGGTGGGCCGCGCGGAGGTCGCACGTTGTGCTGACTGCGGGACCTACTGTACTGCATCCTGCAAATCTGCAGGTGTGTCTCGAGGTCCCGGCTGGCCATTGGTCCGTTGGGGGTGATAGTGTCAGCCCAAAGATAGGATATTATGGCATGGTGTAACACACACACCCACCCTGGCCCTCCTGTCTTCAGATATTGCTGGGCCGCATGTGGAAAGTGCGGAGAGCCAAGCGAGCCGATGGGTAATAAGCCGTAGGATTCTGCTTCGAGAAAGGATCGAAGGGCGGCAGAGACGGGGTGGGTGTTCGTGGTGGGTGTTCTTGTTGCTGCTCCTTCGGCCCGTCTCCTGCGCTGCTGACTTTTAACCTAGATGGGCTGGCCGTCGAAGGATGCGAGATGTCAATGTCATCTCAGCTGACTCATCGTCGCCACGGCGAACAAAGATTTGCACGACATATCGTGAAGTTGCACAAGGGTAAGCCTTCACTCGTGAGAGAAGACGGCTGCCTGCAACAAGATGCATTTCAATCGAGCGATAGAAACTGACCGTGAATAGACATCTGATGCCTTCGAGGACGAACGGATACCGGCGTGGCCCTAGCTCCCAAGACTGTTCCCCTCAGGACTCCCCACCGCGGGGCAGGCCACAGCTGATTGGGCCCAAAGCACAACCTCTAAGCGCCTGGCGCCCACACCACATACACCCACAATTTGGGCACTTTCAGCCCATGACTGCATCTCTTCTGCATGATGCTGTACGAAAAGGTGCGCCTGTGTGCAACCCACTCACCCCTCAATGTTGCAACCCTCGTGGCCTTCCACACTCCCCAAGGCTGTCGAGTCGGACTTCTCTCTCTCATTCGAGGAATACCACATCCGACGATAGCCCTCTAAGGTTCTGGCCGTGAATAGTCAGTCACCTGGACGCCCGCAAATCTTGCCATCTGACATCTGCCATACCTGCCTACGATGATCGGGCCTGGATCGAGCCACGGCAATACCGGACTCATCTTCGATCCCAGATGTCTGCTTGCTTTGGAAAGAAGGCTCTGACGCTGCGAATGGACCACGCAGCCGCCAGTACATTTGTTCGACCACACCGGCATGTGGTGCTGACTGGAGGGAAGGGGGAGGGGCCCTCCTCTGCGCTACGACTGGGTGGGCAACGGGAAGCCAACCACATGATAATCATCGCCCATCATCCACTGTCATGACTGGCATGCGTGGGGCATGGTAGGGCTGACCGAAGCCCCATCAGAAAAGGGCGCAATACAGGCCTGCACAAGCCGCAGTTCCCGCTGCCGTGCGTCATGCAGTGGGTTACCCTCTGCACTCCCACTCCCATTCCCATTCCCATTCCCATTCCCACTGTCACTATGCCATCGCACTCATCTACAGCCTAAAGCGGGCCAAATCTGGCCCCCAATTATAGAAACTCGCGCTTCCCATATGCTCGCTCCTCCGCCCATGGCGCAAGCACGCACATGCAGTGACAGTAAGCAAAGGAATGGGCTTCGCATGAAGGGGGGAGTGCATCTAGGGACACAAGTACCTTGCCCTTCATCACAACAAGACGACAGCCTCGAGCCACTCGGCTGCCACTCATGCTCCCGCCTGTTGAGCCGCATGATAAACATGTATCAGATGCCACGCAGCTCGCCCATGACAGCCTCGACAAGGGCAGCCCTACGGCCGGCCCATCAGGCGGCCACCGGGGCCCCAGCCCTCGCCCATGAGACGTATGTTTCTGCCTCGTCCAAGTTCCAAGGTCCCTTTCCAGGCCACTGTCAGATCTGGCGGGGCCGTTCAGATCCGGACCATCATAACAAGGTTAATTGCTGTCAGATGGAATGCTACGTATGCCTAGACCAGCGACCACAACACGCGCAAACGTGCCACAGAAGTGCCGGAGAATGTTCAGAACGGGCCCTAGCTCATCAGAGACATCCTCCTTATGCAGGCGCTTAATTTTGGATTTAGACTCCAGGCCACACACCAGAGCCAGTGTCACAACGGCCCCCAAGAGAAGATTCCACCTAGGCGCTGGGACCAATGACCTCCTGACGAGCCTCAACCAACGCCGCTGCAACGCACACATACACATACCACGCTGACTTTGATACTCTGCTGCTGCACCCGGAGGATTCTTGTGTTACCTCCGTGCATTCGATCCTTCTGCACCAACAGCATCCATATGGCGCGTGGGTATAGCCTTGACGTGAATAGTAGTTAGATTTACTTTGTGCTAAGATGCGACGGAACACCAATAGCCGACACAGGCGAGAGCGAACCCAGGGAGGAGCCGTGAGCCAGGCGCAACGGGCACGGGAGACGGGCGATCCGGCCCTCTTTTGCCCGCCTAGTGTAGCTCTCTATGCGTGCCTCCCCAGGCGAAAAGGTTAGCCGGGCCATCTGCGACAACAAATGGGATTTGTCAAGGGGAAATCTCCTGTGGGAAGGCTGTGATCTATCTTGCGCACCAACGAGATAATAGTTCCTGCCCTCGCTTGCATCGAAGGAGCACCGCTCACCTGCCACCCACCCAACCAACTTCGCTGCATCCGCGCGGCACAGCAGGGAGGACAGTAAAGGGGAGCGGCGCCGGTGAGATATTGGTGTGCATACATGACGGTGGCGTGGGAGCAAGTATCTGAGAAACAGTTTCAGAAAAGCACGTAGGGGGTGAACTCTTGCTGCGCTCACTCCCCTCCCAGATGTCCCTTTTTCTCATCCAGTCTCACCAGCCACAGTCAGGATTGGTCTTGATATTCAGCAAATTGTGCTCTATTCTTTAATGACTTCTGTCAAGATGTGATGAAAAGGCTGTCGTCAGTGCGAGGGATGCAAGAGACTGGACTGCCTGAACGCAAGGGATCGTCACAGAGCATACACCGAGCAACGGGCTGGCCGCGTGGTTGGTATCCGTTTTCGCTGCTTGGGCATGTCCCGGCGTGGCGACGCAAGGATAACAACAACCGCGGTATATAAACACAAACAGGCACATCTTCATCTGTCAATATGAATGCAACAGACCGAAACTCTAAGACACTAGGATGACGCATGCTTGGGCCCGGGGGCAGTGACGACTGAATGCCGCGGTGAGACGGTATCCGTGTCCAAGAGTATGCCGGCCGTGCCGTCGAGACTTGTCATCTGCCGGATGTGGCGATGATGAGACCAGCCGAGACTGCACTCACGGGTTGGCTGGTTGAATAGCAAACTGAACTGATTGATTGACAGCTGCTCTCGAGGCTGAGGGGGACATGTCTCAGCAACAGGCCATTCTCCTGAGACTAACGCTGCTGTGTCCCCTCACCTTCAGCTCCTCCTCGCATACGGGCAGCAGAAAAATGTTACACACGGGGTGCGGCTCGAGTTCACATAATCTCATCGTCAACAGAGGACAAAAAGAATTAATTCACTGGACACATGGATCGATAAACACCAGAACCTCAAAACATTCCATCCATGCACACGTTCCCTGCTGGTGATGCAAAATTTGGGACGAAAGGGACTGACCGACGCACTCGCGTTTCGTCTCGTCTCCCCCCGGGCGGCGCAGGGCTGAGTTCTGGGTCCCGAGCACCAGCGCAGGGCCGCGCCGAGCACCAGCCGAGCGCCCAACTCTGCAACTACGCGTATCCTCGTAAAGGGTGTTAGCCGCGAATCAAAGCGTATCGGCGGTGCCGCACAAACCTGGGGTGCAGAACAAATAATAAAGCCTATAAGAGAGAAAATACTACAACGGTAAAAATGGTGAAGAGAAAGAAGGGGGTGCATCTTCCGCCTAGAGGCATGCTCGCTCAACCACTGGGGGGACCTGACCGAGATGGGGAACTAGTAGCTAAAGAAAAGAAACTCCTGATCGACGGCACGCCGAAACATGCAGCGCAACCCCTCTTGGATCCCATCTTCACCCGTGTCACCGCGTCGACATGTTGCTTCTCTTCCATCACCTGAAGAGAGCAGAAGGAGTGAAAATTTTCTTGCTCGTTCCTGGATGGGCTTGCAGGGTGCAGGGGAGCTGGGAGGAAAATGAATCGCTTCCCAGCCCGTGTCCCCTTTCAAGGTCAAGGTCATGGCTATGGTCATGGTCATGGTCAAGGGGCAGAAGGGGGTGGCACAAGCCACGGATTAGGGTTTCCCTACTTGGTTTTGCCAATTATTGGCAAAGCCACAATATTAAAAATGCACGTATGGAATAAAAAAAAATTGGCATTGGATCAATTGAAACGGACAAAACAAAACATTGGTTGGATGTTTACACTCGTTTCCCCCCCCCCCCCGGGTCTCGTAATTTCCCCTCCTACCACACACACCCCAGGAATGAGAAAGGAAAGCAGAGAGGCGTTGGGCAGGGGCGGGATTGGAGCCCAACCGTCTCGTCTCAGCAAGGAAAATGAAAAACAACAAACGTGACAAGATGCAAAATCAAAACTCAATCTGGAGGAAGGAAGGGGAGGAAAAGCACACGTAGATTTGACACGTAGTCACACATGACGGGCGATTGGCTGTCTCAACCTGGCAACTCCCACAGGCGTCGCACTGCACAGGACGGAGGATTCAGATTGGTGGCCCCTTGAGATATGACATTTTGCCCGCTGTGCGACTCGTACAACGCGGTACTGTACACCAGTACACCCCGCCTGTCTGTAAGAGAATGGGTTACTCAAGATCCGCAGACGCTCGAGACACAAAACATAAGGATCAAAGATGTTAGTAGCCCGTTGTTTGACTGTCACACGCACGCAGTAAGTGCCGTTGAGACCCATAGATGGAATGTTGCTCAGCCCTTGGCACTGGCGTGACGGAGCTGCCTCAGGGTGCTCGTGTTGTCCATCACATGCCGTTCGAAAATCATATCACCACTCTTTGACAGGCACATCACTAGGTCACCATGTCGGAGCATACAGTGCATTGAAGTACAGAATCGAAGATCTGGAATTTGCTCACGCCCGCCCTAATCTGTACACGTCCTCCGCTTGCTAATAAGCACCTATCAAGAGTAAAGGGAATGGGGGTATCTCCTCCATCTTTGTCACACACACACGCGCACACACACACACGACGGCCTGGGAACATAAAAAACAAAAACCAAAACCAAAAACGTGTCCAAAGAATCATCCAGGCGGTCGCGAAAAGTGATGCTGATCAAGAAACAGAACAACACAATTTGCGCCTTGCGATGTTCTCCCATTTTCCGTTCCGAATCCAAACACACGAACGAGAGACATTAACCCAACATCCAATCCATTACAATTTCGTATTCTGTTCGTGTTCCTTGCCTAACCACCTGTTCTTATCCGAACATCCCAAAATCCCCTTGATATCTTTTGTCGCGCTTGAATCGTGACATTATCCGTGATAAAAACTTTTGTGTGCCACCAGGCAGAGAGAACTCGAGGTCGCCTCGTGGGCCTGGATCGTCCTTGCTGTTGTCTGCCTGTGTGTTGGCCTTCCTTCGACGAGAGAAAGGAGCCGTATATGAAATAACATCCCTGGGTATCATTGAAAAGACCAGAAAGATGACAGCCACCCCTTGAGACGTGAGCCTCTAGACAGTGTACATGAGACCGAAATAGTGAAAAGTCCCGGAAAGAAAATCCCCGCTGATCTGTGATCATAATCGTACAGGATCCATGTATGGTTTCCCTTATCTTTTTTTTTTCTGATTTTCTTCAACTCTTGCGTCGAGCACATGTTGAGTTCGTGCGCTCAGACGTTCGTGAGGCTGTCGATGAATGCCCTTGCATTGATTTATTTGGTGGGTTGCCTGAGCACGTCCTCGCAGTTTGCATCGAACCGCATGTTCCAGAGGCGGACCTGCTGCATGAAGCGCTCCGACTTCTCCAGCTCGCGTTCCCGCCCAAAAAGCGTCTCGACAAACTCGATGCCCGAGTTCCTGCCGAGCTGCTCCTTCTTCTTGCTCGCCTTGAGCATGGGCGACTCGCAGGTCTTGAGTAGCTTGCGGAGCTTGTCCGTGATGCGCTCGCCGGACTCGATGAAGTCCTCGACCATCTCCCGGCTCTCAATCGCCCGGATCCTCGGCACGCACTCCTTGGACCTCTTGATCTTTCCAGCAAGCTGGATGAGCAGCAGCCACATTTCTCCGGCCATCTCGGAGATGGGTGTGGAGGGGCCATGTGTGTAGACGGTCCAGTCGTATATCCACTTGCCGAGGCTGTTGGCGTCAAACACAGAACCAAGCAGAAGGATCGGTTCCTCGGTCGGGTCCCAGTTCTTCAACGAGTACCCTGGAGGGATGCGGTACTTCTTGGCATCGGACTCGGTCGCCTTCCTTGTAGTCGGCGGTGGGGCCTTGTGGTGGGAGCTGGCGGGCCTTGTGGTCTGTGGCCGCTGGGGCATCGAGTAAGAGGCACGCCTGGTGTGCCCAGACGAGCGGCGGGCCGGCTCCTCGTAGTAATGAGACGTTTCGTACCTGTCATAGTCATTGGCCTGACGGCGAGACGAGGCCTGTGCATAGTGGTGGCGATCAGTTGCGTGCCCATCAACATATCCAGAATAGTAGAAACCCTCGTCCTGCCTGCTGTGGCGCTTCGGCCTCGACCGCGCGGGTATCACATAGGTGACACCGTTGACCTCGACGTATTCGTCCTCGTCGGATTCCCCATGAGAGTCAGAGGCCCGATAGTAGGAATATGAAGACCGGCGCTCGCGCTTGGGGCGCGTCGTCCCAGAAAATGATTGTTTCCGCGATGATCGCGTTGCACTCACATTAGCAGTTGCGGCGTTGGTCGAATAGAGCCCATCGCTGTTGTACCGCGGCGAGAAAGCTGCCGGGCGCGGACTCGTGTAGTCGTTCATGCCGCTGCTCATGTGTCGGAAGTGCGCTCGCGTCGCGGGCCGCTGTGGGGTAGAGGCGTAGTATGCGGGTCCCCGGGGAGATGGAGTCGGCGAGGGAGTCGCGAATTCGTCCCTGTAGTAGTATCCCGCGCCGGGGTTGGCGCCGTATGGAGAGTGTCCGTTCATTTTCTTTTCCAGACTCTTGCGATGCCTCGCTCGACCCGGCTCAGAGAAACCGCGCTGCCCAGATACCCCTTTGTCTTGCGATGTGAATGTGCTGTTGGTGTTTTATGATGTGATTTTTCCCGTCTCGATCTCAGAAGTGGCGCCTATGTCGGGACGCATGGGAAAGTGAAACTTGTCACCTTGGTATATGGTCGGTTGGAAGAGGAGAGGAAGACCGTCTTCTGTTCGCGAACATGTCCAAGGTTTTCTGGTGGTGTCAAAACGTTCGCAAGAACGAGTTGGGCATAGGGCATCAAAGTACGTGGAGAAACACCTCTGATGGTTGATTCTGGAATAGACTGGAACACTCGGCGAGCCCAGTCAGTTGAGTAGCGTGGTTGATTATGTGACAAATCGTTGGTGAGTGCTAGTTTGAATGTTGAGGTTGGCGAAGGCCAATGTGGCAGAAGGAGGACACACTAATTCGTGTGGTTGGAGATTGGGTGCGACGGGGTTATTAAGAACCAATTCGGCCAAGACCCCAGGCCCCCCAGGCGCGGAGGAGTGCAAAACAGGCTATGAGGGTCGAATGGCTGCGCAAGGATTAACCCAACCGGCCCCGGTACGACGCTAGCCGGGTTGAAAGGATGAGTGCAAATGAGTTCCGTGCTTGCGTGCCTCGTGGAAACCTGGTGGAGGGGGCGTGTCGATAGGAGGCCAAGTATCAGGCCAAGTACCAGGAAACCTGGCCACCTTATTAGTCACCCCTGCGAGAACCAGCCACAACGTTCCACACCGTCAAGAGCCCGCCCTTTTCGCACTGCCGTCCGTGGCTCACACACTCGGTCAGCGTGGTGTCTGAACTCTGTGTGCGATTGTTCACTGTTGAGCCAGCGGGCAAGCAGCCCAATCACACGAGACCTGTCGCACTTACAGCAGCGCTACAAGTCTGGGCTCAGCTGCAGTGAAGCCTCCTGAAATAGAAGGCAAAAGGGGCTGCGCAGTTCTCAGTTGTGCTGCGGCAACGTGGTATGGCTGAGGAACCGAGCGATCATTTGAGTGTGAGCCTCTGTCTGCCCTTCAAGTCGTCGTCGTCGCTTGTAATACTTGATTTCCAGGTGAGAAGGATTCGCCAACGGCCCTCGGTGAGGTCACCCTGGTCCTGGTCCTGGTCCTGGTGCAGAATTTGCAAAGGTGAAGAATGGGCACCGGGTTGGTTCAACGGTGTGAACACAGCTTTAATTTGGACCACCGGGGAAGCGAGATTGGATTTGCACAACGTCCGGGGTGGTCCCCAATATCGCGGCTCCGGATGGGAGGTTCCAAGACCAGGCTCCGTGAAAACTCTTCCTTGTCGTCACGTCCAAAAGTGCAAATTCGATGTCCAAAGACCCTGTTCGCCGCGGCTGCTGATGAATGTGATGTCAACTGCAAGGTTTCGTCTCGTCGGGCCAGCGTGGATACGATGCTAGTCTATGGTAGGACTCGGGAGAGGTGGGTAGTGGGTTGAGATGGGAGGAGGCCCGCATTCAATCCTTCCTCCGCAGGACCCAAGCGTTCCGGAAGGTCGGGAAGGTTCTAAAAGACGGGCACACCCCTGTCGACGTGGTGTCTTTGAGCCACGACAGGACGAGGGGAATACGAGAGCGGTCAAGGTGACTTGAGTCGGTCGATGTTTTTCTAAACACGCGTGGGCGGCCTCAGGGTGCACTTCCGCGGGAGTCGATGCCCTCGTCTGGCTATCCACGAGGGAGGAAAGCTGGCTGGACCGAGTGGCAAGGGGCGAGGACCGCCGTGGGTCTAGATCGAGAGGGCAAGGGGAGCCGGAGCATGAGCCTGTGAAGAGGGCGGGCGATCGTCCCATGGGCTGATGTGCGGCGTTGGCTAACCTTGACTCTGTGCGTCTATGTGATGTTTCGTGGTCTGCAAGAGTTGGAGCAGTCCGGCTCGTCCTTCGTATCATAGATCGCCAGAGTAGTAAACCGCTGCGGCTGTAATAGTGTCACAGCTGCGGGAGCGCGCAGGGTGTGCGGGAGCGCGAGACACAGAGCCACCCCGGATAAGAGATGAAGTCGTAGCCCGGGACCCCGGACCTTTGTCTGGTCTTGTTGGCAGACTTATTGGCAGACTTGTTGGCAGAGAAGAGTAATGGGCCCCCTTATGAGCATGACCAAGACCAAGACCGGGTTGTTGGTGATTGGCCGTCTCTATATAGACTGCTGGTGGTGCCAGATGACTAGAGCAAGGCGTTGTTTGCCCTGCGTTGCCCGTCCGTGGACAGAGCAAGTACCCGTGAGCCACGAATAGAGAAAACCAAGCGGAAGTGTCTAGGCGGCGACGTGGATGACAGAAGCGCACATGTTTAGCAATGGCTGGCGAGAGACCTGGGCTGCCTATTACCTGCCCGCCTGGTAGGGCTAGTGTCCCAGCTGCGATCACCAGGGCGATGACTCTGGTGATGGTGACGTTTCAGGGAGAGACGAAGGGACGAAGGGAGTTACGAGTCGAGGGGGGAGGGGAGGTGGGAGGTGGGAGTTTTGAGGATGACGACAGCATTTGATGACTGCAACTGCGTGAATTCGTCAACGGTCTATGTGCAACCTACGGTAGGTCCTCTGGATGTACCCCTCCATCCGGCCTCCCGGTCTCCCGGTCCGCCTGATCTGACCACCTGGCGGCACCGCAAGCCCGAGGCGGGCGGCCACAACGTTGTGAAGGGCCATGAATAAAGGCCAGCGCCCCACAGCTTCTGCAGCATCCGATCCAGTCGAGCCGTGCTCACGGACACTCGTCACATGAAGAGCCAGGCCAAGTGATTGTGTGGGCGAGTGGCTGGCAAACAGTCTGTCTCTCAAGCCTCCGGGCATCATCACAGTGATCGTCGTCCGTCGTCTCACGCCCGGCGCACCTCACATGCACAACTCTGCATCTCATCCAGCGTCCTTCCAACCTTCTTACTGGCCGCGCACTGGCCTGAGCCCAGCGCTCAGAGCCGCGACTATCCCAAGCTGGACCTGCCAGGCGAGCCAGACGAGCCGACCAGCGCCAGCCTCGGGGCCGGGCTCTAGGTCCGCTGTTGCTGTCTGGATATGCTCGATCGACACTGACGTCCCTGCGAACGATCACTCCTGCAGCTCGATGCCAGATACTGCTCGGCCAGACTTCAAAAGCGGGGTTGGCTACTGCAGGCGACGGTGATGATGTGCAGCGGGATCGCAGTCTGACCCTTTGATGACAAGCCACGCAAGCTGGCAAGCTGCCTACGGTCCCTTCGCCTGGTCACTAAATCGCCAAACCCACAACTCTCTCGTCTTAGCCTGGGATTCCCAACACTCATTGACGACGCCATTCCACCCAGTTTACCACTGAACATTGCTGGCGATGCGAGGAAGGATGAGGGCCAAGGCCTCCCAGCCAACAAATCGCCAGATCGGAGTTTAGCCCGGAAGCCCAGCTCAGTGCGGCGATCCCAGTGGCAAACTTGACCCCTCAATGCCGGGTTCATCGCAGGTCCTAGCCGCCCCTAATGTAGGGGTTTGCAGGATATTAACCACAAGGAAAGGCCCGAGCACAGTTACACTATCTGTGATGCCCGGCGCAACTTTTCACGGGGGCGTTCATGCACGACAGCCGGCGAATGGGAGAAATTCCTGATTCTCCCAGGCCCGTCCCCGTCAGCCCGTACGCCCGCCCACCACTTCCAGCTCGCCCAGGATTCTCCGCCTCGGCTGGTGCCCACACCAAGACAAGTTCAATCTCTTGCCCGCTTGGCTGTCTGCTGTCTGGTCGGGTAGACGTGGACAGCAAGGCGCGTTCAGCTGGCGCCCCAACGTCAGCCTCCTCAAAGTCTTATTGATGGAACCACCTCAGTGGCATGCAGGTTGCGGCCGGCCGGCCACAGACCGTGTGTCTCTTGTTCCTCCCAACAACCAGGTGCACAGAAATGCACACCTCAGCGACGCCTCAGCGGCCCAGCAGGCGGTCGCAGGCGGGGTCCTCTTCACGGCCGTCTGCCTTTGTGTTGAGGCTGCAAGACCACCGGCCCACTGGCCTGGTGGCTAAACTTAATTCAATTCACTCGTACACGTTAGCCACACGACTGTGTTTTCTTGGGATTATCCTGGGTTGGTCAATTAATCCACAGTATCGCCTCGGCCGGTCTCGTCTGACTCGACTCAATGTGGCTCATACGGCTTACATGCAGGGACAGGTCCGTCACAATGCTGTGCAGGAATAAATTGTTTCTCATACGACGTGCATCAGGGATGTACACCACGAATAGAGCGCTCTTCTGAAGCGCGGCGGACCCGGAGCCCCCCGGCCGAGTTTAGTCTCGGCCGGGCATGCCACGGAGACAGACGGAGACCGCATTCGTGGTAGGCATGCCGTTGACCTCTACTCTACGAAGAAAGTCTCCGCTCAAAGTCCACGAGCACCGGCAGTGGCAGGAAGCAGCCCACTAAAGACATGACGACATCGTTGGCGTCTAGCTGGAGCGTTGATCGACTCGACTCGACCCGTACAGTATGTTCGGCACGGCCACGTCAGGACGGGCAAAAAAGCAACAGCCACAGAAGGCCGCCTCGAGTGGCCTCGAGCGTCGTGAGCTTCGCACACGCCCCCCAACAGCCCAGGCGTGTACATACACGGTCCGGCTCCATGTATCCACTCTTTGTCGGCGCTTCTCTCATCGTCCGGGCAATGATCATTACCGCACCCCTGCGGAGTCGTCTCAAGTCTATGCACGAATCCACATTTCCAATCCTTCTTCCGCCATCAATGCCCACTCTTTTGGCTTCTTTATCCCAGGTCAAGGCCCAGTCTGGCCAGTGCATCTGTCATTTTGATTTCACTGCGTCAGTGTGCCCCGCCTCTTCTCTCGGGCCGCATCATTCTAGAAAATCCATACGCCAGGGGGCCTTCACCTTCGACTTTGCGGTGAGACGGCATTGACCGGCCGGGGTTGCTCGTTCCCTGAACTTCATCATTTGTTTACTTACGGTGTAAAATTTTTCCACCTTGCCACAGCAGATGTGCCAGGTTAGGGCGTCAGAGTCATCAAAAGCAGTGAGTCACCAGCTGTGCGCCTCAGAAAGCGTCACGGGTGACGCAAATCGAGTGGTGTGTCTTTCTGGCGCGGCATGTTGCGATTATGCGTTGAAGCCCAATTTTGCAGGGCAACACTCGCCCAGGTGCAGTCAAATGCTATCAGTTTCTTGCTGGAAAGCAAATGACCGCTCCAGGTTTGGCAGGCTGCATGCAGTCGTCTGACAAGACCGGCCCTCCTATTGGAGGCTACATATGCAGGCCCTGTTAGGTCCATCAATGACCAGCAACTCTTGTGGCAGCATCACTTTTCTTCCCTGCTCGCGGCCGCCCTACCGGCTGCTGCAGCTGCCAGCCAGTGCCTTAGTGAGAGAACCATTCCTGCGGGATCGTGGAGACTCACCTTACCCAGCGGCTCCATTGGACAGCCGGCCCTGTCAGACTTCGCTCACCTACTTTTGGAATTTCCCTAGCCGCTGCAGGACACCGTCAATGCTCCCCGCCTCACCCTCCGACAATAGGACCTCAACCGTCGGCCCGCTACTGGTTCCCATGACGACAGGGCAGACAATGGCTCGGCGATGTGATGGCTGCTGCCCTTTTCTGCCAGCTGTGACTCTACCACGCCTCGCCATTCCATCGGACAACGCACACCGACACTTCCAAGGTTTTTGGCATGGCATCTAGACCGTCGCCGCCCAACGAGTAGTCTCCCAGGGTGCGCGAGAGGAAGAGCTATGTCATGCTGCCCCTCATGTTTGTCCGGTGGAAGTATGTATTCGGTACAACACAGGACCCTTATCCCTCCTTCTTTCATGCAATGCAGCAGGGCCTGTAAGTGGACACGCTTGATGCCCCAGCATGTGAAGTTGCCGGCTAGTCTTGTGGATACCGTGTGTTGACAGGCACATGAAGTCTCCACTTGTTGGCTCTTGTGGCGGTGCAATCTTTCCTTCCTTCACCTACTCCTGTAGGATTATTCTCAAAGACCGCCGTTGCCCGGTGCCGGTCTAGACGCTTGACATGCAGGTAATTGCCAAGTATGCCTTGTCCAGACTGTATTGTTAAATGATGCCCAAAAGCAGCTAAATCTCGATGCATCGGTTGGGCAGTGACCATGCCTCTCACCTTTCCAGGTAATCACGCCTGTCGCTCCGGGAATACGGAAAGTGGCCTAATCGGTCATCGTGGTTTGTGGACAAATGTGCAGGCCACGCCAATGTCGATAAATGCTGCAGGCAGATGGTTGAACAAGCCCCCATCCGAGTTATTCTGTCAAGACTCGTGTGAGTAGCACCCTCCAGTAATCCACCCGGTGCTGGAAAGCACTTACACGAAGGAGAGCCAAAACCTAATGCACATTCCGCCAACGAGGGAAAATCAATGGTAGCGCCGGGCGACTCTATTGATACAGACGGTCGGCATCTCCTGGTCCTAGGCATAGCCAGGATTTTCGTGCGCATGTGGCGCTTACTTTTTGAATCTACGGGACTTGCCTTTCTCTCATATGACTTCCTTGCTGCGCATAGTTATGGACTAATGGTGAATATTTGACTTTGGTGGAAAGCAGAGTGGCATCAAATCTTCGGGGTTTGGGCAAAGAAATCTAGGAGCAGATGATCACGCAATTGCACCCGTTCAATGAATCTCATACTATTGAATAGAACATGACTTGAATTATTATGTGTCCTACATCTAAAGCCAGAGTCCTAGACATCTGGACACATGGCTCACAATTATGTAAGGCCAGAGAACGATCCTCTTCAGCAGTGTGACCCTCGGAAGGATCTGCTCGTTCGTACCCAATATTGACTTGACTAGGGGCAGGAGATGATCAGTGCTTTGCAAGCGTGGTAAGTCTTCAGAGATGACTTGTTGGAACATGATTTGCTTCGTTGAAGCAACTTCTTTGGTTTCCATCGCATTTTCGTATGATGCTATTGGCCCCATAGTAGTGGAAAGCGGTCCAGCTCGTCAAATTGACAGAGAAATATATTACAACTGGAAGCTTCACAAACGTATCCTCGAAGTAATTGATAGCCTACACATTTAATTGTTCCTCGAAGCTAGAAACCAAGGAGGATTGCTGGCAACATGCTGATGCTGCACAAGATGGCCCAGGAAGCTTCGGAAAGACCTCACATCTTCAAGCCATACACAGACTCATGGTCTCAGAGACACTCAATTTCGATCTCCATGTAGCACAAAGTCAGCACGCTTGAGTTGGCGGTACAGATGTGCACGTGAAGTTCCGCTAGTGACGAGAAGTCAATCTGTACAGTAAGCCGAGCGAGGCTCATCGGCTTGCAGCGAGCGAGTCACCACGACCACTGTGATCATAGGCAGCCTGATGCGCCACCTGGGACTGCCTGTCCAGAGATGAGCAACTGTTGGGATTGTCACATCACCATATAATAGTAGCTGAATCCAAGGTCGTCTTAACAGTCACCTTACCAGGGAACAGACATAGTGGCGGATGTGTTACTCAACTGCAGACTTAGGCCTGCAAGGCAAAGCCCTGGAATTAGTGTGCATATCTTCGTGCTACCGTGCTGCCCCGGACCCAGTCAAGCCACCACTCCGGGATCTTTTCCATGGTCGCCACATGGTGTGGCTGTGCGCCGGGTGTTCTCGTCAGGGGCTCCCCATGTGCATCTGCAGGTCGGGCGGCACCGCCAGCCCCACGGATCAGCTGGAACTCCAAACTAAACGACGCGCGACCTCTTAGCAGTGAAACCTCCGCCTTCCATCAACTTCCAGAGCGTCCAGTCGACACTGACAAATCAATGAGTCGCGTCACCAGTGCTGTTCAGAGCGGCCTCCGGCACTACGTCATGAGTGATGTGTGCAGAACAGCATAGCCTACGGGACAAGGCAAAAATCGTCTAGATACGTGCACGCCTCTTGGAGGTACTTGGTGGCGGATTTCCTCCGTGTTAACGATGCACGATTGGTGAGGGCCGATTCCCTGGGTTCACGCCGGTTGGGCTGGCCACCACTCGAATTGGTTTGCATTACACTGCTGTCCTTCACGCCCAGCCAATCCGGGCTAATTTAGCCAACCCTGCCAATTCATATACTAAGGTAGGGGCCGAACATGGGAGCCTGGATTCATCCCCGTGGCCCTTCGGCGCTTGAACCGGTAGTATCGCCGGAGGACTACCCAACGTTCACATACCTAAGGAGCCCTGCGTAAGCCCAAGGGCCGAATATGAGTCACCAGGGAGTTTCATCGTCCAGCTGACAGCCCGGCAAGATACCTATTTCGAGTTTTCCCCTTTCCTGCTGTCCATGCTATCCGAGATCCCCGAGCGCCGTAGGCCACTGTTGCGTCTTTTGGCCACCCCGTCTGACCGTCCGAAGCTATCAGCCAGCAACCGGAATTCGCATCAAAGAAAGAGCCAGCAACAGGGAGTGAACCTATCCAACTTTCTGGGGAGTCTTCAGACTGATAACGCATTCGGATGGCCCTTGGTTGGATGGAGGCGTCTGCACGTCAGGGTCAAGTGATTACTCCAAAGTCGGAAGCGTCAAGATGCGACATCGAGATGAGGCTGAGTAGGCACCAGCGATGGCGAAGACGGATCCTTGATCGAATATCGAACTTTTGGAAACTCTCTCATCTGGTTTGTCCAACTGCGACTGGGATCTCTTCCGGGATTTTGGCTCGAAGTCATTGAGAGGCATACTGTCGCCTCACCAGGCAGTCACATGCCCACGCGTCCGTCTCGCTCCACCGACGTATCAAATCGATTTTTGGATGCCATGACTCTAAGACTGTACGCCCTTAGCTGGCGTCTCGGTGTCGTCTCACTATCTGAGCTGGATAATCCGGCACACTGCTTCTGAGTCACAACTGCACCACAAAGACTGGCAGGCCTGCCCTGACTCCTCGAGAAAGGAAAGATGTTGCAATGCTTGCGAAACGCCTACACACACGCCCTCTTCGGGATGTATACGCTCTGGACACGACTTAAAGCTCGCTCGAGGACGGATGTCCCTAGACAGTGCTGCGCACTGGGCGCCATTCACGACCTCCGCCCGGGCGGGTAGCCAGGTGGTTCTATTCGCGTGGTGGCTGGAAAGTCATATGTAAACTAATCAGGCATCAACCAGCATCAGTCAAAGGGCACGTAACCAGCTGTCTAGGTGTGCCGGTATCCGATTTCGAGGCGCAGATTTGGGACGGAGTCAGAGTCATCGCCGCTTGTACTCGCCACGTCCCCCGACTACCGTTCGTGACTATTCTTCACGAATTGTCACACGGGTCATGATGACTACAGCTTACGCGGGCTATCTGCTGCTCACAGAATTTAATCTGGAGGAATAGATAAAAGGAAAAATCGGCCTGTTACCCACTCCAGGCTAAGGATTGTCAGTGCCTGTGTAGCATTTCTCCTTGAGGATAGTGTCTGTTGTACTGTTGCACACAAAATGTCAGTAAATCACTTAAGAGTCAATGGTCTTGCCGGAGAGTTTCGCAGGTTTATTGAGGCACAAGTCGTATCCTCTTAATTTTCTGGCTCCGCGACCCATGCGTCTCGCAAGCGAACCTGGAATTCAGATTTGGAGTTTCCATTAGGCTTGCCCTCGTATATAGTTTTTGTTTCAACAGCTGGTAGTCTCTGGGCTAGATTTGGAAGCACCTGCAGTATGGCATGCTACCAGAAGTTCGCACGGCAGGTTCATAATTTCCTCCGTGTTGAACCTTTACATCAGGGTTAAGGTCCCCCACTCATATGACCTAAGCCGTGAGAGCTTTAGCGAATGAAAGACAAATGTGCCCACCCTCTCGTAAATTATGTCTTCATTCTCCTCTCGACCATGAACTGGCTTAATGACAAGGCCATGAACAGATTCGACTGTCTCTTCCAAATCATCGTCAGACTCATAAACGGAAACAACTAACGCAAGGTATTCTTCCGAGGTGAATAAGCTATAATCAATTTCCAAGTCAGAATCCACGCCAGGCTGACTTGTCGTAATAGCAAGCAGGTGAACAACGTCAACATCTTCCGCTATAAACAAAATCGGCCTTGTACGGTCCATAAGCAGAGATCCGTGTGGATTGTCATCTTCGTATTGAGGTTGTTCGTCATCGAAAGTTAAATACCGTAATAATATTCTTTCGGGAGTCCCTGTATGTGTTGTCTACTGCGGACTAGTGGCACGGTCAGACCTTGGACAGTGATAGAAGCTGACTTGACTTCGCCATACGGATTCGCTTCGTCTTTGAGATGAACGCTGTGGTCGACAAGTTTAATACCCAGTGAGCTCTCTGGCAAGGCGTCTTTCTAATTGAAGACAATCCTTTCGTCAGTGACCGCCCATGACCAAGATGGTGCTCGGTATGGTTCGACGTGCTTGCATGTTGTTATCTCTTTCTCCCATAGCAGGCCTGCCGCAAGTCCTTTGGTCCAAAGCCCCGCTAGATATCTGCCACCAATGGCTGGATGAAGCCGCTCGCTGACGCCAGAGAATGCAGGGAGCTTGTCCGAGTTGAATGTAAGCCTGCGCTGAGAATAATTTTCCACCAAGTCGTAATAATCCTGGAGTAAGAGTTGCTCTCCAGTGGGTCTATCTGTCTGAGACCGCCGAATGTCACGGTAGAGGATGGCGGAGACGCGCGGATATGTGGATTCCGCAACTCTTAGGCCGGAAGATGTGCCATCAGCAGCCTCGGAGCCACTAGGACAGCGCCAGTAGATTTGATTTCTACCGTAGTACAGACGTCGCGGTGAGAGTATGGACTCTTGCAAGCACCAGCCTCGGCTGGACAAAGGAGACCGATGGTATAGTCTCCACAGAGTCTCTTCCTCGAAATCCTGTCTCAAAACAACGATAGCATCCTCACTGGCCATCGAAACTCTGATCTGCGCCGGTAGAGGAACAGGCGGTTCCACTTGTACGTTTTGAGGAATGATGCCATGCTCGCTGCCTATGGATGCCATGGCAGAGATTGTCACAGTTGAGTTGCGATAAAACAGTTCCATTTTCTTGGATTCTTCGGCCCAATCTTCCCTGGAGTCCTGTATGATGCAAAGTGAATCAATCCAAAGATAACAGAACCCAAGTCGTCTAGTGATTATGATTGCATCTCGAAAGTTGGCTGATTCAGGACACTTTCTTCCACAAAACATTCGGTAAGTGGTCTGTCCTTGATACCATACATCCTGTTGAACAAAACTGATTCTGCATGTAGCTGAAGCCCGTGACGAGATCGAGTCCCTTGGGGTAAGTAAGTGGATAGTTCTCTCGTGTGGCTTTTGGTATGAGTTCAGCCTCGGTGGAGCAGCCGATCGATATGGGTTTGATTTCCATAATCGCTCTCTCATCCTCTTCGACGACGGCAACACAAAGATCAACACCAGCACGTGGGCACAATGTGGCCGTGCCGTAGCCTCCTTCCTTAACCTCAAGCTGTTTCCTGAGGACGAACGCGACTATGGCCCCTCCATCAGCAAATGGGCCAACAAGGCCTTCTACATCTCCAGCTTTTTCGTCAGCCAGAAGGATATGTTTGAGAGCGCCAAGCGTGTCACTGGTACGACGGATACTGACTGGACAATCAGTCATGAGGGATCTGGAGAGAGATACAGGAAAGCAGTCCAAGATCTACAGAAGGGAGATGCGACGGGCTTTGTGAGACTGCTATACACCCGCGTCTTTTTTCCAAATGGTGGCGGGAACTATGAAAGCAGCCAAGGTCTACAGAATGATGTTCTAAGCTTACCAGAGGAGGACCTGGACCAGGCCACGAGGGAAGCAATCCAGTTGGCTCTGAATGGTGGCCTGGAAGTTACGTACTCAGCTGTGACGTCCAGGAATAGTTGAAGCTCTGGAAGATGAGACTGCAAGGTCCTCAAGGGTACCATACCTTCACTTAGAATGCGGTGGGCAATGAACGTTGATTCTAATGCTCTACATATGTACTCTCTAGTCGGAAAGCTGTGAAATCAAGGGGCGACTTCTTGATGCACGCATTGAAAGAGAGAAGGGACCGGGCTACAATGGTGGTTGAACAAGCTACCTACTTAAGTAGGTAGTGGGTGCCCAAGTGACTGATGCTGCAACATGGATGCGACCTTGTATGCCTGTGGATCAAGATGAAAACGTTAAATAATGTAATGAAATCGGATGTTCGTACCTAGAAAGGATGAATTACACGATCAGACGAGGATATCATACATGCTGGTAACTTCTTCATCTCTCACAACTTGTCCACGTGCTGGTAATTATAGGTGGCGGGTTCATGCCGTATGGAAGCCGATAATGTACTAATTTAGCCACACTTGACTGAGCGCAACCTGTGAATTCCCGGTGCTCAGTATATGCCGTGTATTTAATGGCCACAGGCTTGGAAGATGTCTTCAAAATGGGAGCCCAAATGGCTTCGACTACCGGAAGAAATATTTTTTCATCTTCACAACTTGTCCTGCTTTGGCATAACAGTGAATGATAGTAATAAGGCTCATAGTAGTTATTAGAAGCCGCCAAAAGAAGATTCGTCCACTTTATTTTCCTTGAAACTAAGAGAATCTGGACTCGGTGCTCGCGCATACGGTGAGGTTGATCTCTGCCAGATATTCGCACATACGGCCATCCCAGCCAGTCTTGTGGAAGGCAGTCGTGGAGACAAGAGGAGCGGCATCGTGATGTGAGAAGCTGTCCGCGTCCAGCCAGAGAACATCCTCAACGGTGGACAGTATTATAGCGAACACTTTATACTGATGGCGGTAGTATATGATTGTCAACTGCATCAAAGGGTGCACACCCCTTGACAGCGGTGACAGAAGGCATACATGGCAGTGACAGAGCAGAGAAGTGGTCCATGCAGGCAGCACTGCGGACGAGTCCAGGAAGATTATGGCAAGTTCCGTTCATTTTTGGCAGCACGTCTTTACACATTTATGTTACATTTATGCTCTGGTGAGGAAATCTCGACGGGAAGAGCTCCACCAGTCCTCACAAAAGGCCTTGGTGTCGGGTCAATTCGTGCTGGCGCTGTTGATAAGCCATCAAGGCTGAAGCCATTCCAAGTTAGGCTGACAATGTAGAGTCTCATCATGTTCTAGCTAAATCTGTTAAAATTTTCATTCACTCGAAGATCCAACAATAGTAGCCTTGAAATGGAACCTGCACATTCCACGTATCATAACTAGTCTGCAACCACCCACCCTCCCTCTTTCTATGTGTACAAGGGGATGGTGTTGAGTTAGATCACAGTCGCAACAACAATCACGAGAACGACCTATCCTAAGTGCCAGCCTCTTTGAATTTGTCGAATTCCCAGCCATACTTTCCGAAGCCATGCTCTCCGCATAGCCATCGTCTTGCAGTGAACATAGCAATTTCACCATCGTGAGGCCGATCATTCGATATCGGTTTATCGATACCCTGTGGGAATTCCTGTTAGCTCCACCAACGTTTCGTTGTGTCCGAAGGTTGGGCCTAAAGAGCGCGGGCTGGTAGTTCCTGGGACTAGAAGTCTACGCAGCATTGCACGCTCACATCCACTCACGGGATTTCCAGCGCTTGACTTACCTGAGCCTCTTGGAGTTCAGCAGTTGGTGTGAACACCATGAGTGCGTCTCGCGAGCCCCTCCGCACGCTATTAAACCCGATCTCGTCGAATATTTTGCCTATATCGTTCCATGAAACAGTACCGCTCCTGCCACTACCGCCACTTGTCATTATATCCTTCAAAGTGTTGTAGTTGTCGCTGTTCAGCACAATCTGTGGGTATTCTCTTCCCGGTCCGGGGGCGACGACAGGAGCAGGAACAACAAGGGTGGCCCTTTAAGCTGCCTGCTGCGCACATTCTTCTCGAGCTTTCTGGCGATTGGCTCTACTGATGTGGAATCGCCGTGGGCGATCCTCATTTGGTCTCGCTGCGTGGATCGGCGAGTGTTTCTTCACGCCTAAAATACTGAAGGTCAGATCTGTAGTACCAATGTATACATGGTTTACACGGAAATGAGGCGTAGTAGGGCGGTAGATGCCTACAGCCTAGCCAAGGGCTCTTAAGACGAGAAGTAGCCACAGTGCATGTAGCAGCGTTGTTGTCCCAAGAATGTTTGTGGTAATTACTCACCGTCATCCGCTGTCTTTTTCCATGGAGTTCTAACAGCAGGAGGCCGCCTGCTTGGTGAGTTAATTGCAAGATCCTCTAGCAGCCCGCTCAGCGAGGTTTTTGCACCTGGACCGGCGGTAGCAGATCCACTTGGGTCAGCAGACCGAGGGGGTGTAGCAGGCCTCTCTGGTGGCTGAGTGGAAGTCGGCCTAGGATTGCTTTCCGGAGTAATGTCAGTGCCATCTGGTGCCGTCTTAAGGGGGACGGCATCGTTCAAGGCTTGGATAATGTGCTCGGAGAGGGTTCCTCGCTCAACGAGACAAGGTTGTAAGTCCGCCCAAAGGGCTGCCAAGTTAGCCTCTGATTCTATCCTTGTTCTCGCGTTTCTTTGAGTCTTCTGCAGTTTCAGGGTTCCAGTCGTACTACTTGGCTGGAAGAGTGTCAGAGAAATCGGCACACCAAACAATGCGCCTTCATAGCACGAATATATACAGAGGGAAGATAAGATCCCGTGAGACCTACACAATCGAACTTTTTATCGGGACGGGGGACCATATGCTTTGATACAATGGATTTCACAGCCGCCCTGGTCTCAGCGTCCTGAAGCTTTATTGAAGTTGCCATGTATGTGCTCCACGCTACCTTGATTTGGCGGCGTTGTGCAGAGATCTCGGAATTTTTGAAGATCCTTTCGACCGCCTGCAAAGCGCGAGTGGCGTCGTAAGCTTCCTCTGCCATTTGAACGGCATACCTAGTTGGACATCCAAGACCCTGTTGTGGACCCCGCAACCATGTTCCAGATTTCATCCGCGTACGTGCCATCTGCATTGGTGAATTCTTCAAGCGTCGGTTCTTGCCTCATTGTTTTCAGCAGGATGGCAAGTCTCTTTGTTTTAGAGTTACCCCTATCGTTGAGAAGACGAGGATTGACGAACAAATGGCGCGTGTCTGCGTTGCCGAAGTTGGCGCAAAACTTCCTCATGGGTTTAGAACACAGAAGTGTGTTCATTAACGGCTAATATCGTATCCATGATGAAAAGAGGCGGTGAACTACAACAAGCGCAGTAACAAACTCAGGTGAGTCCACCGGCTCTTTGTAGAGGTATTGGTGAGTAATTGCCAGAACTGCGGTCCAAGCGTCGAATCCGTCTATCACGGTGTAAAGACCACTGATGAGATAATCGGTAAACATATCGGATTATTAACGTTATCTGTACAGGTAGCCTGTCAAGCGAACCAATGAAAGCTCGTCATCAACATCTCGCTTGGGCGCCCACAGAGGACTTTTTGAAGGCTGGGATAACCTACCCATGCGTGTTTGTTTCCGGTTGGCACAGTAGTGATTTCATAGGGCGAATGCTCCCGCACGTCGGTGATGAGCTGATAGAACGACCGTGGGTTGGTTTTTAGACCTTGAAGCTGGTGCTCGTACCGTCCTACCCATTTGAGGACGATGCCCGAAAGGAAACCGCGTTATTTGCGTTGATCGATGTGTGAAACATTGTGTCGTGTCTATAACTGACAAGCTCTTCGTTTGCTACTTCCTAATCTTTGTCTTCATATTCTGGGATTCCAGGCTCCCAATCCTTCTCTTGCTCTTCCTTTTGAACTCTTGACTGCTCGCGAGCAAGAATAGAGGTGACAACCTGTTCCAGGAACTTGTATATTCTTCGTTGATTCGCCATAACTTGTTCCGATAGAGCTCTTGGCTATACTGTGCCTTGTTCGAGTAATAATTCTGCTTCCTCCTCGTTTTCGGGCTCATAAATGATACCATAATCATCTGATTTCTCATTGGAGCCTGCCACTTCAGCTAGGGTATCTCCTAGCTTGAACTGATAGTTCGCGATGGAGCCTTCGCTTTCCGCAATGGCCCTGTTCACCGAGAAATTATCTATTTCAGCGAACAGACTCGGGTGCTCAGCCGCTCTGTCCTTCAACAACACCAGTAGCGTCTCGGGGCGCTTGGTCAAATCTTCCGAGTTGAAAGCTGGCCATCGTACGTGCTGCTCCTCCAGGTTGCTTTTCAAAGGCCAGAGGTCTATGACTTCAGGATTGACGCCTCTCCATGGCACAAGTCCTCTAAACCGCAATTAGCATTTTGCACAGTGGGTCGAGGTGCTGATAGAAGATATGGACAAAAATCAACTTATTGCACCATGGCGGCTTAGTACCAAGGTCTGCACTCAAGGACCGCGGAGTACGGGAATTTGGCACCTGGTATTGAAGAAAAAGAAATAAATAAAACGAATCCCACGCATCAATACTATTCTCTCTTGCAATGGACTTACTCTAGATCCGGACGATGTTTTTGAGGCATGGGTTGCTTGATTGGTCCAAGGTCTGTGTTCCGCCATTCTCTGTCCAATATCCCTCGCTGAACCGACTTGATCATATTGAGCCATCGGTTCTCAATTCTGAATTGGTCGGTGTTGTACTTATCACGGAAACGCTTGTAAGAATCTTCGACGTCAGCTGAATAAGCCACCCGCTCTGTGGACGTCTGTGTTTCTGGCGCTGGCGCCTCCTCCGAGGAGCCTTCTGCCATCCTTGAATAAAAAGTGGTCAAATATCAGGCGTATGACATAAGAAGCACCAGTAAAGGAGCTGGGGTGTTACTTTAATTGCTTGATGGGGTATGATTACAAGGCTAGTTATTTGCCGGAAAGGTAGGTGAGACCGGGAAATGTATAGCTTTATTCAAGGAGTAACATTGCGCAAACTTCTTTGACATGCACGCAGATACGATTATTGAAGTCTGTAGGTGGTTCTCTTTGTAAAATGCCGTTTCCGTCGCACAAGACGATTGTCCTCGGATAAAGCGCCAATTCTATTGTTATGCAATGTACCAGCACCAAGATCATAATTCGGACGTGGCGTACTGCAATATCCTGATCCGGAATAAAGCCATTCTCCACCTGTCTTCAGCCTTCATGTTAGACAGCTCCGACGTGTTGTTGTTTACAGCTTGAGGGTACCGAGCTCGGCTCACAAATGGGCAGATGTAGAGAAGGCGGGGTGCCATCGCATAACACTCAATCCGCATGTAGCGACTTTCTTGCAGGATAAAATTCATAGTCTCGGGTTACAACGCACTCTGAGTGAGCAGCCCAACAATAGCGCTCTGCAGCATTGTCCGCTGTAAACCTAAACACCATCAATAAAACGTGTTGTTGTCCTTGACGAATGAGGCATGATGGAGAGGCAGGGCGAATCCCACGAACACTTGAGGTCAGGTGCGTCAGTGATTCCGAAAACCCTTTACCATTAGCTTTAGCTGCTCCAACCGGCTCTATTTCGATCAATTGTTACTCAGACTATCCTTTGGTGGATGTGACTCATCCTCCCGCTGCCTCCGTGCGACTGTGATCAAAGATTGAAATGTCTTCGTGGGCTGTAGAGGAGGACCAATCCATACCTAGTTACCTAAGTAGCTTTTCAAAGTGTCAACAACGATTAAGGGTGGCTATCTTTTTACTGCAAATTATTACGAATAAATTCTGAACACTCCTTGATACGATGTTGGATTTTGGGCTAGACGCATTGACTGACTGGCCTTGTTTGTCTGTGTGGTCGATGGACAACTGCGAGCCGGCACAACTAACCTCAGCTGGGGTAACTGATTTGCCCTTAGGGCTCAAGGGCGTTGAATAGGGACAGGCAGTTTTTCAAGGGCCTGGGAAGCCCCGAACTACTCTTGGACGATGATCCAGTACAGTTTGAATGAACCCTGGTTAACTGAAGTGATCGTGTGAAGAGAATCTCGAGTCATCATGGTCCTTGCAACATGAACAGACCTCAGGAGTCTGTCGGACCTGATGTTAATGAACTGCTGGCATTCTCCGGGCGCGCGCACTCCCATTCCTACCTCTCGAGTCGGTACGTGAGTAGTATCTAACCGATCGATGATTGGGGCCCAAGCCCGAGTGCATATTGTCTTTCGCTGTGCTGCCTCCCAGCCCTTTCTCATACAAAATGGTCCCTCACATTCCTTGTACATCAAGTGCACCGGACCAAATAGATCGACTGGTTTCGTGGTTACTTACCCGAGTAGTGCAAGCTTCGTTAGCTGCTCCCTCAAGCGAGCTGGTGATGGGAGTACCGGCAATGCTACCTACTTAAGTACCCTTCGCTGAGTGAAGATCAGAATGCTGCCTGGGTTTGCTGCAGCACCTAACCCCGGCCCAAATAAGAACATGGTGGATTGGACGACTTATTACTACTCGCCGCGCCGACCACGTTCAATCAGAAACCATCTCCAGCAACATCCCCGAAAGCTGAATTGAACAAATGGATGAGCGTGCCACAATCCCCGTGACGCTGCTGCGTGTGAACCCAACTCGAAGCTACTGGCAGGACCCTCCGGACAACATGGCCGACCTGAGGACAACCCCAGAACTCCCCGCCAGGGCAGAGATCGTCATAATCGGGAGCGGCATCACCTGCGCCGCCGTCGCGTAGCACCTTCTGCAGGATGACAGTGAGGGCGGCAGAAGCGGCAGCAGAAGCATGCCCCCTGGTATCGTGATGCTCGAGGCGCGGCAGGCTTGCTCGGGCGTGACGGGCCGCAACGGTCAGCCCGGCTCTCTTGCTCTCTCCCCACTCCTGATGGAATGATGCATCTATGCTGACCGTCTCACCTCAGGTAGCCACACCAAGGCGGCCAGCTACCGGTCCTTTCTCGCGAATGCCGACGCCCTGGGTGTCCCTGCCGCCGTGAAGATCGCACGCCTGGAGCTCGCGAGTATTAATGCCATGCATTCCTTCGCAAGGGAGCACGGCATCCCGTGTGACTCCCACCCTTGCCAAACTGTGGATATCATCTACGATGAGCCGCACTGGCGGGAGGGCCACGACGCCGTCGAGGCGATGCGCTGCGCCCTTGGGCCGGATGACCCCGCGGCCGATTATACCTTCCACGGCAGGGAGGAGGCTAAGGCCCGGTTCTACTGCGCGGGCACAGACCCGGAGCCCGTAGGCGCGGTAAGCTACGCCGCAGGGAGCATCTCCGGGTACAAATTCGGGGTGGGCGTCTTGAAGTTGGCACTGCAGAAAGGTCTGAACCTGCAGACGAACACGCCAGCTGCGGGCTTGAGCCAGTGCTCCGACGGTAGTGGTAGGTGGGAAGTCAGCACGCCCCGCGGGCAGGTCGTCGCAGAAAAGATCATCCTCGCCACGAATGGATACTCGGCATATCTATGGAAGTCATTTCAGGGTGTCATCGTGTCCTTGCGCGGGTAGGTCACTGCCTAGTGGCCCGGGGGAAATATGCCTTGAGACGGCCTGCCTACAACGTACTCGTTCATCTACGAGAACGGATACGAGTACATGATCCCTAGGCCACCCGGGTCTAAGTACGCAGGCGACATAGTGATTGGAGGCGGACTGATCAGAGCGCCTCAGGGCGCCTCAGGAGGGGCTGCTCGAGTACGGCACCACGGAGGATACAGCCACCAACGAGAATATCAGCGCGTACCTGCGAGGCACGACGGCGTAGCGCTTTGGCCGGAACTGGGGTGACGACCACCCGGACGGCAGGGTCAGGAGGGAATGGACGGGGATCATGGGATACAGCCCAGACGGGCTCCCGTTTGTGGGCGAGATGCCCGGGTCGAGGGGCCTGTGGGCGAGCTGCAGCTTCCAGGGGCACGGCATGGCGCTCTGCTGGATGTGCGCGCGCGCGATGGTGAACATGATGTGTGGCGATGGGGATCTGGACGGGTGGTTTCCGCGTGAATTCGTGGTTTCCGAGGAGAGGCTCAGGAGACGCTTCCGTGGCCGGTTGCATACGTCTGCTGGTCCCAAGGAGAATCACCAGCGGGCCTGAAATTGTTCATGTCTCGCCTTGACCGCTGCTTCATCTCGGCGGGACGTTCACTCGGGCCCGGGAATAACGGGCGAAGCAAGTTGTTGTCGAAACTCTAGCAAAGTAGTCGAGGGCGATGTCATGGTGCGATGTCACTCTGTAGATCGCACCCTGAGGGGTCAGCCCGAGGACGAGCACAACTTTCGCCACGAGCAGGCCGGACCAAGACTTATTACAGTGCCTGAGCGCCTGAGTGCCTGAGTGCCCGATGTTTGACTAATGGTGATCACGCAACCTTCACGAGTCTCTCAGTCTGTGCCCAAGCTGGCTTACAAAGGCTTGTATAATCTAGAAAAAAACCACGCGGATTCCAAGGTGCTGTCAGGTTGCGAAACGACCAGGGATGCCAATCCCAGAGTGGCAGCGGATCGGACCCGAGAGCCCGGCCCCGAAAAAAAAGCCAAAAAAGGCTCGGGGGGATCGGCTTTGCAGGAGAATGGGTGCGAGGGTGCCTCTGCTGGCCCCAGGACCACGGAACGAGGGTCGCATCGCTGTGTTTCCTGCTGCACAAGGACGCTGCAAGGGATGGAATCCTTCCCGAACTCTCACTGTTATGTCTGTTCGTCGGCAGGTCGGCTCTAAAAAGCCCCCTCCCACTTTCCCACCCCCTCTTTTCTACGAATCCTTCGGGACGCTGACCACCGACCAGGTAGCAGCGACTGGCAGCTGCATTCAGCTGTGTGCTTCTGATGAAGCATCGTGGCCAGACCTGTGGTGATACATCTCGAAAGAGTGGAGAGATGAGGGCGAGATCAGCCAACTGGAAATAAGCTTCTGGAAGAGACAAAGGGTCACATTCTGTTAGAACATTCAATGTTGCCAGCTCGGATGATTTGGATTCAGCTAAATTTCCCATTTAGGTAGGGCTTGAGACCATGCAAGTGCTGGCACAAGGGCCCGGGGTTGGGAGCAACTGGACAAGATAGCGATCCAAAGTTTGACCCGGGGCCTCATTCCTGGAACAAATTCCGTAGACAGGGCTGTGCCAGAGAAACAGCCAACCTAAACAGATGCATCTACACTGTACATTGAAACTCGAAGCATAGCAAGGGCCGGGGGCCCTTTCCTCTACAATACAGGAAGCTTATGAGCGGCTTATCTCTTGGATTGTGCAGGCCTGGAAGGACGGGTCTCTTAGTCCATGTTTTCTCGGCGGGGAGGAAGGGCTGAGGGCGGGGGAAATTGACTGTTCGGCCTGGCTGACCGCATTAGGCTTGGCCCTGCAAGCCTGGCTGAGAGACGGGATTTGATGAGCAAATGCCGAGAGCGATAGGTTAAGATTTTGGTTGCGACAGGAACTCCACTGAACGGCCGGATCCGGCTCCGTGGCAAGCGTGGAATATGTTGCATCGGGAGCAAGGGGAAAGGGTGTGTGTGTGATGTGCCTACTGAAGCTTCTTGTGCAGGAGGGGTGAGTGAGAAGAAGAGCGCGAGAGCGAGAGAGACTGGGCGGAAAGGGAAGATCAGAGGCAGCGACAAGAGCTGGGCCACCGCAGATCTTCTGTCCGCGATGCGACCGACTGGCGACCGGGAACGTGGATGCCTCGTGTCTGTCAGTTGCCAACTTGCGTTAAGGTTGAGAGGCATGAGACAGACGCACGCTGCAGTCGGTGACGAACGTTGCGCATCAGCACAGGCAGCATCATGCAGACGCAGGCGCATATGCACAGGCGGGAAGCGAAAAAGAGGGTGAGGGATCGTCCGTTTCCAGTGTCTCACAGCCCCCGCCGGCCGTTGATTGCGGATCCGCGTCGGGGCTACATGCCAGCGGTCGCGTGTATACAGCATGGTCCAGTAGCTAATTTGTCCAAAAGAAAGGTGTATGCCTTGAGGATGGGTTTGGGTGCTGCTGGCTGGGTGGGCAGAGAGAGGGGGACGATGCAACGCTGTTGATGACCACGTCCCCGCCTGTCCCGAACCGGAAAGCCTAGCTACTGTGTGTATGCTCAGCACAGGCTCACATCCAACGTCCGACACCGCATGTGGCTGCCCTGACCCTATCAAGGTGGCCATGCCCAGTCGCTGCTGAATATTGAGGGTGGGTGAGATGTAGCACCAGCGGACCACCAGTGGTGACTGACAACGGCATATCATGTGCATCCCTGGGTAATATATCCATGTTGTCTATCTATCTGGATGGACAATGCGACCCGGGGTTGGCAGAAATACCACCGAGATTAAAATACGTCCCATGTTTGAGCCGCGTCTGTTTGGGTTCAGCTGTCGGCTTGGCCCAGGTGCGTGGAAACCTAATTGTCGAGGTGTGTGGTGCATTTGTTGGCTCGGCGTGGCGGCTGTGGACAGGAGAAAAGCATCTCGTTGAGAGACATGGCTTGCATGCAACAACAGGCGGTGTCTCAATGCCGGTCTGACATGGCCACGGTCGCCACCCCAGGACTGCGTGCTTGCTTTGCTGCCGTGCTCGTGATACCATAATAATATATCTACATACATACTAGACTAGCATATACTTAAGTACATGGCCTGTTGTGTGCCGGTATATACTTCCTTAAGTATGTAGACTAGCTGCCACAGCAGCACAGCACAGCAGCAGGGCCGCTCAGCGTGGCTTGTGGCCCACAGGACTTGATGTCAGAGTCACAGTCACAGTCGCAGTATGTGATGTATGCGACCCGTACGCCTGGTACACACGGGGCAGAATGACCGCACACAAAGTATGATAATGGATCAGCCTGAACAGCCCTGAAGCCCTGCAGGCGACCGCCACGCCGGGAACCCGATCCTGGGACCGCCCCTGCTCGTCTTCCCTGCTGCAACCCATCCCACTGGGACCCGTGGATCTTGCTTCCCTCCCGCTCCCTCGGCGCCTATCGGTGGGCCGATACCAACTCTGTCTCCCCTCTCTTTCTTGCTTGCCTACTTCTTTTCCCGCGCGTGTGTGAGAGTCCGAACCCGAATCTCACCCTGACTACCTCGATGGGCTGGCTGGGTGTCTGACTGACTCTCTTGATCTGACAGGGACGGCTCGGGTTGGGGAAGCATATCCGGGCCAACCCCTCATCTGCTGCTGCTTATCGGTCTACTTGGTTTGTGTTACCTGTGCATGTGCTCGTCTGGCCCAGGTGCCAAGGTGTGTTGATGGGAAAAGTGACTTGATTCTGTTCGGTTTCCCCCTCCTGCCAAGTCCAGGCACGACAGACTGCGGTCGACTAGCCTCTGATGTGGTCGCGGATCTCCTAGTCTGGGCTGGACTGTCGCGTCTCGACACCGCTCCAGACCGAGACGGCGGCTGAACGGAGCAGGGCTGGCAGGGTGGCCCAACTGGCTGGCAGGTCCGGAGCCTTCATTTCACGAGACCGAGCTAGAGCACAGCCCTTTCTGCATGCACGCGAGGACCAGTACATGCGGTATGCTTGCAATATGCAGGCTCGTGTGTCTCATCTTGGCCCATGATGACTTGAGAACGTAAGCACGGAGCCTGCCACTCTGCCTGCCTCTCCACACCGGCTCGAACCTGAACCTGAACCTGAACCTGAACCTGTCATCTCACTGTGCCTCTGCAGAAAGAATATGGGCGTCCCCATTCTCAAATACCCCTTCTCCGTGCTCGTGTGAGGTCCCCCCGGGTCAGGGATGGACGAGTGACGGGCCACGGGTACTACTTCGACGATCTTCAAGGTCTCCCTCCACGAGTGGATGTCCCAGCCGTACCTAGTCAGGGTAGGCTGCTAGACTAACAAGTCCGTCCACATTGTGCTCCGTAGTAAGCACCTCGAAGGACCGGGATCCCAGTTATCACCCCCTTGGGTTGTCCAATCCCTGGCCCGAGTGACAGGCGAGCGCGCCCAGAACAAAGAAACCCACCTACCCGACCCTATGGATCATAAACTGGCGCTCGCCCAATGGCTTCCTGCCATACCCAAGTCGACCCGTCCTTTTAACGACGCCACCACTGTCCCTGCCACACACAGGCGAGCCCATACTTAATCCAGTTACCAATACAGCCAGCACGGTACTTCATGCCCTTCACCGGATCGGCTGCTTACTGCCTCACTTGAACCGTGCCGGCTTGTGCTGCTCACTCAGACGGGCACATCCCTCTGACAGGAGCCTCACTCCAGCCTTATTTCATTCATCTGACCACCGGTCCCCTCGACGACATAGTATTATCTCATCCTAATTCCGACCAGCCATGCACCGTCCACTTACAAGATAGTGGTGGTGGACAGTCAAAGTGCAGAGCAGAGCAAGTGCACTCAGGACCAGGCACCCGGAACAACGCCAAGAATGCTCTCCCCTCCAGGCTCGGCATCCAGCTCGATCATGGACCAGAACAAGGCAGCGGGAGGATCACCATCTTCCCGGGGAGAGCCACCGTTCCCCGGCCAGACACCTTCCAGTTACTACTACCCGCCAACCAGCGGAGGAGGAGGAGACTACTACGGCATCAACAGCAGCAATACCATGCCACTTCCCTCGGGCACCGCCGTTGGCGCCCCTGAGCCCTCACCCCCACCGTCCCTGCTAGGCCACCAGGCCGCCGCGGGGGGAGGCCAGGCGGCCGACTCCTCGTCCTTCACCAGCACGTGGATCACCCCGGCCTCCACCGAGGAGCTCGCCGCGGCCGGCGGCGATGACGACGACAACAGCTTCGCCGACACCGACTTTGTGTTTGAGAATGGCCGCAGGTACCACGCGCCCGCCTCGGGGAGGGTCGTCTACCCCCTACCCAATGATGAGTCGGAGCAGGAGCGCGACGACATGAAGCACAAGCTGGCCCTGTGGATGATGCACGAGAAGCTGCTGTACGCTCCTGTCGACGAGGCGTTGAGGGAGGGCGGTATGGTCTTCGATCTGGGTATGTCTTCTCCTTCCCTCTCTTCTCGCTCTCTATCTTGAACCCCGGTACTTCTTTCCAAAACCTGCACCCAAAATACATCGGCCTCTGTTTCAGAGTGGCCAGACCGGGCTGTGTGTATTTACTTTTTCTTGGTCTTCTTTGCATGCAGAAATTCACCCTTCCCGTGGTGGACTACCCAACCACAACGGAATAGCCTGGATCCTTGGCGAGCCGAGCTGAACAATATGCCACTCACGTGGCTTCTATTTTTTTTAAAAAAAAAAAATTCTGGACATACCGCACAGTAGAATCAGAGGGCTGACCGATTGTGTAACGAGAAAAACAGGTACCGGAACAGGGGAGTGGGCAATGGAAAGTGAGTGCGACGATACTTTATGTTTTGCATCCCCCTTCCTGACTCTCCCCATTCACCCGTCTTACTGGGATGTAATGTCTCGGAGAACTTCGACCTGTGCGCCAGGGTTATGATCTGCCCTCGGGGCTTCAGAGGGGGAAACGGGGCTTCGGGATGCCGCATTTCCTCAAATCTGGCTATATCTCCATGGTCTCCGGTGAGCAGCCTGTCCTGGCCACGTGCAGTCTGGCCGGTGTCACCGCCTTCACCGGTGAGACAGTATGTGTAGCAATCCTCTTCAGGTCACTTCCAGCCTGTCAAGGTCCCAATATCGGGGCCAGGCCGTGGTCAGCCAAGGCTATGGCCCCCACAAGAATTGCACGCACCAATGTGGTGTCCCTACTGAAACTGGCTGTGATCAATGTTCAGTTGACACGCCCCTTCCTTCTCTCACTTTCTTTTTCTCTTCCTATTGTGGTACTGCGTCGAGGAAGGCGAGCCGCAATGACTTATAGTGGCCTTTGCAACAATTGGGACTGACGGCTATGCAGTGGCTCAGAGGTACGGGAAATCACAGATATTCGGCTGCGACATATCACCAATACAGCCGGCTTATGTCTGGGACAATGTCTTCTTTTCGGCAGACGACTTTGAGGAGGAGTGGACGGACTACCCCGAAAACGCTTTCGACTTTATACACATGCGCTACACGGCGTTTTCCATCAAAGACCCAGCGGCATTATTACAACGAGTGATGAAGTACGGCCCTCCCTCGACTCCTATCAAAATATGCGCAACTCCACCTTGATGAACCTAGATGGAAACCGAGAAAACAAGGGGAAAAAGCAAAAATGCTAACAAGCCCTCGCCACAGACACCTCAAGCCAGGCGGCTACGTAGAGTTCCAAGAACTAACCTACTGGCCCCGCTCAGACGACAACACCCTAACCGACACGACGCCATACGCCTTCCGCGACTTCTGCTACTACGTGCAGATGGGCGTCGCCAACCTGGGGCTGGACCTGCACATGATCAACCGCCTCCCGCAGGGCCTCCGCGACGCGGGGTTCGACGACGTCACCGAGGCCCGGCACAAGCTGCCCATCGGGCGCTGGGCCCGCGACCGGCGCCAGCGCCAGAAGGGCATCTGGTTCCTGCGCATGATCCTCATGGAGGGGCTCTCGGCCATCGCGAAGAGGCCCCTCACGCAGGGCCTCGGGTGGAAGGCAGAGCAGGTCGAGATGTTCCTTGTCGACGTGCGCAAGAGCCTGAATGATACGGGCGTGCACGCTTATTTCCCCTTCTCGGTCGTCTATGGGCGCAAGCCACTTGAGGGTGGGGCGGCGGCGGCCTCGTGAGTCGGATGAGAGAAGTGGAAAATGGAGCGTCGAGGCACACCGCACGACTTTGTAAGGTGTACACTGTAGGCAGTCATTCTGCAAGAGTGATGGACGATCACCTGAGATACCCAATGCCGCGGCGAAGCTGGCACATAACAGGATGGACCTACATGTAAGATTCTACAAGCTCTCCACTAATACTTAAATTGGTGGAAATGCGGACGGGTGGACCTTCCGGGGTCCTCTGACCTGAGATTACTGGAGACTATGAAGTATGGACAACGTATGGAAGGCACAATAAACAACATCATCTCAAGAAATTTTGAATTATCGCCGGAGCTGTTTACAATCTGATCGACTGTCCTGTGGTAACATGCAGACATATTTTACGCCACATTCACCATGTCGCCTCACTTCAACAAATGCCCATTGGCCTTCGCACCCGCGGGCCTCTTCCAGTGGACCTTGACGCCGCCCCAGCTGTGCTGGCTGTACTCCTCCTGGACCTTGCTGCACGTTTTGAGCCCCCAGTCCGTGACGCCCACCATGAGGCAGCTCTCGAACATGAAGGCGCAGCTCCCGCCGCCGACCTTGGCGGGCTTCAGCTCCGCGCTGCGCGCGCCCTCGTAGCTGTCGGCGTCCGGGCCGTGCCCGCTCATGACGTTGTGCAGGCTCGCGCCCCCCGGGACGAACCCGCCGGCGCCGCCCTTCTTGGCGTCATAGCCGCCCTGGATGAGGCCCATGAACTCGCTCATGGTGTTGCGGTGGTACCAGGGCGGGCGGAACGTGTCCTCGCCGACGAGCCAGCGCGGCGGGAAGATGACAAAGTCGGCGACGGCGGTCCCCACGTGGTCCGTCGGCGCCGACAGGACGGTGAAGATGCTCGGGTCCGGGTGGTCGAAGCTGATGCTGCCGATTGTGTTGAAGCGGCCCAGGTCGTACTTGTAAGGGTAGTAGTTGCCGTGCCAGGCGACTACGTCGAAGGGCGTGTGCGGTTGCGACGTCTGGTACAGGCTGTTTGCGAACTTGGCCGTCACCGTGTACGAGTTGGGCCCGTCGAACGCGACGCTGCCGCAGTCCTCGTCGAAGGACGCCAGCGGCGCCTGGAAGTCCCGCGCATTGGCGAGCCCGTTGGACCCGATGGGCCCCAGCTCGGGCAGCGTGAAGTGGCCCTGGTACAACTCGAGCGCGTAGCCGCGCGCCGGGCCCGAGGGGAGGTAGACGGCGAACTTGACGCCCCGCGGGATCACGGCGATCTCCATTGGTCGCACGAGCAGCCACCCCTGCTCGGTGCGGATGTCCAGCACGCCCTCCTGCGCGACGAGCAGGAAGTCGCCGTCCGCCGAGTAGAAGGCGTGTTTTGTGTCCATTGACTTGGCCGCGGCGAATATGTATATGCCGATCCCTGACTTGACCGTGGGGTCGCCGGCGCCGGCGACTAGGTTCAGGCCGCTCACGAAGTCCGTGTCCACTGAGCCGTGGTCGAAGGGGTCCCATCGGAGCTGATTCGGAATGTAGTGCATCTTCGTCGCGGCCGACTCCTTGAAGTCTACGGGCTGCCCGTACCCGTGGCCATTCGTGGGCTGGGACGAGGCGGGCTGGAACGGCGGGTGCGAGCAGCTAGGGAGGATACGGTAGAGCCATGTCTGCTTGTTCTCGTGACGCGGAGCAGTGAAGGCGGTACCTGAGAGCTTCTCAGCGTAGAGACCGTGTGGCGGCTTCTGTGGGGAGTTCTGGCCGACTGGGAGGGCATCCGGCACAGCTTCGGTCCTGTGGAGAGGTGGGCAACGCTTGTTAGCCAGGAGACTTGTCTGCAAAACTCCAAAAGCCAATGCAAATGGTGTGTGCTTGTACTTGCTCGAAGTAAGAGTCGAAACCGTTCTGATAACGGTACTTCTCCTTGAAGTCAAATTCTGTGACAGGCATTATGGAGGCGCCTCCTTGGGGAGCAACCGATATCCTCCTTGATCTGAAGAAAGACAGCCTCGTGGGAATTCTGCGAAAATGCTATATGGTGACGGTCTTATCAACCAGCAGCAGTCTGAAGGATGTCGTTCTCCAGGGAGGCAATGAAGCAAGCACCAGCGGGAAGCGTCGGCATCTTAAAATTGCAGGACATGGCAAAGAGCCCCCGACTCGTTCGGCTCCTGGATTGTGACGTCGCGGCGCGAGCTTGTCGGACTGTCGATATCGAGTCCAAGTCTCCGATGGCTCGCCCCCTTGGCAAACACACAGCTCCGCGCCTATTCCGCACACGGCTAACACCGGAGAATGCGGGGTTGACAGCGGAGGGGTCCAGTGCGGGCCGACGAGAGCCGCCCCGCACCTTGAACGTCGCAGCATCACGATGGACCCGCTTGTTCCGGAACATGATGGAGAGGTCTAGGGGTGGAAATAAGAACTATCGGGTGGCCCAATTCATTGCAAACTGGTCGTATCTGTTTTCCTTCTCCCTTCTCACCATCGAAGGTCATGTCCATGTCTTCGATGGCAGGCCCTGGGATCTAGGGGAGGCTACGAACCACCAAGCTGGACTGGCATTGATCCCCCCACCCCCGCCTGTTGTGACCATCCTGTGGTGGAGGCGTCGAACTCAAGGGCAGTTATCTTCTAGGGTATTGACATATTACCACTGCAATTGGGACTGGTAGCTTTGTCCACAGTTCACCTCTTTCCACTTGTAAGGCAATATCGGTCAACACACAGAGAAGGCAGGCTGCGATGCGCAGCTTTATTGCCCACACGTCATAACTTGAGCAACGACCATGTTCATCGATTGATTGATCTGAGTTCACGCATTTTGAGGTAGTAGCAGCTATGGAATCTCTCGAATGAGGACTGTCATATGTGATACAAGGCTCCACCACGCCCAGTTGTCGTCAGCACCAATGCCGCCCCTCAACAGACATCCAACCAAAAATGCCAAATCATTGCGAGGCTCAATCTGAGCAATGGCCAATGGAAGCGGGTGACGACCTCGAGGACACTTCTACTCCTCGGCATTCTTCTTGTTCTTCTTCTTGCCTGACGGGGCGGCAACCACGCCACTGTTGAGCTGCAGGTGGACCACCAGCCTTGTCCATGACTCCTCCTTGTCCCACTCGAAGCCAGCTAGGTAGGGCTTGTCAAGCTCATCATCTTGCTGGTTCACAAAATCAGGTCAGTTATTCTGGACGTCAAGAGATTGCATCTCGTGCCCGAGATGGGCCTGCGGTTGGAGTATTACATACCCTCTTCTTGAATTGCTTGTGGATGGCATCCAGTGCATCCTTGATCGTCACACCCTTGAGGTTCCGCGCGGTGACCTCGAGTCCCAGTGGGAAGTGAAGGTCAATCTTCTTGACTGGTGGCTCGGTGAGCATCTTCTTCAGGATGTCCCTGTCCTCAACTGTTGATGGCGAGGTGTTGACCTTCCTGGAGGCGGCAACCGCAAGTCAATATCCTGGTCCATGACCGACTGAGCGGCACCGGAGACGGTGGGATTGGACAAGAAGGGCACTTACCATCCAGTCTTCTGTGTCTCGGGAGCTATTTGCAGCTCAATCTTCTGCTCCTCTGTCCCCAAGCGTGTCAGCTGAAAGCCCGAACTATGTGAGCCCTGAAGACAATGGGTAGAAAGTACCAAGGTCCTTGATGTTCCACACGCCAGGAGCCGCGATAGATGACATCCTAGGCTTCTTCGTATCCTTGGCATCCTTGGTGGCGTCGATGCCCTCGACGGCAGAGTCGACCTTGGAGAGAGGTTCCGTCATGTTGACTTGGGGTGGGTGTTGTGAGGCTCTGGGTAGAACAGGCTGAGAGGTGTGGTAGTAGCAGTTGTCTGCAGCGTAAGGTCACTTGTGTAGACCTAGGCGTTGATGAAGCGGTTGTGTTTTACAAAGTTGATGATGGTGGTGATGATGGTTGATTCGAGTGATTGCTTGGTGGCGATGGGTTTCAGATCCAGGGAGAGAGCACGAGAAGAGGGGGAAGCTCGAAAGAAGTACAAGAGGAGGGGAAGGTGGGAAGGTTATTCGGGTTGGCTGGCATTGGGGCGATGGCCCGATCATGGGCAGGCACGCATTGTCCAGGTTACGGGAGGGAAAGGGAAACGGAAAGGGGGCTGTGGCGTGAGGGCGAGTGCGAGTGCGTGACTTCCCAAGCTGCGCCGTCGTATCCTCCCTGCCCTTGTGCCCCTTGTGCCCCTCTCCTCAGGCTGCTGCCCACAAGTACTTGGTTGCACTACTCCGTACTTGCATTGTTCCCTGAATTGGGTTTCCTCAGCGGCCAGGCGGGGTAATGGCCCGTGGCAGTCAAATGATCCCGTTACTCCTTCTCCCTGCCTATGCATTTGACCATGACCGGGACGGAGAGACTGAGAACTGGGACTGAGACTGTTAGTAGCTCTGCCTACCAACCGTTGGAATTAAGAAGATGGGGAACTGGTCCGTCGTTGGCAGCTCCAGCAGTTCCGTTCGAGCTCGTGTATCCGTCCGTACATGCTGCCAGACCACACGCAGACATGCAGCGTCTCAATCAGGCCATCGCGTGACCTGACCTTCACATCGAGCAAGGGTGCATCAGGAGCATCAGGAGCTTGGCCCCCGCTTCTCTGGCTGCTACCTGCTACCTGCTACCCTGCCCGACTGGCGCTGCTACTGGTCTGACTAGCCCAAGTCAGCCCGTCTGGGGAAAATCCGGGGTAGAACATGCAAGAGCAGCGTAGGCTGCCCCACTCACCAACCCCCAGCTTGAGCTCTGCCAGCGGAGCTGCTGATTGGTCGTGCCCGCCCGCCATGTCTTCGAGAACCAGCCAGACAGCCCTCTCAGATCTCATCTTGCATTGGGGTTTTAGTTCTCTCTTGTAGATTCTTTATCCTCAGCCTGATGTTTCACATCATGAGGGCTTCAGCAAGTTCGTTGCGAGAACCTGAGGTTTCCTTTCTTCGGGTGGACGCGGAAATACGTCACCGATCTCATGCAAGGCCCCGCTTTTCCCACCCCGATTCTGGGCTGATCCATGAGCTGTCTGTGACGGGTCGTACCACCACTGCCCACGACGACAAGCTGGAGCAGCCCGTGGGAGCCCGTGGCATCCCGTGGGACGCCGTGGGACGGGCATCCACCCCCGTGGGCTAGACATCACCTGTCTTTCTCCCTTCTGAATCTCCAGTAAACAATGAGACCACTGTAGTCCTGGCTCCATTCGCCCTGTCGCGCCATCCGGAGAGCCCATGCTGGATCCACAAGATGGGACATGATCACTGCACACAATAGACCGAGATACCTGTTTCGACACAGCACTTCACCCCTCATCTTCATTTCAAGTCTAGTCTACTATCTGCTAAGAAACAACCTATCTCCAGTGAGCGGCTTCACCAACTACAGAGCTTCCCACACCACACGCGCAACACCTCGAGATGCCAATCACACTGCCTGCCACTCCGCCTTGTGAGCCTCAAGGTAGTCTTCAAACTTGGTAGCCTCCCTCCCGGTGAACTTCTTGACATTAGTCACTGCCTTCTGAAACTCGAATTTGGGCACAATGCTCTCTGGGTCCCTCCATAACTCGAAGCTTCGCAATACTTCCTTGGCAAGTGGCAGCGGCGTGTGTCGAGTCATCCTAGCCAACCACTCTTCAGTATCAAGTGGTGTAGTGTCAATGTCATCTCGGCCAGTTACTCGCTTGATAGTCGCCCAGCATTCCTTCAAAGACGTGAGCTCTGGTCCGAATAGGTAGATGACCTCCTTGCCGTTCGAGGGCCTCTCTACCAGCACAGCACCTGCGACAGCACCGATATCCTCGGGAACAATATTGTCCAGCAGCGTATCCTCATAGGTAATGGCGGTTTTCGGAGGCTTCTGCGACCTGTCGAGGCCCATGGTGTAGAAGTTGCTCGCAAAGCTCGCCGGCCTTAGGGCTGTCACGTGGGAGAACCCGACTTCCTCCAGCGCGAGCTCGACCTGGGCATGGCTGTACGCGATGAAGTGTTCGGGAGAGAATGAGCGGAGATCTCTGCCTGGGAGGACTGACACGCTCGACAAGAAGACGACGTATTCGATGCCCGCATCCTTCATGGCCTGCAATGACCCGCGCAAGTGGTCAGGAGTCCCGAAGACGAGGTAAAAGTAGGCTGCCTTTGCACCGGACTTCTTGACAGCCGCGGTCACAGAAGCCGAGTCAGTGAGGTCGGCCTGGACTCGTTCAAACTTGCCCGACTTCTCGACATCGGCCGGGATCTCGTCTATTGTCTTCGAGGTGTTTCGCATCGCCAGCCAGACTTTGGCCCCTCGCTTGCTGGCCTCGCGGGCGGCTGACCCACCGACTGCGCCGGTAGGGCCGAAGACTATGACGTTGTCGTATTTGGCAGCCATGATGATCTGTAGGTGTTTGTCTTGAAGTTGCTTGGCTATGAGATGAAGGCTGATGACGAACGTTATTACAAAAGTCTCTGGGGGTGACCGGCCGATGAAGTATTTGTTCTGCAAATGGGGACTGTGGTGGATTGCTACCCTCAACGATATTTACTCTCGCATCACTACGCAAAGCCTAAATGGGGCATAATTCCTAATTCGCATCAACCAACACGGGAAGGCCGCAGTCGCAGGGCTCCACGCAGATGCAACCACCTCGGCGGTAAGCAGTCTGCCGGCTGTGCAAAGAATTGCATGCGCCTGTTATACATCGCGATAGAGAGCAAAAGCAACCCTTTGACTTTCTCCTAAACGATTCGGCTCGGTCTTGGGTCTGGATGCCCAGTGGGTCTGCTTATCAAGCCCGGACCAACGCGGACACTAGACTGACGCGAAATGCCGAAGCAAACAGCACATTGCCGAGTCAGCACGCACATGATGGAATGACAACTTGAGCTATCTAGGTATACGTAGAAGTCGCGATGAATATATCTGCTCCAGGACCGCAAGTGGGCTATCCTAACCACACATTTGGATGCTGCTTATTCAACATCAATGAGCTGACAGATTGCACTTGTAACTAGTTCCGCAGGATACATGTTTCCGGCTATCGATCCATTCATATGTCGTCTCTAGGGTAACTTTGGTATCGAGACTCCTGAATGTCGGGGCCTCTGAACGTCAAGGCTGTGTTGCCCACAACTTTACATTTTGCTGTCCATCTTGCACACCTCCACAACGGCCTAGCTACGGCGCGATTGACGGAAATGAAAGTCGCGAAGTCTTGGCGGCTGGATTAATAATGTGCTGAAGCCCCGTGCTGGCTTACAGAGAACTCGTGCACCGGGTTTGAGAAATCCCGCACCGTGATGTCTTGGGCCAAGGGTACGAAGGGAGGCTTCCTGATCACTGATCTTATTCTCGAAGCGATATAGCAAGTTTGACAGGAGTTGAGACTGTCTACAGACAAGAGCAGGATGCCTATCTACCCATGGAAGGCCCGCTCAAGAAAAATTCACATCGAAGACATTGCAGCGGTTCATTCACTACATGGTCGCAGGAAATGACGGGCCTACGCGAACATACGATTGTTTGGGCTCAAGATAGGCGTGCGGAGAGAAGCCGGATAGAAGGTCAAGAAGCACACTTTTCTACAGAGGTAACTCCCACTTCAATGCCGTAAAGTAGAACAACCTCACAACAGAGTGTAGATACTTCTAATCACTTTTCTGTTACTACTACTCTCTATACTGTCAAGTTTGCTGTGACAACTCGAGACAACAGGCATCCTTTTATAGCCCCCCCCCCCAAGACTTCCTACTGAACCACCCAGGCTACACACAAACATTCCTTACACCTTTGGTACGCCCGGCTCTGAGGTCCCTGGTCCCAGGCGCCGAGCTGAGCTATCGACCCTGATCTCGTTCTCAGCCGTGATGACCATGTTCCTCGGCTCGTAAATGTGCCGCCTCAGCACCATGAAGCTCGACGACCAGACGCCATCCGTCAGGCCGCGGGCCAGTGCGATGCACCGCTCGTTGAGGCTGGGTTGCCGACCCACCACGGCCTCGGCGACGGGCTGCTCCTCGGGCCGTCCCTGAGGCTCTCGGGGCTCAGAACGCAGACCACGACGTGCATGTTCTTGACGACCCGCTTCTTGGCCTCCCCGACCTGCTGTACCAGCACCGCCAGCGCCTTCTCGCCGTCATCCTCGTCGATGTGGGCCAGGAACTTGTCGTCGCGCGCTGACTCGCCCGGGAGCGGCTTGCTGGCGTAGTCGACGGTGACGGCGATGCCTACGCACGTCACTAGGGCCTGTGTACTCATGCCTTGACCGCCTTCCGTGCTGCTGGCCAGCTCGCTCATATCGACATCGTGGAGGCCTTCGTAACTCATTTTGAAGGGCAATGTAGGGACCTGGCCTGAAGGCCTCTAACTGATTGCTTGCTTCGTGGATGGCCTTATTGTCCCATCTTCAGATTAAGCTTCCACAGTTTTCATTTTTCTTTCTGTAGTTTTGGGAGTGGCGAAGGACTCTCTTCTTGACCACAGGCAGATAGTCCAGACTGAAATTAACGTGGTTGAATTATTATTGCGGGAGTTTGATCGTATGCGTACATAGTGTATAGTTCATTGTGGTCTGTAATCATACGGGGACGGCATAATACGTTCGTTCGCCTTTGTCTCCGACCTAAGGCCACTGATTAGGCCGTTTATGACTTAGCCTTCACATCCGTTACGGGAAATTATCTGGGAATATGCATCTATGCGCAAAGTGTACAAAGTGTTACGATGAGAGAAACAAAGAGCCAATGTGCCTGGCTTCCAAGGTGTCTGCCTGCACGGTGTGTCCGATCATTCACTCGAGCACTACAAGCCAAGTGCCACAAAAATTCACAGTCGACCTATACAAATTCAATCACATGCTATAATTGTGCTTCTTAAGACAGCTGTTGGTTATTTCTCTACTCCGTCAGTGGCTTTGTACTGGTTAGTCTGGGTGATTCGTGGTCAACGTCCAAGGGACAGGTAATGCAACACCCAATTGTGACACATCAGTTGCGGACAATCCATCCAAGATTGTGACGTATCTGCAGCTCAGCTCACTTGGGTCTCGCATGAATAGCTCGCCAGGGGTGACCACTTTGGAACGTCAATTCCGATGCTAGCATTTCTCGCCAAACTAGGTCACCATCCCAGGTGAATTTCATCCCAACCATGGTGCTTTACAGCCAGATTGACCCTACTGTTACAGCCATTGTGTGTTATCCGGCGCTGGGTGTTTGACCGTCTACTACCGTATGAACGGACCACTGCAACTCCTTTGAGACTATGTGAGCGGATTCAAAACGAAACCAGTCAAGAACGAAATCAGTTACAGCCAGGCCCGCTTGCAAAAATGCCTTACGCATAGTTGACATGCCCCCAGGATAAGTAAGGGAGGTCCGTGGGGCTTCGCAAATGCCATTTTTGGCTTAGCCATGCATGAGTAAAGTTTTGTGATACCACTCTACTGTCCCACTGCATTCGTTTGGGAGGATAGATAGAGACCTGGGTGGGGATGGTACTATTACCTGCGCGCAGTAGGAGCTCAACCACGTCAAGGGGCTTTGCCTTCAGTCTCGACTGATCGTGGAAGCGACATCCGCGATTTGAGTGTATTCCCGACCGCCTGGAATCTCCTCGGAGACGGGATCGATATTTTAATATTAGTCAATTATTAGTATGGTGTATGTTTAGCATACTTAAGTCAACTTAGTCGATCTGTGTGACATGGGTAAGGTCTTGGAAGTTTTCCGTGGGCGAGCGTTGCTGTCCTCCCGCAGGTCACTCTTCTCCTATTTAACTCTCAACCCTGGCCAGACCTCTCGCCTCTTCGACTTGCCGCCGGCTCACCATCTCGGACCACGGATGACGCAACGGATGCAGGGTCCTTTGAGCTTGTGAGAATTGACTCTCCCATGTTATCGTCGGCCCAAGGTCCAGCAGCTTGGGCTGATCCCTTACGAGAGGGCCTCCGTTGATTCTGCAGCCTGATAAATGTCGAATGTTCTGATGCAGCCGCACTGAGGGCAAAGAATTTAAAGAACCGTTCAAGAAGAATTCGAACAGCTGGAAGACAGGACGCAATGATCCCCGCGGAAAGCTCAACGCTGGTCCAGTATACCACGGGTACATAATTCGAACTGGGATCCGGTGTAGTCCCGAAGTCCTTTAGGGTCTGAAGACGTATGATAGTGGCGATTAGACCGACCCCTCCCAGCGCGAACATGATACCGATAAAAATCTTCTTTTTGCGGGTCATTTGAAGATTCCATAGCATGGATATTGGTAGAACGATGATGATCAAATCCTGGACGACAGCGAGGCCGGAGTTGGCGTAGGCCAAAGCGGTGATATTCAGGCAGGAACCACCGATAATGTCTCTGTTCCAGAAAAACTGGACTGGCTGACACGAAACGATCGTGAGAATTGTGATGATTGAGCTCGAGAGCAGGATGAAGGTGAGCACTACATAGCAAGCGATGTAGAACGGTCGGTAAGCCCAGAATATCCGCAGGTACATCGTTACAATCGAGACTTTGATCAGGGCCAGTACAACCACGTAGATGATTTCGGAGACATAAAATAGTCGGAGAATCTGTAGCAGCGCACCATCTTTGAGGCTCCACAGATGGCTGCCGAAGCCCAGCACAGACACTTTGAGAAAAGCACAAGTTAGCCGACTCGCGCGCATGTATAAGATCTTGCATATTACCCGAATAGGAACCAACTCACTGTATATAACGCATACAAACGGTGCCATAGCCAGCGTTACGGCAAGGGTGATTATGTGGTCCTCGGCGTACAGGGTCCTCGTCATAATCTTCGAAAGCGTCCGAAGCAAAACGAAGACTGCTGTACCGACGAAGAAGAAAGATACCGCGATGATGACGCGCGTCGACTGCGACTCGTTTGATAGGCCGCAGGTTGCAGCAGTGAACCTCGCCATGTCTGCAGCATAAATTGTTGGATAAGCATTCTCGAATTTTCAATGTGAGGATGCACCGGATGACCTTTGCTCTGGGTCTCGGTGAGGTGCGCTACGTACCAAGACGCCCCTGCATCGTGCAGTTGACGGCAAGACAAGCATTGATCTTGTCCTGCAAGACCGAGCTGGAGCATTGGCAGGACACATCTCCGTAGGAACAGCCAGACCCAGGGATTGCTTCGACGAGGCAGTTGAGCTGTAGGTTTGAGTGTCAGTTAGTGACAGCCATTGCGGGTCTGAGATCGATCGTGTGCCACATGCAGGGTCCACGGGGGCTTACTTACTCCGCAAGCGGGTATACTGCTTGGGGCTGTCTGCGTCTGAGCGGTGGCCGTTGGGGTCCCGAATATGGCAAGCCAGAGGAGCAGGATGCTGCAGGCTCTGGCAACGACCGCACATCCCGGAGCGGCCCTGCAAGTCGGGGTTGCCATCGCGTGGGCGAAGAGCGAAGACGTTGACGACCGGGACGCAGCGGATGTGCGTTGCGAAGCATCTGTGCAGGATTGCGATTGTTGTATATATCGACAGTCCAAAATGTAGTGGCCGGTTCCCAAGTGCCGCCAGCCTATGTGACGGTCTCACATTGAGGTCCCTCCTGGGAGCGCGAATCGGATTCGAGACCCGTCCAACAAACTCTGGTCCGCGAAGAAGCTGCTGAAACGAGACGACCCTGGCGAGCACTCTACCAATTGGTTCGCTGCTGAGGCTCGGCACGCCGCTGGGCTAGAATAACCGCTGACCCCTGAAAACCTGGGAATGTAGCGCGGAACTTGATCGAAAGCTTAATTCAACTCGTTACAGTGGTCCAAAGTCAAAGGATTTGGCAGGTAAGGAAATCTCGAGACATTGCTGGGCCGACGGACGTGGTGAAAGGGAAATAGACCATCGCATGAAACGACTTTGTGGCATGAATGAGGAGAGCTGGAGCTAGACGTCCTGATCGCCGCTGACGGTTTTCAGGCAGTATATGCGACTGCGTGCTGTATATGTGCAGTGCTGCTGCCCAATGGCAGCACGTGCAAGGGAGCGGAGGTCTGATGGCTAGCTTTTCTTCCTCGCATGCAATGCATCAAGGGGCATGGTGCACGAGGCGAAAAGAGACGTCAACAGCCTTCTACCGGCGTCCGCGCCGAGCACGGCACTTGATATATAGCCCCAGAGGATGGCGGTTAGGACAAGGCATTCTGTATCATCCAAGCTGTTGACCTCGTCCAATGTTCTGGCCGTGCTGCTAGGTCAGGGCCTATGCGTTGGGTCTTCTCCAAAGGGCCGGACCAGGTCGTGGGCCCAAAGTTTCCAGAGTGCATCGGCGACTTGGCTCTGCGTAGGCCGGAATTGGTTGACCAATGGCTGTGTGGCTCCGGCGATGCTCAGACAAGTGTGGAATGCGCACAGATGCATGCTCGCTTCAGATCCTTCCCGACAGCACTTGTTCGGGAGTCATCTGTATGCATACCTTTCATGTGATACGCGCTCTAGTCTTTCCACTGACCCTGTGAGCTTTCCACCCAGAGCCTAGTGTGATGCAGGCTTCGCCCCTGAAGTAATGGTGAAGGTGCCAGAAAGAGGTTGGATTCAGAGAGCCAAGACAACTTAGTTCCTGGTCGTGTTCATCATGGCACTGCACCGAGTGTAGTTACAACGGCCCGATAGCGTCCTCGCCGCTTCAAAAACAGGTTCGGCACAAACTGGCCGTGGTGCCCGCGAAATCGACCTTGACCGGTTTGATCTGCCCCGTAACCACACGTCACTCACAAGGTTGCAATGAGCGCCGTCTGATCTGTACCGTCTCGAAGCCATCTGTCTGCGTGCCTATCAGTCATGCTAACACAGCGAAGAGTCCTACCGATCACGATGCAGGATCAGAATGATTCCAAAATACAGAGATCTGATACTAGCTTTAAAAAGTCTTGTTCCGCGGCAATTGGCGGCAGCGTTATGTGACAATGTGTCTACAGCTGACTGGTCCAGGTATTTCCCTGTCTAGTAAGCCATCAATCGCCAGCCGAACCGATCATTTTATACAGATTGACTTTGTGCCAGGAGAATAGACAATGATACCAGTACACATGTATCCGCAACGAGCCATCCGCAGTTGGCATGTCTTACTACACCTTCAATTTCCCTCATCAATCCGCTCATCATCGACTATCCGAGACGCGCACAACACACATGTGAGATTTGAGGGCTAGAACTAAGGCTAATTCACTTTACCAGATTGTTCCACTCCATTGATGTTGATGGATTCAAGCCATAATTGACTTGGCACACAGCCCTGCCATGCCAGTACTCGATTGCTAGAGGTTTGTCCACATGACTTGACGTGAATCGGACTTTGTCTATTGTTTAAACCTAGAGCACTCTCATCGACTCAAAAGAGCATGACATTCCCACTCGTGTGATAACCATGTATGCTAGGGCTTGAAGTAGGATTGTTTCGCTTGACCAATACTCGGGGAGATGAAGTGGTATACATCATTGCTACTGCAACTCTCAAGGTTGCAGGCACGGCATGTTAAAATTAGAAAAGGGCTGCTATAACCTTTTGGGGTCTCGTACACCCCGTTCGAGGGTGTTGGCGCCCGCCTGCTCGGGAGAGAGTTTAGCAATTTTCAGTCCATGTGTTGCACGCAAAGTTAGAATGTCGGTGGCAGCGGTTTTGAATCAGATGAACAGCCACCAATGCGGTGAATATCAGGGACTGAGTTTATTACCTGCTGGTTTTCAGCCAAACCATATTCCCCATCGTTGTTTCCCCAAGCGATGTTGCTTTCGGCACTTTGCATGAAACATGGAACAAGATTGACGGATTCAGTGGGTCCGCCCTGATGGTTTGAGATGAGGGGTGGGAGTGCAACCGCCGAACCCACGTCTCGATCGAGGATATCAGAAAAGAAATTACCCATTGCTTTTGAGACCGCGTCAGCTTCTCTCAGCTCGTGCAGGCCCAAGTGAGAACGTTGCTGCAAGCTCCCAGTGTGGCGTATTCCGGTCAGCTCGGCCAGAACCTGCCAGTGTGTTTGCTGCAGCACGGCCAGGCCCGGTGCAGACAGCGAGCATTGGTCCCATTGGTGGACATTCCCCGCCAAATCGGCACTCAGAGTCGGTAGCACGGTCACGGCTTTCACCCCTTAAGTAAACAAGAACCTCCGATCCTCCACTTCGCGCATGGTCTGTTTCCGTCGCGCCCGGCAATCGGCAGGAACGACATCTTCAGACAATGACGGAGGCAATCTACTATAAACTGTCCCGCCAAAGAATAGGGGATGGCATGGGTCCAAAAGGAGAGGACAAGTGCTTACTCGTGCCCACCAGGTGGCTAAGTAGGATTATAAAACGCGATGTCTTGGCTTTGTGGCCTTGCGATGTCCCGCTTGCTTTGTTCAATCGTATATCCTAGTTTCCAGTATCCTGCATCTTCAGTTTGTTTATCACTCGTCCGCTAAACATATACTCCGCGAGAAGATGAGGGGTTTGGTGTCTTTGCTACCGCTACTGGGTGCTGCCCATGTGGGGGCACTGCCTGCCCCAGGAAATGCGTCTTCTGGAACCGATGCGGCTACATTCTCCAAAACGGACGGTCTATTCTTTAACATTGACGGAAAGACCAAGTATTATGCCGGCACAAATTGCTATTGGTGTGGATTCTTGACCTCAGACGAGGATGTAGACAGGGTTTTCTCGGATATGGCTGCTGCCGACCTCAAGATCATCCGAGTATGGGGATTCAATGACGTCAACAAGGTTCCTGAAGATGGAACAGTGTACTACCAGTACCTTTCAGCAAATGGGTCAGAGATCAACACGGGCTCAAATGGTCTTGAGCGATTGGACGCCGTTGTCTCTGCCGCCGAAACACATGGGCTGAAGTTGATCATCAACTTCGTGAATAATTGGAGCGACTATGGAGGCATTGCTGCATATGTCTCTGCCTTCGGTGGCTCAGCTACTAAGTGGTTCACCGACGAGGCTTCTCAGGCTCAGTACCAGAAGTACATCGACGCGGTTGTCAGACGCTACAAGGAGTCGACCACAGTTTTTGCTTGGGAGCTAGCCAATGAGCCAAGATGCAGTGAATGCGATGGGTGTGTCCTTGTTCTGGGAGGTGGTTCAAAATTCAAGCAGCTAACAAGTGAATAGGTCCGTTATTTACAACTGGGCTAAGACCACCTCGGAATACATCAAGTCTTTGGACTCAAATCACATGGTTACGATTGGAGACGAAGGCTTTGGACCTGTGAGCGGAGGCGATGGCAGTTACCCGTTCACAACATCAGCTGGCGGTTATACTTGGGCCGACAATATGAACATTACCACGCTGGATTTTGCAACCTTCCATCTGTATCCCGATAGCTGTAAGTTGTCTGTTTTGAAGACATGGGCCGTCTGACACCTCGCTGATGAATCCATAGGGGGTCAACCTTACGAATGGGGCAGTCTTTGGGTATCGACTCATGGTGATGCCTGCGCAGCTGCTGGGAAACCGTGCCTAATGGAGGAATACGGGGGTGAGAATAACTGCACCATTGAGAACCCCTGGCAAAAGACGGCTCTCAACACCTCCGGGATTGCTGCCGACTTGTTCTGGCAATACGGCGACACTCTCCCCAGTACTGGGAGCCAAACTTCCCAGGATGGAAACACTGTGTTCTACGAGGAGGGTAACTGGGACTGCATGGTTACTGAACATGTAAAGGCCATCAATGCCCTCTACCCCTAAGAATTTTACAGTGTTTGTAAGGCCTAATGCAGGGAGCAATGCAACCTCAAAAGGGCAGTCTTCCATGTCCATAGATATTTCAGCACAGATGCCAACATAGCTTCAATAAACTCTGTAAAGGGTTTGGAAATGTATTAATAGATCCGAAAAGAGGCGTTGGATTGCTACTGGACTCATTTGATTCATTTGCGGAGACTCTTCGTCGGTTTTCCCGAAGATTCCGGACGAGGCTCTGGGCCGTAAGCGCGTGATGTCCAATTTGTAACGTAACCCACGTCATATGGGATGTCAAACTGCAGGCTCCCCCTTATTTGCAACATCGAACATGAAATAGTTCGTCGTTGGCGTTGCACCGAGCTTACTGCAGTGCCAAGATTGGACGTGTTGGCTTCCCACTTGCTGGGCTTTTATCTTGAGAGTGTGATGTTGCGACGAGGATTGGCTGGCCAAAGTGACACATTCTTCGGCTACTGCACCCGAAAGCCTCAAAGTGACGGGTCTCCAATGGTCGGTGCAGCTCTGCTACAGAGATGACAGCCTGCATTTCGCGGAGCCTGATCGTAACGGCGTTTCCCCGCAACTTCTGCCACATTTAAGAGGCCGTCATTTTCATGAATTCGCTCGAGTTTGTTCTGTTCCTTTGATCCTGTTCTCTCATGAATCTCTTTCTTCATACTTACTCGTGCAGCCTGTAACATGGCAGATACTATGCGTGTACGGACCTCGGTCCAAGCCGCTGTGGCCTCCGGCCAGAAGCTTGCTAGCCTCCTCCAAATGATCATTGAACTTCGACGCAACAGCGAATTTAAAGATCTGAGGCAGTTCTATTACGACGTACAGGCGCCGTTTAGCATTCTCCTGGAATTGAAGGGCTTGATTGGTCTTAATGAAGCCACCGGACTCGAACAGAACGCAAACTTGGCTGTTACATCCGAATATCTAGCTGAGATGGAGACTCTGGCCGTCAAGTGTGGTTCACTCTACAAGTCAATAATACTGATAATCCAGAAGGCTGGGATCAGAGCAAATGAAAAGGAAGGGAATACTCAAGAGAACAGCCTTGAGAACTTGAAAACCGAATTGCTCACTGGTCCAATTCCTGACCCCGGATTGATCAAAACTCTCAAGCTTCTCCGAACGCTCTCAAAGTCCGACCAACGAGAATGGCTCGGAACTAGGACCGAGCGCTGTCATGACCAGCTGAAATGGATCAACACTGGCCTGCTGATCCACTTGCACATCTTCAAACTTGCGCACTTGCAGACTCGGTATGTACCTAGATAATCAGGATCTTGATCCGTGGATAAACCTCACTAAACGCACTTGCAGGTCTTTTGGGCGCAATGCGGGAGACTTTGAGAATGAGCTCATTCACAGAAGCTCTATTCAGCTGTTCCGAAAGCGGCAAGTGGCTTTCACCAAGAGAAAGGCCAAACACCAGGAAACAGCGCAACGACAATGGGAGCTACAAAAGCGCGAGGACAACTCCGAGACAGTATCCGTTACAAGTGTCACCAGCTCTGTTACATCTTCAGTCACTAATAGCACAGCAGTTGGCGATGAGCCTTCTGTCAACGGAGACTCGACGGCCGGAAAAGGCGCTGCTGAAGATGTGGATTCAGGTGAGCAAGCTGACATGTTCGTTGGACGACCGCAGTCTCTGACTTTTTCCATCTTCTAGACCAGAACGGATCTATGGCAGCCAGCAAGAACGACCAAGCAAGCACCGCTGGCGGGGATCAAGACGAGAACAAACAGTCTGTCGGTTCCAAGACGACTGCATTGAACGCATCTGGAGGCAAGGGCAAGACTCTGCGCTCGCTGGCCTTGAGTGGCCTGTCAGTCTCTGAACTTCCGTCCTACTTGTACGATTGGAAACAAAGGATATTCGGGGTAGACGACAAATTCAAGACTGATTGGGCAAGCACCAGCCTCGAGGCCTACGTCCGTCCGAATTACCACTATGGGCCCTATGGCCAACCAGGTACTAAGGTGCCCTTCGGTCACAAGCGACTTCACTATGGTCTGAACAAGATCACCAAGGAAGGAGAAAAAGGAAAATCAACGTGGAATCGCTATTTGGAGCTGGATTTAGGTACCCGGAATCTGATTGCCCTAGTCGTCGCCGAGGCAAACCGACACCAAAGCCGTGAAAGAGTCTGCGTTGCATTCCAGGAGTACAATAAGGGATCGTCAGACTCTTTCATATTGGTCTTCTTGTCTCTACGTAAAGAACCACCGTCAGTCTCATTCAAAGACGCCATTGGACGTACTTACAACCTTCCATTCGAGACTTGTAAGAAGTGGGAAGTGAGTCTTCCTCCGGCATCTGAAAGAGGCCCTTTCACGGCCATCCACAATACCTTTTTGGGTTGTCCAAGAGACACACAATTAGATGCTGACCGATTTACAGACCATGAGAGAAACTATCGTAAAAGCATTCACTCATGTGAAGGTGATCGGAGACCATGTTAGCGAAGGCCATTTTGATCTCCGTAAGTAGAAAACATCCCTGCCTATCACACCACTGCATTAAATGAGGCTCGAGAGCCCCTCTCAGAGAACCAACAGGCCTCATTTGATGCTGGGGACGCCCTTGGATATGCCGCCTGGCTTTGGACACAACTACAGGACTATGATATTGATGTTGCTATAACACAAGTGACCTCCAATGGAGATGTCATCCTTCCACACCTTTGGAACACCACAATAAAGCCTGGTAAGCATCATTCAAATATAATCTTAATCCCAACAACAATAAGTGTCATTTCTGGCTTCCTCCATAAGGGTTTCATCGATTGGCAGATTCCGAGAAGACTACGGCCTGTGTGGCCAATGTACCCTTGCATTTCCGTAGAACTACCTACTTCTTCCTTGCACTCATAGCTCACTCTGAATTCTCTAGGTACATCGATCAGCATGAGAATGTGGCCAGAGTCACATGTACCCCTGCGTGGCCCTCATGGTGTACCGCCATTCATCACGAACCCGCACGGTCAAAATGGTGAGAGTCACTTGCACGCCGCACACCTCGCAAGGTTTCGTCAGCTGCAGCAAGAGAGACTGGCTCCAATGAGGCCTCCTCCTATGATGGCCCCGCCCCCACCGCCAGGCGGTTTCCCAACGCCTCATGGAATGCCCGGTAGTCGTTCGTTCCACAGCCCACCTAGGGTAGAAATCGTTGACGCCACGCGCTCGGAGACCGACATCAGTGAGAATCAGAACATCAGCGAGGAGGAGGATGCGCAACTAACATTTGTTGACTTCATTGAGGAGCTCGAGAAGTCCAAGACTGCTACCGTTGCTGACCTCCTCAAGAAGTTCACAAACTTGAAGGACATCACGGACGAGGACGGCTTTTGTGACATTTTGGCCTCGAACTCTGATTATGACTCCGATGATTCTGCGACCAGCAGCTCCTCCAGTGAAATCATAAACGACTGATGATGGGACAGTCCGAGGTGTCTCAATCTTATGTTATGCTGGTCATTTGTTCCTTTGTTAGCAATAGTCGTGATGAAGCTGTTGTGAATTCACTCATTCCGTCGCACAAGACTCTCCTTACAATGCGTATGTCTTCTCGAATTCTTTCCTTCCGGCATCGGAGACCAACGTTTGGTGCCTATGGTGGCTCATTTGAAACTGGTGTAATTCCAACACAACATTGACGTTATAAATGAACCTATCACGTTTTCAGCCATATCGTTCAATATAGCCAGACCAATTTGCTAATATGTACCATGAAAAAGTGTTCTATGGAATATGGATCTAACTCGTCACCGAGGGCCGAAATCGATAAAAACAGGAAAGCCTTCTTATTCACAGTCCGGAGCCGCATCTGTGTAACCCTGAGGGTGTAAGACTCTGCATCTAGGACGACTTTGTGCAACAACGTAGATTTCAAGCCACGATTCCGGTTCCAGCGCTCGCCTTGACAATGGAGCAGACAGCATCCGCAGAGTCCAGCCTATATTCCGTTATGTCAGCGCAAGTTACAGTATTGACAGGGCATCGAAAATTTGCTCACGCGTAGCTGTAGGGTGGGCTCAGGCTTCCAACCTGGGTGATGGAAATAGTGGAGTTCACAAGCACGTTGTTCTTGTTGACCAGGTATCCGTCCTCGTCGCTGTCCACGTTTGTCACGAGGGCCTGAGGGACGTTCACAAAGTAGTTGTTCTCGGCCAGGACCTGTGCTCCCATGCGGGAGTTGATGCCAGAGGTTGGGTTGTTCTCGTAGCATGAGCTATAGACGTGGGCTGTTCCGAATCGCACAGACGGAAGTCGAGAGTTGACATTCGTGAAATGGTTGTGGTGGTAGGTGATGTGAAGCTTTCCCTTGTCCTCGCCAGAGTTGCTATCAGAGTGACCGACTAAGCTGCCCTGTACGATTGTTAGCTTGTATGCCTCGATGTTCTGATGGCAAGTACTTGCCTTCCAGTGATCGTGAAACTTGTTCCATGAGACAGTAACTTGGTCAGAGCCCTGATTCTGTTAGCTTGATCCAGAAATCTGGTCAAAAAGGACGGAACTGGGTTCATCTCACATGAGTAATGTCTAGCAGCCCATCGTATGCATCCTTGTTGCCAGTGATGCCGTTCGACGATAAGTCGTTGTGGTCGATCCAGACATTGGTAGAGTACTGGAGCTCTACCAAGTCCTTCTTGCTTGGGGCATTGTGCAGGTACAGGTTCCTGAGAATGACATTGTCCGCCCTCTTCACCCGGATACCGCCATTGGTCAGGCCTGCAGTGGTCTCATCAGCACCAAATACCTCGACAGAACGATAGAAAGCATTTTTTCGCGGCATCACTAACCGGACTTTGCGCCGACACCAATGACCGAGGTGTCAGATACCAGGTCGACGATTCCACAACCGTCCAGAACACCCGAGATCTTGATGACACCACCGGCTTTGGCAGCCGTAGTGAAAGCAGAGCAAGATGTCACGGTCGTTCCGCTGCCACTTCCACCGCCTGTGGCGCTGGCACCGTAGCCAACGAGAGCATCGACAGGTGCCGCACGTGGCGCGTTCGGTGCTCCGAGAGCAGCCGGGGCGAGGGCAAGGAGGGAGAGACCGCGCATGATGAATTGTATTAAGGGTTTCAAAAGGGGTTTCTGGTTCAAGGATCGTCTTGGATATGGATTTTATGTTCCAAACCAAGTCAGCGGCAATGGCCGCTCCTTTATAGTCCTATAACAGCCCAACATATACTTGTTCTTTCAAAGTGGGCATCGGACACGGCGGTTCACTCTCGACACGTCTTTTCCGGGTCGTCGCTTAGCATACTCGCCGTTGCTCTGTTGATCGAGCTGCTACAATATGAATCATTGATTTCCCCACGAATCACGCCCCATCCATCCATCTCCACACACGGTCAGGGTGCCGTTCGGGTGGCCATCGCGGAAAAGCTGCACGTAGGCCCGCTGACCAGTATACATACTTGCCCTTTCCATGATCATCAAACTGACGGGCTGCTGTGCCGTGTGCCAAGAAAGAGACTCTGTGGTAAATAAAATGATAAAGGGGTGCGTGATCACACGAGGCCCGAGAGTGTGGAGTGCAGTAACATCCCAGCATGAACCCACAGAATATGGTAAGCCATACGACTATAGAAGCTCGTGAGCTTGGCTTGGCGTACATGAGGACGCCAAGATGATATATTCACAGATCTGTCCCTGGTGGGCCCTTGGGGGTCCCATTGCGGACCGCCATGCACCCCGGGCGGCTTTGGAGTTCCTTGGTGGAAAATAGGGTGTAGCTTCAATTGCCGCCAATTGGGTCAGTTCCACCGGAGGAGCCTCGGCTGCAAAGATCCGGACAAGGCGACCAGCCAATCCGCAGAAACTTTGCGGCTGTGGTCCGCCTCAACAAGGCAGAGACTAACCATTCTGGTCGCGGTAATGATGGCGCCGTTCTCGTGTGTTGAGCATGGGGCACGGTGGGAATGGACTTGATCTTCCTTTTTCATTTATTTCATCCAATAGATGACGTGCTTTGCAGGAAACTTCTCGTGAATGTGTAGAACACATCAGATACCAGTCTTGGCCAATTAGATGCACTGGTCGTGATATCTGCTCTATTCAACTGTCGACGCTGGCCTACCATTGGCTCTCCATCCATGTCACCATCGTCCTGACCAAGCCACTCCTAACGATGTCGTAGCCATCCCTCATTGCCTCGCTCTCTGCCTCGGCCTTCTGAGTAGTGAACTTGAGACCACTTCTCCCAGGCTTGTCGTTGTCATACTTCGAAGCAAAGAAATCTACCAATTTAATAGTTGGATTCGTTTCCGGGTTCTGCTCTGAATTGCGCAGCAATTGAACCCATTCACGTTGAGAGACTGTCTTGAAGTCAAGACCAGCGTTCTTGAGCGCAGGAAGCAGATCCGTGGTCCAATGGAACAGCCTGTTGTTCTGGACGTTGTACACGGCTGATTTGGGCGAATATCCATCTCTAGCAATGCCTGACAATTCAATTACTGCTTGGGCCACAAGATCAACGGGCATCCAAGATGGTGTCTGTATGCTTGTCAGTATGAGTCATGCAAGAGTCCATAATTCGGTATGCAGGCACCTACCTCTTCAAGTGCGGGTAGTGCACCTATTGTCTTTGCGCTTTGGATCATGAGGGGGATCGCCTCCGTGGTGTTCCACGAACCGTGCTTTGTATCTCCTACAATCTGGCCCACGCGTAGCACAGTAGCTGTCATACCTGTCCTCTCGCTTGCATTCTTGATGATGTGCTCCGTGACCAGCTTTGAGCGTGCATAACCCATTGGCTGTGCATGTGACAAGTTCTCGATGTGATCCTCAGCGATGGTCGCCGGAAGCGGTGTAGCAGCCGCCGCGGAGATGGATGAACAGAAGTAGAACCGAGCTGGATCCACGGTCTTAGTCTGCAAGCACACATTTATGAGATTGTGAGCGCCTCTAATGTGCTGAGACTCGAAGCTGCGGACGCCGAGATTGAAGTTGACGGCCCAAGCGGAGTGAATGATCAGCGTGAGGCTTTCCTGGAGCTCCGCCAACGTCTCTTCGTCCAAGCCGAGTGACAGCTTGGACAGGTCTGCAGGCAGGAAAGATACCCTAGAAAAGTTGCCGTCTCCTGCCGAAGATAGACCCTTCCCCTCGAGTGTCGAAATGACGCGATTTTTAGCTGCGTCCTTGGTAGACGCTCTCACGAGGCAGAACACCTTCTTAATGGTGGGCTTCCTGAGAAGCTGAGCCAGGATATTGACGCCCAGAGATCCAGTGGCGCCCGTCAAAATCTAAAATCAGGTTCAGCATCTATTGAACTCCCTTGTCCCACGTTCTTCAGTACTCACCACAGTTTCACCGTCTGGCTGGATTTTGCCAGGCACGCGAGCAGGGAAGTCAGAGTATTTCTCGATTAGTTGAGCCATCGCGGAGAGCTCATCATCCGCCTCTTCCGCAACTCCTGTCCTCAGCGAATATAGGTGCTTGGCGAGAAGCTCGACATTGGGATACTCGAAAATGACATTGGATCCAACAGCATTACCTCCTACGTCAAGTTCTCTGGTGATTTGAGCGCGAGCCGTGATCGCCTGGCGGCTGTCAATTCCACCCTCGAAGAAGTCTGTCGTGGGCTCTAGGTTCTTGACACCCAAGCTGACACGGAATATATCGAGGAGATACTTCACCAACTCGTCATACTCGAGGGCGCGGAGGTTGGCTTGTGGCGCGGCGAAACGATCATACGCGTCGTCTATTTGCTGTGCAAATTGCTTGTAGAACGCCGCCCGGATGACTGTGCCCTTGTCTGTCCGTGGGTATTCCGTCCCGACGTCCAATATTCCAATCATTTCCGGAGAGATGCGCCCGAACTCCTCCGCTCGCGAGTTGGCAAGCTCAATGTTCGGTTGGAGAGCCTGAAGTATCTCATCCCTAGTTCTTGACCCAGCATTTTCGCTTGGCACGATCATCAGACCGGGGACCGCCCTTTCCACACCGAATACCACAGCTTCTTGCACCAGATCGTGTTGCCTGATAGTGTGTTCGTAAGGAATTGGTAGCACTTTCTCTCCGTTGACAAGAGTCACCCTGTCGTCGAGTCGGCCCAAGTACCTCCATGCATCTGGAATCGTCGGGTGGGGGCTGAACGTGTCTCTGGTGTGGTATGAGTTGGGCGGGTCGTCAGAATTCGAAGTGGTCTTGGACGGTAAACCGTCGAGGACCACGCATTCGAAGGTATTCGCGCCCCTCGGGACCATCTTGATAAACTTCTTGGTCACAGGAAATGGCCGCATGTAGTTCCACCCCTTGTCGCCTTGGTCTCGGAAAGACGTCATGAGTTGACCGGTCTCCGTGCTGATTATAAATATTAGCCAGAATACACCGACAAAGATTATTTAGGGGTAACTCACGTTCCATACTGCCCTACCACATAGACTCCGGCCTCAGTCAGTTTGTCTCCCAGGTCATCTGGGCAGCTGCTTCCTCCGTACATCACGAGGCTCAACTTCTTCAATTCCTCGATACCGCCAGGTGTTTCTGCCATGAGCTTCAACGCGTAAGGAACGCAATGAAGACTTTGAGGCTGGGTTGCCTTCAGAGACTCAATTAGGGTGCTTCCAGCCAAAGGCAGGCTGGCGTTGTACATGGAAATCTTTTTCCCGGCAATCAATCCCCGAAATGTGACAGATATTCCATGGTTGTGAAATAGTGGCAACATCAGAAACGCCCGGTATGGAATGCCGCTAGAATAATTTGCGAGGCAAGCAGAATGTGTTTGATAGATCGGCTTTGGCAGGCCAGTAGAGCCTGACGAGTGAACAATAAAAGAAATCTGCTGGGATGCATTCGTCGGTCGTTTGTAAGGGAACCGAGGCCCTGAGGGCTTGTCAAGGTCATATTCAGACCTTTCCACAATATCGTAGGATGACAATGGATACTGTTCTTTGATTTGCTCCGCCGCCGTTTTGAACTCCTTGCCAAAGACGAGCTTCCGGGAACCGGTCAGACGTAGAAGGTTGATGTAAGCTTCTGTGGCCAGCCGAGTCGACAGGAACAAGACTGAGAAGCCCATCCGGCTCAGCGCCAACATCGACGCGACATAGTCAAGATTGGACGTTGCCAGCAGAGCAATCACTTCGCACTTCTCGGTTGTGGGCTGTAATAAGGCGAGTTAGAACATTTCCACACTAACATACGTATTCAAAAAGAAAGGAAGAAAGAAAGAAAAGGACGATGCATACCTCAGGACGGAGCCCTCGAGCGATGTACTGGCGAGCAGCCTCATCCGCCAATCGATCAACATCCGTGACAGTGTACCCCACATAGTCGCTTTTCCCTTTTGCCGTAGCTGGGTACTGTATGAAGACGGCATCCGGTGTCTCACGGACTTTGCTCAGCAGTAAGTCCGTGATAGTGACTATCTTAGAGTCACTGTGCCCGTTCGCCCCATCCTCTGTGGGCTTTACCCCCACATCCAGGGGCAGAGCCGGCATCTGTTGGGTTACGACCGCCATTCCGTTGTCAGTTGAGTCTGGTACTTGACCGTTCGCTAATACCTGAGCCATGGCGAGCGAGACGAGAGTTGGTGCTTTTGTATGGCGCCTCTGTGTGGATGTCACATTATGGTGGCACACTCTAATTCCTCGGTTCGTGCCCTGAGTACCACGCATACATTGGAACGGAGATCGAGTACCAGACCCATGTTGGCGGCGGAAAAGGGGGACCCATGGACGCAGGCCGTGGACGAGGAGAACCGCGGCTGGACCGAGTTAGAGCATGACGCCTCAAGTGGCCCCAGTTTCGGGGTGAAGTTATCCGAGGCAGAGCTAGTGAGGGGACGCTTTTCCGCGTCCCAATTACTCCACACGTCCTCGGAAAAGCTGCACATTTCCGTACCGTAAAACTCGAATCGCCCTGCATGATAACCTTCTGGTACTGGAAAAGCAGAAATGTTGTCCGCTCCGTGTACGACCCTTCGGATAGCGCAACCAAGATGGATCACGATAGCCGGCAACTTCTCATGGTCACCCCACCCGGATCCACGCCGCAACCACAGCGGAGGAGCCGTAGAAAGAGCGAGAGGGAGAGGGTTAGGGTCACCAGGGCTTGTGACCAGTGCAAACGGTATGTCGTCTTGAGAGATATTCGCGTGCTTCTGGTCTCAAGCTATCCTTGCTGCGGTGATGACGTGCCTTTTCAATGGTCTCAGCATGTCGTGGGTGCAATAGGTTGCACACAGGCCATGGCTCTGCGGGGCGGCTGGCTCTACGTGTCCTATGCGCGTTGAGAGATGAGCAGTGAAGGCTGATCAGAGTTCAGACAGAAAATACGTTGCACTGGGGCGCTACCCTGTGAGATATGCTTGAGGAAAGGCAATCGCTGCTCCTACGACGCCTCATATGCCCGCGGCCGCGCCCCGTCCGTTATTGGTGATGATCAAGCAGCCGTCACGCGCCCGGCACTCGGTGGGGACAGCTCTACGAAGCCCATCAACCTGGCCCCGGAGCCAGTCTCTGAGCCATTATCATTACGAGCATCGCCTGAACCAACCCAAACAGATCAACAGGGTCATTATGTGGGACCCGCTTCGGGGGTCTCCTTCCTGCTCCGGGTGCAAAGAAGGGTCTACCAAACGTTAAAGTTCCCACCGTCATCGTCAATATTCACCTTCGGGGATGCTCCTCTACCCGACTTCGATGCGTCCTTCTTCGTGCTCCCTCCCAAGGATGTTACACGGCAACTTCTCGTCAAATACTTTGACTTCGCGGTACCAACCCACCGATTTCTACATCGCCCCACCGTCGAGACGTGGTTCGAAGACCTGTACACGTTCAACGGGTGTATGAGCAGCAAAGATGAGGCTCCGGCAAGAACTGCTCTTCTCTTCATGGTCTTCGCTCAAGCAAGTCTCTACATGACCGAGCCAGGTGCTGATGCACATCAGGACAAGATGTCTGACGTCAGCTCTCGCTACTTTCTTGCAGCAGAGCATCAGCTACAAAAGGAGAGAGGCCAGGTCCGTCTGGCCAGCGTCCAGGCTCGTCTAGCGCAGTGTTTCTGGTTGCTGTCACAGTCACGCATCAATCACTGCTGGACGCTGTTTGGGACGACAGCTCACCTTGCTCTAGCTATCGGGCTCAACAGGGGGAAACGGACGGAGGCCCAGGGTCGCACAGGCAAAATTGAGACTGAGTGTCGTAGGAGAACCTTCTGGTGTGCCTATACACTGGACAAATACCTTGCAGCAGCACTTGGAAGACCCCGTACATTCCATGAAGAGGACATTGATCAGGAGCTGCCCTCTTGCATTGATGATGCGGACCTTGAGCAAGGCGGCGTGGAGCCCAAACCTCTCGGCCAACCACTGATGCTTGGCGCCATAGCACACATCCGGCTGTCACGTATCAATGATGGTATCCTCAAGGACCTCTACCCCATCTGGCCATTGTCGACTTCTGTAAGGTTGAAGATAACTGCCCAGTATTCCACAAGGTTGAGGAATTGGTACCAAGAAATGGCTGAGTTTCTCGACTCTGGCAGGATCAATACATCCTTGCTTTTACCCATCTACCAGCGGCAACGCCATGTTCTGAATTTAGCATACTGGCACGCTACGATCTTGACGCATAGGCCATTCCTTCTCAACAAGTTCGGGGCCACGCGGACAAGTGCGAACGCAACTCAGGTCGAAGACCGTGTTAAAGAATGCCTTCAAGCAGCGCTGAACATCTGCGATATGGTTGACGAACTCATTAGCGCCAGGATGATGTTCAAAGCGTTTTGGGTAAGTCACTACTCGCCATTGCATTAATATTTTGACTGCTTTTCCTGAGTCTAAGAACAGTTCACTTCATACTACGCGTTCTGCGCGGCCGTCGTGCTATACGTTTTCTCCATTCAGCAAAAAGCAAGCCTTACTGCGGGTCAGGATCGTCATCTATCTGTCGCCATCAGGTGTCAAGAGCAAATGTCATTGATCGCGGAGGAGCATTCACTCGCGAGACGATATTGTCTAGTACTGGACGAGCTACGCAAAGAAGCCGTAAGACACTCGGAACAGCCTCAAAAAGATCAATCCATGGCCGCTGCGGATGAAACTCACGCGCAGGTCCTTGGAAAACCTAACCCGGACGAGGCTGAGATGGCTGAGCCCGCCGGCTTTGGCCAACATCCGCTCCCGTCAGACGTCAACGACCTCAATGGCTTTGACGCGAGCCCCGGCAGCTCTCTTTATGATATGTCAGGATGGGGGACATTTGACTCTATGGTGAGTAGAAAGAGGCCCTTGCGAAATACTCCGAGGCCACTGCTAATCCAATGCAGGTCACATCGGGATTCGGGAATCTCGAGGACTTGTTTGGTGACAACTCTTTCCAACTCTCCGACTCAACGCAAAGGGTACTCGAATCGAATTACTATTAGTATATCTCGCCATAATCTACTTTTTGGTCCGGTCCAATTTTACCTTCTCATGCTACCTCATGTTTGGGTACCACAAGTCTTTCAGCTATCTGCAAGTGATTATCACTCGAAAAGAAGTCGCTACAAAAGGCCCTTCGAATCTTGCAGTATACTCACTGCCGAAGTGTACCAGGAACTGGATAAACAGATACCGAGCTATAGGGAGAGTTCCGGATTGCAGATCTAATATACTCCCCCCACCCCTTCATGATAAGCTTATACAAAATTAGGATCATTGTTAAATTCGGTTGTAAGTAAGTTTGAATAATGGGTGAAGAGAATTTCAGACCATCTTGCTGAGAATTTATTCGTCTAACAATCGCTGGCCTATTGCATTGCCTATATCCTTGCGGAAATGGGCCACCGGGGCTTTTTAATGGTTTGTGAACTCGGTGAATTCTTAGCTACGGACAACTGTTAATGATAACTATAAAATTCTATTCTTGACCTCAATCAATTGATAGAGCTAATGGCGCTGTTTGTGAATTAGAAGAGCAAGGACTCAAATTTTTTCCAGCCCGTGCATCCCTGTGAGATATCATTACGAGCTCAGCCAAAGCTATTGAATCAGTAAACGTCAAATGGATTGCGGTGTTGTTCGGCTGAAACACGAATTCTTTCCACTAAGCTAGGCACCTGCTCGTGGTACTTCCCAGCTGTGTTGCGTAGCTATGAACATTGGTGGCTAAAGTTCGTTTCCCCGTTTTGATTTGAGCGTCCTAGAGAATTTGCGTGGAAAGTCTTCTCGTAAAAATACGAGCTAAACTGGCAATGGCGAATGACCCCCGTGGGACACCGTACATGGGAGATGGCCTGGTCGGCTATGGGGCTGGCTGGACTGAACGCATAGTTGACAAGGGGTTAGCTGCATCCACCGAGATGACGGGACGGCACGAGAGTGACGAACCTTGGCAGAGATCATCTTTAAGTATGCCAGATCCTTGACCTGTGCCGCTAGCTTAGCGTTAGCCACACGAGGTATTCCGCAGCCCAGGGCCTGGGGAGGTGTGGACTGTACATGTCCAACAGCCGACTTGGTTGGCATGCTTCAGCACCTTTTCCGCTGCCTTGCTGGATAGTGATCGGAAAACCATCTTTGTCGCGTGAGATTGTGTAGACTGTCGCAACGTGATGTACATCATCCAATCATGACTGAAAACTTGCTGATAGTTAAATGTCTAACAGATTTGCATGTAATGCTTGGGAAAACCCAGGAGTACCTCATTTCGGATGTAACATCTATGCCCATACATTACTTTCATCACGACTTAGTGAATTATTTAAACGGTCTTTTCAAGTGCTCTCATGCTCACATCAGCTGGCACTACAGACTGCTCTCTGACTTCTCGACGTCAGAGAGATACAACTTCCTCAATTTCTCCCATTCTCCATCCGCCAACTTTCCCTTCAGGGGCAGTCTGCCTCCCTCCAAGGTCCCCATGCCTGTGACGCGGAAGACGGCCTCCTTGATACCCACGATGCCCGTTTTGCCGATGTACTCCTCAGCCTTGCTGACAACGTACTGTAGTCTCTGTACCTCGGCCAGCGTCTCGGGGTCGATGGGCCTCTTCTCTGCGAGCTCCATCAAGCGAGACACGGTCTTGGGATAGATGGCTGCCAGCCCGTCGATGACTCCAGCTGCTCCGAAGAACACGATTGGCCCAAGTTGTTGACCAAAGCCACTGTACACTCGGAACTTGTTGTGATCAATAGCTGGATCAAGTGACACTTGCACGTGGTAAGATACGTTGCCATGGGACCTAAGATACGAGTCAGCGTGTACGAGCATGTGGGTTTGTACCTGGACTGGGAAGGATTTCAGCATACATCTTGCATCCCACGATCTTAGGATGCTGGGCCAGAGCTGAGTAAGTCTCTGGGCTAACCAAGACGTTATTTGTTACGCCCGGGTAGTTGTATCTGCATCGCTGGTTAGAAACTTTTATTCAAGCGATCCCCAAAGGGATCTCAAAAAGACTTCACTCACATCAGGATGGGGATGGGGCTGTTGTCTGCAATGATCGTGTACCACTCCTGGATGTTGGCCTGCGAGCCGGCCGCGCCAAAGTAGCCCGGGACCAGCACGAGACCCCATTGTGCACCGGCTTTGGCGTAGTCTTGCAGCCACTCCAGGGTCTCATCGATGCCGTTGGTGAGCACTCCAGCCATGATGGGGTAGTCGGGAAAGCCTGCATCGTCCAGGCCCTTCCTGCATCCGGCAATCAGGTCGAACCGCTCCTGTCTGTTCAGATGTATGGCCTCGCCAGTCGAACCAAGTAGTACGAGGCCACGGATTCCATTCTTGGCCAGGAAGACAGAGTGCTTGACTTGTGTCTCGACGTCAACCTTTGGCTGCAGGCCAGTCGATTCAGAGGCGGGTTTGAGGAAGGTAGGCACTGGGACAAAGACGCCCGTTGGGGGGCTGGAGACAGGGGAAGACATTTCGGCTTGGTGTGGAGGCTCGGTTCTTGGTTGCTTGAGGGAGGGTGGTGTTTCTGGTGCACTAAGGTTTTGCTACGTTCCCGTGTGAGTGTGTATACGTAGGTATGTGTGTGTGTGCTGGAGGTGATTCACAGTAAATCGGCTGGTGCACTGTTGGCGGTTGGCTCTCGGGCCATTGACTCCCGAGGGGCGCCGGTGCCGACTCCGCACATCGGTCAGTCTCGGCGCCTTCGCCCGGGACCTGCCAGGCCCGACCTCGGCTGCCGATGGATGTTATGCAATTCCCGGATATCTCAATATGCACTTTGGTATATCCGGCCGGATAACGACGTTGTTGTACCTTTAGTTCGTCGCCATTGCGAGTCAACGTCATTCTCCCGCCAGTTCAAATGAGGGAGTCTTGTATTCTTCCAATGCTCAATTAAGACATCTGTGCTAGGAGCTGATCAGCTTTGTCGACGCTTGACAGACATCTTGCGATATTCGTACGCAAACACTATGGGTTCTTCCTCGACGCTGTCTGAGCACTTCAAGCTCAACAACGGACTGACCCTGCCGGCCGTAGGACTCGGTACATGGGTACTTATGCTCTCATCCATTACGTCTACAGGGCTATTACTGACAACAATGACAACAATAACAGCAATCTAAGCCGAATGAGGTAAAAAATGCGGTCGAGCTAGCCCTCAAATCAGGTTACCGCCATGTTGATGCTGCGGCCGTGTATGACAATGAGAAGGAAGTGGGCGAGGGCATCAAGGCGTCAGGTGTCCCCCGCAAAGACATTTTCGTGAGCAGCTTCTCCAATCCGAGCTTTCGGCTCGACTGTATCAGGAATGATGTACTAATCATCATCTTCAACACAGCTGACCAGCAAGCTCTGGAATACCCACCACAAGGGCGAGGACGTGGAAAGGGCGGTGGACACGAGCTTAGCAGACCTGCAGACTGACTATCTGGACCTCTACCTTGTATGTGGCTTGGAATCACGTCCTACTAGATGCTGGCTGACAATTGACAGATCCACTGGCCGGTGTCATTTCGTCGCATCAACGACACTGAGCGTTTCCCTATTGATGAGAAAACATTCGGGGTGGACGTCATTGACGTCCCGATAATCGAAACATGGAGAGCTATGGAGGCCCTTGTGAAGAAGGGGAAAATCAGGACTATCGGTGTCTCTAATTTCTCCATCGCCAAGATCAACGAGATATGGGATGCCGCCCAGATCAAGCCGGCGGTAAATCAGGTTGAGATGCATCCATACTTTGCACAGCCCGAGTTGGTCAAGTGGTGTCAAGATAAAGTAAGTGAGACTTCGAGAATCAGGACAAAGTTATCCAGCATACTTATTCCGCCGCAGGGAATTGTTGTCGAGGCCTACTCTCCTCTCGGCAACAACATTTACAATCTACCCATGTGAGATTTGAAAAACGGAAAGCCATCAAGTCCTAGCTAACAGGAGATCAGGGCCATCGAGGACCCGATTATCATTCAACTGGCAGAGAAGCTTGACAAGACGCCTGCTCAAATCGTACTCAGCTGGATAGTTCAGCGAGGCGTTGTTGTCCTCACAAAATCTGTCACTCCGTCAAGGATCAAGTCAAACCTGGAAGGTAAGTGACGCCAGCGACGAATCTTGCAGCCCACTCAATCTCACGCTTCACTAGTTTCTGAGCTGCCAGCGGACGTCTTCGAGAAAGTAAATTCGCTCGACCGCAATCACCGGTACAACCTTCCTGCAAGGTTGGGTGTTGATATTTTTGGGGATGCGAAGCCTGAGGTGCTCCAGAAGGCGGTTGCTGAGTTCAAGAAGAAAACTAGGCAAGCGCGAGGGCTAGAGGCATAGAGGGAGAGACATTGATTTTTCCTCTTTGTTAAGAATTTTCTTACGAAATAGAAGCCTCTCTCAAAAATTAGTCTTTAGAGATGCACGCTGAAAGGAAACATTGTGAGTTGTGATTTGAAAAATCTAGGATTTAATTTGTCTGTTGCTGTGTGTTTGTGATATTCTTGCTCCCTATGCAATTACTAATTATGAAAGTGGCCACAATGCTTCCGGGCTCGCTTGCTGCCTTACGTTTTCACTGCCAAGTTTGAGCCGGGTCGTATTTCGTTTCCGTGCTGAAAGGTTTCGCCCCACATGAATGAGCTTTTCCGCTGCACTAAGGCACTTTTCCGCGAGGGGACTCGAACAGTGCATGATGCATCGCCGGCACCGTAGCCAGCTTTACCGAGGTAATCTTCACGTTAAATGCATGCCAAACCTGTACTAACATCATCGTGGGGTAGGATGGCTATGGTCAACGAACGACTTCGGACGAGGTGATCGACCAGTGATAATCAAGTTGTAAAGGACAGCAATTGGCCGGTCCTCGTCCACTCTTAAAAATCAACTCATCCTCTTGGGGCCAGCAGTGATAGCGCACCTGCCAGCGAATTCTCACGTTGTTAGGGCAAACTCTAGACTCCATTCTCAGCTCCAATCTTCACATCAGGCCATCAAAATGGGGAAAATAGCAACTATGGAGTACTTCCGCGTGCCACCGCGCTGGCTCTTTGTCAAGATCACAGACGAAGCAGGCAATGTCGGATGGGGAGAGGCCTCGCTTGAGGGCCACACGCAAGCTGTCGAAGGGTGCCTGGACGCCTGGTTTGAGCGATACAGCGGATTCGAGGCCGACGATATTGAACACATCTGGCAGATGTCATGGCGAACCACCTTCTACCGCGGTGGTCCGGTCTTCATGAGCGCCCTGGCAGGGATTGACATCGCACTTTGGGACTTGAAAGGTAGGCTGCAAGCACTACAAAAGGCTGCCACATCCTGGTATAAGGAGTGCTAAGTTATCGACAGCGCGTAAACTCGGGGTTCCAATCTACCAACTTTTGGGGGAAAGGTACGTGACAAGCTCAAGGTCTACGCATGGATTGGGGGGAATCGACCGGGTAATGTGGCAGAAGAGGCGTGAGTCATCCCCAAAAGTCAATATGTGATTTCGATATCTCACACCAAATCGAACAGGAAAGCGCGAAAGTCCCAAGGATTCAGCTGCGTCAAGATGAATGCCACGGAGGACATGGGCTGGCTGGATTCGCCCTCAGTTCTCGACTCGTGCGTAGCACGAGTAAAGGCTGTCAAGGATCTAGGCATGGACGCCGGTGTCGACTTCCACGGTCGGATCCACAAGCCAATGGCGAAGCAGCTCGTCAAACTGCTGGAGCCACACCGACCTCTTTTCATCGAAGAACCCCTCCTTTCTGAACATATCGGGGGCATCAAGTCCCTTGCCGAGCAGACCAGCGTTCCGATCGCGCTGGGTGAGCGCCTCCACAGCAGGTGGGACGTCAAACCTTTCCTCGAAGCAGGCTGCGTGGACATCCTTCAGCCAGACATCTCCCACATCGGGGGAATCTCCGAGATGAAGCGCATTGCCGCCATGGCCGAGGCATATGACGTAGCTCTTGCTCCGCACTGTCCCCTTGGTCCCATTGCTTTGGCGGCAAACTGCCAGGTCGACTGCTCCAGCCCCAACTTTGCCATACAGGAGATGAGCCTTGGTATACACTACAACGCAGGCACACAGGACCTTACCAGCTACACCAAGAACCCGGAGGTCTGGAACGTCACCGATGGCTATATTGATATCCTTAGCGGCCCAGGACTCGGCATTGAGGTAGATGAGGAACAAGTCAGGGCACTCTCCAAGGATGCGAAAGCATGGGTTAGCCCTGGATTTATTGGGCCTGGCGGTGAAATTAGGGAATGGTGAAATAGTCAAAATAGAGATAGGATACAAATGAGCCCTCGTTTCGGAGCCTTAACCAAGGGTTCTCGAGACGTACATAGGGGTGTGTGAAAGATTCTCCGTTCGAGAATGACCTGAATAATTAACGAGCCCCAACTTCGTTGTGATGAAAACTAGGCAGATTACCCGCGTAATAAGAATTCAAAAGATGTTGGTTATGAGAAGTATTTCATTGGCTTTTGATAACTTGTAATGATCAGAAGGCCAATTGTTTAAGACTAACTGTTCATGACATAGTGACCAAACACCCGCAATTGCTATAATTTACCTCAACTTTTTAAGTTCTATCTCGCAGCTCAGTGGTAGACTGTTGTAGGCAGGTAAGTTATATCACCCAATTTTCTAGCCGAAAATATTTAGTGGTAGCAACTGGTATGGATCCCTGACAATTGATTCAAGGCTAAGGTCTTCCCTAGCATTAAATTCATATTGGTGAGCGTTATATCTGGTAAAGTTGATGGAGGAAAATCAATGAAATTGTTATAAGAGGCTGTGAGTCATAGACGACTTCCAAATCAGTTGCCACAGGCATTGACTAGTGACCTGGAAGGGAAATTCTGTGTTAAATCAGCACCAGTGTTTGCTGCGGCTTAGGTGGTTCTAGCCGCCACTGAATTGATTCATACCTATCCTGCTTGTCATGCTGGCCGGCCTCTGTGGGGAGTGGTCGGGCGGTGAACAACAAGTCTTCAATTCCTTCCTGAGAGTACACGCAAGGCGGAATATTTCTAAAGGTATTTAGAACAAGCAAAGATACAATGGCTTTGTTTCTTTGAGTCCATACTGATCACTTTCTTGCATCGCCCGCTAGCCTGTAGCCGGTGATGGAGTGTCATTGTAACGGGAAGCATTGGCAAGACAATAGGGCTATTGGTCCTTAGACGAAGATAATGCTGTTATCGAACAAGGAGACAGGGCTCAATGATCAAGTTTTGAAAAAGTGTTTTTAGAATCGAAGATAATACATGCTCTACCCAGCTAGAACCTTGGAGAGCAACGTCATTGGTACCTAAGCAGGCAGTGCTGCGCGGTCAACATTGCGAGGAGCGGCCTGCATATCAAGGTGTCGATAACTACTTCACAATAACAAGTTACGAGTAGCCATTTGGATTGCAAGGCTACGAAAGATACAAGAGCATCAAATAAAATGTAAAATCTGAATACGAAAATACGACGAAAGAAACCGAAACCGAAAAATTTTCGCCCGACAGTTCTCAGTGCCTTTCATGCAGGTAAACTTGCAGTCAAACGCTTTCGCATGCATTATACCAATCCCAGAGGGATTCGGCGAGCATCGCGGGGAAGATCTCCAACTCCTATACGAACAAGCCATTGTAGACCTACTACGTACCCAAGTTGATGGGGTCTGCACCGGATACCTCAGGGATGTGAAACCTGCAACGCTTCCCGATTTCCCTGCCCGCCCTGTGGTGCCAAACACTTCAAATGGCACAGCAGGAGGACCTCGGGTTTGTGCGCTCTTGAACGACCGGTGGTTCTACCTCTGTATGCTCGTAAAGGAAGCCCGTGACATGCAGGAGCTATTGTACATGGCAGTGGGCGGGCTCAAGGCCGAGTTACTTGGCGACATTTGCCGTCAAATACGCCTTGACCTTGACAAACCGTTTCAGCAGCCTAACAAAACGGCTGGTTACTTTCTTCGAGGGCTTGTCCGAATGCGCATGGCGCAGGTTGACTACGGAATTGTGAGAAATGACGTCACGACCATTCTCGAAGTGATTGGGTTTGTAAGTAGGGAATTGCTGGTCCCAGCCAGGGCGATGTCTCAGAACGACAAGGCTGAGCTAAGGACTGAACTCAAGGCCTGGGAGGAACGCTACCTCGCAGTCGAATTAGAATTGTACAAGGAGCATTATGGTTTCTCACCAGGGAGCAGGATATTCTCTCTGGATGTAAAGCGAGGGGAACTGTTCAAGCAGGCGCAACATTCGACGAGAATATGGGCATGAGTTGTAGATGATCTGGTCTGATGTGCATATCGATGCATCATGCATGGCATTGAAGGCGTTATCGGAATATATAGATGGCCTAGAAATTCCTTTGGAGATTTTAGTTAATCAACAACATGTGTTGGAACCACGCATTTTATAATCTTGATTCACTTTAAGAAGCAGGAAAAACCATGTGGATCTGGGGATACTCTGTGGCGAATCTGGGACAAATGTAATCGGACTATGTCGATGGATGTCAGTCAAAGTCTTGCACGTGAAATTGTAGCCGGCCACACCTGGACAAAGCTATGGGAGTACCAACCTCTTTTTCACATGTGCCCCTCCATCGACTGATGTCTATCTACCCAGCCCCAGGAGTCGCAAGCCATGGGCATAGCAAGGGTAGTATATGCCGTGCTGTTGATAGTGATTTCTTAGACCAGGGGCTAGAATGAATCGGCGTCCTGTCCTTCCCATGACCGCGTAAACATAGATGCCATCGCTGCCCTATTCGCTGACTAATGCCTGACACTTGATCTCGACATTCAACTTCTCGTTCGGTAGCGCCGCGACCTGCACACAAGTCCTCGCGGGGGCGTTGGTCTTGTCGGGCCAGCGCTTGTTCCACTCAGCGTTCATGGCGGCGTAGTCCTTCATGTCTGTCAGGAATATGGTGGCGTCGACGATACTCTCCAGCCCGCTCCTGCCATCCGTTGCACCCTGAATGATGCTCTCGATGTTCCTCAGGACCGCGGCCGTCTGTGCGCCGCAGTCCAGCTTGTGGGTGCCGTCGGACAGCGTCTCGCACCCTTCGTATGTTCCATCCCCTCGCCGCGATGATGTGCCGCTCACGAAGATGATGCGGCTGGTGGATGGAGCCGTGCGTGCGTGGGGATAGTTTGCGAGCCCCTGGGCACGCTCTGCTGGGAGGAAATAGCCCGTTCCGTTGGACGCCATTGTCACAAGTGCTGCGTGTCTATTTTCTGAGCGAGCTAAGTACAATGCAGGCAGCTACGGAGTTTGTGATTATTCAAAAATTCCCTAGTGTTGTCAGAAATCGTCGCAATTTTTCACCATTCACAGTAGATATACCGGCATGTCGTTGATGCTTGTCCCACCCTGCGAGCGAATCCGTTAGCCGAGGATGCACCAGACATCCGTCTTCCGCACTCCTCTATTTGATCTTCCGATTGGCTGAAGTCATACTGGCCACTGCACAGCCAAGCTCCATAGCGGGGTGTGATCGCACACGGAAGCGGAACTTGCACTTGGAGCTTTCAACGGGCAGGGATTGCCATTGATTGCTGGGGGAGCGGCTAAGAGGGCCAGCGTAACTGCAGATTGAGAACGCCGACTGCATCAGGTGAAGTAAGTTATTACCACAGCCCAGATACTCACTCGTATCCGCAATTCATCCTGAGAATTGCAGCGCATCCCGTCACACAAACACACTCTCTCGAGGTTCGCCCCTTCATACCACGAGCTGGGTCTTCCGAGGTACGTTGATTCATCGCCATGGGCTCAGCACATCAAGCCCACGGCAACGCCTCAGAGGCGCTATGGAACGCCAACACCCAGGACAAAGCCACCGCCCTGCTCAGAGAACTCAATGGCCAGCCCTTGGCCCTACAACATTTCACCAAGAATGAGTTCACGACAACAGAGGCATCAAAACATGTCGACTCGTTCGAGCCAAAATCAGGAAAGCTCATAGCGAAAGTCCCCTGCGCATCAGCCGACGAGGTCGACGCCGCGGTTAAAACCGCCAAGGCGGCTTTCCCAGCATGGAGCAGGACATCCCGGGCCGAACGGTCAAGGTACCTGCGGCGGATCAGCGAGATCATCGCCGCCAATCGGGAGCTATTCGCGGTCTGGGAGAGCATTGACCAGGGCAAGACGCTGGAGCGTGCGCGCGTCGAGGTGGACCGCGCCGTGTCCAACTTCGCCTATTTCTCGACCTTCATATTGCACGAATCCACCGCCGCGCGAATGGTTGACGGCGTGGCGCTGACATATGAGCACCGCAGCCCTGCGGGCGTGTTCGCCCTCATCTCGCCATGGAACATGCCACTCTATCTGCTCACCTGGAAGATCGCCCCGTGCCTGGCCTTTGGCTGCACCGCCGTCGCGAAGCCCAGCGAGGTCACTAGCGTCAGCGCGTTCCTGCTCGCGTCCGTCTTCCAGCGCGCGGGACTGCCGGCCGGCGTCATCAACGTCATCTTCGGCGATGGCGCGACCACCGGCTCGGCGCTGGTGTCGCACCCCAACGTCCACGGCGTCAGCTTCACCGGCGGCACCGCGACGGGCATCGCGATTCGGAGGGCCACCGTGCACCAGATCTACAAGCACGTCAGCCTGGAGCTGGGAGGGAAGAACCCGACGCTGGTTTTTGCGGACTCTCTAGCCGTCAACAAGGAGAAGACGATCCGGACGGCGGCCATGGCGTCGTTTGAGAACCAGGGTGAGATATGCCTGTGTGGTTCGAGGATCTACGTCGAGAAAAGCGCGTACGAGGAGTTTGTGGCGGCGTTTTCGGAGTACGTGACTAAGACATACCGCGTGGGTGAAACCGTCGGTGCTGTGGTCAGCTCGCAGCACTATGCCAAGATCAGGAGTTATCTTGAGATCGCGCAGAGGCAGGGAATGACGTTCAACACCGGAGAGGTGCCGCCAGAGATACGAGACGGGGAGGAGAGAGGATACTGGATCAAGCCGACGATCCTCACAGATGTCCCCACCGACTCGGAGTTGCTCCGAGACGAAATATTCGGGCCGGTGGTCACGGTCGTGCCATTCGAGGACGAGGAAGACGCCGTACGGCTTGCGAATTCGAGCGAGTACGGCCTTGCGGCCGTGTTGCTGACCACTGATGGGGGCCGGATGAGGAGAGTTGGCGAGCAGCTGCAGGCAGGTCTCGTGTGGGTGAACTGTTGGTTGGTTAGGGAGCTTGGGACGCCGTTCGGCGGCATGAAGAATTCCGGGACGGGTAGGGAAGGAGGAGAATACTCGAGGGACGTGTTCACTGTCGCTCGGACGGTGCACCTAGCCACAGTCTGAGAGCTCTCGAGGCAGCCGAGGATAATCAATACCCGCCTCTGCAGTGTCTCGTGATGTTCGGGATTGTGGTGATACAATTGACGATGCTTTGAAAATGTTGTGGAGGGGCTTGTGAGATCGGCACTCGAGGCGGACAATAAACCAGGTAAGTGGGTGCTCGGGTTTGAAAAGGGAGCAATTATTGCCAGCGGGACAAGGATCCTGGAATACCCCCTACACTGCCATTACTTTAACTTCACGAGCTTTCGAGAGAGGATGGGAGTGCCGCCTCAGACAGGTGGGCAGCTTTTAGATGAGCTGTTTCGAAAGTTTAACCTTGCTGTCCCTGAATGGTAGTTTCTGCGGCACATCACTCCAGTTTAATCTTGCAACTCGGCCTTCAGCTTCTCGCAGGAACCCGATGGTTCGGCTCCTTTGTGATGACACCGGGTTTGACGGCTCACCCAACGCGATTCGCCAAGTGGTTCCTCGCGCCTAAACTCCTGGTGTCTGTGGGCTGACCGGGTCCGGGGTGACGCTCGGCAATGTAGTATTTTTAGCCGCTGTCAAGCCCTTCAGCTCGTTTGGGAACATGGTTAAGCCCTTTGCAGCTGGCGAAATCAGTGGACCCGCTTGGCGCTCGAGGTGACTGGTGGCGCCCCTTGCAGACACATGGGTTGAGGCCGGGACAACCGTTAAGCCTAATCATAAATCTCGTGTAAGTGGAGCCAACCGCAGCCCTATGCTACATCAGCCCCAGATCCGAGAGGAAATAGTCCTCGGTCGAACACCGTGAGGGCGCAAGTCTAGAGCGAGGGCCTTGGGGAAATCTCCTAGACGCTTACCGAATAAGCATAAGTGTCGTGATCAAATATAGATGCCATCCTCTATTCGGCCACTGACGCGAAATGTTGGCGTTCCTGCCACTTATTACCATCCAATAGTCCATGCAGCCATCCGAACCAAGCTCTTGTCATCTTTTCTGCCAGGCTACACCACAAACACAACTCCGAGCACATCGCGTCGTCATCTGCAACTTCACAACTCCACATCTTCACGTGTCACATATTCTCAGGTAGCCACAACTGAAGAATTGCTTCTCAATATGGTCTCATTCTTTGGTCTGGGAAAGAAAAAGTGAGCATACAAAAATCGCTGAGCCTCCATTGAACTCGTATTGATCAATTATTACAGGAAGGATGTTCCAGACGGCCCAGTGCACTCACTATACGCGCAACAATGGAAGCGAGACCAGAGCCCTTTCGGCCCACGAATTCCCCAGAACAACACCTCTTCCACAAGTTTCCCTGCTCGACCGAGCAGCTCGCACTCGTCAAGTAGTCCTAGCGCCACCGGCGAGAGATCAATTTACGAGAACAAATCGGCCACAGGAAGCACGCAAGACCTGTCCACAAACGGGAGCAAACGACCTGGGTCTGGAAATATGCCCCGCACAGGGTCGCCACTGAGGCCGATGTCCTCAGACGGCCGGTCGAAACCCAATCTCGGGAGCTCAAGGTCCATGTCTCCAGGCAGCCTCGCGGCGGCGGCATCGCAGGCGGGGTTCCGGTTCGAGAACCCACCACAGAAGCCGCTCGGCGCGCACCCACCAAGCACGGGCAACAGCAACGACAACAACAGCCCAGAACCAAAGACTCCAACCAGGGGCAACAGCAACGACAACAACAGCCCAGAACCAAAGACTCCAACCAGCGGCCACGGCAGGCGGCCGCCGCCAGTGAGCATCGAGCGGAACCGCAGCCCGCTCGGCCGGTACGAGGTTCGATCGGAGGCGGACAGCGAGGTGTCGTCGCCCGTGAGCCAGAGCCGGAGCCAGACGACCACGCGGAGCAATGTGACGAGCCTGACGAGCATCGGTAGCGCCAGCGATATGGACAGGCAGATCGGGCAGTGGGCCGTGCGGGTCAGCGGGGACGCGGGCGGGATAGACGAGAAGGTGCGGTCGCCAACGTCGCCCACGAGCCCATTCGGCCTGGAGCGGCATATTGAGAGGGATGGGAATGCGCCGTTGGACGAGTCAGAAGAGAACGGGCTCAAGGCGCTGGACACAATATCGATCTCGGAGCCGAGGCAGTCATTAATGCCTCTACCGGCTCACGATCCGGGGTCAGGGGATGGGAGGGGATACTCGATGATACTTCAATATTACTTGGATAGTGATGCTAGGGAGTCGATGTTGATATGAATTTTAATGCTAATGGGCTTATGAGCACCACGACAACTTTTTCGTAAAACTTGGTTCGAGGATGTTTGTGTATGAAGTGATTCGGTCTACCGGTCTGCATCTTCAAACAAGACTTGAAGGCCATGTGTCTTTGCCGCTCCGAAGACTATGAGCCAGCGATTATGCTTTGTTCACGGTGATGAGTTGATGGCATCGCTTTGGTAAATCATAGATCCTGTATCACGCTCTCACTGACTGCTCTCCCCTAAGGATCTATCATATACCAGTCTTGTCTGCGCAGATGAGAGGTTACTGAGGATCCTCGGTCTGGCCACATGCCGGACATTTCCTCACGCTCTCATTCTCCCTCCAGTTGTTAATGAGTGGTTTCAGCTGCGTACCCAAGTCCGTGCAGTGGAACACCTCCTCCCTGATGACCGTTGGGGCCTCGTGGCCGCCTTTCTTGCAGTACCACCTCAGCCGGTCCAGGCTGCCCTCAGGCCTCACCCTCTCCATGACGAGGCCGGTGGTGTCGGCGAACCGCACCGGGTTGTGCGGCGTGTTGCCCGGCAGCAGGAACATCTCGCCCTCCTTGATCTCCACGTCCTTGAAGAACTCCCTACCCTCCGCGTCCTTCTCCACCACCTTGAGGCACATGGCGCCTTTGAGCTGGTAGAACCACTCCTCTGTCTCGTTGACGTGGTAGTCGTTACGCGTGTTGGGCCCGCCCACCACCATCAAGACCATGTCTTTGCCGCTGAAGAGGCAGTAGTTGTTGACTGGGGGCTGCAGGAGGTTCTCATTTTGGCTCAGCCATGAGGCGAAGGCCATTGGCGAAGGGAGGGCCGCGTGGTCTGTTGAGTCTCCGCTCATTATGAGTGTGGTTGTGATGAGTTTCGGGATCAAGGGGGTGGAAGTAGCCGCAGTGTGGGTAGTGGAGTAAAGCTGACGAAGATGGCTGAGCTCAGAAGCTTTGGGCTTGGTCAAGTGGTGATAAGCTGGGATGGAAATCTGGCGTGATGAAAGAGGCGTGCGCTGGGAGAGTGAGACTTTACTGTGGAACGAGAACTCATAGGCCTTGGCCACCGGCATCGATCACTTTATCATGATAACTGAGAACCGAGCCGCTGTTTGCCCGAGTTCCTTCGTGACGTCGGCGTTGGTGGCCCCGGAGTTGGCTGCTTGGCGGCCAGACAGCTGCAACTGTGCACTGGAACGGCGGCAACTTGTCGGCCATGGTTTTGGCTTTGGCCGTGCTGCATCCGCCGCTAACCCTCAACTTCCGCTCTTGCATCCGAAACTGCGGATGCGGAAGGCGGGCGTAACACCGACCGACAGACCTCACCGTGCACGGCGATCATGGGTTCAATTCAAGGCATATTGGGAATTCGCTTTCCATTGTGGAAAGGCAAGTTATTTGTTTCTTAAATCTAACTACTGATGTCTGGAATAGTTGTGACTTTGTGAGAAATATCAGCAGAACATAATCCACGATATACACAGCTGGAGAGAACTGCGGCACCACGTTTATTGCACAATAACTCGCTGGTACACCCAATAATACGCAACACCATGGCACCCGGAATCCTCACAGATGGTAACAGCTGTGATTGTTGCTACCCCGAGTCCGGCAGCTCAACACCCCTGACCAGCCTGAGCAGCGGCTCGCCACCAACCTCCCACATCCACCACCACCACCACCAGAATGGAAGCCCGCGCCAGACGGGTGAGTCCCTCTACCGAATCGACCTTCACACCCACATAATGCCCTCCTCCTTGCCCAACCTCTCGGCCGTCCCCACAGCCTCAGGCAGGTCTTACGCCTGGCCGAGCTTCCAGCCCTGTGCGGACGGCTCCGGCGACATCGATATGTACAACGGCGGCAAGTTCTTCCGGAGAGTAAAGCCCAACTGCTACGACCCCTTGAAAAGAGTCCGCGAGATGGACGCCGCCGGGGTCGATGTGCAGGTGCTGTCTACCGTCCCTCTCCTGTTCTGCTATGACGCGCCCGTGGAGCCCGCGGTCGTGCTTGCCCGGGCGCTGAATGAGCACATTGCCGATATCGTCAAGGAGTCGCCGGATAGGTTCGTCGGCCTCGCTACGGTACCTTTGCAGGATGTGGACGAGGCTGTGAGGGAGCTGAAGAGGTCCAAGGAGCTTGGCCTGGTGGGTGTGCAGATCGGTACGTCGGCACCGTTGGTGGATGGGGAGATCGACCTGGACGACGCAAGACTGGAGAAATTTTGGAGTGCATGTGAAGAGCTTGACATGGCGGTGTTCGTACACCCCCTGGGCTATTCATGGAAGGAGGACAATGAAGCCAGATGGGGCAAGTATTGGGGCAGTTGGCTGGTTGGCATGTGAGTGAAAAGACTCTTTGGTACACTGATTCGTCGTGCCACATCACTTACCACAATAACAGGCCATGTGAGACAGCTCTGGCAATGCACAACCTCACCTCTGCCGGTGTCTTCCTCCGACATTCATCTCTACGTCTCTGCTTTGCCCATGCCGGAGGATCCTTCCCAGCACTACTGGGTCGCATCCAACACGGATTCAATTGCCGGCCAGATCTGGTGGCACATTCTGCAGAGGGAGTCACGCCAACACAACATCTTGCCAGCGGGAATAACATATGGATCGACAGTCTGGTGCATGATGCAGATCTTCTCGACTATGTGCTGCGCAAGATCCCGTCTACGAATATGGTGTTGGGTAGTGACTATCCTTTCCCGCTCGGTGAGGTGCCAATTGCTGGCGAGATGCTGATCGGGAATGGTGAGGACGGAAAGAAGCTAGAGAAATTCATGAGCTGGGATCAGAGAGCCGGCGTGTTGGCTGGTAATGCCATTCGCTTGCTGAATTTGGACGATCGGTTCCAGCAAAGATATGAGCAAAGGTTATCGGCGTTCAGGAAGGGGGCAGAGCTATCGAAATAGTTGGCAATCAGTATAAACAATCGAGATCCGAAAGCTAAGATGCATTGGGGGTCCGTCACGAAGGGGTCCAAATTGAAGCAACGAACCAGTGCTAGATCAAGTGGTGGGCAAATTTCGGCTTCTGAAGCGTTGACCAGGTTGTAATAAATCGATCATGTCGAGAAGTTGCTTTAAATAGCAAACTTGAAGACCTGATGAGTGTTCTATAAATTAACTTAAGAAATACGCAACCACCGAGTCACCAAGTGGGTCAACCGAGACCTCTGTTGGGGTTTTGAGATACTTTGATGCAATGGTGCAAGCGAAAGCGTCGCAGATATTGTCATGGCGCGTATAATTCTTTTCTATGCCGTCAGTAACAATTGTGAACCCTGGCATGTAGTTATGTAGCTCGCATAGTAGCTTCTAGGCCTTCGCCTTGCCACCGACTTCTAGTTCCCAGCCCATCTCCTCGTACGTCCAGCCAAAGACGGACCCGTCATCGTTGTGGTAGCCCAAGAGACTGCGGTGTAGACCGGGCTTCTTGTGCACGGCATCAATAGCCTTTATATCCGCGTCATCGAGTTTCACGAGCTGCTCCCGTACATTAGCGGCTCTCGTCTGTTAAATCTTTGGGTAGAGAAACATACGCTGATGTTTGCCTTAATACGCTCCGGGTTCTCGCTCTTGGGTACGACAACGATATCGTGCTGCACGGCCCAGCTGAGCACAGCCTGCCCCTCGGTGGCTCCGTGCTTCTTGGCAACCTCCTTCACAGTCTCGTTGGTGAGCAGAGGAGAGACCTGGTCCGGCACTGGCTGTCCGAAGGGCGAGTACGCAGTGATCACGATACCGTTTTCGGCGGAGAACTTGCGCAAGTTCTCTTGGGGGAGGCAGGGGTGCAGCTCAACCTGGTTAACTGCGGGCACGACCTTCGTAGTTGCGAGCAGCGATTTCAGAATGGGCACGCCAAAGTTGGAGACGCCGATGGCCCGGACCTTGTCCGTGGTGCCCTCGTAGAGCTTGACCATCTCGGCCCAGGTCTCGTGGTACGTGGGGCTCTCGTGGGGCTTTAGGACGCGGTCATCCTGGATGCCCTGAGGCCAGTGCATGAGCCAGAGGTCGATATACTCGATGTCAAGCGCTTTGAGGGAGCGCTCGAAGGCCTCCTTGACTCGGTGGTGATCGGTGTTGTTGAGCTTCGTGGTGACAAAGATCTCCTTGCGAGGGATGCCAGAGTCCCGAATGGCGCGGCCCACTTCCTCCTCGTTCCCGTAGCCATCTGCCGTGTCTATGTGACGGTAACCAGCCTTGAGAGCAGTGGTGACCATTTCGTAGACCCGCTCACCGCCGCCCCTGGCTCCCATCCAGCACCTGCAGAGGCATTAGTTAGCCATCACTGCTCTGACGGTTCATGCAGCACAGAGGATGGCAGACTTACCCCAGGCCGACGCTGGGCATCAGAATGCCATTGTTGAGTTTGAATTGAGGTACGTTCACTGCCATGGTTGCTTTCGACAAGTGTGTTGAAAGAGGTATGTTTCGTGTGTGGAATATGGTGTTGTTGCTGGGGGTAGATGATTCGAAGTGGGAAACGAACCTACGACAATTGATGGCTAATTTGGAAGTGACGTTTGTAATCGAGTTTGCGGGTTGCGGATTTACGGGGCCCTGGTCCGAGATCGAGCCGCTTTTTGCGTCCGCTGCTGTCTATGACGACAAAGCCAGGGCAAGTTTTCTATTGGCCTGTGCCGGCAATTTAGGTTATGCAATGCTCCAAGGCAGGTGTGTACAGCCAACCGCCGTTTACCTGTGCAATGACGCTTCATCGCAAACACGGACTTCTTGCTGGCTCGACGGTACCTACGACCCACCCAGGTCCTCAATTTCATCTAAGCGGGTATATTCATCGGCTTCAACCCGTACTTCGATGCCGCCACCGGCACTTGCTTCGTGCTACACAATTGGATGGAGTCAGGCAGTTCAATCTCGATTATGGCAAGCATAGGTTGCCGATATCTACTCATGCCCAGGTGTAAGCAATGCTCTGCCACGTTCAGGCGTGTCAATCCCCCAAATAGTGATCGAGTAATGTCTCGACCCAGCAGCTTAGTGCGAGTATTGGACATGTTTACTTCCAGGATATGAATAAATCGACTGTGCTGATTGGAACTAGCATGGCGCCTACGGCGTGTGGACCTCGGGAGACATTACGGTGCAATGAATGAACTTCGTCGAAGGTTTTAATTTCTTATGAGTCCAATAATAGGTTGTCTTGGCCTGTCCGGAGAGGCATAAGGTTCAGAATAGTACCAACTTGGTCAAATTCGCCGTGAAATCATTAAACGCCTATACCTGGCTAGCACTTGTGGGCCCTTGAAAGCTACACTGTACGCCTCGACCCGGGACTTGCCCGTCCTGAGTACGACTCCTTGCTAATCGCCAGAGTATACAAACGTCCTCCCCAAGCTCAAAACCAGCCGAGGGCAGCTGAGCGCCTGCATGTTTGCTGGGTGAGCTTGGTCTCCATCGACGGACCCAGTAATTTCTTGAAATGCGAGAGGCAAAACCACGCTATGACGGCCTTGCCTAGAAACTTCTTCCAATGTGCCTTGCCTCATCCGAGAAATGGCCATGGTGTAACTGGCTGCTCGTGCCAGCCGAATTGACCCATGACGCAGCCTGTCAGAGGGTTTCAGACGTTGATCCGACTCCAAGCTCAACTAGCACCCGCCGCTGTCGAGTGTTTCTTGCCTTGTAGCCCAGGTCCGGTTACATGACGATGATAGCTGCGAGCACAATAGGCCAGGCAGCTGACATAATAAGCGCCGCGATGACAGACACGAAGTTGATGTTGCCTTCGCCGTGGGTTCCCCTCCAACGGTCGATTAGTGCCAAAGAAGTCCATATCATGCCGACCGCGTAGGCTACGGACACCCAGGCGACACCGACGATCGTGATGGCCAGGTGATCCTGCGGGCTGATGGCGAGGACGGTGCTGACCGACATGTCGATCTCCTTGAAGCCTATCGAAGTCATTTTGGCGGTATTCTCGGGATTCTCTCTCTTGAAGAATCGTTCGGTTGCGGTGGTTGGCGAGTGAGCGTGAGTGCGTGACTGTGTGCGAGCAGGCCTATCAAGGTCTGAGAGAGCGCCGGCGCAGCCTTTGGGTTGAGAAGCCAAGAAAAATTAAGGTTTGGCAGATTTGGGTTAAAAAGAATGTACGTGGTGAAGACAATTGACCAGCAATGACTCAAAAGGTTTGGATGGTGCAGAAGTGTCGAAGGCGGTAACGAATGGAAGTATATCAGAGCACGAGGGCAGAAGAAAAGCGAAGCCAAGAGGGGAGGGAGCACGACCCTACTAACTAACTCATAGCACACCAGCGTGCAGCCCATGCGCGCACCTTTGCATACCCAGGGTTTCCGGGGCTCCCGCCCCGCGGCTCAGTGAGCTTGGCTTCTTGGAACCGCTCTAGATCGCAGATTTGGTGATCTGACAGGTCCACGTTGTGGTGGTTCTGCGGTGGGCCGTCGCGCGTTCGTCTCAGGGGTGCCGTGGATGAGACGAAGGCTGAGACGCCGTCCCCCTTGCGCCGGGTGCACACTCTGACCCGGGACGTTTCGACCAACCACAGCCAAAAATCCATCCGAGTTACAAGCTATTTTCCCCTGCTAACCTTTCTTCCTTTTTTCTCATTTCAGATGACGTTCATTTCTAGGATTGTTTTTCTCGTGGCTCAGAGCTCATAGTATGTTGCATTGGTTTTATTTGTCGCGCAGTCAACACTGTCCTAGACATGAACGTTCACAAGTTCAACGGTCAGGCTCCTCATACGTTTCGAATCCTACAGCCAGCAAAGTTAGCGTGTTCTTGACAGGACAGTAAGCATGCCTGCCTGCCAGGACGCCTCAGGCTCACTGACAGTGCGACAAAAATCCACCTCAGCGCCTAGGACGAGCCTCAAAGCTTGGCAAGGGGATCGACACGATGAAACCGGATCCCCTTTGGACGAGATGCGAGCCCATCCGTGACCCAATACCCAGACTGCTTGTGGCACTACGATCGTGCTATATTCCTGGTAATCACAGCCTTTTATGGTTGGCCATGACTGTAGCAAGGGCATGATTTTTGACCAGAGTCAAGGCTTTCACGAATCACATCCCCTGGGTGCAAATGTTGGCGGTTGTGCCTATTGGACAACCAGAATCCAAGCAAGCTCCTCGCTATTGAATCAAGACTTTGTTGAACCTTATCCCCTTTCTCTCTCTTTCATATGTTTTTTATGTCGGGTCAAGTTCTGGTTCCGTACTGGTGAGGGTCATCCCATCCCCGCTCCCGGTAAAGTCATGAGATGGGATGTGGCTTGGCGTCACGAATCCCCTACATTTAACCGCGCCAGGCACCATCCCATTTCCACAGCTTAACAAGGTTCCTTTCACATAGAATTATGCTACATCGATTGGAATCCACACAAAATAGGACACAACTAGCTCAAATTGGCGTTAAGCGGCCTATGGGCGGACGAAGAAGGCGCAGAGTATACCAAACTATTCAAATTTTGTCATACGCACAAAACATGCCTCTGCCCAGGCACTTCAGGAGCTGCACTTCACACGCAACTCAGAGAACCAGCCAGTGTGCGGCCTGCCTCAGTGGACCATGATATTCACATTTAAGTTGACGAGAGCGCTTTGCCCTGCATGATCTGCGTGAAGGCTTGGAGGGCCGCGGCGGGTTCTGTTCGGTGCACACGGTCAGTCGAATTCTAGTACTGCGTGCTTTGCTTTCCCAATAATTACACCATATGGTCGTGGAAGGGAAGTAAACTTACGGTAATATGGCACCTCGTGCCCGGCCTCGTAAACGCGAAGGAAGTTCAAGTTACCAGCGGTCTTAAACTGGCCATGAGATCTACCGCTGACCGTGTACTCGGCAAGCTTTGCGGACTGGAAGGCGGCGCTGTCCGTGTAGTTTATGGAGTTAACGACCAGCTGCGATCCGTACCAGTTACAGATCCAATCTTTTCAACTCAATATTAGAACAAACTCAACTCCTCCCGTCTGCTCACGGGTCCCAAGGAGGAAGACTTACCCAGATCACCAGCCCAGACCAAGACGTTAACGCCTGACCGGACAACTTCCGACAAGGGCTCGAGAAATGATCGGGCTTCTGTAGATGAGGATTGAAAGTGAGCTCTCAGGTCTCGTGGAATTAAGATGGGGCTGAGCCCGAAAATTGGAAATCTTACCGTCGCCGCTGCCGACCATTTTGTTGTAAGGTGTATCGGGGCATTCACCGTAAGTGGTTTGAGCCCCAATGGCGGTCATAACAGCCTGACTCTGGAGGTAATCGACGTAGGTCTCTGGTGGGTCGGTGGACTGAGAGCTGCTGGGCTCGAGCACGTCGTAAACGTTAAAGTCGTTGGCGTTCTCGATTGGTGTCTCAACAGCAGAGCGGCAGGTGCTGTCCCCACTCAGGCACGCGTTGTTGTTGCCGGTCAGCCCTGTGCAAGATGCCAGTGCCGGAATACATTTCTTGGTGTAAGCGCTCTGAGGGTGCATATCGTTAGTTGGTCAAAGTCTTCGTCTCGAGTATGTATGAAGCAATAACAAAAAGTTGCAACAGACAGCGATATCAGGCGGGCATTATGAAAAGCTGGGCATTTATAGGATGCAGATCGGGGTCAGGGTAACATACCATGTAACTCTGGTACTGGCTCTGAGAGATGAGTTGCTTATACGTGTTGTTGTAGGCAAAGATGGGGTACGCCTGATACTGAAGTACAGGGTCTATCCACCCGTTGTTGATGCCTAAACGATGTCAGTGGAATTGTATCAAAAGCCTCTCTGCAAATACATCTTACCTAACGCGACCAAGTTGACCTTCTCGCCAGTGATGGTCCCGGCGGCAATCTTGGCATTCTGAGCTTCGAAATAGGCAGCGAACTCAGGTCCGTAGTGGCCGCCGTAGGACTCGGTCCAAAGGCCAAAGTCCCGGTTCTCGTACTCTGGGAATGCTGCGTAGAAATTCTGGAGGAATGTCCAGACATATGCGGCGGCACTCACGGTAGACGTCGCTTCATCGTCACCGTAACTGAATCCGGTACCGATGGGCTTCGCGACTCCTATTAGCGCTGCATCAAATCCACTTTGCGTTGGGGTGAGACCCGACTCACCTGGTCAACGTAGAGCATGTTGGCGTATGTGTTCCAAGAATACTGGTTCAGGCTCGGCTTGCTGCTTCCGTCGACAAAATGACAAGGCCCGTGTTCTTGGAACAGTCCGATCATTGACGAGCAGCCCGGTCCACCGTTCAGCCACAGAACCAGGGGAGCAGTTGTCGGCTGGCTTCGTGCCGCAAAGAACCAGTACCACACTTGCACATTGTCAGTCTTTCCGTTGAGAAGTTAAAAATTGTAAAACAGTGACCGAGAAGCCTCAAAAATGATTGTCAAAAGGCCCTTGAGATCTCGATGATAGCGGCAAAGAACAAGAGAACGGGGTAAATCTTTCGAGAGTTGCTTACTATGCATGTTGGTCCCGACATCAAGGTAGCCGGAATATTGGTCAACACCTGGAGTGGTTTCGCAGATACCGCTGTTCTTGACGTAGGAAAGGGAGGAAGCCTCCCCAGCACGCTTGAAAACATTGTACGTGACTCCATTGCGCTCCTCAACATAGCGCTTGTTGACTGTGCTGGACGAGGGTTTCATATTTGGAGCGGCGCCAGCCAAGCTCGTAAGGCCCAAAAGGGCCAACATGCGAAGAGACATGCTCAGAGAGCTTTTATTCAGCGCACTTGGAGCCGGGTGTTGCAAAACAGCAAGGGCCTAAACTCTAAGAACTGTTGGCAAATTGGCCTGCCCAACGTGTAAAGGGTTTCCTCCGAAAGAACAGGGAGACGAAGGACAGCAGGCAGCGAGTTACGTTGACTACCATACCGTGGGGTTCATAGCTTGAGTGTGAGATATTTATACTGCACATCGTCGACGGATCCACTTATTGTGCAGACCTGGCAGGCCAAGGCGCGAAGGGACAACCCGGAAAGCTTCATTGAAACAAGCTTTCGAGGGGACCTTGTGGTGCAACCCTAGATGTGAACTGCCGCTTTGAGAAGGTCTCATTTCATATGGTTCGTGGCTCTCGTGAACAAGCATTGCAATCGAACCTATGATGTGCCTGTACTGGGGCCGCTCGCTCCCGTTTCCCCTCTACAGGCGATCCCGAAAACAGCATAAAGCTGTCTGGTCGCCAATCAGTTGGTTCATTAGTGGGCTAGATAAGCAGACTCTTTCGGCGCATGTGCCTGCAGTGGGTTCAGGAGAAGCCAAAGATTGCCCGACAGCAACCGAATGTGGCCCCAAGTCCCCTCCAATACGGGGAATTTGCTGGCATCTCAAAGGCGTTGTGACCTGGACCTTCCTGTTCTGGATAGACCCGAGGCTCCACGATCCTCTCATTGGACACAAGCCCGGCACCCACCAGCGATCTTTAATATACCCGCAGAAGCTTGAGTAGGGACTTCCTGGGCAGCTAGCCATCATGGGCGACAATTAAATGAACGATCGTGCAACTGTATGGCAATTTCCCAAGAACATGCTATTCAGTGAACCTCCTGAGAACTGAATGATCAGTTACACGTTAATGAGCCTACCTCTCAAGGCTCATCGCAGGCGTTGCAACAAATGATTATCTCTTAGGCCGGGTCTGTCCATGCGGCGGATGCTAACAAGCGAAGGTCAGATCATCGATACCTGGCATATCCACATAACCGGGGAAACCATTGGTAACCTTTTCAAGACACCACTAATTCGGTACTTAATTCTCAATTGCTGTTACGTGTCATTCGAGGCAATTACCTCCTTCTCAAAAAGAACCATCTGCGCTTACTGAGTTCGCACATGTCTAGCTCAGAACTGCACTACTTCTTCTGCCCAGTACGCAGGCCTCACACATAGTCTGCCTTTGATAATCCAGCTTCAAAGCCACACCTCGATGATGTTGCTCTTCTCCAGGGGAGCCTCACACCAAAGAAACGGTGGTAGAATACTTCACCGGGGCATTAACCCCAAGCATATATGCCAGTAGTCTTTTTAGCCGATGTAACTTCCATACCTCATAAATTCCTCATCTTTCTTCAGTGTCTCGATATCATCGGCACGCAGACAGGCAGCAACGTCCACGTCTTCGTTTGCCGTCCGCGGCATGAAATACAGCAAGCCCTCGATTGGCCCGAATCGCGGCCGTTTCGTGAACAATGGCCTGCCACCCAAGGCGTCACCGAAGTCGATCTCATTGAGACCCAGGCCTGCAAAGCTCGAGAGCATGAGGTCCCAGCCTGCCATGTTTAGCGGCGCACCGTAGGAGAGGGCTTTCTTGTCGTCCAGCTCGTGTAACGCGGTCGCCATGGACTCGATATAATTGGACGTGATGTCGAGTATGTCGGCGCGCATCTGACGAGCCAGAGCTCCAACGTCACTGGTTGCAATTGGCGCGTCCACAGCGACGTCCGTGAAGGTGCATACGACCATGTGTCCCATATACTCCTTCGGAAGTGGTGGCTCAAGGTACCGTCTGCCATTGACTGCGCGGCAGAACGTGATCTGTGGCTGCTTCTTCTCAATGCGCTTCCTACGCGCCGCTGTGATCCTCTGGAAGGCAAATGCAGACATGGCGTCGTCCGTCGAAATCCACTGGCCTGATCCCTCAGCCGCGGCTTTCAGCTCTGCAAGCTTGGGGCCAGCGAAGCGCAGGTAGACCCATCTCACGTCTGGCTGTATGGAACTCGCCTCGGGGTTTCCGGGCGGAGTAGGCTTGACCATGAATTTGCTGATATCCGTCCTCTCATCATTGGGGCCCAGGAGTTTGATGACGTTGCGCCTGTCCCGGTTCCCGTGCTTGATCTCTTCGTCGGAGAACGGCTCACCGCGGAGCGCCTTGGAAAAAAGACGCATCATGTGGGCCATGCCGTTCATGTCCATCGCGTGGTGGTTACCCTGGAAGCACAAAAGAATGCCTCCCTTGACGATGTTGGCTTGTATGACTAGAACCGGAGCGGGCCCCTGGCTCTCGTCGTAGGAGTGTGGCAATCCTTGCCGTTCAGCCAAGGTATCGCCGTCCAGCATATGCATTGGTCCACCTGCCCCCACGATCTCGTCAAGAGATGCTGAGGTGTCGCTAATGTCTTTGATCACGACCGGGGTGACTCTCTCCTCTGGCGGATAGGGCACAATGGCAGCGAGGCCTGTTTTCCCTGGAGCGCTCCCTTGGTAAATAACATGGCCTGCGATCCAAGGGAAAGCCTCAATGAGCTTTCCAGCAGCTTTTTCAAGTGTCTTTTTGGTCTCTTCAGTGCTGCCCCGGGTCCGAAGGCCGTAGGCAATAACGATGTATGTCTTCAAGAAACCCATCTGGCCAAGCACATCTTGGAGATGGGAGAAGTCTTGGGGACTCTTGACCTCTCCGTTGGGCTCACTCTTCTGTGATGTCATTGCTAAAATCCAGCTTTGAAACCTCTGGGATCTTTTAGTGGGTGGGAAGAATACCGAGTCTTCTCTGAGTGAAGGTTTAAGAAGAAATGGTGATGTTGTGAGGACATTCCCCTCCCGCACCGACGCAGTGATTAAGAATGAATTCACATGCGCCCATGCGGGATCTCCGGCTGACTGCTTGACGAATCAGTATGGTATTTGGAAGTCAGCACTACGTACCGATTCCATTAGTGCCTGTGTAAGCTTACAGGTCCACATCATTACTATGCGATCAACATGGATTCTGTGGAGCCGTATCTTTCACTCAGACACCTGCGCAGAGACTCTAGACCTCTTTTGTTAGGTATTTCATGGCTTCTTAACGTCTCCATCACCCAACACTAAGGGCACCCGTGAATCAATAGAGCATCGAGTGTCAGCATTTCGGTATCTACCTTACCGGATATTTGGCAGATCTTGCACTCCAGAGGGCTTACTTGTCGGGAGATGACAATATTGCCGCCTAGAAAACCAACCATGGCCTGCAGGTGGCGCCTACGCGTGGTAGAGAATATGCGCACCAGGTGTCAGGGCAAGATGAAATTAGATTACTACGAATTGCACGATGACATTCCTTCACGAAGTTGCTAATTACATTCCAGACGGTCAGCATCTAGGAGTTAAAGATTACTCAACACACGGGGATAGAACACCAATGTTTCCTTTCATTGCGCAAATGATGTTGCAGTCACAACACGGGTCACCGTGGAGATCCATGAAACTTCTGTTGTTGAACGACTGGACTTCGGTGCCCGCCAAGACAATGGTCTCTAATGCCAGTTGCAAGCCTCGACGATGCACAGATCGTTCTAACTATCTTGCAACAAATTGGGGATTAACAGCTCCTTCAAGAAATCTTCAGACATAGTGAAGAACCAGCACATATACCAACACTTCCATGAATTAATCGAAACAGCCATTTCTGTTTCGTTCCTAGCTACAGCAACCCAAGAGTGGGAAAAGAAGGAACGACATGGGTATCTAAATACACAAAATATTTCCAGACAACTATGGAGCCAGATCCTTTGTCCTTTTGCCATATACCTGAACTTGATCAGGTATAGCATGAGGCCGATGGGTATGTGGCCATGCTCCTCAAACCAGGCGCATATCCCTACTCATCGGGAATAATGTCCGTTTCGGACATGATCTCAGGATCTGTGGTGATATCAACGACAACCCCTTCCTGCTTTTCACCGCAGTCGGTGCACTTTGGGTCCGTGTCCCAGCTGGGCTTGTCGTTCTCCCACTGCCTGGCGTGCCAGTCCTGGCCATCCTCGCCCTCTCCTGAGCGCTTGACCTTTCTTGAACGCCGTGGCGGCTTTATGGGCACAGGCAGGTCTGGAATCGGCACAGGCAGGTCTGGAACCGGCACAGGAAGGTCTGGAATCGGCACAGGCGGCTTGATGGGCACAGGCAGGTCCGGAATGGGGACGGGCAGGTCCGGAATGGGGACGGGCAGGTCCGGAGCGGGCACCACGGGAGGCACCGGAGCCACAGGTGGCTCTGGAACGACAGGTGGCGCCGGGACCACAGGTGGCGGTACCGGTGCCGGTGCTGGTGGCACGGGTGGATTGACCGGGTAAGGCGGGAGCTCAGGATACTTCGGGTACTCCGGGTACTTCGGTGGGTCGGGATATTTGGGATACTTGGGATACTTTGGGGGGTATGGCCGCGGCTTCTTGTGGTAATCCTTGTCCTTGTACTCGGCACAGAGATAGAGAACCAGGTCGGCGAAGTCATCACAAGTCTTCTTGCCTCCGTCATCCTTCTCGTAGCCTGAATTTTCAGTCAGTGACGAGCCCAAGGCGGTGAAGGTTCCGTTGAACATACCATCCGGCCAGTACTCAGCCGCGCAGTAGTCCTCTTCAGGCTTGAGAACCACCTTGTGACCGTGGAAAGGGTCGCCATACTTCGAGTACAGGTCATAATAGACTTTCTTGTCTTTCTTCTTGTAGTACAGAATGAGTTTCTCGTAGTCCTTGTACCATGAATGCTTGTCCTTGACGACCTGGAGGGAAACGCCGCCTCTCAAGTACTTCTCGACATACTCTTGGCGGTAGCCAATCTTGTAAGGTCCATCTGTGTCCCAGGCAACAGACCACAAGTAGACGTCGTAGGGGCAGAAGTTGACAACCTTTGCATGACCGTGACCATGGTGGTAGTCAGGCTTCTTGTAGTGTGGCTTGTCATGATAGTCAGGATAGTCTGGCTTCTTGCCGTAGTCGTAGTCGGGCTTCTTGTAGTCGGGCTTCTTGTAGTCGGGCTTCTTGTAGTCGGGATAATCAGGCTTCTTATAGTCGGGGTAATCAGGCTTCTTGCCATAGTCGGGGTAATCAGGCTTCTTGCCATAGTCAGGGTAGTCAGGCTTCTTGCCATAGTCAGGGTAGTCAGGCTTCTTGCCATAGTCAGGGTAGTCAGGCTTCTTGCCATAGTCAGGGTAGTCAGGCTTCTTGCCATAGTCGGGGTAGTCGCCATAGCCCGGAGGGTCAGCGACAGCTTGGACGCCCGCCGCCGTAGCCGACAGGCCGGCTAGGACGTAGGGAGCGAAACGCATGGCTGGCTCACTCAAGGCAAACTTAGCGGACGGTTGAAGTTGAGAAAGGAGACACTTGAGCTCCGGCCAGAAATCGGGAAGAGAAGAGAGGAAGGAGGAAAACTGCCCCTCGAGGCGTGCGGGCCGCCTATTATACCCTCATGATTCCAACATCGCTCCGACATCTTGCCATGATTGGCTAAGTTCCTCCTCCCACATGTCAACAACTTGTTGAAATCCCAACAGGCCATGCTGATATCATCATGGGGCTCACATAACTGCCTTCGACCCCGCTTCCAGCCCGCAATCGAGATGAAGCACCGTGGGAAAGCTTCGAGGCGTTATGTAAAAGCGTGTCATGGACAGACTGCCGTTGCAGTTGGTAGCTCTCACTGGCGTCTGTGCGAGCGACGGAGGCTTCTTCAAGCTGTCCCGGGGCTCGCCATGCGAGTAAGGTGGTAGGTAGTTGGCCCATGCCATCAGCGTTTCCATGCCGGGTACAGCGGGCCAGACACGGGAATCGGATGAAAGATGCATTATATGCGTTGTTTCCATGCTGCAGTGATCTTCGGGGTGCCAGGTGAAGATGGGGCAAAAGATTCGTCGTAAGCAGATACTCGCTGGAGCATTGCTGCATCAACCATGACAATATTCCAGGCTGGCTCCTTCGAGCTTGTAGACTGTGGACAGCACTTGAGCTCCTCCACCGAGCTTCGAGAGCTCCAGCTATCAAAGCTCTTGTCGAAGCTCACCATGAACCAAGCTACACTTGAAGCGCCTTGGGGCATCCAACAAACCCTCGAAAGAGCTTGGTTGTCACACACGCGGTGATGTGCAGGCAATGCGCGCGATTCTGGGTGCGATATCTTGAATCGCGTAGCAGCTTTAGCGGCGGGATCCCATTCGTCTGACAGCTGTCAAAAGGGCCGGTTGGGCGAACGGCGTCGTGACGGTGGTTTGGAAAAGGAATCGCCTTGAACACAATGGTTCTGGCTCCTGTCCACCTGCTGTGTCGAGCAGCTGTTGCTGATGTGCTGCATATGTTTGGCACCGCCCGGTCACGTACTGCAGACTGGGATGTCCGAGGCAGAATGCTTCCCTTGATACACGGTGTTGCTTCCAATTCCAGCCGTCCAAAATACCATCCTTGGACGGGATCGCGGCTCAAAAGGTCAACACTCAGGCGCTGGGTGGTGAGTAAGGTGAGAAAATGCAAGCATCCCCCCAAGTGACCACGCAATGTGCTTTCCCCACGTGGTATACATAACGCGTGGGTGGTGGGTTCGGCCGAGATAGAGGTGCTACCTCCTAGAGCTTGCTGCCTCTGCAGCTTTCAGATGCCACAAAGGAAGCGCGTGAGTAGTGATGTAATCGAGACGGCCCTGTCGATCCGTTCAACACCACGCAACTAGCGCGGCTGTTCCGCCTTACTCAAGACGGTCCAGGCGTCCACTCGCGAAGTGAGGACACTCCAGGCAAGACGCTTTTGCTTCTGGCTGGTCCCTGGGAAATGTCGTCATGGATGTCTTTGAGCCAAACCAGGACAGGACAGGACATGACGTCTTGACGTGGGTGCAGACACCCAGTGGCCCATAAAAAGGACTGTTTGCGCAATGAGCAGCGACTGAGTCGCACCTCCAGCCTATTCCCTTAGTGACATGCTCCGTCGTTCGTTGGGACTGATCCGACCATCACCAACGTGCACCCAAGCAGGCTCGGACCCTTAAGCTCTCACCCCGCTCCAACATGCCGTCATCCAAAGGAAAGCCGACAGATCCCGAGCTGCGCGAGCAGCTCAAGGAAGGCAGGCTGCTGTTCCCCCATGCGTGGCATGACTGACCAGGCTAACATTGCTCGGTAGAAATCAAGCAGGAACCAAACAAGTCAGGAGGTGGTGAGGGCCAATGGGCTGCATGGAAAGTAAGAGAACAGAGCTCCCGGTCCTTTAGGATGTTGCTCTTTGGTGAGAGGTCGCTGACGATCGCGTGCCCAGGCTTCGAAGCTAGCGAAAGAGTATGAGAAGCAGGGAGGGGGATATGAGAACGAACCGGGGTCCAAGAATGAGCCGAAGAAGGGGGAGCCAGAGCCCAAGAGTGACAGCAAGAAGAAGAAGGAGACTGAGGACTGATCGAATGATTGTACATTTTCCCATTTAGTACATAGCTTTCAACAAGGTTCTCAAAGATCAAAGTCACCTGGGCAAGCCCAAACGCCGCGCAATATCCACAATACCGTCCAGACCGTTAGAATGTCACAAGTAAATTGTCCACCCACATCATTTGTTCAATATGGGCCAAAGCTGCCGTGATGTGGCGAAATTTAAAAAATGCGTTTTCTGAGATGTATCAGCCACTCTCCTCTTGAGGCCACACTTCCATCATGTCAAGCCACTCGAGCGCAAAGGCGGTTGTAATCTTAGCCCAATCGCGCACTGTCGGCATGTCGAGATGCTCGCCATCGTCCTGCATCGTGTGCCAGACCCTCGGGAATGGCGTTGGGATCAAGTGCAGGATCGGCACACCCTTGGCCATGAACGGCACGTGGTCGTCGCCCACCCAGGATCGCGAGAACTGCGTCGTCAGCTTCTCGGTGTCGGGCAGGAAGGGGCTGGCTGGCTTGGTCTCGAGGAGCCCCAGGTCCCGCATGCGCTGCTCGATCTTGGCCATCGCCTTGTATGCCCAGTGTGTCGGGAGGAAGTACGACGGGACCTTGGGGTCGGCGGACCCCAGGAGGTCGAGGAGGACGAACAAGCTGATCTGGTTCAGGCGGTTGGGGAAATTGGCCATGGCCATTGTCGGCTGGTGCTCCCACGAGTCGGCCAGGGACCTGTGGCCTGGGTTAGTTCCTCAATCATGCCTGAGAACCATCGCAGGAGCATACCTTGCGCCGTAGAGCGAGTCTGTGTCGGTCCAAGACACAAAGGCCTCCTCGCCATCGAGCAGTAGTATTTGCACGCCCATGTCCATGGCGGGTGTCCCGCCCAACTCCCCCAGGGCCACCATCTCGTCATACATCTGCGTGAGATATTTGTCGATACTCCTGGCCACGTGCATGAGCATGGCGCAAGGCGCCGCGCTGTCGGTGGCGCCGATGAAACCGTCGGGTGTGAGCTTGCTGTCGAAGTGGGCCACGAGGGTCAGGATGTTGGCCTGACCGGTCTTGGTCCACGGCGGCTCCCTCTTGAATATTATGTTGTTGAACGGAACTTCCCTGGAGCCGGTGGCGGGGGTGGTCGCGGTCGAGTTCTGCCACTCGGTGGTCCACTTGGGCAGCTCCCTCTGGAAGAAGTCGACGAAGTGCTGCTGGACCTTGACGGAGCCGGGCGTCCCCGGGACGCGGGGGATCAGGATTGGGGCGAGCAGCGCGCCATTGTGGATGTCGAAGTCGTCGTCGCTTGGAGCCGGCACGGCGCGCAGGAAGCTGTCGGAGAGGGGCGAGTAGGCGGCTGCCGCTATGAAGAGCAGGAGGAGGGCCAGCATCGAGGGAAGGTGGCCCAGGAATGGCAGCCGTTTCATGTTCGGGGACGTGGTCGGGGCTGTGATGGCGCCCTCGCTGTCATGCTGGGGCGACGAGGGTAGGAGGGAACTGAATATACAATATCACAATTGGGCCAGGTGAAGTAAGTATTTTACAATTTGGTTGCTAAAGTAATAAAGCAGTAGAAGACACTTGTTGCACTCCTGTCGCCGTGCTCCGTCTGACTTGAGGATCCCTGCAGCGTCTCGGATCTCGAGTGGGGCCCCCACGATCTTTAGGCTTTATGCCCGCATTAGCGCGAGTTGCTCGGCCTGCTCCTGTGGCTGCAGCGTCGCAGGACCCTGGCAAACTGGCTGCCCGTTTTGGTGTTGGCCGACTCCTCCAAACAAACGGAGAGCATCGCCAACCGCCTTGCCAACAACCCGTCCATTAGTGACCAAAAACAAAAGCTCTCACACCTCGTGCTCCTTGCCCCGAGACGACACTTTCTTCTCTTCCAGACCATCTGCCGGATCAAGTGATCGACATCTGGTGGTGACAGTGTCCATCTCCTACTCGTTGCCAGTATTCGCCCTCGAGCTCAGAAAACCGCGCGAGACCATGATCACAGGCCGCAGCTTGGGTTGCTCAGCCCGGATCTTTCTAGCCCAAGCAATTTGGTCCCGGATTTGATCAGCATTCTTGCCCCGTCTTCCCACTTCCAAGCCTGCCAGGCTGTCCAGCCCCTTCTGCACCTTCCGCTTCTCCCGAGTAGCCAGCTTCTTCCAGCGCCGAATAAACTCGACGAGGTTGGTTGATTTCCGATGCTGTGTAAAGTTCTGCCACTTATCCAGCCGATCCGCGCTGTGGAATCTGGCCTGCGCATCAAAGAGTCTAGACATCTGGGTCCGGTCTTCAATGGGGATGAGAGCATTGTCGTTCTCATCCGAGTTGCCAAACAGGCCTGTGTCTGCAGCTTCCTCCACGGTGACGTCCAGCTCCAGGTTCAAGACGACGAAATCCGCTTGTTTGCGTCCACAAATCACAGTGTCGTAGATGATCTGAATGGGAATCATCCAGATGCCCATGGTTGGCCCCATGAACAAGCACATTGCCCATGATACATCAAGAGCGATGTGTATGTCTTTGCTGGATAGTAGGTTGCAAGCATGGCTGGTGACGCTGCCAAGACTCTGCACATTTTGGCCCGTGTTCATCACAGTAGTATCTCTCCTTGAATCAATGCAAAGCCCAGTCATCTGGTTGTGATTGCCGTGACAGAGCAACGTCTTCATTAGGCAGCAACTGGAGAGGGCCACAGCACGAGATTCGGAGCATGCGTGGGCGATGGCTGGTAGCTTCTCACTGAAGACTTTCCCAGTCCACCAGCGGCGTTTGAGGAAATCGTACTTCGTCTGGCTTCGACGTGGGGGGTATGTGTGGACCCGCTGGGGAAGGCTGAGCTCCCAGATGGCGATTCGTAGCTCCGGGGCCAAGTCGGGGAATCGATGAAAGGTCTGCGGTGCAGCTCCGCTTGGTGGTGCAGTCGTGTTGGGCAAGGGCTTTGCCTGTGCAGGCGACCGAGGCAGTAGCATGGTTGGAATGCTGTCGAGATGGTGATCCTCCTTCGACTGAGGGGGTTCGTCTTCTGCCATCTTTCGAAAGGGGTGTCTGATCGTTGTTGTTGTGATAGGTTGTCTTGTTTTTGGATGTTGTGAGATGAAGTTTGAGGTTGATGTTTTGCTTCTGTGGGAAGGTGGGAAAGGAGGTTTTGTGTTCAAGTGGAAGACAGTAACGAGCCGCCTAAATCCCTAGTCAGTAACCCTTCCAAGTCTAAGCATGCGGTACAGAGCCCATTCACACTTGGTCCAGTAACAGATAGTGGTGTCAAGTGTGAATAGCGTTTTCAGTTGATTCCGTGGACGGTTCAGAGTGAATTCTATGTCATGCCGGGGTCCACCTGATCATTTCACAACCAAGATTGCAACGATTGCTACTGGGATAAAGCTCCTCAGATTTCCATCGTGTATCATTTTCCAGTATTGCTTCCTGTGTCAAGGGTTTATGACAGGTTGATGTGTAGTAATGTCGGGCTGTCTCCATCAAGTTTCATACCAAAACTCCATGTACCGGTAATCAGAACGCTTGCAGCAGTGACGAGAACGCACACTGCGCAGGAAGGGGTGCAGCCGAGCTTCGACAAATGACCTCTGCATCTTTGCACCGTTATCTCTTGTTAGATCTTTGCCTTGAGGTCGAATCCTTTCTTGCCATACAGTATCTGCCTTGCGAGCAAAAAGCATACGCCTCCTGCAAGCACAATGCCAACATAAAGGCCAGCCAGTGCCCGAGTGCCAAAGGTGGAGAGCATCTGGCCACCGAGTGGCACCGTCAGTAACAGAGAGAAGCTGACGAAAAAGTACATTGTACCTGTACATTTCTGTCAGTATGGATCTGAGCCTCATGGCATCGTTTCTGCTCACCATAGTACCGCCCATAGTCCTCAGTCTCGCAGGTTTTCCCCATGCACACGGGTGTAAGCGATATAAAGCTGCCAGAGCCAAACCCCCAGAGGGCAGAGAAGACGTAAAGCGCTTTGAGTGAGGAAGACCCGAATGGGACCAGGATTGCTCCCGTGAAAGCCGCTGTGCAGAGTATCATACAGACCAAGACATTGAAATGGCCAAAGTAGTCACCCGCTAACCCCGGGACCAGCCTACCGAACGTCGATGTGCCGTTGGCGATGGCCAGCAAAGCATATCCAGTGCTAGCGGGAAAGTTGGCGGCAGTCGCATACGTCGGGAGCAGACCAAAGACTCCGAAGATGGCGAATTCCAAAGCAAAGATACCTATCGTTATGAGAGTGAATGTCTTGGACGTCAGCGCCATGAAGTTCAACGCTATCCTCTTCCGGCGATGCTGCTCCGACGCCACAGAGCTTTGCTGTGGGAGCGGTTGCTGCAGGCAGATCGAACCCGTGATCAACACCACGGTGTTCATAAACCCAAGGATACGCATTGACCACGCCCAGCCGACGCTGGGGAGCAGCGACCGCAGCATCAGGGGCATGACTATCCCGCCGATTGAGCTTCCGCAGAGGGCAATGCCCATCGCCAGCCCCCGGCGTTGGACAAACCACTTCCCGATCACTGCCACGCCGATGGTGGAAATGATAGCCGCCCCAAAACCGCCCCAAACGGCGATCGTGAGCATAAAGTGCCAGTACTGCGTGCACTCTGCGAGAACGAAGAAGACGGGGATGTACAATGCGCAACCGATCGGGCCGAGGAGGCGAGGACCATAGACGTCAAATAGGGGGCCAAATTGAATCCCTAGGAACAGGCATAAGGACGTATACAACCCCGTAATCCATCCGATCTGCGTGGTGGAGTACCCTGATAGCTGGTTGGATGCCAAGTACCACTGGACTGTTCCAATGGTCTGCATAAAGCCTAGTAGTCAAGGTGTTAGCAGACATGGTATGACAGAGACTAATACGATATTGCTTGCCATAAGTTGGAAACAAATAGCAGAAGGCACCAGCGACGGAAAGCCATGCTTTAGTGCTTGTCTCGGGGATTATATTGGAGTCTGGTCGAGGGGGCAATTGCTCCTCAACGGCCTCAGTGAGAATCCCTCCAGCCCCTAGGGGGCGATGGCTTGGTTGAACAGCAACATCTTGGTGGATGTTCGGCAGCTGGACCAATTGTATGGATGACGAGGCTCTTGAAGAGGCCATAATGAAACAAAGACTGTAGCAGTCACAGGGACCTGCCTGTATACAGTCGATTGCAAGATGTTGACCAAGTGAGCCTTCTCTTATAACACTAAAGGAGCCAACGCTGGTTTGCAAGTCATAGGGCGGAATTGCGATATCGCACGAGAAGCCGATCGATTAGAGGCTACCAGGGAACCGTTGGCGAATCGCCATCAATTGCATCGGAATCCCGAAATCGCTCCTTTCGGCAAATCAGACCCCAAACAAACTTTGCATGTGAGAAAACGGGCAATCTCCACAAGGGCTCGAGCCGACCCCATTGCCAAGTTCGCTATCTCTCATTATGGCCACAGTGTTGCAGTGGGTAGCTGGGTACGGATCAGACGGTAGTGAGGACAGCGCATCATGCAGCCGACGATACGCCTCGATGGGAGCCGAGATCATTACCATTGTGAATTGTGTGATAGATTTTATTGATTTCAAAACTCTCTTATTCCTAGAGAATTCGTAGCTAAATAGAGAGGTTAATTGTGGCACCGAAGTAGCACGTTGCCCGTTGTTCCTTGCCCTTGTGAGATGTTTGGTAATGAGATGTAGTACTCTTCGAAGGGTGCTGCAGCAGGACTTGCATCTTGTTGAAGCTTAGACCCGCAGCCACATGAGTCTCGCTGACAGATGAAATGCCAGAGGTAGTCGTGTCCAAAATCTCGGTGTTCACATATATTGGTGCAGTTATGATACACAGGATGTCATAGGATATTTCCTTAGCATCCTACCATTATCCTCTCGAGGGAGGGTCGTGGCAGCCACCCTGTGAGCCAGTGTTCAGAACGTCTTGCCAATATCCAAAGTTGTAGTGATGTCTTGCTGCCTGTTATACTACTGTTTGTCGTTTTCCTAGTCGAAGAGTGGCGAAAAGGTCCTGCGCTCGAGCAATCTGTCCCGGGGTGAACTCGGTCTTGCAGGAGTCAACCGTGTAGTCCATGTAGTTATGAATCGGGTCGAGGCCAGGACTATCCGGGCAGGTGTCAGAGCTCGCAGGGCACCCAGCCGTTGGGTCTGCCTGCTGAGGTGTGTCGGCCACGAGGTCGCCGTCGCCAGTGCACGAGAAGCCGTCGAAGGTGTGGGACAGGCCGAGCCAGTGCCCGACCTCGTGAACGGTCGTGATTCCCAAGTCATAATCTGCCATCTCCCCGCCTGGCATTGTTCCAGCCAAGTTGGCGACGCCATCACGGGACAGAGTTGCCTCGTCCACTTCGGACTCCGGGAAGAGTGCGAACCCGAGGACACCAAAGTTGTTGTACAAGTCGCTGAGGTAGTACAGATTCAGGTCGGCGTAGGTTCCTTGGCGTAGAGCCCCTTTGTAGTCGTACTCGCACTGATCGAAGGCGCCGCATATAGCCCAAGTGTCGTTGACGGTGTAGTCGACGCTGACTGTCACGAAAGTGAAGCCAGAGCCGGTGAACCTCTCGTTAAGTACTTGGATCTGCACCAAGGTCAACCACGCAGTGATATTAGTAAGGTCACTTGAGTCGAGCTTACCTGCTCGTCTATCATAGACCGTGGATACAGGCCTTCCTTGGCCTCCGTTGTGATAACATGGATGTAGGTGTTGATTGTGTAATCAGCAGCCACCTCTCGAGCACCATTTCGCGGTCGAGTAACCAGCGCTCGCAAATCTGCTGGTGGTTCAGGTGATCCACAAAGATCTTGTGCCGCAACCAACGCGCTGCCAACAGCGACTACGAAATTCGTGAAAGACTTCATTGTCATCTAGGCAGCGGATCAGATGGAGATGGACTGCACGAGTAATTGAGGACACAATGTGGGACTAAGTATTGTCTTTTCACTTGTGGCCAGGCAAGACTGATATTTATACTACCCAAAGCCAATCTAGCTGCGCATAATGCTTGGTGAATACGGAATAGCTTGAAAATCTGTGGTAATACTCTCCTGCCGCGAAGCAGGGCTTCGAGAGCTGGCATGCCCAGCCAAGATTCTTACCCTTGCTGTTCTCCGTCCAGAATGGTAGCCTGTAAAATTGGCGTAAAGCGGGACCTTGCACTACAACATATTCTCCCGGTTGCGATGTGGGCACTATAGTACACATTGCTGACGCGAAATAGATCCAAGGATACCAATGAAAGTGACCACCTTGTATGCGGACTGCGGGGGTCAATGTTCGGTTAAGTGTGAATAGAAAGCTGAATACGAACTGGACCCAGATTTAACGTAGCCAACACGCGACTTAGGGTTGCAAACGCCTCGGAGGGTACCCTTATGAGGAAGGTACTCGATGCCCAGCAAAATCGCCATTGCGCTACATTCTTGGCAAAGATAGATATGCCGGAAGCGCCAAAGTAGCAATTGCTGTCTTTGCCGCATCTAGGGCCATTAATACGACACTGCACCAAATATTGGTTTCCCGACCTGTGGACAGTCTATGCGTATCAGCACTTAGACTACCTGCTAAGCACTTGTCACGGAAGGGAACGACTGCAACGCTGCGTTGTGTATAGTTAAGTAAGAGATTCTTACGCCAAATGCAAAAAAAAAAAAGGAGGAAACAACCAGGCAATTTTCTCTATTCGATCACAGTACTCGGACATGTATCGAAGTAAGGTTTCGGTTTTTAGATAAGGTCCAAAATCGCCGGGCGATGTACCCTTGACTTTACTCTGCTCGTGTTGTTAGCCTTCGGTTTGTCTGATAAGCTGTGTTGGTTAATGAGATGCTGGTGCAGATACCCGATTTACAGCTGTTCCAAAAGCAGCTGAGCAAGACCACGGGGATCAGAAGAGCATGGCAACAATATAGTATTCTCTCACTATCCTGCTATGAAAAAAAAACCTTGAAGAAGCCAAAATACTCGATCGTACCCGTAGTTGTAGGTATTGGACAATGCTAGTATGTTTCTAGTCTTTTCCGCCGCCAAAACCTTGATGATTGTGGAGCATTCTTTGGCATAATCAATTCGGGTAATCACATTCATTATTCATTTCTCTTCGTTGAAGTCTCATTCTTGTTACTTACTGTAGTATCTCTGCCCTCGCCAATTCGCTTGATGAGATGGAGCCGTTTTCGTTGCGCCAGTGAGTCGGACATGGTATACCAAAAGAATCAACAGTTACTAATTACCGGTCTTTCAGGTCCAGCGAGGTCGTGGCGCGAGCCCGTCCACTTGCATGTTTTCTTCAAAGCACCGGAAACGCTTGCGTACCTAGGTAGAATAGAATCATTTTACAAAAGCAACATAAACGAAGTCTCGGCACACCTATCAAAGTATGTTATCAGTAACAGTGTTTAGGGTTACTGTAAATGGTTACGTACCTAACTAGGCATAAACTAGCTACTGAGAATCAATCATCACTGTCCATCAATGGTTGGAGTTGGTCTTCATAATCCGGCCCTTCGACACACATCTCCCATGCCAGTGTCCACTACGGCATTAGTAAGACACAAGGAGCCAAGAATAACCACCAAGAAGGTGAGCCGCCTCTGGAAGCATGGCTCCACATTCCATTGTTTCCCGGCGCCTCGTCCACGGTACCATTGCCGCCAGTGCCGCTCATTTGCCGCCCAACCTGCTCTCCAAACTGACCGATGACATTCCCGCGCGGCCAGTACTCACATACAAGATACCAACCCCTCGTGCCGCACAGGCGGCTCCCGCAGCCCACCGCCGTAGTGTTTTTCCATACCAGCTGCGTAAAATGGCCCGTCTCCTTGCTGAACCCCGGGTCACCAAAGTCGAACTGCTCCCGCTCGTCGCCCCACAAGTCTACGCAGCCCGTCCCCTCGTCGCATCCCAGTGCAAGGTTCTCGCCATAGGGACCGCCGGAGTGGGCGAAGTCGCATTCGGACCCCGTGTCGGACGATCCGGACCCCATGGAGGCGAGGTATGAGGACGCGAATGCCGAGAGGGTGTCGTTCCACGTTACCGCGGAGGCGTTGTGTTGACGCCGGAAGACATTTGTGCTGTTCAGGATGGCGGAGGTGAAGAGTGTGGTATCTGTGAACTGCGGAGCCGTGGAGGGGATGCTCGGCCGGGCCGTGACGGTGACGGTTTGGACTTGAACGGAGTTTGGTGCGACTGCGGGAGATGCATTTGTAGGAAGTACCGAGACAAGCAAGCCAAGAAGGCTCAGTGGAAGATCAAAACAACAGTATTGACGCATCAAGCTGGTTTTTGGATTTATATCAAAGTTCATGAACCTGGGAAGAAGGAAGACTTGGGTGTGGTCAAGATTGATGTAAAGACCGACGCGGACCACAGCAAAGAGATGATGTGGTCCAACCATCCATGACAAAAGTACACTGTTTGTTGTCTTGTCTCAGCGCTAATTATTATTGTTGTTGCCGATGACCCTCGCAGCAATGTTGGCGGCTACATGGTTTGCCCTATGATAGCGCCCTGGGAACAGATTGGTTGGACGTCAGCATTCGACAGGCAGCCGGGAGCCGGGGTCTAAGCGCGACATCAAAGGTTATCTCGGAATCGGGCAATTTGTTTGTTTGAGATAATGCAGCATACTAGGTCCATTAATTTTTATTTTTATGCCAAGCTCATTCAATGCCTGGCTTCTTATGATGGTCATTTTGCACCTGAAGGACACCAGTAATGATTGATATTGAAGGTTTTCCTGGTTATGGCCGTTCACCACCATGGCTTTCCATACCACCACCGAACACAGCTGTTGACCTAATCCCAGCACTCTAAGTCGGAGGAATGAGGTGTGCACCAGTACCAGGGCACACTATTCGCAACCTATAACAATGAGACTTAGTCTCTCGGATTGCTCTATTGGCGAGTCCAGGCCTGTTCGGAAGAAGTCTCGGGATACGTGAAAGCACTTTCGGGGAAACAAAGACTGACAAGGCTGTAGTGTCCCTTCCCTGTCAAAGCACCTGAAAAAAAGCCTTTGTTATCTGCTGAAACAATGTGAGGGCTGTTTGGACATGCATGCATAAGTATTACTAGCACAAATTGAGGTTTCTCCGAAGACCCCTTATGACTCTTTGAAACCCTTCAATAAACCAAGATACACAGGTCGAGGAAGAAAGCTGTCCATTCAACATCACCAGCCCAAGCCAATTATGTCAAGCATGCCTAACAACACAAGCTCGCGTGATTTCGAACAGGAAAGGCCTTCCTCTCAGGAAGTCATAATGAAGGAAATTGAACAGATGGGCAAGTCTCCGCTTTCTCGAATGTTATCTCGATAGCCACTCGTCGAAATCGCTATTGTTGACGACAATGGCAGTGATGACAGTGAAAGTGACTACAAAGAAGGCAACAGGGAAGATCAACATGACGAGCATAGCTTCTACATGACAAGCATAGCTTCTACACCGGTGCCATTACGTATTTTGCGGATGACAAGGATATGTCCTTCCATGAAGTGACTTCCGGTGACACACAGCCCGACTCTATCTCTCATTCCTCGGAAGCCGAGTGGCTTGATAAGTACGGTGGTTGGTACTTTGATGATGACAAGTGGAGGTATAAGCCCATGTACAAGTCTGTGGAGCCAGATTTTGACACAAGCACCAAAATTTCAGCAGCCCTCCTCAAAGAACCCATTTCTCTCCTCACAAAATACAGGGAGCTAAGAGACGATGATTCTGTATCCTATGGGTACTTCTCTGAGAGTATCACTGGTCTTACCATGAGCCTCTGTCGGACAAGAGCAGACTCGCCTCTGAAGAAAGTACACAATGTTGACGACTAAGGGTGTTGATAGAAACAGGGGTGTGATCCAGGCATAGACATTGCCGCCTGTACTCATTGGAAGTAGGTTAGTCCCACACCCTGATTTTGCTATCGCATGTTAGCACTTTCAGTACTGGATTTGATATCGTGGGAGTCGAGGGGTTTGTAAGAGTTTGGTTTTCCTTCTTGCTTTGGAATCTGATCGCCGTAGACTGCTGGTCCAGAGTAAAGCCACTAATAATACTATAAGCCTGGTTAACCTTGTAATGAGCTAAATGAACAAATCATCTCTTGTGAAATTAGTACAAAATTAAGTGTTACTCTTGCCGTGCTCTTCTTCGTGGCGTTCCCTGTGCCCGCCTCTTCTCGGGAGGCGCATGGCCGCCTTACAGCGTTCTCACGGAGCGAAGGCCATTTGATTAAGTTGTCCACAACGGCAAGACAAGGGGTTCCCTAGTCCCAAAAGTGCCAAGACATAAATAGTATGCATTTCGTATTACACCCTGTGCTTCCCCGTTCAGCTACCCGTGTGGCACTGTGCATGGTCACAGCCACGTTCAGCTATGCGTTTCGGTTGAACAACACCGTCACTGTGTTGCATTTTGGGCACATGGCCGCAGCTTCTGGCCTTGCGGGTACATTAGAACAGGAAGCCAACACGAGGGGTATGGTGTGTCTCTCCGCTTGGCATCCTCCCCGCTGCCGCTGGAATAAGACTAGGGCTTCGAGTACCTCTAGTAAATCCAAGCTGTGTACAGCCTGAAGTGGCATTTGGCCGTCGCTGCCGAGGTTATGGCGCGCATTCCATATTTCCGCTGCAAGGTTTCAATGGTCACTTTTCATTTGCTTATGTATGTGTTAGGCACAGTACTTTGTGCAACTCGAGCCACGGCCGTGCGCCACTAATTAAAGCTGGCTGAAAGCTAGGCTTCCAGCAGCCGGATATGGCAGAGGACCCTTATTAAGGCAAGATCCTCACCAGAACTGTTCAAAGAAGTCCCCGCTGAACTCAACATTCCATTTTCGTCGACCAACGTGCCAGCCCCAACCATGAGGTCCATTTTCGTCGCAGCCGCAATCTGGCAGCTTGTGAACAGTCAAGGATCCAACAGTACAGAGAGCGGGGAGGAACCACTTCCACCAAATGACTTGGCTTTAACGCCGCCCATGGGGTGTAAGTAATTGCACGTACTTTCTCTTGCTCCATCTTCTGCGAAGGAACAGAATGGCGGCATTTCTACGGAAGGAACGCCTACCATGACTAAATCACCTGGCCTGCAAATATATAGAAACAGTCCGCTGACTATTCCAAAGGGAGCAGCTGGAATTACTTCGGCCCCAACATCAACGAGTCAATTGTGATCTCCACAATCGACTTTGTCGTATCCAGCGGGCTTCAAGCAGCAGGATACCAGTATATAAACATCGATGACGGCTGGCAGCAGCACGCCGGCAACCGGTCAGACCACCCGGGTCCCCTTGAGGCCGATCCCCAGAAGTTCCCGAGGGGTATCAAGTACGTCGCAGATTATGCACACTCCAAGGGCCTCAAACTCGGCATTTACAGCGGTCCCGGCGAGACAACCTGCGCCAAGTTCACGGGAACGCCCGAGGGATCGGAGGACCAGGACGCTGCAACGTTCGCTTCATGGGGGGTAGATCATCTCAAGTACGACAGCTGCTGCTCGAGGGGCGAAGATGCCGCGCAGGAACTGGTCAGGGGCGATGTCCGCCGCATGGCCCTTGGGTTGCGCGCCACGGGCCGTGACGTTGTGTACCACGCGTGCCACTGCGGGTGGGCGGACGTCTGGACGTGGGCGCGCGATGAGGGCGCGAACCACTGGCGCATGGGTCAGGACATCAGCGATGATTTCAACTACCCCGGCTTCAGAGAGGACTATTACTTCGACGTGCTAGATATGCTGACTCGGGGTGAGAATGTGAGCCTTGCCGAATACGCTGGACCGGGCGGGTGGAATGACTACGACATGCTCATTGTGGGTCTGGATGGCCTGGCCCCGCGGCTCGTTGGCGCTGGTGCGAGTAACATTGAATATCGCGCTCACTTTTCTATGTGGTGCATGGTGGCTAGTCCTCTGCTCATAGGGACAGATGTGCGCACACTTTCGAGCTTCGACCTCGAAACCATCACCAACGAAGAAATCATCGCCATCAACCAAGACCCATTGGGTGTCGCAGCGACAGTGGTCTACGAAGAGCAGGATGGCCAGCTGCAATACTGGGCGAGGGAGCTGGAGGATGGGAGCATTGCCATTGCATTCCTAAATCGCGGATCGGAGTTGGCGCTGATGAGTCTGTACATCCAGCGATATTTGTTTGTGGAATGGAGGTCTTACACTGTCAAGGACCTTTGGACCCATGAGCAGCAAGGGCCATTGAAATCCCCAGCCTTTTCAGCCGAGGTGCTTCCACACGAGGCAAAAGTATATAGGCTTGCGCCGGTCACAACATACAGTTAGTGCCGGTAGAAAGTGGTAGTCGGTTGGTGAAATGGACCTGATGGTGTAGATAGTGGTATACGATGTCGCTGCTATACATGATTCCACAGGGAGATTCAAATCAAGTAGGATGGTGCGATCATAGCACAATATTCTGTGAACAGACAAGTGAATCCCGTTCCTCAGATTCCAGATTATTGGTACCTCTAGAGATATTGTTGTTGTGCCAGATTATGAGAACAGTGTAATGCTAGCCACCATCGGACTGTTGTGTTCTGCATCCATTCCTGCCCAGCACATCATCATCGCCACCGAGGTCCTTTTGTCATGTGCCAGCGAACCATTGGCAGTGCAAAATTCCCGTGCACTTTCCCAAAACGCACCCTCTGCCACAAACCTGCACTTGCTAAGCAAGTCTGTCGCTCATCTTGCCGATCAAGCCGAACGCAAAGTCGGGAATTGCGTCAATGAGTGACTTCAGGCCTTCCTGTTCCATTGCATCCTCAATGATACAGGCGTATTACAGCGTGACCATGTCTCGGATCTTGTCATCTGGAACTGTGTTCTCAAAGACGTATTTGGCGAGTGCCGCAATGTCGCCCATGCGACTCGGGTACAAAGTGAAAGCCTTCAGCGTGGCTGAAGACGGTGCAAGCTGAGCTGCTTAAGAGCAGGGATATAGTATTTGTCACCCATGACATAGAGTCTTGCGTGGCAGAGGAAGGTGCCAGTGAAATCCTCACAGCTTTCCGTATTTTTTCGTGGTGAGAAGACAAAAGCGGAGGTAGGATACGTGGTGCCACGCTCATCCAAGAACTTGTGGATGAGGTCACGTCTTCTGGGAAGTGCTGGTTTCTCGTTCGCAGCCGCGCATTTTCCACAATCACTGAATACTGATTGACAAGAACACACTTTGACCGAATACCTTTTGCGGCACCTCAGACATGTCTTTTGGCCTGTGTTGGAAGCACCTATGCCATCACCGCAGTTGGGGTTTTGGCAATAGTTCCTGATCGTCTTGCTCAGGGGCCCACATTTCGGACAGTCTTTGAAGACAGAGTCGCAACTTGCACAAGCTGTTGAACTGTAGGCTCTCATGCAAACGAGACATGTGACATTGTAGTTGGACTTCGGGTTGCTCTTGCCGTACCATCTACATGCGTTGTTACAGCAGCATGCCTCATCTGATCTTGGGACAGTCTCGCGGTATTGAGAGAGTAAAGGGGCGATTCCGGCGCCATGTCTTCAGGTAGAGCCGAAGGTATAGTGCGGGGCTCGGGAGATCCGATGAGAGAAGGGTTAAGGATGATATCAGGCTCCTCCGTCACGTAGGTCTTGGTATACGCCCACTGAACGAAACGCACGAAAGTCTTCTCGTCGATATCAGGCCACTCGAGGCGCTTCTCCTTGGGTTCACGCATTTCGCCATTGATCAGGACGCCGAGGGGTTTTGACAGGCTTGAGACTGCCGTGGTATGAACGTTGTACTCTTTGCCATTAGGACCAACCACGAATGTGAAGATATCTGAACCAATGATGCTATTGAAGTTCGTTTCAGTCATAGATGGAATGGCGCACGTGCAGGTTTTCAAGTCCGAGTGGTTTGAACTTACTCCTCATAAGCTGAGCCCATGATTGTTCGTGACTTCGTGGAAGTGGCAGATGAGGCTCAATAGATTGTGATGCTGCAGAACAAACTGGAATGAAAAGTTTCTTGGTCCGGACACTCGAGGGAAATTGATCCTGGCCACTAATTTATACCTGTCTTTGCTACAGGGCATATTAGGAGGCAGTAGCTCTCTGCCTGGACACCCTGCAAGAAGAGTTCCTTTCACACCGCTGAATTTGTCTGTCAGCTCAATTCGTTTGAGTTTCAAGGCATCAAATGTAGAAATTAGGCCTCCTGCATCAGGAAGGGGGCCCCGAAATTGAAGGTTCTCTGTCGCTATTGGCAGATGAAGCATGGACGCTGTACTGCCAACTGCAAGAGGCCGACCACATCTGCATCCGCCCACAAGAGAACCCCTGCGTACTCACCGCAACTCATGTTTGTCCCAAACTGATACTGATTATCATGGAAAAGCAAAACTCCACAGCATTTGAGCACGTCTAACTCTATACTTGTTGCTACGTCACGTAAACATTGGGCAGCTACAAGATTGGAGCACGATGGCTTGCAGCCGTGTTGTGCAACCAGCCGTGAATCGCCAAGATCAAACAGCGAGTCAAACTGTTCGTTCGCGAAGATGATCTCTCGCATCTCAAATCCACCGTCACCATTTCCTAGAGAGAAAGGCCATGTTCACCAGTAAGTCCATTCTCGTCGAAATAGGGGCCCTGAGAGCTGAGAAAGGAGTTGTGGGCGCAGATGGCTCGCAAACAATATGAGCAATGATGGTATGAGACTTTTGTCCAATGTAAATGCGAGTCGTTACAAACACACCCTCACAACGAAGACTCAGAGAGGCATGTGATGGACACTCATTGTAATACCATTAGCAGAGTAAGTCTGGTTCCTGATCGACCTTGCGAACATGGTGGGCATCACATATGCAACCTTGGAAGATAGTGCCAGGAGAATCAAACGGCGAGTCGCTTTTTGCAAATTTGAAACATCCTGTCAACTTCCGAGCGAGGATCGAAGTACAGGTGACATATGATTTGGCTACCTCTCGGAAAGTTCAGATCAACTCCCATACGAAGTTGAACGACATCTAGGGAAAAAAGAACTTTAAACGGCATCCGGTGATCAGTTTTGTCTTAATTTATTCAAGGTAGAACAATCGATACGCAGTTGAGATACCTTCAAGCCCTATGGCGAGGGTTGTTGAAGAATACACATGACAAGGAGATTTCGTTGGACGAAGTGCGCAAACAATGAATGCCTACTTCTAGCCGAGTATTTTGAGTTAAGGCTACATATTTCTACGCTGATTTAATGTTTCGAGCAGCAAATTATCAACACAGCAATACAGTTTTCATGGTCTTAGAAATGGAATAGATACCTCCCAGGATGGTAACCCGGTTCCATTCGTCCACTTCACCGTACTCGCTGGATTCTGGCTCAGAAAATTCCGGAAAGGCTTTCATTTTAGTGTCTTGTCTTCCTTTACTCGACACTACGATACCCATGAAAATTTGATCATCAGCACAAGATATTGAGGAGATACCGAAGCAGCTAATTACTACTGGCATAAGAAGAAGATGCAACTTGGTCAAGTATCTTGACAAACAACCTCCAACCTCCACCCATCAGGATCAATCACGAACGCAGCATAATAGCTCTTCCCATAGTGCGGCCTGACTCCCGGTGCGCCGTTGCTCTTCCCGCCGTTCCGAACGGCCGCCTCATAGAACTCGTCGACGACGGCCCGGCTGTCTGTGTTGAAGGCGATGTGGCTTCCCGGCCCCGGCGCAGACGCACGGGCGCCGTACTCGAAGATGTTGAGCATCTCATTGTCGGGGCCGGGCCCAAAGCCCAGGGTTCGGGGGCCGCCGTCACTATCGTTGCTGTTAGAGGAGGGGCTTTGAGAGGTGGTGGTCGTTTCGGTGCTGTCGTAGACGAGGTGTAGGCCGATGAGGGGAAGAGTAGCGGTGTAGAAACGCTTGGCTATCTTGTAGTCCCTCACGCCTATGGAGATGTGACCGAGAGGATGTGAATGCATTCTGTTCTCCTTGGTAATTGTACCAGTGACGGGCGTTCCGACATAGCGTGGTCAAGATCAGGTAAAAGAGAATTTGTCATTCAATTATGATGCTTAATGGCCCGGCGAGCCGAAGGGTCACAAACTAGGCAACCCTCTGAGATGTTTACTAACTAATGGTGCGACTAGCAGGGAAAGGCCTGCGTCCGTATGACTTGACCAAACACGCCAACAAGCGACACAGAAACAACACCGTCCCAGCTCAGATGCGTTATCGCCGTTGTCCCATAATCGCTGCCTTGCGCCATCAGGCCTGGTACAACAATGTGAACCTAGACTGGTCAAGAGTTTCGTAATCATCAGGTTCCTCGGGGTCACCAAAGATCTTCAAAGCCCTGATGGCAAGCTCGTACTCGCCTTCGGGGACGTGGGTCCCATCATCCAACTGCCCAGAGAAAGGCACGTAGACAGATGTGCGTGCTACGTACTCCTTGGGAAACTCAGGGACGCTGCCTGCGATCTTCAGGCCCAGGACCTTCTTGGTCGGGCCAGTGTAGTTGGACGACAGGGGTATGACGTCGGCGCGGAGGATCCGCGTCCCGAAATTGACATAGAACTCTGCCCAAGGGTACGAGGAGCGCGCGTTATCGGGTGGTGAGATCGCCATGGGATTCCGGGTCGGATGCGGTACAATGAAGGTGCGGTTGTCCCGATCGACGAAGTAGTCAGACCCTGATTCCACGGGAGTCATCACTTCGGCATAGTACATACTTCCATGTACACCAAGGTAAGGTATGGCAAGGTTCTCACCGTTTGACCCGTTGATTGTTATGTATCCTGAGTATACCGGCAGGAGTGCTCCGATCATTCCATGACTTCCTGCCAGATTGGGCTCCACTGTGATGTTGGCGCGTCCCTTCGGTGGCAGTGTTACACAAGTTTTGGAGAGTTCCAGTTCCACAGTCGCGCCAATAATAGGGTTTGGGAATTCGAGTGGTAAATCGGATTCCGCAGACAGAGAATACATGCTGTATGCTGGACTGTTGCCGAACTCATACGTCACATTTTTAGATCCCATGTTCCGAATGATGAAAGTCGCGCTCTGGGAGTGATCCGTATCATTGAAGGAAATACCTTTGGTGCTGAGTTGCGTCGTCACAAAAGCTGCATCGTATGCCTGCACCAGGCCTGCACCCTGCTGAGTGACTGGGGCAAGACCGCAGAGTGTGCCGGTGTCATCGTTCCATAGTTGAGCGCGTGAGGTGGTGGAAATATATGCTGTCAACTCTTCGGGGTCAAAGGTACCTCGCGCTTGGCCAACGAGGGCATAAACCGCGGCCATAAATGGCGTGGCCATAGAGGTTCCGGATGCAACCATGTAACCACCTTGGCTAAGAAGGTAAGTGGAGAGTATGTTGCCCCCAGGGGCCCCTACGGAAGGGTACACATCCAACGCTAGCGATGGGCCCCAGCTTGTATAGGAGCTTGCAAACCCCCCCGTAAGATTATTTGGGTAATCCTTGTACATCAACTCCGCATGTGAGGGTTCGGTTACGGTCAGGCGCACATCAAGGCCCTTGTTCAGTAATTCCACCCACTCCGAGCCCTGCTCAGGAGACACCGCTCCTGCTCCGAGCATGAAGCTAGGGATATAGGATTCGTGAAACACCGTGAGACTTCCATGCGTTAGTAAACGCTCGGAACTAAAGTCTGGGTTGGCTTACTCGTCAGTGGTATTGCCATAGAAGATGGCGTATTGAGCATTGAAGGCCGACGCGTTGCCCAATTGGTCTGAGATGTCACATGCTGTGGACATCTTCAACAACACAATATAGTTTGATAGGTCCGGAGTATCGGCTGGAAGGCTCGAGCATGCATCGTCTTCGACGCTCGTGTCGTTGCTGGCAGCCCAAAGGGACAGTGTGAGATTATCAAAAGGCTCATAGCTAGGCCACCACCCAAAGTTTTTGGATGCGAAGCATGCTCCAGAAGATACCCGTGAGTTGGTTGAGTAGCTGCCCCTGAAAAAAAGGTAGGGTGTCTTCGCATTATCAAAAGACGACACAGCAGTAACGCCCCTGCCGTCGGCAGCTGTGCTGGGAGCCCATAACCCTTCATAGCCGTCGTTCCCAGCCGCAAGGGTGCAAGGGACGCCGTTTGCCACGACTCGGCCGACAACTGAAGACCAGGGCAGGTCACTCCAGCCTCCAGGCCCGCCTATCGAGGCGGTGATGATATCGGCACCATCCTCGAACGCCATGTTGAATGCAGAGATCAGGATGTCGTCGCTTGCCCCAAACCCGTCTCCTTCGCAGCTGAAGACCTTATACATCCAAAGAGAGGCCCCGGGAGCTGCACCAGTGAACCCCATTTCGTTGGGCCTAGCGCCAATGATTCCAGCAACATGCGTGCCATGGCCATCACAGCTGTCATATGGGTCAGGACCTGGGACCGGAGCACTGGTGCCATCATAGCCATGCCCCGCGAGATCATAGCCGCCAGATATTAGACATCCTTTGCCGAAGCACCCTCCTAAGGCAGGATGATTGTAGTCAACTCCCGTATCGACGATTGCTATGCGAACCCCTTCTCCTGTGTACCCTGCAGCATGCAGGCGGTCGACCTGCGTCATCAAATGAGTTGAATAAGATTGATTACCCGCGGCCCCAGCACTACCCTGCATTGGAATAGGGTAAGGACCGCTGGAGTTCAGAAAGGGGCCAGTGTGTATTTGATGAAATTTGGGCGGGGGGTACATGCGCAGAGGCCAGACATGTTTGACAGACGGCATGACAGAAATCTTGGAGGCGATTCCGGTGTGTCCGGTCAGGTTTGTGATGGAGAAAGAGGAGCCATTGAACAGCTTGTAAGACATGTTCATTCGCGGGGAGACGTCAAAACCGCCAGCTGTAAGGCTGCCATAGAATGATACGTGGTCATGACCGCCGACAAACTCAACAAGATAGGCGCCGGGAATTACGGTCGAATTCTCGGAGAGGGTCGAATTGCGGTTGGTGGAAGCAGCAGTGAAGGCGCTGCCAAACAGAGCGGCCAGGCTGATGGCCAGATGCATTGTGAGTAGTCGACAGGGTTTAGTTCAAAGCGAAAAGATTAACGATGGCATTCACAAATTGTTGGTTTGAAGGGCATTCATGTTCTTGGCAGCCCTGTCCTCTTATATCCCAGACAACGGACCCAAACGACGGCATCGCTCAAGTCTCACCTACGGCTTTCATCAGTCTATGTGTCTTCAACCCCTCACATTCATATGAGAACGCAAACATTTCTGTCACGAGCCGGAGGTTCTACAAGACCTTCATCAATCGAAGGCCTCATAATAATGCGGTTACCAGCTGGCCTGGAGCGGTGAGCTGCAAGGCAGATCGACGACCCGGCATTGCACTTAGGTCTGTGGACTACGAGGGTCTCGTATCAGATCGGCGTTGCGCGAGGCGTCGTTGTTCCACCTTGTTCCGAGCACGAGGGATTCAAGTATGGATGCACAGGCTGGTGGCTGCAAGAGCTGGTCAGTCGGGCGTTACATGGTCGGTCCCGCGCAGGCGGAGGCAGAATGTGTTACCGAGGTTGGTGCCCATGCACAAGACCTCAGCGAGGGTACACGAGCTGATGATTGTCATCACTACCGATGAAGGAGAATACGCGGGCTTCATCGGCATATTTCATGAGTCCGCATTAGGAGTTCAATGACAACACACTTCTGGACGTCTCGTTGTGGTTGGATCGCGACCCATGTGGACACCACGTGGGGAGGGCGGCACGGCCCCCGTCTCTGAGTTACATGAAGCCATGGCGCAATGTATTCGGGAAGCGAATCTGATGAAACCTCGGAAAAGGCGACCTCGTGCGACGAATAACGGGCAGGGTATGATGGTGAAAGACACGACGTTGGGTTCGAGTGTCTGCTGACAGTACGGGGCTCCTTCAAAGACTACCATACGTATCATACGCCTGTATATTACCTTGCCAAGAGAATTTGATATGCTGACTAAGCCGGGTGGCTCGAGCACACTAGGGGTGAACCGAGTCGCCTGCTGCCTGCGAGGACCAGACAAGCGCCCCGCATCCCACGTCGGTCCGTCCTCTGTCCATCGATCCAGCCCATGCGTCCCGTTCTGTCCTGCCGATCACCTCCAAGCAACGACCACATCTGCAGCCTGCCTGGTGGCGTGCTGATGACAATCATCATGTCTATACTCGAAGGACTCATCGCCGTCGATCCCAACATTTTCCTGAGTCTGATCTGATCTGCCAGAGTCCTACGTCAACTTACCGGCCACCGGCTGTGCTGAGTGAAGCTTTGTGCCAGAGAGAACACAGAGCCAATATGCGCAAACGCAGCTGTGGCCATGTTCACAAGGATCAAACGGCATATTAAAATGTCCAAACTACATATTCGCATCTCTGTGCACACAAAAGCCACGCTGGTACGATGCTCAACAGTCCCACCAGCAGCACCGCAAGCAAACAACCTTGGAAGACAAGCACGCCAGACAGCGCGAGCCCGCAATAAAGACAGAACACCCGATGCCAGCTGATATCACAGACCAAAACGCCCAATCCCTTCCTTGCCCATTGAATCCCTTTCCCGGCCAGTGCCCAGAGCTCATCCCGATTCATTCTTACCTCGTCCGGCGAGCGTCATTCCCAGAAGTCAACAGCCTTCTGCCTGATGACCCAACACGGATATGGGCCAAGGCAGCTTCGACTTGTCATTGGTCAGTATGGCTTAGTCATGCCTCACCCTGGCTACCACGACCGACAACAACCAAAGACAAGCAAGCACCATGACCTGCTCCAGCCGAGAGAGAAAGAGAGTACGTGAACCTACTTTGAGAATCCATTTTTGACCTGTCTTCCAGATACTTGTGCTCATCTGAGCAGCAGTCACAAAATTTTTCGCATTACCGCGTCAGTTCGAGGTCTGGAGTGCCAAGTCGGTCCAGGTGCGGTGTTTGTGGGGGCGCCGACAGCCTGTATTCTCCCTCCTTGAGGTCTCCCCGACGACCAAGCTTGCGACTCTCTCCTGCAGGTGAAGACCTGCGGCCAGACTTTGCTGCGCTGCCGGCCTCTAGTGTGGATGTGCTCGCTCTGCTTGCATTGTACGGCTTCGTGGTCTGTCCACGTGGCTGTGGCCATGACTCCGATGACCAGTAGTACTCGGTTGCAAGCACGACGTCAGTGACATCTTCAAATGGTGTCCTCATACCATTGTCATGGTTTAATGTTGTTCGACTTGGGCGATAGTGTGAAGACGAACTCCTCGCTGACGAGCGGTGCCCTTGTGGACGCTGGTAACACTCAGGTGGAGGGGTGGAAGATGATGATGAGCTATGGCTTGACCTTGCCATGGTTGGTCCCAGTGGTGCAATCTTGGCACACTTCTGTCTTCTGAAAATATTGGAAGCAGACTGGCACTGCACACGTGGAAGGGAGTGATATTGACGGTAGGTGGCGAGGAGCAAGGCGTGAAGGGGGGGAGTGTCCAAAACGAGGTCAAGTGTCCTCGGGAAGGTTTTGCCAGATGGGCTCTGATGCCACTAGAAGTTTCAATGTGGTTTATGGCAAGATTCTGATGGCCTTTGAATTTTGTTCAAGAAAGAGGAGAGAATACGGAACAGGAAATGGAGGTGGCACAGGGCTTTTATACGGGGCAGACTCGAGGTGGGAGGACTCGCCTCGATGTAGCCAATCAGAGCCCAACATGCCCTCGGGCCCCTGTCAGCTTCCACCTCACCCTATGCACCTCTCGCACCCCTTCCACCCCTTCCACCCCGGTCTTCCTTGACATACCCCCCTCGAGCTTGGGCATTGATGGCGGACGCTTTTTGTTGCCTGCTTCCAGCCCAGCAGATATGCAAGTCGCACCGTAACCATGGACACTACCATCGCAGTCTAAGCCGAGTCCTCAACGTCAGTTGCCTCCACCAGATGTACACTCACACCCCTCCCCCCACTATCCACTGCTCAATGCCTCCGATGAAGCCCTTGGATTCCATCGTCCTCCCCACCTACCTCCCTCTGTTAACCCAGTCCCACAATCACACCGGGCTTGCGCACTCACACGCCCGCCCACCACCAAGAGAGCGGCCGTGTCACTGCGACAAGAACAGCAAGTCTGTACGTAAGGCAGCCTTATTGGGTGCGGCTTCGTTACACGGTCTCGTTCAGTCTCGTCCATATAGCCACTTCTTTTCCTGTTGGGACCCACATCAGTTGATGCAATTCTATGTCCTCTTGCTAGGGTACGTACGCCATACAGGAAATGGAATAGTAGGGTCGCACAATATCCTGCCTGCTGATGAGCCTGGGCCTCTTTCACACCGAATTATAGCAAGGTGGATGGTCCAAACTCTTGCAATTCTCTTATGTCAGCCCTCTTTGGGGTCTGCCACGCAGATGCGTACAGCTCTCCGGCCCCGCCATACAAGATACAGAGGCCAAGACCCCCATGACCGCAAGACATAAACTCTATGAACCCTCTCATTTGATCAACTCCAGTGGTGTGGGATTGCTTGGGACGACCACAATGAGAGGGACCACTTCTTGTTCAGTTGTTACCGAATTCGCGTCCAGCGTTCCCGTCGCCAAGACGCGAAGGTGGTTTGTCCATGTCCCGGCACGGTTAACGCGTAATCTATGCCACGCACACAGAGAGCCATGAGCTAGCCTATTGAGAGCACAATAGAGGTAGGTATGAGGCCTCAAATATGCATCTTTAGCGTGTTAAATCGGTGGTGGAATATCCTGTTGTTCCTTCACATGGCAGCGCATGCTGTGACTGGCCGCCAGGGTGCTGTCCAATGCTTAGTCACCAAGCGTCCTGACTAGAGTCACCCTTGGCAGCAGTTGGCACTTCTGATCAAGTCACACAGGTCAGCTGTTCCCTTCATGAAGATGGATTTTTATTTGGTGTTCACAACTCATTTGATCACCGACTGCCTTCGAATTTTCTTCTTGCACACCGTGAAATTGCCGCTCTATGGGTCAGCGTGGCGGAGCGATGTGACTTGAGCGTTGCCCGCTCCCATACTTTCAAGCCAATGCACGATGTGTGCCTACAGCAATGTTAATTTGATCGTATTTTAGTCTAGGTTTCATGTTCGTGTATCATAGCCCATATCCTGTGGGGAGCGTCCAACCCCCATTTTCGAAAGTCTGTGACCAGCTCCTCCAATTGAAACCAAGCTTCAGGTATAATTGGTGTGCCGCCTCAGAAGACTCGAGGTACACCGGGAGGCCCCTCTGAACTGCCTCATCGATGGCCCTCGAGATCAGAATGCCTCCTGCTCCACGTCCTTGGTATTTGGGATCGGTATGCAGTAAGTGCAAGTCTCAATCAAAACAGGTCAGTGACGTATTCTCGGGAGGAGCCAATAAAAGAACAGGCTCTTCCATATAGCCAGCCATGATGAGTCTGAGAACTTACACAAGTGTTTCCTGTCTCCCATTACCCTCTCCTTAAGTTTGGTCAGACCACCAAAAAGCAAATCACATGCTTCGCCATTGACTCCCGGAGGCCATTGTCTTTGAGGCCTTGACTTGGACGGGTTGGTCCCATCGTAGACGACCCTGATCGACGGCATCAGACACTGTTATCTTTCCGCCCCTTTCATTACGTACCATTTCGCGAAGGATATGATCTGCTCGCCTTCCAGTTCTGTGTTGACTACCTTATAACAGAACGTGTTGGGCTCCTTCGACTGTGTCTTTAGCTCGTTGGCTCGGTGCTCCAGGACATCGGGAGGAAACGGCCCAGGAAACAGGATCTGGTTAGTTTCCAGGGGCTTATAGGCTTCATGCTCGATCACTGCGGATCGGTAAATGTCGGCCTCTTCGGTGGGTAATACTTGGAGCACCATTTCTCGTAGTTGAGATGGTCAAGAAATCCGGGTGCCAATATGTGACGTAGTTTCCTTGTTTAATACTATCTCAATACTTATTAGAACCACGACGCTTCTTGCCGCTAATGACATGCGGAACAACATATAATCTGGATGGTTGATCTATCTTGGGTGATTGCGAAAGCGATAGGACGATCAGGTGAGTCACCGCACGAATCCTTCCAAGGTGTCAGCTGCATTAGTGTATTTCGGTGTCCCGAAACGGTCACAATTACCCAGGTATCAAAGCGGGCTGCAAGCTTATATGTCAACACTCATCAACGTGATCGTTCCGATAATTTAAGACTAGAAAAGCGCATGTTGAGGGCAATGATATCAGTGCAATAACATTCGATAATTTTTAAGTTGTATATGCCTATCTTCCACCATGTTGCTCATCACAGACATGAACACGTTTCATATCCATCACTCGAATGCATCACTAATTTAGGTAAACACTATTGTGGCGATCCTGACCCTAATGAGAAAGCAAATGGGCCAAATCCTCAGAACCGTATTGAACTTAGATTGATTGGCCAGTCTAATAAAAACCAGGGACTTTACATTGCTGACCGTCTCAACAAAGCAGTAGCTGGTTATTGAAGATCCAGGACTACACGCCCGTTGAGTTCATCCTTGTGCATCTGTTCGAAGACCTCAGTGAGCTTCTCTATCTTCTCGGTCCGGAAATGCGTCTTTATGACCCCCCTCGCGGCAAGATCAAGGGTCTCAATGGCCTCCTTTCGATTGCCGACTGCAACACCGACGATCTTCTGCGACTTTGCGATTAGAATCTGTGGGTAGGCCGTGCTGATAGCCTTGAGGTCTCCTTCCGGAATTCCAATACAGACGAGAGTTCCTCCAAAGCGGAGGAGGTCCATGCCCCTGAAAAGTCATGGTGCGTCAACACTTTCCCATGCGATAATAATTTGACGTATATACGTCTATGAGCCTTAGTGGATAGTACTCACATTGTATAAGCAGCATTGGCGGCTGTAAGGACAATTACTGAGTGGGCGCCGAGCCCTCCCGTAAGGTCCATCACCTCTTTTGTCACGTCTTTGCTGGCTGTGAAGTCGATGAAGTGCTCAGCCCCAGACTCAATGACGATGTCTTTCTTGCTTCTATTATCGATCCCAATCACTCTCAGACCCATACTGCGCGAAGCTATTTGGACTGCGAGGTGGCCAAGGCCTTTTGGAGGTTAGATTAGGTGGGAGACCACGCGCACATCGAGAGTACCTACCACCTCCCGCGCCGAGTAAGACGACCCATTCTCCGCTCTGAGTGTTTGACCTGCGGAGGGCGCTGTAGACGGTCACACCTGCACACAGCCTGGGATATGTCAGCGCCGTTGTGGCGTCAGAATGTGGCCAAGAGTTGAAGGCTCACATTGGTGCAGCAGCGTCGGATGGGAGACCTTCCGGTATAGGGGTAACGTAAGTAGCAGAACTAGTCACGTATTGCTGGAATGTTCCCGGCGTATAGTACCCCGAAACCTTTTGCTTGAAGCAGGCAGCATCATACCCAGCCAAGCATGGTGCTATGGTCGCATGTCAGCAAACCAACCACAAAGGTGATGGGAGGGCAAGAAAAGCTCACCGCAGCTTCCACAGATATCGCTGAGCCACTTGATACCAACTCTGTCCCCCACCTTAACTTCGGAGTTCTCTGTTGCCGGGCCCATTTTGACGATAACCCCGACGCCCTCGTGGCCACCGATCTAAAGAGTGTCATGGAGTTAGCTATCTATCTCCCAATCGTGCGTTGGCCTTTCCATTCTCAACGAACCTGGCCGGCTTCAGTGGGAAACGGTAGCTGCGCCCACCCATTCAGCATTATCCCAAGATCACTGTGGCATACTCCTGAGTGGGTCCTAGAGATTGCATTAGGCTTTTTAATTTGGTTGAAGGTAGCACCAGTATGATGCTTGCTTACAGCTTGATCAACACATCACCCGCAGCGGGTTCCGGCCGGTCCAGCTCGATCACCTTAGTCGATATCTTGCCCGGCTCATCATAGATGGCTGCTTTGTACTTGCTAGGCAGTGTGTCACTCATGTTGGCTTTTCTGTGTGTCGAATATGGGGAATTGAGTTTTGTGATTATCAGGAGTGGTTGGCGGCGAAGGAAACGTCTTGTCTAGCTAGGTACAGTACATGCAGTAAGAGGAGGAGAGAACACCCGTGTTACACTGCCCCAGGTCTCACCTTTAATACAGCGTCATTGTACTCGTTGACTAAGTATCATGCAAAAGTAATGCGCTACTACGGGGCCTCGCGGGGATCCCAAGCGGGGTACGGATGAGGGCGAGGAGGCACCTCGGCGTTGGCGCGTCATGACCTGGACACATTCACCGAAGGACCATGCCGAATCCAGATCATCAACTATCTGGTGGGGAGATCGGCGGGATTCACAACTTTGGACTAGATATCCCCCACAACATGTGTGGAGTATGTTCCACATCATCACCAAGCTTCCGCTTGGCCACCTTAACGGCAGATCGCTTTCGTTTGCCTTGACTGAGTCGCGAATTGCCATTACATGCAGTATTCCTATAACTCATGAAACGAGACTAAACCAAGTCCGAACACGTATTGGGATACTGCAATGCATGCTTCATTGTGCTCTTGAGCTTTTCACCGTCAATCTCGTAAATGAAGTTCACCTTCTGCAGCTTCTGTGCACGAGGCTTCAACGCCTCCTGATATCCAATGATATTTCCGTAGTAAGGAGATGCATAAGAAATATCAACGTCAAGGTAGACTTGTCTGTGGTCAGCGGACAGAAAGGTTACAAGATTGCTGGAGAGCTATTGGCACTTACATGTTGTAGAGTTGAGCACATTACTTGTGTCCAACACCGAGAACATTGCAGTCTCGTCCCAGAAGGGGAATTCTGTTCCGTAATAATCGTAGACCAGTTTGGTGTACGGAGTCTCAACCTCATAGACTTCATCCAAGTAGTCCTGGGTCGACATGACCTGGTTGGCAGCGTTGCTCACGATCGCTGATTTGTTTTAGCATGCAACCCAAGACAATCCAGTCAGATTGAATACTTACTTATGCTTGGGAAATCAGCCGTCAGCGCAGTTTTGGCTCCCTCTGGATCAATCTTCAGGTTTATCTGCCGCTCAAAATCAGCTCACCCTAGTCCGGAACATTGTGACTTTCTTCATCTCCGATGATTAGTTAACGAGACTCACATCTGAGCTGAGATCTGCTTGCAAAACAGAGCCGGACGTCTGCAGAAGCGTTACGTCGAGATAACCACCCATGACCACCAGCCCTTTTGCCAAGGACGCAAACTGAGGATCCAGACGAACAGCCAGCGCGATATTTGTCAAAGCACCGCCGCTGAAGATCATGACCTCTCCGGGATACTTCCGCACCTGCTCGATCATCCAGGCGGCAGAATTGTTCCCCGCCAAAGTTCCGTTGGGAAATCCCTCGTGGAATGCAGCCTTTACAACCCTCTCCGGGTCGCCAGACGTCGGGTTGTTGCCGAGTTCCTCAGCGGTGAGGTTCTCAGGAGCAAAAGCACCTTGCTATTCGAATTGTGAGCGAACTTTGCTGCTCACCCGAGCTGCATTTCAACTTACCCAGGGCAAGTCGCCGTGAAGATCCTCCCAAGTCTGGAAAAGCTCTGGTGTGTTGACCAGTGGATAATCCGAGCCCTTGTACACGGGAATACAGGATGACAAGTTGCCCACTTCTAGGGTCGCCAGCCCGTGAAGACTAGTCTGAAGAGCCCACGAGTCGCCGGTATCGCCAACGAGACCGAGCACATCCCAGCCAGCGTCGAGAGCTAGGAGAAACGGTATAAAGCCAGCGGTGCTCCAGTCATTGTCTAAAATGATCTTGGTGCCGGCCGTTGAAGAGTTCAGAGCCCCCAGAAGGTGCTCACCATTCTCCGCCGGTTGGATCCGGTAATTGCTGCTGGGGGCTGCTGTAACACCGCAAGCCAGGCTCAGGAAAACGAGTGCGGCTTTCATAGTGATTCGGCTACCAGCAATGAATGCCCTTTGGGATCACGGATACATGAAAAGTTTTGAGATCTGGTGGAAGACAAAGTCAGGTCGCAGATAATAATAAATCCATATCCAATGTTCATTGGGAGTCCCATTTTTCGTGGGCTGTCCCGAAGATCCACCATGCCGATAAGATGCCGACTTCGGGCAAATTTCATTGACATCTATCAACTATAGGTTATATAACGTACACGGATTCTGATAAATCTAAGCAATCCTGAACCACTCACGGCGGTGATTTTCAGAGGCATAGTGTGTGAAAGCAGGGGAGGGGATTTAGGCTAGAGGAAGAATCCAGAGGTGAACTGGCAAAATGCCATATGTGGGTCACAGCAGCGGACGTACCTGGCAAATGCTTTGCCACTGCACAGCTTTGAAGCATTTTCTGTATCTATAATCTACCATGTGTGATACAATTAGAGATCGGCGGGTATGAAACTTTTGATTACTGTTAAGTCAAGTCATAGCGGTCTGTATGGCTAGATGAGACGTGTACACCGGCACGAAGTAATACTCAACGAGCGAGTTTTGATATCATGATATTGATGGGATATCGATTCTACAAATACAAATCAATGATTGAGTTTGAATCTGAAAGTGTAATGGGAAGATTCCGTCGAGATCGAACAATATATGCAGATTGGGAAGGTAACGCGTTTGTTTCAAGCTATAACTAAAGTGTCGTTGATATGAATAGCAAGCAACAGAGAATTTCTCATGTTGCACATAAAAGAGGCCTGTCTACAAATTCTACCAGCTAAGAAAGTGGGAACGGGTGTCTATCGTTAAAAACCTTCTGCGCAGCCTTTAATCTAGCAGGAAGAAATAGGCGCGCCCCTGGGGCCATGCTGAGGCACTACTTGGGTCGGTACGTGTTGTAGTTGACTTTCTGTGACATTCCGGGTAGGAAGCTTTATAAAGTCACTTCCGTAGTGCCAATTCAAAATTCTTTCAGTTCTAGAATATTCGTGGAGGTGTCGCCCCTTACCATACAATCCTTTTGAGGACGGTTGGAGCTCCTTTCATCATCGGTGAACCCAGCAAGGTGCTCGTTCTCTGATCCCATCGAATAGAATAACCTCTTAGATGCTGTAAAGCTTATGTTCTTAACATGAATTGATTATGATTGAGTTATGGTTGTGGACTTCCCTCAGAGCCGATCCTATGTAGCGTTAAAAGGCTTACCATACTACCCTACCCGGCGGGACACCCCACCCGGCGGGACACTTAAAAGTTCTCACCGCCACCAAAATACGATATCTTTAGAGTTACGTAAACAATTCAATTCTGATGATAAAAACAAAAAAAGAACACCTTTTTGTAGCCCTGACTCTGCTCTTTAATCTTGTTTAGAGGGCCTCCGAGTTGCGCGGCCTAAACGTGATTGAACCTCAACTGGCGCTTCATCATCACTGCCCGATTCGAGCTCTTCTTCCACATCTTCTTCTTCATCTCCCTCCACCACAACTGGCTGCTTACGAGCATTTTTGCGAGGCGGCTCTGGTACGGTTCCAGCCTCGAGATCCTCAACAGTATAGCCCTGAGCAACAATATCCCCAATCTGCATGAACTTCTTGCTGGGGTTGGGCACTGCCCGGCGCTTCTTCGTCTTTGTGAGGAGCTCATTTTGAGCTTTGAGCGCCGCAATTTCTTGGTTCTTCAAGACAAATTGGGCTTGAAGTTGATTATAGGCCTTGCTGGCCTTCTTGGCTTTCCTCTGACTATCTGGGCTCGCATCCGGGCCAACTAGGCCTTTGATATAGTTGGCGGTAACCGGGGATTTTTCGTCAATATCCTCTTCGGCTTGCTCGGGAGTTGCCTCACGTTCTTCTTTGTCGGCTTGCAATCCGGATGTGTAAGGGCTTTCCTACGGCTAATTGGCCAAATTCCAGTGGTTCGGAATGCTGGCTGGATGTGCTTTGCTGTAATAGACTTCCTCGCAGCAGCTAAACAACGTAGAAAGTTGATCTTGTCAACTGGTGCCGCATCTGTGAGCGAGCTCAACTTATCCAATTCTTGTCGATAGGCACGCTTCTCAATGTTGAAGAGACCATTTTCCCATGGCTGCAAGTCGTGAGAACAATGGGCTGGCAGGTAATAACAGTATATGTTGGCTAGAAAGCATTCCTGCATGAACTCGTTCTATAGAGTAATTAGTTAACTCTGCTCGTTGTTTGTATAGGCTAACAGGTAAATATACCGATACGTGAGAGCTGTGGCCATCTATAATCAGCAAAGCAGCCCTTCCTTCGTCAACTACACCATTCTTGGTGCGGATCTTGTTGATCTGTGGGATAAAACAAGTCTTGAGCCACTCAAGGCCAATGCCATCGGTAGTCCAGCCATTCTCGCTGGTGATTACGTGCCATTGGGCAATCTTCGAGAATTCTTGCCGGAACCACTGGGCTTGTAGTTCTTTTCCTTTGAAAATGACTGCTGGCTCGAATAAATGGCCAGTGGCTGAGGCGGCTTCGATCATCGTCATCCAGCCACGGCCTTGATCAGATCTCAAGAGGGTTTCCTTCGTATCTTTGCATCCGAGTACCAGAGAGTCGTTTCCTATATAAAATTCAGTCGAATACACCTTTAGATCGACAAGAATAGCGTCTAACCGAAGCCTGCCATGATGCCGCCTTCATCCATATTCAGTCAACTCTGGGTCAATCCAGCTGTATTCTCCCTCCCGGATGTCGAACAACTACTTTACGGCCTTCGGGGTAAATGAGGTGAACCTCAAATTCTCTTGTCTTCGGCCAATTTTAGTACCGATATCGTCATGTCGCTTCTTGAAGCCCTCAATCCATTTGCGGCCCAAGGGCTGAATATCGCCCTTCTGCTCAAGGAGGCCAGCCACCACAGAACGCACTACAGCAGCTGTAGGCGCGAAGCCTAGTCTTTCTTGATGCTTGATCCAATCGACGACCTTCTCTTCTTCAAGGCGAGTTAAACGGGCGCCTGATTGTTCGGTTTCTCTTGCCGGAATGTGGCCTTTCATACGTACCTAGAGGGTTTGCTTGGGTACATTGTGCTTCTCTGCAGCAGCATTTAGGCACATTCTATTCTCCATAATATCATGGATGGCATTAGCCTCATCATCGTGAGAGTAATTTTAGGCCCCATTTTGACTGTTTGGTGCTGTGGCGAGAGAAGATTGGGTATGGGTCCTCTACTTGAACATAGGAAAGGTTTAAGCAAAAAAGATTGACACCTATTTGTTTGAGCACCCACACTTCTCAAGGAAGACGTAGAGAACTATGATCTTATTTTATATATGTAAACACGTGCGAGCTTAGCTGGACAGAGTTAATCACGATGACAGGCAGAGCTTCCACTCGCACTTCTCCATCGCTTGTAGAACCTGCTTTCGGCTTCTTAGAACTCATGCTATTATAAACGTCTAGAGTGAATTTGGCATCAGCATATCCTCACTGATTCCACCGTGGATTTGATGCTTAGCCAGCGTCCTATCTGACTTCTGTGTGACTCGTGGTCCCCTGGATAATATACCCCGAGGAAAACATTCGATGAAGATTGTTGAGCTGTGACTAGAAGAGCAGTCAGTTTTGGAGAGGCAAGGAACACCACTCTCCATCATGCTGTTACATTGAATATAGCGACATGTTCCCATTGCGAGAAAGACACGGATCATCCCACATCAAGTACTCTCCTTCGTCTAGTAAGACTACATATATCCGTGGATTCGGGCCTTTAACTGCAACCAAGAGCTGGGTCTTCTATTTACTAGAATCGGTTTAGCATGGATCAAGACACATTGGCTCAAGTGAAAATTATCACAGTCACTTCCAGGTCTAGAAAATGACTTCAGTTGTGAGGTGCTGTTCATCTGGGACACGTAACCAGTAACTCTGTCCCAGACCAGTCGCCCGGTACTACAGTGGGAGATTTGGTCAACTTCCACTATTTTCTCATGCAGTACAATGCCACTTTACGAGTCACACGTTGGCCGAGCGATCGGTGATCAACACCGCGTACCAACCTGCTATTCGTGACCTTTGGTACTTCACAAGCCTCGTCGAGCTTGAGAGTAGGAGGGACAGGCACTATTGCCTCAGCGTGCAGATATCTCGACCACCGAGCCCACTGACAGGCAGCCCACCAAACCTAGGTTACTGCTAAGCGGAAACTACCCCAGCTTCGTCGTGCGAGGCCATAATTTAGACTAGGCCACCGCCGACCTCCACGGTAGGCTGCCTCCCAAGATCGAGAATCGACGCGGCTTATCGCGAAAGATCATCTGAACGGGTGCAGGGCGCAGGGCTGGCCGATAAATGCTTAGCCAACCTGATGCCTGGGCCCAGGCTTTCGGTCGAATATCACCAAGAGAAGCTCTGGACAGTTCCATTTTGTGATTTACTGTCTCGGTACCCCATGCCATGCGACAGGTCTCAGACATGATCTTCGACAGCTGTCAGCGGCCGGCCGCGGAACTCGACCACCTGACCCGAACCAAGCCTGCCCAACCATTGACCTGCTTAACAACAAAGGCCGGCCGGGGCTGGCACTTCCAATGCATGCAAAGAGCATCAAAACACCTTGCGTGTTTGCGGTCGCAGACGCGTAGGCCCCGGGAACCGTTTGACCCGAAGCCCCCCCTTAACCCCCGGGAAGAAAAAAGGGAAAATTGAAAGGAATCCAGACCCCGTGTTTTCTTGGTACCGAGAAGCAGGCAGCGCGATGCAAATATAGCAAGGGAAAAAACAAAGAAGGGGAAAAAGCAGAGGGAATCCCCCACAGCTGCGGCTAGCACCGCCAATCAATGCACCTTATCCACCTGCGCGTACCCAGCGCGGCCGAAGGGAGCTGAGCTGGAGTTGCATGCGCGTTTCGATATATGGAGTGGCGCTGCTCGCTAGTGGACTGCAAGTGGAATGAGCAATAAGGGGCACCCCAATCTAGGTGCGCCCCGGCATTGCTTAATTGCATTGGGTGGTGCTCTACGAGGGCCGGGATGGTGATGATGAGATGGACCCCACGATGCAAAAAGACGCTGGGTTCAGCTATTCTGGGGGTCGGGAAGGAATTCTTAGCGAGCGTCTAACAGGCTGACTTGCATTGAATGGTGCTGCTGGATGTCGGGATTTGTTGGGTGATCGTTGATGTAAGAACTGCGATGAGTGCACGTATCTCACTGGATCGGTCTAGTGCATGACGGCTGATACCCTCGGAACGAAAGCGGCCGCCTTTTACATCACTTTTATCGAATGTGTTTGTTGTATGTTTGTTGTTGTCGTCGAGGTGGACGCTCAGTGCAAGTGTCAACTCTTTCATCTCCGGCCGGGTTTGTTAGGCGATGATGCGCGCGGTTATTTTGGACCCAAGCGCCAGGAGATGCACCAAAATTTGTTGTTTTAAGCGCCTGGTGGGAAATGAGATTACGCGATACACAACGGGAACTGTCACAAGCGACAACAGTACTTTTGCTGAAAATTTGCTGGTTTGATCAGCCGCCCCAGCCATGGTCGCAACGAGGCTGGCCTAGTATCAAATCTCGGATAAGCATCATGTTCACTGCTTAGTGCCGTGTTACCGGTGAAGTTCCGTCTTGCAGTGGGAACATCAGGCTTTTACTCTGGGTATACCAAGCCCATGCGATGTATCGAGCAGAGTCTCGAGTGCTTGTAGCTGGCGCCAAACGCGCTTCATCTCACCGCAGGACTGCCTACATGTAACATGCGCTACCTGGCGGTCAGTATCCGAAAACGCACTATCCCGGCTTACAAGGGCTGACTCGGGTGTTGTAAGCCCATTCCGAGGCGCGACGAGGCGAGGCGATGACGATGCAGCAAGTGGGTAAGATCCAAAATGCAACGTGAGTTGAATGCAGGCCTCAATGAATGCCGCCCTGGGCATTGGCTGACGCTGCTTTGGTAGTCCGCGCGCGCTGCAAGCCGTTGAAACCAAATTTGAGTGCATGAAAAATGACTTACGGCCAGAGCGGGTGGCCCAGCAAGGCCAAGTGTGGCTGGTGCATACAGCTCCGAGACATCTCGCCGCCCAAGGCCGAATGTGTGGGTGTGGGTGTCCATCTACCATAACCCGTCGGGTAAGACGCTCTGGTAAGACACCACTTGATAGAAGTTTGAAAGTCGCATCGGGTTTTCGGCATCTGAAGCTATCTGCAATATAAGCCACTGCAGCCGCCAATGTACACAGCGGAGATACTTGGTTGTCGTCCTCCTTTGCCCAAGTACTGTGTCGACTCCTGAAGTATGTGCCAAGTGACAATGGATACCTAGGTAGATAGAGTGCTCCCGGTTCACCCGAAAACCGACTGTGATGCTTCGTCCGATGGCGAGAACCGGCCATTTACATCGGGCACCCATCTCAGAGCCATTAAAAGACCACAACTAGCCAAGCCCGCAAGATTTTGACGGGAAGTTAGGGACGTTAGAGTCAAACTTTGGGATGCTCGTTTCAGAGGCCAGCCAAGAGATGGGCGCGAGTACCTCAATGACTGACCGACTATGGCTGCAGCTAGTGCACAGCCCGTGAAGCAGCGCGCAACAGGACTCGAACGGAGGATTTGGAAAATCTCTCCCCAATATAATTGAGGTAGCCAAGAGATGGCCGTCATCACCAACATTATCCGCTACAGCCAGTCTCGTGGCTGAGTCTCTAAAAAGTTTCCCCGGCGTCACCCCGCCGGTCGCCGGCGCCCCGAGTCGGAATCAAACGGGGCAGGATGATTGGAGCCGGAGATGCCTCCAAAAAAGCCCTGTATGTTTCAGAAGACACACGGCCCAATAGCGGCACGCGCAATCCACATCTCGGCATGCCCTCCGACGGTGCCACCACGGCCTGCAGATCCGCACGCTCCACATGAACACGTGCAGCTGCATCTTGCTATGCCAGATCGGTCGTGCACTAAGGCAAAGGTAGGGGGAGACGGATGCTGCACTGGTCGGAGTAGCCTCGAAGCTGTGCGAGAAAGCCACGAAGTGTGACAGGAATCTTCCAGGTTGCCTGTGGATGCCCAAGGATGAAATGGTCCGTATTCGTGATGACATCGCGACGAATGAAACTCAATTCGGAGCAATGACGGGGCCAAGTGACCACCAATCTGCTTGAGGCTCTGCGGTCCTTGGGGGAAATTCAGGCTCCACCACGATTCATCCCAGTGACCGACACAGATTGGTGGAGAGATACGCTTGTTTCGCGACCTGTCCGCTCCATCGTATCGAGTTTTCGCCATCGGTAAATCCCAGCACATTGCCTCGATGCGAAGAGCGGTACCGAGATAGTGGGCCGGGCCAAAACTCTTCTAAATCCGTGGGGCTGGACGTAGGAATAGCTTACCATGTGTCCTTGCAATGTATCTCGGAGCAACCGCCAAGCTAGCACCGCTAGGTCGGACAACAGAAGAGCTGAGCGCGACCAGAAGCCAAAAGAAGCCACATTTCCTGATCTGGCACCCCCTTCGAACTTGAGTGCAGTCGCACAGAGGCGCTGACAGATCACAGCTGTACTCGTGCGTTCCGCGCCGGAGCTATGGTCAGCGCTGCCGAATCTGGACTGTTTGGATTGCCCGAGAGGATCGACCGCCCGCGTTCCAGGGATCGGCTCAGGGGGTAGGGTGGATCTGATCTTATCTTCGCTGACCACAGGCATGGCAGGTGTCGACAAGCACATGAAACAGCGTCGCAATATTGTGATGAACTTGTCACTTTGGGGTTATTCAGGAAATTGATGATGAGTCGAGTTTCATGCAGACTCGATAGCATTCGCGCCAGCATGACAATGGTGTTTGCCAGCGACATGCGCGACGTCACCTGGTTCATGGAGCCCGAAATAGGCACACGGACCCAATATTGGTCAGGCCGGGAGGGGTGGGAACCCCCGAATGGTCCTTGGCCACTCTACCCAGGCGCTCGGGACTGAGCCACGGAAGCGTGGCAGCCAATGCGTGCGCCCGTTCGGTGTCGAGCCTGACGACAGCTTCAATGCGCCGTGCCGAGCTTTTCCAGAAGAGAAATGGGCAGGAGCTTCTGGTTACTCTCGCCCATTTTCGTTTCGAATCGATGGGCAATGGGCCGATTCACGACCCAGCCCTACGGAACACTGGCGTGAGGTTTGTCGGAGCGTCGTCGCAATCGGCGCCAAGATCGTCAAGGGCCTTATGCCCCATCAAGGACCATGTGCCGAGGCAGCAAGTGAGTGCGATGATGATAGGAACATGAGCCGGCGTGGGCAGGTCCTTAGATCTTATGTGTGCTGCAGATCGCCGAGAAACGACCCCGGAGGATATGCTTCGTGGTCCACCAGAGCCGTTGAGGTGGTTGTCGTTTCGTTTCACGATGTCAGCGGTGGCATCACCAATCCTGAGATTTCTGAGGGAGGTCCCTGTTGATTTCCCGCGTCTCCACCTACAGACAGGCACGCTTAGGTCTGAAGACGCACGCAGGGGGTGCATTAGCCGGCCGGCGGGCAGAGTTGATGGGGTGCGCTGCTGTCAATTAAAGGCTTGCTTGCCATCCAGCGGTCCCGCGATGGGCTGGGGTCACTGACACGCTGCTAGCCAATTGTTACTCTAGGCTCAAGGCACCTGGTGCCGCGTGCTGCATCGATCACGGCTCTGCCACCAGTTGGCCCAAAGAGGCGTCAGCTTGCCAGAGCATCTGACCACCAGGCCAAAGGCGGTTGGCTCCAGCATAGTGGTATATACTGGTAGCGTGCATTCGGATGCAGTGTTGTGGTCTGCCTGGTTTCAGGAGGTGGTTCTCTGGTAGGATAATAACCGTCCACATATCAGTGCAAGATGGCGACGGATGGCCGCAGCATTTGGGGCCTGCATTACCGCTGGCTGACATTTCACACTGCCACAATTGTCTTTTTGTTTGCTTGTTTGTTTGTTTGTTTGTTTGTTTGTTTGTTTGTTTGTTTGTTTCTTTGGCTGGACGGCAGAACGGTTGGCCATGGTTGAGCTGAGATGATGCTTGCCTAGAGGCTGTAACGGGCCATTTGGGGCTGTCCAAGTGTGAGAAGTCCAAGTATGAAGCGGATTCAAGCATGTTTGTCCTGTGTCTCTTGGTCGGGTTGATAGTGGCCTGCGAGTACATCGACCGCACGCATTGAAGTGGTGGACCCGCAAGTATCTTCGGCCCGGTAGCCGTATCCATGCTGGCTTTGATGCGTCTTTCTGCTTTCGGTCCACCACAGCCAAAACCCCCCCTGCCCCCCTGCCCCCTGCCCCTCTTCCGTCTACTCCTCCCCTGCCATGTTTCATGTGTCGACAGGTTGCTCGCCAACCATTGCCAACATCGAGGCGGCCCCAATTTGAGAGGTCATGCACGAAGCTGCCCATCATCCATCCAAGCTGGCTCCAAAGCCCAAGTGCCGCTCCTTGATCATGTGTCGGTGAGTACATTACTGTGGCAGATACATCCGGACAGCCATTCGACCCGGTCAAGCCGCAGAACAGTGCACGGCACCGAGGCCCGTGAGCGCATTGCCAGCTGACAGGCGGTGCATCTGCAAGAGCTGTTCTCGGCTGTTGGCCGGTCACGGATCCAAGGGCCTCGGTCTGGAACTCGAGATCGAACCTAGTCGTCCGCGAGCTCGAGCCGGTGATTCGCACAGGCCATCTGCCGGCCACCAAGGAGGGAGCGTCAAGCGACCAACTGAGGGATCGTGCACAACCCGTCCCGGCGCAATTACCACTGCTGGCGGGGAATTCCGCACGCACCCCAGCTTTATACTGGAATGGATCTTGACGATAGCTTCGTCAACTGCCCTGGCCATAGAGTTGACGGACCCCCTGAGCATTGAGAGGCTCTGTTGGAATAGTTGCCAAAGAGGCTTGCCTGTGATTGTGATCCTCGACAGTGGCGTCCTCCCTTGTGTTCGTCGAGACATATGGCCCTGCTGCCCTTGGCCTGATCAGCCTGACCAAGAGACTCGTCCCTCCCTTTCGAGCTCCGGGCCATGGTCTATTTGTCCCGGATTCCAGAGCTCAATCCCGTCTTCAGCGAGCCGCATCCACCGTCATCGAGCCGGCAGTGTGCAATTCATAATAGTCTACATACAAGAACAGGCCGCATTCAGACCAGGGACTGCCATGTTTCCAACGCCGCAGCCCCAAACGCCTGCATTGCTCGTCCCGAATACAACCTTGGGCCCGAAAAGCTAAGTAGAGTGCGTGGGACCCCGTACGAAAGCGGGAACGTCATCGGCGCCTGGCTTGCCTTTTCCAGATCCAGCGTCCGTTGGGCACGTCAAGGGCATAGATCCCCTTATTTCAGCGCAATCAACCTGCTTCAAAGGCCTCGACTCTGCCCCAGGGATGGCCGGAGCCTCTCATATCCTCCTCGAGCCAACCATTCCCACAGGTTGGGAGACGAACGAAGCTTGGCCTTGCAGCTGCGTCCTCGAACGAAGCGCCGGCAGCCAATCATTGCCCCCGCCGGCTTGCAGCACCCCTGAACCAGCGTCTCCTCTAACGCAGCGCTTCACCCAATCTCTAGACGCCAGCGGGACGCCGCCTTCGCCTGCGGATCCTCGAGTGCTGGAAATAATCCAGTTTACCCGCGCGAGCTTGGGCAGACCAGTTCATCCTGCGGCAGCTCGCTTGACACCCCTGCCCACGACATCGTCTATTAAGCTGGCGGCAGACCCTGAGAATCCGACGAGCAGCTCTCCCTGAAACCTCACCTGTCCACGACAGCCTCCACCTGGGATCGATTGAGTCGCCCAAGCCTTCTTTCCTCGTTTCTATCTTGTCTTCACCTCCATTTCCTACCATCACCTCCGACAGAGAGACTCCGCTGGACCGGACTTCTGCCGACGACCGTTCTCGTAATCATCTTCAGCCTCCTTCGTTTTTGGCATTGTCCCCGGTGGGCATTGAAGAATAATAGAGCACGGGGCACGCGATCGCTCCTCGAATTAGAAATCTGACTCGCCCACTAGCCGACGCTATCGAAACCGTCGTTGACGGCAGCTCCAGCAACCCCGGATTCACCCCACCTGCAAACCCGGCTCAGGAGCCTCTTCCAAGGGAAAACACCAAGACCGTCACCCTTGAGTTGAAACAACAAACTTTTGATTTGCTCCTCTTTTTGAGTGGCTGTTGCGGGCTTGGATTCTTTTCTTGGAATCAACCTTTTTCCCTATTTCAAAGTTCATCGACGATTTTTGTGCCCTTCCCTTCATCGTCTGGGACCCGCTTTCGGCATCGGTCTCAGCCACTGCCTGTGAATCAAGAATCCGTTCCCAGATTGTCAATACGACAATCGCCGTTGCCACCACCAGGTTTCGTCGGTGGCTCCCCCCAAGCAGACCACCATCGCGAGCGACCGCCACACGACAACAGGCACCCACCCGTCGTCACAGGCCAAGCAGCTCGTCTCAGGACCGCCTACAGAGTTTCGGCTGCTGCCAAACTGTTCTGAGTGGACTTTGACTTTGCTGGACTGAGACAAGGCGCAAGACAAGACTGAGCACCTGAGAGCGAATCGCTGCTTGATCTACGGCCAGACCGTCTTGCATTTCGAGTCAGGCCTGCTTTTCTTGTGGCCCCCTATTTGGCAGCCCGTTGAGAGCGTTGAGCCAGTCAGAGCGCCGTCTCTGCCTCCCTCGGTCCCCTGCCCCCGACGAGATCGACCCGGGCCTCGCCAAGGTTGAGCCTGCACTACCCACGACTACCACAACATCGGTGCTACAGCCAGAAGCCAGAACGGTCGATCGCTGACCAAGGCCGGCCCATCCCTCCTTCACACCACCTGTCACCCCACCGCCCTCGCGCTTTCTCGCAGCACTACCCTGCCTCGACCTGCCTGCAGGGCGCGCCCGCCGCCGTACCCAAAAAGCGTAGTGTACGTACCCCCAAGTACCGCCACCACGCCGGCCAACCCTCGAGTATACCTCGGGATCGCTCTTCCCTGTCGCCTGCCCCGGCCCCTCCAGGGAACCCCCTGTGGACTCGCATCAACCACCCCTCCCGTACTCAGCCTCGTGGGCCCAGCGAGTCGCACGTCACCCTCTGACGAACAAGCCGTACAAGCCCCAAGCTCAGGAGGCCCATCTACGCCTGACCCCAAGCGCCCCACCGGCCAAGGCCCAAGACAAGTCACTTGTAAGTCGGCCTTTTATTTTCCTTGTGTTCGAGCTTTATTCACCCATTGTCCCCATTTTACCCTTTTGGAAGCTCCCAAGAAAGTCATATACCCTCGAGTGCCGCTGCACTGCATCTATGTTCCTGTGCCTCGACCTTTTTCGTTCCCCATTACAGCCTCCCTGTTCGGCCCCTCTCCCCCTTGGCTCCCAACTACGACGCTTAAAAGTCGAGTCACCAAGGCATACCAGTCCCACAGCCAGCCAAGCCATACCTCGAGGCACACACACCTGACTGACCCTGCCCAACGACACAGCGCAGCTCATCTCACATCTCACATCTCACTCTTCGAGAAATCCCGGAGTCCCATCGGACACACCAGATACTCCGGCAGCTTAGCCACTCGAAACTTTGCCGCACCTGGACTTTTACCACCCTTGACTCGTCGTATCAGCTGGCACGCATTAAGTACCACCACACCGCACTTCGCCCAACACCGGCATAAATCAATTACTGGGAACAACAGCATCCGAGGATCCTTCGACTGCTGACGCCTTTTTCCACACTTTCCATTCTGCTGGAACTTATTTCCCCACCGGCAGTCCCGTTCTTAAGGGGCTTCCCGCGGAAATTCTCCGAGTGTTTGCAGTTCTCAAATCCTCACCCTCACATCACAGCCCATCATGGCTTCACAAACACGAACATGTTCAACCCTCAGCATGGACGAGCTCAACGCGGCCGCCCTGGACCACTTCATCTACACGCCTGTGTCCAGGGGCATGATTTCATATCTCGCCGGCGCAGCATGTAGCGTCATCCAGTGCGACCCGACAATGATGCCACCACCACCAACAGCGGCACCGCAGAACTCCAGGTTACCACCTACGCCGCCAAAGACCCCACCACCACGCGCCGTACCGGCAGAAGATGCCGGACTGCCCACCCTGGAGGAATTCATCACCCAGCTCGTCGTCTCGTCAAACGTGCAGGTCCCAACTCTCATGTCAACCCTCGTCTATCTCAACCGCCTCCGGTCGCGCCTGCAACCAATGGCAAAGGGACTCCGCTGCACCACGCACAGGATCTTCCTCGCCTCGCTAATCCTAGCAGCAAAGTACCTGAACGACAGCTCGCCCAAGAACAAGCACTGGGCAAACTACTCGGTCATGGCTTGTGCGGGCGTCTCCTTTGGCTTCTCGAGGACCGAGGTGAACCTGATGGAGAAGCAACTCCTGTTCCTGCTGGATTGGGAGTTGCGCATCACAGAAGAGGACCTGTACCGCGAGCTGGACCCGTTCCTGGCGCCGCTCAGGGACGACATGGCCGCACGCCACGAGCGCAGGCAGCGCAGGAAGGCCGCCCAGCAGGCTGCAATGGCCGCCGAGGACGAGCGGAGGCGCAGGGAGGAGGAGGAAGCGGCGGCGGCGGCATGGCTCGCGGCGCAGACCGCCAGCAGGAACGTCTACTCGACGCCCCCCGCAACGCCCGATTCCAGGTCCAGGTCTTCGTCCCGGCAGATGAGGCACGAGAGCCCGGACTCGCTGCCAGGCCTGAGCAGCAGCTACGGGTCGCGGAGCATTCACAGCTCGCACTCTTATGCGTCGTCACTGTCATCGTCGCGGGGCAGCGAGGCCACCACGCCCCTGTCCTCGGACGGTGAAGCGCCCTACATCTACGACGGAACGCTCCACACAGGCAGCCTGTACGAGCCGCCCGTCGAGATCGTCCTGGAGCAGCCTAAGCAGCAGCAGATGCTGCAGCCGCCCCCGCAGGCCCTGACGAAGCAGAGGTCACTCCTGCCCTACGAGATCAGCGCTGAGGAGCTCAGGGACCTGCAGGAGGGCGGAAGCAGAGTCAAGAGGATGAGGGGCATGCTGGGCCGCGTCTTCGGCGGCTCGGGTGTCACTGCGCGATGATTTTCAACAACCAAAAGCGCCGAGTTCCTTGGTTTCTTCTTTCTTTCCGCAGCGAGACATGAATAGACGGCACGCACGCACGCACAGAGCATACATAGGTGTTTACGGCTGGGGAGGTTGCAATTTTTTTTGGTTTTGCTTTTTTGCTTTCTTTTCTGTTGTTGCTTCCGCACGGCGTTGACGAGGGGATTCCCGGATCATGGTATGACCGACGAACTACTTTTTCCTAATAACATCACTGCTGGGGAGACCAGCGATTGACCGACATCAATTCGGGGCAAAAGGCGTGGAATCAGAGTATGTTTTTGTTTTTTTTTATCCTGTGCATGGAGCACGGAGACAGCATGGTACGCATGAAGCGAGGAATGATATGAGGAAGAGACATGGATGATTGGATCCTCGAACAGTTGTGATACCATCTGCATAGTTCTTTTCTGTCCAACACAATGACCTCAGGCAGAATTCATCAATATGAGAACCCAACAGCCAGACCAAGATTGGTCCAGCTGGAAAAACATTGACACTCCCAACAAATGCTTGCCCTTGTCTCCTGTGACGGTGTACATACAAGTGGCTTTCGCCACCTCAGATGCTAGTTGACATGGACATGACCGTGTGACGGGCAACCAGTCTAATTGACCGCTTTTGTCACACCGTTACAATCACGGCCCAATAACAACAAATATTTCGGCTGTCAGGCAGCACAACCAGCCCCTGCCCAGCCACCGGCCCAGTGGTTGTTTTCCTGCAATCCCGTGCGGCCATGGGTTTGTGTGTACCAACCCCGCGTTCCCTAGCATGAATCACACAACAAGAAGTGGTCGCGATGTTGGGTCGCGATGCGTGTGGCAGGGCTGCCGATCAAGTGGGCCGGGGGCTGGCTAGACTCAGGGCGGGCTGGGGCTGGGGCGGGAGAGGCAAGCAAAGCAGAGCAAAGCAACGGGGGCCCTGCCGGTCTGCCGGGTTGGTGCTTGGATCCGGGGCACGGGAAGAACAGAACACAAGCAATATCATTCTTGGGGAGTACAACAGCACATCAAAGTCGGATCCGGCACTTGTAAGTTCGACTCGGCTCGATGCAATGTGATGCAATGCGATGCAATGCGATGCGATACGTGGGTCCCAGTCCGACGGATAATCGTCGACGGTGATGCGACGGCCAGGAACAAAAAAACATACGACACTTGCTACAGCAACTGCGACAGGGCGACGTCGACGGCCGCCCATACCACGACCACACCCGCCCGCCTGTCCCCACAATGTCTATTATTCTCCGAGCCCGGAACCCGGTAACCTTGTGGGTTTGTACGGACGGGCTATCTTCGGGACCAGCACCGCGCACACAATGACGGGCACTCAGGGACATGGGGCTCTGAAGGGACGTGCAGATTTTGAGGCGAGCATCGCATGGCCTGCGACAGAGGCAAAGAAAGGCCTGGCTGACCGCCCTTGGGACACCCATCGTTGCTGTTCCCCGCGCATCGCAACGCACCACGCGACTCGCCGCCGGTACCTGTTATAGGTCTGGCGGTCAGTGAGTGAAGGCGATGAATGGCCGTACATGTCACCACAATGCACGCTAAGTAGGCAGGTTAAGGCAACCGCGCCTAGCGGAGCGTGACCTTCTAGACTCGATTCAACTACATGGATGATCCTCCTGATCGCCAGTACCCGATGACCTGCAGCAGCGCGAGTCCCATACCGCCGGGCTTGGCAGGGCCCCAAAAACCATCCTTCCCCACAACACGGACGGACTGGTAGACGGGCAAGCAGGCAGGCAGGCAGGCAGGCAGGCAGCATCATCATCCCCGTCATCATCATCACCCAAAGATCAAGTGACGGGCCGAGAAACAAAGGGCGCCGCTGGCAGCCCGGCCTTTACCAAACTAGCCCTACCTGCCATGTTCTGTCTCTGCCAACGTGCCCTGGTTCCAACATGCCGGGACGAAGGGGTCGCGCGATGGATGAGGGGCGCCCCCAACAGCCCGGATCACAATGCTCCCATGCGCTGCCCACAGGATGCGCGCGCCGGACAAAGGAAGACAAAGGAGAGGGATGTGCCTTGTGACAGACTACCCAGAAGTCGAGTTGGCTCAGCAAGGCTATTGGCCTTTAGTGCACGAGGGACGGGAAGGTCAGAGTGACTCTTGGATGTTCTGGCCAGACGGGTAGACACTCGTCCAGTGCTCTGGCACCTCTCGGCACGGGCAGCCCACGCCTTCGGGAGACAGACAGCCTTCTGACTGACAGACGGGTTCGCTGATACCCGAGCGTTTCAACCTGCGAAGCCGCCGCTGGCGCCGGCCTCCCGAGAGTCTGGTTCGACCTGGGCTGGTGACTTCTCTGGCGTTTCTCTTAGCGCGCAAGCCTCTCCCCCCAGTCGAGCCGCGTTGTATTAGCCCTGACGCGGCGTGGGACTCCAGCTCCTTCCAGTTTCCGGATTGGGCCTGCGCAAGGCTGAAAAAAGAGTCGATAGCGCAGGGCAGGCTCAGCCGGAGGATCATGGGTGCGCGCGCCAAATGCGATCTTGTCCCTCCTGCAACATCCCACACTCATCCCATGCCGCCGTCTGGCGAGCTGACACCTGAGTCCGCGCCAGCTAGCAAGGTGTTGGTTTACCACTGCGCCGGGTAATGGTCGTGCGCGGACATGTCTGTATATTGGAGGCGAGACGTTGTTTGTCATTTTGCTCAGCCCCGGTACCGCGGACTACTGCTCGTTCATGAGCCAATCCCCCAACCCGTCTTGTACAGCGCCGCACAGGCGCATAGAGATAGGGATCGAAGACTAAGTTATTGTTCCTGTCAGACGTTCTTGAAGAATGCGGCACAGTAGTGGCCCAACGAGGATACCAAGTCAATGATCCCTCGATGGAAAGGGGGCAGGTAGGATTCATTGATCCCCCATTGAATCCACCAAACGGCCTTTTCCGACGCACGGCTGCGGCACATGACATCCGTTCTCGTGTGAGCGCGGTGCAAAGGCCGTCGACATTTGCGCCCGTTGGTAGCATTGGCTTTCGGACGGGTTGCATGCGAGTGACCGTCATGGCGCGCGGATAATTGGGCGTAGACCAGATCTCCGGCGTTGAGCAAAGCCATCGTCGCTGGCCCACTAGGTGGCCTACGGACGGGGGTTGTCTTCTTACGTGGATCGTACAGCAGGAGTGACAGATCAGTCTTACCTGGGATGCATACGACGGGCGCAGCCATTGCGGCCATGGCCATGCAAAAACCTGTTCAATCATACTGCCTCGCCGCTTTGGAACATGTCGTCTTCATAATCTCAGCGAGCGGAGCGGTGCAAGCCGGTCCAGTCAGCGCCTCACGGCGTGGGGTGAGATCCGCTTCCTGCCCTTGCATCCCGCAGTGACGATCTATCGATATAATATCGAGTATGGGGTCGCTCTCTGGATCCGAAAGGGATCCGATTACCCACAGTCAAGAGACGGATCAATCCATGGCGAGCTGACGGTGGTGGATATCTTGGGGGCCGAGTTGAGCAAGGTGCAAGCTCAGCCACGGCCGGGAACAGCCAAACGGATGCCCAGGGGCCTTGCCTTGTCTTATGGGAAGGTCAGATCGGGCACAACAACCGGCAGATGTCGATACCAGCTTTATTGGTGCTCATTTTGCGGGGGCGCCTCGTACGCGACGCGTTCGAGTTCTAGTCCGATGCATGCGGTCAGACTCTTGTCACCCTTCTGCACGCAGTACGGATGTAGTCTGCAAGGACGAGTCTGCCCAACCCACCAAGCTGCTGACCAATAAAATTCCCCATTGGGCTGCCTCGTGTGTGGCGCACCTCAGAAAAGTGTGGCGCAGTCCTTGCCGCCCCATCAACCAGACTTCACAGACTCGGATTTTACCAGGCCAACATGGTGGCAATAGGTTTTACGAAAGAGGGTTGTGGAATGCACGACGATTGTCCGCATCTAAACGAGTACGAATGTTGGAATATCCTGTGATCGCCGCTGGTAGCCGAACTTGCCGGTGTCATGAGCCCAGAGGGTCAAAAGACACTCGTAGGAGGCGCATGCGCAGTCTCGCCAAAGGTCTCGATGAACTCACTATCCTGGCCTTTTTATATCCGCTGACAAGACGCTGACAAGTCAATAGTCGGAGACGATGGTTTTCGCAGATCGTGAGGCATGCTTAGGAAAAGCTAATCGGGCAACCGGTGGAAATTATCGTGGCATTGCATCGTTGCCAGATGGATCCCGCGTGGATCTCGTGATGTCGCCCCACATGGATGAACGTGCATCTCAGTTTCGTGGCTGAGCTTCGGGGACACAGCGCGGACGAGGGCGGGTCTCAGGGTGTCGTATGCGGCGCGTCGTGCTCCATGCCGAAAATTACGCCGCAGATCCTCACGAAAGCCCGGTGGGATGTGTATTGGCACACGTCGTATGCCGCGTCATTCCATCATGTCCGGAGGATCAGTGTGATCGACAAAGTGAACCCCAGGCGAACCGATCTGGCACAACCGAATTGGTCATTGAAGGAAGAGAAGCCTCGTTCCGGTGAGCTTGCCAGTCGCAGCCGTTGCAGGCCTTATGGCCAGACTCGCAGGTACTCTTGATGCCATGACGAATTGGCAGATGAGGGCTGCATCAGTCTCTCATCTGCCTTACATTCAGGTTGATTCTCTTGCTCGACATCCATCCCCTCCACTCATCATACTTGCCGTCTTCCGCAGGCCAATCCGCCAGGTATTCAGGGCACGTCCCCTTGATGACCTTGGGCACTCCGTGCCAGGCGAAGCGTGCCTCCTGTGTCATATAGATGGCGTCTCCAGATCGAATGCGCAACAGTAGGTACTCCTTCTCTCCTGCCGCAGGCCTGTCCGCCTCGGGCATCTTACCTACGTCGTTGGGTGCAATCACTAGATCTGGTTAGCTATGGCGGTCAGTCCTTCCGGGCAATATCACCTACTAAACAAAGCATCGCAACCCATACTGAGGCTTACAAGGCCCTTGTCCGTCTCCTCAGACACATCACGGTGCATCATCATTGTGTCGCCTGGTGAATAGAAATTGACAATAGCCGCTTGAGCTTGAGTCTCGGGGAACAGCGTTTCCAATAGGCCAGCCACGTCTCGGGGAAATGTGGGCGGCTCTTCACCGGGGTAGACTCGGTTCGTCCAGTCATACTGCCCGCCCAGAGTAACCCAATGCAGGCGCCGTTCCATCACCTGCTTCATAGAAAGAGTCTTGTGTACCGAGGGGTCCTTGGGGATGAATTTTGTTTCTGATTCCGGGGAGTAAGTGAAAAATGACTGAGGTTCATCGGTGGCAGGATCCTTCTCGGGGTAAGGGAGGTCGTAGTGCAGGTGCATGTTAGTCTGGTGGTGAGGTCTGCTCAGGTCTCTGTGAATAAGACGAGATAGGAGAGTCTTCTGTATCTTTGGAGGTAACAGGGACGGTACAATGAGGAGGCCTGGATTTTAGTCAGAAATATGCCAACAGCGAGGATATCGGGCAATGAAGCTCGCCTGGGATCAGAGGATGGTGATAAATGGCGGCGTCTTCCTTCACCTCCGCAATTGAGGGGTCATCCTCAGCAAAGTCGGCGAGCGCCTTACGAATATTCTCTGAAGGTATACTGCCTGACTGCTGGAATTCGGCGAGTTTCTCCGGCACGGACAGGTCGTCAATTCCCTCCTGGCTCGGGGCTGTAGCCGCGTCTCCTCTGGAGTAGCCCTTCCATATCTTCCTGAGGTGATCCGAAGGCTGCTCGTGGGCATCCAAGGTGGTGAGATCCACCGTCATATCGTCGCCTTTCACCGTAAAACTTAGAATTTATTGAAAACGGCCCAGATTCCGTTCCTCGTGCGGGCTCTTGATGACGCTGGTTGTAGGTTGACGACCAAGAACTACTCAGGCGACTTCGTCCAGATTAACTAGATAGATTCTGAGGACCCCGAATGTGGTGAAAATTTCTGAGACAATAGTGTGCCAAAATACGGCAAGCCTCGAGCCTAAATTGTTATGGAAACGGGCACTTGTCTGCACTGCTGCTGAGGTGATGGATGTCAATCAGGTATCACATGAGAATGTCTTCTTTCACCCTCAGAGTCATGCCCGCGGGAGACAAAGGGTTGAATTTGGCACACCTCGGATGGGTTAGGGTTCTTTTGAGGGGCCCATGTCATTCTTCCTCTGAGATGATATCGATAAGCCTCTGCTGGCCAGGCCTGAGTACCACTGAGCAGTGAGCACACCCAAAAACCCCCACCATTTCATCACCCCAGAAACCTTGCAGTCAGCCCAAAACAAGGCCCAGCTAGCTGGCCAACCCCAAAGGCCCGACTCCCAATCGGCGACGCGTCTGCCGGCCAAAGTAAACCTCGAACCGCGTCCCCGGCCCAAACATTCCATCCCACCGCCAGTCCCTCGCAATTCGACCCCTCGACCCCTCTGCCTCAACTGCAGACGGCTCCTATTGTTGCAGCAGCAACCACCGCACGACAGACAGCTGGCCCTCGTGTCTCGAACGCCCGTTCGCACCGTCAATCGTCCCCTCGATTGGCATTTGAACAGCGTGCTTGCACAGAGCCGTCTCACCGGAAAGGGAGCGTCACCTACCACGCCTGCTCGCCTGCGCGTCTGCTCGCCCCATCGACCCTCGACCAGACATACCTCAAAGGTACAAAGACAGCACTTTCCTTGGCCCTGATTCAGCCACCATCCCTCGCATTGTCTCCCAGACAGATTCACATGCAACGCTGGACACTCTGCTTGCCCCAGTCCGGCAGTCAAAGATAGCGGCATACACACAAGTAGGCTCTACCAGCGACGGTGCCGACCCAGTCCACGGCGGCGATACCACTTGGAAAGGCCCAAACCAGCGCGCTTCTTTCTTCTGCCACCATCTGCAAGAGCTCGATCTGTTTTTAGCACACGAGACACCCACCCAAGTGGACAAGGAAGATCGAGCATTGCAACCCATCTGCCCATCGATCGGTCTGACTCTGCCAACTCAGACTGCTCACGCATTCGGCGTGCCTCGACTGCCCACCATGTACTTGTCCTTTGTGCGATGACTTTGGGCATGTATCACTGACCAGCTGCGACAGGAATCAAGGAAACAAGATGGAGAACTATCAGAAGTTGGAGAAGATTGGGGAGGGTAAATGACACAACCCCCTTCCCCGTCCTGGTGCCGCAGGCCAAAGGCTGACTGTCGCCTGTTTCCCCAGGAACGTATGGTGTGGTCTACAAGGCCCGAGACCTCCTCCATGACAACCGAATCGTCGCATTGAAGAAAATCAGACTCGAAGCCGAAGACGAGGGTGTTCCTTCCACTGCCATCCGAGAAATCTCACTGCTCAAGGAGATGCGCGATCCCAACATCGTCCGCCTGTTTAACATCGTACATGCCGACAGCCACAAGCTCTATCTCGTCTTCGAATTCCTCGACCTCGACCTCAAGAAGTACATGGAGGCGCTTCCGGTGGCCGACGGCGGCAGGGGCAGGGCGCTCCCCGAGGGAACAAGCGGCGAGCTGGCCCAGTTGGGTCTGGGATCGGCCATCATCAAGAAGTTCATGAAGCAGCTGTGCGATGGCATAAGGTTCTGCCATTCGCACCGCGTGCTGCACCGCGACCTGAAGCCCCAGAATCTGCTGATCGACCGCGAGGGCAACCTGAAGCTGGCGGATTTTGGTCTGGCTAGAGCCTTTGGAGTCCCTCTTCGGACATACACTCACGAAGTCGTCACCTTGTGGTACCGCGCTCCAGAGATTCTGCTGGGAGGTCGACAATACTCCACAGGAGTGGACATGTGGTCCGTCGGTTGCATCTTTGCCGAGATGTGCACTCGCAAGGCGCTGTTCCCCGGCGACTCCGAAATCGACGAGATCTTCAAGATCTTCAGGTGTGTATCCCCGGCTTTCTATGTTCCCCATCTCGACTGACTAGCATCTGCAGAGTTCTTGGCACGCCGACAGAGGATGTGTGGCCCGGCGTTACTAGCTACCCTGACTTCAAGTCGTCCTTCCCTAAGTGGAACCGTGACTTCTCCCAGCCTCTCTGCCAAAATCTTGGCAGCCACGGCCTGGACTTGCTCGAGATGATGCTTGTCTATGACCCGGCAGGCCGCATCTCTGCCAAGGCAGCCTGCAACCACCCTTACTTCGAGGACTTTGCCACTCCCACGAAGTCAGAGTATGGCTACTGATGATGTACCACCCAGTTCCCGACGAACACAACGACATTTCCTTTTCTTCTGTACAGGATATACTGATGAGCAATGAACCGGAAAACTCATGATACCGAGGCTCAAGGGGAAACTACATGGAATTGAGAACCGTAAGGACTGAATGAAATCGAAGCGGACGGTGGCGGATCTGTACGACTATGCACGCGCCTCGCTTACGGGCCCTTTGCTTGCTTTAATTGCGCTCTGCGTCCTCGCTGTGTGGGCCCTGGGTATTGACCTAGTAGATAGTCCCAGCATGGAGCGGCGAGGCAAGTAGATACCGGGTTTCGACTCTTCAACGTTTCCTGCCTTTTGTCCTGTCAATAATGCTTGACATGTGAAAATAGACTCGACTTTTCTGTATCGACGCCTATGAAGTGTTAGTCATGGTGGCTTGGTAAGGCCAGTTTCTCTTGGCTCTCGTCATCAATATCAGGCTTATGTCAAGACACTGCAGGCTGATGACTTGTTGTCACCGTGGGAAGAGCTCTTCACGATGACAGGCAGTGATAATACACTATGACTGGACTAAGCTCAGACGGTGAAACCCGACTCTTCGCAAACAAGCCGACCTCTGTGCAAACAAAGAGTCCCTGAGTGATATACGATCAGTCAGTCATTGTACACATGCTTTAAAAGGCGGTGTATGTCAGACATCCGAGAGCTTTGATTCAGGGAGATAGTCTTGGTCCACAGCATTTTGCATCCAGCATAGCTGTTGGGCAAGTATTTACGCATCCTGCAGTCTTTTTTTGACGTTCATTCTTTGTTCTGCCTTGCGACAGACTGATTCAACGTGCCTAGGTAGATTCACATCCGTAAACTACAGACAATACATGTGTACGACACCTCGTATGCGCTCACTGTGTGTATTCTTCCGCTCTGAAAATGGCTCTGAAGCACACTATAAACATTCGTCATGGCAACAAGCCAGTCGCACCAATTCGCCGCCAACATCACCATCAGCTCAGGATTATACTCCTAGTATCATACCATATCTCTTCGCGGCAAAATCAACGGGGTTTGAACGCCATTCGTGTTTTTCCCGCTCTTGAATACGTCAGTCACACAATTCTGCCATATCATGAACTCCAGCTTCCGGTACCTCGAGGCCGCGGCCGCGGAGAGCGACATTGACGCCCTAGAAAAGTATCGAGAGAATGCTTTGACGGTCACCAAGACCTTGTCCGAATTCCTGTCCGGTCATCCAAATATCTCAGAGGATATCAACCACTGGCAACAAGAGCTAGCTAGACTGGCAGTTGGCGACCACGCGACCACGTCAGAGACAGTCGTCACAGTGGTGGGCAGCATGGGAGCAGGTAAGAGCACAGCCATTAACGCCCTGCTCGACGAGCCCCGCCTGCTGCCTACCAGCGGGTACGATGCCTGCACCTCTGTGCCCACAGAGGTCCGCTTCAACCACTCCATGGACCCTAACGAGGCGTACCGCGCTGAGATCATGTTTATCACGGAGGAGCATCTTCTGGAAAAGCTGGTAATCCTGAGAGACGACGTGCTATCCGTGAGCGAGGCGGAGGGCGACAGCATTGCAGCTGCCACGGTCGCCGGCTACGACGACAACGGCCACGCCGAGATCGCCTGGGACATGATCCAGGCCGTCTGGCCGCATCTGACCAGGGCCGAGCTCGCGGCACCAGGATTCGACGTCCACGGTCTGCTCCAGGACCAGTTCGTCAGCCACTGCCTTGGACAGACACAGCAAGTCATCCACTCGACGGCTGTGGGACTCTGTCGGGACCTTGAGAAATTCGTCGCCAACAGGGACAATTCCGCCCTTACGAAGAGAACAAGGAGCTTCGGTGCGCCGCAGCAGCTGTGGCCGCTGGTGGAGAAGGTGAGTATCTTTGTGAAGGCTGAGGTACTCTCTACCGGTGCCGTGATCCGAGATATGGTACGCTCCTCACTCTGTTTGCTCCGTCGTATTTCTATTTTGAAATCATTCCCCAGCTGACACGTCCTCGATCCAACAGCCTGGTGGCCAAGACGGGAACTCCGCGAGATCTGCCCGTGCTGCTTCAGACAGTGACAAGTGCGACCACATATGCGTGTTCGTCCCGATCAAGCGCGCTATCAGCGAACAGATCGTCAAGAAGCCATTTAACGACGCAAGCACTTTCAAGAACTGGTTCAAATTTGACGGCCGGCTTGGCGACATCACGTACGTTTGCACTATGTCCGACGATGCCATCGAGATAGAGAGAGACGCCGAGGAGTTTAGCCTCGAGGAGCATCCTGAAGAATCCAGGCGGTTGGAACAAGCGCTGGACGACCACGCGGCGGCCATTGATGGGGCAAGGGAACAGCTCAAAGCCCTACAAGTAAACTCACAAGTATTGGAAGACACCGTTGGACCGTGGACGAAATCACCAGGCGGTAAACGAAAGCGGAGTTTGATATCTGACTCCGGGCGTGGCAAGAGGCTGAGAAGAAATACGCTCCCCTTGTCTCCGGCAGGACATAGGTATCCGGCGAAACTTGGTCAACAGACAACGTAGAACCCGGTCGAGACGCCAATGGATGACCCCGAGGCAGTCCAGACCGAACACTTTACCACAAGGATCGAAGAGCTGGAGGAGGAGTTTGAGGGACTTCAACGGCAACTTATGCAGCATAACTTCTCTCTGAAGGAGGCATGCATACAGTCTCGAAACACGCTCACATGTTCTGTCATCAAGCGGGACTTTGTTGATGCAGCCAAAGAGTATGTCGTGTGAGATTATCATGACTGTTGATGAGTTCATTATCTGACTTGGATAAATAGACTTCTTTCAAGGCGTCTGGGAGACTCAGACTTCGAAGTCAGAGATCAAGAATTCGACGGAGGCAACAATCTCGAGCCTCCGACACCCGCGGTTCATACCATCTCGTCATGTGGCTACTTCGATTCCCTCAAGCGACATAAGAAGGAGCAGTTCTGGACAGCTGGCACGGTGGAGCTGTCCGGCATCCCTGCATGGCGAGAACATGTCAAGGAACTCACCGTGCCTGCCCGTCGGCGAAAGTGCCAGGCCATCTTGAGAGCTGTCTCGCGTTGCGTCAAGAATATGGCCATGTGTTGCGACAATGGAGCGAGAATCACACTGACCCCTGAGCAGGAGAAACAAGAGCTGGCAACATATAAGCGAGATTTGGAATCGTGTCTTAAGGTATTTCGCACCACCGCCACCCCTTCCCGGTCCAAAAAGAGACAGTAAATTATCTGTGCTGACCTGAACCCAGTGCCTGGATTCTCATTTCATCACTTGCATGGAAGAATGCCTCGGTGTTTGTGACCAGCTGTTCTCGGAACGAATGACCTTCGTGCTCCCCGAGGTCATCAAGTCCGCCATTGAGTTGCGAGCACTTGGCCCTCTCGGAGAAGAGGGGATCAGCTTTTGACGTCTGCATCTTACCAGTCTGCGTGCAGGAAAGGGTAAGCATGCACATTTCCCTGTGGATGAAGCTGCTCCAGGTTGACCCTTAAGTTCAGAGGGATCTATGAGGGCAAAGGCCTCGTCCACAAGAACCCATGGAACCTCAACGAGGGTAGGTCTCAACTTCTCCACGAATGTTCTCTCTGGGCACTTTTCCTCGGTGCTGATTAGCGGTCTCTGGCCTGCCACTCCATTACCACAGACCCAATACTGCCACCTTGCCCCCAAGCAGTCCACCTGCATCGAAAGATATGTTTTGCGTTGATACTATTGTACATTCTGCTTCATGGGTGGTGCTCTTTGAGTTTCTTTTCTTTCTTTTCACTTCACAATGCTCTCAATCCTTCAAGCTTTCATTATTTGAGCGTACTGTGATTAAGGAAACATCTTTTGCTAATTACTCCCTACAGAACTCGCACAGCCCTTCATTAATGAGATCATGTCCCATTGGAGCAAAGTATTCACAGAACAACTTCCAGTTGTTTTCAAAGATCTCAGAACCACCTCTGAAAACGCCATCTATGCCTTGAGTGATGAGGCAGAACAGCGCATGCAATTGACCATGTCGAACAAGATGCGCCAGAAGCTGCGCGAGTTAATGAGGTCGCAGGTAGGACGTATACGTGAGGCATGCCATACTGTTCAGGACAATCTTGTTGATGCTGATTTAAGGGGAAATACGAGGACACGGCTTGGGTCTAATCTGAGATGCGAGATGAGGCAAACCTGGAAGGATTGTGCCACAATAACCGGTAAGTTTCAGTCATCTGCGGGACATTATACGAATACATGGAACTAACGCATGCACAATTGGTTGCTAAACAGGCACGGGATGCTTTCAGCGCCAGCAGGCTTTTTTGGATCGTCAACTTCGTGAAAGAGGCCGGGACATGTACATCCGCGCTTTGTCCGGGATTCAGAAAATCTTGGCGGGCAGATGCAAGGCCATTGAAAGGACTCTGACAACTCTGAAGGTCTCGGTGGGAAACGATGCGTGGCACGGCTACAAGACCATTATCGTTGCTAGGGATGAAGAGAATCGAGCCATGAGGGAGGAGTTGCACAGGTTCCTAGTCGAGGCCGATGGCCACTTTCGAATTTTACTAGCTGAGTAGATCTGGGAAATAGTTGCTACTAATATTCTCACTCGCGTCATTCCCCATGCTTGGACCGACTTGTTGTCCGTAGGACCCATTTTGCACACAAGGGAACTTAAGTGGTCAGCTTGGCGTCAATATCACAGCCTGTGCTAGACGATTCGGAATATACGCGTTGCGAGGCATCTTCGTGCCAAAACCTCCCTATTTGATCTAAAAACACCCATAGAAACGGAGGGCACACCGGTACATCACCCAGCGCCCACGCCCAACAACGCCCGTTGACCCACGCCTCACACTCACTTCTACGACACCTTGTCCCACAATGCAAATATCTAATTCCACAGTACCTACTCACTATATCTGAAGCATCGGTCTCGGGTATGGGGCTAAATAAATTGGGCTGGGTACTGCTCTCGTTACGGTGTGAAGGATGTAAAGGCATACCTATCGATGTGAATGTCCACATTTTTATTTCATGTTCAAAGAATCTTGTTTATAGACTCTCGCCATCTTGATTGAGGAAAATCAAGTAGTCAAGGAGGCAACCTGCTCAACCACATCCAACCCTTTCCAATAAGAGAGCCCGGGTGACCACTTGGGTGCTCCACAACCCTTCCAATGTCTTCCATAGTGTCATGTAGTCTGTATTCGTTGAGCCTGGACCAGTGTCATATCTCATAGCCATGCTGGACCCGATATTATCAAGCATTGCCGTATGATCTACGTCGTACGTGTTGCACTCCTTGACAATTATGTCTCTCGCCCAATCTCCGCGGGGCTCGAAACGGGCTTTGAATGGCAAGGGCTTCGTCACAAGGCCATCAGTAGACTTCGTCGTGTCCAATGACAGCAAATCACCGTTCTCCGAAAGCGCAAGCTTAATATCGAATGCCCAGAGCAGTCGGGCAATAGAGATCCACAGACTGTTGCGAGCAACATGCCGCCCTGGCCAGACCCGCCGTCCATACCCAAACCCCACGGTGGGTAACTTATCCACATCCAGAAACCGCTCCGGGGCGAATTCTTCCACATCTACATGCCCGAAGACCGCCTCCTCGCGGGTGATGGCCCAGTGATTTGCCATGACGACTGAGTTCGCCGGGATTCGCAGTCCCTCGTATGCGGTCTTAACTTTGGTGAAGTGGGGGACACCCGCCGCACCGGCAGGCCTCCACCGGAGCAACTCCTCGACGATGGCGCCGATGTACGGCAGTTCTGGGCGGTCTGCAAAAGTCGGAAGCCTCGAGTGCCCGACGACAGCGTCCAGTTGGGCCTGCGCCTTGGCTACCATCCGTGCTGGTTGGCGCCGATGCAAGCCACTACAAACCACATCATCGTTTCTATGTTGGCTTCCCATTTTGGCGTCTATCCCTTGCATACGCCAAGCCATCCTACCGCCGGGGTGAAAATCCAAGTCTGACAGTCACAAGAATGCCGTTGGCCACCAAGGTTAGTAACCTGTGAAAAGGCTAAGCCATAATCAATCCACACAAAATCTTAAGCGGTTGAAAACTGTCTAGACTGCTCCGGCTAATGCAGGCTGGGCCCACAATGAGGCTTAGAGTCAGCCGTCGGAGATGATTACACTGCCAACTGCATGGAGGATCAGGGCCTGCATATTTGTTCTCAGTCTACACAACGCAGGCTGGTAGCGGGGTCAATGCGGAGCAGAAAAATCAGAATGAGAAGTTTCGCAAAGTACATTGCAGCTGTTGCCGTGAATATACAGGCAGCTGCCAACTGCAAAGTCAGGAGTTAGCCACATTCGTCACACAAAGGTAGTGGTATTGTGGAACCGTTGGGCCGTACGCTGGTGATGTAGTGTATGGTGATATCGTCGGGAGAGGAATTGAAGGCTGTTAGATTGCTTCAGTATCTCTATTCAACGCAAGGGGAGTGCGAAAAGCACTAGCACTGACCTGAGTTCATCGTAGAGGATGTGATGGAGTAGCTTATGACGAACAATAAACCGACGACGCAGAAGTCTAGGTATGACATCTGTGTCAATCCAAATATTCCCAGCACTGACCATGGTTATTTGAGAATTAAGCTCACAGTCGTCAGCAAAGAATCTTTTGTGGTGGCTCCAATTGATGCCAAGCCTCACCGTGATGAAGCATGCTGCAAGAAAGTCCAAGGTCACCTGTGAGGCGATGTAGTTGTTCCGTGGAATAGCCGTTAGTTGTATCACGGCCTACATATTGAGCTTTCTCTGTCTCCCAGCCGGGAATTTGGCACTAGGTGTCTCTCAGAAGTAAACAGAGCAAAACTTGCTTAGGATTCCAGAATGAGCGATGTAAGATAGGAAGAGGGCATCGCAGTGGGGAGAGATATATCGGCTGTTGTTTCATTACTGTTAAGACTATGCTCACCATCCACAGGTATCTCCTGCCAAGTCGCATAGTTTGGACTATTTGGGCTAAGTAACATCTGATTATTCATGAGGAACACGCCCAATGCGAATCCTTCTCGTAGGATTGATGTCGATGACTTGGCATGTAAATACAAATCAGCTGATGCTTCCCCAGGGCTCAACGTGGATCGTCGCCATCTGCCCTGGTCAAAGGCGACCATGCCAATGCCATCCTACATACTGCTAAGGAAGAGGCATGTTCCGACATCCCCAACAAAATTGTAGGATTCATATGAACTGTTGCACTGGGGGCCAAGGGAATGCTCCAAGTCTTACCAAACAATGTTGGTGCCCACAATGTTCTTGGGGAATATGCTGGACCTCTGCCTCTGCGATGCATTTTTTCATCTATCTGTGAATTTTCAGACCAACGTAGGATGGAACGGGGTTTTCATAGATTTAAGGTATCATTATTTGATCAATATGATTATTAGTTTGAGTCATTCAATAGAAGAGTATAGGATGATCTAGGTATTTCACACCAGAAGTCTTTTGAGCCCTACGAATCAATTGAACTTGAACACAAAGTTTAGTACATTCAGAATGAAAGAGCACTTGTCTTAATACAGCTAGAATGTGAGTGAGACCTAAGTTCCCTACTCCCGACATGGTATCCTTGAAAAAAGTATCAGCACCATGCAACGTCACAGCCTGGAGTTGTGGAGTTACTGCAAGTCACTCAGCCCTAGCGAAAAGTGATAGCTTCCTGCCCCTGCTGAATTCCAGTTTAACGTGCTAACGAATATGGGAAACCAAGGAGTAATCAACGGTTGAAAGGGGGGGCGGCGCTATTGAAAGCCTCATTCTGACTTGGAACGCCACCAGGGGTGATCGCCCCGTGACTTCTAGCTTGTAAGTATAAGTAGGCAGAAATCTCTGCTGAGCTTTGGTTCCTCGCTACTGGGAGAAATCCAACGAAGCAGACCACAACGTTAGGCATTGTTCGCATCAAAATTATTTATTCGAGTTTTGGCGAAGTCACAACATCACTTCTCTAACCATCTCCATCCCTCTTGTCAGCCATGGATGCTGGAAAGATTCTGGTCCCGCCTGCCCATTGTGCCCTGGTTGTTCGACCGTTACAGATTGTGACGCCGGAGGAGCGTAGGCGAATTTTGGAAGATGTCGAATACAATGTGTTCGCGTTCCCTGCTGGACTCGTCACTTGTGACTTTCTCTCCGACTCTGGAACTTCAGCCATGACTGATACTCAATGGGCTGCTTGTGAGGCCCCTCCCAAATTTTTCATGGTAGCCAAGCCTTCTAGAAGCGTCTCTTCTGAACCTTTGTGATATCGACTAATATTGACCTTTGTAGTGATGAGAGGAGATGAGAGCTATGGGCGGAACTGGGGCTACTACTGCCTTCTGGATGCTTTTCGTGACATTTTTGAACGAGGCGAAAAACAGCAAAAGGTATTCCAAGCTGTAGTCACGGGATCGGCGGATGTTGAGTTCTACCGCTCTAAGCTCCTCCAAGCTGTCTCCGGTGGCTTCGTCAATGGCGGACCCTATCAGCTTGAGCGCCCCAACTTTTTCATAGTCCCTCAGGGGCGTTGTGCTGAGCACTTGCTCTTCTCGGCGATCAGCGAAATGGATGCCAAGTCCAACAAGACCGAGCACCACGGGAAGCCCGTCATAATTAGCAACGGCTTCTTCGACACAACCGGTGCAAACGCGGCCGTGGCAGGTTTTGAGCTTCAAACATTCACACAGCCTGGCCTAAGTGACACTTTCTCCCCTGGGCTAATCGGCAAGAGAAACCCCTTCAAGGGCAATCTGGATGTGGAAGCAACTGAGATATTCATCAATGACAACCCTGGTAAAGTCACGATGGTATTGATGACAATCACGAACAATTGGGCCGCGGCACAGCCTGTATCAATGGCAAATATCCGAAAAGCTTCCGCTTTGGCGAATGATAAGTCGATACCCCTTTTCTTTGATGCGTGCCGATTCGCGGAGAATGCACACTTCATCCAGCGTTTTGAAGCTGGCTATGCAGGCAAGGAGATCTCTGAGATTGTTCAAGAGATGTTCTCCTACGTTGAGGGCTTCACCATCAGCCTGAAGAAGGATGGGCTGGCCAATATGGGTGGCGTCTTATGCTTCCGTGACGAGGGGATGTTTATGAAGAAGTATGAAGGTATCGGGCTCCGTCTCAAGGAACGCCAGATCCTGTCATACGGGAACGACTCGTACGGCGGAAGTAAGTTTTTTCAGCATCAAATCTGTATTGTCGCACTTATTGACAACAGTGACCTGAAGTGAGCGGAAGGGACCTGATGGCAGCCACCACTGGCTTATACCAAGTGACGAATCAGGCATATCTGGCCAATCGTATCAACCAAGTGCAGGTCTTTGCTCAGGATCTCGAGGCCGCTGGCATCGCCGTTCTCTTACCCCCTGGAGGTCACGCAGTGTACCTCGACATGGACGCCTTTTTCAACGGCTGTGATAGGAAGCCCGATGACTTCGCCTCCGTTGGGTTCACCTTGGAGCTGATCAAAGACTACGGCATCCGTTCGGCCGAGGCAGGCCCGTTTGGGTGGGCGTGGGACTTGAAGACGCCGGAAGAACGCGACAAAATTCCTAATCTGGTCCGCTTCGCCGTGCCACGGCATGTCATGTCAGACGAACACATCAAGTACACAGTTGCGGCCATCAAAGAGCTACATAATCGCAGGCACACGATCCCGAATGTCACGATCACCAGGGGCAAGACCATGCGGCTTCGTCACTTCTCCAGCGGTCTCAAGCCCGTCCCTGTGCAGCCAGTCAAGAATAGCACCTATGTTTCTGAGGCTCAGAGGCAGCTTACCCATCTATCATCCGCTGTAGACCAGGATCCCGCGACCAAAGAACAGCTCCTGGACGCCCTGAGCTTAGCAGTAGGGGATTGGGGCCGCGCAGAGATTGGGAAGCAGCCTGGGTTTTCGGGGTGGATATCCGGCGTCAGCAACGAAACCTCCCCCCTTGAATACTCGGTGGCCATTGATCAAAGGACGGGTAAGACAGAGCTTCGATTCCTCGTTGAGGCTCAGCCCAGCGATAACAGCTGGGCAAGCCTACGCGAAGGGGCTCTTGGCTTGACCGAGAACATCGCCTCAAAGTTCGGTGCCAGTTTCTCACTGGAGCGTTTCAATCTGATCCGTAACATCTTTCTGCCGCCTAAACGAGATCCCGGTGGGATCATGGCGGCGTGGCACAGCTGCGCCATGTCGCCGTCAGGACCTGAGTGGAAGATCTACCTCGATCCAGCAGTCTCCGGGAAAGCCCACGCTCAATCTACAACCCGTGAAGCCCTCTCCCTTCTCGGCATCCCGGGTGCGTGGAACCTGATCGAAAAAGTCATGTCCGCCTCGGACTCAGTGATCTACTTCTCTCTGGACTTGTCGCCCGACACAGAGGCCCGTGTGAAGGTGTATGTCTCGCACCAAAACGCATCCGCCAGCGACATCGCGCGCAAGCACAGGAAGATATGCCCCGATGCGGACGCATACGAGATCCAACGCTTCTGCATAGCGATTTCTGGTGGGTCACGTGGGCCCTTCACCGCAAAGCCGCCCATATCGTGCTTCGCCTTTACGAGAGCAGACGTGGACCGCCCTGTGGGCACCGTCCACTTCCCGCTGGATGCCTACGCACCGCATGACGAAGAGGCGCGTGCGCGTGTCGAGCAATATTATGCGAACGCAGTGCCCGGCGTGTCTTCGCTCTGCCTCGAGAGGTACGCGCGGGTTCTAAGCGTGGTGCAACGCCGGCCGCTGGCCCGGAAGCCGGGCATACATGCATGGGTCAGTCTGAAGATGAACCGCGGGGGTAAATTGACAAATGCTTTTTATTTATCACCCGAGATGTTTGAGAACACGGAAAACGCCCACTGAGATATTCAGAACTGATCGGCGGAGATTGGGGGGGGGGGGGGGAATTATCCATATGATACCGGGGTTTGTGAATGATATTACGCTCCGAAGAAACGAATACGAACCTGATGATATGCTAGACTTGAGTCATTGTTCAGTTTTATGAATATGGTTTTCCAGGCTGAATAGCTCATAAATCCCATTTTGGTGACCTGAATTGCTCCAGTGTTAAAGATATACGCGTTGATCGACGTCATAACTGTTCTTCTTCCCCCAAATATTCATTGTAACTTCTAGATACGATGAATCGACGCCTACACAGATAAGCCTGTTGACACAGTATTTGCGAAGAACAGATCGAAAAAGAATTCGGATGTTCACAACTAGAGAAACGGCTGGTGCACTGGTACGTCCCCACAACACTCATACCTATAATACCTACACCAATGTTTCTATATCTATATCTAATGCAAGGTGTGTTGTCATCACTTGTGTAGATCAGGTGTGCGAATTAGGCGTGTAGGTAGTTGGTTGGGCCTCATAGTGGGTGATACTCTCCCATTGGATATAGTTGTGATGCCAGTGATCTAGCGGTGTATCAACCGTTTTCGTAGATGCTAATACCATATTTATTGGATGAAATGCAAGCAAGTAACAGCGCGGATTTGCATAGTTAGGCAAGCAAGATGGCTTAGCTATGGCCTCCCACGGGAAATCAATGCATGATTTAGATACAATCATCTCAAATTCCAAGCTCCAGTGATCTAAAATCATGAATAGTCACAAGTAGGACAGTATGTCTTGTCATTTGGCGTTTCGGGGTACAAGTCAGTCCCATAGGTCGAGTTGAGGGATACAGACCCAACTACCGTTCCAGCCTCAGTCCGGATCCAGGTGTCAGCTGCCAGATCCTTGAGCAGTTCTCGAGACACTAGGATCTGCCTCGAGCCTCTGATCCAATTCCCATAACCACCATAGCCTGAATGCTGTCCGAAGCATACATTCAGTCCGTTTCCGGCAACTGTCATGCTCGGAAGTACGCCTTCCCACTTATAGCACCACGTATTTCCTGCAGTAAGTGGGATTGGTTAGCAGAAATCCCCAATATACAGAATACGACATTGAGATATTGGAAATAACGATTCTCACCATGGTCATGCCCGGAGAACACCCCAATCAGCCCCTTGGTAGTCGTGATAGCCTGCATGAACGGCACATCCTGGCCCCCATAGTCACAACTCCCATCGTTCATCCCATCAGCACACCAGCCCTGGCCCTGTGCCGCGAGAGGGTAGTCGTCGTTGATGCCCGGCTGGAGGCTGGGGTCCACCCCGACCGTGGTCTGCAGCGCCTGCGAGGCGTTGGTGGGGATGTGAACAAACGCCAGCGAAGGGATCACCTTGCCTCCGTGGCGGGCGATGAGCTCCGCGTTCGTCTGTTGGAACCAGTTCACCACGGTCGTGTCAACCCAGTTCGGCAGGCCCACCCAGTCTCCGTCTGCCTCGAGCTCCTGGTAGGCGTGGCCACCGCGGCTGTCGAAGAACCAGAGGATCAGTTCCGGGGCGCACGTCGCTGCTGGTGCTGCTGTCGATACCGCAGCCGGGAAGGTGCAGTCTGACGGGTAGACGGGGAGATAGTAATTGGTGACGCCAGCTTCGGGCCCCGGAACCATGCTCTTTGTGCGTGAGTTCGGCCATAACCTTTCGCGATCTAAGATTCTTTCGCGGGTTATATTAAAATCACTATCGTGATTGCCATACGTGGACGCCCAGGTGAGGTTGCGCTTGACCAGAGGGCCGACGATCTGATCCACGTAGGTTGTGCTGTTCTCCTTGAATGTATTCTCACCGGTGATCAGGTCACCGTTGAGTACGATTAGTTGCGGTGACTCATAGTCCAGAACCTGATTTATCACCTTGACGGTATTGATGTCTTGCTGAGGGCCCCAGGAGTCCCAGGCGTCTGAGGCCGTCACTACATGTCAACTCCGGGTGCCTAAAAAAGAACCCTTTGAGATGGTAATGAATTACTTACTCTCGCCAAAGTGAAGGTCCCCGAAAACGGATATCAAGAACGTACCATCTTGTCGAAACTTCAGGGGACCAATGGGGCTGCTGCTGTTAGAGGAAACGTATCTTGCTGGAAAGACTGCCTGCAGCGAGGGAGCAATGAGCCAAAGCACCGCAGCAAAAGCGAAGAAAGCCATAATTTTCCTGTCGATCCCATTGAGGCTGCACATCGAAAACCGGTGTGGCCTATTAATACCCCCGCCCTTCCTGGCCCGAAGGCTCCCACGAGGGGGCTGACGAGGTACCATCTTCCTGGCCTCATGTCCATTCCAATTCATGGCTTCTGGGCCCCCTTGCCTGATAAAGTTCGGAAGAGAGACCCTGCGATGCGGGCCCCTGAAGGTTTTCGGCGGATCTCTCGCTTTTCTGGTATTGGATGAACTTTCATCACCCAACAACCCTAAAGTGGTTGCAGCGCTGGTCAAAAACGTGCTGCATGTGGCAACGGGAATTGGATAGCTCCCGCTGCCACAACCGATGGCTAGGCCGAATGGAGCAGGTCATCTAATGAACCGTGAGCGTGATGCTGCAACGTGTCGATCTTACGTCGCATTCGTCAGATGGACATTCTGCTGTCAAATTGGCTGCTCCTTGACCTCTACGAAGTGGGAACATACACATACAACTCTACAACGCGATACACATAAAATACAACCGGGCCCAGAGTCATCTGGCACAAGGATCTTGTGATTATGAGAGGTTCAGCCCTGGAACCAAAAGAGGTCACCTTCAGATTAAGCAAACTCAACCTTGACAAGAACTTCGGTTTTCCCGGTCCACCCGTTCTTGTAGTACAGGACTTTATTTGACAAACGATTTGTGAATATTCCAACAGGGGCTTGTTCAACAGAGGGTTATTTGATACGAGCCTAATCGGCATCAGATTTCCGGCCGGGATCCAGGTTCCGAGAGTTACCAGAGTATGGGTATGACGAGTAAATTAAGCTTGGTATCTGCGACCACCTAGTTGCCCAGTCTTGATCTTTTCATCCGCATCATCCACAAGGGATCGTTGATGCCAATTAACGCAACAATTTAGGCGAGACATGAGTCGCCCATGGCTTCCGGCTTGAGTCCATCACTTTCGTCCTTGAACTCACGTAGTATTATTAAACTCCAAGGCTCCAGGGAGTCTTTTCAGCTTACATCCTAAACTTCCGTCTCAACCCCGTCACCCTTCTCACTGTGCTTAAACAGCCCGCTTACATTTCCCTTGAGGCCACTCAGCTTGCTCCCGAGGTGGTCGACCTCGCGCGCAGCGCGCCACTGCATGATACCGCGGTGCTTGCGGTGCAGCTGCTTGTGGTGGTCCTTGTAGTCGCGCAGCTGGTTGCGCAGCCCCCGCGACCCGTCGTCTGGGTCGTTGTGGCCAGGGGCGATAATCGAAGCCGCCGTTGAGGTTGAACCTTCCACCGGGTTGCGCAGGATCTTCTTCGGCGCCTTTCGCAGGTTCGACAGCGAGAAGTTCGAGTTGGACCTCTGCTTCTTCTCGTCCCCGCCCGAGCCGTCCGCATCGGAGTCCGCATCCTCGGCTGCCGAAGAGTCGTCGTTTGTGTGTACCTTGAGTCTCTTCTTGGCCGCCTTGTCGTCACTGCTGCGGGAGTTCTCTGAGCTCGAGCCTTCGTAGTCATCTTCGTCAACCTCGTTATCGTCGTTGACTAAGCTCTCGTCTGTTATGGTGTCCAGACACTCTATTACCTGCTTCATGTTTCCTCTCTTGGATGATGCGGCAAAGTGCTTGTGGTACCCGGAGAGACCTCGCCAGAATTTGAGCTCAATCTCGATCTCCCCGAGCGGCTGCTCGCCTTCCTCCATGCCATTGTAGTCACAGTTTGACTCAGCCCTGGCAATCTGCTGCTTGCCGCCTTTCCACACCTTCAGTACCTGTGTCTCACTCTCCTCATCAACGAGGTCACGCAGCCACAGTACCGCGAAGGCAGGCGACTTGTCCGGCCCAAGCACGGACTCGCGGAACTCGACGACAATCGCCGAACTGTAACGTTTCCGCACAGGCAGGAATGCGCTTTGAGTCCTGCTGTCTTTGCCCTTAATCATCCACTCTCCCTGGCTGTCGTTGGGGTACATCTTTGTTTTGCCCAGGTCGCTGCGGATCTTGAGCCGGCTCTTGGTAGGCTTCTCTGGGAGCTGTCCTTTGACTCGGATTGCACCTCTGATCTCAAGCGTTCCATAGTCCCATCCCAGCAGACTTGGAGGAAGCTTCAACTCGACGCTTCGCCAAACAATCGAAATGCGTGCTCGTCCGAAGCCGACACCGCCGACCAAGGGAAACATTTGCATCACTTGACTCCTGTCTTTGAGCAGCTTTCCTATCGGTAGGTACACTATACCGATCAGGGGATCGTCTTCACGCTCGCGGGCATCGCGAACAGCGACGATGACCTCACAGTTTCGCCAGTCCCTGATAAACCTCTCCGTACCGGCGTTGAAGAATGGTTTGGAGTTCTTTGGCTTCGTGCGTGTCCGGTAGATCTTCTTATGGTTCACTATGATGTTGCAGTAGCTGTCGGGCATATCGTCATCCGTCTCGGTTTCTTCGTCAATATCCGAATCGCCGTTTTTGCTGTCTCGCTTACGCAGCTTCTGGACCTCTAAGCCCGTGATGTTGTGGATTTGCACGCTCAGGATGCCAGAGGGAAATTCCTGCGGTGGAGGCGCAGAGATGATCATATTGTCCTCAAGCTCGGCATAATCCTGAAAACGCTGCTGGTGGAGCTCCTTGTCGTCTGGCGCTTTGCCAGCCTCCCTGAGCTTGTTGGCGGAATTCTCGGAGACATGCTCCTTGAGCTGCTCCTGTGTGCGGATATTCTCGCTCACAGTCTGCTGATCAAGCTGCTGCTGCAGGATCCTGACCTTGGAGAAATAACCGACAGACCACTGTAGCGTTCCGGGCATTTGCTCGTCAGGGTCTTGACCAGTGAAGCGGTCTTCGCGATCCTGCATCTGATTCTGACTCTCGGGCGTGTTCATCAATTTCTTGAGGTCGACCTCAACCCGGCCCAGGTCATCGTCTGCGGTGTGTTTATCTGAATCCCAGAGCTGCAGCCGCAACTTCTCCTCGGCATTCAGCTCCTCCGCCGACACCAAGATATTGGCGTACTCGTGCCAGTCGGGCTGTTGTGTATTCTCAATGATCCGAGTCGTGGCCACCGTTTTGCCGAATTTGCCCCAGCCGACGGAGACATACGCGTCACTGGAGCCCCCTGAGGACCCGAGACCACCATCACCCTGCTTGAAGCCACGAGCTCGCTTGATCAAGATAAATACCATACCATGAGCCGTGGTGTTCTTCTTGAAGTCCTCACCAACGAGCATATCCTTGACGTTCAGGGTAAGGCTCTTGGGTGCAACATACTCGGCCAGAGCGGCATCGATGGCCGACTGAACGAAGGATGATAACATCGGTACGTCCATCAAATTAAGCCCATGCTTCGAGAGCGGAACGCACGATAAGGAGGCCTTGGGTTGCCCAAGGAAGGTCAGGGTACAGAGGCTGACAAAAGGTGGGTCGGGCTGGTTAAAAGTTAGCAACAGAGCCATCTTAAGGGGTTCCCGTCGACTTGTGACTCAGAAGACTTACTGTGAGTTGTAATCGCAGCCGCAGGGTCGCTACGAAACCCCTGACCTCGACCCAGACCGGCAAGGCCACACCACCAAGTGGGTAGAACTTCAATAACAGATGTGCGTTTTTTGCCTTGGCCCTGATAGACTTGCCCGTAGCCCGGCTACGGTAAGCCAATGCAAGTTCCAGGTTGATGAAGTCGCCCTCCTCAGCCTCCATCCCCTCGCGCATGGCAGCCTCGGACTGTTCCTGCTCCTTGGTCTTGTTTTGGTCACCGTCCTCGCCTCCTTGCTTTTCATCAGATGTTTCGTCGTGGGCCCCTTCCTCTTGCACAGCTTCAGGATCTGTGCGGTCGCTCGTCTTCTTGTTGTTATCCTTTTCCAGCTTTCCATTGGAACCAACAGTTCGGCTGGCAGCACCGGTGGGAAGCCACCGAATTCCCAATATCCGCAATGACTGGTTTCCTTGGCCCATGTCATCGACCGAGACCATCTTGACAACTTTTGGAAGTGATGCCTGCATGATATCTTCCACCATGTCAATCAAAGACGAGAATAGGTCCGGGTTGACAAGCGGCCAAATCGACGCCACAAAGCTGTTGAGCCACTGCACCGATTCAGGGAGCTCAGCATCGTTGCCGACCATGGCCTCCTCCTCCCTCCTAGAGGCATCCCAAGTCTCATCCTCGACGATCTCGTCGACTTTCTTGGAGATCCACTGTCCCATGACCCACGCGGTTCCGAGGGTGATGGACAAGAAACCCAGTACGGTGAGCAGCGTCGACCAGTGAGGGATCAGGTTGCCCTGGAGGGACGAGATCAGGAACGGGGCGGCGGCGACGACGCCTATGACCGAGAGCCCCGTCCGGACGGTGGATTCGTACGCCGAGGCAAGTTCTACCTTGAGGTCGGCGAACTTGGGAGGCGGGAACAGCTTTTGCACTCCGTTGTGGCCACGCTGTCCCATTTCCCACTCCTTCTGTAGATCCTCGTCAGACTTTGAGGCACCCTGCGGGCCGGTCGCCGTGGTGTGGTGCTCGCCGGGCTCTGGTTCGTTTTCAGGGACAGACTTGAGGTCCTTATCTGTTTGGTCGTGGATGACAATGGGCAGGTGGGTGACTGGGTCTGTGACCTCGCGGCCTCCGGTCTGGCGTTTGCTCTTCTTCATGGCCTTCCGCTTCTCCTTGGGGTCGGCGGAGCTGGCTACCTGCTCGGTGGCAGTTTTGCCTTGCGGATCCTCATCTTTGGATTTCTTTTGCTGTTGTCGTGACTGTTGGGGTTGCTGGTCGTCTCCCTGACTCAATTCGTCAAAGTGACGGGTATCCACATCTTGCTCGTCCTCTGGCTGCTGTTGGTGCTCCTGCTCCGGCATTTGTTCCTGGTCCTGGAACTGTTTACCCTGAGACTGTGAACCCCTGGGTTCCTGGCCTGGGGGTTCGACATAGTGGGGATTTGTCGAAGAGTAAGGCTCATGTCTACCCTTGGGCTCATCCTCGCCCTTGAAAATGGTCTTGACTGATTCGAAGGCCCTCTTGGCCTTTGATTCGTCCTCAGGGCCCTTCTGGGCCGACTCTGTCTGTTGCTGCCTGTCGTTCAGGTCTCTCTTGTGTTGTTTGTAGCCCTGGATGGTTGGGATAGGATGACCGCCAGAGTGAGGCCCCACATGCGAGCTTCGCGACTGCTGTTCATCGAAGTCTTGTGGCTGTTCTGCCATACTGGCGTGTCTTCCGGAGCTGCAGTTTGGAAGTGAGCGCAGGTGCAGCGGAATTGTATTAGAGAAGGTTAGGTGAAGCCTTGATCCGGCTTATGAGGGGTGTAGCTGACAGTCATACAACCAAGCTGGTTCCTTGCAATGAAAGGTGAAGCCGCAACACGGCCAGCTCAATGACATGGGCGTGGTCTCGTGCCCATATTTACTTACAGCAGCGAGGGAGACAGTCGTCATTGCGTGTGCCGACGCCCGCCGTTGTTCAGTATCGATCGGGCCGGGAAGCTGGTGTGGAGCTGTGAGATGAGGTCATACCCGCGTGCGTGAAACCACAACAAGCTAGGGTCGGGGTCGGATCTCCAAGTCACTGATCCAGCCACAGCAGACGTCCCAGAGTTCAGGCCGTACAACGCAGTGCAATTGGTGGGGCAGGGCCTCGCCATGGAGGGATGTCAACCTGTTTTGCACTGTCCTGCAGCCCTGTCAGCATGTTCCTGTGGAAATCGTCTCATGCGTCCAGGCCAAGGTCCATTTTGTGTCGACACTGCCACACTCAACCGCTCGCCAGCAGAATTAATACCTACCAGCATTCGTCATTCAAGCTCTCGGTGGAATTGGACTTTGGATTACTTCTATTGCAGCAGATATGCATCACTGGCCAGAGCCAGCCACCCTTTCAACCTTTCTAAAGCTCACGCTGACCTGTCATATTGTGACTGCCCTGGCCGGAACACACACCAGTTCGTGTGTGACTGGGATATCCTGCCAGCAGCTTCTACGAGGATCAAGTCTTCAGGATGAACATGCATACTGAACCCTAGCACGGGCTGGATCATTAACAGTCGTTTTGAATACAACAGGATATGTGATGCTCTATTGCAGGATCAATACTTTCCAGATATCCTCCTCCAAGCCAAGCATTCTCCTACATCAGCTCCCATGGGACAGCCTACGGGCTAGACTGCTGACTAGATCATCTGTGGAACAACATTCTGTATAATCTGTGGCCCTCTCCTCATCATCGTGACCGAGTGGCCAAATTATCGGTGCCGCAGTATCACACCTGACACGGAGCCTTCTTCAGTGTCAGACCGGCAGCCATCACATTCGCCTGGTCGCAGCCCACAGCTCACTCGTGGACGCGTGCAACTCATAATGCAGCCCAAGACGAGTACCAAGTGTCACCCAAAAGGCTGCAATACCGTCAAAAGCCTGCCTAGTTCAGCCTTGGCTCTCCATGCTGTCTGCGGGTATCCATATGTACAGATCAAGCCGTCCATCCGCTGGCTGTTTAGCTACCTCCCTGCTCCACAAAGCCCCGAGCAAACACGAAGCCGCACACACAGTGGGGCTTAGCAAAGTAACATGTTTAGCTCACGGTCTGTACTCCTCAGATCTCAAATGAAACAATGACCCAACGCCAACCTGTCCATGATTTCGAATGCACAAGATCCCTGCTTCGCCTTCACGCCAAAGAGCGACACAGAAAATTAATCAATTTCCTCCTCAGAGTCCCACACAATCTCAGGCGGCTGCCTCACTCTCGAATCATCCAGCAGGCTGTCCGGCTCCCCGCTCCCCAACGCGAGGAAGCCCTGTGACGAGCCAAGCGGTACAGAGGAGCTCTGTATCTCGACTCCCTGCCTCCGAACGGGGCTATCGCCCACAACAGCGTCCTCCCCGTCCTGACCGGGGTCCGAGACGAGACAGCTGGACCCGCGGCCGATCCCTGGCGGCGCGGCCTTTGTGGGCGGCGAGACGGGTATCGAAGGCTGGCTCTGTGATGGAATCAAGATGGGCTGGCCTCGGTAGGGCGGCAGTTGCTGCGAAGGGCTTGACGGCGCGCTGGCCGTCGTGGCCTGGGACGGGCGCACGGTATAGCCCTCGGCCTGCTGCGACGCTTGTTTTGCCCGCCTGCCCACGGGGCTGTCCTCTACCCAGTGCACACTTCTCTGCGACCGGCTGGCCGGCACCACGGGCTTAGCAAAGGCCGGTCTGTTCGCCGCGGCGACAGTCGCGCGAGGTGGGCTACTGGTAAGCTCCTCCTTCTCGTCTCCTTGGCTGGATGGGATGATGTTTGCGTCGCCGACTGCCCCACGATTCGGACTCTGCGCTTGCGAAGATCCCATGTAGCCCACTTGCGTCGAATGTGCAATGTCACTACGCAGCTGCATCTCCACTTCCTGGGAGACCGACATTCCGCCCTGGCTTGACTGGGGCTCGCCCTCCACGAACAATTCGCACTTCAGATTTCCCATCAACTCACCCAAAACAGCGGGCGGGATGTAGACATATCTGGCTGGTGCCTCTTCCACCCAGCCATTCTGCTTCATCCTGGCTAACGGCACCGGATCGTTGAGCTCGTAAACCTGCTTCAGCTCATATGCGAATTTGAGACCTTTGCCCTCATTGAATTCTTCGTTACCAACGCCTGGATCCTCATTGGAGACCTCGCCGGGTCCTTTAGCGCCGCTGATGGTTGCCATATATTTCAGCTTACAAACTGGCCGCGTGATATAGATCCAGATTCGTCCGACAGTCTGAGGGATTCGATAGTCACGAAACTCATGTGTCTTGTAGCCACCTGCTATCTGCTCAGCCTGATTGGGAGCAATCGAGACAATAATGTCGGACCGGTCAGTCTGCGGGCCTAACCGTTGAATTCGCTCGAACGGCACGCGTTGTGACTCAAATGCCTGTGATTTGTATCTGGATCCCAGTTGAGAAACTGGTGGCATCGCTTGCGAGCCCTTTTGTGGGGACAACTCAGGCAACACCGGTTGTCTGTGGTCTGATTCTGCTCGCGTGATTGATGGCAGTGCGGGTGAAGTCTTCTGCGGCGAGGACAAGGGCGTTTCCTTGTCAACTTCGACCACACTTGAAATGCTTGCCCGCCTCTGGGGTGAAGGGCTTGGCGTTTCAGGCTCAGGCTCCTCGTTTTCAGGTTGAGGATTGGGTGTAGAGTTACGTTGAGTCGCCGGACGTCGAGGAGTGGTTGAACTAGATTCATGACGTGTCTGAGCCATTGCTCCAGTCTCTTGCGCCACGGACGCCGTCGGCCCCTGAGTATTTGCTCGGGTCGCTGGTGTGGGTGTACCAGGAGCCTCATCATTGGCCACGCTGTCGTCGTCGAGCTCGAAGTCAAAGTCGTCCTCGGAATCAAGTATAATGTTCCCTCCTGACCGCATCGACTTCTGTGAGAGAAGTTGTCCCTTCTCGGAGGTTTGCGTTTCTGAAGCGGTCCGTAGCACCACCGCACCTTCTTCAAATTTGTCAATCTCCCCTGGGGTATGAGATGCCTTATCGTGGGCGGGAGTCTCTCCTAAGATGACGCTCCTTTCCGCCACTTCGGCTAGGTTTATCTCTTTCAGAGGAGTCCTGTGAACCTTCCAGCCAGGACTTGAGCCCATGCCTCCGTTCACAGTGCTCCATGAATCCGCAACTTCTAGTGTCCGTGGCCGCTTTCTGCTAATCTTCGGCGTTGGAGCATCGACATTTGTCGACCTCTCCTTCAATGGCGTCCGGTCCATCTGCGACCAATATCGTTCCGAAATTCCTAGGTTGGGGGTGAAAGGCGATGGCTGGGACGAAGGGATCACTTCTCGTTCGATGATCTGTTTGCGAGGTGTTTGAGACACATGCGTGGGCGTTCTTCCTTGTGGAGCCTGTAGGATAACTTGCTGTTCGGGCGTTGACCCCTTCTTCCGCTCCTGCGGCAGCGATGAACCTTTCCATTTCCTGTTGCTGTCTGTCATGCTGGTTGCAGCCTTTTGTTCGTCCTCGAATCCGTCCAAGCTGAAATCGTCCTCAGGCTCGTCATCTTCCGGCTGCTGTCCGGACAAGAACGATGGCATCTGGGTCAAAGTCTGGGTATGGAAGCTGGAGCCAGCTGTGGAATCAGGCACTGTGTCCAGGTCTCCTGTGGTCTTCCTTCTCTTGCTGGTCCTCCTCGCCGGTTTCTTCTTCTTGGCGTCCTCGGCGTCATCCTCCTCATCGTCCGTCACTAGATTGATCAGCCCATCCATGTCGTCTTCCTCTTCCTGGCAGGTGCTCGGGATCCAGCCAATCTGCGTCAGAGTAGACTGCTCCGATGTTTTTGATGGGAGACTTCGACGCGCCTTGCCCTTGCCGTATGTGCGTATTGTTTTGTTACGGGCAGGGAAATGCAGCTGTGTGGGGGTACGTCCAGAGCTTTGGTACACTTTGGGTTTCTTGGCGGCCGATGATTTGGAGGACGCTTCGGGGGCCGTTCGCGTCACCAAGTCGTCCATGGATGATTGCACAGCGCCGCCTGATGTGCGAGAGCGTGTCTGAGGCGCCATTGTCGCAGCGTCAGGGTGGCAAGGCGACTGTGCAATGCCAAGCGGCTCGACAGGACGACAGGATCGATCAGTCCCTCCCCGTTTCTAATTCGGAGCTATTCGAGGTCGAACAGGCTTAATGGTGAATGGTTGGCAAGGTTTCTATCATCTTTGATCTGGATCCAAGTGGCTCAGGCAGTCATGAAGAGGTGAGGAGTGCTGTAGGTACCCCCTATGCCGACGCCCATGCCCATGTCAGTGCACCGGGTGGGTCGCTTCCCACTTGGCGCGGGTCAGGTCGACATCTCAGACGCGACTGCCAACTGAGACGCGTCGTGCTCGCTTAGCAAATGACATGACATCAGCCCATGCTTATGTCATCACCCTCTTCTCCCAATTCACCTAGGCCAAACAGAGAACCGTACAGCCTACCTAGGTATGTAGTCTAGATGATTATTCGCGCTCTCCAGTTCAAGTTTGCATCGCATTCTGAACATTGACATTGGACTGCAAATAATTGGTCATCTTCAATGGCATCACAACGAGAAAAGAGTCTCGACCCCACCAGGACTTCATCTCAAGAACACAAGCCGAGAACAGGCCGGTGGGGTTTCGGGCAAGCACCAAACAGAAACTCTCACTTACGCAAGCGTCTGACGGGGAGCATGTAATGATTTGGCCAATCTATCTGGGAAATACGCCTCCGTGTCCGTCCTCTAAGAGGCTGATGATGTGCTCGCTTACCAATGGCCTGCCCGCCAGGCCATGGAGACTACAAGAAATCAGACATGAAAGCCCCTCGAAACCCCTTTCCATGCAATCCATTTCCCCCCCTTCGCTATTCCTCCTTCCAGGTTGATCGACTGGTTTAATGGTGCTGTTGGTCCGCCAAAAAGACGCCCTCAAATCCCTAGCAAGTGGAGGCGGTGAACTGATGAGGGTATAGAGATTGAAGGCATATCTCCGCTGCGATTTTGCGGATCATGTGATAGAAAAAAGTGCAAGGTGTGCCATCCGGACCCAGACAAGAGGTTTCTAAGAAAGGTGGAATGCGCCCTGGCCCTCCTTGGTGGCGGTGAAGAGCCGCTTCTGCAGGATCTTGACATCCGTGTAGTCGGGCAGCTTCAGATAGTTGGCGCAGGTCATGACACTGGGGAGATAGTCATCCGAAGTGTAAGGGGCCTCCGCCGGCTTGCAGACGACGGTAAACATTGGTGTGAGACTCTTGAATCCTGTGTGATTGTTAGATGGTTTCGAGCGGCTCATGAATTGAAGCTGATGCTTACCTCCAATGGGAAGCTTGGGGCTTCCAGTAGTGAATTGCAGGAACTCCCGCCGCTGGACCGGTGTCATCTCACTCATGGTTTGCAACAAGTTCCTGACACTCTTGCTGTCCATGTTGAAGCCGTGGTCTGCCTTGATAGAGTCCATAAGAGCTACCATCGCTGTCAGTTTCGGGTTATATATATGTGGGGCAAATTGAAGCTTACTAGCAAGCGACCAGTCCTCCTCCGTGCGGCCGAACAAGGTGCATAGTTCATCGGGGGTGAAAGCCCTGAGCGCGCTGTAAGGGAACACTTGGGAGAAACCTGTCCGGAAAGCGTCGACCTGACGGCGAACACCGCTGCCCAGAGTCATGTCAATGACCCGGTCTAGGTAGTTGTCCACGTTGTCGATGGTCAGCATGATTTGCGAGCCATTGGGCACTAGGTCAATCTCGGGATAGCCGGGGAGGGTGAAATCGAGTGACAGATCTTCGACCCGCACGCCGTTGTCGACAGTAATGTTCTGGATACCATTGACCTTTTGAGTGGCGTCCCGGTTGGGATCTTCGGCAATTGTCTTCTTGGCCAGAGCGAACTTCTTCACCAGAACCAAGGACCTGGCAAGGACGGGATCAACCAGTTTCATGGCCCCCAGGGAAGGCTTGATGCCCGAAGTCTCGTCGCCGATGCGGAAGAAGATGGGGTTGAAGTTGATATCGATGATTCGGGAATCAATCATCGACCGAGCCGTGAACTTGCCCAGGGTCCTGAAGAGCTGCAGGATGCGTTCGCCGTTTGGAGTCGACACATCATCTTCGCTCAGTGGCCGTGGGAATAGACCAGTTGGACCAGAGACATACTCATCGGACTCATTCTGGTCCGCATCTCTCCAAAGTCTGAGCTTCTTCATGGCGAATTCCTTTGAGACAGTCGAGTAGAACTCCAAAGTCGGGCCAAGACCGGTACCAACCTCCTCAAAGTACTCAACCTCGAGAATACTCTGCGAGCTTCCGTACAGATCCATTACCTTCAGGGCTGATTCGAGGATCTTGGCCCGCGAGATGCGCACCTTCTGTCGCTGCAAACGGCCGAGGAATGGGCGGTCATCGCGGTTACGTCTCAACTCCTCCTGGGACTGAGCGTTCTGCCAGCGGTTCATGGACCGAGCATAACCGAACGAGGTTGACTGTAGGAACAGGTGACGGGTCTCGAAGGGGAACAGGAAAGGATAAAGCCGAGCTAGGTCTTCGCTCCAGCTTGGAAGACAATTGCTGGCGACGATCAGAGGCTCCTCGAGCTGCCGGTTGAGCTTAGAGGTGAGCTTGGTGTTGACGAACTGCGACAGGGGTTCGATATTAAGCTTGAGAGTGGCCTTGTTCTCCACAAGCACGTCGTCAATGTTCGCATTGAGGTTATGAAGAATCTTGAGCAGGCGCAGGATGGACGCCGTGTTGGGATGCTTGGCTAATGATGCTGGGCTGTTGCCCTCACCGTTCTCGCTCTCCTCGTTTGAAGCCGAACCAAATGAGAGCCTCTCGGCCGACGGGGGTCCTGGGACACGACGGATCTTGATCTCGTGAGTCAGAATCCAGACATTCCGGCTCGAGTAATCATTAGAGTCTATTGCAGGCTTCTGAACTGCACGATACACAGTCGTATCATTGGTCAAGACCTTGCCCTGATGGCTGAATTCCAAATGCCAGTCTTGCGGGACAGACTGGATCGCGGCTGCGTAAGACATGGATCGCGAAGGAGAGGAAGGCGAGGGAGAGTTCAATAGGGCGTTGGCAAGAAGGCTTGAACGCTGAGCAAGGTTGTTCGTGCTGCTGCTGCTTCCCTGCGATGGAGTTGGCACACGAGTTCCGTCTTCCTTTCGTGCTGTTATCTTGCCACCAGCTGCAACCTCCAGGTTCACAGCCGAAGGATCAGGAGTTGGTGCGTCGCCCATATCTTCATCAAGCTCACCAACAATAGTATCGAGAGCACTGCGGTCTGGTGTCTCCTCGTCTTCGGTGATATGCTTTTCATCAGCGCATTCGAGCGCGTCCTCGAGATCGTCCTCGTCGGCAGGTGGTGCGCGGCCGGGCTGCGGTGAGTCTGTTGGCGCCGTGCTGCGTCGACTGGACCTACGCAATATGACTTTTGCGCCGGGGGCCGAGGAAGCGGGCTCAGGTGTGGCTGGGGCCTCTGCAGTTGGAAGCGATCTGGAGGGTTTGGACTTCCGTGTTGAACGAGAGCCGGAGGCCGTCGGCGGGGCTGGCGGCGGCGGCGGTGGCGGCGTTGCACTGCCGAGTTGCGGTGGCAGACGAGAAGGCAGGCGAGCGGACCCAGAGGGTGAGCCGGCGCCAAAGGGGAATGCTCCTCCTGTCATTGCCGCCAAAGCTCTGGTGAGGCTCTCGCGGTTGCCACGTGGTGGTCGGGGACGCTCAGTGAGACTAATGCGAGGGCGCAAATAGTCCTCCAATGACTTGAACGTTGCGATCGCGTGTATAGACACCATGATGTTCCGGTACACCTTGGGAATGTCAGAGTCGTCGTCGGCAACGAGCTTGAGACGAATCTGTTTGGCCAGCATGGATGCTGGGCTGCTGCGGTGGCTGTCGCCGTGTGAAGCACTAGACACAGTGAGAACCTCAAAGTGCTCCGACCGGCTCAGTAAGTCCTGCAGCTTGTGTACCAGCATGCTGAAGGGGGTAGCCGGGGAGTCAGAAGTTGCCGTCTTTGGCTTCGATTTGACAGTGTAGCCCATGAAGACCTCAATGAATGCTGCTTGAGCAGCCATCGCGAGGTCCTCGTCGGGGTTGCTGAAGACCTGTTCGAGGACTCGCACAATGCCCGAGGCAAGCAGCTCAGCACTCGTGGCGCTCTCAAACAAATCGGAGTCGAAATAGGTCGCCAGCTTCTCGAACAATTTCTTTCCGTCCTCACCAGCGATGCTACCCGACGAGGTCGGACGGAGATAGAAAGCCTCAATCTCGTTTGACAGATCGGTTAGGTCCGTCAGTATCTTCGTTGCCCTCTTCTTCATAGACTTGGCATTCTTCTCGCTCTCATGGGTTTCCAAGAATTGCTTAGCATCCTTGTGGATTTTGGACCGCAGCAATTGAGTGCCCGTGAACGCAGGCGGCGGTGGTGGCCCATCAATTGACATGGTAGAGCCCCCGGAACTATCAGGAGACCTTGACATGCCTCGAGGGCGGCCTTCGATTTCGTGCTCTTCGTCTTCATCCTCTTCGTTTTCCTCATCGTGCTCATCTTCAGACGAATGGTGCGATGGCTCATCGTCCTCGTCGTCCTCATCATGTTCATCAGCCGCATCCTCATCATTGTCGTCGTCAGATGAGTCGTTGTGGGAAGACCTGTCTTCAAAGGCCCCAGATGGACGCCTCTGTGGGTCTTGAGGTTCAAGAACTGCCTTGGCATCAGCCTCTGTCTCCTCGGCTACCTTTGCGATTTCCGCGATAACGCCCTCCCTGTACAGTTGATATTGGTAGATGGTTCCAAGCCTTGTCATGAGAAGCTCCGTCGCTTGTAAGGCTGCTGTCACAAGGGTGAGGTCGTCCTTCTGGGAGAGAATGGAGGCGAGGAAGGAGGCATATGGTACTGGAGCCAGGGCTTCCGTGAGAATTGCCTCATCCAGGTTGTACAGCATCTTAAGCTGAGCCAACAAGACCTTCTGCCTCACACTGAGGTTGACCGTGCTGGAGAAGGCATCTGTCAGGGTGGGGAAAAGAATCAGTGCGAATCGCCGGACCTCTGCCTTGCAGCCTTCTAACAGCTGGATGCGCTTCTCGTCCGAAGTTCTGCGTCTCGATGATGAGGACGATCCAGTGTTCGCTTCTGGTGGAGCCATCTCGTTGAGACCGCCCTTGGTGGGATCAGCAGCTCCCGTGGGCAGCTTGGGCAAAAGTTCGCAGACAACATTAAGAGCCTCAAGGATCTGTTCCCGCGGTCGGTGAATGAGTGCTTGCATGATAAGCACGCTGTCAAGTTTCGAAGCGATGTCGTCTGTCCCATTAGGAGGAGATACACCCGTCAAAACCTGGTAGAGAGTCTCGACCACATTCATCTTCATTAGCTCCACAGACAGCCTAGGGCTTGCCCTCGCCGTTGACGCCAAAACTCGCAGGAATTGGGTGTGGATGTTCGGTGAGATCAGATTCGTGCTGCCAGGTAGCAGCAGCCGCAGAATCGAAGAAAGAAGGTCCTCTGTCACCAGAGCCTCCAGTTTGCTTGGGTTGTGGCGCCAGGTGTCAACGATACGAGAGACACAGATGGACGCCTGCTCCACCACGCGCTGGTCGCTGTTCTTCAGCACATCGCGAAGAATCTTCATGGCGTCCTTCACGACGTCGAAGTAGTCGTGCGGAAGGTTGCGGCAACAGTTTGCAGCGGTCGTCACAGCGGTTCGTTGCGTGCTCATTGCGAAGAAGTCTAGGTATTCGAGACAGGCCGCAAGACCACCCTCTTTGACGATCGCCGACGGGTACTCAACGGAAATCTTCTCCAAGGTGCTCAGAGCCTGTTCAGCCAGGTCGATAAACTGGATGTCCCTGAGCTTCTCGCAGAGAACTGGGACGGCGCCAGCGTACACAACATTCGTAACGCTGGAAGGAAGCGCCTCCATGAGGTTGGCGAGACAGCGGCAGGCCAGAAGCATGATTTCCGGGTTGGCCTCCGTGAAATCGTCCGGCTTCATCAACGCGACCAGTTCACGCACGAAGGAATCTGCCGAGAAATGCCCCTGCAGGTTATCCTCGTTCGACACCAGGAGGAGCTCAGAGAGCTCGTTCAGCGCGATGAGGTGCAGACTTGGGTCTTCCTTCTGTCGAAGGTTGGCTAGTATCTCCCTGAGGCGGGACCCCATGCCGGACATCATGCCTGTGAGGAGAGCAAGGCTGGAATGAAGGCCTCCCGGAGGCCCACCAAACCCTCCGAAGACGTCGTCGTCGTCATGCTCATCATAACGGTGGTCCTCATCGTCGTGTTCCTCGCTGTCTTCGTCGAAGTTATCCTCGTGCGCTGGGGGCGGAGGTGCGGCTGACGCTTTCTCGTTGTCGTCGGTGCCGGTCATGGGAGTGTCTTCATCGACGTTACTCGGCTTCTTCCGCGATCGCCGGTTCGAAGACGAGGACCCAGGAGCTGGTTCAGGAGGTTTTGTGTCAGCTGCTGCAGCCTTTGCTTTTGTTGGTGGCTGATGAGTCTCACCCTGTACATTCTTCTTGCTACGACTAGATTTTCGGCTCGACGAGGCAGACTGCGCGTTTTCCGAAGGGGGTATGGACGGGCCTGCGGCAGATCTAGGTGCAGTCAGCAGGCAGGATACAGAAGAGGGTATCTGGGAGGTTCCGTACTCTGGACTCGACATAGTCGGAGCTTGTTTTCCCTTCCTCTTCCTAAGAGAGTATGCGGGCTGTGAGGGGGCCACCGGGGCAGCAGCTGGCTGAGGGGGTTGTTGGTCGGGGACCTTTGTTCTCTTCGAACGCCTAGTGGAGGGAGTCTGTTCGGGGGCAACCTCTAAGTCGGCGGTGGCCTTACGCTTCCGGAGATCAGATCGTCGAGGCGCGGGGGCAGGAGGGGCGGGTTCGGTAGGGGAGCCAGCAGCAGAAGCGCCGGCAGATCGAGAGGAGTCTGCCTGCCTTGCTGCCTGGCGAGCTGACGAGCGAGTGGCAGGCCTATTAGACGAAGACATGAGTAAAGAGTTGACCAGGGACCATGGTTTGATGCAGATATCGAAACGTCAAGAACCCATTCAACGGCAGGCCAGGTTGCGAGGTGCAGTGAAGAGCTGCGGTGGATGAGTGGAGATGCGGTGGGAAGGGGGGTGACGGAGGGGGGTTGTGTAGGTGACAAGAAGTTGAACGTGATTGACACCGTCGAAAGCTCTGGGTCAAGCGCAAGGCTTGGACACGATTGACTGGGGCAGACAAGATTGCGTCTAACAAGAGTGATTTGCTGGTGTGGTGCGGTGTGTTGCGTTGCTGTTGTTGCGTCCAGTCCAAAGTGCCTGAGCCAGGAGGGTGCCGATGCGGGTGGAGGTTCGGCCCAGGTGCTTGCTTGTGCTGTGCTAAGCTGATGGCGTAAGGCCGGTTTGGTGGAGCTACCACATCTGGCACCCAAGGAAAGGTTGACGGCTTGTTTTGGGGGGCAGACAGCAGGCAAACCAGACCAGAGCAGTCTAGTCGCGCGACCGGTCAGGAAATGGAGGGTGTTTGCTTGGACGATCTGGAGAAGAGATGAGGAGGAGATGGAGGAGAGAGGTTCAGGATGTGAGATGTTGCCAAAAAGTTCCCCCGTCTCGAGAGCTGGCAGGCTGCAGAAACGGCAAAACCAGGCCCGCCAAAAAGGCGGGGAGGCAGGAGGGAGACGGATGAATGGCTAAGAGCAGGTACGGAGAGCTCTGGATTTGATTGCCGGCGACGCAGGGGAGGCGGGATGGGATGTTCGCTGCGAGAGGCAGGTGCTGCCCGAGTGAAATGTCAGAGTGTAAGAAGGAGCGAGCGACCAAGCACTTTTGGGAGCTCTGGGAATTCAGGACAGGAAGTGAGCAAGTCAGGAGGAAGTCAGGATGGATCCGGCCTAATACACGACACACAGTTGACATGTTACTGCTGCACTGGCACGGCTGGCCAGATGCCAAGTTATAACACTCGACATCCAGGCCGGATCTTGAAGGCAAGAAGCGGAAATGACAAGCAGCAGGTCGTTTAGCCGCCCGCATGTCCTGCATGTCCTGCCTCTGCCCGTCCTGCCTGCCCGCACGCCCGCCCACTTGAGAAGGCTGCCATATAACGTAGGAAGGTACTTCCCACGGGGTATTGTGGCATGGTATATGTGAGATGCCGATAAGGGACGGGATATGCACATGTACAGTGAGGGATGTGTGTGTCTGTGTGTGGGCGGGTGGCATGTGTGTAGGTGTGATCTGGGTATGTCTGTATGCACGTATCTCTCTTTCTCTGGGTCTGTATATATATACCTTGTTGTCTTTGAAGAGGCAGGGTAACGAGCCCGCGTGTTGATCGCGCCGGACGCTACGACGGGGGCGCCTGTTCTCGTCGTCGGTGTGGTCGCTGTCCTCGCTGTCGCCGTCGCCGGATGTGCGTTTGCTCTCGCCCTTGGGCTTGGGCTCAGGGTCAGGCTCGAGTTCGAGTTCGGCGGCGGGTTGTCGGGCGCGGCTGAGGCGGAGGCGGAGGCGGAGGCGGAGGCGGAGGCGGAGGCGGAGATGGGAGGGAACGAGGTCGAGGTCACGGTAGACGCCGAGGAGGTGGGTTCTGTACTTCTGGACGAGCGCGAGTTCCAGCTTGTCGTGCTTCGTTCTGCCATGGATTACGCCGCCATTGGGATTGGCGACAAGAGTTGACTAGTACAGTATTGTAACAATATGGTTTAATCGCTGGCGAGCGGGCCCTGGCAGGCCTTGTTCATCGATCCTGACGGGTTCTAGAAGGTCGCAGGCTGAGACCGTGACACAGTGTGGGCACGCGCGGTTTGATGGAGCCGGGTCGGGTCGGGAGTTCGCCGTTGGGTTGGGCGCCGTGTCGTGGTTGTGTTGGGCGATGATGGCCGTCGTGTCGTCGTAGGGTTCGTCGTCGTCTCGCAGAGCGGTGGTCCGGGATCCGGATGGTGGTGGTGGTGAATGGGGGCCAGGGGGGACTTATTAGCCTACCGGATAGACTAGATAGATAGACAGACAGGCAGAGAAACGGGTAAGCCAGATCACGGGAAGGGGGACAGAGGCTTGTCAAGTCATGTCAGGCAGGGTCTAGCGGATAATACTGCACAAGCACAGGCACAGGCACATACTGGCACAATGCACAAGCACACATAACCCAAATAACAAGTCCTCCGGGCACGAAGCGCAGGCGGGTGGCCCTGGTGGCCCAGCACATCATCGAGAGAGAGCCAGGCCAGCCAGGCCAGCCAGGCCAAACCAAGCCTCATGAATGGCCAGGCGACGCCTAAATCGCCCCAGAGCCCATGGGCCCGGCAGATCGTTTCGGCCTCCTCCACTCATCAGGCGAGTCATAGCCGGGGACGCTGTTGAGGTAATCAGCCCAGGTGGTTATGGACCCCTGATCCTACACCCCGTAGCATTCCATGGCTCCCGTCCCGCCCCATGGGAGGACTGGCTGACTGGGAGAGTGAAGCTTGTTGAGCGGCGAGCCTGAGAAGGCTTTGTCTCGAGTGAAGGCGGGACCGTTACTACTGGGATTCCTTTTTTTGGGTCAAATCTTTTCTCTCAGCGTGTGCGTGCCTGTTAGACTACCACAAGGACTTCTCTGCACTGTCTGCTGTGCTGGTTCCAGTCTTTCTCTCACACGCACCGCCACGTATCTATGACGATGACGGCATACAAGGTAGCAATGGTGGAGACCCAAGGACCCTCGCATTGTCGACAATTAATTGGTTGCGGGTGCAGGACCTCAGTTCAACGACAAATAAGTCGTCCCATCCCAATTTACGCTTCATTGCAATTGTGCAATGTCCCCTGAAAGGCTAGCTTACTATGTACAACATCTTGTTTAAGCATCTGCGAAGGTAAAATGCAGCCATTGTCGTTGCTCGGGCCGCAGTTCCGAGATCGGATCTGAGAGACCCATTTCTATGGTCTTAGTCCGCAATCTGCATATGCTATCACTCTGGGCTTCGCGATGGCCTCATTGCTCGCCAGGAGGGGTGATGGCCTCACCATATCCTCCTCTCGTATGTGAACCCATTAGCATCTCTCTGATTACCACATGCCTACCATGTCCCCCCAGTCAAAGCTCCATCTTGGACATGGGCCATGTGGCTCGGCTTCTGTCGGGTTTAGCATGACGCCCGCCTCGGATTGAGGGGGTTGAGCCGCGGGCACCTAACATGGCACTCAAGTGAATTGCCCTCCTCCATTGGAATGGGATTCTACCCCAGAATCTCTCGGACACTGAGGGAGAAAACCCCCATATTTCCTCCCATACTTGCCAGGTCTCAGCCCGGGCGCAATTGTTGCACCACCATGAGGATCCGAACCCCCAGTCTCGCTCCGGCCCTGCGTGGTGCTCGTCCCTCGCTGCCGCTCAACGGCAGCTTGGCCGCAGCCCTCAGCTCGTCGACGCGCCGCAGTGCTTCCTCGCTCTCCCAACGGCCAGACTCGAGTTACGTCCAGTTCCCGGGAGCAGTCAAGTCCGCCTTCACCACAACGCTCCAGTTCGAGCAGCCCTCGTCCCACGATGCCATGCCTACATACCGCGCCGTCGACCAGAGCGGCAACGTCGTCGACCCTTCTTTCAAGCCGGACCTTGAGGACGAGGAGGTGATCAAGCTGTACAAGGATATGCTGCTCGTTTCGATCATGGACATCATCATGTTTGATTCCCAGCGCCAGGGCCGCATCAGCTTTTATATGGTCTCAGCTGGCGAGGAGGCCGTCTGCGTGGGGTCAGCATCGGCCTTGACCAAGGAGGATGTCATATTCTGCCAGTACAGAGAGCAAGGAGTCTTTGCGCAGAGGGGATTCACGCCCAAGGACTTCATGAACCAGCTGTTTGCCAACAAGATGGACCCTGGAAAGGGCCGCAACATGCCGGTCCATTACGGCAGCAAGGAGCTGAACATTGTATGTGCTGTCTTCGCCAGTCGTTCTTGTACTCCCACTACCTCTACTCCAGCCAATGCAATACCAGGCCAGGGCTAACATGATGTTGTTGCGCAGCACACCATTTCGTCGCCCCTTGGAACACAGATCCCCCATGCATCAGGTGCCGCGTACGCCTTGAAGATGCAGCGACTCCAGAACCCTTCCATCCCACCACGCGTAGTCGCAGTCTACTTTGGCGAGGGCGCTGCCTCTGAGGGCGACTTTCACGCGGCTCTCAACATCGCCGCAACGCGATCCTGTCCCGTGGTCTTCATCTGCCGAAACAATGGCTACTCGATTTCCACGCCTGTGTTGGAACAGTATCGCGGGGACGGCATCGCCAGTCGAGGAGTAGGCTACGGTATCGAGACGATCCGAGTTGACGGAAATGATATCTGGGCCATCCGGGAGGCCACCAAGAGGGCAAGGGAGATGGCCTTGCAAGATGGCGGCAAGCCTGTTCTCATCGAAGCGTTGACGTACAGAGTAGGCCACCACAGTACATCAGACGACTCGTTTGCCTACAGGGCACGTGTGGAGGTCGAGGACTGGAAGAGGAGGGACAACCCAATTTCCAGGTTGCGGAAGTGGATGGAGGCCAAGGGCATTTGGGACGAGCAGAAGGAGAAGGAGGCGCGGGATACGACGAGGAGGGAATTGCTCAAGGCGTTCCAGGAGGCAGAGAAGGAGAAGAAACCGCCGATCCGGGCAATGTTTGAGGACGTTTATGAAGAGCTTACGCCAGATCTGAAGAAGCAGATGAGCGAGCTAAAGGAGCACCTCGACAAGTACCCGGACGAATACGATGTGGGAGAATTTGAGGGCGGCAAGGACACTTTAAAATAATAGAGCAGTAACAGAATAAATCTTTGCAAGTAGATTGTTTAATTGGGTGCATTAATGACGTGACCTGTGCTTTGGGTACATAGGAATCCAAGTTGGTGTGCGACTGTTTGGTGACTTCCACTGCCCGGACAACACACAATCAACCCCCGTCTCTGGAAATCATCGTCCACCTACAGCTGTCAACACACGGAAACAACACGCCTTATCCAGCAATACAACTCGCAACACAGTATTCCGAAGCAAACTCTATCACGAGATTCTCCCAGACGGTGTCAAGAATGCCTGACGACAACTTGGCCATCGTTCTCATTCTCTGCCTGGTCTTTCTGGTGATCGGCGTTGGCGCATACTACGGGCGCAAGTGGATCAAGTCCTTCACCATTGCTATGGTCCAGGCCAAGCAGGCTGAACGCGGCAGCGAGGTCTAAGGTACGTAGAGTACTCTGCGCCAGATGAGGCCTCTCTCATCACGCTGGCTCACGAAGCCCATGAAACATAAACACATGCGGTCGGTGCCGATTCGGCGTGGAGCTCCCAAGAACGCCAGGCGATGACGTGCATGAGCAGCCCCACCGCTAGCAAGGCTGAGCTCGGCAAGCGTTCCGAGCGGACGAGGAGCTGGCACAGCCACTGTCGACCCCCGAAAATCTTCCTCAGCCTTGGACCTTGGCTAACCTTTCTCTTGGATGAACCTCACAGACCTGCATGCCCCCAATTCCCTCCGAAGGCAGCCAAAACCCACATCACGATGGCTGCTCCAAGACCCGTCCTGGGTCTCGGTGCTAATACTGTACGATCATGTCTGCGAAATTTGCGTTCCGGCCCTGCCATAATATCAACATCATCACGACCTTTCTCTGCGACTACTTCCGCCCGGGATGCGGCCCCGACTGATACCTCCAATCGCCCGACCCATTTTGGGTTCGAGACGGTCACCGAGGCAGAGAAGAGGAAGCGCGTTGCCGATGTGTTCAGCAACGTCGCGGAAACATACGACCGCATGAACGACCTGATGTCGTTCGGCTGGCATCGCGTTTGGAAGTTCGTCTATCCCCTCCCAGAGAGTGACTACTCCGCGCCGTGGAGAGCTCTTTGCGCTTTACGGTTGCAGACGAAACCCACTAACACGCGCCTCTCAACAGAGATCACTACGTCTCCTCTCTCAACCCAGGCTTCTCCTCCGATCCATCCCACCCCCCAGCCCAACACATCCTCGACATAGCCGGCGGCACAGGCGACATCGCCTTCCGGCACCTGAACCACGCGCACGTGGTGAACCGCAACCCCAACGTCCGCGTGACCATCTCAGACATCAACCCAGACATGCTAGCAGTCGGCAAGCAGCGGTCGCAGGCCCTCCCCGCGGGGCAACAGGCCGCCCTGTCCTTCCTCGAGGCCAACGCCGAGGACCTGCGCTCCGCGGGCGTCCCGGACTCGAGCGTCGACCTGTACACGGTGGCCTTTGGCATCCGCAACTTCAGCAACATCCCCGCGGCGCTGCGCGAGGCGCACCGCGTGCTCAAGCCGGGCGGCGTCCTCGCCGTGCTCGAGTTCAGCAAGGCGGACCGATGGACCCCGCTCTTCTCGGCCGCCTACCGCCGCTGGAGCTTCGGCGCCATCCCGCTCATCGGCCAGCTCGTCGCGGGGAACAGGGACTCGTACCAGTACCTCGTCGAGAGCATCGAGCGCTTCCCCTCCCAGGACGAGTTCCGCGACCTCATTCTCGACGCGGGATTCGTCGTCGGCGGCGAGGGCTATGAGAACCTCACGGGTGGCGTGGCTGCTATACACCGGGGCATGAAGCCGAAGGACTGATTCAGCCCCATTGAGAAGAATTCATGTGTCCGCCGGTGCTTTGTGCTTCCAGGCTGGCTCGTTCTTGTCTGGGTTGTCTGGTGCCCGTTGAAGCAACATAGGCTACCATCCAGTTCTATGGTCTGTACATTACGTTTATGATGGACGAGGGATTGCATTGCGAGGAAAATATTCTTGCGGAGCGCATCGTACAATAGATGAAAATACTGGAAAACACGCCACTCGCCACCAGGGTATCACCAATAGTGGGAGTATAATACAGACAATAAACAGGTCCTGTCTGTATTGTAGAAAACGGAAAGAAATGGCACCGGAGAGGACATAAATCCCAGCTGTTGGTTGCGAAGGAATTCTTCTTAAAGCGCACGTGTCCCTCAGGCCTCAACACGCCGTCCGGTGCTTGGCCTGCTATAAGCGGCAGGACCGTCGAGATGGCAGGCGACCAGCAGACACAGTACCTCGCCCTACCTCTTTGATAAGCCCCCGCAATACTTTTGGCGTATCTGATCCTAGGGGTGCCAGTGAATATTGTAAATGGTATCGAAAGGTCATCACTTTTGTGGATCGAGGAGGTTGATGCGAAGAAAGTCCCCGACCCGACAAGAAGCGCAGCACATCGATGTGGCACCACACACCTTTGAGAAGACGCGAGAAGACTGGAATAACGCACGTATATATAAATACTCGATGCCTCCATGCCTATCTTCACCGACCTTTCCAATCCGTAAGTGCCTCCTCCACCTATGCTGATAACCTGTTGAGTCCATCTGACAACATGTGAGGCAGAGAAGAGCCCCCAAGAACAGTCCACACGCGCGAGCGAGCGCGAGAAAACCATCACAAGATGGAACAAATCGAAGTTCGAATCGAGCAGAGAAACCTTTCAGAACTCCCCAAAATTGCCTTCTTCCCTCCTGTCCACGTCCTTTCCTCCTTCCATTCCAATCCTTTGCCGACCACCAACCAGAATTATCCCCTTCTATGAGCCCCCAGACTTTGACGAATACATAGGGTATGTATGGATGCATGTTACAGTAAAGTAGGGGAAGAAGAAAGGCGATAGGAAGACCAGACTTATCAAGATACAACCAAAGAAGACAACAGGCCGACACACAGAATGAATCCAAATAGAGTAAACATATGCACAGCAGAAAGGAGGAAGAAAATTAGAAAATTGTGCTTTTCTCTTTCCTGTGTCTGTTTAACTCTTTTTTCTCTCACTCACTCTCTTTGTGAAACCGGTCGAAGGTCAACCTAAACCTAACCTATGGAACGGGATCTGCAGACAGCCATGTGGCGTGGTGTTGTGTCAAAAATGGTTTTTCTTCTTCAAGTCCAAGGCCGCAAATAATGTGACAGTGTGGTAGCAAGGTAGTAAGGCCGAAGGTTCGCAAAAGAAAATTAGTCCTTTGGCCGTTCCGTCCATCCAGTAGAAGCAGCCAGCCCGATGGGCCCCCCCATCTGGGCTCCGAGCTCCCATGCAACGCCTTAGCGCAGCCGTTGTCTCTTCTTAGCTTGAGACTCCGTTCATTTGGAGAAGTCCTACGACTCAGCAGGTGTAGCCGCAGCAGGCGCGGGCGAACCGTTTCCGCCGCCTTCACCCTTCAGAACGCCCCTTCCTCTGCCACCACGGCCGCCTCGGTCTCCCCGTCCACCACGACCACCGCGTCCACCACGGCGTCCGGGTCCACCTTCGCTATCAGAGGCTGTACCGCCGGCGCCGCTGCTCTGGTATCCGCTCCGAGGCCCGCCCGTGCTAGAGGCGCCACGGCTGCTGCCCCAGGTGCCTGCGCCCCGGTTCGTGAAGTTTCGGCCTCCACCGGTCTCGCGTCGCTCGAAAATCTTGATGAGAGGCTTCGATCGGTCCTCCTGCGACCGCGTCTTGAACTCGTCAGCCAGTCGCTCCAGAGCTCCGTCCCGGTCCTCGTTTGTCTTGAACTGGACGACCCTGTTCATCTGACCCCACTTAGTGATCTCGGAGATCTTGGGCTGATCTTCCTCAGCGAACAGCTTCCGCAGCTCCTCGTCTGACGTGGCGTTCATAACAAACAGTCCGATAATCTCGTCCCTCTTTGGTGCAGAGGATGGCGCGGACTCGGGAGCGTGGCCGTTTGCACCTGCAGGCTTCTCGTTCTCCTTGTTATGTGCCTGTTCAGGTGCAGGTGTCGCAGGTTTCGCTTGGGCTGGAACAGGTGAAGGCTTCGCTTGAGGTTGAGAGGGCTGTCTCTGAGGCGCAGGAGCTGGCGCTTGCGCGGCGGGCGCCAAAGGTGGTGCAGCGCCGACGGCAGACGGGGCAGCAGCGGGAACAGCAGGTTGTTGCTTTGCTCCACGGTGACTAAAGTTGAAGCCTTGAGCCTTCATCTCTGTTCCAATGCGGCCGTCGTGCACCTCTAGCACAAGCCAACCAAAGGCAGCATCTGCGAGATTGAAGTTCCACATGTTCTTGAATGCGCTCTCGTCGACCTGGCCCAGAGTGGCAGGACCTCCGGCGTTGCCAAAGGGGTTCCCACCCGCGGCCTGGGTGGGCATCTTCTCGACCACACCGAGCGCGTTCTTGAGGAGGTTCTGTTGCGCCTCGTTGGCCTGAATGGCAGGTTCGACCTCGTTCTTGACAGTCTCCCAGACATCGTTGAAGGAGGCCTTGCTAGCTGCCAGCTTTCCGCGATAGTGATCCAGGGTGGGGTTGACGCTGAATTCGTTGTACGAACTGCCATACCGAAAGTGCAAACCAGCAGATATGGAGAAATCTGCCTTCAAGGTCACCGACAACTGGTTCAGAATGCCCTCGCGTGCGGGCGAAGCGTGCGTGACGAAGATGCGGGTCTCGGTAGGATCGTATACTCGGTTAGCCGTGTCGACCAGCTCGCCCATCTGCAGCAGCGTGGTCCACATAGTACCCTGACCGCCTGCGATAGTCGTCCTTCCCTCTCCGTTATCGAACAGCTTGTGCATGACAACAGCTCCGCCAAGGCCGAGCAGCCGCAGCTTGACTCCGCCGACCTCAAGCAGCATGGACTGGGCCTCGTCGATGATGTGTAGGTTCTTGACTTTGTACTCCCGAGATCGGAATTTCTCCAAGACCCGAACATCCTCACAGGCGCCCCAGACGGTATAGACGGGGATCTCCAGCTCGAAAGTCGGGTTGCCTCCAGTCTGCGGCGTGATGAAGAGGGGGAGCTCAGAGAGCGGCAGCTCGTTCGCAGGGAATCTTGCTTTCACGGAGCCTGGGCCGCCCTGGGCGATAGCCTTCTTCACGGGTTCGGAGATGAGAGGGGAGTATTGGGCAACATGCTTGAGAGTCCTGTTGAACACCGATATTAGCAAACTGCCATGCGCCAATCCAATATGCGGCCCTCAGATACGGCACACTCACTTCTCAGCAATACGCTCCAACGAAGAATCATCGTAGAAACCGAAATCGCCAGTGTGGATGATATAGTCGGCGCCCGCTTTCTTCGCGAGATCGTTCAGAGATCGCAGGTTACCTGTCGAGATTTCGGGTCAGCATGCATGCGATAAGCCGGGGGGTGCGGATACGGGTCCGCAGACTTACCTCGAACATCGGCGACACAGAGAACTCGGATGGGGCCAGTCTGGAGGACGCGGCCCTGGTTTGGCAGGAGTGGGGTGGCACCGGGAGCTGGCATAGCTTGGGGGGCACCAGCAGGGGCACCGTTCGCGAGGCCGTAGCCACCGGGGTTATTGTAGGGGTGGCGGGGAGGTTGCTGGACAGGTTGTGAGCTGCTGGCCGAGGCAAGAGGCTTTCGCCATGCTCCAGGAGGGATAGCTGGGGCTGCGGCCGGAGGCATCTTGACCTGGGAACACAAGAGGACAGGGAGGGCAAAGCAAGAGGCAGGGGGCAGAAGAAGGCAGAGACAGAGTCAAGCAAGCTGAAGATGAAGGTGGATTGGATTGCAGGGACACAGAGGGAAGATATATGTGTGTGTGAGGACGGACAGGGTCCAAAAATCAGAGCATGCGCAAGAAGCAATGTAGACGAGACGAGGGTGGATGGGGCAGGTATGCTGTGAATGTATGAAAGATATGGGTGTCGTCTGCAGAAGGGTCGCGAAAAGCAAACAGATCAGAAGTGCAGTTGCAGGGGCGAGCTCACATTGGCCATTCTAATGTGACTGGTAGACGGCGGGGAGGAAGAACGGGATGGGGGCTTGAGGACGTGGATCGTGGGTTGTGCTGGACGTATCTGAGGACGATGCAGACACAGGCAGAGGTGGCCGTCGTTGTCGAGCTTGTACCGTATGCCGTGGACCGTGGACCGTGGCGTGGGGACCTTTTGGACGTGCGGTGCGGTGCGGTGCTGAGCAGTGTGCGGTGCGTGCCGGCAGAGGGCGTTGGGTCGGTGCTGAGCTTTTGGTGTGCAGTGCAGTGCAGTTCAGTGCAGTGCTGAGCTGTGGTGTCGACGACCGTGGGTCCAGATGTCGCGACGAAAGCGTGCTGCTGCTTTGCTGGGGAGGAGGAAAAAGTGTGGGACCGGGTGGGCAGCAGGGAAGCTGAGGCTGAGGCTCGAAGGCAGTCGGTCGGGAGGGCTGTTGTTCTGATGCTTATCGACGATATTTCTGTCAATCGACAGAAGCGGCGGTCGATAGTAGCTCAACAAGGAGGGTGAAGTGGACTACAAGGGGGTATCAAAAGAAAATGTCAGAAGATGGGGGTTTGATACAAATCTGCGCGACAACGGGTGCGGCAGCGAGGGTCAAACTGGCGAGGTGAGGTTTTGATTTCTGTCGCCTTTGCCTGCATGGACTGGACCAGTAGATACACGCAGCACAGGCAAGGCAGCCTAGGCCCAGTGTCGTGTCCCCAGGTCGCGACGGCCAGTCACGGTCACCATCCAGCGTTGCTTGGCCGTATCGTGCCGCATGCACTTCTCTGTGGTGCTGCTGTTAGTGCCACTCCCGGCCCACTGGAGCTCCTCCTGCGCCCTGCTCCATGCTCCTTCCTCCCAAGCCTTCCTGGCCTGCCAGCGAAGCAACAACGCTCCTTGCCTGTTGCGGCCTAGCGTATGCCGGCTGTCCACGACCAAGGGGGTGGGGGAGGTACTTTGGTACTTCAAGATTTACAAGACTGCCAGACTGCCAGAATACGCTATGAGTGAGACACGAGACAATCGAGCCTCGAGAAATTACACATTATATATCCAACATGTCACATACATCACCAATCAATGAAGTAATCCAGCCCATCCGTCAGCGCCACCGCGCCCACAGAAGCGTGGTCACTCCCCTCGTAGGCCTTGAGCTCCGCATCCCTCAGCCTCGAGCTCGAGCCCATCTTCTGCATCAGCTCCTCGCACTCCTCCCCCATGTGCAGCAACCCGAAGCTCCTGAGCAGCTCGACCCGCGCCTCAAACTCCTCCTGCGTCTCCGTCCGCCGCCTCACAGCCTCCTGCTCCAGGCTCCCGTACGCGAGCCTGAACGCGGGAGACGCAGCCGGCAGCGGCGCCTCGTCGAGCCACCCGGTGTGGTTGAGAATGTAATGCTCGTTCCAGTACAGGGCTGGGCTCGCCGCCAGGAACGTGTCCACCAGGTCCGGCCGCCGCAGCAGCGCGTACACGACAAACAGTCCCCCGAACGAGTGCCCGTATAGCGCCTCGCGCCCAAACTCGACCCCGCCGGACGACCCGGAGGAGGGGAACGCCTGCTCCCGCACGAACGGCCGCACCGTGCCCTCGATGAAGGCGATGAAGTCGTCGGCGCCCTCGCGCACCCCGGGCACTGCCGGCGGGTCCTCGCCGGGGGTCACCGGCTGGAAGTCGATGCTGCGCTGGGCACCGTAGGCGCTGTCCGTCACCGGGTAGCCAATGCTCACCACGACGTAGTCCGGCTGGCCCGTCTCCACCGCGTCACGCCGCCTCCAGGCCTCTGTTGCAGTCATCCCCAGGGCGTTGCCGTCCAGGACATAGCTGTTGATTCCGTGGTGAGCGACTATGCAAGGGGAGTCTAGTCTCCCACTGAGATGTCACACGTACATGGTGAGCGCTGTTTTATTTTCCACCTCGCGCGACGCAGGCCAGTCCAGGGGCCATGAGAGCGAGATCTGGTACTCCAGGTCCGACCCGTTCGTGACGTTCCAGTAGGCAACGTTGGGCAGCACCGCCTGGGGGAATGCGTCGACGATAGGCGTGAACGTCCACGAGCTGTTGGTGAGCGCCATCGTGCTGCGTTGCGAAGCTTGAGGCAGGCCTTAGGCTGTTGTCTTCTTACGGGGAGAGTGAGAGGCCCAATGAGCACGGGATGTCTTCTACCAGTATAAGCTGGGCTGTCTTGTCGTAATTAATGTGCTTATGTAGTCCTGCCTCGACCCCGGACATATCCACCACCCCTTTCGCACACATTAGACAGCTCGGCTGCATGTTACCCATCGCTTGGGCTCTCACCGCGGTTGCCTAGAGCCTACTTGCCCAGACAACATGGAGAGACTGAGGGCGGCGCCCCATAAGCAGCAGGAACAGTTCCAGGCCAGCCGGTATTACAACCCCAATGCGGTCCACTTGCCCAGGTTCTATCTCCTCGCTGGATCCAGGCAACTACTAGTGTATACCACAAAATCAAGCATTCAGCTGCAGTCCTGCCAGCACCAGGTGACGAGAGGCAAGCCTTTCCCACAAGGGGAAATATATCCCCGAGCGTTCCTGTCCGAGCCAATCACTGCCGCCCTGCAAGCCAGGGCTGCTTGGTCCAGTAAGTCCGCGAAGGATCGTGGCTGGCCGGGATTATCCAAATTCGCGCCAAGGCTTAAGAACCGGACTGGGAACGTGAAGCGTACTGGGGGTTTGGGTTAGGTCTTGTATGACGCGACATTCCCTCTTAGCTGGGATGCAGCAGCACGGGGGCTACCCGCTGTGAGGATAGAGCTGCACTTGATATACCGTACAATTATCCCCCGCGCCTGTGCCACCCGCGCGCAAAGTAATATCAACAGCCTCAGTGCTTCAGATAAGCTATCTCGTTTTCTTCTCCTGGGTCAAAAGGGAAACAGGCGCACTCGACCCCCTTCTCCTTGGCCCGAGAGATTATGCTGGCCAACGATGCTGCTCGTTGTGGAATCCAGGAAGCCACATATAGGGCCCGAACCATGCTCAGATGCATCCGTTTTCCCTCTGGCTTCACTCGTCCCGTAATCATGAACTTCTTGATTCGACTATTCCAGCTGTCGCAAGGCCCGCATTTACGCATGTATATGATACGTTATACAAATCTGAAGACCAAAAGAATCAAGGAACATCTAGGAATTGATAATGAAGAAACGCGGCCCCCCAGTTTCCCTCCCAGCAGCCAGGCCAGTCACACGTATCCCATAAACTCCATGCTCATATGCAGATATTATTTTTTTTTATATGGCAATATTTGCTTGCGTGCCGGCATCTCCCCATTGATCGAAAGCGCACATCATATCCGCTTTGTACATGTTGGGGCAGCACGTGAGATGTTTTTCTTTCCAGAAGTACAGTCCCAGCCAGGTCACCACATATCGTTGTCGTCCTGGCGCCGCTGTGGATCGTGCCCGTCGTAGTACTGCTGTTGCTGCTGCCCGTAAGCATCGTGCCCGTATCCATAGCCGCCATTCTGGCCCTGGCCGTCGTAGCCCTGGCCCCGACCTTGCTCGTAGTCGTACGGCTCCTGATTTTCATCGACGTATTCGTTCTCCGAGTCACCATACGAGTTGGAAGACTGTGCAGCGTGTTAGCAGGTGGTATTTCCAGTTCAAATGAAACGCTCGGGTGGGTTCTAGGTGCCTACCCGATGGTACTCAAAGTTGTACTGGTCGATGCTGTTCTGGGCCGACTGCTGGGACATTTGCTGCTCCTGATACGCTTGCTGCTGGGCTTCCTGCTCCTTGCGACGCCTCTCCTCTTCCATACGTTTTTGCTGCGGTGACGCAGGCACTTGGATCTGAGGGTGCATGGCTTGGATCTTGGCCAGATAAGAATACATGAAGTTGCTGAGCAGCACCTGGGACAGCAAGTTCCGCTTGGGATTAGCAAGTTTGATGTGTGCCATACGGTAGATGGCTCGCTCTTCGAGTATAGGAAATCGTGTGTAGGGGTAATCGACGTCGGGCTTCAGCACTCTTGGTGGTGGTTCGGGTGAAAGCGCTCGCTGCTGGTGCTTTTTGCTCGGAGTGTCCTTGTCTGACTTCTTCTTGCCTCCAAAGATGGATCCAAAGAACCCATCCTTGTCCTTCCTCCCGTCAGAGGACTTGCGGCTGCTTTCCTTCTTGCGCTCCTCCTGCAATTTGTTATCAATTGTGTCGCGGTCTAGGAGCAAGCTCTCCCGGCCTTTGGTGACTACATTTTCAATGGAACTTTGGAGGACATCCAGCCTGGCGTTCTCGTGTGGCTTCTCGGCTGCTGCTTTGGCCTTGGACTTCTTTGCCTGCTCTTCGCGTTCCTTTTCCTTTTCCTTCTTCTGCTTATCCTCACTCTTGAACCACTTCCAGCCCTTACTTGATTTGGTCGACTCGCTCTCGCTATCCTTATTCCTCTTCTTTTCAGAGTCGGTAAAGGTCGGTATAAATGTAAGGTTGTCAGTGCGCGTGCCACTGGGTCCGGGGATCGCAGCGGGGTGGCCCGTTATGTCGTTCATCGTCTGGGTCGGCCCGGGAACGTTGTCAAGAGAAACAGGGGTCACGCCCTGCCGGCCAGGTGGTGCTTGTCTGTTGGCTCGACTCGTCTGCTGCTCTGCAACTCTATCTTGCGGGTGCTGCTGCTGTGGTGAAGGCGGCTGGTCCTGAGAGATTTGGATATTGTTCTTCTGCGAAGAGGACCTTTCAGGGAATTGGCTTGACGGTTCTGGGTGCTCTGCCGGCGGCGGGGTCTCGACAATCTCTGGCACATCTGACTGCTCGGAAAAGCTTCTGCCGTGAGACTGATATGAATCATCGTCGAAGGGTTGCTCCGTCGGGGGTTCGATCGGCGACGCTGCCTCTCTTGTGAAGCCTTGCTGTCGCTTAACAGACCTCTGCGGTCTTGAGAAGTTCTCGGTCCTTGGTGGCTCGGATTGTACCCGTGAAAGGCCATGGCCGGGGGGCGCGTCGGCCTTGGGCATCGGCGGAAGAGGCTCGTCCTGGCTGTCTGCCGGTCTGTGGGCTATGCGTTTTGAAAAGGGGGCACGGTCATTGCGCATGCTGCCGCTCTTCCGATATTGTGTGCGGGTCGAACGTCGGAGTCCCATCCCAGGTGCAACTGGCAAGATGGGCATGTCACCGGGTCCTGTGTTCTCGGACGCCTCCTGTGCCAGTTTCTGCACAGCTGCCGCGGGATCACTGACCAGCTCGTCCAGGCTCAGCTCCGGCGTGGCGTAGCCCTCGACTGATCTCTGCCGTACTAGCCTCTCAGACCCGTCCACATAGCCCTCGCCTCCACGACCACCAGAGTTGTCTATCTGCCTGGACAGCTTGGATTTGGTCCGCCTCAAGCTCGACGAATTGCTGCGCTGCATGCCGTCCCCCGACGCCAAGACGGACTCCCCAGATCTCCTTTTCATGGAGTTGACCCTCCTCTCAAGGAAGTTCTTGAACTGATCTGGCGCCAGCTCCGGGTGCACGTTGGCCGGAACCCAGAGCAGCCTTGACGGGTCGGCCTCGTCATCGTCGCCGGTTGGCGCTATGGCAGGGATGGGAACTATGCCCTGGAATGGCATGAGGTCGGGGTCACTCGAGTGTCCGACGTCCATAGACATGCGGCGCAAGGCCTGCAGGTTGCTGAGCTCCTGGGCGATGTCGTTTGGGTTATCGATGTTGGTCATGGGCATGGAGGACTCGGCTGCCTGCATATCCCGCAAGGACGGCGTAGGGGACATGGGGGACATGGTACCGCCGGGGGACGGAGGGCCGTTCTCGTGCGGTGGACTTCGCTGGACCGGCATCGTAAGCTGGGACAGGGTCGGAGCGGGGCTGCCATCATGAGAGCCCACTTGCGTGTTGTCCGAAATGGACCGTTGGAGCGGCTGCCTCGAGTCCTGAGCGCCGTCCATGGTCTTGGCGGCACCCGGCAGGTGCTCGTCTCCATATGAGAGAAAGCTCAAGGGGCGACTGTTGCGGTGGTCCCGTGTCTCGACGTCGGACTCATCGTCGGAGCCGTAGAGTGTGCCTATTGCCTCGGTGACATGGTGGCTCGGGTCAGATATCGAAAGGGTGTTGGCATGGCCACGTCGTGCTGCAAAGCTGGCGCCAACTTCGCGGGGCCTAGATGAGGTCTGCGAAGAACATGTGTCAGTCAGCTTGTTCCCGGGGGTAGGAAATGCAGACGTCTCGTCCATGCAGGCAGGGGCTGGGTAAACTGCCGGATCTGTCATCTGAGGCGGGACTTTTTGGGCAGTCTGGTGAGGCAACATGGCATTCCTCGATGCGGGCAGATGCCGTATTCGAGGCTTGGGGGGAGGGGAGGATACGCACCATCATCTGGGGTCGAGGATAGGCCTCGATCAGGCCCGTCCGTTAGGCAGCAGATCCCAAAACCAAAGTGGTGCTACTGTGGTTGTTATGTGGTGTGGTTCGGGGGTTGGGCAGTCTGGGGGTCTCTGGGTTGAGGGAGGGCGTGTCGCGGAGGACTTGTGAGGGTTGCTGGGGTGGCGACTTCTCAAACAGGAAGGCGGACGTGTCGGTCAGAGTTGTCGAGGTCGAGGTCGAGGTCGGGGTCGAGTCCGAGGTCAAGTTCAAGGTCGAGGGCGAGGGCGAGGGCGAGGGCGAGGGCGAAGGTGAGCCAGCCGGCACGAGCACAGGCAGCACGAGCAGCACGAACAGGGCAGAGCAGGACAGTGCAGGGCAGAGTAGTGCAGCAGCGGCGTGTGATTGAAGCGACGGTATAGGGTACGATTCAGGAGAAGAACAATTGAGTGGACCTGACCGGGCTGTCGGCGTGTCTCGTCGCATCGGATTCGGGCTCTAGTGGAGGGGCGTAATGGTCGATTTAAGCGGTAGGGCCTTGGGCTCTTCCGGGCTTGGGTTTGGGTGGTCTGGGAAGTAGAGTGGACCAGGGGCCTGTCGTCTTTCACCACCACCAGTTCGGTTCGGCCTCTCGAGCCAGCAGAACAAGGCGAGAGAGAAAGAGGGGCCGTCTTGTGCGTCCTGCTGCCGAGTTTGATGGTATGCCTGACGGTGATGCTGCTGATGCTACCGATGTTGGTGTTGGTTCTGATGCGCTGTGTATACGAGTGGGAAAAAGTGAAAGACCCTGGTAGAGGGGCGGCGTCGTGGTCAAATCGGCGGGTGTTGTTGTTACGGGCGTGACTTTGTGTTGTGGGTTTGCATCTCGGCCCCATTTGATCTGGAAGCCTTGCTCTTGTTCCAAAATCCGTCTTTCTTCGGCCCTGAAAGGGGGCATGGGGTTGGTAGGGGCACCACCCACCACCCGCTGTAGGGGGACTACCTCCCAGAAGGGACGGCGCTTCTGGGCCCCCAGCAGGCGGAACTAAGTACCCAGGTACCCCCCTGGACGTCCCATCTCTCCAGTGGCCCAAAAACGGCTCTGCCGTCCCCAAAAAAGGCGCCAGAAACGGTGCGCTTTGCAACTGACGAGGTAACGTTGGGCCGGCTGCATTAGCGCCCTTGGAACCGTCACTCGCACCGCCTTAACGCCGTTCCAATCCATGATGAGCGCTTCTGATTGATTCTTTCCAACCTGGAGAACCCCTCCCTCCTTTGTGCCGGCGGCAGCCACCTGCAGAGTGAGGGAAGGGAGGCCCAATACGGGGAGAGTTGCGGTGCGTGAGTGTGGGATCGAGAGAGAGAAAAAGAGAGAGAGATAAGAGGGTGATGAGGCGGGCCACTTTGCTTGATTCGCTTGACTGCCCAACGCGCACATACAGCAGCACTCAGATCATCAATCGGCTTGGTTCACGGCCATGATCCGCCAATGTATTGCAATGCGCACAGTCGCGACAACTCTCTCTGCGCAGCATCTATGCATTTGCACGCTATGTCATCACAGGCAACTTGAGCCTCTGGGCCTAAATTAACCCTGGCTGCGCCAAGATTAAATCGGCCCCATCCTCCAAATTCAAACATCAAAGCGGCCTGGGACCAGCCATTCGGCTCGGCGTGGCTGTGCCTTTGTATTTAAGTGACGTATTGGTTCAGGACCACTTCACTTACACATGACCCTTTGTCTTGTCACGCGAGGCCTCAAAAGTGGAAGACCACTCCTTGGTTTCTACCGAGTTGGTTCGTCAAAGTATAGCCAAGCAAGGGTTCAATGATACTCCCAAGCGCTTTACGCAATTCACTTGCGAACACATTCTCTTACGAGCATTCTTTGCCTCCAGGCTAGCGATTCTTCTTTAGACTTACCACCTACTGCGCAGCGTGTGCCTCCCAACGGCGTATTGAAGAGAAAACATCCGGCAAGCACCATTCCTCCATACGGCTTGCAGTATGGATACTGGTCAAGGACCTCACAATATTTTGTTCTGGTTTCTGATTTGTGACTATGCCAAGTGAACAAAATCGTAAATGGTCGTTAGAAGTTGCAGTTTTCTTCTTGGAATTTGAGTCGGGTCACTGCACCTGGGCCGGCGCCCCCGACCAAGCACACCTTGCAGGTGCCCACCGTATCTATGGCCCTCCACGAATGTCACACATGAGCAACACTTCCTCTTGTCTCATCATTCCACGACCTATCCTCGTCTGTCCTACACTCCCTCCCCATTGCGGCTCTGCTCTGGGTGCCACGACATGAGCTACCAGATGCGCATGCCCGGCATCTACAAGGACACCCAACTGCATATCTTTTTGTGGCCTTTTCCGAACTGAGACCTAGCATGCATACTCAATGCCGGGTTCGAGGCTTTCGTGGAATCTCAATTCGGCTGCCAACCGGAATATTGCACATATTCATGGTTTCCATATACTGTATACTTGTATGCCTGCCAGAGCCGAAGGCAACACCTTTGGGGTGAGGTGCTTGAGCTTAGGAGACTTCCGAGTCTAGACTCTGACCGTTGATTGCAAACAATATTGCCTAGTATGGTCACACACTTTTGATATGAGTTCGGATATTCGCAGAGCAAAAAAGTATGGCGCAAAGTACTAACCTCCTCTTATATCACCAACCACCCATCACCCACATACCAACTCCCACAACACCTACTCCTATAACACTTACTCCCATAAGACCCATACCGCTCACTCCCATACTACCCAACTCTCATACTAACTGACTCTTATTAATCAACCACTACACAAGTCAGCAATAACAATAATAGCTTCCGTCTTTTGCTCTGCAAATATCTGAACTCTTTGATACTCTTAGGTTATAATTTCTAGACGAGTGAAACAGCCTTACCGGCTAGTCATGTATGAATAACCTTGAGTAGCTGTGCACGGTCGGACTAGGCTTGTAGCGAATGTTGGTCAATCAGCCTTGTGAATTAGACTACCTAAGCTTTTTGTTCACGGTTTCCACGGGAGCACTATAAATATTTGGATCGGGCTAAAATGAAAGTGAGTTGAGTAGTTCTATTACGGCTTTACGACAATTTGGTGCTGAGCGCACTGGACCAACCGTGCTGAACCCGGTTTGCTACCGATGGCGCCAATTAGAACTAACATCTTGTCTATTTACACCGTACTTGCTCAAGCCTCAAGACATACGGGATCTTTGAGTCCGACGTGAAAGATCACAAATCCATTGCTTAAGACATCAAGGTGCGTCAAAGGCTTAGCAACCCTGCATACAAATGCCATTGCACATGTTGGGAATATATTAACTTCCGGAGCGCCAGCTCCAACTTGGTGCTATTCTTTTTTTTTTTAAAGGTCTCTCGCTTGTCAGTGAAAGTCAAATGTCTTCCCAGGAGCGACAGGCTATACATACTCTTGTGATGGCATACGCTCTCAAGGATCAGGCTCAAGACTGCTTGTCAGGCCTAACACAGTCTGCTCTTGCATAGAGAACATTAGTCAGACACAAGCACAGTGCATCTTTGGGCTGTTATACCCCGGGCCATGGCTAAGTAGGCCTGGTCTTGTATGTTGTCGATTAATTTACGCTCCGTCTCATTGAACACTAACTTTGTCCGGCACATAGGTAGTCTACTAAGTCGTGCTTTGCAAACTACTGGGAGGCCCGAATTAAACAGCTAGATTTCGTACAACATTTCCGCACCACGCTACCTAATTACTGGACTAGTTGCAAAGAATTGGGTAGAATTCAGAATATCCTGTAAACCTGAAGCCTTGTAGCAATATAAAGTTGAAGCCTCTGTTGCCCCAACTCCCCCTTTGACTTCGGAACCGATTCGACCACATGCATTCAAATATAACAATGACATTCCAACACCACTCACTCACTCACGCGCGCGCACACACACACACCGAACAAAAAGACTTAACGCAAAGATCTTCCAAGGCCTTCAATCATCGTCATCATCCTTCTATCAAGTTCCTCTGCCTCAAAAACACTCATCATTCTCCTGTTTCCTCAAGTCGAGAAAGCTCAAACTTATCTCATGAGTAGCATAAAAAAATGGCGGACCGTCAGGCAAACGATATCTCTTCTGCCCATGATCGATTACTCTCCTGGCGCCCATGTCCTTGATCAGCCGCATCGTGCTTCTCGAGCAGTTCCCAAAGTCTCAACACTTGCATCGCCACAGAACTGGGATCCGCAATACATTTCGGTGATGAAGAGACTATAAGAAGACTCGTCAGCGAAGGCGTCTCACTTAAGAATCCCTGCCACATGGTCACGACTTCAAGTAAAGTTGCTGTCCAATAGCCCCTCGACCTCGTGACTTCTCGCAGGTAGCGCTACAGGACGGACGGTTGTTTCCTCGCCCTTTTGGAGATGGGAGCCCATCCTCGACTCCAGGCCGAGAACGAGGAGGAAATCCGATGCCTCAAAGATAAACTGATGATGTTCGCGTTCCGCCCCATGGCCTCCATCGAGGTCCTCAATGCCTTGCTGGATCTAGGCGTTGCGGACACGGAGTGGGCGCAGGAGCGTCTGGTCAATGTGGCCACTGCGAGAATTTGGTACCACGGGGACGAAGCGGACGGAAGGGAGATCTGGGCCTTTCAGAGCGAGCCGATGTATCTTGAGAGGCAACTTGTGGTCCTGGCCAAGGTGGATCTCTCGGAGGAGCAGAGGGGCACCATCGAGAGGGACCACGTACAACGCATGTGATTCTGAGTCTAGAGGACTTCAACTTGGCAAAGCAGGCGGGACTAGTGAAACTAACAGCCTAGACCGCTGCAGCATTGAGGCCAACACGAAACGGAGCAGGGAACGAAATTTGTGACGGGTGAAAACGGCAAGAACTAGTTGCGAAAAAGAAAAAACTACAAAATGAAAAAGACAAGGAAAAGAAAAGACTGAAAAAGACCGAAAGAAGAATCAAAAGAAAAAAAAAGGAACACCACGGAAACAACAGTAAAAAGGTGAGAAAAGAAAAAAAAAAGGGACGAAAAAGAGAATGTGGACTCCATGTGCATCGCGAAGGATGTTTGATGAACCTTTGAATCGGAACACTTTGTAAATAGGCAGAATGCTGTGAGGGAATCCGGATACGGTGCAGGCTTTGGGAACAGCGCCTTATAATCCAGAGATTTCGATGTCCGAGGACGGACAGACAGATCGGATGCACTTTTTTGAGCACAGCTTTGAGAGTTACTGATTATACCGAAATTCGGGTCTCTCTCATGTTCTCTTTAAACCTAGGTAGTAGATCCAAAACAACGAGAATATTATAGCCCAAGTGTCCCCTACCCGTGGTCCCTGTTCTAAACATGCCTTGCATGCCTCGTGACAACTTGCCTCCTAGTTCTCACGCTTACTGTAGAGTGACAGTGCCGGCTGCCGAGTCCTCCATGAAGATGCCGGCGAAGTTCAGGGCCTCAGCGATGCCGGCTGCCTGCTGGCCCTGGGCGTCGGCCAGCTTGAGCAGCGCAAAGTGGTATTCGCCGTTACCCGAGTTGTCGTTGGCGACGGCCTCGGTCACTTGGGCGAGAGGCTCTTGGCCGGTGCTGTGGAAAACCTGCATGGTGCTGTTGCAGATACGTTAGTAATGTGCCTCCTGATGTTCTCCGGCTCACAGCACGGGACTCGGTTGAGGGGTCTCGGGATCAGCTTACTTTTGGTCAAAGTCAAGTGTCACGGCGAAGTTCTGCAGGTCGGCGGAGAATGGGGCGACAAACATCTCCTGGATGGCATCGCCGGAGCGGCCCAGGACGACAATGTTCTCACCCGTGAGGCTGGGGCTGGTGGTGCCAGTGCCGACGCGGACGTCAAATATGCGGCTCTCAAAGTCGGCCGTCTCAAGGAAGGCGACCTGGTACTCGTTGGTGGTCAGGGCGAGCGGCTTGGCGGCGTCCTGCTGGAGCGAGAAGTGCATCGTCTTGACGCCCGTGGTGGCGACATCGTTGAGAGTCGACGCGATGCTGGGCAGCAGGTCCGCGCGGCGGAACTGGTCCTGCGGCGCCTGGCCTTCGGGCACGAAGATGGACTGGTCGTCGATGTTGATCGTGAAGGCCTTGGTGTTGCCGGCGGCGTCGAAGATGGACGGCTGGATGTCCGGGAACGTGATCACGTCGCTGAAGTTGAGGCCGTCGCCCTTGACCACCGCTGACTTGAAGGGGCTCGCCAGCACGTTGAAGTCCTCTGGCACGGCGTCCTGCGCGATGCGGCCGTCTGGGAGCACCGCTGCCCCCGCAGCAGCACCACCGGCCGCCGCCTCTGCTGCGCCGCCGCCTGCTGCAGCGTTCTCTTGTCCTGCCTCCTGTTCCGCTGCCTGTCCGGCGGCGGCATTGCATTCCGCAGCTGCTTGGTCGTCCTGGGCATTCTCTTCCGCATTGGCTCCCCCCTCTTGTTGTTGAGCGGCCTCGCCCTGTTCAGCGGCCCCTTCTTGTTGCTGAGCTGCTTCACCAGCCTGAGCGGCACCCTCGCCCTGCTTGGCGGCACCCCCTTGGGCTTTCTCATCGGCGTTGGCATCACCAGCCTGGGCTTCCTCGTCTGCATTGGCATCCTGGGCGTTTTCGCCGGCGTTGGCGTCGGCATCCTGTGCATTCTCGTTGGCATTGGCGTCGCAGGCCTGGGCTTGCTCATCCGCGTTTACATCCTGCGCGTTATCATCGGAGTTGGCATCACCAGCGGCAGCCTGGCCGTCGTTGTTCTTGTCGGCAGCGGCCCCAGCAGCGTTCTGGTTGTCCTGTGAAGCTGCGGCGGCAGACTGAGCGGCCTGGGAGCACTCCTGCTGCTGGGCCTCGCAGTCTGCGACGGCGACATCGGCCGCAGCGCCCGAGTTGGCCGCAGTGGCGCAGGCGTTCTTCTGGATGGCGCACGAGCGGTCAAGAGCGCCAGCGGCAGCTTTGAATGTGTCCTCGACGCCGTCGACCGTGAAAGGCCTGTCACCGCCTACGTTGGTGACCTAACAGCGCAGTGTTAGTATACAGGTGATTTGAGATCTCTTTCGGGGTCATGAAGGGAGGAGTAGCTTACAGCAGGGGCAGTTGCTCCCCCAACATTGCCAGTGAAGGTCTGCAAGTTACCTGTAGTATGCGTCAGACCGAGAACTCCACTAATAAAAATTGACCTTCAATCTCGGGATATGGTAGTAGACAATTGCGATGCAGGACGCCCCGAAAAAATTTGACGATCTTCACTTACCTCCAGCAGCCTGGCGTCTGAGCGGACCAGCGTTGGCTGTGATGGCCAAAAATGCGCAGACGATTGCGGTAGACTTCATCTTGTCAAAAGAAGGTCAAAAATAGTATCAATCAAACAGAAAAGATCGTCCAATCGAGAAACAAGTATTGTATAATTCAGAAAAGAACGTATGTGCCTGCACTCAGAAAGAATGTATGAAGCTGATGGTGATGATGGAAATAGTATAGCGTCATGTTGGTAAATAGAGACTGGCTCTCTTATATACAAATATTCTTAGTCGTCCGGACTAGTTGTCGGCCTATGCGACCTTTCCGATATGCCATCCAAGATCTTGAACTCTATCCGCCGAGCACTCGCACTCCGGATGAGGAAGTCGATATTGACTTCAAGACCTGGTTTCGTCGTTGTCTGAAGTGACGTCTGATATCTACCGAATCAGTCCTCAGGGGCCGAAGGGGTGCTTCGTTGAAGATGCCAAGATCACGGCCAGGCAATCTGAAAATCGTAGTTCAGGCACTCTCAGCTGGCCGCACATGGAAGGCATGGTTCAGGGTTCGAGGTGGGTCGACATAGTTTAGCCTCACCGTTGCTCTCCACACTCACTTGACAAGAGCCATGGACAGTTTTGTAAGGCTTGGCTGTTTGATGTAGTCTAATTGAGCTGCTCAGGGGGCAACACAAGAATCCCGTCATGAGATGACTGAGTCGAGCCTCCGTGATGAAAGACGTCAAACCACTTTTCACACCGGAAAAGTTATGGGGAGAGATCAAGTGCAACTGACAGACTCATCAGCGGCATGTCAATTCGAGGTATGCGCCTGGATGCAACCCAGGAGAATGGGCGCGCTGGGCACATGCGGCCTGAAAGCCGAATGCCACTCCAGATGGTTGCAGCCCTATGCCCTATGGATTGAGAGCTTTGAGGTCCCGAAAATAAGGTTGCGAGTGTACGCCTAGATTTGGTCTGTAAGAACGGAATTAGAAACGCTAGGCCTGAGGTTATTCGGAGCGATGAGACGAGATGGTCAATGCAGGGGCTCCTAGGTGCAGAGTCAGGCTTCTCACGTTTCCAGTTTCGAAGATTCAAAAGAGTCACTACGGCCTGCCTCCAACCCGTGTGTAGCCTGCGTGGCTGGGAAGAGCCGGTCATAAGCTGAAAGTAAGGGAAGCTCATCGTGGTCTGGAGCGACGAACTCCCCAGGTGCCGCATTGCCCAAGGAAACACTACGCAGCTTTGATGGGAGGGTTGCCAGGAGTTTGGAAGAAAGGGCCAATAGTCTCGGATAGGCCGGACTCGTCGAGCAACTCAGGCTACTCGTCGATCCGGGCCTTGGCGATTGCTGCCTCTTCCACATTCCCAGGCGCGCGGCTTCTATGATTACCATGTGCTCATATGACTATCATGAGCATGTTCGGATGATACAATGCAACACAACGGCCACACCGATTGACCCCTTGAACATTTGTCGGTGAAGATGTTTCCTTGCAACTTGAGTGCCCCAAATGACTAGTGAACGCAGCTGCTGGCCATTTCACCTCCACCCAGAGCATCAGATCGTGGAGCACTATGGCCTTACGTCGCCAGAAGCGTCGGCTTCTTAGTCGAGCAATACGGCCAGCCATACTGAAGCAGCCAGTGATTGAGCTACAGCATTCAGACATCGCCTGCTTGTCACCCGTCAGGATGTTGGAGGGGACTGCATCATTGACCAGATTTCCCAGTTGGGCAGGCAGTTCATAACATGGTAGACAGCTGTCATCGCATGGCAACAGCATACAGATGTACTTGAGGCTTCTAAATTATGGAATCCAACTCCCGGCATCAACACCATCCGCACGCATCACAATATACTACACTTCATGCTTTGATAAGACCGTATCCAACGAATTACACATGCGAATCCAATGAGTCAAATACTCGAAGTCAGGAGCATTGAAGGGGCGGGATGTGAGCGAAGACCGTCCATGGTGAACAAGGCAGCGGGAGATGGCAGGCATAGGTGAGTTTTGTTTTCACCACACGCATCTTGCATATACTCTCAACACGTCAGGAGATATGATTATGCATGGAGCTTTGACGAGACCGAGAAATGGAGCGTGCGTCAATCGCATCCTCGGCGCCCCGGATTCACGGATCTGATCAGCCATCCGGCGTTCATCCCGTCGAAGAATACATAGCGCCTCTTAAGGTTTGGGTGGTAGCACGGATGATCGGCAAAGCCCATATTTGAGACGAGTTGCCTTCAGGGTCCTCTGATGCGTCTTCACCGGTGCCAGGCAGATCCAAGACGCGATCGAATAGCACACCTCTGTACTGTCGCTCACAAAGGTACCGGTTGCCGGCGGCCGGAACAGTTGTATTGCCAGATCCTGTGTTGCGCATAAAAGGTCTTCTGGTGTTCGGGCATGCCCGAGGCTTAGCCGATGCTATCCGTAACTCTCGAAAGTCTTTCAGAAAGGAAATTACACTGTATGATCGACACACCTTGTGGTAGATTTTCTGCCTGGTCAAAATGCACTCAAGGGAGTCGGAGAACAACTTAGAAGCCACCTCCTGGAGCCTCAAGAGACGAAGAACTTCGTTTTGGCTAGCAAATTGAAGTAAATTTAGTTAACTACTGATAATTCTTTCCAATATAGGTTCTATTGGTCCCATTACGGAGCTCGAATCGATACTGTTCTGTTTTACATACGGTTGAAAAAGAATTCGGACTTTCGAGTTGTCTATGACGATAAACTCCCTGCTTAGCTACGCAATCTCGGCACAATTGTAGCGAGCCTCCTCCCCGCGCATTCCGAGGCTCAGGGGTCTTCCCCAGCTTCCCCAGCTTTTCCAGAAAGGGCCGGCCACTCGCTAGACCACCGTCCACGAGTGATCTCCGGTTCCTTCACCCTTGTAGTCCACAATCAGATGAGCATGAGGAATTTCGTCTAGGTACTGCAAGCCCAGAGTTTTTCAACGACGTCTCGGTCCCCAAAATGCACCGAGCATTGCGGAAATCAACGCCAAATTTGGCCGTCACAACGGTCATTGGGCGATGGCCCTTGAAGCCCAGCAGACGTAGAGTTTGACAGTCGTAGTGGTAAATAACAGGCGGCGGAATCCGGACGCGACCTGCAATGCCTCTCAATATCGGCACTTCGATATGTTGGCCCTGACTGTATTCTTTGGCCTCCTGGCCTCCACCGCCCTGGGCCAGCCGTGCTGGAGGGACACCGCCTGCAGCACAATCTCCGAGGCCGCCTTCCCGGGGGAATGGGACGCCAACAACTTCGCGCCAGAATCGCGGACCGTCAACCCAAGGAATGTGTTGTCCGCCGCTGATGGTAACGTCATATCGTCTTGGAACGGATCGGCCCACCTGGCCACAAACGGGTCGAAACTCGTCTTTGACTTTGGCAAGGAGGTCGGCGGGATCGTCACACTCAAGTACACTGCTTCAGGGGCCGGCTCTGGCGCCGTTGGGTTGGCCTTTACGGAGGCGAAGAACTGGATAGGAGAATGGTCCGACTCGTCCAATGGCAAGTTCGTCGGTCGAGACGGGGCCATCTATTCCAATTTCACCGGCGGAGAGACGGTCACTTACACCATGCCCGACGAGAAGCTACGCGGAGGCTTCCGATACCTCACCCTGTTCCTGATATCTGAATCCGCGTCGGTGGACATCGCCTCCATCGAGCTTGAGATCGGCTTCCAGCCCACATGGTCCAACCTCAGGGCATACCAGGGCTACTTCCACAGTTCCGACGGCCTGCTAAACAAGATCTGGTACAGCGGGGCATACACGCTCCAGACCAATGCTGTTCCCGTCAACACTGGCCGCTGGGTTCCCTTCGTCAACACGAGTTGGGTCAACAACGGCACCCTGGGCCCGGGGGAGACAATCATCGTCGACGGTGCGAAGCGCGACCGGGCAGTGTGGCCGGGCGATATGGGCATAGCGGTTCCTTCGACATTTGTGAGCGTCGGCGACCTCGACAGCGTGCGCAACGCCTTGCAGGTCATGTACGACTACCAGAACAAGGACGGGTCCTTTCCTGAGGCAGGCCCGCCGCTTCTTCAGCAGGGGAGCGACACGTATCACATGTGGACGATGATAGGGACTTATAATTATGTGCTGTACACCAACGATACGGCCTTCCTCGCGCGCAACTGGGACGGGTACCTCGCCGCCATGAATTACATCTACGCCAAGGTTCAGCCATCGTCCGGCTTGCTCAACGTGACGGGCACGCGTGACTGGGCCCGCTGGCAGACGGGCTTCAACATGTCCTCGGCACAGATGATCCTCTACCGCACCCTCACCACCGGCGCTGAGCTGGCGGCCTGGCAGGGAGGCGGCAGCAGCAACGCAACCGACCTCCCAGCCCTATGGACCAGCCGCGCCGCTGCGCTGCAGAACGCAACGCTGGCGCACTGCTTTGATACAACCTACGGCGCCTTCAGGGACAACGCGACAGCCACGACCCTCCACCCCCAGGACGCCAACTCGATGGCCGTCCTCTTCGGCGTGGTCGACCCCGCCACCTCTATAGCGCGGTCCATCTCCTCGCGCCTGATAGACAACTGGACCCCGATAGGCGCCGAGGCCCCCGAGCTGCCCGGAAACATCAGTCCTTTCATCTCGTCGTTCGAGGTGCAGGCGCACCTGTCGGCCGGGGAGACGGCCCGGGCGCTGGACCTAGTGAGGACGAGCTGGGGGTGGTACCTCGGCAATGAGAACGGCACGCAGAGCACCGTCGTCGAGGGATACCTCGTCAACGGGACGTTCGGGTACCGGTGGAGCAGGGGGTACGGCAACGACTTCAGCTACGTCTCGCACGCGCATGGGTGGTCTTCCGGCCCTACGAGCGCGCTGACGGAGTTTGTGCTGGGGCTGAGCGTCACTGGTCGGGTTGGGAGCAAGTGGTTGTTTGCGCCGCATTTTGGGGGGCTGGAGTTTGCTGAGGGAGGGTTCATGACGGCGCTGGGCAAGTTCCGGGCACGTTGGGATGCGGTGGACGGAGCTGGGTATAATGCGAGTGTGAGCACGCCTGTTGGGACGATGGGAAGGCTGATCTTGCCTGTTGCGCAGCAGGGCACTAAGCCAGCTGTGGTGGTGGATGGGGAGGAAGTCCAGAACGAGTGGTTTAGGAAGACTGGCGCAGTTGTCGACACGGTTGTTGTAGAAGAAGTAGCTGGTGGTGAGCATTCCATCGTAGTGAGTTGAGGGCCTCCCACTGAAAGAACCACAATTGAAAACAGGAAATAGCCGGATAGCATTGAAAAACAAATACACCCTCTATTCAGATGCGCAACTCCTTGATTCTCATCAGCGGAGCAAGGATCGTGGTATATATAAAAGTGCAGCCCACATCTCTCCGTCGACGCCTGTCGTCTAAGCCCCGTGGTATCTGTAAAGGAATGACCTCTTTTTACAACCAAAGCAAATACAAGCAAAGTGCATGTCTCCTCACATCTTCCCCCATCTACTTCGCCTTCTTTGCCAGCTCTACCACGTCAACCCACCCCTGAGGCCTCTCCCGCCACTCGGCGCCAGCCCTCTCGGCCTCGATGCCAAACTCGATCAGGCTCTCCTCGGACGCCCACTCGCCCGTGGCCATGAAACCGACGGGAACCTTCCCGACGGTGCCCTTGTCCGCGACCCTCTCCCCCTTCCCGCTGGCGTCAGGGCTCGCGTAGCCCGCGGGGACGTTGATGGACGGCAGGCCGCAGAAGTTGCCGAGCCACACGTAGCGCATCGTCTCGATGGTCTTGTCGCCGTCCGATATGCCCACCCTCAGCTCGCCGCTGTTGTTAGCCTTGCTGCCGCCGCCGTCCCGGATGCGCCACCCCGCGCAAGCCGTCGTTGGCGTGATGATCAGCATCCCTGGGTGCTGCCGCCACAGGTGCGACAGGTGCGACACCAGGCAGCGTCGTAGTTTCTGGGCGAGGAGGTAGTCTGTAGCTGGAGTTGTGCGGCCTAGAGCTAGGAGGATACTACGCGGACGGGGTTAGGTAGTCAGCGGGCGCGTCTTTTCAAGATTAAGGACAATAGTGGCTGGATACTTACCGGTTGGCAAAGGTAAGGTTGCCGTATTTGGGCAACAACGTCGCCGCATCGGTCAACACCGTCATCGCGTGCGCAAACTGGCTCTCCGCAAGGAACGGGATCTGGATATCCACCACCTTGTAGCCGTGTTTAGATACCATGGTGTCCACCATGCCCTCGCACAGCTCCCTGACAGCAGGCGCGCAGTCGTTGAACCAGGCCCGGCAGATACCGAGGATCTTTGGCCTGCCAGGCGTCTGCTCGAGCAGCTTAGCCGCAGAGGGGATCCTTGGGACGCTGGGGAAGGCAAAGGGCGAGTCTGGATGCGGTTTGGCGACGACTTCAAAGACCGTGGCCAGCGACTCCATGTCGGCCGCTATGGGCCCATTTACGGCGCAAGTGTTGGAGTGGTTGGCGCTCGGCCAGAACGAGACGCGCGCGTGTGTGGGCTTGAGCCCGAAGACGTTGCAGAATCCCGCTGGGATGCGAATGCTGCCGCCGCCGTCGCTGCCCAGCCCTATGGGGATCAGCCCAGACCCAATCGCCGCCGCCGTGCCGGACGAGGACCCGCCGGTGTAGTAGTCCTCGTTGAAGGGGTTCCGCGGCGTGCCGTAGTTGGGATTATTGCCGGGCGTGTCCAGCCCGAACTCGACCATACTCGTCTTACCGACGATGACGACGCCGGCTTCCAGGAGCTTCTTGACGCACCAGGATGTGATGCTGTCATTCTCGTCGGCGGCCTCCGCAGTGTAGTCGTTGACGGAACCCAGGCAGCATTTGTACCCGTCGAGGTCGTATTCGTCCTTGATGGCACACGGCACGCCGTCGAGCGGGCCCAGGGAGCGGTTCTCGCGATAGCGCTGGGTGGACTCATCGGCTGCCTTGAGGACTAACTCGGCCTTGCTGTCGAAGAAAATGAGGTGGTGAGATCCCTTGGGCTCGATGTCTCGTCGGATGAGGGGTAGTATGGCCTTCGCGACGTCGGTAGGCGTAAGATCGCCTTTCAGGTACAGTTCGCGATATGTTTTCGTCGAGTAGTAGCTGGTGAGTGAGAGAGGGTAAGGAGATGAGTTCGGACCAGTAGCAGAGTCTGTTGCATCTCCTGGTGGCATGAAACCGTTCCCATGTCCATTTCCATTGCCATTGACGTGGATATCTCCATTGCCGTTGGTCGGAAACAGAAGGCTGTGATCGAGAGGCACTACCGTGGGATCATGAAGTGGTTCATAATCCTCAATCTTCTCACGGAGCTTACGCAGGGAGGAGAAGCCGGCATTTGACCAGATCATCTCCCTGAGAGGGCGCACCTGCTCGAGCAGATACGCTGCCGGCATCAGGATCCATCCTCGCATAGCCGGGTTAGACTTCCGCTCGGCCCTGTACGCAACATCCGGCCTGTGTTGCCGTTAGCCTGCTTGTGTCTTGTCCGGATTTGGGGAAATGGTGGGTTCGTTCCATGACGGGTGGCTGCTCGCCAAGACCTGTCAGGATGGAGGCTCACTCACCCTTTGATGGGCGCCGGGTAACCCCAAAATTGGTGCTTGTTGTCGGTTGCCATGATGCCCTATGCCAAGGCTCGCTGCCAAGTGGCTGGTCTTGTACTGACGGGCCTGGGCCTCGCTCTACGACGTATCCGCAAAGCAAAGAGACGTGAAACCGCACGACACGAACGGCAAGCAAAACAAATTGTGAGAAAGGGTAGGAATAGAGTTGGAAATAACGAGACGGGTGAGCTGCGTTGCTAGGTGCTTGGACACCAGGGGAAGCTGATCTTTATGCAGACATGCGGGAAGAAGCTGGCGGGCGGCGACACAGTGACGGGCCGGAGCCTAGGGAGCTTCGTTCAATGCGCAGATCCGTGGGTGTAAGGATATCTGAAACAATACTAGGGCCGAGTTGTAGATGGCGAGCCTTCTGCAGTCCACCTTGAGCCTAGCAGCTGCCCGTATCAGAAGCCGGAGATTCTGTACGCATGAACGAGCACAGGCTAGAACAGCAGCGGCGAGCTCGGCTTATAGGCAGGTCGTGGGAGGGTCCTTGCTGCGACCACCGCCGCGTGCAGGCTTGATGGCGGTTCGGGCCCGGTAGACCGGATTAACGTGGTGGGGTTGGAATTCCTGGAATGTCTGGATGTCTGCCCACCTGCGGCTAAGGTTGGCAGGGAAGACGATGCGAAGTGCCACCAAACGGACGGCTTCCCTGTCGAGGTGAGGCTGTTCAGCTCCAACAACACGGGCGGAGTGCAAGTAAGGACGACAGCTCCTTGTCCCTGCCGTGCTTTAGCAGGTCGATGTCTCTGCAACCTGCACCTGTGAACCTGTTTACTTGTGATGTCATGCAATGGATGCCTCGCGAGTCACGGCCGCACACACCAGACCATCGACGGCATTTAGACGGCAGGCGGCTGTGGGTTGCGGTTGCGGTTGTGGTGTTGGTGGTGGTGTTGGTGAGATGTACTGCTGCAGCAATGTGGTCACCGGTGACTTGTCAGCAGATCGAAGCAGAGTCATTCCGAGCCTATGGCTTATGGGAGTCACTACCATTGTCCAGGTCATATAACCCATTCCCTTCTACTGAACATATCCGTAATCATGGGCATGGTGTTATTACAACCCACTGTGCAGTATCTCGACCAAGGAGGGAGAGCAACATGCAGCGTCGCCTCCGGGAGCTTCGGACGCCTTTCCTGAGTGGATCAAAACCCCACTGGCCGAGTGCAAGGGTGCTGGGGTGCGCATGTAGATCTTGGTGACGTCCGCGGGGTCCCGTCGGCCCCAAGACACGCCTCCGGTCCCCTTCTCTGCATCAGAAATGGCGGAAATGGCTGGACGTGAGCAGCCGTGGACGGCCCCCGCGGCGCTGGCACGGCTGTAAGACCGCGTTAGCCATGGTCGAGGTTTAATGATCCTGATTCCGGTGCCGGCCTCGCTGTTACTTCTGGGCTGCCTGACTGGAATAATGCGAGATTGCACTCGTGTGAGTGTTCGCATGGCCTTGGTGCCAGCTCAGGCGTACATCATGAGATGCGCCGGCCGAAGTGGAGCACCGACGCCTTTTCAGCAATAGTGCCCAGGCGGGAGCATATCTCTCGTAATCGGCCGCGGTACTTGATCCTCAGCACGAGAGCTTAAATCTGGTAATGCCACGTAGGTCAGGTGCATGCTAGGATGTCCCGGCTGGAGCAGCACAAGAATGCTTGGGTTGAGGCTCGCATGTCCTCCCGAGCTAACAACGCTTGGCATTTTTGCCTTTGGTGCCATTTTATCCCTTCACTCTGTCATTGTTGATCCCGTATTCCAGCATTGAGAATTATGAACATTGAGAATCGAGACGCACCTTATTCAGCAGGCACAAAGAACAAGACAGGCTCGGATCATGAACGACAAACTTGAGCCTGAGGGCTTCAGGCCAGTGTCCCTCCAAGAGAGTGCACACTCATCCGGATGACCATCCCCGCGCTAAACTTGATTGGGCACCCTGTGCACTCTGGGCGGCCAGCAAGCCAGTCTCAAAATTGAATCATCACTCTCAGTGTCGACGCTCGCATGACTGCCAAAAACAACACAACGCATCGCTGATTATGACCGGCCAGTACCACCGCCCATGGACTTGAGCCCGCCCACGCACCGAAATGCAATACTGTCTTTGCTCACTTGCACCCGATCAAGGCCTGAATCTGTATCTATTGCTTGAGTTTTGAACCCAACCCGGTTCTCAGGGTCGGTAGTATGGGGGACAATGACCCAGTCCCTGATGCAGCCTCGCTGATGGGCAGCCTCGTCGTAAGTCAGAGAATCAGCTACACTCATAAAAGCCGGGCCTCTGTATACGTAGAACTCAGCTAATGCCCCGCAAGGACGAGTTTCGCTCTGCCCTTGATGAGTCCCTCATCATTGCTATTGTCGGTGACTACGACCTGACCGCCCAGTTCGAGGAGGCCCGTGCTATCCTGCAAGGCCTCTCGCAGGACGCAGAGGCTGAGGAGGCCTCTCGCTTCAACGCGGTTGGCGTGGACGGCGCCGTGGATGACTTCACAGGGCTCGACGGCCCTGCCAACACCAACTCATCGCACTCCGTCTCTGGCTCCAAGCCCTGCACCGACGTCTCATCCAGGACCGATCTCAGTGACACCTTGTCCGACCAGTTCGAGTTGCTGGACTTTCAGGATGTTGATGTCCTGGCCCTGGATGAGGATGGAAAGATAGCTGAGCTGAAGGTCATGTTTCCTCTCCTCAAGGACATGGACATCAAGTTCTCCCTCAGAAAGGCCGACGGTGACTTCACAAAGGCTTGTGAGGAGCTGCTTAGCACCCAGTTCCTAGAGGAAAATGGCCTCCGTCCAAAGGGAATTGATGGGGCTTTTCGCCACGATGATCACGTTGGTTATAAGAAAGGCAAGAAGAGAATTTTCTTTCACCCCGAAGTACATGACAGCCTTCTTTGTGATGCTGCGATCGACGGATTTCCATCTGTTCCCCCCCCCCCCGGCTCACGATGTGTGATGGACGCCCAGCTGACTCCATACAGGTCGCTCCGGATCGGAGACGCCAAAGGACAAGGCTGGTAAGGCCAGGCTCGATGTCGAGTACCGCCTCAAGCCTCTGGGCCTAGATGCAGAGGACAAAGCAGCTAGCAGCCCAGTCTCGCCGGCCCTTACCGCGTCCCGGCCCCTCACCCGGCGCAGCTCGCTCCCACGGCTAATGTCATCACCCAGTGTATCGAACGCCGCAGCATCCGCCCCCAACACCCCCGGCCCCAGCAAGTCCACCACCGGGTGGCAGACGGTGCAGTCCGCCAAGCCACGCAAGACATACACCGAGCTGGCGCGCGACGCAGCCGAGGCCCGCGCGACGACGGCGCAGTCCTTCACCGCCGCACAGGCGGCCTACCGGCGCGGCAAGTCGGACGCGCTCTTCCGCCCCGTGGCGGGAGTCCTGGCAGAGCGTGCGCGCGAGCAGCTGGGGCGGTCGCGGGCGGCGCAGAGCGAGGCGTACGAGGCGCTGGTCGACGGGAACTCGTCGGGCGACCATATTGACCTGCACGGCGTGCCCGTCGCCGATGGGGTGCGCATCGCGCTCCAGCGCACGCAGGAGTGGTGGGCGGCCCTAGGGGAGGACAGGGCCCGCAGGGCGCGGTCCGGCGAGGGCTTCACCGTCGTCACGGGGCTGGGGAACCACAGCTCCGGCGGGGTGTCGCGGATGCGGCAGGACGTCGGGGCCGCGCTCAAGAGGGCCGGGTGGAGGGTTCGGACTGAGACGGGCCAGTTCGTCGTGACGGGGAAGGTGTAGCACTTGAGGGTGCAGAGGACTGTTGGGGGGTTGTTTGTATTGGCGCCTTGTGGGATCTTATCCGTGGGCTGTATCCTGCTACGGAGCTTGACAAGTTTGCATTGTTGGAGTAACTTGGGAATGCTTGTTGCATATGGGATTGTCGAACCGATTTCGGAGCAAAGCGAAGATGGTCTGGATACACTGAGAACGATATAAATCATTCGAAATAGAAAGCGAGCGGATCATTATCGTCTTGTTGGAATTGAGATACCGCCCTAAGTGGCACCGAAATGGTAACGATAATATAAGTGATTTAAAGCCTTCTATGCCATTACACCTCCCTCTCTTCTTTCTACCAACCTCAAGTTCCTCACCGTTGAGTCGTGATATGATCTTCACTGCCACCACATCACAGTTGACATTCTCATCTCTAAATCCGCACTCAACACTCTTTTACACTCCCCAGAAACAAAGGTCTTCTGACGGCTCTCTCTTAAATCTTAATGCCCGATTCAGACATTTTAAACGTGGCAGTCACTAGCCAAAACCATGACGAGGCAGCATCTCTTATCACGCAAGGTATGTCTGATCACAGAAACTGTAGAATCATGTCCAACAATTCATCAGACACCAAGTTTAGTACAAGCCAGCCGCTACATCGAAACTTTTACAGGAACTAATAAGGGTACTTTAGGTGGCCGGTCGTACCAATCGATTGAAGTAACATTTGAATTCCTCAAACTCTACGTCTCGGAACGATGGAAGCCTCGCCCCAAGACGCTCAACCAAAGAAACAAACTTCATTCAAAGATCTACCATCTAAAGTCAGGAATAAGATCTGGATCGCAGCACTTGCTCCCCGCGTGATTGTGTTTAAGCCAAGAGACCGGACCACTGACAGCGAGATTCGCCCGTGATGCTCCCACCAAAGTCGACTTCAGTGTCATCCCAGGAATGCTCTTTGTCAACCGGGAGAGTCGAAATATTGCTCTACATCACTATAATCAGCGGGTCACCCTTACCTTTTCTAAGACGGTAAAGCCCATCAAGCCTGATGGTGCCTATCAGCGGATCGCCTTTACGTTCTCCAACTTAGTAAACCCCATCCAGACCTTTTGTCGAATACCGGTCTTCATGTCAACCATCAACGAGATTGCATTCTCCAGGACTCAGCTACGCACCGTGATAGATGACGGCAATATCTTGTCTATATCAATCGACACGGCTTCTGCGGGACCAAAACCTGGAATCAGACGCTTCTCATTGCTTGGCGACAGTCTCATGCGGAACGGCGTCGACACAGAGCAGCTAGCACGGCTGCTCAACCCGAGGGACCCCGAGTGGAGCTCTCCCAGAGTCAAGTCCGACTTTATTGACACTCGAATCATTAATTGGAGTGGCTTCAACCGGTGCCCAAAACTCAGGACCGACCAGCACGGAGAGGGCCCAGAGCCTCTCACCATTGGCTTCCAATCCTTTCGTGGCATATGTCTACCGGTACGCCAGTGGATGAGGTCAACAATCACTACTGTATCTGGGCCATGACTCGACACCCTTTAGTGCGCGCCTTCGACATGGGTTATAACCATGCGTACGTATTCGATCCCACCTGGCAATCTTTCCACGATCGATGATAGAGATCGAGGCTTGAGAAATGGAAGGAATATGGTGCACCGCATCATCTGTTCTGAGAACTACATGGCAACTTCCCGGTCTGCTGCACTATGGGAGTACATACCTCTGATCAGTCAAAGGACTGAGCACCCAATCACAAGGTCGAGTTGCTCGCAGACGGCGACTACGAGGTTTGAGGCAGAACGTGAACTTGGAGATGGGTTGTTTTGATATTTTATTGCTTGGACCGAAGAAGGATACAGCGCACTTTGGCTGCATCATGAAGAGTACAGCTCCAGAAGTGTGATGCTCCCATTTCCCAGAGTAAGAGTGGTTGGGGGGGAGGTTGACACACAATTGCCCCATTTCCCAAGTGTGCACCCATGTTAGCCCATAGCCCATAAAATGTCTTTTTGAGGTTTGCTGGCAGTAAGAGCTCCCCGGTATAATGCAACTTAGTTATTTGCAAAATACTGGATTATCCTCAGTGTCACTTAAGTGATGAGAAAATGTTCAGATGAGAACCCCGTGGCATGCCTCCAAGAGTTTACTAGTAGACCTAATATTGAAAAGAACTCACCTGTAGATTCTTCCACGGTGTTTGAGATACAAGCTCCGGGGACGTTTCAGCCTGTCAGTGAGGTGGTGGTCGATGACTAAAAGAAGTGCATAGTTAGGCAGATACATAAGCTCGTAACAACCCAGGCAAGGGCCCACTACCCTCCGTAAATAATATTTTGCGGCAACTGTTCTGTTGATTACTTCCTGTCATCAATCGAATTGAGCACAATGTGAATATACACCACCTATCCTCTTAGTTTTATACATACAATCCGAGCTTATACATACGTCCATATACCTCTAGACCCCATCCAAGGAATCAGCTGTTGCAATACCTGCGCGCTGTCAGGTCCAATCCAAAGGAATTTCCTTGTGCCAAAAATGGAAACCTTCGAAGAGGCTACCGGCTTGACGATGGAAGCTATAGTCACAAGCCTCCGCGGAGTCGCACTCTATGCTCACTTGCACCGCATTTCACTTGAGAACATCGACCATGATAGTTACAATATCTTTACACGCGCGTTCACTCGCGTATTGAACTTGGAAACTGCGCGAACGACGTATGATCAAATCGTCGATGGCCTGCCGATCGCGGACGTGGCACGGGATTGACGCTCTCCTGGTATATACGGTGACGAGCACCCCGTTGAGGAGCACCCCGAGCTTTGCCCGGAAGCAGCAGAAAGGACCACACTTTTCATTCGTCAATTTGATGTCAGCTCGCTCATGTTTGACCCCAAGCTTGTCCAGGCCTACCAAAATGCCATCATGGGGTCCAAGGCTTTCAGTACCCGACTGGTCAAACTTGTCGTCGTGGGTGTGCATCAAATAGCAGCATATCTCTTTACGCGGCAAGACTTACGTTCGCACGACAAAGAGGAGACCAAGAAACTCTCCGAATACGTGATGCCACGGCCGCGAGAGGCATGGGACCCTAATATGGAAGGGCCAGGGCCAGGCTGGATTGAGATCGAACCACGGCCCACGATTTTCAACCATGTCTACTACCTGGACGCCGATATCTACCCCGAAGGTGTTGCAGACCTGGCAGGATATTGGGCCGAAGATCTGGTCATCGGTGGTATCGTCCTGTTCGACAAACGAGCGGATCCACGTGTAGCTCAAGGAGAACCGGGCCAGCCGTACAACGGTGACAGCCTGCCGAACATCTGGATCCATCCGGGACGAGACCATGTGACAAAGCGGATCTGTCAGCTCCGTGACGAGCAACAGACGGCACTGGTGGACTACCTTCTCGCCGAGGACGACCGAGACAACCCACAGCCCCTGCTGCCAGACCGCGACAACCGCACGCGACTCGATCCGTCGGTTGCACACACGCACAAACTCGTCTACAAGGACCCTTGGGATCGCAAGCCTTTTTCGGCGGAGGAGTTGAGATTCGAAGAAAGAATGGCGCAAAACGAGGGTGACTACCCCGAGATACGAGACATGATAAATGTTGTAAATGCGTTATACGAGAAGGAGGAGCCAGCTGGGCGTGATGATCAGGAGTAGTCTAGATAGGCGCCTTGTCAAAGCGCGAGGGAGCCTCGAGATGTGGAATGCGGCGTGCGGGCCGGGGGCGGGCAGGGAGCTGCCCGGACGTGAGCTGCTGTTGGTAGTGGGGCCGACGAGCTGACCCTTGCCGGGAGGGTAGGTAGGTTATTGTTCTATAGCTATCGAGGTGTGTAACACCGAACATCGAGCCAACATAAATGTCCAATTCCTACGTACCTACCTATCTATACCTGCGTCCCTTCATGAATTCTTGGTTGGACCGTGTCTATGCGTGACCAGCTTCAAATGTCGTCCAGGAACCTAATTGACGCGATGGCTCGGAACTGTTGTCGGACGTGCTGAGTGCCAGACCAGAGGGACAGCACTGGCATCAGCGCGTCACGCATGTCAATTTCCCGTGGCCAACCCACCGCCGAACAGCTCATCCATGAACCACCATGTCCTTGTCTTCCATGTACTCCATCCCACTCCCACTCCCAACCCACTGCTGCAGTCTGAGGCGAGGCAATTGAATTGATCATTCCACCTTCAACAGTGCTCTCTTGACTTTTTGCACGTCAAGTCTTGAGTTCAGCCTGTGAACTCCTCAGCCGCTTTTGCATTCGATTTACCTCCGCCGAAAGGTTAACCAGCCGGTGCTGCCTCCATTTTACAGCAGCTGAGAGAAACCGACGGCTAGGGAAAGAGCGAGATCTGGACAGTCTGAAGCAATTGCGAGGTCATTGAGTCTACACCTCCAGCATCTGAGGAGTACTGTCCCAAACAAGTCTCGCCCAATGGCCGCCGCACCGTGGGCAGACCTCCCTGCCAAGGACACCTTCTTCGCCTTGGTCACAGGCGCAAACAGGTACGTACAAGCAAGAACCAACCTCCCCCTCTCCCCTACTCAGAACGCACACGCACAACTGCTCACACCAGACAATCCTACAGCGGCGTCGGCCTGGGCATCTGCCAGCGCTTCATCGACGAGTTCCTCACCACCCGCTCCCTAACCTCCCACCTCATCCTCATCCCCACGACCCGCGACACCCGCAAGTCCGCCGAGACCACCGCCCAGCTGCACAAACACCTCCGCCGGACCGCCGCATCGCCGAAGCTGAAGGCCAGGGGCGCCGAGCCTGCCAGCACTACCGCCCGTGTCCACGTTCTCTCCCTGCAGCTCGACCTGTGCGACTTCACCACCGTGCACGCGGCCGCGTCTCAACTGGTCGGCGGGACACTCGCGCTGGAGGGGCATGAGGCAGGTGTCCGTGTGCCGCGGCTCGACGCTGTGATTTTCAACGCCGGCATAGGCGGATGGACGGGCGTCCATTGGCCCAAGGCGGCACGGGACTTCCTCACCGTCGGCTGGGTCCAGGCCACCACCTGGCCGACCTTCAAGATCGCCAGGGCTGGCGAGACGGTCAACCCTCTGGCCCGGAGGCAGAAGAAGCAGCAGGGCGGGGCCGACGACAAGACGGAGGCGGTGGTGGGCCAGATCTTCTGCGCCAACGTCTTCGGGCACTACCTCTTTGGGCACGCCATCCTGCCCCTCCTCAGCAGAAGGCAGGATGAAAACGCGGATATACCCCCGGGGAGGCTGATCTGGGAGGGCAGCATCGAGGCGTCGCGCGAGCACTTCCGCACTGGGGACCTGCAGGCGTTAGAGACGGACGCCCCTTACGAGAGCACAAAGCGGCTTACGGACCTGCTTGTTCTGACGGCGGGGCTCCCCGGGGTGCGGGCACACAGCGCGCCATACTGGCGGCTGCCACCCCCACCATCCGCGGCCTTAGAACGGAACGACAGCGAGGTATCGAAGCCGCAGCCGCCCAAGATCTACATCTGCCACCCCGGCATAGTCGTGACGACGATCCTACCGCTCCCCTGGATCCTCCAACAACTCTGGACCCTCGCGGCATACATGGCGCGGTGGTTCGGTTCCCCCTGGCACACCAACACGTCATACAACGCCGCGGCGGCCATGGTGTGGCTCGCGCTCACCACCCAAAGCCTGCTGGACTCGTGCGGCGCGGATATCGTCAAGTGGGGGTCCGCGTGTGACTTCCGCGGCAACGCCATGGTCAAGAGAACCGAGGTGGACGGGTGGGGGTGGAAGGGGAAGGTCGAGGGGCTCGAGGAGGCCGGCGACGACGAGGCGGCGGCGGCGGGCGCGCTGAGGAAGATCAAGGGACGCAAGCGGGGCGCGAAGCTCCTCACCGAGGAGAGCAGGGCCGAATTCGAGGAGATGGGGGCGTTGTGCTGGCGGGAGATGGAGAGGCTGAGGGGTGAGTGGGAGGTGAGGATGAAGGAGGCGGGGTTGGACGACCCTGCTTAGCCGAGATGTTGAGATCTCCCCAGCGCGTCTCGCGAGGGTGAGAGACATTTGTTTTGTTAGTCAGCGATGATGACTTCAATCCGGACTGTGCACAACAGCATGATAGGGACGGAATTCTGTTTCATGCACATAAAGGGTTTTCGTCCGCTTGAAATACAGTAATCATAATATTTGCATGGCAATAGCAGTCATTAGCTATATCATTAACTATTCAATGCATCAAGGCGAATGCGATCGTATCCAAGCAGTGGCAAAACCTCGCTCCCTTCCCCTTCATGACTGCCCATCCCCAGCGGCCCCCGATGCAGCGGCCGCATTTTGAGCAGCCAGCCGGTCCCGATCAGTCTCGACACGCCTCAGGCGAACCTTTTCGCCGCGACCAAACAGCCCCAGGAACAAGGGGATCGGCATGATGGCAAGGGCGACCACGGCCTGGAAGATCAGCGCCCGTGTCATCTTGTAGGGCGGGTCTGCGGTGGGACCGTCCTTGAGCGCGTCCGACACGATGATGAAGATGGCACCCAACAGTTGCCCCCCGGTCCAGGCGAGAGTGCTCGTTACTTCGGGGCTAACGGGGTGGGTGAGCTCGACCAGCAGCTCCGAGGCGACGGGGACCAGGCTAAAGCTCGCGGCGCCAAGGATTGCCAGCACGACATACGGGCCCGCGATGTCGCGCGTGGCCGGCATCCAGATAAAGATCAGGTAGGACAGCGCCGTAATGGGGATGGCCACCTTGATGGCTAGTATGAAGGCTTTTGTACGGTCGAGGATGGGGGAGGTGATGGCCGCGGCGACAAGGCCGACCACTATGAGAATGGCACCCGCGATGCCACTCTCTGTGTCGTCGAAGCCGTAAGGCTCCATCATCTGGTTCAGCAGCGAAGAGATAGAGTTGAAGAAGCCAACGTAGACGGCGTAGGGGATGAAGAGCATCCAGAACTCCGGAGAGCGGCTGAGGATGCGAGCCGATTCGGGAATGGAGAGCTTCTTGGTCTCACCCGACGGTGCGGGTGGCGTGGGCGGTTTAGCCGGGATGAAGAAGGAGGGGACCGCGCAGATAGTGGCCTTTAATGACAGGTAAGTGAGTAGTCCAAGGGAATTGGCCAGGAGCAAAGGCACATACAATGATAGCCACATATAAAACGGCATTGGGCACATCACTTGCTGAGTAGACCCAGAAAGGTATGATCAACTGTCCGAGTGCAGCACCAAAGGGGTTGGCCAGACTCATGAGGGCTGTGGCCGCCACACGACCGCGGTTGGTGAACCACAGGTCCGAGTACCTGGTCGGCGCCGCCAGCACAAAAGGCTGGGAGAAGGCGATGAGTATCTGGCCAAACATGACGACGCCAAAGTTGGGAGGTGAAGCCCGGCTGCCGCCATATCGAACCCAGTTGCCAATCAAAGTGAGCACCGAAGAAGTGATGATAGATGGCTTGGGGCCCCAGTGGAGGACATAGATGACCAAGGGGGAGACAGCGACAAATGACAAGAGGAAGGCCGTGGAGAGCCAGTTGATGGTGCTCTCGGTGGTGTCAAAGAACTCTGCAGCACTTGAGACGACGGGCGAGAAGGTCAACCACTAGGATGGTAGGATAGGTCAGCCTCATGTTCCTCGATGCAGGTATGGTACGTCGCAGTGAACACTGCATCAGCTTGGGGTGTTTGGGGGCGGACAAAAGTGCATCCTTTCTCCCAGCCTCAGTGAAGTATGCCGAATGAGACCTATCGCAAACCACAACCCAAATATGTCTGTCCTACATTGCCAAAACCGGACCACTGGCTAAAAGGGAACTGGCAAATCTTAGGGCACATGAAACTTACATCCCAGCTCACAACAATGTTGAGAAGGGTCAGCTGAACCAGGCCGAACCACCTCCTCTTGTAGACCTTGAAGAACTCGACGTTACCATCCCGGGTGAGGTCTTCTGACGGGCGCGACTCGTGGAATAAGGCGTCAAGACCAAGACGTGGGAACCGACGGCCACCAAGCCCTTTGCTTGACCTGCCCTGGGTCCGATCCGGCAGCTCAATGTCATCGCTCTTGGAGCCGGAGCCCCGGTCGAGGACTGGGTCACTTTCTATGCGCATGTGGCCTTCCTTCCAGTCTCCAGCGATGGCGTCGGATCCCATCCTGATGGTGATTCCGGTCCTGGCGGGCGCGTCTTAGAGGTTGCTGAGTCCAGCTAGTGATGGAGGCAGCATGGATTTGGTGCACAAGCTTGTTCGTAACTTGCCAACGTGCTGTTGGAGCCAAAGTACAAGGTCTTTTGCGTCCCCTGGCGTGCCAGTCCAGTAGCAACGGGAGTCGCAGTGGGTGTGTGAGCCGATGTCGTGCGGTTATAGAACCGTGGTCGTCTAACTCGCGTGGTGTCTACTGCCCGTTACTGGGACGAGCGTGGCAAGGGTAGAACAGACCAGCCCACATTGGACTGTGAGACAATCAAGAGGGAGAGAGAGTATGTGTAAATTTCTTTCTCTTAATTTTGAAAAAGGAGTGGAATCGGCAAGGAGGGAGCGGTGCGTCCTGGCCGGCCCCTGGGCCTGTTATGTAGGAATTTACTTAGATTGAGATGGGAAAGGACGGTGGTCTGGGGTCCTCGAAGGGTGCATCAAGTTACGCCTATTCGAGCAGGCACGGGGAACCTTCAAGGTACGTTGGTCCATTCGGTGCCAATCACACGCGAATCGTCCCCCAAACGCCATGTCCAATTGACCCGCCCTCTCCCGCTGTGGGCTTCCCTGGTCGGGCCACTTCCCGCGAAGCCTACCAAGCTTTAACTAATAAAAGGTCCTCCTCCTACCCTGCTGTGGGCTGTTGAAGAAAGTAGTCCAGACTAGCCTGCATGAACGTGAAATTGCCCTGACCATTTGAGCCGCCTTCTTTTTTTTCCCCCCTTCTCATTTGTGACCCGCTGGGTTACGAGGCGCACACGCAGGATGCGAAACCAGGACTAACAGCAGTACTGGGATCATATGAGCTGTCAAGTTGCCCCCTGTGGACCCAACATTTTCACCTCTTGTCCCTCCCTCGTCCACCACCACCACAGCCACCACAACAAAGTCACCGTTTAGTTCAATCGAGGGATTGGCAATGACACCCAAAACAAATCATGGGGCACTATCTTTCACACAAGATCCCGACAGGAACTCAAGCAGATATCCACTCCCAGCTCCGAAACTAGCCTGTCCCAAGATTCGTTAATTCCCCGCAACCCGGGGTAGTGGCCGATGCAGATCCGGGCGGACCCATCACAAAGTCGGCGCCCGCGGACAGCCAGCCCGTGTGCATGCGGAGGAAGGGTGCGGAGCACCACAGAAGCCCCTCTGCGTTGCATCTACCCTTTGATAATGCTATCCTGCGTGCCGAAGGTCCAAGATGGACATCAAGCTGTGGGCTGGGTCGCTATTCTCATTGAGATTACACATATACGGCTCGCGGGATGCAGATAGGTATAGTCATGCAGGGGAGCAACGAGTTGTCGTAGTAGAGGCACCGCGGTGGCACGAGGCATGGCACGCGGAAGCCCTCGAGCTCGAAACACATGCGCCAGGTTGTACCATCGCCCTTCGCCGTCCCAATGGTACGGAGGGGACTACTAAGGTTCGATTGCCTATCCAGGAGCCGTGTGACGAGTCGTGAACCTGGAGCGAGCTGAACCCAACGCCTCCCGGTTCACAGCCCCGAAACGAGCCCAATTCTAGCTTCACCTGACACTTGGACAGAAGCTTGTATGTGCCCTGGGTATCCACTGATCCGTAGCTTCAATCACAGATGACCTGCGCAAATAGGTAACCCATCTAATATGTGAAGAAGAATCGCTCAGAAGCTAGATCTCCATCAGTTCTGAGACCAGCAGCCAACCCGCTCGACGGTGCGCGTCCAGTCTGGGTAGACGCTGTCGTCCCAGTGGCTCCGCCTCACTCCATCTCGTGTGTGCCTGCCACCACATAGCGACGGCATCGCCAGCACGGAGAGCTCAGCGCGTGCCGAGTCTCTCTGCTTGAAGGCGGCCGCGGAACGCCGCCGCATACGCATGATCCCCAGCGCTCCTCAGCACGAAACACCACCCGCCAGAGGAAGAGACGTTCCATGTCGCGCGTCGTGCGTCGTGCGGCGGACGCATGGTGTCATGACACGCACTCGGAAATCTCTTGAGGGGAATGCTGATGGTGGCCCAGAGTATGACGACGGCTGAAAGCGAGCAACGACCAAGGGCGGTTGTTGGGCCGCATGGCTTTCTCCATTCTCTGTTCGGCTTCATGCCTCACGAATCGAGATCTGGTAGATGCATTCTTCAGAGGCCGAATGATGATCTCCACCTCGTCTGTGGGCTTCATCGGATCTCAATGGTGATGTGCAGTAGTCTCAGCTGTCCCCCAGCTGGCGAGAGCTAGCATAGCCCACGTGAGAAATCGCATAGGTCTTGTCGGGAGGGAAGTGAAAGTGCTCGGTGTTCGCGGGATACATGATTAGTCCGACTGTAGATTCCACGCGAGAGTCAGTCAGTCTCGTACATGGATAGCTAAGACTGCCGACCCAACCAATACCGCTAAAAGCGAGGCTATCTGCCTCTGTGGGTTGGGGATGTGTTGGTAACATTATGTGTGAAGCAACGCAAGCCACAGGCAAAATTGTAAATCTGAAAATTCGTCTTCGTTTCGGGGAGTCTCTTTTTTGAGTGTATATGATACAGGTGACTGAAGCAGACCGACCGTCCCAAGAAGAACCGAAGCCTTCCTCACTCACGACCCACCATCTGTCACTCGTCACGCATTTGTACAGGGACAACAACGTGCCGTGTCTTGTCTCGTTTTTTTGTGTCTCTCTTTTCCTCGCATCCCCGTGTACGTCCACTCAATGTTTGGGCCGGTGACAACAGCTGACCCCAGCTCTACACCCCAGAGGTGTTCGGCGCTTCGCGAGGCCCGGCGCTTCTATAGGTGGCGGGCTTGTTCCTCTAAGAAATGAACATCGCGGTAGTGAAAAACACGGTGCCCAGTCTCGCGGGGCGCACGAAACACGCAAAGGGGTTGGCTGGAGACTGCTGCCGCCGGTTCGGTGGCCTTGGGATAGGCGGTGGTGGTTTATCGGAGCTTGGACCACAGCTTGGGGGCGGCGCACGACGTCGCGCAGTGGGCGAGGTGGAAGACTAGGTGTTGTGTGCTGTCAGTATCAACCGTGGTGGTACGGCGCATCGAGTAGAGCGGTGCATCCCTCTCAAAGCGACCTCGCAATGTCGACCGGGGCTGCTGGACTTACACTCCTCGACACAGTCCTCCTTGGCACCTCCGTTCTCCTCCTGCGAGGTGACGCGCTCGACGCACTCATCGTAGTGGTGCTTGGCCGGGGCGCACTGCTTGGACTCCTTGCACTCTGTGAAAGTCATTACGTCAGCCTCTGTTGTGCGCTTCATTGTAGTTGTTGTTTCTGTCTTGATACGCTCGCCGACGTCCAGACCTCTGGAAATACATCGAAAAGACCGCGTATGCTGTGCTCCGTGGGGGGTTGGCGGCAGGCGAGACGGTCCTCTACGATCTGTCAGGCGATATCGGGTGTGGGCATTCGTCTCTCACCTTCCTCGAGCTCCTCCTTGGGGTCCTTGGGCTCATCATCCTCTTCCTCCTCCTCTTCCTCCTCCTCCTCGGCCTCAGCCTCAGCCTCCTCCTCAGCCTCCTCAGACTTGTCGTCAGAGCTAGACTCCTCCTTAGACTCGTCCTTGCTGTCCTCGGCGGGTGCTTCCTCTGCCTGTGACGCAGGGGTTTAAGATGTCAGCCAGGGGGACTGTTCGATGTGGCATGCGGTAGATACGGCTCGGATTGGCCTGCGACGGGCCTCCGCGGGTCGACGGCGAGCTTGCCTGCTGTTATTGACGCACCTTGGAGTCTTCTGCTGCAGGGGCCTCGGCCTCGGCGACGCTCCATGGCGCGACCGACTCGGCCAGGTCGGCGATCGTGTCCCAGAAACCCATTGTGTCGTTTGTCAACCGGCGCTGGCGGGCTGAGTTCGGGGTCAATGGCTTGAGTGTTGACGGTGAAGTGGAGTGGAATGATGGCGGTTGTCGTTGACGGGCTGCCGGGGCAAAGCTCTAATGGTGAGAAAAGAAGCCGGGAGGACTTCTTAATGGGGCCACGCTGATTGGACGGCCACTGGGTCTAGTGGGCCCACCGCGGAAAGCAGGCTGACCTTATCCCAGAGGCAGGCAAGGCAGATATCAGTGAATGACAGCAAGTTACACCATAATAAACGACACCACAGAGGATAGATAGCATTGAAAAGTAGTGTTTTACATGAGGTCACTTCATAGGAGGCTATTCTGCAGACTGTCACTGGCATCCATACAGGACAGAACCCCACAGCAAGATGCATCACTGAGTGACTCTGCTTCATATGCAATACCATCTTCACCATATTGTGTGAGATTTGATTGCAACATCGACGTCGAACAAGAGTTTGCAATCAGATCAAGACATTGAGGACACACAGAGTAGGTAGATTGTAGACCACAACGCATTATTTAGGTGGGAGGTGTAGAAGGCCGCAGTGTCACAGCATGGCCCTAACCCTGAAGACAACAACCACGGCAAAAGCATGGAGGACCGGGCCGTGGTTCATTGTCTTATAGACATCTCACGGTACTCTTGCCAACACTAAGAACGAAAGAGAAATATATGTACTGGGGAAGCTAAAGCATGAAAACTAAACTTGTTCTTCTATTTGCCAATATTCGGTGCCAGAACCCAAAACAAAAATATGACTCGACCCGCTCCGGAACTCCAAGCTCTCATCATCATTAACAAAGAAAGCTCTTGAATTGTGTATTTGACCAAACGCCACGGGTATCAACGATCGTGATGTCTTTTTTCGAGTAGAGATCCCCGGTGACTGGAAAGGGGACACGAGAGGCTTTGTTTCTCGCAAGGCTCTCGAGGATTTGCAAGCTTGTTGGTAAAACGGAGAACAACAACACAGCGTGCCCTACTGAGCTCTCTCAGCATCTTGGCGGTCCCTCTCCTCGAATTGCTGTTCCACTGCCTGGGCCTGGGCCTCGTCATAGTCAGGTGGTGGCTCATTAGGGGTTTGCTGGGTCTGCTGATCCTGGGCAGTCTGGGCAGCCTGTGTCCTCTGTGTCTGGGCCTGATCATGGCTTGTGGAAGAACTCGTCTGTGCAGTTTGCACAGGTTGAGGCTGATCGGGTGCAGTGTTGGATCCCGTAGCAGAATATGGGGGCAAATCGTCGTCATGAACAGTAATGCGCGTCCCCGTCTCTCTGGCAACGTCTCGGGCATGTGATAGACGCTCATACATCAGACTGTACTTGGAGTGGAAGCCCTCTACTCCACCGTGATTGAAGATCAAGAGTATCTCGATGCGAGGGATATCGCCCGGGATCCCACCGCCAGCTCTTGGTTTGGCCTCGGCCCGCCATCGCCAGGCTCCGAACCCGAGAAGCCCGCCCGCTCGTGGCTGCGGGTCATAGGTGTCCAGGATAAAGGCCGAGAAGGACTGGAAACTTTCCGTCGGTTGCTCGGCCAGATAGATTATCTTCAGTATCACAGGTCAGCTATCCCGCGTCACTAGGGTGCCACGCAGGGAATATGGAGACCCACCCTTCTGTTTGTGACATAGGCAACGCCAGAATCGCATTTGACGCTGAAGTTTGGATTGGCGGTTCGCAACGATTTGGGGACGGATAGTTCCAGAGTCACGTAGCCAGGCGTCTTGAGGAGTATTTGCTCGTCTTCCAGAGGCTGTATCTCGCCTTGCTGGTTGAGCATAACCCAGCTGCGTCTATGGTTAATGTCATGCTCATGAAGGCAGGGGTCTCGCGGTTGGCTCTGGGCCGTGATGCTCTGGTGCTGGAGAGTGCCCTGGTAGAGATCCATGAGGCCGGGTGGACGAGCAACGGAACGAATAAGACTAAGATGAGGGGAGGGTGATGTTTCCTGCCTCTATTGGGATCGGGGGAGGGCAGGGGGGAAGAGGGAGGAGGATCACAAGAGAAGAAATTTGAGATGTGAGATGAAGCGAGTACGCAGGTGAGAGTCTCGCGGAGGGGATAGGGTAGGAGGAAGGAGATGAGAACTGACTTTATCGACATTCTGAAAGCGTCAAAAGGGTGGCTAGGCGTGGGGAGGCCTGAGATTGCTCCGATGCTGGGGCTCAAGCAGGCCGGTACAAGGATGTTGGAGACTGTGGTCGAGGCTCAGTAGACACAGCACGGGGATGGGCCGGCAGAAGCAAAGTGGGTAATGGGTTGGGTTATGGGTATGGGTTGTGGGTTGTGCTGGACGAGGGCTGGCCAAAGCGACCGTGTCAAGATGAGGCGGCTACAGTAGTTCGCCTCGTGTGGCCGGCTGGGTGTGTCGAGCAGTTCGCGCGGTGGCCTGGGTTGCCCACGGGCCTCGTCGAGATATCGCGGAAAGACTGGCAGGGAGCACGGCAGAGGAGGCTCAGAGCGGCGATTGGCGGGTTGCAAGGGCAGATTTGGATCTGATGTTCCAAGGTTGCAATCAGGAGAGTCACTCCCGGGTGTATGAGCTTGAATGCTGGTAATAACGGCTGCGAGGCAGCAGGTGCAGCATGGGGGTGGTGTGCGCGCGTGGGTGAGTAGGTGCTTGGATGTGTGGGCAGGGTAGGGCGATGGATGCGACCCCGGACTGCGGCATGTCAAGAGAAGTGGTATTCGGCGCCTCTCCTTGACTCGAGATGTGTGCGTCACGGCCGGTTCGGGGACGCGGGGGCTGTGTGCAGTCTTCCGAAGCTGCGCTGTGCCGTGGTTGACCCAGCTTCTAGAACCGGCAGATGATTGGTCCGCAGGATTTCCCGGGTGGCTTTGTGCGCGAGTCGAGTCGAGACGATGACAGGTTCGTGGGCAGACAAGCAAGTGAGAGAATGGGCGTTGAGACTTTCACTGGTCGGTGCTGATGGCCGATGACGAGATGCCGCTCCCGCCCAGCTTCCGCCTCAGCGACGAACAGCTTCCAGAACAAGTATGAAAGTGGGCCAATCACGATTCAGCACGGAGCACAGCGTCCCCGAAGGGCACAGTCCTCAAGTGCCTAAGTACCGTCGTACTCTGGCGTGTGTTGCTCTACTTCTGGTATCCCGAGATGGTGGGCTAAATACTCATCCTCGCACACTCACTCGCCATCCAATCACCATCTTTACCATCTCACTACCGACAACTGCGCAGTTACAATAACCCCGTGGGCAAAACCATCATCCATCTATCTCCTTTGCCCATTGTTTGCCAATCGGACACGCGGGCAGACCAGCGGAAAAGCCCCGGCCTGCATCGCATGCCTCTGTGGAGATGCCATGTCTTCTCGCTGCCGTACAGACAGACAGGCTGCAGCATGTCCCACTCTTGTTGGGCTGCATACATCTAGTCTACATACTGTAAGTCTAGGAGTCTATCCCACACAACACTTGTGTTATAAGTGAGTCTGGCTCTAAGCGAGGTGTGCTCGGTGCCCTCTGCCCTCAGTCCGGCCAGTCCTGCCCATCCTGCCGGTCTGGTTGTCTGGAACGGCCTTTCAGCCTCTCCCCAGCCTGGACGCCGTGGAGATCCGGCAACGCCGAGGGAACGCCACGCCGCTGAGGATACGAACGCTCCTCTGAACCTCAGTCAACTGGGTCTGTCCGCTGTCTGTCCGTCTGTCTATCTGTCAGACATCTCTGGTCGGCAGTGGAACACGGTTCAGGCGCAGGTGCTTTTCTTTCCCTTGCGGGTCTCCTCTCATTTCCTCATGGCAGGGCCTCAAGTGGGGATGGTCCAGCTCCGCCTTGGGCTACTATCTACTATCTTGTCCTCAGAGGAGCGACCTTTTGGGCCACTTGCCTAATCCCGTCAGCAACACATGAGCCAAGCGGTCGGGGCTCTCCCTATTTGCTCTATCTGTGCGCCAGGGCGGCTGATCCTGCTGAACACTGCACATGACCATCGCCGTGCTCCTCCAACAAAACAACATGGTGCCCCCTGTCCTCCCGGAGCCCTGGTGGCCCAAGTACGGCCCTTTCTTTTTCATAATGGCATCCGCTCCAGTCGTGGGAACGCCATCGCCCTGTGGGGACGCTGTGGTCGCAGAAAAGGAAACAAAAACTAAGGAAATTTCTCTTTTTCGGCCCGGCTAATGGAGCATCCCGCTCGACGAGATATCAGGGGCCGTGCCGGATCTCGTCCACGATGAGCCCCTGCTCCCACGAGCACACTTGGTGCCGGTTCCCGTTGGCGGCTTGTGCATGGCCGGTCTTGGTAGCATCCTCTGCCCCGTCACCAAGCCCTATTGGGCTCTGTGACCTGCGTGGAGGTGACAGGACCGTAAGGACCATACTACCTAGTGGCCCATTTTATTCTTCCAGTGCACTCGGCCCGAGGTATTGCAGCACACAGTCGCTCGGCCTCGCGCTCGGCCTCGCGGGATTCAGAGAATGTTCCTAGGACCAAGTGCTTGTAGGCGCTAGGAGCAGCACACCCCGTGGCGTCATCAGAGTTCGAATTCACCACCTTCGAATACCTCCTCCATTTAGCTCCAGCGAATTGGAAGCCGGTCCTTAACCGGTGAGCCCTTCATTTCCGGCCGACTGCAGATACGCCTGGAAGTAGTTGCCAGGGCAGGACAGTGAATCATGGGTTTGATCACTCCGATCCAACCAGACTATCGCACAGGGCTGTCCAGTACAGACTTGCCAACGGGCGGCTGATCCCGAGTAATTCATTTTTCCCCGGGCCCGCATATGTTCCCTCGGCCACTGCGATTCTGCCACAGGCTCTAATTAACTGTACGGTGTACCGTAATCAATCGTACGCTAGAGGGAGCACGTGGACCGGACGCTCCATCCCAAGGTATCGGAAACCTTAATTTGATGTGGGACGGTCAGGTAGTGCTTGAGAGGCCTGGCACCCAAGTCAGCACATCAAGACCGCCGTCCACTTTTTTCCCATGGCAGCCATTCCTCACATCGCATTTCTCCCCAGCTGCCTGTGCGAACCACGTACTGCGCTGGCGATGAGACACGTTTCTTGACATTGTAGACCGGTGAGCTAGAGCGCAGGTGGTTTTCCTTCTTCAAGGGAGAGGGCTGAAAGTATCGCTGAGCCCTGAAAGTGCGAGGTCGAGAATTCTGTCACATATCACAAACATGACCGGATCGGATCCATGCCCCATCTCGCGCGTGGCGCTCACCGCCAGACAAGACCCCGTCTTGGGATTGTGAGGTCCCTTGACGAAGCATGAGAAAAGAAATACCGCGATGGAGCAAACTGTGTGGTAATTGCTCCCGCCAGGAAATTAAGGCGGGCCTTGTTTCGAAGACATCAAGCTGTCACATTACATGGGCCGGTGATGAGCTTTACGTCAGATACAGTGCTAATTTACACAGATTGTCGAATCACCTGGGGAGTCGTCTGGCGCAAAGAACCTATATTGGGTACTCATCTCATGCCACTCCCAGGGTCTGAAAATTGTTCTACGACATGCCTGTTACTTCGACACGGCTAGTCGCAAGCATTGGCGTTCCAAATGCCTGATTTTCTTGGCCATCCCTTTGACAGCCTGTCTCCTGGAAAAAGTAGGCATCGTCAAATCAATGACGCCCACTCGACTTGTCGAGGAGTGACACATCATGCCCAGGTATCGGGTAGACAAAATCGAACAGAGAAAAGAGACTTGTCTGACTGACTATGTACATGCTAACAATATGCCTAAGGTACGCATATGCTGCTGGCCCAAAGGTGCGAACAACCTGAGAATGTAACAGCGTGTAGTGCTCAACGAGGATAGAGCAGAGGGCAGAGGGCTAGCACAGCATCGCTTTGACCTGGCGGTATTTGATGGCATTAACAAATTAAAAGCTAAACAGCTTGACTCTATTTTCAAAAGTTGCGTTGGGGTGGCTCTGCCTCCTATGGAGATTATACATCCACCGGCCTAGTCGAAGACGTTGGATCAAGCTAGCAACAGCGGTGACCGAGGAATGCAGTACCAAACAAGAGAAAACTCCCAACCAGAACGATCGCGCCAGAGAATCCAAACACTGTTTTGAAACCCGAGTCTTGATGATGCAATAATGGCGGGTCCAACTAACACCCTTATGCTCGCAAACGAGCAAGAAGCCGCGATCCTGTTTCCTAGAGTTACCGAATCCTTAATGAGAGCCGCAATCGCTGGAGGTGGCACTGATAAGATGCCACTATAAGCAAAGCGGTACACTAGAACGACCATAAGCAGGAGGCCAATCGGCAAGTGACTTAGCACCCAAGACTGCCGATGGGTAGAAGGCGTCGTGCTCCAACACGTCAAGTGCTTTCTCCCCGTAGATATCCACGTAGCAGAGCGGAACCTAAAGCCCAAGCCAGCTGAAGTATGTATCTCAGTAGCCCTCTGTTTATACGTAGGCCAAGCGATGACACCGGTTTCAATCAAGAAGAAAACCTGCACCGTGCGGACCCATGAGACCGCAGACGGAGAATAGTCGGCGAGAAAATGTTTTGGCAGTCACTTTTGAAATCACCAAAGCATATAATCGAGCCCCTGAATACGTGAGTAGATATTGACGTATAAGACTGCTGGACCGCGAAACACAACTTTATCCCTGTTTAGTATTCGGCGTTGTGAGCCAAAATCAATGACACACCTCATATCAGGTCACACAATCCATGCGAATCGTTACGTCTGTATTATGTATTCAATGTCTGTGGTCATGTGGCATGATTAATGGTTATTTGAAGTACAGAGTCATCTCGTGCTTGCATCACTACAATTCGCAAAAGTCTAGTCATTCAGGTAGCTGACTTTGTTCTCATGCTTAGCACAATACTTTTTTTTCTTTTAACAAAAAAATTAGGGCCACAGGCAGTCCTTCATACAGCCGTAAACGCTTAACAGACTCAGAGTTGGATAATAAACATAATGTCGATAACAGTAGGTTCAGAATACGATAGTCATTCAGGTAGTGGCGAAAGCCAAATCCCAATCTTCTTATGATACTAGTGGCCCAATACACCTCCTGTTTCTGCGAAAATTAGAGACATACGGTTCTCGGGAGTTCGTACAGTGGCGATGCTTGGGCTTAGTATTCTCATCACAATCGAACAGCTTTTCAGAAATGCGAGGTCATATGCGGTGATGAGATTTAACTAATCGCGAGAGCCGTGATGACTTACTTCAACCACTCCTCGACCCATTTCTGCATCCACTGCGCGCTAATGGGTTGAACTGTTCTGAGAGTCGAGCTCTGAGCGCAAGCCTTTTTAATGTCCACGGGTGGGGTCTTGTACCTAACACCGTGCTCATTCGGTTTCCACAAGCAGTCCCTGTAGAAATCGAGTAGTTTGATGGCCGGATTTGCGGCTACCTTATCTCCATCATCTTTGGATGTGGCGTTCTCGAGCCGTTCCAACAAGACCGATGATTGGACCACTTCAGGCACGGGATGTGGTCCAAGGCGCGTCGTTGCCGTCTCAATTATGGATGGCAGTAATGGGTTCCAAGTCGTCGTATTAGGATTCCGCAAATTGTAGACCCTTGCGCTGCCGGTCTCTCCTGGGTCAGAATCGGTTCGATGGTTGACCAGGTCCATGAGGATATCGGTCAACAGATCTACAGGCACCCAGTCGATCTCTGTGAACTGGGAACCTAAATTATCTGGGAAACGTTTGCAATATGATAGACTTTTTGCGAGTCCTCAGCCATATCACAACCATCATCACGTGGCTGAAATTGCGTAGTGGTTCGTTCGTACCACTTTCTTAGGGCTGTATCACATTTCTCCATGGTAAGGCGGTCTGCTTCTTCCGAACGACGCTTCGACATGACAGATTCCTCGAATAGAAAGGTCAGAGACAGTACATCTGTCAGAATGACAAGTAGCTCAAACAACTGGAAAAATAAGGCGATAAGGCGTCGCTTCGTTACCGACTCGTAGACTTCAGAGCGATGCACCTCATCCTTAAGGTCAACCTGACAGAGTGCAAGGCAGCTCTTGATTTCAAAATGGTCACGCATTATTTGGATGCTCATCCGGGTACACAAAGGCGAAATGCGATCCATGATAATACAGCACAGCCACAAGCGGCGCAGGGCGTTTCTTGATTTCCTTTGGGCTGAGGTAATACCTGCAAAGGAATCGGAATACTGGACATATCGATCGGCGTTGATACTGCGAGCGTGTTGAATCGCGAGGCTCATCCAAGTGCGGTAAGGACGAAGGATAAAATTATCTGGCGGGACCCAGCTCATCAAAAGAATTGCGGCCTGTGCCAGCGCAAGAGGGGCAGACTCAATCTCCAAGTCGTAAAGAAGCTACATTGCTAAACTGAGCACGTCTGCATTATCCACTGTCGAGCTGGGTCATCGGGATTACACACCTCAGTCCGTCGGTAAAATACGGCCCTAGCGGAGCGGAAGCTGGGAAAGCCGAGTTGCTCGATGGTCCTTGGGGTCACAAGCTTTGAGGGAGATATATGTCATCTTGATAGCAGGGCGAGGGATATTCACGATGCGGCTCAGGTGGCAGCTGGCGAACAGCAGGGCTTGGAAGAACAGCAGAGACATCGTGTTCCGGGAAGCTGGGCTACTCGATTTTCGCGAGTACATGTCCCAAAATCCACCCTCGTTCAGTAGCGGAAGCAGAGGATGGATATACTTGAAATAACTTTCGACAAAGTCGTCCAGAGTTGGACGAGTCGGCACACGAAGGCAGCCCTGGGTTTCCAGAAGGCTGACATCCTGAGGTGGCAACCTCGATAAATTAACGGCAGTCAAGTACGTGTAGTGGCAGCAGATAAAGTGACATCAGCCTCTGTGCAGGGCCTTTTCTGACCGAGGACAGACTGGACATCGTTTCTGAGCGTGCATTGCTCACCCCTGGGCTCGAGTTCTGGAGAGGCCGGATCTAAGTGCGTCACGACAATGGTTACAAAAGACCTAGAGCAAGACAAGATAGTGACGAAGGAAATGGAGTTGATGTACCACCGGGTAACGCCTCAATACTTTCGGTCCGTGCTGAAGAGCTGGTAAATTCCCAATCAATGGTTGGCGACACGGCACGATCGATATTGTCGCCGTGCGCTACCCGATCTTCGTCAACGAGGTCTTCATTCGCTCCAGACTGCTGCTGAGTCCAGGTCAGAATGTGCCTCGACGACGATCGAGGCATGTCTGTCGTGGACACTGGGCGCGGCTGGACCAGCCGCCGTGCTATTCAGGTCGTTCAATGGTTCACCAGGGTGGGAAGGGCTGACCGAGGAATATCTCCTCGATGAACATTAGCCCCTGTGGATCGGCATCAGTCAACGGCGGATACTTGAGTACATTTGAATTGACGCTGAGGACGGTTAATGCTCACAAGTTCGGAGTCCGCCCGACAAGGCAGCAGTTCTTGTCGTCGAGTTCGCAGTTGGTGCACGGCGGGCCACGAGATATCAAGTCGCACCGGACCTTCCTCGACCGGCACGAAAGGCAAGCCTGTGCAGAGCGCTTGCGGCTGGTGGGGGCTCTCCTCGCCGCAGGACGTGATGGAGGCATTACAACAGCAAAGACGTAGTGGGGAGTGGATAATACAAACAATGCTTTCAGGTGAAGAGCAAATAGGATTGGTTCTCCGTCGAGCAGCGAGACTGGTTTCAGAGTGAGCTACCGCTGTGGTGGGTATAATTTCGTACGATAGTCTATGCAGGGGAAACAAGTTGTTGGAACTGGAGAAATTGAGGACCCTCGGGCACTGGGGTACGCTGTCGACCGCTTGAGACGGCATTGCGGGCTGTCGTCTCACCAATCAGTATCATGCTAACCGTGTGGGCGTGTCAATGGTGGTGGGGCTTGGCTTCCCCGCAAAATACTTTAATGGGTTGATGGAAAATCTGGAGAACCTTTAAATCGGGAGCGTATCGAGAGACTGTAACTGGTTTTGGAGCTAATAACTGCCCGAGTATCCGAAAGCGAAACCTACTCCACGGCCACACATCAAGGGAAAGGTTTCTCAGTGTCCATCCGGTTCTCTGATAGCCAGGTCTGATTCGCAACCCCAAACTGCCTCAATTGGCCCTCACAATTCTGGTGGAGAGGGTTGGGACGAGAAAGAAAATACATGTTGAAAAACTAGAGGGTTGCAAGTACCGAGACGGCGTTAATTCTTGAGGCGATTACAGGCTCCCAGATTCACAAAATGCCCCCCTTCCCCCCCCCCCCATTTAGAAGACACTGCTATGTACGTCAAGGTGAAGAAGAACGAGACCCAAGAGGCAACAGAAGAGAGTGGGGGGTTTACCCGACCGTCTTGAGACGACTCAGGGGGCCTTGCTATATAACAACATACATGTTGACAGATCAATAAATATAAAGCCTTCCTTCCATCCATTCAGTGAATTTGCAAACAACAGAAGCGACTGTAGCCCTGAGCACCATGCGAAACCGTCCAAAACTCGTTATGTTTGGTGCCCTGATCATTCCACAAGTGGTTTCCTATTAATCAGTATGCATACGCTTGTTGAGCAGTATGCAGGCAGCCCTTTCACACAGTGCTAAATGCGTAAATACTCAAGGTTTCTTTTACACCGAGAGAAAAAAACCATGCCGATAGTAGAAGGTTGAAGATACAACTCTACCACATAGTGGGGAAAACATAGACAGCCTTGTGGCAGCCTCACAGGCAAGGCTAGCAAGACCAGCTTCCCGCGGCGACATAGACAATCATTGCGTGACGACATCAGATTTGAATCTTGATGATAAGGGACACATTTGAAAGCCTGCAGACTACTCGTCAAAATCAAAGGTTATGGTGGATAGAAAGCTGAAAGAGTTGTATTGTGCTGATTGCGGTTCAGAGACACGGCCGATTTCTTTCTCACCCTGACTGCCCTCGGGGGTCCGAGTATCCTGCAAGTTCCCGTAGTGCTGATGCCATAGAGGTTTCACTGCGAATACGGACGTCTTCGGTAGAACTCACTTTCCTCCGGTTTTACCTCCAGCGGTACGTCAACCACGCCCTTATCTAAGTGCCAAGGCGGGTCGCCTTCGGTGAGCGTGATGCTCCACCCATTGCCCAACCACCTCAGCGAGTTCCCCGTGGGGTCCGCACTCTCGTAATTGTAATCTTCCCAGCGAGGCGCACGTAGTACCTCTAGACACTGCTCAGATGATCCTGGCCAGAGCGCGAAGACTTGCGAATTCTTGCCAACCCGGTACCACGACGTGCAGTTGTCCATGTAGACAGTCCGCTTGAAGTACTCCTCGATGAGCACGCCAAAGTCCTGAACACGGCGCTCCTGGACCTCGAAGGTTGCGTAGTCTTCCTTCTGCAGCTTTCGAATCATCTTGACAGCGCTAGTCACCCTGCGCTTCAAACACGCTCACCAGGCTGCCCGACCCCAGATCAGCATTCGGCCCGCCCACAAGAGCAAATTGGGGAACTCATCGACAGCCACTCCAAGGTATGAGACTGGGTATGGCGCCCACTTTTCCGCCAGCAGCTTGCCATGACGGCCCTCCAGAGTGAAAAGAGGTGGTGCTTGGACATCGTAACCCGTCGCGCAGACGATGACGTCCAGGTCGATCTCCTCCCCTAAAACAAGCTTGATACCCTTTTCCGTGATCTCTTGGATGTGCGTCTTGACTTAAGTGGTATTTTCCTCTTGGAGCGCTTCGAGGTACCCAGGTCCAGGCGTCAGACGCGGACATCCCGGTGAGAATGTGGGGGTTATTTCCTCGTAAAGATCCGGCCGCCCCTTCAAACGCTCCTGCATTGCCTTGAGGAAGACTTCCCGGGCGCCTACCTGCTGAGGGGTTCCTTTGATCGTGATGGGGAAGATCTTGGCTGCCTTATCCTCGAGAGTCTTTCGAATCTTGTCATTCTTTTCGGGGTGCCTTGCCAGATCTTCCTGGTGACGCCGAGAGACTGTGCTGCCATTAGCTACCAGTTCGAGGGCAAGACGTGAGACTTGATACACACACACTTGGTCACTTTGGGATCCATACCCAGCTTTTCCATGCCACTGTCACCAAACGAATTTGCGATCCAAGTGGCATTGCGGCCGAAGTTGAACACCTTGATGCCCTCCAGGGGCTGAATGGCCGGCACGATCTGTATGGCGCTGGATCCGTTGCCAATAACGCCGACCCGCATGTGTCTCAAATCATAACTTCACGGGGTCAGCCATCATTTCCTTTTCGACGGGACGACTCTGGATTGGCACCAACCCCTCTTCCCACTGGCCAGAATGGATGAACTTGTTCTTTAAGCTATGCAGTCCAGGTATGTCGGGCCACATGACCCGGTTGAATCCGCCCCTGCAAGAAATGAGGATATTCGCAGTGTCATCGAGAAGGTTGCCGCTTTTGATGTCAAGCACTTTGAGTCGCCTACAATTGCGAAAACATCAGATACTATTCACTTCTGGTGAACTGAGGAAGGAGGATTATATAGACTCACCATTGCTTCTTCTCGTCATCCCAGACACCTTCTTTTACGGCATGAGTTGTCTTGATGAAACGCATGGCTCCAAATCGCTCTGCCACTTCTTGCATGTAGGCCCAAATCTCAGGACCAGGAGCATAGGAGGCAGACCAGAACGGGTTCGGCGCGAAACTAAAGTGGTACGAGTAGGCTATCATATGGCCATTCCTATCAGCTCGCCACGCTGGCAACCGGGGCAATAGGTACGGCAGTTCTCGCACGTACATGGAATGTCGCAGGCCAAGCCAGGATATCGATTCTGCCAACTTCACGTGCATTTTCTTGTCAGATGTCGTCGATTGTAAAGTAAATGGTTATAAAGATGACGGCTCACCAGACACCGGATACCTCTTCATTTTGCTCGAATACCTGCAAGTCGATGTTTCTGAGTCTTTGGGTGATCCTGCGTTCCTCATGTTAGGGTTGAATTCTTGTCGACTATACATTCCTCTGGCGCTCACTGACCTAACGGTTGTGTAGATGCCTGAGAAGCCTGCACCGATGATGATCACTCTCACACGACGCTGGTTTTCGACTGGTTCATCCTCAATTGTGAAAGGCACAGCGTCGGTCTTCATGGAGGCTCCATCTCGGTTTCGTTTGGGAAGCATTTCGGGATCTGAAGAGAGGTTTTCGCCCATGTCTGTACAAGTAGCTGTAGTTGTAATTTTTGAAAAATGACAGGCTTCTGCTGTCAAGTCCAGAGAACTTTTAACTATTTCGTCGATATATAAATGCAGGTATATGAATCGGAGGGTACTTCTGTCAAGATGCTTGACAACGTTCACCCAGTCAACTATAAGAAGTTCTCGGCGATGGTCACCGTCTATTATATCGTTACCAGAATTGCAGACGCAAAGCCGTCCTCTACCAAGAAAACTACCTAGGTACTTGGCGTGGAGCGGCCCCTCCACCGCGGGCCTGGCACGCTTGACGAGGCAAGTCGTCTAACCAGTCACCCGTCAGTGGAGCGACATGCCGAGGGTGCAAAAAGCACTGGAAGGGTCGACCTCATTGGTGCGGAGTTAAGTACCTCGGCTTCACTCCATATGTCTGCCAGCGTAAGGCTGCCGACGGTCCATGGCCCCACATTGCCCATCACAACTGACCACATACAGAACTACAATGGCGCCGGGATTTGAACAAGTCCCGCGGTACACGCAGCACTTGTCCAGTCTGTCGTAGAACTGGCCAAATCCATTCTGGGAAAACACTTATTGCCGTCCAATTCGGCACTTGGAGATGGGTTTCGCGTGGGGAAGAGGTAAGAAGGGCGGGGGTCGGTGTGCTCAATGCCATATCAAATACGCGGACCGGGCCGCGGATGTGCATCTCAATGGATATGGCATTCTACCATCTTAGGTTTGAACTTTGACTCCGGTGAATGTGGAGGCCACGCTGCCAGGTCAATAAAAAAGGAAGATGCGAGCCGATCCCAGCGCCCCAAGATAGCGCCTCTTTTCTAGCTGAATCGTGCTCTCATGAGCGCGAAATAGCCGCTCCTGTACACTCAAGCGAAGACTTTGCACGTGCCCGATTCTGCTCCCGCAAAAGAAGTCCAACTACCAGTCAGTTATGTTGGGAGATGTTCTGAAGCAAATATAGGCCTCGGTATATATCACAGGCTTTTAAATAGACCCAATCATTCTGTCTCGTACTTCTGGTATCTTGGTTGTCTTCATAGAAGCCTAGACTGCAGTCACTATCCAAAGCTGGTTCCGTCCTTAATCCGATGGCAATACTCTTTGTATTAATTGTGCATGCTCTGATACTGCGGAAAAGTAAGACTGAACGGTCAGAACCTGGTGAGGAAGTCCTCAAGGCCAAAAGGTCAAGTGGCAGTGTTATAATTCTCCTTTTTGTCAACGACGGAGAGGCCATGGTACCCAGGCTTGCAATGTGTCGCTGTTTGCGCACCGGTAGGGGGCAGCATGATGGACCAGTAACAGCCACGGCCCTGGGCATTGCTCGTCAAAAGTGACTCGCGTGGTCGATACAGATGTTGATCTCGAACGGGATTCGAGTACCTGAGAATGTGGCTCCTTTTGCCCGGTTTCTCCCCAGACGTCCAGACCCCTCATGCCAGTACCTGGCGCCGAGATCATCAAATGGGACAGGAAGTGCGCAAGTATTTAACTGTAGCTAACATAATTTTCATTAACTATCGTTGTTGTACAGATTCGCATGTCATCATGGCAGTAGGACGTTGTGGAAACTTGTCAACTCAGGCCGGTGTCACCAGGGCCCGCTGAGAGGACAGCAACACCTTTGGTTAGATAGACTTGGGAGCCCCTGACAGTTCGATGGGGTACTCGAAACATATATTCGAACGCGTTAATGCTAATTAATTCCCGTACAATAATTATACTTGCCCACGTGATATAGCCACCCGACTGGCTAAGAAACGTCCCGCCGGCCGACATGGATACTTAGACTCGCGCAGCTCCTCGACAACGGTCACATAAGGTTTTGTCATTCCCTGTCCGTTATACGGGGATATATAAAGCAATATTGCGCTTCTGTTGAGCCTCTTTCGTGGACCACTAAGGATACAGGCAAGAGTCGTGCTAAATATTCTTAAAATGAACGGGTGGTATGAGTGACTCAACAGTCCCCATGGTAGCTATCCACCAATACGTCCTTGGGAACGCGCGGGCTGCAAACCTACCTTGAAGACTCTGAGTGAGATGGTTCGTGGTAATCAGTCACACCATAATAAGTAATAAGTAACGCTGAGACAACAACGGAGCTCTGACAACCTCTCAAACATACCTAGGTAGCTTGGCTTTGGGGGGGGGGGCCGTACAAGACCACACATTTCATAAGATGTTGCCCCGGTGCGCCGGCCTGAAGGCGACGGCACTAGCCAAAGGACAATAACCAGAGCGTTTGATTTCTCATTGCGACACATTGCAAGCATAGCAGGCAAGAGAATGGTCAATGGATTTGTTGGTTGGTAACAGGCGTGATTATTAACAACACCCGCTCCGTAGTCATGCAATTAGATATGTACTTGTCTATCATAACGCCTATCCCATATTTACAGTCATTCATGAGTCCTTGCCGTTGCCTTCCCCCTTGTCATCTCCTTTGGTAGAGGATGGACCAAGGGGCGAAGGCGCCGGTTTCGTCTGGGGAAACTGTTGCCAATCCCCGCCCGCCCGGTCAATCGGTGACCAACCCGCGGCGCCGACACTGCCCGCCACGATGCCCGTCATTAGGGTCGCCGCCCCGAGCACCGAGTTGGACCTGGACCTAGACCGCTGGGACCTTGACCGGTTCCTAGATTCCGGTGTCACACTACCGACGTTGCTGCCAACGTTGCTACCAACATTGCTGCCACGGCCGCCGTTCGAGCTGAAGCTATTCTCCCGAGTCGGGGTTTGTGGCTGCTTGATGGAGTTGGAACGCGAGTTCTGCTTCGAGTTCTGTCGCGACATGCTCCTCTTGGGCAAGAAGACCTCCTTCGGATGCTTCATGGCGAATTTGAGATTGTTAACACGTCCGCCCTTGAACCGCTTCAGCCAGTAGAGCTCGTCACGAATATCAGCAAACTCTGCCGGGAAGTTTTGGAATCGTTCCGCATCATCTGAGACCGTGACGTCGGGGAGCTTGGTTTGAGCTCTTCGCTTGATAGCCTCGGGCACCAGTTTCTCAAGCAGCGAGTCGGGAACGAGTCGGACGACAATACCGATGGGTATCGAGATGAAGCCCAGCACGATCGCAGTCCCCCACATGCTGGCGGTTTGTTTATCCGGAGCAATGTTGAACGCCTTGCCGCCGACAAAGATGATTAGAACCTGCCCACCGCACATGATGATACTGATGCCGATGAAGAACCAATTCTTGAAGAGGCCTTCAAAGATGTTGAAATGGTTGTCCAAACGGCGGTTACTGTCTCTCGTTAGTGTTCTTGCCTCATTGTTCGGGGATGGCCTATGCACTTACTTCCACTGGTTGAAGATCTGCATCCACACAAATGTGTTGAAAACCAGTGTTTGGATTTGCTCATCGGTGGCGTCATCACCGGGAAGGATCGAGTTACCGCCAAAGTAGATGAGGAACGTGATAACGAGCTGGTAGATCGCCTGGCCGATGATCATCTTCCACATTGTTGTAGAGATGATGGACGCGGTCCTTCGCTCTGGTTTGCGGTTCAGGACACTGTCCTGTGGAGGGTCAGTCGCCAGAGCCAAGGCGGCGAGAGTGTCCATAATCAGGTTGACCCATAGCAGTTGCACGGCCGTCAGGACACTACTCTCGTCGTTGCTAGAAACGGCCGAGACAAACGTCAAAACGACAGCGGTGATGTTGACGGTCAACTGGAATTGCAGGAAACGCTTGACAGCATCATTGACAGCGCGTCCCCACTTGAGAGCCTTGACAATAGAGCTGAAGTTGTCATCCATAAGAATAATGGCGGAAGCCTCTTTGGCGACCTCGGTACCCGCAATTCCCATGGAGAAGCCAACGTCAGCAAGCCTGAGAGCTGGTGCGTCGTTGGTGCCGTCTCCAGTGACAGCCACAACTTCTCCCTTGTTTTTCAGCAGACCGACCAGAATACGTTTGTCTTCGGGACTCGAACGAGCCAGGACGTGAAGCCGCGGCAGAATCTCCTGCTGCTCAGAGAGATGCATATTGCGAAATTCGGGGCCTTCCATGACTATAGAGTCGGGCTGCAGAATTCCACAGTCCTCGGCGATCGCCTGAGCCGTGAGCTTGTTATCTCCTGTGACCATGCGGACCACGACACCAGCTTTCTGGCAGTCTCTCACAGCTTCTCGAACACCTTCGCGCAAGGGATCCTTGATGCCGACCATGCCGAGGAAGACCATGTCGTTGAAGAACGACTCAAATTGAACTTCGTCTTTCTCGCCGTCGACACGTCGGGCCCTCGGTGGTGGCCACTTGTCCAAGTCCTTGTACACAATTCCGATGGTCCTCAGAGACTGCGAGGCGTAGTGCTCGATCAGGCTCAAAATAGTGTCCTTGTGTTCCTGGCCCAGGGAAGTGGTACGGCAGTCGGACGATGGATCGCGAAGCATTGAAGAACACTGTGCAAGGACGATTTCGGAGGCCCCCTTGACATAGAGTCTCGCCTTCCCGTCAGGGAGCTGGACAACGATACCCATGCACTTGCGGCCAGAGTCGAAGGGGATGAGTTGGAGAATCTTGGCGTTCGCTCTCTCCTCTGCAACGGGTCCCATTCCCAGGTGCTCCTTGGCGAAGGTAAGCAACGCCATCTCGGTCTTGGATCCAATGTAAGTCATCTGTCCATCGACCTCTCCTTCGAAAGCCGTCGAGTTGAGAGAGATCGAGTTCTTGAGCAAATCCTTGACGTCTCCGCTCAGCGTCTTGACAAGCTCCGGGGCACTGACGTCCAAGGTGCCAGATGGCACTGGTTCGTGGCCCTCCCTGGCCGGCGCACCGCCAAACCTGTGAGAAGTGCTGATAGTTCCCGCAACGACCTGCATCTTGTTCTGTGTGAGGGTGCCTGTCTTGTCGGAACAAATCGTGCTGGCATTGCCCATGACCTCGCAGGCCTTCAAGTGTCGGACCAAGTTGTTGTCCTTCAGCATGCGGGTTGTTGCAAAAGCGAGAGCAAGAGTCACCGCCAGGGGAAGGCCTTCAGGCACAGCAACGACGATGATAGTAACAACGACAATAAAAATCTCGAGGAAGTTTTGGCCCTTCTGCGTGGCCGTCAGATTGCCCTGATTCTTCAAGTTTGCGAGGAACTTTATGAACAGGACGATGAAGAGCAAGAGACCCGCGGCACCTCCGAGCTTCGCAATATATTCGGCAATAACGTTCAGCTTAGACTGGAGCGGAGTCATCTCGGGGTCATCATTGAGAGACATGAGAGTCTTGCCGTAGCTCGAGTGGATACCGACAGATGTGGCCATGAAGGTTCCGACGCCTTCCATGACGCGAGCGCCAGACTGGATGAAGGGGTCCATCTTTGCAAGGCTCTCACCGTTCTCGATTGCGGCGTACACCTCGTCGGCTGGCCTCTTGCGGATGACATCCGACTCTCCGGTCGCTTGAGATTCGTCACACTTGACATTGAAACCCTCAATCAGGATACCGTCGACGGGAATCATGTCACCAGGCTCGAGATGGAGTACGTCCCCGACCAGGACATCGAAAACGCTCAATTCGATCGTCTTTCCAGACCTGACCACCTTGACGATTCGATCTTGCTTTTTCTTGTTCAACTTTGCGAATTGCCTCTCCTTCTGGAAGTCATTCAGAGAACCGACCATAACGACAATCACGATGGCAACCATGATGGCCACGCCTTCGACCCACTCGACCGGTGGGTTGTCGGGGTTGTGTGCCGTTCCGAAGGTCTGGTACAGGCCAATGGCCAGAGACACGACCGCAGCGATAGACAGCAGAATCAGCACCTTGTCGTTGTAGGTGATCCATATCAGCTGCAACAGACTCTTGCCTTTCTTCTCAGGGAGCCTGTTGTCCTTGAAAACCCGTTTTCGGTCGCCGAAGCTCTCGTCGGAGTGAGCGCCGCCAGACGAAGGTTGTTGAGGTGCGGGCTCTGCGCCCTCGGTCTTGAGCTTCCCGGCGGCCGTGACATCTTCGAAAGTAACGGCACCGTCCAGATGCTTCTCATCCACGCCAAGTCCAGCGGTTCGGTTGGAACGCAGCCCCTTTTCAATCCCTGCCAGTCCTCCCAAGCGGTAGAAAGCCGACAGGCTCTTCGGGTTGAACATCTTGCCCAGCTGACCGGGGCTAAAAGCGAAGGGGTTGTTGTCCACCTCGAATTCCTGTTCCTTGCCCTGGTCGGGCTTGAGGGCATTAGGGTCGTTCATGACCTGGGCGTGGTCAAGCTCCGAGTCGATCTTGGCCTTTGCGTCTCCCTGCTCGCTCTGGTAGAGGGTTGTGCTGGTGTCAACCTGAGTTGAAGATCGAGGATGGGACTCATCGGCAGAGTCGACGCTGTTCTGCCTGGAACGAGGGCCGCCTTGGTTCGGGACAGCGAGGAAGTTCTGGGACTGGTCCTTGGTACGGGAGATGGGGCTGGATACATTGTGAGGGCTGGTTGGCCGGCTCTCCCTGCTCTCGAAGGAGGGCTCCGTGTCGACCTGGGTGCGAGTAACGTGGCCATCAGAAGACTCAACGGTGATGACCCTCTGGGATGACCAGGTCTGAACGGTCTGGTCGACTACCGTAGAGGGGCTGTAGGTGTCAGAAGGCGAGATTGGCGAGTGGCCACGGGCATGCTGGGAGCCAGCGGCGGCGGCATCATTGGCGGCATCCTCATCCTGGGGCGTCGGGCTGACGGCGGTGGTGTCGATGGTGATGGTAGGGGCTCTGGGCCTACCGGGCGCCATGGTGGAGGAGGGAGGGGAGGAGGAGACGGAGGAGGAGTGTCGTCTGCGGCTGGAAGCTCGCACCTGAATACCTGAGGGTGGTATGCAAGATGGCGGCTACGGTGACATGTCAATGAACACGACAGGGCTGCGTGGTTGTTTGGGTGGAGGAGGATGGGTGGGTTTGTCCTATGAAGGAGAGAATATGTGTAGGCAAACACACAAACAGCCGGGGCAGTCTTGCAGTACAAGAGTACAAGGAAGGCAAAAACAGACGAGAAGGGAAAAGGAAGCACCAAGTGGGTGCAAGTGTAGCAGCAGTAGTAATAGTTACAGATTATCTGCCCTGGATTTCAACATAGCAGGCCCACACCGGGAGAGGGAACAAGACAAGTTGAGCAACAAGTTACACAACAGGGATGGAGGTATGTGGCAGAGGCCTGGCAGGGGGCAGGGATTCAGGGAAGCAGGGAGCATGGAGAATGGATCCTTCACCCTTAGTGTGGGTGGCTGTGTAAATGCCCAGCCCGCGCTTGCACTCTCTTTGCAGGGCTGGCTGCAGGAGATCCCTGATGATTGGAGCTCTGTGCTGCCTAGTACCTTGGGAACGTACTGTGGAGCACACAGACACTTGGATACCACATCCACATCCACACTTGCTCACCTAAAAAACTGCCAAACAACAACATCCGCACCACAACAACAACCCGCAGTGCTTTATCTTGGCACATTGTTCGCAGTTGCCCTCATAGGCAAGGCCGCGATGGGCATATCTCTACTAGGTATCTTTCTATCTCTGCCTCTGCTGTACCGTACCCCATACCTACCAACTGTATTCCGTGCATACTGTCCCGTCTGTATGTATTCAAATATGTATCCATTCCCCGTCTCCCCGTATCATGCCGTCCATTGGCCGTTGATTCCTCTGGCCGAGGTGCGTGCTCAGGTCCATCACGACTCGAGGCGCAAATAGGCGCTCTGCTTGACGCTCGCTTTGACAAAGAGCAACTAAACTGTTGGACGGCCTCCCTCATCTCCTCCTTCGCCTCCTCAACAAGCGAGTGGCCAAGCAATTCGTTGACCAACTGACTTACTGACTGACTGATTGAATTGACCGAGTGCGGGCTGCGGTTGGCGCTGCGCCATGAACAACCACCCGGAGGCCGCAACCGTGTGCCACCGTGATCGATCGGACTCAGCCAGCCAGCCAGCAGGCCAGCCCGTTACACAGTAGCTCCAGGCGAAAAACTCGCCTCCTCATTTACTATACCGACTCAATGGCTACATGACTGTGCGGGCGAGGAGGCGAGATGATTGTTGGGCCTTTACCAGAAACCCTAAAAAGGCCTCCAGCACCCGCCCGGTGGGACTCGACCAACACGGACGGCCCATGACCCTTCGCCATCGTCATCATTGATCCATCAGTCAACCTGAGCTAGTGTGCTTGCAATTGTGCTCTGCACCCGTTCTTTGGGCCGCCACGCACAATGACAGAATGGCTGCGTGCGTATACCACTCTCTCCCAATTGGCCTCCGGAACCCCCATCGCCGCCAAGAACCGCACTTACGACCTCTGAGGAAATCACCCGATGATCACTCTACTCCCTACGCACTCGTGCTCTGCGGATATCCTCCTCGTGGAACCGCCAACGCCAGCGTGGGCTCCCCGGAGCTCGCCCTGCGAATCCAGTCACCCGGCCCAACTCACCGTTATTTGAGAATCCCCAGGGCCAAGAGCTTCATGGTAACTCTCTACCGTTGCTCCCAATTTCCACCTATCCGCCCTCGATTCAGGGCATGACATCCAACGCAGCCGCCGTGATTGCAGCTGGACCCTCATCTCCGGCCGGTGGAGATGCAGCACCTTACCCAGCAACCCCTCGCATTCCCACCTCCCGGCCGCCCAAAACATTCCGTGTCGACTAGTCGAGTTGCGCCCCTGAGAATTACCGCCTCCACGCTGCCTCCCAAAAAACTCGCACGCGCCAACCGCAGACCGCCTCCTTAAGCGACGGACCTCCCGGTTGTCCCTCGCCTAGTAGGCCCGAACTTTACGAGTGCCCGCTTGCAGCATTGGCGCTGCTTGCTGCCTGTCCCCCGTTGCTGCCCCGGGTGCGGGTGTCCTTGACAAGATTCTAGAAGCTTTGCCTTTCACGCTCTGACGGGGATGCCCCCGATCCGACCTGGTCGACTTCGTTGATCGTCGGAGGGGGGCCCACCCGGCGACCCGCCCGAAACACTTTCTGTCTGCAACCTCTGGGCACATTAACGGTATCAAAACACCTTGGCAATCACTCGTAATGCCTCCGTGCTACTCTTCTGCCCGTGCCGCGCGTTAGACGTCGTCACCTCCATTGTAGAGGTTTCTTCGGACCAGTTTGGCTGCATCAAAAGGATGCGCCTCTGCGGCCTGCGATTGCACCGTTCCTGCTCCCGTATTAGACGACCGAAGGAACGCCATCCGTTCCCACCTGTCGCAGAATCCAACACACTGGATCAACTCATCAAGAGACGAGCTATTTGTGCACGACGGGGCCACTCTCCCGTAGACCAAGCATGAAGGGTTACACTGCTCAAGCCCGCCTTGTGTAGCCAACTGTTCAGCCATCTGGAAATCCCCAAAATGCAGAGTATGCACATGTCGCGCCGGCGACACCATGATTGCCGGCAGAGATTATGCCCGTGAAGATTGGTCTAGATCCCACGATTCGGATAAAGCTAGTCTGGTATCTGGGAGCTTCTACTGCATTACTTATCGTCCACCAGCACAGCCATCACCACCGGTCAGCGACATACCCTCCATCGTCTAGATGATCTACATCCAGATTTCACAAGAGAGCCGGTATCATCAGACTCCCTGCTGTTTTTGCTTGCTGCGGCCAAGCAAGTCTTGGCGCACCCACCCACCTGCGCAACCCCTCTGAATAAGCTCGCGGGCTATCCCATGCGCGAAGTCTCGGCCGTCTTGGTGACAGCTCGCCGGTTTTCCCAAGCCCCGCGGCAAAGGAGCTTGACGATCGACGGGTGGTCTTGGACATTGCTTGTGTGGGCTTGTCTTTTGCCCAGCAGATCAGGCGGCACATTGAGGCTGTGCAAGACCTGATTGGACGCTACTTGCCAGTCGCTATGCTTTAAAGATCCGAACAAATCAATGTCCGCCCTGCTCTGCTTGGACTTTTGACAAATTCGACTTCCCCGCTACCCAAGGAAAGGACGATCACGAGCTGCCGGATACGACTCAAAACAAGACGGGAAACCAGGGTCCATGAAAAATGTGCCTTGTTTCCGTGTGTTTTGTCTGGTTTGTTCAGGTCTTAGCCACATACAGCTGGCTGTTACGATCGACTCATCCTTGAAACGTTCTCCCTCTGTGGCGACATGTAAGGTACCACTTCTTACTGCCCCCACGGACGCAGTACGCGTATAAGGCGACGGGCAATTGGCTGCAATGCCTAAGGTGCAGACCTTGCTGCGGACAGCACTCACAATCCGCTGGTCGCCATCCAATTCTCTGAATCTCCATATCCCGGTGCGTTGGCTGCAGAGAGCCCTAATTGGGCGCCCTCTTCTTTTCATTTACAGCCGGTGACTCTCCGCCAAAACGTGGCGGATATTCATGATGAACACATGTATGCGCGTGACCTCAGAAGTGTCATGCACAGTGGACTAGCTTCTCCATGACGGCTGTTTTGACTAGCCATATGATGCGGGCAAAACAGCTGTTCAAGTGTGGTTCGGACTGCGACAACGCAACACTCGCCCTGTGTGGCACTTACGACTCATCTACCCCTCGTATCACCGCCACGACTGGTGATGAATGCATGACTTACTGTACTGCTGCCTGGTTGCCAATTGGAGGTTGAAGTAAAGGGCGATTGGCAATCTCACGTAATTAATTGCTCGCTACCATCGGATAGCTTCGGTACACCAAGTTTTCATATCTGCGATATTGACGGGCGCCGTCGCCGTCGCACAGTGTCCTACTCGCTCTGGCTGAAACACACAGCCCCAAACAAGTCGTCACGGAGTGCTAGCCCGGCTGACACGAGGCATCTTCCGAAGCTTGAGACCCAGTTGATGCCAACATCGCCAAAGTTTTCTGCCAGGTCTACAGTCTGCCTCGAGCCGACCTTGCCGCGGTCTCCACGCTGGTAGGGATCATACCTAGCTGGCATGCTTGCCCTTAAACACAAGTCACAACATCATCACCACCAACATCGCCTCCAGGCCCTCAAGATGATGGGTCCGGATAGTCTGTCTTGTTACGCCTGGCTTGTGCTCGATTTAAGATGAGAGCCGCCGGCGTACTTCCACCCTTGTACCCACGGGGCATGCTCAGCCTCAATATCATCATCGTGGCCCCCATCGTAGTAACATCACACCACCGGATTACCTCCTCCCCAGGTCGACATCCCTCACCAGCACCATGCCATCCTCCTCCTCCTTGACCCCGCCGCCGCTGCTACCACCACCACTCCCCACTCCCACAAACGGCGCGACGCCCCTGCCCACCGCCCCCTGCCAGAACTCAGCCACGACGTCCCGCAGGTCGTCCCCGGTCTGCTTGAAGTCCGGGAACGCGTTGACCTCGAGCAGCCAAGCGGTCCCCGCGGCGTCCACGAGGAAGTCCAGGCCGAACACCTCGAACGCGAAGCCCAGCGGCTGGAAGTGCACCATCATGGCCTTGGCCGCCGCCTCGAACACCTCGCCCGTGATGGAGCACACCTGCGCGAAGACGTCCGCCTTGGCCTGCTCCGCCAGCCCAGGGACGTCCCAGAAGCGCCGCACCGAGCCCGCGTCCGCCTTGGGTCCCTGGATGCACGTGTTGGTGAGATGCGCGTCGAGGTAGCCTTCTGGGTCGTCCCCGCCATCACCGTCCTTGCTCTTCTCCCACGGGGCGGAGTAGGCCTGCCCCGCGAAGAGGGCCAGCATTGAGCGGCTCACGTAGACCTTGAACGCGCCCACGCTTAGTACGTACGCGCGGATGTGGAACTTGCGGTTGCCGCACTCGGGCAGCAGGAGCGGCGGGTGGATGTAAGGCTGCGCGACGAAGTGGCGGAGGTGCGACGTCGTGATGCCGTCCCTGTCGTCGTCGTCTCCTCTCCCGTAAGCACCAGCCCCATTGCCGTCGCCGCCATCCTCGTCATCTTCCTCGTCGTCGGACGACGGCTCGTCAGCCTCCCACCCATCAAAGATCGCCTGGAGCTCCTCCATGGTCGAGAACAGCCGGATGCCCTGCCCGCGGTCGCTCATGCTCGGCTTAAGGATCCACCAATCCCTCTCGCCCGGCTCCAGCGGGCACCCTTCGCCGCCGCCACCGTTGCGCTCCAGGCTGGCCCGCAGGTCGAACGTCTCGTCGAGCGCGTCGTCCAGGAACTCGGCGTAGTCGACCTCGAACGGCTCGCTGGCCTTGACGTGGGCCCTCAGGGGCGACTCCGGGTTCTTGGCGACCCAGTGATCGACTGTCGTCGAGAGGAAGTGCTTCCTGATGAGCGCCTTGCGGATCACGTAGCTGTTGATGAGCGAGGAACCAGGGTTCGCCGACGCGTGGTCGAAGTCGATCGACTCGTACGCCCGGATCTGGAGCACCTTGGCGCCCTTTGGCACTTGCTCGGCCAGGCCCCGTGAGGTGTCCGGGGACAGTAGGCGTAGCCGGCCGGCCGGGATGAGGGACTGGAGTGCCGAGAGGATGATGGGCTGGACATAGGCGTCCTCGTAGTCGACGATGGCGAAAACCTGCTCCCCTGAGTCCGCGCCAGCTGCAGCTACGGGCTGGGTCTCCTCAGCATTGGGTGCTGTGTTTGGGCCAAATGTGCCGCCTGTCCTGAGTGCGAGTGTTGTGGTAGCAACACGCTCATCCCTGAAGCCGGAGCAAAGAAAAAACTTGTAAGAATCCGGTCGTGCGTAGAAAGTTGGATGGACTGACGGGGGTCGAGAGCAGAAATGCTGTCTATTTCTAGCATGTTTTCTATGACTCTATGTCCAAGCCCTCGCCCGGGCTGGGGCCAGTGGATAGATAGCCCCCCAAGTCTTGGTATGTGTGTATGTGTGTGTATGTTGTCCAACGACTCCAGGCTCGTTCTTTTCATGCTCGCATTTCGGAAACAGGTTCACTCACAGCTTCAGCTCCTGCCCTTGTAGGCTCTCCGCCGCGTGGTGGAAGTTCGCCTTTAAAGCCGTCACGCTGTGGAAAGGAGAAAGGTTAGCTATGCGTCATGAACAATGGGCTCGCTGTCAACTCACCTCGTGTGGCCGTCCCTGATGACGCGCCCGTCACAGTCGGCGGGCGCGCCATCCACCGCCTTCATGACATCCGCCAATTTAGGCGCCCACTTGAAATGCCTGTGCTCGTGGCCCTTCTTGCCGTTCCCGCCGGAAGCCTCATCGTCGACCCGTGGCCTCGCAGCCTCGCCGTTGGCGCCCTCGCGTATCTTCTCCTCCTCCTCGTCCTCCCCGTCTACCGCATCCGCATCCACGGCCTCAAAGGCACTGTTACCCTTGACCCAGTAGTTCTGCAGCAGGCCGGCCCACACCGTCTTGCGCGCCTCGACGCCCTCGACCAGTGGCACGTTGACGCTGTACACGTCCACGCCCCGGTCGGCGGGCCATTGCTTCGCGAGCGCCTCGACGACGCGCACGGCGTGCCTGCTCGCCGCCCCGACGATCTCAGGGTCGTGGTTGCGCGTAAAGAAGGCGTACGACAGCGCCACGGCTTTGTACCCGCACGCGGCGGCCTCGAGCGCTCCCCCCAGCGTCCCACTGCTCAGCGCAAAGACCGCCGTCGTGTTGCGCCCGTAATTGGGGCCCGAGAGAACCAGGTCCACAGGGCCGCGGTCCGCGAAGAAGTGGTGCAGGCCGATCTGCGCGCAGCTGGCCGGCGTCCCGTCCACCAGCACCCACTCCTCCACGGACCCGTCGGGCGAGGGCCGGCTGTGCGTGCTGCCGAGGTCGTCATCGGCGCCGCCCAGCCCCGCGGGCGGCGCGGTGGAAGGAGGTGGGCGGTAGTACGTCGGCGTGAGGGTCTGCCCGATCATGTGCGCCTTGCCGATCCAGGAGCGCTGCGTGTTCGGGAGGCAGACCGACACGGTGTGGCCGGCGGCCTGGAGCTCGCGGACGAGGGAGTGGACGTAGGGGGACGAGTGCGTCGAGGGCGGGCCGTCGTCGTTGATCACGAGGATGTGCATCTTGGGCTTCGCGGCTCCCGGAGGGGTGTGTCTTGGAGGAGGGAGGAGGGGCGCTGGCGAACCGAATGTTGTAAGGGAATGGTGTAATCGAAGAGGAACTAGGTGACACAAGATGGTCTGACTGCAAGAGAAATCTTAATTGTGTAAAAGGGACCGTATAATGAACACCAGGAAAGTTGTTCTTTCTAGAAGGAGAAGAAACTTGCTGGCCATGCATATGAGGGATTGCGGGGGTGGGGCCAGCTTGGAAGAGCTGGCCACCGACTCGCGGTCCGCAAACCGGCCGAGTTTCCCACTGACACGACGAACTCGACGCCGAGTCCCGTCATACGAGTCCGTTCGGCATTCCCAGGGCCAATGACGTGCTCCCTGCCTCATACAGGACTTAACGTTTACGAGGGATGGCTTTCTCTGCTTGGATTCACGGTTGGACGCCCCAAGCTTCCTTTCCTGCTTGTCACGAGTAGATCACATCGTCGCTGAACGAGACACTCAAAAAATGACCTCATGAAGTGAAAATTATCTATCTGATTCTTCCTTTCCAGACATGCCTGCGGAAATCATTCCAAGACTCCTTGCCCTTGCTCCCTTGTCAATGTCGTAATGAAAACTCCTATTTGGCAGACCGAAAAACTACCTGCAGGTATCTCTGCTCGCAATGCATTTTGTTGAGGCTGTAATGGCAAAAGGCCGACAGTCGAGCGATGATATGGGGTGGCACTTCAGAGCCTCACAGAAAAGCACATCACGTACTTCCCATACCTCCCTGCGCAACATCCTGAGTACCAAAGAGCTTACTCAAACTCACCAAACGGACTCCCTAGATTCGTGCGCTGTCTCATCGTCGGTGGAAATGCAGGTCGTTAGGAACCAAATTTCATAAAGCAATAAAACAAGTAGACCAAATGACTCGAACCACGAGTCCCGAATGCACCAGCCCCAAGTTCAAGTTCTGGGTCGCTTGGACGCAGATGGACCGCTAAGCGTCTCGCCAGGCCGCTTCTGGCCATTCACAGATCCCTCGGAAGCCGTCTTAGTACGACGCCAACCATCAAAGGGGCTCCGGTTGCCAGCTTGTTTGCCCTTGCCCTTAACTGGGGTCGGCTCGCTGGTGATCCTCTTGGATCGAGTCGCCCGGCTCGTGTCGGGAGGCGAGGCGGGCGCGTACTTGGGCGCTTTGGGGGTGTCAATCTTCTTCTCCCTGGCCTCCACAGGCGTCTCAGCTCTGGTCTTGACGTCGTCGTCCCTGAAGATATCGGCCTCGCCAGCTACGGGCTGCTCGATATCGGTCTCTGCCTCCTCATCGGCGTGCGCAAGGTCGTTCTCATTGTGGCTCTTGGCGCTTGGGAAGAGAAGACGGGGCTTCACGTCGAGCCGGGAGCTGGCCTCATCATCGTCCGAGAACTTCCTAAAGATCTTCTTGCCGCGGCTGCAAGACAGTCAGCAACGAGTAAATGCAAGATTGGCTTGGATTGAGTATAGACGAGTGAACTTACAAGACGTAGAGAATGCCGTCCTCGCGCTTGACAACCTCATCGACTTTCTCAGAGGGGTTGGCGCCGACGATGTTCTTCTTGTTGCGCGAGCTGCGGCGCACGGGCCTCGCCGAAGCAGTGATACCAGCCTCACCATAGAAAGGGTTGTCCTCGGTGACGTCGGGCGCCGGGAGTCGGTCCTGGGAGTCGGTGTAGATCTGGAAGGTGTCGTCCTCAGCGTCAAAGCTGTCGATCATGAACTGCTTAGTGCGGGTCTTCTTGGGGCTCTGGGGCTTGCTGAAGAGATTGCGCGCGATCGCGTTGACGCTCTTCTCGTTCTTCTCAACATGCTTGCGCGCAGGCGTCTTGGCAGGGGTGGGCAGTACATGAGCGGATTGACTCGGGGCGCTGGTGAAGGAGTCCATCTTCTGGGACTGGCCAAGGGCGGCGGCGGCGTTGCGAATGCTCTCGGCAGTCAAGGAGCCCGACACGACGCGCGACGAGGAAGGGAGCCGCTTCTTCTGCGGCGACGCAGTCGCGGGGGGCGACGTCATGGTGGATGAGGAAGGTTGGGTTGGGTGGTTTTTCTTGTCCGAGGTTGGCTTGGGCGAAGCACGAACTTGACGAGATGCTGAGGCGCGACCGGACAGGTGAGGGGATGGGGTTCGGTTGGCGGAGGTGCGCTGCGATGAGATGCGCGCAGACTTGCGGACGGGGGTGTAAGGCTCCCAATCGTCATTGAAGCCGCCGAGTCGGGGGGTGGGAGGGGTGTTGATACTGGTGGGAGAGCCAGGCGGCGGCGTGGAAGCAACATATGCGGTTGACATGATGCCGTTTGTGCCTTTGTAGAGGCGTGTTTGCTGCTTGAGCTTGGGACGAGACGAAAGCAGGGAAGGCGCTAAGAAATGTGGGAACCAGGGCAAGGCGGCGGCAGTGGCGGCAGCAGCAGCAGCAGCAGTAGAAAGGGAGTTCACCAAAACGTCCAATATATCAATGCTCTGTATCAGTGAAGGAGCACAGGACCAGACGAAAGGTGAGTGGTGTGGTTGAGGGTTAGGACTCGATTAAATCGGATTGAGGTGGTTTGATAAGGGGAAGAGAAGAGGGTGAGAGCGTGGGTGAGGGTTTTGGGGTGGATAAAGGGAGAACCCGGGGGCAGACAGATGGATTTTGAGACAGCTCTGATGACTTGTGCCTTGCAGTGGAGCTCTTTTATGGGCCCCTGTCCAGCTTGCTGTCTTGGTAGCCTAGAAGAAAAAGCCCTCGGTTTAAACAAGAGATGATGGCCAGCATTCATGGATATTGATATTGAAATAACAATGCCAGAGTCCTATGGAAACCAATCTAGACAATGGAGAGGTGGCTGGATGGGAATGGACAGCAATAGACGGCAATGCAGTTCAAGTTGCTGCAGTGGATGTTGGCGTTTGTCAAAAACACAGGCTGGGGCTGACCGTGAGAATAGGATGGCTGGCACATTGTGCAGCAAACAGGGAGACGAGCAAGACAGGGGTTGGCACCAAAGTGGAGAACATGGGCTTGTCACGGGCCCAGTCCACTTGGACTGGACAAACAAGCTTGATTGGCCCGGCCTCTTGGAGGGAGAGACGCGCCAGAACGCGTCGGCGCGTCTTGACGCCCCCGCTCGTTGCACAGCCAAAGTGCGTAGAGTCAATACAAACACAGCTCCATGACGACTAGGCCAAGCACATGCTATCGCCAACCCCAGCTCAAAACTCGATCAGCCTTGTATGCACTGCAACGTCATCGCTCAACCCCAACCAATTCCAGTACTGAAGCAACGCTACGCTTGAGCCTTGGACACCTCCTTCCTTGGACTGAGCCAGGGTTGGCTGCATACCGCCAGCACTACAACAGAGACACCATCAACCACCATGGCTGAAAACGACGACGCACCCAAAACGCCCAAAACGCCAACTCCTGGTGGTCAGAAAGAGAAGGAGCCGTTCGATGCGGATGAGGTCCGCGAGACCCAGCTCCGGCGTGAACTGGAAGGCGTCCGCAATATCAACGAGGTGATTGAGGGTGTCATCGGCACGCTTGAACGGGCCAAGGGCAATATGGGAGTAAGTCGAAGCCCCGGATTGCGCATGCTTCATGTGCAACATAGGTAGCTGACAAGGGACCACCACCCACCCACAGAACGTCTCCCAGACCGTTGACAACGCATCCACCCTCCTCAATACCTGGACCCGCATCCTCTCGCAGACCGAACACAACCAGCGCCTCATCCTCAACCCCAACTGGAAGGGCTCGACCCAGGACCTGCAGGACATCGAGGCCGAGGCCGCGGCGCGCCAGCAGGCCCTGGAGCGCAGGGCCGCCGAGGAGGAGCGCCGCCGTGAGGAGGCCCGCCGCAGGGCTGAGGAGCAGGACAGGGCCCGCATGGCTGGCACCGGCTCTGCCGCCGGCCGGGGTTCCGGCGTGAGGGGCGTGAGGGGCGTGAGGGGCGTGCGTGGTGGTACTCGGGGCGGCATATTGAGGGGAGGAGCAGGTACGGGCTCTGGCGTGGGCGGCTACGGCGGCGCGAGCTCCAATACACGGGCTGGCTCACAGATTGGAAGGGGTTTCGGTGCGTCGCGGACGACGAGGGGCACGAGAGGAACGGTCACGGGCACGGGCACAGGAAGCAGTAGGGGAGTGCGGTGAGGGCAAGAGGAAGCCACTCTGTTGTCGTCTTCGTATTAAGCTGTTCGTGACCTGCATTGAATGATACCCCCCTGTTGATGTTTCCAACGCCCAATGACATATGCTCATCCAAAAAAAAAAATTCCCAAATATGTGACAGTAGCCTCACTGGTTGCTCCAGGTACCTATGTATCATTCAGGCCTTGGGCTTCTTCGCAAAGAAGTCACTCATCTTTTTCATTCCGCTCGTGTTCACCTTCTTGAGGTCCCTGACGCCCCTGCTCTCGCCGGCCTTCTTCCTCTTTTCTTCCTCCTCCTTCTTGCGCCTCTTCTCCCTACGGTCCTCGTCCTCCTCGTCCATCGCCCTTTTGCGGCTGTAGTCTGACGCGGACCGCGCCATCATAGCCTCCTGCCGCAGCTTCGTAAGCTGCCCGACGTACTCGTCCAGGGCTTTGAAGTCGACATCCTTGTCCTTGCCCTTGCCCTCGGCCAGCAACTTCTTGAGCACAACTGCCAATGCCGGCGGGACATAGCCCGAACAGATGAAGTTGAATGCCACCCGGAGGCGCTGGAGCTTAATCACCTCGGGCGAGGCCTGAATCGCCGAGGCCACGTCTTTGCTGCCTGCGGCATCAGCGTCGTCTGCCACGGAGGTCGCAGCTGTGGAAGCCTCAGACGTGGACGTCGCCGCCGTCGCAACGGACGCCTGTGACTCGGTCTGTGTCTCCGCGCCCGAGTCCGCCGCGTTCGTCTCGGACGTCGACTCCTGCATTTGCAACCGCAGCGCTGCGGCACTGGCCTTGCGGCCCAGCACGGGCGCCTCGAGGGCCTTGGTGACGAACTTCTCCTCCATGCTCCCGGGCAGGCCACCCTCGCTCATCCTCGCCGCCTTACCCAGCACCTGAGCCAGCAGCTTCTCCTCGCTCAGGCGGAACATGGTCTCGTCGCCGGCCTCGACGGTGTCGCAGCCGGCGGCCATACGGGACTCGAGGAGCTCGCGCCACCGCGTCCACTTCAGGGTCTCCCGCAGGTGTGCCGCGCCCTCTGCTATGCCGTCGAGGTGATCGTCGCTTGACAGGAACATGCGTTTGGGTGAGGATAGCTGCTTCGCCAGGGCGGGGAGGGCGAGGAACAATGGGTCGATGGGTGTGGCTATGAAGAGGTCTGCGCCTTTGGAGATCTGGGTCTGGAAGGCATGGTCGTCTTTCTCGGTATCTCCTGACTCTGGGGGTTGATGTTTGCTCCCGGCCTCGATGAGCCAGCTCCGAGGCGTCGTCTCGGGCTCAGAGATCTTAACGAACTCATATGCGCCTGTTCGTGGACATATGAGGTACCGTGTCGGTTTTGAGTACCGAGGATTTGTGAGTGACACGACTCTTGCTTCGGCAGTTGCGTTCTCTGGCAAAATGAGAACTATAGATGGGTTTTCAGACTCGGCTGCCAGGGTGTATTTTGAGGATGACGCTGAGGCTGTAGCGTCTTTGGTCGAGCCTTTGGCAGGCTTGTCGGTGCCTTTTGATCTGGTTCTCGCCATATTTTTCTTGTTCAAATTCTGAAGACTGAATGCTTCACGAGTACAGTGCAATTGAGACCAAGACAGAAAGACAGAATGGAGGATGCTATTCCCGGAATGGGGAATATCTTATCGAGCCGATACGAGGCGGCACGCAAGAGGTGGGCATTATGCAGCTCCAAAGTAAGTAAATAGTGCAGGGTCCTCACCTTAACAGAGCGCTTATTGCAATGTGGGGTCGCGTCCGAGTCGCGCGTGCGCGTATCCCAGCCAACTCAGTGCGCCCCCTCCCATTTCCCCGTACCCGTAATCTGTGTTACTGTTACGCCCGCCCGCGCCCACTCCTGGAGGATCCGGTTTCGAGAGGGCCAAAAGGTGCGAGTTGCATGCGGAACAGCCACAATCGACTAAATTAGAGTCCCAGTCGATCATCCGTTTCGGCCCTGGGCCAGCCTCACCCGCCTTCGGAGCATACATACAGCCTTAACACTTGACAGACAGTCTGCATACCAAAAAGTACATACTATCTCCCGCATACCAAACAACACACACTCCCACAGCACTTGCTCAGCCGGCCGCTTCCGCGGTTTCTGATTGCAGCGACCTCCAAAAGCCACAATAAGAGCCGCCGACCCGCCCATTGGCTCCCATGTGCTGCTCTCGGGCGCCTACCAAGTCCTGGACACTGGCGTTGTTAGGGGTGGGTGATATCATTTGGCTGTTATAGGTAGGCGTGGTACTTCTTAATCCTCCCCAGCCAGCATTTTGGCGCGAACAAACAACACTCCCGCCCGGTGCAGGTCGGCGGACTTCCGAGCATCGCAAATTCTTCACATGTTATAAGAGAGTGCCAGGATGTCATCGAGTACGCTCTTTTCAATTAATGGGAGAAAAATTCCCATTGCTGACTTTCAACTGACTCATGGACAGACGCCGCAGGCTTGGAGGCTCACTGGCCACCACGGTCCCCTCGCGAAGCCCTACTAAGTACACCAGGCGGTTGCGAGCGATACAGACAGATACTTGCCCAGCGCTCATCGTCGCCGTCGCCTTCGAAAACACGATCTACACGACCAGCGCTCAACGGCGCAGCATCTTCGATGAGTATGGACATGGACGACCCCATGGATATGGGGGACCCAATGGATGTGGATGACGAGGACGACGAGGAGACGCTGCAGTTGAAACTACAGCAGATACAGGCACAACTCCGGCTGAAGAAGTTGCGGAAGGACAAGGCCAGGTCCCAGAACGACCCACATTCGTCCTTTAGCCAGCACTCGGACCAGGACAATACCAAGGCATCAAGACCGGGCTCCGCCTCTACCGCGCGGCCTGCCCAGAGGATAAAAGAGATCAGGAGGACAGATACGGCAGCAAGACCCCCCTCACAAGTTTCTTCGGTGGAAGTGCCGGCTTCGCCCGTGAGAAAGGCCCAACCGCAGACGGAGCAAACATCCCCAAGTCGGATACTACTCGGCATAGACAAAGGGCTGAAGGGGAAGGATATCTCGCTAAAGAGGGCACCAAGTCTTCGAAAGGCTCAAGATGATCCAGGAGGGTCACAAGGTGGAGCAGGTTTCCTGCATAGATCTAGGACGCCAGGTGTAACGGAAGACAAGCCCAGGCCACTGAGTTTCAACGAGAGATTGGCAGCGGCTCGGACGGAGGAGAAGACGCGCGAAGAAACGAGGTCAAAGGCGTCCAGGTCGCGAAGTTCAGCTTTCAACGTGTCCAAGCAAGAGATGGAGGACTACAAGAACGCTGCCGTGGACATGCCAAATGAGCCATCACCCCGTGACCGACTGTTTGCCCGAGACGACAACAATACCGGGACAGCGCCATCCGAAAACCCCAGGAATGCACATCTTCATCGTAGTAATACAGCGCCGAGCATACGGACAACATCACGTCTGGGACATGGCAGCACAGACTCTGGGTCATTTACATCTCAAGTTGCTGGCTCATTCTCCTCGATAACATCTGAGACACCCAAATCACCTTCTGCTTCTTTCGACGTCTACTCTGGTTTTCATTTGTCCAAGCGCATCTTGCCACATCAGGTTGTGGCCCGCGCTGTTTCCGGCAAGACGACATACTCCATCAAGGACCTTCTGCGACAGGTCAAAGCCCCAGACTGGTCCCTTCCCGACGACGTGGTCGACAGTGTCGTGTTCGCAATTGTGGCCTCGAAGTCAGATCCCCGTCATCACAAGCCTCAATATGACGCCGAAACGGGAAAGATGAAGCAGTCAGACAGAGGGAAGTATATGGTCCTGAACTTGGTCGACCTGCAGTATGAGGTTGAGCTCTTCCTTTTTAATACAGGCTTTGAGCGCTTCTGGAAACTGTCCACAGGCACCGTCGTCGCCATTCTCAACCCAGACCTTATGCCACCGCCACCAGGACGTACGGACACTGGTCGTTTCAGTTTGACCATCAACTCTGATGCGGACACGATCCTCGAGATTGGCACGGCCCGGGACCTAGGCTACTGCAAATCCGTGAAGGCGGATGGCAAGTTCTGCAACAGCTGGGTAAATGCTCGGCGCACCGAGCACTGCGAGTTTCACACCAACACGGCCTTGTCTCGGACCCGGTCAGCACGGCAGGAAGTCAACGGGACGGGCGGTCTCGGTACTGGCTACAAGGGCCCCCGCTCCAAGGATCAGACCTGGATGGAGAGCGCCGAGGCCAAGAGGCGGGCGAAAGTCGAAGAAGGACATGGCAAGTTCGACTGGGAGACGCGGAGCCGCTACTTCATGAACGGAGGCGCCCGCGGCCAGAGCGCGTCATCGCTGATTGACCGCGACGGGATGTACTCCGACACGCGGGAGAGGGCCGAAGGGCTGAAGCGGAAGCTGGCGGCGCAGGAGAAGGAGCGGGACATCGCCAAGAAGCTGGGCGAGATGGGCAGCGGCAGCATTGGTGGGGAGTACATGCGAATCTCGGGTGCGGCACAGCAGGCGGCCCCTCAGGCCTCCTCCTCGAGGGCGGGCTCCCGCACCGCCTCGAGGCTCGGCGGCACGAGGTTCGGCGGCCCGCGGACCGTGCCGTCGACCTCGACCTTCAAGCCCGAGGTCAGGCTACCGGGGATCTCCCTCCCCACGCACGACGAAGAGGGGGACGACGAGCCGCGTAAGACCGACGCCCGCTCTCTGGGCCTGCTCGCCCCGCGGGGTAGCGAAGGCCCCAAGATCTCCCTCAGCCCCATCAAGCGCAAGCGCCAGGACAGCGCGTTGTCGTCCAACAACAACTCCTTCGACTCCAAGCCCCGCGGCGCCGGAACTGGCTCGTCCTACAACAACACCACTGCCGCCACCAGCAGGCTGTCGGCGGCGACGGCCGGCGGGAGGCCGGCGGGCGGGTTCGGGTGGGGCACCTCGCTACGGGACAAGCTGTCGCGCATGAGGGCCGGCGAGAGGCTCTCCCTGCACACGAGCCACAATAGCATCAGCACCACGGCCAGCGGCAGCAGCAGCGGCGGCAGCAGCAGCGGCGTGGGTGCCGGGGCTGGCGGCGTGGCAGCCGGCGGGGCGTTCCGGGACAAGGACAGGTCCCCCGTGCGCAAGAAGACGCGCTTCGTGACGGAGAAGGGGATCCGCGAGGCCGGGCGCGAGAGCCTCCCCGGCTCAGTCGTCGCCGGCGCCGAACAACACCACCACGCGGGCGGCGCGTCGAGGGGGTGGAACGGGAAGCTCGCTTCGAGGCAGCGGCCGCAGCAGGAGGTTGTTCTCGAGGGGGACGACGACGACGATGACGAGCTTGTTGTTGTACGATAATTTCACGATGTAGGAGTTGACTAACTCACCGTCCGTGAGTGGTGGCGGTGGAAGGGAGTCGTGTCTTTTCCAACGGTACAAGGAGTCAAGTCTTTTTCTTTTGTTCCAAAGTCTCGTGTGAGGAGTCCACGGACAAGACAGGGCAGGGGACCGGATTGGGTCGAAGAACCCAGGCTGAACAGATTCAGAGCATTCTGGGTGTTTTTGTTTGTTTTTGCATATGCAGAGAGAGGGAGCATTGTAACTCTACTGAAATTAAACCACTGGAAAGGAACGGTCTGCATGCACAATTGGCAAAGGCTACGAGGTTACGGTTCACAGCATGCATGAGTAATTCATAAAGACGTGGAATCAAAAAAAGCTTTCTTGAATACGTTGATGCTTGGTAGTGGTCTCTGCCATGTTATTGTTGGGGTGGTTATATATCTGCTCGGTCATACTCTAAGCGCGCGGAGAAGAACGATTCGCAACTGTCTACACAAAGCGGGCAACAGCCTCACTGCGACTCTACAACTTGCCAGATGGGCAAAGTAGCAAATTGTGTAGCAAGTTTGGGGGAATGGCCAGTATCTGCCCCGGATCGACCATGATGTTGGGCTGGTGCACTTGATTGCACGTAGACGAGAGACACCACCACCTCGAGTGGCAGCCAACAAGGCCGTTGCTGATGCGGCTCTCATCACGATACATCCTGGGTGCGGTGACCAGTCGGCAATCCGAGATGAGGGCACATACGAACACAGCAACTGCTTCTCGTCACTCCGTTAGTAGAATCAATAGGTGCGTAGCAGTTAGTCGCCCTGACCGAAGTGCGACACGACGGACAGCAAATGTCGGGCGCGCGTGCGGGCGGCCACTGCTGAAGAGGGCGCGTGAATCGCATACTGTGAAGGAATGACAGTAAGTCGGCATCAACAGTCCAAAATGCTACCTAACGTATTCTGTTGTAATGAATCCAACCTCCCCTCCCGGGTCCCCGGTGTGTGCTCCTGTGCCCATCGGCCCAGCACGCATGATGTGTTGATGTAAAGAACGACAACATTAGAAGTAACACTTTGAAAACCACACGATTGAAACCTCATGTTAGTCCTCAACCGGGTTAACCTCAGCGTGTCTCGCCTCGACCTTGCCGGCCTGGTCCTCTTCAACGACAGCCTTCTCTACACTTTCCCCGGCCATGTCTGTGGCACAATAGTTAGTAAGGCATCGCGGGTGCGACGTCTTCAAGTGTACACTTACTTGTTGCCAAAGTCTCCTGCTTGGCCACTTTCGGTTCCTCCTCCTCCTTGTTGACAACCGCATCAAGTTTCTCCTCTACTTTGGGTTCATTTTCTGACTTTGCTGAAGAGTCCGCCTCCTCAACCACCGGCTTGGTCGTCAACGCCTCAGCCTCAGGAGCCGCGGACTTTTCTGAGGGAACCTCAACAGCAGGTGCACTGGGCTCATCCTTTTCCTCTGCCGGGCTCAGACCTCCAACCTGAATTTTGCCCTCTGACTCGGGGTCCAGAGACCAAACAGTGACAGTCGTCGAGAAAGTCAACTTCGGCTTCTTCGCCGCAGATTCCGAGGGCGCGGCCGCAGGAGCAGCCGCCGCCGCGGGAGCCCTCCTCTGAGGACCGCGAGCTCTTCCCTTGCGGGCATCCGCCAGGGGCTTCTTCTCCTTCGGCTCTTCGGGTTCCTCGTCCTTCGGCTCCTCCTTAGGCTGCGAGACCCTAGGTCCCAGTCCGAGCTTCTTGTTGAGGTCGGACATAAATCCGGCCTGAAGTGCAGCAATCTTATTTCCTGCTGGCCTGGCGGGCACTGCTGGCTTCGCTTTGGGAGCTGGCGCGTCAGACGGGGCGGCAGCGGCAGCAGAAACCTTTGCAGGCCTGACGGGGATCTGAGGCTTGGGACGGTCGGGAATCTGAGGTTTGGATGCCTCCTCTGGCGACTTGCTCTTAGGTCGTTCAGGGACCGCGGGTTTATCCTTAGAACCACTGGACTTGCGCCCGGGGCGATCCGGAATCTGAGGCGGCTTGGTGTCCGCCGGCGATGCTGGCTCCATCTGAGGACCGGACACGGTTGTCTCGAGCTTCAAGCTGTCTGGGGTGTCTTCCCAGACATCGCGGCTTGGGAACTTCTGCGCCATTTTTGGACGGGCAGTCTCTTGAGAGAGGTGAGATTGGTGACCGACCCAGGTAGGCTTCTGGTTGCGCCACAGGAAGGCGTCGGGGTGTGTAAGTTCTTTCTCTGCCAATTCCTCCTGCTTGCGCGCCCACTCCTGTGCCGGTGTTTCTGTTTGGTCACGAGGCGGGACGCTCTTCTGGACTTGCTCCGTCAGGTCGGGCGTGGAGACGGTTGCGGTGTGGTGCACGCTGTTGGGGGCGTCTTCCCAAATGTCCTTGCTGGGGAATCGCTGCTTTATCTTCTCGATTTGGGCGGCAGTGAGGTTTTTCTTGGGGGTGCCATCGTCATCCTCAGGGAAGAGCGGCTCATACTCTTCCACGTCCTCAAGAGGCGTGGACCTCATGTCGGATGAATCCACCTTGTACAAGCTGGCGGGACGGCTAGTGGGGCGACTGCGTGGTGGGTCTGCCTCATAATCGCTTCCTCGGCGCTCCCTCGAAGGCTCGATACATGCTACTTGGTCCCGTTGTGGGGCGTTCTTCCTCACCTCGTCCTCAGCCAAGATGGGGGCCGTGTATTCAGGCTCTGCCTCCGGCAATGGAGCAGGGACGGGGTCACCGCTGAGGAGGATGCTCCTCCTGCGATTGGGCTCCTCGATATGGACTTCTTTCTCGCCAGGTTTTACCGACTGAGGGCGCGAGCTAGCATCAAGCGCTGCCCATCCAGCTTGTTCGCTGGGCAAGCCAACATGGTGCTCATCGGTGCCTAATTCAGTTAAAATCACATCGCCAAAGTAGTGGATTGCCCTATCTTGTGCTTACCGACACCGTGACCGGTGGATTCAGTGTCCCTGACCAGCTTGTTGAGCTGCTCGCTGCTCAGAGCAAAATCCGTAGGGCGGTCGGCCTGGTAAGGATGATGCTCCAGCTTCAGTAGCTCCGGGTGCTTGTTGTAGTACTCTTTCTCGAGCTTGTCCTGGGGGGCGACATTGTGGCCGTGCAGGCCATAACTTCCGGGTGGAAGTCCCCGAGAGCTGACCTTCCTCTTGTGGGCCTTGATGGTATCAGCACCAGGGGCAGGTGAGGGAGCCTGCACATCGCCAGCATTGGGCAGCAGTGGAATCTGCTGTCCAATTTCTGGGATGCCGTGCTCCTCATCCTCAACCTCGCTGTGGGACAGACCGCTAGCTGTGCTAGCCTTCTTCTTCAGGCTACGGTTGGAGGGCGTGGGGATATCCTGCTGGCTCGGCTTCCCAATGCCAAAAGCTGCCGCGTTGTCTGAATCGGTTCTTGTGACCTGCATGATGCGCTGCTTGGCTCTTGAAGCAGGCATTGTTGCCGTGGGGGCATGTATCTTCATATTCTCGTCAACCGTGCGTGTCTGGGTAGGAGCGGTGCTCGGCTCGCGAGACAAGGCAGCCTCTTCAGCCAGAGCTGCGTATTCCATGCCCTCTTCGCCAACGACGGCCGGTAGGTCCACGCTTCTGGATCGCTCAATGGGATCGCCATTTGAGTTGGAACGCTGGTTCTTGGTGGGGCTGAGGAGACCACCGTTGATAGGAGAGGGAGCATATCGGTCGGGGTTGGGCGAGGGGCCGCGCTTGACAGGGCGTGGTGGGATTCTGGGAATCTCGGCGCTGTCCCGATCCTGAGATCCTCGAGATGGACGGGGAGGTATAGCCGGAGGCTGCTGCTGAGTAGCTGCGGTCGACATTTTGAATGCTTGATTTTGTGGAGAACTTGCAACAGCTGTTGATATATGGTGTTTTTGTCGGGTTGAAAAGATTTCAAAACGAGATTCTGGTAAAAGCGAAGAAGGATAAGACGCTATTTGGTATTGGTGTAGGCTGGAGACGTGGGAGATAGATAGTAGAATGTCTTCTCCTAGGAACTGCCGTTGTTAGCCCTGCTCGAAATGAAAATACGGTGAGCCATTTCCTGACAAGACAATGCAGACAGCGGCGGCAGGTAGGGTTTAAGTACTCGACATGCAAGAAGAAGCTATGTTGTGACAAGATGGCAAAGACAGGGGCTGAGCTGGCCAAGCGTGACTGGATTGGGGGGGGGGGTGGTAGGGCAGCGGCGGCGTCAATGTTCTGGAAGCTTGCAGACGGGGAGGGTCTGCCCCGCCAATTGATGGTTCCCTGGCTCGCCAGCTCCGGGAACGGCCAAATCAGGATGTCGTGATATGGGCAGATGGACAAAGAACCACAATTTGAGTTGTCCCCGAGCGGGCTAAAGGCACGGAGGTGCCGTGGACGAAGCCGAAGCCCAAGCTGGAACCGTGAGCTGGCGCGTTCCCACAGCGGACGGTCACAATACACGGTTCAAGGAGCTTGTTCCCAGCGCCGATAAGGCCAGCAGCAGCTCTGGACGGCCACAGTCAACCTGGATGGATGACTCGCCTGACCCAGGTGAACAACAACAACTATGGCCGGGTTGTTTTGCTGGTCGTGTCCAGACGGGTTCACTCCCTTGCGTGTTCAGGCTTTGCTGTGGCACGGATAGAGAGAGAGGAACACAGAGACTAAGTGCATGCAAGCGGAAGGTGGAAATACAACGAGGTAGCTAAAAACAGATCGTGTTCGGTGGGAGGAGCGGCTGCCATCGGCACTTACCTGTGGTGGTGGTGGAGGTCCAGTCTGTGTGCGTGTGTGTGTGGTTGGTAGTAGAACTGACGAGGAAATGCAGGGGCTAGGCAACACGATAAGAGGACTTGGTTGGTTGGCTTCCTGTTTGACGAGCAGGAACAAGAAGAAGATGGGAGGAGTAGATTTTGGCTTTTACAGAGTAGTTATACGGATGGATGGTTGGGTGAACAGTCTGAGAATACACAGATAGATATGTAGCGAAACAACAAGTGCTCGAGAATAGCAACGGCAGCAAAGTCAATGCAGCAACCAGAGCAACCAACATCGGAAACCGTGGACATGGGCCACTTATAAGAAACCTCGTGGGCTACGAAATGGCATGCTCGTCATTGGGCGCCGGCAGCCTTTGGATCCTGGCACGACTGGACGAGCGTCCCTGCCGCCCTGGGGCCGTCGACCAGGAATCCCCACCCACCACACAAGGATCGCCTCTGCAGCGAGATCTGGGCTCTGGGCTCTGGGCTCTGGGCTCTGGGTTCTCTTTCTTGCTCAGCTGCCGCCCATCCAGCCATTCCACTTCCGGGGCCCTGGCTTCTGGGCTGCGGGCGGACAGGTCGAGTGACCTCCGCCGCGGCGGGCACAGTCGCCGTCGACCGTGTACTCCGTACTCCCAGCACCTGAGCACGCCGCCCTGAATCACGATCCCCAAAGGTCGACGCTAGTACGGGACGAGGAGGTCTACCCACGCCCACACACGTCCCGCTGTCTGTGATCCTGCCAGCCTGCTCCTGAAGGCCTCCAAACCCGGGCCGTTGCTTCTTGTACGCAGTCTGGCAGCAAACATACTATGCACGGGCCTGGACCACCATCATGGCTGGGACTATAATAGCTTGCCGTCGATCATCTGTCCCCTGGTTTGCAAGCTCTGCTCAGACAGAACAGGTGGGCAGTATTCGTCATACCCTGACCTAGTAGCCTGTGTGCTCGTCCAAATGCACAGTGAGTGAGCACCCGTACAGCCGTATGGCTCTCAGCTCTCTTCAAGCATCACTTGACATGGTCGGCCGTCTACAATTCGCCGATTCCCAGTTCCCCGCGAGGACGATAACTCACGAAAGACGGTGAAAGAATCACAAGACCAACACGTGCACCAACAAGTGCATGTTTTAATACGCACACACAAGTCTTGAGCCTAGCTGACTTTTCACATCCCGTCGTCGATGATGGCGTCAAAACACCTGCATGGTGTACCCCACCACCCCGCCATCATATGCCCATCGCCCAGGGCTCGACTAACAGCGGAACGTCAGGAGACTGACTAGACCCCGAAACAGCTTGGCGGGGGGGTTGCTCTCTCGAGGAGCGAGTTCCCGATGCTTGATGGGCTGCACACGCACGTGGTTTTCGTATCGCTTTGTGAAACCGTCAGAGGACCAATAAATGACGAATGTTGTTCTCGTATCTCTGTCTCCGTGAGTAGATAGAGAGACATGTCGATAGCCAGAAACGAAGCCGAGAGAGAGAGTGTGTATTTGTGCTCCCGCTCCCTCCCCATAAATCAGACTCCGAGCAAAACACCTTGTACCCCATACAGGTTCCACACAAAAACCACCGGCCTTCTTCCCTGGCATCAGACAAACCTGCAACCTTGACGGTTCCGTCAGTCTGCATGCCCGCATGTGCGCCTTCACCACCCCCAAACCCGGCTATTCCTCTTACAGCCCCGTATGCAGGAGGGAACAATTAACACTGCCCGCATCAATCATCGCCTACCTGCGCTCGCCCATCGTACCAATGAGGACTGCCGGTCCTCCACATCCCAACTCTTGGGTCCTGCGTCCCGCTTACTCGCACGTCGTTGTCGTGGTCCAAGGGAAAGGGGCAACATCCGCATCTTGCGATCCTAGATGGCCCTTGGTAGCCGGCTCCCTTTCTCCTCTTGATATCATGCTGGGAGACGGACACAAAAACAGAGCGTAAGTACTGCGAGACATCTCAGATCCGCACTATGTAGAAAGGTCCCGTTTGGCATTTACGTAAGGAGGCGGCAGCTCACGTAGTCCCATTGCAACAAGCTTGCAGCAGAATGGCGTCATGCGCGATCATGACCCCTCGGCGGGACATGTATTCTATCTACACATAATGCGCCCGGGATGCCGGCACCACTAAGGACAGAGTTAATGCTCGCCTCCGGACCAAAACGTCCATATGCTGAGGTTGGAGGTGACTCCCAAGGCTTGGGGCCCAAGCACAAGGTTCGTCGCCGTTGCACAACCTTCCGGTACGGAGGCCCGCGTGGGTAGGCGGACCGTCTCGTCTCCGGTCACATCTCCGGTATGGCTTCACTTTCCCGGCTTCACTTTCCCGGCCCACTCCGGCCCCGTGTGTTCCCAAAGTAGGTGATAAAGAGATCATTTGTGTGAAGTGGAGTGAACACGGTTCAAGTCATAGACTGCTTGATACCCAAGACCTGGTGCTGCAAAAAGATAATGATAGGAAGACTACGATTTGAACGTAGGACCACCTGCGGGCCACGGCGGCATCAGCCCGTGTGGTTATCGCCGGTCGCTCTACCCAGCTAAGCTACCTTCCCAGGTTAATGACTTTGAAGGCAAATTGTTTTTTGATCAGTCCGGCTCGAGAAGTCTGTGTCACCCCTGGTGCGGCCTTGGAAAGAGAGTTCCCAGCATACAATCAAGCATGGTTTGCTGTGGTTACAGTGTCAGAACAAACACCTGGCTGGACGACACCACGGCACGGCAATACCATAGCAGTCCTCACGCTCATTGCCTTGGCGAGGTACACAGACAGCACTGGCTCTTCGACAGGCACAGGTAGCTGAAAGGAACAGAGAAGTTTAGTACTGACAATGGCTCCTCTCCCAAACTAATAACAGCAGCCTATCCTTCCAAGGTCACCATACAATGCAAAAAAACCCACAAGGCAGGTCCCTTCTCAAAAAGAGCAGACAGGATAATTCCATCAAATTCCGGATTCTGCAACAAGGGACGAATAAGCAAGAATAAACAAGAGCCTTGTAGTGTGACGCCATACTCCGAACTGGAGCAGGTTTGACCAATTGCTCGCCCAATGTTGGAAAAGGGGCCTGTCCGGAACAAGCCCGGCTCATTTGCCTAATTTCCTCACTTCGACATCATATATGTTTTTTCTCTTTTTTCCTCCTTTCCCACCACTTCTCCTACTCCCAAGCCCAGTTGCCACGACTGTCCAAAGCACAGTGTCCACCCATCCTACCACAGCTTACAGTCACCACGGGGTCGTAGTCCCAGGAGGCGGCGAGGTACTCGCCCACCCGCTTCGTTCATCGAGTGGCGCAATCATACGATCATCTGCGCGATACCCGCACCGCCGAGGGTCTTGGACCCTACAAAGGCCTGGCCCTTAATGCCAGCGAACAGGTAGCAGAGGGCGGTGATGGTGAGAACGATGGCCTCGGCGATGAGGGAGGTGGCTCTCCGGATGATGCTGAGCCACTGGATGAGAGCCATAACGCCGTAGGCGGCCGCGCGCATGTAGTTGGTCGAGATCATGCGCACGTAGCCGTCGAACGTGCTCGACGTCGGGCAGATGCGCAGCAGGAACGGGATCTCGATGAAGATGATGATGAGGACGGATACACTGAGTGGTGGCGGGGTCAGCCATTTATTTCATATTCTTCCCCTCTTGGCAGGAAGGGAGTTCTCGGGGATGTCGCGGCCGACTGCTGGCATTGTGTCGCGTGATCCGCGAGGACCGCGTGGGCCGAGGGATAGGATATGGAGGTGGGGTGTGGCAGGAACTACGTGAGGCTTACAGTAAAAGAGCGCTGAAGACGATGATGATTACGTCAAAGGTGAAGATGTTTGCGATTCCGAGCGCAAAGCCGAGGATTATCGACAGTATTCCGAGCCTAGAGTCGTGCCTCTCGTGTCAGCGATCGGGTATCCCTCCGGGGAGTCCATCCCTAGTTCCCCACGCGCCGGCAACGTTGCCACACTCAGGCGCTGCTGGGCGGACTCGCGCGCATCATCCTCAATTCCCGCGCAGGAGATTGCGTCGAGTACGGGAGCGTGGGGTTTTTCTGGGGAGGTGGTCGAGGGTATGTCCTCACCATTGCCCGTAAATGCCTGTGGTGGTTCCAGCGGTTAGTACTCCGTCCACAAGCTTGCTGATCACCGCGGTGGGGGACCCCATCAGGGTGGGCTGGCCATACTGAAGTTCCTCGTCGCGAATTCCTCCTTCAACGTCATCTTGTCTTTGGTAAGCACAGGAGCCTCAGGCCTGCTCGTGTGTGTCTATGTTCGCAGCCGCGTCGCTGGTCTGATCTGGCTGGCTTGTGCTGCGGAGCTGATGGGGCGGAGAGAGATGGAGAGAGCTGGAAATGGCTGAGTCGCGGGACGTGGTCTGCCTTAGTCTGCGCGGCTATCTCAACCGGTAGCTACTTCGTGTGTGACCGTCGTCTGCGTAAATGGCGAATTGTTGATGCTCGGGGTCTGTCGCAGAAGGTAACCTGTAGCGAGATGCAGGTAATGCGTGCTTGCTGTTGGATGTGTTGTTGGCAAAAAGTTCGAAACCTTGACCGTCTGTCATCGGGTAGGTAAGTGTACAGGTAGCCAGCCCCAAATGGTTCTAAGCCTCCCTCAGCTTGCGCAGCTTGGATCCGAATAGGGCCACGGCAGGCGTGGAAGCGGGGGCTGGGACGGCTGCTCGGATGTCGAGCGTCCTTGGGGGGGGGTGTTGGGAACAGCTCTGACAGGGCAAGGGGGAGCCAGTGGGGTGAGGGTAGTCACTTGGGCCGTCTTAGGCGCGCCAGGGTTCTAAGATGGTCAGGACCGTTTCAACTCAATCTGCGGCTCCCGAGGGCTGGTCTCCTGTCCACTACTAGAAACAAATGTAAAACATGGCCAGTTGGCAGATTCCGCTCGCGTCCCATTTAATGCTTCATAATTAAAGAACGCGTTTGCCTCCTCAGGCAGATGCATTTCTGGAGGGCTTCCACCTCATAGAACGCATGGAATATGATCGTTTACGATGAGCACTTACGTGGCCATCACCACCGCCCTTGGCGAGCATGGGGTTACCAAGACAATGCTGCGCCATCGCACCATCAGGTCGGCAGGCAGGGGTCGGGTCTCTCTCTGGCAACGGCTTGCACCACAATTTGCACTCATTGTTCATCCGAACTTCCGTTTTAGCAGCAGCAGCAGCAGCTCATCTGCATGAAGGTAATAGTTGTTGGCAGAGCGGATCAACCCATGAGCCTCTTGGATTACGAGTGCGCACCGACCTTGCAAGACGCTGGACAGCAGTGCAAGAGTGCCCTTGAACGGGTCATTATCCCATAACTGCCCGTCTCTGCTTCCTTGGGAACGGCACAGCAGCAATAGTTTTCAGTTAGTTCCGACGTTTATCTCAGGATCAACTCCGATCACAGAAGGAAGTCGCCTGTAGACTCCTGCAGTTGCCCTCGAATTCTCACCAGACGGCGCGAAAGAGAAAGAGAAAGAGTCTCAGTCGTTTGTCTTATGTCCAATCGCCTTTGTTTGTTTTGCGACCACGCCTGCCTGCCTGGTCTCTAGAGCAGGAAAGAAGATATCTTCCAGGCTGTTGGAGCAGAGGTCCTCCGTCCTAGCCCACACGCACGCCCCATCAGATCCGCAACAAATGCACAAACACATGTCATCTCTCTCTGGCCTTCCCTGTGGCCCAGCCCCGTCGCCTTGACACACGCGCACACACCCTACTCCAGTGACGAATCCGGGTATCTAGTAGACCAGCTTGAAGATGTCGTGCGAAACGAAGAAGCTGCCGGCGGGGTCCTTCATCAGGTGGAAGGTCTGCGCGAAGTTCATGGGGTGCTCATTGTCGTCGACCTGTGCAGAACAGAAGAAAGACGGTCAGCCATTTGCCCAGGTGGAGAGTCCTCGGGGATTGTAGTTCAGAAGTCAGAGAAGTAGCACAGCCAAGCGCGTTTTGTGCACCGGTTGCAGGCGTGGCTGTCTTGACTTCCCCCTCTCGCAGACGTACCAGAAGCTGGCCAGTGACCAGAACAAGGACGCCGCCATCCGCGAAGCCGGGCATCGGGTCCTGGGTGGTGATCTGGTGCTTTACCTTCTCGAATGGAAGGCCCTAGAGGGAGGCAAACGAATTGTACAAAGTTAGCCACCGATCATCGGAAGAGGGCCAGCCCGCCCAAAGGAAGGGGAATGTGGCGGAATCGCGTGCGTGCCATCGTCTCTCCCGCGCCAGGCAGGAGTCCGACAGGCAAGCATACGCATGCTGGGCATATTTGTGTGTGTGTGTGTGTGTGTGTGTGTGTGACTTACGCCGAGCTTCTCGATGATGGCAGCGACGCCCTGCACCGAGCTCGACTCGTATGTGAGCATGCTGTGGTCGCGGTACAGTGGGCCGAGCTGTTTGCGGTCGGCATCGAAGGTCTGGTAGTAGAAGTCGCAAAACTGCTTTGCGATCTCGACGAAGTTGTCTGCCATCTTTGCTGGTGGTGGATGCTTTTGCTGTTCGAGAAGGGGCGAAGAAGAAAAGAGAAGGGCAACGCTGTTGTGGTTTGGGAATATCGTCTGGCTGGCGGTCTCGGTGTTTTCCTTGCTGGGCGAAGAGAGGAGGGGGAGGCGCTTTTGGTCAGCCTCTTTTGCTGTTGACTCCTAGTGGGGTAACAAGGAGCTTGCTTGGGCATCTGGGCGACCGATTTCCCACCCCCACTTCTCGTTTGCTTATATAATAGATTGGGTAGCCGTACACGCGAGGCTGGAATCAAAAGCCCAACCCAACGGTCAATCGAGATCTAGAAGCTTACCTTTTCGGTCAACACGTATCTTTTACACGTGTGTGATATCTCGGCTGTCTATCATTGGCTAGCTTCTCATGGGACAAATTGTCGTAGAATGAACACCTCAAGATCACAACTTATTAGATAAGGTCTCCCGGGATGCCTTCTCATGGCGTGGCTTCTGTAATTGCCTCGGCAGCTACATCTTAGTGACCTCTGTCGGGATGCCTACAAACTGTAGACCCCGCTAATGTGCGATTTACATTTGCACACAGTTGATATAAAGCACACAGTTGGGAACTAAACATCTTCAGGGCCAACGATCGATGCTATCTCCCAGCCCCGCCGTTTGCCTGGACCATCGGTCAATTTACATCTCGCAAGACGTATCACGATTGTGCAACTAACACAAACACAGACGCGGTCACAATATGTTCACGGTTAAGTGATTGGTGTTGCTGCACATTATATTCATTCAGTGCTCTATTTTCCCAACCTCAAACACCCGAAAAGGAGTCACCAGACGAAACTCGTATAATTTTGCCCTTAGTACACCTCGAGCACATATCTTCCATCGTCCTTCAGCTTCTCGATCTCCTTCCTGGGGTCCACCTTGCGCCCGCTGGCCTTGGCCTCGGCGGCGATGGACTCCTGCAGCACCTCGGTGACGTCCGGCACGGGCCAGGTCGGGCCGCAAAGGTAGAAGGAGCCCTCCTCCTGGATGTACGCCTTGACGATCTGGTCCATGGTCTGTCTCATGCGGTCCTGGATGTAGATCTTCTGGGGCTGGTCTCTGCTGAACGCGGCGCCCAGCAGCGTGATGACACCGGCGTCCAGGTAGGCCTCCCACTCCTCGCCGTACAGGTACTCCTCGCGCTGGTGGCGCGAGCCCAGGTACAGCAGGATGGCGCCGATCTCCTTGCCCTGGGCCTTCTGCATGGCGCGGTACTGCACGAACGCGCGGAAGGGCGCCAGACCCGTGCCCAGGCCGGCCATGATGAGCGGCGCCGTGTCCTTGACGGGCAGCTTCATGACGGACGGCTTGACGCTGACGGCCACCGGCGTGCCCACCGCGAGCTGCGACAGGTACCGGGTCGCCTGGCCGTAGCGCGTGCGGCCCTTGCTGTCGACCCAGTCGACCACCACGATCATGAGCGACACCGACGTCGGCGTGACGGCCTGCGCCGATGCGATCGAGTACTCGCGGCGCTTGAGCGGTGCCACGATCTTGAGGAGGTCCCGCAGGGACGGCCGCGCCGACTTGAACTCCTCGAGGACGTCCATGTACGTGACCATGTCGACCTCAGTGCGCTTCTTGAGCTCGTCCGCGCCCTCCTTGCCGCCAAGTGCCTCCAACTTCTTCTGCTCGACCTCATCGGTCGCGAACTCGGCCAGCTGCTCGTACGCCCGCTTGGGCACCTTGCCCAGGATGTCGAAGTTCTGCACCAGGGACTGGTACACCGTGCGGGTCTCGAGGACATTGGGATCCTCGCGCGAGGGGGCCTGGACCAGCTCGTCGGCGTTGAGGCCGTACGAGTTGATGAATTCCAAGACCTGGGCCGGGTCGTTGTCGGCGTGGATGCCGAGAGCCTCGCCAATGTTGTAGGTAACACCAGAGTCACCGAGATCGAACTCGATGTGGAAGATGTTGCGGTCGTAGTTGCCAGGAGTGAGTCTGCGGTTCTCCTTGACGTGGACAGTGTATGTCTTGGTCGTCAGGTCAGGGCGGAGGTTGGCCTGGGTGCTGTAGGCCTCCTTGAAGGCGAGGGCCTTGGCGGCAGACTCCCAGCTGCTGAGCTGGAGGTCTGGCTCGACCTCCTCCTTGCTGAAGCCGGTGAAGCCAGTAGTCTTCAGGCCGGTGGTGAGCTCGGGAGAAGTGTAGTCGGCAGGGAGCTCAGCCCACGAGGCTGGAACCTCAACCTGGCGCAAGCACTGGTTCAATGCATCCTTGAGCTCTTGGGTTGTGCCCTCGCGAGGAGCAGACAGGTTCTTGGCGGCGTCAAGCACGCCGTCAGGCCGGGCGACCCGCAGGAACGCCAGCTCGACCAGAAGCTCCAGGTCATTTTCCAGAGCTGGAGAGAACGACGAGTCGAGGACGAAAAGCTTCAGAGACTTCTCCTGGACACTCTTCCTGACAGCAGGGGAGATTCTCTTCTCGAGCTCATCGTCCTTAAAAGTTGGGAGTCTCAACAGCAGGCCGCCGCCAGACTTGATACCCTTGACAATGTCGACGTTCTCGAGCAGCTTCTCTTCGCCGACATACGCAACATCGGCCTCATCGACCGCGTATGGGGCCTCTATCGTCTTCTTGGAGCTGCGGATGTCGGTACGGATGACGCCGCCTCGGACTAGGTTGTCAAATGTCTCGTGGACATAGATGTTGTCAGAAGACTCGCGAGTGAAGGATTTGCCAACCACCGCCGGCGCGTGGAGCGCAGCCGAGTTGTCCAGATCCCAGAAGGTGTACTGCTCAACCTGGCTGTTCAGGATGGACGTCTTGGTCTGCAGGTCACCACCCTTGCTGATGAGCTTCTGGACGGTAGAACGGAAGCTGGACGGCGTCAGGGCCTCAGACGCAGCGTACTTGAGCTCAGTGACAGCGGGCACCTGGGCCCACCTGCTGGAGAATGACACAGCCGTGAGGACATCTGAGTACAGGATCGACTGGACGGCCGCATCATCGACCTCGGTGTTATTTCGGACTTGGCCGAGCACAGCAACCTGCTGCACGGATGCCGGGAGGGTGTTCACGAACGCCTCCTCCACGAAGGGACGGTACAGGCGGACGTTGATAGCGCCCACCTTCTTGCCCTCGGCGGCCAGCTGTGACACAGCGTGGTTCGCAATCTGGGACTCCACGCTGCCGAAGACCACGATGACTGTGTCGGCGTCCTCGTCTCCGAAGTACTCGAAGGGCTTATAATCGGTGCCCAACTCGTTGTTGAAGGCGTTGAGCAAGTCCAGGACCTTGCCGGCGGTGTCGAGGTGGGTGTTCAAGCCCTGCACGTGCTTGGACAAGCTAGTGTAGAGCTCACGGATGCCAACGTCGCTTAGGGCGTCGATGACTCTCAATGTCTCCCTAGAAGTCCGCACACCATCATAGACGTGCAGGGTAGGCAGGATGTTGGCCAAGAGGGTGGACAACAGGGACATGTGCTGGATCTCATAGGCGGAAGAGCTGCTGACAAGGCCAAGGCCGAGGTCCTCTGCAGTCTGGAGCGCACGACCGTAATCCGAGACCAGACCGTTCTCCGCAGAATAGTCGACTGCCGCAATGTGTGCAACAAAGGGGCTCGCCACGCTGTAGAGCAGAGACAGCTGGTCGAGGGACGACCGCAGGCTGCTCAGGCTCAGCGAGGGCGCAAGCAGAGTCTGGGGAATATGCCTCTTTGCCAGGTCGAAATCCTCAGAGAACATGTATCCCAGAGCAAAGGCACCGGCGCCAGCCCGGGTCTGGAGCGGCAGGACCGAAGTAGGGTAGCCGTGGATGTTTACATCCTTGCTGCGGGACCAGTCCTTGACGGCGACGTCCAGGTCGAAAGTCTCGGGGGAGTAGGAGAAGATCTTGTCGGACAGCTTGTAGGCGACCTGCTGGACCAGGAGCTGGGCGGTGACATAGGTGGGACCGGATATCTGGGACAATGGCACCAGCTGGCCCAGAGGGAGGCTGGAGGAGAGCTTCTTGAACTCCTCGCCGGAGTGTGCCTCGGCCGGGGTGCCAGAGCCTTCTTGCTGCTTCAGATGCATAGTGGCGGTACAGAAACTTTCAATGTGGCTTGGACAATTCGAATTGGCGCCTCTGAGGCGCTTGGGAGGTCCCGTAGTAAAGAATGAATGTCTTGCAAATTGCAGACTCGAGAAGCACGCAAATGACCGTGTGCTTCGAGGCGGAGCGTGTCTCACGGTGCTTATTTCCCTCAGTGACGCAAAAAAGCACACAAGGGGTAGTGAGTCTGGATGATGGGATGAGACTTCTTGGTAGTCCACGCCTCCAGGTCAACTACAAATCAGCACGGCAAGGGACCTTGTCGTCGAGGCAGGTGAATGGAACAGGCTGAGGACGGACGAGGCCTGGAATATTTTAGGAGCGACGGGATTATTTCTAGGCTCGACTACTCTGACCCCAGTCTGGGGCGGCGCGACCGGAGATGGATTCCCCATGGCGTGGCAGGGCGCTGGTCGCGCCATCCGCAACAAATGGGCCATGGCAAATTTTCGCAATGCCCTTTGAAAGGGTCTGTAAAGGGACCCTTTTTGGCATGATGCGAGCACGTCGAGAATTGCGCCATCGGCAGCCAATCACATAACACGAAAAGGACCAGCGTGGGAGGGAGGTCGCCCGCCTTGCGGCCAGGAAGCCGGCCTTAAGCCCTCGGGACCGGCAGTCGGTCAGCGGGAGGATCGGGATTGTGGAGCCACCGAGCCGGAGGCGATTTCTCGGATTTCTCATCATCATCACTATCACTATCGCTATCCAGCGGGCAGAGTCAGCACCCGCGACAACAGCACCGCCAAAAGCCCACGGTGTGCTGTCGCTTTTTGGTAGACTATCTCGGCCATGCACGAGCCTGGCCCTCGGTCAGCAAAGAGCATTAATGTGGACCACAAATGACAGCGCATGAAGCGCATACGGCGTTTGACTAGCCGACAATGCCACCTAACCCTCGTGAGCAGAGCCTTGTCTACTACAGAGGTGCAGAGCATCGGTTTCGCACTTGTCGGCCAAACAGCATTTCGATCACGACGAAGGCCCGAAAGCGACGACACGAAAGTTCTGCTAGAGAGTCTTGGGCGTCCGGGCATATGCATGATCGACAAGTGCGGCCAGCTTGCGGGACTGAGCGTATAGGCCTTTGCAGCCAAGTTGTGAGGGCGCAGCAAGCAGTATATGCATACATTTGGTTACAGAGTTAGAGGCCAGCATTAGCAGACCGAGTGCGGGTGTTGCGTGTTCCCTTTCAAGCTACACTGATGAGTCAGGCTGCCATAAGCCTTGACTTAGCCTTGGTGAAATGCATGGCGGTCTGGTATACCGTCGTGTCGGTATGAAAATGAATTTGTGTCATGGCAGCAGTCCAGTGTACCCTCGCGTCGCTCGGATGTTTTGATACGGCCCAGGCTGTCGGATCAGGTCGCCGTGTTAGTCTGGCTGGTTGACAGGTGTCAGTATCAGTGGTCCAACAAATCAGCAACGTGTGGCTTGACCGACTGAGTTCGGGGCTTTCGATTCGAGACCGACGAGATAGGTAGATGATGCAGGCTGGCGGAATGTATCAACCTGGGCGCGGCTGTGGCTTCAAGACTTGAGCAAGCCAGCCGAGGCGTGTGCTAGGCTGAAGCCTGCAGACGGCAGGGCCCGCTGCCAATGGTGGACGCCTCAAGCGAGCGGCAACCTCGTCCCGTCGGCCTCAAAATCGATCGCCCCCTCCATTCTTCTCCGACAAACAGACAAAGTGATGATCGAGCTCACGTCACCAAGACACTGTCATTTTCCGCTGACATATGCAGAGTTGACTACTGATTTGAAATGAGACAGGTACGCTTCCAAGCTTCTTGTAGGTGAGTCGAACCTGATTTGTCATTTACACACCTTGCCGCGATCCCACAAAGACGTCCTTCTGTCGTCAGTCAGCATATTGATTGACATGGCAGGACAATAGCAGTCATTGGACAATAGACAGGAGGCTGGCATTGGTTGCTGGCTGATGTTGATGATGACGGGCAGACGAAGTCAGATCTTGTGATGCTTTCCACCTAGCAAAATACGGCGTTCTCCACGCCCATTTCCCCTTTCCCAGGAACTCCGATCCAAGATGGATCGCCAGTGGTTGGAATTGCATTGCGGCTTCAAACGCTAAGGCCTGGTCCTGGCTACGCAACTAGGCCACCCGGGTGCCTGCGCTAGGAGTCAACTTCTTCATGCCTGTCAGATGTCAGTGTCGCAGTGTACCGAGCACGGGGTAAGTCGCCGCAAAAACCACGCGCCTTGCAGAGTCATGATGCGCAAGTTTTGCGTCTTTTGTGCGTGGAACGCTCGTTCCCACGCTCGCCCCCAGCACGCGTCTCGTCTCCCATAAAACGCATCCCCAATCAATCAAAGGTTTGGTCCAGGTGGTAGCATCTATCTCAAACTTCGACTTCCATTTATTCTTTTAATCAGAAGGAAGCACCTGGAACAGTCTGGTTCCTTCCTGTCACCTCAACAGCACCATCAGTCGTGGCCCCCCGAGCACACCGGTCAAGGTACCGAGGTACCTTCTCAGCTCCCAACATCAAGACATCCGGCGCACATAGACCAGCCGTCGTCCTACCTGTCTTGACCAAGCCGCAGAGCATCATCACGCTTCCCTTCTGCTGCTCTGGTCTGTGTCAAAGAGTCTACATTCACTCTCGTTTGGGAACGGAATCATCACCTCCACCGAGGCTGGTCGACATCAGGCTAATCGCATATCGTTACTCCCCTCCACCGTCTGCCGCACCCACGAACGCACCTGCCGTGTTGTACTCGTCCATATCGGGCGAGACCCATCTTGTCTTCCACGCCCGTCACACGAGAACTCAAGCCGCCGCATCATATTACCCGGCATCTTGGTACACAGATCCCATCCACCATGGCCTCTTTACGTAGGCCGAATCGGTCGAGCCTCGACAGAAATGGCCACGGGAATACCCCGACCGACGATGTGTGCACCACTTCATTTATCGTGTCTAATATGCACTGTCCAACATGCGTCTCAGCCATCAAGCATGACATATCCGAGAACTTTCCCGGCAGCGTCCGATGGGTTTCGCCAAACATTGTCACCTCAGTCGTCACCGTGGAACACGACCCGGCTGTCCTACCTAAACGTATGGCCGACGTCCTCGAGGAGGCGGGCTATGAGGTTTCGGGCATCAGCTCCACGGCTGCTGGTTCCGACGCCGCCGGCTTCACCTCACCCATCGACGCCAATGCCCAGTGTTGCACCGCCGAAGGTGCACATGAGGCACATCTAAACCCGTCTTGGGCCCTCTCGAATTGGCTCTCGGGGGATCGGTCGCGGTCAGACGCTGCCCGGGTTCATCTACTAAATTGCGAGCAATGCCGCAACTCCCAGGCGGCTTCGCCCACCAGAGAGCCCATAAATGACCAGACGGACGGCACACATCCCTTGTCAGTGTCAGCTTCAGGCAGCCGACGCCCTTCACTGGACAAGCGGCCATCACCACAGAGCAAGCCTGACCCCATGTCTTTCGTCACAGTTGACTCGGATGAGAGCAACTCTCCGGAGTCATGGCGGGCCACTCTCGCAGTAGGCGGCATGACTTGTGCCTCTTGTGTCAATACTATCAAGGATGCTCTGGAGAAGAAGGACTGGACAACCGCTGTCGCTGTCAACCTTGTAACCAACAGCGCGACTGTCGACTTCCTCGGAAAGAACCACGCTGACGATATCGTCGAGTCCATCGAGGACATGGGCTACGAGGCAGCATTGGACAAGGTTGAGCCTATCACAGAGGAAAAGGTGGAAAACCACGAGAGGACAGTGGAGCTCGCGCTTCAGGGTGTGTATTGCAAGCACTGTCCTGCCCGTGTCGTTAATAGTCTGGCGGGGTTCCGCCGGCATCTCTGGATCATCACGGAGCCAACCCAGGCCCGTCCAATCATGAAGATCTCTTACGTGCCCGATGCTCCTACCTTTACGATACGACAGATCCTGGCAGCCGTGCAAGCCAGCGATCCGGCACTGAGAGCTGCCATCCATCATCCACCGAGCTTGGAGGAGCGGTCCAAGGCTGCGCAGCGAAAGCACCAATGGCAGCTGTTGTACCGAGCCCTGGGGACTTTGGTCGTGGCGATCCCGACATTCATCATTGGCATTGTATACATGTCTCTGATATCCGAAGACAACCCCAGCAAGCACTACCTTATGATGCCGTGGACATCAGGCATCAGCCGCGCCCAGATCGCCCTATTTGTTCTATCCACGCCCGTGTATTTCTTCGCTGCCGACGTTTTCCACAGGCGCGCTATCAAGGAGATCCAGACTCTATGGCGCAAGGGGAGTAAGGTACCCATCCTGCGGAGGTTCTATCGCTTTGGAAGCATGAACACGCTCATGTCTCTCGGCACGACTATTGCCTATGTGTCGTCAGTGGCCCAGCTGATCGCTGCTGGGGTGCACAAGCCCGCAAAGGTTAACGACACAGACTTCTACTTTGACTCGGTGGTCTTCTTGACGCTGTTCCTCCTCTTCGGAAGATGGATAGAGGCATACAGCAAGTCCAAGACCGGCGATGCGGTGTCAGCCCTAGGCAAACTTCGTCCCACCGAGGCTGTACTTGTCGAGCGCGATGCTGGCGGCAAGGAAAAGGACAGCGTTGTTAAAGCCGACCTGTTAGAATTTGGAGACACAGTACGCATTAGGCACGGGTCATCTCCACCCGCGGATGGTGTCATCGTTCAGGGTGAAAGCAACTTTGACGAATCCAGTCTGACAGGTGAGGCTCGTCTCATCAAGAAGATCCCGGGGGAAGCTGTGTACGCGGGCACAGTCAACAAGGGGCAGCCCGTCGTGATTCAGATCACCGGGGCGGCAGGAACGTCAATGCTCGACCAAATCGTGAACGTCGTACGCGAAGGCCAGACGAAGCGAGCACCTATGGAACAAATTGCCGATGTTCTCACAACTTATTTTGTGCCCGTGGTCACTCTCATCGCCATCACAACTTGGCTCGTATGGATGATTTTGGGTCTCAGTGGAGTCCTGCCCGACGACTATCTGGATGTCACATCGGGTGGGTGGGTTGCCTTCGCCCTGCAATTCGCCATCTCTGTTTTCGTGGTTGCGTGCCCTTGTGGTCTCGGACTGGCTGCTCCCACAGCCATATTTGTCGGCGGTGGCCTCGCTGCCAAGTATGGTATACTTGCCAAGGGCGGCGGCGAGGCCTTCGAGAAGGCCAGCCGAATTGACTGTGTCGTGTTCGACAAGACAGGCACACTGACCGAGGGCGGTCAGCCCAGCATCACGGACTTCACCTATTACCCCGACAGCGCCACTGAGCCCGACGGGAAGGAAGTGATGCTGGCTGCGGTGAAGGCGGTCGAAGAAAGCAGTAGCCATCCAGTTGCCAAAGCCATCGCTTCGTTCTGCGCGAATCAGGAGATCGACCCAGACGTCAAGGTTGACGACCTCCATGAGATCCCAGGCAAGGGAATGAGGGCGAAATACCACAGTGGAAAGCAGGACTTCGATATTCTGGTGGGCAATGAGGCCCTTTTGTTGGAACACCGCGTACAGATTTCAAATAGAGTCATCGAACTACTGCATAAGTGGAAGGGAGAGGCAAAGTCCATCGCCCTTGTCGCAACCTTGCAGACGACGCCATCCCAAGCAGGCGAGACGGTTTCGGGTAGCCAGGTTAATGGCGAGGCACCCAGTGCTGAGTCGACTACAAATTGGTGGATAATCGCCGCCGTTCTCTCAATTTCCGATCCCATTCGACCCGAGGCGCCCACGATCGTGCGCGCTCTCCAGTCTCGCGGAACCCGCGTCTGGATGCTCTCTGGCGACAACGACATCACGGCCCGGGCGGTAGCGACGCGCATCGGCATCCCGGCGGACCAGGTCATCTCAGGAGTGCTGCCGACGCAGAAGGCCGACAAGATCACGTACCTGCAGTCGACGCTCAAGGCGGACAAGGAGAAGTCGGAGCGGCGGGCGACGGTGGCCATGGTCGGGGACGGCATCAATGACTCGCCGGCGCTGACCAAGGCGGATGTTGGGATCGCCATCGGGTCCGGCTCGGACGTGGCCATCAGCTCGGCCGAGTTCGTGCTGGTCAAGTCGGACCTATGGGCGGTGGTGACGCTCCTGGAGCTTTCGCAGTCGGTTTTCCGCCGCGTTAAGGTCAACTTCGCCTGGGCCCTCGTCTACAACCTCATCGCTGTCCCCGTCGCCGCGGGCGTCCTCTACCCCGTCGTCAGCCATGGCAGCCACGTCAAGCTCGACCCTGTGTGGGCCAGCCTGGCCATGGCGCTGTCGAGCATATCGGTCGTCATGAGCAGCCTCGCGCTCAGGAGCGGATTCCCCGGCGTCGGTTTCAGGGAGAGGAAGCGCGAGACCACGCTGTAGGACGGTGTTGGTCGGCGCGGGCGCGGGCGCGGGCGCAGGAGGAGGCGGAGGAGGAGGATCAGGAATGCATCGGTATCGCGCGTGAGATGAGAGGGGGGGAAGTTACTGAATTGGACGGGGCGGCGATGTGGCACTTACCCCAGCATGTGGATGTTGTAATTTATGGTGGGAATGTAGGATACCCAAGGCGTTAAGGAAGGTTGGTCGGCAAGAAGGTTAATAGCGAATGTTTGCTGTACCTTCTCCAGCGATAATACCAATCATTATTGGCTCTTCTATTTCAACTGTGCCGTGTAAATCATATGTCCACCGTGGCCGGTAGTTTATTCTCTTGCCGGTATCTGAAGGGCTCAGTCCTATATGAGGTGGGACGAGTGGCAATTTACACATGGAAGGTAAATCAAGTGAATGCCACCATATCAACATTAACCTATTAGCGAATCGGACTAAAGCCCCTTGTGAGGTATGTAAAATGCGTATACTATGCCCCTATTTTCCCGCTCCCAAGCAAAACGTGCCCTTGGATAAACTGAAGGGGACAACCAACAGTCGCCTTCGTCGGTCGTCAACAACATGATGTCCTATCAAAAGTCATATATAAGACTGTGTCCGTGTCCCACGCCTTCCCAATGCAATGTCAATCTCAAAAAGCGCGCCCGTCCATAACACGGCTTCAAGCGTGACCTTAACCAGCCGCCTGTACGGCCTCCCCGCCGCCCTGCCCGTCGGCACCCTCACCCTGGGCGGTCGAGTGGCTCGTCCCGGGCCTGCTGAGGTTGATGGACTTGCGCAGCTTGTTCCCCGCGCCGCCCTTGCCGCCGCCCAGGAGGCTCTTGACGCGGCGCAGGCGCTTCCACCGCTCCTTGTCCTTGGCGTTCTGCGTCTTCTCGTCCTCTTCTTCCTCCACATCCACGTCCTCCCCTCCCCCCTCTGCGTCCGACCTCCGCGACGATGACGTCTGCGGCGGACCACCCTTCTCACCCCTCCTACCCCTGGACTGCTGCGGCGACTCCCTGCTGCGCAGGTACGCCTCGTTCTTGAGCGCCTGCACCAGGACCTCCCAGCCGGGCCTGTTCTCCTCGTCATCGGCGGCGGCGGCAGCGGCCCCTCTTCCCCGCCTCGAGGGCGTGATGCGCTGCGCGTCGGCGTTGTTCCAGGGGCAGAAGAAGCGGTGCTCGCGCAGCGGGTCCAGGTAGTCCATGGGCGCGGGGGCGACCACGGCGCCGGTGACCGGGTCGACCTCCCTGCTCTTGAACATCCACAGGCCCAGGCGGCGCAGGCAGGTGTGGCACGAGGCGGTGTTGGGGATGGGCCCGATGCGCGGGTTCGTCAGGCCCTGCCAGCCGAGCACGGCGAGGGCGAGGGCCACGCGGTTGGGCGGGGCCCTCGCCGGCGGCGGCGATTGGTTACCGGCGGGCCGTGCGGGTTGTTCCGCGGCGAAGAACTCGGGCGGGAGGTAGCGGAGGACGGCGTCGATGTCGAGCCCCGGCGGGAGGCGCAGGTTGAACTCGTAGGGGAGGAAGTCCCTCCGGGCGCACAGCTCGGCGTAGCGGGCGCGCAGGTCCTGGATGGCGGCGTGGCGGCTAGAGAGGGGCAGGCGCAGCAGGGAGTCGTCGCAGCCGCGCTTGCGCCACAGGCAGTCGTCCTGGTGCGAGGTGACGATGAGGTCGACGTAGCGGGCCACCAGGGCGTCCTCGATCTCGGATGGGACCAGCACAGGGACCTCCTTCCCGTCGACCTCCTTGCGGTTCAGCTTCACCACCAGCTCCTTGTTGCACAGCGTGCACCGCACGCGCTCCTTGCCCTGGCATATCCACCCCCGCTTCGCCCACTGCACCTCGGCGACCGAGTTCGGCTTGGGCGTCCAGTCTGTCAGCTCCTGGAAGCTGGCCAGGCGCCTGAGCAGCTCGTCCCTGTCGGCCGGGCAGTACTTTGGCTTGAAGATTGTTTCCTTGTCCTTGTTCCCGCCCCATTTCTTCAGGACAATGTTCGATATGGTGGTCTGACCGCCTCCATCTGTGGCCTTTGTTGCGCCGAGATCCTTGGAGGGTGTCGAGTCAGCGAGGCCGAGTCGTCGTCGTTTGGTGAGGAGGTCGAGGTCGGAGGTTGTGGCGGCGGAACGCGATACGGAGGATATGGATGTGCGCATGGCCATGGAGTCTGAGGCTGGCGTGTGGATGGTCGAGGAAGCCGAGGCAAGGGTGTTGGAGGTCGAGGTGCGGTTTGGGGGAGGGGTCCGCGGCGTCGACTCGTTCTCGGCGGCAGTGGCTGAGGATGGCCGTGGTTGTGGTTGTGATGGCGGGGTGGAATCGGTAGGATACGAGGGTCGGGTGCCAAGGCCGTTCAACAGGGCGTTTAGTTTCCGCTTCTTTGCGAAGTCCATGTTTTTGTTGATTTTGGCTGGGCTGCGAGCCTGGCCGTGGAAATTGATCAATGCCGGTGCGGTGCGTGGTGACAAGGGAGAGGGAGCAACTGGTTGGCTGCTTGATTGCAGGATCGTCGCACAGAAACTATGAACCACGGTTGCTCTTGGCTAGGTAGATGCAACAAAGCTCGCGCCCAATGGTGGATGATACCAAGCCGTTTTCCCCTGTTCAGTCAATCACTTCACCGCAGCATTGAGAGACATGTCCCAGACCAGCAGCACAAAAAAAGGAACGCGGGTGGAACAAAGAAGACGTGCAACGCCGTCTGAGAGCGTACGTGCACTTAGATAACCGAAACAAGCTCGACCCCTGCATTTTTTGACCGTTGGAGGATCAACCAACAGCGGGTCACTTTTGGCCCACCCCCAACCAACCCTTTTGAGAGAGCTACATTCACTCAGCTCAGGGACCACAGCAATAGACGATGCGGGCCATGACATTCTATGTGGCTAGATAAGAGTAAAGAGAGCGACATCTGGCAGAAGGCTATCCGTAATCTAGGCCGCAAGCGCCTCAAGTGTCCTGCCCGCGGGTATTATTCGACATGGTATTCCTCCGGTTACCTAACTACATACAAGAAAACAGTACTCATTAATTGCCACCAATGAGATTCATGCGTATGGCCCCTATGTCACCTCAGAAACAACAACCATCCATCGCAAACCAGCATGCTAGTACCCCATGTATCAAACCCAGAGGCGGGAGGACCAGATAGTTACATGAAAGATGGATCGGGATGGACAAATGCGTAGGACAACCACTCTGTGTCTCCTGGATCATAATGCATGTCTGATGGCCTTCACTCACGATTCTGTCAGGAAACTTTTGGGAATCATTGATGGAGCGTCTTCAATATCAAGCTTGATGATTGCTTATTTAGGATGTGTGTAGCATGCTAGAACTTGGAGGCTCGTTCTCCGCCATTTACCTGCTCTTTGCCCTTCAGCAACCATTGAATATCGGTCCCAGCCAGCGCGAGGGACCCGGCCGCCCTGACTTTCGTTTCCACTAGACTGTCATGATGCTCCTACGCCTCATTCTTGGTCTACCTCGACCACGGGCGCCGAGTAGTACTCCGTCTCGTCGCCATCATAGCCCTCCTCTGCAGCGACGGAAAATGGGCCCTTGCAAGGTCCGTATAAACCCAGCTGTGGAATTCGGGTCTAATCAGCGCCTTGCTCCTTAAAACTCGCAATCTCTGCCCTCTTGGGCCAAACGACCCCCAATGAAAGGCATTATCTTCTGCGGGGGCTACTCACAAGGCCCAGGGCGCAACAGCTTGGGAACTTTTTCTGTTTCGCGCATTCGGCTGCCAGTTCGACTCCAGTGTTGATGCCTGATGGGGCAGCATGACAACCGACTCCAACCAGCCCGACAACAGATGTGCGACAGCAGACGGGCTTCTTTATGAATTTTCCGCAAGGGCCTGCTAATTCAAGGGCCAAGTCAGAGTCTCTCACGAACAGACCCGACTCGTCAAATCCACTGGAAGGCAGGGCCAGGGTACCTGCGAGAAATGTGAGGATAGCGGATGTAGTGAACTGCATTGTGGGTAGCAAAGAGACTAGTAGTTGAGGTGATTTGAGCTGCCAACGGCATCAGTTAGGCCTTCATGAGCTGTGAGAAATACGGGTTCGACTGATTACTTTTCGAAAAGGCGGAGCGGTTCTCATGTAGTCCTGACTTGAGGGGAATAATGAGTGTTTTGCTTCTGATAGCCGAATTGTTGCCGACTAGGAAGGTGGCTTTGACCTTCGAACAGACCAGACCTCGCACGGGCACAAACACTGACGAAGATGACTACTAGCTCTTTTCTCAACAGAACCCCGATCTCCAAGAGCTTCCTTGAAACTATTCAGAGACCCCAAATAAACACAGAAACAAATATAAAGTTACATAAGCATAAACAACCTGCCTATAAACACAAGCCGTTTCCAGTCCTCAAGACATCTCTAGAGATTCAAACCCATTAACCCGTATGCCTAACCCCCAAAGCAGGCAAGCCCATCAGAAATACCTCTCTTCGCCGTATGCCGGGAAAGCACATATTATATAGTATGCTGCACTTGCGTCATTTATCGCGTATTCTGATGGCCCTTTCTAACCCTCACGAGAAATGAGGCGCATGTAATTGGCAAGAATATCGATTATATAGAAATTTCACTGTTGTGGCAGTCGACGGTCCTTTTAAGCCCACATGTAAGTACCTAGGTATTGCGCAAATGTAACAGACAATTCGCTGTATGCTGTGTAACGCCTACTCCGCAATATGCAAGGCCACCTCTTTCCCAAATGGGCCATGCTGATGCCCGCCTTGTTGTTTCAGCAGCCTTGAAGCTGCCGCCGGCGACTGAGGCGCATGGACTGCCGTGAATTGTTCAAATTTTTTTTTTAAAAAAAGTATTTCAGTGCGATGTCTGACAGGTTCCTTGCGGTGCAACCATAGCAGTAGCATCGCGAAAGAGTCCGGGACGCTGGCCGCAATGGTGACAAATCAATGAGGAATCCAGGTTGGGCTCCACTAAGTAGCTAGGCTTGAGCATAGAAGGGGAGTTGAAGTCAGCGTGATATCGCGTGCAGGGTCAGGCTAAAACCCACATGCGGTAGCTTCACAGCTATACCAGAATGGGCATATACGCTTGATGGGTCGAGCGTACTCTTAGTTTCTCTGTGGCTTGAGGTCAGGGGACTTAAAAACCGAAAGTCATTTGAAAACAAGATAAAATGCTGCCCTGGCTCTGTTCGGTCAACGCATGCTAATAGTGCTCTACCAAATCACCACGCGCTACGAGACCACAGTGGGCAAGTCCAATATGCGCTGAAAGTACTTGGAGATTGAGATTATCAAGAAGTTGCGTTGAAGAGCAATTCGAAAGTTGGTCAGATATTTGTGCAACATGTCCGTAGGCACGGTGGAAGACATCTCAGGCATTTGGGCGGAATGGAAGAGAATGCGTGGCCCTTCATAGATGATCCAGGTAATCGCACCCACTAAATATGGTGGCTACATCGGTATATCCGTCTCTCCGCCATGGTTACGATTAACCAGAGTATCACCCATCACCCAGTGGTGAGTGCTGTGGCGTTTGTATAGTCTACCTGGTTATGCGCTCACAATGCTCAGTACCGGTGTAGGCGCTCTCCGAATTTACCGCTCCAATTGCGAATGTTTTACTTCTTCATGACATTTTTGGGGTGTATCTGCGTTTTATGGACTGTGTCTAGTCATGCTAGTACCGTTTAGTTGATTCCTAAAACCTCTTGAACGGCCTTCAGGACCTGGCCATGTACTGCCACAGGGGCCGCAACGACACCCTTGTTCTCCGCCAGCGTCCTGCCGATGCTGAAGTCGAGCCTCTTGCCGGTGGTATCCGTGACCTGGCCGCCCGCCTCCCTCACGATGAGATCGCCCGCGGTGTGGTCCCAGATCTTCTCGACGTACGTCTTGGAGGTCGGCAGGCGCAGGTAGATGTCTCCGGCGCCGCGGGCGATGGAGGCGTACTTGGCCTGCGAGTCCATGCGGACGCTAGGGTTGGTGATGCCCAGCTTCTGGGCGATCTGGGCGGCCTCGCCCTGCGAGCTGTGGCCGGCCTCGACGCTCTCGCAGAAGGTGGCGTCGGACATCTTGGCGAGGGGCCGCATGGAGATGGACTTGGACTCCTTGAGGGCGCCCGTGCCGAGCGGCCTGCTGGAGGCGCCCTGGCCTAGCACGCCCGAGAAGATGACACCGCGGCCCTCGTCAGTGGCGTTGGAGCCGATGTCGGCGGTCAGGGGCGCCGAGTCGTCGACGGGCAGGTTGGGGCAGCCCAGGACACCAACCTTGACGTCGCCGTCGACCATGAGGCCCAGGCACACTGCGTACTGGCCACCGCGCAGGAAACCCTTGGTGCCGTCAATGGGGTCGATGGCCCATATGCGGCCCTTGTTCCCGCCCTTGCTGTCGCCCTTGTCGATGATCTCCAGCATGGAGTCGACGTCCTTGATGGGGCCCCCGAGGGTGGCCTCGGCGGCGGCATCGTCCAGCTTGGTGCTGCTGACCAGGTCCCAGACGATCTGCTTGAGGTTGGCGTCGGAGCGCATCATCTCTGCCTCCTCCTCGGCCACGATTTCATCGTCAGGGAAGTTGGCCTTGAGGGCGCTGATAATGAGTGCCTGAGCGCCAAAGTCACCGATGGTGACGGGCGACTTGTCGTCTTTTGAGACGGTGCCCTTTGCGCGCTCGTGGAAGACGCGCTTGGTCAAGATCGTGGCGCGCTGGACGGCCAGCTGGGCCACCTCGAGCTCCTTTGCGTATGCGGCCATCTTTTTGTGTGTTTGGAAAGGTTAAAAGATGCTTGAAAGGGTTGATTTCTCAAGTGATGGAAAGCGAGGTGGAGTGGCCAAAAGGAGGAATAGGCCGACTCCCAGCGAGGAAAGAACTTACCTTGTCACTGTGTGGGACGTGGTCTATATGATGTTGGTTTCCCTGGCTGAGAGTCGAGTAAGAGTGGAGGGGTAAAATGCCCCTCAGTGGCACTGGAATACCCACTGATGACGACGTTCGGACCCCGAGGTGGTTGAGCAGGGCGGACAGCCGTGGAGTGGCTCTCGACAAGATAACAGCCAGGATGACGGTTATCACGAGGTAGAGTAGGAAGTGGGAGCGTCTAATGGTTCTTCTTGGCTGCTGAGAGACCATCTGTGCTGGTTGCCGCCGGACGAGAATGGACGCCGAGTTTCTCTGCATTCTTACTTGGTGAAGCCTGCTCCTACGAAAAAAGCAAGACCCTGCACCTGCAGCTCCTTCGGGAGTCGCCCTGTACTTCCGAGCCGCAATGCCTGTCCGACGACCCGACCCGCCATGAATCGCACCCGTGCGCGGACCTCCCCAACATTTCATCTACACGACGGTCCGGGGGTCCTTGATCTTACATTCTCCTGCATAAAAAGTGCTCTAATTCTCGCATCCGTCAGTTCTCTGACAGAGTGACACCAGTGACACAGTGATAAACAAGGGGCCACGAGTTCCCATAGCGGCCATAAACTCACGAGAGCCTCGGACGTTGCTTAACGCTTTCCACTGTCATGCATGTCCACCCTGCTTACAGACACTAGGTCGTGAGATCTGAAGTATGACTTTAGGCCGTATGGTTGAGAGGTCTGTATGCTGGGCCCTGTATCTGGTAATCTTGAGGGTGAGCTGGACCTAGACCCTCACAGGGATTCGCCTTCCAAAAACACACACAACCAATTGAGTGACACGGAACAGATAACTTCTTCGTCACGCATACTGCTACGATGCTCTCGGCTATATATCATCCATAGAGAAAGTCGACGCATTTAGGCAGCCCCTTTTCGGCATCATGGCGACTACAGATTTAGAGCAAAGTCTCCACAGTCGGACAAAACGCGCCTGCGCCATAGCAGCACAACTCATTTCTATCGTTACAATTCGAGTAGTGTCCATTAAAAAGAGCGACTTTTGGTCTCTAGTACGGCGGGTTCTTATACCGTAGAGACCAAAAGTCGCTCTTTTTAATGAACACTACGGGCAGAGGACCTGCGGGGACGTCCCAGCCTCGCTGACCCTCATACGGCACCAAGCGTCGCTCCCTCCAGCGTGTACGCTGGTGATGATGAGGGCCACGAGTTCGACATCGACGATCGATCCAGTGTCGATTCTTCCACCATCTACGTGCCTACCGATTCCTCTTCCGCGGGGCCCGCGTACTCCGCGTCCAGTTTCGCTTCGTGCGAGATCGGATCCATAAGAGACCCGATCGAATTTACCTACATGAATATGTTGGAACACCTTAGGCATTTGAAATCGTACGTGGAGGAGCTGGGATCTGATCTCATGGTTCCGGAATACAAGAGGTCGCTCTACTTCGAGGATATGACGAATGAAATGCGCCAATTCAACAGGCAGTTCAACATACTCAAGATTTGTTACGGCGAGCCACAGCACTCGCCGAAATTAAAATAATTCTCGGGACCATACGCGTACAGACCACAAATTTGCAACGCATGGGCTGTTCCTGAGAATTTTTCGCGGCTTGGATACCCATAGTTCTGAGTACGCAGAGACGCGGCAGGTTGTGCTGCCTTTAGGCCGCAGAGTCTTGGGGGGGGGGGCGGTTCTTTTGGCTTCAAGGTCATTTTAGAGGCAGCAGAAACACTGAGTTGAGTGGATTCCAGACAAATATAGAATGAATGAATAGCATCTCCTTTTTTTTGGATTTTTTTTTTGGAATGAATATCGTTTGTTAATCTGTTCATCCTGTGACGGGACGGCTCTATAAACTGCTAGGGAACCAATCTCTCGATTGGAAATTCTGGTCTTTTGGCAAATCGTGCTATGTTTCCTAGCAGTACATAGCGTCGTGTCACATCCTGCCAAGCTCGTCAGAAAATACTTGTGACCAAGTTGCCCAATCTCTAAAGCCTATTTCCGGACAGTACCATGTGTTGAGAATGAACCCAAACTAGCCAGCAGCCTGTGTGCCCGCCGGCGCACTGTCTGGCTTTTGTCATGCCCGCGCCTTACCATAGAATCCCACCGACTCACGCTATCCCAAATCATGCCTGTTGCTCATGTTTTCGGGGATATAGTTAAGTCGTCCACATTGACTGAGTCGAACTGTGTAGGGTGGATAGCTCGGCGGCTTAGTAAATGGGATGCGGCGGTATTCAGTGAATATGGGCCTAGATTTGGGTGTTGAAGTCTGAATTCGAACCTGACGTATGGCACATCAATACGGGACTCCATAATTCACCGCTAAAATGCTCGAATTCGTGGATCAAATCTTCCAAGCAAGACGTAGAACGCAAAGTTTCTGCGTTGGCTTTCACGAGTCCGGCCCGATCCTGCATTAGCATCGCATGGGAGCTGCCCACTCCCGGCAAGAATGACGAAATCTTAGACCTCTACTTGGCTGCCCTTCGCTGCCACCAGTAAGGAGATGACGGCGTGATCCGCTTTATCCCTTCTTCAGCCTCAGCGATCTCCGCGTCGTCAACAGCCTCTCCTTGCGCGCGGGCCGCTCGCAAGTTCAGAGCCTAATCTCATACGCGACCTCCAGCCAGTTCGAACCGTTGATCCGGCTCTCGCATCTACTTGGCGGCTCCTTCCTCTCGTACCGGTCGCGAAAAATGTTGAAGCAGGATATCGCATAACCAGCATGGTATCGCCAACCGTTTCGGAGCGACGCTCTAATTGGAATGGGGTACGAGCCACGGTCTCGTGGCTGCTCAATATCAGACGCCAGGAGGAAATGTGCTAGCGATTCGAACTGCTCCGCAGTTGGGGGGAACACGGTCGACGGGCCCTTGAGGCTGCCATTGTGCAGATACATTTCACGGAGCTAGTAGTTGGAACAGAACGCGATCAGAAATGTCTGCAGGGCACCAACAGTAACGTCGATGTTTAGAGACTTACCCCAGTCCCCGATGCCCCACGGTCGAACACGATAACGCCACCGAGGATCTTGGCCTCCGCCCAGTAGCCAGCCATGTCTGCAAGACCCTGTGGGTACTGTTCGTGGTAAATGTAAGACCAGTGCGTGAAGGCACACGGTGGTCGTAATCGATACCAAATTGGCAGATGATTACCTGGCGAATCGCGCCAGGCTGCATATAATTCATGTCTACGGACACCTTGATCAAGCGGATAGAGGAAAGCTGCAATCTGATGACAAGATCTTGCTAACAGTTCGACAAGGCTTAACAAATATTCCCTGGAACTGGGACCGGCATTTTGGAAGTCTCGGAGCACCTATGCCAGCAAACAATGTCAAGTCAGGGAATCTGTGCAGAGCTTTTCGTGCTTCAATTCCTCGACGGGGTGTCCTGGCCTCCAGGGGTTGAGGTCGAGCCATGATTCCCTCGTCGGAAGACCATCAATAATCTCGGCGTATGTAGTCTCAGCGCCTTCCGTCAGGACTATTCTGTCCAATGCGCGGCGGAACACGGCAGAATGCTCAGAATCCAAAAGGCCAAGATTAATGAAATGCTCACTCTCCACGGCATCGGTTGATATTGAGCAAGCCGAAAGCATCATCAATTTGGCCGGTATCAGGAAGTTCACAACTTTTGGTAATGAAGCAGACACTGAGTTTTCACCGTCGATAAAAGGTGTTGGAAGAAGCATGCAAATAGTTGTGCAGACGCAGGCGCTGTGGCTGCCTGGACGTGCAGTCCCTTGTATGTTGGTCGTTCACAGTCGGGCACATACTGTGCGGCTGGCCAGCCAGCCCTGAGTTTCAAAACTTTTACATCCAGATGAAAACTGACTTTGGCACTGTTTGGGAACAAGGTCATTAATTAAATTCCTTGACGCTGAGTATATCTTGATACGTAGCAGAGAACATGTTTAGTTATACTTAGATGCATGACGTGGCCTTCAGGTGCTTTACTTTTGATTCAAGTGCTCTAATACCGTATTGAACTCTCAGAATTTGCTTTGCACACTTATTGGAGGCCAGTTGACACGGTTATGAGTGGGTTGGCTGATCGTCGGCCGTACCGGCTGCCTCTACGGCGTTTTCCACTTAGGCCCGGAGAAGCAGTCAAAACGCACTCGGGGTTCTGAAAATTCCACGGCCCGCTGCAGTGCTTATGTTCATGTTGACAGGTTCCTCTATATTCTGTCTCGTCTCCAGAGTTCACTGTGGCCAGTTGTCTCCACATCGACTCGAAAGTTTTCTTTTTCATATTGTACATGCTACAAATGGCCGGCTTATCACTTAGGCAGCCATAGTAGCAGCGTAAATAGCGGCACAGGCCCCAAGCTGTAGGAGCACAACCACCTCCACCAACACGAGTCCTCTCCCGGGGGCTGATATTCTCGCTCACTTGATCTTCTTCTGCTTCAGCTTAATCGTCTCGTTGTTGACGAATATACCCTTGCCTTTGTACGGCTCCGGCACACGCCACCTGCGGATGTCGGCCGCGAACTGCATCACCTTCTCCCTGTTGATGCCCTCGAGCAGGATACGCGTGGGCTGCGGCGTCGACGCCTTGACGCCCTCGGGGACTCCCAGGTCGACCGGGTGCGAGAAGCCCAGCCGCAGGCACACGAAGTCCTGGCCCGGGTACTCCTCCAGCTCGGGCCGCTTGTCGATGGACGCCCTGTAGCCGATTCCCACGAGCCGCAGCACAGCCGTGTGCCCTTCTGACACGCCGATTATGTACCGCTGGATGTATGCCCACGTCGTGCCTGTAGAGACGGTTTCTTGTCAGTCATATGTGGTGGATGGGCGTTTGGGGCTTGCTGCTGGCTGCGGCGCGGTGTAGATCGTACCCCACATCTCCCTCTGTCGCTTCTGCTCATTGTCCTCTATGTTGAGGACTAGCCTCCTGGCCGCCGGGTCATGGTCGAGCTTCAAAAATGGTGGTACGTTTAGGTCGAGCTTTCCTGTTGGGTTGGTAATGGACTGTCAGCGCGTGTTCTGGGCCAGACACGGAGGCGGTGCGCGGGAGAGATGCTGCCGCCATCAGACGTACCAAGAGGTCCTGTCACCGTCACCGTCCTCCTAGGGGTCTGTCTGTATGTGGTGAAGTCCTTCACTATGTATGGCTCGCCAATGGTAAGCTCGACGCCGGGCGGGATGGAGATTGGGGTGCGGCCCAGCTTCGAGGTCCTCGAGGTCGACGCGGAGAACTGCCGCCGCGCCGCTGGTGCAGGCGCGCAGTTCTGGAAGGCTGGGACTAGGAACGAGGGTAATGTCACGATCGACGAGGGCGCGACGGCCCTCGCTCTGCTGGGGGCAAGCATTGGGAGATTGGCGACTGGATGCGGCAGCGGTCGATTACATCGCGCATCGGTCGCATGCAGTGAGGCGGAATGGGATTATGGACCTTCGGCGTAGAGCTCGAAAATTGCGGCCGGGTGATTACATAAGCTGGCAGGGACCGTCCTCCAAGTCCGGAGCTGGGCTCTTAGCTGGACAGTGCTGAACTACTCAGCCAGTCATCCCAGCAATTAACCATCATCAGATGAACCTCACTCGTTGGCTCGTTCATCTGTTACCTAGCCAGCTGTCGATTCAGAGTTGGATTGCAAGAGTGACGGTCGATGTCAGTTCAGATTCGACAAGAAATCATCTGCTGCTATCAGCGAGTCACCTGGCACTCGTCTTCAGACAGGTCTCTCTCTACCTAGGTACCCACCCAACTGGCAGCTCAAGGCTCGGGGGAGGGGGGCAATTCACTGAAGGAAGACGGTTTTTTGATAGAGTAAACCAGATCGGATCAGATCGCCCCACAAGGCTGACTGCATTTTCTGGCCTTCCGAAAAGGAAGGATAGGTGTTAGGCTTGAACAGGGCAAAATTAAATTAGCATGCATCATGCATTGGGAGCAGGCAGGCCAATATTGGGTCGGATCCTCGTCTCAGATCTTCATCCCGGATCATCGGGTCAGAGACACGAGGGTTTGCATACCTCGCAGGCTTGAGGATTCGCGAAGCATATCCGCAACGATAGGCACCCCAAGAGGACGGCATTCCTCCTGTGTCTGCATCCCAGGGTCATAGCCAAATTACCGATAGTGCATAAAATACGAGCATTGGCGATCATGTCTCCCTTGGTCTAGTAGGTCATCTTTTCCACTATTGTTCCCAGAAGCCTGGTATGGGACAGTCCCAACGCTGGTGGGTTGTCATGCGGCTGCGATACCCCTGGACACTGCGCCGGCCGAGCTTCCACTTTCACTTATGCGAGGCCTATTTGTGTAACCTCCCACTGCACACCTTCTTCTTCTTTGTGGAGGAGTGGGGGCCCCCATTGAGAGTCTTGAGCCAACTTGACCAGCACGCCTAGCTGGACCTCCCGCCCGCTGTCCCTACCGTCAACGTCACATCGTGGTGAAATTTCCAGTAGTCCGCAGCTAGACGCATAGGCGCGTTTCTTGGGCGCCTGTCTGAGGCGTCAATGACTTTGGCCACCCCATCGCCTGCATCTGATTCAGCGATCTGCTGCTGATCCATTTGGGGACCGCCGTCAAGAGGTGAACTAAACCGTCTGAGCTCTGTCCAGTCTGTGCGCCCCCGACGTCCACACCGGCGTAGTGTGGTTTGAGGAACCTGAGGAGGCGCGCAAAACTACAGCTGCACGGCACGCACTCGCCTTGACCTGGCAGCGACATGATATTGCTCACAAGGGCTGGTGCGGCTTGGCAGCGGCAATGGGACCTGTTTAGGGAGGTCACTCTGGGAGGCCACCAGCTGGCCGGACTCAGTTCTTAGATAAATCTGGTTCGTCCGGTGCGGGCGATGTAACCCGAAATGAGATGCTGTCTCAGCCCCGTCCCGATTGTAGTCACAACGCCTCAACCGCTCAGCCCGCTGCGCTACCACGCTGTGCGTACATTGAACACCTGAACAAGCAGGTGACAGGGCCTTGTGCGCCCGCTCATCTGGCACCATGGGGTCCCACGGTATATATATATACGCACGGACGTGTATCCTCTCGCATCTGCTGCGTCGCTGGAGCTGTTGATGGGTGCTGTGTCTGCGCTGTCGCTCGCTTGATTCCTCTTACGCAGCCATGAGATTCTCGAGCCTCGTCTCTCCGCTGCTCCTCCCGGTGCTGGCTGCGGCCACTCCCCTCCAGGACCGTCAAGCACAGGAGTATGAGTATATTGTTGTCGGCAGCGGTGCCGGCGGTGGCCCGCTTGCTTGCAGACTGGCCATAGCTGGGCACAAGACTCTACTGATTGAGGCCGGTGACGACCAGGGTGGCAATGTCAACATCACCGTGCCCGGCTACCAAGCTGTCGTCACGCAGGACCCAAAGTTGAGCTGGGATATCTTTGTCAATCATTACCAAGACCAAGAGCGCGCCAAACGAGACCCCAAGTACACCTATGAGACGGGCCCATACCAGTACCACGTTGGGCCAAACCCACCAGCAGGAGCCACACCACTTGGCATACTCTACCCCAGGGCCGGTGAGTTGGTCTCAGATCATCCAGCATTTCTGATGTTTGAATGTAGGCACTGACGTTTGCACCAGCAACACTGGGAGGCAGCGTCACACACAATGCCCTGATCTGGATAACGCCGCATGCGAGCGACTGGAACGGCATCGCTCAGCTCACAGGAGACGCCTCATGGTCCGCGACAAACATGAACAAGTACCTTGACCGCGTCTACACCTGGCAACATGTGGAGCCAACAGACCCAAGCATCCTGCTGCAAGACTTCAAACTCACCCGACAGCTGGCCAGCGGCGCTGCTGTTATGGGCGTCGGACCGGATCCACTGGCTGCTGTCACCGGCCTCACAAAGACTCTGTTGATCGATCCCAACAGTCGGACGAACCCCAACCGCGATAGTGCGCAGGGGTTCTTCCAGATTCCCCTCATTATGAATGACGGTACCCGGATTTCCATTCGCGACTACATCACGGATACAGTGGCAAAGGGCTACCCTCTGACCGTGCGCCAGAATAGCCATGTTACCAAGGTTGTGTTCGACCAAAGTGGCTCAACACCTCGGGCAACGGGTGTCGAGTTCTTGGACGGGAAGTACCTCTACCGAGCTAGTCCATTGCATGCGAGCGGTGCGTCCGGAACTCCTGGATCAGCCACGGCAACCAAAGAGGTGATCCTCTCGGGCGGCGCATTCAATACCCCTCAGATCCTCAAGCTGAGTGGAGTCGGCCCCAGAGCTGAACTCGAGGGACTCGGTATCGAGGTGGTCAAGGACCTGCCTGGGGTCGGGACCAACATGCAAGACCGTTATGAAATCAACATCAACGTCAAGCACCCCACAGACTTCAAGCTGTTGGACGGCTGCACCTTCGACGGCAAGGCCCAGGATCAGTGCCTGACCCGCTGGCAAAACAACCCTTACATCCTTGGGGCTCGTGGAGCGTATGCTACCAACGGCCTTGCCGCCACAATGGCCGTCAATTCCGAGGCCGCCGCCAACTCTGACATCGACTTGTACATCTTTGGAGGCCCTGTTGACTTCACCGGGTATTTCCCTCGATGGGGCGATGCCGCAGTAAGGGACCACAAGCACTTCTCGTGGTACACACTCAAGGCGCACACTCGCAACCGCGCTGGCACAGTCCAGCTTCGCTCAACTGACCCGCTCGACACTCCCATTATCAACTTCAACTACTTTGACACTGGCACGACAGAGGGCGGCGCGGATGATCTCGACTTGGCTGCCATGGTGCAAGCGCTCAACATGTCAAGGGAAGCGCTGAGGCGGTACAACTCGTACGCGATCCTCGGGGGCGACAACTTCGTGGAGGAGAGGCCCGGCCCCAGTATTGTCTCCGACGCCGACCTGAAGACGTACATCAAGGACAACGCTTGGGGACACCATGCCTCGTGTACGTGCCCGATCGGGGCTGAAAATGATCCATTGGCAGTTTTGGACAGCAAGTTCCGTGTTCGGGGCGTGCAGGGCCTGAGGGTCGTCGACGCGAGCATTTTCCCACGGATCCCAGGCATCTTCATCCAGGCCCCGATCTTTATGATCAGCGAGAAGGCGGCAGATGTCATTCTTAACGGCTAATCTGGGCCATGGATGCTGTGCAATGTCTAAATTAGTAGATTAACATAGGAAGGGGAAAGTGGCACACACGTTTTCGCCAGCTAGCGTGCGTCGTTTCCCATCTGGAATCGCGTGATGAGATTATATGTCTTCTTTACAATTTAATCCTTTGCCCAAAAGCTGCCCCATGCCTTCTCAATCGAGTGATTCACTGGTTTTCGGGCCTTCTTCGTCCTATAGTTCATCTCATGTTCTGCTTTGAAATGAAGTTGACGGCGAGCTGAACAGGTCGCGAAGGAGGTATCTCAAACCCGCTTCAACTTTTTGTTTCCAAAACGGCAGTCGCCTCTTCCTCCCTTCTCCATCTTCTTGAGTTCGGTTTGATCAAGTTTCATCGTCAACCTCACAACTACGCGATCCTCTCGTTTCCACCTGCCTGCCTTCCTTCCAACACGTATTGCGATCATGGCTCAGACCATGCTTTTGTGGTACATTCTCCTCTGCGCCAACATGGCTGCCGCCTTTTGGGGAGGAAAGAAGCAGCAGGTGGAAGCCAGCCCACGACACAACCTCAACCTTAGCCCCTTTGAAATCCTGCAATCGGGGTCGCAACCCTCCGAAGTCTACACCGTCGCCCTAAGCGAGCTACAAGACCTCGAATCCGAACCACTCTGCCACAGGATCGCCGCGCGGCTGCTCGTTGGCAACTGCCAGCTACTCGACGGGAAGAACGAGGCGACCGTTCTCACCGACAGCGGCCGGCAGATAAGAGACTTCGTCGACGCGTACGCCGCGAGCATGGCTATCTGCGACCTCGAGCGCGGCAGGTTCACCATTCCCTCCGCCTGCAAAAAGTTCCGCGAGCCCAGCCTCGGCCAGCTGTCGCTCGACGGCCAGGCTCGGCTCCATGTCACTTCGCGCGAGATCGACCACTGCCTTTCGGGCCTGGCTGCGGAGGGATCGGCGTGGTCGACCTGGGTCAGCTACCGCCACAAAGCATTGAGGTTTTGCGAGGCTGCGAGGACAGACCAGGAGAAGGGTGAGCATTTAGACCGATTGTTCTGGTGGTAACGACTACTGACTGGTCCATCCTGTTTGCAGCTCAAAACATCCTACTTTATCAGCGCCTCATTCAGGTCATGGCGAAGCTGACACACGGCGTTGAGATCGAAATACAAAAGCACATGGAAAACCTCGAGCTCCAAGTACAAAGAACCAGCGCCGTGGTTGAGGGCCTTGAGCCAGAGCTGGACCGTTTGAGGGAAAAGTTGTCCAATCTGGATCATTACGTCTCCCACGACCTGGAAGACACATTGAAAAAGTCCAGCAACTCAATAAGTCACGGTCTTGACGACGCCACGAATCTGCAACAGATGCTCCAGGTGATGATGCAGACTGTCCTTGACGGCACTTCGCATATTGCTGCTGCACAAGAGAGGAGTATGGAGGTATTCGGCAAAGGAAGCAACGACATCGACACGTGGGCCGCGATCGTGGCCACAGCTTCGGCGTCCGCCCTGTCACTGAACAGCCAAATTGTGAGCGAGTCCAAGCACAAACAACTGTAAATGCCAAGCTAACTAACTTTGCCCTATCTCAGGAATCATCGCGCCTTAGCCTACTGGAGCTTTCTGTTCGACAGCAAGCACTAGCTGGAGGCTTGGACCGTCTTACTTCTGCTGCGGAAACCCTGTCACTGCGACAAGACGACCACGCGCGATCTCTGAACGAGGCCCAGAACATTACAAACGACATCCTCGACACCCTCGATGAAGTAGCTTCTTCGGCCATGATCCTAGAAAAGGCCTCACTTTCGTACTTCGGAGGGTCGAGTCTCTTTAAATGGATCTCCTACATCGTTAGTCCCGTGGCGACACTTATGCTGGGCTCATACGGCCTCGCACCTTCAGCCATGCGCAACCTGGCCTTGGTCGTCCTGGGGGAGCTCGTCGGCTTCTTGATCTGCAACGTCGATCGCATATTTTTCCCCTGGTCATTTTTCGATGCGACTTATGCGATGGACACTACCACATCTACCAGCCTCTAGTGCGAAGTTTCTGGTTGGTAGCATCTGGATGCGGCGACATTTAGACTCGGGATGGAACTGGGTTGGATGCATGTTTACGGGTTTATGGGTCACGGGCCATGCTTCATTATTACCACTTTGCTATATCATGATGGGATTTGGGATGCGATGCCCCTTGGGAAGCAAGATGACATATGGGAGACAGCTGCCGGATGAGATGATTTGCTATCATCGCTTAGCATCGGACAGCTTGAATACACTACATTTTACGGCGCATTGCAGTACCTCTTCTCGACGCTACACCCTTCCACAGATTTGACTCGCCCAGATCAAGGACTTCTATTGGTGACATGATAAATTGAAGCACTCGATGGATCAGACTTGGAATCAGTCACAAACCATTGCCCCAAACGGATTCGACTGCACAGTAACAGGTCACATGGTACTGATAATACTTGAAACCAAGTGATCGTGCTCGAGATTACGGGATAGCCCAGCCCCCGTCTATAGATATGAGTCGCTAATCCAATGAGCACGACTAGGACTGTCTTGGTTCCTGATGCAAAGTCTACCTGAAATGATACTGGCCGGCCAGCAAAAGAAAGAAAAATAATTGAGAAAAATACTTGTTGGGCAAAATGCTAATGTGTTGCACACCGGCGTGGCCATGATGCCAAAGCAGTTTGAGTCTGCAGAAATATTTGCAATTGTGTATAGTGCCAATATGAACCGTCTCGTCCTAGTGACCGTTCTAGTTGAGCACTAAGGTCTTCAAAATGGGTGATTTTGAGTTTCGAACAATTTGTGCTTGAGCTTCTGGGCTAAGTGGTGTACTTGCTTCGCGCCATCTCCTAGCCTTCAATAACTGGAGTATCTATCTGCGCACAAGTTGGCGGAAATCTATCCCTCCAGCAACTCGGGTCTCCATTAGTGCTGTCAAATACGTCAATAGTATGCGTGATACGTACGGCGTAATAAATTTGCTATTAAGAATTGCCCAAAATGGTCTTCGTATCATACTTAAATCCCTACATCCTTCTCTGTTTCTTGCTTCTGTCTCTGCTTCCTTTCCCTCATACCAGACACACACACACACACACACACACCCCATTTTGCCCCCACCACTAACCCACCTTCTCTTCTACTGTCAGCATCAGACAATATCTCGTGACAAGGAAGAAACTTTTCCCATATACACTTACACTTCCGCTCGCCAATTTCTTCAGAAGTCCACATCTTTCCCCTGCTTCACACACTCTCTATCCATCCAAACGCAAGTGAGGTCAAAGACACACTGCACTTCGCCTCTTCTTAGCGCACATCCGTCGTGTACTGCTACACCTGACACGCCAGAGAAGAAAATAGTTGTCTTTGTCAACTATCGACATTACCTCACTCACTAAAATAGGTCCTAACAATAGTACCAAGAACGAAATAGACCACGCAAGTTCTCAGAGCTCCACGGCGAAGCCCCAGGCCCCCCAGGCCTCTCAGGATCCAGCCTCTCAGGGCCAGGTGGCCCAGGCCACTACCGCCACCGATGCTTCTCAGCCAGAGCGGCTCATGAAGTGCTGTCTGGCAGAGTCCTTGCGTGAATGCGAGTGCAAGGACGTCAAGGGACCATGCAAGAGGCCAGAAATTATAGTCTCGCACTTTAGCCGCGGATGTGCCTGCTTCTCCTGTGAGTGGTTGCGCAACACGAGACAACCAACGATAAACCACGATGGATACGGGCCCTCTGCAAACCCGCCATACGGAATTAGGAATGCAGACGAGCTCGCAGAAAAGGAGTACCCCGATGGCAATCTCGAGATTGTTCATCCAGTTCTTAGGAACGATAATACGACGAATGGGACTGGGTCTTCCACCCCGTGGAAGCTGAGGTCCCTTTCTTCATGCCGCCTCAAGCGAAGGACACCCCCGTCTGGAGGGTTGTCCTGACCAGCAACTCAAGGTGGAAAGCGATTTGCGCAGATAAGGACGACAAAAGCTTTTTCCTTGATTATGAGAAGCATCCCACACTCGGCGAGCTGTATCTGGATTACGGATATGAATAAGGCCGCAGCCCAGTAAGTAAATTTTAACCCCCCCCCCCCGACCCCCCCTCGAACTCACGTGGAAGTCTCCCTTCAAAGCCACGGGAACTAACTCAGTGTAGTAGGGACCAGACGGCAATCACGTGGGGAAACTCTCTCCGGATCAGGCGAACATCCCAGGCTACGTTGCTCCATTGACAATCAACAAGTCTCGCGCACACTCTGCGGCATACAATAACACGACCCTGTTCATCGGCAGCATCAACGACACGGTGTCGACGGATGACCTCCGGGGTCTCTTCAAAGACTTCGGCCTCATCAGCTACTTCAAGAGGCCCTACCAGAGCTGCGCCTTCGTGCAGTATGTGCACAGGCGGGACGCGAAGATGACCATACGCCAGATGCAGGGCATCCCCGTCTACAACTGCCGGCTCCGAATCTCCTGGGGCGACCCTACGGCCAAGAAGCAGTGCCAGGTCCCCCAGTGGAACGGCCCGCGCCCCTTCAAGGGGAACCCGCACCAGCTGGCTTGCGGCCCCCAGGCTCGGGCACATTGGAACCCCCTGCAAGCTTCATGGTGCGGCTACCCGCCACAGCCGCAGCACGGTTACCAGAACGGTTGGAACCAGCCGTGGAACCAGCACCACGCCTTCAACAACATGCCTGGGCCATCGTACCAACAGGGTCCATATCAAATGCGGCAGGGTCCATACCAGATGCGGCAGGGTCCATACCAAATGGCACAGGTGCCACAGATGTCATACTACATGCCGCAGGTGCCATACCAGATGTCGCAGGGTCCATACCAGTTGCTGCAGGTGCCATACTTACCTGCCAACAGCATGGGATACCGCCCTGAGCATCTGTTTTACCCAGCGGAAATCCCCAGACTCCCAGCCAACACATGCAGCAAGTCTCTCGGCTAGCGGCTGAGCCAACACCGCAGCCTTCTGCTGAAGCCACGGAACCGAGCCCCCAACCAGGACCAGCACCAAGGCCTGTGAGCAGCCAACCATCCAGGATGAGCCCTACCGCAACTTCCTGGGAGCCAGAGCCCAAGGACAAGGGGAAGGGGAAGACCCCACTTGTCGTCTACCCTCCCAGGCCTGACCAAAAGACAAACCACCAAAAGGCAAACCACCAAGACGCATGCGACCAAGAGGCGAACGACCAAGAGGCGAACGACCAAGAGGCAAACGATCAAGAGCCAAAGGACCAAGAGGCATGCGACCAAGAGCCAGATGACCAAGCTCCCGGGGTTGATTCTAGCTCCTCGGAAGAGACTCGTCGGAGCGGGCAGCATTTGGAGGAAAGTCCGTCAACCGAGACTACCCGGGAGACAAATCCTGAAAGCGGACACGAGTCCGCAGGCAGCGCGAAGACACGCGCTGTTGATCCAGAACAAGTTGGAGCCCGACTTGACGAGGCCAAGGGGTCATCCGCCGGGAATGACTCTCCATGATTGGCTCCGCTCTATCGAATATTTCCGGGGACGGGTTGCTTAGACAACACTGCTGCACTCCTCGGCCAAGGTGGGAGCGTCAGCAGTTACAGCGAGGAACATATGCGGGCACAGAGAAGAGGGATAAATACACACCACAAAAGAAAAGGAAAAAGGAAGAAAAGAACAAAAAATGAGGAAAAGAAGAAACCAGAAAAACGTAAAGTTACTCCCTTGGTGGTGCCTGCACACGAGGACAAGAACGTCCCACATCAGTTTGTTGTTGCGCATGGAATTGTTTTCTGCCTCTTTCTCGTCTTCTTGGGCAGTCGATCTGGAGCAGCGTCTTCGGCGTTGGACCCAAGTCTGTAAATATTCACAGTCATGTTTCATTATCAGGGCGACGGGTGGACCTTGGAAGGGAGGCGTTGGCGCATTGCGATCGATTGATGAGATGACGTTGGAAATCGGGCGCGCCACAGCAGAGGGTGTGGCTGCAAGTCGACGGGCTAGCAAAGTACCGGGGGTATCCCTGTCCTTCCGAAGGGACTGGGAAGACCTCGACCAACGACAAGCTCCTGCCTGCCACCCAGTGTTTCCGCGTTGCAGGAGTGTGGCACAGCTGAGGTGTGGCACAGATGACATCACCTTGCATGGGCCTGACGATGGCTTACAACACATGCTTTGTCCTGTGCTGCTGTGCCACTGTTATATATCAAGCACCCTTCCCATCTAGATACGTCATCTTCTTTCTTAAATGACCTGCTCTGCTTCATGATCTTAACATACACCCATACACAACCACATCAACAAGCAGAAGCCCGATTTTCTCACCTCCCTACATCATCATGAATAACAACTCAGATAACGGAGTCACTGGTGCTGCGAAGACCGTGACAGGCATCCTTGGGAACACTGTTTCAGGCCTTTCTAACACAGTAGGAGGCGTAGTCGGTAAGCAAAATTTTCTCTGCCCTGTCATCAGAAGGCGAAAACTTCACCTCTCAAGTTCACAACGGCTGACTTTATCACAGGAGGTGCAACTCGTGGGCTCGGAGAAACTGTCAATGGTGTTACAGGCGGGGTAGGGCGCCCTGTTGGAGATGGCTTAGCAAATGTGGGAACGGGTGTTGAGAATGGCTTGTCTGATGTTGCCAAGGGCTCTCGGGATGCTGGGAACTGGAAGAAATAAATGGGGTTGGAGCTGTCCGCACGCACTGTTCAGTGCTTTCTCATCAACTGGTTATTTCGTTAACTGATGGGTCGCTTCTCGTTTCCGAATTCAATAATTGTTTAAGCAAGGTGACTTTTCCCGTATACTGCCCTTATTATGAATATAACTCCATGCTCGTGATCATGAATTCAAGACCCGAATCCAGCATTTTTCATTAGACCAGAAGTCTGCGTGTCCAGAAACGGAGGCTGCACTGGCAAAACACCCACTCCTATGACACCAGGATACCTAGAGACACCCACCATACCCACCCCTGGGATGTCCAGCCACCCCTAGGATGCCCACCCGAAGGCACCCAGGACACTCGTGTCTAGAACTTCAACAACACCCACTGTCGCTCAGTCAGGTTAGTTCCGCCCCTGTTGGTATCATGATCCCCCCCCACCAAGGGGTTACACTTCTCAGTATACGTGACATTGATTTGGTTGTAGAATAGGTCCTTTCATGCATCAAAGAGAAACGCGGGCCATACGCTGTTGTACCCAAAGGACGAAGACAGGGCAGTCGTTGGCCATCGCATACATTAACAGAGAAAGCATCCTATGCTGTTGCGCGAGGCGGTTCATGGGCATGCGTGTCGGTATCCAGTGTGTTGAAGAGAAAGAATAATTACTGGTGCCTTCATTCAAATTGTACTTGTTTGGGCTAGGAAGAATAGTCAATCATAAAATTTTCACAGTGGCTTTGCAAAAGGGACTCAAAGAGCCCCTTCAATGTGTTTTGCGTAACTTGATTCTGGAGACCAACTTGAAGTATATGCAGGTCAAGCAAATTGCGACCCAATGTTTCGTGAAACTGAGCTGCACCTAGCTACGGACGTTAGGTACACTCACCCTCAAAGCCATGATCCAACCGTCAAATGAGCTTGAAATCCCCTTACAGTAAATGCTGCGAGTCTCTCCCAAACCTTATCATCACTTTCTCCACAACACCTACACCCACAACACCCCTCCTACCCGCAACACCTACTACCAGTATGTAATAAGGAGTTATCAGTTGTGCTTTCCGCCTCCCAAGTGATTCTCACATATAAATGAATGATGGCGAACTTAGTGTAGCAGAATGAGAAGGTGATTACACCACTCTGCTAGTTTTGTTCGAAGACGTGCGACACAGGTGCTCCGGCTTGTCGCAACCACTGCTCTACACGCCATCCTCTGGTAGAACTCTTTCAGTGGCACGCCCCACAGCAGGATCATACGGTTTCGACAAGTTCTCAAGTCTTCTGGTGGCCTGGAGCCCTTCCAGACTAGCCTGGGTCCAATCATTTGGAGTGCTGTATGCAAATCAGGCCATGCCTTCTGGAACTCTGCTGAAGTCTCTCCGCATGCCACAGTGAGCCAGTTGACAACCATCACCACACAAACCCACCCACTTTACTTACACCCAATTCAGTCAAATTTGATGCTATCCACATGGCGATTTGATGGTCGTAGATTATTCAGTTAGGCGATTACGTCTGTTGTAGCTAATTCTGTTTTGGGGGCTTCGGAGGTGGGTAAATTAGACTCCGAACCCCGCACACAAATGAGTCCCTCGTAAGCCGAATCTAAGCCAAATACAATTCTCTCTAGACCACCAGCCTATTCGCCTCTTCATTGTAGCCCAACCACTTAATGCCTTCCTATACGGAAGAGGGTATGGCTGATTCCATATATGATGTTATGGAAAATGGTGTCTTTATGCACAAATCTGCTGAAAAGCATGCTGTACCCTTCTCTATACTCCAAGATCGAATGAGTGGCATTGTCTCGAAGTCTGAGAGTATTCAGCCCGCCTCTCGCCTATTCGCAATTAAAGAGAATAGCCTAGTTGACTGCATAGTCAAGCAAGAGTCTCTTGGCTATGCTCCTACGGCCTCAGTCGTTCGGAAAGCTGTTGAGGTTATACTCAAAAGAAAAGGCGATTCCAAGCCTCTCGGGAAGAACTGGATGGACGGCTTTAAAAAGCGACATCGTGACAAAATACATATGAAGATTGGGAGGAAATAAGAAACCAAGTGTAATGGGATGAACCCTTGTCAACAGAACTCAGGGCCAGGGCCCTTCGTACGACCCACTGACCCACAGCACGATTCCCCACAGAACCTGCTAGCATCTACAAGAAGGACCAGCGAAGGACGACAACCAAGTATATAGATCAGCAGGAACCTGTACGATAGTCGAAGAGGAAGAGACTTCTCTCCCCAGAGAAGTCTTCTTGTTCATAGAGAAAATAGACGTTGGAGTGTGACACTCAGTCTAGACCCTTACACCAAGCGATTCGACGGTTTTACGCTAAAGGCGGTCAAGTAGTATTTTGACCATTGTGAGCAGTTCAGCTGGGTAGAACCGGAGTTGATCGTCAATGTTGATGAAGGAGGAATTATGGAAGGCTAAGGTTAGTAGTGAGGGTCTCACAACCTCTATTCATTGCTGATCTATCAAGGAAACGATTCTCTCGTTCTTGGCACCAAAGAGACTAAGCAAGTCCTCATCAAAAACGGTGGCAGTCGGTCTTGGGTTATCATAATCGATGCCATCACCGCTGCTGGTCAATACCTCGATGGTATTATTTTCAAAAGCAAAGAGAGAGCTGCAAGCCCAATGGTTTCTTCGAGAGTTTAAGAAGATATGTGACTGGAAGTATATTTACTCGGATAATAACTGGATGAGCAACGATATCGCCGTCTACTGGTTAAAGGAGGTCTTCTTGCCCCAGATGAATGCCATCAGAAGCAATGATGATGGCAGAGCGATTCTGCTTGTTCTCGACAGCCACAAGAGCTATACCTCGATATTACTTGGTTTGACTGCAGAAGGCCGTTGGTGCTGACTATTATTGCATAGGATGAGTTCATGGAGGAGTGCTTCTTTGCCAACGTTTATCTCTGCTTCCTCCCAGCGCATACGTCTCACGAGTTGCAGCCGGCAGATAATAGTCATTTTAATGTCCTCAAAGCTGACTATCGAAAGTAGATCAACAAATTTGACCCCATCACGGATTCTGCCCCTGTTAGGAAGATCAACTTCCTTCGATGTTTATCGAAGGCTCGGAAGATTGTGACCGAGAAGACGATTAAGTCGGCATGGCGCCATACTAGAAATTGGCCAGTCAGTTGACAGAAAGCATTGAATCACCCAGAATGTCAACCAGATCGTGAAAAAAGGAATGCCGAAGCCGCAGAGTTGTGGGATGACGATCTAGTCGATCGTCAGTTTATCATGGCGATTTCCAAGGAAAATTCTCATCAGAGGTACAAATTCCGGCGCCGAGCAGATGAATTCGATGCCCTCAAAGCCAGAATTGCAACCCTCGATCAAGAAAACTCTGAGATGAGGTCTCGAGAAGATGTATAAGTCGGCACCAAGAAGAGACGCGTGTGCCCAATCCAAACAAGAGATTCATGAGCATTCATGACATTTTCAGCAAAAGAGGCTGCGTTGAGGATCTGGAGGAGGGCATTAAACTACCAGATCAAGAAATGTGGAGGTAACGACTGTGAATTCGTTTTTTTTTCTTTTCTTCTTCTATCTTCTGGGGAGAAAGGTGAGCTCCTGAGGGGGGCATTCAGAATGCATATATAGTTACAACCTGAAACACCAAGCCACCCCCTTTCCTTCACACACCCCCGAATGTCCTCACGCCTCGTGAGGGCATTCCCAAGTTCATCAAGTTCATCAAGCGAGCTTCAAGAGGGTCAAACAAGCCGTCGCCGGAAAGACCTTTGCGCTCTACATCCAACGGCTCGTCAGCCGAGGTGCAACCAACAGAATGGCCTGCCAGACTGAGGAATTCATCGAGTTAACAAAAGAAATAGTGTTAGGGAATGCTTCAGCCTCTGATACTTCCAGGGTAAGAGGGTGTCTCTTGATTGCCACCACCCCCGAGCTTTGTGTAAAGTGCGCTCCATTTGGGTTCTTGCAACCTTTCGAGGATCTGTTGAATCCGTGTTTCTGATGGGGCTTGGAAGCGCCCTCTAGAGAAGTCTTCTTTAATCGTTTTCTTTAAGGCGTATTCCACATAGAGGCATCGCTCAGGACCCCATTTGTGCGTAGGGGTTGGTCCACATGGGCAGTCTTGAGCTTCTAAGGGGTCATTACTTCCTCTTCCGCCAAGCGTAGCATATGTACCAAAATGGTGCTCAGAAGCTTGCAGGCTTGAGATGAGAGCTCCAAACCATCGTATATAATCGTTGAGTTGTAGATGCTGAGGGATCCCAAGTGCATCGTTCTTCATCATCTCATCGATTTGCCCACGAGCCCAGGCAGGATGGTATCGAGTTCCAACGGCGTAAAGGAATTCCTGAGAGGCCTGGGGTTCATCGAGAACTTCGCGTAGCCCATAGGCTTTCGCATTCAGGAATGCTTCTTGGAAGCGCTGAAACCATGTGTGGATCCCTGTGCCCTGCATTCTGGCCCTGCGGAGGATATCTTGATATTTGTCTCGAATTGAGGCTTCTGTGCTTGCTTGCGTAGGGGCAACGAGGTCGCGGAGGGTACGTACAAGCGTACGAGTTGACTGGCCGCTTTCTTTCCCAGCAATCTGCATAGCAGCTATCAGGAGGGGCTTCTCAACGTGCGCTTCGATCCACTGGTTAAGAGCGTTGAATGCTTTTGTCTTATATGTATAGTGGGCTGCTTTTGAGGGATAGTCTTTCCGATGCTCTTCAAAACGCTCTTTCAGGGTTTTATCTCGGGATGTAGCGAGCGTTGGGGCGTCTGGAGGAGGGCCTCGTTCGGGATCTTGAGCAGTTTCCCATTCAGCATACGCTGTTTCGTAAGCAGTAGCGCGCTGCTTGTTCTCTTCGGCAACGATTAATTCGAGGGTTGGGGGCTTAGCGAGAGCGTTTTCCGGCGCGTTGTCATTAGCAATAGAGACATCAGGGTCAATTTGGTCCCAGAGACCCTGTGCCTGTGCATGAAAGCGTAGAAGTGCATAGAAAGAAGGCCACGTGCGGCGATCGAAAGAGAGGGACATCGTGACAATAACTTCAAAAGTGCGTAAAGAAAGCTACAAAGGAGAGGATTCGGGCGAACCGGGCTCATAACTGTGGAGGTAACGACTGTGAATTCGGTTTTTTTTTTTTTTTTTTTCTTCTTCTATCTTCTGGGGAGAAAGGTGAGCTCCTGAGGGGGGCATTCAGAATGCATATATAGTTACAACCTGAAACACCAAGCCACCCCCTTTCCTTCACAAGAAAAGCAATAACCATCGTTGTTGAGGAGCAAGAAGATATTTACGGAGTCAGTGATGATGAAGAAAATGAGGCGGATGACGACGATGTTCCGGCAGATATTCAAACAGAATCAGGTCGGAATGTGCGCAAACCGAGTAGATATTTGGAATAGTCAGCTTCAGACAAACAGAATCATATATGAATTGCTTCTCAACACCATGAACTGAGTTGATAAAACATCGTTAAACATGAGGACTTTTGGTGGTGGGAGTGACCGAGAGGTGGGGGTGACCGGGTAGTGTGGGTGGTATAGTAGTCCCAATGTCGGCAACTACGATAAAACGCTCAAAAATCAGGCTATCGAAACTTTCTCAATTCTAAGCCAAGCCATGGGGCGTGGTATTGAGTGTACAGGTTGTGTTTGCGGTGCGGGCGACAGCTGGAAACTCACCTATACTTATAGCAAGTCTATTGCTCATCACCACATATTGCACTTCTCGTCTTTTCCAGGGCTGGCCGTGGGGTTTTCCTGCAGTTGAACCATCTCTTGCTTGCTGTGTTTGTTTACCTGTATATATTTATTTACTCAGCAGGCTGATTCACAGCACTGGGAAACTTGTCAGACAGAGTAGTCACAACTTTGTTTCTCATTAACCTCAATTCGTAGTTTGGTGAAATGGTAAAACCAACCTATTTGAAATCAAAGCTTGGGACGCTTGCGAGCAGACTTTGCAGGGGCATTGCCCCTGACTGACTGATCAATGTCCAGGAGCAAATAATTACCGGTCAAGGTTAAGGAAGCGCCCACGAATTCTTCCTTGGGTCCGAACGATGAGTCAGACCGAATGCCCAAATAATATTTGGTCACCATTTTGACTCATTCTGGTAAATCACGAGTGTCGTCGGGTGTAGTCTCCCCAGTCAGAGAGCCGTCGATGGCTCGCGCCCACCAGATGGAAGCCCGTATCCACAGCCTCACTCAATGGTGATTCCAGCAAATGCCCAGGCGAGATTGTGTGTGGATGAACTACTTCGTCGACAGTGAGGAGCCGGGGAGAATTTGGGATAGCAATGCTGCCGTCTTCCGTCTGAGCGGACGACCCTCCAATCTGCTGCAAGGCAGGATCCTGCACGTCCTCCGGCTTCAGTATGCGATCTAGCAGCTGCACCACCTCTTTCAGATCGAAAAGATGGGCAATATCCCGCTGGGTGACGCCTTCTCTCAGGTTGTGCCCAGGATTCTGCGCGAGCTCGGACGCCCTGTTAAACCACTCGCCAAAGCCTAAGGTGTTCGAGTTGCATAGTCGGGCGCAAGCGTCGAGCTGGGTGGCACTGAGATCCGGAGCGATGTAGTGATAATGTACCGTCCAGTAACGGCCAGCGTACTCCAGGAATCGACCCGCAAATTGGTCGTTCCAGAGGTTCTCCGCTATAGAAGGCCGACGGGAGGATTTAACATTGAGAAGAGACAGGTAGTGCAAACAAATATCCATAACCTCGTTGTGTGCTTGCTTTAGAATGATCGATTTGTGCCATTTGCCTCCCGGAGACCTCAGGATTGAACCTGGAGGTTCTTTCGGGTCGGCACTGTGCCCCTGAACGAGAAGAAATTCCCGTGCAGTCTGGTGCACCAGGTACACCGTGTCGCGGACGATGCGAATGAAGTGCCCACAGAGCTCCTTCGCGCGTTCCTCAAAGTTGTGTACAACGTCAAGTTTAAGGTCTTCGAATGTCATCTGGCCTTTATTCACGGCCATTGCGACGCTCAGTTCCGACAGTGTCATCGGCCTAATAGCGCCAACGACAATTTGAAGCAACCTCCAGGCTTGGGACGCATCGGAGCTGTGGTCGAGCAATTTCTCATATATCTGGAAGATGTCGCCCCGAGCGTCGAGGATGCTGATTAGTTCTCGGATTGATGCGCCTTTCTTGGTCTCCAGGAGGCCGATAACTAGAGTTGTCCAGAGGAAAGTTCTATCCGCACCCTTGATCAACCCTGCTCGGACATCAGCCAAGACCTCTCTCGGAATGCCCCGGCGTGTGGCGTTTTCAATGTGATGCTCAATGACAAGCTCAACGTCTTGACTGATTGCTTCTGGCTCATCCTCTCCTCTCAGTCGAATAGTCGGGAGGACGTCAAAGGCATGTTTGATATCATTGCTAGGGCGACTTGCGACGATGGTCTTGAAAAATGGAGCGTTTGTGAGACTGCTTCCTTCCTTGGTGCTGTAAAAGCGCGTGAGCGAATTTAGCAGCTGCTGTCGTGTGGATGGCTCGCATTCGTCGAGACCGTCGAAGACGAGAATCACGTCTCTGGAGGAAGGATCCGTAGTGGAGGTATCAAGAAGCTTCCACAGCAAACTAAATGAGCGTAGTATATCCTTGCCTTGTTCCAAAAACTGGCTAGTTGCGTGTGCCAATAACCATGGCTGAGCAGTGTACAGTTGGTGGAGAATAGCTGAAAGTGCATGTGTGGCATCGTTCTGTTCACTATTGTCTTCTTTAAAGAAGAAGTAGCAGATAACTTCTGGAACTTGAATTTTGTTCTCCGAGCTCTTGAAGTGGTCAACCAGATACGATAGGAGCACGGATTTCCCGCACCCGGCGTCTGCTGAGAGCCAAAGGAGGTCGGAAGCTTGCTTTCGTCTCCAATTCCGGTATTTCTCATGGCGGGTCAGCCACTGGCAGGTGCCGGGTACGGCGGGAGGGTATCGATCCTTGTGTGCCTCGTAATCGGAGTTATTCAAAAGTCTCAAGAAACTCAACTGGGCTTTCCGTTCTTCCTTTTGTCGAGCTGCTTCAAGTCTTTGCTGGCGTTTGATTTCCGTCTGATTGATAGACTCGGCTATGTCGTCATGATTAGCCCGGCTGAGGTCCTCACAGAGATACTCCGACTTCCACTTTTGTTCCAGATCAGTTGACCAAGTTTCTCCCAGTTTCCGAGTAGAAGATCGCTGAGAGAGACCCCTGAATGGGACTCTGGCGCCACTTCCAGAGCTGGCTCGGTTGGGACCGCCCTTAGTGACTTGTTCTGGCAGCTGGATTAGCAACTGGCAGTTGAGTTTGAATGACTGTGCCATTGGCTTACTTGGATTGGATGCAGAGCCTGCCAAGTTTTGGATGTTGGTCCAGACACACCGATACCTCTGCTCGTTGATGCTATCGAACCTACACATCGTGCGATGGTTTCCTGTGATTCCAATGGAGACCTCGTTCGGGAAGCCCAAAACAGCGGAGTCTTCACCAACCACGCGCTGGTTGAGAAAATCCATTTTATCCGTCTCGTAAAAGCTGATGATCTGAAGGTTCTTTGCCCTGTCCACAAAAGATTTAGAGATATCTTGCAATTGCCCAGACTCGGTTTGAAGGTGTTGCGAGAGCTTCCAGTTTGTCTTGCTGCCGAGGCTAGCAAAACTTGCGACATTGCCGAGGACAGTGCTCCAACTTGCCAGCGACGAGCCGCGGTGTGGGGTCCCAAAGAACATGATTCCGTGAACAGCCTGAAGCAGACTATGATACCGATCTCGCTCATGGGCCTTGATTATAGCCTGAATTTCGATTAACAGTGAACATTCATCAGTAGAATAGAGAGCTGACCTTCTTGACCACAATTCCGCCAAGACTGTGGCAAACGAAGATTATAGGACGTGTCTCGGACACATCCATACGTCTTGACAAGAGCGACTCCAGAAGCTGCTCTGCGAATGTTCCAACGTCCGAGGTTGACTTGCTGAAAAGTAATACAGAGTCGTAGCCAAATGACATGACGCGGGCATGTGGAATCTGCTGTGGTAAGAAGTCCCGGAGCCACATCGCCCCTCCGCCTTTTGAGTTTGGCTTATCTGACTGCCATGTCTTCTCCCAGTGCCCATTCAAGCCATGCAAAGCAACTATGTCGATGGCTTCGAGATCATTGTCGTCTTGAGGTTCCAGGACAAACAGACCCCAGCGTTCTGTCGTGGCTTTGGTATTGCTTTGCGCGGAAAGTTGCATATCGGAATGTAGAGTATCAACGTGGCTGGGCGCCACAAGAGTGTCAAAAGTCGTTCCGCGGGATGCTTTGCCTTCAGTTCCAGCCTCACCGAGGTCTAGACCAGTATCTATGACCTCGGCAGCCTTTCTCCTTTTCCAAGGAAAGTGAAGCCGCATAATTCGCGAAACTTGATCTCTGGTTGTGCATACGGTGATACCAATCAGGCTGTCACACGAGCGCCATGGTCTCGACTTGGAATGAGCTTCGCAGAGACAATTATGGAAAGAGAGTCTTTCATATTCAATCGGGAACCTCCCTCGATGCCATCTCGTCTCGCCTAGCATGCGTTGAGTCAGTGAAAGAGTAGCATGGAAGGAATGAAGAAATGTGGCAATGGGAGAAAATTCCTGGCCAAAACTGCATCTTTGACCCCACGTTTGTGCAACGTGGAGGCGCAACCAATGTATGCAATGCGAATATTGCTAACCAAATTGAGCCAGCAAAGGTGGGTGTGGCTTGCGGTAGCCCTGGTGTAATAAAGTGTTCTGCCTAGTATCTTGATTACTCACCTTGAATCCCAAGCCAATATTTGGATACTGAAGTAGAACCCCTCTCACTCAGGAGTGGTCGTGTGCGGGGATATGGGTTGGTATGCAACTAACCCGTCAGCAACATGAATTCTGACAGTGCAAAAGAGCCCTTCAAAACAAGCTGGCACACCTGTCAGCTTCAGGAGTCACCTGAGCCACTAGGACACATCTGGAAAGGGAAGGGTGGGATATCACTTGCATGTGTGGATTCGCATCGGACTATTGTTGTCCTGGTGCTATTCGCAGGCCGACACACAGTAACACTTTGTCTCTCAGAGGGTGTGCTGCGCCCCTTCCTTCCTGCATGCATCTGGGATGGGGTTCAAAGATTTGCGTTCTCGAGTTAATATATGATCGTCCCAAGGCATTTAACATAAATCGTTGGATGGACAGAGGAGCCAAGAACCATCTTAGTACTCCACACCCGCCGATCAGAGGGAAGTACTAGTAGCATACAGTCAATTTTGCAGCTAACAGCAACATCCTTGGCCGCTGAAGTAACCAGAATATGGCTTATGATTATGTATTTCGATAAATAGACATCGCATTAAGTACTGAATACTTGTCGAATACATGTCGACCGTGTGATCCATCTAGCCTTGCAGGTCCCTATAGGCGTAGAATCACCCAAGCTTTCAATGCGGAAATATGAGTACTAGCCACAGCAGTCTGGGTGCTCTCCTACGATCAAATTAACAAAGCCGCACGCACATCAGACCGCCTCAAGGTGACGACAGAATATACGCGGGGTTCCGAGAATTAATGGAAATACCCGCCTACGTGCTGGTTGATTCTAATTGGAACATGCATATTCATCATTTATATACCCTTGAAATTTTGTGTACACTTCTCCCATCTTGCACGTGCACGCGTCTACAAGAGCCGCAATAGCTCGCAGAGTTACAATTATATTACTTCTGCAACAGCACATACAAACACTCATGAAATTATCGCAACGAACATGTACAGAACCCTTTGACCACCTTGAACACCATGAAGCTTTCCTGGATGACAGGTTTGTTCCTATTAAGAAAACGCCCTATGCCTTTTGAGAAGGAATCCCAGTAGTACGACTGTGATCCCAACGACTGCCGTTGAAGAAATCATTTTTACTTTCCGGGTTGCTGGCGTAAGGATGTATTCTGCTGCAGCGTTGAACTCTGCCAGGGCATTTGATCGTGGGTATTCTTCGTCTGGAATAGGGCGGTCAAGGAAGTGACAGATTTCATTGAATCCAAACCCTTCCTCAAGATCGAGAATCAACAGCCTCTCGGGTGGCACGAGCGACTTGACTTTGCTCTCGCTTTGGGAAACGGTCAGCATCCGTCTAAAGAGAATAGCACATGTAAGCCTTGGACCCTCCAAGATACACCTACTAAATTTGAAGATTCTTCTCCAGTGCTGCGCGAGCCTCCGGATGATTGGGATGTAAACCATCTGACCACCTGTTCCACATGAGGCCGAACATTCGCTCGAGCTCCCACACAAATCCGTCACAGTATCTTGCGGCCGAAAGTGGCCATTCACCTAGCTTGGCATAGTATCTCCCAAGAGTTGAACTGAGTGAATTGGAAAACGAATTCGGGCTCCGGGTCGTCAAGATGAACTTGATATTTGGGTCGTCGAGAAATAATTTGAGGCCTGCCGTTCCAAAGTAACAGGGACACTCTACCAAGCACTGGGAGGGGTCAGTGATCATACACTGTTCCCATCGTTTTTTTCATCCCGGAACAGCCCGAACTTACATCATATTCTCCAAAGAGTTTGTTGAATTGCTCTCGTGTCCAGGGTTCATTGCTTTCGCTGGCGACCATAGCGTCACCCATAGCGTGCATTTCCCTTGTGCCATGGGGTAGAAGCTCTGTGATGTGGAATGGCCGATAGCCAATGAGCTTGAGAGACTGGAAGAGCCCAATAGTACCTGTTCTGTGCGCCTAGATTAGCCCTCCTTCTAATGATGGCATTGGCGGTATTGAACCTACCTGCTGGCACCAAGCCCAATGACTTTCAAGGGCCGGACCTCCCTTGGCATGTGAAGCTGATCTAGAGCGTGAGACATGACTTTCGCTCACAAACACCTTGGATAGTATAAGAAGACTGACGATCTTCCATGTAGTGGATGGGCATGAGCTGCTCGCTTATAAACCCAGCACAAAACAGCAGAGGGCTCTGCTCCTTTCGGGCGCTGCCAAGAATGACTCGCGAGACTCTCACGAACCATCCCAAAAAGGACGATTTTCAGGGAGAGGGCACTGCAATCCCAATTATTTTGCTCATCTTATCGCGTTTATCTCGTAAAGAATTAGTCGGGCATTGGAGTTTTGCCTGGTGACCCATATAAACCGATTCAGTGAACGATACCGAAGCTGTTTTCCAAGGCTTCTTCCGTCTACCCTACATTCACCGCCAAGCCCAGAACACATGGAACTTCATTGTAACGTCCCAGGAAAGGTAAAATGATTCTATAATACGATGAATAAATTCTTAGAAGACGAAGTAGAAAAATAGTGCATACTTGATATGACTTTGGAACTTACATTAGATATTCTTGGCTGAGGAGTATGAACCAGGTCATGATAACGACAAAAGGTTTTATTGAGACTCTGATTAGTGACTTTGACTAGCCCCACAACGGTAAAATCCTTTCCCTTACTACTACACATCGGCCTCAATGCAGACAGAAGGGCCGCAGAACGGTCCGAGTTACCTGAGCGCCGTCGGGAGGGCGTTTCATGAAGACTTACAGAATGAAATAGAGTATTTTCTTCAGCATACAGACGTTCATTCTCATCAGGAAGGGGTAAAAATCTATATAATGTGAAGCGACGAAAATTCTAGACTCGGTTGGCAACGGCGACTCGCTCTAATTTCTCTGCCCACGGCAATACCTTTGGGATCCGCATGGTACGACTCGTGTAAATCGAGATATAATTTGTTCAACGTCCCCTTTTTGCACCTCTTATCTCATGTAGTCCTTGATTCACAGCTCAAGTTGCTCAGACTGTTCTTTCATCTAACCACTATGACTGTTAACACCCAAAGAGTGCACTTTCCGTGGGAAACTGTGGAAAAAATCACTCCTTTTTGTTCCAATACAGATATTAGTCTCGACGCCTTGTTTAGCGCAGCCTGGTGTTACACGACAAGTCTTTACAGCGCCTCCTCAAATGTTACTACGAGCCTCGTCCGACGATGCGGTCGGGAAGACGTCTTTCAAGTCTCGCCAGTATCAGCCACATTTGCCAAGCATATGACAATAAAACAGGCTTGTCATTCTATTCGAATCGGTGAGGCTGATAGTATGGACGGTCGAAGTCTCTCCAACCAACCGGATAATGGGGCAGTCTTTCAAACAGGAAGCACGATCATCGCAATTGAGGACACCGAGTCCCTCCCGTTCGAAGACTCATGTGTGCAGGACTGGAAACAGTCACATTTATGCGTGATTATCAACACCGCTCAAATCAAACTGCGATATACCACAAACTCGGTCGCTGCGTGCTCGTCGGAGGCTCTGTTGGATACTTTCGTCAAAGTCGTGTCAGAGTTTGTCGGCCGGCCTCACGATACATGTTTGCTTGACCTGGACGTCATCGGCCCCCAAAACCGTGCGATACTAGACGGTTTGATATCTCAGAAGCTTGCTCGAGTCGACCGCTGTATTCACGATTTCGTCGATGAGCATGCGAGAAACACACCAGAGAAGGAGGCCGTAGTCTCGATGCAAGGGCCGAACTTCAACTACGCACAGTTGTCGACGCTCTCTGATAAGCTGGCCATTCATCTCATTTCGATGGGTGTCAAAAAGGGGAACATAGTACCCATCCTGTTCGACAAGTCATCAATAGCTGTTCTTGCTGTCGTGTCAGTGATGAAGGCAGGCGGTGCTTACGTTGGTTTCGCTACCGAGAGTCCCATCAACTTCTTGATAGAGTGTGCGGAAATAGCAGAGGTTTCTTTTGTCATCACGAGCCGCCAGAATGAGAACCTCGTCAGAAAGATGGGTCGGTGTCCGCTTGTCCTCGACTCGGAATTTCTTGCTTTCCTGGAGAATGGCACCAGTTTAAATGACTTCCAATCTCCTACTCAGGCATCCGACTTGGCTTATTTGGTTTTTACCTCTGGCTCAACGGGAGTTCCCAAGGTATGTGCCCACTTTTGAAGGTTGAAGCCAAGCTTTCGCCAAGCAATGACAATCACTCTTGGCCGTTCCCCATTGCTGACCCATTTGGCCATAGGCTGTCATGACGGAACATGCAGCGTACGTGACCGATGCTCTTGCACAGCAAGGAGCAGCTCTTCTACGTTCCGATACGCGTCTCTTCCACTTTGCGTCATACAATTTCGACGCCACAAACTTCGACATCCTAAGCACTCTGATCGCAGGGGCAACAATATGCGTGCCGTCTGAATACGACCGGATCAACCACCTCGCAAGCGCAATCAACAACCTGGGAGCAAATTTCCTAGAACTCACAGCGACTGTGGCCCAGATCCTTGACCCGCAAGAAGTTCCTGGTCTCAAGGTGGTTATCTTGTGCGGCGAAGCAAACAGCTCAGAGGTCGTCGAAAAGTGGACCTCGGCTGGATTGGACGTCATCAACGGATATGGCCCATCAGAGGCATCTTGCGCATTCTCCTACAACATCTACACTCGCCAATGTCCTCGCGCCAATAATATCGGCCGCGCGCTTGAGAATGCGTGCCAAGGCCACGTTGTGAATCCAGATAACCACAACCAGCTTCTCCCGGTTGGCGCGCTTGGTGAACTTCTCATTCGCGGCCCAACGCTGGGAAGGGGGTATTTGAAAGAGCCCGAGAAGACGGCTGCCGTGTATATTGACAACCCCAGCTGGCTGCCCCGGTCTGCACAGAGAGATTTTGGACGCGTTTACAAGACCGGGGACCTTGTAAGACAGCTCCCTGACCAATCGTTCGAAATCCACGGCAGAATCGACAAGCAGGTGAAACTGAATGGACAGAGGTTTGAGCTCGGCGAAATCGAGCATAGAGTCGGGTGGGTGCCTTCCGAATAGCGCCACTGATGGAAACAACCAACTAATCTCTCAACTGGGAACATTAAATTAGTCGAGTTTTGCGAGAACACCAATCCATCGCCGTGGAGGTACTGCAGCAGCCCTGGCAGAGTGGATCGCAAACCAGTCTTTGCGCCTTTTACGCCCCGAAAATTGGCAGCCGTGCAGTGAGCCAAGCCACTGATCTGATTGATACGGAATCACCAACATTGGATATTGCGAAAATCAAGGCTCTGCTTGCAGAATCTCTCAAGCCAATCGCCATCCCTCAAGTGTATGTGCCGTTGTGGTCTATGCCTGTCACGACACAGGGCAAACTTGACCGCAAGACCCTACAAGGCCTCGGCGATCAACTTGACCTCGCCACTTGGACTAGACTCTCAGGATCGAAGCTCGCTGTAGATCCTGTTAAGTAAGTACAGCATATTTACTTATTGGGAAGTATTTTCTGAAATGGGCCTAAACGCAGGAACGACTTTGAGCGAAAGGTTCAGTCACTTTACGCGGAGGTGTTGAACCTTAACGCAGAGGATGTTTTCCGAGACTCGGACTTCACTGAGCTAGGAGGTGACTCCGCCAAAGCAATAAAATTTGTTTCTCTAGCTAAGAAAGCGGGCCTCAACACTTCAGTACCTGTTCGTGCTCTCCACCGTCATTACTCTGCCGGACCCATGAGACTCTCAGCACGACTGATCATATCTATTTAGGATGTACTCCAAAATCCCAGGCTCCAAGATCTCTCAGTTATACTGGAGAATCACATGCGAGATGTCGAAGAGACAATATACTATCCGTTTGACGCCATCAAAGACAATAAAGATTTGGATGAGATTCGTTCCAAGGCGGCACAACACGCAAGTGTCGATGACATAGAGGACATTATCCAAGCCACCGACCTTCAGGAATCATGTGCTGCATTTTCCACCTTCAAGTCGAGGCATTCAGGTGTAAACTGGCTGCTGTGCGACTTTGCATCTCCTCAGCCCGAGGAGAAGATCCGGCATCTGTGCGAAGTCTGGACTGCACGACGTAAGCGACGTGAGGCCAAGGTTTGCAAGTGCATTTACACTGACTTACAGTTTCTAGATACAACTTTCAGGACGCTTTTCATGGCTCATAGAGGCTCTCTATACCAGGTTGTGAGCAAAAAATTCCAGCCGCCGATGTCCTCTCATTTCCATCTCTCCAATGTTCGTGATACAACTAAGAGGCTCATGGAAGACGACAAAAGGAGGCCGGTCAAGATGACAGAGCCACAGACGGCATTCTATCTTCTCTCACAAGCAGATAAAACTGAGCGGCTAGTGATTCGACTCTCCGCGGCCCAATACGATGGTCACTCAGTGGCAATCCTGGGTGAAGAAGCCCGCGCGATGTTGGGTGGTGACCAGAAGCTCAACGAACCGGAAGGCAATTACAGCGCCTACCTCTACCAGTCTCGAACCCTTCAGTCCGATAAAGCCGTTGAGTACTGGCGGGACCTTCTCTCAGGCGCCAAGCCGACCGAGATCGCAGCACAGACAGGAATGCCAACCTTCCAAGACTTCGTGGACGGTGTCCTGGCCCATTCAGTTGATACACGCCTACTGGACCTCGACACTTCATCCCTGCCAAGTAAGAAGCGCGACAGATCGCCCATCAGCATCACGAGGGCCACGGTAGTCAAGACAGCTTGGGCACTGGCGCTGGCAGAACTGACAGGCCAGGACGACATCCTCTTCGGCGCGACAGGCTGGGGACGCAACTCCCCTGTCCCCTTCGCACACAGCGTAGTCGGGTCATGTTCTTCCCACATTCCTGTCCGGGCCCGGGTTGGCATGTTCGACACATATGCAGGCCTACTGAGGGACCTTCAGGCGCAGCACACGGCGTCCATGCGCTTCGAGATGCTCGGCGCGAACACGATCGTGAGGCATTGCACCGACTGGCCACGGTGGGAGCGGTTGTCTTCTCTGCTGATTTTCCAGGGATTAGACATCGATGGCGGAGGGCAGAAGGAGAAAGACGGCGGTGGCCCTATGTCAGTCTCTGACAGTGTCAGCTTTACAGAGATTATGGACCCTGGGGACCGCGCCGATGTCATTCTCCATGTCGAGCCCTTTGGTCAGACAACGCGAATTTTGATGGCATTCTCGAAGCGCAGAGTCCCGGAAGCTATAGCTCAGGCCATGATGGACGCGTTCCAGAGGTACCTGGGACTGGTGTCGCAGTCCCCGGCTGGATCCATTCAGCTTGGCGGCAGTGCCTCGCCCGCGTCCCTTCTACGCCCGGCTGCCCGACAGCCTATTCGGAGCTATGGCAGTAAGCAGAAAGCTGTAGACGCCCAGATTATTCAGCGAGCGCATGATATTGTTCGAGCGGCGTGGATGGGCGTCCTGGGACTCGATGCTCCCGAGTTCGAGAGGTATACATCAGGACACGATGGATTTCTCGGGTCATGGGGCAACCCGGCCTCCGCAGCCGGTCTTGCTCTGTACTACCAAGAAGCAGGTCTCACTTTGTCGACGGAAGACGTCCTTGGGCATCCCTCGCTAGAAGATCAAATCAGTTTGACGTCAGTGATGATAAAGGACACTCAACAGTAGCCAGACTTGGAGACAGAACGAAAATTGATTTCATGGCGCTTAAACGTTGGAGACTGCTAATCTCCTATACAATACTCTCGAGTAAATTGCGGAAGTACTTGAGATGTAATCAGCAGAGAATCCTCGTTCTGTTGGGTTGCGCAATAGCTCGTATATGCATTATACTCTTGACGGACCGGTCACCTTCGTGGCCAAATATCTGATTTCACCCGTTTCAAAGAGCCCCTGCATCTTTGCTCCAGAAAATTGGATACTGGCACCATAAAGGAAGAACCGACCAAACATCGGATCATGGAAAATCATGTTGTCTACATACCACGGCAATGTATTCTCATGTATGCATCAGAGTTCTTTTGCAATAAAGAAATGCCAAACCATGTTTTCATACTGCACTCCACGGGGTCAACACCACAATTATGACCTAACAGGCAAGGGGGCCAACTTCCATGCAGGCAAGCTGAAGGCCGGTTGGGCGCAGGACAGTTGGTGCAGGACAGTTGTCAGTTGGTGATATTGTGAGTCGTGCTTGCATCATGCTTTGGCCCCAACCAACTGCATTTGCCCGTTGTGCAAAGCTATCAATTCTCACCATTTCACGCTCGCCTTGCCAGAAATTGATGTGATGCATGCACTCAGCCACCTTTAACATGATACATCACTCTTGGCCACTGACGTCGCCCTGCCAGTGTTATTGCACGCCACCCAGCACGCCGAGCATGCTTGCCAAACCAACTGCTCTCACTTAATGATCACGATGATGCTGTACTCAGCTAGTTGCGCAACGTACTTGTGCCACCGTTTTGTCTGCACCTGGACGATCAACCGCATTTGTCTGTAACAGTTTGTCTGTAACAGGCTCGGGGTTCTGCAGCCTAGTCAGGGTCTTAATATCTGAGGCTTGGCTCCATGGCCCTGTTGGCTCATACCCCATCCTGCCATTGGCTCATGACTCTCAGCTTCTCGCGATCAATTTCGTAAGACAGCGGCTCCCCGCGTTGGCCCAACAAGACCTACCTAGGAGATACCAGGATAGAATATGCCAGTTTAGGTAGTCAGTGGCTAGACTGCTTTGGATTAAACTCCTTGTGGGCGGAATAGAGGCAGCGTTCACCTCCTTCCATTCTATTAAGAAAGCATACCTCGCGCAGAAGGCCATTGAACTACATGTCTGTTCGGCTTCCTATACTGACTGCACAGAGATTTTTACAATGGCAACTATCCCACCGGAGAAGGCGCCAAAGCCTGGCCTGAACATCTACGGCTGTGCCGCCGTAAACCCGGTCAAACTGACTATTGCCGCCGAGGAGCTTGGGTGAGCAAATCGTACAATTTTTCAACACCCTGGAGGCATGTCCAAGAGATTTGGCTGATGCTTTAACTAGTTTTCCCTACACCTATTTCCTCTTAGACATGGCCGCTGGGGAGCTCAGTGCTGAATGGTTCAAGGCTATCAACCCTAATGGGAAGGCCCCCGCCATCGTCCACGTCAAGGAGGACGGCACAACTGTCAAGATATTCGAAATTGCCGCGTGTCTACTCTACCTCGCCAGCGAGTTTGACAAGGCACACAAGCTTTCTTTCGAGGTTGGTACACCGGAGTACTGGACGCAGTTGTCCAGGGTAAGCGTCCCCCCGAAGCTGCACGCTGGTCCCATAGCTCATCTGATGGTCTCCTCCGCAGCTGTCGTGGCAGGTTGGGGGCTACGGCCCGATGATGGGTCAGGCAAATCACTTCAACCTCTATGCGGCTGAGGCAGTCCCATATGGAAAATGGCGTTTTACCGCTGAAGCCAGGCGCCTGAATCATGTGCTTGATGTGCATCTTGTGCGTGCTCTAGTGATGGTGCTTGTAGGAATGAGCGGCCTATGCTAACCTATCAATAGTCTACGTCTGAATTTGTTGCTGGAAACCGCCTGACAGTGGCCGACATTGCCATTTTCATGTTCGCACATTCAATTAGGTGGTGCGGTCTTGATGTTAATGAATACCCCCATGTGAAATCATGGGTCGACAAACTCTTTGAGCGGCCCGCATTCCAAAAGGGGCTGCGGGCCGGAGTCCAAAACCAGTTCAGTGATGCAGCCTTCATGCCCCCTGAGAGCCAGGACTTCTATAACATTATTCGGAAGTACGGCACGCAGTCGATCAAGAGGGCGAAGGAACACTGGGAGGGAGAGGCTGTGCCCGTGCCATCCGATCACGAAAACCTCGAGGGAAAGCAGATCTAGGGTGCATGGAAAGCTCTGTTGTTGTTTTCAGGAGAGCCTCTGAAGGAATGGTGTCGTGGGTGAGGCACAGTCACCGCCCTTCTGTGACTGCCCACGCCTTGAAGCATATGTAGCCCGATTTGCGGCCACTAGAGGCTTCTTTTCCTCTTCTCTATAGTATCTTATCCCTCCAGATCCCTCTCCTGATGGAAGACCATTCTAGAAGAATCATATAGTCCGGATCTATACACATCTATAGACTATTTGTATCCTTTAAGCTCTTTCACTAAGCCGGAACGATAATAACTGTCCTAGTAGGACGAGAGACAATAGTTATAGGTTGTGGGTAATATTCCGCGATGCACTGCTGTAAACAGTGATCATTCACGCCTCCAGGTATAATGCCACCTGCTTGCGCCATAGCTGGCCGAAAAGCAAGACTTTATATTATGCAAGCACAGCCGTTCCGATCAAGAAGCAAAAGACAGCCAGCTTGGTGTGGATTAAGCTGCAGCTCAACACTGATCACGGTAATCTCGCGCTCTCCAAGGGTCTTGGCACCTCGAGGCACACACACATATCAAATCACCTTGCACGAAGCCAAGAAAAACATCACGCAGGTAAGATCCGATGAGACACGGTCACGACTGCAGAAAAAAATGGGTATCGATCCTTCAATCCGTTCCACTATCTATCCACTCAAGCGCGCCAGACGAGCCAGGCCCGACGGACCGCCAGCAAAGAGGGAGCTGGATACAAATATGCGCACGCACGCAGGCAGCTCCATACTGTCCCCACCAGAAACGCGCAAGACCCCACCCCTCTGCATCCACGAGGCTTACCAAGCGAGATCCATGTGTTTGAGGCAGGTATGTTCTCCAAAGCCAGTGTGTTCAAAGCCAAACTTTGCCGGAAGGGACGCATCTCCAAGAAAAAAGAATGCTGAGGTAAGGCATGGGAAAAGACTGAAGGGTATAGGGGTTGGACACCAAACGTGCGAGAGAAGGGACATGAAACAGAGTGCAATAGGTCAAAAGACTTGCCGCCACCCGGGGAAAACATATCGGCCGAGGCCGGGGTATTTGCGATTGATTAAAAACATAAGGATAGATTCCGGATCCTCCTCAGTCGGACAGAAGAAGACCTTGCGACTTGGGCAACTCGGACGGGCCAGGACGCCGTGGGCCCGGCTGTGGTACGCGTTCGCGTTGTTCTTGTTGATTTATTTTCGAGACTAATGAAGTGGCGAGGCTCCTACGCCACCTGATTCACATCGTTATTGCTGCTGATCTTTGCGGTCGTGGCCTCCTCCATGCTGCGCAAGATTCTCAGGTTCTGTTCGCGCATGTCACTGTCGAGAGACTCGAGCGACGCGCAGGTATGTCTCATCCTAGCGAGCTTCATCGCCACAACCGTTAGCACCGATCCTCCAGCGTGCCGGACTGCGCAGCCAAGGGACACGAATAACAGGGACATCGATAAATGCAGGGAACGGAGATAGGCAGTGCAATTAGCAAGGGGCTTTCGCACCAAAGCTAGTGCCGCTGAAGAATTGTCCGGCTCACCTTCCGCCGTGGCTCCAGTTGTCTCTCCAGCGGCGGCGGCATCATCTCCCGTTTCATCGGCGAATCTGCTAGCCGCTAGGCCCGTCTTTACGGGTGTCTTCGGTGTCGCCAGAGCCTTTCAGGTTACACCATGAACGGTCAGTGATCCAGTCGCATGTAGGCGTCCTGGGGGCGGCATACCTTGGCCTCTGCAAGTTCTGCCTCCCTGACCTTGAGCTGCGCCAGCAGCTCCCCGATCTGCGATTCAGCCTTCTCGGCACGGCCAGTGGCCTCGTTTACAAGCTCCGTCATCGACTCGTGCATGTCCTTGTAGTCCGCCTCCGCCGTCTTCGCCCTGGCCGATGCCTCCAACTTGTGCGCCTCGAGCTCCTTGCTGATCATCTCGAGGTCGCCCCGGACCGCCTCGAGTTGATCTGCGGCCTTCGTTGACTTCGCCTCGGTGGCAGACATGGCCTCGTCGTACGCCTTCTTGTACTTCGCGAGCTCCTCCCTCAGGGCATCCAGCTCCGCCGTGTCCGCCGGGGTCCTGGGCTGCCTGTTGGCATCGAGGTCAGCCTCGGCCTGTATTCTTGCAAACTTCTCGTTGGCAAGCCTTCCGCTGAGGTCATCTATCTCCGCCTCTGCCTTGGCCAGCTGCGACTTGACAGCTGACAGAGCGTTTTCGAGATCAGACTTGGACTGGGTGAGCTGGGCCTCGAGGGCAGAAGCGTGCTGGTTCTTGAGTTCCCAGAGGGCCTTCTCGTGGCTGTCCTTCAAGGTCTCCATCTCGTACTTGACGTCTTCGGCGCCACCGGCATGTTCACTCTTCAGCCTCTCAATGGCTTCCGCGTTGGACACGACCAGCTTCTCGATTTCGGCCGAGTGCGATGCCTGGAGCTCCTTCTTGATGGATTCGAGGCTGGCAGCATACTGCTCGTCCACCTCGCTCAACTTGGCCCGCAGAGAGGCAAGCTCTTCCGTAGACGACTGGGCGACCTCGAGTTCCTTCCTCAGCTGGTCTACTTCCGCGGCGTGTTGAGCAGACAGGCCCTTGACCTGCTCTATCTGGCTCTCGAGCTCTATAGCGTGCTTGGAGTTGAGTTCAGTCTCCAGGTCGTGCAACTGCTTGGACAGGCTCTGCACCTCCGTGGCGTGCTTTGCGTTGAGTTCATTCTCGAGATCCTGCAGCTGTTTGGACACGCTCTGCAGTTCGGTGGCATGCTTCGCATTCAACTCCTGCTCGAGCTGGGCCAGCTGGGCCTCCTGGTCCCCTTGCCCCGCAGACTTCGCTGCTGTGAGCTCCTCGGCGTGGGCAGAAAGAAGTTGCTGCTTCTCGGACGCGCTCTTTTCGTTGAGGGCATCAATGATCTCTGCATGAGAGGCCTTTAAGGCTTCCAACTCCTTGGCAAGAGCCGCTTCGGCCTCGCTCTTCAGAATTTCAATCTGCTGGGAATGGCTAGACTTCAGGCCCTCCAGGTCTCCGATCAGTGACTCTCGCTCTGCAGACACGCCACTCTTGGCGGCTTCCAGCTCCATGGCGTGATTGGCCAGAAGAGCGTCAAGAGCTTTCTGGTGCTCCGACGCCTTGGCCTCCAAAGACGCGACAGCGCTGGCGTGTTCGGCCTTCGCTGTCTCCAAGGCAGCCGAGGTTGAGCTGTGTTCGCCCTTGATCTCTTCCAGAGCCTTGGTGTGAGACTCGACGGCGACCGTGTGGGTCTCAGACAGCTCGTTGTGCTTGGCCTCGAGCTCCTCGTACTTGCGCTTGTACATGGCCTCGCCTTGCAAGCTGTTGATCTCGTTCTCATAATCCGTAGTGATCTGCTTGAGATGCTGGTTGTGCTTTCCCTCAATGGCAGCATGTTCGGACTGCAGCTTCTCGATCTCTGCGTCTTTGGTCTTCATCTCCTCCTCGAGCTTGGAGATGGCCTCTTGCGCCTTGCTGGTGGCTTCCTGGGCCTCCTTCAGTTGGGCCTCCATGCTCTGTATCCGCTCCTCGAAGGAGCGAAGTTCGCCTGTCTTGGCATCAAGCTCGTCTTTGGCACTGCTTGCGCTCTTCTCGGCTGTCTCGAGCTTGGCCCTGAGGTCTGCAATTTCAGCTTCGAGGGTGGAAATCTGAGCAGCTACTGCCGCGCTCTCATCGGAGACCTTTGCTTTGTGAGCGCTCTCCAACACGGCTTGGGACGCGGTCAGGTCATTAATCTTGGCCTGGAGCTCGCCCAGAGCGGCCTCGTGGCCGGCCTTCTGATCCGCAAGAGCCTTTTCGTGGTCTCCCGAGGAAGCCTTACCCTGCGCTAGCTCCTCGGCATGCCTCGATTCGAGCGCGGCGAGGGCGTCCTTGTGCTGCTCGCCGAGCGTCTGCTGAAGGGCCTCCAGCTTAGACGCATGCTCTTCAGTTGACTTGGTCAGTTTGGCCTCGGTCTCGCTGAGTCTGGCGTCGTGCTCGACCTTGGCATTCTCAAGGGCCTCCCTGAGAGAGGCGACCTCGGCATCAGTGGCCTCCTTGGCAGTTGTGAGCTCGGACAGCTCTGCCTTCTGCTTCTCGAGCTGCTCCTCGGATTGCTGCAGCTTCGACGTCGCATCCGAGATCTGGGTCACGAGAGCCTCGACCTCGGCCTTGTGCTTCTCCTTGATGCTCTCCAGCTCGTCGCCAAGCTCCTTGCGGGCAGAGTCGTCAGTGCCCGCGTCGGCGGCTGGTGCTGCGCTAATCTTCTCGGTGAGCTCCGCAATCTTTTCCTCGGACGATGAGATCTGTGCCTTGAGAGTTGTGATCTCTGTCTCGCTCTCTGTAAGCTTAGTCTTGAGGTCCTCAATCTCCTTGGCGGACTCGGCGGCGGCGGCACTGGACGTAGAGGGCGGCCGGGCTGCAGGCTTCGGCGCGCTGGTAGTTCCGGAGACTCCAGCAAGAGTTGACAGGCGCTTTTTGGCCTCTGCAACGGCGCCGGAGGCCGCTGGCTTCGTAGCGGGGCGGGCTGTACTGGTTGAGCTGATGCTGGAGTCCTTGGTGTGGCCAGAAGATCTGGTCGTGGTGGGTCTCGATGAAGACGTCGGCGAAGTCACACTCGAAGACGAGGCTGGTTTCCTTGCCGCAGTCGTCGTTGTCGACGTGGAAGCGGCAGGCTTTGGCTTGGTGCTAGGCGAGCTGGACGAGGTGGCGCTGGACAGGGTCGAAGTGCGGCGGGCGGCAGTACTACCAAGGGTAGAGGTCCTGCGGCTGGTCTTCTCGTCCTCGGACGCGGACGGCTGAGAACGCGCACTGGAAGAGGTCGCAGTCGTCGAAGTCCGCTTGGCGGCAGTCGAGCTTGCTGGCGGACGCGTGGGCGGTTTGCTCAGTCCACCACCGGCGGCACTTGTACGAGTGGAGCTCGCGGTGGGCTTCGTAGCGGTGGACGAAGTCGCGGCAGGGCGTCGTGCAGCCGTCGTGGTTGTGCCCGGGGCTGGCTTCTTCGCTGCAGTCGCAGTACCCGCAGGCTTTGCCCCATTGGCAGCAGCTGGCTTCTTGACGGGCGGTGCGGCGGCGGCGGCGGCGGCGGCGGAGGCGGCTGGGGCAGCAACAGGAGCAGCAGGCGAGGGGGACTGGGGCTTGTCGATGGGGGCCTCCTCGTGCTGGACAGCTTCGAAACCGTCGGCATCAGACATATTGGCTGGCAGTCGGGCGTCTTCTCAGGTACAAAAGGGACGGGACTTGGTGGAGCGGTCTCGTTTCTATCTAGTCACGGTTAGCCACATGGCCGACTGTACAAGCTGGCGCGTGGCCGGTCCAGCCTCGCGAGGACGTCTCAGCACTAGCGAAGCTCTGGTGAAGCTCACGACGGTGGGCACAGAGGGGCGCATTCCCGCAGTGACGGAGACGGAAGCGTGTGATGCACGTACCAGCTGTGCCAGGAGCTCAGGGTCCTTCCGGCAGCGAGTAAAGGGGTTTGCTTGGTTGCTGTGCAACGGCCGGGCGGACAGGTTGAGACGGATTGCTTGCGGAAGCAAACAACCAAGGTGTCCGGGTAGGATGACGGGATATGGCGGCCAAGCAGCATACAAGACTGAAGGACAGGTGGGTGCTACAGCTTTCTGTCGGACCGTTTGACTTGGGGTGCTCCTCTTGGACGGTGTAAGAGAGGAAGAGGTACGGCAGACGTGTCGCGAGAGAAATTAAATTGGGCACCCAGAGAGGCAGAGAGTGTGTCCCGAAGGAGAGAGCAACGCCCGCACCGGCCACTACCTAGAATACAACGTGTACCTGCCCTGCACGCATTGCCTGCGCTGTGCCTGGCCCAAGCCTGGTGGTGCACGGGGCACAGGCTGGACAGGGGGCGGGGGGAGGGAAGGTGGAGGGGCCATGCAGGCCACGCTGTACTGTACGTACTGCATGCAGTCTGGCAGTCTGGCAGTCTACATCAGACCGATCAAATTTGCTGGTTGACATGAATGGCGCCAACCAAAACACGGGCGGCCCCCCCTACCAATATCCTCCTGCACATGCTCGGGCTTGGGTTTACGGTACGGTGCAACGGGTGCTAAATGTGATGCCAAATGCAACCTAGGATGGGTTGGATGGCCAGCCCGACCTGACTATTTGCTGCACTAGAAGCTGATCCCCATTTGAGTTTGGGCTTTTTTGCCTTATCTTTTCTCCAACCCAAGAGCAAGAGGCTTCAACGAAGCACGGATGGATGGCTGGATGGCCGCATGGCTGGATGATGGCTGGCTGGCCACCTGCGAGACAAGCGGAGGGGGCCACAGTACTCCGACAACCAGGCCGCTGATCGCATCGAGCCGTTATCTGTGCTGCTGGGGCGTGTCAGATCTCCAACAGATCTTGCTCCTCCCTCCTCGCCAGTCCTCTACTCCGTACTGCGGTAGAGCCAGCCCGCCTGACGGGCTCAATCCCGGCTACTCGGAAACGGGTTTGAGGGGCCTTCGCATTGATCATAGTGGCTGTCCTAAGACCCCTCTGGCAGGGAGCGTGCTCGGCAGAATAGGCCGAGAATTGAGCTCCGGTGTGAACGCACGGTTGGACAACGAGAAATTGCAGCTGGTCCCTGCGAGTCAGTAGACTGATAACGGTGACGATGCCAGACTGACTGCCCTGCCTGCGGTTCGTTCTGAAATGAGGGCACTGCGCTGTCTGACTTGTCAGATGCACAGGTTGGGCCGTATTCACAAGTCAAAGGGCATCAAGAATGGTCAGCTCTCATAGGGTCGTCTGGTGCCGCAGCAGGGAGACACTCGCCAATCGCAGCTCCCATGCGCCATCGATCCCGTCACTATTTAGCTATGCCCGTCACAAACAAACTACACTCTGCAGGGCAAGCATCACGCCCACCGATGTGGCATTCTCCTGTTGGCAGCCCATGAATACTCTACACACCCATCCCCAAAATCACAGCCACACAGTGCGCTGCCCAAGATAGACAGCCCCGTCGATGTTCTGAACTGAACACATATTACTGCAGGACCCTAGGAAAGCATACCAAAACTCTCACATTAGATTTACAGGGCCCAGGCGGGTGTCTCGAGGCCTTTCTGGGTGTAGGCTTCACGGTAGCCGCGCTTCAGGAGCGCTGCCATCTTTGCGACGTCGGCCTCCGAGCGACGTAACTTTTGAGCCATTGATGATACATCATAGTTCCTCTTGTATCGTATTGCCTTGATCATGGCCTTCTGTTCCTCCTCAATCCATGGCCTGCTCGCGTTACGCGCTTGTTGCGAGCTTCCCAGGCCAGATGGGGGATTTGGCCGGGGAGCAGTACCGGACTTGTGCCTGGTCGGTTCCGGCGTCTTCGACCGGGGCCTGTCATTCGGATCAAAAGGGTCACTCGAATCAGAGACGGACTCGACACGAGCACGCCTCGAAGGGCCGCGTCGAGAGCGAGCTTCTCCATCATTCCTCTGGCCCTGGCTTGATGAGTCCGCACCTTGTGTAGCTCTCACAGTATTAATGGCACGCAGACGCGGCGGTAAGGTGGCCTGATCCTGATCCCACAGCTGCTTCAGAGGGTCCGGTTGGGATCTCAAAGCCCGCGTAGCGTCAAAAAAGGCTTGGAATGCCTCTGCGTCTTTTCTGTCCCGCTTTTCTTGTTCTCGCTGTTTTCGGGCTGCGATCTCGCGTTGCCGCTCTTCCCTCCGCTCTCGTTCCTGACGCTCGATCTCAGCCTCGAGTTCCTGTCTCTCAGCCTGCGTCGCGGTCTGCTGTATCTGTCCCTCCGCATTTCTGACTGCAGAATACAAAGCACCCAGCTGCGACCCCAAAGTAGAACGTGCTTTCTTTCCCGCAGCCTCAGCCTCACGTCCGCCTTCGTAATCGTCATCTGCGCCATCATGAGATCCATGGCCCCCAGGCCATTGCTCGAGGCCCCTGATGAGTGCCTTGTGGAGTCTATCAGCCCAAGCGAGAGGTCGCAAAAAGAACTGAAGCCTGAAGCAGTTGAGGTAGAGGGTCGTTCTTGATATGTTGTCTTCTGACGGGCAAATTCCGCATGCGTTTTTCACGGTCATGATCAACATCGGGATCAATTGCCGCGATATATCCCGCAACAACTCCTGTCTCCTCTTGACGGAGTGCGCTTCGAAACGTGCATTTCCGGCCGTTGATACTGGACTCAAGCCTTGGGTACAAATCTTGTTGACCTTTTGATCTATACGTATGATGTGTTGTTGAATTTCCAAGCTTTTCGTCCTCAGGTACGGAGTCGTTGATGTTGGGTCGTGGGCTTTATCGAAGGGTTCCTCCGGACCGTTGGCAGCATCTTCCAAGATGCTGTTCAGTCCCCGAATTTCATCTTTCAAAGCTTTCGCAGCGCTAGTCTCACACATGGTTTGACCGTCATCTTGGTCGTCGTTCTCGAGTTCCCGGGCCCACTGTGTTGATCCCGTCCATGCTGCATGTTGTAGTGTTTTGAGAATTCCGCCCATGCTGTTGATGACGACTTTGACCGTGATAGCCTCCTCATCCTGCTCAAGAGGTTCGACAAAGGCAGTGTCTTCGGCGACTTCATCATTTGTTTCACTCTGGGACTCCGCTTCACTCTCGTCCTCGTCAAGAGAAGAGGTGCCGATCTTTTCCTTTGCATTCTGCCTGCCGCGGCCATTTTGGTTTCGCTGGTTCTTTTGCTGGGGCTTCTTCCCTTCTGCAACACGCCTACTTCTGGGCCTGTCGTTGGGACTTGGTGGCGCAGCGGCTTCTTGGCCATCTCGTGAATGAGACTCAACGAGTTCTTCTTGGCAATCATGTCCGTCGCCCGACGACACTTCGGTATCCTGGGTTCGTTGACCTGGTCGCCGCGAGCCGATTCCGTTGATTGTCGGCTTCATGGTCCGATTCCTTGCTTGGTTCATAGCCATAGTGATACGGGCTAGATCGACTCCATCTTGGCTCCCATCCTCGTCACCCTCGTCATCGTCCTCAGCTGCGGTCCCCCTTTCGTCTCCACTGTCACTCCCTTCTTCGGACGGCTGCGGGGTCCCTTGACGAGATGATTCCCCTTGACCTCGAATTCCCTGAGCTTGGCCGAGCTTAGCAGCCTCACGCCTTGCAATCCTGGCCGCGCGTTCGTCTTGTGGTTGTGAAGCCTTGGACTCCGGATTTTGGTCCTTGCTGTCATTCTTGGATCTCTTCCTCATGGTGAACTTTCCGAAGTAGTCCACATCGTTGACTTCAGCTGTATCATCGACCAGCTGCTGGGCTACCAAGCGTGAACGGTGTCTCTTGGCCATCTTGCCTCTCTGGGTAGTCCTGTCCCTGATCGAGAAGGGCAGCCGTTCCAATTCAGAGAAACCGCATCATGTATTTGGCAGCTGCTTGCTCATGAGAATACAAATCGACATGAGGCGTGTTGTTTGTTTCACCTGCTATGTGTTGGGCGAAGTGGAGCGGATATCACGATGTTACTCCAAAAATTGGTCAAAACACAGTTCAAAGGACTGTGAAGCCCTGACCCGAACCCTGGCTTTGTTTCCAGCAGACATGACCTCACCCCTGCAGCTTTGGAACCGCTGCTTGCGGCCTGTGACCATTCCCAGACCTCTTCCTGAATTGGATTGTCCATCACTTGAGCATCTCTTTTCCTGTGACCTGACCAAGACTGTCAGGTTCATACCTACCCATTCCCGTAGCCTGATACTTCTGTTAAGAGATTTCATGAAGCACAGCTCATCCTTGCTTCAGAGGACGAGCAGTACCGGAATTGTAGGGCAGCTACTGACTTGATATCCTGACGGCCCAACCCGCCTCTCGATCTTATTATTTGCCTCGAAGGTCTATTATGATGGAGCCGCCCAAACAGGCCACCAACCGCCAAACGGCCAGCCTACCTCAACTGGAGATCCTCGACCGGTCGGTCCCGCACAGCTTCTCGACGCCGTCCAAATGCATCAACGAGGGGCCAGATGTCGCACGCTTCCTGACTTCGAAAGCCTACCTCGATATCGGGGTCTTCGTCATGCAGCTCAACAGGGCACTCTGCCCACGCAAGTCACCAAGTGGACCGTCAAAGACATTCCCCCTTGTCGGAGGGAACCGGCAGGATACCGAGGCCATCCGCAAGCTGAGAGATCTGCTGGACAGGACAGCCAAATTTATCGATCATGCGCCTCCTGACCCTGGACCTAGGAGATTCGGAAACATCAGTTTCCGCAAGTGGTACCAGCTGTTGGAGGACAGTCTGGATGGACTCCTAAGGGAGTTTGTGAGCGATGACATCCTCGACTTTGGTGCCGCGGCAGACAATGCACCCCAGGATGCTGAGGGTGCGGGCGGCGGAGACGCTCAGACGCCAGCAGCCATGGACGAACTGAAGTCGTACTTTCTCGGAGGATTTGGCAGTCCCCAAAGACTCGACTACGGTACTGGGCACGAACTGAGCTTTTTGGCCTTTCTGGGCTGCCTCTGGAAGCTGGGTGCTTTCAAGGACGGGGTCCAGGGTGGTGAAGTTGAGCGCAGCATCGTGCTTGGTGTCTTTGAACCGTGAGTTGCTCCTTGAAGTCCCGTGTATATACACGATATTAACAACTCAAAGGTACCTGAATGTGGTCCGCCGCCTCATCCTCACATACAACCTCGAGCCAGCAGGCTCGCACGGGGTATGGGGGCTAGATGACCACGCCTTCATGCCATACATATTCGGCTCCGCACAGTTCACCCGCCCCATCACCGAGGACGAGACGATGCCCCTCGAGGGCTCCGTCGATCGGGCGCCGAAGCCGGGCGACATCCTCAAGCCCGAGGCGGTGGAGCGGCTTCGGGAGACCAACATGTACTTCTCGGCCGTCGGTTTCATCAACGACGTCAAGAAGGGCCCCTTCTGGGAGCACAGCCCGATCCTGTACGACGTGTCGGGCATCAAGGACGGCTGGGGCAAGATCAACAAGGGCATGATCAAGATGTTCAACGCCGAGGTCCTGTCCAAGTTCCCCGTCGTGCAGCACTTCCCCTTCGGCTCGCTGTTCTCCTGGGAGGCCGACCCGGAGGCTGCGGCGCCCCAGCAGTCCGTCCATATGGCGAATCAGCCGACAGGCACCGCGGCGCCCCAGCAATCTGCTGGCACTGCTGCGCCTTGGGCTCAGGCGACGCGCATGCCCGGGCCAGCAGGACCGGGAATCCCTTATTCCAGGGTACCGGGTGCAGGTCCAGCTGGTAGGGGCATAAATGCGCCGCCAGAGACCGCGAGGCCTAAGGAACAAGGAGGAATGCCGCCATCGCCTTCGCAACCTCGACCGACCGGACCTCCTGGCACAGCTGGGAACCAGATTAGTATTACGAAGGCACCGTGGGCAAAGTAGACATCAATACCCACGCAGACAGATGCGTCTTTCATGCACCGGCGAGGGCTTTTTCTCTGATCATGACATCGCTGGTGATGTCTGGATAAATCTAGATCTCGCAACGCGTCATGTAGCGGCTATTGAGATGATGACGTGTAAGATACCCTTGAGCCAGCACATGTCTTGCGGGGCCCGTTACTCAGCCATCTATCTGTTACTGCCTAGAGTCCTATAAAGTCCATCAGATGGTACCACAGCTAAGAAGGTGATGAGAGAGCACATTCCAAGGCCCTCACCACTTAGGCCGCCTCAGATGTTTTCAGGTGACCGTGCTAGCCAAGTATGGACCAACATGATAGTAATTGCTTCCTCCAAGAGGGCTTTCATCGGTAGCATTGGACGTTATTTTTAATGCAATCTGGTATATTGAGGGTATCTATTCAACTCTGAGGGTGCACCACAACAACGGCACTGGTATTAGAAGAAAAAACAACGAAACGCAAAAAAAGCATGAAGCCAGACGAGTTCCCACGCGAGTGTTAAAAAAGACAAAGTGCCCGTCATTACGCACCCGAAAGTTCGCTCCCTCCTAATGCGACAAAAGCAGGAAGAGACACAAAAAGGCAGATATCGTGCTTTATCCCGCGGGCATTGAGACCACGGTCACGCTGGAGTTACTCTCTCGGCATCGCTCAGTTCATCGAGTACTTGGGGTTTATCATTTACTTCGCAGCCTCGGTAGCGGCAGGCTTGGCCTCCTCAGCCGGCTTGGTCTCCTCGGCGGGCTTGGCCTCCTCAGCGGCAGGGGCAGCGGCAGGTGCAGCGGCAGGAGCAGCGGCAGGGGCAGCTGCAGCCTCGGTGCTGGTGGCAGCCGGTGCTGGTGCCGGAGCGGCAGCGTCGGCGTCGGCAGCAGGAGCAGGAGTAGCCTCGGTGGCGGCAGGCTTGGCCTCTTCTGCGGGCTTCGCGGCCTCAGTGGCCGGGGCCGCGGGAGCAGACTCGGTAGTGGTTGTAGCTGGGGCGTCAGCCGCGGGTGCGGCTGGGCCGTCCTCCTTCTTTGGCTCCTCAGCGGGCTTGGAGGCGTCGATAGTGGTTGCTGGGGCGGCTAATCACAGCGAAAGTCAGTTTGATGGTTGCGAGGTGTAGGAGTTGTTCTACTGGTTGGACTTACCAGCGGGTGCGGTCTCGGTCTTGGCTGGCTCCGCGGCGGCAGCAGCAGTAGCAGGTGTTGTTTCCGCTGGCTTTGATGCCTCAGCTGGCTTGTCAGCGGGCTTGGACTCGGCCTTCTTCTCGTCCTTCTTCTTGAAGACGGCCCGGAACTTGGCCTTCAAGTTGTTGAGGGCGTTTGGTGCTGTAAAGCAGGATAGTTGTTAGCCGCGGTTCAGTATTGTGCTGGGCACTTGAAGGTGCATGGGCAATAGGAGGGCATGATAAGCTCGAGACACAGAACGTGTGGGCGTGGCATCGGGGGCTCGTCGCGTCACACGGTGCAACCAGAGGCAGCCCTTCTCCGCCTCTGTGGAAGGCATGGTTGCCGATGATGGAGGAGGAGGTCGACGACAAGGTTGCATAGACACTTACGGACTCCAGGCATGTTGACGGAGTATCTGAGGTTCAGGCTCTTCAGGCTGTGGATAATGGGGGAATGCGTGTGCTGGCGCGGATTGTTCGCGAAGCTCAAAAGGGCTGTGGTTGTGGAGGTGGTTAACGTTGTGAGTGGTTGTCGAGAGTTTGTGGGAAGCGGGAGGGAATTAATGGTAGCCAGATGAGCCCACGTCGAGAGACACGTCTTCGATAGCACCAACAGGTCGGATAATCTGCGAGATTTGATTATGGGATGCTCCGGGTAATCAAAGAATCCTTGGAGATTGGTTTCAGTCGCACACCCCGGGGGGAAGAAGGATTGATTGATTGAATGATTGAGGGCGGCTTCAGCGCGACGAGACTCGGCTAAACCTCCGCGGGAGGAGGAGGGGGGCGCTACTGGCATCTAATTAGCTAGCGGGGCCGCGCTGGCCTGTGCTGGCCTGTGCTGGTGGCCTTAGCGCCGACCCCGGGTGCCCTGAACCTGCTAAAGATAGCAGCAACGGCCCACCAGAGCTCCAACCTTAATTGGCTTTGTCCAGCTCTGGCGTTCGAGACGTCACTTCCCTTTGCCGCTGCTGCAGCAGCAGCAGCTGCAGGCATCGGACGAAGAGCTGTCATGCGAACCGAGTTTGACAAGCACCGTTCAAAACATCGGGCATACACGAGGCCTGTGCCTGGTAATATGCACGCCGCATCTGCCAAGAGCCTACTACTCCACATGAAGGAGACTGCGTGCTGCTCATCTCATCGTATCGTGGGTACTGTGACCACCTGGGCAGTAAGTAACCTGTGAAGATTAGAACGGGGTCATCTCTCTGTCGCACAGCGCATTCTAAGGGAGTTGATGCTGAAGGTGCTCTGGATACTTCGTCCTGGAATAGATTCAGCAATCACCTTACCTACTTTGCCAATGGGAGCTGTGTCAGTAGCAAGCAGTGGCCGGAGACTGGGGGACTCGTGTCTTTGCTGAGATTGAACCTGTTGTTCGCCATGGATCCCCGGTAACATCTGATCTCGGCGACTCCATTTCGTCAACCACTCGAAGATCAGTAACAATAGGGTTTCACCACAAAGGCCACAGTCGCAATTCCTGGCCTCTTCACAACGGACAGGATTAGAAAGATGGAAAATCCGTACACGAAGGGCACTTGGTGATCTACATGTTGTGAGCCAACCCCTGTTCCACACATTACCGATGTCAATTGATGCTGCAAGAGCTTGGACAAGTGGGGCTAATCATCGCAGAGTACCGACATCGATCGTCATTTCAATGTGCCACACACTGCACATGTGCCACCGCCAATCTCAACAATCTCACCCACCTTATGGATTCATGCCAACTACATGAACATATGATCTGGGGCATTGCTCTTTCTTTGCTCTCTTCCTTTTTGACTCCTCTCTTTTTTAAATCCCCAAAATTTGTTAGTCGAGGTGTCTTCAATTCCACAAGTGTAACATCAAAACTCGCAATAATGCGAATGGGAAGAGGATGTATGCGGATGAAACTTTCTTTAATTCAGGTCACTTTACGTGGCATGTTGCTAAGATGCTGTTGGTGTGAAACAAGAGAACGTCACATACATCCTTCAGTCAGTAGGAGGGGGAAAGCTCAAAGCTTCGTTGTCTCACATTAACATCAAGTAATTGTCAGTGGATGAGAGTAATCTGTGCTTGATGGAAGGCGTTATCAATTTTACTAAAGAAGAATGAGAATACTACCTCACCCTTACGACCTACCTAGACTTGAAACGGTTTACACGGGCATGCTGCCGGAGAGGCGTTTGGGCTCAAGCTCTCGCATCAGAGAGAACATACCGGCAGCGGTGCTTTGTGTGCTGCCGGAGAGTCGGGACAGTCTCCTTGGCGACGTCTTCGTCGCTGCTGGCGGGAAGTGAAGGAGCCTCCGCCATGATCACATCAGGGTCATCACCGAGAGAAGGTGTGTCAGGTACCCGGTAATCGAGATCATCATGGTGTGCAGCCACAGACAGCTCAAAGATGGTAGAAACGACTCCTTCGGGAGCGTCTTTCGCCTTCAGGACAACGAGGCTCTCAGCTATTTCGAGGAGTTTGCGAGCCCGCTCAATATGCCAGTCTGCCTCGTCTTCGAGATCCTGCTTGCGCCGCGCCAATGCCTCTTCTCTTTCACACCTCGAGAAGGGTACGACCTGAGGTTTCGCGTCTTGGGGGGACTGAGTGGGCTGACCAGCGTTGTTCGGGGTCGTCATGGTCGTTTTTTGTCTTGTGTAACTCGGCTTCAGCTATCGTGACTTTTGGCAGTACCAAACGGGTTCCTGGTTGCCAGTTGTTTCAGATATCTTAGCAGAGTTTACTTCGAGACCTGGGGCGAGGTGATGAGTAAAAGGTGAAATGCTACCATTACAGCAGGTGGCCTCATATACACTGAACAGTGCCCTAAGCATTGAACTTCCACTGGAACCAATTCCTCTACAGTGTCTTTGTGTACGGATCATTGAATTTGTAGCCATAAAAGAAAATAAAGAAAGGAAGACAGTAGCTTTCCAATTGTCATTTGAGCCGCTTCTACGTAGCAGATAACGGTATTGTCTGCACATCTTCCACAGGAACAGAATCTATTGTGAACTTCGGCAAAACTGTGTTTATCCTATCATGTTTTACAGCTCTTAACATTTCGCAATGAACCTTTCAAAACCGGTCTCAAAGACAGACCATTAGTACCGCGGGGCAGAACGCTTGCAGTTCAGCATCCTAGTAACCAATACCATTGGCCCCAATGGCTTTCATGGATCTTTTCCACGGTACATCACGTTGATGAGCAGGCTCTTGATTATGGAGAAGTGAACAATGGAGCGAGCCTGCGCTGAGTTGACACAGATTAATCCGGCAGTAGGATGCAAGTTCAGAGATCATTTGGGAAATCGTATATAGTAGAACCTGTTTCCTTAGCTGACATTCTCATTTGCGTATCTTTTGGCCAAGCTCAGCCTTGCATTCCTTGAGAGTGAGGTAAATCGGAATCAACACCTTGTCGTATAGCAAGTATGGATTTCGACACCTAGCTCGGAGCGTCTGTTATTCCGACCTCACTTGCATTCCTCGTTGAGCTCTGGTCTGTGTTCAATTTGCAGATGTATAGACTTATGGGCCAATATGCATGCAGCTCGTATAACCCGTCGGATTCAGACTCCCAGTACCGCCTCAGAGGTGTCCACACTTTAGGACTCATCCAACCTATGCTTCCCAATATCTGTGCATATTTGGTTTCAAAATACATATATAGCATGCTACGTAGTAGACAAAGCTCAAGAAAATGGACATAATGCCTTGAAACTTGCCAACATGCTCTCACCCATGCATGAGCTCACTTTTGCTGTCCCGCACCTCCTCGCATTGAACTCAATCCCATGATGCCCACTCCCACAACGCTCATTCCTATAACACCTGCTTACAACCATGCTGGAACCCTTGAACCTGCAGCTTCTCTGGCACCGGATCTCGGACCAGGGGCAGGTGAAGGTTCGGCAGCAGGCAGCATACCTAGGTACATGGCCTCCCAGCGGGTGAACTGTGTGCGCTCGACACTGTGGTGGCAGCGTCGTGCTTCATCGAGTGGCTTTTGGGCTGAGGCCGGGCTGCGGGGTGAGTCTGAGTTGTCGGTACGCGATTGCAAGGCAACCGAGGCTGATCATTGTCCCCAAGACGCCGAAAAGGATAGCACTGCTATCCGCTCCGTCTTTGGGGGGTTTCCTGAGCTTGGCTTACTGGCTGCCATTGCCGATGGTAAGAGAACAGTGGCGTCTGATGATGACCATGTGAACGCCGGCATCTTGCGTGCTAACCAGTAGGATACCTGGAGAGGTTTTGATTCTTGTTGGATCGAGGCTTACAGTAATAGGCTATAGCTTTGTGTGAGGAATATGGTGAGTTTATACAGAACTATTCCATCATTGGAGAGAAGTTCGAGGAAGTTAATGAATGTTGGACGTGTTTCTTGTTGTGGGGAGGGGATCTGTCAGCTCTATTTAACCTTGGGGCCCAAGATTTACAGCCGTCTTCATTGCGAACCCAGCGAGCTTGAAAGATCAAAATAGACTATGTAACAGTTCAATACTAGCAAACCGTGCAGAACTCACACATGTCGCTGTACGGTCTGGGAGGCTTACGTCCGGCGTAGTACATGCAAGTAAGTCATAAGCATCTTGTAGTTTAACACTCGAGGATTTCGCAGATCTCGCAGGTTTTGCAGATCCCTCCTCCCTCCCATGTTGAAACAAGCCGACCAACGCTTGAGCAATAAATCAGGTCTACCATGTGTGTGTAGTACAAACTCTGGGCTTCACGTGGCATCGCGAAAGCCCTGTCCCCGCTCCGCTGCGCCTCGTTCTCGGTCAGCCCTGTATAATCTCACTGGGGTTGTGCAACATTGCTTCCTGCTTCCAATTGGATCATACCTAGGCTCCTACACCCAAATCTTGCGGCTATCGCAGCTCTCGCAGATCTCGCAGATCTCGCAAATCTCGCGCATTTCGCGCATTTCGTCCACCCACACCAATGCACAGCCATAACCAACGTTGTCACAGCCTTATTGATAGCCCATGCGCAGCCCATTTAGAGCGCCAATTTGACTTCTTCCCTTGCTCTATCAAATACTCCGCCAACGTCATGCGCACCTTGCGTTCATTCCCCATCCTCTATACTCACGATACAACCTCGAATCACAACAAGATCCGGAATGGACGACCAGGGACAGGATCCACGCAGAACACCCGGACTCGCCTCCGAGGAAAAGAGTCAGAACAACGAATCTTCAGAAATGTGGTTTCTGTCGAGACAGAAAAGTTAGAGTGAGTGTTCATTTTCACTTCGAGGCGTTGTGTCTCATGTGTTCTCCTACAACGCGCTGCTTTACTGAAAAACATGAGTTACAGTGTGAGCCCAAGGATCGAAAATGGCCCAGCAAATGTGACCATTGCAAACGGCGAGGGGAAGACTGCAGTCCACCTAGTTTTGCCACGAGAAGGCCACGAGCACAACCAAAATCAGACGCATGTTTCCCTGCTTCCCTCTCTCACCGGAACGTCACGGAAGACTCGACGGAGCTTCTCGAAGAACAGTCACCAATTGAGGAGAGGGACTCCACACTACCAAGGGCGGCATGCGGTGTAAACATCACGCATCAGCAATTGTAAGTCTTGCCATTGGGAAGTAGTACTTCATGTGCTCACGATAGTCAAATTTTCAGGAAAGACATAGTTACGGTTCTGCGCTGTCATCAGATGGAGTACCACGTGGAAATGAGGCAGGCGAAGTGGCTCAAGGAGTTATTCCGCACCGCCCATGAAGTGCCTGCCGATATCGAAATGAAGCCATTCATCGAAAACAACAACAGCAGAGTACGTGCAATATCGCGGATCCAAACATTAACAGCTCGTCATGTCAGATCATTGCTCGAATCACAGATGGATATGCTTTCCTCGGCAGAGTGTATGCGGCTGTGTCAGCTGCTTGTTGATCTCGAAACGTCGTTCATCTTATACACCTCCGTTGTGGAGACTCTAATGGAGCTCTTGCTATGCTGCATCAAATTCCCGCTTCTCAGCTTGGGCAGAAGGATTTGCGCATGATGATGCAACTTGGGGTTGGGCTTTGCGCCCGGATAAAGACGATACCCGAGACATTGGGAATAGGCCATGATCTGATGGTCTCGGCCGTCTTCGCCTGCGTGGACGTGCTGGTCTTTCCATACAGTCCTTTGAAGGTGGCCACTGGCTCAGATCACTCAATTGACTCTGAACAATTCATCAAACATTCATTCTTGTGGCCATGGATGAGGCGAGCTGTCCAGGCACCCTCTCGGCCCGGGCGTGTACTTCGAGAACATCCTCCCAATCTCAGACAGAGGTTTTTGATGCAGTTCTGCTTAGAGTAGAAGTGGCAAATGTGGTGGCACCTGCAGGCATGGCTCCGAGGAGACGATGACCTTGGACCGGGCGCGGACTTTCTTCAGATTCCAGACATCGGGGCTTCAGTTGGCATTTCAAAACACAGCTTTAATGAGTTTGGTAACGGATTTAAGCATGAAGCTTTTGCAGCGGAACTACTAGTATAGGTTGTATAAATTCAAATCATAGACAAATTGATTGAGTTCATGGCGCCGTGTTTACCATGGTAGGAGATACAATGTCGTAGGTACATTGCCACGCGCGATCTTTGCGAAAATGACCGCCTCTCTTGATGGTCCACAGGGAAATGAAGTATTTCACTTCGCCACAGGTCGCTCTTGAGGAGCAAACTGCCTGCTTATCCATGATACTGCATATGTCTATCACAAAAGCTGCAGGGCGCAAGAAGCAGACTGAGCGACGGCAGCCCCGCCCCTCCCCCCCTCCCCGTCGGAGGTATCAAAGTGTGTTATATCATCTGCGGCAAGACAGCTCTCTACCCTCTGCTTTGTTTTGATCTGCAACCCAGCGTTAAGTCTGCCCATTGATAATGTCATGAGCTGATAGTCGCGGTTGGCTGGCCCTCCTATCGAGGCGCGCTCAGCGACTAGAGTTCTATCAAGTGTTTCTAGCTATTTCTATCCGTGCCAATGGAGAGGAGGTGGGTAGGAGGGAGCTAGGCAATGCACCTATATAAGTGTGGCCATATTACTTTGGTGCAAGATATGCTGAGGCTATTTGTAAAGTCAACTCTGTTTTCAGATCGTTTATTTTGAACTGCGTTATAGCAACTGCCCGATACGCATACGTATAGCACGATCACACGATTTACTCTCACCTGAGCAGGCTTTCAGTGTAGTCATGTAGGAATGGACGAAACGACTGTGACCACCGATAGGAAGAGGACAAACCTTGAAGGGCCGGTCTACAGTGCAAGGTTTAGTATGGCAGTCGGTCAGACGTGGCATTGTACCGTTGCACCCGCAATCCGGGTGCCAGAATCAATCCTTCATCCGGGGCCTCAGACCTGCTCCGAAGACCAGACGACAAGGTCACCCGGTGTAGACTTTCTATATATATACACCTGCCCGGCAAGATTGACCCTCCTCAAGCAGCAGGACCAAGTAGAAAAGAAACAAAACTCGTGAGGATTCCACTGTAGCATTGTTGCTGGCTGTCAAGTGCGAGGAAGTTGACTCGGGTGTGGCGACATTGGGCTTGTCGTACCTACCTCAAATCTCTCACTTGGGATCTGGGGTGTAAACACACATAGCCCTCGGGAATATTTCCGACGTGCAAATATGTTCTGCCACTCTCAGCTAATACGATGCCCTATCAAGGCTAAGCTGGCCTTGATATGGCAAGGTGGCGAACATTAGGTAGGTAGGTCCCTTGGGCCTTGGCAAGTTAGTCCAGGGTCCTTTCTCCGGGGCCCCAAATGGCCAATGTCAATTTCAGCGGCTGAGATGACGGGCTCCACGAACAATTTGGGGCAGACATCTATCTGGGATATATTTATGGGTCTATATGTGGCGTCTTTGAGGGTCCTGCCTGCAGGAACGGAAGCAATTTCAGGACCCGGGCGACATCTCCGGCATGCGTTCTGGCGTTGAAGGTTTGTGCTATTAAGGCCGACCCTAGCCTTACACGAGGCACCGGCCGGGCAGAGTTGGCTGACCCAACGAGGAAGGAGAGGCGAGATTCAATCCTGTTAGACTAGACGATCCTACGCAGCTACGGAGTAGCCACCGGATTGGATACTCACAAAATGACATCTGTGCTTCTTAGACACATTAGTAGTCTGTGGAATATCAACTCCAGTATGAAGGTTCGTGAGATCCCTTCTGACATGAGAATCAGTCCTCCAAACAGGGCCAGGTGAAGTGTTAAGTAAGTTGCGCCTCGGCAAGCCCTGAGCCCTATCAGGCCCGAGACAGCCCTGCTTGGTGGCCGCGGGATCTTCAGACGGCGGGCTGCGCAATGACGACATTGGATGCGACGTCCGGAGGGTGCAACCGCGACCCTTATTACAAGCAAGATTTGGCTTGACCCTCGACGCCACATAATGCCAGACTGTGTAAGTGGCTGTGGCACGTTACGGCAAGTCTGCGACATTCCATGCGGTGGGACAGCATGAAGGATATCTGTATACATTGTCCATGCACTGGTAGAACCAGCCGTTGGGACATGAATCATTGGCAGCGTGGCAGACTGCATCATTACTAACAAAGCGGAACTAGTTCACGCTCAACCTGCAGTGGCTCGAGGCCCATCTCGGTTCCCACACCACCCAAAAGCCTGGGTCGGGCAGTTCGGGGCGCAGTAAGGGACATCAAGTAGGAACAGGTGAAAACACCAGCTGGAAGCCAGTCCTGTCGATCTCTGCGGGCCTGCTGAGCTGCTGAGGTGTGCTGCAGCGCGCTCATCTTACAAACCCGGGATAGATTCTCCGCTCTGGTCCGTGGCAGCAGGCCACACACAGAAGACGCCGAATGACCCCGGAGGCTGGCAAAACTGCCAGGTGTTTCGTTTCTGCGTTGGCCCATCCTGTCGTATGACTGCCTTGTCTCCATTTAAGATCTACGATTTCATCTTCTCCGGGGCAGGACTGCCAGGCCGCAGATATGTGATCCAGATGGACCTACCCGAGCTCCGCCAGCTCGCTCAATGAGAATGTCTCGGCCGGCTCCTCAAGACAGACGAGCGGTGACAGCACCGCACAGTCATCAGGTCTTGCCCGGCGGGCTCCTGATGCCCACCGTGTTCCTCGATCCACCAGAGCCGGCACTGGGTTCGGGGTGGAGCACGCTATGCTCTGCCTGCTACTGTGCTATGCAGTAGCACTTGCGACAGCAACAAGCGGCCAGACGTTTCGCGGCTTGGGTCTCGTGCGCCGGGGGGCCCTGGTTTGGGTGAGGGCTGCCGCCGACCAGTCTCTGGGAGGTTTCAGGGTTGTCCTTTTCACGGTGCTCTTGGGGGCTCTGATCCCACCAGCATGGGCCCCATACCGGTTCTGGACCTGGCGCATGACACGGCGTATTCGATGATGGGCAGACACACATACACCTCTTCCTCTGTTTTCTTTCCCACACGTACACCCCTCAAAAATGTGCTTGTGATGTCGCTGACCAGATGTCGCTGGCGTATATCATCTGCGTGAATATCGAATTAGGTGTTACACGGTCTGCAGACAACAGCAGTAGAGACAGCCATCCGTGCATGGGTTGCACGATATTCAGGATGACCACAGAGGTATGCGGCATCACCGTGCAGGTGTCCCAGGGAGACAGGTACACAGGCACGGTACATGGACACACAGCATCGAGCACAATCAACAAGCTTGGAAAATCTTGGAAATTGCTGGCTGGTTGCAGCGGCTAGTGACTAGCGCGGCTGTGGTGCTGTGGTGCTGTGGTGCTGTGGTGCTGTGGTGCTTTTGTGACTTGAGCAGTGCGTGGTGCTGCCTGGCTGCTCTGCTTGCTGGTCCTGGTCATGCTTACTGTCTGGCTGCTCTTGAGGTTGCGACTGGGGGACTGGACTGGCTTGTGGTCCCCGTATCAGGCCCAGACCCTCAGAGGTCACGCGAAAGCGTAGTCGTTGAAGATGGCCGCAGGAATGCAGTGGCAGACTGACTACGGGGGCAAAGGTCAGGGAATAAAGATTGAAAATGCTGGACGGACGAAGCTGCGAGGTGGGGTTTCGGCGGCTTTCGAGCTGGTTTAGAGTTTTGGGTGGTGAAGTGTTGCTTGGTTGGTTTGGTGAGGGGCGAATGCGATTTTTCAACTTTCCCATCTGATTGATTGATCGAGACGCGCCTCCCCAGAACTTGGAGACCCTCCTCCAGCTCCAGCCTCTCACACCCCCACCCAGTGCCCAAGTGCCCTCCACATCCCTGTCCGAGACGCAAGGACCAATGATCCCCAATGACGAAAGGCACTGGGGTCTACCACGGCCACCAAACCTGCACCTGCCGACGTCTATCTAGACTACTTAGTACTACGTAGCTGCTGGGTTCCTGGTCCCTCAAGTTAGGAGTGCCATCTCGAATTGTCTATGTGCAGTAATAGTTGGAACGAGGGGTGTCCTTGCCGTACGTACTCGGTACACAGACAGACAGACAGACACAGACACGCGCACAGGACCACAGTCCCTGCTCTCCCTCCTCCCTCCTCCCTCCTCCCTCCTCCCTCCTCCCTCCTCCCTCCTCCCTCCTTCCCTGCCTGTCTCTTCTGTCTGTCATAGCGAGGGGGAAAAGACAGGAAGAAACCAAAACGAACCCCCAGAACATTGAATCCAGAACTCGGCCGCCAGACCCACCCAAGCCCGTCATTCAGGAACCCCCATCCCGGCTTCTGCATCCACGGCCAGGACCACTCTTTTTGCCTCTCCCTCTCTCATTGTGCAGCCGGCCCTTTTCGCTTCTGATTTGCGTCCCGTCCCACCTCGCCACCGCCGCCCACGCCCACCTCCCCACGCCCGCGCCTTGCTGGGCCCGTCCTGCCGTCCCTGTGGAAGAAGCTAAAGATGTGCAATACCAATACCAATACGATTCCCTAAGACCCGTTCTCGATGCCATCCCCATCTGGCAGCCTCGACAACTCTGATCGGTATCTGGCAACACACCCAGGCCCAGACACCGTGACACCCGCCCCCATCACCAACTCCGCGCTAGCACTGAGACACCACACAGAGAGCTGCAACCTGCTGCTGCCCTGCTGCTGTCCTGCGCGTCAACAACTCCCGGTGCTGTGGCCAAAAGTCCAGCCTTGACGTTGAAAGGGTCCTCTTCGCCCCTCCTGGATCGCTATCCTGCACTCCACCTGCTCGCACGCGCGCACGCAGCCTTGGGACTATTATCCATTGCCTCTCTCCCCCTTCTGTCCTGCCCGCTTCCACGCAAAACCAACAACCCGCGGTGCCACAGCGCCATAGTGCTTCTACACGTCATTGGCTCAATGTTGGGGATCGGAAGCCGCAGAATTCCACACGTACGTCCTCATGCCATGACCTAGCAGTGTCCGCCCTCACATTTCCCTAGTAGAAGACGACGTGACCATCCCAGCGACCAGTCACGATACTTCCGATACTTAGGCCGCCCACCCCACCCCGCACCCTGCTCGCCTTGTCTGCCCACACCCGCGCTCGACGGCTCCATCTTGTACGAGGCTTCTAGGTCTCCAATCTGGAATCCATAAACGAGCCGAACATGGATTCGGGTCAACCCGACGAGGCGGCTCACCCACAGTCTCCGGCGCCGACCCGTGAGAGCGCCCAACCCACCGAACGGGCGGATTTTGCCCCAGACTCTGACCTTCAAGATCGAGAAGATTCCCGCCCTGGCAGCTCCACTCCCTCACAAACTGCACCACCACCACCCCGAAACACTATCGATACTTCTGTGCCCTTGTTCCCCAACAATCCGAATCCCGTCGAGACCCCCAGCGTTCAATCCTCATGGAGTGCTGCGTCCGACCACCAGCCTGGTCCTGGGAGCCAGGCAGACCCGGGCGACCGAGTCTTTCCAATACGCTCTGTCATTAGCGTTGGCCCCTCGAGTAGGACCTCTGGCGAGTACTTCCCGCGGATGCCACCCGAGGGCGGTGCCACGCCTCATGCACCACCTGGCAGTTCTCGGTTTGGTACAGAGACATCTGTAAGGCGCGCTGGTAGCATCACCAGTGATTCCATACTGTCTTCAGTCCCGGCAAACCGCTCAGCCTCACTTGAAGACGATGCGTACCGCAGGGGACGCTCGAACACTACAGGACCCAGGTCTAGCGTGCAAGCCGACGCCGAGCGACACCGATCAGGGCCGCTCAATCTCTTCAGCGACGACTCGGAAGATGAGGGATCTGAACTAGCTGGTGACGCGCGCTCGGGGCCTGCTGCAAGCTCAGCCGGACGAGATTCCGGCGGTGGGGGGCCTGATGTCCCTGTGGACGGGTTCGTGACCTCACGTTTTAAGCATGTCATGACTGACGAAGGCCATCTGGTTATCACGGGAAGGGATGGCACGTTGCAGAGGTGCGAGGATGAGCCGATTCACGCCCCGGGTGCTGTTCAAGGGTTCGGCCTCCTGCTTGCCATCCGTGAGGAAACAGATGGACGCTTCACCGTGCGATACGCCAGCGAGAACTCGAAACGCATCATTGGCTACACCCCTCTCGAGCTTTTTCGTCTCAACAACTTCACAGACATTCTCACCGAGGAGCAGGCCGACAACCTTCTGGACCACATCGATTTCATTCGAGATGAGGATGCTGACCCTGCCATCAACGGCCCAGAGGTATTTAGCATGTCAATTCGGCCTCCAAAGAAAAGGTAAACGCCAGTCGCCCTCCCCTTGCTCCTCATGACAAGAGGTGACTCTCATCAACTGCCACTGTGGAGCCTTCTCAATGACCTGTAGTACCTGAATTCTCTGGCCGATTTTTTCCTCCATGTGTGCACCATTAGTTATCTCGCACCCTCTGCTGTGTTCTGGCTGACCAATTCCTTAGATCCCTCAAGTTGTGGTGTGCTATCCACTCCCACTCAGCTCATCCCGACCTGATCATATGCGAATTTGAGCTCGACGATGATCACGAATTCCCGTTGAGGCCAGATGATGAGCGAACCCCGGACCTTCCATCAGACACGCTTCGATCGAATCCGACGATGGACGAGCTTACAGAGAGCACGGAAATTTCGAACAAGCCACTTAGAGTTCTGCGAAGTGCCCGTAAGCGGAGAGGCGAAGCTGGCGCCATGCAGGTCTTCGACATCATGTCCCAGGTGCAGGAGCAGCTTGCCTCTGCCACGAATCTCGACCGCTTCCTGAAAATCCTAGTGGGGATAGTCAAAGAGCTAACTGGTTTCCACCGAGTCATGATTTACCAGTTCGATGCGACGTTCAACGGCAAAGTGGTAACGGAACTCGTCGACCCCGTTCATACAAAGGATCTCTACAAGGGCCTTCACTTTCCCGCGTCAGATATCCCAAAACAGGCTCGGGATCTCTACAAGCTCAACAAGGTCCGACTTCTCTACGACCGTGACCAGGAGACCGCAAGGCTGGTCTGCCGCTCGAAAGAGGACCTTGATATTCCCCTGGATATGACGCATTCGTATCTCCGAGCCATGTCACCAATTCATATCAAATACCTCGGGAACATGGCGGTACGCTCGTCCATGTCGATCTCAATCAACGCCTTCAACGAGCTCTGGGGGCTTATCGCTTGCCATTCGTACGGGGCGAAGGGCATGCGTGTATCGTTCCCTATCAGGAAGATGTGCCGGCTTGTTGGCGACACCGTCTCCAGGAATATCGAGCGACTCTCATACGCATCCAGGCTCCAGGCTCGCAAACTCATCAACACTGTACCTACAGATAAGAACCCCTCTGGCTACATCATCGCATCCTCCGATGACCTGCTAAAACTGTTCGATGCGGACTTCGGCATGCTTTCTATAAAGGGGGAAACCAAGTTTATGGGCAAAGTCGATCACTCGCAAGAGGCTCTCGCTATGCTCGAGTACCTCAGAGTACGGAAATTCAGCTCGGTCTTGACCACGCAGGACGTCAAAGTGGATTTCCCAGATTTGCATTACCCCCCAGGCTTTCATTTTATTGCGGGGCTTCTGTATGTTCCGCTCAGCGTTGGTGGTAGCGACTTCATTACCTTTTTCAGGAAGGGTCAGGTCCGCGAGGTGAAATGGGCTGGCAACCCGTACGAAAAGGTAGTCCAGGAGGGGACCCAGAACTATCTCGAGCCCAGGAAGAGCTTCCAAGTCTGGCACGAGACTATTCTAGGCAAGTGCCGCGAGTGGTCCGAGGAGCAAATCGAGACCGCGGCGGTCTTGTGCCTTGTCTACGGCAAATTCATTGAAGTCTGGAGACAGAAGGAGGCCGCCCTTCAAAATAGCCGCCTCACCAAACTCCTGCTGGCCAACTCCGCACACGAGGTGCGCACACCACTCAATGCGATCATCAATTATCTTGAGATAGCTCTGGAAGGCTCTTTGGACCAGGAGACCAGAGACAACCTGGCTAGGTCACACTCCGCCTCAAAGTCCCTCATTTACGTCAGTAAGTAAAAACCACCCGCCGCGAGCCCCTCTCCACTTAGGGACTCTTGGTGGATATGTGCCAGGTGTGTTATGTCTAACAGAGCCGCAGTCAATGATCTCCTCGACCTCACTCAAACGGAAGAAGGTAACAATCTTGTCAAGGACGAGATCTTTGACTTCATTGCGTGTGTCAGGGAAGCGACAGACCCGTTCAGAAATGACGCAAAGAGGAAAGGTATTGGCTACGAGGTCGTGGAGCATCCAGGATTGCCTAAATACGTCTGTGGCGATCAGAGGAGACTTCGGCAGGCCGTATCCAATGTCACAGCCAACGCAGTACAGCACACGTCCGAGGGGATCGTCAAGGTGGAGGTGTACTCCGCTGAGGTTCAAGACACCAGAGTGCGCGTGGAAATCATTGTCCAGGATACGGGGCGTGGGATGAGCGACTCCCAACTGGACGCACTGTTTCGCGAGCTGGAACAGGTGTCGACTGAGGAAGTAAACCTTTCAGAAGAGGAACAGAGCACAGTCAAGGACAAGTCGGAGACGCTAGGCCTCGGGCTTGCGGTAGTGGCTCGCATTGTTCGGAATATGGATGGGCAGCTACGTCTGAAATCGGAGGAAGGAAAAGGATCTCGATTCGTCATCCAACTTCCATTCGAAATGCCACCAAGCGATTCACCGGGGCCCCGGGACGGCGGTTTAGCGGGCTCGACCTCCGTCACGGGATCGGCCGCTTCTGTGTCGACAACACGCCCCCCTGCCGGGGAAGGTGAAGTCATGCTCGTTGATCGTGGAAGCACCGGACTCCATAAGCAAATGCTCACGGCCAAAAAGAGCTTCGACGACAACATCAGTCTCGATAGCCACCGGACTGGGACGAGCAGGGGTAGTGCACAGAGTTCCAAAAGTGACGCGGACAGGCTCATCGATGCCATCCAGACACCCTTAGGGATCGGGGAGCCGGAGCCCGAGGCGACCAGTTTACAGCGACGAAATTCAAAAGGCGCTTACTATAATGGCAGCCCCAGGCACGTTGCATCACGGTCCATGAGTCCGAGCCGACCTTTTGGCCGGCCTGGGGGCTTGATGAGATCAGTCTCCACGCCAGACAAGAACAAGAGCCAGGATGTCTCAGCCAATTCAGGCGCGCCTGATGCCCCGGTCGGGCTTGACTACATTACTGACATGAAAACACCAATTCGACCCGTCAAGATACCCGATGAGTACCAAGAACAGCCTGAGGCGCCCGCACAGCCCAGCGAGACCTCTGGCGTATTATTCGAGCTAGCAGACGACGCATCATGTGCGAAGGCCAAGGCGAAGGCCGAAACCAGGGCAACAACCATGGACGGACACGTCCACATCGCAAGCAAGCCTAGGTCAGCCAAGCTACGAGTATTAGTGGCGGAGGATGACCCCATCAACATGAAGATACTGCGCAAGCGACTGGAGAAGGCTGGCCACACCGTACATCATACGTTGAACGGCGAAGACTGTGCTGCAGATTACAAGGAATCTGCCAATGAGTTCGACGTGGTCCTCATGGACATGCAGGTAATGCTCCCCTTTCCCGACCCCCGTCCAACATATCAATAATGTTCCCTGACGTCCCTGTGCACTCTCTTGTTCCTCTTTGAAGCGAGCTGACACCGCTTCCCAGATGCCTCTTATGGACGGCCTCACAGCGACCAAGACGATAAGAGAGATCGAACACTCGGGCCAGCATCAAAATCTCTCGGCCATTTCTTCCAATCATGGGAGAATTCCGATCTTCGCTGTCTCTGCTTCTCTACAGGAGCGTGAGAGACAAACGTACATGTCTGCAGGTTTTGACGCGTGGATCTTGAAACCCATCGACTTCAAAAGGCTCGAGGCCTTGTTGTTTGGCATAATCGACGACCAGACTCGGAACAATGCTGTGTATAAGGCCGGCCAATGGGAGCGAGGCGGCTGGTTCAGGAAGAGGCTGGAGCTCCCCTCGCAGGAGAAAGCCAAGGACGCTCCGCCTCTCCGAAATGTCGAGCTGCAGGGTAACGAGATCAACGCCGCGAGGGAGAGCATGTCTTGAAAGACATCCAAGCTCGCTACCGCTCACTGGCCAAGACTACGAAACAAGCAGAGCCTTCTTGCGACCTGATCCTTTAAAAACTAGGTGTTTTCTTTTCCTCTCTCCCTCTCTTCTCCGTACGGTCGCCCGCGGTCCGATACCCATTGTGATTTCTGGCGTCTTGTTGTTTTCTAAGGGTGGTGGCGAATGGAGACAGGCCTGGAAAATATACGATACCCGGCATTTTGCTTTCATTCAAGTACACATTGGAAGGAACCTTTGCATATATACACGTCGAAAGGATTCATTGGCAACGGCGTTTTTCGGTGCATTTAGGCGGAGTACAATTGATCTTGAGAACGTGGCTGCGAGAACCATATGAGAGAAGGGGGGGTTGGGCAGCGAAGACGGCAAGGAAAGCGATGGTAAATGTGGAACCGTTCCCCTTACCCACTACGCCACGCGTGTTCGGACATGGTCGAAGGACAATCGATTCAAGGTCCGGGGAAGCTTGACGGGCTCTCTTGTTGTCGCGGGCGTTGAGATCGCAACTTCGTATCGAAACCCGAGAAAGGCTGATCGTTTGGTGGACGAGGCTGGCGAGTGTGCCATGTTGAAGATGGAGCTGTAGAGTGACCATGCGGCCGAGCTTTGTGTTCCTGCTCCTAGGCTACGAGATGAATGCACATTCGATTCGCAGCACCACGATGGATCGACTGAACTGTATGACTTACTTACTGGCTGGGTCCCCGTCGTGAAAGTGGTTCTGGCCGTTTGGCCCCACCATGTGCAGTTCGAGCCAGCCCCCCCTCAGACATGAGAAAGAACGGGCGAACGAGCCAAGCCACCTGCGTGTGAGTCGGGCAGTGTGTGGTCTGAAGCCCGAACCGACTGACTATTGGGATCGATCACGCGCCAAAGTCGTCATCCATCCCCATCGCCCGCCCCCCTTTTGGCGACGAGGCAAACGACAACCTCGGGACGCATCCCACGTGTTGTGGGCCGCCGTCCCAGCTCCCTGCCTTTTTCGGCGCCCACAGAACCTGCCAGCCCAGGCTTCACAGCACCGGGGAGTGAGTATCTTCTCCACAATGGCGCTGCGAGCTGGCTCCTGCCCGAGATGCAGCATACACGGCCTACTCACACCCACGCACCCCTTGCCCACGCCGGAAAGATCGCTCCTGTTACCAGCCGCCTGGGTCCCCGCCCACCACTGCCCCTTCGGCTCGCTCGCAATCATGTTCGTTTCCCGGCCAGCCCAGTCCCAGTCCCAGTCCCATTCATTCGCGGGCCTTTGCTGGCAGTTAGTCCCCCATCCCCGATCGAGATTGCGGCCGAATCCCGGGTCTCCGAGGTAGGGACGAGGAGAAAGAGAGAGGGCTGGCTGGTCGGACCACCACTCTATACCTACCTACCTATAGCTAAAGCCACTGGGCACACACGAACGTCGTGATGATGACGACGATGGGGAGGAGACCCCGAACGCGGCCAGTCCCTCCCGCGACAAAGAAAATCCGGTCTCCCCCTTGGAACCTTCCGCACACACACACAGTAATCAACGAGTCGGTTGTCAGTCATTCAATCAGGCATCTTCCAATCGACCAAGCTGCCCTGTTACCCCTGGGAGTTCCACCCACCAAAGCCGAGCCGCCAACCAGGACAAGTAGCCTTGACAGGCAGACAGACAGGCAGGCAGACCAAGAGAGACCGTCGCAGATCGCTTCCTGACCCCTCCATACCCTCCCCCCATAGTTTATCCGGGGATTGGAGGAGGAGAGGGCTCGGAAGATGTCCTTGAGGGAGACAGACAGACAGACAGACAGACAGACAGACAGACGGCAGATAGTAGAGTCAGTCCGTAAGTAATAGGAAACAGGGATCTTTGGTTGGGGTCCCCGTTGGCACCACCCTGGAATAGGCCAGCCGAGTGTGCCAGGCACACACGCAGGAAAGAGAGTTGGGCGATCGGGCCGGCTCCGGAGGGACCACATACCCACATCCGCCATGCCAACGATACTGTTGTTGAGGAAGAGGAGGCAAAGGGCAAGGGAAAATGGCACTTGTTTATGGGCCCCTCCATCCCAAGGGTACGCATGCGCTGCTACCAAATGGCGTCATCAGGCATTCGCGAACTGAGTTTCTGTCTCTCGGCCCTCCACTTTCCACACCATGGCAGTAATCCTCTATCTCGGCCCCCTGCCACTGGGGAGCCCACCTGATGGGCCGGATGGGCGGTCTGGAATCGCGTGGGTGGTTTCTTCCGCGGCGCATACTGTATACTACGCGCATAGGCTGTCTGGATATATGTGCGCATATGTGCGCATGTGTGCGTCTGTTCCATATCACGTTGTTGTGGTGGGCGGTGGGAAGGGATGGCGGATTAGTCGGGACTTAGGGCGGCCCACGAGTCTGCAGGTCGTCCAATATAATTTATAGTCTGCATTGTACAAAAGAGCGAGAAAAAGTGGACCGGTTTCTGCGTCGAGCGAGCGAGCGAACCAAAAAGCCGAACGCACGAGGTACATACAGTTCCGTATGTACACTCACAGACCTGCAGGTCTCCTCGGCCGTTGAAGGACTTATGCAGGTACAGGGCAGGGCCGTGCATGGGTTCGGTCGTCCCAGGCAGGCTGGCGGTGCCCAGACATTTGATGTTCATTTTGAAATTTTACTTTATTTTTGCAAGTGTCTGATCAACCGACAAGGTCCAAATCTATCTACAGCTAACCAGCCCGTCTATATGCAGGATATGGAATCTCTATACATCCCGGGTCCTTTCCGCCCGCGCGGTTGCCTCCCCTCTTGCCCACTACGGCGTGCGACCCTTCAGCACGCGAGACTCTCGCCAACACAACTTCGTAGGTGTGAGAGTAGTGTTGCAGCGATTTTGGCCATGGCTGGCCATCCTGCTTTGGTCGCCCAGTTGCCATCAGAAAGCTTCTCAGGTTTGACCATAAATGCGTCATCTTTTTGGTGTCCGCGAGTAGAAGTGCGCTCTTGTATCAACGAGCACATCATTGTGCGCCAGCAAGGCCCAAGAACGTAGCACCTGAACGCCAATCAAATCGTCGAGTGCGGCTTCAACTTGTTCCCGAACTCCAAAGCTAATCCCCACCGCTATTGCACGTCCCAAAAGCTGGGTGCATTCACATCTGGAACATCGTTCACGGCCGGCAAACCACTGTAGTCGGCGTCGGCCATCCAGAATATCGGGTCGTTGTCAAATCCGGCATGGCCCGAGGTAGCGATGACGGTAGCGAGTGCAGGGTCCTCCGTGACAAGCGTTGTTGCAGAAGCTGCGTACTTGTTTCCGTCCTTGCCCAGCTTGCTGAAATCATCAAAGTCGGTGCTTCCCATTTCCATGGCGCCGAGTAAGCCCTCCTGGTCCCTCCCCAGGCTGAATCCCGTGCTCGATGTGTTCGTGCGGGTGAAGGTGCCGATCGGGTCGAAGTCGTCCCGGATGAAATCATCAACCTCGGACACCTCACCCGAGGTCAGAGTAGGGGGCTGTTCGAAGCCAGCAAAGCTCTGGGCCTGGCTGTAGCTCGACGGTGCGAAAGTGCCCAAGTCCTTGTTCGCAAAATCAAGACCGATGTGGCTCCAGTCGACATCGGGCTGGCTCAGCCCAGCACTGAACATGGGCTGCTGGTGGTCGTCCATGTTGCTGAAGAAGTCGTAGTTTTCGGGAATGAACGAGCCCGAGGCCCAGCCCGTTACACCCGAGAGATCCAGAGGAGGGAGTTGGTTGTTGGACTGTGGGACAGACGAAGCTGCGGTCAACAGGGGAGAGGCCGTTTCAGAGTTGGACATGTACTGATCCTGCGCGTGAGGCATGCTACCGCTGCTGCTGGCTGACGACTCATTGGCGAGATCCTCCATGGAGCAGTTGACTCCGCTGCCCCCGCTCTGCGCTGAATGCGCCCGGGTGAGCTGGTAGGGACCAGATTTCTGGGATGCTTTCGTGTGCTTGTAGGTTGGCTTGTGGTGGCCGTTCTCATCGAAGGTCAACATGCCGTCTGATGTCTGGGTGCTGGCTCTGGACCGGCGATTTCGCACCAGCTTGGACGCCTTTGCATTCGCGCACAAACTCAGCTCCTGCTCGGAATCAGATTCGGGCACCGTGTCCAGCTGGTTCTGCTCCTTCTTGTGCGAACAGGTGCAGCGACCACCGTGGTTGCAACAGCAGCTCTCCCTGTGGCCGTCAACGGTGGCCTGCAGATGCACGCATTTGCTGGTCTTCTCGCCGCAGTCGCACTTGACATGAGCCGACTTGGAACGGCGCATGTTGCGACAGTGCGAGCACTGGGATACAGGGCGACCCTTTTTGTTGATGTGCTGCAGGGGCCGATCTGGAAAACCTTATGTTAGCGACCAGTTCCCATCCAAAGGTTTGCCTGGTTCACGCAGGGTGTGTTGCAATGCGACGCTCGCCCCATCGGCGTCACAGTGAGCAGTCAGAGGCCGGGGGCTGTGCGCAGGTATTGCGCGGATATTGCTCACCCGCATGCTGGCAGTTGCTGACCCTGTGGCCGCGCACACAGGACTCGCAAGCCCACTTTTCGCCGTCTATTATCATTTCGGTGGTGTTGTGAGTTGTGCCGACTTGATAAGTGTGATAGAAGAGTTGTGTGCTGGGTTGTGGATGTCCCAAGGCTGGATATCGCGTGAGTTCAGCGCGTCAATGACAGCGCTTGTGCTGCACGTAGCGAAGTTGCAGTTGCTGTCGATTGGTGGGGCCGGATGACACCTGCAGCAACCCACGAGCAGGTGACTGAGTGAGTGACTTGGCTATCTGGAGCGCCAAGGTCTGAAGGCCCAAGTCGGTGTTGCGAGGCTGCGTTCTGGACGCGCGAGTAAAGCGAGTTGGAAAAGAAGAAGAAAAGAGTCTGGTATCGAGTCTAATGAAACATTCGATTGGGTATCTGGCGAAATAGCTTTTGTGATCCTGACCGCGTAACTCCAATTGATGCAAACGCCGGGAAAGAAGGACAACAGCAAGGTTGAGTGGAGATTTGTCTAGTGAGATTCTGGTTGTCTGGTCTTGCTCAGACTGTTGCGGACTGCGAGTCGCAGGCGGAGGGTGTTGCTCAACTCAGGCAGGTCGAAGTAAGCACTGGAGGGGTATGGGAGGTGTGGAGGCTCACAAGGGCTGTGTGAGATGCATCGGAAAGGCGGCTGGTGGGCGGATCGAGAAGATGGATGGGTGGAAGGGATTCTGGACTTGGACTATGGTCGCCTTTGGCGCGTGGGAAAAGCCAGGTAATGATGGATGGGGGCGGCGGGTCCTCGTCTCGGCTAGTTAAGGCAGGTGGATGCGATTGCGATGCGGTGCGATGCGATGGTCAAGACTGGGCCCAGGGTGTGTATTTTTATTCTTAAAAAACACGTAGGCTGGTCTTGTCTCTCCGTTGCTGCTCCTCGGGAGGTGCTGGAGAGTCAGTACCGCAGAGTGTTCGGTCGCTTGGCAGTGAAGATCCGAGTCCCTTTAGCCGAGAAGCGCGGTGGCTGCGTGGTGGGCGGTGCCGGGCCGTGGATGAGACTTGGCCGGCTTGACTCAGTCGAGAAGAGAGCTGACGGTATAAACTTGGAGGTGGGAGGTAGGTTGGGTTATATACATATGCGTATATATAAGTGTAGTGGTGCAGGTGTGTTGTCAAGAGACACACGCTAGAGGACACGGGTATTTATGTGTGTGTGTGTATGTGTGAAAGTGTGTATGTATATATATAAGATATAAGGCGCCTCTCGCCTCTTCGCGTAGCAGGAGATGGCCGGTGATGGCACACACACGAGGCCCGGAGAGTCGGGAGTCGGGGTTGAGAATGTCGAGAGGATCACAAGTCCTCTGACGTTGACCCAACGTCAACCGACGAAAAAAAGGCGGGAGAGATGCTTGTGCAAAGTAGGACAAGGCTGATGGAAAGGGCGGAGGTGGGAAAAGGACAGGAAACAAAGAGAGGGCGCGAGATGGAAGGGGGCGATGTCGAGGGCGAGGAAGGACCGTTTTATTGTTTAACGGGCGGCGGCGAGAGTGGGACAGGAAGGAGCCGGGGCTGGGAAAGAAGGAAGGGTGGTGGTCGGTCGTTGTAGTGTGAGTGCGTGTGTGCGTGTGTGCGTGTAGTGTGTGTGTGTGTGTGGTGGGAGGTACCTCTTACTGAACTGACTGGGTTTGGAGGGGGGGTGTGCTCTTGGTTTGGCTGGGGGGGACTGGAGAGACCAGGACTGGGGACTGGGGACTTGCTAGCTCTCTCTCTCTCTCCGTGTCTCTCCTCTCGTCTTCTGTGTCAAGGAATTGGCAGATGCAAATGGGCAATGCAAATGAAAATGCAAATGGAAATGCAAATGGGAATGGAACCAGCACCATCATCGGAGTGGGTGGGTGTGTGGGCATGGGCGTGGGAGTGGGAGTGGGAGTGGGAATGGGAGTGGGCGTGGGGAGAGCGAGCAGACCCGGGCGTGGGACTTTGGGACTTTGGGACTTTGGGACTTTGGGACTTGGGGACTTGGGCGACATTGGCGCGGCAGAGGAACCTCGACTCGACCCGGCTGTACTCGACTCTTTCGGCTTCCTACTACAGTACAACTTGTACTGCCAGGGCCCAGGTCCGGGCGCCAGGGCCAGGGCCGGGGCTCCTGGACAGGGCTCCGTACCGACGAGATACAAGACCATCCCGCTCTCGTCGCCGCACCTGTCCAAGTACCACCCCCAGATCACATCTCGCAAAATGACGACGGCGCCACCCCCAAATCTGCGCCCCAGTCAGTCAGTCAGTCAGTCAGTCAGTCAGTCAGTCAGTCAGTCAGTCAGTCAGTCAGTCAATCAATCAATCAATCAATCAATCAATCAATCGGCCAGTCTCGTCTTGCCTCGCCTGCCTCGTCGGTGCTCGAGGTGCTGGTGGTGGCGGCGGTGGTAGTAGTGCTGCTGCTGCTGCTGCCGCTGCTGTTTGCCGTACCCAGCTTCGTATCGTCATCGTCTTCTGGGCCCTGACAGGCTCCAGCAAGTATCCATCTGTCCCTCCACCCGTCACCTTCATCCGTACGCACAACCGTCGGCCATACTGTCCTGACTGTACCCATCCAGATCCAGCACACTAGTAGCTGCCGCAAGTCAGTCTGTCTGCGAGGCTGTCAGTCTGTCAGTCTGCCAGTCTGCCCTGCGCCTCAACGACGCAGCTGCAGTGGGATGGCCTGGATAGGCGCAGGGTGCGGAGTGCATAGTTCACGAGCCAAGGGCCATGCCAGCTTGCTAGCCCTAGCTCCATTCATCAATCGCCGTTGCCATGCTCTGCCCTGCCTGTTCTAGCCGAAAGACGGGGCGGGAAATCCTCGACGAGGCAGCGCTGCCCGTGTCTTGTGGCTTGTCCCTCGTCACTGCGACTGCACCACCAACACTACCACCACCACCACCACCACCACTACCACCACCGCTTGCCGCTACCGCTACCATTACCCGCGCTGCTGGGTGTGGGCCCGGTACCGGGGTCCGTACCTACGCACAGGATACAGTATACATATGTGCTGCATACTATCTGCTATGTACGGCTCAATCTGGGGGTTCCCATCTGCAAGGTTATCCTCTTGATCCAGTCTTGTCTTGGGATGGCTTGGATTGCCCATGGCATGGGACGCAGCCGTGCAGAGTTACACGTTGGCCAGGTCCAGGGTCGCAGCGTCGCAGCGTCGCAGCATCGCAGGCGTCCAGAGTGGGCGCGCGAGAGTGGGCGGCGCCTGCCACCAACGACCTTCGAGTGTGGGATGCCCGTACCCCATCCCATTCCTGGCCTGCTTGCGCTGCTCGCCGTGTGGCCTGCTGGCCTGCTGGCCCGCCCGCCCTCTCGCTGCTCGCTGTGTCGCTCGCTCTTGGTCCGTCACCAATCCAGTCAAAACTGAATACGCGATAAGATTACCCTACCCCAACCGAGCCAGTCCCGACTGCAGCGCCCATCACGGCCGCATCCAGCTAAGTTTTCGCTTGGGGGTCCCTCCTCCTGTGTCGCAACAAACCCTCTTGACACACCCAGCGTCGTCGACACCGACGCCAGCAACCAGCCCACCCACTAATTGTTTCTGTTGTTCTTTGAATAACTCACTGACTGCACCTTGCATTCCCGAACCGCTCTTTCGAGCCCGCACGGGGTCACTCAGTGTCACCTGCCAAGTGCTGACTGTCTCAAAAAATGCAAACCCGGACATCCAAATCCAGCCGTCCATGTCTTCCGCCGTCGACTCAGATTGGAACTCAATCTTGTGCCCATTTGACGACATCTATCCGCGACACTGACCAGAGCTCCTTTGGGGCGGAGGACCATCCCGCGTCTCGGCCGCTTGGACCTAGCTCCACCGCAAAGAAGGGTACCCTGGGGAGCTCGCGATGCGTCCTGCACCGGCCTGCAGCTTCTCCTTCCGGCATGGTACGCCGCACCCACACGTCTGCATCCAGCGGTTCATCAGCCTGTTGGTACTGTGTGTGTTTTGACAATAGTTGGACTCGGGCCGTCTTGCGGCGCTGCTCAACTGCCTGTGAACCTTTAGGGCCCAACGCACGAACTGTCGTTATGTGACGAACCGCCGGTCTCGAATTACATAGTCTTACTGCGGGCCGTAGCTGTCGTTTTCACCCATGTGCACATTCTACCCGCACATTCGTCGACGGTCCCGTCCAGCAACGAGACTTGCCAGACGCATTCTGCAAGGAGCTAGATTCAGTGATATGCGGTTCACCTCACCACCTGTCTTGCATGGTGCTAGTCAACACAATCTTCATCAAGCATCTCATCAAGTACCTAGGCTAGCTCTTGCAGACCTAGCTGGGCCCGCTAATCACTGCGACCTCACCCAGACCGCTCCTATCTGACCAGTACAGGCTCAATCCAAACACCCAGCAGCAACGGGGAATCATGGCCCGACAATTTGTCAATCCGACGAGGCGAAACATTCATGCCATAGCCAATCTCCCGCCAAGATTACGATGTTGATCAGAAATATCACAAGCAATCACGGAGATCAAGCACTCCACACCCGCGCTGGGTTCTGCTTGAGCTGTGGAATAATTATAGCATCTTGCAAGCCGACAGACGCCTGGCAGTGGAACCACCTTCCCGTATGTTGGCGGGTGTTTACTATTCCTGTGCCAAAAGATGGTCGTTCAGCCAAGCTTTGCCATGTCGGTCAAACATCTGGAGAAAGTCTCAGCATGTGTAAGATGCCAATATACAGGCTCGGATCAGCCTTCCGGACATCTTAACCTGGCAAAACAGCCCTCCTCGAGACATATATTGCTGCCGTTGGAAGCCAAGAGCTACTATTACGGTACTGTAGCACCCCCCCCCCCGCTGCCATTCAGGCACAGTGTTCCCTTGCCCAGAGACTGTCATGAAACACAGCCGCTGGTTGTGGACGACTCAGACGCAGGCCACTGTCGACGATGCTAATCATCCCCGAACCCTTCACCGAGACATATGCTCAGGGACACGTACAAGCAGCTTGGCGCCCAGGACAATCACTCTTGATACTCCGGCAGTCTGTGAAGCGTATCTGAGCTTTCTAAATTTACCAGGCCACTTGTTTCGTTTCGAACCCCCGAATCCACGGCGTCACGACCATATTGGCGTCTGATATTGCAGACGTTTACGCGTTCGGGACGAGGCGGCGTACGCTTGTCCCTTTGCTCGGCAAACTTGGCAGCGGCTGAGGCCGTACGCAAAGTTTCAACGCTCGGGGACGTGAAGATCTTTTCTGACGTTGCCTGTCGATATGCAAGCCCTTGTGGCAAGAAATCCTTGCACCCGGCGTCAAAGACATACAACACAGTACGTACCTCGGCGGGTGTGAAGTCAGTTGACAGCTACCTCTTAGACACGCAGCTTTGGGATGAAGGCCAGCTCCTGCGTCAGCTTCATAATTTGGAAAACCCCAGGTATCCCTTCGGGGTCCGATGCGATGCACCGGGTGAAACCTCATGGCTCGGATATGCATCACAGAAGAGATCCATGGTACGAATCTCGGAGGTCTCCATCTGACAAGTCGGCGATGACCATGTCGTCGAAGAGGAGTTGTAAATCCGCAACCTCTCAAGGGGGCTCTCGAACGTGACGGGTGGGAACATCATCAGCGACTGATTCGGTTCATGGACATATTTCGGGCCAATCGTCGTCCCCCTGGTAGCGTTAACACATACCCAATCAGTACAGCACGGACTGGGGGCCCACTCCAGGTGATGAGGAGCAATGACCGCCCGGGCCCATAGGTTGGCGGCGCATTGTCTGGGATGCCTGCCCTGGGTAAAGGGCCGAAAGCCAACTGTCACGGAACAGCCCTGCTGGCGTCGTCGGCCGGGATCAGACAGACTCCACCGGCAGCGAAGTTCGGTCGCAAGCATCCAGAAACTTGGCCCAGCACCAGCTGTGCGCCATTGGCGAAATGGTAAAATTTTGCAAGTGCCCACACACCCTGCCTCGAACAAGAATTTGCGGATCGCCACCGATGTCGTTTTTCATTCGCAGGCGGCTGCTGAGGGGCGGCTGCAGGGCGAAGAGCAAATGCGTGTACAGAGTACCAGGCAAGACCCGAGGTCGATGAGCGGAGCAAGGTCCTCACTGACTGTAGTGTAGCACCGCAACCCAAAAGGTACGTACCGGGTGCCGGAGATGGACAGATCTGGGCCCTTCTCACTGCAACGGGACCGACAGAGAGTGCTGTACCACTTTCCGTCATCTCGGCTGCTACAGTATGTTCGCGTCCCATTTTCTCCCGGGCCTGCGGTGCCCTCGGTGCCCTTCCTGTAGCATCAACTGCCATCAACACCACGTTCTGGAACAATTATGACAGAGTTCAGGCGACAAAAAGCCAGCTTCTCCATTTCAGATGGTCAATTGACGTCGGCATTGAATCCCAAACTCCATTTCCCCAGATTCTCTCCGCAAAACACCCTTGCAATGCAGCCCGATTTCCCCAGAGCGCTCCCGAGTCTTTCCGATCGCTGGACGCCCAGAGACCACCCCTGGACGAACCACTGCTCAGAGTCGGGCGAGGCGATTTGAGCATCCCTGCAGTCAGACTCCTGTCCTATCACACCTCAACTGCGCAAGGTCTCTTGGGCTCCTGCAAGGGACAGGCGTATTCTTATGGTCGTTTTTCACAAATGTTCGGCCAATTCCTGATTTGACGCGCGGTACAGCTCAACATGCTGTCAGAAGGAAGAAACATGTGCCTGTCCTGTGTAACAACGGTCCAGCAGGATTGCACTTCGATAGGATTACACTCTGTGGAACAGTATCCCGCGGAATCCAAGGTCCCGCAGTGGTCAGCGTCGCACAACCCAAACTATCCCGCTCGACGCTCCTGCGCTACTGCGCTTACAGCATCGGGACGCACTTGTCCCTCGAAGCCATATCTCGCATCCAGCCAATGGATCCCCACGACCGAGTTACCTCCCATGCTTAGTGTACTGAGGTCCTCGATCTTGAGCCTCCTCGGATCGCCAGACGGTTCTTTTGGCGACGTTCCTGGATTTCCCCAGGATTGCGTCCTGTGTTTAATCCCGGAATGTCACACCTCGACGCCCGTGTTGTACGAGGCGGGAGCACGCGGGAGCACCTCGATCCTTCAGGGCTGATCTTTTCCACTTGCCCTTGAGTGTGCCTTGGGGTGCAGAGCCCACACCTCTCCCTCGTGCGGCATTGTTGTTGTCAACGTCGCTACATCCGTCATCTCGTCTCTCGGTTTTAAGTGTATGACGGAAGTCGGAGACTACATGCGTTACCGTAGTATACGTGTTGCTGACATGAGATCTTGTAAATTCCCACACCGGCTCTCCGTACGACCCCGGGAATATCAGGGGTCTTGAGTATACCGACGCAATTGCCTTGGTCAAGCAACTCGTCAGTTCTGCCGCCGACGATACGCTTCCGGGGCCACCAAGCAGGAGAGCAGTACGGTCTCAAGCTACCGGTACTTCAGGCTTAACAGTCACCGGTCTGAAAGTGGTCCAACTGAGGCACCATCGAGGCCTGCCGTAATTATGCACCATTGTGACTACCTAATTACACGCCCTTGTCTAGGTAAAGAGATAATGTCAACTAGCTATTTCCCCAGTCGAGGATTTGGCCGTCGGCTGAGGCCTCGGTGCCGGTCACGCCGAAGCGGTGCCGGTCCAAGGGACCCTTCTTAACCAGCAACGCGGAAGTATCAAACAAGCGTTGCTTCCAGATCTTTCCTTTCTCAGGCGTCTCATTCCTGGATCAAACATACTCTTTTCCTCAGGCACCGCTGTTGTTGTTAACCAACAGATTGGGTGAGCCTTGAGCGTCCTTGACCACCCCCTTGAGCGCCAGATCCTTGATCCTCTGAGTTATCGCAGCAGCAGATACATACGGCGCCTCCGCGTCCACTGTTCTCAAGTACGCCACCAACCCGGTCACATATGCTGCTGCCATGCTCGTGCCGTCCATCTCCGTGTAGCCCGCGCCGCGTCCCATCCTCGCCGAGGTGATTTTCAGGCCAGGTGCAAAGACATCGATGACGGGGCCAAAGTTTGAAAACTCCGTGCGCTGATCATTGCAATCGACCGCGCCAACGGTGAAGGCCCTAGGGACACTCCCCGGCGGCGTATCTGTTTTAATCAGTTTGTCGTGGTTGCCTGCTGCTGCAACCGGGACGACTCCCTGCTCGTACGCTTTGGTGATCAGCTGGCTCATGATGTCGGATTCCAAAATCCACGTAAAGGACATGTTGATAACTGAAGAGTTTGCCCTTTCGTTCTTGAGAATGTCATTGACCGCCCACTCAATGCACGTGATGAGGTCTTCCACCAATACCTGTCAATGCCCATATTAGCGTTGCCAGTCGGGAGGCAGGTCGTTCTTGGTAAGGTCAACCAACGGCAGAGCTAAGTAATGCTTGGCTAGTCGGGATTGGGTTGGGTAAAGAGAAAAAAAATAAAAACTCACGTCGCGGGTTGAAAGAGCCTTCACGTCAACCAAGGTGACCTCCCTCGCAACACCGACCGTCCTGCCCCCGATTGTCCCGGCCACGTGAGTCCCGTGGCCATCATCGTCCTCAAATGGTACCCCTTCGTCCTCGAACAGGTTGAAGCCCTTGACCACACGGCCCTCGAACTCAGTGTGGTTCGCCTGGATCCCGGTGTCAATCACGTAGGCGAACTGCCCACGGCCTGTCGCGCTCGGGTCCGAGGCATAGGTGTGCTTGTTTCCCCCACCGTAGTTTGTCGTCTCCCTGTGCGAGATCCTGTCGAGCCCCCAAACATCGATGGGCTCCTCGTCGTCGTCGCCCTCGGGCTGGTTGATAAAGTCGAGGGTGAGCTTCCGATTGGGCTCGACGCAGACGACCTTTGGGTATGGTAAGTGACGTGCGTGGAAGAGAAAACGTTCAAACTACTCACGTCTTCGCTCCTCTTGATCTCCTCGATGGTCTCCTCGTCGAAGCTGCCAGAGTACGCCCTGAAGCCGTCGACGGCCGAGAACGTCCTCTCGACACCGCTGGCTCCTGCCGTTCCCTTTACCCCAGAGGACAACTGTATCTTGCGCAGGTTGCGGGCGTGCACGCTCTGGGCCCACGATGTGTGCTTTACGAGCTGTTCAGGAGTCGACTCCGGCTTAAGGGCGACTATGTATTTCCCCTTGATGACAGAGCTGCGCGGCTGTGCGGTCCCGGCGTGCGGGGCGGCCAGGCCCAGGAGAGGGCAGACACCAGCGAGGATGATTGCGATGGGCAGATGCATATTTCAATTATCTTGTTTTGCCGGCTACGAAGGTGTTGATGGATCCTTGCCGTGGTGGCCTATCAACATTATACCTAGGCATACATATATAATAACAGCAAGAAGGTTAGCCCCGCCAACTCGTGTCAACTTCTACCATTGCACTCCAAGGTTCGTGTTCAATGGTGTGATTTCCACTTCAAGTTTCCATCTGATCGCGATTTTCTCCCTTACTGGGTACAAGTGGCAGTTTTGGTCTAGCCCTGAGCCCGATTCCGAGGTGTCGAAAAGAGGACGGTCACAGGCCCAGCAAGATTAGTCACTGACGATACTGCTTGACGGCTCACCTACTTCTACCTAAGTAGGGTTGAGATGGCCCCAATTTCTACGGGCCGGCTTGTGTCGAGCTCGATGGCTTGTCAACAGCGCCAACAACGGGGTGACAAGCGCTCGAGACTAGGCACAGCTTTATGCTGAAGATTTTTGATACTAAATGGCGGCTCCCGGCACACCACTGGTTTGGCAGATGATGGAAAGGTCACTGTTTAAAGAAATGAATAACGTATTCAATGAACCATGACCCTACATTATCTCTTGTCCCAGTAGGATACCACTGTCGTCACAGCTCAGTAGATGCACTCAAGAATGGCCATCCATGTGCGGGTGTTACCTCGAGCGGCCCGCTATGCGGCGCGCGGTGCCGACTCGCCATGCGCACCAGTACGACGCCTTTGCCGAGCCACGGTAATCCGATAGGCTGTGGTCAGCGCTGCAGCCTTTGCCGATTCGGGCCCCGAGAAAAGTTGTAACATGACCTGCAGGATGTGGTATTCCCGGCGCGTGGATGTAAGGGGTTTTGGTGAACTAATACAAGTCTGCAGCAACTTTGTCCGGCACAGAACCGTCACGCATGTCTTCCGCCACTGCAGGGAGAAGGAATGCGAAGGTTCACGGGTGAGGCCAAGCCCCAGGCCATCAAACAATGGTCTGGCGGAGCAGACACTGCCCGTCGACGACGACCAACGGAGAAATCGAGCCGCGGAACAACAAAGTTGTGGGCCGTGCAAGATACTCATTGGTTTTCCCTTTTCGGCCTGGCTTACGTCTCGGTTGGGCAGGTCATCAACCGGGACCAGGAAGTAACTAGCCCATGTCAAATTCACAATTCACCCAAGGTTGTTTCGTATTGCCCAGCCCAGCCGATTGAGCAGTCTTGGTAGCTGGTTTATACGAGGGGTTAGCCGTTCCCAGGCCAGCGACCGTCGACGGGCGGGGCGCAAAGGGCCAAGAGGTCTATAGCATCCTCGCTAGGATGAAGCCGCCCATTGCTCTGGGCGCCCGAGCTGGGGCGCCACAGAACATCGTGTTGGTTCCTCTGGACGAGCATGGTGGTGGTGGTGAGGAATGCGGCAGATCCGGCCCGCCAGTTGGGGATTATGCGTGACCGTGTTTATTACTGCTGCGTCAGTGTAAGACGACGGGGACAGGCTGGATCAGCATACCATCCATGGGAGGTGGTAGGGGAAGAAAGGATCGTAGTGCGCGGTTCACGTAGCACAGAGTTTCTCCAATGTGACAGACCCCAATTCCTGGCTCTTCCCTCACCCTCCATTCCGCTTCCATCCGGCCTTCTAGAAGCCTGCAGTCCTCGTGCCCCCCCCCCCCTTCCAAAAAAAGACGAGCGTGTGGCAAGCAGTTCTTTCGTCAATACTGCGCCGGTGGCCCATACTGCGCCGCATTCCTGCGTGCAGCGGGCTACGCAGGCTCGCAGGCTGGCAGGCCAATGCAGGTGATATGCATGCAGTTGCAGGTGACGCAGGCGACGCAGGCGATGCCCTTTTCTGGTCTCCTGAATATCCCGCACCAGCACACCACCACAGCCTATCGCGGGCGCCGCGTTTGCAAATGCATAAGACTTGTTCCCCGCCTCACGGTCGGTGGAAGAGGGACCAGCCCCGGCCAGCTAGCCCTGGAGGGACTCCAGTCTGACTGTCTGACAGCTTGACACCTTCGGTGATGCGCGATAACCGAGGGCAGGCGATGGGCGTGGTGGTTGTGGGGTGTGCTGTACAAACCGTACAAACCGTACGCCCCTCCAACCCCGATCCATCCTTGTGCATTCGACATCAACCCAGCCTGGCGCCTCTGCCTCTGCCAGCCAACCGTGGCCAGCAGCGATCGCCACGATGCGGGCCAGCTCCTGCCAGCCCAGCTCCTGCTGCATCACGAAGCCGCGATGCGCGGGCCCAGAGGAAATACCAACACACCCCAAAGACCAAGTATGAACGCCTCGTTGGAGAGTGGTGTGACACGGACAGCACCAAGGACCTAAGAGGGCAGATGCGAGCGTGCCCTTGCTCGTGGTCGAGATCTGGATTTGGTACGTGGCTAGCTTTGCTGGCAGCTGGCGTGTGCAAATCTTCCCACGGAGAACCCCGCTATAACATATTTGGGAGCTTGGGCCACCTCGGAGCTTTCCCTGCAGCCTAAGACGAAATTTTCTTCTTCCTCCTGCGTGTTCGGCGGGAGCGCACACACACACACACACACAACATACACACACAAACGCACATCTTTTCTCTTCCTCTCCCAGAACATCCATCCCACTCCCGCCCCCACGACTACGCCGACCTGATCTCCCTCCACCCGCCGCCACCCCCAATGCTTTTATCAGGACTGGTGCACATCTTGCAGCCGGTCGAGCAGTTCGACTTGAGCTTCTCCGGAGCTTGAACTTGTCAGTTCCTAGCTCCTCGGCGAGCAAACTGGACACTACCCTCGGAAGCCTGCTAGCCACGGCCATGTCCGTCACCAAACACGGGCAAAGTGAAGGATTTTCACCCGACGGCCAACCGGGATCAAGCAAGCAACCTGGCTGGCTGGCCGTCCATCTGCTCATTGCACGACGGCTATTTGAGTTTGGGCGCATCTCCCTTTTTGCAGGACAGCCCTAAAACTCTTGGTGGCACCCACTCCGGCCAGGTCCTGATCGAGTTGCACTTGTGCGAGGGTGGCTGTTTCGTCTGCGCCATCGTGCTGCACGTGTGCGCCTCGTGCGGTGAGTTTCGAGGACGTATATCCGGTCTCGAGCCTTGTCTCTCCTACCACTCTTGGTCATGCAATCCTTCGAATGGGGCTGCTTTCCGGATCATAATGCTCCCAGGATCTACCTCCCAGGGTGGCACATCCTCCTGTGTCGCACACATCCGCTGGCGGAAGGGCCTTCCCAAGTCGTCAAGAGCGTTGGACAAGGTCTGACATCCGATGGACAGCAAGTGCCGTTATCCGTCTGGACATGCGACGGGACCTCGCTAGTGCCTTGGAAGCGGGTGTGTACAAGATGCACAAGACTCCGTCAAGACGGTGTCATGGTTCTGGAATCCTGCACCGCGTTGCACAGGTAAGCACATGCCAGATATCACGTGTTTTACACGTGTATCGACGTCTACTGTCCCATCTCTCCGTTGGCGTAGACGTTTTCGCACTGGCAAAGATGAACACACGACCCGTTGCTGGGCGCCCGGTTTTAAGAGGTCGTCTTGACTCTCCTTGAAACTCTCGGGAATCAGCTGTGGCCACATTTCCACCTTCTCGTACCCTCTGGGTATCTCTTTTGTCTCTGCGCGGTGTTCTTTTCCGGCCCGCTGGCTCCTCTTGGCTGGTGGCCAGCCTGCCAGCGGCTGGCACCTCAAATCTATGGTAGATATCAAGATTTTCGATCAACAGTCACATAGCGCCTCACAAGACCGTGACTTAAGGTGTTTTCTTCGCTGAAGGGGTCAATAATTCACAAGATATATCACAACACCTTAGCTGCGTATCCCACGTTTTAGGGTGGAGAGCTCCCCGGCACAAGCTTTGCTGGCGGGCCTGTAACCTTCGCTCCATGCCCCATCATATGCTCGTAGGGTGGTGTCCCCAACAGTCAGCGCACTGCAGAGCAGCAGGGCTACGATGGCGGCAGGGCAGCTATTGGAGTTGCTCGGTAGCGTACTCGCGTTAACAACCATCGCTAGCTGTGCCAGGTCTGTGCCGCTTCGCCGACCTGACCGATCTGTGAACGTGCTGGCTCGAGGATGCTTGCGTAGTTGCGGGGCGCTACTGCGGCTTGTGGGGGTGCATCGGCACTTTTGGACTCCTAGTATCTCCGCTTGGTTTGATGCCGGTTTCCCTGTTCAGTTTTCTCGCGAAGCTTGCCTGATAATTGTCTAGCGTGGTAGTATCTATTCAGCATCTTGCTTTTGGCATCAACAATCCAAGTCTTGCATGGAAACTTTGACGTTTACAGTCTGCTGAATTCATTATGTTGAGGAAAGCCTAGTCATGCTGGACTAATACCCCGGTGCGTACATGGTAGAAATGAGTTCCTGCCCGTTCAAAACCCGCAGGCGAGCAAATTCAGGACAGGTCGGCCGGTCACGGCCGCGGCTTGTCTTGAACGCCGCGATGGCGGCCTGTGGTAGGTTGAAGGAAGGTGAAGATATGTCCTGTCGACACCCACGAATTAGCCGCCCTTTCTCAACCCGCCGCGCTTGACAAGCCTGAGCAGGACGGCACCGGTGTGCGACCCCCATACTCTCTATCTAGAAATACGCAGCCAATTGTCCCCAAGGACCGGCATGGCGGAGTGCCCGTCCACGGGTGGGCATCTGGGTGCAACCTCGCCAGCACCTACCCACCACCCCAACAACAACAATAACTGCCCGACCCAGATTTCCGGGTTTCGGGTGGGTGTGTGACAGAGCGAAACAGAAAAAATTGGGGTGCTTGCTTGCTCTCTTTGCCCGGCGGCGGCAGCGTTGGGGCGGCCGGCTGCCCGCCCTCCATCATCAGCGTTGCATTCAAACTTAGACATGTGTGGTGGTATCGGCGGGGAGGTCAGGTACGTAATGAGATATGAAGCTGTATCCATTCTCTACCAACTGCGTGAAGGATCCTCTGTAGCGAATCACAGCGAAACCAACCCGCAGTGCCCGCCGGCTTTCCGGAATTGGCCTTCTTAATCATATTCCACAGCACGACGAGATGGCAGCAGCCAACCTTGAGAACAAAAGGCTCCAGCAAAAGAAGCCTCGTCCCGTTCATAAACGAAACGAGTGCACGGGATGGCCAAAATATCCCGGCCACATCATCCCAGCTCAACACAGCTGCCACCCAGAATTAATTTTGCCTGCCTACTTCGGCCAAATGGAGTAAAGCAGGATCGATGGGTGTGATGACACCCTCCGCAGAGCTCGGTTGGACCACGTCCTAAATGGGGTACTGGCCGATGGCATTGAGATAACCACCGCACAGCATCTGTCGGGGATCGAAACCGAGGTCCTCGTAGGTATCGCTGGTGCGGAATTTCAACGCGCCATCGGCCTCTGCATGCTCAGGTTCCATTACCGCAAGAGGTGCGGCTGCTCCGTTACTGGTGCCAGCGGGCGGAGCTTCCGCAGCGGCGAGGTCGGCAAGATGTTGGAGGCTCTGGCTGGCAGTGGCCTCGGAAGAGTCGTTGGGGACAGGGCGCATGGTGTCCCGAATTCTGTTTCGAATCGGCCCATCCCAACTCGACGGAGCAATGTTAGACTCCAAGAGCTGATTCAGCAAGTCTTTTGCTTCCTCCTTTGAATCCTTGAGGTTCGCCAACTCAAGTAGACAAAGCGCAACCAAAGACGTAAAATGATGATTGAGCGGGCTTATCATCTGGGAGTGGGTGGTCAAAAGCCCGACAGACTCCTTGACAGCCCAAAGGACATCTGACAGCAGAGAAGACGGCGTGAAAAGGAAGGCAAGCAATCGGCAATGCCAGTATGCGAGATGTAACACAGGTTCCACGTCGGGGTGGATGTCTCCAGGGAAATGAGCCCGCCACATTTCCATGTTCAGATGGAATGTAGCTGCGGCCCTTGCAGCAGATCCTGGGGTCGAATTCGTAGGCGCGAGCACCGACGCGGGCACCCAATGTCCCATTATATACGATAGTACTGGTATTGTTAGCGGAATACAATGATCTCGTTCCAAATGTGGTGACTCACAAGTGAAGCGAAAGTTTGCTTCGCCTACGATCGGCTTCAGATTTGACGGTAGTACTATCGTATCGCCAGAAATTATCAATGGAGTGGCTGTTGAAAGAGCATTCCACCGGTCAAGAATAACCAGTGTCCACCACGCACGAACCCGAATGCACTGGTCAGACTCAACATTAGAGACACCATCTAGCGCGGTAGCCTCTTGCGGGACGGACATGGCATATGCTACACCGGCGGCCCAGCCAAGTAGGGAAGCCTTCGCTGGTCCCTCGTGTTCTCCAGTTAGAGAGGGCGGGCCGACGTTGTCAGTGTTGATTATCATGAGAATGAGGCATTGCAAATGAACCAGACCAGAAATTGGCGACTTTCTGCCTCCTTCAACCTCGAAGTGCGTTAGAAGTCGAATGGCTTCGGCGAGACTGCCCTCAACATCGCGCACGGCAAATGATCCAACGGCAGAGTTGAGAGCCTCGACAAACGCACTACGCAAATTCAGACTGCAATGTCCCAAATGCGAGTTTAGTGCGTCTTTGGAGCTTGGAAGGAAGGGCAGGACGTGATGCACGATGGCCAGGTACCTGTGGGTCACCATCAAAAAATTGAACACAAAAACAAGTCGGGATTGAGAGGACTCACGCGTTGAATGCGTCATCATGAACCACGGGGAGAGTGTGATCATGCTGGGAAGGTTGCGTTTCCTCTTGAAGAGGTTCTATATTGGGCGGCTGTGGCGGTGTCGCACTGGCACTCTCCCTTGGCAGAAGTGGCTTCAGACCCAGGCTGTTGGCAGAGTAGGACGCTTGTTGAGAAAATGCAGGGCGTGTTTCCGATGGCGGTCCAGCTTGTCTGATCGGAGAAGGAGTAGAGAAGTTCTCTGTGGAAATGTGAGCATATGGTCGCTTTCGAGACTCGTCTACGTGTGCTGCTGCCGCCGCAGCATAGCCGTCCGCGATGTCTCTTCTCGGCAGCGTTGCCAGCTCTCCGGCCAGAGCATCTGCAGCCGCTTGCCCTCCTAGCTTGCCCTCGATGGAGTGGATCCTGTCGGCCAGTTCCTTGATGTAACCCTTTGACGGTCCGCGCTTCTGTGGAACTCGACTGAACAGACACCGTACATTGGAGCGCCTGCAATTGGAGCAAGCCTCCTCCCCTGTCTCTGAGGCAGCGTCGCATTTTACCTTCTTCCTTCGACACTCATCGCAGGCCCTGCTGACCTTTGACCTTTTGCGAGGAGGCACGTCACCGACGCCGTACTGGGCCTGGCCAAGTCCCATGGGCACAGGTGGACCGAGGTGGGGTGGCTGTTGTTGATGGTCCATGTATTGAGCATGGTGTGCATGGGGTGTGTGCTGCGCGTGCTGCGGTAGCTGAGGCTCCTGCTGGCCGTCTGGGTGCGGCATGACATGCTGGAGACTTTGGTGTAGATCCTGCTGTATACTGGGCTGAATGTTCTCTGGCAGCTCAGGAAGCACATGATCTTGGCCCTGCATGTGGGCTTCCGGCGTGTCCTGCAGTTGTTGGAGGCTCTGGAGGTTTGGATCCTGGGAATCAAAATCATCGTCTTCCGGGTTCGAGCCGCCGACCACGCCAGAGATAGCTTGGGACATCTGGGCAGCCAGCTGTAGCTGCTGGATCTGGTCCTCGCCTGGACCACCAAGCTGAAGATCTTCGGCGTTCACATCGGGGCGAGACGCCCGCTGGGGTGGTGTTGGAGGTTCTGCATGCTGATGATCCGGCGGCTGGTCGAGCTGCCGGTCGCCTTGGAAGAAAGAAGCATCAGAGTCTTCGACACGTGGAGAAGGGTACTGCTGAAGCGGCTCTGGTGGACGAGGCTCTTGAGGATCTTCCTGTTGGATGTCCTCCGGCACAGCCTCCACCTTGGGGGCAGCAGGGTCGTCGGGCATTATCTCCTTATCCATGGCGCGGAAGCCCTAGGTCTGGGACAGAATCCGAGGGCTTCGCATGTACGGACCAGAAGGGAATTAGGCCGGGTCAACTCTGTGCAATTACAACATGGGCCAGCCCGCCTAGATGAGATGCTGTTCGGGAAGTGGACGTCGCCTCGAGCCTTGGCATCAGCGGCAGAGTTACCCTTGGCAGAGATGTGGCGACGCAGACGCTCAACGGATACGGGCTCTGCAATTGTCAAGAGACGACGTAATAAGAGGGACCGTATCGACGCGTCAAATGAGCTTGCCAAAAGAAAGGGCGCGAGGTCGCTTGAGGAATGAGACATGTTAGCTGGTGACACGGAGGGTGACGGCAAGGCTAGGGTCATTTGAAGTGAACAATTTTTTTCTTTCTTGACATTGTAGTGACTCTAAATGATACACAGACATGAACAAAGTCATGGTGGCCCGCTTGGGAGAAGTTTGCCGGTGACCAAGTTGTGGGATACTTGATCAATGGAAGAAATGCGAGGTGCGTGATGGGAGGTGAGCGCGCGGGCGAGCAAGACGTACCTGGGGGGGACTGGTTGATGACAGACAACTCGGCGATGGGAAAAAGTGATGATCCAGGTGAATGTTTGAGACTGGCGTGCGGCCTGGGGGGATGGCGAGCTCGGGTCGACCGTAATTCGGCGGCTGGCCCCAAAAGTGGGCTGCCTGGGAATGGCGCGTCTTACATAAGCTGGCGAGGGGCCCGGACCATCACCCAGAGTCCCGACTTCCAATGTGACCGTTCTAAGCTGGAGGTAGCGGCGAGTCGAAGGGAGACATTCTACCCGACACCCACGCCGAGCACCTACTCCCATAACATCTACTCCCATAACATCTACTCCCATAACATCTACTCCCATGATATCTAACACTCACTCCCCTACCTCCCACCGCTAGATTCTCGCAGCACCTACTCGTAGCAACCTGGAATCAGGCGCGTGGCTTTGCGGTTTGGGCTGGATAATATTCTCTGCTATGCTACGGCACGAATTATGTACTTGTGTACCCAAGACAGTGAGCAAAGCCGGTGAGACGTGGCTGGCAGCCCGGATCTGGGCCAGTCAGACACTACGTACACTGGATTTTTACGAGCGCTTTGTAGTTCTGTACTAATGCTTTGGTATTCGTTGGGTATGATGTGGGAGGTGGGTGTACCCTAATCTGTCTTGTTTGACAGCATTGAAGTCCAAGGTTGGCAGATTTCTGTGGCAGTGACTCTTTTGTTGTTCTCGGATAAGGTCGAGGACGTGATACCTGCAGTTTTCGTTGTTGTAGAAAGACGGTAAGGTAGTACAGGAAAGTTTCTAGATGCCTCCTGGAACATTTGAAATCCTTCAAATTGGTAACCTCCATGGGAAAAGAAGTCTCCCGACACTACGAGCAGTGCATTGCAACGGATCTCACAAGTAAAATAGCCACATAAATGTACACCCATGAGATTGCTCTTGCTCTCCCCTTCCCAGCAGATCGTACAGATAGTATCGTCATTATAAATCTTCTCCTTGATGCGCGTGACCAACTTGGTGGGCATTTTGGTTGTGTAGGGAATGTCTTGTGTATCGAAAACGTATCTCGCTACCGCAAGAACAATGGGTATCGTGGGACAAGACGAGGACAGGACTGTGGTTGCCAGCTCGAAGGCGGGCTACGGGCCGAAGCATTTGAACTGACATTCCCAGGGATTTAATATTGTCAGCCCGGTCGAAACGGTCCCCGCAATTCCATTGCTGGCGCACCGTATGCTCTTCGATCAGGAGGTGTCGGAAACTTCCTCTTTGCAATGTAGGGCAGTGTGCTGCCACAAGTTACGTGGTGTACAGTTGCCGCTCAACATGAATATCAGAAGCGGCCATTTAGCGGAGTGCTCAATGCGATGGCCTGCTGTGCTATTTCCTTCGGGAGTGCCACACAGTTGTCGATTACTTTTTGCCTCTTAAAATAGTTAGCCTGAAAGCCTTTCAATTTAGGCTGGGAGATACCCTCTAAGATTTGAGCTAGTTGTCTGCAGACGAGATAACCGTGGCTCGAGTATTCGCCTGGCCAAGCTGGTGACTCGATCTTTCTATACTTTAGAGTATCTTGATTATTTGAAAATAAGTACTTGCTAAACGTTCAAGGCCACAAGGGGTGCGAGAGGCGCTTATCAGAGGTGGGAAATTATTTCCACAATGAAAATTGTTTCTTGAGGATACTGTTATGTACAAAATGCTTTGAACAAATATGAATACCCTATGACCCATTCCTCCGTAACCGACTCCATGTGCAATGCCAAATTAAAATACTGACCGCGGCCATGAGCTGCGACAGTCTACCCTGGATCCTCAGCATAAACAGCCGCATCCATCAAGTATATTATTGAGAAGACCACCTCAAAGTAGAGTCCCTTGTTCGCCCTCCCCCAACCAGCGCCTGTTCATGCTGCCGCCTACTAGTAAGTCTCGGGCAAAGATGGGTACCAGTTTGGTATCTCCGTCGAGTTGCAGTAGAAAGTCCGGTCGTAGGCCTTCTTGGGCAGGATTCCGGCGTCCATCCCCCTCTTGTAGCTCCACTGCCACGAGCCCTGGCTCGTCCACCATGTCCAGTAGAACCAGCCCCAGCCTCTCTCGAAGCTGTCCATCTGCGCCTCGGCAAAGTACAACAGGAACTGCTTGTAGTCGTCGCTGTAGCTTCCCGGGTCGGCGTTGGCGCCGGCGCACGAGCACGAGCTGTCCTCGGTCGGGCACATGGGCGTCAGCGCCCGGAGCGGGTCGCTTGCGTTGCCCGTGTCGTAAGTCCCCGTCCAGCGGTTGCCCCAGCCGACGTTGTTGAGGTGCAGGGCGCAGTCGGTGTCGGCCTGGGACCACTCGGCCACGAGGGTGGGGCCGAAACCGGTGCTCGTGTCCATAGAGGTCTCGGTCTGCTCCGTCCAGCCGCGGCAGGCGTACTCAACCTTCTCGGTGTGGTTGTAGACGATCTGCTGGTTGTTGAAGATGACGTACTGGTGCACGTCGAGCGCCATATTGTCCCCGTAGCCCGTCATCTCGCCCTGCCAGTTGCCCAGCCCGCGGAAGCCGTCGCCAAAGACCACGATGGCGTTCTTGACCCCATTGGCGCGCACCATGCTATACACGGACTCTGTCCAGTTCATAACCTCTGTCGAGGAGATCACCGTCATCTTGGGTTCGTTGCACAGCCCATAGTGCGAGATGATATTATGGTACCGCTCCTGCCCGAAGAACGTGGACAGCCGGTCATGCACGTCCACGGAGCGCTGGACGTTCTGCGTGCTGTTGGTCCCATTGAACCATCCGATCGGCCCTAGGCGCCCGCTGTGGTTCCACCCGTTTTGGCTACCGGGGATACCGTGCAGATCCAGGTTGATGCGGAGGCCGTACTTGCGGGCCCACTCGATCCCGCGGAGGAGGTAACGCCACGACGTGCGGAAGAGGTACGGGTCGTCGTCGTAGGTCTGGACGGCCCAGTACGAAAAAGGGATGCGTACGTGGTCGAGGCCCGCGTCGGCGATCTCGGCAAAAGTCGACTCGGTGACAAAGGACGAGTAGTGCTTCTCCAGGGTAGAGGCACACTTCGAACCTAGGTATTTACAGAGGTTGTATTCATCCACGATCCCGAGACTCTGGTCATAGTTGAACATGTCCGGCGCGATCCAAGGCTCAAGCGAGAGCCAGCCTCCCAGGTTGACGCCCCGGGCAGGCCGATCCGCGTAAGAGCCCCATTTCTCGTTCAGGGCCGGCACGAATTCATTCGGCGCTTTTGAGTCGTCCCAAGTCGAGTTCAGGCCCATTATGGGCAGGTCTCCGACGAGGACATCTGTGTAAGTGACGTTGAAGTCGATAGTATCGTACCATTGGAACGGATCCAGGTAGTCTGGAGCGCCACTGGGTATGCTGCCCTGGTCCGGCAAGGTACATTTGAGGCAGGTGTAGCTCGAATCCGAGCCCGAGCCCGAGCCAGAGTCTCCGGAGCTTTTCTTGCTCACTACCACTGCGGCGATGACAATGATGAGGACAATGGCGAATGATAGTGCGGCAGCAATCACTGGTCATGTCAGTCAGGTGGCCAGCCATGGCACCAACCACAGGTCAACTTACATATTCTTTTCCTGGTCCAGAAACGTTTCTTCGGTCGTCCTTCGTCGTATGCCCCTTCTTTGTCGTTGTAGCTACGATAACTGCTTGGAGTGTTGGTTCCACCGCCGCGTAGCTGATGCCAGAATCCGCCGCCTTTGGGCTGGGCCTCCACAGGTGCGGCAGCACTGGGGACAACTCTCCTTTGTCGCTTACGCTCCCGGCGTTCCTGTCGATACCTTTCCTCCTCCTCCTCGTCTCGGTAAGCATCCCGTGATTGCGCATGTGCCTTGGACGACCGGTGCTTCCTCCTGTCCCTCGAGTCTCTGTGGTGGCTCAAGTCGGCGTCTCTCTCCTCATAAGCTGGAGGTGGCGGCTGGGAAGACCTAGATGCCCGTGGCCGGTGCCCTCGTGGGCTATCTGGCTCGACTGCCTGGTATTCATTCCGGGCAGCGCTGGCCCGCTGCTCTCGTTGTCGCCTTTCCCGGCGCTCATGACGCTCCTGGCGCCGCCTTCTCTCAGCCTCTTCTTCGGCGTCTTGAGGACTGAAGCCTCGAACGTTGGCCTCGTTTAGTGCGGCTAGGGCATCCATAGACAAGGCCTGGCGAGAGCTACTGCCAGACCTTGTACCATCTTCACCGGATGCATGGTGGTAGGACCTGGAGTGACGGCTCTTGTGTCTCCTCTCACCAGACTCGCGGTGCCTGGAAGACCGCTCTGGCGCCATTGCTCAATTCCCGAAGTATGTGGAGTATACTTAAGTAACTCTGCTCGAGGAATGTGCGGAGACTCGGTTAGCCGACGGGAAGCTCGATGGTCTGCAGTAGGTAGAGGTAGTGTGAGTGTAGCAGGTAGCAGTACCAGCCCACCAAAAGTGTCAGTGGCAGATCAACACATGCACCCACGTGCAGCATGACACGCACAGCTCAGATCTATTGTGGAACAGCACGGATGACGGACAGGAGAAGAAGCGGACGCAGAAAACATAAATTGACTGACTGTCTGTCTGTCTACGGTGGGATTTGGCTAGCAGTTCCTGCTTGCTGTTTACCGGTGGCTGGTCTCCCAGGTAACATTTGGATATCAAGAGGCTGGGAGTAGCACCAAGAACGCCCTGGACCCACTAGGCATGTCATGCTGCAGGTGCCGAGCCCCGGCCCTGTCGTCCTGTCAAACCTGTATCAGGTACGGAGTACGTAGCTTTCTAGGATACAAAGGTACAAGGGTAGGGGGCCAGGGAGGGGAGGTCGTCTGTCTGAGGGACCAGGGGAGGGGCCTTTAACCCCAGATCAATTCCCCCACGATTCTTGAACCGCGGTTTGCCGAACCCTCGACCTCGAAACGACTCCAAGCCGCCATCATCCCTCCCAAAATGGCGGACATGATTCCTCCTGGTAGATGCCAGGAGACTGTACCCACCCCTTACTTACCTCTGAGCCTGTTGACGCGTCTGGATACCGGTACAATAACTTGATCTGCTCTGCTATCGCAGCATTCGATACCATGAGGGGCCACTTGCCTCGAAACTTATTCAAGAGGGCTGCAGCTACGGCGGCTGCTCCCTCTCGAAGCTGCAAGCCGCCCTTCTCGAGCCATCACAACATTGTCCTCCAGAGGAGATACTCGACGCATCCCCCAAATGCGAAGCTCAACCTACCAATCGACTATTCCACCACGCCTTTGCTGGCGCATACCTCGCAGTCGGCCCTCAATAACCCAGAGCTGCCGCCCGAGATCCGCGAGGGGACAACAAAGAGGATGAACCTTTTCCAGTCCATAAACGATGCCTTGTCCATAGCACTGGCCGAGGATGAGAACGTGCTCTTGTTTGGCGAGGATGTCGCATTTGGTGGCGTCTTTCGCTGTTCCATGAAGCTGGCCGAGACGTACGGAGGCGACCGCGTCTTCAACACCCCTCTGTCGGAACAGGGCATCATGGGCTTCGCCATCGGATGTGCTGCCGAGGGCATGAGGCCCGTCGCCGAGATCCAATTCGCGGACTACGTCTTCCCAGCATTCGACCAGATGGTCAACGAGGCAGCCAAATATAGGTACAGAGACGGGGCATGTGGCAGACATGTCGGAGGCTTAACCGTCCGCATGCCGTGTGGAGCGGTCGGCCATGGTGCCCTGTATCATACACAGTCGCCAGAGAGCTTGTTCACTCACATCCCAGGTTTCCGAGTAATTGTCCCGCGATCACCGTTGCAAGCGAAGGGGCTCCTGCTGGCAGCCATCCGGAGCAACGACCCTTGCATATTCATGGAGCCAAAAGTGCTGTACCGAGCTGCCGTCGAGCAAGTTCCCGTTGCGCCATATGAACTGCCGTTGTCCAAGGCCGAGGTCCTGAAAGAGGGCAAGGATTTGACCATCATTTCGTACGGCCAGCCGCTGTATATCTGTCAGAATGCTACCAGACAGGCCGAACAGGATCTGGGCATCAGCATCGAGTTAGTCGATCTTCGGACTGTGTACCCCTGGGACAAGGAGACCGTCTTCAAGAGCGTCCAGAAGACTGGGCGGTGCGTGGTCGTACACGAGGCCATGGTCAATGCTGGAGTTGGCGCCGAGGTGGCAGCAGCCATCCAGGAGGACCCGAACACATTCATCCGGCTGGAGGCGCCTGTCGCACGTGTTGCTGGCTGGAGTACACCCACCCCTTTGGTCTTTGAGAGGTTCAACCTCCCAGATGTCGCGAGTAAGTGGTCCTCCCAAGCAGACCAAGCCAATAATTCGGCCTGGGAAAATAGCTAACGACCGTGCCAGGGGTGTACGACAACATTAAAAAGGTCTTGGAATATTAGCATCTCCAAAGCATCAGGCTCGGCGTTGGTGGTTACTATGGCAGCCGGGTCCTGTGCTCCTTGGCCAGGAGGGTGGCGTTGCTGGGCAAGAGCGTATCGAGAGGCCGGGGTACCGGCTGCATCTTGGGATGACGTAGAAAACAATAAAAAAATGAGATACTTCGAAGTCCAAGCAGACATGTAATTCTCAATTGAAGCTTGGAGATGGCTGGGGACAGTGCCGTTCAACACAGCACATCAATTTCTCGCGTATGCTATGCTTTTCGCTGAAGAAGTCGAGAGGCTCTTATTGTGAGTGCGTTATAAGCTACCCCACCACTCGCGACCCCCACTTCTCTAGGGGCCAAGCGCGGTCTGGGTGTCGTCAAGACGCAACAACACCCTTGCCCCTGACACCTAACATTATCCAGCTCTTGTCCCCAGATACAAGCCCCCCAACCTCCGGTGTAGCTGAGAAACCCAATACGAGTACCTCGTACCCTACCGACTCGCCTTCCATTTCCCCAGCGCCCAATGTCTGAGAGTCTAGAGTGGGTGTCCTCCTTCGTCGGAGACGCTCCTCCAGGAGAGGTATGCCCCTGTATGCCCAGACGACATTGATATTCTGCTGACCTCCTGAAGCTTTCAGATGTCATCGCCGGCAAGTTGAACACTCCAAGTGCGCACCACGAGCCGCGACACTAATATCCCAATGTAGACATCAAGGCGCTCACCGTCTCCGATCCCAGCCTCGTGAAGGACCTCGGCCCGGCCTTCCAGAAGTACAACGAGGAGCAGTTCATCACAGCCAAGCTACCGGGGAGCAGCGAGCCGGTCCTCGTTAGCTCGCACAACTCGCTGGGGGAGGGCCGGTACTACGACGTCGAGAGCTCCACCAGCTTCGAATTCGACCATGCCACGCAGAAAGCCAGCAATGCCCAGAGTCATTCCCTCGAGAGCGCGCACTCTGACCTTGTGTACGCACTCGCTGCCCTCTCAGTCGGAAACCCATATGCTGATGTGTCATGGCCTATAGCAAGTCGACCTTGAAGAGCCTGGGAACATACGTCAAGGAGCACTTCCCCAACGCATCTTACGGAGTGTACCCTATCGAGAACGATTCGAAGCTGGCCATCATCACGGTAGCCAGCAAATACAGCCCCAACAACTTCTGGTGAGGATTGTCACTACAAATATGAATGCTAAGAAAGGACGATGGCTAACGGCGGACAGGAACGGCCGGTGGCGATCCCTCTACCTCTTCGATCCGTCCGAGAACTCCCTGGAGGGTTCGATCAAGGTGGACGTCCACTACTACGAGGACGGAAACGTGCGCCTCCTGACTAACAAGGCGGTCACGGCCTCTGTCCTGTCGGGGACCGGCAGCGCCATCGCCAAGGATATCTCCACGGCGGAGAAGAAGTACCAGGAGGAGCTGAACAAGGGCTTCACCAGCCTGAGCGAGGGCGCGTTCAAGAGTCTCAGGAGGCAGCTGCCGGTGACGAGACAGAAGATCGAGTGGGACAAGGTCGCCAGCTACCGGTTAGGACAGGACATTGGCGGCGGCAGCTCCAGGCGGTGAGCGTGAAGCCATTGGGCTCTGTATTGGCATTCTTCGGTGCGGAGGTCCAGCAGTAGATTTCGGAAATCAGCACTCTTGATATTCAAGATTGGATCAGTTTGGCGGTTCCTGTTATGCGAAGTACGGGTGACATTGTCACCGACAACGTGTTGGAATCAAGAACCACTGTATGAGAGCCAAAGCACTCTCGGAGGTATGGGTACATCCATTTCCCTCTGTCGTGCAACACGAGGCCAGCACCCAGTCAGGCTATCATTGAGTCCGTGAGACCAGAAACGATATATTTTCACACGGGCAGACAACTCAACCTTTGCCCGTCAGAAGCTCTGGCGCCGTCAGCATGCGATGTTACTCTGTGCGCACAGGTAAGCTATAGATGGCATCAAAGTTGTTGTCCTGCCATAAGCACGATCACCAGTACCACTGCCGAGCTGGGTGAGTAGGAAAAGCATCCCGCACGGGTTCTGGGTCCGTTAAATGATGATACGAATACGATTCCGAATTCGATTCTGTTTCAGAGACCCGTAATTACATACGTTCTGAAGGTGGAAAGAGGTCATCTGAGACTGTACTGTAAGGACTTTGGAAGACGGAATATGTACTTGTTGGCAGATTATAGCATGTCAGCCGTGGGTGGGACCAGGTTCTTGGGAGCGGCGACTGTCATCGGCCCCGTCAGCCTCGGGGTCTCGAGGTGGTGCCGTGGCCGCGATACGGAGGAGCTCGTGTGGGGATCTTTTGTGCGAAAACGGAGAATGCTCGGCAGGTGGCAGTCTGACAGTCCTGGCGGGAGGTGCCAAACGGCGGCCCAGGACGTTCTGGATAAGGCAGGGTGATGAATCGCCTGCTCTGGCCAACCAGCGTCGCTTGATTTGATCTCCGGGGCCTTCGTGCAGCGGCGGTGGGGCCCAAGGGTCCCCGGCATGTGGACAGCTCACAGTTCCCATTTGTTAAGCTCGGGGTCCAGGGTTGGGCGGGCAGTCCCCGTTCCCACTGGCCTGGCTGGCTGGCTGGCTGGCGGATTGCGAACTGCCCCCTTCTTTTCGCTGCTCGAGCAGTTGAGGTCGTCAAAAACGGTGATATTCTCCGTTCCGTCCCCGCCGGGAGACAGATTGAGTACTCCGGGAAGAAGCCTACATTTATCTTTCGATTCCCCAATCTTGCCCGTCTAGTCGGCCTAATTCACCTCACCGTCCTCGAGAGTTTTCCATCTGCAGTCCGTTGCCGAACGCTTCTCCTCCAGGCCTTCCCATTGGCGTCCTCTTCAATCCCCTTTTGCTGCCCGCCTGCCTGTCCATCAACTGGTCTTTTCCCGACCTTGACGACACTGCCCGAACTTTCTCCCCAACAGACCAGCATCGCACATAACTAGCCAAAATGTCGGACAAGGAGTTCACCTACCAGGATGTTGCCGAGCACAACACCAAGAAGGACTTGTTCGTGGTCATCCACGACAAGGTCTACGACTGCGCAAAGTTCATAGATGAGCACCCGTGAGTTCTGCCGTCCCAATGTCGCCCAGGCAGCCCCAACGAACGCCGGGTCTTCCCTGACCACCATGCCTCGGCTCTACCGGCAACCTGACGCTAACATATGCTCGCGCGCGACACAGCGGTGGTGAGGAGGTCATGCTGGATGTTGCCGGCCAGGATGCAACCGAGGCTTTCGAGGACGTCGGCCACAGCGACGAGGCGCGCGAGACACTGGACCAGCTCTACGCCGGCACACTGAAGAGACAGGTACGTTCCGGCCAATGACAGACACCCGCCCTCCCTCGGGCGCCCAGTTTTGGGCCACCTTCCTCAATCACTCAACTCGGGGCCGGACATGGCGTGCAGTCCCCCCCCCCCCGAGTCAAGTCCGATCACCTGCTGACGATCAATTCCTTCCTGCAGCCCGGAGACCCTACCCCCAAGGCCCCCAAGCCCGGTGCGGTCCAGCCCGCGACGACAGGCGATGCCACCGGCCTCGGCATCGGCGTCTACGCCATCGTGCTCATCGGTGGCGCCGCTGCCTACTTCGCCTACCAATACCTCCAGGCCCAGCAGCAGCAGCAGCAGGCAGGCCAGGCCTAGAAGGAGCGCGAGCTTGGAGCGGGCACTCGCGGCGAAGGCGGCTCTTGGCCACGAGGAGTTGTTGGTTTCGTGCCGATAAATACTTTGGGACATGCTTCAAATGGTGGTGTTTGCCTTACATATCCTCCCGTTGTTTCGATTTGCCCCTACATGTAGACAGAATCCAGCCTCAACCTTCTTGACATTCCAATCCTCTGCTGAGGGCTTTTCTTGAGACTTGAGTTTATCTGGTGTACAATGGCACCGGCTATCCAACTTGCACCGGAGAGCGGTCTGCCATATCTGCGCTATACATTTCCCTCGGCGATGATAGTTCGTCAACAAGCTAGAAATTCCTTCCACTTAAATGTTGTTGCTCTAATGCGTCAGCTGGGAAGACAATCTGAAGAATTGGGCACAATGTCTCGCGTGCCACAAACAGCGGTGATGTGAATAAGGCTTGTTGGTGAACACAATGGCTAGTCATGCCATTGTACTGCTATTCAGTACGTACGCGATGCCTGGCATTGGGCCAGGTTTAGTACCACATCACGTACTAATCTGAATGGAACCCAAGGGACCAGCTAATTGAAAACTTGCAGAAAACATTCATTACTGTCTTCACTCTTTCGAAAACTATCGGTAGACCGTCAAGTTGCCCATCGCCAATCTTTTTGTCGATCTCTCATCTGCTGACACTGACAACCCACAACCCACCAATGGCGCTAGGACAACCCACTTCCTTATCAATTTCCACGGCGTAATCAACCACTTTGGGAGCCTGCAACGCTTTGTCTCAGCCTTACGACTTCGCACCCCTTCTTCTCCTTCTTCCTCCACATTGCGACGTTGACTTTTGTCAGCGCGCCGACTCAACCACATCCTCTTGACAGTGACCCACCTCTTCTGTCATTTCGTCACCATGTCCTTCCTCGAGCGCCAGCGAGCTGCGTCGGCAGCGGCGAAGAGCGGCCCTGCCGTCGTCGACCTCACGGGCCCGTCCAAGAAGGCCGCCCTCGCGCCACCCTCTCCCTCCCCATCGGTCGCATCTACGAGCAGCGCGCTCGCCGGCAGCACTCCAACCAAGAAGAACAAGTCGCGGCCCGCCGATGGCGTCGAGATCTTCTCGCAGCCCACCCTGACGGGCACGGGCATGGAGCTGGGCACGCAGATGGTCTACGCCGTGCACCACCTCAAGGAGAAGGACAAGGAGCTGAGCATCTACGAGATCATGGACCACATGTCGCGCCGTCCGGTAACCGACAAGGAACAGAACGAGCTGGCCGAGATCCTGCGCCGCAACCCGCGCGTGCGCTGGATCCCCGACCCGAACCTCACCGAGCAGCGCTGGGATAGCGGCACCTACGTGCACAACCCGCTGATACCCGGCGTGCGCAGCAAGGAGAGCCTGCTGGCATACCTGCAGAAGAAGAAGGACGCCATGTACGTGCAGGTCAAGGACCTCGAGGACGGCTGGCCCAAGGAGAAGCTGTACCCGGCGCTCACGGAGCTCGAGCGAGAGCACAAGGTGCTGGTCGTCCGCACCAAGAAGGACAACCACCCGCGCTACGTCTGGAGCGACGACCAGAGCCTCTGGAACGAGGTCGACCCTGCCTTCCAGCAGATGTGGCACAAGGTCCCCGTGCCTGCCGTCGACGACATCAATCGCCTGCTCACCCAGGTCGGTCAGAAGCCCACGAGCGAGGACCCGCGCCTCAAGGTGGTGGCCACCAAGGTGGAGAAAAAGAAGAAGAGGACGTCCACGCGGCCCAAGAACCTGACCAACACGCACCTCATGGATCTCTTCCTCGACGAGAACCCAAAGAAGAAATAGGATTCTTCTGTGCCCAAACCAAGGAAGAGAGCAGGAGGTCGTAGTCATTTGCTTGGTATTTTCTGAATTGCATCATCGAAAGGCGTACCGGAGTGGATTTGAGACGAAAAAGACCACAAAAAAAGTGGGGGGGGGGGCAACAGGCATACGGTAGATCTGAAGGGGGGCCCTCGACAGATTGATTCGACTTTGGCCTCTCATTGGCGGCGTATGGACACACAGCATTGGTGGAACGGGGATCACAAGTTCCAGGGAGTTTTTGACGCACGTCTTTTTTACGGAAAGGGAAAGGGGAATTTCCGCGGATACAGAGGCTCTCATTCTCGAGCATACTCATACTAATCATGAATACAAAAAAAACTTGAAGCAATCTCGATGGCCGAGTGACATCGTGACCTGATCACAAATCAGGACTGCTCATTCTTTGCAACAAGGTTGGCGTTTCCACCTTGACATGTACTATACTCATAACGCCAACTGCGTTCGAAATAGTGGTACGCGACCCTTCCAATGTACCAACTCTGGTTCTGACCAAGAAAAGCCAACCCAGTGCAGATACCATCTCGGCCAGATATCCCCCACAAGCAGTGCCATCATCCCGAGCACAAAAGCGCCATCATTCCAGCTATTCCCACCACTGACAAATAGCCCAGAACAAAAAGACATGCCCTAGTCACCGCTCCACCTCCGCCCTCCCCAACCCCTCCAGCCTGATCCTATCAAACAGCCGCAGGAAGACTTCCGCCCGCTGCTGCCCGCCGACCCTGTACCGCCCCTGGACGAGGTAGCTCGGCGCCGCCGTGATGCCGACGAGCTCCTTGGCCCGCCTGTCCAGGGTGTCCGCCCTCGCGCGCAGTGCCGCGTCGTCCAGGCGCGCGGCCACCTCGTCCTCGCCGCCCGAGCACAGGCCGACCCCCAGCGCCACCTCGGCCAGGAAGCCCCGGTCGCTGACGTCGCGGCCGTGCTCGAAGACGCCCTGGAAGAGGACGTCCTGGGTTGCCTGTAGGAGGTTATTGCCGTTGCTGTCGTTGTCGTCGTTGTCGTCTTGTGAGTTTTCCTGCTCCTGCCGCTGCTGGGCGAGGAGGAGCAGGACGTGGGAGTCGCGCGTGTTGCCGCAAGGCCCGTCCCAGTTGATGGACAGGCCCAGCTCCGCCGCGCCCTTGTCGACCCGGTCGCAGAACACCACAGCCCCCGTGGGTCCGAACCTGGCGCCGTAGTAGTCCCTCTTCGTGTAGGCTGGTCACTTGGTGTCAGCCCTCGTGTGCCCAATCATGTTATGCAGAAGTGGAGGGTTGAGCGGCATCTATTAAGAATGTGTTTCTCCCGTAGGCCCGGATTGATGGTGATGGGTTGCTAGGATATTTTGGCTTGGGGGGGGGGGGGGTAAGGGTGGGCTCTCACCGGAGATCTTGGCCGTTGGGAACAGGTAGAAGGGGTTCCAGGTCACTTCGAAGTTGACATCTGGGTGTTGTTCCTTGTATGCCTCTATCGCTTTGTCTAGGTTTTTCTTCCCGATATAGCTCCAAGGGCAGATGGTGTCGGAGAAGGTCTCGATCGTGATGGTGAGAGCCGGAGCCATGGTCGTAGGTTTTGAAACAGTCACATCAGCAACTGTGGTTAGTTAGCCCTCTCTCTGACAAGATCCGTCCCGAGATCGCTCGTTTTCCAGAACGGAAACGTGATGGATTTGCTATTTCTGTTTTCGAGGTACAGACGGCCATACAAAGCCCAGCAGTAAACTTGTGTGAGAGGACTTGGGTGCCTGGTCTTATAAATTGAACCGCAGCCTCGCAGTCCCCGTCATGGGGAGGACTCGTGCCGAAGTGACACAAATAATATATGTAGAGACACAGAAACAGCAAGAAACCTGGCAATCCTGCGCGGTCCACAATCACCCAGCAAATAGAAGTGCCGCGGCGCGGCCCCTAAGGTCCAACGCAGAGTGACAAACAAGTAATCTCACGGCCGAAGATTAGTAAACAGAAATACCGAGCCAATGCGGCTCCCCAGAGGGAAAGGCTCGACAAATTAGTCTGGCCTCGGATCCCTAGCCCAGCGTCCCGTCCCGGTGTCTTCCTTGCGTAGTGAACCAAGGCTGGCCATCTCGTTTTCGTGTCAGAAACTCTGAATTCACACTGGAGTCCTGATCCAACGCGACTTTGTGTGATACAACAAGCAAGAGAGACGAGATGTTCCCCAGCCTCTTTTCACTGGCACTCGATACCTCAATGTCACACCAAGTAAGCAATGTTAAGTACACAATTGTCCTATTTTTTCTCTCTTTTCCTTGATCATCGGCGCTATCGGACGTCTAATTGTTTTACACGCAACAAAATAGTAAAGAGGTAGTCACTTTTGTGTCTGCTGATCTGGAAAGCAATCGACCATGAGCCCCGGAACACCGTCTCCGACCGTTCGACCCGCTGCGTTGCCACGCCTGTCCTCCCTTTTCCATGCCCGATTGCCAGTCTAAAGGAGTGAAGGAAACAAGTTCTCCCAGCCGAAAAGTCCCGTATTACCACCCTCCGCAGTCGGTTCGAGTTTGCGCCCTAACTTCCGTATTATAAAGAATGGATGCAGACATCCACACCAATCCAGTAATCATGTTACCGCCGAAATCCCTTTGGAAACGTCGCTGTTTGACGGCCGACCGCGTTTCAGAAACACCGAGCCGGTTTATTTTTGCTGTCGTGATCTGTCTTGCAGTACTTGCAAATAAAACTAGCAATGAGGAGGTCCTTGTGCCTCCCTGCCCGTGCAGGCCACCAACGCTGAGGGTAGTCCTCTTCATCTCCGGCTCTCCTAAGCTGCCCAGAGCTCACCCTGGCGTGGCTTGTTATAGTTTGCCGCACCAGGCTCAGCGCTTCCGGGCCTCTGCAAGCCCATGGCAGCGCTGTAGAACAGCTGCCCCTGTGCTGCTGCGTTGTTGGGGTATCCTTGGTCAGGGTCCGGGTAGACGTAGCTGCCGTTGCCGTTGTTACTATGAACAGGCGACGCCACTCCATGAGAAGGAGAAGCCCATCCGACGCTGCTCATGTGGGGGCTTCCAGCGGCGCTGCCTGGCCCTTGGCCGTTCTCGATGCTCGGCTCCAGTGTAGTTGGAGGTGCAGCTCCGTAGGCGTTGGGGTGAGATGTCGGTCGGACGTTGCTGGCGAAGCCTGCCGACGTCGTGGAGGTTGGGCTACCAGTGTGGAGGTCGTTGCGCAGGTGGGCAGGCAAAGAGGTGTTTCCTACGTATCCGTGTTGCATTCCGTTGGCACCGACCATTTCAGAATTCGGTGACATCGACATGGTCCTCTGTGCAGGAGATGGCGTAGAGATTGGTGACCCGTGATTGCTAATTTGATCGCCGTCGGACCGCGCAGGACGGGCGGAGCCTGAGCGAGCAACGCTGTTCCTGGCCAGAGCCTCCGCAGTGGCGCGAGCAGCGTCCTCGACCGTGCCGGTGTGGTGGTTTTGGTGGCGAGTGAGTGTTGTGCGTCTCGTGAATGTCTTCTGACAATCAGCATAAGGACACTTGTACGGCCTCTTACCCGAATGAATCCGACGATGCCGAGCCAGAGAGCTTGAGTCGCTGAAGGGCTATTTTGTCTCTTGGTCAGTCATGGTTGCTCGTTTATGGGACTGTGAGATCTCTTACCTTTCCACAACGCTCACACATGTGTGGCTTCTCTCCAGTGTGTACTCGCTGGTGAACAGTAAGAGCCGAACGTTGGATAAACTGCTTGCCACAGTTTGGGTAGTCGCAGACGTGTGGTCGTACACCTGTGTGGATGCGCTCTGGAAGCAGGTCAGCAGGAGCTCTATATTTTTTCTTCTAGTTAGTAGCAAACCACATACCGTGACGGGCAAGATCACTGCGTCTTGCGAATCCCTTCCCACATGTGCTGCATGGGTACGCCTTGGGTGGTGGCTGCGCGGCTACCGCCTCCGGAGGCTTCCCATATTGAGGCATTGCGTGGGCAATTTCGGGGGCCATGCCAGGGAATCCAATGGGGCCCATGTTGGGCTCGGGCATGTGGAGAGGAGCGTGCATTGCACTGGGGGAGCCATAAGGCCGACCATTTTGCATGCTGCCGTTCATGGTGGGCTGGGAGTATCTCGAATGTTCGGAGCCGTGAGGCGAGTCGGCGCGATCCATCGGAATCTGGGGAAGTTGCTGGTGAGCAGGTTGTTCTGGAGTGGATCCCTGAACACCTGGAATTGAATGTGTTGCCGCTTGCATGCCGCCCTTTTGATTCAGCATATTGGTAATGCCCATAACCTCACCGGGAGCTGGAGACGACATGATTAAGCAGGAGCCAGACAAAGGAGGCGAGTTGGACAGACGTGACGCACGGTGCACGGTCCACGGGTTCGTCCGCAAGGAAATTGCACTCCCGCAGCAAGGAAATAAGATGTGTCTTACAACACCAGAATGTTTCGGAACCCGGTGGCTGTTGGTTGCAAATGCGCTGGGTGCAAGTCGCGAATCAACTGAAGCTGGTGTCAGTATAGTCCGAGGCTGGGAGTAGAGGCGGTGAGACTGATGGACCATGAGAGGCGAACAGCATCCCATCACCAAAGTGATAGGTCGAACGACAGCAGGAATGTGAATGTTTTGGAAGCCGTGACTGTTTGGGGTATATTGGTGAATGCCTCCAATCAGTGACAGCGAGCGTGCACAAAGGTCCACTCCGCTGCTCTGCCTAGCACAAGGTGGGGGTGGTGCTGCAACCCGTGAATGTGAGTTGGACGGATTAATGATGACTTACTCAAGGTGTATACAACAGTCCACAGCGGTATCAGCTCGGCACGGAAGATGTAAAAGAGGCGCGTGTCGTTGGCGGCTGCTGGCTGCTACACGAGGCTGAGACGGCCCTGGCTGGAGGCTGGTAGGGGTCGTCGTGGTGAATTGCTGGGGGGTGGATACCGAAGTGTCGCGCACGGATCAAGGTGCAGGAAGAGGCGCGTGGTGGACTAGTAGAGACGCGCTCTGTCCAATTTCAGCCTGGTTTCATCAATTGCCATGTCAGTTCAATGTTCTCGAAAACTGGCTGGCCTTCCAGCCCACAGATTCACTGGTGTTGGTGAGACTGATGACGTGGCAAAGTGCAGAGGAGATGGCTCTGCGCAACAAGCCAAAAATCAAATTCTGCCCGCCGCAGACCGACAACCTTCAACAGAGGGGGGGGGGGGGGAGATAGCCCGCTTGCCCGCGCTGGGGAATGTTTGACGCACCTAGTGTCTACTTTCACCAGTGGCGGAGGCCTGTCTGTATTCTGGCTATGACACTGCACAGCGCAGAGAGACCCAGTTCAAGTCGAAGGAATCCGTTGCACCAGAACTTGAGGCGCAAGGTGCCAGCTGCCCTTCGTTATTCGGCCCAGTTCACGTTGAACAAAGAAGAGCGTTGTCTTGGAGACAGTCTGGTCGATAATGGCAAGGCCTCAATTGTAGGACGGCGCCTGGGTAGAGTATATTCCGAATGCTGGCGACTGGATCTGCACAGGCTGATCGGAATGCTCGACGACTACTCGGACGCGACTGGGTAGTTTGTGCCCTCGGGAACTGGTGGCCAAAGGCTGACGCCGGGGTTGGCAGGAGTTGTCGACACTTAGGGAGCTCGAGACTCAGGTGGTCGCTGACTGTCAAATTCTGCTTAAGCCGGTCAGCTACACTGGACCGAAGGGCTCGACACGTCTTCTGCCTCGTGTGCACAATTGCACCAGGCCGAGTATGATGGATGCAAGCACAGAGACTGCTATGTGAGGTGGGGCTCGCCGATTCACTTTGACAGTGAATTGCCAAGTTGACATGCCTGGGGACGAAAGCAGGGCAGCGCAGCACTTCAAGTGTTGGGAAAGGTAACGATTAAGCGTGTTCGGGGCCTAGTAGGTCTGATGGGACGCCAGGCAAACTCAAATGGGGAGAGGCCGGGTCGAGACAGATTGTATGACACTGGTCCAGAGCCCGTGCTGTAGATTGCAGATGCAGCGATTATTTGAGGGAGAGAAGAGGCGATTTCTGGTGCTGGTTGCTGCTGCTGCTTTCCGTGTCCCACGCGTCGAATCCAAAACAATACGATAGTTGGGTGCACTGCTTCCAGTCCGAGTCCCAGCCACGGCCGCCTTAACCATCACAGTCTCGAGCCCTCCCACATGGATAACAACAAGGGGCAAGTCGAGGCAGGGCAAGGTAGGGCAAGGGGTTTGCTTTTGGTGCAGGACTTACGAATGGGGTGGTTGTGGTGATGGTGGTTGTCAGGATGTTGAGCCCTCTGTGTGGGTAGAGAGTGTGAAGTGCAGGTTGTCTGGATGCTATGAGGCACAGACAAACACAGACGCAGACACAGACGCAGACACAGACGAGAGTCGGGGTCGGAGGGAGGAAGGGGCGGCGGCGGAGGTGAAGACTGATGAGGGCGGTGATAGAAAGCTGATATGACGCTCTGACAGGAAGAAGGAAGTTTTGGGTCGAGGACAAGGGGTCTTCTTAAAAATAAAATCGTAGACTAAACCTCCCTCCTGTGCCTCATCCTAGTGCATTTCATTCCCCAGGGCGGACAGGCTTGGACAGTCGTGGACTGGCTTGGGCTGGCGTGTGCATGAGGTACGTACCCGGGTGCTGTGGTACCAAGGTACTACGGTACTTTGTGGTATCTAGCTCTTGCATGCTTCTGCCCACTCGCTCACTCACTTTCACCCCCCGGTTTCCACGGTCTGGTACAGTATCTGCACCTTGCCCTGGCTGCCAGACCGACAGGTCCGTTGGAACATCCCAACCTTGAGCGTACTGCCCAGGTGTGTGTGCGTATGTGTGTGTGTGCGTGCCCAGCATGGAGCTGTGCAGGGGGCACCATCTGTACTCAGCCGGTACTTCCACGACCAGGGCTCCAGGGGGGTGGACAGCAAGGCAGAGCCCACCGAGGCCCACATAGGTAGTCCACCAGCATCGAACCCATCCGCCCAAGCATCCACCATGTGCCAGCCCAGCCCAGCCCACCCACTCTCCACTCCACCCCTCGGTGCACAGGGCGCTGGGGAGCGCATTCCCTCTTCCGCCTGCCAGGTCCGCCTGCAGCAACACCAGAACCAAGCCGAACCCTTTTCCCCCCTCCCACTGCTTGCTGCCCAGAGGGCCACCATCACCAAGCAGAATCGAGCGGACTGCCGGGGTTTCAAGTCCCGTCCGCACCTATCTGTTGTTGTGCTGTCGTTGATTGCTGCAGACCTCCCTCCCTAGTTGCCTCCCCATTTTTACTTTTCCTGCCAGCCTTCCTACCTGTTCCGTGACGTGCCTGTCGAGAGTCCCAGAGTGCCTCCCTACCCCTCGACATCCAACGACGCATGCATAGATCTACCAACACCGAGGCCTCATTGTTTGTTTGTCCGCCTGTTTGCCTGCCTGTTTCTGGCTCGTCCTGCATATGCGTTGGCAGATCCTCCCAACTCTCCCAACTCAAATGAATCGTCAAGATTTGCAAGATTCGGTGTCCTGAGACGTCCCCCAAAGGCTAGGGGCACCGGAAGCCAGAGCCTGCAGACCTCGATGAGACCCCCTTCCTCTTCCAGCTTAACCTTGGAACATTCTTGCCAGCCAAAACCTTGCCTTCGGACGACGGCGGACGGACGGCCTGCGCCTGCGCCAAGCCTCAAAACCTCAAAGGCCTGCCATTTGGTCCCTGTGTCATGGCAGCAAACTCAATCTGCCAGCCTCCGGGATGGGCCAAGCAAGCCACGCTGTTCCAACAAATGAAGATTTGCCGCCGTGCTCAGATGAGCCACTTCGGATGGCCGCTTGGGTGCCGGCCTCCAACACCAGACAGCTTGGTGCTCATGCCCGGTAGGCGCCGGGGCTGGCGGGTCAGGGCGGGTGCGAGGTCGAGGTCGAGGTCGAGTGCAAAGTCTTTCCCAGCAGACCCGGAGGGCAGGTGTTTAGCCAAAGTGTCTGCACCTTGCTACGAATGCAGCCTCCAGACAGGCACGGCACAGGATACCTATAGGTAGTCTTTCACATTGCGTTTGAAATCAGCGCTCAAATCACCGCCAGGCTGCGAACCCAGCTGGAGAGCTCAGACTCCCGTCCGATCTGCCGCAGGCCAGCAGCAGTGTGTGATGTGACCAATCTCTCGCATCGCCTGTCTGTCCAGCACCGATTCACCCGGTCGGTATTTCTCCTACAACAAACAGCCTGATGTCGATGCCGCTGCCTGAGTAACTCTACGATGCCTCACTCCAGCCAGCGCAAAGCTGAGCGGACTCTCTTTCGTGCACTGTGCTTTTCGGCCAACGCCTACTGTCACGATGACAATCCCCACCTCGTACGGAGCCGGCGGCCCTGCCACGGTAGCTCCGTAAGTACTCACCCAGTACTCTGGCGCTGCTAATAGGAGCCCGGTCGGTTTCGATCCTCGAGTCCCATCAGGCCGTACACCGTAATTTTGCCAGGGCGGGCGTGGCGAGACACGAACAAGGCTCTAGTTACCTTTTGACGATTCAGATATGCCGTTCGCCTTTCCAACATGGGAGGCTGGATGTGTTCCGCTATCAGTTGTGGCGGGCCATCACTCATGGAGCACGCGGGAACATGCAGACTGGTAGACTACTCCATACGTCGATTTAAAAGCAGGCCCGCGCTTCCACTCACAGGAGGCGCTCGGACGGCCAGCAACTCGATTTGGCCTCGGAAACGAGAATGGATATGTGAAGTGAGGGGGAGCTGACGAACGGAGACAGCAACGTGACAGCGCTCGTCCCTGTTGTCCAGCCCTACCTCAAGTCTCACATACATTAAGCTGACCTGTCGCCCGCTCGCCACCACGGCGCTACCCAGCAGCGTAGTGTTGAAAGGGTCCTTTGGGGTTTCTCACGCGACATGATGCGGAGGCTCGCGTGCTGTCCGTCGCAGCGCTCAACCTTCGCCCTCGCCTTACCGCTATTTCAGCCATCCTGACAAGCAGTGGACACGACGCAAAGGGGCAACCCATCGAGAACCCGGCGGAGGAGATGAACTATCATCATCACCATTCAGGAGGGGCCCCCCGGTGCAGGGTCACATTGTCAAGGAGGGCTGTGGGGAGACTGCGCTGGCTTGCTGGCCAACGCTCGGGGCAGCGACTGGGGCCCGAAATTGGCTTTTCCAGAAGCGGCAAGATTCTGGAACCTTTCTAGAAGATATGGATCCTTCTAAAGACGGGGAGTGGAGCCGGGGCTCTGATCATCCCTGTTTCGCTAGTCCAATGTGCAATGCGAGGCAAAACTGCGGTGGGAGCAAGGGCCACACAAGCATATCATATGCTCGTTGTCGCTGCCGCTTGCGCTGGTCTTGCATCTCACGAAGCGGTCAGGGAACTGACAGCGTCACTCAGAGGTCGGAAGCTCCCAGCACCCAGCAGCCCAGCAGCAGAGGACCGACTGGTTCCTGCCTTCGAGGCTTGGGGGGGGGGGGGCCAGACAACAGGAGGCCTGGTCGGAGATGAGATAAAACGGCCATGATGAAATTGCTGCGCGGAAGCCTGTCTGCGCAATTCAATTGGCCCGCGACACCCTTCTGTCGGCAAGAGGCACACCACATGAACCTGCTGGTTGTCTCGTCCACCGAGTCTCCCCTGCAAGCCCGATTTCAACGTCGTTCCATTTCAGCCTCCCTGCCCAAATGCACACTCTACAGCCCTGCCTACCTAACAACCTCCTCGGATATTGACCCAGGCCGAAACCAAGGGCATGGGCGACGTCCAGCTCTCATTGTTGCAAATTAATCTACCTAGGCTCGATCGAGGTTGCACTTGGAAAATTGAACCCACCTATTCTTTTCCTCGTGCCTGTCGTTTCCGTTCGGGAACGAGGCTAGCCCCTGGCTCAGCTCATTTGAAGGCCGGCTTTCCCGAATCACTGGCTCTATCCCAACGGCCATATGAAGATCTCCGGCTAACGGACTGGACTACCCGGCAGTGCATGATACACATCCCAGGTACTAGGGTCTGCATTATTTTCTTCGAAATTCGGCTGAAACGGCAGTACGGTTGCGACCTGTTTGCCGTCGGCTGTGGCCTCCATTTGTGCGTATAGCATCTGCTACGTCATGAGAGGCACTGCACGCCCTAAATCCTCCACTGTCCTGATTCTTTCTGTTCATTAGGGACGTTTGTGCCTCACCTAAGTCAGGCCAAGGAGACATGGGGAGCTGCTGTTAGGCCCGGTCGGGCAGCGCAGTTCACCCGAACCAGTCAACATTGCCAACCCAATTTGTTTTCTTGACCATCAAATTTGAGGAGGCGCAGTTTCTAATCTTGTCCTCGCACGAAATGTTGTTGGCCAACTGACTGCAACTACAGCAAGCTTTGTTGCGTATCTGCCGTGCACCAGTCCGGCCAATAGGCTCACAACTCGTGCCACGGCGGCTCATCATCAAACCATCTTCTTTTTCGTCGCTTGCTCCCCTATACCGGATCTAGTAAGTCTCGACAACAATTTCCTCCATTAGTCAAGGCCGATCCTTCACTTGTTGTGGTTTTGAAGCATCCACCAAAGAGGAGGCTCTTCTCATTCGAGCCCAGGGTTCAGTCTGGAGAATGGGCCACGGACGGAGCTTGGCGTTGTAGCCGCAGCGATCACAAGTTGGCTCTTCTGGTCCGTGTACGGGGGCCCTCACCAGGATCCATTATTTCTGTCGTGGAACGGACCGAAGGATCACACAGCAGCCGTTCCTAACTGACCGACCGACCGACCTGGTCGTTGGGGATCGATGTGGCAGACCACCAGCTGCCCATTGTTCTCGGGCGAGTCGGCCCTCTCCTGCTCGCTCCGGTCCTCAGCCCTGCGAACAGACATCAAAGCGCCATCTCAGCCCACAGACGTCGAGGATATCCTGTCCATTATACCTCAGCTTCAGCACTGGCTGACCGTGTTTCAAAGGGCGGCGCTTAGTCTGAACATTGCAGCAGATCTCGAAACATAGATCTCGAGAGCTCTGACTTTCAACAAAACCATCCATTGACTCGTCTCATCTGGCTCACCCCGTTGAGGCCCAGCTTTCAACTAAACCATTTCTGGTGCCAATGAGTATTGCACAACATATTGGTTTCGACGATGCTCCATTGTTTTTGAGTAAGAAATGGAGCGCAGCTGGATATGTGCTCTACACACCTGTTAGTCCTGTGACTGCACGCCGGACAGCAAATTCAGCCCTGGTTTTTGAGAAGCTTTCCGGGTCGTGATTAGTGGCATTACGACCCTCCTGCAACACATTTCCCTCACGCGAAACATAACGGAAGCTTGAATACTAGGTTCAAGGCCACTGAGCCTACTCGTCACCCTTACAACGGGCGCAGAGCCAACGCCCTCTCATCAACGCCCGATGTTGTTGATGAGCCATCCTACCACAGGCTGGTAGTGTAATAAGCAGTTATTAACCTTGCAGTTCTGAAAGGTGAGATATACCCTGTCCGATTGGCTAGAATTTTACCAAAGCCAGGCCACCGAAAAATATCGCCCCGTATGTCGACGTCCAACCGATCACCATGTTGATGCTCGTCTTGGGACAAAAGGGGCGTTAAAGCTTCGTAGCCGGACCAAGCGGTGACCATACCCAAGCGCTGGTCGTAGAGCGAAGCCTTCATTTCAGGCCCGCGCGCATCGAAATTTCATTTGCTCCCAATCCGATACTGCAGACCGCAAAGCGTCAATGATTGTCAAGAGGCGTCAAATTGGGATTGAGGACCATACTGCGATAAGGCCGACGGTTGTTATTTCGAGCGAGCTTCGAATACGAGCACAGCCTAGGGCAGACTGTTCTCGTCTACTCCGACCAGCAAGCCACAACGTGGGCAACGTGTTGCGCGATTCAAGGTGAGACTTGGGTCATGCTCCACGAGCTGGGACTGCTCCTCGTTCCCGGCTTCGGGCCACGTTCCGCGAGTGGGGTCTTCTAGAAGCCGGGATCTTGGGTATGCGATGTCTCTATGCATCATAGTATACGTACCTGACATCAGGGGCGAGCGGGCAATCAGTTTAGGCTCCCCTGGAATTGTCGCCCTGCGCATACGCACACGCGCACACACCTGCACCCAACAACCGGGGACGCAGCACATCACAGACACGGGCACTCGTGCCTCCCCCACGTTGCTCCCAGGGCATAGTCTCCCTGGCTCTGCATGCCTACCCGCTGGGCCTCCGGGACGTTGGCTAGGATCCATATCTGATCAGAAATGAGAGATCGGCGGCTTGGGCCGGCCTGAGGACGCAGTGTCTACATGAGGGCCAGAGCTTCCTTCTGGAAGGAATCCTTCGCCACATTTGTGATGGATTTGCGCAGCACAGAACCACCTCCAGAGCTGGAGTGAGAGGCGAAGGCCGACAGCAAGCGGTTGTGTCAGCGAGTGCTAGTTGTGTTGTTCGTCGGGTCCGGGCACAAGACCCAGTGCTTGTCCATGTCACCGTCAAGTCATGGCTCTTCACAATTTCTGTCAAGACAGTGTCAGACTCGGTACCAGGGCAAGCAGTGCTGCTATACGCAGACCCCCTTTTCTTCTACAATGTCGTCCTCCGGGGAAGGAGAGCACGGGCGGGTGTACCAATGCATAGGCATCCGGCCCCACCCCCATGCCTCTTCCTCAGGTCGAGCCTGGACGAACCTACGGCACAAGACATATTATCGATGCAAAACCGGCCGGGGAATCAACGAGAGCCGAGGCTTGTATTCCGGTCCCGAATCACGAGTTGAGTGACGGCAGAGCTCGCAGCTTGAGGAGTGCGCGTCGGGGTTCTGGCGCTCCAGTTGCCGGTATGGCCGTTAGGCCCGGGCGGGCTGGTAATCATCGGAGGATTATGTGACTGTGGCAGACGTCAGATGGGAAATGCCTGCTTGTTTCGCTGAAGATTTACACCCTGGGATCGATGGGGGAACTGGGGAGGAAGAGGAAGCACAGACCGTTCCCTGTCGGTGTGTTCCAGCTTCTACGCAGAATTCCTCAACTTAGACGCTCGCGCCAACCCCCCCCCCCCAATCCGTGTACCCGGCACAGATTCCGTCATGGTGTTTTATCTCGACCTGGGGAGATGTGCACCACTTCGAACCTGGTCCCGCGGTCCACCGAGCTTTCCACGGCAGACGGCCCTCAGATGCCTCCCTGCCCACCCCCAGCGCGCAGGGTCATCCCGAGTATCACGCAGAAGCCGCTTGCGCAAGATCATGTCTCAACCGCGCCTCGCCGTTGACCGTTGACCGCTGGGCCCGGCCCCGCGCCACAGTTCATCTTCTTTCACGCTCCAATCGCGGTGTAGATCCTGAGTCGTACTCGATCAGGTCCAGATCTGAGGTTGCTTTAGGCGCCTGGAAGTCCCTTAACTTGCCCCTCACTCCCGCCCCTGGGCTACCATGTGGGAATTTCACCGCGACCGTTACATTACTTCCATTGAATGAAATACACGATGGCATATCGGACGAGTCGACCTCTGGTCAACGCTGACGGGCGAGGCCGAGACATCACGCCGAGGTTCTGTTTGCGGTCTCAGACGGGATGGTGAGTACTGTAGTATTATTAATAATAATAGGTGTATTATTAGACGTACCCAGCCATCGAAAAGCTGGGGGTCGTCGTGGTGGGGGCCTCAGTATGCTTCTGGATCCGCGTAACCTGCCTGCTATATGCCGGTCCGGAGTTACTCCCCACTGCGGCGCTCGAGCGGCCCTTTACTATCAGCCCGTCGGGATGGGGGCGTCGACTCGGCAAGAGTTGTCTGGCTGGCCAGATGTGTTCGCTCGCCAAGTGCCACGGGACCTCACTTGTAAAACTTATAGGGAGTTGACTCTGTAGCACGGCGATCTCATTTAGCCTCTTTGCCTTCTGCCTCGAAAACTCCCGATCACCGACGTCCTGCGCCTTGTTCGGCAGGATCGAGCAATGCACTCCAGGTGAAGCATGGCCAGCCTCGCAAGGCCACATCAGGCGAACAGGGACAACATATGCACCTGGCCACTGAGCCGTTAGCGATGCGAGTCGTATAGTCAGGGACAGCGACTGGCCAAGCCGTGAAGCAGTAGAAAGGATGACCCGCAAAATTGGCTGCCGATTCTCCGTCTCAGCCCTGGAGGGCAGATCGACCGTCAGATCTGGCCGAACTGTCTCAGTCGGCGATTGACGGTCTGGCCTACAGCAACTGCCCTGACCATTTGCCTGCCTAGCCATAAGAGTGATATGACAATGTCCTGGGTGTGGCCATGGCGCGGGTGGAGAACCACTGGCCGCTGGTTGAAACGGGTCAAAGAGTTGTCGATGATCATTCAGTGTTCAGGACTGGGTGTTCTATTGAAGGGTGGAGGAGGAGTGGGGAGCATTGCTATTCCTTGGGCAGCCCTGATCCTCGACCTGACTCCATAGTCCTCCTGTTAAACGAGTGTCCCCAAATATGGGCAGATCTCGCACAAGCAGCTGAGTATCAATACAGATGAACAAAGTACATATTTCCAGATGGCCAGTGAATGCCTCGCGGCAAAGATTCCGATTGTATCATTCCCAACGTTTTGCTCGGTTGCCACTTTAGAAACACCAAGTCCGGGCCCACCACGCGGCGACGGCGGCATGCCCGGATGTCGATAACACCCGCATATATCCCGACCGCACCCCGGACCGACTCCTCGCCCAAGCTCCTCACGCCGACCCGTTCAGATCCAGCTTCCCCTCCGTCTTCTCCACGTAGTTGACCAGGTCCTCGATGGTGCACACCTTTAGCCCCCACCTCCTGGCGAAGGCGATACACTTCTCGCCCCTCAGCATCCCTGGCTCCCGGAATATCGCCTGGCCCTCGACCTCCTCCCCGTCGTCGACCAGCTCGCAGATGACGCCCGCTGGCGCCTTGCCCGCCAGGCGGCAGAACTCGGTGGCCGCCTCGGTGTGGCCCCTCCGCTGCCTGACCCCGCCGGGGCGCGCGCGCAGCGGCAGGACGTGGCCGGGCCTGCGGAAGGACTGGGGCGTCGCGGCAGGGTCGGCCAGCGCGCGGCACGTGAGGGCGCGGTCGCGGGCGCTGATGCCCGTGGTGACGGACGGGTCGGCGGAGTCGACGGTCAGGGTGTAGGCGGTGGCGCGCGGGTCCTCGTTGTCGGAGACCATCTGGGGCAGGGCCAGCGAGGTGGTCAGCTCGGGCGAGAGCGGCGCGCACACGTAGCCCGAGCTGTGGCGCACCATGAAGGCCATCTGCTCCATGGTTATGTCCTCCGCGGCGATGATGAGGTCGGCCTCGTTCTCGCGGCCCGGGTCGTCAAGGACTACTATGAACTGGCCATCGCCTGCGGGCGGGGATGAAGAAGGGTCAGTACTGCTGTTGTATGTTTCGGTAGAGGGAGAGTGTGTCTCGTATGTTCTTGGGGGGAGACTTGTGTGTGTAGGCACGTGATTGTGTACGTACGGAAGGCCTTGATGGTGTCGGGTATCGAGTCGAACTCAGACCGGTCAAGGGTTGTGGACGGCATTATCGATCCCATGAGGAAGAGGAGATGGTGTCTCGGATGCGGGAGGGGCTCAATTGGAGTGGTGAGTGTCCTTGTTGTCGCTCAGGCAAAGCTGGGCGACCGGAACTATGTCGGCTTCCTCGGTCCAGTCGTGAGTCGAGTTCGGGGTGGCTGGAGGAGACTTTCGGTATGGCTGATTCTGGGTAGATGAGGTTCGAAGAGAAAAGGCTCGCGATGTAATTGCGCAATATTGTGTGAAGATGTGTATGTATGTGCACGAGTGGATGTGGTTGTCTAGTAGATAAAATGCTAAATACCAGGGAGAGTCATTGCCCATTGCAGTCAGTCAGTCAGTCAAGTCGATCAGTCATTCTGCCCCGCGAGCCCCGCGAGACCGGTCGGTCCCTGGCTCTGGCGGTTGGGTCCCTGGATTTTGAAATGACCGACTCGCCCGGACTCGGCTGAGTGAGCATATGGGAATGCTTAGGTCATCTCTCGTAGTTCGACAATGGGCCAAACCTCGTGGAGCACAGAGCCTCCGTGGACGCCTGTTCTCGCTTTGTCTGGATTCAGTCCGCCTAATTGCTGAGCTAGAAGACTGCCCAGCTGTTCTATCGTCTTCCTTCGTAAGCAATGTAAGCCAATCCCCAAGCCATTGGGGTCAGTTTGATGACGCCCCTCCAGCTCCCACGCACGTCTGGCTGAACAGGGGCATCGGACGCCTTGCAGTGACCCTGCAGCAGCAGCCGAGGCCAACGTTGCAGGGATCGGAAGCTAAATCGGCAAAAAGTTCACGGACAGGCGTTGAGGCTCTGACCTCACGTCGACTACCTCAGCCCTCCTCGATCTATAGCATCCCGGCTGGTTGCAATCACATTGAGCCCACCGTCAACTCGTCAGGTCTCAGGGGGTATATTCTCGTATTATCAGAGGTCTAGTCAGGCCCATCGCAACTGATATGGCCCCCTCAAGGGCACCAGCTGTGGTTCTGAGACAGCTTCGTCAAGCTCGTCCATCCTCTCTGCGCCAGCTGCCACTCGCACTCCCACGATCATATCGGAGACTTCAGAGCAGCAACTCTAATTCCAATTCTAATCCAACCTCACCGTCCTCCTCGTCATCACAGTCCTCGTACTCCTCTGTCAACGCCTCCGAGGTAGCCCACTTCAATGCCCTCGCCGCCGAATGGTGGGATCCCCACGGCTCCTCACGCATCCTGCACCTGATGAACCCTCTGCGCCACGACTTCATCCGCGACTGTCAGGCAAGCGAGCCAGGCTCAGCACCAGCCGACCGTAAGCTCCGATACCTCGACGTCGGCTGCGGCGGGGGCATTTTCGCAGAGTCCGCCGCCCGCCTGCCCACCACCGAGTCCATGACAGCCGTCGACCCAACCCCCGAGGTTCTGAAGGTCGCTCGTCTACATGCTGCCAAGGACCCGTCGCTGGCTCCGAAGCTGAACTACGTCAGCGGTGCCATCGAGACAATGCCCCTTCCGGCCACCAAAGAGGGCAAATACGACGTGGTCAGTCTGTTTGAGGTCATCGAGCACGTCGACAAGCCGTCGGCATTCCTGGAGCGATGTGGCCAGTTTGTAAGGCCGGGTGGTTGGTTGGTTCTGAGCACCATCGCGCGGACGTGGACGAGCTGGTTTACAACCAAGTTCATGGCGGAGGATGTTTTGGGGATCGTGCCGAAAGGGACGCACAGCTGGGACAAATACATCAACGAAGACGAGCTGAGGAATTACTTTGCCAGGAAGCAGGGGTGGAGTCACCCGAGGGTAATGGGTGTCGTCTACGTGCCTGGCCTGGGCTGGAAGGAGATTGCTGGAAGTGAGAAGGTCGGTAACTATTTTTTTGCTGTGAGGAAGGACCTCTAATCTTCGCGAGCATAACGCTGGGCTCTGAAACCTCAAACGACAGATCGCGCCAACCCACGAGACAATTAGTTGAGCATTGCTCAAGTCTCATCCGCAAATACCAGCTGTGTCCTGACAGCTTGCCCGGATAGTGTCATAAGTCGAAGGCTGGCTCGCTGCCAGTTATCAGCAACTACGTATTCGCTTTTTTTTTTTTTTTTCAATTTTTTTTTTCTCAAGCGGAAGCAGCTGAGCCTTCAACTGGATGGATAGACTCGTGAGAGTCTGCCGCGGACTTGTCACGCCATGCTCATGCCAACACCAGCAACACCGCCAGTGCCTAGGCTCAAACAAGCAATGAACCATGACGAATCAATTGTCGCGGGAAAACCACAAGCCTAACTGGATTCTGCTCCTGTGGGAAGGCACGCAGAATTAACGACATCCAGAGGTGCCTTGCATGCAGCAGATTATTTTGACTGGTGTCCAGTCCAAATCAATTAAAAGTGAAAGCAATTTGGGCTTGCTGCGAACTCCTACACAGCAAATATTACCTCGCCGCCTTTTCATATGTCTGGCATCTATCGATGGTTGGCGAAAATCACCCAGAATGGCAGGCCAAGCCGGGCTCTTCCGTGGCCTCCCTCGATGGTCTTCCGTTCGGAAGATCGGCAATCTTGGAATGCCAAGCACGGACGACCCGGTGCCCTGGAGAGTTTGAAGCAAAGATTCAGCCTTATTATTGCTAGCATATCAACGATGATGGCATGGAGAAGTCGACGAGTGTTACTGAGATCAGGAGCTAAAATTCACGCACGATCAAGACCCTACGTGACATCGTCTTGGCGACTAAGACCCAAACACCCTTAGGCAGCAAAATGTGATAACCCGGGAGGCGAATTAGCACTGGTCGGCATTCGCGTCTCGCCTCTGTACGCATCATCATCGCTAATCCATTATGCCAAGTCCTGTCAGCGACAGCCACCCCTGCCGGTTCCTGATACATGGATAATACCATGTGCCTCCGACAGCAATATGGTAACAATTTTCAACGCGCGACCGCGCAGATCCACTCATCGTCGGCAGGAGGACCGGCTAGTTGCCGCTCAAATCCGATGCAGCAATGGGTGCGATTGCCGGTTTCCCACCCAACTCCCCACCCACAAGCGGACAGCCAAAAGGGGGGATGACATGTGCCCCTTCCGAGCACGCTGTCGCAGCTAAGTAATGATCCTTGCCTGGGATCCAACTAAGCAACGAGTGGCTTCTCCACCCTCATTTACAAGGACAGTACCGGCCCGTTGCCGTTGCTAAGTGATGCGGGAAGGGCGATCTACTTCCGAGGAATGCGCCGAGAGGAGATATCAATCTGGGAAGTTCCCGCGTGTTGAGGTTGTGAACAAGACAAGAAGAAAATCAATGGAAAAAATTCATCCAGGGACACATACGTCACTTTATGTTGTGCTCATAACGGGAGTGATAGGCGACATTTCTTACTAGCCCCTGGGGTCAATGAGTATCGTATGAGCCCGGCGGATCACCGTTACGCCACTGGGGCCATCTTCTTTCAGGCTTTGAATGTCGCCAACCTGACGGCGTGAACAACTGTCACAAATTGAACGTCCGCCATACCACACCAAGCTGGCGTCCAGCTAACAGATATATCGGATACATTATCACCGACGTCAGCTTATAGGGACGCAAAGCTCAACTGAGGCCAAGGTTATTCACCTGCTTGTTCCCCTCGAATTCGAACTTGCAACTCGACTTCATCCACGACTTCGGGCCTCTGGCCACTTTGAAGACTGGAAGATGGCGAACGAAGGAGTTGCCGAAACTGATGCTACCAGCAGCACACTCGGGCGGCTGGAGACCTCGAGGAGCAGCGACAGGACCGAGAAAGCCTCCATTGACAAGGCTTCGATCGACAGCGCGGAGGAGCATACCGAGACAGGCACCACAGATACCGCACACGAAGATGGGGCGAGATTTGAATCCATCAGGCCAGCAACCGGTGCCTCGAGAACGACAGGAGGCCCGGCGGTGAGGACGCGGTCGTCGGGCTTGTCCACGAGGTCGTCCCTGAGCCGCGTGCGGTCCCACAACGGCTACGGCTGTGACGACCTGGAGGAAGATCCGGGCTCGGGGGAGGACTCGGGCGGCGACCCGGAGAAAGGGGGCGCGGCCGGAGAGGCACGGGACAGGGACCCGTTCGAGGTGGGCTTCGAGGGCGGCAACGCGGACCCGTGGTGCCCGCGGAGCATGCCCGTGGGCCGCAAGTGGGCGATCGTGGGGCTCACGTCGCTGGGCAGCTTCTGCGTGACGTGTGCGAGTTCTATCTACACGTCAACGTATACGCAGATGAACGCCGAGTTCGGGTGCTCTCGCATCGTCGCCACGCTGGGGCTGAGCATGTTCGTCCTGGGCATCGCCCTTGGGCCCATGTGGAGCCCCCTCTCCGAGTTCTACGGCCGCCGGCCAATCTACCTGGCCGCGTTCGCCGTCTTCACCGTCTGGATAGTGCCGTGCGCCGTGGCCCGTAACATCGGCACCGTCATCGTCAGCCGCTTCTTCCAGGGCCTTTCAGGCAGCGCGTTCCTGAGCGTCTCCGGCGGCACGGTCGGTGACCTTTTCACCCCTAATCAAATGCATTACCCGATGATCATGTTCACCGCCGCGCCGTTCCTCGGCCCTAGCTTTGGGCCTATGATCGGAGGTTTCATAAACTCTAATGTCAACTGGAGGTGGACCCATTATATGCTCATCATCTGGGCTTTTTTTATATGCCTAGCCCTAGTGGTCACTGTCCCGGAGACGTACCGTGAGTGACATGGAAGTTCGAAAATTGGAAGACTACTGTGCACATTAATACTGATGAGTTCCCAGACCCTGTAGTGCTGCGCAATAAGGCCAGGAAGATCCGCAAGGACACGGGCGACGAGCGGTGGAAGGCTCCGATCGAGAAGAGCAACAAGTCGCTCGTGCGCACGGTGGGCGTCTCCCTCCTGCGGCCCTTCCAGATCCTCATCTTCGAGCCCATGGCGCTCATCCTGAACCTGTACTCGGCGATCCTGCTGGGCATCCTCTACCTCTTCTTCGGCGCCTTCCCGCTCGTCTTCCAGGGCACCTACGGCTTCAACCTGTGGCAGACGGGGCTCACCTTCCTGGGCATGCTCGTCGGCATGTTCTTCGCCGCCCTCATGGGCCCGCTCTGGGTCAAGATCCGCGCCGGCCTCATCGAGAAGAACGCGAGGCTCACGGGCGCCGACGAGGGCAAGGCCGAGCCCGAGTACCGCCTCCCGTCTGCGATATTGGGCAGCGCCCTGGTGACGATCGGCTTGTTCTGGTTTGGGTGGGCTTCCTACCCGTGGGTCCACTGGATCATGCCTATCATCGGCTCAGGCATATTCGGCGCAGGTGTGAGTCCTTCACCATCTCCTTTTCTGTTATGTATACTCACCTTCAGGGGCTTGATCGTGGTGTCTCTGCTTGTGTGACCATGACAGCACCCGGCCCTGAACACTGTAGTCTGTCTGTCTACTGAGCCTCAGCCCATCGGTATCTCAAGAACCGTGTGCGACTGTGGCACGCAGGGGGCCCGAGACAGACAAGACGGGTGCCCGGCGCACCGTCTCAGTCGTGGCTGCTGCTTCGTCGAGGGCGGGGCGACTTGCCACGCCGTCCCCTCGCATGGTGTCTCTCTTTCCCGCTTGCTGTTGATCTCGCATTCTGCATGTCCGGGACACTGCGACTAACCGATTGGGACATTCTTGTCTCACAGACGCTGCTTGTTTTCTCCGGGACTTTCAGCTACCTGGTACGTAGTATCCATCTATCACCCTGCCTCTCCCCGATCCGTTCATATGATCTTGCCCAAAACCAATCCACGCACCGGGGAGGGGAGGAAACGATCCCCCGGAAGCAACCAACCCACGTTGACGTTCTCTCCTGTGGACCCCCAAGCACTGTCGTGCGAGGGAAACCCGGGAAGCAATTGGAGGATTTACGAAACTAAAAGGTTGGGGGGAAGAGGCTAACGTCACACGGGGTGGAATCAGGTCGACGCCTACCCTCTCTACGCGGCTTCGAGTTTGGCCTCAAACGCACTGGCCCGGTGCTCTTTCGCAGCTGGTGAGTCGTCGCACACGGACGGGCTGGGCGGCCGGGCGGCCAGCCAGCCATCCAGCCATCCCCAGCTCGCATCGTTCCCGCTCAGCTGGGAAGCCCCTCGACGAACACTCCCCCAAGCGAACGCTGATGCGACCTGGGAGACGTGTTCATCCCTACTTTGTCCTGCCAGATGCATCTAGCTGACACATCCTCTGCTCAGCTTTCCCCCTCTTTGGACTCCAGATGTATGAGAAGCTTGGTAATCAGGTCAGTCAGGGTTCCATCATCAAAAGACGGCTATGTGCTGGTCCCTGGGGAAACACAATGGGTTGCTAATACGAGCTTCATAGTGGGCAACGTCGCTGTTGGCGTTCCTGACGGTGGCCATGCTGCCATTCCCGTACGTATAGGCTCTCAAGTTCTTTTTGTGGTTCACCGCCCTTCCCACACACCCAGCTGGGGTGTGTCGATGTCTGGGAACACTTCTAGAAACTATTCTTTTCAGTCTCAGGTGCATGATACTAACCTGCATGTAGTTACCTCTTCTATAAATTTGGCAAACGGATACGCGCGCACAGCAAGATGGCGACGACGGACTAAAGAAATTTGTATCACGAGAACCGTATGTCGAGATGAGTATTGGATGCTAGATACCCACTTGTTTTCAAATTATACTAGACTTTGCTGGCTTATATCGCTGTATATGACCAATTTGGCCTAGCCTGGTCACGCTCAGCACCGCGACTTGCGGGCCTTGCAAGCCCATGAATCGGGCCGACGACATGAGTTGACGGCGACCCCAAGTGCAAGAAGCAATTTTGAGACAGGCGTGCTGCTCCCGCGTGCCCATGAAACCAGTCCCCCAGTTCCTAGCGTAGAGGGATGAGCAGATTGTACCCCCAGGTTCAGCCGCTGAGTCGTCAGAGATCAGGCCCCCCTGGTGCTGCTTCGCCAAAAGTCCCCTCAGCACTTGGCCAGTCGACGCTCATGCAAGCTTTATATGCGGTGTACCCCAAGGGCAGAGCACGAAGGCATCTAGCCTGAGCAAGTGTTGCCGCGAAATGGCCCTTTCGTCAGCTTACAGCAGAGCTGGCGGACATGGGTGCCGTCTTTATCCGAGACCCTTATCCAGCTGATTGCGCGGTGGCAAATGGACTTGGCCCTCGAGGGAACCTGGCCAAGGTGGCAGGTGGTGAATGCTCTGTGACAAGATCGAGAATGCAACACGCACAATCTCGGTTCGGAGATCCCCAGCAGCTGCACGTAAGAGATCGATCACGTTTGCCTCCCCTGTGGCCTGTGGCTAGGCTAAATGTCGCCCGTCTCTAGGGGAGGAGAAGGAGGAGGGCAGGATGCCCCCTTGAGCAGATCCATAAGCGAGCCAAGGCCAATGAGAGTGGCCGGGGAGCGATTCCTTGTCCTGACCGACCTCGAGTGAGTGCATGTGTGGCAGGCAGGCAGGCAGGCAGGCAGGCAGGCAGGCGGCTCTCAGTGTTCTTGACTGGGACGACGGTATGGAGGTTGCGAGGCAGAGCAGGGAAGAGAAGTGTGGCATGAGAGATAGACGAGAGCAAGGCCATCAAAAACCCACACACACAGATTGGCATCTGCAAGCCGCGGGCGTGAGTTGATGTTTGGTGGCGCGCATGCCGGCGCCCGTGATCTATTGAGCTGTTGTAAGAGGCTTGATGCACCACCCCAGATGACCCAAGATGAGGCGCTCGCAGGGGAGTGTAATGGTGACCGAGCAAGGTTGTGGGCAAGCGTTTATCCACCTTGCGGCGCTGCACTGCACCGACGATCTCTGCCCTCAAGCAGTCCGGGTTCTGGGGGGAGGGTGTAACGACAAGGAATGAGGGGCCAGGCTCGGGAGATAATAATCAAGGAAATTGCTGGGGATGCGACACGGCAGTGTTTTGGTCAGAGCGACACGGGACGCAGATACGACTGACGGTTGGGCCATGTCGACATGATCAGGACCAGCTGGAGCTCGCCTAGTCCTGCCCCGACGGCTGGCCAGAGAGAGGGAGAGCTGGCGAGATGTGGTGATGGAGCGGACATGGATGAAGAAATGAGGTGTGCAGGAGTGTGTGTACATGGGCCCAACGAGATGCCCAAGGTCTCGCGGGTGACCTACGTGATGACTGACTGCGTGGGGAGCACAGCAAGATCCGGAAATTCGGGCAGGTCGCCGAAGCCTTGTAGAACACCAAAGCCAACAGCCACATGGGCAGGAGTATGGATGGCCACTGGCGAGAGGCGGCGACGATGGTGCTGCTGGGGATGATGATGGGATAATGATGAGCAGCAGGGCAGGGCAGGGAACATAGCGTATTGTGGAACACAAGCTGTGAGTGAGATGCAGCCCGCTTGCGCCTTCTCTGCGGCTGCTTTGCGCCTTCGATTGGGCTGGCTCGAAGCACTGTGCAGGACTGTGCTGTGCTCTTCTGTACGATGTGCAGGTCAGGAGTGTGAGGAGTGTGTGAGGAGTGGTAGGGAATAAGTCTAATCCTCCCTCGTGTGGACGCCATACGCTCGGCACCGGCAGCTGAGGCGTGATCCGGACACCAAGTAGACTCGGAGACTGAGAGACTACACATACAACTAGTTGTGTATAGTCTGATCCTGGCCGATGGCCCTTGCTGCCACTTGTCACCGACAGCCGTCAAACCAGGCACGCAGGGCAGTTGACTGGACCGTCGGGCTGTGGACGGAGCATAGTTTTGTGAGAAGTGATTGTTAATGTTGCTTCCTTGGCCGTGGTGGTGGTTTGTGTTGGTGATGGTGGTGGGGGGGTTTGAGGCACGACAAGAGGATAATAGACAATGTAGGATATGGCTCCTAGATAGGCAGAGTACATGGGTACATAGACGCCGTATCAACGCATCTAGTCTACACGTTTTAGTCCAAAGTCGAGCTGGCCGGTGAGCTGGGAATGCACTTCCCTGTCCATTATCTGTGTCCTAGCAATTCCATGTAGACTCTCTGGTGTAGATACATCGATCCAGTATGGTCGGTAGGTACCTGACCGATCCAGCTTGGGCCAAGCCCTGCCCCCCTCCAGGCTTTTTCTCACCCCGCAATTCCCAAGTTTGGTGCAGTGCCCGCTCCAACGTTTTCCTCCACTCCCCCTGGCGTCGTCAATTGGTAAACCGAGAACCAAGAGCAAGAGCAAGACCAGGACAGGAAGAGCCGAGTCAAAAGGCACATGCAGAACAAGAAGCACGGCACGACTACACACCTGCATACTTTGCCTGCCAATCTACCTCCATAACCTGCCTCCCTGCACCACCCTTGGGACTTCTGACCAAGGTACTACCGAGGTCTTGTTACCAAGACCAAGACCGCGTCGCCCTCACTCCCGACGGCCAATACTCGGCAGCCCGAGCCCGGCCACCCGAACAAACGAGCACACAACACCAACAACCGACCACAACCCCCTCCCCCCCAAAGACCTTTCCGCGGCCTACGCCATATGCTGAGGGAGAGAGAGAACTGAGGTCAGGACACCTGCCTCTCCTGTTCGAATCTGCATTGGAATCACACCCAGCCACACAGCCAGCAGTAACAATATCTTTCGCCTGCACACCCGCCCTCCTTCGCCATCCCACTCCACTCCACTCCACCAACAAGGCAAGGTCGCCGATCAACCCAGTCAACCTAGCGCTGCCATATGCAGCACTGATATAATAAGTCTACGCATAGCTGCAGCAAACAACCCCTCTTACCGCCACCCTCTTGCAACCACAGCGCACTCATACAACCTCGCCTGGACCCAAGAAAAGCCAGGATCCTGTGCCCTACCCGCCTGCCTTGTACCTGTGCCTGTGCTTGTGCCTGTACTCCTGTACTCGTGTGCCTGTGCCTGTCCTGTCCCATGTGTACGTGGACCCACAAGGCCTGCCTGCCTTGCAATTGCCATCGCGACGCCGACTTCGACTGCCAGCCTTGACCACTACGACTTCGACTGCGATACTTCCCGCCTCCGCCGACAGACCGACCGGCCGACCAGCCTGCCCAACCCCTGCCCGCCTGCCCTGGCTTTCGCCCTCTCCAGTGCGCGAACACGGTGCCGGTTGCACAAGGAACGCCTCTTTTTACACTGGCTGCGACTCCATTGGTGAGCTCGTCCTGGTCGTGGCAGCCGTCCGCGGAGAATACGAGCCACTGCGCTGCCATTGTTCGACTCGCGCCTCGACTTGCCTGCTTGCCCGGACCTCAGCTTCCACCTTGAGGCACGTCCTTCTGGAAGCTTGCGAACTGATCGACGCCAATATTGCGGATGCGCACAGAGTCCCTCCCGCCCCCAATACGGCCACGGTCCAGAGACACCCCGGCACGACACCTGCGTCTGCGTGTGCGTCTGTGTCTGTGCCTTCTTTCGCAAGACCAGGGCTAAAGTGGACGGCTGGCCCCTTGGCCTGCCCGCACGTTGCTTCCTTGCGTCCACGTACCTTGCGTGCAGCGGCAGCGGCAGCGGCAGCGGCGCGCAGTGCAGCGCATCGCAGCGCAGCTCGTCGGTACCCTCCAGGAGGAGAAGGAAAAGGAAAAGCAAGCGGGCCACTGGGCAGCTGGGCTCCGTGACGGTACATACTGCGGCCGCAGCTGATCCTGGTGTCGTGCAACCACCCAAGCATTCCTGCAGGAGTTGAGCACATCTTGCCGTCCAGACCACTTGCTACAAGTGGAACAGGTAGCGCGACTAGGTTTCGCAAAGAGGTTGCCGGCCTTGCAGCGCCGTGCCGTCATTACGAGCGTCTAGCTCTGGCCACCCTCCCCATTACAGGTCCGCACATATATATGTAGCTGGTACACGATGCCGGAAGAAGTCGATTCCAACGGAGGCGAGGTCTCAGATGCCATGTCTGAGAATGAGCACGAGTACGACGACAACGACGCCTCCTTCAAAGACGACGACAAGATGACTGAGAGCGCCATAAAGCAAGAAGTCGGCCCTGACGGCGAGGTCAAGAAAAAGTATGACCCAAAGGACCCTCTGCGTCCGAGGAGGAAGAAGGCGAGGAGGGCTTGCTTTGCTTGCCAGAGAGCTCACCTCACTTGCGGTATGCCCATGAACCCGGACCATGACCAGTCGAACATGACTTTCGTACTGGCTTCCCTGCGGCTCTTCTGCGTCCCCCCCACGACGGGACCCATTATCCAGAGCTTCACAGCCAAGTGGACACGGACGATACTAATTTCTCATGTGTGCAGGTGATGAGCGGCCTTGCCAGAGGTGTATAAAACGTGGGCTGGCGGACCATTGTCAAGATGGAGTCCGCAAGAAGGCCAAGTATCTCCATGATGCCCCGCCAGAGGCACTGAGGCCGGTTCTGGGCCCAAATTACAACCCCAACGCGCCTCAGAACCGGCCAAATGGACATCGCCACCCGTCCAGCACTGGCTCCGAGGCATCCTCCAACGTGGGCAGCTTCTTCTCGCCAACAACTTCTTCCAACCCATACCCTCTGTTCTCACCACAGTCTGGGCTGGGTTCAATATCCGAAGGCATGGCCTTCACCAGTCAACAGTCGCCCGTGTCCCCCACATTTCAGCCACCGAATCCTCCGCAGATGAGTGGTCTCACTGTGCCCCAGGTCTCGGGAGATATCTCTGACATGACCTCGGCCTTCTTCGACCCAAGCAATCCCGCACTGTACAACTTCAACCTCGAGGGCTTGAATTTTGGGAGCCAGTATGGCGCCATGGAATTCAGCATGCTCAATCACATGGCCTCTGGTGCTGCTGACACACCGCCACGGGAGCCGTCATTCTCCCAGCCTGGCGCGGGCGAGACCAACTTTTCAGCTGGTGCTTTCGGCAATGGTATGCAACAATTCGACGGCGGTATGATCGGCGATATCCTCTCCATCGACCAGTCCGGAAACCCCCTATATACCCAAGGCAACCTCCAGCACGGTCTCCCTCATGCTTACGCCATTGCTGCAGGCCCAACAAGTTTACAAAGCCCCAGCACCGACCATGATAGCCCGCAGCCCAGCCACGGCATCGGCTACGAAGGCTCACCAACAGCGACCTACCATAATGGGCCGCAGGTGCTCGGCGCTCAGAACCGCCCAAAGGCCAAGCCTGGCATGCCCAAGGTCTTCCCACAGCCCTTGCTTGGCAAGCGGCAGCGAGACCCGTCGACCATCTATGACACGGTCAAGGAGCCGTTCCAATACGTACACAACTTCCATCGGCTGATAGCCTTCTTGCAGCGGAGGTTCCGGACCAGCAACGACAAGCTGGTCCGCATCGCTGTGGCGCTGTCGAGCTTCCGGCCATCCTTCATCTCAGTCACCCGGACACTGAACCGGGCTGACATGGTGTTCATGGAAAAGTGCTTCCAACGGACGCTGTTCGAATACGAAGACTTCATGCACCACGGCTCCAGCCCCACAATCGTCTGCCGCAGGACTGGCGAGATTGCTGCGGTAAACAAGGAGTTCACTGCGCTGACGGGCTGGCCCAAGGAGGTCCTCCTCGGGAACGAGGTCAACATGAACGTCAACACGGGCGGCAGTGCTGGAGCTTCAGGGGCGACCACCGACACGCTAACGACCCCGAAGCTTGGTAGTCTAAATGACCAGGCCGACAAGAGCAAGGCTCCCGGGAGCGAAAGGCACCCTCTCTTCATAGCAGAGCTCTTGGACGATGATAGCGTGGTCCAATATTTTGAGGACTTTGCGCATCTCGCCTTCGGCGACAGCCGGAGCAGCGTGATGAGAAAGTGCAGACTGCTCAAGTACCGCACGCAGGAGAGCATCGACGCAACGGCAAGCAATTCCAGCGTCAACGAGTCACCACCAAAAGATCCAAGGGCGATGTTCCTCAGCAACAGGGTCGCGAGGATTGACGGGGAGCACGGCATCTCAAGAATAGCCAAGGACGGCAAGCTAGAATGCACGTATTGCTGGGTCATACGAAGGGATACATTTGATATGCCCATGATGATCATCATCAATGTGAGCCTCCCCTTGCTCTACATTAACGTGTCACGCCGAGCGGACCAAGAAGATGGCTAACGAGGCTACAGTTCCTACCTTGTTACTACCCAGACCAGCACCCACATGGGCTGGCGGTGTAGGTCACCATGCGTTTGCTCATTGTTCGAATGGACCGGTGCCGCGAGGGACGGGGACGCGGCACAGAATGCATTATACAACAGCCTGGGGTGGAGTCAAGGGTGGTTTTTGGATTCGCGCCTATCACCGCACTAGAGAGTGGTCAGGGGCAAGAGAAGAGTCGGTCACGGTCCCACTTCAAAAGGAAAGAGGCTCTGGCTTGCTCGGCACACAACAAGAACTTCTACTATACCCGTTTGCTTTTTTTTTCTATATCTCCTTTTCTTACTGGGTGGCATCTTCGGAAGCGATGGATCATTAGAGGCTAGGTAGTTCATATCGACGCAGGCGATCGACGTTGGTCGCGGGCTATTTCGCGAGGCTGAATCAAGGAGTTGTCAAAAGTCCGTGAGAATCACTGAACACTACGTACTGCTAGCTGTGCTCCCGTGTCTAGTTGCGTAACCCCAGACTCTGGCTAGGACTCGGGTGTAGGGTGGGGGTTGCGAGCAAGCGGAGGGTCTGTCTCTGTAGTGAGGTGGCGGCTGAGGTTGTGCAGGTGGTGTGCGACATTGGGCTCTGCAGTTTCATGGATGTGGGAGCGGTTAACCTTGAAGATGGCTGGCTGATGGCCGGGCAATCACGCAACAGCGGCCATCAATTCTGCTAGATCGGTCTAGTTCAGGTGTGAGGACGCCACCCCGCGTGCACCAAAAGCAGGGTCATTTTCTGGTCTCGAAATGTTGAGAATGGAGGGTGATACACACCCCAGATGGATGGATGTGTGTACATCTGCCCACAATCATAGGAATGATTCCCTATACAAAGTCCCTTACGCGTATGTAGATGATGGCTTTATCATAAGAGGTACTTGGGTACCTACCGCAGTATGTAGGCAGACCACCCACTTAGACGGGACTTATCTTATCATTTGTGTATTACTCACCCCGCCGAGGGCTGCCTTCCACCGCATTCTGCTGCAGGCGACTCGCTCACTCAGACGCTTGCCAATAAATATACGAACGACCTCTCAGCATTCTATTCCTGTCGCTGCAACTTCCGCCACGAACAAGACAGCGCACAACAGGAACGAACCCCACGCCCCAGCATCGTGTCCCAGGAAACTCTGAATCATCGACCCCTGCCCCGTCCTGCAACGTTCTTGATCATATCACATATCACATTCTGCCACGATCTCGTGCGACCTGAAATCTGCGTCCGGCGTTGGGGTGACCCCCTTGTGCTGTTCCCGCCGTGCGTCCTGGGACTGTCCGTCACCGTGTTGTTTATTTTGTGTCCTGCGTCCTGCAACTCACAAGGGCCCCCTTCCCGTCCCACCTGATCGGGCAACCCACGCGGTCTTTCCTGAGCCAAAGGGGGAAGAGACAGAAACGAGACAAGAAAAAGCAACTACGTGCACGCCATGGGAAACACGAGGCCTCTGGTAGTGGGACCGGCATCCGGGCCGGAATCCCCATTCCCATTGCAGATGGAGGGAAAGGTCATCAAGGGCTTCGGCCGGGGATCCAAGGAGGTGAGTAGCTGGAGTCTCTCGCTTTGACTTTGTCTCTGCCTTTCTCGTATTCTCCACGATCCCCCGTTTTTGGCCACAACGGGCGAGAGGTTGTTCTTCCCGTGCGCTCGATGCGTCTCATTCTACGACATGTATGAGTGCGCTGTCCCTGCAGGGGGGTACGAATAAGAGGCAGGACGGGGAGGAGCGGCGGCGGCAGCGGCATGCGCATGCGCAGGAGCGGCAACGGCAACGGCAGCACGAGCAGCAGCAACAGCAGGCGGCCGAAGCAGTCCAAGATCGCGGCGTTCGCCAGGTGCCGATCGAGTGAAGGCATGGGGGGGTTGACGACCCGGTCAACCCGGGACCGAAGGGGAGGGTGGATGGAGATAGATCACTAGGGCGGCCATTGCCATTGCCATTGCCATTGCCATTGCCATTGCATGAGAGGCAAGGTTAGTCGGTCCAAGGGCCGTGGAGGGAGTGGAGGGATCGAGCGAGGGAGGGGGATACGGCCGGTCTGAAGTGCAGGGCCTCCAAGGCAGTGCGGCCCACCCACGTCCACTCACTGCCTCACATACCATGCACGTCCATCCGCGTACATGCGCGCAGGAAGTCCTGCACCGACTTGCAGTTCATGTAACCACACACCACACACCGCATGCGGCACAACACACCCTCGCCTCTTTCTTCTGTTCCCCTTTCCCACCATACCTCTTCCAACCACAGAGAGGACGAGAGAGAGAACACGCACCTTGCTAGCCTTGCCGTTCGGTCATCTACATCCATCTCATGTACACTCTCGCTCACCGGTCTTGTGATCTAACTAACCCCAACATAGCTGGGCATACCGACAGCCAACCTCCCGGTTGACGCCACCGTGACCCCCTGGATATCCGATGCCAAGTCTGGCGTCTACTTCGGCTGGGCTGCCCTGGAGCTGGGTAAGGACCATCCCAATTACAAGCCCTCGTCGTCGTCGTCCTCGTCACCGACGGTGGGCCAGGGCCAGGGCCAGGGCCAGGGAGAGAGCGAAAGCAATAGGAGCTTCTCCATCTTCCCCATGGTCATGTCCATCGGGTACAACCCCTTCTACAACAACACGGTGCGTAGCGCCGAGGTGCACGTGCTGGACAAGTTCGCCGCCGACTTCTACGGCGTCGAGATGCGCCTGCTGATCGTGGGCTACATCCGCGACGAGAAGAACTACGAGGGGCTGGAGGCCCTGATCGAGGACATCAACACCGACTGCGAGGTCGCCAGGAGGAGCCTCGGGAGGAACGCGTGGAAGCCCACCGGGGAGCGGGGCGGGACGCTGGACGACTCGTGGCTCACAAGATAGACGGGGCGGTCTTCTATATCTTATATACAGCGATGGCATTTATTTCGGACTAGACTTATACAGAGGTAGTAGATCTAACGATGGAAAGGTATTTGAAGAATAGCTTTTCATAGCCATGACCACTACGTCCTGCCTCCTTTCCCTACGACCTCGGAACCCACCCCCCGTCCACAGCCCAAACCTTATTATTCACGTACCCATTCTCAACCATCAAACAAACCACCCCAGCAATCTCGTCCGGCCGGCCCAGCCTGCCCACGGGTATCTTGGCCTTGAGCTCCGCGTCCCCCTCCCCACCGCCGGGCAGCATCGCCGTCCCCGCGATGAGCGCCGGCGCGACGGCGTTGACGGTGACCCCCTGGGCCGCGAGCCGCGGCGAGAGGTAGTGTAGCATGCCGTGCAGGGCGCTCTTGGAGCTCGCGTAGTGCGCGCCGACCACGCCGCCCGTCAGCCCGGCCACCGACGAGTTATAGACGACGCGCCCGAAGCCCTGGGATGTCATCCCGGGGACGACGAGCTGGGTCAGCTGGTAGGTCGAGAGGGTGTTGACGCGCCAGGCTTGCTCGAAGACCTCGAGGGGCACGGAGTCTAGGGTGCCTGTTGGGCCGGAGTCTGTAAGCGGTGTTAGTGTATATATATGTACATGTATAAGTGTGCATATATAATATCCTGAATCGCGAAGAGAGTAATATAGTGTAGAGGGTTTGGGTAATGATGCCAGTCGCTGCATGGCATGACAATAATATATACGTACGCCCTGCCGTGGTCCCTGCGTTGGCAAAAAGGACGTTGATGGCCGCCCCGCCCGCGGCGGCGACGGCCTCCCGGTGTAGCCGGCCCACCTCCTCGCTCGATCCCAGGTCCGCCTGCAGCCAGACGACCTTGACGCCCGGGTTGGCCCGGCGGATCTCCTCCGTGATGGGCTCCATCTTTGACGCGTTGGTGTTATAGTGCAGCACCAGCGTCTTGACCGTGTACCGCGTGCTCGGCTGCGCGAGGCGCAGGGCCGTGGCCTCGCCGATGCCGCCGCTTGCGCCGGTGATGAGGACGTGGAGGGCGTCCATATTTCTTTTGGTTGGTGATGATTCTTGTTGAAGGTAATGGAGCGTATGTGGGATTGACTAGCTGGCTTGGCTTAGACGCACTCTAGTAGTTCGATAGGAATATGGACCAATTTGGGGGGTTAGTGAGTTGATATTAGTTCTCGAGACGTTGATGAATAATTACGTGGTTGATCGATGATGAGCCTGAGGTGTTGGTGAGATTCAGGAAATGGGGGTTGGGTGGTATCCATTCGCACCCCACCTGCCAAAGCTGTCGTTGGAATGGCTAACATCATAGAGTCTTACCCATCAGCATCGTTGATATTTACTTCTACAGACAGGCAAGGAGTACAAGCGTGTGTGTATATCGCCAGCCCGAAGTGTTCCGCTACAAAAATTTCTCCATTGACCTTGCGGTCTTCCTATATTAAAAGCGGCAAACCGATGGATGCATCAAATGGCCACTTCGTCTTCGTGGTGAATCAGATATCCGCTTACATTGCTACTCTTAGTATGTGCACTTAGAATGCAGCCTGCAAAGTTCCGTCTCTCTCTCTTTCATAACATCGTAACAATCGCCGATCCCAAGACACCTCATACCGACATCTTCATCGCAATAGTCTTGTGGGGGTTATACCCCTTGACCTCGAAATCCTCGACCTTCCAGCCGTCTATGCTGCCGCCCTTCTCCCGCTTGATCTCCAGCTCCGGGAAGTCGCGCGGCTCCCTCTCCAGCTGCACCCGGAGCGCGTCGACGTGGTCCGCGTACACGTGCGCGTCACCCATGACGTGCGTCAGGCTCCCCGGGACGAGGTCGCACACGTGGGCGATCATGTGCGTCAGCAGCGAGTAGCTGGCGATGTTGAACGGCACGCCCAGGCCCATGTCGCAGGAGCGCTGGTACAGCTGGCAGTGGAGGTGGCCCTTGGGCTCTGCTGCCTCCCCTTCCTCGCCCCCGTTAGCGTTCTCCGCCGCCGCCGCCGCCTTCTTCGACCGCGGGTACGAGACGTAGAATTGCGCAAACATGTGGCACGGCGGCAGCGCCATCTTCTTGAGGTCCGCCGGGTTCCACGCGCTCATGATGATGCGCCGGTCGTACGGGTTCGTCTTCAGCTTGTGGATCACCTCGGCCAGCTGGTCGACGCCCTGGCCCGCGTAGTCAGCCTTGGCGTCGACGTACTCAGCGCCAAAGTGCCGCCACTGGAAACCGTACACGGGGCCCAGGTCGCCGGCCTCGCGGTGGCCCAGCCCGACGCTGTCCAGGTACTCGCGCGAGCCGTTGCCGTCCCAGATCTTGACCCCCTGCTCCGAGAGCGACAGCGAAGACGTGTCGCCGGATATGAACCATAGCAGCTCCGCGAGCACCGCCTTTTGGAAGACGCGCTTTGTGGTGAGGAGTGGGTAGATTGGCCTGTCGTCCTGGTTGAGGCTGAACTTCAGCGGCCGTGGGGCAAAGATTGAGTAAGTGCCTGTGCCAGTCCTGTGGCATTTTTTGTGAGCAAGTGCAAGTAAATGAGAAACTACTTGTCAAGCCACTTACCTATCTGGGCGGTGTTCTCCATCCTCGAGTATTTCGCGAACCAGATCCAAATACTGATACTCCTCATGTCTCCTGGCCGAAGTGCCCTTCTGCTTAACGGGCGCTCCAGCCGTGGAACCAGCGACTGGTTCAGCAGAAGATGCCGTCATTCTGGAGCAATTCTTGTCAAGTAGCCTGAGATTTGAGTCTTCGAGTTTCAATATGACAAGCTGTGAAAGCTCTGTATGTAATTGGGCGAAGGATGTGAGAAAGTGTGGAAACTGCCAATTAACTGCGAGACGCGTCTGTTTGGTTGCCCGACGCGTCAAATTACTTTACTGACGAGGATTGTAAGTAGTTCGGATGGGGTTAGGGTTCACGGGCGCCCCGTACCCCGTCAATCAACATCTACGTATTGTTGCCAACCAACAGTGCAGAACCAACCCAACAGCTTCATCTTCGTTGCCCGTCGCATTCAAGTTTTGTTGAGATCTATTGAAGACTCGGTCTCAATGACATGTTTGTCCAACACAAGATGTATCCGTTCTAAAGAATTACAATGTCCAGTTGTACTTCTGATGTATTCAGTCCTGCATTCGGCTTGACGGCCCGTCATCCTTTCAATACCGACAAGGCGAGCGTGTGGTGTGTGTGCCTCTACCGGAGCAATATAAGCTGCGAGATATGTATCATTTTGATCGCCACAAGGGGAAGAGGGGTTCGTAACACTGTGACATATCGGTTGCATTCCTAACATGCATATTCTGACAGCGCTACCGTTGCAGATTCGCAAAAGGACATACATTACCCTGGCGTGTGCCGGTCCAACATGACATCTCAGAAACCAAGAGCCAAGTGATGCCGGCTCGCCAGTCCCCGGTGCCTTACATTCTGTTGCATCAAAATGCAGGGCATTATGTTATGGCAGAAAAGTTCATACTGTGTGCCTTCATCATGTCGTACGACCCTGACTCCTTGACCCAAGAATACCAGCTTCTGAGACTGATCTCGTTCACTGACCGGTCAAACTGGTGCTGCCTTCCTAAAGCTTTGAAATCAAAACTCGCCGCCTCCCTCGCTGCCACTGACTTACTCCTTCCACTCATCTCGGCCAAGTTTCAGGATTTCTGCCTGTTCGACGCACCAGAACTTAGACGGGGCCTTGCCCTCCTCGGCGGCACGCGCAGCTGCTACTGCAGCTCTCCCAATGAACTTCTGGTCTTGGCCTACAGGAGAAACTTAGCATGGTGGTGGGGTGGCGACGGGGAGATGTCGAGATACGCACCGAACGAGTCCTGTAGCCCCTGGCTGACCTTGTGCAGGCTCCCCATGAGGTCCTCGAACATCTTGTTCTTGGGCTTCTCCCGCTCGCCGAGGATGGCGCCCGGCCGCAGGATGATGGCATGCTCAAAGTCGAGCGCCTTGATGGCGTCCTCGACCCCGACCTTCATCTTGGAGTAGGGCACGAAGCCACTGAGAAAGCCCCGCGTCCCCGCGCTGGAGATGTAGACGTAGGTCTTGACCCCGGCCTCCTTTGCAGCCTTGGCGTTCTCGATGCAGAGGTCGTGATCTATCCTCCACTGGTTCTGGATGCCACCAGCTGCGGCCCGGGTGGTCCCCACGGCGTTGAATACAATGGAGGGCTTGGGGCTCAGGGTCGAGATGAGACCAACCCATTTTGACGAGTCGGTCTCGACTATTGCCTCGAGCTTGGGTGACTGCGAGGGTGGTGCGCGCCTCGAGACGGTCTTGACAGATGAGAAGACCTCGGATGAGAGTAGACTCTCCAAGATCTTGGAGCCGACGGCTCCGGTGCAGCCGAAAACTGCGGCAGTAGTCATTGCGACAGGTGGTGACGGATGTTTGGATATGAACAATCGGTATCTACCTGAGTGGTAATTGTGATAGATTCTTCGAGACAGTCAGTTCTTTATCGTTGAAATCGGCCCAGGTTAGAGTACACGGTAGGCATGTGCCGATGACGACTTCAGTTAAGTTAGATTCCGCCGCCAAGTCATGGGTCCCAGCAGCTCCGGCCGTCCCGGCTCCGGGCGCGCAAAGCCAATCCACCGCACCTGGAAGGCCTAAGCCGGTTGTGATGTTTGCTTAAAATAAAATAAACCATAGTATCCCGCAATATAATGTGGCTGTTCCTGGTAAGCAGTTGGTCCAATTGCTGCAGTTCTCGCCCAACCCAACACTCGCACTTCTGAATTAAGGTTCTGACCTCGGCTCCCATCTCACGCCCCAGGACCTGGAGTAGGGTGGAAAAGCCACCCACTTCCGTCATCGCCTGCTTGCCTGCCAGGCACCGGGGGTTTACGTGAGCTGCAGCAGCTTCCCGTGGGAATTACACACCTCACCATCCATCTTCAAATAATCCTTTGAAAGCGCTCCATACATTCCTTGAACACACAAGAGATGCCGAAGTGAACACCAGAAATCCCCTCTTTTCACACCTGTCAGAACACCGAAAAATATGGCGACCCAATATGAGGGTGAGTAAATGCGTGGACTTGCGACACAGCCGAGTGAACTGGGATGCTGACGGAGAACCCCCCAAAGTCGAGCACGGCATCAAGGAGGCGACACCTCCCAGGCGCCGCAGACAGATCGACATGTCCTCGTTCAACTCGCAGCTGCACCAGCTGACCGACGACCCCTCCTCGCCCGACGCGCAGAGGCACAACCCGCACGCGGTCCCGACGCCCGTCGACCTGGCCGGCCTCTTCCGCCTGGTCCAGGACCAGCTCAGCACGCTGGCGCAGGACGCGCCCGACGCCGCGAACCGGGACTTTCTGCAGTCGCTCTTCGACGGCCTCGAGGGCGACATCCTCAACCCCCCGCGCGAGGTGGCGGGCGTTTCGCAGGAGTTCCTCGACGCGCTGGAGCGGGTGCCCAAGAAGACGCTCAAGCCCGACGACTCGTGCCCCATCTGCGCTGAGAAGTTCCTCGACGATAAGTACCCGTTGGTCGTCGAGCTGCAGTGCCACCACAGCCACAAGTTCGACATGGACTGCGTCGGGCCCTGGCTGCAGCTCAAGGGCACATGCCCCATGTGCAGGACGGACCTGACCAAGTACGACCCGCGGAGGAAGGACACCTCGGACAGGATCAAGAAGATGTGGGAGAAGGAGGGAAAGCCGGCGGAGGAGGACTCCGAAGAGGACGACGACCCGCACGGCTTATATAACTAGGTGGCGTTGAGGATACGAATGGTCACGAGTGCATAGAAGAGCGAGGGCGTTGAGGGTCTAAGGTGATGGTGCGTTTAGAAACTCCTATGATGAAAATTCCGCATTGTAGACGATGCAAAACCGCAAAAGGCCCGGGCGGCCGGTAGACGTCTCACAGCACCTCGGGTCTGCTGCCACTCGTCAAGCCTGATTCCGTCCAACGTCACAGCACATGCATCCCGGTCGCGATAAAACCCTCGCGACAAGATCAGCCCATGCAACAAGGGCAAATCTATAAATTTCCCTTCTTCTCGGGGCTGTGGCCGTGGCTCGACTTCTTGGTCTCCTGCCTCGCCGTGCCGTGCATCTCACCTGCCCCCGAACCGCCCAGGGGCTTCGACTTTTCGTGGTTCGCGCCGCTCACATCCAACGAGTTGCCGCCGCCCTCCTTCTCGGCCTGGTCCTTGGCGTCCTCGGGGCTCGTGGTCGACGGGTCGAATGCGGCGCTTGACTGCGCCGCCGACTGGTCGGTGCCGCTCTTGCTGCCTTCGGTCGACTTGGGCTTGAGTGACTCGCGGTCCTGGTCGTCCTTATAGGGGAACTGCGCGCGGGGCGAGCTGTGGAAGCCATGTGTGGTCGCGGCTGGCGAGAGGAGTTGCCGCCGAGGGCCGAGGGTCTGCGGTCGGGCGGCTTGGGCGGGCGCTCGCAGGACAATGCGCAGTGATCGGAGTGGTGCCATGGCTTGTGGGTTGAGTTTGTATTGTATAGTTGATCTCAAGGCCGAATGATAGTCTTGCCAAATCAATCAATTGTTCATGAGAGGATTAGGGACTTCAGTTGCAAAGGACTGAAGCTTGAGAAATTGGAATATGCAGTGATCATCGTTGATGGTGAGTGAGGTCTTACGTCATGGTGACCAGAGCAGATTACCGTGTAAACGAAGAATGGCCACTCCTCCGAATCTGGTACTGACACTCGCACCAAGATCCCGAAAGGTGTGTTGTAGATCATAGCTCTCTAGTTTTGACCTAAGTGCTTTGCCATACATAAACTCGTACCGGCACTTTAGCTTAGGAAAACGTATAGGGCATTGATGCGTCCCAAATGATGCGATAATCATTATCAAGTGACGGGGGGCAGTCAGTTGATTTTTAGAGCACGGGACTATAATATGTGAGGCATTCTATTTTGGAACAACATTGTGTGAGCTTCTCTTCTTGTGGTCTAAGGGGAATATCCTCAGCAATGTACTCGTGGCCGAGAACACTATGTCGAGGTCGTCGCCCAGGTCGCATTGTTGGCAAACTCAATCCTGAGAGGCGCGGCCCGCACCTGTCAAACTGAAAAACGAATCACCCAGACATCCAAAAATGCACTTACACATCTACATCAACAACAGATTCCCGGTCCGATAACCATAAGAGATCCTTGCCCCTCGAACAAAATGGGAGGCCCAAAGCAGTCCCTGCCGAAAAACTGGCCAGAGGGCTTCCCATACCTCACCTCGCCGGCCTACTCCCAATCCCTCACAAAAGCCCAGCTTCAGTCCCTCCGCGTAAAACCACCCGCCGCGAACGGGGAGGTGCTCCGCGAGACCCCCCGCGATCTCAAACCAGGGCCCTGCCCACTAGTCAAGATCACGCCCATCACCGACCCCGGCCATCCAGCCTGCGGGCAGTCCGGCCTCTTCGCCACGCGGGCTCTGGCCCCAGGCAGCCTCATCCTGCCCTACCTGGGCGAGTACCACCTGGCGGACTCGGCCGCCCACTCGTCCTCCGACTATGACCTCTGGTTGGACAGAGATGCTGGCGTGGCGGTTGACGCTGCCAGGATGGGCAACGAGGCCAGGTTCGTGAATGACTTCCGCGGCGTGCCTGGTGCCGTGAAGCCAAATGCCGAGTTCTGTGAGGTCTGGGACCCCAGGAGGGGCGAGAAGGGGATGGCCGTTTTTGTTTTGCCCTTGGGGAAGAAAGCCAAAGGTAAGGGTGGTGGTGTTGCGAAGGGGGAGGAGATTTTGATCAGTTATGGAAAGGGGTTTTGGGATGAGAGGAGAGGGGATATTCATGACGAGATGGAGGTTGACGCTGACATTGAGGGCCCACCATGAGGTTTTCTTGTCGAAAGCCTACCATCAACGAAACGTCGCTCTGGCTCATGGTTTCGAGAGATGCCTCCCGTGGCTCCCTGCGACAGCTACTCCACGACGGCACGGCACAACTTTGGCACATCGCAATGAGGGGAGGTATCTGCAATGCAGACCCTGGTGCAATTACGGTGGCTCGTTGGCCCAAATGGGATCCAGAGAACCGCTATATTTGCATCTGTGGCTGAGGCTGCGAACAGACGATGCAACTTGTTGAGTTTGTGCAGGTTTTTTTTTTGTTGTTTTTTTATTACGTGCTGCCTGTTATATCTGCATTTTGGTAAGTACATCCCACAGCGCCTGAAGGCAAAGCCCCAAGTTTCCTGAAGCCAATGAATATATAGATCATATTGACCTTCAAGCCGCCATCGCTAAAGCTAACATTTTACCAACATCAGGCGTCCCCAGACCGGTCACAGCATCCCAGCCTGCGACTGCTGGCCAACTTGCATTTGGTACTATCTGTTGCCTCTGTCAGCGAACCTGTTCACGGTGCAATAAGATCAAATCAATGCCCAAGGAGGCAGCCATTATAGAAAAAGAAATAAGGGGGATACGGTACCTTAGCCCCGAGTTCTGGTGGAAAGGCCTCGCCGAATCCGCTTTTACCATTACAACCCACAGATGCACCGGTGGTGATATCATTCATTGCAGACAGTCCAGCGCCGTATAGCCATGGGTTAATGAATCCCATCGGAGGCTTGTTCTGTGCAATGAGAGCAGCATTCACCTGACCTACCATTCCCGCCCAAATCGGCGCAGCCGCACTACCAGGCGCAACTTCGTCAGCTAACTCTCCTTCCCACACACGCAGGTACGCACTAATCAAAAAGGGAGGTGATACATACCTTGTACCAGCAAAGCCGACCAGGACCCTACCCTGGTCAGCAAAGGTTGCGTTGAAGCTCTGCGCGCTGACGTCCGGGAAACCACGGCCGGACGCGTTGAACAGGCCCTGGAACTGGTTCCCGATGGTGCCGCTCAGGTATGCCGGCACGGCCTGGTCCTGGTAGGCGGGCCTGGCGAAGCGCTCCGAGAAGCCCCCGGACGAGAAGGACAAGGCGCGCTCGGGGGCCGTGCCGCGCGTGCCGCCGACGGTGGTGACGAAGGGGCAGGAGCCCGGGAAGACGGCGTTAAATTGGGTGGTGTTGGTCCCATCATTAGAGACGCAAGTGTTGCCAGGACCGCTGTCGCCGCTCGCGGCGAACATGGTGACGCCGCGGGCGCCCAAGGCGCCGAACTGGTTGCATATCTGCTGCACGTAGCCGTCGGGCAGGGCCTGCTCGTTCTCGCCGAAGGAGGTCGTGATGGTGTGGGGGAGCTGGTCGTCGGGTAGGGCCAGCATCGCGTCAAGCCAGATGAGCCAGGGCTCTGTCGAGTCGCCCGGCACGTTGCCCAGCTCTGGCTGGATCGGCCCGTCGCCGGTGACGGCGGTCACGATATTGGGCACGGGGCTGGACAGCGTGGCGGTGTACTGGACGTCGAACTGGAGCTCCTGGTTGCTGAACTCGTTCTGGTTCTGGTCGACAGTGGCATTGTTGATGCTCAGGAAAGAGAAGTTGGTCGGCGGAGAGGTCGGGTCGACTGTCTGCGCGAAGAGTGCGAAATCCGCGTACTTTGGGACCTGATTCTGGGAGGAATATACTCCGAGGCCTCTGGCCTTGCTCAAGGTCAAGTTGGAAGGCATGTTGTACAAGGCGCGCACACAGCTCGGGGTAACTGTGGTATTGCATGATGCGTCGACCTGGGCGACAGCCTTCTGTTGGGTCAAGCGCTGCTTGGAGCCGGTGAAGCCTCTCGCCTTCAACCTGCGCAGTTCCTCGGGCAGCTGTGTATCAGCTGTGGATTCAGGGCTCTTGGATGGTCCGATCTGGTGCATCTTCGGGTGTGAGCAGAATCGCGTGGTAGGGTGGATCAGCGAGATATCGCCTCTCATCTCCTGCGGCAGAGAGTACTGCAGCGTCCTCAGCACCTCTCTACCGCTGCCCATGTGCTTGTACCATGAGAAGTTGGATTCCAGCATGCGGTTGGCTTTCTCCACAGTGGTGGTCACTCTGATCCAATGCTTGTCATGCCTTATATCAGAAGTGTCAACATCGTTGCTGATGAGCCAATGCTTGACCTTCCCAGCGGCCTCGCTATCGGGGCTTAGCAGTTCCTGTGTCTCAGCTCTGGTAAGGTGCTTGCGGTAACTCTCATGGCCCGGAGTGGACACGGCATAAAGCTTTTCCTCAACATGCCTGCTCCGGTCCAGCGCGATCGACAGTTGGAGCCGTTGTCCCGGATCTGCTGAGCGGGAGATCGCCCATGGTGACGGTGGTGATCTGAGATGCTCAACCTGGACAAGGGTGGACTCTAATGCCAGATTAGGTGCTACAAAAAGAACGAGTGCTACGCCGAAAAGCGCTGACAACATTGTGAAAGAGGGTGGATGTCAATCTCGGCGCTGGGCTGTTTTACAAGTTGGGCGAGGCGTTCCAGACCTCGCTCGAGGAAATAAGAATGATGCCGTGTGTGTATATGTATCTGCCTGCATCGCCGTCTTCTCGCACAGGAGTTGAAGCGCCCGCGAGTAATAAGCTCCGGGCGCAGCTGCATTATTCTCAATGCCCAAGGGGTAAAGAACTAGGAATGTCCGTCGAGGGAGGTTCTCTCGTGTAGTAAAAAGACGACCGGCCAGGATCGTAGTAGTGCTTCGACTCAGCAGATCAGTTGAAACGTCTCGGCCCCTGGGTGATAGCAAAACGTAGGCAAAACATCACAGGATCTACGGGTGGGATCCCGGGAGCAGAAAGCTTATATCCTCCTTCTGAACCCTCAGACTTGGCGATTGAAGCGCTCGAGCTAGGAGAACACGAGCAAGTATCTAAAGTTGCTGCAGGCTGGATACTTCGCTGGTGGTAGCAGAATGCCGGCATCATCCGCAACCTGAGCTTTGGACTGAGACCCACGCATGCGTCCGTCATAATGCTGTCTGGTATACCACTGGCATCGAAAATGTCCTGTCATTTCTTGGTGTGGAATTTGACAGTCTCCAGAAAAAGGGAGATGAGCATGTAAGTTTCGAAAAAAGTAGAACATCTACAGAACGACGGCACGGCAGCAACGGACATGTATTCAGCCACAAGCAACGCACGAAGCGGTTGCAGAAGCACATACCAGGAAGAAACACTAATTATTCACCTGGAAATTATGTTTGCTCACTTGGCAACAGGAATACAATGGCGGAGTACAGGAGGGGATATCATTCGCAGGGGAGAAGTGTGATGATTCTGTGCGATAACAAGACAGCACTGGCATGTGACGCTTACAACAACCGGATTCTCGATCGCGAAGAACTTTTTGAAAGAGTTTATCTCCTGTCTGGTGAGGTGCTCCGTGCAGCGAGGACTATGGCTGGGCAGGTTTGTTGAGCCCGACAGCTTCATCACACATTGACTAGCATGGAAGCTTGTAGCTCTGGCAGCTTGGAGAAGGGCCACGGGTCTGCTGGTATATATATGTAAGAGATGCACTGGTCCCTCACATGTATTTAGATATCGTGGGCTGTAGAAGTAGGGGGCAGGGCTGTGAGCAGCGACATCACGTCAGGCCAATCTCATCACCTGTGACAGAGAACTGGCGGCAAGTGCAACGACCCCAGCACAACGGATCGGCTGCGAGACAATGGGAGTTGGTCAGTACCTCGGTACCTAACTAGATACCTAGGTATGAAGTTGAAGGCTCGGGTACACAATAAGTGGTGCCTCATAGTATTCATTATCTGCGCCCAGGAGAGACAAGCGAGGGTAATGAAAGCCTTCAGCTGGGAAAGAGGCGGGCAAAGATAGAGGGTGGCAGAGGGAGCTAGAGTGATTGGGCCTAAGATTGCAATGTCGTTTAATCGCCTTGTCACGCGCTGGTTGAGCAGCTCGTGGTTGGCTGTGAAGCTCTCGGAAATTGGTGGGCAGCTACGTAGCTAACACCACCTCTTAGACAAATGTGGATAGCTTTCCCACATCCCTGCCCTCCACCAGCCAGTACCGCCGTAACCATCACCACCACCACACCACACCCCCATTGCCTGATCTCCTCTTTGCACCATACATACAACAACGCCCTGTTCCTCCCTGGTTGTCCACCTTCCGTATACGTGCTTGTGGTTGTGGTCATTCGTCGTCTGCGACCGCTACCACGTCGCCGTCAATCCCCCACCTGGGAATGGCATGAGCAGTTCCTCAAACCTCTTCCGCCGCCGCCGCCACCTTAGCTGCCATGGCGACAGGTCCGTTCCCCCGTACAAGTCCATACGCCATGACTCTCTAACTCGTGGCCACCAGTGCGCATCTGCGTATGCGGTGACGAGGGGACAGGGAAATCCAGCCTGATCGCATCGCTTGTAAAGGACGTCTTCGTCTCCAACAAGATCCAAGTGAGTGCCACCCCACCCCGACTTCGCCAAATCCGTGCCGGATTCCCTGGTATGGTCGAAGCAAACCTGACTCTTGCCCCTATACAGGCTGTTCTGCCACAGATATCCCTCCCGCCGAGCATAGGAACCCCAGAGAACGTCACCACGACCATCGTTGACACATCCGCCCGTCCCCAAGATCGCAATACCCTGCGGAAAGAAATCAGAAAGTCCAACGTCATACTCCTCGTCTACTCCGACCATTACAGCTATGAAAGGGTTGCGCTCTTCTGGATGCCCTACTTCCGCTCCCTCGGTGTTAATGTTCCGGTGGTGCTGTGCGCGAACAAGTCAGACCTGACGGGAGATGGCAACACAGCCCAGGTCGTCGACGAGGAGATTCTACCTGTCATGCACGAGTTCCGCGAGGTTGACTCTTGTATAAGGACGAGCGCCCGGGAGCACCGCAATGTAAACGAGGTCTTCTTCCTCTGCCAGAAGGCCGTCACCCACCCGATAGCCCCGCTTTTTGACTACAAGGAAGGCAACCTCAAGCCTGCCTGTGCATCTGCCCTGCGGAGGATCTTCTACCTGAGTGATAAGGATCAGGACGGCTATCTCAACGACCAAGAGATGCATGATTTTCAGGCCAAGTCTTTCGAGCGGCCTTTGTCACAGGAGGACCTAGATAACATCAAACTGACTGTCAGCAAGGTGTCCCCCGGCACGAACCTAGAGAAAGGCGTAGATTTGGAAGGGTTCCTTCGCTTGAACAGGATGTACGCCGAGAAGGGCCGCCACGAGACGATATGGATTATCTTACGGAAGCATCGGTACACTGACAGTCTCAGTCTGGAGGACAACTTCCTGCGTCCCAAATTCGATGTCCCCGAGTACGCCTCGGCGGAGCTGAGCCCTGCTGGATATCGCTTCTTCGTGGATCTTTTCATAGCGTTTGACAAGGACAACGACGGAGGACTCAACAGCGAGGAGCTTGCGGCATTATTTCGGCCCACCCCCGGCCTGCCTCAGTCCTGGACTGACGCATCTTTCCCATCGTCCACTGTCCGCAACGAAGCCGGTCACATCACTTTGCAGGGCTGGCTCGCTCAATGGAGCATGACCACCTTCCTTGAGCCAAAGACGACGCTTGAATACCTGGCCTATCTTGGCTTTGAGGCCTCGAACCCCAAGGAGTCCATCACTAGCGCATTAAAGGTGACCAAGCCACGGAAGCGTAGGAAGCGGCCGGGCCGTGTCGAACGAGGTGTTGTGTTGTGCTACGTCCTCGGTGGATCAGGGGCTGGGAAATCGTCTCTCATGGACGCCTTCTTAAGCCGCCCTTTTGATGCTCTCCACCGCCCAACCATCAAGCCCAGGCGGGCGGTCAACAGTGTCGAGCTCCAGGGCGGAAAGCAATGCTATCTCATACTCGAGGAGCTTGGCGAGCTCGAGCCTGCCATCCTCGAAAATCGTGCCAAGCTCGATGCCTGCGATCTTCTCTGCTACACTTACGACTCCTCAGATCCGGACTCTTTCTCACACATCGTCGACCTCCGCCAGAAGTTCCCACAACTTGACGAGCTGCCCTCTATCTATGTTGCCCTCAAGGCCGACAAGGACAAGACCACGCAGCGCTGCGAGATGCAGCCTGATGCGTATACCCACAGCCTGATGATGCCCACCCCGCTCCACGTAAGTGTCACGTGGGAGAGCATCAGCGAACTGTTTGTCGCGCTGGCTGAGGCGGCGACCAATCCCAGCTCCGGCTTCCCGAAGAGCGAGGAGCCACCTCAGGACATGACGAGCCTGTACGTTGCGTTGGGAGCGACTGCTTGCGCCGCAATCGCGGCTCTGATTATATGGCGGCGCTCCACTGTCGGCTCGTCCAGTTGAGCGGATGGCAGTATCTGGGGGTTTACTGGAGTTTGAGAAGGAGAACAACGAGGCAGGACCGTTCCAAAGTGCTAGACCCCCCAGTCTAGTAATGGCAATCGGTGTTGGACACAGGATCTTCTGCGGGATACGATTACCCTGGTGTACAGTATTGGGCTTGCTGCAAAGCCGGATTTCAGGTTTAGGGATCATTACGAGCATAGCTTGGAGTCGGGCAAGAGTATTTATTTCGATTGATCTGGGCTTAAAAGGGGAATATCCATCAGCGAATTCTATCAAGATATCCGCCACTCAGACCGACCATAATTTCAGAAATAAACCCGACATCTCATATCACACTCAGCAACGTTACTGATGTGTTTTGGCCTGCCTTCTGTTCAGGCAGGAAAGGAATATCCGCACCCGCAGATCCAGAGGCACCGGTACATCATTTGCGGCCATAGCTGTAGTCGACTAATGAGATATCACGCACCCAATTTACACGTCTAACCACATTCTAAATAATACGTTACTCAAGTATGCAAAGCAAGCGTGTTGATTAGGCTTGTGGGAGTGGTTATCGTGGGTGTTGGTGTTGTAGTTGTATTGTATAGGTGTGGGGGTTGTGAGAGAAGGTGATGCGGGTGTGGCTGGTCGGCGATGTAAGGGTGTACAGCAGGTGCAACTATTCAATGCGTTTAGCCTGGTGCAATGCCACAGGAAGCTGTCTCTTGAACAAGCTTGGTTCAAGTAAATGCCTGGCATGACCGGCACATAAAATGCCTGGAAAGTGCAGCGGAGGATCATGGGAGAGGGAGGTACCAGAGCACCAGTTTCAATGGATGTGTCGGTGTGGGTATCATTGTGTAGTTCAGGTCTCTGCCGAAAAAAAGCATATCTCAAAACGAAGCAAAGTCCAAGCCTCTTCTTCACCTCAGGCTGAGCCATCATCATCATCATCATCATCATCAACCTCAACCTTTCCTTGGCGCCTCTCCGTCTTGACCCTCTTGACCGTGCTCGCACGGCTGGCACGGCTGATGCGCGAGTCCTCTTCCTCGTCGTCCCTTAACGTCTCGTCATCTCCGTCCTCCTGGTCCGAGGACCGCGCCTCCGCCTCCCTTTCCGCCTGCTCGGCGCGCTTGATCCTACGCAGCAGCGCCTCGTCGAAGAAAAAGTCCTGGAGCGTCATGGCCTGGCGAGCAGTGTCAGTCAGTCACTAGGAAATTAAAGGAAACCGACGGCGCGACTCACCTCGACGTGGCAACCAGACACAGGGCACTTGGCCGACTTGCCCCTGCCATTGGGTCCCCGCTTGATGTACTCGGTGATGGCGCTCTTCTCAAAGGAGTGCTTACAGAGCCTGCAGGTGTATGGCTCCCGTAAAACCGCGAGCGACAGCGGGCACCTAAAGCTCCGCTTCTCGCGCGCAATCTGAATATCATCGTCCTCGTCGCCATCCATGTCCGCATCCGCGTCTGCCGCCTCACCGCCATCCTGACCGGCCTCATCCCTGCGCGCCTCGAGCCGGGGCCGCCCGTCCCGGTCGAACCACCTCGTCGCGTCGGGCAGCGGGATCTCGTCCGGGTCCCGGTACAGGCCCTCGTGCCACGACTGCCGGAAGTCGATGTAGCTGTTGTTGACTGCGTACTTGTCATAAGGGGTCAGCCTCTCGTACTCGGCGGTCTTGGCGCTGCACGCCTCCCTCAGCACGTCCAGGAGCGGCACACCGGGGACCTCGGGGGCATCCGCGTTGTCGCCCTCCGCCTCGTCGCCCTGCTGCTGCTGCTGCTGCTGCTGCTGTCGCTGTGCCTCCTCCGCCACGCCCTGCTGCCGCGCCGCCGCCAGAGCGGGCAGGTCTCGCAGCGTGTTCTTCTCATCCTCCACCGCTGCCTGCATGTCGAGCGCCTGCCTCATGGCCTCCTCGATCTGCGTGGCAATATCGAGGACCTGCCCCTCCAGCTCGCGGACCTCCTCCTTCGCCTTCTCCGCGGCGGCGGCTGCGGCGGTCTCGTCATCGCCCTCCGCGTCATCACCGCTATGCTTCCTCTTGGCGGCCCTCGCCGCGTTCTGCGCGACCGTCGTCTTACGGTTGGTCACCCGCTCGTTGATGGCGTACACGGTCTGGCTGAGGAGCTTGGCCGACTGGGCTAGTTGTTTCTCGTATGCGTCATTGATGCGGCCCGTGCAGAAGTCGTTTAGCTGGCGCATGTTGTCGTCTGTAAGCGGGCACTTCGGTGGCTCGTAAGGCGGCAATTCCAGGGAGCCATGGTGGTTGGGCCGCGGCTGTCGCTGGCTGTGATTCGCAGCGCGCCCTGGACGCCGCTGGGAACCGAGCATCGTGTGTTGTGGACCGTGTGTGGGAGTTGCGTTCTTTGGGTACGAGTTCTGTGCGTACGCGTTTCTTTGTCGAAATGGGTATGTTGCGGAGATGGTTCTCCGCAGGAAAGGTAATGGAGTGACTAGCAGGATAGTACGAGATGAGTGGTGATTTGACGGCTCAAAGGTCAAGAATCGCGATGTTTCTACAATATGTTAAAGCCGATCGATTAACAAATGGGGAACTTTCCAGGGTATCACCCGAGCCCTGTCAAGCGCGTCGTGTGTGGTCGCACGGTAATGCCCACGCGTTGGCTGAACATGGATAATTGAAAGACAACCCTGACAGGTTGGAGCTCCCCTGGCTGGTCATGCGCCAGTGCCTGGCCAGCTTTCAAAGCAATGATGTCAACCCCACCAAGCAGAGCCCTGGGCAGCTAATCAAAGCCGCCTTTGTTGACGCTGCAACAGGCTCCGTTTGTGGGCATCAAGAGAGGACCGTCCATTCATGACGAGGAGGCTGCCCGTACCCTGCAGGATAAACGCCGGGGGCTTCTCGTAGTAGTAGTAATAATAATAATAATAATAAAAAGATAGTGACCGCTTTCAGGCGACCCGTTGCCTCGCACAGGTACCACCAGGAATGCCTTATATGAACTGAGCAGGGCTGCGTCCAAAACCATTTGTTTTCAGCCACAGCTACATCTCGCGTCCATACACATCAGCCTCAGCAACAACAACAGCAGTCACTTGCATTGCCACCAATATGGGCAAAGAACCTACTAAGAAGCAGAACAACCGGGTCGACCCACTGTCCAAGAAGGATGGGAAGGAAGCCCAGTCCTCGAAAGACCCGAAGTCGTCCCATTTGTGTAAGTACAGTCTACCACACAAAGGGCTGTGCATTCGGTCACTTCCCATGTGGATTAAGGTTTCCCTAGTCGAAAGAGAGCATATACTTGCACATCAAACTCATCTATTCGCATCCCTTTGGCGTCCCCGCCCAAGAGAATACTCACTGACCTTGACCGTGGAATAGACACCGATGATAACCCGGAGACTACACTCAAGGGGACGGGCTTCAAAGATGTGGAGACGGCAGAAAAGACCATCGAGCTTGTTTCCAAGAGAAGCCTGACTTGTAAGCTATTGTCTCTTCCCATTGGTTCTTGGACCTGTCAAGTGCAGGTGTCAAATACTTTAGTCCGTTGCACTCTGTCTCGTGCGTGGTAGCCGGTCAGCCGGTAAGGGCGGAAGGCACACTACCAGGCTGGGTGGTCCCCACTGTCCGTGGGCAAATAAATTGCCCGGGTGGAAGCAGCCGGACAGTCTCTCTCGATCTGGCGTGTACATATCATAGCATTTTGTTACGGAGCAGTTATCTACGAACGTCACGTTCCACACCGAGAAGATGTCCCTGGAGACTGTTGTCGGGAGTAATGCCGTGCTGTGGGGCGCATCCGCTGACCAGAAGCACCGTAGACCAGCGCCAGACCATTAACACGATGTTCAACAGGGCCAAGCACCATCCAAAGAAGACGGATGACATCAAGGCAGCCCAGGCCGTGTTCGAGACCTGGCTCAAGGAGACATACGCCAAGGCAAAGGCTGAGCAGCGCGACTTCAAGCCCGTCCTGGCCAAGAAGACAGTCGAGACGGCGCTCCCGCTGCTGAAGAAGGCCAAGGACATCGACACCACCTTTGCCGAGATCTACGTGGAGCTCGAGCCACGGAAGCGCCTCGCAAACACGTTGGTAGACGAGAGCCAGCCGGGAGAGGCGGACTGGGACAAGGCGAGGACGACGGCACTGAGCGAGCTCGTGCCCGAGGGGGATAATGACGCCGGTGTGCCCGAGGACAAGCTGTGGGGTGAGGACGGGAAGCCGTCTACGTACCACTTGAGCCTCATTGCTTGGGCGTGGTCGCCTACGACGGAGTATAAGCTCCTCAAGGCACTCCGCGAGTGAGGGGTTGTGGTGTTACACTGCCGCGAGGAAAAGCAACGAGTGGGGGAATAGGGGCACATTGCGGGAAACCCAGGGGGCCGACGACTCAGTGGCCCGGCTCCGGGGACTCGTGTAGTGGTGCTGTGCTTGGTGAGCAGCCATGTACTGCGTCGTGCTACCAAAAGTATCTTGGCTCATATATCCGACGCGTTGGGGCGTGCGGCCACATGCAGCAGAATTGTCTTTCTTTTCCTGACAGCCGGAACGGTTTTGAGATGTGGCTTCCGCACACACTAGATCAGACGAAAGTGTATATGTTTGCTCATTGTGTAACGTTCAACAGCAGACATGAAAGACTTGTCACGAGACGCGAGGCTGCGCGCGAGCGACCTTTGTTGCTCGATCGGCTTGACATCGTGGATCTGTTCTCTGTCAGCTCTAGCAATTCATCTGTCTGATGAGGCGGGTGGCCCCACTGTTGTACTGACCGGCGGTACGTCCGTACGCACAAGTACGGATGTACCTATGCAGGTCGGTGCCCGGCTAACCCATTTCCAGCAGTAGCTCCAGATCCGAACAACGTCTGCTCTCCACGACGATCGTCACTCATCGCATCGACTTTTTGCCCCGTCAGCCTGGGCCACGATGTCAATCGATCCGTTTCCGTCAACCCGCCAGCCCGCCTCCCAGGGAATTCCCGCGTGCTTCCTGTCAATGCTTTGTCCTGCTGACACCGTGATCAGCTCACTTTTCCCGCCCTGGCTAGTTCCGCGACGGCATCTTCGTCAATCGGGAGGGGCACACGTTCCGCGGCAATCCTGGCTGTCCCAATGGACAATAGTAGATAGAGGATAAGCATGCTCGCATGCACAGCACAAGCTAGCAAGCAATGACGAGGGGAGTGGATTTGCGATTTGAGCTAGGTAGGCCTGTTGGCCTGGTAGGCTGTTTACAAGTCGGGTACATTGCTACAGTGTTTGTGTCTCTAGCGTGTGTGCGGTATACTGGTTGTCCCATATTTCGCTGCTACCTCCCCGATCGCTCGGCCTACATGGTCGTGCCGCGATCATGGCAGATGCCGCCCAGCCATCGAAATGCGATCGCATTTCTGGCCCATTTCGCTTGGTGCCGCTCGACTTTCCCATCCCGTCGGCTGCCCACACTGCCCACGTTGCCCACCACAAGCCCACCACAAGCCCACCACAACGCACGCATTACAGAGTGTACTCCGTAGTATTCCCACGATTACCAGACGGAGCTCTAACCCGGTCCACGATCCATCCCTCTCACCTCTATATCCCCCTACCGCCTGTCCTGGTACTCAACCTATCGGAGTTGCGGGTTCTCTATGAGCCTCTGTTGTGATCTCGATCTCTTACGTGCACTACTATCATAACTAGACAAGTGCATACCCAACAATTCCCATTGTTCTCGTAAATTCCTCTAGAGGGCACGGCTGCTTGTCTTTGCTCTCTAAACTTCTCTTCTCACCCCTTCGTGTTGGAACTGGAAGATGTTGTGTCGCCGTGACCAAATCCCGCCTACCTCTCCAACCCCTGTCTCCCAGTCTACGACGATGAATCCCTGGGAGTCGTGTGCACTAGAGGTAGGCTTAGCGGCTCTCTCTTGATGGCATCACAGCCATATTGTTCTTAAAAGAACCAGGTGTACTGACACAAGTTTACAGTCCCGGTTCGCACAGAACGGCAAGACAAGGGAGGCACAGATCGCACAATGCATGGAAAAATCAACAACTTCTGATCCTCTGATCTACCCCGGGCTCTACGCCCCAAGCGGGCTGGACGTCATGACAGTCCTCTTCCGCATCTTCGCCAGGCCCAACCCCCAGATCAACCTGGGCCCCATCGACTGCTCCGTCGCCCTCCTAGTCTGCGACCTCGCCCAGCCCGACGCCCCCATCGTTTACGCCTCGGACCCCTTTATGGAGATGACCGGCTATAGGATGAGTGACATCAGGGGCAAGAACTGTCGCTTCCTGCAGGCCCCTGGTGGAAACGTCCAGCCACACTCCGCTCGCCAGTACGTCGACCAGAGGACGATCAAGGGAATGCGTGAGGCCGTTAAGGCCAACAAGGAGCACCAGACCGAGATTACGAACTTCAAGAAGGACGGCAGACCATTCGTCAACATCCTCACCATTATTCCTATCCAATGGGACACCCAGGAGTACCGATACTCAGTCGGTTTCCAACATCAAAAGGAGTAAGATGGCAATACACCTGTCGTCCTGTCGTCTTCGCGTCACGCTCGCATCGTGTTCGTCATCAAACATCACGGAACGAGGTGTCTACTTCGCCACGTCACTCTGGCTTTTCCTTTTTCGCACTATTCGTTATCGGTGTCAAGCAGACTGGATAAACAAGGCAACAACCAGATCATCATATTTTACGGGAAACGGGGGCATAAACACAGGCGTTCCTACTTTACAAATGGCTGCTCGGGCGGCTTGGTTTTCATGGGAAAGATAAAGGCAACAAGGGAGTTCAAAGCGAGCATGTCTGCTTTGAGGCAGTCCGGCATCACAGCACAGCAGCATTCAAGGCGTTCATCATGGGGTTGTCAGGGTCAGCATTTCGGTTGGTCCCTCTTTGCTGCATACGGGGCATTTCTTTTGCTGTTAGGCATAGCGCGCGCTTTTAGGCACGAATGATACCCATCACTTTTTTTCTCGAGTGCTTGAACCGCCGCATGCGTATCGTACAGAACGAGTCAAGGCGATGCCTACCACGGTAGATGCGTCATCATCCAAGTTCTCAGATTGTCGGGTCAGATTCAAAATAGACATATCATCTACCCCTCAGAGCAAATGGAATCCACAAGCCAAAGAATCTTCGTGGAACCTGCCTGGGCCAATGCTTGGATTATCCACACTCTCACAGAAGAAAACCTGCCCGGAAACCCAAAGGATTTTACTCGGCGACCCACTAGAACCAACTCCTCCGCGATGATGTCGCTTGTCTCTGGCGGCGTAAATCGAGTACCCTGCAAGGCCGGCGATACACACCGTCCCCCCAAGGGATCGTACCCAACGGGTGTGGATTTGAGTCTTTTTCCCAGGCAGGCACAGGGCGGGCGTGTCCCACTCCGTCCGATAGAGTTCGTAGCGGAGACGACTTCAACATCAGGGTGGACATTCCAGCGGGGGCTGTCCGGATGACTGCTTCCGATGAACCTGACAGGTCTTTGTGTACGCGGAAAACTTCGCGATCACCCCCCCCCCTTTCCCCCTATTTCTGGCCTTTTCGCCTATGAATCAAGCTGTGACACTTTTTTCCCAAGGCAAGGTAAGAGAGTCTTCTTGTCCAGTACCTGGCCGTTGTCCAGGCGTGGAGGCTCCTTGAGCTCCCGCTGTCTTGTGATCCTGTCTCAGGCCCACCGCGCGGGGCAAAGAAACCATCGACCCGTGCAACGACGACGCCACTGCCTTGTTGGGCTTCTTTTTGAGCATCCTATTGACCACCGATCCGATGGATGGCCCTCGCCCTGGTCAAACGGTCCAACATCGTTCCCAGATCACTGCAAAGACAACCACGAAATGCGTCCCTGCCTGCCTGCCTGCCTGCCTGCCAGTCAGTCAGATGCCCCAGAGCCTCTCGGGCCTCATTCTGTCCTAGCCAAGCCGAGGACTACTCGGCAGTTCATGAGTGCTCGGGCATTTCGGCAGGTACTCGGTCATTATGGAGCTGGCTTCTCCCTCCTTGGTCTTCGGCGTCCGTGAGCAGATAGCTCTTGAACAAGGCGTTTGTGAACTCCGGGGAATCATGCCGGGTTGCCACAGGAGATTTGGCCAGGTACTATGTTTCTTCGGGATCTTACACGGCATCCTGCACGCCGATCCAACGTCTCGTCAACGGCGGGGTTGGTCCAAGAGGACGAGGCAGGCACATGCTTCTTCTGGGACAAGACGAACATTCTCCGGTATGCGACCACCAAGGTTTCGCTTATTTGAGAATCCACCCTGAGAATTGCTCTTCGGAATATGTTGAGGAGGAGCGGGACAAAAAGTTGCCGGACCAGCAGTGTTGGGTCCTTATTGCGTGGTATACATCGTCTGCAACGCCCCTTGCATGCTTATCCCGTAAACCATATAGCCATGCAAATACCAAACAAAGGCTCTAGCCAACATACAGGGTGACCCCCTCTTTTTTATAATACAGGTATATGCCCCATTAACGATACAACCCTTTTATTAACTAATCAAAAGCTCTTAATTTTCCCTTCAAATTAGGTTTTTAATATTAATTACTTTATTTTTTTATGTATTTATACTCTTATTATCTTTATTACTCTCTTTGTTGCCATTAAATTACTTATTTTTAATAAAACTTAAAATTTATAAATTAGTTCATAAATTTAAATTGTGTTTTTAAAAAGTGATGATTTAATTTATTAATTTATTTATTAATTGTTATAGTATAATATTACATTATTGTTAATAATATAGTATAATTAACATAATAATTCAATACAAATTAAATTAAATATTAGTTTCTAAAAAGGTTCATTAGCATTCCAAACTTATTTGAAATATATTAAATTATTTTAAATTATTATTTAGTATAAATTTGTTATTAAATTCTTATATATTGTATACTATTTACTATTTTAGTATTAATGAAAGAATTCTTTATGAATTTGAATTATTTTAATTATAATAGTTAATTGGTTTTAGTATATTTTATAATATTTCTTTATAACTTTACTTAACTGCTAAGTTTTACAATCTTACGACTATTAACTTAGGCACTATTAAGGGCCTAAAATAATCGTCACGGAAGTCATAGTTTTACAAGAAAGAGGGGGTCACCTTGTATACTAACTTTTCCTATGGGTAGGAGCAACAACGTCATCTCCGCCTGTTACACATGTTCGGACTGCCGGGAAGTCAAAGCGTAAGCAACCGGCGGTTGGGGGTCCAGCTCGGACGAAACACCCGCATGCATTCCATGGAGAGGCAGAGATAGACCACCACGCATGTGACATAGATAACCAGGAGCAACACTTCTAAGTACCTACGATAGAAACCAAGGCCAGAGTTCACAGCAGCAATCTTAGGCTTCCCGGATTAAAAAATCCACAAATTACTTCCTACCGGCCGCTCTCGGCACATCAGGACACCGCCCACCGCCCACCCCCACCCCCCAAGGATGCCCCCAAACCGCGGCCCGGCACCGGTGAAGCTGTACCGGAAGGACGACGCCGAGGTCCTCACCTTGGGGCCCATCACCTGCTACGTCTTCGAGGACGGGTCCCACACCGACAACCGCGTCGGCGCGATCCTCCTGATGATCCCCGGAGGTGCCAAGGGCCCGCCCATGCACTGGCACCGCTTCCACGACGAGCTGTTCTTCGTGACAAAGGGTGTGGGCCATTCACCGCTGCTTCAGGTGCTGGGAACTGTTACTGAGTTTTGTTTTGTGGCTTAGGTACTGTGCGGTTCATTGTACCTGATGGTAGCATCGATGGCAAGTGTTCCCGGAAACCCTTTCCAGTTCTTATGAGGGACAGACAAGACGCATTGCTGACCCCGTGTCACAGTTTCGCCTGGTGATTTGATGGTCGTGCCTCCGCGGGCCATCCATACCTTTGAGAATGCTTCTGAGACGGAGGAGGCTGAGCTGTACATGACAGCTACGCCGGGTTACTACATAGACTGTGAGTCTGGTATACAAAGAGGATGGCTGGTGTAAGTCAAGCACACTAATAAGGTCATCGCAGATTTCCGGATGTTGGCTCAGGGAACTGAGAATGACGCCAAGTTAGATGAGGCGGACCAGATGTATCTCATGGCTCAATTTGGGACATTCCCGCCGGATATCCCGTCGGAACCCTAGGGTCCTGTTGTCATGGCCGAAATTCATTCAGTGGCATTTGTATAGGCTCCGGGTGATGTGTTGTCTGGACACAACGATATCATATGCCTTGCAGACTCAAACATGGTTGCACTTGTGAAGTCTGAATCCATGAGATGGACGAGGGGCAAGATCACAGCAAGGGAAAGGTAATAACGCGCATCATGCTGAAGTTTAGCAGTTTGAGCTCGCACAGCGGTACTTCAGAAACGAGTACACCTGAGGCCCGGCCGGCGCAGCTCAGCCTTCGCCACGAGCTTTGTTTTGCACAGAAAGTCTAACCCGAACTCAAGGTTACGGCTGTGGAATGAAAAGATCGCCTTGGTGCCCTGAAAGAAGAGAAGCCTCAAGTGTATGACGCGTCTCGGTATTCGGTGATACTCGTCCTCCCCAAGGGGGTCAATGATCAGCCAAGGACTCGTCCCGATTCCTAGGCACCTCTGCTGAGTCTCGCTGATCGTCTCCTGCCCGTGTCATTCTCCGCCATGGAACCATTCATCTTGTCCTTGGTCTTCGACGTGGTAGTCGACGGCTCTTTCTTTACGTCATCTTTCTTAGCCTTGCTCTTCTTTCGCGGACGCTGGTCATCATCGTCATCAGCAGCCTCGGCCTGCAATTTCCTGGCCTTGGTCTTCTTCGCAGGCTCTTCAGCATCATCGGGTTCTTGTAACTTCGGCTTTTTGGCGTTGGACTTCTTCGGCTTCTCTTCGGAGTCGCCGTTTTCAAGTGGCTCTTCCTTGATACCCGGGGCGACAAGACCGGTCTTCTTCTGGAGGCTCGGCGCGTAGCAGCTCGTGCGCCCGCCGACGGTGATGAAAGCCAATTTCTCCCCATTGGGCAGCGCGCTTGCGGACTTTTTGCCCTTGCCCCATCGGTGGTGGAAAAGCCAGTGGTCGGGGAATTGGTCCGAGTCGGCGAGCAAGTCACAAGCTGTCTGACAGACGTTTGTGATGGAATCATGCAGGCGCTTGATCTCGTCGTCTGTGAAATCGTCGCAGTACTGTTCCGGATGCAGTCTTGCTTGGTATAGACTCTCGTCGGCAACCCAATTGCCTATGCCGCTGATCATGGCCTGGTCCAAGATAAAGGCTTTCAGAGGCACGTGCTTCTTGCGCATCTTGTCCCTGAGGTACTGTTCTGTGAACACATCTTTGTCGACTACCGGATCTGGCCCGTTCTCCACCAAAGGTGACGTCTTGCGAATCTGATCACCGGGACAGTCGACGAGGCGGACTCGTCCAAACCTGGAATAATTGTCAGCCATGCATGTGCGATGCTAAGTTTAGTACGATGGCGTGGACAGCATAGAAAGTCCGCCTGTCCGCCATGAGCCAGTGGTAGTCCTGGGAGAGTGCTTACCGTCTGGGATCCGTAAAAGCAATGCGTACAGATGGGTTACCCTCGGTCTCTAACTGAAATTTCCAGTATTTTGGAGGCCACTGCTCTTGTTCATCGGGGTTCATCTTCTTGTAGTAGTTGGTGTACGCTGTGCGGTCATTCTGAATATGGACCCAACCTTTGCCGATCAGACTAAGGGCGATTTACCTCAAGAAGCAGTTCGGTCTGTGGCTTACCAGTCATCCCTAGGTGCATCACAGGGTGCGGAGCTTGGTCGAGCTGGAGCCAGAAATATTTCCCCTGGGTACCAGCCGCCAGGACCTGCGCAGGCTTCAGTATCTGATGTACTTCGGCGAAACCAGAGTAGGCCCACTTACAGTACGGCCCTTGAGTGCCTTCTCAAAGGCTGACCCACTTGTGCCTGCTTTACCAAAGACATTGGTGTCCTCGGGAGCCTGGACCTTGGAGATTCTCTTGCCCACCAGGTGCTGGCGGAGGAAGTGCACGCATCTCGCGACTGAGAATTATGTAATTAGCGGTATGCACAATTAAGTGAGGATATAGTATATCGAGATGACTTGCCCTCAGCGATTTCAGGCATTTTGGTTGATTGTGTCTTGTCAGTCAGGTCCTCAGATGCGAATGACGATCCACAGAAGTGTGACGCGGTTCAGGCACGGCGGAGTGATGCAATGATAGCCGGATGAGCCGTCGCGACCAAACGCCAACTCAGCTGACCGGCACCCCGCAAAATGGCGCGGGAGCTTGGGCCACCTTTTGGCTCCGCCGACCTTGCTTCAAAACGGCAAGAAAAAAAAAAAGTCTCTGCATTTGACCTCTTCCCTTTCCAACATCGACCACGCGCATCGCGTGCGAAACTCGAGGTAAGCCAGCACATTTCTTCTCCTACCCGCCGACTTCCTGATGACAACACCATAACCGCAAACTAGAGTCTTTGACCTAAAAGGAATGAAACCTAAATTGTAACGTCAGTCTGAATTTCAGCACGACTTGCGCTTCAACAACCACGCTGCCAATGTCTGCGACACCAAGCTAACCCCTTGAAAAGTAGTTCTCGAGTCCTCTCCTGCGTCGACATGCCTCCATGATTGACAGTTGTTTCTGCGTCGGGCCTCCATCGCGACGGTATGTCAGTCTATCGCTTTTTGCGACAATCCTTTATCTGATGAACATTTACTTTGCTTCGGCAAGTTGGAATTACCGACTGAGAATTCTTTGACGACAACAATGGCTGTTTCTGATTACCATCTTGGACATGATATTCTGTTGATCTCTTGTTCCGCGCAATGTGCTGACTTGGAATATCAAGCCCGACCGCGATTGCTCGCACGGTATGACCACTCCCGTCCACCCTCCCCAGCATACATCAACCTGATGAAACGGCACTGGGCTCCGAAATATTTTTCATGAGCAGATATGCCAATTTTGCGACAGGCCTAGAAAACCTCGTCCACTGATTCGAACGCCATCACGCGAGCTTGTACGACCGCAGACGATCATCCTCGCTGACGTGGTCTTAATCCAGATCTCTGGCACTGCCATGCGCGGACGCCGTAACCCAACATGCGGCAGGCGATCATCTCAACTAGACGTTGGGAAACGTCTTGGGCCTCGCCATAGGCTGATGCCACCCCATCGTGCGCACCGTAGGACAGTATGTTCTTTCTTCTACTTCCGCACCCCTTCTCCGTTTCCCTGATGATTTTAGATGACGAGTCTTATTCGGGTTTCCGATGCAGACAACATATTTAACCTACCATTCATGCATTTCCTGATAGAGACACCAAAGACCGCAATCTTGCATACACATCTAAGAAGCCCAGTTTGCTAACTTTGCTAAAGTAGGTAGGCCTATAGCCCACGCCTCATGGTCCTGGCAATTATCCTTGGTAGGTCCACTATTCCCAATGTCTTCCCGTTGCCCAAGCACCAGAGTCAGCCACTCTCTGCACCTTAATGATGACCTGACAAAAAACAATGACAAGCATATGTCAGAGCTTTCGAGCGCAGATGATAATAGTCACTGCTGAATACAAGGCTCAATCTCGATTTTCTACATTTACCGAGTTGAATGGTCGCTGACAGCAACTTCAGAAAAAGCAGTGATATCTCCGCTTGGGTTGGCACTTGCCTTTTGAGATCCGTTAACATTCATGCTATGGTAAGTGTCTTGAACTCTACTTCTTCCTTACCCTTGTGACAACATGATGATCATAAAATTTTATCACGACGGTCTTCATAGCAAAATGCCTTGATGAAATCGCCTTTGACAGAGGCTCCACGAACTGATATCGCCACCCCCTTCATTCTCGGTCATTGTTCAAGCTCCTTCTCAGGGCATATGGCTGACAGCAACAGATTTAGGTATTACCACTACCCAAGTGTACCGCTTACATCCAGTTGCGGCGGCCGTAGTTCTGTACACGCCAGTATAAGACCTGGGTGGACCCAGGCTCGTCCTCACGTAGACACCACTCAATGAATACCATGTGCTCAGTGCGAGGATTCAACTCGTCTGACCAAATTAGTAATGATTGATAAATAGAAAAATTTGACATCTGGGAACATGTTTTACATGCTCTGACATCCCTATTCAAAGTGCTTCAAATCAACTCGATGTAAATGCCCTCCTGATGTAGCAAGCTAAAAACACTTTCCTGCACTCTGCTTGAGTCTTCCATAGCCCAAAACTTCACTGCTCATACTTGCCTGAGCGCAACCTAGTTACACATACTGTACCTGAGTATACATTCATGATATATCGTAAACAAGGAAAGAACGACTTCCCAAGCGGTGGATGAATGTTCGGAGAGAGCTTGAACCAGAAGCCCTAGACTTTCAAGATAAAGACCTTACATCTGACTGATTTCGTTGTTAATTCTATTACACACTCTTTTTATGGAGCACACCGGTCTCGATGTGCCACAAGGATTCGACCGAGAACCAACGGCCACCTGGGTAACGTTGCGGGCCCGTGTCCCATTCTGAGTGCAACTTTTGTGCACCGCAACACCGACAGCTCAAGTGATCTATTTTCATCTACAATCTGCTCGCGGTGCTACATGGGTTCAGGCGAGACAGAAACAAAGCATCTCCAGAATCCAGCAATTGATTAGGACACTTCATCATCCAAATGCTACCGTCGCAGTTATCCCGGCTGTCAAATGATTTATCTGCCCTGCTCATCTCTCCGCCATCATTTCCCTTTGATATCTATTTGCACCCAAACAGCACCCGCCCTGAATCTGCCTGCGCACCGAACCCAGACGTACAATGGTCAGGAATTTTGAGGGTTAGCACGGCGCTGAAGACGGGAAGAAAGTATTAGTGTCAGTGTTAAAGTACTGTGTGAATCCACATCTTCAACACCATTATCCTCGTCTAAACCTTTAAAACCCCCGACCATTGTATACATCTGAAAACCACCAGGTCCAGAACAGCTCTCAGAGCTAGGTCTTTCTGAAAGGATAACAACCAGCCTCCGAAATGTGGGCTATATTACCATCGGCGTCAGAAGGAGAATTGACAGCCCAAGTTTTGGCTTTTCCATGGTGGGGTGTCCAGTAGGGTTTGCTATTGGAAGGAAATATAGATCCAGATCTTTCCACTTTTCATTGAAAAGACAATGCATCTACGGCTTAAACTAATTATCTTTCTCCGACAAGACGCCGTACTGCTTGAACCACGGATGCTCCAAAACTTCCTGGATATTTGGACGCCTCGAAGGGTCATAGACAAATATCCGTGATAGAAGATCCCAGAGCAACTCAGCTTCATCGTCCGTGATTAGAGGAAATGCACCCCAGAACGGGCTCTCCTCATCTTCATAAAATACATAGTGATCCCCATCCACGGAAACCGCCGTAGGTTTCCAAAACATTGATCGATAATCCGGCGGATACGGAGTAATCTTGTCGGCCTCTGCCAAAAATAGAGAGCCATCAGGTTTACAAGGATTCGTGGTATCAATCTCACCATGGCTGCGCATCGACAGCGATGGGGGCTCGTCCCAGATCTTCTTGATCTCAGCTCTAAGATCACGCTTCTCCTCGAAATAGAGAAGCGGCGTGCCACTATCATTGTCGGTCGGGTAGCCTTCATCATCGAACCGCGCCCGCTTTAGGCTGTCCGGAAGGTCGCCGAGGAACCTCTGGATCTGCTGTAACGTTGAGGCGGGGTCGAAGGTATCGTGATCAAAGAAAATGTCCCTGCCCGCTCGCAGCCGGAAAATGGTGCACCCCAGTGACCAAATATCTGAAGCTTTGCTGGGTGGCCCACCAGCAATGACCTCCGGGGCCATGTATTTCGCGGGCGTGCCTGTCCGTCTCGGCGGGTTGTCGCACCGGAAGCTTTGATCAAAATCCAGAATGCGAATCTGCTTGGAAATTGTGTTTTCACTAGAGGCGAAGAAGTCCAAGGGTTTGACAAAGTGTTGCGGTGCGTGCGGACCGGGGCCTGGGTCATCTGGATCGGCAAGTCCAAGGGGCCCAGATTCAGGGTGCCCAAAGGCTCGATAAATATCTTCAATTCCATATGATAAGATATGTTCTGATAGTGCCAGAGCAATGTTGTTCGCTGTGAAGTCTATCCGACTGGTCAGCACCTCGGAACACTCTCAGCACGTAGCTGTTAGGTGTAGTAGATTATTGGGTACATACCTCCGTGGCACCTCTCCCGAGTGTGTAAAAGTGCCATAGCCTGTGCTGCTTGCATGGAGAGGTTTGCTGAGAAACGAGACGAGATTCTAGAGTAGATTCCAGAGGACAGCGTCCCAAGGTTTGGTCCGACGAAGGGCAGTACAAAACACAGGTGACGCCCGTTAGGGCCGTCCACCCAGAATTCACGCTCAGGGCTCACCAGAAATTCAGAGCTGGCAAGGACGGGATCTGAAATGATAGCAGATGAGCGGGCGTTGTAGTTTTCAGACTCAGCCGCAACAATGAACTTCAGCCCCACCCACTTCCACCGCTGGCCCAGCAGATCTTGAGCGAGCCACACGGTCGAGAAGCCGCCGGCTCCAAGCTTGTGGACTACTCGGTAGCGGTCGTTGTCATAATAGTCGTCAAGATGGACAGGATGGAAGCCTCCGGGCTCGTACCGTTCAAGGTCCTCGGCATTGTCATGGCCAATGGGATTGAATCTGAAGACATGCGGATCGGAGGCAGAGTCACCTTCCATGTTGCAACTGAGGCAGCGGCGACTTGACTTGTCCACACGGAAAGACACTCAATGTTTCCTCGCAGGGAAATTGCAGGGCAAGACTTTCTTGGATTTCGGGCAGTCGGTTTTGCAAAAGTGTGAATGGGATCTTTGTGTACTGGCTGTTCGTCCTGGGCCTTACCTAGGTAGATGAGGCGGGGTGCAGGTAAATAAGGATTTGGAGGTATTAACCCTGGTTTACCCTGACCCTGGCAGGGCAACGAGGCCTGGTGCACTCACTGGTCTAGTGTCTAAATTTAAAGTACCCTGCACCAACAGTATCAAATTTTGTGTTGGTTCTTCCTTCACACAACGTCACCGTGACCGATGATACCCAGACTCACAAATAATTAAAGTCCATAGGTAATTCAGCTAGGCCATGAGGATTGTCTGAGAGATGGACATGGCCGGCTTGGCCACCCACACAATCCGTACCTCCCACATCAGTACCAACGTCACAGTTTCGAGCCATGCAACAGTACTCTTTGATCCGGTGGGATACATCAGGAGCAAGTCTCCTGTCCAGGAAGAATTTTTCTCAATGACGAGTGTGAGACCTTCCGCTCTTGATAATGAGCGTCTCAGGACTCCTCAAGGCAAAACCAGCGACCAGATTCAGGCCAGTCCGCTCCTTCAAGCCATCTCAAGGGCTCTTGTGTATCACGAACCTTCCATATCTACCTGTAGAATCGACCTCAGTATGCAAGAGCTTTCAATAGAGCGGTCGTTTTACCGCCCTCTCCCCAAACAGATCACCAGACAAGGTTCACTGGCCGCCTCGTAACCCCTTGTTCTTATACCCAAATTTTGGTCTTTTCGGCCTGAGGAATTTTTTTTTGTTTCAAAATGTATCAAGGCTTCTGTGCTGAAGGTTTCCGGCTCCTCAGAATCCAAAGAACCAGGATCTGCCAACTTTACTCCTAGTAACGCTGTTTTGAGAAATGTGGACGGTCTGGTGTTTTGATACAAAAGGCCTCATCGCCCACCCATAACATCATTTCAATGTTACAGGATCTGAAACGTTCAATTGGGTTCCATGATACCAAAATTGATATAGCTTGCTGGCCAAGTTACGCAAGAGAATTTCCCACCGTTCCTCAACCTTTGTTTCTCAAAATCCACCATAGTCCTCTCGTTTTTCCGTTGGTTCTGTGTCTAACTCTCACTGGCTGAGATTTAGTCCACGAAGCCTGCTCGTTACTGTTACTTCATTGTTCCAGTCTCTCTGTGTTTCATTGTTCATTGAATTTGCACCACAACCCTCACTTCGCTGCTTCAAGCCTACGAAGCCTTGTTTCGAAACAAACATGCCTTCCCAGGGTTACCGTCGCTATTACGAACCCGCATTCAACGGAGGCTACCAAATTGGCAATCGCAATTATTCTCCCATCAGTATTGACGATATATTGTCACTTAGACCAGACCAAGTGAAGGTGCATTGGGGGATTACGAAGCCGGAACGGGCGAAACGAGAATGCGAAGAGAGAGCTGCCCAGGCGGCTGGAGCTGCTGCAGGCTTCGACCACGTTGTGATACAGTAAGCGAGCCCAGCAATGACTAAATATGATATTGTAGCGCAAGCATGCTAACATCAAGATTTGTGCCAAAGTGGCGACATACACGGAACAACATCCCGTGGTAGTAAAAGAGACAAGTCACATATAAATGTTAGGTTCATAAGCACTAGGTATGGAGAAAAGCCGGAACGTCCCTATCAACAATGCAGCAGAGTAAGTTCCCAGCAACAATAGTCTTTGCCCGCAACAATACCGGGCAGTATCAGCTGACCAATGTAACTGCTAGCATGTTTACGTGGCTGTATATTCGAGATACCTTAACAGTTGGAGCCAGGTTCCAGTCAGGCAAGCGCGCCCCGCAGGATTTGACTGGAGTACGGTACATATAGATCCCACTCAAGCTCTGCCAAAATTCGGAGATTGGTCACCTAAACATGAAGCCACCGCGGAACGGGTGTGGAGACAGGAAGAGGAGGAGAGAAGGCGTAGAGAGGCATCAGAAGAGAGAAGACGTAAAGAGGAGGAGGAGAGACAACGTCGAGCGGAATCAGAAGAGAGGAGACGTAGAGAGGAGAGCAGGCGGCAAGAGGAGGAAGACAGGAGACAAAGAGATGAGGAAGATAGGAGGCGACGAGGCCGCAACGACAGCGGAAGACACCACCGAGGCGGCACTAGTGGAGGTGACAATTATTGGACGTGGTCTGAGAGTCGTCAGCGATATTATCACAGACACAGGGATGGGTCAAGGACGTGGCAGTAATTGGGTGTATTTTATTTGATCTCATGTTAGTTACAGATTGTCAACTCAGAACACAATGCCGGTCTCATTGTCATTGGACACTATCTTGACTTTGTTGTGAGACGCTGCACTGCAGAATGATGTACAAATAGCCTAACGCGAATACTGTTGTGCAGGTAGACTAAGTGTGCAGTGCTGACTACCCCACCCCAGTTTACCAGACTGCAGGTGGTTACCCCACAAGATGCATGTGAATGACAGGCTGATCCCCAGGATCAGGGGCTACCGACACCTCGGGCCCAAAGGTCCAACGGGTCCCGAGCTCTGTCTGGTCTTCCTACTCCGAATCAGCAATCCAGCCGAGACCGCGACGTCGTCTCTAGTTGTTCCCATCCGGTCATCTGTAGATAGTCCCGATACTTGCTCCCTCCTCTTCCTCACGGCCACCACCTTGATCACTCCCAGAACCGCGAATGCGCAATTGGGCTCTTGGCGAACAGACAACATTCCGTAATTGGCAGGTCAATCAACGTTGCGCCAGCCAACCCGACGACCTGTCAGACCTCGTGCATCCGTCGTACATACTGTGACAGCCACATCGCTCCTGCGCATACATAGCCTAGCACCGTCTCCTTCGCTTCGAGTTCCCGCCAACGACCATCCGCCGCGGCGAGCACCGCCTCAAGCACACACACACACACCGTCCGAGGTCCGCCTGTCGTTATATTACACGCCCACCGGGGGTCCGCTCTGTGCATGGGGGCTCAACCCATAGATAAACGCACCCTTGGATACAAACATTCCGCCAAGAAAGCATCCAGTACCACCCTCAGGAGCTCTCACTCGTTCCACCGGCGCCATGTTGTGAGCTTATGTCCCATCTATCATCCCTCCTTTTATCGTTGCGCCCCTCCCCTCCGCCGGCACTACAATATGACGGACGTCTCGCTGATCACTGCCCTCAGCGTCCTACCGCCTCCCCCGCGGTATCCCACCCAGGCCGCATACAATGCTGCCCTCGGCGCTGGTCATATCCCGCCCATGATCGAGACCAATAACATCCTCACAAATCCCGACGACCATTTCCTGGTCGGAGAAGGTGAGGTCCTCCCAAGCTACTTCCTCCCCACACCACCCCTTCACACCCAACCTGTGTGCGCGAGCCCAGGCTAAAACCGAGTGTGCGATATATCAAAGGCACCTATGTCCTCAAAGAAGACCTGCACCTCGCGACCCCCCCTCCACACCCGTCCGAGGCGCCCGTCATCAACCCAAACCCGCTCGCCACGAACCCGCAACCAGCCACCGCGGGCACGAGCGTGTCGCAGGTTAACCTCGACGCCCGGCAGTCGCCCCTGCCCTACAGGGGCGGGGGCATCGCGGCGGGCCTCGGGCAGCAGTCGGGAAGCATACAGGAGCACCCGCACGAGGATAACTCACGGGACCCGACCATCAGCGGCAGCGAGGGCGGCCGCGCCAACTCGAGCGATGCGCCCTTGTCGCTAGGTTCCGCCCCGGCGTTCGGCGAGGGCACCGCGCTGCTGGTTGCGCCCAACTCCAAGGACGCCAACAAGCGCAAGAAGCCCAAGAACAACATGACCAAGAGCAACTCGTCCTTCATCAGCAGGGTTATCGTCAACGAGGGGCTCAGCAAGAAGATATCGGAGCGCCCGACCGATGGCATCTACGCCTTTGCCAATATTAACCGCGCGTTCCAGTGGCTGGACATGTCGTCAGCTAACAAGGTTTGGCTCTCCCTCGTCTTCTCTCGCCGTACGAGCGTTTGTGTTGTGATATTCGTGCTGACATGCGCGTAGGCTGAGTATCTGACCAAGATTCTTTTCACCAAGGCGCATTGCCTGTGCCACGATGTGAATCAGATAACGAAAAGCATAAGCCATATTGACGTGATTATGGGCTTCTCTACGGGCGAAATAATATGGTGGGAGGCCACCTCACAGCGATACGCTCGGTTGAACAAAAATGTAGGATTTCTTGGCTGTGATGCTCATAGAGGCTCAAGCTGACCGCAGCAGGGTGTCATAAACGGAACCCCCGTCTCACAAATAAAATGGATACCAGGCTCAGAGAACCTCTTCCTCGCGTCGCACATGGACGGGTCCCTGGTGGTCTATGATAAGGAGAAGGAGGATGCCATATTTACGTCGGAACAGGAGAACGGCGAGGTCGAGGCCACAAACGGCACGATTGGGGTGAACACTTCCAGGAACGGTATCCAGGTTCAGAAGTCGGTAAACTCAAAGAACCAGAAATTCAACCCCGTCGCGGCATGGAAGCTCTCAAACCAGCGGATCAATGCCTTTGCCTTCTCACCAGACAACCGGCACCTGGCTGTCGTGTCAGAGGATGGCTCGTTGAGGATCATCGACTACCTCAAGGAGGAGTAAGGAGCCCGTCACTGCTACGAAAGTCTTATATGAGCTGACAAACCCTGCAGACTACTCGACCACTTCCACTCCTACTACGGCGGTCTCATCTCCGTCTGCTGGTCGCCAGACGCCAAATACGTCCTTACCGGCGGGCAGGACGATCTAATCTCGATCTGGCACGTCCCGGAGTCCGTCCTTATAGCACGGTGCCAGGGCCACCACTCATGGGTAACATCCGTGGCCTTCGACCCGTGGCGCTGCGACGACAAGAACTACCGCTTCGGCAGCGTTGGCGAGGACCGCCGGCTGTGCCTCTGGGACTTCAGCGTTGGCATGCTGCACCGGCCCAGGGCCGGGACGGGGGCCGGCGCGGCGTCAGTCCGTCAGCGAGGCTCGATCGCCTCTAGGCTGACCACGTCGCAGCTCACGCGGGCCGAGACGCAGGGGACATCTGCGAGCAGGGTGCGGTCCAACTCTGCGATTTCTGCGGGTGACGACAGGGAGGATGGCTTCAGGGGGCCGCACGCTGTTGAGCCAAGGGCAAACACAGCGATACTGCCACCTGTGTTGACAAAGGTTGTGGACACGGATCCGTTGTGCTGGTTGGAATTCACGGCGGAGGCTATTGTGACGAGCTGCAAGTCAGGTGAGTGAAGAGGCGCCCATCCCCTTTCATCAATGTCCTATCCCGCCACTGCTCCGCCAACTAACCCTCTTTTCCTCTCCTTCCAGGACACATCCGCACCTGGAACCGCCCTTCAGACTCGACGGCCCCAGTCGGTGAGACTTCGGCCAGTTGAGAAAGTGAGAAAATTTGTTGGGATGGCATCAGCGAGGAGGAATCGGTCCGCCCAAGTAGAGGTAGCAGGTTTCTGGGCTATGCCGTATCCGCTATGCCCTTAGGGGCACATGTGAGACAGAGTTAATAATGACTGCGAAATCCAGTCACGAATCCCAGGCCTTGCATAATCACCACAAAGGTTCTTTTTCACATGTTTTTGTTTTGTTTTTACGTTTCGTGTATTGGCTCGGATTGTGCCCGATGAAGTGGTCACTGCTGTGCCTGGCCGTCCCCACCGAAAAGAGTAGGAGGTCCGCTCTGTCTGTAGTCTGGTTGGATGGAAGGAGGCTTGGAGGGGTGGTCCCTCTTCTGTCTATCTCTGTTTCTCGTTTGGCAGGCTCCCTTCCCGCGCCGCCATGGCTCCGGTTCGATCCGCCAGTGTCATACATACGTTGATCTTCAGACCCACACCAGCTGCTGCTGGTCGAGAACGTGCGAGTCCTTTGACTCAAGACACGACAGGCCTGGCAAAGCTACCCAGCGGGAGAGGTGCGCGGAATGTCGCCGAGGAACCTCCTTAGGGGGCTCGCCTCCTGATCGCCGCAGTCCCGTATGTTGAACTGTGGCAGCTACTGCAGCCTCAGTTGTGGACTGGGTTTCTATTTCGCCGACTCCCCGAGAGTCCCTGGACTGTTTTATAGGGTGTTTTAGGACAGCTTCGAGCTCAGCAGCTCCTGGAGCTCTGCTCGAAAAACACGTGGGTCCTTTGTTCCTCGAAATGGTCAGAGTCGGCCCCGGGAGATATCGCAATGGCAGATGGATCTCGTCCCGGCCACCCGACCCACAGCGGGAGAAAGCAAGCTGCAGCCTGCAGCGGTCAAGCTGGTGCTTTTGCTCGTCGGCGCCGGAGCAGATTATGGATTGTTTGATCCCAGCAGCCTGCGCCCGTCCGGGATTGTGCTGCGTGAGACTCGCCTCGTCCATCTTAAAGATTTATGGGCCAGTCTTTTGGCATCTGAAGGCTGTGATTGTACTTGTGTAACTGCCAGCGTCGGATTCGTATGTTCCCGATTCTTAGCGCGAGCGACGGGGTCAAAGAAAGTAGTCCTTGTACCTGTACACTCGGACGGCGCTGTCGTGTCTTGAAAGAATACGTCCGGGAGAATTGTTGAGCAGACGGTCTAAGCACTGACGCGCTCGTCATCGTGAAGAGATAAGCGTCGACGTGAGGAACAAAGCCTTTTTTGCACGTCCGAATTAGCCAGGAACAGGGATGACGCGTGAACTCATTTGCTAGGTTTTGCTTAAGAGAGGCGCTACTATCAGACTTTGGCGGTAGCAAAATCCATCCTTTTGGCCTCTGGACATGTGAAAATGATACCGTTATGACAATGCACGGCCTGCCATATTATGCAAGTGCCGCGTAAGAGAATTTTGGATGCACACATTGTCGGTTTCAGCGACTGTGCAACTCCATCCTGCACTGCTAATAATTGTGGTGAGATAGACAACTGCAAGCAAGATCTTGTGCGACGAGCAAGGCTGAGAACAGGCCTTGTCAAGTACCCGCTTCGGGTCTCTTTGGGCTAGCCTCGATCTTTAGAGGATATACGACCGGCCGAGCCGTGAGGCCGTTGCTTGCGTTGACAAGGAGCGCTGGCACGGTGGGGCCGGCCAGCCAAACAGACAAAAAGTGACGGGTCTCGCTGGCCCATCAATGCGGCGCAAGCCCGGCGTCTCGTGGCGTTGATTGCTTAGTTTCCGATGCTCGGCGGTGCCTCGTAGTAAACCCGGATAGGCAGGCTGCCGACAAATCCTGAATCGTGACGGTGGCGTAAGGCGGCCGGCGCTGCCTGCGGCTCCCGCGAGACAGCATAAGCTCTATGGCTTCGGGATGCCCAAAAAGGGAATGGTCGAGTCTGAATGCCCATCGAAATACAAAATTCCGGCCAAAACGAATGACATATGAAACTCGTCTGCTGAGGCTTGCAGCTTGAGCCCGAATGCTTTCTTGGCAACCTAGTTCTGCTGTCAAGAAATCGACATGTGCTCGTGTGTTTTCCTTTTTCGGTAGATCTTGGAATCGTCCCGATTGACACAGGGGTCAGGTCTCAGGGCTGGGCTGGTAGTGGGTCTACCCATGGCCGGTCAATTAATCGTCAAATTCTGGCCGAGCCAGCGGTTGTTTTGGGCGGTCTGGCGGTTCCCTCGATCCTCGGGCGCAACGGTCATGGCTGAACAAGCGTTCGTCCTTGTGCCAACGTAGCGCCTCGTTCCGGCCACCTTTCAAGGCTTACTTGCGAGGTGCATGTGGTGTCGCTTCCTGCGTTGGCTCGGCTGGCTGTGAGCCCTACACCGGCTACGGACTATCCATCCAGTGTGGCGTGTTGTTCCCTGTAAGGAACTGTCATGCTATCTATCCCTTGCTTTTTTCCCGCAGGGCGGCGTAGGTCCGCCCGTGACGGCCCGCTGGGCAGATTGCGACCCCGCGAATATGGAATGGTAAGGTCTGCACTCTTATATATCGACTGCAAGAGCAATTCCAAGTCGCATGGGAAAATGCACCGGATGATTAGCACGGCAGTCGAAGGCAGGCAGTTTAGCAGGTCGGGGTGGTGAAAAAGAGGGCCATCAGGTGAGAGGGCGAAGAGATCATGCCACCGCCCCGTGACGTGGGCATGGGACGACAGTGTGGTACCTTCTAGGCCCTCTGACCCTTGGTGACGAGTTACAGATGAGATCTCTTGCAGCAAGTAGTGCTCAGCATGTGGAGGTCATGGTTGATCACTTTGGTGTTCTCTGGCAGCCAGCGGGTGGGCGCAGACCGGAGCGTAGTCCCAAGGGATGGAGCATCTGGGATCGTGGAGAGCTCCGAAGTGCCGCACGAAGGTCAGGCCCCATTTCCCGTCCGATTCAGCAGTCCCACGCTGCAACGTAGATCTCGCCCTGGCAGAGTGGCATATTGAAGCCCGCCAATGAAGTGTTTGATTGCTCTGCTGCTCTGCTTGCATGTACTGTACTTGTGCGACGTGCAGTGCAGGCTGCAAGGTATGTGGTACAATGGTAGTGATTGGTAGTATTGGCGACCAGAGCCGACCCCGTCTGAGCCCCTTGAGAAAGCGTAAGCGAGAGAACGACCGAGGACGAGAGTTCCGGTGGTGCCGCGACAAAGTGACGACGGGCGCTAGATGATAGGAAGGCAGCCATTGGCATCAAGAATAGACTCTTGTAGCGAAGGTAGGAAGGCCGGAAGGGAGGTCAGATCGCTTCTAGATGTGGCCCGGTGGTGGAGGATCTGGGTTGGCTCGGAGAGCCGAAGGCCGGGGCCAAGAGCTTGGAGCAAGCAGGCGAAGGCTAATGGAAGGTTGAAGGAAGGGTCATGGAAGGATTCCCGATAAGGAAACAATTGCAGGTTCGATAGCGACGGGCTGGGCAGCCTGGGCTGGGCTGGCCATCGGGCCCACCTTGAGGGCGAACATGTACTCCGTACCTGAGTACCTGAGTACCCGAGTACCTACCTGTCCGTGTGCATGGCACATGCAGGCGTGCGTGCGTGCAGGCGTGGTGACAGCAACAAGACGGAAGGGCCGATCAGCAGCCGCTGCTCTCCAGTTTGCTCCTCAGCCGTCATGCGACCTCCAGGGAGGCGAACGAGGACAGCTCGGAGAGAGAAGGCTAGAGGGTGTGAATAAAATTCAAGATTTGGTATCAAGATTCGCGGCGGAAATGCGGAAGAGACCGGAGAATCAACGGGAAAAGATACTGCCTGCGTGATACTGCTATCTCGCCCTTCCTCCCAGCCGCACAGTCGCAACAGATGACGCCAGGACTAGGTTCGGCTTGTTGGTCAAGGTTGGTCAGTTTAGTCATTCAGTGTCAGGAGTGCACTCCGTACTGGTGTCAGTCGGACGGTACGTACCGGTCAGTCTGTCAGTCTGTGTGTCCTGGCAACCTGGATTGAACCCTTTTTCCGCCCTCTTGCATCATCCGCCGCCAAAGCTTTTGATCCCTGCCACCAGACCACAGAAGCCCACTCGCATCCACACACTGTCGTTGACACACTATCATAGTTCCACGGCGATTTGACATCGCCCCAGGGGCCTGAAGTGGCAGAGAGCGAGCCAGGCCTGGATGTTGTTGTTGGTGGTGACATGTGCTTGTTTCCGTCGGCACTAGCTGACCCGGCAGACCGTATCAAGCACACATACACACACAGCTCAATCAGGATACCCAAGGATCTACCTGAGTGACCGACTCTTTGTCGACATCGGCTTCTTTGTGGCGTCGAGGGCGTTGAGACTTTGATGAAGCCCGTCACCGAGACCCAAAATTCTTTCTCAAGGGCGATGATGCGAACAAGTCAGGGAAGGCGGAAGCAGGAAGGAAGAGGCGTCGCGGCTAGCAGGGGAGCCCCCAAGAGTCAAGAAAGCGAACTAGGATGTTTTCAGCGTTTGTGCCTTGTCGACCACTCGACCCAGTATGTGGGACAAGCAACCGGCTGGAAGTCTCGCTTATTATTGCAGTGTGGTGACTGACCGGTACCGGTACCAGTACCACAGTACCCAGCAACCAGATCGCGAAGGTTCGTCTTTTGACCAAGAGATGCGTGCATACGGGATCCAGCGCTGGGTCCCACGTCCCATCACAGCCTGGCCCAGCCCAGCCCAAGTTTGTGTGATCCCATCCGATCGCCCTTTGTGAGTGTGACACTGACTGAAATGACCGAGTAGAGGCTTGATGTGTTTGTGTATGAGTGTACATGTGCTGCTGTCGGCCGGCCCTCACTCCATCTCATCAGGGGGCCGGGATGAGCAATAAGGACCCCATCCCATGGGTCCAAATGTGCGATATCTTTTCTATCTTTTCTATCTACATAGTATCTACATGCACGCCTCTTCACATTCCACTCCAATCCACATCCACATCCTCCTCTTCCCCCTTTCCCACCTATCCCAAAACAAGGTCTAGAAAACCCCCACCCACTCGGTCGCCGCTGCTCGTGGGGTGTTTTTTCGCATCTTTCGATACCGCTCGTCTCGACTCGTCTCGTCACCCTGCCAGCCCGCCAGCTTGCCAGCCTGCCCTGCCCTTCCTTCCACACCCTTCTCTGCTGCCTCCACCGGCCGCCCAGACCAAGGGCCCAATCAACACACTACCTACGGTTCAGCAGTTATCGTCGCATCTTTGATACGGGCCACTTACAGCACCCACAAACGATTCATTCCCACTTCTGGCCGGTATTACTACGCCCATTTACATTTTTTTCGCCTCACAGGTCCCCACTTTGCTTCCATGATCTGCATTGGGTTCCTGGATTAAAAACAACCGACCCTGCCTGGCAGTCCCTCACCCTTCCCACCCTCGCCCGGCCCATTGCCATTCTCATGCACACACCATCCAAAGCTTGAGAATGCCGTCGTTCAACCCCCTGGCCAACGTCACTGGGCGCAATGCCTATACGCTTTTCGAAATCAGGCTCGACAACGACTTCTTGGTCTTTCGAGGCAACGACCATGAGTCCTCGGGACAGCTCCTGAAGGGCACTGTTGTGCTGTGTCTGCCAGCGCCACTCAAAGTAGATGACGTTCACTTGCGACTGGTCGGCACTGAAAGGTTGAAGTGAGTGTCTCTCGGTGCTTCTTCACCACTCCGTCTCTACCTACATCACTACTCTGTCGCCGCGGCTCCTTTGCAGCCTGCTTTCTCGCGTGTGAAGCAGCCACCACCACCACTACTAGAGAACAGCCCCACTAACAGTCATACCAGCTGGACGGACGCACGGGTTACTCCAACAGGAATCTCAAATCAGAAGGTCGATCGCACCAACATTTTCTACCAGCACAGATGGAAACCCTTTGTGGGCGGAAACTCGGGGAAGAGCACCTTGCTTGAGAAGGGCAATTACGAATGGCCGTTCGAGCTTATGCTGCCAGGCGACTTTTGCGAATCCATCGAAGGCATGCCCGAGGCCAGCATCACCTACCACCTGAAGGCCACCGTCGCCCGCGGCAAGCTGGCCTACGACCTGCATGCCAAGAAGAGGGTGAGGATCATCCGGACTCTCGAATCTTCGGCACTGGAATTCCTGCACGCCATGAGCGTTGAAAACATCTGGCCAAACAAGGTCGAGTACAGCGTCGTGATCCCCACCAAGGCCATCGTGTTCGGAAGCTCCATCCCGCTCGAGACGAGGTTCACTCCCCTGCTGAAAGGGCTGGAGATCGGTGATATCAACTGCAGGTTGATGGAGGTCCATGAGATCATGGTGACGACAATGCAGGGGCACAGCATACGAGAGCACAAGAGGGAACGCGAGGTTGCGCACTGGACGCTCTCTGTGAACCGGGAGGAGCACTGGAACGACATGATTGAGGACTCTGGCCAGGAGGGCTGGGTCCTGAACGCAAATCTCGATCTCCCCAGGAAGCTGGGCAAGTGCATGCAGGACACCAACGTCCATGGCATCAAGATAAGACATAAACTGAAGATGGTGGTCGCATTACACAACCCAGACGGCCATGTCTCCGAGGTAAGGCGCCTACAAGCAGACCGAACGTGAGGTTACAAGCTGACTGTGTCTCCCAGCTCCGTGCTACTCTGCCCGTGACGATATTCATTTCACCGAACATGCCACTGGACGACGATGGAAATCTAGTACGCCAGTCCCCGACCGAGACCAACCAGGTCCAGCGCATGCACGGCATCGCGCCGCCTGGCTATGGCGAGCACATCCTCGATCAGCTCTACGACGAGGTCGACATGAACGGCCTGCAGAGCGGGTTCCAGACACCAGCAGTCCAGTCCGGCGTCAACACGCCATTCTACGCCCTTTCCCGAGCCGGTTCGGCCGAGAACCTGCATCAGATGTCAGGGATGGCAGTGCCTCCTGCAGCGCTTAGTTCGCGGCTGCAGGACGTGTCTCTCAATGCGTCAGACAGGAGTCAATCGTACCACAGCCTCAGCGGGGCGACGACGGGCGGGGCGACGACGCCGCACTCGCAGCCCCCGCCGCCCGACAGCAACCACAACTCTCCCCCGCCTTCGGAGCCGCTGTCCCGGTCAAATAGCGGCGAGGACCAGTCCGGCATCAACACACCGGAACACGTCGAATTGGAGAGCCTCAGCAAGGTGCCCAGCTATACGACAGCAATTAAGACACCAGCGCGACCCCTTAACACCGGCGATGGCCTGGCTCTACCAAATTACGACTCCGTGGTGAGCGCCCCGACGACGCCAACAACATACAACGCGCCGACAGTCAATCCCCTCGACTCTATCCCCGAAGCAGCGACCACAGAGACGATGCACCAACCGCCGCCGCGGCCCCGCCCGTCCAGGAGGCAGACCTCACTAGGATTCAGCAACCTCCTCCACCACCACCACTTCGGTGGGGTTGAAGACGACGTGCGTAGGAGGTTGCACCTGCTGCAAGCTCGAGCCCAGCCCTACTAGAAGCAGGTTGTGGCGCGATTCCGTCGTCCACCCGGCCGGTGACTGTGGTTCTCGAGCGGGGCCGTGGGGCCTGCATCGACAGATGACCTGGAGCGCTCCGGGCGGTCGATTATTGTAATTTTCTCTCTTGTCGTTTGGACCAGCGTTGATGCAAGATATACAAAGCACGATCACGAAATTATTAATACGGGATCATCAAAGGGAGGCATGCATGCATGCGGCATAATAGATAGTGTCCGCAAAGGACGGAGTTTTGGACATAGGGACCGATTATTATACCCCAAATCGCCTTGACTTGGAACATGAATAACAGATTTGAAGCGTTCATGATACAACCCACAGTGAGCTCAAAATTGTGCACGACATTTGCGAAGTGTGACAAGTGTAGGACCAACTAGGTAGACGGAATTCCAGTAACCAGCTAATGAACTGTCGCCGTTACGATCCATTACCTAGACATTGTTGCCGGTGGTCTCTCTGCCACGACCGTGGAACCGTCCTGTGGCAGCCACCACGTTGAGAAACAGACTTTACTATGCAGTAGCAACTCCAGGCGATCTAAGACCAGACTTGTGGAGCCTAAAACACAGCTAGACAACGCGATGCGACCGGCTTGGCACGCGAGGACAGCCTGCCACACCTGTCACCAGCGGAAACCTTGTCCCAGGAGGCAGCCCAACCACGTCTTGCTTTTCCGACCATGCTCTCCCCCGGTCCGTCAGGCGACCTCTGAAGAGTTCCCCAAGGGAAGGCCAGACCCGCGAGGGAAGCCTTTCCCCGAAAACCTTCGCAGTTCCGCGCAGGAACTCCTGCCCCCGATGCAGTAAGGTGGTCATGGCGATCAGCGATCCGTGGTGCTGCGGCCCATCTGTGTGGCCCGTCAAGCTTTTGGGGTGGACCGCGACTGCCGCTATTTGAGCTGGCACCGCTAGGGGTTCCCGCCTGTTTTCCTCAAAGCCAAGGAAGACGCATGTGGCTGGTCCGCGCCGCGTTCCACTACGTAGGTTGATGTATGCAGAAAGAAAAGACGGCGGATTAGGGGACCGCTACGTCATCGCCCTGGTCGTCACCACCTCCGGAACCCAGGGACACGGCAGGCCGGGTGTTATAAAGCATATGTCTTTCGGTCTATCATTTTGTCGGTCGAGACGATACCATTATTATACCTAGATTTGGGTTCCTCGAACAGTACCACCAGAGCGCTGCCCAATAGTAGAAGAAAGTTGTATATTCATAGGTGAGCCAGCCGCTTATTATTGTCGTATCCCCCCCCCCCTTCGCGCCCTGTGCTTGTGTGCTTCTGTGAAAAGAGCACCTGCAGGCAGCTCCAGCCGAGGGCCCCGTGCGGGCCCCACCACAAGGTTCATCAATCTCGCCTGTCGAGATCGCCGCAGGGGTCCTGAGTGCTGCACTGCGAAGGCCCCGCTGGAGGGGGATGGGTGGGCAGCTTGGCCCCCTGAGAGCTCGACTGATGAAGCTGTGCCGTGTCATGACGGTCCGATCAACAGCACATCGCTCTCATCGGCCTCACTCTCTCAGCCTCAGTATCCTTTGTCCGTCGAAGCTGCCGCTAAATACAGTGTATTGACATCAGGTAAAGTTGAAGATTGCGTGCTGACTTTGGATCTTAGTACTCGCAGATTGTGCCACCTTCAGAAACTACAACTAAAGTTCAGACACCTGCATTCACAATGGCCGACGACGTGAAGACGTTGCCCCAGAGGTCGGGCACTATCATGACCAAGTCGAGCACTTTCAGCGAGTCGGCTGTCCCTGAGACAGATCCTGGAACCGTACGTAGCCCCTTGTTCTGCTGTTCTTCGCCTCGCTGCCGGTGCCGACGACTGACCGAAACCACAGACCGCTGGGCTGCTTGCTGAGCGTCTGCAAGCATGGAAGCATGCCGTGGGCTATCTTGAAGATTACATGGGCGCCATTGAGAAGATCCACAAGGAGCAGTCCAAGGAGTATGAGAAGGTCCTTAAGACAATCTCCAAGCCGCTGCGCGAGGGCCACCACTTCGACCAGAACCTGGGCGGCGTCGCCGGCTTCTATGAGAACCTGCGCCAGAACACCCAGGCCTTGATTAACACCAACGCCGAGACCGAGAAGAGCATCAAGGGCTCCGTTCTCCCCATCCTGGACCGGCTCCACAAGGAGGTCAAGAACAAGGCCAAAGAGCTGGCGGGCGGCGCGCAGAAGGGTGCCAAGGAGGTTGAGAAGGCCCGGAACGTTACTCAGAAGCACATTGAACTCCTTGGTCAGCATGCGGCGTCTTTCGAGTCCACTGGCGGCAAGATGAACCCGACGGAGGACCCCTACGTCCTCCGGCGGGGCGTTCTGCACCGCCTGACCAAACAGGTCATCGAGGAGAACAACCACCGCAACGATCTCATCGCGGTGCAGAGCAACTTCCAGGACTTCGAGGCCCACATAATCCAGGTCCTCCAGCAGGCCATGGAGGTGTTCAACCAGTTCGCCGGTGGGCAGGCCGAGAAGAGCCGGGCCCTCTATGCCGACATGCTCGGCGCCGCTCAGAGGATCCCTCCGGACATGGAGTGGCAGGCCTTCTCTCAGCGCAACGCCGACATCCTCGTGGACCCCCAGGACCCGCCCAGGACGGTCGAGGCCATTGCGTTCCCCAACCAGGAGCACAGCTCGACCGAGCCGCTCATCGAGGGCAGCCTCGAGCGCAAGTCGCGGAACAAGCTGTCCTGGGGATACTCGACGGGCTACTACGTGGTGACCCCCTCAAAGTTCTTGCACGAGTTCAAGTCTGATGAGTAAGTTGTTTAGTATTCTGCTTGTGAAAATTGTCTAGTCCGCCTGAGGAACAATATTACTGACTGCCGGTATCATAGCAATGCGGCAAAGGATCCAGTCCCAGAACTTTCCATCTATCTTCCCGATGCAACCATTGGAACTCCCAACGGGGACAAGTTTAACATCAAGGGCAAGGACAAGTCTAAGACCATGAGCAGCAAGCTCACTGGATCTTCCGAAATCTCCTTCAAGGCGCACACGGCGGCAGATGCCCAGCGGTGGTTCGAGGTGGTTTCCAAGGTTGCAGGAGCCAACGCGGCCGTAGAGAGCACGCCCGCCAGTCCTGTCGTCGGCAGTGGGGATTCTCCGGTAATGAACGAGGCCCACGACCTGGAGGCAGAGAGGCCGGCAGAGGGATCAGCGGGAGCGGTCGGAACTAACCAGAGTGTTGAGCAGAAGCAGGAGCACGCCGGACAGACCTCGGGTATCACGGGCGAAGACACAGTGGCTAGCCCGACGGCCGTGTCGCCATCAGACACCAAGGGTAAGGGAGCCGCGGACCAACAACCAACCATCCCACCATCTGCGGCCAACACGACTGAGACAAAGGCAACTGCCCCAGCATCAGGATCTTAGGAAGTCATCACCGAGACGAAGACCACGACGGCGAAGTTTGGCGCGAGACCGCGCTACGAGAGCTGGGGAGACCCGAGAGACGAGCTATTTGGCGGGTCAAGGGCCTGGGGCAGCGACGGCTCCTGGCGGGTAGAGGATGGGGAAGAGACCACGCTGGCGGCCGATGATGACGACGGAGACGTGTTCAATGATGCGAGGTTGAGCCATACCCAGCCGTGGAGGTCGAGGTACCCTACCCCTCGTGACCTCAAGGAGCGGCTGGCCAAGAGTTCTTCCTCTTCGTGCGACAGGATACAGGACACGGCATTTTGGTGGGAGATGTAATTGGGCTACGAGGGCTGATGACGAAGCTGTACTGGTCATAACAACAACAATGAGCCAGAGGGATGGGGGATCCATGCGTTTCAAACACCAACAATATTTAATACTCATTCGGTTACAACACCACGGGAAGTTTTGGACGCAAGACCTGGACGTTCTTGTCGGTTCCGTTTTTCGTTCTACGAGTGCAGTCAAAACCAAATTTACCTCGCTTCTATTACCAGAGGAGGGTTTGAACATCAGACCTTCACGTTCTCCTCAATTCCGTTTTCCTTTGGACCTGTGTGTATACACAAGACAAATATAGGTCTCGCCCGGAGCACTTTTTCTACTTGGCTCGCTTGCCCGTGTGACAAGGCTCCCAAACCGGATTCGTCCCTTCTCTGCATTGCTGACTGCAGCTGCTGCAGGGTGGTGGCGCTCGCCCGCGGCTTGGGGGCCGGATGACCGCGTCAAAGCCAGTGCCGACATTGGGTGGAACTGGGGGAAGAGGGGTTTTCTCGTTTTCTCTCCGATGGGTAAACGCGGACGCAGCCCGCACACCTGCGCGTTTCGCCATACGCATCTGCGCATAGTAGGGTTGGTTCGATCTCTAGCAGGGGGTCTACTTGGGGGTCTACTTGGGGGACAGCCGCCGCCCCGTTGTTTCATAATCAGCCTCCACGTGCTGCTATACTGGGAGGCTAGATCGACCGGCAGGGACTTATATATATCTTTTAAGGTATTTTAATATATATTCTTTACTTTATAATAATAGCTTAGCCTTATTAATATTAATATTATAATATAATAAGTTATTTTAATATAATTATATTAATATTTTAAAGATATGCTTTAATTAAATATTAATAAATATAAAGAAATTATTTGTATTAAGCTCTTTTTTTTTATTTTATATAATAAGTATATTTTTAAATATAATTTTAAGAATTTTTAAAAGTATATTATTATAAAGATTAAAGATAAAGTTTAAGAAGATATAAATATAACTTTTAATATACTTTTAAGATTTTATATTTATTTATTATATATTTATATGAATCTTTATAATAAAACTATATATTATATTAATATTAATGGCCTTTTCTTTAATAAAAAAGAGGTTTCTTAGCTTTATTAAATATTAATAAGTATATTAAAGCTTATATTAGCTATAAGATACCTTAGAGGATAATTAACTAGTGCTTAATTAGTTTAATATTAGCTTAAGCTTAAAGGATATCTCTTTATAATATTTAAAATAAGTTAGCTATATTTTTTAAGTTTAATTAAGGGCATTAATAAAAGCAGCGTTTAAAAAATATAATTTATATCTTATTAAATATAAAGCAGCTTCCTGATTATCTAGTATTAAATTTTTAAAATATTGCTTTTATTCCTATAAAGTTTTAATAAACTCTTTATTAAGATATATAAGTTAATATTATATATATATTATATTTAGCAATATGCCTTAAGGCTCCTTAGTTTTAATGTTTAAATTTTTATTATATAGCTTATTAAAGTATTCTTTAGCTGTTTTTATAAGGATATTTTACTTTATTGGAATAAACTTAATATATTATATAGATAAATATTATTTGTTTTAGAAATTAATATAAAGGTGCTAAATTGCTTTTAATAAGTATGCCTTTTAAAGCAATTTATCTATAAGAATGTTATTATATATAGCTTTTATATATTATATAATATAAGTAGAATGGGTTTATCTTACCCTTTTAATAAGGATAAAGTAAGTCTTTAGGGTTATTATAAAGCCCTTATATAAATCTATATAAGTAAGATATAATGTAAGAATTATAAGAGCTGTTAATAATTATAGGGCCTGTTTTTTATATTGTAAAATAAGCTTGGTGAGAACTATTAACTTTTTAAGGGGTAGAGGAGATAGCTTAGCACTTATAAATATTTAGAAATTATATTATTATTTTAATTAAAGGAAAGGTATATAAAAGATTTTTAATAGCTATTAATTCATTATTTTATAAGGCTAATATATAATAATAAGGTTTAATAATAATAATAAGCTTGATATAAAATTTATTAATTTTTTAAAATAAATATATAAAAATATACTTAAGGGTTATAATTTTAATATTTAATAAAAGGCGATATAAAAATTAAATATAAATTATAATAAAAATATAAGATTTATTAATATAGTTATATAAATAATATATTAATTTATATTATAATAATAGAAATAAAGTTATTAATTTCTTTTATTTTCCTATAATATTAATAATATTATATTAAGCTTTAATTATAAGGGAATTTTTTTGGTCATGACCAAAAGAATCAGAGTATTGTAGTCAAACAAGGCGACGAACGGCGTCTTGAACTTGATGGCGTAGTGCGTTGCCTGGCTGAGGATCGTGAAAACGTTCTTCTCCCCCAGCTCGTACTGGTCGTCATCGCCATCAGCGGCGTCGAGACGGCCCTGGTGCGCTTCGGAGGTCGTGACTATCCACTTTCTGAAATCCTGAGCATTCAACGCCCTGACCCTCTTGAACTCCAAGCAAGCCATGGTGTTGTTTGACTCGCCCGGGTGGTCCCTGGTCGCTGGATGCCCCTTGAAGTACAGCGTATCGACACGGCTGCGACTCGAGGTCCCTCCCGCGGTGGTCTTGTCCTTCCTCTTGGTCACCTCGCAGAGGTAAGAATCGTCGCGATGGACCAGACTCAAAGCCACGTTGACAGGATGGGTGAAGTGCAGCGTAGAAGCATTGACGACGTCTTGCTCTGAGTAGATCCACTGGGCCGCTTCTGTGCCTGGCATGTGTCCCCGTTCAAGGGCTGCTCTGCGATTCGGAACCTCGAGGCACAGTTGGTCGGCTTTTCCGTGCCAGTACTCAACAGGGATTTCAAATGCAGAGGTTGGGGGCTGGCAATTCTCCGTGTTAGTTCCAGATACGTGCGCGCTGCGCTCCTGTTCTGCTGGGTTGACAAGCTTCGACGTGATGTCGGGCAGCGCCTGGTCGAACGAGGTGAAGAGGCTGGTCATGGCTAATATTGATAAGTTGAGGGTATCAATTGTTTGGATGAAGGTGTTTTGAAAGCGTTACTCAAGTGTCTATCCCAAGAATGATATATATCTTGGAGAGCTCTCAGAGAGGATAAGAATAATATGAGCGAGGTGAGATTTATCGTTGAAGAGATAAGGGAGAATTCAAAAGGCAATGGATGCCAAAAACAAAGATGATAGTTTAAGAGACAATGTGGATGATAGATGAGGATCTTAAGATTACAGCTGGTCTCCCTGAGCCGTGGACGTGCTGGCGGTTATATACAAGTCCAACTGTCGACTGTATCCATGACTTGAGAGGGCTGTCTTGCTGCTCTTCACTCTTTTGGTCTATTCTCAGGCGACTTTGAAATTCGAGGATCTATATTTGGTCCGGTCAAGCGGCCACTTGAGCAGCCACGGGGCCCAGTTGCAGTGCCGCCGTGTTACACCCGGGCCACCGAGGCTCCGCTGTATCGTGACATGCACCATATTGGCCGTGCGCTCAGCGTGTCTCCGTGGCTGCAAATGGTGGGCGCAAATGTTGGTGATGATGGCCAGCTGAGTGTTCCGGCCAGGCGGGCGGGCATGTGTGGGTGGAGACTTGCGTGTTGGGAGCACTTGAGGCAGGCCTCGTGGTGTTGGTTCTGGCTATCTTTGCACTCATAGTGGAACCTGCCACTAGATCATGGCCGGTCGACCACCAACGACATTCGGGGGCCAAATAGATCAATTCTTTTGGCCTTCTCACATGCAGGCAGAAGCCAGGCACCGAGCTATTCTTGGTTGTGGTGAAGAGCAGACAAGCCATCAAGGAATCCGAGGGGCCAGAGTCGGCCCACCCACAGTTTTGCATCGGCCCACCCACGGTTTTGCATTCACCCACCCACATACTTCAAAATAGCTGCGCTGTATATTAAAAGAGAAGTACTGCGGGGTAAAACTTAGGGGGTCTCTTATTTTCCCCTTTATATATATATGCCTTTTATAGCCTCTGTAGCCTCTGTAGCCTCTGCAGCCTTTATAATATTATAAGCCCTCTATAGCCCTCCATAGCCCTCTGCAGCCTCTACAGCTTTTGCAGCCTCTGCAGCCCTTTAAGCCCTCTATAGCCCTTTAAGGCTACAGAGGCTATAGAGGCTGCAGAGGCTGCAGAGGCTATAGAGGCTGCAGAGGCTACAGAGGGCTATAGAGGGCTATGGAGGGCTTAGCGTACTACAGAGGCTGCAGAGGCTGCGGAGGGCTATAGAGGGCTATGGAGGGCTTAGAGTGCTGCAGAGGCTGCAGAGGCTGCAGAGGCTGCAGAGGCTGCGGAGGGCTATAGAGGCTACAGAGGCTACAAAGGCTACAGAGGCTATAGAGGGTAGGGGCATAAGGGTATAAATGATGAATAGTAGAGTCATCTTAGCAAATACTTCTTTTTTAGTATGCAGTGCAGCCATTTCTAAGTATATGGGTGGGCCGACTGAAAACCGTGGGTGGGCCGACTCTGGCCCGAATCCGAGGGCCTGCAGTTTGAATTGCTGCCAGCATTCCATGCCGATATTGGCATTGGTGCCTGGCGTTTCGGGGTTAGGGTTGAATGATCGCCTGACCCGACTTATATAAAGACCATGTCCTCCATCGCCCACTCCTCCCTCTTTTCATCCATCCCTCACCCGCGATCTATCCCTCTCCTAGAATGCAGCATCACCAAAATGCCGCCTGCGATGAGAAGAAAAAATACGTCTTTGACGACGATAAGACGCCCGCGCTGCCTTATGTCCCCGGTGCCTGCTTCGAAATCAAACGACACGAGCCGCTCACACCCTTCGGCGGCAGATGTTACGAGAATCCTGAGGTATCCAGCCTCAGCGACCCGGTGCTCCCGACCGAAATCCTGCGCCCGGCGGAGATTCGGGAACCAAAAGACAACTTGTCGCCATGGGTCTGGTTCCCACGCATGGACACCGACCCATGCAAAATCCCACCCGAGACCATCACCGAGCGATATCTCAGGCACCGCCCCAGGAAGACGATGCCCCACCATGAGGACAGGACGACGCGGCGCCTCGAGATCGTCCGCCAGATCAGGGTGCGCGACGGTGCACACGCCCAGGTCGTGCAGTGCCGCGTGGACGGCATACAGGGTCCGCTCGTCGCTAAGATCTTCGACCCACTCTACAGTTCCGACGACGTGGAGCTGGACGAGGGTGCGTCGCCCGTGGGTATTACCGAGTCCGACTGGTCCCGTGAGGCTGCCGCCTACGTCAAGATCGAGGAGATGATCAAGCAGGGAAAGTTCGACGGCAGGTACACGCCGCGCTTCGAGGGCTGCTGGTCCTTCGACATTCCCTTCGAGCTGGAGCTGGTGAGCAACAGTGCTGCCGGTCATATCAGCACCGCAGCCACCACCACCGCCGGCCGCCAGTCTGGAAGAAGTGGAGAGAAATGACAACGAGAGTCGTCGGAAGAGCTCGTGCGCCGCACCATCAAGGTGACCCGCAACGTGCGCCTGCTCCTGATGGAATACATCCCGGGCGATAGCATACTGGACCTGCTCAAGTCGGGCAAATACCGCGAAATCCCGCCAGAGGTCCGCATGGACTTGGTGGCACAGGTCGCTGAGGCCGAAAGTGCCCTATGGTATATCCGTGTGTCCCACGGCGACCGACACTCGCGGAACGTTGTTGTTGTTCACACGAAAAAAGAACAGCATCATTCCTCCTCCTCGGCCTCCTCGTCCTCCGTCTCTGCCACCACCACCACTACCTCTTCCTCCTCCCACTCGGGAAAAGGCGAAGAAGGGGCCCGAAATGGGCAGAAACGGCGAGAACAACGAGAACAAGGCGTCCAGGAGTGGCGTGTGGTGTGGGTCGACTTTGGCAAGTCCGTCGTGCTAGACCTGCCCAACGCCAAAATCAACATCAAAGGTCGGCTTCCGCCCCTCGGGGAGCTGCCGCCGAACCCGATGACCAGGACCCGCGGCTTGTGGCCACTCGAGGGCCTCTGCCTGGCCGACGACACCAACTGGATCGACAAGCGTTATGACAATTTTGAAGCGAGGCGCAAGTGGATGGAGGCGAGATGGGGTAAGGGGAGCCCAGGTGCTCACCGGTTTGAGCCGATAGAGTATGGTAAACTGCATCCCAAACGTGAGGACTAGGATGACGGGTCGAGAGATTTAAGCTGCGGCATGGGGAGCCCCGCGGCTTGTATCTTTGGCCATGGCCATGTTTCCCTGTATGATTGACAATTACTAGTGGGCTAGGAGGGCAGGACAGGTTCATGGAGCTGGGCCGCTTTCAACTACCCGATACACTATCGTAGGAGCTGGGTGTCCAACTCTATGCTCCTAGGTATCACAGCGATTTGACTCGCCTTTGGGAGTCTCAAGAAATCATGGATTCACGTCAAAGGCTACGTTTGCACACTGGCGGGAGTACCATACTATATTGACGGGGAACATGAGGATACTCAAGCATTATGGTGTTTCAATGTTCACTTCGGGTCGGGTGGATCTAGACGTTGAGATATCGATGCAGCAATGGTGGTTACTCAATGTGGGAAGATATAATTATGAAGATGCAGAAGCCTTTGTGGGATATGCCGCTCTGGTCTCTCAAGAGTGCGGATGGGAAGATGATGGGCTTCCTTGTTTCTTGAGCACGGATATCGTAAGAAAGATCGTGAACACCGTAGAAAACGAAATATGGGAACCAGAATCTGACCGCTCTCGGAAGCGGAAGACGGTTCGTGTTATTTTAAGCCCAGTTTGCAGAAATATGGATTGAAGAGGACATAACAGCCTTGGAAGGATGCATCAGCTTGGTGGCTCAACTTTACCTGGGCTTAATATCTAGTATCTTCATTTGATACTCGGATCGTTTCTGGCTTTCAAGTAGTCTCCTGTACAAAGCCGCGCCAGGCGATCTGGCATTAGGGTATCATCGTCCCAGATGCCTACGTATTTCGCTGAGTTGAACACTAGTTACTATTACACAGATATACTAGCTCTGTGATCCTGGTTTGAAACTCAAATTCAGAATTCGCCAAAGCAGTTAAGTTCTTTCACTGGTAAAAGACCCCGTTCTCTTTTTTTCTTATCTTCTTGGCCTCGAGCTGGCCGTGAAAGTTCTGGAACAACGCAACGCTACTTCCTCTAAGAGGAGATTGTGCGAATGGTATCGTTTGAAGCCCATAGCCAATAGACTGTTCCATTAGCCCTGGATTTCAGCCTTGCCATCTACCTGCCTCTCTGCTACACATCAGCTCAGACTATCACATCTATAAATGCACTTCTTCAGTAACAGCACAAAATGCATATTGGGGCTACTGTAAGACAATCTCGTAAATTTGTATTGCTAGTGTACACTTCTCAAACCTCCCCATACTCCCCGACCAATTCTTCTTCTCCTCCCCGACACAAACTCTTTCCCACCCCACATTCATCATTCAAGCAAAGGACACTCGACCTCAATTGGCTCAAGACGACTTAGACTTATACTCATGTGTCTTTGGGTTGAAGTGTCCAGTGTGTATCTTGTTCGAGTATACGGGAACCCACCCGTCCTTGTCCGGCCGTGCGTTTTCATCACGCATGCCTTTGTCCTGTCTCTTGATCTTGACTGGTACCCAAGTATGTTTTTTAGCCACAGTGGGTGCCTGCCCCGACTGCGGTTTCCCACGGCTCGTGGTTCCACTGCCCTGGTTCCCGCCCCCCGTGCCCGCGCCCGAGCCCGTGGCTGCGCTGCCTGGCGGCGAGCCGCCAGGCTGGCGAGGGTTCGTCACGGTTGTCGGCTTCTTGGCTCCATTACCTCCCGATGACGAGGAGGATGTCGCCCCGGAACCACCAGAGCCCCCAGGGGGGGGGGGAGCTGAGATGGTGGTCATCCTCCACGGCGACCACTAGCTGACCCAGGCCTCGGTAGGTCGTGATAGTTGTAACGAAAGGTGAAGCTCTGACTCCTATCTCTGTTGTAGATCGTCACTGTCTCAAGCCGCACGAAGGTTGGATCATGAAATGTGCCACGCCACATCCGAATTGCCTGGATGGAGACACCAGTTGGATGTTGGGTGGTTGGTGTCATAATGAATTTCTTGTCGACGATATCCGGAAACCAGAATGGAGCTGGCTGAATTGAGTTTGAACGGCTAGGAATGTGTCGGTTGAAATCAAGATAGGTGACTTGCCGATTTCGATACAAGGCTGGTGTCGCTTCGAGTTCCTGACCGCAAAGGGTCAGCAGGCATACCAGATAGAATCTAGTCACTGCCTGTGCGATCCAGTCACGGCACCCATCCATCTGGGTAGAGACGACCGCGTCCACGTGCTGCTCCACAAAGTCGAACTTGGTCATATCACCACGAATGGTCCCTGGGTATTGTTGCTGGCTGTAGCGTCCCATGAGAACCCCAATCCAGTCCTTGACTTTGGTGTTCTTGCCTGTTCGCGTGAGCACAAAACCAAAAGAGCCAGTGGCTTTAATGTGTGAGCCATGAAAGTTGGCACTATTGATGGTCAATGCACCGCCATTTCTATTCAACCCTTCAGCAGTGTACTCCATGGAGAGCCGGCAGTCAGTGGATTCCTGACACGGATGGCAGGGCCGGAGGTTCAAGAGAAAAACAATGCGGTTTAACGATGACGAGAAACTCAACCCGGAGTTGCGTTATTCTGGAATGAAGGAAAGAGAGAAGCTCATCTGGGTTGGCAGATCTCGGGTCAGGGGGTTGAGAACCAAGGTCGTTGATGATTCTGGGGCCTTGCCACATTATTTTCACTAGCGTTGATAGGATTGCAAATAATAGAAGTCAATTTGAGGGGGAAAAGAGCCAGCTCTAATGTCGAGATAATCAAGCGCAAGGATGGAACAGCAACTAATCAAGAGTAGGTTTGAACAGGATTGGAGACCTCCCTTCATCAACGGAGCCTCTCCATCGGGGACTGCATTACATAGAACTTCAACACCCTTGAATTTTGAGTGTGTTCACTAATGGACCACTTTACGGACTCAACCTTGGCTATCCTCTGAAAGCGAAGCCCGCCGCAGGGTCAGAGGACACGATCAACACAGCCGCGAATGTGGTCTCACGGCACGGCGCGGCACGGCAGATATGGCCAGCCTCGTGAGACGGGTCGCTGGGTCATGGGCACGACGAGGTCGGGAAGATTCCGAGCGGCATGGGGCTGGTGGCGACTTCGTGAGCCAGGACTCGCGATGGACGCAAGAGACAGATAGCCAATAGTGGACGGAGATTCCAAGGTTCTGATAAGATGCCCCACAGTCCGCAGCCACCTCACAGGCCACGAAACGTACAGACCGTCTAAATATATACTCAACAGACCCAACAACAACTTACCTCGGCCAATTCAATTCTTGCCGCCCCCAAGGTTGTTCACGTCAGGGCGCGGTATGCAGGTTGATGTTTGTGGTCGGAGACCTCCTGCGGCCCACCAAGCACAGCAACCCCTCCCATGGGGAATGGTGGGGAGTCGTTGGCTCCGTGCAATCATGTTACCCGCTGCGCCTCTTACGCCTAAAAATCTGAACTCTACAGAGAACAGACTGAGCCTCCAGGTCCCGCATCTTACTTTGACTGTCCATCTCGTTAGGACACGTTTTCGAATTTCCAGCCACCTTGAATCAACGTCGCCATGTCCCCGACACCGCAGTCTGTCATAGATGATCGCCGTTCACGCCAGCGCCAGGCCGCGAGGACTTGCGACACACTCACAAACATCGTGGTAGCCTCGTTAGATAACAGCACAGCACAGCACAGCAGAGCACAGCACAGCACACCCCCCTCCCCCCCCACTTCTGGCTGAGACTGCCTGGCTTTGCCATGGAATCCTTCCGGAACGCCCCATACTAACCGAAGGGTTGTTGTTGCTGCTGGTGCTGTTATTTTTGAGGGCCCGGAATCAAACGAGGCTGCAGCAGGCTCTCTGAGGGGTTTCTCCTCTAGTGCCAGTCGCCCCGGGTTCAAGCCACGTTTTCCAAAAGAGGCCACCTTGGTGGCAGGTCGGTGAGGAGAGGGGAGGGGTTCGAGCTGGGTGGCCCCCAAAAGGTGTAGAGTACATACTTACTGTGATCAGGCCCGGCCAGGGCACCTTCTCGAAACCCACACCCACAAGCGCTGGGCACGACGCCCGAGGCTAACCGGGCCTGCCAGCCCACCCCATCTTCATGCCAGAAAGATAGATGATGGCACCGTTACATGTGGCATGTCTGAGATGCCTGGAAGCTCTATTGTTGACGGACCAACCAGGCTGCGCGAAGCTCGGGTGGGTAGGGCGTTTGTTGTTGACGACATGCTTAAATGAGAGGGTGGTGTGGTGGTGGATGGTACGAATACATGCCTACGCTCGCAGTGAGTAGTCAGTTCGCGCCAATATGGGCCGCCTGCTCTACTCTCTCTCGGACTCTGCTGGTGCTTACCCTGCGCCTAATTCTCAGCTGCGCCTTTCACAGGGACGGGCCGCGCTCCATCGTCCCCATTGGTCTGGACGCCTACTTTGTCGCCTACCTACTCATATCTCCTCACCTCTGGTGCCTAGAAAGGGTTGCCCCAGATAAGTCCCACCCTTCGAGGCTTCCTGATCTGATCGCCACGGTGCCAGACCGAAGTCCAACAGCAGACTTTGACTCATCGAGATTGTAGATGACCTCCTACGTGTCCAAAGCCAGGGCAGCCTGCCTTCTTTTGTAAGAATTGCGGTACTCCCCTTTTCTATGGGGTGGCAATGGGGGAGATCTTGGGCTAGGTTGACGAACACCCGCCAGCCTACCGTGGCCAGGTGAGGCTCCAGGGAACATGGATCCTCGATCTGGACGTGGTGGTTCCATTGGGTGCCTTGTTATTCACAGTTATCTATAGCTCTTTCTTAGAATCTATCCCACAGTTCCCCATGCCCCTGCCCTGGTTCCCAAGAACGCCTCGCTGAGGCGCCGGTCACCTTGAACCTCGCACTACTTCTATGATGCTGCCCTCCCGAGCCTCATATCCCCCATAGCCCTTACCTTCCCTGCTCCTATATCTAGAAAGCAATATTGTTCTCCGAGGGCAAGAAAGAACACAGCTCTCCCAGCCGACTAAAAACTAATGCCTCGCGCCGCCCGAGCCGGCCTCTCCCAGGCTGGACCACAACTGCCACCCACGACCGGGGATCACCACGCCAGCTCCGGCGTGAAGCCCGCGGTGTAAAAAAAAAGCAAAGAAGGGAAAAAATGACGAAGGAGTGGCTCAAATACCGGACGACGATACTGGGTCTCTACAAGGACCAGAGCAAGACCCTTGATGAGGTGAGGCGGATAATGAAGGAGGAGTATGGGTTCGAAGCATCGTGAGCCAACGCACTTCCCTGAAACTGTTTCCTCCTCATATGCCAATATGGTCATTCGGGTTGTGTTGGAGTGTATCCGTCCGCTGACAGAGCCGTGACCACCGTCTCCAGGGTCCGGGCATATCGCTCCCGCTTTGACAAGTGGCGAGTCCACAAGTATAATTGCGCTCGCCGGCTGGCGGCGACAGTGACGGCGGCGGGAGGCTACCAGCCGCAACAAGTTCTCCTGTGTGGAGACCGGGACGGCCACGTCCAGAGGCCGCACGACGAGTGCCAGGTTCTGCCAGTGGCGAGGCATTACTCTGCACCCGACGTATTGGTTACGGAAAGGTGAGCCATACCTTTCCTTCTGCCCATTGTCTCGAGGTCTCCCGCAGACTCCTATCTGGTCTGTCAACGTCCATATGGCTAATACACTCTCGTCGCACCTGCAGCGATGTCCGGGCGTATACACCCCAGGAGTCCTACCCGCGGCCGGGGATCAAGTCTGAACCACATGTGGACCACGACACCAGCCCAAGGATTGTAGCCGTCGGCCCAGAATATCCCGGACAGTCGTACCGCCCATGGTTTGAGTCGCACAGCGAGGGAATCGGGGGCGCCGCCACACACCAAGCCCCGAAGTCAGAGGGCGTAGCTACCAGCCCGCCGCCGCGCATGCTCCTCAACAGCGGCCTGCCCGCCGCGCGCGTCGCGGACAACAACACCAGCACCAGCAGCGGCGCCTACCACGCCACGGAACAGCTGCACTGGATCATGCAAGCGGTAGTCCAGCTCCCGCTCCAGCAGCACGCCCTCGAGTCCCTGCTGCGGTGCCTCCTCTGCAGGCCGGACGTGACCCGCGCCCTGCACGGCGCCGGCGGGGAGGCCCCCTTCTCCCGACTGGCCAACATCTTCTGGCAGCAGCTCGCCACGGACAGCACACTAGGACCCGACAACGTGTGGAATATGGCCTGCGAGTGCCTGCGGCACTTCCTCCTCCTGGGCGCGGACCCGGACTGCCCCGTCGGCGACAGGCCCTTGCTCTTCCGGATCCTCGAGCAGCCCGCCAGGACCAAGGCGTTCGACATCCTCTGGCCTCTGACGTGGAGCCTCGCCGCCAAGGCCAGCCCCATCAACCAACACCATCACCACGGACTTAATGCACTCCACACGCTTCTACTGGTTCCACCGGCACCGCTAGGCAGCGAGACAAGTCCGGCCACGGCACCAGCGGAGGCCTTCGCCCGCGTACACCTAACCAAGCTCCTCATCAGCCGCGTCGCGGCGGCGGGCCGCCTTGGCGACCGCAATGCCGCCGGGTTCACGGCCCTCCAGCAGTACGTCTACCACGCCGCGACGCGGGACCCGCCCGAGAACGTCCTCGCCATCTGCGCCGAGCTCGTGCGGCACGAAGGGGCGGCCGCCTCCGCTTCCGCCGCCGCCGGCGGAGGAGGCGCCGGGACCATCAGCACCATCAGCGCCGTCGTCCTGCCCTCGTTCGCCGCGGACCTGCGCGCCGGGAAGCTGCCCCAGGACCTGCACGCACACGACGGCGGTGGCGGCGGTAACATGCCCGCGCGGTTCCTGCCCTTCGTGTGGACCTCGGCCTGCCAGCAGAGCCTGGACGGGGACGCCGCCGCCGCAGAGGAGCATCTGGGTGTTGTACTGTGCTGTGTCGGGGGCCGGGTCGACGCTGAGGGCCTGAGGGCGCTGCTGCCGCGGCCGGCGGTGGTGCCGATAGCTTTACCCAGTCCGGTGTCGCCTAGGGGCGACGTCAAGTATGCTTGGGGATAGAGCTGTGGTTTGGGGGAACGTGAAATGTGACGTGAACAGAATAGGGGGACGATGAGAGGACGGCTTCTGCCATACGACAAGGCGGGGAGGTTGACTGAAGGTTTCGTTCGCTTATCAGGAGTCTTTCTGTCTGGGAGCCATTTTCTTTCCTTTCCTTCCGTTTTCTTCCCATGTTTTGTTACACTTTCCCCAATCTGATCCAGTCAGCAAGATTGAAAGCCCAGGTTCACAGTACTGGGATACTGTAGTAGACGTATCCACGAGAACAAGACGAGGTCAGCAAAGAATCTTCAAAAGCATGTATAACAGACAAGCCTGCTCCCCGCTTATCAGCAGATCCTCAGTAATGCAAGTCGAGTTATGCTTCCTTTGGTATCAAATCATGATTTCGTGATCTTCTCTATCTGAAGATTACCTGATGGAGCGCATCTTGGCAAGCTATTTTGCCTCGCCATGGGCCATTCGGCCTTTGAGATATGGACTGTCGACTGCCTCCGGCTGTCTGCCTAATGATCTCATCTGTAGCCTGTCTCGTTGCGCCCACCTGTTCCCTCAACGTCTTCGTCACGACGTAAATGAAAATGAAGCCCATGGTACAGCAAAATTGAAGTAGAGAGGCGGGAGTGGCTGTTTTGTGAAGTGGAAAGCGTCAGCCCTACACCTTGTAGAAGCAGAATCCCACATAGAAGGATGCGGCCTCCATCTCCTCCGGCGAGACCAGAAGCTCGCCCCCGTGTCTCTGTCTCACACCCATCCGCTCGCTCAAGGGTCCCAGGGTAGGGTCGTCCTTCTCCGTCTTCCAGATGTCCGAGAAAGTCTTGTGGTACTGCAGCTCGAGGTTGTAGTCCTCCGCCAGGGCTCGGAAGGCCTCCCATGGGACAACGTACTCGGGCACCTCCTCGACGGCCTCGTGCAGGAAAAAGTTGTATTTCCAGCCGAAAGGAGGCCGAAAGATACCGTCTTCTGGGGTCTTAGCCGGGAATCTGACCCGATAAATGTCATTGCCCCACTCGGCAGTTGGCTCAGCTTCGCCTTCTTCCTTCTCCTCGCCCTCCTCGAGCTCGCCTTCATCTTCCGCCTTAGGCTCCTCGCCGTTTTTCTCTGCATGTTCAGCTGTGGCCTTCTGCTTTTCGTTGAACTCTTTGACCTTCTCACCAATGACGTCGGAGTTGGGGATTGTCCCGATCAAGCGACCGCCCTTCTTCAATGAGCCGGCCACGTTCTTGAGCATCTGGCGTGCCTTTGCCTCGCTCTCGAATGCGTAGTGCATGCAGAACATCATCGAGACGACATCAAAGCCGCGCTCGCTGCTGATGTTGGATTGCGTGTAGCCCACCTGCCGTACGATTTCGATGTCTTCGATTGTTTCGGCGAAGCAGTCTTTGACGTGGAATCTTGCTTCGAACAGCCGAGGCTGAGGACGTCTATAATTGCCCCCGCGGCCGCCTCTACCGCCATGGCGGTCTCGCTGCGACATGCTTCTGTATCGCTCCTTTGCCTGATCAATTGAGATGTCCGCTGGGTCCAATCCCACGTACAGCTCCACAGTCTGCGGCGCCTGCTGCCATTTGCCCAGATCGCCTCCCTTCCCGCACCCGATGTCCAGGATCAACAGCTCTCGGCCGCTCGAAATGCCTCGCTCGAATGCGCCGGGTGTGTGATCCTCGTCGGGAGCGAACTTCTGTATAATGCAACTCTTGATCCAGTTGTTGAAGGATCGCAGTCCCTTGATTCGACTGTCGGTCTTGCGCCAGTCGCGGCCGCGCTCGGGTACTGCGTTGTAATGGGCGCGGACCACGTCGTTGATGGCTGCGCGCTGGGTTTCGGCCTGGGATGCAGCGGCCTGCTGCTCGCGCTCGCGCTCGAGGGCGCGCTGACGGAGCTCCTCGCGCTGCGACTCATTGATGCGCGACCGTTGGCCAGGTCGCTTGAGTTTGCGCGGCTGTTCGGAGCCCGAAGGAGACGTGCTTCGCTGTCGCTTCTTTGCGGGCGCCAGGGCCTTGGCGTCGTAGGGTTGAGGGAGATCGTCGCCCGCCATGATGGGATCGTCGCAGCTGCCTTGGATGCTAGGTTGGGTGGAATGGCAAAGACAGATTGTAAAACCCTGCGTAACGAAGTTGGGAGTGGTTGTTCCCGGTTGACTGTTCCTCGAATATGGGGAAGCTGTCCAGACTTGAGATGGTCTGTACCCGGCCTCGGAAGCAAGTCAAGATTCGGTTTCAGACGGGAACGGACCTTCCTCTCTTGCTTTTCGCCGCTCGTCCTTGAGTTGATATGATATCCCCACGAGACCCGCGCCTTTTGCCAGGAATTCTGGCTCTCGGGCAAGAATGAGTAGCGAGCAAGTGATATGGGAAGAGAGTGTGTATTGGAAGAGGAGTTGAAAGGAGAGTTAGAAAGGGGTGGTTTGACCAGCCAAACCTGGGGCAGTCTAGTATCAAAAGCATTGCTCCGGATGGGGAAGGCGGAGGGGTACTTGGGTACCTTGCATGGGCATGGATCCACAGGCGCGGCGGCGACTTTAGCTGGCATTGCATTACGGAAGCTCTGCCGCCTGCTCGGTTGATGCTGTCAGCCACTCACTACCTGAGCAGTGACATCGGGAGCTTCTATCCTCCTCCAAACAACCCTTTCCAGCATCCGAAGCCCAGCAAGCCATCTTCCAACCCGGCATCTGAAATCCCTTCCTCAATCACTGCTCTCTGACGTCCCCTCCATCACTCTCCGCTGCCTTCGACGATCAATTCTAGTCAAACGTAAAGATGGGCTCAGATCCCCAGTACGCCAAATGGCCTCTGCTGCCCCTGTCGCAGCATGTGTTCACCCTCACAAACCCTTACGCCTCGCGGCCAACTCAGGATGGCGCCGTCAAGAAGCTGCAGGATGCCATCGAGGAGCATAAGATGGCACCTCTGTACAGGTACCTGGCACACCCGCTCGAGGGTATCCTGAACGCCGTGGGCGAGGGCGGCGCCAACACACCCGGCAAACCTCTGAGCAGGAAGTCGAGCGCCGCGGGCATGATCGCCACTAAGGCGCCTACGGCGACTGTCTCGATCCCCTGGGACGAGGGCTTGTACCAGAAGCTGAAGGAGGACAACGACCGGGAGCTAGAGGAGATTCAGAAGGAGGAGGACGAGGCCGTCGAGAAGGCTGGCGATTCCGAGATCATGGCCGCCAAGGGCAAGCGGGCTGAGTTTTGGGCGCGAGTTGGTGACAAGGTACGGACACGTCACTACGACGCCGAATTTCTGCAGTACAAGGGCTAACTTGCTGTCATTTACACAGGAGAAAGCCATATCCAACTACGAAGACGTCTTCGAGAAGACCGGCATTCTCGGCACCAAGATCGATCTCGTTCTCGCCATAATACGCATGGGTCTGTTCTACGGCGACAAGCTGCTTGTCAAGAAGGAGGTCGAGCGGGCCAAGACCCTCGTTGAGAGCGGTGGTGACTGGGACAGGCGGAACCGGCTGAAGGCTTATGAGGGCCTCCACCTGCTCACCGTGCGGTCATACAACCTCTCTGCGCCCCTTCTCCTCGACTCCCTGTCCACATTCACGTCCTACGAGCTCTGCACCTACTCCAACCTGGTCGTGTACTCAGTGCTCGCAGGCTCTGTCAGCCTCAAGCGGGTCGATTTCAAGAGCAAGGTCGTGGACGCCCCCGAGATCAAGGCCATTTTGGGCGACGGCGAAGATAAGCTGGCGGCCCTCAGCGGACGCGTGTCCGCGGGACCCAGCGCGGACGACCCGGCCAACGAGGACAGCAATGCCAGCCAGGCACAAACGGCTGCCAAGAAGACGGCCGTCAACCTCACGACGCTCGGCTCCAGCAGTGACCAGCCCGAGGCGGAGATGGCAGTGGACTTCTCGCCGCTGGCCAAGCTCGTTAGCAGCCTGTACAGTGGCCGGTACAAGACCTTCTTCCAGTCGCTGGCCCTCGTCGAGGAGCAGTTCCTCACCCAGGACCGGTACCTGCACGAGCACAAGAACTGGTTCATCCGCGAGATGCGGCTGCGAGCGTACCAGCAGCTTCTGCAGAGCTACAGGGTCGTCGGGCTGGAGAGCATGGCCAACCAGTTTGGCGTCACGGTGGACTTTTTGGACAGGTTCGTTTCCCCTCTCGCCCCATGATCTTCTCACAAATCCACTTCCAATTTGGCCCCATCGCCACATCCGTTGGGTTTTGAAAATGCACATGAACTGACATTCATCCAGGGATCTGGCCAAGTTCGTCGCAGGAGGCCGCATCCCGTGCACCATCGACCGGGTGTCGGGCAAGGGCGTCATCGAGACGAACCGGCCCGATGACAAGAACAAGCAGTACCAGGACGTGGTGCGCCAGGGCGACCAGCTGATCACCAAGTTGCAAAAGTACGGCCAGTCCGTGAGGCTCCGTGGAAGTGAGAGGGCATAGACGCGGCATTGAAAGTGCAACCATAGACTTGGGGAGGGAGATGAGGGCGCATGATGGGGTTGCTGGGCCTTGTGCCCAAGCCACACTGTATGTATGATACCTAGACTCAAATGGAATGACTTACGGTGCATACAAGCGAGAGCTGCGGACTGAGGTGGGAATCTCGTGTGTGTTACATTCCTTTGTTGTGTCATGAACTAACTCATCTAAGTGGGGGAAAAACCATCGCCGATTCGCATCCAACAGCGAACGCCATGCCATATCATGTCCAAATCCACTCAGGTTTACTCCATGAGTGAAGACTCTTGTTCCCTTTTTCGTTTTCTTTTTTTCCACAATGTGACTGTCTCTACCTGTACTTGTTCATGAACTCCTCGTGGAACTTGACGATTGACCCAACCCACTCGGTTCCAGGGGCGAGGAAAGTCGTGCGGAAGTGCAGCGTACCCTCCTTCTGGCCGAAGCCGCTGCCAGCAACAAGACAGACGCCCGTGGCCTCGAGCAGCCTCAGGCAGTAGAACTCGTCGGGGGCGCGGCCCTCTGCCTTGGCGGCCTCGATGGCCTTGGCGGGGATCTTTACGGTGGGGAAGAGGTACATGCTGCCCTGGGGCGCGCCGCACTCGACGCCCTCCATCTTCTCGAAGGCGCGCCACAGGGCGTAGGCGCGGTCCTTGAGGCGGTTGTAGATGCCGTTGTACTCCTTGTCGTACAGCTCGTAGCTCGGCTCGCCCGGCTTGGGCGGGTTGACCATGAGCTCGACCAGGCACTGGCCGATGACGGGGGCGCACAGCGTGATTGAGACGAACTTGTAGATCTCGGCCTGGACCTTGGGGTCGAAGCCCACCAGCTCGAAGTAGCCGCCGCGGTGGCCGCACTCGCCCACCATGCCCTTGGAGACGGACTGCAGGGACGCGAGCTCGACGGCGTCGTACTTGCCCGGGTTCTCCTTCTGCAGCGTCCTGAGGACCTTCTTGAAGGAGACGAACTCGCCGATGAACACGTTGGTCTGGTACACCTCATCGGCCATGATGACCAGCTTCTCCTCGCGGGCGAAGTCGATGACGCTGCGGATGTCGGCCTCGGACAGGCTGGCCCCGGTAGGGTTGCCTGGGTTGATGATGACGATCGCGCGGACGTCGGTGCCCTGCGCCTTCGCGTCGGTGCAGGCCTTCTTGATGGCCGACACGTCGGTGCCCCAGTTCTGGGACTCATCGAGGTAGTAGGGGACGCATGTGGCGTTCAGGACGGCCAGAGAGGCCGTGTACAGGGGGTACTGGGGGATTGGCACCAGGACGCCTGTCTGGGGGCCCTCGCAGATGACATGAAGGAGTGTGTTGACGCCCGAGGAGGCACCGCCCGAGAGGTAGATGTCAGCCTCATTGGCTGGGAAGCCATCTCGCCCTGCAGCAGGTTAGCCTCATCCACGACTGACCCTCATAGTTCACGGGGAGACTCACTCTCAAGAAAGTCAGCAATGCTCTGCCTGATGGCGGGGACGCCGTTGCTGGCACTGTATGCTCCAACCGAGCCAGCCTTGCTCAGCAGCCACTTGGCCCTCTCGATGACATCGGACTTGTAGTTGAGCTGGTTGAGGAGGACATCCTCGTGCTGCAGCAGCAAGGGGTTCTCGAGCAGACTCAGGACCTGCCTGAAGAAGGTGATGGGCTTCTGGTCGAGCTGCTGGGGGTTGCCGATGTTGGCGGAGACGACCTGCTTGAAAGGGAGATCGGTGTCGCCCCTAGCGAGCTTTGCACGATACTCCTCAGACTTGACGGCGAGCTCGCCCCGGACGGCGTACTTGGCCTCCCTGACGTGGGGGTTGACGTTGTTGATGTTCAGCCTGCCTGCCGCGGTTGACGCCATTGTGCGACCGGTGTGCGTGTGAGACTGCAGCTTGTGAGGGAAGCTCGCAGTAGGTGTCAGGGGGGTTGGCGCTGATGATGCTGCAGAAAAAGCGATATGCAAGGTTAGATATGCTGTCAGAGGCACATGTATGGCTTGGTAGAAGTGTGGGTAGAATGGATGACGGCTGGAGTTGAGACGAGGCAAGTTGCGATAGATATTGAGAATGAGTCAAGCAGCAAAGAAATGTTGCAGTGTAGGTATTTAGCCAAGCAGCCGCGGGAGAAATGGAGGGTTTCAAGACTATGTCAGGGAACGACAGAAATGCGCGCAGGCCCAAACAGACCCTGGAAAGAAGGCTTCAGATCTCGTGGGGAATACCAGAATAAATCTCGCATGCATGCGCAGCGGACACGACAAGAAGTACCGAAGTGACTGGTCGATTAGATAGAGACATCGAGCCGCGGTGGGGCGACTATGTCTCTACCTTGTGTACCATGTGCACCGTCTGTAGGCCCTGCGCACCTTGCACCTGGGGCTGCTTAGCCTTCTGCTGGCTCCTGCGCCTCCTGCTGCTTGCTAACAACTACTGCGCCAGTGGCCCATGGGCCGGCCGGGCTGACCTGGCCGACATCGGGGGCGTTGGATTGGGAGGAACGGGGATGTATAGTGCGGGAACCTGCGGGAACCTGCGGGATCAGAAGAAGGGTCGACCCAGAGCTTGGGGCGGGCCAGTAGCTAGCCTGTCAGCCAGCCGGCCCAGCGTCAGCCTCACTCGAGACCATCACCGACCGAGTTTCAAGGTCTCGGCCGAACAGCACCTGTGCTCTCCCAGAATAGTGGTGGATCGTGTTCGCACGGGTGGCACATTAAGAGAAGGAATGGTTGTTGATCATTGATCGAGGTGACAGCGACGGCTGTCACTGTCACTTTCAGAGATCGGTAGATCTACCCGGGGGAAAGGTGACAGGCAGTGTGCAGGAGCATTAGAGTGTGGGCTGAAAAGGCAAGATTGGCAGACTCCTAGTAGAGACGAGACGTTACCCATCGGTGTAAGTTTGCCGCGGGCCAATGAAGCCCAGCAGCGACTCGAGAAAACCGGGCCCGACGCCCTGGCCGACGTCAACAGCGCCCTCTGCCCACCGAGAGCCATCGTCGTCAATCTGTCCTCGCAGGCTCTCGACTTTTTGAGGGGAAAAAGGCTGCTGGTATGGGCCAATTCGAAAGTGATGGGAAGCCGACTGTTTGGATCAAGGGAGGTAGAGCCCCAAGCTGAATTGAAGTAGAGGTGTGGTAGGGGCAGATAAACACTGTCGCAGGGCTGCCCCTGCTCAACCTAGATAAGCTGGTCGCTGCCGTAAATCGGTGACACAGCGCCTGTAAGCGCCGCCTCTGGGACATGCCGTTGACCATCAGTCACTCGCTGCCAGTGGATGTTGATTAAACCTGGGCTCTAATCCACAGTCACCATGAATGCGACCAAGTTTTGTCTGGATTAGCAGACTGTGTTTACGGTTGTCAATATGTGTTCGAAGTCGTCCCCTCCTCTCATCATGGAATGCTTCAACACTTCTTTCGCTAACGTTATCCGAAGACACGCCTAAGGGTGATCTCCACATAAGCACAAACGAACGAACGAACAGTCTCTCAAGTTCATTTGTTCCGACAACCTTGTTTCTTGTCACAATGGCCAGCGTGTTTAGAAATTTGATAAGTGAATATCTAAGTATTTCTTCTTCCCATTTCCAATTGTTGAGCTGAGCAGATTCTTGGAGGTAACATCTGTCTTGGGAGACTGCAATATTGCAAATCATGAATGATTGATTTGGTAGCCACTGGATCCTTAATTGAAATATTTTACCTTCACGCCCTTCACAATCTCCACGTCTGAAACCTCGTTATCACCGCCTTCCTCATCCTTCGACTGCCCGAGATTCTTGATGACCCTATTCTTCACCCACTCGCCAGCCTTGACCGGCTTACCGTCGCTGTCCAGGATATTGTCCCCAAGCAGCCCACGCTCCTGAAGCACTGGCGACTCCTCAATCGGCACCAGATCTGTGTTATCCTCTATCCTCACCATATACAGCACCCCAAGACGGTTGATGTGAGCTTGGTCCCTCGGCGGCGCAACAACCCTGTGGATACTCGATTTGAGGTAGCCACCTGTGTACTATGCGTCAGTCGTGTTGGCAGTCACTGCGGTATTGAGATGTTTTCCTTACCCGTGAGGAATTGAAGTGCATCAGCAATATTAACGGTCAGCGCATCCTGCTGAGGCTTGACCCATTTCCATGTGCCATCTTTAGTCAGAACCTGCAGCGCTGCGACAGGTTGGCGGAACAAGAGCGTCAGGCTCCCCATGTCTGAGTGTCTGTTGGGGGTATTCATGTTAACTTCTCGCCAAGAGCCAAAGCAGCTCCATCTGGTATATGAGTACACATACCCCTTGAGCCAGACGCCGCCTAGTTTCTGGTTCTCCTCCTCACTCCGGGCGTGGTACTTCATGTACCGCAGGTGATCCCCACTCTCCTCCTCATAGCGGTGCCTCTTGATGAACCACTCCTCATCCTCGAGGCCCAGCACCACCGCAAATACAACGAGCAGCTTCTTGACGATATTCTCGTGGATGCGCTCCGAGAATACCCTGATTGTTTCCCAATGTTGCCTCACGACGTCCGGGTGGGCGCGGCCCGAGTGGGCAGGGATGAACTTGGGAATGTTGTAGATCTCAAAGTTATCTTTGACCCCCGGGATCAGGTTGCGCGTCCCAGCGGGCTTCCAGCCGTTGTATTCGCCCTGCTCGAGCGCCGCGCGGTAGGGGGCCTTGGAGGAGTCCGGGAGGGAGAGGACCGAATGCGCAAGGGCGAACTGCGTGTCGATATCGGATGGGGTGAGGCCGTGATTGGAGACGTAGAAGAAGCCTGGGCTGGTGGTTAGGATTCGGCCACAGAAGGAGCTTTGGAGTTCAGGCGTGTGTTTTGATCTTTATGTGTCATGAACTTGGACCTGCCTATATTTTCCAATGCTTTGGCTAACGTCGATGCCAGCTCTTGTTTCCCACCTGGCTGGTCAAATTTGGAGAGGTCCAAAGTGGCGAGATCTGCCCAGTCCAGATTTTCTGACGTCTCTGGGACTTGCACATAATGCAATGTGACAGTCTTTGTGGTTGTTGCCATGTTTCTAATGGTAGCGATCCGACCAGAATGTTTAATACAGTGCAGTCAATAGACGTCTAGAAACGTTGACCACCTTTCACTTCAAAGCTACTGCTACTTCTCATAGAGCAATGATATCTATGATCTTCCTGTGCCAGTAACAGTAGACGATCAAGTATCATGTATGAGGTGATGCGACGTTGAAACGTCGCCATTTCTCCACCTGTGTCTATCTTATGCCGGTCAAAAGGCGTTGAGCCGGATGGTGGGTATATACTGCCAGGAAACCGTTGCCATTGGCAGTTACTGAAACTCACTAGCTATTGGATGCTCAGGAGCTTGGAACCGAAAAGTCGGGGTTTGATCCTAAACGTAGGATGCTGGATTATCCAAACCGCAAGCAGGAGGCTAACTAGTGAATACGTGACAGGCACCCTGGTAACACACCATCGCTACAGAGATCCACATATCGTATAGTGGGCCCATGCCGTTTCCAGGGGAATATGGACAAAATTATTTCGAGATGCTGAGCATCAGGACGATTTGAGTTACAAAAATAATTTGCTGCGAGTATAGGCGATGATTAGTGGGATCTTGGGTTCACGTGCTGTCTCCTTGGCCGGTCGCTTAAGAAGCCGCCGACAATCACTTCTGACTAACAACCACCACAACTTCAGCCGCAACTCATATCGGGACCAGACACGCAAAGAGCCTGCTCTCAGCTGTTAAAGTTGAGGGACTTTGCAGCTGTCCGACGGCTAGCTTTACTCAGTACCGGCAAAGTCCACCAGGAGTCGAGTGAAAGCTACCAGCCAAGCAACATTAGCTTTGCTCAAATTTTCAATCATGACGGCATCACCAGTCCGGGACAACGGCGCCCCGGCGGCCGACTCGGGAACATCGAAGGAGATTTCCAGCACCGCCACGCCGGCGCTGGAATTTGTGGGAGAGGAAGCGAGGTCGATCGACCCCAGCGTTGAGAGAAGGGTCCTGAGGAAGATCGATCTCTTTCTCATGCCCGCCATGGTGATCGGTGAGCCCGCCAAGATTGATCTCGAACACAACTCAGAGAGTCACTAACACCAATGTGCAGGATACGGCCTGGTCTACTACGACAAGGCCATATTGGGGAGCGCAGCCCTCTTCGGCATGACGGCTGACCTTCACCTCTCCGTGACGGATGCGTCGGTCACCCCACCAAAGGTAGACACCACGAGGCTCAGCTGGGCCACGTCCATCTTCTACTTTGGCCAGCTGGTCGGCTCGTATCCCATGACGTACATCTTGCAGCGCTTCAACACCCGCTATATCCTCGGCCCTGCCGTTATGCTTTGGGCTGTGATCTGTGCCGCCACCGCCGGGGTGACCAGCTGGCAGGGTCTTCTGGTACAGCGGTTCTTTCTCGGTATGGAAACAGAGGCGTCCTTTGCTCTGCTGAATTATATGGCTATTCGAACTAACAAATCAGTACAGGATTCACAGAGTCGATAGTCCCTACTGCATTCATGATTACCGTCAGCGGCTATTATACCCAGTCCGAACAGGCCCTGCGGCAAAGCTGGTGGTTTTCAGGCACAGGCTGGTTCACTCTCATCGGAGGCGGTCTCAACTACGGGTTTGCACAGATCGACGGCGCTCTCAAGCCATGGCAGTATCTCTACGTCTTTGCCGGTGCACTGACTTTCCTGTTCGGACTGTGGTGTTTCGCATTGCCGAACTCTCCCCTGGACGCGTGGTTCTTGACCGCTGAAGAGCGCATCGTTGCGGTTGAGAGGCTGAGGAAGGGTCAGACTGGTGTAAGAAACCAAACGATCAAGATTTCCCAGATCAAGGAGGCGTTACTAGATGCCAAGATCTGGCTGCTCGTCGTGATGATGGCTGCTGCGTAAGTTATTTACTACCATCTCTGCTTTATCAGTTGCCCTTCAGACCTTTAAGCTAATCGATTATCCAGGTACACGGTGAACGGAGCTGTTTCTGGTTTTGGGCCGCTCATCGTGTCGACGTTTGGCTACTCTTCTCTAGAAAGTATATTGTTCCAGTTCCCACTAGGGGCCATCAGCGCAGTCGGCATTACTCTAACAGGCTGGATCTGCTCCCACCGCAACGTCCGCATCCCACTTTTGATCCTATTCTGCCTGCCCGTAATCGCAGGCTTCATTATCATCTGGAAGTCAGAATGGGGATACCGTCCGGCCGCCCCTGTGGTGGGATATTCAATCATTGGTTTCTTTGGGCCGGTCGTCGGTTTGACCATTGCCCTCGCGGCGGGTAATGTGGCCGGTGAGACGAAGAAAAGTTTTACAGCATCCGCTATCTTTGTCGCTTATTGTGTCGGCAACATCATTGGGCCGCAGATGGTGAAGAGCCAGACTAAGAGCCAGCACTACCCCGAGCTGTGGACAGGTTTGACTGTATGGTACGTACAATATCCTTTGCCACACTGAGACATATTGTTAACGGGACACGGCTAGTTACTGTATTACCATTATCTCTGCCGCTGTGCTCTACTACATTCTAAAGCGGGAGAATAAAAGGCGGGATGCACTGGGCCTGGATGAAAGTGAACGAGATAGACTGGCTTTCAAAGATTTGACGGACAGAGAGAACTCATATTTCAGATATGTTCTCTAAGGGGGGGGGGGGTTTCTCCATGAGATATTGCCCGTTACTAGTTGTTGTACAAATCATCGCCTTGGACAGAGCCAGGGAAAACATGAATCCGGGGCGAACATGCACTCATGCACTAATCTTATGAACTTCTAATTGCAAATATTTGCGAAATACTATATATTCTACTGCATTGGCTTCTCCAATCTCCAACTGAAAAGTAGGCACAAGAACACTACGCTCTCAATACTCAACTCTAAATTTAATGACGTATCTGAATGATTCTAAATGGGCCATCACAAGATTTGCTGCTTGTTGGGTCATCAATGCGGGTCTTCAGATCCTTGAGTTGCTGCATCGGGTGTATGCAAGATATGTCTAGCTTGCGATGGCGCCTTCGGCGCTCAAAGTGATCACATTGCCTAGCTTCCCCACCCCTATCAAAGTTTCCACACACGATTCAGATCATGAGCATAAGAATTCACACTCGGGGTTTGAAAGGTACTGGGCGCAGAATACCAAGCCCCGGCACGTCGGTCCTAGTGGGAGGCGGCTCGGTCGGCTATCAGCTTTTGTGATAATACCACGCCTTGACATAGAGGTTGGGTGTTAGCCAGGTAGAGACATCTACAACTACACCATGGCAAAACCTATACGCCGCGTGGCCGTGATTGGCGCTGGCCCGGCAGGCGCAATTGCTACGGATGCTTTGGTCAAAGAACAAGCCTTCGATACGATCCGCGTGTTCGAGCGGCGCAACGCTGTAGGGGGGACTTGGTATGTTGCCATGCCTGTCCACTCATGAGACTTTAGAACTGCCAAGCTAAGAATTTAGAATAGGCTCTACGACCCGAACCTGCAGCCAGGAATACCGTTTCTCACAAGCCTTGTGCAACAAAAGGCATTGAAACCACCGCAAATACCGACCTCCTTCCCCTGTGAGACTCCCCGTGATGATGCAGCCAACTCACACCAAGCGCGTTACTGGGACTCAGGAGCGCATGAGCACCTGCACAGCAACCTACCACCCGGGGTCATGTGCTTCTCACAAGAGCCCATACAAGAGATCGTCTCAGAGCGTTCGCTGGCTCAGTATGGGCCAGGCTCGCCCTTTCGCCATCGGGAGTTGATCCGGGAATGGATTGAGGATGTGTTCACCCGGGGCAACTCCCGCGATCTCATCCAGTTCAATACCACTGTTGAGCTTGCCGAGTACGACCAAAGCAGCGCGGAGTGGGTTCTTACCTTGCGAAGAGAGCAGCCGGCCGAGAAAACGGACCACTGGTGGCAAGAGAGATTTGATGCCCTCGTAGCTGCATCTGGCCACTTCTACCTGCCGTACATACCAGACATTCCAGGCTTGCTGGAGTTTGATGCGAAGTTTCCCGGAAAAGTTCAACATAGCAAGCACTATCGGGATGTGGAGAACTACAAAGATAAGGTGAGAGAAAGTCACTCAATATTTCTGAGCTTCATATTGACACGGCTTTGACAGAGAGTTGTTGTGGTAGGGGGGTCGATATCGGCCTTCGACGCGGTCCACGACATCCGACAAGTCTCCAAACTGCCCGTCATCTCATCCTTGCGAAAACCCAATCCCCTGTTCACGGAGGCAGCTTTCACCCACCCCCATGTTACGATCAAACCGCAAATAGAGTCCTTAGATCCTAGATCCGGACGCATAAAGTTCTCGGATGGGTCGTCAGTTCACGATGTGGACGCGATATTATTCGCCACCGGGTATGACTTCAGCGTGCCCTTGTTGCGGGATCTGAAAGGTGTGAACAAGAGGATACCCGGTCTGTATCAGCATGTTTTCAAGACCGACAATCCAAGTCTAGTTTTCATCGGCATGGTGAGTGTCCCTCGTTCCCCAAGCCCTTGCTCAAGAGCAGGATTGACTTGTAGCTCATAGGTCACTGGCGGCTTTGGCATTCGCATCTACGAGTGGCAGGCTGTGGCGGCGGCACGGGTCCTGGCTGGCCACGCGAAACTTCCCCCACAGGATGAGATGTATAAGTGGGAGCAGGATAGACTAACACTAAAGGGCGACGGAGCGCCATTTTGGACCTTGATGCCGGATTTTGAAGAACACTTTGAGGCATATCGGGCCCTTGCTGGAGAACCGGCCGGAGGAACCCTGGGGAGAGTGTTGCCCAAGTATGACCCAGCATGGGGGGAAGAATTCTGGGCATTTGTGAGGAAAAGAATAAATTGGTGGCAAGAGGCTGCTGCAAGGGATGCGCTCAAACGTTGAAGGAGCCCATGCGATATCAAAGTTCTTGAGCGGACTAGATTGCCACTCACGGCTGATGGGGTTTCTATTAGACCGTTAGCTACATATGTTAGAGAATATACTACACTAGATAGATTTCAACGGGAAGCGTTGCATCAGCCTTGCAAGAATTGGCAAAACGTTGGCAGCCTGAATTTCCATTATGCATCAGGTCAAGTTGGGGGCAAATCCCTGGCACGGCCACTGAAGTCCTTGGATGATGAGAACTCCACTTCAGATCATTTCTAGATGCCTGCGATGGAAACAGAATACGTGTGATCACGCCATCGATCCGAGCAAGCGGCAACCCACATCCTGCCCCTCTTCAACCCAGCACTCGAGGGCGCCCTGCAAATGTGCTGAATAATTATAAATCAGGTGGCTCCCAATTGCGATATCCTCCTGGGCTCAAGAGACGCCTACATATCCTTACTTTCAGAATCGTTCGCATCACACCTACAACATGGCATCCCGCCCCGTGATCGAGTATTATTTCTCCTTCATCTCACTATGGTCCTACATCGGCAGCCAACGCCTGAAGACTCTCGCACAGCAGCACAACGCCCAGATCATCTACAAGCCCGTAGACCTACTCCACATATTTTCCATCTCCGGCGGGCTCCCCGTCAAGCAACGCGCACAGCAAAGGCAAGCATACAGGCTCCTCGAGATGGAGCGCTGGCGCACGATCCGGGACATCCCCCTCGTCAAGTTTCCCAAGTTCTATCCAGCAGACCCTTCCCTCGCCCATAGGGTTCTGCTGGCTGCCATTGAAGAGGACGGCTACGATAAAGATGCGGTACAGCAGTTTGCGAGGAAGGGCCTCGAGACTGTATGGGCCAACGAGGGGGATATCGCCGACCCGAAAACAATCCAGAAGGTGGCAGATGATTCTGGGCTCGATGGTGCAAGGCTGCTGAAGAGGGCGGAAACAGAGGATGGCTTGGTTTCCAAAGAGAGAGCGTCGACGAAGGAAGCTGAGGATGAGCGGTACTTTGGTGCTCCGGTTTATGTGTACAGAGGGGAGCCTTTCTGGGGACAGGACCGAATAGAGATGCTGGAAGATGTCATAAAGAGTGGGAGGGACGCCATATTACTGCCCAAGATAGATTGATTCGCCTATTCTAGGATAGATGATGAGGCCGAGCTGCGGCATGTTCATTGTTGGTGGGATTTATACAGTCTGCCCTGCAGTTTTTAAAAAGACTGACCGGAGGAGTAAGATTGAGCCTATACCACACTCGCTTGGATAAATTGCTGGTTGAGAAATGGAGTTGGAACAGAGTGTCGAAGAGCAGCATCTTCTGAATGACTGACAATTCTTTTGCCTCCAGAAATTTGAGTCCATATGTGAAATTGCTCCAGCCTTTCATATGCGCTACGGCTAAAACGCTGGATCTGTATGATCGTAAGCGTTTCCATAGTCGCATACTCGAAGTCTTGCGTTCTCCAATGAAAATAGCCAATACCAACTCGCTTGTACACTTGCCTTCTGGGCGGCACCGCTTCGAGGAGCAACTACCAGTGACGAAACCGGCCTCGTCCTGCGTGGTCCTCAAGCATTCGCCCAATGCTGAGACAAAAGTATTCGCGCTTGCTTTGTGATTTGCTTTCACAATACTTAGCTTGATCTTCTTTCACCTTGCATGTAGTTGTGAAGGGCATGCTTTCATCGCATAGTGCTTCCCAATGACGTTTGGCAGGCGTGCCAGTAGGATAAAAGAGGAAAAGCTGGTCTTCATAGGCTCTTCCAAAGTTACTGGCTCCTCCATGGTACTCTGAGATGTATACATATTTGCCTGGAGTTTTGGGGTCGTTTTCGAGTGCCGTGGTTGAAGAACTTTTCATAACCAAAACATGGACTGGCACGACCTCGCCTACCAGTTGAATGTGGCCGCCAGAGACGCTTCCCATGGGATCTAAGAATGACTTCTTGTAGACAGCTTCTTCAATTTCGACGTGACTTTCGAAAAGAAACCGATTCCGTTCGCGGAAGTTTGAGGTTTTGCCAGCCATGGACGCCCATGACCAAGACGGAGCTACGTATGTTGAGTACCTCAAGCAAGGCTCCACTGCATACCAAGTAGTCCCTCAGGCAGATTTTGTTTCCACAAACCAGCAACATATGTATCAGAATCTCCCAATGCGGCGTTAGCAAAGAGGCTGGCGAGTCCCGATAGCGCAACCAATTTGTCTGTTGGTTTCGTCAAGGCCCGAGATGAACAGTTCTCCGCGATAGAGTGCCAAGCATAGTACATGGCTTCAGGAGACCTCGAGTCAAGGAAATGTGGTAAGTCTCGATGGCTTATGTTCTGTCCGTCTTCGCTCTCGTCATCGAGACTGTTGGAAGACCCTGTCAATGGTGCACCCTTGCAAGTCAATGTCGCCAACCTGAGTGCTCTGAAGGCAGTAGACCACAGGTCTCTACCCTTGACCTGTTCCGCACCTGCCAATACCTGGTTGCATTCCCATATCATGCCCGTGGAAGTGAAATGTAAGGTTCGCGAGGGCGGGATTTGTTCCTGTAGCGTCCAGCCCCGTGCTGAGAGTGCCATCTCCGAGGGCTTTTCCCCCCATTGGCTTGACCAAATTTGCATGGTTTCGCCATCAGGTGGGTTTTTCGAGTACTGTGGAGAGACTCGTGGCAGGAACCCAAAAGCACAGTCCGCTGTATTTTTAGCAACCACAGTGAGGAGACAATTCGAGTAGACATATCGCATCTTTCCACTCTGTTCTTCCCAGTCTTCATCGTCGCCCTGGATGATACAAATCGAATCAGCCCACAGATAAGGAATTTCCAAAGCTTTGCACGTCGCTATGGCGTCGAGTAGTGTCTGTAATTTTTTTTGCATCATATGACCTCGTTGACATCATCCATGATGGATACTTACGTCAGGGAGACTTTCCGAAGGTAGCGATATCTTGTTCGTGGCTAGATTCTGAGGTGTGGTCTTGTAATTCTTTCCACTAGTACCCCAGCAATAGGAGAGAGCTGCGTAGGTCGAAAGCTCTGCTCCAGCCTCATCACATTCATCAGTTTCAATGAGTCTGAGATCCGTCAGGTGTGAAACAATAGAGATCAGTCTTCGGGGTACATATGACCCGGCTTGCTCTCGAGGTCTCCGGTAAAACTCATGACAGGTCTGGCATATTTCAAGTATTTCTTGAGCAAATGCCCAGTGGTGGTCTGATAGGAACTTGCGCATCGTAGCCACCCAAAATTTATCCAACAGAGCCTTGTCGCCTCCTTCAAATCTCTTCGTTAGCTTGATAAGATCATCCAATAAGTTCTGTAGGTTCCCTACCTACGGTATCGTCAAAACGTAGCCTCCATTTTGGAAAGCTTTAGCAAGAACCGTCTCGTTGACTCCATCTGCCTCAAGATTGCCCCAGTCGGCGCACCATATCACCACCTCCTGAGAGCGCCAGCATGGGCCTAGCAGCCGCAACTGATTCTGACGGCCCCAGCTACAGACCTACACCGAGAACAGCAGCCGAACTTCGCCATTGGATAAGTGGATGTGCAATAGAGAACAGGCACTGGTTTTTCCAATCTGTGTGGGCCCTCAAACATACAATTCTTGTACGAAAACTCCAGTGTAGCCAGAATTTCCTCAGTGTTCTGTATTGATATAAAAAGGGGTAGGATCTGGAACTCTATCCAACACCCAAGACCTCGATAAGCTTATGGATCCAGCCCATCTTGAGTCAAGTAGGCGCTTCCAAGTTGTAATGATCACACCAGACCTTCGTGGGGTTCAGTAGGTAACCTGTAGGGTTTATGTTAGCAGAAAGGCGTAGAGGTGATACTTGACTGTTCAGTATACGAAGACACTGTTGTTCTCGAAGTATGATCACTAGCTGTGAGGCTATCCAGTTGTGAGACTGAATACTTAGATTGACGACTGAATAATCTGTTATATGAAAGCTATCTACTGTGGTAATGACCATGTCCTTATATGTTCCGACTCTTCAGTTGGATGTGTTGGATAACTAATATCCAACATATCCAAGCAAGGGTGGATATCCTTGGATATCTCATATCCAACATATCCATCACGTGATTCCGCTGAGTCATCTGTGGTCCTTGCGACTCCGCACCCTAGTGCGAATATCCTGACATTGTAGCATCCGTTTTTGGCCTGCCGGGGTTACCCGGATGGGTCCCCCGGGTGCCACGCCTGTTGGTTCATAACAACTAAATGTATAAAACATTAAAGAATAATTAGTTGATATATATAAAGGGGGCCTAGGGGTTAAAAGTTAGGGGTCTCCAGAGCTCTATTTTTAATAATGCTCCTATGCAGCACAGCTTTTCGGAAGCTGAGATGGGAGTTGAGGTGCGTGTGAAGCTAAGAGCCGAGCAATGTTCTTCGCCGCTATCTATGCGGGCTTCAGGTACTTGCTCAATGATTATGCGCGATTCTTGGACTGTGGGTGACTCGATGATGTGCTCATTTGTGTTATCTGTGAAGAGCTTTCTGATGGCTGATTTCACTCTTGAAAAGCAAGGTGCCATCGTCTGTCCTTGTAGGTTTCTGACTGGAGGTTGGCACGTATTCTGAAAAAAGGACGTAGTTTGGGGGGGGGGGTAGGTCTTTCGTTGTCGACTGGATTCGGGGGAACTTCCCATTGCTTGTAAGCAATAGAGACTACCTGTGCTGGTTCATGTGTGAAGGAAAGCAAGCGCATCTGGCCGAGTTCAAGAAGAGAATGAAAAAGGGAATCTGCAACATTAAACTGTGGCCGTGGGCTGAATTGTCAGCCGTGACTTCTTCCCCGCAGCGAGTGGTGGGTGGTATATAGCACTTTCTGAAGATCCTTCTGAGGTCACTGGTGTTCAGGCCCAGGCTTCTATGCTGCAAACAGGTCACTGCAGCTCTAACAGGAAGGATCCATCCAGGCTTATACACAAATATGCAGACTTATGTGGGGCCTCCAGATGCAGACTGCAGCCTGCCCATGAGGGTGATTACCGATTTAAGCACTCTAATGCAGTCAGGCTGCAGTCCGTCTGTACAAATAAGCTCGACCTTTTCAGAGACACTAAGAGGAAAGAGAAGGAAAGAAAGAGGAGAAAAAAAAGAAGAAAAAAACAGAGGGCATGATGGAGTTTTATATGACCCTTCCAGAAAGCATCTACCATCAGCCCACTGCTGTGTTCTTAAAGCCTATTGCTTGCCCCTGAAAGATATTTCTGTCAGAGTTTGGCATGATTCCAGGAGTTTCAGTCTTGAATCTCATGATTGAAGCCAAAACCTGGGACCATTTCCAAAATGAGGCGGCTTGAGTGACTAGTAGTGAGCCATTTCTCCGGCCCTCTCAGCCGGGCTGGTGATAAGGGACGATCGTAGACAATTTTATAGAAGGGGCATATAAACAAGTGCTTGTGTTAGTGACACCAAGGTCATAGTCACAGATGCAGACAGACTCATGAGTCCCTAGTTATCCACGCTAGACACTAGATACAACAGGCTTTGCTCACAAGCAGCCAAACAACGGCTGTGATTGAAGAAAAATGGTAAATAATTCTTTGGGATGAGAGATTTCGAGCGAAACAGCCCAGATTTTGCAAATACATAAATAAGCCTTTGAGGATAGCAAATAAGAATGGCCTTGCCCCTTCACCCCCCCCCCCAGGCTCATCAGACTCATAGCGATCCAAATATTCGCCGGAAGCACTTTCCTCTTTTGCAACTCGATACTTCCTTTCTCGAAGACGCGCTCAGAAGCCATTAAAGCACACGCCCAAAAATCACAAGACCTCGAATTTTGTCCACAAATGCAAGCCTCCAACAACTCCAGAGCCGGACCTAGAGCACCTTGCGATCAGTTCACCGCCATGCCCGGCGAAATCCAAGACCAGGTTCTCGAGGAAGTCCTGTGCGACTTCCCAAGACCACCGACTTCAAAAATGGCCAAAGATGGCAGATACATCGGGGAGCACAGCAGCATGGCCCTGATTCCATGGGATGCCGACTTGAACATTCTCGACCATCCGGATCCGACCGTCGTCGCACGAGCGAGGCGGGCCATGTTGACAAACCAGCTCGTCTACATCAAGTCCGAGTCCGTCAACCTGCGACCTATGTTCCACGCCGCGCGAGTCCCGATTCTTGATATGCGGTACCCGATCACAAAGACCGAAGTGCCCGTGAGCGTGGTCTCCGATTATTTCGTCCTCACCCATCAGATCGAGAGGCTAGGAGGCGCCGGTTCCTCGATCACAAGCACAGAGCGGCCATGGGGCCGGACGCGCGAGCAACTTGAGAAGCTCGATCTGCTTGTCCATGGCCGGCCCAAGCTTCAGGAATATGTAATCCTGGGGAGGGATCTCCCGCTCTTCTGCGAGGCGCTCAACGGGGCGGACAGCGGCTACTACCACTTCGGCGAGTACACCTATCATAGACTCACGATACATGGGCCTTTCGACAAAATTCTCGGCCGGCGAGTCCCGATCTTGGAATCCGAGAGCATTCTGAAGCCCTACCTTTCAACAGTCCGTGGTTTCGAACATTTCGATATCCAGGGCAACGGAAGGTGGGATACGGCCGAGAAGATCAAAAAGGATGTGGGCAAGGAAATTGCAACGCCGCGGACCGAGGAAATCGTCGAGGATTTGAAGCGCCAGATGAGCAAAGGCGACGAGCTCTTGAGCCTCGGCAAGCCCGTCCAAGCCGCTCACACCTACGCGCGGGCGTCGCAGGGGCTGGTGTGGCTATTCAGCAGGGGCATGCTTCCGGACAGGCCCTTCGCCCTGGCCCACCTGTTCTTCATGCTGGGTCTGCGAGAGGCAGACGCGTGGTTAGCCGAGATGGAGAGAAGGACCAGGAACGACACGCCGGTGGGCCGGGATGGCGATTGCGACGACCAATCCAGCTACTCAACTCTCAGGGAGCTCGTTCGCAACACCATAATCCGCCATACGCCGCCGCCGCTCAGATACGACCCGTATATGCCCCAGAAAGCCATCCAGCTGTACCACCTAGCCAAGGCGGACCGGCTCATGGACAGTGGTGATAAGTCTTCCTGGTCAAATATTAATAAGGCTCTTCGCATGGCGCCGCAGGACGCACGCATTCGTAAGGAAGCAGAAATAATCAACAGCCGTATGACGCCCTGGCTTTTGCAGTGGGTCCCAGAAAAGAGGTGATTGCGGTTGTGCCCACATGCTTTCTTGGTTTTGGGCGGAAGAAGACGGAACACTCTCGAGTTGCGGAGGTGGTTTGCAAACAATATCCTGCTTTGGGCTTACGGCTCTGGGGCAATGGAAGTCTGCTGTATGGCTCGCAGTGGCGAAAGCCGTGAATACAAAACAGCATTCGAGGAAAATTAGTGGTCAGCAACAGAAGTTTGGCGAGTATAGCATGTGTTTACACCACTAGTTCCGTAGCGAAAATGTGTTCAATCAAGTCACGAAGGTACCGTGACTGACAGCTACAAGAAACTCCCTGTACTGTGTGTGAAACGGAAGATGCAAAGAGTGAGTCACTGTATTTGCAAGAGACTTCCAGTAGGCAATGGCATATTGACCATGACTAACCAGCCTGTTACTTCCTTTTTGAAAATGAAAATACTGTCACCAATGGAAACAACAAAATTAGCCTCTTTTTCCGTGACTGCGAACCGCAATACAGGCCCTCGCGATGGAGTTGTTTTGACGAAAAGGGATTTGGTGAAGCACCTCCAGACAAGGGTCCAACCCTGGCAGGGATACCGCACGCCGACTATCGTGCATCCCGACGTCAACCCATCCAATCCCCAAAATCAAACCTCGCCCGTCGCCCGCCGCCCGCCGCCCGCCGTCGTGTCCGCCGCGCCCATAACTTTCCCTTGCATCCCAACCGGCCACGACAACGCCGCCCCCCCCCCCATAGCAAGAGCCATGGCCAAGAAAGGTGCGCCCACCCCAGCTTCCTCCGAGGATCCCTCCGCCCCCGACTGACCCGTGGCTTGTGTGCGTGAACAGTGAAATCCCGTATCGTCTCGGTACGGCTCCTCTCGATGGCCATGACGGGCTTCTTCTACCAGTTCACGCGCCCGCGCACGTCGCCGCCCATGAGCATGCTCAAGTACGACCCGATAGGTACGGCCGCCCCGTCTTTGAACCCCCGGTGTCACCCTTCGATGTTGGCGCCCCTCCCGGTATCTAGCCTCCCCGCCAGCCATCCATCCAGTTGCTGCAGCGCATCCTGCCCGTCGCTCGCTCGCTCGCTCGTCCGCCCGCGCGCCTGAGCACAAAGCTTGCCCGCGCGCTCGTCACTGAACAGGATATGGTGCTTGCGCGTGACCAAAATAACGCGGTGCGCAGTGGTCGGGCGGATAGGGCTGGAAAAGAGATGCGCTGCCTTGCGACAGGAAGGGCACGTGCTCCGAAGCAATGTATCTTTGCTACTGGTCCGGCTCATTTGCTTACAAAGGGTATCTGATACAATAGTGCGAAGAAAGGTCCTCTTCCTCGAGCAGAAACGGAAAGGCAACAGGTAGACCGCTACAAGGCGCATGCATCATGGATTGGTTGATGGCCTATAACATACGAAGACACAAAAGAGCGACACATAGAGGCTCGGGAAAGTCTGTATGCGGCTCTTCATGCGGTGCCTCCAGGAAAGGGAAACATAAGAGTATGCACAACCAGCACGAACTGGTTCAGGTGAGCCGTCGAGGAAGACGGCTTGCCCTCTGTTGCATTTGAATCCGGCGCAATACCAATAGGGCTGGATCACGACGATGACAATAGACAAGGACAATGGCACTCCCTGCCTCTGATCGGTGGTTCTTGACGGAGGAGACGGCTGTGATGGCAGCTACTACACGCTCCATGGCTGTATATCAGCAAGTATTGATTAGTTGTGGAAAGCTACCAGTCGAACAGTCTCGTCCCCACAGCAATGCCACTCTCATCTCAAGCTATATGCCTTCCTTCGTCGAATCTCTTCATTATTGCCTTACTCGGCCAAAATCAATCCACTCTCACTGAAGCTGTGCCTCCATCGGTCTTGGCTCGATCCTTTGCAAATTCGCAACATCCTCCGTGACTCTCGACAGTAGCAAAATTAGCAACCCTGAACCTCATGCTCAACGCCAACTTCGTTCGACTTCGAAGTTTGTCCTCCCCCCCCCCCAAAACGCCTTCTGCGAGCTTGCCAGGAATCAGTTCATGGTGCACCGGTTCGGTACATACGATGCCTGAGATGGCTCGCTTCTCACTGCCTGGGAATAGGTGATGGATTCTTTAGAGTCCTCGTTCTGCCGCCAAGAGTGCCGGCGAGGGTAGTCGATCGACTGCGATCTCTGGCTACTGTCCTGCGAGTTCGAGCTTGCCCTCGGCGTCGATGCTTTCAACCCTCCCGAATGGATCTTTTTGGCTCCATGGGAATCGCTTCCTTTTCTTGGAGCCTTGCGCTCCGCTGTAGTATCATTCTGGTTGAAGTAGGAACTGCGAACAGGATGGACCATTTTTTTGAGGCTGTTTGAGTCCTTACGAGCTTTCTTGCGCGGTGCGCTTGGCGGTCCTCGGGAATCGTCGCCTTTGCTCACTTGGTGTTCCGGAGGGGACAAGTATTTCGTCAGAGGTCTTGCGAGTTCCTTTGTCGTAGCTAGACCGGAAGGCTTGGAGGGTTCCAGCTCTTGGTCGTCGGCCTGCTTCCGTTTTCTCGGATGTCGTCCAACATGAGCCCCATCACCCGCGAGGTCACTCTCGACTCGAGGATTGGTACCCGAGACGGGCCTGTTATATGGTGCTCGGGTGAATTCACTGCGAGTAAAGGCGCCTGTGTCCTTGACGTCCCGTTCTTGTCGCTCCCTGTCTTCTTGAGCTGTTTTTGCCAGAGCGAATGCTTTGTAAGTCCTGCGGCCGAAGAAGCCTCGACTGGGCAGATTCGCCGGCTTCGCGGCGGCCCTGGTTGAGTCAACGAGGTCTCCGTCTTCAGTGGGCGTGCTCTGACTGCTTGCTTTCATGATAGACTTCGGTGGGTTCGCTGATCGTCTGTGTTCCTGTTCCTCCGATACTGATGGGGGAATTGGAGACGGCGCGCTCTGGTTTGGACTCTTGATTGTCACTCGACGACCAATTTCATCCAGAACTCTCGTGGCCAGGTCGTTCGTTGGCAACAGCTCTTGTGGGCCACTTGGCGGTAATTCTGTCCATGCATCTCTGGCGTCTGTAGTAGGTTCTTCCGCCGCATTTTGGCCGCGTTTCGAGGTCGAATTTCCCTGGACTTGACAATACTGGAAGATTGCCTGGTGCAACACGTCGATCTCCAAGAATGGCTTCAGCTTGGGGTTGACACTTTCGAAATTACCCTTCTGGGCCTTTCTGAGCTCAGAAATGAATCCTTTGACACCAAGATGTCCTGTTGCCCATTCCCTCAAGCTGTCGAGAGCCTTGCGCACTTGCTTGCCATATGTTTGCGCGTCTTCTGATAGTTCGGTAATTTCCCTCTCTTTGTGTGCGACCTTGGCCTCGAGGTTTTCGACTTGCTTCGAACTGTGTTCGATGGTCTTTCGAATCTCCTTGTCCTTCTCATTTCTTTCCTCGCCAAGTTTGTTTGTCTGAGCTCGTGCTGTTTGTAGCTCAGATCTCAGCTCCTCGACCGTTGTCTCAGCTCGTCTCTTTGTTTCTTCCACCACCGCGACTTGCTGCTTCGCCAAATTGAGCTCATCTTTCAATGTATTTCTCTCTGCTTCTGCTTGTTTCAGAAGCGTGCCCATGTTCTCTTTCGCGATACTCATATCTCGTGTGATTTCTTGCCGAGCGACCTCGACCGCGGCCTGTTGGGCAACGCGATGTGTCTCGTCGCGCTGTTTCATCAAATCTTGCAGCTCTTGGGTGTGGCTCTTGTGTTGTGCCCTCTCGTTTGAGCAGGCTTCTCGGCTTTGTTGGAGTCTGATTTCAAGGTCACGGGCAGCGGCCGTTTTCGCAGCGATTTCCACCTTCAGCTTCTCGCAATTCTGCTGGAGGGAATCCGCGCGTGCGGCCTGTTCCATGTCGTTAGCTTGAGCTCGTTCTAGTTGCGCAATTTCATTCTTGAGGTCATTCATGGTTTTCTCTCGTTGACGAATCGCGGATTCGGCTTCCTTCAGTCTGTTGAGAATGGAGCTGCACTCCTCCTCTCTCAGTTGCACATCAGCTTGCAGTTGAGCGTTGTCTGCTTGTGTCTGATCAAGAAGCTCTGTCAGCACATCCTCACGGTCCTCGAGCTTCATCCAGAAATCTTCCATATAATTCTCAACAGCATCAGACAGCTTTTGCAAATTGGTTTGGAACTCTGTCTGTGACTTGATCACAGGGTTGAGGATGCTGCGTTGATAGTTAGCACATTCGCAGAGTATATAATTAGATGACTTACGTAGAGAATGTGTGCATATTGGCTTCTTGTATCTTCTTGATGATGCTTTCCTGTGGCTGAACCTTCTTATCGAGAGCAGACAAATGCTCAGCAATTTGATCAAGTCTGCTTGGTTAGTCTTCAGCCACTACAAGAAAGAAGCAAGCTGAGGACTCACTTGATCCGTGTCTCGTCAGCTGCCGCTCCATCTCGTTTGACCTGGCCAGACGCAATCTCTCCCAACTTCGCACTGATCTGCTCGATCTGCCCTTCAAAGGCTTCGACGGCACCTTTGACGGATTCAACCGTTGCGTTCTGCTCAAGGAGGCTTCGAATCGTTACGCGCTCCCGCTCGACATCCGCATCCCGCTCTTGGAGTCTTTGATCCATCGACTCAAGTTTGTTGTGGACTCGTACTTGTCAACAGGATGTTTCTTTTTCGCACAGGGCCAAAACTTACATTCTCTTTCCTTGAAGCTGTACTCGGCGATTTTCGATTTGACGAGCTGGGTGAGCCGTTCACTTGTTGCTTGAAGGTCTTTGCGTTGCTGTTCATCCAATACCAATCGCTTCTGCTCCTCTTCTCGCATCTGCTTGATAGCGGTCTCGCATTTCGACTTCGCAGCTTTGTAGAGATCTTGCTGCTCTGCGATGGCTGCGTTGAGGTGCTCCTTGTATGTTCGACATTTTTTCTGGAGCTCAGACACCTTGGTGGACCGATTCTCAAGCTGCTGATTCATAGAGTTCAGTTCCTCCTGAAGATGGAGGCGATCATTCTCGAGTTCTTGGATCCTTCCGGCCTTTCCCTCACTCTCTTTTTGGATATTTGACAACTTTTCGTCCTTCTTCCGGAGGTTGTGTTCAAGGCAGGAGATGTCTTGGTCTTTTCGTTTCCATACAGTTGTCATTGACCCAATATAGGCATTCAAGGCTCCGGCAAGGTTTCCCGTGACCACGTCAACATCAGGCGATTTGCATGGTCGGTGACCATCTCCCAGTGAAGGACTGCGGTACGTAGCCCCGGACTGCTGGTACCGTCTTCTAATCGAAGGCGTCTCGTCGTGGTGGCGGGAGTCATGACGATGTGAGGCACGGGCCTTGCCCGAGACGGAAAGAGGAGGCCGTGATCGTCTTTTGCTGATGTTTGATCCATGCCAGGATGAACGAGATGATGGACAATGAGTCGGAGTGATGGTATTGGTTACTCGGCGGACGTCCCTCATTGGTCGGTTGAGCTTGAGAGACGGAGAACTTCGAAGCGTACTCTTCTGCGCCGACTTCTCGCGGGGCTCTCGATGCTGAGATTTGTCTTGAAGCAGTTGTTGAGGAATATGAGCTGGGGAAATGGAGGTGTCATTTGGCAGTGAAATACGATGTCTTGGCACGTTGGTCTGGACGGTGTTCGTAGGTTGATCTCCCTGCGCACTTTGATCGTCTGAGTGTTGACTTCTTCCCTGCTCACCGAAGGGTTTGCGTTGGTGAGGCACCCGTCCCTCTGCTTGAGAGTTGTCCCGATGTTGTGTTTCTACCTTGTTCAGAACCTCCGGAATGGTAGATAGGCGACGGGGTAAAGGTTTTCCATCAGTTGCCTGATTCCTACCATGTGGGTGTTGGTATTGTGGCTGGTAATCCTCGAAGGGAGGACGCCTTGCAAATGATTGGGCTTGAGGGAGACTCTCAGAGACTTTGGCAGCATGCTGGTCACCTTCTCCGGAGGACAGACTGCCTTCGATGCTGGGAAAAACTGCTTGGGACGGCTCTTCAATCCCAAGACGGCTCGGTCCAGGGCCAAGCTTCCTGGAAACCATAGGGGTTGAGTGAACAGGACCACTTGCAGCGACATCAGGGGTTTTGCTGCCTGTATCGCTAATGACAAAGGGAGAGGTGGTACGAACATTTTCCTGGCCGGCATCGACAGTGGAGGTTGCAGGAGCTGGACGGCCGAATTTTCCGGGGACAATTTTCAGGGGCTTTCCCCAGGAGAAGCTCTCACCTGGATCAATGTCTACGCTTTGCGGGCGAGACAGCAGTTGAACACCCAGGTCCAGGTCGGTTGGGGACGAGAGGCCATCCTCAGGGCTATGGCTTTGGGTCCCAGGCAGAGGGGGCAGGGCGTTCTGCAGGGTCATGGACTCCTGGGACTCTTCGTCCGCGGCAGCTCCCTGGCATGTCACCTGCGGCGGGCCGGGACTGTGGTGGGAAGCTGTCGACCCTGCCTCCATGCTGGGCAACGAGAGCGGCCAGCGATGGGACAAGGACGCAGCGTCTCAAGAGGGAGAAGTGGGAGAAGAGGCTGACTGGAGATTCACAATGTCGGTTTGTCCTACCTCGAGGCGTATATTTCCACTTGGATGCTGAGGAAACGCGTGGGATGGAGCTGAAAAGAGACGGCGATGCGTGTTGAGCCTGGAGAGAGGGACGGAGATGGTCCAAGCCGGACCTAACAAGATCTTGCAGGCAGACACTGGCACACCTGGGTACATGAAAAGGGAGGAAGGAAGGAGCATATGAAGTGCCATGATGGGTGCTGTCTTTAAAGGAGGAAGGCACCGCGATGATTTCCGCTCCCAGGGAAGGAACGAGATCGCACCCCATTTTGACACTGAACAGCCGCAAGTTTACAACTACCTATTTGGCCTTGATGCTTGGATTCTTGTAAACTAGGATCGAATGGGCACTTGCCCCTTGATTCTGAGAATTTTGGCAGTTTCGAGGTGACTTTTGAGATGGTGATCCTCCATGATAATTGCCTTGACCAACATAGCCATTATCAACTCCCTCTCCCAGCTCGATTTCAGCGAATACGGCTGGCCAGTTGCAGGATATAGGATGTTCTGGTTCCATGTTCGATCCATGGCTTATGAGGTAGGCGAAGAGAGTCTATCATAGCAGTACCGGTGGCAACAAGAGCATGTGAGCTCGTAGAAGTCTACCAACCTTCACAGCCCGGAATGGGCCACCTCGTTCCCGGTCGCAGACTCACTGACATGACTACCACGTGATAATGAGCACGCAGGCGACAGGCTCAAAATACTACGGCGCAGTTAGGCCTCAAGTTCTTGGAAGAAAGACGTGGTTACTCAGCAGAGAATCAGTCACCTTGGTTAGGTAGCCCAGAAGATGAGATACCAGACATAAAGACAAAGAACGCCGCCTCACCAGTCGAGAGAAGTGAAGCAGATTGCGACGGGAAATCAACCCAAATTAGTCGCTGAGAAAGACTGAAACACGATACAATCTATAGATGATTGCGCATGCTACTATTCATAGTCTTCGACCAGGGCTCCGCGTCAAGCTCGTTTGGCAAAAGAGAGAGCTCCCTCAGTACCCGCTCGCTTACAGCTCTTGTCTTACCCAGACGAGCCCCCAGCCCAGACAAGCGACTATCGCCAGAGCAACGTGAGGCCGTCTCGGAATAGTAGATCTCGGCCGGCCCAGGGAGGCAGGCAGGCGACCTGCTTGCATTGAAAATACCCCAGAATATCGACCCTGGCGGTAAATGGCACTTGGCTGACACGGGTTGTCTTGGGTGATCATCTTTTTTGGGTGTCTCGCAGCGGTCACGGTGGCAGGCCTGCAAGAGCCAGTAGATTTCTACCAAGCATGCAGCTCGGCACAACCAGATATTGGACGGTGCCGTCCCGCGACTCTGAGTAATCAGCCTTGTGACTATGATGAGGTCCCACGATAGCGACGAGCAGGGCACAATGACACCCACCCACAACGGGCAGAAAATCGTGACGGCCCCCAGTACGATCCAGCATTGGCAGCTGCTTACTGATAAAGCGGGGAAAACTGCAAGAATATTAGCATCGTCACAAAAAGAATTTTGGCGACCCAGGCCAGCAGGACATACTGGTGAGAAAGTCGGGCACCCTCCAGAGGTGATGTCAAGGGCCCGGCGCTTACAAGCACCGCAGCATCCCAGCGCGTGGCCCCTGATTGGCCGAGGCGGGCCGGCCCAACTCAGGGGTATTGTGAAGAGATCCGCAAGGACGGGCGCGTAGCAGCACCGGCCTTCGCCAATGGCAGAGGAACAGCCTGCAAAAGAGCTGTCAGTTTCACCTGGCACTCCCTGGGCCGGCCAATGGCGGCACCACTGACATCGGCTGGTCCAAGTGCCGAGAGAGGGTCCGGCGTGCATGCATATGCAGATGCTTTCCTATGGCAGCACCACGATGTCCACATGCGCCCTTGTCTCTTTCCGTGACGATTGCCTACTGCAGGCTCTGAGGGTGGACGGCTAGCGTGGTGTTCCATTTGGGTATTGATGTGTGTGACTGTAGATCTGGCTATCTAAATAGAGCGGCTCCGCGCTCTGTGAAACAATATTGGGGGCATTTGCATACCCTTTTCTCTCTCCGGGATTCTTCCACTGCAGTCCTTTTCAAACGCCCCTCCACATCACACTCGGCCCGCAGGGTTGACGAGCATTACCTTGTAGAGTCTACCGTCTGCGACGGTACTCACAGACCCTGTAGCCCACGGCCTTTGTCGTGAGCTTTTCACAGTCATGGCCGCAACAGCCTCCTCGAGTTTTCCGCTCGCGACGAGTGACCCATACACGGGAGGAGGCGACAACACAGCCGGGACGGCGAACGCTGGTTCTGATGGCAGTCCCGACAACGACGCTGGAGCGTCTGGCAGCAGCAACGGCAACTTCCAGGTTTCCCAAGGCGCACTGATCGCTATTATCCTCATTGTCGTTTTCGTTGCACTTCTCGGTAGTAAGGAACTCCCGTCTCGCATGCCCACCGTATATGCTAACCCTGCGCAGTCGCTACCGGAACACTCTTCTACCTTGCAAAGAAGAGAGAATGGACGGTCCGCGAGACCATTCGCAGGTCGGCCAAGAAGGTCGTAACAGCACTGACACCGCGACGTTCCGAGTTCCCGAAGTCTGTGAAGCAACAGCCGACGAGGTTCAGGGGTGGACGTGACCGCGGTGACGACGAAATTCCACCCACCCCGCGCTTGAGGCCGGAGGATCTTGAGAAAGGCCTGGCTGCAAAGGTAGACGTGAAGCGGAAGTACTTTCATCGAAAGTAGGGGCGTCGCACGTGGATGAGAGCGGGGAGGTGCTTGGATGCGTTCATATATATATCCCTTGGTCCAAAGTATGAGAGCGTGGCGTGGTTCAGGACGGGCTCATGTATCGGGATTTATGCAACTCGCAGGAGTGCGGAGTTGAGGGGTGTAATTGAGACGGATAATATAACGATGAGCCGGATGTATTATAGCTTCCTGAAGGTATTTGTGCTGGCACTCCGTCTTTGTGCTGAGCGTTTATTGTCAGTGCCAGACGGCTCGGGCTTCTGTTTTTTCTTGGATTCTGGCACGAAAGTAACTGATCTCTCGCCCATTGCCTCGCCCTGTGAAGACTTGGTCGCGCGGCCACTCTTTTGTACGCGCGAACCGAGAGCGATGTCCTTACTCCTGCCATTTTGGCCGGATGACGAGACCCGCATGGAAACACCTTCTGACTTTTGTTGACTGGGCTCACTATCCTCGTCACTTCCGGCGCTGTCGTCCAGCTCTTCTTCGGAATCGACACGTTGTCTTCGAGCACCGTTCGCGCCTGCTTGAGCGTCGGTCGTCGTGCTCGGGTTGAGCATCTTGAACTCCCTGCTCGTCTCGTCGACAGCAAAGTCTTCGTCTTCGAAGAGCTTGCCAAAACGCTGGTCTCCGAGCACGCCGGCGTTCGTATCCACGGTTTCTCTCTTCTCTTGCCGCGCGAGGATCTTGTCTGCGAGTTTCTGGTTGACCTTGACCTTCTTGGATCCCCGGATCCTGCTCGCACGCTCCTTCTCCACCTTCTGTTGGATCTTCTTCTGGCGCTCCTCCTCTAGCACGAAGGGATTTGCGACCAGATGCGCTTGCTCGTAGAGTTTTGTGTCGACAAAATAACCGTGCATGTACGGGCGAAGCGTCGGGGTCCCAATAAGATGGTCCAGGCTGAGTGACTTCAACTCCGGCAGGGTCAAGAACTTGTAGTTGTCGTAGGTCTCTGTGCGGGCTTCCTCGGTCATTTCCTCCACCATATTGTCCAGGAAGCCACACCACTTCGGTGCCGAGCCCAGGGATGGAATATGGAACACATGCTGCTGCTTGCCCTCGTTGGCAGTCACAAGAGTGCCTGTGTCTTTGACCCACTGGACGCAGTTGAGGTCGGTAGTGGGTTCGATGTGTGTCCAGGCCTCACCATTTACCTCGTCCCAAATCTTGATGATCTTCTTGTCCGACGTCAATATCTTCCTCTCCTCGGACGCGGTCTTGAGATGTAGAATATTCTGGATAGCATAACCAAAGCCTTGGTCTTTTCGAAGCAGTGGCACCGGTCTTCGCAAGTCGAAAACGGAGCATATGCCCTGGCTCGTGCCTATCGCCAGAGAAAGCCCAGAATAAGGGTTGAAGTCCAAGGCTGTCACTTGGCCCTCCAAGCCTTCGAGGACAGCCACCTTCGACCTGGCACGCGGGTCGAACATTTCCACTGAGCCCTTAGATGTACCAAAAGCCAGCAAGTTGTGGGTATTTTCGGCGACGGCGGCCGAACTGACGCAACCAGCCTCGACACTGCCTTGCAAACCGGACTCGATGCCGTCGTCACCTCCAACATCAACCTCGTAAGACTTCATGAACCTGCCCTCGACAAGGTTCATCCGGAAGACCTCTCCAGTTCCATTTGGTCCTAGTCCTGTAGCGGCGACGAGGGCCTCGGACGAGTTTCGGTCATAAACCAGGTCCCGGCCGTATCGCGGCAGCCTCAGCTCGTGATGACATCCAGCCAAGGTATGGAATTCGAGTTTGCGGTCGGACTGGAGGTGGAGTGACTTTGAAGCGTCTTCGCTGAGGAGGACGAAGGATTGGTTCAGGCTCGTGGTGTGTCTGTCCCAGCTGAGCGAGAGCTGGCTCAGGTCGTGGGTGTGTATTTGCGGTTTGTATGTGCCGGTGCTCATAATCCACTGTCCATCTTCGGAGACCCTCACGCAGACACTGGCCTCTTCGAACTCGAAGTCCTGGAGCAGCTCAACTCGGTTTGAATACTCGGGGTCGTACTTCAGACTCCTCTTCCTCCTGCGGGCCAGCCAGTCTGGCAGCGGCCTGCCTGTGGATGCGCCCGAGACCGTGTATACTGGCACAAGGCCAGGCGTGGTGACCTTCATGCTTCCTCGCGACCGTGGGTCGAAAGAGAAACGCAGAAGGGCGAACAGAGAGTTGTTGTTGACGCAACAAAAGCGTGGCAAGACTTTGTACAAGAAGGCGCGAGCAGAAAAATCACAGGCATAGTCGGCTCAAGAGAGCAGTTCTTATCGGGGACTTTTTTTGGTTCTTATCGACCCTCGCCAGGTCCACCAAAAACTGCCTAGTCGCTGGCTATGTACCCAGGTACCTCCTAGAGCCAACAGAGTCTAGAGCCCCGAGTCTAGAGCCCGCGGTGGCCCTGGTTCCACATTCTTGGGGGCAGGACTGTAGTGTAAGGAAGGACCCCTGCTTGCAGGTTGCACGCAAGCCAAGCAGCACGAGCTACGTCCCGTCCCTCAGGGCTCAAGCATTACGGCAGCCAGCCTGAACTCTGAGAGCGCCCGCGGCGATCCATGTCCAGACATCAACGGCCAGCCTCATCCGCTCCGACTGCCCAGCTGTGTCCAGCTGTGCCCGTCGCCTGATCGGAAGCTTCCCCGGACTGTACGATTAATTGCCCGCTCATCCAGTGCATCCCTAGCTCCAGCCGCTATACCCAAGTCCCCAACTGCACAGCATTAGGTCGGAAACCCCCGCGGTTGGTTCGCCGTTCTGGCCTGGCCGTTGGGAAAGAGTACTACCCACCTATCTAGACTACGTAGTGGTCGGGGCCCATCACGCGTATCTCACGAAATCCGCCTCTTGGTCCCAACTGAGATGGACTGTGGCCCTCCGAGGGCTTCCAGCAGACCACAAGAGGCCACATCCATGAGCCTCTGTCGCATGAGACGTTGTGTTCGCCAAAACAGCGCCGGGCTTTCCACGAGATCCCGGATGTGACACTCGCTTGGGAGGACGGCGCCCATTTCCACGTGCCCCATGAATGGAGGCTGTCTTTCCCCTGTGAGGGACTCGATACTACGAAATGGACCCTGGGGAATATGATACTAATACGTTATTGATTGTGAGTTTCCCCCGCTGACCCGTCGCATCGTTTGCGCATGCCCCCACTGACATGTGTGTGCTCTTCTTCCCCCCCAGAACAACGTCGCCTCGGTCGCCTACAAGATCTACGAGCCTGTGGTCACACATTCCTCCGCCTATACCTTCTCCGCCTCCGACGTCGAATCCACGCTCAGAAATGGAGGACACCTGGTCTATGCCGACCCGATTCGGCGAGCAATATGGTGTTTCTCCCTCAACGAGGTCGATGGGTCCACCATTGGGCTCCAGGCTGAGCCGCCCCTTGACCCGAACATGGAAGTGTGCGGGTACAACCTTGCGATGGCAGAAGAGGGCGGCCTGGAGCCAATAAGCCTGCTCAAAAATCGAAACGCCACTCCCAATACTCTCAGCACGCCTGTATCTTCATCGCCCAGCGGATCCGCCCTCGATTCCGCGCTCCGAGGCGCACAAGCTCAAGGTGGCGCGTTGACCGCGACGGGTTTCCCCGTGGAGGTAGATACCAAGTCAACCGTTGGTCTCCTGATGGACTCGAAAGGCTATGGATCGTTACCAGCAAAAGAAATATACGAGTTCTTCACAACGGCGGTCTTGAACAGTCTCTCCCAACGCTTCTGTGCCAAAACCGGCGCGATCCCGCTGGACTCGAGGTCGTTCATCCTACCGTCTGATACCACCGATTCAGAGTCCTCAGAGCTTGCGGCTGCTCCAATAATAGCGTCTTTGAGGGTGCACCTGACTACGACAGGCTCGCTTCTCCTTGGCGTCTCGCTGTCTTTCTCGCAAGGACTGCATGCCGGTGCAGATGGGCTGAATTCGTCTCTACCGCCAGCTGGCGCTACGATTCTCGCTGCGCCGTTCGGGGTGTTTGGCACATTCCAGGGATTGACGGAAGGCGACGGAAGCTCGGTCGATGGTAGCGCGGCTCAATCGCCTGAGACTCAGATCACGCGTTTCAGGCCAGATGTAGATGCGAGGTCCAGCCAGTGGCGCGCCTCGTGCTGCAAGCTGCTTGAGATGCGAGGCATCTCAACCGCCGTATTGAGCAGATCATCTTGGTTGAGCATTCAGTACCTGCGGCGCAAGCCCGTTGAATCTAGATCAGACGGGAAACGCACTCCCGTGGTCAGTTCACAAACACATATACTGTGGCCAGCTGTACTTTGCTTCCGGAAAAGGTCGAGAACCCCTCTGGCGATGAACTGCACTGTCGACCCGGGTGGAATCAGTCTAAGGGATGGCTTCGATGCTTTGAACCATGCCAAAAACTGGTTCATAGGGAGCACTGATCGGGAAGAGCTCTTGGCGAAGAAAAAGACCGAAAGAGAAGCGACCGCGACCAAGGAGACCGGCGAAGCTAATCCCCGGCCGTTGCAGCAGAACAACGGATCCTCGCCTTTTGATATGCGCCGAGCAAGCAACAACGGGGTCGCCAGTGGTGCCATGTACCCTACGCCACCCGATGGTGTGCAAATTGCGGCGGGCATCACCCCGTCCATAGACGGGACCACGTCCAGTCCTGGGAATCCAGCACCATCAGCGGCACTCGTTGACATTGACACATCAATGGCAGCGTCAGCAGGTCTGGGTGACGCTTTTGGTGAAGGATGGGATGGTTCTGGCTCCAAGCGAGATCAATCCTTCATCCAGGACGAGAATTGGGAACTCAATAATGACGTGTTCGTTGACAACGATATCACCGATGCAGACTTCAACTTTTTCGACGACGAGAATCCTGGCTCGATGGACGTCAGCGCCCCTGATCTTTCGGACTTGAACAACGGACTGCCAAGCTTGAGCTCGACCGAGCAATTCGCGGTGCCTGCCCCTCAAAAGCCTCCAGAACTCGGAACGCCTAAGACCAACGAACTGCCGGCTCCGCCTGTATTTGCCAAGCCAGAGCTGAAGCACGCAAGGAGCATCATAGGTGAAAACCGCCATCGTGATAGTACCAAGGTACGGCCTTCAAACGGGGTCAAAAGGCAGCCCAGCCCTTTTGATCCCACAGCCGTCTACAAGAGGCTGAAGGCATCCATTACAGGTGGTTATCGGACCAATACGAATTCCATCAGTCTACCACTACGTCGAGGGAGTGTGTACGACAAGCTTCAGTTCAACCCATCTTTATCCATGGTGAACAAGAAATACGAGCATAGTGGGAGGTTTGACTTCAAATGGGACGACGAAGAGAACAAACCCAAGAGTTCCAGTTCGCCCCCGACGACCGACTATCTGCGGCGGCATGGTAAGTCGCGAGCTACATTAAAAGACCAGCCAGCCAGTCGAAGTCCGAATACCACAAGAGCGATTGAAAGCAGCATGCAGCTTGATCCTACCAAATATGAGGACTCAACTTCCGACGCCGATGAAGTCAGTCTAGTCTCAGACCAAGACGATGCGAGTGACTTCTCCGAAGAGCCATCATCTCCTACCAAATTGAGCGTGCGGCGGCGGCGCCTTGACGACAACGAATCACTGGCCCCGTCGATAAGAGACGTCGATTTCATGGATGATACGCAGACGCTGAGCAACACGGATTTGTCCAAGCTGTCGATAAATGACCACTCTGAGACATCCATTGCGCGCTACTTCGCCGACGCAGAGCCAGCCTCTCAACGACCGATTTCCAATGATGACGAGTTTATAATGGTCGCACAGATACTCACAGAACAGGCTGTTTCTGGTACCCTCAAGATTGCTCCACCAGAAGGCGTACCTGCTAGTATTCATCCGAGTGACCAGCAGCGAGACATTGTTCATGGCACACAAAATTCATTGCGGACATTGCAGGACATACTGCCCCCAAACCTGCAGACCGCGACGGTATGTCAGCTCCGCCAGTTGCTGGAAATACAAGACGTTCCATTCCTCGCTGCCCCTAGCCGCATGCAGCCACGTCCAGCGGGTGGACCAGAACAGCGACCCAGTCTCGTCCAGATACCTCCACCACACCTCGAGCTGCGCAGGCAAGAGTCGAGATTATCGGTCTTGCCGTCCGCAGTCAGATTCTGGGAGACTCTGGGTCTCGGGCCTTCGCAGGGCCCAAAGGACGTACATGCTGTGTGCGTGTTCCCTGCCCTGGATGGTGTAACCGACTTCGCTAGCATCCTGTTAGAGCGTCTCCACAATGTCTACGAGTCCCTGAAGTTGGGAACTTTTGAGCGGATGCCGTCCTCGGCGAACGTGCAGGACGGCCTCGTCTCATACGAAGTTGACAGGACGAATAACGCGCCAGTATCATCCCCGGGGTCTCAATTCAGGTCACCTCTGGTCGAAGACATGGCTAAACTTGCTGTGGCTATCTTCAATTCAACAGCCGTATCCAAGAATTTCGTCATCTACTTTGTTTACACGCCTGACAATCCTCAGACCATTGTTGATGCCTGCGCGGCTTTCAAGAGGCTCTTTGATATATACAAAAGAGCTTTGGCGGAGAGGAAGAAGCCGGCACAGAACGAGCTGGTGCTTCAGCTTGTGTCCCTAGACTTCATCGCCACCTCGACCTCGCTCGTTGTCCTCCAGCCGTTTGAGCATATTCGACTCTGTCTCGAGTCTTACGATCGCTGCACAATGTTCGGGGGGCCGATGCCGTCACCAGCCATAGTTCTTGAGCAACCTATCACCCGGGGCATTGACTTCCAGATTAGAAACCCGCCCTCTGCAAACATACTACAGGAGAACTCAGCAATGCACATCGCTTACGCACATAGTGTTGATGAGAGGTGGATCACAGCTGCTTGGTCGGACAATCGTGGCTCCAAGCAGATGACTGCGTCGTACTGCCTCGGAAGAAGAGGCAAGCCACTATCGAGAGGCTTTACGGATGTGGCCCACGAAATATGGACAACGACCTTTGACCTGATATCCATCTGGAAAGTGCATTGGCGCATTATTATCACAAAAGTTGGTCCGATGGACCAACATGAGCTCAGCGACTGGACTACGCTGGCACAGACAGAGACCAAGGCCTCTGTCACCCTCACTCTCTTGGCGGTTGACACCAAACCGTCATTGCAACTGATCCCAGCAGTATCCAAGATACCGATCACTGCGCAATCTGCGTTCTACTCAACGCCAGTGTCCACGCCCCAGTCGTCCATTGTTTCTCCAGAGCAAGTTGGGAACCCGGCGACACCAAAAGGGGCGCCGACTTCGTCACAAACCGCAACCACACCAGGTACGGACGCGAATGCCGAGGCTGACACGGACGCAAGCCTTGTGGACGTGACCGACACGATCTGGGCGGCAATAGCCTCGCACCGGCTGAACGTCTCACATTCCCTTGTTGACCCGAACCCGGCTCTCATCAGCGGCTACCTCATCAAGCGGGGCGGCTCAAATTCAGAGGATCCGCCCGCCGTCCTCGAGGTCAATGTGGTCCACAATGAGGGCAACCCAAGGATGCATGAGCTGCTTCTTAGAGAGATGCTGACTTACTTCCGCGGACTATGCACTATTGCAAGGGCCAGGTCGGTGACCAACGAGGAGGGTGATGTGAGGCCGTGGCATGTGGCTGCGGCGGAGAAGGGCGTACAAGCGCTATACCAGTTGATGTGAAGCATAGGAGACATGCAATATTCAACAGTACTCTACCACGGGTTTCGCTCGACCGTTGGTATTCAAGGGTGTAAATGAGCGGCGAATAGGCATTTGAAGAAGAAGCGCTGGCTTGAAAACTTGTTTTTAGAGGCACAATGTAGGATACCATGCATAGCAAACAATCTGTAGACACTTTCAATACGCTCAACCTCGCACTCCACATGATAATTGATTGTCGGCTGATTACACGTTCAAAGTCACGGATTGCAAGACAATCAATAGTCTATCATTTGACTTCATGCACTTCTTTTAGTCTATATATGCGTACCAAGAACCCCATCCCATGCGAGACATATTTCCAGCCTCAAGCAAACTATGGACAAGAGCAGCGCTACCGCCGAAACCTAGCCTCCCTTTCACCACTTCCGGCCCAGCAGCCCCCCTCAGCTCTCCCAGAACCCGGGGAAAAGGTACTCGACCCTCTTCATGGCCGCCTGGTCCCTCCCCTCGGGCTTTGTCATGAACTTGACGGCGCCGGAGCTCTGGCCCTCCCAGTGGCGGGCGAGGACGAGGTCGCCGTTGTCGTGCTTGGACAGCTCGTCGAGGACGGCGCCGACGAGGCGCTTGGCGTTGACGCCGTTGGCGGCCATGTAGCCCATGACCATGGCGACGTCAACGTCGTCGCCGCCCGCGGCGCCTCGCCAGCAGTCGTAGTCGGTCGCCATGCAGATCATCTGGTAGGACAGCTCGGCTTCGCGCGCGAGCTTGGCCTCGGGCAGGGCCGACATGTTGATCACGCTGCCGCCCCAGGAGCGGTACATGTGGGACTCGGCGCGGGTCGAGAACTGGGGGCCCTCTGTTGTGGTATAAAAAAAAAGGCAGTTAGTCATTTGCTCTGTCTGTCTGTGTGGGAGAGGAAGGATGTGGTTCCCTGTGCCCGGACTCACCCATGCAAATGATCGTGCCGCCGTCGTGCAGGGTCGAGCCCTCGCCCTGCATGGCGCCGGCGCAGGCCTTGACCACGGCGGCCAGCTTGGCATCGAAGGGGTCGGCGAAGCCGACGTGGCCGACAAGGCCCTTCTCGAAGAAGGTAAAAGGCCTGACGCCCTTTGTGCGGTCGATGACCTGGTCCGGGACGACAAAGTCCATGGGCTTGATGTGCTCCTGCAGAGACCCAACGGCACTGAAGGCGATGACGCTGCGGACGCCGACGTGGCGGAGGGCGGCGATGTTGGCGCGCGAGGGGACCTCATGGGGCGCGAGCTCGTGGTGGGCGCCGTGGCGCGAGAGGAAGGCGATGGGCACGCCGTTGTGCTCGAGGATCTGGATCGGGGCCGAGGGGTAGCCCCATGGCGTCTGCGGGTTGACGGCCGCTACGGGCACGTAGCCATCGATCTTGGAGAGCCCGGTGCCGCCTATCACGGCGATGTGGACCGGCCCTGGTTGGGAGACGGATGTCAGTCAGTGATGCGTCCCAAATAACTTGGACCCTGGACGGAGACTAGGGACAGCGATGGCTTCTTACGGTCATACTTGTCAGGAAGGTCGGTGGTCATCGTGAAAAGCGAGGGCAACTGCGCGAGACAGGAGCGAGGAGAGATCAAGCAGGCCGCCGTTGTGGTTGCCCCTCCAAAATCAATGGAGGGGTTGAGAGCTTTACACTTTTTCCTCTAGAGCAACCCCTTGGCGTGAGCTAGTTAATCTTCATTGCACGACTTGCAAGTAACTTCACAAGACAGACTAGATCTCTGTCCCACCATTTTACCCGGTCTCACAACGCCAGTCAGCCGCCCGCGTGGTGGCCATAGGACAATGCCGCATCACCACGTTCTACCATGTGCCACTCAAGGTTTGCAGCAGTGGCTTCAGTTCACATCACAACTCCAACGACCAGGCAAGCAGCCAGGAGGCAGCTCACATGCCAAGGCAATGGGATCCAGTTAAGGTCGATAATCCCCCAGGGGAAGACCGTCCTGTGCGTATCTGCCAGGGGTAATCGATCCTTTCGCTTTGCGTTACATGGTGCGTTTACACGCCACTGGCCTTGCATTTATCCTACGGACTCCCCTAGAGTGCATCCTGATGCCTGCAGGAGGCGAAGTCGCGCTTACATGCACGCTGATTCGCACACGACCGAACGCAGCCAGGAACACAGTGTCCTGGCACAGTAATGTATGCTTGAACTCCAGGAGCAATGGCATCATAAGTCTAGCCAACGGGGACAAGAGGTATGATTGTTGACAACCAATGACATCCTGTTGGCAGACTCGGTTGGCAGGTCGAGGTTGGTGGTAATACGAAATGACCAGCTTGGCGCTCCTGTGGCCATGCCGCAGGCCCTAAAGGACAATACAGCTTCCCCATAAGGATTTATGGGTGTCCAACAAAGTTATATAAGATCATGGTGAGACCACCAAGCAATGTCGAGGGAGGTGTAGCCATCCTCACCTACCATCACCTTCATCTCTGTCCATCCCCAGTTGGTCGATAATGCAGCTCAAGGCCCTCCTCCCCGTCACCCTCCTCGCCGCCAGCGCAACAGCGCAGCAGGTCGTGCGCGAGACCATCGAGGGATATGTCTTTGAGCACTCGGGCCCTGTAGACGCAGCCCCACAAGCTACATACGAGATCCGGGGCCTGAAGACCGCCAACGAGCTCCTCAAGACCCGCATGGGTCTTGACCCCGTGACGTCAGACGATCTGACCGAGCTGAGGGCCGAGAACAGGCGGCTCAAGGCCGAGTTCGACGCTGACGGGTTCCTGGAGCTCCTTGCGCCCGACATCGCCTCGGCCGACGCCTTCTGGCAGGACGTGATCGCGAAGTCGACCCCCGGCAGCTGGATCCCGGCCGACGCCAGGGGCACCGCCTTCCTGCCGAACCTGACGGCCCTGGCGTTCGCCGCATGGTCCCAGTCGCCCCTCGCCGACGAGGGCAACAACGACGCCAACGGGGAACACTATTTCAAGCGCACCGTCACCACGGGGCCGGGCTCGCTGGCGTCCGAGATCCTCGAGGGTTGGGGTGGCGTCACGACGCTGTTCACCATCCCTGACTACGCCACGCCGCCGAACAGGGTCCAGTTCCCGTTCCTGCGGCTCCTGCCCGAGTTCCCCTTCCAGGCGGCGGGCAGCAAGGTCCTCGAGGATAACAGCGAGGATCCATTGTTCGGGGTTCTGCATATCTCGGTGCGTGATGTTGTGGGAGAGACGGGCGAGCACGGCATTGAAATATACTCGACCGTCTGGTATGGGGATGCAGCTGAAGACTCGTTCCTTGAGGCGGAGAGGCAGCACATGGTTACCGAGATTGTCAACCTGTCGATAAAGGCACAGAGAGATGTTGAAAGCGGCAGATTCACGGTGCCTTCCGTCTGAGGAGTTTGGAGGACTCAGACTATGCTAGACTCCAATAGACAGAGGACAGTAACGACACCTTGATCAACAGTGCCAATTACGTTATGGTGAATGTCTATATATCCACATATTACCAAAAACCTCTACTTGAGTCACTGCGATATTCATTCATATTCATGGCCAAGGGCGGGTCGCCATCTTTGCTGCCGGTGCAAAGAGATGAGAGCGGGCATCCATCCGTTCAATTGTCTGAATTAGAGATGCTTGTTAGCGAAACAGGACATGGTCTTAAAAAGCAGCTCATTAATAACACAAATTCAACTTAGAAACAGGCAGATGTCAGGAAATCCAGGCCTGGAGCGTGCTCTCAATATATTACAAAATTGCATGTCTCTAATGAGAACCTATAGAACAGTGATGGAGGACGCTGAGTGCGTAGGGCTGATAGAGGGATGTTGTGCCGCTACACCGGGGTGGGCTTAGGCAGGGATCCGCTGCAAAATTCACGCCGCCTCCTGCACCGACCGACCTCACTGGCCGCCTACAGAGCGCCTTGGGTTGGTAAGCTCAACCAGCTTGCCGTCGGAAACACTCTCTCATCAACTTTTGCCTGGTAGCACGCCCACCGTCTTTGTTGCTCTCGGCCAACCAAGTATCACAACCCATTCTTGCCTTTCGCGGACACGGAAGCCCACCACAGGTCGATCCGGGCCCTGGCCACCCTTGGAAGCAGAGACAGCTTTTGGAACGACCTCGGCGGACTGAGTTCGTTTGCTTGAGCTGTAGTCGTGGACGATACACCAAACAACGCTTTCCTCAAGAACTCGAGCACCTGCGACCATCGTGGGCTGCTTCCTGCCGCCCCAGCCGACAATATGGCGCTCGGCTCGGCGACAGATGAGCCTGAGCCGGGCTCTCACGGCAGCACCTCCTCAAACGAGTCAATAGAGGAGCGATGTTTTGCAGCCGCCCTCATATGCCTCGAGGGCCACTATACCGACTCACCTGCGATGGGCCCTCAGACCAATGCTAAGGTCGTCTCAATGGTCTCACGCACACTGGAGAAGACCCATGCTTCTAAAGAAGTCCGGTGAGTTGTTCCTCTGCCCTGCAAGGTTGTATTGCCGCATGTACTGAACCCCGCCACAGAGAAGCCCTCTCAAGGAATGTCGCAATATGGATCTGGCTCACGAGGATCTTCGCTGCAGCCATTCCGAATCTCACCACTCGCTCTGTCGGTCCGCTGGCAAGCCTGAATGACCCTGACAAGGGCGTCACCCCCCAGGAGAGCACGGCTCTTATTGTTAAGAACTATCAGGGCCTTAAGGACGACCTGCAGATTCTTAACAAGCTGATGCACATCGCCCGCAACCTCCTCGTGACAACAGAGCCCGAGGTTCCGCAGGACTTGTGTGCAGCAGTCCACTTCGATCAGATGGTGTACCAGACCATAATTCTTTGCGTCAACGTCACCAGCAAGGGCTATGACGGCGAGGTCTTGGACGAGAACTCGAGGCAGAGACTCAATGAGATCACAGAACTTTGTAAGACCGACAGTATGCCTTGATGCTTTGGATTATTCTAACCCACTGTCTAGACAAGAAGATACTCGTCACCTCATTACAACAGGCCCACAACTGGACTGCCAAGAATGACCGGAACAAGATGTCCTTCTGGTTTGACGTGCTGTTCGACGAGGATGCCGCACTCGATGACCCACAAGATGGACTCGGAGATGGACTAGGGTTCCGAGTCGACGTTGCCAAAACTGAGGTCCAACATTGGTTGGAACGTAACTCAACAATGTGCGACACTGCCCGCCGACTTCTTAGAGACTACGCCGAGAACCACTCTCAAAAGCCTCCTGGTGCACTGGCACCAATATCACCTTTGGCCTGGAACTGGCTGCCTCCGGGCTCGGTGAAGGTCAGGGCGGATGATCCCAGTGATAACGACAAGATCAACCCGCAATGGAAACCCGAGGAGACAGACAAGTTTGAGCAGGACAGGTGCTACGGGCGAGTCTCCAGAGAGGTCGACATGTGGTGGATTAAGGCACGAGACGCAAACTTTGATGATTGGGTGGTGCCTATGCCCTCAGTAGAGTTTGCGCAGAAGCGGACCGAAAACTGCAAGGAGAACCTTGTCAACCGATATGCCCATCAGTACCGCGCCGAAGATCAGGACAGACAGGGATCGCCACAAGAGGGCGTCCACGAGGCCGACTACCCAGAGGAAGGTGACCATGCCCCTGAGGAATACGGCGAGGAGTACGCCGATGACATGGTGGAGGATGAGGATGTGGATGATGACGACTCATATGGCGAGGGCCCAATGACCGGTCTCCTCACAGAGGTACCCAACATACTCGATCCCAAACAGATCGAGGCCCTGCACATGATTGTCAAGTCATGCATATTGGACGCGGCCGGCAGCGGTTGGACGAGGGCAGGCGAGAATCTGCAAAAGACGCGGTGTCGCATGTTCCTGGCTCTAGACTGCGGGAAGAGTCTTTTACGAGAAATGCTCGTCTTCATCGCGGTCTGGGAGAAAGACGAGTCGTCCCTCATCTTCCAAATTACGAGCCAAATCGTGGAAGCCATCCACCATAGTGCTCTGATCCCTTACGCCTGGAATAACCTGCGGATACCCAAAGACATTGTGTCGCCGGCTCAGACAATTCTCCTGCGCCTCATCAACTACATGTTTCGTGCACGGATCAAGAACCCGCCGGCCGAAGAGAACAAAGACCAGATGGTGGCGATAAGATTGGTCCACTTCTTCTTCATCACGTTCAGAAGCCGGATTGTACCGGAGTGTGTAGCTCTGATGAACCTTCAGGCGCAGATTCGGGACAACGCCATGGATCCTGCAGATTTCCCTGTCGATAATTGGGACATGGAACGCGCCAAGGATGGCCTAGTTCAGTTCTTGGATTTCCTGACCACAGTCTCCGATGACGTGGATATGAGGAGCAAGCTGATCGAATGGGAGGCGGCATACGATCTTTTGGCCCTTCTGAAGGGCCTCGAAGCTGGCGTGGCGAAGAAGCCTCTGGTTGATGTGCCCCACCGCTCACAGCATCGCCCAGCAGATCCGACGGCGTCGGCCAACGACCACTATGATGCCCATGATCCCCCTCCCCCTCCCCCACCCCATCCGAACATTCGAGAGGCTCCGTCCGCTCACACCTTCCCGTGGGCCGGCGTTAAGGGCCAGATCCTGCAGATACTCGCGTCCCTCCTCCAGCCGCCCTCTGGACGCAGCGGCCCAGGCAACCCGACGGTGCAGGCGCAGGTTGTACGGCACAATGGCATAGTGGCCCTGCTAAACTGCTGCACCTACGACGACCACAACCGCTACGCCCGCGAGCGCGTCCAGCTCTGCCTCAAGTGGCTCATGGACGGCTGCGAGGACGCCAACACGTTCCTGCGCAACCTGGTTCACAACACACCCGCCCCGCCCGCCAGCGCCGCCGCGCCGGGGCAGACCACGAACCTCCGCATCGACGGCGTGCCCGGCGAGGTGAGGGTGCAGGTGCGTCCAGCCCCGAGCGAGCCGGCCATGGCCACGCTGAATAACAATGGTGTCAGCGGCGCCGGTAACCAGGGCATCGTCCCCCCGGCGACTCGAGCGGCCGGCGGCAGCAACCCTCCCGTGCCGGCCGTGCCGGGCCCGAGCGGCGCCAACGGGGCACTGCAGCTGGATAACCCAAGAAGCAACATGCGGACCTACCTACAAGCGCTAGATTGGGCGCAGGCTCAGATGTAACGAAACCCTTTCTCTACTACCTCAACGTGCCCCTTTTTATCCCCTCTTCAGAAAGAAGAGTTTCTTGGGAGCAACTTCAGAGGACCCCCTCTTTGGGCCCTGTCCAATCCCGACACACCTGCGGACCAAGAAGACGAAAGTGTTTTCAATTTAAGAGACATGCTGACGATGGTGAAATTTCTCGCGCGAGAATAAAGGCCCCACAGGAGTCGAACCGACGAGCTCCTGCACGACATAATCAACCTGGCGGACGAGGCCGCGCGGCTGGCCCTCGGCGAGAACGGGGAGGAAACGGAAGACGAGGACTTCATGTGAGGCGAAAATCACAACACACCAATACTTGTGGGAGACGGTCCCCCTTTTGTTCTTGCCTTTGCCTTTCCTGTCTTCTTATGCCTTCTTTTTTCTGCTTTTCTAGCGGCTGCTCCGAACCCACTGCCCACAGCTCCCCCGTTTTCTTTTTTTCATGAGAACCCGTTTACAGGGCCCGTCTAATCTTTGTCTATCGGGACAGGTACTGCGTCTTGAAGCTCACTGAGCGGCTGAAGAGAGAGGGCATCGACATCAACCTACGAGACGCGCTCGGGGTTGACACGGACCCGAAGCTGAGGAACCTGCGAGGAAAGCTGTGATACCAATGTAATAGGCGGTACTGCCGGGCAAAGTGGGTGGCCAGGGTGATGGGATGAACGGGGCATCAATGGCGTTAGGGTTCGAGACATGCTACCACAAAAACGGCGTCTAGAGATACCAGAAGTAGCATTTTCACTTCGCAGTGGAAAACGTTTATGTCCATTGACAAATGAAGTATTATTCTTTTGTATGGGTACTGTACCCTAACGTATCCTTCGACGATACCTTCGAGGGTGTGCCACGCCTTCCCGTCCCCGACGCCACCTGTGACTGAGCAGACACGCTCGCCCCGCGCGATACCGTCTCCCACGTGCCGCCGGGGCTCAAGCACACCGTGCTGCCCGCATCCGAGAGGACGTCGTCACCCCTCCGCGCGGGGACGATATATATCACCCCGGCCTCGTTCTTCCCGGGGACGACCGGCCGCTTGGCCCCGTGCCACACGTGCGCCACCAGGTCCGTCGTGCTCCCGCCGTGCAGCTCCACCGGGTGCGCGTAGCTCCCCATGACCTCGATAGGCTTTCCCCTGCCGTCGATCTCGAGCCGGTTGAAGTGCGTGGCCAGCTCCTGGGGAGTGGATAATGGTGATGAGTATATGGTCGACCGCTGCGACCGCGCCTGGTGGTAGCTGCTGCTGCTGGGGGCGGCGCGGCTCGAGCGGTGGTGATTCGAGGGGTGTAGGCTTGCCTCCTCGCGGCGCCTCTTCCTGGCGAAGCGTCTGGATGTGCAGAAGACGATGAGGACGAGAAATATGAGTAGAAGAACGGATCCGATTACTATGCCGGCTATTGCTCCTGTCGAGAGGCCGGATGGGTTGCTCCCTGATGATGAGCCCGAGGATGGTGAGCCCTCCGTGGCGGACTTTGTGAAGACGTAGACCAGGGTTAGATCACTGCTGACTGTTGTTGGGGAGTCTGTGATGAGGACCGACTCGGATGAGACTGTAGGCGTGACCGAGGCATCGTCTCGGGTGATGGTGACGGTGAGAAGTGTGTGTGATGGAGATGGTGCGAAGCTTTCGGCCAAGGATGTGGAAGAAGTGGTGGTCATGATAACAACACGGACCAAGTCACTATCGTGATACTTGGTGCCGAATTTAAACGAGCGTATAAAAAGTAGAGTTGGAACAAAGTTAACAGAAGCTCATCTTCACATCGCCAGTTTCTATGAATTTCGGCCCAAGCCTGCGCCCATTATCGCGGCACAGTCGATGGGCGAGGTAGGATCAGAAAGGCTGCAGGCTGTTGGTGTCTGCGTACGTGCCCGCATCCGGGTACAAGGCCGGTGTCACCGTGGGCAATTTTCGAACAGACCGTAGTCTCGTCTTCGTCTGGCCGGCGTATGTTGTGCGGAAGAAGGACGAAAGGAGAATGGAGAGCCGAAGCAAATGCAAACCACAAAAGAGGGAGAGGGGAACGGGCCTACATCAGGGAAAGCTGAATCCTCCCGTTGGGAAAAGAGCCTGCAACTCAAGAAAGAGGCTCCAAACCAACAGACAGAATCACCCTTGCCCTGCGATGAGAGCGAGATTGGACGCGACAAGGGGGCCAACACGTTGGTAGCCGTCCACAGTAGCGTGACCCAAGGAGCAGGCGGCGTCTGACGGCCAAATGAGAGACTTCGTATCTGGGTGCGGATGGCCGGTAGGGCGTCCCGTCGCCAACGAGCCGGACTCGAGGTCAAAACAGCCGCCCTCCCACACTCGTGGGAAGCAGGGATAGCGACTCTGGGGAGGAAGGTCAGTGACACGGGATGGAGGAGGCCAGAGCCCGGTCCGTCCGCCAGATCTGACTGCCCATCACAAAGAGGCTGCATTGTCCAGCCCACGAGGATCTCGGCGAGGATCTGTGTCGGTGCGGGTGTTGGTCCATTGGCAGGAGCTTGACCTGTTTTGGTCGAAGCGAGATGAAATTTGCACAACTGGGCATCCGTCCACTCTTGCACAGACTGTGTAGAGTTCAATGGACGGATTGATGGATGGATCGATTAATTGGTGGATTTGCTGACGAACGGGCTGGTGGAAGAGTGAAGGAAATGAACTGAATGAGTAAGAAAGAGAGATGGATGGTCAAGTAGGAGCCTTATACGTGCGGCATACGAATTCATGATGACGGTTGGAATTGCTGCTGCATCCATCATCTGGTGACTCCTTGCCTCTGCCGCTTCCAGGCTCAGCCCGATTAGGGTATATTCCAATAAGAGAACGGGTTCCCCATCGTCTGGCAGGGCAATTGAATTAGTTTACTTATTACCCCAGAAAAAGAGCCGCATGCCCCAGATTGTCGGAGAGGATTAGTCGATTTGTGTCAGGATGGACGGACGACATGGTTGACGTCGAAGTCGAGCATGTGAAACTGTTGCTTACTCGCTCACAGCACGCGCATCAAATGACCTGCCCGTCCAGCCGTTCTGTCATGGGCGCGCCCCAGGTCAGCACTTCAGAAAGGGGCGATTAGCATGTGAAGACACTGGAAGTGCAGTCCCATGACTGACGCCAAGCCCCTCTGCTTGCCCGACTTCCGGCCGCTGCAGCAATCCACAATCGCTCGGGCTCGGCCGTCGTGTGCCTCGGCACATCGACCTCCAGTGGCCCAGACTACCATCAACATTCCACTCCCTCTTTTCTTGCAACTCTGCACCAGACAACACTATTCTATTCTTCGATTTGTCTGTCCACGGCACGATACGCATAGCATCTCTTCTCCTGTCATACTCGCACCATCACTGTGTCTCTCGTGACCCCATACAAGCACCACTTATATCCCAGACAGACAGGCAGAACCACAAAGATGGGTGGTAAGGACAACTCTCTGACCCGCTTCCCAAAGAAACTCGGGACTGACCAGGTGGCCACAGCTATCGATAGAGTCGCAGCAGTCGCTGGCCAGCTCTCCAGCCCCAAGCAGGGCAAGGCCAGACTTCTCGAGAAGAACCCTGATGATGTGAGCGAACCCGCATTATCCTTACTGCCCGCCATCTCTGCCTTTGTCACCGCATTTGCTGACCAAGCCTTCGTTGCTTCTGCTGTAGATCGTCGTGACAGCATGCCTCCGAACTGCATTCACAAAAGGTGGTAAGGGCGGGTTCAAGGATACCATGGCCTCCGACCTGGTTGCCGGCGCGCTCAAGGGCATTATTGACCGCTCCAAGATCAACCCTGCCCTGGTCGAGGATGTCTGCGTCGGCACCGTCCTTGCCCCTGGTGGCGGTGCCACCGAGATGCGCGCCGCTGCTCTGGTCGCTGGCTTCACGGAAGCTACTGCTGTGCGGACCCTCAACAGGCAGTGCTCCTCTGGCCTCCAGGCCTGCGTGGATGTGGCGAACCAGATCAGCGCGGGCATGATCGAGATCGGCATCGGTGCCGGTGTTGAGTCCATGTCAACACAATACGGGTACGCAACAGAGATGGTTTTCTTGACGATATCATGGGGCCACAGGCTAACAAAAATACCAATCACAGCCCCGGCGCCGTCTCTGAGTTCTCAGAACTCCTCGAGTCCCACCCCGAGGCTGCCAACTGCAAGGTGCCCATGGGAGTCCTCTCCGAGCAGATGGCCAAGGACCGCAACATCGACCGGGCCAGCCAGGACGCCTTCGCCGCCAGCTCCTACCAGAAGGCCCTCAAGGCCCAGCAGCAGGGCCTGTTCAATGAGGAGATCCTGCCCCTCAAGGCAAAGTTCGAGGACCCCAAGACGGGCGAGACCAAGGAGGTGGTCGTGGACAAGGACGACGGCGTGCGCCCGGGAATTACCGCCGAGTCTCTGGGCAAGATCAAGCCTGCCTTCGCCAAGGACGGCAGCATCCACGCGGGCAACGCCTCGCAGATCAGCGACGGTGCCGCCGCCGTGCTGCTCATGAAGCGCAGCACCGCCCAGCGCCTCGGCCAGACCATCTTGGGCAAGTACGTGGCTGCCAGCATCGTCGGCGTCAAGCCGCTTCTCATGGGCGTCGGGCCCTGGAAGGCCATCCCCAAGGTCTTCGAGCTCACGGGTATCACCAAGGACGACGTCGACATCTTCGAGATCAACGAGGCCTTCGCCAGCCAGTGCCTGTGGTGCGCCAACGAGCTTGGAATCCCACAAGAAAAGATCAACCCCAAGGGCGGCGCCATCGCCTTCGGACACCCCCTCGGCTGTACCGGCGCCAGGCAGGTTTCCACCCTTCTGTACGAGCTCAAGAGGAGGGGCGAGAAGATCGGTGTCACGAGTATGTGTATCGGCACGGGCATGGGGTAAGTCACTTGCATTGCATTCCCCTCCCCATTCTTTGACACTATACTAACACATGCCTCCTAGAATGGCCGCTGTTTGGGTCGCCGAGTAGATTGTGTAGCTATAGTATAAAATATGATCTTGCCAGCTTTGCATTCTGAAGCCACTTGACCTGACAAGCACGCCTCTGGTGTTGTCAACACGAGCCTAGCTCTTAAGATAATCATCTTTCGCAAATTTGCCTGGTATGGGCATTTCTTCAAGCAAGATGCACGGAGCGCGCTCTGCACGGGACCCATGCAGGCCTCTTAGGTGTTTGCAGCACTTCATGTGGCATAACTCGAGACTTGGACAAGAGGACAAGCCCAGCACCACGCAAATAGCTGGGCCACAGGTACATGAAAAGTAGCTGTGTGCCTCAGTGCGAGCCTTTCTACTGCTTAGAGACAAACGCTGCTGTCCAGGTATGAGGCCTCGCTCACCGCAACATCAGGACCAAAACCTCGCTCAAGAGCCGCGAAGGCCGCCTCGTCCTGCCCACCTAGAACCCAGGCACATGCGTGCCGACACCCTTGTCCCGCGCGAACTCGACGACCTTCCTCCCAACCGTGAGGTCCATCAGCCCCAGACCGACGCTCTTGTAGATGACGTTGCCGCCCTGCAGCCAGCGACACATGTGGTCCTCCCTCTCCTTCTTCTTCTTGCTGCCGTCCGTGCTGCCGCTCCCCTGGCTGCCCTTGCGCCGGTGGAACAGCGACCCTGGCCGGCTGGGCGGGCGGGACCCGCCGTCGCGGTCGCCGCCGGCGCTGATGCTAGTGTTGCTGCTTCCGAAGACGGACGACATGGACGGCCCGGAGCTGATGTCTAACTTCTCGAATTCCGAGGATGGCGCCGTGCTAGCGCCGCTGCTGGAGATGAGACTGCCTGTGTCGTCTGATGAGGACTCCTCGTCCATCTTGATGCGGTGGAGCATCACGAGCTCGCCGAGTCTGTGATTGTATTAGCTCCACCCCGTTTGCCCAGAAGACCGAACAGTCCCCGTCCATAACTCATGAGGCGGGGGGTTTGGTGGTTGAACTCACTCGATAAGCTGCCTGGGCGCGAGGCCGGCCTGGATGACCTCGCCGGCCTCCGTCATCGCGCCGTCCAAGGTGTCGACGATGACAACACCACCCTCTGTAGCGTGCTTGTGGAAATGCCTGTGGCCCGGCTCGTGGGTCCTGACGGCCTGCTGCACCACCTCAAGGGGGATCTCGAGCATCTCAGGCGTGTAGCTGCCGATGGCGACGATGAGCCGGCCCTTCCGGCGGCCATCCCCGTTGGTTAGGAAGGTATGGTCGAACAGTGGCTCCTTGCTGGGCGTACAGCAGAAGATGACATCGGCAGCCCGGACCTGGTCCTTGAGCAGGCGGTTGAACTCGCCGTACCCGGGCGTGAGGATGCCGAACTGGGCATCCTGCCAGCCCTCGCGCTCCTTGACAGCCGTAGGAACGGCGTACAGCCGCTTGAGGATGTGCTTGCACGACTCGGAGAATCTGCGGTTGATCACGTTCACCTGGCGGATGGTCGACCCGCGTAACATGAGGGCGATCCGGATGTGCCAATACGCCTGCTCGCCGGATCCGAAGGCCGTGATGGTGTGGATGCGGTTGCGGCGGACGACGAGGCAGGCAGACGCGAGGGCGGTCCGGAACGCCGTCAGGGTGGAGGCGTGGAGGATGCCGACGGGCTGGCCCGTCTCGGAGAAGAGCGTGATGGCCCCGACAGGTTTGATCTTGGGCTTGCCTCCTCCTGCTGCTTCATCTTCTTCTGACTGGGGTGGTGAGAGGGTGATGACTATCTCGTCTGATCAGCGCGGCGTTATAGGTTTGAGGCCTAGGGGCAAGGGCAAGGGCATGCATGGGGCCGGGGACAGGGCCGGAGGACGGGCGGGCGGGTGCACACCTTTGACACCCACGCCGGCTGGGCTGCTTGAGGGCATGAAAAGGCTGGTGGCGCCTGTCCTTGAGGAACTGACGCTCTGCCGGTGAGGTTGCTGGATATCGGCTTCTCCGGGCACCTGGGAACCATTTGAGTAATCATGGAGGGCGCCCTTGAGGTTCAGCACGAACGCATCGAGCTCGTCCGCGGCCAGGGACTCGAGCAGCAGCCTTATTTGCTCATCATTAAGGACTGTGAGAGACATTGTGCTAATAAGTCGAAAAAGAAAGATTCCAGTATATATCAAGCCCTGTGTCTTGTAATAGAACTCGCTTGGCCGATGCGGTGAGCCCTCGCTAATGTCAAAAACCTGTTGCTAAATCCAAGTGAACTGGTTGCAACTTTGAGACGCCAATGATCCAAACTTGTTCAACTTGGCGGGTTCCGAGCAGTGCAGATTCGGCTTCGAATCCAAAGGGCGATGCTATGGTATTCAGAATGGGCAATGATTTGTAGCTGGCGATAATCACGGCTAGTTATGGATCAGATCTTTGGTGGTGTATGTGCTTATGATGCTATGTGACTGGGGAACTCTCATCTGCCAAGGGCCGCTAAGTGGAGGGAGACAGCGGGATGAACCTTTCGCCAACGCCACCACATTTACAACTATCCGATCAAGACGCTTTCCAGATGGGATTCACGTCATTACACTGGCCGCCTGTATCAAGGGCCCACGGCAGTGGAATGCGTGGCGCCGGGATCCAATCCAATTGTCAGTCGAGTGCTGAGTGCCGGTTTACGGAGCATCTATTAATACAGAGACTTGAAGGGCATTTCCTCTTTGGATGGCGGGGTCGCTACAGCAAAACAACCAAAATATAATTTTGCAAGAACATCTTGGCTCGTTATTCAGGCATTCACACAATCTAGTTGCTCCCACGCCACGCTCTTCTTGAATACAGATGATGAGCTCGTGCCTCCACAGCTAACGCTCTCCTTTGAGATCCAAACACAGACAGATCCCCGTCCCCAGTCGCATAAATATCATGCCCAATCCATTCCGCCAAGGACCCCAAGAAAGGCCCACGACTCGAGGGCTCCTGCCCAAGTCATTCGCCCCATGCACATGATTGAACGCCAGATACAGTAAACCAAACTAACAAAACAGAAATACATCACACATACACATGTTTATCGCCCCGTCATGGAGGCACCGCCGCTGCGGAACACAAGGGTCGCGTGGTTGCCCCTGATGATGTCGTCTGGCCCAGGGCTGCGGTGGCCATTGGCCTTGGCTTTTGTGTTTCCGAAACCGAGGTCCCTGATCTTGCCGCAGCTGATGTCGAAAAGGCACCCGTGGACCTCGAGCCCGCGGTCGCGGATGGCCTCCTGGATGGTGAAGTTGGCCATGAGGACCTTGACGCCGGCCTCGACGTTGAGCTCTGCGATGCGCACGCCGCGCTCCTTGTCGTCGCGGATGGCCGCCAGCTCCTCGGCGTGGGCATAACGAACCGCCTTGAGCGGCGTCAGCCACGTGTCGAGCACGCCGCCCACCCTCGAGTCCGACAGCGCCGCCGCGGCGCCGCCGCACGACGTGTGCCCGCACAGCACGACGTGCTTGACCTTGAGGTGCGCCACCGCGTACTCAATCACCGCCGACGTGTTGATGTCCGTCGCCGAGATGATGTTGGCGATGTTGCGGTGCACGAAGACGTCGCCCGGCTGCAAGCCGAGGATCGTCGTCTCGGGGCAGCGGGAGTCGGAACAACCGAGCCATACTGTTATTTGTGTTGTGTCATTAGTCAGTTGTCATTTTTTTCAAGACTGCTTGGCGGGCCAGAACGCGAATCCCCCAAAATGGCATGAAAGTCTAAATGAGCCGCATCCCAATTCGCTGTGCAGGGCGGGGCGGGGATGTGAGATAATGAGACACTTACGGATCTGGGGCGATTGGCCGCTCGCGAGTTTCGGGAAGAATTGCGGGTTTTGGTACGCCTTGTACCCAGCCCACGCTCCGTTCGAGCTCATCGCATACTGGAAAGTATTCTCTGCGTCGCCACAAGACGAGCGGTCAGCGGAAACGAACGTCTGCGGGCAAGTGCAGATGCTGGCGCAGGGGACCACTTACGTTGGTGGGCCATTTTGGAAGTTGTGCTTGTGTGTCTCGGGCAACAGAAGTTCGTCCAACCTCGCTGATGGTATTTATATGCTAAGAGGCGGATAGGAGGCGTCGGCTAATGCACACGCTTCTCAGGGCCCGGAGCTGGCTCGCTGGCTCGCTGGCTCCTCGGACTTGCGGGTGGAAACACCGGTGACGTTCGACTCTCGAGAGAAGGGGTAAAAGGGCAGTGAACGGTGAAGGACGAGACCGGGGGTGAAATGGGGCGCGGGTATGGTGCCGCCTTGCAAGCTCGGGTTGACAAGGTCGACTCGACGGTCTATGCGTGCCTGATGCAACGGACCGTTCCGGTTGCTTGGAAGCAACTCGCGATGTAATAGCGAAATACTGGACCCTGACCGGCAAGATGGGGAAAGCTGTGGTCCACAAGATGGGTCTGCAGGTCGCGTCAGAGAAGAAGCCGAAGAAGCGATCCTCAAAGTTCCAGATTCAGATCCAGAAGGGAGGGGGGTGATGCAAGATAGATACGTACCTGGCCCGGGGAACACGGAGTTCTTGCTACGCGGCAGTTGACTGAACTCGGGGATACAGAAAACGGTGAGCGATTTAGACGCAAGTAAATGGCTGTCAGCCGGGTATTGTTGACGCTACGGGCTGCGCGAAAAGCACTTTGTGGAACTTGTCTCTGATCGAGGGAATTGCTGGATGCTGCTGTGAGGCTAGACTCGTGGGAGAGGGAAAGAAAAATGAAAATGGTTGGGAAACTTTATAATAATATCTTTCCTCTGTGTGTGATGAATAAAGCCAATGACCCCAGACTGCGGATTTAGTTTTGAGATGAAACGACTCGAGCCCGAGTACCAGATCTCCTATCGCTCAACACGCCGACCGATCGCACAGATGTTATTAATGTTATTGCCAGTGTCCCGGGAATTTGACCGAGTGCTCACGATCGCAGAAGCTTAGGCAAGGGTGCAAGGGCCTCTAGGAATGTCAAACACAGATCGCCGGCCCAGAGCCCCTGGTCCGCCAGATCTATGCCCTGCTACCGGGGCCAAGGCTTCGACCACATACCTAGGTTCGGGATGAATCAGGGTCTGTTTTGTCGCTATTGCGGCACGCTATTATAGTCCCGGCATAAAAGACTGCCCAGCTGCTCCCTGCCGTCCAGGTCCAGGTCCCGGTCCCCTTGTGCTTCTGTGTGACTTCTGTGGCTTTTGATAGGGGGGCTGCGACACTGCAAGGCCAGCATGTGTTACCAACCGAGTGCTTGGCGTCCACAGGTGTTCGGGTGTCGACCCTCGCAATCATGTCACGTTGGTGATACGCTTGAAGAGACTGCTGACTTCCATCTCGAGAGTCGTATTCTTAGTGGCTGGCTACTCGGCGGCAATGTCACACAACACGAATGTGCCCAAGATGCTTCCAGATCAAGCAATTCCATTGTGTCCATAAACCGTTTTGGTATTTTCCAGACGCCGTGACCAGTTACCCTTGCCGACCATGCTTCCCATTCGTAGAAATCAGTCCTCGTCGAAACAAAATTAGACCTTGAGGGCCTGCTCGACAGCCTTCCTCTTCTTCTCTGTGCGCTTGTTGGCCTTGTCACCCATGATACCACCACCCCACTGGCGGCGAGCGTTCTCGGTGTTGGCCAAGTAGCCGTCCTTGACGGTAGAGACGAGCTTAGAGAGCTCAGACTTGTCCTCAGAGCGGACCTCGGTGAAGGCGAGGACAGCGGCGGTCTTGAAGAAGCATTGTTAGCCATCATTCTTCCGAGGCGGTTGTCGACGGGAACATCGCTTACCTTCTTGTGGACGACAGTTCCAAGACGAGCCTTGCCCTTGACAATGGCGAAGGGGACACCCATCTTGCGGCAGAGAGCAGGCAGGAAGATGACGAGCTCAATGGGGTCTACATCGTTGGGGATCAGGACCAGGGAGGCCTTCTTGTTCTCAATCAGGCCAACAACATGGTTCAGACCGTACTTGACGGTGTAGGGCTTCTTGGAGACATCCTCCTTCTTCTTGCCCTCCTTGATGGCGGTGGCCTCCTTCAGCAGACGCTCCTTCTTCTCGACCTTGGTCTCAGGGCGGTACTTGTTGAGGAGCTTGAAAGCCTGGGTGGCGGTGTTCTTGTCGAGGACGTGCTGGAACTGGGCGATCGCAGGGGGGACCTTCAACCGCATGTTGAGGATCTTCTTTTGGCGCTGGAGACGGACATACTCGGGCCACTTCACCATGCGCGCAAGGTTGCGCTTGGGCTGGATGTCGGCACCGATACCGAAGTTGCGAGGACGCTTCTCGATGAGAGGGTTCTGGTGGGAATGGTCAGTCCACCACGGTCATCGACCACAAGAGATGGGGATGTGAGTGCTTGCATGACTTACCTTGGGGGCCTTCTTGCCAGCCTTAGACTGGGGGAAGGGGGCGGGAGCCGCCTTCTTTCCGGATTTGGGAGGCTATCATTGAGGAAGAAAGACATCAGCGAATGTGTTCCATTGCTTGGTGGTCTTTCTCGATCTCTAAAGAGCACGCACGAGACATCTCTGCCATCGTGCGTATGCTCAAGCCAAGTCATCACCCACGTCCGAAGACGACAGGCGGAATCTGCATCTCGAATTTCTTCAAGAGCAGTTTGAGTCGAATAGATGGACGACAGACGGGCACGCACGAGGCGGCCTGGACTGTCGTCACAAAGACATATCAATCAAGGGCTTACCATTTTGAAGGGTGATGGTCGGCAGTTCTGGAATTGAACCTCTCGAAGAACTGTGGTTTGGCGATGGTTCAGAGGAAAGGGAACTTTTCGCTGGTGCGAGGCGCAGAGAAAATCATCAAGGCAAGTTTTGTTGTGGGCTCCAGAATTACCGCCTTAGTACTAAAATGGACTAGCCGGTTTCTGCACCCCTCACAAGCCACACCAGCGCCACACTGAGTTTGCATGCAGACAGACCATCGGCAGGCTTCGTTCACTCTTAGACTGAACTGCCAGTCATGGAAACCTTGAAGTTCACTGATTTTTAAGTGCAAGCCCGCCAACCCAACAAGTAAATCGAAATAATCATTCGTTTCTGTCAAATAACACAGCTGGAGCTACTGTCAATCTTTTTTTTTGTTTTTCCGGTCTGCCCATCGAGATATCGACTGCAAGTACTGCGGTGTAGTCATTGAACGCCCCCGGACATGGCTCCTGTACCATGTGCCGTCTGTAAGACGGAGCGGGCTCTTATCAAACGACCGAAGAATCACATGAAGCTCTGCAAAAAATGTTTTATCGAGGTCTTCGAAGATGAAGTTCACCACACCATCACATCCTCAAATCTGTTTTACCCGGGAGAAAGGGTAGCCATCGGCGCATCGGGTGGCAAAGATTCAACTGTGCTGGCCTCGGTCATGAAGACATTGAATGAACGCCACAACTACGGCCTGGACTTGGTGTTGCTGAGCGTGGACGAGGGAATCAAGGGCTACCGAGATGACTCGCTGGAGACAGTCAAGCGCAACTCAGAGCAGTACGAGATGCCTTTGAAGATAGTGGGCTACGGCGAACTCTATGGCTGGACGATGGACCAGGTTGTCGAGACCATTGGAAAGAAGGGCAACTGCACCTACTGTGGAGTGTTTCGGAGGCAGGCACTGGATCGTGGGGCAAAGATGCTGGAGATCAGACATGTCGTCACGGGTCATAACGCCGACGACGTCGCCGAAACTGTGCTCATGAACCTGCTGAGAGGAGATTTGCCCCGTCTCTCGCGGGCGACACACATCGTCACCGGAGACTCGAACTCGGATGTCAAACGGAGCAAGCCCCTCAAATACTCATACGAGAAGGAGATCGTGTTATATGCACATCACAAGAAGCTCGACTACTTCACCACCGAGTGCATATACAGCCCGGAGGCCTTCAGGGGAAGTGCTCGGAGTCTGATCAAAAACCTTGAGAAAGTTCGACCGAGTGCGATACTCGATATTGTACGCAGTGGTGAGGACATGGCCCGGCTTGTACCTGGGAAGCAACCGGACAAGTGTGGATGCAACGGAAAGAAACATCCAGCCACTGCGCCAGCCGAGGAGGATGAAAGTGTAGGAGGGTGCGGTTCCGGCAATGGTCGCAGCACAGGGAACGAGATGGCCGCGATGGAGGCTCAACTACGGGGTAACGAAATGTCGACAGGGCTTGAGACGGACGTCACTGCTGCGGTGCCTCTAAAGACCCGGTCAAAGGGATCCAATGAACTGTCAATACGGACCAGCAATCCCACAAATAAACCTGGAGTGTCAGGACAGGTGCTGGGAAGGTGTGAGAACTGTGGTTACATGTCAAGCCAAGCAAGATGCCAGGCTTGTATGCTGTTGGATGGCCTGAACAAGAACAGAGCAGAGATTCAGTTATAGCATAAGAAACCCGGCACGATTCAAATGTGCGCGTCTTGAACCGGACGAATTTCAAGAGTTCTCTTAGTATTGTGCCTAAAACCCCCGTAGACACATTTGATGCAAGTCTGCCTTCCAATCTTGAATCGTCTGCGCTGATAAATAAAGCAAGTCCCAATGTGGCTGCTCTTCCCATTGCAATATCCTATGCAGAGTTGCGACCAAGCATACAGCCCGCTCCACCATCAACGATTCACATTTCATGGCGAGGCGTGCGAAGAGCCAAACCTTCGTGCTCTTTAAAGAATTGTCCGCTTCGTAGCATGTGAGTTGGGAGTCGGAATTCGTCTAGCATATGCGTCGTTCAACCTGTGAATGCTCGTCAGCCTTCTTGTACCGGGAGCGAGTCTGCAATGGGTGCCGCGTACTCTCCAGGGGTTGTTCAACTCGTAGCCATCCGGTGCCACTGGATTCGCGGTCTGGCCCCTGAGGAATCCGGTTAACCGCCTGTCGCGGTTCATCACTTTGTCTCCCGGTCAGCATGGCGAGCCTGCGTCGTTCTTCCCGTTCCTGGCCGACGTACTCTGTCTGTCCCATTGATCCAGCGAGCGCCTTGCTCGTTTGCCTCCGTTTTGGTAGTACTTGATATTGGCCAGTCCCACGCCGGAGACACCGAACATCTGCAATTCGACTCAGCCAAAGTCGGGTGATCGGGGCCTCCTTCTCGTCTGTGTCCTGGTTCTTACCGCAAGGATGATTCCATACGGAATCAGCGTCTCAAATGGGACGGGCATCGTGTTGGATCGGTGGGGGGAATGCTTCAATTGGTTGTTGGAATCTGACGTCGCCGAGGGTGGTGTCGTAGGCGTCGTTAAAGTCAAGCAGCCTGGTTGGAGCTGGTCGTCACGGGCTTCCGGCCGGCATTGTTATCTCAGAGGCTGCAGACCGCGGGATTACAACTAGGCTCCATTGGCCCCGACGCCAATTTGCGCCGGCTGCAGGTACGGCGCCATGCTAGAATATTGTTAGTCGACCCTGGTCTGCGCCGAGACAGCCCACTCCTGCACCTTCGTTTGCGACGCACGTCTCGCCCTTGGGAGCTGGTCAGGCTTTTGGTGCGAACAGCTCGTCTGCAAGCTCGAAACGCGTCAAAGTCGACCTCTTTGGAGTAGCAACTGCTTAGTTTTCCATCGTCTAATGATATTCTCCCGAATCTGCGCGTCCAATAACGGGCAACCCCCCACAGCGAATCACCGACGTATCCATCGACGACTCCATGTGTGGCGCAACCACGTCTAGTCGCAAACCAAACATTACAAGCCAGTGCGACATCGAGTGTCCGATCTAGATACTACTGCATACATAAAGAGTCGGGAATGAAGCTAGGCACTTCAAAAGTGCCTCCCCGTCCGTAAGAAGGGTGGAGCACGCCACGGGCAAGCCGTCGCTGGCAAGCAGGGCTTGGGAGGCTATCCAAAACAGGACCCCAACGAAGCTACGCAGCTGGATGTCAGCCGTTCCCAACATGTCGGCAATGGGCTCTGCGCAGAGCGCTCACCTCACCGAGGATGAGTTGCAACAGAGCGCCACGAACACCGACGAGGCCCCGGATCTAGACCCAGAGGACGATGCCCCAGCCGAGGACGATCCTGATGCCGAAGGTGAAGAGGACGCCGAGGGCGAAGAAGATGCTGAGGGCGAAGAATATGATGACGGTGCAGAAGGGGACGAAGATGCCGAAGGTGAATACGAGGATCTGGATGTCCTGCCAGAAGAAGCCGAAGAAGACTATCAAGAAGGCGCCATGGAATCTGGGGACGGAAACCCTGGAAGCGACATGGATGCCGAGGGAGAAGATGACGATAAGTACGACGACGATGCCGAAGGCGAACCGGATGAGGAACCGTTGGAACAAGCACACATCGGACGGGGCAAGGAAATCCCAGAAGACGATGAAGAAGAGGAGAACGAGGATGAGGAGGGCGTTGGCGCCGTCAAGCTGCGGCCAGGCGAGACTGATGACGAGGAAAGTGAGGCCAGCGAGGGCGAATCGTACCACGCCGAGAGTGATGAGGCATCTGAAGGAGAGGCCGAATGGAACGTCGCTGCAGACAACGAAGATGACGACGAATCGGAGAATGCGCCGGCTAATGTCTGCATGTTCTGCAAGCAAGACGAGGACAACGACCCGTGTGAAGAGTTTGAGATATTCCTGACTTGTACCGGATGTGGTGACTGTGGTTTGTGCCTTCTTCAAGTCACCATTGAAAGCATATGCGCTAACCGCAATACAGCTCACCAGCAGTGCGCTCGGGAGAACAAGGCGCTGGAGGGAAAGCAAAGTAAGTGGCCAGGCATCATAAATGTACAAATTGCATTTCCAGCGCTTACATCAATCACAGCCTCGAAGTCGTGGAGATGTCCCGAATGCCAAGAACACTCTGAAGCAGAGCAAGATGAGTCTCAAGACGAATCTCAAGGTGAATTGAATGATGAATTGAATGGCATCGTCGATGCCGATTCACCTCCCGCCGCACGACGGGCCACGGCACCGAAACTCGCCAGGGACCTCCTCCCATCGCAACGGGGAGCAGTGAAGCCAGATTCACATTCCGTCTTCAACCAACTCGTACTTGATGATGACCCCATGGATGGGTCGCGCGTGCTTAGAAAGCGCAAAACATCTTCAGCGGAAGCTGATGAGCAAGTGGTTGGCCTCCGCAAACGACGCAAGAATACTGGGGACAGTCTCAGTATCGAAGGGGCGGCAAACAGCGCAAACGGGGTTGAGGAAGACAGTCGCCCACGTTCTGCACGATCCCTTCGTTTGAAGATATCGACAAACGCGCCAGCAACAATCATCAAGAAGACCAGAACAACCCTTATTTTGAGATTCCGCGTCGCACCAACGGAACTTAAGAAGATCACATCCAGGAAACCCAAGCCATCAAGAAGCAGTGGAGGTGGACGCCGCACGACAGGGTCCCGGCCAGCCAGATCTACTGGCCCCTCGCGCTCAAGGCGAGCGGCTACACCACCGGTTGCCCCGTTCGCCTCAAATCTTTCGCAGCCTTTTTACTCATTTTTCGACAAAGACATGGACGACAAGGGCAAACCATATGGAGGCATACTCACAGAGGCCGAAGCCGATACCTCCAAGACCGTGCCTACAAACGAAGACCGCCGCCGTTTCGATGAGGCCAAACAGAGGGCCGAGGAAGACTGGCAGGAGCGGCTCCTGAAGATGCAAGAGGAGATCGAGGTGCCTGCCAAGAAGTCAAAGAAGTCGCAAGGACCTGCAAGTCAAATCGAATGCATCGAGTTTGGCGGCTGGGAAATCGACACATGGTATGCGGCTCCGTACCCGGAAGAGTACAGCAGGAACCGGGTGCTTTTCATCTGCGAGTTTTGCCTCAAGTACATGAACTCCGACTACGTTGCTTGGCGACACAAACTGAAGTGCCCAGCGAAGCATCCTCCTGGGGATGAGATCTACAGGCATGGGTCCATCTCCGTCTTCGAAGTCGATGGTCGCAAGAACCCAGTCTACTGCCAGAACCTGTGTCTGTTAGCGAAGTTGTTCCTAGGCTCGAAGACACTCTACTACGATGTCGAACCATTTTTGTTCTATGTACTCTGCGAGTACGACGACCTCGGCTACCATTTTGTCGGCTATTTCTCAAAAGAGAAGAGGGCCAGCAGCCAGAACAACGTCTCGTGTATCCTGACTCTACCGATTCACCAGCGAAAGGGATATGGCAACCTACTAATCGATTTCTCCTACCTCCTTACCAGGGTAGAGGGGAAAACCGGATCTCCTGAAAAGCCATTGTCGGACATGGGTCTGGTGTCATATCGAAACTACTGGCGCCTGGTCATGTGCCGCTATCTTCTCCAACAATGTCCACAGGACAAACATGTGAAGAAGGGCCTCAGCATCAAGCAAATATCTAACGACACTGGACTCACACCGGATGATGTCATTTCGGCCTTGGAGGGGCTAAGGTGTCTCGTCCGCGACCCGCAGACCCAGCTCTACGCCTTCAGGGTTGACATACAGTTCTGTAAAGAGTACGTCGCGAAGTGGGAGTCCAAGAACTATGTCCAGCTCGATCCGAGCGTGTTGACTTGGACGCCCTACGTTATGGGCCGCGGCAACGCTACCAACTTTGAACTGGCGCCCGCCATACATGCCATCGCCCCTAGGGAGGAAGACGACGAGCAAAAAGCGGACGAACCCGTGGTTGCAGAGGTTGTGGAGAATGGCAAACCTGTCGCTGTCCAAGTTGAGCCCGAGGCTGTGGCTGAGGCCGAGAACGAGGCCGAGCTTAGCCCCGGGGTCGAAGCTGGCATGGAGGCTAACGGTATCAACCACGAGGCGGAAGTCACTGAGAAGAAGGAATCTCAGACGGACGCAGAGGCGGCCGACACGGTGCTCGAGTCTACGGAGCCCAACGAGATGGGATTGGACGGAGCCAGTGATGCAGGCATTGGCAGCGAGCACATGGTTGTTGAAATCGAGCATCCCTTGGAAGAACGAGCGATCGAGTCCAACGTACCTGGAGACAATATCGATCAAAAGGACCCGAGTATCAAGGACTCTGATAACAAGGAGAACTCATGGGTAGATGCCTACAGCAATGTCCCGCCGACCAGGTTCGTCGTTTATCCTCATATCCACGGCGGGAGGCGCTCCACGGCAGTCCGCCCGATCACAACTCCACGGCCTCCGGCGGTTCGAACAGCCAACATATCCCGACCGAAGGCCCGGAGGCCAACCGGCAGCCGGCGGTCCGCAGGACCCAAAGCCAGGAGCAGCAGCAGCGCCCGCAGGAAGCCCGGCGGCACAGGGCGAGGACCAGGACGCTGGCCCAAGGGGACGAAAAAGAGCGACTATGGCAACGCCGATAGCGGCCCGGGCCTGCCGCCGGGATGGCTGGAGCAGCGGCGTTTAGAGCTCGCGGCTGGCGGGAAGATGACGACGCAAGAGGCGGAGGAGGGTCTTGGCGTCAGCAATGATAGTGTCCAAGCCAAGGAGGCTGCGGGCCGGGTCACAGCAAACCCAAGGCGGGTCAACGGCAATGGCGCGGCCTCTGCTAGGAGCAGCAGCAGTGGCAGCAGCAGTGGCAGCCGCAAAACTGACAGTGGTGGCGACGGCGACGGCGACGGCGACGGCGACGGCGACGGCGACGTGGCCATGGTTGATTCCGGAGACATTGCTGCTTAGGCATTGACATTACCGAGTGCAGGGGAGGTTCATTCAGTCACGCATTGAAGTGTTGGTCTGAAGCTATTTTAAAGATGATTTGCTAGCAAGGCGTTGGGAAACAACTGTGTACTATGTATTACTACCGCTCACGTGGGTTTGGACTTGTCGATGGAAGTCGAGATGACGGCTGATTTGATGGGCTAAATCACAGGCAGCGTCGAGCTGTCAGACAGGCTTATTACTACGAACTAGAGAGGAAACCCAGAAGCCTGGTTATTACCGCGGACAAGATAATTTGACAAGGGTGTACGATGGAGCTACTGGCGCCGCCCCACCATGGTGATAAGTATGGCTACAGAGCTGCTCTCCAGGTTTGCCGGGACGAGTCCAGCCAGGCAGTAGTCAGTAGGTCGGTCGATGTGGAACGGAACTGTCATTAGCTCGGCGCAACACTCTCGCATGCTGCCATGCTATTTCGATACATATCCAGGTAAAATACTTGACTACATACTCCTGTACCTGCTTTTGGCAGGAGGATCTTCAGAGTGGGTATATGATGAATTACCGCAGTGCCGTACAGAGAATGGACTGGCCTGGGTCGGTAGAAAGTGTGGGCCAGCTGTCCACTAGCTGGCTAAGTGCGTGGTCATCGTAATTCATCGCATTTAGAATTACAGCGCATGGTTTCATGAAGGCTTTATTTCGCCTTAGTCAATGTCTGTCGCGTGCAGCCGGTCCATCAGATACTGCCCGGACAGGCCTAGCGCACATGGACGGGGGCCCCTGTCAGGTTTCGTCATGCCCAAGCCCAAGCCCAGCCCTGAGCCCAAGCCTGAGCTGCTGCTGGCTTGCTGCTGCGCCTGGGTTTGCGCGTGGTATGCAATACGGAGTACATAGTGCAGTGCAGTCTAAAGTGTGTGTCTTGCCTCCGGGACAGGCGCCACCTGGAACTGGGACTGGAAACACAGGCCATCACCTCCAAAGAAAGGGACCTCCAGCTTCACCTGTCCGCTCTATCAATCTATCTTGTCCTCCTGTTCCTCATCATACCACCCAGGCGCCCTCGTCTCACGCAACGTCGGGCTGCAACCATCTACACGTGTATCTCGCCGGCCCGTGACACTCTTTGGCATTCCATACGAAGCATTCATCCTGCCATCCTACGCACAGCAGCCGCGGTGCCACTACCACTGCGGTAATTCCCCACGACTGGAACCCATCGAACCGCTCAATTTCCCGTGCCAACAGCCTGCGATCCCGTCCCGTCCCCCGTCCTCACTCCATCGGTCGATTGATCACAACCTGCCACCAACTCTCATTTCCTGCCTGAGGTCGACAATCAGCGCCTACCAACCCCCTTTCCTACATCGTCATTGTCGCATGTGGCACACCTGCCACCACTCGTCGTCCCAAGGCTTGCCGATAATCGTCGCCCTTCCAACCCCAGTCGCAGGGGACGACGACGACGACGACTCAATCAGTCGAATATCGCCGTCTGTTGCACGGCATTTCGACTCCGCGCGACCACCTCCCAGCCTCGCCTGCGACGACGCCTTCCTCGGCGCATCCGGCCGACACCCGATCCACTGATTTCCTGCCAGAAAGGGGATCGATCCATTCTCTTACCGCAAGAATCCCGCTTCGACGCCAACCACACGTGATATTTACCAGACCCAACCGCCAAAATGTCCAAGGTTCTCAGAGGCGTAAAAAATGTCACCAAGGGGTACTCGGGTGTACAGATTAAAGTGCGCGAGGGTACGTCTGGCCAGGCTCACGACACTCCGCCCGGACCCATCTCGAATGTCGCAAACTGACGTAGCCATGCAGCGACGAGCAACGACCCATGGGGCCCGACAGGCACCCAGATGAGCGAGATCGCCCAGCTCACCTACAACTCGTACGTTGCCGATCTTTGATCATGCTGACCGAGGTCGTAAGCTAATTCGGTCGCAACCTAGGTCTACCGAATTCTACGAGATTATGGACATGCTAGACAAGAGGTTGAACGACAAGGGGAAAAACTGGAGGCACGTTCTGAAGGCACTCAAGGTCCTCGATTACTGTCTCCACGAGGGCTCCGAGCTGGTCGTCACATGGGCAAAGCAAAATGTCTACATTATCAAGACCCTCCGCGAATTCATGTACACCGATGAGGAGGGCAGGGATGTTGGTCAAAATAGTAGGTGGCATTTCCTCCCGCCGTGTACGAAAAACGGATCTGACAATTGTCTTGATAGTTCGTGTGGCAGCCAAGGAGCTGACGTCCCTGCTACTGGATGAGGAGCGACTCCGCGCTGAGCGTAGTGATCGCAGGACGTGGAAGTCCCGCGTCACAGGCCTCGAAGAATATGGCTCATCAGAGCCCCACGCCACACCACGTCGCCGTGAAAGAGGTCCACGCCCAATGACCGAGGAAGAGGACGCCGAGTACAAGCTAGCCCTAGAGGCCAGCAAATACCAGGAGGAAGAGGACAGGAGAAGGCGTGAGGGTCGCCCGGGCCAGGACACAGAGGACGACGACCTTGCGAAGGCTATCAAATTAAGCAAGGAAGAGGAAGAAGCGCGACGACGAGCTCTGGAAGAGCAGAACGCTCAGTCGCTGTTCGACGATACTCCCGTGCAGACTCAACCACAGCCGACTGGGTGGAACCAGGGGTACCAGCAGGGCAGCGGCGTAGACTTTTTCGGAAACCCTATCGATCAGAGCCAGCTACAGCCCCAGCCGACGGGCTTCATGCCGAATGCATACACTGGATTCCAGACACAGCCCACCGGCTACCAGAACGGCTTCTCCAACGGCTTCGGCCAGCCACAAACCGGGTTCGACGCCTTTGGTCAACAAAACATGCAGCAGCAGCAGCAGCCGTTCCAGCCTCAACCTACCGGCTATAACCCGTACGCGCAGCAGCAGCAACTCCAGCCGCAGCAGACCGAGTCGCCCATGCAGGCAGGGAGCAACAACCCCTGGGCCACGAACAGCCAGAACACAGGCCTATCCGCGATGGCCCCCATGAAGACAGGCTCCAACAACCCATTTGCGCAGCAGTCATCTTCACCGTTCAACAGGCCTGGGCCCTCCAAGATGCCTTCCATGTCGGTCTTGAACTCGCTTCCAGAGCAGAAGACTCTGTCCGCATTCAACCAGCCCCAGCCCACGTCTTTCACCCCGCCGCCACAGCCCCAGGCGCCTTCAAAACCGATCAGCGAGCACGAGGCAAGGCTCAACGCGCTGCTCTCCAGCGGCGAGGGCCAGGACACCTTCGGCAACACCGGCGAGACCAGGATACCGGCGCAGCACACCGCTCCCGGGACATTCGTCAACAGCGCGGGGGCAGGCGCCAACAGGCTCACGGCGGAGGCGACTGGAAACAACCCGTTCCTCCGGCAGCAGTTCACAGGCATGCCGACCGTGTCGTACGGGGCGACAGGACCCGGCGGCATGAACGGTGGGTTCGGCGTGCAGGGCTCGAGCAACCCGTTCGGGGCGAGGCCGCAGCAGCAGGGGGGTAACCAGGGGGATCTGATCCAATTTTGAGAGAGAAGTTTCTTAAAGCAAATAAATGGGGGCCCCGTTTTGGTGAGAACTTGACGATAAGAAGAAGTAGTGCGCGTGCGTGCATTGTTGGTAAATTGGGCTGGTGTGTGTCGTTGCGCGCGTTTTGTGTGTGTGTCCCTTGGGTGGCGCCTTGCGTGTTGGGCTTGAGTGCGAAATTTCTCTACGCGAAGAGATATCCCCCCTCGGAGGCCCCTAGGTAGCATTCATAAATCATTATTCTTTTGTTTGGCGTTGGAGTAGAACACTCTGGTCACTCTTGGATTTACGTGTTGCCCCACCCCATCATCAGTATATAAGACGCCCGTGTGTTACATATATTGTCCAAAATACGTCACTGGAGAAATCGAGTCGCCAGGAAGGAACTGGGAGCCAACTGAGACGTGAGACTCCGAGATAGGCCTTCCAAGATCATGCGTATTGCCAGTTCTTTCCTACAGTGGTGGCGTATCTTCATTCAGTTACCTGCCTGTGACTGGCAACGGAGCATATGGCTTCGGTTTGAATCGTTTTAGCGATTCAAATGCAAATACCATGTACCCATATTGCGTTTTGCAAGGCTCTTACGAATCAAATCTCAGAAGTTCATATGCCAAAGAAAACCAAGCCGTCCAATTGCATATTGGCTGTGTGCCTCTCAATGGACCCACACACGTCCCGGCCAATGTCTCAGCTTCAGGAACGCATCACTTGCTGTGAGACCGGAACTTTGTAGCTCCTAATGTCTCCTTGATCTGTTATGTTGCAGGTGCGCCGAGACGGTTTGGTGTATGCACCGGGGATATTTCGAGGTCACCCTGTGTCACTTTTGTACGCTCATATTGGCAACTGGTCAAATTGATCGAGGATCCTCGACAGCTGTTCTGTCTAATCTTGTTTACCACAGTGCCTTGAAAATTTCTTGGGTCATGTACTCTGAGAAGGCCTCTACTGAAAAGAAGAACGATGAAAATAGTCAACTGGTTTCATTTTTGATACGATTGCATACATATGTACTCTTCATGCAAGAGCTACAGGCAGTTCCTTCATGTAGCAGTAAACGCTCCAAGACCCAATGTTAAATATGAAACAATTCCAGTCGCAATGATCCTAAGATGCAATCCTTCATCGCCCAAAAAACACAGACAGCCTCGTGATAGCCGCACAGATGAGGCTAGAAGAGATCAGCCTCGAGCGGCGCGTAGACCGCCATCACAAGTGGCACAAGGCTAAAAAAATCCGATGATCAGTTATACGACGAGGATCGAGCTGGTCTCGACAAAAACAGTTGATAGAACTAGCTGTCAGGAGAGGGACTGCTGCACCACAGCCACACTTGTGTTCCTAGCCAAAAATATAAGATTCCCAGAACATCTTCTGGATTCTAATGCAGTCTTTATAGCTATAGCCGTTGCCACTACATCAGCAGTAACTTTTTATTGAGGTTAGCCGACCGTATTAGAGCTTGTGTCCGAGACTGTCTCTGTGACAGGAGGGTATCCTTCAGTCACTGTACCCGTGTAACCTGGACTATTGCTCTCAGACAATAACAAGAACAGGGAGACGTTCGATGCAGAGAGGTTCCAACTGATTTGCAATATACATAGCCTACTGTGGTCTTTAACGGATTTCTGCGCATGTTGGGGAGGTCAACCAAGTCCTCTTGGTGTCATGAATTCCATACTCCGTGGCATGCGTAAGGAGCTTGGTGTCTAGCCCACATCCCTGATTAAAAGCTTCTCTTGAGGGACCAGCGGTTGACTCTTTCAGAGGGAGGTAATATAGCAATAGGCCAGCCATACTTACTCCTCGACATAGAGACTTTGTAGGCCGCACTCGATACATAAGGTGCGTGTGGAAACGAGCCATGAAGGGTCCTTTTTCCAGAAGCGATAAAACGTCTGTGAATGGAGCTTCCCTTGATCCGGCGGACCGGGATTGCAGTGTGTAATGCACGCCATTGACACTTTGAACACATGACATATTTATTACCACCGTCTTATCCAGTCAGTCCGCGCGTGCGCACACGTTTACTTTCTCGAGTTTAATATCGCAAGGATCTTCATGCCACTTACACGGAGCCTTCAAGCCGCCATAAAGAGATGCAAAGAGAGCCTTCCACAGTAAGATTCAAGACGCAGGGAAGGAAACATGCCGATACGACCTTTGGTGCCATCCCCCTAACTCGGTATCGTATCGCCGCACGCCAACCCCTTGACCCGCACTTCAGGCTAATCTACACGAAGCCTTTGAATACCTCCGGGAAAGCACTCTTCCGCCGATGCGGCTGCATACTTTTATTGCCGTGCTCAAGAGCTCGTCAAAGCTCAGGGGTAGATTGATCAAAAAGGCCTCCGCATCTTGGTTTACTGTCCCGCCAATTAAGTTGCCTGCAGATCATTCGTGGATTTGGACGTTTGCATTTGAGAGGTATGGCTGGGAGGCAAGAAGGTAGGAGAGAAGATATATATGTATATATATACGCACATCCTTTCGAATTGAGTTCCAAGCATACAGGTCTAATTAGAGACATTCCAATCGTGTTCCAGAGTGCTAGTTCTGAGCGCCTATTTACTGGACTGCAATACAAGGAGACTCGACCAGGCCCGGGGTGATCAAGATGCAGTTGCACAAGATTATGTTGGCGGCCTCAGCACTTCTGAGCTGTGGCTCTGCCCAGAACAAGCTACGAATCAGTGAGTCAAATCTCAAGGAATAACAAATCACATATCCTTCTTTGCTCACAAAATACCAGTGCCATTGGGAGACAGCATCACGGAGATCACATGCTGGCGGGCCTACGTTTGGGACGACCTCGCGGCTGCCAACCTGTCGAACCAGGTGCAGTACGTTGGATCACAAAGCAGCAACCCTCAGAACTGCAAGCCTAAGACGGCGAGCGTAGGTCTATCTTCCTACAATGGGTTTCGTGCTATGTTTGGATGTGGCTGACCGTGGCTCCGGTCGAAACAGTGGGATCAGCATAACGAGGGCCACTCTGGATGGCTTGCGATTGATATTGCCAACAATTACATTGCCAACTGGATCAAGAACACTCCCGCCGATATCGTCATGTTCATGCTGGGTACGAACGATGTCACGCGCGGAAACACTGCTGCCCAGATCACGGCTGCGTACACCAAGATTGTACAGACTGTCCGGGCGAACAACCCCAAGGCCAAGTTCATTGTAAGTGGCTTTGCCCATGCTTCTGTTTTGTAGTGGTGGTCATTTCACCTGTAGACCATCTTTGATGATTTCTTTTCTCACTCCTGTGGCAGGTTGACAAGGTGATCCCGCTCTCATTCAACAACAACGCCATCGTCTCGATCAACGATGCCATTCCTTCCTGGGCTGCTGGGCTGAACAGCACGGAGTCGCCAATTGTAATCGCGGACTGTTATACTGGCTTCACAACCTCTATGCTGAGGGACGGTGTCCATCCTAATGAGCAGGGTGACAGGCTGATCCAGTCAAAGGTCTCGCCATTGTTGATTGACTATGTCAGGCAGTCCTTGGGTGTCTAACGTGGCAAATTACGAGAGCAGTGATACTTGGTCAGTCTTGTGGGGAGATGATCCAAATGAATGGTGTGTCTGCGTTGATGATCACGCGCCCAAATGTTCAACTTTGACCACTTGATTGTATACTATACCGGACATGTTTGTTTTATAATTCACACTACATTACATTTCATCGTTTTCACTTCTTTTCTTTTGGGCTTTTTCTAAGCCATGAGCCTGTGTGATATTGTGTCCTATACTTTTGGTCCCCAGACTTTGTGAATCAATGATCAAGTATACTGTATCTCGTTCTCCTTACTAAGAGCAACGTATTAATTATTGTAGTAGTTCGAAGCACATCAATAGCAACTAGGGTATCACAGATATGAGATGAAGCTGGCACATCTTTCTTCTTTATCTTCTGGGCATGTACATGTGAATAACGTATCTGCCTGATTCATTCCCAGCTAATTTGAACCACCACTTCAGTACACAACCAACCTTGGATTCTTTTTATGACTAAGCCTTTAAAATGTTAAGAGCGTGAGAAGAAGTGCTCTCATTGATTTCACAGGAGAATTTTTGGATGGAGAGTCTTGATGCCATGTCCAAGTAAGCGTTTTGCACCACTCAAAGTCTGGGTCAGTGACGTACATGCCAAAATACTAGGGTACTAATTAGTTGGAATCAGAGCAAACAATGAGGGTAAAAAGATCTGTAGTGCTGTGATTTGCTAGTTATGCTGGGTTGTATGACTGTATCACCGTATCAAGTCTACATGTAGCATCGCCAACATGAACGGTCATTCCACATTGACAATGTTTGTGACACAGTTGAAAGTCAATCATCTCTCTACTCTTTCTCATGGTGTGTCCAACCTAGCACCCGCTTAGCCTTTTCTGCCGTCCAGAACGCCCTATTCACCTCCCAGTGACCCCTAAGCTCTGTGTCAGGGTAATATTTCTTGGCCATCTCTGCCGACGGCGTCTTCAATGTCGTATTCGGGGCGACAATGTTGAAAATCTCACACCCATCGAACTTGTCGGCACCCGTCACGCTCATCAAGCACGCCCTCGCTGTCGCAACTGGGTTGACCCACCCCCAGAGCTGCTTGACCGCCGCCTCCTCCCAGTTCTCCTTGTGCTCCTGCAGCACGTTGGATTTGTTCTCCACCTCATGGATGCGCAGGCAGGCGACTTTGATGCCGGGGAACCAGTTCGGAAAAGCCTTGCACGCGGTCTCGGCCTCGAGCTTGGCCAGCGCGTACGAGTCGCTGGGGTTGCACGGATATTCCTCGTCGATGGGGAAATACGGGAGCCTCAGGGGCTGCTCACTGTAAGCCAGTCCGATAGCGTTGACCGATGAGGCGTAGCAGAACCGCTTGATGCCCAGCTCGGCAGCGGCGCGCAGGCCGTTGAAGGCGCTGTTGACGTTGTTGGAGTGGACCTGCCAGTCGGGCTTGCCAACCGGGTTGGGCAGTGCCGCGAGATGTATGACGGCATCGCAGCCCTTGAAGGCGTTGACCGTAGCGTCGTAGTCTGATGCGGCGTCGGCGGTGCGCATCTCCGAGTTTGGCGTGCCATCATGGTCCTGATCGGTCCTGTTGATCTGCACGGTCGAGTGGCCCTCCTTTGCGCATAGCTTGACGACCTCCCGTCCGACCGTGCCGCGGGCGCCTGTGATTGCGATCTTCATATTGGTTGACGTGGTGAAAGCAGACTTGAGTGCGGACTTGATGAAGGACATGTCAGTTTCTACTGTATTCGTACCGGTACTTACGCTTCTAAGTATGGATTTGCTGCTCTTTATATCGGTGCAAGCCCGCGCCCTCTCTGTCGCCCAGAAGATTCACGGCTAGGCGCGTGACGTCAGGACTGTGAAATGTCACCTATTCCACAAGGCAATCGTTCGACCGTCATCATGTGGTAAGCATAACAGGTGTTATGGAACATTGCACGCCTCCGTTTTCGTGAGATTGAGGGTTGTTGGTACATCTTCTCTCCACCGAGTTGTGTTTCTCACTGTTTAGGTCTTCTGAATATTGCATATCCCTCCTACCATATTCGGCAGAGACCCACCTAGAAACCCGTTGCACACCCAGATCACGCTCGAGGGAGCCATGCGAGAAAGTTGTGCATATTTGTGGGACTCATGATGTTCCTGCTGGGGCCTGGGTCTCCTCTGTTTCTTGCCATTTCTCGAGTTCCCGTAGGAAATTGACATGACAGCTTTGAGAGTTTGACACTCTCCTGTCATGGACCATTCACAGCAGCCATGACGAAGTCTTTTTGCGTTGCATCTATCGCACTGTCGCTAGGGCAAGTATTACCCCGTAGAAAATGATTTTGAGCAGGCCTGCCAGGTCTTGTAACACAATGTCGAGATCCCATTTCATGGTCGTTGAGGAGGAAGCCATAAGAAGCCAATTCTGGGGCCGGGGCGGACAGGACAATTTGGTGGCGTCTGGAATGCATCGCATCCTATGTGGAGGTCCCTGGGTAACATTCGTAGACCATATAGTATTCCACTTTAGAACCTGGTGTCTTAAACTTCACTGGAAGAATATCGGATCTCTGAAGGGACAGCCCACAGGAGAGTGGTCTCGTGTGCTTGGCCGTTGCTAAAGTAGCCCACAACTGGTGGCGTATGACAAGATCTTCCAGGTCGGCAGCAGCTTGAACTTTCACCCCCAACTGCGAATCCTACTGAGGGCTGGGATTGACTCACTCGGTGCCATTGTTCTGCTTCACAAAGGCAACGTGGTCATCTGATGCTATTTGTGACTTCTGCTGTGACATGTTTTCTAGTGAAGGTCGCAAGGCAGACTGGAGGCGGGTCCCAGCCGTTTGGGATTGACCAATGAAGCTGGCCTGTCTGGACGTGACTGACTAATCCACCATGAGGCAGCAGCGGGTGCAGGACTGAAGGCGGCGTTGATTGGCTGATGCTGGTAGCCCCTGGCACAGTGGCTGGGCCATTGTAGAGCCCGGCAAGCCCAATACTCGGCTGCCCATGCTTGACTGACTTTAGTGGAGAAGCGACTGCCTGCCCACCACCCACTGGCCTGAAGTTAAGTCGCCCCCAGTCACCTCACGTCCAGCACCGCTTTTCCTACCCAGCAGCACCACCACCACCAACACCCGACAAGGAAGCTTGCGAAGGAGCTGTCACCAACCCTCAACCTCCCTGTCTGCAGCGTCGCTGCCTTCGCATGGCTTCATTTTCTTTCTGATTCTGGCGAGTCTTGCATTTCTCTGTCCTCGTCATCCTTCCAAGGACAGCCTGCCATTTCCTTCTTTCTGGAGACTTGTTTTCCTCATGTTCCCCTGCAACTGAGAGAAAAAAAACCTCCCACCATTCCCGACCTCGACCTCACCCCAATTTCCTCCCAAGCAGAGCACAGCTCTAGTATCTCCCACTATTTCGCGAAACACCCGTGGTCCCAGCTGAATATCGCGACCGATATCTGAATTTCCATTGTCGACCGCGACTCAGGCCCACACGTGTCGTGGCCTCGTCACCCCGACGCGTTCGGCGCGCGATCCACGGCCCTCACGCCCTTGATCATCTCACCCCTCGAATCCAACTGCGCCTCGAAAGGCTATCGCGACCCCGACCCTGACCATCTCCAACATGTCTTTCGGTTTCGGCGGCGGTGGTGGCTTCGGCCAGAACAACCAGACCAGTAATACCTTCGGCGGCGGCGGTTTCGGGGCCAACACCAACAACACCACCTCCGGTATGTTCATTCATCTTATTTTCTTGCCGTGACATTCGTGCTTGTTCTTCGTTGTCTTCTTATTCTTCTTGCTTCTGCGCCAGGCCTCAACCTTCACCCGCCTCGGCTGACTCGATATCCCCAATTACCAGCCTTCGGATCATCCAGCACTCCTGCCTTCGGCGCGCCAGCCCAGACAACCACCCCCGGCGGTGGCCTCTTTGGCGGAGGCACCACAGGTGGCTTTGGCAACACTGGGGGTATGATACATCACTTTCCTTTGAACGCTGCCAGCGCCGCGTTTCACTGGTCGATGTGGTCCTAGGTGGACTCACCGTACTACCGTGGAATGCGCCAGGCCTCTTTTCGACATGTCTTGCCCCATTGCCTCCCTCCTTTTAGGGGCTTCTCTATTTCTCAGCCCCTCATCGTCTACTGACATAGCTTTGAGACTGCTTTGAGACAGTCTGGTCTTGCTAACCACGTCTTCTTCACAGGTGCTTTTGGCACGGCAGGAAACACAGGAGGATTCGGTGCCGCAAAACCCGCCTTTGGTGCTGCTACCTCCGGAGCAGGAGGCGGACTCTTCGGCTCAACAACAGCAACGACAGGTGGTACTGGTTTTGGGGGTGGCTTCGGAGCAAACACTGCTGCCACATCCTCGCCATTTGGTGGTGGAGCCACGAACTCCCTGTTCGGCGGTGCCAACAAGACATCAACTCCGTTCGGCAGCGGCGCCGCGAATACCACACCTGGCACCGGCACTTCGATGTTCGGAGGCGGCGGTGGGTTCGGCGCTGGTGGCAACACCACCAGCGCCTTCGGAGGTGCGACCAACAATCCTGGTATAGGCACGAATATCGGAGAGCCCCCTGGAACTGCTGTTCTGGCCTTCTCCCCCTATTTAGAGAAGGAGCCCAACAGCACCGCACAGAACTCTTTCCAGAACATTCTGTTCCAAGAACCGTACAAGAAGTTCTCGGCCGAAGAGCTGCGGATCGTCGACTATGCTCAGGGCAGGCAGTACGGTAATGGCCCAGCAGGCGGCGCCGGCGGCTTTGGAGCAACCTCCGGGTTTGGCGGGGGCTTCGGCGCCACCAACACTCAGAACACAGGCTTCGGTGCCACCAATACCGGCGGCGGCCTCTTCGGCAACACCCAAAACAATACGGCCACGACTGGTTTCGGCAACACCACGAACACTGGTGGCTTCGGTGCCGGCGCAACGGGTGGTGGAGGTCTTTTCGGAGCGAAACCCGCGACAGGTACGTCTCTGTTTGGCGGCTCGACGACCACGACTCAGCCAGCACAGACCGGCGGGCTTTTTGGCTCTGCAGGTGCGACGACAGGTGGCTTCGGAAACACAAACACTGGCACGAATGCCTTCGGTGCTGGAAATACCGGTGGTGGCCTGTTCGGCAACAACAACAACAACCAGAACAAGCCGGCTACCACAGGATTCGGGACTGGATTCGGGGGCGGCGCTGCGACAGGTACAGGGTTCGGCGCCAATACTGGAACCGGCACCGGCTTCGGTGCGAACAACACCACGAATACAGGTGGTGGTCTATTTGGGAACACGAACACGCAACAAAACAACACGGGCGGTGGTCTTTTCGGCAATACCAACCAGCAGCAGCCCCAATCCACCGGCTTTGGCGCGGGTGCTTTTGGTGCTCAAAACACCCAACAGCAGACCGGTGGAGGCCTATTTGGAAACCAGAACAAGCCTGCAGCAGCTACTGGAGGGCTCTTCGGCAACACCGCCACTCAACAAAACACCGGAGGAGGTCTATTCGGCAATAACAACACCACCAACACAGGTACATTTGGCGCGAACAACAACCAGCAGCAGCAGGGCGGTGGTGGCTTGTTTGGTGCACAGAACAAACCGGCAGGTGGTGGCCTCTTCGGAAACAGCACCACCGGACAGACCGGGCAGACTGGAGGTGGTCTCTTCGGCAACCTGGGATCCAACCAGACGCAACCACAGCAGACTGGTGGCACATCGTTGTTTGGCAGCTTGAACAACAACCAGAACCAACAAAAGCCGTCCCTCTTCGGCGGTCAGACAGGGCAACCTAATGGCGGTGGTCTCTTCGGGGCACAAAACACGCAACAGCAAGGGGGCGGTCTTTTCGGAAATTCGACAGCTCAACAACCACAACAGAACTCCCTCTTGGGAAACTCTCTTTTCGGCGGCTCCTCCCAGAACGCTCAGTCGGCGCCCACAGGATTGACTGCTAGCATAGGCGACGTCAATGCCTACGGCACGCCCTCTCTCTTTTCGGGTCTTGGGAATGGAGAGGTGCAGAACCCTGGGCCCCTTGCAACACCATTGTCCGGCAAGAAGAAGGAGCGGAAGGGTTCTATTCTACCAATGTGGAAGTTGAACCCTTGTTCTGCCACCAGGTTCAACACTCCAGTCAAGCGGGGCTTTGGCTTCTCTTACAGCACTTACGGCTCTCCAGCCACACCATCAAGTGCAGGAAGCACTCCCGGTGGCTTGGGGCAGAGTCTGCTTGGTACCGGGAATCTGAATCGGTCCCTCAGCAAGAGTGTCTCCTCCAGCAACCTGCGCAAGAGCTTCAATGCTGAAGATAGCATCCTGACGCCAGGCTCGTTCTCATCCAGTATGGGAACCCGTTCCTACGGCAGCTCAGGACTGAAGAAACTGAGCATTGACAAGTCCTTGCGTCTTGATTTGTTCTCTTCTCCATCTAGAGACAAGCAGATCACAGATACGCCGAATGGCCCTCGCAAGCTTCCTAAGCGGGTCAGTTTTGACACGAGTCTTGACTCGTCTGAGAATGGCACGATTGAAAGCTCGACGGGAACCCCTGCTGCCTCCGCCCAGGATCTGGGTTTCATTCGTCCAACAAATGGTGCCCTGACTGCCAATGGTGGGTCGAAGAGCCCAGACGCTCAGCCTGAGATGGAACAGGTCAAGGGCAACGAACTAGCGGTCGTGCACGAGGAATCATCATTTTCTTCTGCACCGAAGAACGTTGTTTCCTCCCCGAGCAAAGAGGCCGGAGCTTATTGGTTGAGTCCTTCCAAGGCCGAGATTCTCAAGATGAACCGTGTTCAGCGGGCTCAGGTGCCCAACTTCACTGTTGGTCGGGAATACGTCGGACAGGTACAATTCAAGACGCCTGTTGACCTCACCAACATCGACCTGGATGAGATTCCGGGAAATATCGTTGTACTGGAGACCAGATCCTGCACGGTGTACCCGGTCGCTGCGAAGAAGCCCCCGGTCGGCAAGGGCTTGAATGTGCCTTCTGAGATCTCTCTGGAGCACTCGTGGCCGCGTGGCCGGGACAAGCGGACGCCCATCCCCGAGAAGTCTGGCCGCGCATTCAACAAGCACGTTGAGCGCCTCAAGAAGATCCCTGATACGAAGTTCATCGACTATGACGCGGAAACTGGAGTGTGGACCTTTGAGGTCGAACACTTTACTACCTACGGCCTCGACTACGACGACGAAGACACTGAACTCGACACTGTCGCGGAGATTGGCCCGGAGGATGCCGCCCTTCCCACACCACCGGTGCCATCTTCTCGAGTCGAGCATGAGCACCCTTCTGCCGAGTCTGAAGACACTTTTGAGTTCAGGCGGAAGAGACGTGCACTTCCTGGTGCCTTCGATTATACTGGTGCCGTTTCCGACGACGAAGAAGAGATGGCCGACGCCAACGAGCAGTCTTTTTTATCTAACCGCTCCGCGGGCCCTTTGTCCGATGCCTTAGAACACCATGAGGATGAACTAATGGACGAAGAGCATGCTCTACCCGAGGCACAAGATACGAGTGCTTACCTTGGGTATCATCAAGCCGCGGAGCCAGACTACGACTCGCCTTACCATGGATCGATGGCCGAGTACCAGGAGACGCCTGGTGGCATCATGAGGGCCAGAATGCGTGCCATCAAGGATTCGAACGCGCCATCCAAGCTTCAGGTCGCCGATGGAGACGACTGGATGGACATGCTCCAGAAAACCATCGGCCCAGCAAAGCGAGATCGCGCCATGTTGAAAGCTGTTAATGAGGAAGAGAACTACGAGGACCTGAAAGCCAGTATACGGCAGGATGCTGCGCAGGCAAAGCCAAGAACCGTGTCGGACGGCCGTGGGTTCGCCACTAGCATTGAGCTCATGAACTCGTTGTTCGAGAAGCCGAAGGCGCCGGCGAGAGCTGCGCCGGCTACCATTCCCACGTCAGGATTCAAGGTTGGTACCACATCTGTCTGCTAGATCGCTTCATACACATGGGTTGGGGTGCTGGTTGGGACCGTTTTGTATTTATTCATATGCATTGCCTTTAATAAAATGTGCTTCGTACTAAGACTTTTCCTTCTTCTAGTGGCCATATAAGCGACAAGACAAGACTGGCGAGGAGGACGAAGCCAACATGGCTCCCACTGACAAAGCGTTCCACGACACGCTCCGCCCAAGCTGGGGTCCCGATGGCACTCTGGTCATTTCCACCACTCCCAAAACCCTCAGCAGATCATCTAGGCGAGCCCTCGAGAAGGACGGCATCATGACCATGGGTAGACTCAACATCGTCTCTGAGCACCGCGATATTCGTTTTGCGAAGTTCTCTAACGAGACGTCACCAAAGTCTCTGGCCAACCAAATGGCTCTGACTCGTGTCAGTCTCGTTGACAACGTCCCCACTGTGTCCTTGGGCCCGGTGAGCGCATTGACGGCCTTTTTCCACGGACAGGACCTGCAGAATCCGGCCAATGCCCACGAGAAGCTGGTCTGGGAGCTTGCTAGCATCCTATTCGATCAGGTTACCGACGTCGAGGGAAACAGGGTTCCGCCATCCGGGCTTCGTCAGGCCCGCCGACGCAATCTCTCCAAGTTCTGGCAGAACACTGTCGAAGAGGCATCTAACAAGGCTGTTGGCATGGCTCGCTCTCCCGAGGACAAGGCTATCGCGTCTCTCTCCGGCCACCAGATCCCAGACGCCTGCAAGCACCTGCTCGATGGCAAGAACTTTCGGTTGGCAACGCTGGTCTCACTGATTGGAACCAGCGATCAACTCATGCAAGACATGCGGGAACAGGTCAAGGAATGGCGTGAGGTCAACGTCCTGTCTGAGTTCACTGAGCCTATTCGTGCCATTTATGAACTTCTTGGAGGCAATGTCTGCGCCGTCGAGGGGACAAAGGGGGCCATGGAGAACCGGATGGAGTCATTCGTGCTCTCGCAACGATTCGGCTTGGACTGGAAGCAGGCGTTCGGCCTTCGTCTTTGGTATGCAATCACCTCGACCGATGACGTCGTCGAGGCGATCCACTCGTTTGCAGAAGACATCCAGCAAGACAGGGAACCGAGGCCTCAGCCATGGTTCGCCGAGCAAGGCATCGCCGCCTTGTGGGACGACCCTGACCAGGACCTGCGTGAGGATATCCTTTGGGGATTACTGAAGCTGTATGCCGACAAGGAGATCGACCTTGCCGACATCCTCCGACCGGAGAACTCGCAACTTTCCCCGCTCGACAATCGCGTCTGCTGGCAGCTCGGCCAGGCTCTAATCAGCACCGGAAAGGTCTCATTCGGACGGGACGCAGACGACAAGGCTGACGCAGCGACTCTGACGTTCGCGTGGCAGCTGACCAACGACGGCCACTGGCTCGAGGCGGTCTTCGTCCTCCTGCACCTGACCAACCCTGCGGCACGATCCAGGGCGATCCAGGAGCACCTCTCGCACCACGCCCATCTGATAGGAAGTGAGCAGAGCGAGGACTTCACGACGCTCACGCAGACCTTCAAGGTCCCCGCCGAGTGGGTCTGGCAGGCCAAGGCGCTGTACATGCGCAGCGTCAAGGGCAACCCCAGGCAGGAGGTGGTGTACCTGCTGCGGGCGGGCAGCTACGCCGAGGCTCACAAGACCTTCACCAAGCAGGTGGCGCCGGCGGCGGTGATAGAGCGCGACTGGGACGGCCTGGACGACCTGCTCTCCGAGTTCGGCGACGACGCGGCCAGGTTCGTGCCCGACTGGAACTTTGGCGGCAGGATCTACCGCGACTTTGTCGAGCTCATCCGCCACGTCGAGCACGGGTCCGCGGCGTCCGTCCCGCCGCGCGTGGTCGAGGGCCTGGTGGCCGGCCTGCCGGCGCTCCACGAGAGCGTCCGGGTCCGGCAGGATGCGGACGTGCTGGAGGTGGCGGCCGTGGCGGACATGGCGAGCGAGGTGGCGAAGGTGGTTGTCGAGCTGGCTAAGAAGGGTGACGTACGTTCATAATCCCCTCTTCCCCTTTCTTTTTCAACAGTCTTCCCTCTAGAATTTCTTGCAGCATCGCGCTAACTGGAACTCAGACTTCACTCAAACAGGTCCTTGGCCTGCCGCTCACGGAGGACGCGTACCTGAAGTACTCCAATGAGCTCGCCTTTGCATATTACAGGGACATCATGGTGGGACGTAGTTAGTTGATCAGGACGGACTGGAACCGCTGTTGGAGGAAGGAATAGAAAGGACATGATATGGTATGGTATGTGGACTACTGAGGTGGACAGTCTGGCAAGAGAGCGAGCGAGCATGGAACTTTCACACATTCTTGACTTTTCATCCATGGCTCTTAAGGTAATTGCTGTCGGACATATTGCGGGCAAGATGGAGCATGGGAAGAAATTTGCAGGGACGCAATTGTCCCGAAAAGACGACAGATGAAGAAGCGGGGAATTCGACCTTCACAACAGAGGCAAGACAAGATGTCATTTGCTCAGCAGATATTTTTAGATAGCCCAAAAGACAAGCTTAATGCTCAACACAGCTGCGAATCTGATATGTGATGGGTGAAGTCCGCAGGTCCAATGCGACCCGGATGTCGTGTAGGAGACATACGCGTAAAGATATCCCGGGGTCACTCAACGGGTTCAATGATTTTGTTCATTTTCTCAATTTCTTTATCATGGTATTATAAGTGTAGATAGACAGCTATGCACATTATGACCGTTGCCAATCTGGTCCGTCATCCAACCGGGTGTAATCGTGACAGCAGCGCACAAGAAGGCAGGCACCAACGCCAATTTTTGCCCAGATAATGAGAGACAAGAGAGCACGCTTATCCGTTCGGGTATCTTTATGACTTGTGGAACTGCTTGACCTTCTCGACCTCATCCCAGCTGCCCATGAAGATTCCTGACTTGTCGTGGATATCCCTGTAATTGATTTCAGAAATATGTTCGAGGGTAGTAAATATTGTAGAAAGCGGAAGGATATAATTCAGAGGGCGGTACTTACTCAGGGACGACTTCCAGCATACGGTCCATTTTTGAGTTGACGGCTTGTCCACCGGCTGCGATAATTGTCAGTTTCGACCGTCACGTAAAGACAAGTGAGGATGTTGAAAACATACCATTCTCAAACACCATGGCCATCGGCGCACACTCGTACAGAATCCTTAGCTTGCCCTTGGGGGCCTTCTTATCGGCGGGGTAGGCAAAGATGCCGCCGTAGAGCAGGGTCCGGTAGGCGTCAGCAACCATGGAGCCGATGTATCTTGCGCTGTAGGGCTTGCCCTTGGGGTCGTCGCCCTGGGGCTGCTTGAGGGACTCGAAGTAGCCCTTGACGTTGTCCTCCCAGTAGAGCGAGTTACCCTCGTTGACCGAGTAAATTGCGCGCTGCTTGGGGAGGCGCATGTTGGGGTGGGTGAGGATGAACTCGCCGACGCCGTTGTCGAGGGTGAAGCCGTTGACGCCACCGCCCTTCATGGTGATGACGAGCTGGGCCGAGGCACCATACATGGTGAAGCCGGCGGCGACCAGCTCGGTACCGGGCTTGAGGATGTCCTCCTTGGTGCCGGTGGAGCCCTCGGCCAGCTTGTGGATGGCGAAGATGGTGCCGACCGAGACACCGGCGTCGAGGTTGGAGGAGCCGTCGATGGGGTCGCAGGCGACGGCGTAGCGGGCGTTCTTGTTCTCCTTGAAGTATATGACGTTCTCCTCCTCCTCGGAAACCAGCAGGGCGCACTTGCCCGAGGAGCGCATGGCGGCAATGAAGAGGTCGTTGGAGATGACGTCGAGCTTCTTCTGCTCGTCGCCGGTGGTGTTGGAGGAGCCGGCAAGGCCGGTCAGGTTCACGAGGGTTGCTCTTCGGATGTAGTATGCGATTGACTTGAAAGAGAACTGCAGAGCGTGGCACAGCAGGCTGTTCAAGGTGTAAGACGATGTCAGCCGCTGGGAATCAGTGCCGCGGGGTGTTGAAGGGGGGTTTATCATACGTGAAGTCTCCGGTTGCCTCCTTTATTTTAACCTGCTCCTCGGTCAGGAAGCGGGTGAGGGTGACAATGTTGGTGTTGATAGTCTCAGCGTCGGACCCTCCATTGGATTGTAGTTGTGCAGACATTGTGGCAGAAGAATGGCGACAAGAACACAAAAAAGAGAATTAGCAGAGTCTCGCGACTATCAAGCAGACTGCTTGAGATCTGAGCAGAATCGAGTGGGGGAGTTGGTTGTGGGATATCGGGCACGGGGGCAGGATCTGAAACAGAGTCGAAGGAAGCTATCTGGGGCCCGTATCACAACAGCCTTGGATAGTCCAGGCGAGTAGAAGCTGGGTGTGGTAGAAGGTGAGGATGAAGATGAAGATGAGGGTGTCGTGAGGGTGGTTTCTTAGGTGTACTAGGTAGAGAGTATGTGTTTTGTGACGTGGTTGTTTCGGAACAACTTGGGAGTATTGGTGCAAGAGTAGAAGATGAGAGAAGCAGGAAGGAAGGAAGGAATGAAGGAGAGAAGAGAGACATGCGTCAAACCAGCGCAGGCCAGAGCAGATCAGATCAATTTCTAGCCAGGAAGGGACTCACGATAATGACACGGCCGGAGCGGCGTCCCCTCGTCGGCTTCGGCTACGAGGGGCAGGGTACCTTGGTTCGAGGTGTATGTGTACGTATCTACTCCGTACTGTACGTGCATCTTAGTGCTAGTACATACGTGTAATCTGTATGGGCAAAAGAGATCGAGGTCTACACTTTGCCCATGACAGCAACGGCACGGGGCCCGGATATGGAGGGGCAGAGGGGCAGAGGTCGGCTCAAGTGGCGGCTATGCCATGGGTAAACGGTACGCAGTGGTGACGTTTAATTGGAGCAAAGAAGCTTTTCCGTTTCCGCTTTCCAGGTGCGAAGGCTGGAAGGCCGGGCAGCCGGGTCGCTGTCAGCTTGATCGGCCTGATCTGCCCCAGCTGCATGTCAGGTTGCGATTTCTCCACACTGACGCCCGAGTCCCCATTGATGACCCCAAGGCAAGACCCAAGACGGGTCTGGACGGTTGACGGTTCAGAACGGCCCAGGCGGAGGAATGCGGGGGCTCCTTCGGTGGCAGGGCCTGCGGTGGGCCCGCGGAGCTCACCCCTTTGTCGGTTGACACAATATTGATGCAAGACAATTTCCCGGGACGCTGTCGACCTCCTCGTCGCTTTTATCCCAGGGAGTCTTTACTCCGTTCTGTCAGTACATGTCACAGCTTGCAGTATCATTGATGATTGATAAGAGCAGATCGAGTCTGCTGCAGATATTACCGGCATCCTGCAGCCAGCCATGGCTCTTCCACATATGTGATGTTGTCAGCACGAGACAACCACACACTGTCCTGACCGTACAAGTACCAGCAGTTTCACATGCTCGCGCTCTGACCGTATCAGCAATGGTCACTCTCTCTAGTAGTTGAGCACTACTCCCGTGCCTCTTAGAACTTCCTCTGCACCCAGCCCAGGGTTGGGGTTGTGGGCCATCGGCGCGTGTGAGAAGAGCCAGCCAGGTCCAAAATCGCCGACTTTGACCTCGGCACATGCGCCAGCGCACGCGTGCGACCGACCCGTTGGACGCCCTTGCCGGTTGCTTGCCAGTGCGGACAATTCACGGCGTCTTCTTTGTATATCTTAACTGTAGCCGTACTTCCATTGGCGCTTCACTACTCGAGTTCCTCAAAGCGAGTCGATTCTGGTTAAAGTTTAATTCATCGGTTGCTTTAACTCGCCGTCCTCTTGTGTTCCCTTTTCAGCTGTGATTGAAGACCGCACTCCATACCAGCCCGTCCCCTCTCTTTCTCATCCCCACTGTTTTCTGTAGAACGTCCTCGACTTCACGCTGTCGTGACATACGATCCGCGCATCGTCACCAACCCACGAACCTCACCGAACAGTCTACACAAGCGAACGCGGACGAACACATACAACCGCCAACATGGTCGCCGATGCCGCAATCTACCACCCTAGTGTGGCCCACTACCTCCACTTCGTCGCCACCACCGCCGGCCGCGACAAGGTCCTGCGCACCCTGCAGTACTTCGCGCGCTTCTACGCCTGGTACCTCTTCCGCACCAACGGCGCCCCCGCAGAGATCGCCCCCTGGGACGCCGTCAAGAAACAGTTCGGTCTGACCCGCAAGCTCATGCGCGTCGGCAAGAACGTCGAGCACCTCAAGGCCGCTGCCGCCGCCGCGGACGCCAAGGCCGGCGCCCTCGACCCGGTCCTGCGCTACACCGCCGTCGCCCGCCAGCTGGGCTACGCGGGCTACCTGTCGCTGGACATGGCCACCGTCCTCGACGCCGCGGGCATCCGCAAGACCGAGTCGGCCAAGAGGCTCCAGCGCGAGGCGTACCGCTTCTGGGCTATGGGCCTCATCAGCTCGGTCATCGCGCAGGCTTACACCCTGTACCAGCTCAAGCAGCGCGAGGCCAAGGTCGATAAGAAGGAGGGCGAGGGTGTTGTGGAGAGCAAGCGGATAGCAATGTAAGTGTTGCTGTCTCATATGCGTTGTTGTACTCTTATTGGTGGTATATGACTAACATCCATTACAGTGAGCGATCTGCCAGCCAGCTGCAGCTCATCTCCGACCTGTGCGATCTGACCATCCCCTCCTCGGCACTCGGCTGGGTCAACCTCGACGACGGCATCGTCGGTATCGCCGGCACGGTCAGCAGTCTGATCGGCCTGGTGGCGCAATGGAAGAAGACGGCTTGAGCGGGTGGCAGGTGGAAGGGAAAACGGGCAGACAGACAGGGACGGCGGGACGGCGTTTCTATGATGCGAGACGGTGGCGACGGGGAGTAACTGATTTATAAGAGCTGTTCCTCGCTTCAAGGGCGGGTGCTCAGGCTGGTGGCTCTCTTCCCATCTCGTTGCGCCCGTGATGAGACGGGGCCTGGGTTGAAGTTTTTTTTTTTTTTTTTTTTTTTTTTTTTGTTGAAATTTGGTCTTTTGGTACCATCTTCTTTCCATGGCGGCTTACTTGATTGAAAATTTGTGTGATTGTGTTATTTGTACATGAGGCCACTAACACTGAAATTATCCTGTCAACATATTGGTCAATGCGAGCGCGCCGTTCGTGCGCATCGATATTATCAGCTGGGCCACACGGGTCCCATGAGCACTGGGCGTGCCAGAGAGATCTCATGAGAATTGTTACACTGCTTTTGGGAAACTTGTTACCTGTAGTAAGACGAGTAGTCATCGAGGTCTTAAGTTCCAGAGCTGATATCAAGTCTGGTGGGAGGCTCGTTGGCTGAGCATACAGTTCTCACCCCTACGCCGTACAATTACTGTGCTTGTATCATGTACCTATTCTTCCGTTGCATGAAGCTTGCCAGCTTGCCAGCTTGCCAGAATGCCAGAATGCCAATATGCCAATATGCCAATATGCCTTTCCCTTGTCCATAAGTCGGCCTGTAAACACATCTGTCAACGGGCACTGTGGGTAGCACCTGCTTGACAGAAACACCACCATGTAGACCAAGCCGCGGAACCACCTTGAGGAAGCAACTCGTCGTGAGCATCGTGCTCCTTCAGCACGCGCGTATGGGGGCCTTGAAGCTGTATGTCCAGGGCTAAGGGTTGGAAGCTCTGTCGCCGGCTGAGCCCACGAGCCCACCCATCAGCTTAGATCACGCGCCCACCGCAAGCACGTCCACGAACGCGTCACGACCACGCCCTTCCATCCCATCTTGCCGCTTCGGTGATTCACCCGCCCCTCGCCCCTCGCCCCTCCCCCCTCCCCCGCCAGCAAACAAAGCAGCGGTCCGGGCCACTTAAACAAGCCTCGCAGACAGAAACTCAGGGCAGATGGCCTAGTTCCTGACGCCATTCCCGATCGAAATGCCAAAGCCCCGACCGACCTACCGATTTATTCCCAGGACCCCAGGATTTCAGGCAACAAACCCTCCCGTAGGGGTTCGCTCCGCCAGGGTTAGATGGACGAGGGCCAAATATTCCTCGTCACTTAACATGGGACTGCGGTGAGGCTTCGAGGACTCCTCACTGCGAGACCAGGACCAGGATTCGGGTCGACAACAAGAGATGTAGGCCCCGTTCGACACCGGGGGCTGAACTCTTTTTGACCTTTTTGCGCACCTCATTTCTCCCTCCCTCATGCACCTTTTGCTGCAGGGCCCCTAGGCATCAATCACCCTTCCTGCCCCCCACACCTGACGACCCATCTCCGCCCCCAACCTTGGAGGATGCCCCCCTTCTCACATAGGCATCACCTCACCTACCCTTCCCTCTCTGCCTTATCCCCACTCCAAGGGGCTTTAGCAATTGTCTGCCTTTCTGCTCTCCTGCGCACCCACCTTAACAAGCCAGAAACTTCATCCACTTGCATTGATTGAACTTTAACCAACCGTCTGGCTGAGGAGCGACCAACATCCAGGATGCCACCAGACGTACCAAAGACCTTTCTGAGCTTGCATCGAGGGCGCGCAGGCCAGTGGTCCACACATCGCTGATCTTAGAATGGAATGATCAAAGAACGATAGAGAAGACACCACTGATCACGGGGTCGCCTCTCACTTGGGGCGGGCTGGGATCGCAAGAAATACAGCGGGGTAGCTTCGCATGGAGGGCGATGACCAGGCCACGCACAAGATGACGGCACTGGCCGTGTGAAGTCGATAGAAAAAAGTATCTCAATAGTAAAAGTTCCGTCACCTTACCAGTACGCCTGCCTCCTCGGTGAGACGCCCTAAAGCCCAATCTTCCCACCAAGCTCCCTCGCGATGCCCATAAACACCTCAGCTCTCTCGCTGCCAGGCTCCGCCACGACGGTGGGCTTCCCCTCGTGCGCGTGGCCGCCGATTTTGGGGTGCAGCGGGACGTCGCCCAGGAACGGGATGCCGTGGTCGGCGCAGGCCTTCCGCACGCCGTCGCTGGGGCCAAAGATGGGGTGGTGCCCCCCGCAGTCAGGGCAGGTGAAGAGGGACATATTGTTGACGAGGCCGAGGAGGGGCACGCTGAGTTTCTTGAACATGTTGATGCCCTTGACAGCGTCCTTGACCGAGAGGGAGTGTGGTGTTGTTACTATCACCGAGCCTGTGTGTGCGTATTCTGTTAGTCTTCAGCTTTGTGGTTGGGCAGTCGGCGTGCATAGACTCACCATCTAGCACGATCTGCTGCGTGATGCTGAGCTGCGTGTCGCCAGTGCCAGGCGGCAGGTCCAGGACGAGAATGTCCAGGCCACCCCAGTGGACCTCGTGAAGGAGCTGCTGCAGCGCCTTCATGACCATCATGCCGCGCCACACGACGGGTGCCTCTTCCCCGACAAGGTAACCCATGGACATGGTCTTGACCCCGTAGTTCAAAAGGGGAAGCAGCTGGCTATCTGAGGGCCGTAATTTCATCGTCAGCTACTCGAATCGGACCGCATGGCTGCCGTTGCTGCTGCTGCTTCTTGGCCCGAAAGGAGAGGGGGATTTGAGGAGTGCTAATACTGCCACGCACTTTCAGAGAGCCTCGGCTCCTCGTTGAGGTTGAACAACGTGGGTATCGACGGCCCAAAGATATCCGTATCCAGGATCCCAGAGCGGTGGCCCAGCCTGGCGAACGACAGCGCCAGGTTCGCGGCGATGGTGCTCTTGCCTACGCCGCCTTTCGCCGACGACACGGCGATGACCTTGGCCACATCCTTGATCTTGCGCCGCTCGGGGAGGCCGCGCTGCATCCGGGGGATGGAGCCTGTCCGGGGGAGACCCTATGGAATTATATGATAAGTATTCATGGAGCTTAGCAGTAGAGGAAAGAACTCACGAGGGGATTCTCATGTCGTAAGGGGGAGAGGGTGCTGAAGAAACGCCGTTGTATGGGCGTCATGACGGTCATGTTTATTTTAGAATCTAGTTAATGAATGGACTCGAACGCTCAGAATTATGCTATAATTCCACAGAAAGGTTATGAGAAAAGGGCAATCGATCAAGTGGCTGGAATCATGGTGCGAGCTCTATCATCTCAAGCTTGCACCCCTGGCTGAGATATAGGAAAAATGAGATCATATATGAACCTGGACTTGGTGGACTTGACAAGGCGGGATGCTACCTCTGAGCCGCATGTCGTCGTTCAACAAGTACTCCAAAAATGACTTCGGGGCGGCTGACTGTGCCAATCACTAATTCTGCCAGCCCGCCAGGTTACCCCCAAAAAACGCCGGATCGGCCCCACTAAAAAGTTCAGAGGCTTTCAAGGTGCATTTTTGCCCGCCGGCCAAAATTTCCACACCTCCTCCAACAAACCACTCGCACGACCAATACACCATGGCGCCAGCAAAGTCAGTACGCGCGAAGAAGTTCGCTTCGTTCGAGGACAAGGCTGTCAAGGGTATGCGTAACAACCTTTCGAATCCCGAAACAAAAAAGGGAACATTTTGGACTGACACCGTCAATTGCAGATTACGACCCGGAAGCAAATCCCCCATCCGAGGACGAAAGCGACAGAGAGGCCGACGAGGACTTGGCAGGAACCGAGCACTATGTGAACGTCGGGTATGCATTTGTAGCAGAAACATTACAATGGAATGACATTCTAACGACTCCTGCAGAAAGAGCAAGCTGCGCCAGAAGGAAGCCCCTGCCCTGGGTCCCCAATACAGCGGGGTCAAGATCAGCCGCGCAGCCTTGGAAGATGACAGCGATGATATAAGCGGCGGTGACTCAGAAGAGGACGACGAGAGCGGCTCGGAAGACTCCCAAGAGTACGACGACCCCGACACGGCTGATCTCGAACGAGACAAGATAATCGACGACGACGATGAGATCGATAGCGATGAGGCCTTCATGGACGGCGAGGAGGAATCTTTTAGGAAAAAGGGTTTCACATTTAGGGACAGCAAGAAGTCTGCCAAGAATGAATCCAAATCCGCTACAAATGGGCGGTCCAAGAGGGCTGTCGCGTCCGATTTCATGTCGAGCTCCGGGAGTGAGGACAAGGAGAAAGACGCTCAGTCCGAAGGCGAATCAGAAGGAGACGACTCGTTGGACGACTTGGACTCGGACTACGATCTCATTGACCGAGAAGCCGAGGAAACATCTGACGATGAGGGCTCAGATGAGGGTTCTGAGGAAGATGAAAGCTCCGAAGAGGAAGAAGACGAGGACACCAAGATGGAGGACGCTGGGCCCAAGGACAGCCATGCCACACTGCGGGAGATGTTGCAGGCGGGCCAGAAGACCGCGGTCGCCACCGTCTCTCAAGCAGCCAAAGAGGACGCTGCAAAAGGAGCCGCGGTCCGGAAACAAAGGCGCACCTACGACTCCCTCTTGAGTCTCAGAATTCGTCTCCAAAAGGGCCTCGTCGCCGCCAACTCTCTCCAGGAGGCGACCGAAGCCGACGAGGTAGGAAAGGAGCCCTACGAGGCAGCGGAGGAGGCCGCCATCAAGCTGTGGAACGCCATCGATGGTTTTAGGGCCAGCCTGCTTCCCGAGCCCAAGGTGGGAGACAAGCGCAAGCGTGACGTCTCCACCACCACTTCCAACGACGAGCTCTGGGAAGAAATGCAGGCCACCGAGGAGCGTGCCACCAAGAAGCGGAACAAGGTCCTCGAGAAGTGGTCCAACAGGTTCAAGAACACGTCGACGACCATGAACACCCGTCAGCTTGGCGCCGCGAAAGGGTCGCAGTCCTTGGTGTCGGTGCTCGAGGACCAGATGCTCAACTCGGACCGTCTGGTCAAGCGCACCCAAGTGCCCCGGTCCTGCGCTCCCCTCCAGGCGGCCAAGAAGGTCAGCGAGGACCCGAGTATCTACGACGACGCCGACTTCTACCAGATGCTGCTCAAGGAGCTCGTCGACCAGCGCACGACCGACTCTGGGACGACGGGCAACGACGGCGTGCCCACGGTGCGGTGGACGGCGATCAAGGAGGCTAAGAACCGGAAGCAGGTGGACAGGCGGGCGAGCAAGGGCCGCAAGATGAGGTTCACCGTGCACGAGAAGCTGCAGAACTTCATGGCGCCCGAGGACAGGCGGACCTGGGAGGACGAGGCCATCGATAGACTCTTCGGGACCCTGTTTGGACAACGTATGCAGCTCAAGGAGGACCTTTCTGATGAGGACGAGGATGACCTCGCTGCCGAGGAGGAGGGCCTCAAGTTGTTTAGAAACTAGACTATAGACGCGGAACAAGCGGCCCTGGTCCTCGACGGAGCCGAGAAAGGAAAGGAGCTGATGACGGCCCTCGACGGCGCTGGTGGAGGGCCGGCCGGGGAGGCTGATCGGGGCTAATGCCGTGCAACCCTCCCCGTGGCGTTGTACCGGACGTTAGGCCGCGAATACATGACCCTTTACGACGTTTCAAAACTTCCCACGCGCTATGCCGTGCAAGCCTGCGGATGCCAGAGACACGAGCAATAGAGCATGCAACGCGAGGTGCACATAAGGTCCACCGAGGGCATCAGCCTGTTGCAGCCAGCCTCGGCCGGGGCCCTGCGCCTTTATTCTCAACCACGCCCTGCGCATAGGCATGACGTGGTATATGGCCAGCGACGCGGCGACGATGGCGCTGGCGTCGTCAAAATTGGTGCTGCCCCTGCCGTACAGTAATAGGAGGCAGAGCACGTTGGTGGCGACCAGCAGGCCGCCGTAGCTCTGGCACACGAGTACCGCGTCCGGGCTGGGCCTCGCCTCGCGGAGCTGCTTGGGCGGGTTCAGGAGGAAGGACAGTGAGGCGGGCGCCTCTATGAAGACGTGGAACAGGAGGGCCAGGTTTCCGGGATGCATTTTCGCGTATGGAAACTTGGTGGTCTGCGGTAGGTCGGGGCCGGCGCAATATGTGATCCGGAGGGGCCTGGTTCGGCCGGATTGTTGACCGTTGATGGTGGAATTGAATGACCCGGGTGCCGTTCCGTGTGGTCGGTTCTCCGGCGACGGACCAATGCAGTCAGTGTATTTTGCGGCTGTGCAAATTTTAGAGTAGGTCCAATTGGCCAATGGCTAGACTGAAGCGAGGCGCCATGATCAGTCTTTGAACCCGACCATGATTCATTGATTGCGACGCAGAAGCGGCTCACCTAGGTCAGCAGTCTGCTGGGTGGATGGTGGACTGGCGGGCTGTCTCGTCCCTGGTTCTGGCTCATGGTACTGCTACGTGAATGGTGGTGTAATTCTCATGTCATGTTGACGGGGGTCGATAGTCGCACAGGGCTTAGTGGGCTGCAAGGCGGTGGGTTTGTCAAGTGTCTTGTCTTCTGAAGGGTAGAGGCGGATGTGTGTGTGGCTGTGTACGTTGGTGGGACGTTTTGTGTGGTTGGAGCTGCCGAGCATTGTCTCAGCAGTCAGGTCAACTCCTGCTCCCCTGGCCAGCCTATCCGTTCTGGTCCCGAAGGGGCAGGTCCAGGTCTCGACGGTAGTTACTCGTAGATCAGGCATGGCGAGGAGGAAGCAGAGGTGAGGAACAGGGAGCAAGCTCCTGGGCGGGTGGCCGGGATGCGGCAGGGGAGGTTCTGGAATGCCAGGGGTGGGATTGCAGCTCTTGCCAATGACACCACTGGAGGGCTCACCTTTGGAGAGCTGTGTCGTTCCCACAGCCCATGCTCTGCTACACTTTCGTGTTTTGCGTTTGGGAGAAGACCTTGTCGAGTTCGTATGGGGGTAGTCAGTCAGCCAGCCAGTCAGTCAGTCAGTCAGTGTAGATGTGTGTCTGGTCGTGCGGCTCGGTGCACCATCCATCCATGGCCATGTGCGTGCGTGCATCTCCAGGGTCGTCCAGGCACAGGATCTGCTATCTGCGTGGGCTGACGCGCGAATGACTGACTAGTGTTGAGTATGCTCGCATGCTGGCATGCTGCAGATGCCTCGGTATCATACGCACTGGCTGGGCTGGGCTGGGCTGGGCCGGGGGCATGGAGGGGGTTGTGTTTTTTGAGAATTTGAGAAATTGAGAAATCAAGCTCTCGCCACCAGAAACGGGAGCGGGCAAGTCTTCTCACCAAGAAAGAGACCTGGACCTCGGACTGTGACTGCTCCCAGCCGGTCTTTGTATCTTGTATCTTGAGCTGCAACAGACACCTGCAGGGTACAAGTACTTTCTGGGTTCCTCCTGCAAATCGTCCCATTGCAATCGCACTCATAATCACAGCCCGGAAACGATTCACTCGGCCGGTTGCTCTTTCCTGTGCATACTCTTCCGCGGCGCCATAATTTGTTGGGACACCTCTTCCCGCCCTGTTTCATACATCGTCACCTCGCAAGTCACAAAACCAGCCTGACGAGTCTCCGCACCTGAGTGAGCATCTCCACCACACGGCCGAATCACCTCACGAGTCTTTACGAATATACCTTCTCACGTACTCACCTGATTTAAAACACAAGACAGTCTGTTTGGACGCTGGTGCATGTGGTTGCTAAACTTGAGGCTATCCCAAACTGAGTCGCATTCTTCCACCCGCCATTTTTTCTGTCAGAATTTTGTCGACGTCGTGATCTTGGCGAGAAACAAGCAAAAAAGAGGCTAGAGCGAATCTCACCTGAACTGTGTCGCCATCTTTCTTGAGCGTGTCTTGCTCGCTGCGTCAACGATCCTGGCTGCACGTGCCGACCGCCCGTCGGCCATTGAACCACCAGTGACTGCTCTACAGCTCCAAATTGGACATCAACCAGTGGAGACGATACGAGATACACCCCACGAGACTCATTCGTCGAAGTATTCGCCAAGAGGCCCGCCAAAAAGCTGGCAATGGCGTCCCCAAACACCTTCGGGCAGCTAGGCCTGTCCATCCTGGGTGTTGGCTCCCAATACCCCCCATATGGTCTCAAGCCGGATGCCATAGACACCCTGGCGAAACGCTACCACCCAGAGAGCCCCTCCATGAAGAAGGTCTGCGCAATCAACCAGTATACCGGCATTGACACCCGCTCTTCCATCGGAAACCCTGATCACCCGGTTGTCAACCACCCAGACCCTCCCTCCATAGCCCAGCTTCATGAGGTGTTCATGAACGATGGAGTACCTCTTGCCGTCAGTGCTGCCCGGAAAGCCATCGCTGAAGCCCAGATCAACCTGGACGAGATTGTAAGTATATGGTCCAGATCCCCACGCATGGAGACCGGTGGAATGGGCAGGCCCGGGGCGGAGAAATTTGCGGCATCTCTTTCCGGTATGCACGGCGTTCATCGTAAGCTGACCAGAATACAGACTCATGTCGTTTCAACAACATGCACGGACAGCGGCAATCCAGGCTTTGACCACTTCGTCTGCGAGAAACTGGGTGTATCTTACCAGGCGGAAAGAGTCCTCCTCCATGGTGTCGGTTGTGCAGGTGGCTTGACCGCCCTGAGGACGGCGGCGAACCTCGCTTTGGGCCACAAATACCGAGGAAGGCCAGCACGCATATTGGTTCTCGCCCTCGAAGTGAGCACCACAATGGTGAGGAGTGAGTTGGACAGCATCGACAAGCTTCAGGAAACCAGGATAGGTGTGTGCCTGTTCTCAGATTGTGCCAGCGCAGTCGTCCTGAGTAATGGCCTGGGCTACGAAGGCTCTGCATCCGGACGCCCAGTGTATGATTTGCTGGGCTGGGACCACCGAATCATCCCAGATACCACGAAAGACTTGGGTTTCGATGTTGATCCCGTGGGTTGGAAGGTGATCCTATCCCCAAGCGTCCCGAAGATCGCCCAGGGAGCTTTGCAGACGACCTTTTCAGATCTCATGTCTTCAGTGAGGCTGCCACCACCGTGGGACGACGCGAAGCCATCAGACTTTGACTGGGCCATGCACCCAGGCGGTGCAACGATTCTCACTGGTGCTGAGAGGGCCATGGGTCTGGTCCCGGAGCACATGAGAGCGAGTTACGACACGTACATCAACCACGGCAACTCCAGTAGTGCCACGATATTCAGTGTCCTAGATCGATTGCGCTCAAAAGATATGGATGCGTGCACGCCAGACAACAGAGGCCCGAAAGACCATATCGTGGGTTGTGCCTTTGGACCGGGTGTGGCAGTGGAGATGTGTATCTTGAAGAGACACTTTCCACCCAGCGCAGATAAGACGGGTTTGCAGACCCCACCTGAGACGGAGAGTGAGGAAAGCAGCGCGAAAAGCGATGATGAAGAGGCCAGTGTGCGGTCAGATGATCTTGACGTTGAAAATGGTGCGGCTGCGAAGGACGTCAGACGGGCCGATGCGGGGACGGACAGCTTTATTAGCCAGGCACTGGCTTCTGTGGAGCTTGACTGAGTGCCGGATTAATTCTTAAACAAAACATAGATGAGACTTATTTCAGGTTGCAGGCAATCAATGCAGCGCCATTTTCCATTTATGCTCGTGTTTGATTGTGGTGGGTGTACTCTGATGGTTTGTGGTGATGGGCTTTGCCCATCACCCGCTTTCTAACTCAGAACCATTTAGGAGACCACACACACTTTCAACCACTTAAGTTCAACTGACTCGACACATGCAGCAGACTAATGTCACACTTTCGAAAGTCACATAGCGTGTTTGGTGTGAGATGAATTCCGGCGTTGTTGAGATAGTTAGCTACATATGTACAGACTAGGACAACAGAAGAAAGGGGCAAAGCAGAGGGAAGGGGTCTGGGTAGAGGTGAAATTAGGCAGAGGGTCGCCCTGCTATATATATAAACCCCTCAACCTGTATAGATATTTACATCATAGGATCTCACCCTAATAAATACTCAATTGTTTTAAGGTTTTCTTACTTGACTCGGTTCTTGTCATTTATTAGGATGGGTGTTGCTTTCAGAAAAATATATTAAATCTCTATATTTAATCTGTCTTGCATGGGTTGAAGGGATTCTACATAGCAGGGCGACCCTCTGCCCAATTCCACCTCTACCCAGACCCCTCACTCTGCTTTGCCCCTTTCTCCAGCAGGGAACCAGCAGATGGACATTCCTAGTGATGCAGTTTCTGCGAGGTAGACGTACTGGTCAATCTCACCCATATCTAGAGAGTTCGGATATTCGCGGAGCAAAAAACGCATGGCGCAGAGGACTGACCACGCCTTACACCACCCACCACCCACCTCCCACACTACCTAACTCCCACTGACATATTACCCATCCCATATTACTTATCTCTTATTAAACATTACATAAGTTAGTATAATAATACTAGTTTTATGTATATCAATGGTTAGACTTTTCTCTGTATTATTCGTTTCTTGCTCTGCAAATCTTCGGGCGCCAACGTAGCCCCCAACCCTTTCCGATATACCCCTGATTCCGATACACCCTCCGCCACCACCACCCCCATACTTGCCACCATCGTCACGAATCAACCACAATACATGAGCCCTCTTCCGTTGGTGTTTCTGAATCGTCTGAATCGTGGCTATCTTCTGATATCTCGCCGGCTTCAATTTGGGCTTTCCGAATAGCCTCAATATCGGCGAAGATCTCATTTGGGTCCATTTGGACCCTCCTCCTCGTAACCTTCCTGCTGGCCTCAATTGTTGCTTCCAGCTCTTCGTTTCTTCGTGAGGATAGAGTTAATTGGGTGTCCTTCTCGTCCCAGCTTTTGAAGATCTTCCTGAATAGTGCACGTGATGTAGGGCTTCAGTGTTTTTGACGGTCGTAAATGTGCACCAGATGTCTTAACTCTTGAGACTTCGTAGGGGTCGCCGATGTGACTTCTGAGGGTAGGGGAAAAGACTGAGGCGTAGAGGATTGATTAGCGCGTCTAAAACTCTCTTTGCATTTCCTAGATGTGGCTTTCTTCTGACGACTTTCGACGAGAAAGCGGCTTGAGAGTGACTGGACTCTTGAGACTGGCCATAGCCCCGTGGATCTCCACCCAGAACGTATATTTGCCTCCGTAAGTGCGTCGATTCGTGCTTTGTGATAGCAATAAAGAAACTTCTTCTTTGCTGCAATTGTAGATGAATCGTATGTCCTTAATTGGTGTAGATAGCGTCGGAAGGCTCGCTTTAGTGGGCGGAAGACCGCTACGTCTAGCGGTTGCATGAAGTGCGTTGTATGCGCCGGTAAAAAGAGTCTATTTACTCTATTCGAGAAGCACTCCCATATGAAATCAACGGTTGTATGGGTGTGATGGCCGTCGATCACGAGAAGGCGCCATTCCTCCGGGGCCGTCAACGGCAGGAAGACCTTCCGAAGCCACTCAATTGCTATTCTTTTCACCATCCACCCCTTCTTCCGAGCGGTGAATTGCCAGCCCTCGTGATCTTCGAGGGCTATAGGAAACCATTGTTGTTGCAGCGTTAGCTCCTCAAAAATGACGAGGGGAGGAAGAGCCCTGCCGAGGGCGTTAACACACTCCATAAAAGAGGTCCATACTCGAGAATTATAGTCTTTCTGAGCGAGGGGGCTATCCTCGCCGTAGCCAAGAGCGAGTTCTGCTTCCGAGCGACCCTCCATAAGCCCACCCTCGTCAGCGTTCCAGCGGTTGGCTGCCTTAATCGCCCTCACGATATCCAATTGCAATAGCTTCAACCAAGGCTCAATATTCTCTTTTGTTGATGCCCTCAGCCGTCTAGATTCTACACGCTGGCTCTTACAGCTTATAATTTCAGGGTGACGGGCGAGGAAAGCCGAGAACCATCGTCTTCCAAGAGGGCGATCGTCTGAAGAGGAGGCGGCCAGACGGGCTGCGAGAGCCCTCACTTCCCAGCGGGTTAATGCCAGCCCAAAGAGGCTTGGTTGATAATGAATAGACTCAATGCATCCTCCTGATCGTCAGAAAGAAGCCTCTGATGGTTGGCAGCATCACGATGGCTTCGAGTGCCCGTAGTGCGGTTGTGAAGTGTAGCGTATGGGATATGCCACTCTCGGGAGGCCCAGTAGATAGATGGACCATCTGCAATCGCATTAAGTGCATCGTGCATCTCGGCTTCAGACCACGTCTTCATAATGACTAGATTGATATCGAGAAGAACTTTGGTGATCAGAGAAGATTCTCTCGCAAAGATATGGCGGAGTGTTTGTAGGTGGGTACCGACGCGTGCATACGCGAAGACGCGATTGTGGGTATATCGGAATCAGGGGTATATCGGAAAGGGGTAGGGCTACGTTATCTAGAACCTTGACTCTGGGACGTGCAGAGTTATGAATATATGGCTGAGCCTTGCAGCTGAAGATAAATGTCATTTGATAATATCCTGGTGGAGGGGCAACCAAATAGAATCTTGATATGATGAACGACTAGTTAAAAGCTGTGGGCCGTCATTGAGCCGTGAACGTGTAAATTGCCTCAATAGACTGTCTATAATGTATTCCATCAAAAGGCCCACCGGGTATAGGGCATATCTACAATTGTAATTTAGGACAACGATCATTTGATTCTAAGATCTGGTCACGCTATTTGATAGCCAGCATCAACGCCCACGGGTTACCAGCAAACATCAGACAGAGACTTTAGCTATCTTCGTTATCCTGATTCTCTGTCATTAAGCAGTGCATCTATCCTCGGGATTAACACCGGCTCCACAAATGACTAGCATTCCTGTAACGTCCCTGTGGGAAAGTGATAGATAGCTCTACGACCAAGATGACAGCAACATCAAAGAGACAGTTCCAGTCTCCTGCTCCTTGCTTCTATACCTTCTTCCAGATATCCTGCCCAAATAACTTTACCGAAGTGGTAAGGCATATCGTAGCCGATTCCCTATGCAAATGACCATATCAGTACACAGCTTTCAATTGATTTTCCGTCTCATATCTACACTTTGCAACGCATTTACCTTTGGTCCGTTTGTTTAGGTATTTCGTGTTTACCTACTCCGGTTTACTTTTCCATGACTCCTTCTCCCTGGATACTTCTCCAACTTTCCACCTGAATCCGTTTTCTCATCACATTTCCCTTTCTGCTCTCTCTTCCTTCGTAAAGCCCTCCCACCTCAGCCACATGGGCACGCACCTCCCGTTATACGCATTGCTCGGGCTCAAAACATCCATCCATTCGTTAAGGTAAGTTCGTGTCTCTCGATATCTTCTCAACAAACTTTCCTCAACGTTGTCTTCATCCTTGCTTCACTTGCTTTATGTCACGATCTCCTCTCGTTGCCCACCTGCAGTTTTCGTCTGACGTTCGCAAGTACCTGCTTCAACATTACTCCTTCCTTCAATGCCAAACCAATATCACTTACAAGGCTCTGGTTCACCTTGAAATCTTCATTATTACACAGTCCCAAGGCGCCTTCCTCCGTCCACGCACACTCTATGACACACACTCTTTCTCACATACACACTCTCACACACTCTCTCTCACACACACCCTCTCAACACACACCCTCTCAACACACACCCTCTCAACACACTCTCTCTCTCTCACACTCTCACACTCACACTCTCTCTCACAAACACTCTCTCGCTTTACACACACACTTCACAGCCGCATCTCTTCTCTTTTCTTCCTCACCAGTCCAACTACAATCTTAATGTTCCCATGCTGACATCCGGCTTGTTAGTCCCACAACAATCTTGAGCTCAGCGGTAGGTCTCGCCCAATTCTTTTATCAAATCACCGCCTTATTGCTTTTCCATTTGCCTTTCTTGCACAACTCCTCAACCTTTCTTTCTTCTGCCCTTCACACGCTTTCCTTTTCTTCCTCTGTACTTATCCTGACCACTTACAAACCATCTTCAACCCTGAACTGCCCGTTTGATCACACCTTCTTATCATACCGTTTCCTCTCATCACTTCCTTCTCCCCACTTCCTTCTCACCACTTCCTTCTCACCCTTTTATTCTCGTCCACTCCCTTTTAACCCTCCCAAACACCTTCTGAGTGACACGTACACATATATGAAGTCACTCTTTGTTTCTTACAGCTCTCTACAGACATCAACTTTCAACCCGGGATCCATTGTTTTCACTTCTAGCTGCGATGGATTCTCCCATAGAAATCTCGGACGGCGAATCCGATCGTGAGAGCCCTATGTTCATTGAGCAGGAAGACGATGAAGACATGCCTGCCGAGTCAGGAAGCCCAGAAAGCGCCTCTGAACAACAAGAAGGTGCTACCATTTCGCCTGAGAACGATGACGCCGAGTCCTCGCAGGACGACGATGACACACCTTCCGGGTCAGAAAGCGCCTCTACTGAGCAGCAAGAAGGTGCTACCATTTCGCTTGAGGGCTATGACGCTGAGTCCTCACAGGACGACGAAGACGATGAGGGGCAGGCGCAAGCAGCGCCCGCGCCATCGGAGGGCAGCCCCTCGCCTGAGGCTGAACCTGTCCCCGACCAGGATGGAAGTGACCATGGCGACGACGACGACCAATACGCAAGCGAGGATTCGGAGGATCACGATGACAATGAAGGTATAGCAATATGCGGTGGAGTTCTCTGCCAGGAACAATGCGATCAATATGAGCGGCGACTCGATGCAAAGGACAAGCGCAACGAGGCTCTCCGGATCGCGGTCACGCAAGAAAATGCCAATATTCGAGCCCTGAGAAACAAAGTTACGGACTTGGCGACTCAGGTTTGGAGCCTGGGAGGCGAACCTGTGTGGGGGACAAGACGCCGCCGCAGAAAATCAACAACTTTTACACCGCGTGGGATGAGTCGCTGGCAGAACCTGCTCCGAAGCAGCATTTCTGGCGAAGGATCTTACGACACGGCATGGAAGTCCAGCCAACAAACCCTCAACATGCCCGTCGATAATGACAAAACCCATCCTGGCATTCGTTTCATTGAGAAGCCCGGCCCTGATGAGCCGGATAACTTGTCTCCTGAGGGAGACTCCATCACTCTGAGAATGCCTGAAGGAGTTCAGTTGCCCGACAATGTTTTGTTTCGAATATTGGACCATCTCCTAAGCTATGAAGGCTTCCTATGCCATTGCATTTCGAGGCTGGATAGACACGAATCGCCAGAGAGCTTCCCAAGCCGGCGGGAACTTGGACGCAAGCGAACAGGAATCAGAGGCCGCTTCTTCTTCTCCAAGGAGCAGAGAACACAGGTGAGCCTTACATACGATACGCTGGATCCCAACAATGTGCTTGCCGCGCTTTTGGTGTCAAGAAAGTGTGCATTCTACGGAATCCACATATTTTACGGCCGAAACACGTTCGCCTTCAGCTCCATTGGAGAGTTTGGGAGAGCCATGAAAGGCTGGGGAGTAGCACGAGTTCAAAGGTTACAGAACGTAGAGCTTGCATGGCTCGGTGGTCGCGTAGTACGCTTCAGTCTTCCATCAGGGCAACGTCGAGATGCGCGCTCTCAACCATTGGAGTGGCTTGCGGAAATGTCAAATTTGAAAACCCTGGTTATTCTCATCGAAGAGACTTCCCGGAGCGTAATCAGACGACCAAATGAGCCCGAGGACCGAAAGTCTTACCTTCATCGCAAGATGCAAGGAAAATGTCAGGGTAGAATGACCAGAGCGCTGCGTTGCTGTCGGTAAGCATCCTCCTTCCCCCTGATACATCTCCCTAGTCTTTGGGCCTTTGATTAATATGTGCCAGAGGAATGGATTATGTTACTCTTCTGCGTGGCTTATGGTGGGTTCGCATGCTCGATCTAGACAAGCAGCTCAAAGGAGCATCACGACGGAATTCCGGCATCAGAGATCTGAGTTTTACGATCGATTTGAATAGGGCGGTCACTCAAGAGAAAAAGCCACGAGAAGTAGCGAAGTCACGCACTGCCAGGCTTGAACCGCTGTTCCCTGCCTGTGACCACAGATGGAACCCTGGTGCTCCTGATTTCGAACTCGTACAACAAGAAATTTACGACGAGCAGGAGTTTTTGTGCCGCGAGAACGATCTAGACTACGACGTTACGTCCTCCCAGGGCACAATAGGCAGCGACTTCTCTGACGATGACGGCGGCGGTTCTGACGACGACGACGACGATAACAGCTTTTCGGGATCCGTGTCTCGAACGCCGCGACTATATTCGCGCAAACATCGCCCATTCACTCCGGCACCTGGCCCAGCGGATTCCGAGGACGAGAGCCAGAATTCTGCCAGCGACGGCTCCAACCAGAGAGATTCCGGCAGTGGTAGCGACGAGGAGGACGCTGAATCCGTCACGACTGAAATGTTTCGTCTGAGACGCGTGAGGCAGTTCGTAAGGCATGGGTCTTCTCAAGTGTCTGATGAATAGGACTCCGGGCACTTGAAGAATGGCCGGGCTCGCTCCGAAGGGGGCAGTGTCTCTCATATCAGTGGCTTAATCAGGAGGGCTGGGAATCCAGCCGCAGCCGTCGAAATCATCGACGACGATGACAATCAAGACGTTATCGAAGTTCCCCCTCCGCCAACAGCACGAATTTCTACCGCAGCAAGGTCCCAAAGCCTCTTCGTAACTCCTGGCCCCAACGAGCCTCGCAGCACCGGCACGCCCGATTGGAGCACCAGACATCGGTCCACCACGAATGGCCTTCCTACACGTCGCGCGTCCTCAGCGCCGCATAACTCTTTGACGCCCGTCATCGATCTGACCGAAGTGGGTAGTGATGAGGAGGCTGAGAACTCGACCTTGCGCAAGGACGCATGCCCGAACGTGGTGAAGGTGGAAGAACCCGTCGTCGAGCTCAAGGTGGACACCACGAACGACGTCGATAAGGCTCGGAGATCAAGAATGCTCGCCAAGCTGAATACTGGCACCAAGCGAACAAGGGGCACGAGTGTCACCAGCCAAGAGGGCGATACCAAGCGCCAGAAGAGCCAACATGGAGTTCGCACCGGTTCTCTACCGCTCACACTCCCACCTACATCCCCGAACATCCTCCCGCTTCCCGCATGGAATTTCCTGAAGGACTCATGAATCCTCGACCACAAACTTCGCCAAATTACGGGCTTGTTTTGCTATTATTATGGATTCCGGCACTTTATCTGACAGCACTGCCTTCTTACATCTTGGGCGGAATTCTCGGAAGGCGCGATTTCAGCAAAGCGGCCTCTCGCTTTTCAAACAAAAGCACTTTCCTACACCCCGTCCTTTGTTTCGCTATCATCAAAATTTGGCCCAATTCAGGCACTTGCAAAAGACAGCTGGACCACCGTGGGAGCTTGTTATGTCGGAGGGTATCCCAAAGAGGTTGACCCGCCGAGAATAACCTCACGAGAGGTTGTCTCATGGGAGAGCTATCTCACAGGAGAATATCCAATGGAAGGGTACCACATAGGAGGGTATCACGTGGAAGGGTATCCCACGGAAGGGTGTCCCATCAGAGGCATCTTGTGGGAGGATATCCATAGCTAGGAGCTCATCCTATCCCACAGCACATGGCGACTGTTTTTCCTTTGACGACACCCATCGCATGGCATTTTTACCTACACTCTCCACCCAAACATCAGTTTACGCGATGAATTTTTGACTTGAGACGACAAGCTCAGACTATCATTAGGACTTACTCCAGAAATACACTCGGTCCCTGTAAGAGCTTTGTACTCATTTTCGTGATATCTAATCTCGTTGTCTATATACCCGTGCCCGCTTGGGCCACTCTACTTGAGAGGACTCCCTCGTCCAGGCGTGAACCCGCCTGCCCCCGGCCCAGCCGACCAGCTCGGCGTCAGCGCCCCCTGGGCCCCGGGAGCACCCAGCCCCTTCCTCACGGGCGTCGAGGGCCCTTCCGACAATATTGGCGTGGGACTCCTCTGCGCCCCCGCCTGCTGCTGCTGTTGCTGCTCGCTCCCTGGCGGCTTCCACCCGACGCTATCACCCGCCCTGTAGATCTCGCTGAGCATCATCTTGGTGATGCCGGCGTCTTCGAACTCCTGGAACTTTTTGTACAGCTTGAGCGCGATGCGCGCGTCCTCGATCGAGTCGTGCGTGTCGACCTGGATGCCCTCCTTGAGCAGGTACCAGGCCAGGAACTTGAGGCTTAGCTTGCGGCGATAGTTCTTCTGGTAGAACAGGTCGATGGTGTCGATAATCTGCGCCTTGGGCACCTGGATGTTGATGACGCGGAAGTCACCCTTGAGGCCGTGACCGACGAACTTGCACCCCAGGTTCAGGAGCACCCAGAGCCGCTTGTACGCGACCTTGAGCGAGACCAGGCAGTGCCTGCTGTTGCGCGGGTCCAGGTCGTCGGGCTTGATGCCAGAATAGCTGTGCAGGTAGTCGATGACGGGCTCCCTGACCTGGATCCAGTCATCTATGAAGGCCAGGCCCTCGTCTTCGCCCTCGCCACGCACGATGGAGACACGGGCCAGCGCGTGGAAGTTAGGGCGGATGACCTCTCTAACGCCATCCGATTTCATTTCCACCTCTGACTGCTTGGCTAGTACAAATTCTGTGTCAAGAGCGACCGTGGTCTCGGGTCCCGGCCGTTCTGTGATTGGGTCAAGGGTGCGATACGGATGCTCTTCAGCGTCAGGTCTGTGAAATGTCAGTCAAAATCCGCGAGGGAAGGCAGTTAGGGGACGCACTTGAAATCGACATGCAGAACGGAAGTATCTATATTCTTGACCCATTCAGTGTCGAGATTGTTGTTTGCGGTCTTGAGCTGGTAGACAAGCACAGATGGCATCTTCCACCTTGCATTGAAGGTAAGAGCCTCCGCAGCCGAGACTGGTTTGACAGAGAAGTCGTTGAAGAGGTGCCACTGGCTGTCTCCTGGCGGTGTTGGCTCGGCATGCGCAACTGTGAAATCGTCAGCATAGTTTCTGATGTCTCTGCGGAGTTACAGGGACTTACCGTTGACCATGGCGACAAGATGCGGTTTATGATTCGAGCCAGTATCGACGCTTCCTGGGGACAGGGCCCCAAGGTGTGATTTTTGAGGTGACCCGCTCTCGATGTTGACCGACAGGCCCATGAGGGAGTAAACCTGGATGTTGTGCACTCCGCGCTGAAGGTGTAGTTTCAGGTCTTCGCCCTGGTAGCAAAAGAAAGAGCCGTTATCTACTATGATGCCGATCTCCTCCGGAAGCCACCCTGGATTGGCCCACAGCATCCTCTGTTCGAGCTCATTGTCGCGATGCTCCGCGACCGGCACGTTCAGTGTCAACACTGAGGGTATACCTTGTATCGTCTTGCGGGCCTGTAGGGATTGGTATCGATTGCAGCGGATGCACCAGCCTTTCATAGCTCCTTCCCCTTCCACACTGGTTTTCAAAACCTGAGAGAACGAGGTCTTCGTTGAACGGCTTCCGCGGCCCTTGGTCATCGGGTACGTCAAGTCGGTCACATAATTCGAGCCTGATCGACTGGTTTCATTGCCGCAGTTCAAACATTTGATTGTAGTGAGAGCGGACGTAGCAAGGATTTCCTGCATCGCGGTTGGAGTAGGCGACTTGGTGCGGTAGTCATCTGCCATGGTCTGAAGTAAGAATCTCGTGAGCTGCTGGTTCATCTTTGTCAGGGAGCCCTGCCGCGAGTCTTCCTCCAAAAGACCAAGACGGGACGCCGGAGGATGGTTGCTGAGGCATTTCAATAGGTTTGATGCATGACACGATGAGCCCTCCGTCTTCTGTAACATATCCGACAGGTATCCAAGCTCACAGAGCAGACACATCTCGCTTAAACAGTCTGTCGCCGCGTGCTGGAGAGCCAGGTTTCGAACAAGGGGGGTGAAGTGCAAGACCTGGAGCAGGGAGTTCGCGTAGGAATTTGCGATGTGGTTCTCCAAGCCTGCGTATCTGGTCATGTTGTAAAAGCCGAAGTCGAAGTCATCCACTCCGTACTTGCTGAATGAGATCTGGACGCTTTGGTAAAGTGCTGGAATATCCAGACGCACGCTCTCCAGCTCCGCCGAGCCCAGGGAGCCGACGACCATATCCACCTGTCCATCTGGGGCAGTCTTGCTGCTTGATACCTTGGTCGCATCTCTGGCCTTCTCACTCAGAAACTTCGGTGCCCGGATGGCAAGTGTGGTCTTTTCGGCAACTCTAGTGTCCTCGACCTGGTTTCGACGTGTACCCCGGGTATTTGGACCGTAGAAACCAAATGAAGCCTTGGTCAGATGTGCTAGATCATTCTGTGCGAGCCTGGCTGGCGGCTTTCCGACATCTGAGATGGAAGTGTTTGGTAGGGCCGATGAAAGAGCCTCGCGATAGTATGGTATGCCGATGGAGTTTAGCGGGCTGGCAGAGTCAGTCAGGGGTGTCGGCATCGCGCTTCGGGCTCACAACTCACGTAGTCTCTTTCCAGTCAATATGGGGTGGCGGGACCTCGTCATCGGGCCATTCAGTGGGCTGTGGCAGCTCGACAAAGTGACATTTAGTAGGAGAGCCCCAGAGGTGCATATTACAGTCAGTGTCCGCCAACGCGATGGCCTCCCCGGATGGTGCGATTTCTATTCCTGTGAGAACCGAGCCTACAACATTCGCCTGGCGTACATTGCTAGTGTTTGGATTCAGCAGGTCCACCACATGCATCTGGCCACCCTGAGAAGCGACTATTCCCGTCGTGAGCATGCGTGGGTGCATGCGGACATAGGCTGCCAACGGGGGAAAGGGTATAGGAGGCATCGTGGCAAGATTCTTCAGATCGAACACCATGACAAAGGGGTCGAGCATATAAGTAGCCGCGGGCTGCTTCAGTGAGGTACCACATGTAACAACAAAGTCCTGCTGGACGTCCATGTCGTTTATAAAGGCGGAGTGGGCGCGCCACTTGTGTATGATGTTGAACTTGACGGGGTCGAGGATGTGGACATTGCCGTCTGTTGTAGCTGCGCATATGTAACGGCCCTTCTTCATCTTGATGTAGTGATGTGCGGTGGGTATCTGGACGGTTTTAGCCAGTACTCGACTCGACAGCAACAGGGAGTCCTACCCGCTTCACTATTTCCCCCTTGTTTGTGTCAATGACAAACATTGTATCTTGTACACCGGCGACGAGGATTTCGGAGGTCGCTTTCGAGGTGAAACTCATACACCGGAGGTCTCTCATATCTTCCGCACTATGGCGCGACAGCTATTAGGCGCTTTCCTCGAGTACAGTGTTCGCAGTAGCAGTCGCTCGTACCTGATATGTGGCCATACTGGCGGTCCTCTCCGAAGAGCCATGTGGACGCCTCGGGCGCCCAGTGCGATGACCCCTTTCTCATTGAACAGCAGCTGGTGCACCGCACCCTCGGACGGTGGGTGCGCGCGGAAGGATGTATATTTTTGAAGGTTATTTGCATAGAAGGATGTAACACGGCCCTGGGAGACTGTCAGGAATTGCGTTGCGACACGAAATCAGGACGGTATAAGTTGGTCGGTTCGAGCGTACATATCCGTTTCCAGCCCACAGGAGCTCTTGGCTTGAATCGAAGGCGAGCGCGGTGACGACGGTAGGCACCGACTGCCCTCCCGGTGGAGGGAGGAGTTGACGACTCAACTACAGACAATCGAGTTAGTATTCCTATCTCATTCGTTCGCAGTTGTGCGGCCGCACAGCCTGCAAATCCAAGTCTACAGCCCGTAGTCTTTGATCCGCGGCGCCAGGTGATCGCGGGGTCTACCTTGTCGCGCAGGACTCGGCTCTCGCCACGGGGCTGTGGCATGCGGCTGAAAGCAATGTAGGATGGTCTGCACATGGGCGTAAGTAGTGTAGCAACTCACCTCATCCCAATCCGCATCCATTGCACCGGGTCGCCAGGTGGCATCGTGGTGCCCTCTTGGAGCTGAAACGAAACTCGGCGCGGGACGTTGAATGGAATAGACGCGCGCAAGCAGAATGTCCGTCGACCCGCCGACGTTGTCAGAGCTGGTGCCAAGGCGTGCCGCGGCCCGTGGTGGGGTTGTTTCCAGGGGTCTTTCGACCAACTTACAGGGACTTTGGTACCTTGGAGAGAGTAAAACGCTGCGAACTGTTTCTAATCCTGACAGTGACTCGAGGACCCGGCCGAGGAGCAGACTCGGGAAGCCATTCACTCTTGTCCGTGATTCACAAAAGCTATGAGGACAGGTAGTTGCTTCCCCAGGGAACCTGCTTACGACATTCTGTAGAATCACAACTACTCCCGGATTATCCTTTCCGTTGTACCTGAACTTGAAGTTGTCCCCTTTTGTGTTTTCTTGACGGACTTGCAAGTGCGATGAGCCAAGTAGATGGACCGATTTCATCGCCATCGTTTGTGAAAACGTTTGACTGATTGAAGAACCTCGAAGTTCATATTGGAAAGGCGAAAGGCACTACACTGGCTAACATTACGCAGCAATGGCGAAACGAGGCCAGAAGTTCTATTTCTATTCCCATTCTTGACTCAGTAGCAACATGCCGATTTGAGGATCAGTGCGAATAGTGTCTCGGTGTATCACGTCCCTCTCAACCAAGATCAGTACGTAGAAGGGAAAGTGCCCAGCCTGCCTCCGTCCAGAACCGTAACATTGCCGTTCAGGTATGCTCCAGCCCGCGAAACGAGGTAGAGCACCGTGCCCACCATGTCCTGCGCATCGCCCATCCTTCCAAGAGGAACAACACTTGTGTCAAGAGGAATCAAGCCTCCTTTGGTGGCATCACCTCCCACCGCCTCCACAATAGGTGCAGACATCTCAGATGGGAACAACCCCGGAGCCAAGGCATTTGCCCTAAAACAAACAGCCTTGTCAGTCGTCACACCGAAAATGGTACCGGACGCTTTACTTACCTGATGCCCCATCTGGGCAAGACACCAGCCAGCTGCTTCGCCGAGTGCGTCGCCGCGGCCTTGGACTGCCCGTAAGCCCACCCACCAGGGGCCCTCTTGTTGAAGCCGGCGATGCTGCTGGTGACGAGGATCTGGCCCTGCCAGCCTAGGTTCCCCTGCTTGTTACCCTTGTCTAGCAACTCTAAAAAGGCCATCGCAGTGTACCACACCGCCGTGACGTTGACGCTGAAAGTCTTGTCGTACTGCTCCATTGGGATGGCGAGGCTCTTCTCGCGGAACTCTTGCAGCGAGGTTTCGGGGGAGGGGTAGGGGACCTGAGGCCCGCCGATGCCGCTGTTGCAGACGAGGAGGTTGAGGTAGCCTGAGCGCTTCTCGACCTCGGAGACGAGCGACTCGAGCGAGGACTGCGATGTCACATCGCACGTGAGCGGGACGACCACGTCGGGCTTGTTGATCGTTTTGGCGGCCGACTCGAGGACCTCGAGGCGTCTGCCGGCGATGTAGACCTTGGCGGCGCCCGCATTGGCGATGGCCTGAGCCATCATGAGGCCGATGCCTGGAGCAGTGTTAGCATAGTGCAGGATTCTTATTTAGAAGGTTCAGATTCAGTACCTGTTCCTCCACCTGTTATCTGCCAATGAGAAATTGTGTTAGCAAATGCCCATGGCGTAGTGTAACGCTTCTCAGTTCCTGGCCTGGCGGGTGTATCCTGAGTCGTTAAACAAAGCCACCAGCGGTAGCACTGCGTATCAGGGAACCACTTAGAAAGCACATCACTTCGAACCGATAAGTTGGCAACATACCAGAGCGACCATCCCCTTCACAGAGAACAGCTCTGCAGGGTTGCCTGTTCTGTCCGACATGATGAGAGTCAAGCTTCAAACTCCCGGGTCAAGAAGGCAAGAATGAGGTTGTTGAGTCCAACGTGCGCTGAATGCGTAGAGAATGGAATGCAATGCACAGGCGCCAGGTCTTGACTTTGCAGGAAAAGCAGTCTTTTTGAAGCGTAGTCGATGATCTCTTGGGGTCAAGACTATGCTGCCCCTCGCGGTTCATTACTAAGACTGTTGACGTCGGAGTTGCGTCTGGGCAGCTTCCGGAGAGGGAAACCACGACCTTTTCGCCGGCGCCCTGGCATTGACAAATTATTGAACACTGAACCACTTGGGCTTGATGACAATCACAACGAACCAGCATGCTATGCATGGGGCTCCGGCGGATTATTTCTCCAATAATTGACTTTAATTTCTCCCGCAAAGATGGGTATCTCTTAATCAAATGTAATCTTCTTGCCCTGAAAAGACGCCGTCTGTTGCGCCTCCTTGGCCTTCTTCCGCGCTTCCCAGCTCGGGTGCAACGGGCCCTCGTCGTCCTTCTTCGTCGGCGGCCTTGGTTTCCTGGGCTCAGCGGTTTCATACTCTTGCTCATCGCGCCGGGCTTCAGGCCTCTTCTCAAACGGCGTCTTGATGCCCTTTTTCCACGGCGTCCTGTCGCTACCATCCACCGCACCGCGCTTTGGATCCCAACCAGCGTCCCGACCGGCCTTTTGCTGGGCCAGGTGTTTGGCCTTGTCTTTGAACTTCTTTTCCCATATCGCCTGGCGAGCCCGCTGGCCTCTCCTGTTCTTCCGAGCACCCGGTGCCACGTCGATGTCAGACGCATCAGACTCCGAGCCGGATATGTACCCTCCCATCAAGCTGGGAAGTGCTCCGCCTTGCCTCCGAATGTCTTCAATCTTTTTGTGATCATTTCGCAGCGATTTGGGTGGCGGTGATATGGCTGAGACTTCACAATCTGACTCGGACTCGGACCCAGAACCAGAACCAGAGCCAGACACAGACACAGACACCTCCTCTGAGTCGCTTGATCCATCCTCATCCACGCCCGACTGCGTGCCAGGCTCATCGTCCTCGGAAGCCTCAGATGCGGACTCGTCTGTGATTTCCATGGGGTCAAGTTCCTCGTTCGCAGTATCGTACTCGTCTTCATCGTCGGATTCAGACTTTTCGTCGGAATCAAAGCTCCCGAGTCTGTCTTCGAATTGTGAAAGGGCCCTTTCTACCAATTCCTCGTCTTCGTCGTCCTCTTCACCGTCGTTCTCGGAGAGCCCGCCCCATTCGCTTTCCTCCTCATCCGACGACTGATGGTCTGACGAAACCTTATTCTTGGCAGACTTCTCTTCAGGCTTGGCCTTCTTTTGTTCCGGGTCATTCTTTGCAGCCCTATCAGCAGGCTGTTCCTCTGAGTCTTTCCTGGTCGCCGGCTCGCTCTTCTTGTCCCCTCTCTTCAGCTTGCCCTTCTTGTCGGGCACTGGCACCTGTAGCGCGGGGCAAATATCGGCAACGGCTGCGTCTAAAGTCGCCTTCACTTTGGGCTGGTTGTAGAGCGCACTGGTGACATTGTGTAAGGCGATTCGCTCCTCTTCCGTGATGTCGGGCTTTGGGACTCCGTGCTTGACCTCATCTGGTAGTCTCGGGGATTCGGCAACGGCCTTGATCCTCAGCAGCGCCGAACAAAGATGGGCGTGTGCGACAGAGTGGAGGTCGAGCGACTGCGCAGAGCTGGTCAGCTTCTTTCTGACAAGTTTGTTCCCGAGGGGCGCAGGTGAGGATTTCAAGTCGGGAATCCGAAAATGCGCACCTTCAACACCTCAATCTCCTTTTCTATCCTGGCTCTCTTCTCTCGGGGTGATTTGGGATCGCGTTGCCGTTTTGCCATGCGCTGTCTCTCAAACCCTTTCGCTACTTTCAAAGCGCGGGAGAGCAGCGTATTGTGGCGCTCCAGCTTCTCCTGGACATCATCTCTCTTCCGCTTAGGCATCTTGTTGTTCGGGTGGTGTTGAGCCTTGTCGTCCAAGGGTCCTGGTTGTACCTTTCTTAGAATGGCTTCAAGGGCCTGCAGGCGCAATTGGTGAGATTCTTCAGCTTTTGGCGGCCAAATTTTTGTAGATCATAACCCGAAGCCTTATCTGTTAAGGTCGCTATCGGATCACCCCGGAAACTTGGTGGGGCGGCTTCCAAGGACCTAGCAGACAGACAGTGCTGGCTGCAATCCATTCAGTTAGGTCCATCCCGCCTGTGAGCACTTAGACCGGATCGGACTGGACTAGAAGTTTGGTGGGGTGGAACATAGCTAGCTCACTGCAGATGCGGCTTGCTCTCTTGTGACTATTCGTCCTCGTTTTCGCTCGGCAGAAAACTACAGTATCAGCAAGGGAGCGCGTCGAGGGGCCGCAGTGGTCGCGTCGAGGCGTCCCTGCCAAAACTTAAACGGCGGTCCACATTTGTTTGCGACCCCCAAGTGATCCCAGCCACTCGACGAGAACCATCGATCCCTGGCAGGTCAGGATCTCTGGAGAACCATTGATCGGTTTGATTGATTATTCGGGAGTAAGCGCAAGTACAAGGTGCTCGATCCGGTCGCCCTTGACCAACCTAGCCTGCCTTACCCGCGCATTCTCGACCGCTCGAAAACAAAGGCGGCTGCCCGTCAACATCCTCCTCAACCTGGGCTTGCCCCTTCGAGACCGAAGAGAGACAAGAGAGAAAGTGCGTGCGAGCGTGCGTGCGTGTATGTATCGTGCAGCGCGCAGGCGCAGGATGATCATTTTCAGGATATTGCTCTCTCAATCGCTTCTGGTTTCACCCTCACCTCCCTGAGATTTGCTCCCGCAATATACCCAAGAACACGATTTCTTTCGCGAAACCCTGAAACGGCTTCATTTCTGTCGCGCATCTGCTACTCAACCCGCCAAAAGCAAAGCGCACCGATTCGAACAAACGATTAATCGCTTCCTACCCATACCATACGCTCCCGTCCGGCCTGCCTGTTGCCGCAACGCGCTCCAGTAGCAGCATATCTGTATTTGCCCCCACTCGAACGATATATCCTTCGAAAATGATGTCCTCAAGAAGTATCAACCAGCTCCCGACGCACGGCGCGCCGTCCAGGGACGACTTTGCCAAGCTGGACGAAAGACAAAGGGACCAAATAAACGACGTCGTATGTGGTCTTACACCCGCCCCCTGTGCATCTGGAACTGCACGATCCATCTCGCGCTACGCCGGCGCCGCACCGCACCTAACTCCTGCTAACGAGCAACCTTGTCATCCCCTAATCTAGTTCTCCGTATTCGACGTAAACAAAGACGGCCGCCTCGACTACCACGAGCTACGCTTCTGCCTGCGCGCGCTGGGGTTCGAGCTCCCCAAGTCGGAGACGTACCCGTACCTGGTCAAGTACGGGGTGCAGCCGGTGGAGTGGGACCCGAAGCGCGACTGCACGCCCGTGTGGCGCGAGTTCACCCTGCCCATCTGGCAGGGGATCGCGGGGACGCTCATGTACAACCGGGACCCCGTGGAGGAGTGCCACCGGGCGTTCAAGCTGTTCGACGTCGAGGGCAAGGGCATCATCACGCTCGATGACCTGCGCCGCACCATGCGGGAGATCGGGCAGAGCATGGAGGAGCAGGAGCTCCAGTCGATGATTAAGGAGTTCGACTCGGAGGGCAAGGGCGGCGTCAATGTTGACGAGTTCACAAAGATTATGATGACTAGGAAGCAGAAGTAGGGCGGCGCTATCATGGCGGGTAATCTGAAGGAATGGAAGAAACAAGGCGCCGCCATGTAGGGCCCGTCGCGGGATACCATGGGCGGTGGAGAGGGGCTCCCCGCCGTGAGATGGAAGGAGGAGGACGGATGGATTGTGTATACCAACGGCACAGGCGTTGTTGCTGTGATATGATACCAGGAGAGACTATTATTATGATGAGGGGCTATCTATAGCTTCAAGTAAGCAAGAACTACCAACACCAAGGGCCAGAGCTGTTATAGATAGGCATGTTCATTGGCTGTCAAACAGTTCTTGTCTATACGTCGATTTTGTTCAACACCGTCCATCTATTATGAATGCGTGCTTAGAAGAGCTTGGGGAAGAACTTCGGTGTGTTCTTCTTCCACTGCTGATAGTCCTTGCGATCGCCATACCGCTTGTCATATTTAGACTCTGACATTGGGATGCCGCTCACCTTGGTCACCAGGAAGGTGGTGAACAGGGGGCTGATGTAGGCCAGCGTCAGAGCCCCGAGGATACCACTGGCACCTCCGCTGAATCCAATTGCCGCCTGGATGGGCTGGCTGGCGAGGACGCCCGCTGCAGTAGTTGCGATACCGGTCCAGAGGGTGGACTCGCCGAAGTAGTTAGGATATTGACTACAGCATCAGCGTTAGCATATCCGCTCCCAACAATTAACTCGCCAAGGTCCCTGTTCCAAATTAAACATACCTCCGCTGCCAGAGACCCCGGGTCATGAAGTCCTCATGGTGCTTCTTCTCGCGCTTCTCCTTCAACCAGTAAGACTTCTGCCTGTCGGCGGCGGACTCGAGCGTGATCCCGCCGACCCACAGCGCGATGCCGAGCACGTCGGTGATCCTGAGGCCCGGGATGGCCGTGAAGGCGGACGCGGGGACGGCGTTGAGCGCGATGACGGGTAGGCAGATCAGGGAGCACCAGGTCGCCTGGGCCATCCACGCGACGAAGAACTTGGGCGTCGACTTCTTTATCTCGTCGAAGCGGGAGTCGTGGCCCTGGCGGAGCACGCGCTGGAAGAGGTACGTCCCCACTATTGAGCCCGCTCGATGGTCAGCGCATATGCTCTTGAGAAAAGGGAGGGGGGGGGGGGTTGAGCAGGTCAACATTGACAGCCGAGAGGAACAAGCAATGTTCACGTACGTCGAGCGGCCCACAGCGTCACGAAGCCGGTCAGCGCGACCTGCCTCCAGTTCAGGCCCGCAGCTGCCGGGTTCGTGAAGGTCGTGAGCAGGCTGGGGAGGGCCTTGCCTGCGGCCGCTGCGGCGCCTCCGGCATACTTGGCTCGCAGGGCCGGAAGGTACAGACTCAGCGCGGCGATGCTGATGTTGGTGAGGGCGCCTGAGAAGTCATAGAAGCGCTCGGTCTGGGCGAGTATGGAGGGGACGGCGAACGCGGCCTGTATCGCGAACGCGGCGGACACGGACGGCACTACTGTCCGCAGGAAGGGGGACGAGAAGTTGGTGAGGTGTAGGAGCCTCTGCACGAGAGCCATGGCTGCGGCTGTCTGAGGCTTGAACGTGGATTGGGAACCGGTCAAAATTCAAGCGTGACAGCCTCTGGGAGAGAGGCAGATGTAAATATCCCTCTGAACAACTGGTGCTGGTCCAGCTACAGTTTCATACGGCCCGATGAAGCTCTTGAAACTAGGACGAGTTGTGACGACATTGACAAAGGAGCTCTAATCTGTCCGAGTCCCGACGGATTGGGTCATGTCAGAGGCAGTGCTACGCCAAAAGGGGTCTGACTGTGTGCCCTGTGGAATCCTCCTAGTCGAGGAAGGCACCGAGTGCGAATTGAACGGCGTTCTGGACTCTTTTAGTTGCTCGATCGTGCCCACACGAGGCCGATCTGCCGCACGGGAGACTCACGGCTGACAATCGAAACCCAGAGTCCCGGTCCCAGCCAACTGGATGTAACGGAGCCGGCTAGCAGCTCGGAGCCGGATAGTTTCGGAGACCCGCTGCCTATTTTGTCCCGGGGTCGGTAGCGAGCGAAACAGGAGTGCTTATTGCCGTCAATGTTGTTCCCGTAAGAGACGTTGTGAAGCACGCAGGAGGTTAGGTAAATGGCACTCTTAGGACCTCGTGGATGGGCCGCCAGCTGCACTATGACCTCGGACACGACCCGGAAAGGGCCGCCCACAGCCTGTTGCACTCCAATCGGGCCCCTGTCAGTTGTTACTTCGTATCTTAAGCTCAACCCCTATTATTCAAATTTTGATTTGCAATTGAACATTGGGGCTGTCAACATCGGATCCGCGCCTCTATCAGTCATCAATGCCCAGTGCGATGACTTGTATGTCAAGTTGTGGAGGTGTGGACAAGGACGCGCCCTTAGCGGCTGGCTCCAAGAGCCCAGGTGAACAGAGATTGTTACTCTTCAGTATGTGCTCTCCTACCAAAAGATTACGACTGCAGTGGGAAGTCTGAACTGTAAGTGGATCGGCCCATAGACCCGATAGCTCTCGGCCACTGCCATATAACCAGATGGTCAGCTCGAGGAGATGCTTCGGGATCCCCACCTTGGAGGAAACTCTGTCATTTACAGACTACGCGTGGAGGAGTGTTTTGTTGAAGCATGTGAGCCAATCTGGTGACCCTCACGGAGGGACTCGGTGATAACACGGAATCGTCGCCCTTGTCGTGTTTAAGATCGTCGTTCACAAGCTGGTGTGCCATGCCTCTCTGTATTCCAGCCCTCTGCTTGCCGAGTCTGTGCCCTGGCCTGTTACCCCAGATTTGGTCGGACGGGAGCGGTGGAGTCGCCCCAGCGTGGCATGTTACGCTACTGTCTGGATGCGTCGTTACCCCGCAGTGTCAAGGCTGAGGCGTGAATGATGCGACGGCCAGTGCCGGGAATCCTTGTGATAAGAAGAGGGAGGGGAACCAGTGGCGGTTGTGCCTCTCAAGCAAGGAGCTTTTGCTCCCTTCACTGGGCGCCATGTTTGGATATGTCAAGCAAGACATGCCTCACCCGGACCTTGGGGACGAGAGAGCGAAGGAAGGCGGGGAGGGGCAACAGCATCATCCTCAGCTCAGAAGGACAGGTAAGGCCGGTGGCCTCCCAAGAGGGCCGGCCGGTGCTGATTGCGCAGCTATTTTTGATGCCCGTCCGCGCTGTGCGATATCCCTGGCGAGACGAATCCCGGCGGCCAGAGGGCAGTGCTGCTGCGGCCTCGAGTCTGTTACAGAACGAGCTGTTGGTCGCATGCCATTACATAGTAGTCCATTAGATTGTCCATGTTGGACCGCTAGTGTAATGTTTGACGGGGTGGGACCGACTGTCATTGTCAATCGCTTGTACCTCCTCGGCGCCATCGGTTCGACGGACTACCAGCTGATGACCGGTGCGTCATGTCTCTTGCCCTCTTCCCTTCCCCTCCCCCGAGCAGAGCTCCTCCTGGGCAGCTTCGAGCAAGTTGTGCGAGTGACGAGGCCCCCCACACAAGCGGATCCCTGGTGTGCTTGTTACCGGGAGAGTGTCGCATCGGAAACAGGCTTGGGATCTTGGGGAAACGGGCATCTCGCCAGCCGCCCGTAGGTCTGTCACATGCGGGCAGCTCCCAAATAGAGCAGAAGGACGAGGATGGGGTGGTGGTGGTGGACGAGGAGGAGGGAGGATGGGCGACCGGACCAGCAACCGTTGTCCTAGTCTCTTGTCGCAGGCGCCGGGTCTGTCCCACACGAGAGATGCCGCAAGCTACGTAGCTGGCTGGAACACCAGCAGAATGCCCGTAAGTACCGTAGGTAGACGATGCGCTCCCCGCCTCGGGAACTGGAGTTACTATGGTTATGGCCAAGTGTGGCCGGTCGTGCCTGTTTGACTCCAACTACCTGCCTTTTATTAGTCGAAGCCGCCCACCCTCCTCACGGCCTGGTCGGACTGGCCCTTTTCTTTCTCCTCAGAACCACGCAGTCTGTCTCCGTTTCACCGTGGACCACAGTTTGGATTTCTCCCTGCCCGTTTCCGGCTTCTCAGATATCGTCCCCGACACTCACTCAACCTTCCTCGGCTTAGGTACCCTCTACTCCGAGCGGTGTTAACACCCGCCCAGACAATCTCCGAGTCTCGGCACTCAACCCTGAGCGAAGCTACGGAATCGCGTCAGCGGTCCCCCACCTTGATAGTGCACGCTTCGATTACCGCGGGCCAAACCCACCGGGTGCGACAGAACGAGCCCGGGACAGTCCGGTGGCTGCCGTTGCTGGCATTGAAGAGGCCGGGTAGAGAAAAGTTACCCCATAGAAGAAAGAGGCCAGGGTTTTGGATTTGGGCTGCTGAAATTGAATTGAATGTGAGTTGCCGAGATTGTTGAGGGGTGGGAGCTGGGTCAGCCCACTAACACCAGCTCCGGTTGGTTGGGAGGGAGCTCCGGGCCCAGCTCTCGGGAGGGCGTCTCACCCACACCAGCAACTTACACCCAGCACTTACACGCTCGCACCACCTGCACTGCCCTCTGCCCTCACCTCGACACACAGGCTCAGGTCAACGGTTTCTGGATCACCGGCTTTAGTGAGCCGGTCAACCACGCAAACTGAGTCGCATGGTTCCTGGATTTCCCGACGGACCTGGGGCCGTTGATACCAACAACCCAATCTGGGATGGCTGCAACCTCCTCCCTCAACTACGTAGCCGACCTCAGCCGCACGTCCACCTCGGTTGGCAGTAGCCGGCCCTTCTGCCGTTGCGTGACTGGTGGGCGCTACTACGGAGCATTGGATAGTGCCGTAATGCCCAAGGAATGCATGGTGATGCCATCCCACTGGGGCAGCCTGAGGTCGGAATCCAGAACCCAGAGAACCCAGGACTGAGGGGCCGGGCAGGTGTATAACTCGCTTGCCCATACCTCCTCCGTCTGTTTGTCCGTCTGCCACTCAGCCAGTCTCACAATAGAAGGACGGATATCCCTTCACTGCTGCGTTTCTCGAAGCATTGAACTCCCTCCTTTCTGGTTGAGGTAGTTACCTCCCAGTACCCAGTACCCAGCTTGACTGAGCACTTACCTGCTTCGTGAACTTCCTGAGCTCCCCTGCACCTGCCCGACTTCGAGCAAGACCTCACTCACTCCACTCCATACGCCTGTGCTGTTTTGCCCTGTGCCGTGGTTCTGACAGCACACAGTTCCTTCAAATCGGTCCTCACTTCTTGCGTGTCCACGCGTCTCATAGAACAGAACCGCAGCCGACCTTAAAGTGCATCAGAACTTTCGCGTTATTCCAACACAACCTTCCCAATCATGTCGAACACCATCAAGCAGGCCGCCGAGGCAGCCAGGTCTAAGACCTCAGAAGTCATGGGCTCGGCCAAGAACGTCCAGAGCGAGGGTGCAGCTGTCGCCAACGACTTCCTGCACACACCCTACATGAGGGCTGCACTACCCTTCATCAACGGCGGTTTGAGTGGAATGGTAGCGACTTCAGTCATCCAACCAGTCGACATGGTCAAGGTACGCATTCAGCTGGCAGGCGAGGGTGTGTCAACGGGCCCGAAACCGACACCCCTCTCCGTTACTCGCGAGATCATCGCCAAGGGAAAGGTTCTTGATCTGTACACCGGCCTGTCGGCTGGTCTCCTTCGGCAAGCCGTCTACACGACCGCCCGCATCGGCTTCTTCGATACCTTCATGGGCCAGTTGACAGCCAGGGCAAAGGCGAAGGATCAGAAGATCGGCTTCGCGGAACGCGCCACGGCAGGTCTCTCCGCCGGTGGCATCGCAGCCATGATCGGCAACCCGGCCGATCTCGCCTTGATCCGAATGCAGAGCGACGGCCTGAAGCCCGTGGATCAGCGAAAGAACTACAAATCGGTCATTGACGCTCTGTCTCGCATCGCCAAGAGTGAGGGTGTCGGCGCCTTGTGGGCCGGAGCAGCCCCGACGGTCGTGCGGGCGATGGCCCTCAACTTCGGTCAGCTCGCATTCTTCAGCGAGGCCAAGGAGCAGCTCAAGACACGGACGGATTGGTCGCCGCGCACGCAGACCCTTAGTGCCAGTGCCATCGCCGGCTTCTTCGCATCCTTCTTCTCACTGCCGTTCGACTTCGTCAAGACGCGGCTGCAGAAGCAGAGCAAGGGCCCCGACGGCAAGCTGCCATACAAGAGCATGGCGGACTGCTTCGTCAAGGTCACCAAGCAAGAGGGCCTGCTGCGCTTCTACCGCGGCTTTGGAACGTACTACGTCCGCATCGCGCCACATGCCATGGTGACGCTCATCGTGGCCGATTACCTCGGTTGGCTTACCAAGTAAACGAGGGAGGTGGACTCAAGGATTTGTTGGACTCAGTAATATCGTGTGTGGCGTTGGAGCGGATAACTCTGTTTCTTCTGATTTGGTCGTTTCTTCGGGTTGGTCTCGGGTTCACGTCCCCGTTGTTGGACGTTCTTGCTGGTGACATTGGCCTGGTTGCAGGCACGTCTGATTGTTTTGTGATTGGCTTGGTAGTGATTCCCTCGTGGCGGATATATTCAGTAGCTCATACTAAGCAGACATTATCGTTGCGTTGCACACTAGCTGAATCTTCTTATCACTGATTCTGTGTGCTAGAGTTCAGAAAACATGAATCCCGGGCGGAAGGAGAAGACGGATTTGTCTCGCTGTTTCTTTGCTTCTGTCAGACCAGGGCGGAGGACCGGAGCTGGTCGGAGGTAACCTTCCAAGGGTGGCACAGCTTAGACGACCCACAACAGCTTTTGACGGCATGCATCTGCATGTCCTGCAAGGATTCCGAAAAATCGCCTTGCAGACTACCAGCTGTGTAGTGGGAATATGCAGTATCTACCATCTTACACGAATACTACACTATAATTTGTCCTTGTGGTCAATCAGTTTATGGAATCTTTAGTACTGCAGGATATTATCCTAAACATCGTTCAACATGAACAGAAAGATGCGTACCAGCCAAGTCACAAGTCGGCAAGTTGGTGTGCGAGTTCTCGTACTATACTCCGTACTCCGTTCCAAGGTAGCGTGAGAATCACAAGTTTCTCTGTCTTGCTTGCCAAGGAGTTGGGATGTCTCAGTCCAGCATCAACCCCAAAGCTTCTGATGATGATGTGCCTTGCCATGTGCGCGAGTACCTACTACTGTCCCTGGAGCTTTACGGAGAGGCCTCGCCTTGAGCACGGTTGGCGGGTGTGTGACTTGATTGGTGGGTAGCTCGACGGCCTCGGCGCGGGTGATACGCGCATCGGGTCTAAGTAATCTAAGAGCTGGGCTCGTCTCGTCGTCATGCCTCCTTCCGGGGCGCTTTGCCCCTCCTCTGCCTGCTGGCCCTTATCAACCACTACGCGCACCATATTCTCCTTTCTCGGTCCGACACATAGAAACTGTTACCGAACTGACCAACAGTCCCTACCTTCCACGCACCGTAAACCTACAATCCAAACAGTCCATCCACAATCGAATCAGTCACTGGCTGCTCGACCGGTCTCCACCACTACAGCTTATCACTACAGGTGGCAACTTCCACTCCGACCTAAGCGAATACACATCCTCCACTACGCGCACCCAACTCGACATCGCATCCCGACTTCCGAACTCCCTCTTCCGCCACTTCCCTTGCACCTTTAAAAACGCCGTGGTCCAAACCGAGACTCACAGCGAGGTGCACCGAAGTGTTGGAAGAGCCTAGCCCGCCCGGCACTCCGGCTCAATGAGTCACAACTTGCTGTGGAAAGCCTACCATGACGACAACGTCGACAAGTTTCGGCGCCTGCTGGCCCCCGCCGCCTACAATGCCCAGAGCGCTTCCAAGAGCCCCAGCATAGGCGTGGGAGGATCCGCCAGCCCCGGCGCATTCGGGACATCGCCCAGGAATGCCTTCAGGTCGCGCAAGGCCTCGGCCCTGGGGCCCGGCGCGGGAGGTGCGCGCTCTGGCAACGTGCACTTTGGCCGTGCCGAAGTTAACAGTCGCGACTATATGGGCCTGACCCTCCTCCTGCGCGCCGCCTCCTCCGAGTCCGAGAACGCCATCGCCTTTGTCGAGACCCTGCTCGACCACCCCGCTGTCGACATCTACGTGCAAGATCCCGAGAGTGGCTGGAATGCCCTCCACCGCGCGCTGTACATGGGCAACGTCTCGATCGCGAGACTGCTGCTGGACAAAGAGCGAAGGGATCTGGCTGGCCTGACCGTCGGCGCATCCGTCGCTAGAGTTGGAAGGCTCATAAAGACAAAAGATAACGAGGGCAACAGTCCGTTCGACTTATACAACTCTACTATTGGCGAACGCAATCTCAAGAGCATGGATGATGAGGATAAGTCAGATGATGATTCGGAAAGCGAGGAAATCGCGGTTGCGACGGATAATGCTGGCGACGGGGGCTTGCTCGACCTCGTCAACGGCACCGAAGTCTTTGCCTTTGGCAGCAATAAGAACTTGTCCCTTGGTCTCGGAGACGAGGACGACCGACAGTTCCCCGAACGGGTCTACCTCGAACGCCCTGGTCACTTGATTCAGAGGTTCTACGAAGAGTATCTCGAGAAAGGGGGCGTTGAGACGCCCGACCAAATTCCAACGCTCATTGGTCACAAGGAACTGCACGTCCACGATGTTGCCTTGTCGAAATACCACAGCGCCATTATTACGACGGACCCTGTTTCGAATCTTTACGTTTGTGGCGTTGGACGTGCAGGTAGACTTGGACTAGGAGACGAGAATACTCGCTTCACATACACTCCAGTACAAGGCGCCCTCGCGAACAAAAAGGTGACCCGAGTTGCGCTGGGACAGAATCACACCTTGGCCGTTACGTCTGAGGGTGGCTTGTATAGCTGGGGCTCCAATGTGGACTCAGCGCTCGGTTATACGCTGCCTGAACCACCTCCTGGAGAAGAGGCTATAAGTCTCTTGCCCCGGCAGCTATTCGGGCCACTCAAAAAGGAGGTCATAGTTGGCGTCGCTGCGTCGGCCATTCACTCTGTCGCATTCACGAGTGCCGGCAGTCTTTACTGCTGGGGTCGCAATACCGGGCAGTGAGTGATGTCGAATACCATTTCCTTGAGATGTCCTGTTGCTAATACTTTCCAGACTTGCTCTGATGGACGCCGATTCTCGTTCACTTGAGGTGCAGCAGACACCCAGGAAAGTGGCCGCCTCCTTGTTGAACAGCGGTATCACCATGGTTTCGGCCATCGACAAGGCGACAACCTGCCTTCTTGAGAACTACACCGTCGTTGTGTTCACGAGTTATGGATACAATGTCGTCAAGTTCCCTTTCGGTGAGGTCGGGCTCACAAATCATCATCTGGGCAACATTTCCATGTCTTCGCGCTATGATGCTGAGCGAAATCGCATCAAGTACATTGCCTCGGGTGGCGAGACCATCGTAGGAGTAAGTGGTCGTGGCGACCTCTTCTCCATGAATCTCACAAAGAAAGCGGATACTCAACTGTCAATGTCCACCACCAATCCGTCGAAGATTAAGGGTGCAGTAAGCCAGCCAATCTGTATCTGGAGCGCCCACAAAGACGGAGTTAGGTCCGTCAATGTTGGCGAACATGGTTCAGTCATAATCAGCACGCAATCAGGCGCAGTGTGGCGGCGTATCAGGAGGGCCAAAGCGAAAGATACTCGCGTGTCCGGTTCCAGCGAAGCCAAGCAGAAGGATTTCAAGTTCCAGCGTGTCCCGGGTATCACCAACATCGTCACTGTGCGAAGCTCTGTGTTCGGGGCTTTTGCTGCTGTTCGAAAAGACTCCGAAGTCATGCGGGAACAGGTCACCGTTGGTCGCCAGACTCTCTGGGACAACATCGCCCCGCTAAACTGCCTCCGCGACTTCAAATCCTCTGACCCAGGCCCCAAGGGAAAGGGCATCCTTAAGACTTGGGATGCCACTACGCTTCAGCAGAGACTGGGTCCCGTCGCGTACGAAGTGCTGAAGTCCCCCGACCTTGAAAAGGACCTTCAGAACTACTTGTTGTCGTGGCGTTCCGGGAGCGGATCTTTACAGGTATGTAGGAGTTTGTCTATTGTTCAATGTTTTTTTTTTTTTTTGAGAAGGCACCTTCATGCAGATCATCCTTCGGACTTTTTCGACAGCACTTCATGATCTCTGCTTCCCTGTACTGTACCTCTATTACCAATTGCCTGCGTTACACCTTGTGTATCCTATCTATTTCGGTGCTTATTTCTTTTGGCGAGATGCCTAGCTTCATTAACTAATCTCTTGTAGTCTGGTCTGGACACTAATATCCGCTCGTCTTCCCATCCAGAGCTGCAAGTCCCAGTTCACAGCTGGATACTATCCGCCAGAAGCCCGGTTCTTCGACAGGCTCTGTGGTCCTTCCGAACCAGCGGCATTTACAAATCCTCGGATGTGTTCGTCATTGAAAAACATGAGGAATCTATCGTTGTGACCTTTACTGGACTTGACATCATCTCGCTTTTGAACCTGGTCCTGTACTTGTACGAAGATCGTGTGATTCCGGCATGGAATTACACCCGCCACGATTCGTCATTGGCGTATAGGTATCGTCAAATTCGGGCTGAAGTCGTCAGGACAGCGAGCATCCTCGACATGGGCAAGCTGGAGACCGCAGCCCAGAAGCAAGTCGACCCTCAAAGGCAACTAGATGAGGATTTACGATCTGCCCTGCAAGACCCGCAGTTTTTCGAGGACGCAGACGCGATTGTGGAGCTCGACGGCGATGAGGTGCTGGTCCACAGCTCGTTGTTGTGTCAGAGGTGCCCATTCTTCGAGGGACTGTTTTACGGACGCTCCCAGGGTATGTGGGTAGCAAGCCGCCGTGCTGCTCAGGGGCCTTCCGAGACGATACCCGTCGATCTCAACCATATTGACCCAGAGAGCTTCAGATTTGTTCTGAGCTACCTTTATTCTGACACAGGGGTCCAAATGTTCGATGGAGTCGCATCTGACAGTATCGATGACTTCACGGACTTGGTGATGGATGTCCTTTCCATCGCCAATGAGCTTATGCTCAATCGTCTGTCACAAATCTGCCAGCAGGTCTTGTCTCGATTCATCAACACGCGAAATATCGCACATTTCCTGAACGCAATCAGCCCATGTTCCGTTACCGAATTTAAGGACGCCGGCCTGGAGTACGTAGCTCTTCAGCTGGAAAACATGCTTGAGAACAACCTCCTAGCTGACCTCGATGAGGAGCTATTGCTTGACCTTGACGAAGTGGTTAGGGGCAATCAGCTTGCTCGATACCCGTTCGCAAGGAGCGGTCGGGCAGCACTCCTACTTCATGAACAGTATCCAAACCTAGCCCAGGACATAGATGAGGAGAGGCAACGAAGGGTGAAGGAAATGGCGTTCAAAGCCAGTCAAAAGGAGGATGAGAGGAAACTTTCCTCCTCGCTCAGGGGCAAATTTGGCAGCCTCGAGGACTTTCACCCTGGTTCTCCCGCTCTGGATAAGTCCAAGGGCAAAGCGGCGGCAAGGAGAAACGAGCCCTTCAGCCCTGAGATCCGTCCTAAAGCTGGTCAGGCTGACCTCATGTTCGATATGGACGAAGATGAGGGGCCTCTGGAGAGTCCATCCATACGGTCTGAGAGGGCGATGAATGCAAGAAAGAAGATCGAACTCGATCAAATACCTCCATTGAGCGAGTCTTTCCGCGTCCAACAGTCGAAACCTGTCCAACAATCATCTTTGGGTTCTTCGCCGGCAGGCCTCGGAATTTCCTCGACTTCGCTGACTGGCCAGCCGTCGGCCAACCGATCCACCAAGCCAGGCAGTCCGTGGGCCTCTTCAAAGATGCCGACTGCTAAGTTAGATCTCCGGGAAATCATGAATGAGACGCCGCCTGCCCGCTCGGCCTTGTCTGCAGGGTTGGCCGCGCAAAAGGTGAAGGAGGCCTCGGCCAAGCCTTCGCAGATGAAAATGTCACAAAAGGAACGCAAGAAGCAGCAGCAGCTTCAAGCAGAACAGGCCGCTCAGTTTGCCCAAGCACTTTCGGACAAGACTGCATGGGAGAAACCCACCACAGATGCCAAGTCGTCACCCTGGAAGGCAGCATCCAGCGAATCTAAAATCCCACCTAAGGACAGTCAGGTAGATGCGCCTAAATCAGCCCCGCCCATTGCGAAGCCCCTTGTGGCTGCAGAAGCATCAGCCAAGTCAATCCCGCGACGAACCCAGTCTCCAGACACACGCCACTCTGGTCAGTCGCGGACACCGGCGGCGACACCACCCGTCCGGCCCCCGCCAAGGAGCACCCCTACGTCGACCCTCTCGGCCGACATGTCCAGCAAGCCCGTCGTCCCGCACTCCAAGTCATATATCAAACCGGCGACCAAGTCGGAGCCGATAATAGGGCTCAGTATGGCCGACATTATCGACCAGGAGAGGCGCAACCTCGAGAGCGTGAAAGAGGCGGTGGCCAAGCGCAGCCTGATGGAGATCCAGCAGGAGCAGGCGTTCCAGGAGTGGTGGGAGGAGGAGTCAAGGCGGACACAAGAGGAAGAGGCGAGAAGGGCAACGCGGGAGAAGGAGCGCGAGGAGGGGAAGAGCAGCAAAGGCCGGCGAGGCCGCAGTGGGAAGCCCAAAGGCGGCAGAGCGGGCGGGCCAAGCGGCGCCAACCCCTGTGCCGGTGCTGGTATCGCCGCTGCTGCTGAGGGAGAGGCAGTGAGGCAACAGAACCAGGACCAGGGCCGAGGAGGCCGGGGTAGGGGGCGCGGTAGGGGGCGGGGTGGTGTCGCGAAGACAACACCCTGATGGACAGCCAGTCGCATTGGGCGCTACTGGCTCCTGCCAGTACTGGAGCTTAAACATGGCCTCGTTTTGCAATTTACATGCATACAATAGAAGGTTCGACGCCGCGCGATTGGTCTGCATGGGTTGAATAGATCGCCATACCGTTTTGAAGGTCGGTTGTTACTGCGATGTGGTTGGACCTTGTTTTCTGCTTCGTGATATATTCCCAGGTCGGGCCCGTATAATAAGAAGAAATGAGGATCCTGTGATACTTGAAGCTTACTGTGCTATGGCCCTACTATGGGTTCTATGTGTGCGACGTCTGTCCCGTGTCGTGGACGACCTGAATGTGTTATACTAGGTCGGCGTGTGAACTGAGGATATCTTTCTTTACGTTACGGCATACGTCTTCCTATTCCGCACACTCAATGACGTCTCCTCAGTTACGAGGTTACCAGGAGTCATCCTGCTCTGGAAACATGTTTGGCATGAAGCGACGTATGATGGATCTGCCGGCGGGCAAACATGTGGACTAATACCTGGGTATGGTGTCTGTCTGTCTCCTTGGATGGCAGAATGGAAGAAACCTCCCAAATCGATGGGAGGACATCGGTGAGTTCTCACCTGTCCAGAGGGTGGTCTATGTGGATGCGTTCCACGGGTCTGACGTTCTTTGTCTGCCTCGCGAACGAACATCAACTTGAGCCATACGGTGGACCATGAAACCGAAGAGTGACGGCTCGACGTTGTCAATGATGCCTATTGAGTCCATCCTCCAACCCTATGTCGGAAAGCTATGCCGTGGCAGTGACTAGACGTGAGGCACAATAATGTGGATATTCCTACATGTGTACTCACGTCACTCTGACTGTTGTCCTACATAGATTAGATCGTAATATTGAGTCAAAAACAGCACGTGGAAGTAGAAACAGTTTCATGTCAAGGTCTTTAAAAGCTTGTCCGTCCGCTTGTTCGGCCAGATATTTGTATCCGAGATGTTCTCATCCGACTTGAGTTCTACATCTGAGCGTGAAGACAACAACAGAATATCGGGGACCTTGGAACAGAAAGTCTACCTGGGCACAGCCAATCGAAATCCTCCGCTGCGAAACTTCGCATTAAACTTCCCGATGACCAAGGCTACAGAGACAGGCGTGTGGTGCGAGTGGTGCGAGGTGTGTTGCAGCTGGATCAGGGACGGCCGGCACCGACGACGACACTGTCCTCTCTATGCAGAGGCAGAGGGCGCAGAGTAGGACGGGGGCTGCAGCAACTGTGGAGGAGCAGATAGCCGCGGCAATGAGATGCAGGAGCCAGATGAGTCAGTGGGACTAGAGCAGGCTAGAGTGGTTGAATCTAGCGATGCAGAGCATGGACGCTGTGCCCCATTGATCAGTTTGGTGTTGCACAGCGTAAATGCCGCCAGCCTTTGCTTGGTTTGGTGTTGTAGTACTCAGATCATGACGTCCAATGCAGTGCCGGCACACGGTTTCTTATCTTATCTGTTATCTATCCTCCGTCGCCGATCGCGGATGAGCTTGGCCTTGGGTAGTGTGCTGAGGGACGGACCTCGGGAATGATTCAGTGGTGGTGATGGTGTTATTGGGAACCAGTGCAGTTGAATGGTGGATAGAACCAAGTCTGCATGTACGATGATGATATATCCAGATGGCATGATTCATACCAGTGCATTGGGGTCTACTTTTCGTAATCCCCATCCAGGAGGTCTGAAGTTGAGGATTATTAAACCGGTAGTCAGGTGCTGCTTGCGAATGGACGAGCAGGTGAGCTGGAGATAGATGGTGCTTTGTCCATCGACGGGACGGACACCCAGTTATGGGCACAATGGCATCTTGCACTGGAGACTACTGCATATGTAGAGCAATATGTCAGTCCCAGTTCAGTATATATATATATATACCTGCATATATATGTATATGGTATATACCGGTTGCAAACCACAATCCCAATTTCACAATACCTGGCTGGTTACTACGTTTATAGCATGTCGTGAAGCCTCAAGGCCTGCTGCTACTGGCCGGCTAGCGCAGACGCATGCTCCACATCCCGCTCGGTTGACACCACACAAATCAATGCCTGTCGTCCAATCCATCTTCCATCCTCGCATCAGTCACACCCATGCCCAGTCACTCACAACACTCGCTCACTCCGTCGGCCGGGCGCCCTATCTCCCCCCAAACTGCCCATTCCTTGGCTATCTTTGTCTTTGGATAGACTCCTGTCTTCCTCTTCCATCACTTCTTTCTTTTATCCCCCCTTGGAAATTGCAGAAAGATACGCGCACTGTCTTGTTCCACGGCTCCGCACTGGCTGGCACAACTGAGCCGCCGCCGCCGCCCTCGCAACAACATCCTCTAGTCAAGTAGCTTCCTCGGCACCGGATGACGACAGACAGGCCAGGATCACGAGGCATGCTTCAACACCCATGACTTCGACTGCCACCCTGCATATCCTCAGTCATCGCACATCCATCCCAGTCATAGGTCCACCTTCGTAACGTCAGTCCCCTTCTGCGTCTATGCACACCGAGCATCTGCTCGACCTCCATCCGCCTTGTCCAGCCTGCCTTTCGTGACCTTGGCAACCGTCCATTTTCTATCTCCTGGACTGCATATACGTCCGGCTCTCAACACCAACGACACCCAACACCAGTCTGCTCGAGCATATACGCGCATCCACTATGGCTGCGTCTTTCTAGATCGCAGCCAGCCACAGCATTCAACCGTGACGGCCACTACAGCTGTCACCCCTGACATCGAGCAATTGGTGCACATTGGTGCCTGGCCTCTTGAGCCTACCAGCGTTGGAGCTCACATATCCACCCACAGTCTGCATTAGCTATTGTGTGCGAGCCCTCACCAGTCTGCCTTATGGTCTCTTCACAAGTCCTTCCTGCCAAAGTGTAACGATGGATGCCGATGTACGCTGGAATCGAGAGTAGATACTCAGCAGCCCTGTTCACTCCACGACACCCTCATCCGCCAGCCGACCCTCTCCGAGAACAGCACTTCTTGTTAGCCCTCAGCCTTGCATCGAGCCTAGTGCCAGTGGCCAGCATCATTTCCATCCCATAGAGTTACCTCGTACCGGACCGACTCGCCAATATAACACTTCAAGTCCAAATCCCGAGCCGTTTCTCAACATGCATCAACACCCCAGACACCAGCCGAGGACGGCGTCTCCCGCCTCCTCACCCCAGACGAATCCCACAAGATCAAATAATTCAAGAGAAGGCATAGGGGCTCAGGCCAGGATGTCGTCGGAGTCACCCAGGCAGGGACCCTCCAGCTCTGTTGGAAGCGGAGAGTTCGAGTTTAAGGGGCCGACTCCAGAATCCATCAAGAAGCTGGACCAAATTGTCCAGGTGCGTCGCGCAGGCACCCATCTCTTAGAGCCCCAACGAGCTGACCTGCCCTAGAACTTGTTTCTCAAGGCCGCTGTAGTCGTTTCCCAGGCGCGCATCAAGACAACGCCCTTGGGAGCTGGCAAAACGAACAAATGGGTATGTGCAACTACGACTTGAATCATCCTGAATAACTTCTGACCAATCCCACAAGTTCTCACTAGAAACCGACGAGATCGAAGAATTCCGAAACGATTTCCGCTTGTGGAAGAACTGCAGCGCCTTCGAAAACCCCTTCCCAGTAATGGTGATCGAGACATACCTGGATGCTTCTCGCCTGTCACCGAGCCAGTGCCTGGTTGTGGCTGACGACAACGGTAAGAGGTGGGATGTGCTTGAAGCCCTGAACTCCTCAGAGACCAGCGACGACAGCCCCACCTCGAGACGGCGACACACCGAAGTCATCCTGGAGCGCTGGCGTCTCGAACTGAAGCCTGGCCCTTTCGAAGACGTCGAGGATTTCGGCCCGACCTTACCAACCATTTACAAAAAGTGCATAATATTCTTCCGGTCACTCTTCACAGCCAGTCGAATAATTCCAGCATACAAATTCTCCCAGCAAAATATGACGAGGAAGCCTCAACCCGCCCTAGAAGTCAAGTGTCGCATCTCTACAGGCGACACCGGTTCGGGTGGCCACGACGCGCTTCGGCAACCGCTCAGCGACGCTCGGGACGTGGTGACCGACTACGTATTAGGGGACTTGGAAGTGCCCGCAGGCCGAATCTACGCTTCGGTCGCATACCGCAACGAGTGTCATTTTCGGGTCGACGACGCCGAGTCGCTCCTTAGTTCTCGTTTCATGGGGGTAGACGAGAACTTCTTCAAGCCATCGATGCCCCAGGGCAGGGAGCCAAGCCGCCGAGAAGCCTCGGCTGAGGTGGGCTCACTGCCCTCTAGGCGGCACGGAGGAAGCTCCTCAGATGCCCAACAGACTTACGGGAGCCTTTCTACATTTCACGGAGCGGGCGCTCTGGGCACGAGCCCTATGTCAGCTCTGAAAGCTGTAAGGCCCGCAGGGTCGGAAACAAGCTCTCCTTCTGGTTCCGTTCCAGCGAGCGTTGAAGAGCCACGTCATTCTATGCCGATACGTCCTTCAGTTCGTGGTAGGGAGACTTCCGGGAGGCGCACTTCGGTCTCGTTCCAGCCTTTCAAGGCAGGATCTCTGTCAGGCTCCCCGAGAATCCAGGACGGGGACATATCCGCATCGCCTTACTCGGGACAGAGGCAGTCAGGGCCAAGTGCACTAGCCCAAGCTCGAAATCGTAACTCGCTAACAGCTGGTATGCCGGCGTCCCTCCGAGGGGGACCGCCCCCTGGTGAGATACCAGTGAGCTCATCACCTAGACCGTCTAGCGGTCGAATCAGCAGCAGCTTCAGTCACCGCAGGGGACGACTGTCGTTTGGCGGTCAGAGCCGAGGAGTGGATGACGACCAAGCCAGTAGTGGACGGCAGAGTCTCTCGTCTTCCATCGCCCAACCTGGATCCGGCTTGTTGGCTGAGACGGGGGGTCAGACAAGTTCAGGGTCGTTGAATGCTGACGACGATAATATCTCGGAATTTCTCAAGGTCCTGGACAGCAAGAAGACGCTCCCCAGCTTCGAGCCTGGGAAGAAGGGCGAGTCGGCTGCTAAGCGGACAGTAGCGCAGCTCTCGAAGTTCCAGCACATGCGGGACTCAAATAACGCCCTTACCGAGTCGATGGCCTCCTCGGTGCAACTGCAGCGGTCGTCGAGCTCGTCCAGCCGTCAGTTGACTAGCGTCCCAGGTATGGTGGCACCGGGAACCTCAATGTCGGTCTCTTCGTCGCCTGGGAAGCCGCTTTCTCCACACACACCGCACACTCCAGCCATTCCCTCACGGCTCAGTGAGAACTCAATCATCAACTACGAGGCACAGGCACAGGTTCAAGTCGACGAGAGAGGCGCGCGCGTGGCTCCTCGGTTTGCGTCGACGGAGGAAGAATCAGCCACTGCCGCCGCACTCAGCCCCGAGGGCACCACGGCGATTGACATCCCTCTTCCCCTGTCTCCTAGGATCCTTCAGACCAACCGGAGGTCAAGCTCCGTCGCGCAGCAACACCGGGCCATGGCCGAAGATGAGGAGGTGGAGCTGGCATTTGGAGGACACCGAAGCATCAGCCTCGGGGCCGAACGAGACCCGCCAACCGCTAGTACTCTGCTCGGCATGGAACGGGGTGACTCGACGGACGATGCTACTGGCCTCCAGCCTGCTGCAAACATACGGACTTCTGCGGCGGGCGGGTCGCCAGGGCTGGCGGAACGCGAGAGAAACCCGCCGGGGGGTCTCCTTGCTGGCAATGCTGCGAGCTCGCCGGGCCGCCTGCGCTACACGAGCACCCGCGGCCGGCCGACGCCGCCGCAGTCCTCCAGGGGCAGTTTTGCGGGCAGTTCGAGCGGGCGGTATGGCGCGGGGCGCGGGGACAACGACGCCGACGATGAGCCACTTGTCTTCGACATGCAGGTGAGCGAGATGGGCCGGCGGAGCCTGGAAGAGGGCCGCGGGGGAGGGAGCGTCGGTAGCAGCTCGAATGACCGGTACGAGCCGCGAGGGGTTTCGAAACGGGGATGGTGAGAGAGCGCATCGAATCCTGCAGAGGAGAAAAGCTGCAAATCAGCCAAACAACAGATCATTTTGGCTAGCAAGTGCTGAACGCACACAGGAGTCGAGGAGTTTTCATAAATATTGTGCCTTTTCTTTTTCCTTTCGTCGATATCAGACTGGACTTGATCGTTTTCTTTTTGCGGCCCCGGGGAGGTCAAACCCGAGCCCTAGGGAGGGTTGGAGGGTTCAGCAGAGACGGATGCTGGTTTGCCACGGCGTTACTTGGATCGAGACAAGATGGTTGGCGTTGCCATCATCCACGGGAGCGACGAAAGCTCCAGCATGGTTTACAGAGGTGCATGCGCACGACGTGTCCCGAACTTTCAGTCAGGCACAACATCAACAAACACCAGAAGATGGTACAGGAACATACAGGCGTCGGTGGGCCTGTTGGGACTGGGCGAGCTGAGGCACAGATGCACATAGTGGACAGCCTCATGCATTGGAGAGGAGCATATGGATTGCACATAGACATAGAGGACATCAATTCTCGACATGTAATTGCCCAGAGGCCTACGGGTGATGTTTCTTGTGCAGGTGGTAGCCAGATTGTGACAAGTGTGTAGTAGAGTACCAATATCGGAGGGAAATATGGCTGCCCGTTGTAAGCAGGACACGCGTGATATCCTTCTACAGCCACACAGCCCGATGTGGCAAAGGCTGGGGCTTGTTTTTATTGCTTGGTAGGAATTCTGCTGTGTGCCCAACGGATCGCCCAACGACACTAGAAATTCTGTCTCGTCCTGTCTGTGAGCTCTCTGTGGATCAGGCGCAATGACAGGACTGAATCATTCCCGGATCTTCGGAGGGTGCCTCTTTCTTGAGGTGCGCCATGGTGGCGCAAGCTGTCGTACGTACGCAATGCGGGAGCGAACGCAGCTGCTAAAAAAGAGGGAGAGAGGATCCCGGATAATTAACAATAGTGGAGTGGAGGACTTGCGCGAAGGCTGCGTGTAAGAGACGCCACTGACACCGCACCACTGTAATGTAAAGAATCCCCACCCAAGGAACTGGGGCAGCAGCGGGCAGCAGTGGGCAGCGTGTTGTTTGACACATGCGGTTTAAGCCCTTGTCCACCTGCGCAGGTACCCCAAGAATAAATAGACTTGCCTAGGCAAGGGTTACCTCACTGCTGCAGTCTCTCCCCCCTGGCTCGGCTTACTGTACCGCAGTGCGACATGCGGAGGAGAGTACTTTGCTTCGCATATACCTGGCGGCTTTAGTTCTCGCGACTTCGTCATCGCCTCCAACATCACCTCTCATAGGTACTCTCCGGTCGGCTCAAGGCTGCCACTCTCCCACCATCCTGTCTCTTTGCTTGCTCGTGACCTTCCCTCCCTCCTCTACGCCCCCCCCCCAACCATACCCTACGCAGCTCAGCTCAACTTTACTTTCTCGCCGACGACGGCGGACCCTCTGAAAGCAGACACCATCACCTTAATACCCATCCGTGCAGCCGTCAGGCCAAATCGCCCATCACGACTCGACTCCGCCCGACCAGAGCTCCCTCAGCTACAGAGCAAGCTGCAACCATGTTCCGCGCAGCAGCTCCGGGGCCCTACGATGAGGCCGTCGGTACGTCAAGTCGAACCCACACCCGAATGCGCTGTTCACCAGGCGTGCATCATCATCAACGCTGACTTCCCAACTTGCAATGTCTAGCCAAGGCGACGGACGAGAACCTCACCTCCGAGGACTGGGGCTCTATTATGGAGGTGTGCGATCGTGTCTCCAGCGACGCCAACGGTTCCCAGCAGGCAGTTCAGGCCCTGATCAAGCGCCTGGCCCACCGCAACGCCAACGTGCAACTCTATACCCTCGAGGTGAGTTACTCGCAGTTGTGCTCGAATGGAGCAGTCCCCCATTTGCAGAGATCGGCCTCCTCCTGTGTGCCGCACAAGCTGACGTCTACCCTCCTCCGCAGGTCGCCAACGCCCTGAGCCAGAACTGCGGGAAGCCCATGCACCGCGAGCTGGCCAGCCGCGCATTCACGGATGCCCTTCTTAAGCTGGCCAACGACCGCAACACTCACAACCAGGTCAAGGCCAAGATCCTCGAGAGGATGAAGGAGTGGTCCGACATGTTCAGCAAGGACGCCGACCTGGGCATCATGTACGACGCCTACTTCCGCCTGAAGCAGTCCAACCCCCAGCTACAGCCGCCCTCGGCGCCCCAGAAGAACAGCCTGACCGACGTAGACCGCCAGAAGGAGGAGGAGGAGCTCCAGATCGCCCTGAAGCTGAGCCTGCAGGAGGAGGACAGGAAAAAGTCGGCCCAGCAACCAAACCCCGCCGGACCGAGCAACAGCGCGGGTCCACAGGAGGCTGCCGCCCCTGCCGCGCCCTTACAACCCATGCCATCAGGGACTACCGCCGCGACGGTGAGCCGCGTGCGCGCTCTGTACGACTTCGTGCCGTCTGAGCCCGGCGAGCTGGAGTTCAAGAGGGGCGACGTCATTGCAGTCTTGGAGAGCGTGTATAAGGACTGGTGGCGCGGTTCCTTGAAGGGCAAGACGGGCATCTTCCCTCTAAACTATGTCGAGAAGTTGACGGACCCCACTCCTGATGAGCTGCAGCGCGAGGCTCAGATGGAGGCCGAGGTCTTTGCTGAGATCAAGAATGTCGAGAAGCTCTTGACGCTGCTAAGCACGAATAGCGCACCGCGAGAGGAGGACAACGAGGAGATCTCGAAGCTCTACCACCAGACGTTGGCCATTCGGCCCAAGTTGATCAAGTTGATCGAGAAGTACTCGCAAAAGAAGGGTGAGCCATGTGCGAATCCAAGGACTGAGGAAGGGAGTATCCAAGCTAACATACCTCACAGACGACTTCACTCAACTGAACGAGAAATTCATCAAGGCGCGCAGGGACTACGAAGCTTTACTTGAATCCTCCATGTCACACCCACCACAGTCCAACTACACGCAGTACGCAATGCGACCAGCAATACCTCAGGGTTATGGAGGTCCCGCCGGCCCTGGCTATCCAGGGCAGGGCCCTCCACCGCAGCAAGAGCCTCAAGGCTATGGTCCGCCCCCAGGTCCGGGCTACCCTCAACAACAGCAACCACCACCACAAGACCCTCAGAGGTTCTACACTCCCGCTCCCCCACAAGGTTAGATCTCCATAGTGTCGTAGTTCGTATGCAGGAGTGCCATTCCTGACGAAATAATGCTGCAGATCAACAACAACAACAACAACAACAACCGCATCCATATCAAGCATACCCTCCTCAACAGCATCCTCAGTCCACTCCATCTCCTGCATTCCAGAGACCGAGCGCCACTCCAGCACCATTCTATATGGCTGGCGCGGAGGTGCCGTCCACGGCGAACCAGCATCAGTATCCGCCTCAGAACCAAGGCCAGCGCGTTCCCTCCGCTGGGAAACAGCCTGACGTTCCGCCTATCCAGTGAGTACCTCATCAGTCCCTGACTCGACTTCTCATGAAATTCCGACGACTCTCTCAGGTCTGAGGGATCGCATGTTCAGCCGTCTTTACATCATTGGCTCTACTCATCTCTCGCCCTGACGACGGGCTCATCCACTTTGTAATGGTTGTATGTTGACAACGAATTGCAGGACAAACACATCGCCGCCGCCGGCGAACCAATATGTCCCTTACTCCCGCCCACCCATACCAGGCTCACAGCCACCGCCACAGCAAGACCACCAGCGACCACAGAGCACGTACGGGCCGGGCTCTGGCCCCAGCAACCCGCAGGAGCTGGCTACGTCCGTCTATGACTCCCCCATCGCATCACACAACCCCCAATCCGCAGCCACCTATACCTCATCTGCCTACTCGCCGGATGACGCACCGTCAGCACCGCCAAGCGAGCCTGCATACCCGGCGCCGTCCGCCCCCTCGGCACCCGGCGTGCCTGGCAGTCTGATGCCAGGCGCCCCGCAGCCGCTGCAGCCGAGCGGGCCCGCGTACGACGCAAGGCGCGCCTCAGGAGGGCAGGCGCAGTACAAACCTTATGTGCCCCCCTCGAATGCTTATTAGTTTGAGTATGTTGTCGAAGGGCGGGCTCTGAGAGAGATTTGAGCGCAGCGCATGGGACGGGGTTGTCGATGGGGTTGTAAATCATTGGGTTCCTGTCTGCCCCAGGGCCTTGGAGGCAAGGAGTGTGAATATATGGAGAAGGTCGTGGTCCCTGTGTGTGCTTGATAGCTGATGATGATGGGGCATCCACGGTGGTCCTGGCATCAGTAATCGTGATGCGACAATTTGCAAACGGCACATCGGCGTTAGAAATTAATATCAACCAGTACATCAGCATGTTCATAACGCTTCGCCAGCGCAGGATTGTCTTGGTGTGATGCTGAGATATCCCTCGTGAAGTTTCTGTCTCGTCATCCACACAGTTGGCCGGAGAGGCACAAGCGCATCTGGGTTCGCTTCCCCAAGTAGTGTTATTGACAATTGAGCATATTGGAGACCATGGTCTATACAGGCTATCGTAGTACAGAAATACTCGAAGTGAAACATCACAAGTACCTTAACGCCATCGCCGCCTGAGGTATGTGTGTTGGTAGGCAGGCGAGAATGAAAATCTCTATATGAACAGTCAACCGCCTTTCTGGGTATTATCGTCCAACGTAGCAAAATGCACAATCGTCAAGTCATTCGTCGCTCGTGACACACCAAAACTAAGCCTCCCGGTGGGTTTCAGGATATATAGCAGCCGGCCACACCCCTCACCACCGGCGCCCGTATACATCGTCCTCCCTCCTGGGTGCCTTCTTGGGCACGGACTTCTTGGCCCTGAAGTCCGTCAGGCCGTTCAGGGCGTCGTCCTCGGGGGTGCCGCCGCGGGAGCGGCCGTTTCCGCCGTCGCCGTCGGCACCTCCCTCGGCGCGGGGCTTGAAGAGGTTGAGGAGGTCCTGCAGGGAGAGCTTGAGCGAGTCCTTGTTCTTCTTCATGCCGCCCTCGATGGCGTGCATGGCGAGGAGGCGCTTCTTCTCCTGCAGCTCGAGGATGCGCTCCTCGACCGTGCCCTTGACCGTCAGCTTGTACACGACGACGTCCACCGTCTGCGTGAGGCGGTGCACGCGGTCTATGGCTTGTTCCTCGACGAACTGGCGGGCCCGTTGTGTTAGCATGCATGATATTTGAGCACAGAGGAACGGATGGAATTACTCACTGGGTTCCAGAACGGCTCGATGATGATGACCCGCGTGGCAGCGGTGAGGTTGAGTCCCAATGACCCGCACTTCAGACTACACAGTAGGATCCGCGTGTTCTTGTCGTTACGTAGCCTGGAAAGGCTCTCCTCGCGGGCGTCATTCTTCATCCCACCGTCGTACCGCACAAACTTGAAGCCCTCCTTGCGCAGGTACGGCTCCACCAAGTCCAGCATGGATGTGAACTGGGAAAAGACGATAAACTTGTGCTCATGGGCCTCCTTGTGCAGGATCTTGACAATTTCGCGGATCTTGGACGAGTTCATGAGATGAGACTTGCCCTTGTTCGCCCGATGAGGGGTGTACAGGATCTCGGTCTTCTCGAGTTCGGATTCTGAGACGCCTGAGTCGTCCTCGTCGGAATCGCTTCGGGACTCAGACTCGGAGTCAGAATCCACTCTCGTCACCGGCTTCCGCTGCTTCTTGGACTTCAGCGGCTGCGACCCGAACTTATCGAGGGAAACAAAACTGTCGTCATCAGAGCCATCATCGTAAGTGGTTTGGGTGGCAACCTCGTCGTCAACAACGAAGCTCCCAAGCCGGCTGCCGGCCTCGGACTCGGAGTGGTGCAAAGAATCGTCGGAGCCAATGTCCTCACCGGTTCCTTCGGCATTTTCATCATCAGTGCCACCGGCCTTGCCCAGGCGCAATGAACCTCTTTGATCCTCGTCCACGAGCCAGCTTCCCTCCTCCTCCTCCTCGTCACTGTCAATGACGACATTTCGCCTCCGTGGCTTGCGCTTGCTGTCTTCGGCCTTGCTCCTGTGCTTATTGTGCTTCTTTGCCTTCTTCTTGATCTTGTTCACACCGGTGAAATCAGCGTTGACTTCGTCCATGTTCGCAAGGCAGTCCTCGCAGTGGACTTCACCACGGGCAGAAACATCTCGAGGCAGGTCGATCATGCACAGCTCACACTTCTTGGCCTGGATACCCATGCCACCCAAAGCGTCCGCGAGGTCGTCGACGCTCGTGTCCGCGTTCTTGGTAGAAGTATCGGTGGAAAGGGCGTCCTTGTCTTTGTCCAACTTGCTCCCCACCAGGCTTGGATGGTTGCAGGCTTGTCTGAGCCGCAGGAGCAGCACGAGAGCGTTGGCATAGCTGACCTTTTGCTTCATCATGGCCTCGAGACTCTTGTCGGCGCGCTCCTCCAGCTTGTTGTAAAACTTCCTCTCAGAGGCTGAAAACTCGGTGGAGACCGCCACGACCTTGCGCTCTGTGATCTTGAACTTTGATGTCGGCGCCTCGCCTGATCCGTTCTTGGCCGCTTCCTCAAGAGCCTTCTTTCCACCCGGCAGCAAGGCACCTTCTTCCTTGAGAATGTCCTTGGTCCGGCGCTTCATGAAGGATCGCAGGAGAGCATGCAGCCGGCGGATTGCTAGGTGACCCTTTCCGTTCTTCATGGGCTTGTCGATGTTCTCGCGCCAATGCTGGAGGTTGTCGTAAGGCTGAATGCGCAGGAAGTTGACCAGGCTCTGCAGCTCGTCCAGGTTGTTCTGCATGGGTGTACCGGTGAGACACCATCTAAACTCGGAGCGCAGGGCACAACACGCCTTCGTGCCCTTGGCGTTGCGGTTCTTTATCGTATGCGCTTCATCCAGGATCACACGATACCAGTGCAGGCCGAAGCACCCTGCCTTGACCGTCTCCGAGGTGTAGTTGAATTCTGAGACCAGGATCTGATAAGTGGTGATCACGACATCGTACTTAGCGAGGTCTTGAAACCGCTTCGTCCGGTTCGGTCCATGGTGAACGCAGACGCTGAAGCGGTGCGATCTCGTCACCTTCTCCTTGATCTCTTGCTCCCACTGTCTAATCAAAGCCAGGGGCGCAACCACGAGCGTACCCCTCTCTACACCATTCAGGCTCTTTTTCCAGTCTGGGTGGTCTTGGTCGGGTCTTGGATTGCTGATGATGAGCGAGATGGATTGCAGAGTCTTTCCCAAACCCATATCCTGCAGAAGATGTTTGAGCATGTGAGTAGCCTGATGGGGCAATGTGAAGACTTACATCCGCTAGAATTCCGCCCTTGGGCACCTTTCCGCGCTTCACAGGGCCCAGTTCTCGGCCCCTCATCCACTTGACTCCCTCAACTTGATGCGGGAGGAGTTTAACCTTGATTCCCTCCAGTGTACCGTCGTCCAAGTCGCCCTTGTTCTCTTCCTCCTCATCGTCTTCGAGTCCGCCCTCCAGCAGAGCCTTCAGGTCCTCATTCGCCTTGGCAGGGTCAGTATAGAATGTGTTGTCCCCAAAGGCAGCCTCGGTCGGGGCCCCTCTGTAGTAGGACGACTGGACGTACTCGGGCGGGTAAGCCTCCGGGCCCAAAGAGCTGAACGTCTGCGGCGACGCCGCCGCCTCGGCTGGCTTGCGGGGCGGGGGCACCTTCTGGTCCCTGTGCAGCTCGGGCCGGTTCCTGGGCTGGATGAACATTTGGGAAGCGCCGGCTGCCTTCTGCTTAAGGCTGGACATGAGCTTTCCTGGCTTCCCAAAGACGGGCTTATCCGAGTGATGCCCAAAACCCAGCGAGTTCAGCGACTTGTACCCGCGCGAGGGCTCGGGGCTGTTGGTGAGGTCGATGACGTTGTCGCTCGGAGGTGCGGCGCCGGGGCGTGATGGGGTGCTGCCCGTGGCAGGTGAGGCGTGCTGGTTCGCGACCTGCGAGTTGATGTTGTCGAGGTAGTCATCGTCGTCGGACGACTCGGCACGCGTCAGGCGCGCCATGACAGCGGTATGAGGTGATCTGGACGGATGTAATCCTCGTTTTTAGTTTAGAAAATGCGTGTCTCGTTTATAGCGGATCGTTTGGAACTCCAGAAACAGTGTTGGCTTTGGCTGTCTGCCTAGTCCACGCCAGGCTGTGCCGCTTTTCGGCTGAGGCTGTACTGAGAAGAAAAACCCAAGAGGGAGAAGATGGGTTGTCCAAGACTTATAGTCGACCAGGGAGGTGCATCCCTTCAACATATACCAGAGAAGACTTCAAAGACCTTGCAACGTACTGCCACGATTGGTGCAGAAACGCGTGTTCGTGTCTCGAATGCTGCAGGTTGAGTTGGCGTTGCTGCAGGTGAGGGGCGGCGACTTTGCTGGGGGAAGCCTAGCTCTAACAGTCCTGTAAGTAAACAGATGACATATTCACAAAGACGGTGGGGCCGTTGCTGCGACAGCCGTGCTCCAGGCCCCACGCGAGTCAAACACGACCGCCCAGGATACGGCGTATTTTACCGCCATGCATGGGTTTTGTTAATGCTGCATTTCTTGCTGTTACCAAACCACAGGTACACATGGCCCTTTTGGATCTCTGGTCATCCTGACTGGTAGTTATAGCCCAGCCTCTGCAAGTCTTGTCTTCTCTCTCTGCAACGAAAGAATGTTCCATTTGGTTGCATTCCATGATAGTGGCGAGGTCAAGCAAGGCAAATGGCAATTCAAGGTACCACAGCTCCATAAAAGCCGCGGAACATGTCGCATATGATTGGGATACAGCCAAGGTTGGAAGCTCTATGGAGTTTCTGCCACTGTATGCTGTTTCATTTTTCTACCTTTGCAGACAAGACAAAATATCAGGTTTTCCTGCATCCACCCATGGTATTCTTTGTTCATGTCTCGCTCTTGCGGAACCAGTCTAATTCTTATTTGGTAGGGGTATCAGTGTAAGGATCAAACCCAACGCGCCGCTCCGCCTCATTTCTGACCCTCCACCTCTCCTCCCCCTTCAGCCCCGTGGTCGACGTCTCCTCCAGGAAGAAGGACAGGATGTGGTCCGGTATGGACAGATGCGCCGCCTGCTGGAACTCTTGCAGACTCGTGAGCCGGATGAGCATCTCCATCAACGATAGCGACGACGTGATCGAGCTAAATGGCGACCTAGCCACAAACTGTTCTTCACGCCGTGCATCAAACCTCTCCAGTTCTTTCGATGCGGGCTTGCCGGAGATGTCGTTGAGCCCTGTTGGGGATTGGATAGAGAGTGTCTTGATCTGCGCCATCAGGTTCGCGTCGAGTGACGGATTGTGCGGTGCCGTCGGCCGTTTTGCTTTGATGGTGGGCACTGTCTGCTCGTCCTCGCTATCCTCGTCTGCTTCTTCATCCGAGTCTGATGAGTCGCCGTTACTGTCCCCTGAGAATACCTCAAATGCGAGCCATTCGGGGTCAAGATGAGGCGGCAGATGCAAGCCTAGTGGGTGTGGCTTTGCCACAGATTTTGAATCTGGGGATCCGGTTTCCTCAAACAACTGGCGGTCGATCTCGTCCTGTTCTTGGTCCGCATCATCAATGCCTGGGCCGCCGATAGCTTTGGCTGGGTTGAAATGATGCGCTCCCGGGATATCTTCGGCCTCAGTGTTACCGGCAGCGTTAACCTCTCTCTTCAAGAGAAGTATAGGGTTGTTGCCGGCCTCGTCAGAGTTTCCGATATTGAGGATCCTGCCACTATCCGTGTAGAATATACGCGAGATCTGATGAATCGGAATTGACTCGCGAATCCCTGCCTGCGTGATTGTGTCGTAAGGGCGAGTCTTGGTGTCGCTATCTTCATGCACTCTACCATCGTCCAAGTCCTCCACAAGTTCAAAATGGTATGCATATTCATCTGGCCGCCCGAAGGCCTCATCTCCTGGGTATCCGAACTCTTGGTCTGGCATCAAAAAGCCATCGGGGACGTATCCCTGGTTATGATCGAACGTCCACTGGATCGGCGTCCTGCATAATCGCACTCGAGCCTTGTGCAAGACTTCCTGCCAGATAGGTCTCCTCTCCCCTTCTCCAAAGCCGTACGGCGCATCCTTCTGGGGAGAGCCTGCTTGAGATGGGTCCGGGGTTGCCGGTCTTGCGGGTCCACGGGAATCGCGTTGCGTTGCGGGTTGGGTGTGTCCCACGAAGAGCATGTAAAGAGACAAGCAGAAGTTGGGGCCGATCTGGACGGGGCGGGAGGGATCACTGGCGAACTGTGTGTCCCCGAGGTTCAGGAAGAAGCTGGCCTGGAGGAATCGGGAGGGTGATATGCCCGTGGGCATGGTCGACGACAAGGTTTCCCCAGAGGCGGTGATGGCGATTTGCAGGCAGGGGATCTCTCTGTCGATACGTGCCAATAGTGCCTTGATGTCGCGGATGATGTTTAAGAGTTCCGCATGGTGGGCTTCGGCGGTCTTGGCCTTGGTCCCCGACCTCTGGGAACCCTCTTCTGCGATGGCAGCATTTTCAAGTCTCGTGCCAAGGGAAACAATATCGCGGTGCAGAGATTTGGCCAACGGGACAGCAGATTCAAGAAAGACGTTGCCTCGTCCAGACCTAGAGACGTGTTAGTGGGACTCTTGGTGTGAAAGGAAAAACGGCTGACACACTTAAACTCTATCAAGTCTATGATGGGCGACAGTATCTTGACCTTGCCGTTAAGCTGGTCCTGGAGGCTCTTGAGCTCGGCACGAACGCCTCTATCATCGACCGTCTTGAGCAGCCTCGCGCACTGCCCAACGGCATAGCTCGAAGTAAGGGTTATGCCCGTTCGTATGGCATAATTGATAGCCTGCGCCCCGAGCCGCCCTAGTAGCGCATCCATGGTTAGGTCGGGTTATGCGAGAACCACCACACACCATACCTCACCCGACTTGGCCGAATTGGGAGTCAAGTGCAAGCTGGTTCATGGCCTTGCTGTCGTGCAAGCTCGACGGGATGGTTTGTTTGATGGAAGAGCCACAACCAAGGCCCCAAACCAATGCTGGCAGACACTGTCTTCTGGTTAAGTGGTCAAGGTGACCTGTGCTGTGTCGGAAAGGGCTGGGTGCGAATGTCCGCACACATACTGTGAGAAGAGTGGAGATTTTGGCTGCAAATGACCGTGTTTGTGCCCGTCTTTCCAACTGTGTGACTTTCCAAAGGGGCAGCAGCCTAAAGCCAGCCGCCAGCCAGCCAGCCCGCCCACCCAAGCGTCATGGTGGGGCAAAAATCATCCAGGCCATTCACCCCGCCGCCCAAAGTTGCACCCAAAGCTGCACCAAATCCTTTGCAGTACCTCCCTGCGGTGCTGATGCCCTTTTGACTCGACTGCCCTCCCTGACATCAGTAATTCCGGGACTTCTAGACAGTGGGCGCAGTCAGGCATCAATAAGATCAAGGAGTCATTTTGGGACGAGAGGCACAATCATACCCAACATCCTGCCCATCCAAAACCTGATCGACGGGCAGCCTTTTCGAGCCCAGGAGATTCATAAACCCCACCCCTGCATTTTGTGGCTACTGGGGCAAGCTGCTGCGAGCATAGAAATACCACAACCCTCGCGAACACCACCGCCCGCCATCACCAACACCACCACCCACCTCCGCCCTCAACCAACCGACATACTCACCCCGGGCAACAGCACGACAATAACCAGCCATCATGTCGAACCTCAACTCTTGGGAAGACGATCCTGCCGCCCAGGAAGAGAACCTGGCCCAGCAGGCCCAGCAGATGAACTTGGGCAACCAGCAACAGCCCCAGTCACAAGGCGGCTTCCGTCCTGGCGCCGCGACCTTCTCGCCCGGAGCTGCAGCATTCCAGCCCGGACAGGCATTTGTCCCAGGAGGCTACGGCGGCCCTCAGTACCAGCAGGGTTACTATGGCGGCCAACAAGGCTACTACCCACAGTACGGCGGTCAGGGCCAAGGATTCGCGCAGTATGGCCAGGGCGGTTACGGCAACGTCTACGGACAGGGCCAGTACAACCAGGCATACGGTACGCCTCTTAACCAAATTCGCAGCTTGTCGCAGGGCTACTGACTGACCTCTCTCTCAGGCCAGTATCAGGGACAAGGATTTCAAGGACAACAAGCCCCGCAACAACAAGCGCAAGCTCCCAAACAGACTCCCACCATCGCCAAGCGACCGAACGACCCTGCCGCTTCCTCTTCCGATCCCGCGCCCAAGCCTACCGTTCTTAAGGAGGGCGGCACCAAGGTCCTGAGCATTGGAGGCGACGCCCCCAAGCCCAAGGCGAAGGTCCTCTCGATTGGCGGCACCGCGCCTGCCAAGGAGGAGCCAAAGGCCGAGGAGGCTGCGCCAGAGTCCAAGGACGCTGCCGCCGAGGAGGGAGCCAAGGTCACAGCGGCAAAGGCGATCGAGAAGACTGGCGAGAAGGCCGGCTCCGAGAAGGCGTCCTCCGGAAAGACATCCCCCACACCATCCTCTGGGCGATCCAGCCCCTCACGAGGTGGCCCTAAGGGCGCCACTCGTGACGCGGTGGCCGTCGAGCAGGAGCAAACCGCCGATGTCGACGAGGAGACTTTGAAGGATATGTATGGCAAGGAGCATGTCAACATCATCTTCATCGGTCACGTCGATGCTGGAAAGTCCACTCTGGGCGGCTCTATTCTCGTTGTCACAGGCATGGTGGATCAAAGGACGTTGGACAAGTACAAGAAGGAGGCCAAGGATATGGTACGTATCCAGCGCCGTCGAAGTGTTTGCAACCTGCTGACCAAGTTTCCAGGGTAACCCATCGTGGTACCTCTCATGGGTTCTGGATCTTACAAACGAAGAGAGGTCGAAGGGAAAGACTGTCGAAGTTGGGCGAGGTTTCTTTGAGACAGAAAAGCGGAAGTACAGTGTCCTGGACGCTCCTGGCCACAAGACATACGTGCCAAACATGATTGGCGGAGCTTCACAAGCAGACGTCGGTATTCTCGTCATCAGGTAAGCACGAATATCTCACCGCGAGGGTACCACGGGTCGATTCTCGCAGTTCCAACAGCAAGGCTGACAATGGCACAGTGCACGAAAGGGCGAGTACGAGACTGGATTTGAGAAGGGTGGCCAGACTCGTGAGCACGCCATGCTGGCCAAGACCCAAGGTGTGAACAAGCTGGTGGTGGTCATCAACAAGATGGACGACCCGACAGTGGAGTGGTCGCACGACCGCTACAAGGAGTGCACAACCAAACTGGCCACTTTCCTCAAGGGCACCGGTTACAACCTGAAGACGGACGTGTTCTTCATGCCCGCTGCCGCCCAGTCACTGCTCAACATCAAGGAGAGACTGCCCGAAGGACTTGCACCGTGGTACGACGGACCATCACTGCTGGAGTACCTCGACAACATGCAAGCTCTGGAGCGCAAGATTAATGCACCGTTCATGATGGCCGTGTCTGGCAAGTACCGTGATATGGGTACCATGGTGGAGGGCCGTGTCGAGGCTGGTGTGGTGAAGAAGGGCATGACCTTGACTATGATGCCCAACAAGGCCAAGATCGACATCTCTGCAGTCTACGGCGAGCAAGAAGAGGAGATCCCGCACGCACAGTGCGGAGACCAAGTACGAATGCGTCTACGAGGTATCGAGGAAGACGACATCCTTCCCGGATTCGTGCTCTGCTCGCCAAAGCGCCTGGTCCACTGTGTCAAGTCGTTCGACGCACAGATCCGCATTTTGGACCTGAAGTCTATCCTCTCGGCGGGTTTCAACTGCGTGCTCCACGTCCACGCGGCTATCGAAGAGGTCACATTTGCGGCACTCCTGCACACGCTGCAGAAAGGCACCGGCCGCAAGAGCAAGCGGCCGCCTACGCACGCCAAGAAGGGCGACAGCATTATCGCACGCATGGAAGTTACCGGTGCCTCAGGCGCTGTGTGCGTTGAGAGATTCGAGGATTACCCACAGATGGGTCGCTTTACTCTGGTAAGTGCTCACACCCGCGCCCAAGTATCACCTGTTCTCAATACTGACTGCCTCCCAGCGTGACCAAGGTCAAACGATCGCTATCGGCAAGATCATCAAGCTCAACACCGAGGATGGTGCCTGAGCAGCTTGCCAGGCTGGCTAAGAAGCCACCTAGTTCTCGGATCATGGACCGTCACGTGCATGGGGACTATTATCTAGGACCAGTAAGCGGCCCTAGCACATTTGTGTAAGGTACATGGATGTAGCCACTGAGGAAAGCCTTGCATTCTAGTTGGCAGAGGGGCAAAGACGAGTGCAGCATCTACGCCGCAGCTTGACTATGGCATGACGAAAATCAAAAGCTTGGTCCACTTGGCTAAATTGGCCGTGCCAAGAGATATGTCTATGCTTGTGCGTGAAATGAAAATTATACATGTGCCTTCTTACGTCTGTAAACCCTCCAATTTCATGTGAAGCGAGATCCTAGACAACATTGATGCCAGATGAGTAGAAGAGGTGACCTCCATATATGTGCTGGTTTTAGCCTGGTCACCCGCAAATCGCAGTATCTAAACGACTCAGGGACATTCATATCCCCAAAAGAAGACAGCAGAAATATGCAATAATTCTTTACTAAAAGCATCAGCCTTACTACTAAAAGAAATGTAAGCCTATTTGAAAATTATCCATAATGAATAAGTAAACGTTTAAGCTTGATTATTAAAAAGAAACTTCGCTAGAACCACCCATTAGCCCTGAAGGTGGGCATTGTCTCTTTTCTCACAAGAACCTGCCGAGCCACCAGGAGTCGGAGTATCTTATGAATACTTCTGACCCGGCTGCACCTTCGAGGACGAGCCAATATCAGAATCCGCCTGGCCCGCATCCGCCACTATAATGCCCACTCGTGATCCATGATGCAAATCCCGGACAGAGACTCGGGCTCGCCACGTCGTCGACATCTTCACGCCACCTCCCGTGTTGTCCAGCATCGAGGTGGGCGCAGGAGAGTTCAGTGCCAAAACAAAAAACTGTCCGAGACTCGTCCAGGCTCTGCTGCTCCAACCTTTTCCGAAAGCCACCAGGGAAATGTGAACAAAGATGGTGGCCACATAGAGGAATAACGCTACAAATGATAGAATTATTGTGGGGCCACTGAAACTATAGCCGTACCTCGTTTGGAGGAGAACAAAGTCGAACCGAGTTGAATTTGCAAGAGTCTGAGATGCTGTGTGGGATGATGTGGTCCAATTTCCGGGGAGGTCGTGGGGCTGCCAATACCAGTAGCGGGACACGGCATCGATAGAGCCGGAGGTCCACTGGCGAAGAGTCAATGTAGGGGCAGGCCGGTCATCCGTAACATCTTCGAGAGAACCCAAGGCATACATACCAGATTTGTATGGCACCTTTGAGAGGCCCTCGGCAAGACCTGCACCGAATCCGGACGCCATACATGATGAATCTGGATGTTTACCGACGTGATCTGAATTGTCGTCGTCAAGGGCCAATGAGCCCAAACAAATCCGTCTGACCTTGTCGAAGAAGCTGTATTCTCCTTCCTGGTCATTGCCGGTTCCACGGTCCAGAACGGCCAACCAGTCCAATTCCAAGTGGACCGTTTCAGCGGCATTGGCCTCATGGAACCATCCACTTTTCTCTCGTAACATGTCCGAACCACTGCTTGGATACCATAGCGACGCACCCCAGTCAATGTCGCCAAACTCTTGATATGCCCCGGTGGGCCAATCACTTAAGTAGGAGTCTACCCACTTTACTTTTACCAGACACAGAGTCATGTACGACTGAGAAGTGAAAACATATGCCGCTGAAGGGGTGTAGCTTGGCTTTATTTTCAAATCCGATGTATTGATGAAGCTGGTGCGCGTGTCGTTCAACGCCAAGAGGAGAAGGCCGACGCCAAGGGTGACTCTGTAGAGCGGTGTGCTGGACTTTTGCACGAAATCAAAAGTCACGGAACTTGAGATTGTGCTGGGATGGATTGCAGGTTCTGAACAGAATGAAGACACGAATGGTTGTTTCCAAAACCCTAGAACCTCCTGCGATTGTCCTTGCGTGGGAAATGAAGCAAAATAAGCAGGCCACGACCCGCTCGAAGTAAAGGTGGCTGCAAGCTCAGCACCGGCCGGCAGGGACATGGCCCAGCAGAAAAGATAGTACTCAACTAGCATATTCGCCACATACAACAAAGCGTCAGTAAACGTACTGGCGTCCACAACCACTCCGAGGGTCTGATTGTGCGGGGCTCGTATACGTTCTATCGGGTATTGGTCCACCGCAATCGAGCGATGGGGAAGTGGGAGCTGAGGTTGCGCTCGAACCGTAATGTCGTATCCTGATGAAGACAACTCGTCGAACGTGAGTGTACTGGACTCAGAGTTGCTCATTTCAGGTGGGAGGATGCCTCGCAGGATGTCCGCCAGTCCAGACCGGGGGCACATAATGCTTTGAGGAAGTGTAAGGTTGCTGTAATCAGAGGCTTCTGGAATAAAATCTGCCATAATTATGTCCGGGAAGATTCTCGTTATCTCTGCACCCATAAAGACTTGATAAATATTATTCCGATCAGGTGTGCTGTAGAAAGGTGCGTTGGTAACTGTCCGCGACAGCTCCCAATCTCCAACTCTGGGCAGCATGCTTATAGCAGAGGCGGGACCCAAGACTGCTGCGAGAGTAAATAAGAAGATGTGGATGACGATAGTGATGCCTCGGAAACACGGAGTTTCATAAAGCTATGCCAGGTAGCTAAAAATTCCCTACTCCAGAGAAACGTAATGTCGAGTAGGCGGAACGGGGAGGTAACTAGTCCCAGCTGCAATCCACGGGGGCCTGAAGAAAGAAGCCGGTATCGAATATGGTGAAGAAGCACATTAGCTAGAGACGCGATCATGAGAGTCTCGTGGACCTTGGCAGCGAATTATAAGGCATTAAGTATATTGGTTGTTGGCCAAGGTGGCGTCCAAAGGACCTGTCGAATGTGAAGCCCCAAAAGAGTGAAGTTGATGGATACTGGCAGGAAGTGAAACCAGAGTATCTCTCTGAATAATAGCCGTCGCTTTTTATTGTAAACAACCTTTGGCTGTTCTGAGTTGGACCGGTTCCTATCAGTGCTATATCACATGTAAGCTCCAAAGTTGTTCGGTCTCGGGCGAATGCAGTAGCGTCACTAACCTCCTGAATAGCCTCTTCCAAAGTCTTACTGGAGCAAGCCTGGGTCTCGTACCTCGAAGCGACCCGGTCATGTTTGTGTCCTGGTTGCTCTTGCTACTTGGGTTAAGCTGAGACAAGGACCTGATCACTGCATTCGAGGTCTCAGAAGATGCTGTATCGATGGCGACGCCGTCAAAGGTGCTGCCAACTCTTGGCATCCCCATTCCTGCCAATTCAATGGGCTCAGCACTTAGTGATTCAAGGTCATCCCCAATGAGTTTCTGTAGAGACGGCTGATTCTTAAGCTTCGGAAGTTCGAGCAACGTCGAAGCTTCAACGGCCGCGCTCAGTTGAGGTCCTTCCATGCACTGCGCTCTGGGTTCCATGGAGACAGATAGCTCAACTCGATGATAAATATTGACGGGGAATAGACTGGGGCGCACAAGTGTGACATGTGAAATCACAGCCACGGGCTGTGTGCGGCCCCCTTGCTGCTATGCTCACTTGTACAATACCAAACCGACCCGGGATCCCCACTAACTACGTATTCTCACAAGTTACTAAGCCAATACAAGATTCTGATAAAGGTCTGCCTGAACCCCTCAGCCATTGATAGTGATCAGCCCCTCAAACAGTGTCTCAGGTAGGAGAAGGCAATTGATCGATTTACTTTTGCACGCCTAGATCCTCAGCAACTAGCAACCTTTGAGAGAACATTTTAGGATCAATTCGTGACCATCGGCGTTTCAAGGAGCAATCGAGAGTGAGTATGAAAAGCCCGCTTCCGATAACGTGCAGTTGTTCAAGCGCCTGACGGCGCCTCTTCAAACATGTCACAATGCAATCGAGGATCCTTGGATTGTTCAAGATACCGAGCTTGAGAGAGCTGTTGGGCTTTGCAGCTCATCATTCAGTTGTGCTCCTTCAGCTCGTAGTATGGTACCCTTACATGACTAAGAGACAAACATTGAGACTTTCATTGCCTTACTTGAATATGAAGACTCAATTTACAGCACTGGTTGGCTTCCCTTTCTCACTCGCCAATTCCTGACATATCTGATACTAGTACCATGTTGTGAGTACAATCAATCGGGCTCCAAATAACCTTGTTCCCCTTGTTTTTGCCATGAAACTTACATGGAGGCCTGCCCTGGAGCTCCTGGGCACTGACAGTCTAGATAAGAGATCTGCTATCTCACAAGGCTCTGGTATGGTTCGCCCTCCGTCTCTGTTGACAGGTCAACTGCCTACCTCCGGCGGGAGATAGATGATCAGGCTCTGCTGACCACCGTGAGACCAATTTCAATGTCATACTGCATTGTTTCAGAATGCAATTAAAAGTCCAAAATGACATAAGCGGCAATCTTCTCAACCAGTCTTCCAGCCTATTAGCCACTATTTGAAATGACACAAACAGGGGGCTGCGTTCTAGATCACGAGGCATAAACCGCAGTCCGAGGTACAACGAACAGGGACTTTTGCTTGGCTACCGATGTTTACGTTTTGCCAGGACGCAAAATATGTACGGCATCACTGGGTTTAATACCTGCTGATCACGTAGATTTGGACATTTGAGTTCTTTTTTTCGTACGAGAGACGCATTGACCTGTATCTCAGAGTAACCCATCCACGGCCAACCACGGCCAACCACGGATTAAGTTACTTGAGCTGTCTACAAGGGACTCCGTCTCTTGCCCGGTAAATTCAGCGCGTTGGAAGTCCTCGTCCTTCATGTGCAACATCTTATTAGGTTTAATCCCTGTCTCGCTTGATTATCATCGAAAAAGTACATTGAAGGATGTCATGTCTCTGTCGATATAGCATTGTTAGGGTGACATGATATGTCTTACGTAACATAGCATATCTGCCGCGACGTGCTATGTCTTTAGGTTTATTCTTAGTAACAATTACCTGAGTCGGGGAATAGTTTCAATCGGGTAGTATCCATCAAGAATGAGTTACATGGGTTGAGGAGAATCGCCCCGAAGCTGAAGAAACCTTCTTCAAATACCTTGTCGCTATATCTTCCTGGTATCGGGCTACAATTAGCCTATCCAAGCTGGCTATTTGTATTTTCTTTCGTATTCTCTTTCCTCAACGGAGTGTATTCATCATCCTTTGCCTCGTCGTGGGCATCTTGATATCCACAGCAGTCATTTCTTTTACAATTGGTCTTGCAGCATGCCATCCCTTTGAAGCCCACTGGCCATCCCCGGCAGTTCAGGCTGAGAAGTGTATTGACAAGGAGAAGTTGTACGTCTGGTGCACATTTCTCAATATCATCACGGACGCGGTTCTGCTTGTCCTCCCCTTGCCGATCATATGGAAGTTACACACTTCACGGCAGCTGAGGATAGCTCTGTCCGGGACATTCCTGCTTGGTAGTGTGTAAGTGTCCATCCATGAGAGTATCTTTAACGTCTTGGCATTTCGCTTCTGCTAACATCGCCAAACCAGTAGCATTGTGACCTCCATCCTACGTTTCGTCTACTTCGTCAATACTAACTCGTTCATCGACGATACGTGGAATGCTGTGGAGTTGTACATCTGGACATTGGCGGAGCCAAGTATTTACCTAATCGCCGCTTGCCTCATTACATACCGCCCTCTTCTTGACAGATTCAACTCGAAGGTTCGCTGGCAAGTTAGCAATAAGTGGCCGTCCAACAAGGGGCCTTCTGCACCAGAATTCTTTCCTTATCAGGAGCCATCGCATCACATACCGTCGGGTCATTCAACAGATGAATATATTCACGATCATGATCAGGGCTCCTTACTGTCACACTACGGGGCAAGAGCCCAGGGTTTCAGTCAGACTGCACAGGCAGAGTACATCCGACCGACTGCTCCAACGCCCCATTCCCCATCCTCTGGCATTGTCAAGACAACAAATATTCAGATAACCAAGGGCATCACGAAGAATGATGGGAGCCAGAGAAAATACGGATTTAGAAATGAGTTGATTCAGAGGAATTGCTCCCGGGTGCCGTCTACGAACGCACAATTGGAAACATTGAAGATCATCAACTGTTCTGGCTCACATAGTCTTTGTAATTATTCGTGTCTCGCTAGCAATTCAAATGATCAAACACACAAGACCGGATCTGACTATAGTTGATGAGCTCGTCATGAACTTCATGCTCATCACGAGACATGACCTCTGAACTAAATCTATGGCTATGGTGGGCCATTACATATCCCCCCACCCAAAAAAAAACCAGACTTCACCTGCCAGGCCGTATATCAACGGTTCAAAATTCTTCCTGCCTAAGCAAGGTCTAATTCAGCAAGTGGAGCCGAGGTACCTGGTTGAGGAAATAACATACTCTTCAAATCGTGCTCACGTGCTGGCCTAGGAAGCGCCAGACTCATATACCAGGACAAGGATGCAGTCTACTTTCGCAGAACTGCCACGGTCGTGCGACTCTAACCGACTAGATGCGAGACCAGTGTTTTACAAATGCCACCTGCAAAGTGGATAATCGCTCGCGGTGATGACGGCTACGCCGAAAGCGACTCACCACGAGTTCCAAGCTGAGGAAGATCCATACGGTCAGTCTCATTTGGTTTGCGCAAATATTGGAGAGGACAAACGTTATTCCATGGTTTCCAGATGTCCCTTGAATTCTTTTCAAGGAAGACAAATCAACATTAACAAGCAATCCATGCATGTAAGCTTTCCACCCGTCTCTTGCCAGTGAAAATGCTGCAGAAAAGTCTATTCAAACTCCTATCTGGCAAAGCTAAGTAATCGATTGACATGGTTGCAGAATCTTCAAATTTGCAAATCCGGATACCATTCCGTACTTCCTCCCCAATGTCCTATTCCAACTGGGTTTTCGACAAAGCAGCCCGATGGCATGCTATTCGTCTTCCGAGTCTCTCTTGTACTCAGCTACAAGGATTTAATTGTGCAGAGAAATGGCATATCCGTTACCATGAGATTTCCACGCCGATGAGGTCCAATAGAGCCCTTGTAGTCTGTTTTGTTTCCGGGCAGCTCATGATATTCAAAGGACCACCAACCCTGTTGCCGTATCAGCTAATAGCACTCAGATATTATGTCAAGTTTGCAATTAACTGATTTAGAGAACCGTAGGCTAGTTTCTAAACGCTTCAGGAGGTATCGGCCCAAAGTTGCCATTGAACTCATCACCACCACCGGTTTTTTTATTCTGATCTCCGCGCCCCTGGTGAATGGACTGTGGTCCTGATCCATAATTAAATATTCCGACTCCTGTCTTTCCTTTCGACGAAGGTAGTAACTTAGAAATCGCGGTGAATGCATTCTTCAGTGCTTCGAGCTGCTAGTCTGTCACAGCGGGCGGCTTTGCGAGAACCAAGCTGGCTTCAAGGATGTCTCATATGAGCCTGTCGGCCTGTTTGTCCTCGCCTCCCTGCTCCTCATACGCGGCTTCCCTGTCACTATATTCGGTGTCAATGACTTCTTGGAAGACATGAGCCAAGTCGTGGGCACACTTCTTCGCCTTGCTCACGCCTCCTTCATCTCGGCGATGTCGTTGTCGTCCACTTGGGGGCCTTTTTGGCTGAGATACACTTGGATAGCTCGAAGACATTCCTGGGCCACTGGAAGGGCCTAATAAACTTTGTGGAAGACATAAGGAAGGTTTTAGTTGTCTGTGTCATCATCGTAGTCTTGTTTCGCTCGTCGTAAGGAGTCAGAAGCTCGCTGGGCTGAGTTGCTTATGTACCTGGACGCCATCGTATCTGGCAGGGAGAGCGAAGAATGGTACAATTCCTGGCTTCTCGGAAGGCGATGTGAGACTTTTCAAATGAAATTAGTCACGAAATAGGAATAGACGAATTGCTGGTTGGTTTGAGGGATGAGGGGAGGGAGGTTGGCGCGGCCAGTGCGAACGAGGGTTCCGGGCAGCCTCGTTGACATTGATGTACCGCTGTCATCTGTTCTGTATTTGACGTATCACTTCAGTTTCATTCAGATTGTATTCAGTACAGAGGGTAGCTAAAGTACCATGTTAATAGACCGGCCGAGACCTGAAGATGTGTTGCATGGTGTCTATCTAGGTACCTACCATTGGAGTCTCAAACTGCATATGGGGTCGCCAAAGGATTGCATTGTGCCAGCGGCCCAATCTTCTCGGAAATTCGCCCACACCACTTGCCCCTTTGGCCATGAAGTTCCAAATTAACTGTGATTCGGCTGCATAAAAGGCATGTCTATCGGCTTGTCTAGCCTATGTGAAATAAGGGAAGTGCTGACCGGCCGCAGAATAATACGTCAGACTGGGAATTCTGTGCCACATGCCGACATTGGTATGGCGCCACGCTGGACTTGGAGTTCCGCATTAGCAGTAGTCTGGCTGCATAAACAGTACGTCTATCGGCTTGGCCGGCCTATGGGGAAGTAGGAGAAATGCTGAGGCTGAGCGACCGCAGGATGGTTATTATGTCAGACTGCGAGTTTCGCGGCACTTTCCAGAATGGGTAGGCCACCTCTCACTCATGGAAAATATCACGCAACCATATCCGCCCCGAGCTCCAAAGCATATCGGTTCTGACTTCGAAGATAATCACTGTTCCGAATCTTCAAGTGGATTACCATAGAAGTATCCAAATCTTTCAGGATGAGGAGGTATGTCTAACATCTTCCCTGGTTGTGCCACATTTCTTACAGATTTTACCGAGTAGTAAGAACGTACAAGTCAATGTCGGGTGTTGAGGTTGTTGGGCTGGTGTCAGGGATCATCTCCATTGCCGACACGATTGTCAAGATCCACAATGCTGTTGGGAATGCGGCAGGTGTACCAAGTGGATTTCGAAATGCGGCCAGCTGGATGCCGCTCGTGAACGAAACCATGCTGGCTATCCAAGACGATCTGAGTGACAGAAGTGACAAAACGTCAGTTTTCGCACTTCAGAACGTGTTGAAAGGATGTCACAAAAAAAATCCAAGCCTTGGAAAAGATCTTTGAGGGCATTAAGTTTGCTCCGGATACATCCACGGTGAAGCGGTACACTCTAGCCACCCGGGCATGGGGTAAATCTCGGAAGCGAGATGAGCTCTCGGAAGGCATTCAGTCAGACTTGCAACTCCTGGCAGCGAATTACGCCATCACCGCATCTGCCAGGGCAAAATTCAGCAGCAAGCTCGAGGCACACGCGGTCTCTGACGTCCAGCGACGCAGTCACTCCGATTCTGCAATCGTAAACTATAGGTCAGGGCCTCAGAACATTCATAGCGGAGATGGCAACCGAAACATCAATACAGGGTCCGGTGGGCAATTCAACGGGAGCTTCAGTGGGCCCTTCAATTTGAATACTTCTGCTCACAGATGAACTTGATGCGTTCACCGGCATTCACAAATGGACACGAGTGCTTAGATGAGGGCAGCTGTTCATCATTGACGGTCTTTAGGGATTATCCAAGCAGGGCAGAACCATAACAGAAACATAAATTAGCTACATGAGATAAAGCGAGCAAAACAACAGAAAGTTCTGGGATGTGCCTTCGACTAGTCATGATTCGAGAGATGATTCACCACATCAGTGTGATTCCTATTTGCCGCATGATTCATCGCCGTCCAGTTCTGCACGTCTCGAATGACTTTATTCGCACCACAATCAGTCAAGCAAACGGCCGCCACGATATCCCCCCTTTTCGCTGCGTACATCAATGGAGTCTCAACGTTGTTGTCCTGCTGATCAAGGCAGGAGCCCTCCCTTCCCAAGTGTAGGATTGTCATGTGGTTTCCTTCATTAGTATTATTGTTATGGACCGCGTGATGGAGCGCAGTGAGCCCCTCGCTGTCTTGGAGCGTGATCTGCGCTCCACGGACTAATAGCTCTTTTGTAACGGGTAAGTATCCCAGGAAAGCGGCATGATGCAGGGCAGTCATCTGAGCGTGGTCGACAACGTCTGGCCCGGCTCCTCTTTTGATGAAGTAGGAAACTATTCCTTCGCGCGCCCCGATCGCGGCATAATGCAATGGCGTGAGGCCACGATTATCCTGACCGTTCAAATTTGCCCCATTTTCTCGAAGTAGATCCAAAATTGTGCGCAGTCCACACAAAGCGGCCAGATGCACAGGCTCACGGCCCTCAACATCAGCTGCACTCACTTTCGCCCCCTTTACAACCAGATACCATGTCAACGCGGGTCGCTATTCTGAGCCGCAAAGTGCAACGGTGTCATGCCGTTGACGTCTCGAACTTCGAGAGAGGCCCCTTTTTCGACGAGAAGCCACATCAAGGACTTGTGGCCGCGGGAGGCGGCGTAATGCAATGCAGTATTGCCGTCCTTGTCCTGCTCGTCCATTCTCGCTTTATGGCTCAAAAGAAGCCATCTGGCTTGCTCGCTTGATTCCTTCGTAGCCTGAATCAGAGCCGTTGACTTGTCGTTCGAAATGGCGTCAACGTCAGCCCCTTTATCCAGTAGCATCTTCGCTATAGCCAGATTCTGGTGCTTAATGGCCCATCGCAGCGGAGTCAGCCCATCTTTTTTGTCGCGCAATTCAAGTTCGGCGTCATTTTCCAACAGGAACCTCGCCAAAGCCTCGTATCCAAATTGGGCCGCGTGGTGTAGTATCGTCCACCCGTCTCTGGATCCTTGTTTGTTGATGTTGCATCCGTTTTGCACCATCAACTTGACCAATTCGAATTGCCCGTGCCATATGGCCCACTTCAGTGCTGTATATCCATGATCGTCTTCAACGTCTACCTCAGCCTTGTGCCTTATGAGAGGAATTGCTTTGTCTCTGAGTCCGTACTTCAGACACCAGCGAAGTGGAGTGAAGCCTTGGGTATTCCATATGTCCACACTAGCGCCCTCTCGAATCAGCAATTTCACCATGTCATCGCCTCCTCGCGCACCCTGTACCGCAATATGCAGGGCGGTGTTTCCCTGGCTGTCTTCGGCATCAATCGGGGCGTCGCATCCCAGAAAAAATTGAGCTATTGCAAGCTACCCAAAGTGAACTGCCCAATGTAAGGGTGTCTGCTGGTCATCGGTCACGGAATTGACACTCACTCCACTTCTGAGAAGCTTCTTTGCGAGATCAATTTCGCCCAAAGATGCACATACATGCAAACCAGAGGCTCCCTTTGGCATGGATGGCAATCGAATTTGGGTTGAAAGCGAGAGGCATGCCGCGTTCTGCAGGAATCCAAGGGCAGGGCCTTCCAGAGTTTCGCTTCGTCCCGCTTTGCGCTTTGCGGAAATGATTGAACCAGTGTTTTGCGGCATACTCTAGCAAATAGTACCTCCGGGAGTGGTTTGATACGTTCCCAGAGGAAAAGCTAATAGCGAGATCGCCAAAGGAGAGGTAGGCCAAGCACTGGCGTGCCAATTCCTGATGAGAGCTTGAGTCATCTGGCAAGAAGCCCGAGTCCCGAATGTAGCCCATGACGGCCTCGTGAGCTGATCGGAGCAGGCAAGTTTGGCTGTCAACCACGATAATACCAGCACATGCCGATATCAGCTGTTGTTCAGAGGGAACGTAGTCCGTGTTGAACGACCCGGCATGCTTTCGGACCGCAAACGCGTGTCTCACCTCATCGATAGTCACGGGCTGAAACGAAAACGCTACCCAAGAAAGCGTATGCAAGGCCATGCCCGAGAATCGCCGCCGTTGTCTTTGAATGGTTTGCAACGCTGCTTCGAAAGTTTTATCTCTTCTTTCAGGTAGCTTATCAACCATCGCCTTGAAGTCTCCCAGAAGCTGTTTAGACTCCAAACTGTCCATATGCATCTTCGCAAGTAAAAGCCTGTGGAGATAAGCTGTTTCAATAGTCGTTTCTCAAGGGAGAAGGGAGAAAGGAGACGATAGGAGTTAAAGGACGCCCGCGGGCTGTTCGCAAATTCCACTGACATTCCTTGGGCCTTCTTCACTATAGTGTCAAGGAGATTCTTTTTAAAATTTGCATCCTGGCCAACACCTTCGCGTGTCAAGCGTGACATTCCGTTGCTCTCCTTTATTCTCATACCAACATATAGCTTGATATCTTCTGCAGTATTTTCATACTTGATCCTGAGTCAGTAGTCGGAACCTACTCGTCCTTCTGTGAAGTTTCCAGCCCGGGAGGTCAACAGTAGGTTCCAGTTGGTCAGCTGACGACCTCACAAAGTGATCTTGGAACTGGGGTATACGAGGGTCCCAGTGGGTGTCCAAGCCGTCTATGACAAGATAGACTTTGGAAAACGCTTTGGACTCTTTTGCCAGGATACCGTATCACAATATTCCTCAGGGGTCCGTGCTGTCATTAGGGATTGACCCTGTTGCCAGAATTTCTGGAGCGCCCCAGAAGCATTTTGTTGATGGTCCAGTCCTTGGATCAACTTTTCGAGGATGTTCAAATACAGAGAATCTAATGTTGGCTTGCTCTCATCTTCGTCTTGAAAGTAGACGGCAAGGCACACGGAGCGCTCTTCCCTGCCAGGAGCATCATCCAGATGATTCGCAATCATAGCTCTGGGCTGGTCAGTCTGCACAACAGTCTATAAGTCGAAAATTGCGGGATGACCGACTTACGCCAGGATGCTCTTACCACTACCAACTTGAAGCCCAACTTGTTAGACGAGTGTCATGTCTCCTGGGAGTTGCGTGTACCCAACCAAGGGGCCTACTCACTAATTCCATCAAGTCAAATAGTATTTCCAGTTCCTGTTACCCAGTCCCCAAATTTTGGGTTTTCTAGCAACCAGACACCGGTTCCAGGGGTTCTCTGAGAAGGCAAGAACTCATGGGTTCCTATTTGGGCTGGCAAACGATGTCCTTCGGTCTCGGCCTTTTTACGGAGCCAATTCAAGATATCAGACACTATCGTGCTCTCTGGATGTAAGCAATCGGTTCAGTGTGTATTTTGTGGGTGCAGTAGACGCACCCAATGAAGCCGTTTGTTTAGATTGTAATTGCAATGGCAAACCTGAAACGTCTCTTAAGTTGGATGAGTTCTTCTGGAATATAGGGTAGACAGTGCTCTATGAACCTTCCTGGACTTTGTGCAGTGCCCCTAATACGTGACAGCTTTCAAGCGCTAAACTGACTTCATTTCTTTTTCGTTAGCATTTGGTCCTTTTTCGAGATCAGATGTTCTCGGGGCTCTCCGCACCAGCCACATGATACAGATTCTGGACATTAACGAGCTGCCCTTCTGAGTTGTTATTGTATTGGACACCGCCAGAGGCGTTGACGTTCTGATCACCTTGACCGAAGTGTGCTGTTTGGGGCCCATCCCCGTAGTTATCGATGGTCGGGTCATGGCGCGGGCTCTCGAAATCCGAAGAAGACGCCATTCTCTACAAGTCCGAGTCTCTTCAAAGCCGAGTCGACGGTCTCAAAACTGAGTTAATGGGATGAAGACAACTTCCCCGCTGAAATCCATGTGACAAGGATAGGTTTCTGTGTGGGCCTACTCAAAGCCGGTGGTGATCAATGACTGGAAAAGTAAAAGGGGGTTGCATAGCAAGCGTTATGCATATGCACACAATAAGCCAACCACAGCAGGTCGGAAAATGGAAATGTCAGCTCTAATTTGCTACGTTTTGGGTCACCTTCATACAGACCATTGAAGTCGTTTTCCTTTTCTTGGCTAGCCAACGGCATGCCCAGTACACATTCTTGGTCTGTCGCATGACTGCCAACATGCTTACGGCTGCTTACGGCTGCACAATGTTCCTAGAGAAACTGACGGCCAGAATCCCGGCCGGTGGCTCGATACAGTCTTCTCAAATTGGCAGGACGTGACGGCCCTGCTGAAAGTTAGCCGCCGGCCTTGAGGTCTCTGACTATCCACGCCGCACCTCTTTCCTGGTGCTCGGGTGGGGTGCGTCAGCAACCCCGAGCTCCTCTTTCACTGCTTCAGCCTTCCTCGGGAACTGAAATACTTCCCTGTACCGGTCAGTGCATCAGTTACGCCTGAGAGTCTGTAGAGCCATGCAAAGGAGAAACCGCAAGTTCTATGTGGACGCCGCTGCGACGGCCTTGAAAAACAAGTTGATATCCGCTGCATCGTCAACTGTGCCATCTTCGTCGTCAGTCACCGATTCGGCTTGGGAGACCCCACCGGCGGAGTTGACAACGAACACCAAAGCAGAGTCAAAGTCGACTCCGAAAAATGGAAGAACTGGCAAAGGGAAACCACCTTCAAAAAAATCCGATAACAACCATGTTTCTAGTCACATCCAGGACCCCAGGAAGGATGACATATACAGTCTCATTCACGACAATTCGTCTGGAACAGGCCCGTCTCGTCCTTGGGCTGGCCCTCAGTACACAAGGGGACAAGATGCCAACAGGGCTTCTTTCCGAGGCGAGGCGAGCAATGGCTTTATACCCCCAAGACAGGGCAGCTACACAATGCCACAGCAGGGGCTTTACAGCAATGCTCTTCAGTTGGTTCCTTATGCAAGGTAAAATTACTTTGGTCCCCAGGGTTATGCACCACCACCTATGGTACCATCTACGCCACCACATATGACAGCGCCCTTGTACCCACAGCCAGCAGCGCCGACTCTCAAGACCACTGCGCCCGAGGCAGAAGAACTTGAAAGAGTCAAGAAACACGTGGCGCATTTGCAGGCAGAAGCCGAACGGAGAAAGCAAGATGAAATGGAGCAAAAGATTCAGAGAAAAGAGCATGAGGAGGATATGGAGAAGCAGAGGAGAATTTCCGAAGAGGAAGCGAGAGAGGCAACGAGAAAGCCAGATTGAGGAAGCAAAGCAGGCGGCATACGAAACAGCCCTCAAGGACGTGGAGGCCGAAAAGCAGCGACGCCGCATGGTAGAGGAGGGGTTGAAAAATGCCAGAAAATAGCTCGTGAGAAGGTCGAGGCCGAAATGCTCCGCGAGGCCGAGGAGGAGCGCCGCCTCGAGGAGGAAAGAGTGCGTATCGTGAAGGAGGCAGAAGAGAAAGTCGCGCGGGAGCTGGAGGGGAGCCTCAGACTCCGGAAAGAAGAGGAGGCAAGAATCGCACAAATGCGCCAGCAGATCGAGGACAATATTCGGGCAGAGATCCCAGAAGAACAGGGAACCCGTTCAAGCTCGTCACGGACAAGCGAGTCTCTCCGCTCGTGCTCGTCCAAACTTATTGGGCGTTCAAGGTCGGGCACGAGGAGGTCGTCGAGATCGGCCGGGCTAGGTCGTCCGGAACGGATGGAATTTTCGAACCACAGAGGGCGGCCCCGGCACACTATTTCCTCAGGAAGGACGCAGGGTGGGGACGAGGATGATCCACACGAAGAATCATCTGTGATGGATTGGGACAGCAAGATTAGCCAAAGCCTGTCACTCGATCCTTTTATCTACTTGGAAGACCCATCAACAGCGCCTTCCACGCCGGCAGACGAAGAACCCGAAACGAAGGAGCACTGTTGTGAATGCGGCCAGTTGCTAAGGGATCAGTCCTCTACGACACGGGCACCGCAAAACCAAGACCAGGGCTGCTTGCGCAAGGACTTGCATACAATGCCGGCACAGGGCGGTCAGCAACCGTCCTTTCTACCCGACTCCTGCTTAAAAGGCGGAGGCAGCGAAATATCCGACAGCGAGTCTTGGGACGACGAATGGTCGGACACCAATGCAATTTCCAAATTTTCGGAACTGATGAAGAGTCAAATCCCTGAAAACGAGCACTGGAATGATACGGGGGCCCGAGTTTCAATAATGATAAATTTGAGGCGGATAAGGAACCTGGCTCGGAACAAGGCAATGAGGCTCCGAGCGAATTGTCGCGAGACATCGAGGGCTCCAAGCCCGTTGTCTCCCCCTTTACGGTTTTCCAATACCTCGTTACCGAAGAGAGCACAGAAGAATTAGACGATGATAGCGCCGAAGGCGGTGCAACCCTCACCAGACCAAACAGATAAAAAGCAAGCAACAACCTGAATAACGAGGCGGAGAAAAGGCTTACTGTTACCCAATATCACCAGTCCACCGAGACAACTCAAGGGCGCGGAGACTCGTCTCATGACAGAACTTTTTTGAGCTTGCTGGCCAAGCATATAAAAGATTTCAAAGAGACCTCCACCAACATTGACGGCCAAGCACAAGGCCGGAGAGGACTGGATTGGCCTGGAGGCTATGCGATGTCGCACACCGGGGTCCCCAACCGTATCCCAGACTGGTCACATGAAGTGATGCCTTACTTCATTTCCCCATGGCCGTAATGGGAGGACATAGAAAGTGGCCCGGTGGCAGGTTACGAACAGACCAGTTGGCTGACGAATTGGCTCTAGGATCGACCTCGAGTCTATTGACATCGGAGTACAATGCGATGGTGCCAATGGCTCTTATCCCTTGCATCATGCTTACTAGAGCTGTGGAACAGACTGTCAGTCGTGCGAGTCCCAATGCTGGGTACAATGCTGGGTAACAGTGAGAATGCGGCCGTGCCCAGACAGGAAGCTGGATGTTGTGGGACCTGTGGCAAGAGCGGGCATAACGCGGGATTGCGGGAAAGCTTCATCTCATGTAGCAACTATCAATACTCAGCAGGTCAAATTAACTGTCATCATAGCCAAACTGTGTCTTTCTTTAATCGATTAAGAGATTGGAACGTGCTCGTGGAAGGGTGCAGTTATCAGAAGCTATAAACAATTGTAACCCCGACAAACCCGACTGAGTCTCCTGATGTCGTTTGCGTACCTTCGGAGATGTAGCGGAATAGTGTAGATGATCCCAGTACGTATCGGCTTCTCGGTTAGCAGAAGGCTTCCAAATTGCCCCAACCGTGCGTGCATGTGCGGCTAAACGTGGGGGTTGACTGACAAGGGTCTATTGCAATGCTTGGTTTGTGGTAGGCCTGGGGCGGTCCGATGCCGCTAAGGGTCCTGGGTCCTGGGTCATGGTACTGATTTGTGCGCGCCGGCCGCGCTGATAAGATTTGGTCTGCCTCTCACGTCGCTAAAGTTGTTGCTTGCATTTTCCCGTCCCTTCTCCCCCACTCCATCCACACGTCCAGCCCTTCGGTCCAGGCAAGTCGACGCCCCCAGCATGTCCATGTGTACGACACGGCTAACACACTTTTGCAGCAGCTGTCAAGATGTCTTCCGATAAGCCCCTGCCGTTCATATACCAGTTCGCCGCCGGTGCGTAGCCACAGTGCCGACTCGCGCTCCGACCATTCGACTCGGGGTCGTCGCAATATGTTTTGGGAGTCTCTGGCTGACTTTGTGTCCTCATAGGCGCTGTCGCCGGTGTGTCTGAAGTATGCTCTGCCATTTTCCGGATGCAATTGACTTACTAACGTGTCGCTACCTCTAGATTCTGGTCATGTATGTTCATACCAGGGCACGAAACTTGCCAGGCTGTCTTGGCTTCAAACATGCTGACTGTGCTTGCTACTTAGGTACCCGCTGGACGTCGTCAAGACCAGAGTGTAAGGGCTGCGGTATTCCTGCCAAGTTGGCACCGCTGACAGGCTCAACAGACAGCTGCAGACCGGCAAGGGAGTCGGTGCCGACTCTTACAATGGCATGTTCGACTGCTTCCAGAAGATTATCCGACATGAGGGGTGCGTACTCGATCCTAGACTCCTACAATGATCATGTCCCCTGAGGAAACGATACGTCGAACAATAGGGCACCAAACCCAAGACGGCAGACGCTGACAAGCAACACCGAACAGTTTCTCCCGGCTGTACCGCGGCATCACCGCCCCGATCCTGATGGAGGCCCCCAAGCGAGCGACCAAGTTCGCCGCCAACGACGAGTGGGGCAAGTTCTATCGCAAGGCCTTCGGCGCCGACAAGATGACCCAGCCGCTGTCGGTGCTGACCGGCGCCACCGCCGGCGCCACCGAGTCCTTCGTGGTCGTCCCCTTCGAGCTCGTCAAGATCCGCCTGCAGGACAAGGCCAACGCGAGCAAGTACAGCGGCATGCTGGACGTCGTGGCCAAGACGGTGCGGCAGGAGGGCATCCTTGCCATGTATCAGGGCCTCGAGAGCACCCTGTGGCGGCACATCCTGTGGAACGCCGGCTACTTCGGCTGCATCTTCCAGGTCCGCCAGCTGCTCCCCACGGCCAAGGACAAGTCGGCCCAAATGGGCAACGACATCCTGGCCGGAACCGTCGGCGGCACCGTCGGAACGATCCTCAACACGCCCCTCGACGTCGTCAAGTCTCGTATCCAGAACTCCGTCAAGGTCCCCGGCGTCACCCCCAAGTACAACTGGGCCTTCCCGGCCGTCGGCACGGTCCTCAAGGAGGAGGGTTTCGCGGCCCTGTATAAGGGCTTCCTGCCCAAGGTGCTGAGGTTGGGACCGGTAAGTAACAATCGGCAGCTGCATCATACTGCACCCGCTCCCCCAAGTTTTCTGTGTTGCTGACGTTAGGGATCAGGGCGGTGGTATTCTTCTCGTGGTCTTCCAGGGCGTCTCGGACTTCTTCAGGAAGCTCCAGAAGGACTAAACCACAGTGTGTAGACGGGCATGGATCAATGGCAATCTTGGGCATATTCTCTCGGGCATTCATGGCCTGGTTTCGGTGTTATGTACGTGTTAGAGACAGACATATACCATGCACGCGCTATCCCTTGCAAATGAAGCACATTTCAACAAGTTGTGCCTTGATTTTATTTGTTTGAGATACGGGACTTCCTCTGCGTGACAGCAACAAATGTATTTCTTCAAAATCTGATGACTTTGACTGTGGGCCTTGCCTTGCTAACACTTCAGATATTGGCAAGATGCTTCACTGGTCAGCGTACAGCCGTGAGCCCGGAGCAGATTCTCAGTTGCGCTCCGCCCACGAACTGCGGTCGAAGTCGCACTCGTCTCATTTGCAAACAACACAGGGTAGGGGGAGGTAGGCAGGCCCTACGAGACATATGGAGTAGGTCGTCTCAATCGTCTCGCGGGCCATCATCCCAAGAGTGCCCGCCACACTCAGGCATGTAACTGATGATACTGCGCCACTCTGCTCTGTACTGAGCATCAGACTCCAGCCTGGCACGTTCTCTATACTACATATCCAATTGTGGAAGAGAAGTACCCTCTTGCCTTGACATTCTCCAAGACGAGTACCTGGTTGGCCATGGAGGATCATCCATTCTCAAATCTCCTGACTGAAGTCAAATGGGAAGCTTTGAAGAAACAAACCCGAGACGACAATCCCTTGGAAGAAAGATAGCATGGCGCAGCCCCCTTCAAGATCGATCATTCATGTCACCTTTTAGCGGGTCTACTCCAGGTCGTCGGAGTCCTCGCTCTTAGCCCTTGCAGGTTGGACGTGCGAGAATGACTGTGGACGCTGGGCGACGTGTGTTATCAGCTACGACCACTCTTTCATTGATATTGCAAAGGGGACATGTGAAAATTGCCTTTACACCTCTGCTGGAAGAGGCTGCTCACTCAGAGACTCGTTACCCCAGGACACGGCGGATACTGATACGAATCCTGAACTGAAAGAGCTCGAGGGGAAAGGGTTTCCTCCGCACTTCGCAGCCAGGGAGGCTATAAAACAAGCTCAACAACACAATGGGTATCAAATCGTCACGCTGTCAGGGAACCTACACTCAGGGAAACCCCTATATCAGAAATTTCGCTGCTTCTGATATGGCGATCTCACTTCAGGTGGCGTAAAATTAGAATATCCCTGCTTTTGGTCCAACCGGGTCGAACTCGTCGAGGCTCCTGGGAAGTTCAGCAACCAGAAGGTACAAACAGTGACGATGCCGTGGACTATAGTATGCCTAAGCCCTGTTGGATATGCGATGTGCGCGAGCATTCGCGCAGTACTTTTACTGGTTTGAGAAGGGCTCACACATTTGTCCGGGACCCTATTTCGAATGCTACAAGTGCATTGTCCGCTTCCCAAAGAGCGAGCTCGCAGTACACAGGCTCTTATGTCCGTGGCTCCTTTGCTGTGCTTGCCAAATGCCAAGAATCGAAGACATGAAGCAGCATCATGAAGAATGTCCTGGTCGACTCAAGATACAGTGCTGGAAATGCAGACACTACCACGAGGACAAGTACATAGAACATTTCGAGGCTTGCGAGTATTGATACTGCAGGCACTGCCTGACGGCAATATTGGCTTCAGAAAGAGACAAGCATCAAAATATCTGCGAGGACTGGCAGTGCGCTATATGCTTTGAGAGAATGAAGGAGTCACAAATGGATGATCATCTGCCAAACTGTCCAATCTGGAGATGCTGCTGTTGTATCAGCAAATTCCCGCGGTCAGTGAAGGACGGGCACGTGCAGACCTGCGAGTACTGGTTTTGCTCTCTTGGAAGGCTGCGCGCAAACCCTGACAAGGTTTTTGAAGCACCCTCAAAACACATTTATTGTCGATTTCGAGTGCATCCCCTCGGCTGATGGGCCACCGCCCCTTCAAGTAGCTATACTCGACACTTCTGAGCAACAGATAGTTCCCGCCACAGTCATCGATTACGAGATGATAGGGGAACCTCGGAACAAAATCAGTCTCTCCAAGTTTCACCAAGCTCGCGCCACGTTCTCCCCACTTGCCATGATTCAAAAGTTCTATCCTGGGCGGTACCAAGACAGAAATACAGGTATGACCTGCCATGCGATTCAGATCTCATAAGAAAGCATGTCGATGTAAGTGTCGTGTCATATTGAACCTTCCGCATTGCCTCCTCCCACCTACCTTCGAGTCGGCTAAACTATCTTCTTTCGCCAAGGAATAGTAATGGGCCTCTGAGAGCCTGCATCACTTGGGTATCCCATCCGATCGAATTCAGATGCTTGAATTATATTCTCGAGACCGTGGGTGCAGAAGATCTTCCCGTTCCAGAATGGAAGCTCAAGGATCAACCTGGGATGATATTCCGCTGTGCGGCGCCAGAAGAATCTCGACGCATGGACGCTTTCGTTACGACTTGGGAGGCTCTACGGGGCCTTCTTTCAGGAGGACCGGAGATCAACTTTAGAAGCCCACGACCGGAGCTGGCGTAACCATGACAATTCGATTGGTGAAAGCGTCCCTGCTGAGGGCCTTCGGCATGCCTCTTCCTGGTAAAATTGATTCCCACTTCTCCTCAGCTGACACGGGCGCAAAAGGATGGGAACTGAACGCCAAGAAGTTGCTTGAACTTCTCTAACAATCCCAACGCGGACTACAACCCGAACTAAAAAGACCACAACAGCAACAATAACGGCGAGTCCATAGAGGAGTAATTCCATAGACGCCGATTCCATCATACCATGCTTAGCTTGCCTCTGTGCGACGTCAATAGTCTACACCCATAGGAGAAAGAAAATCGCGAGACAGAAACCTCAGCCGCATCCTGCACTCGGCTATCAAACCCCTAATCAAACATGGCCCTGAGTACCTTGATCTGCTCCAGCACGCTTGATCGACTGGTACCGCCTTTGGAGTCTTTTGCCTCGACACTCGTTTCATATTCGAATGCCTCCACAATGTCTGCTGTGAACCGAGAATCAATAGCTTGCAGTTGCTCAAGGGTCAGCTTGTCCATTGAAATTTCCTGCTTTTCAGACGTTGCAACGACGCGTCCAGAGATGTGGTGAGCCTCCCTGAACGGACATCCCTTCCTCACCAGCCACTCTGCGACATCAGTGGCTAGCATCGTTTTGTCCAGAGCAGCCTCCATCCGCTCTGGCCGCACCTTCAGGGTAGCGATTACCCCGTTGGCTATGCCTAGACTGTCCGACACAGTCTGAACCGAATCCAGCATGGGCTCCCACCCTTCCTGGAGATCTTTGTTATAGCAAGATGGCAAGCTTTTCACAGTCTTCCAAGTGAATAGTTAGCACCTACTCTCGATACGCTGCTGGTCGCATTCAAGCCAAGGCAATTGGCCAAGATGTCAATAAGAGGACTCACCATCATCAGCCCAGCCATCTGACCGAAAGCACGCCCTGACTTGCCGCGCAAGAGCTCCAACGAGTCCCCGTTGAATTTGTTGGGCATCAAAGAGCTACCCGTAGAATAGGCGTCGGCCAGCCGCACGAAGCTGAACTCAGATGTCGAATATATGATGAGATCCTCAGCCCACCTGCTGACGTGGTTCGTGAAAATCGAGTTCCAGACCAGGAAGTCGAGTAGGAAATCGCGTTCGGCCGAAGTGTTCATGGAGTTCAAGGTGATTCCGCCAAAACCAAGCTCCTCGGCTATTGCGTCCCGATCGATGCGAAATGGATTGCCGGCCAAAGCGCCACACCCAAGTGGACTCAGATTGACCCTTTCGAAAACTTGGCGCAGCCGCTCGAGGTCCTGCTTGAACGCAGCGGCATGTGACATCAGCCATTGAGACCACCGGACTGGCTGAGCACGCTGGAGATGGGTGTATCCAGGCATGATGTAGTCGCTGAGGTTGTCAGTCAGCAGGGGGCCGCTTTTGGCCAGAGGTGGGCCTAGGCTTACATCTCAGACTCGGCACGTGTGACGATAACCTTGAGGAATGCAACAAGTTGGCTGTCGATTTCGCGGATCCGATCGCGTAGCCACATGCGCATGTCACAGACAACTTGCTCGTTGCGGCTGCGACCTGTGTGCAGCTTGCCCGCGGTGTCCTTGCCGATGACCTCTCCTAGGCGACGTTCGTTTGCCGTATGAATCTGGTCCATTGTGTTAGCCTCGAGAAGTTGAGTAGAATTGAGTGGTCTCTCACATCTTCGTCATTCGGCATGATGGCGAAAGTTCCCTGCTTCCATTCCTCCATCACTTGGAGCAAACCACGCTCAATGGCCTGAAATTCGTCTGGGCTAATGATGCCGGCCTTTGAGTTGGCCCTGGCAAAAGCAATCGATCCAAGGATATCTTCCTTGTAAAGAGCCTTGTCGTACCCGATGGAGGCATTGTACTTATGCATGAGAGGATCAATGGCACCTGCACACCGTGAGGTCAGTATCCTGCATCCGAAGCCTCTTTCCCGAGAAATTCGAACCTGTGAACCTGCCCCCCCAGAGCATTCCAGCTGCTGGGGCGTCCGCCTTCTTCTCAGCCATGTTGAACTATCTGTGAGTGGAGTTCGTTGCGTTTGTTGCGTTTTCACGGCCGACGAAATCAATGGGATCGATGAGACCAGACCGATGGAGCATATGGCGCGTAATTGTACCTAGCTATCAATTGGCGTTCGAGATCTAGGGCGTGAGTAATCAACGCCGATGATGTAGAGGACTCAAACGCTTTAGATCAAGGGTGGGAGTGGTCAAGGTCGAAAAGTGTCTCAAGGATTGTAGATTGATCCATCAGGAGCGCGACTGAGTCAGAGGAAAAGTTTGTAAGGCTGTCACGTGTCGCGTGTCACATAAGGACCCCGCCTACTCATTTTTAGTATTGTAAACACTCTGATAATCACGCTATGGCTATTGTAAGTAAATTTATAAAAGTTCATTACATCTATATCTATAATATTGAAGCGAATTCTTATAAGTAACTATGTTGAAAATGTTTGTGTTAAAAGACGGAAACCTGTTAAATGCAATACAGGTTGTGAGCCTGTGCACTGCCTCCACTGCATTCGCTGCTGTATGGCCTAAGCGCCCACACCCATCCAAGGATTTGAGTCTCGCCCTTGCGATTTCCAGCGGGGCTCTTCCTTACATAGAATAAGGTAGTGCCGACTCAACCTTAATTGACGTTTTGAGGATAGCTGCCTTGACTCTGTATCCCATCTTGTGAAATGCACCTGGTCACTGTACACCGTGCTCGAGGCTAACCAACCTCTGTTTGGATCACTCTGGATCTACCCCACTATCATTTTAGCACGGTCACATTCTGCCCCGGTAACTATTCCAGATCCAGGAGATTCGCACGAGGGATGAATGTAGAGGTAGCCTACTAGGTGACAGCAGCCGAACGGAGGTGTAAGCAATGTCTCTACGACACCCACACAGCCTCAGACGCATCGCCGCCGCCTTTGCTTAATGCTACCAGGCCAGACTCTCAGGAGAACACACGTCCATTGATTTCTCAGAATCGAAGTCACCAGGCTTCACGAGCTACTAGACTACGGCCTCTGTCATCAGATGTTGACTTGCGGAGGATTTCGTAGGCCGAGAGGACCCGAACACCATATACTCGTATGTGGCATCAGTTTATGAAGACGCTGGGTCAGATTGCTGGCCCCACGTAAACCTCCAAACACACAAGAATGGAACTGATGCCCGACTACGTGGTTGCAAATCAGCACGCCGGGACGAAGCAAGTGGCAGGAAGGCAGTCCTGGCACAGGGACTGCCGGCCTGAGACGAGAGGCGATTCAATTGCCAAGAGCCTGTGGGACCTTAGCATCAATCAAAAGAGCGGTGATCTGGGAGAATCACGGTGTTTCAATATGTGCGACTGGCCGTGCGGCGAGCCCAGCTGGATTGCCGAAACACACAGCAAGCCCTCTCCTATGAACAGAGTACGCTAAGCCTGGCCAGAGACTGGAGCAGGCGGTCTTGTTGCCGAGAGAGAAGAAAAGCCAAGTTAGCCTCCATATAACAGATCAGAGGTGCTTTACCGTGTAGAAGAAAGTCCGCCCAGAACCCAACGCCCCCGAGAAACCCACGGCGAGGTAGAATCTCGCCGGCCCGCGCCCGAGTCCCACTTTCGATGAGTTGAAAGAGGCCTGTCAGAGGAACAGAAGGTCCTGCAGCAGAAAATCAACTTAGTCAATGTCCTCATTTGGTTGGTATACATGACGACTTCGAGTGGGATCCTTGCGCATGGTCTGGCCAGACCCCGTGAACCCAACTGTCATATCAAAGTCAGAGAATTTTCTCTCCAGTGCGCAACAAGCAGTTGTACTGACCTCGGCCGTGAACACCGTCAGGGGTTCGGAACATGCTGTCCTTCTTCTGTGTCTTGCCGAATTTCGACTTAGAGTTGAAGTCTTGCCACTTGCTCTTGCCCTTTTCTAGCTCCTTGTTCGCCTTGATCTTCTTGAACTTCTTGATCGGCTTCTCGCCGTCAGCAGCGGCGTTGTTCTCTGCCTGTGGGTAAACGCTCGGGGCAGACGTAAGGACGATCCCGTTGTTCACACTCGTTGACCCGCCTGGTGTCGTTGCCCCTGAGGCGGTTGGGCTGTTCACGCTGCCGCTCGAGGCCGAAGGGCCTGCAGTTGGGGTGCTGCCGTCAGCCTTGCGCTTGTTGCTAATTGGGCGGATGTTGTTTGCGCGCAGGGACTCGCTCGTATCGTAGCTCTTGAACTTGACGGTATAGACGGGCTGCGTGGAGGAACCGGTGACGGCGGTGATGCGCGCCGGGTAGAATCCCTTGTCACCCGAGACCCACTTAGCAAGAACTGTATCATTGACCTGGTAGGATATGGGGATAGCCGACTCTGCTGCTGCGGCGGCAGCTGCTTCTTGCCTGTCCTTCTCCTCCTGTGCGGCCTTCTTGAAGGCCGGGTGGTTCTCGCGCGACCACTTCTCGGGAGCAGTCTCTGAAGGTGCCGGGGCCCTGGACGGGGCGGATGCTGAAGGTGCTGGTGCGGCTCGTTTCGGTTGGATGTCGGCGATGGACTCATTAATCATATTGATCATCTCCTCCAGCTCAGCCTTGAGGGCGAGCAGCTCGGCATTTTCGGGGTCATCGTTGAGAGAAGTGAAGACGATGTCCAGCTAATGCATGGTCAGCATGTGTTTGGCGAGAGGAGGCAGAGGCAGAGACGACGTACCTGTTCCTTGTAGGCCTTCTTCTCCTCCTCGAATTGTGTAAGCTGTGCACTCATTTTGAGCAATGTCTCCCCCACGGTATTGGAGGAGTTATCCGAGAGTACCTGAGCTGGAGAGAAACGACGCGGTGGGTTCGACACAGTTGGTGCGGGATCACTCGAATGGGTGGTGGTAATGATGGAGATGGTATCACTGTGTCGTAGTGTAGCAAGGGAAGAGTCGATGTGCGAGGTCAACCCCCAGCCGTCGGCCCAAATGATAACGGAGATTAGGAGAGGGTGGGTTCTTGCCTGCCGACTGACGTGACTAGCTGACTAGGATTGTAGAAGTAGAAGTGTAGCGGGACTCGAGCAGGCTAGACTGAAAGCGGAGAAGGAGACTTGGGGAGAGAGAAGCGGGACGAGGGAGGAGGGGTGGGTGCCCGGAGCTAGAGTCCGTTCCAAGGCTCCAAGGCTCCAAGGGCCTGTCTGAAGAGGCGGTCACGGACCGAGGGGGGCCTACTTTGGTGTGTGTGTGTGTGTGTGTGTCTGTTCCTGGTGTTTCCGTACTTCGGAACCCGCAGGTACTTTGTATCTTGTAGTCTCCGTGATGGGCTAGATTCGAATCGAATCGACTTTCCACACGGCTACTTTGCGCAAATTGGCCTTGGACTTTTATGACTGACTTCTTGTCATTACGTCGCCGACCGTCGGGTCAATCGATAATCTCCTTCTTCCCGCACAAGGAAACAATTGGCCATCATCTTGACGTGGCACAAGCTCATTCACTCATTCACTTTGGCTATCCTCTTGTCTTCCCGCACATTGAGCCACCCCGGTCCGTCCCATGCGACCGCCGTCGTTCCCATTACACCACCACATCTCCTAGTATTCCCTCCTACCCAATACTCCGACAACGCTGTCATTAAACGTGGCCCATCTTCCTTGCGCCTCCGCGTCGCCTACCCTCCGCCCTACCCCTGCGACAGGACCAGTCCCTCGGCGCAAGGGGAAAAAAGCAAAACTTCGCGCCCACCTAGAGCCTGGTCGCCCCCAATCCGCGCGCTTGTGCCCAGCTCTTCTCCAAATCTGCAAGGAATCTCCTTCACCGGGGCGCGCACACCGACGCCGTCGCTCGACTGTTCCGCGCAGGCTCGTCCGCCCACAACATCCCGGGGCGGTGGGAAGGAGACGTCCAGTGAGTGGGCAGCGCTTTGGAGAGCTCGACAGTCAGGCCGAGACGGACGAGAGCCTATCTGGTAGCCGACCACAGCAGCCAGCCAGCCAGTTAGCCATCCCGAGAACAAGCAGCCATGGCCAGAGACAGGGAACGGGGAGACAGCATCTCGCCGTCTACCGGCCAATCAAAGCGCCCTGCAAACCAGCATGATAGCGATTCATTGGACAGCGACCAGACACATCACAGTCAACAGCATCAGCAGCAGCAGCAGCAGCGCTCGCATCACAAACCACAGAGGCACCATGTCGGAGGCGGAGGAGCCCGCTTACACGCACGAGTTCCGTCATCCAAAGGCCTCTCCAAGCACAACACCTCCGCATCATCCGCGAAACTCAACCGCCGAGTCACCTCTCCCTCGCCCGAACGACCCACTGCTCACCGCCGAAACCACTCGTCCGAGGTCAAACTATCCCGCGACCCCTCTACCACGAGCCTCAAGAAGAACCACTCCCAGTCCAGCCTGAAGCGCAACCGCTCCCAGGTCGAGGTCGCCAAGCGCAACAAGCCCCCGGGCCAGCTGAAGCGCTCATCCTCGGAAAAGGCTGTCAGCAAGTTCAAGTCCTCCAAGTCGGCCGTCCATTTCGACCTCGGCAACGACGGCCAAGAAGACGAGTGGATTGATGCTAGCAGCTCCGCCTCCCCCTATCTTTCGAGACGCGGATCTGTCAACACCAGTGGTCAGTCGTCTGGGAATGCACAAGGAAGCGCGGCCGGGAGTCCCTCAGGAAGCCCCGACGACGACGAGGAACCTACACCTCTGGCGGAGCCACAGAAGCTCCTCTTTGCTGGGGACAAGGAACACAGTCGGACTTTGACCTCAAAACTGCTCCAGCGCACACCATCGCATAGCGCAACCACCGGCATGTCCAACACAATGGCAATGGCCCGGGCAGCATCACCCGATAGTCGCCATTCTGCCAGCACGCTGTCTGTCACACCGGCACAGCCCCAGGGCGTCGTCGGGAGCAACGGCCAGGAGGAGGTAACATCACGCTTCGTTTCGCAAACCGCCGCCAGCTCCTTCTCAGGCTCGGGGCCCAGGAGACCAAGGTCCATAGGCAACCTCTCACAGACAACGAACAATGGATTATCTGGCACCACTGAGGTGCGTGATGACGAGGACTTGACCGACGAGGAGGACACGGGTGTGACAACCAGCGCGATAGCAACCACGGCTCGGTCGAGGGAGACGGGCACAGTGGCAGCAGCGCCGTCCGAGAAAAGCCGGACACAGCAGAAGATTAACCTCCAGCGGGCCAGCTCGTCCATGGAGCCCGTCCGTCACCGGCACTCCGGAATCGGCGGCTTCGCGGCCGAGGTGGCCGAGGTGGCCGGCCCGTTGCTAGGCGGCGCAGGATATGACTCGCAGGACCCGAGGGTAAACAGGCTACTTGAGCGCACCGGGGTTGAGTACAACATAGTACGTCGCTACCAGAACCCCGTCGCCCGCAGCCTGGTACGCCTGGCACAGCTCCCTGGTAACGACAGTGCGAGGAGGATACCGCGGCCCGGCACGGCAGGAGGTGGTGGCAACCGCAACTCTGCGAACCTGGCCGGTGGCGGGCAGTACGGTCTGAGCCAGAGCTTCAGAGACGCCAGGGACGGTGCCAACGGCGCGCGGAGACCGCCGACTCCCAGGCGGGCCAACACCTCAGTCAGACCCAGCGGCGCGGGCTCCAGCCTGGATACGGACGACGGCGGCGCCAGCAGATTGCACGAGGGGCAAGGCCTCAGCGGAGCCAGCCTCGTCAACGGCGATGATGACGATGGGATCCAGACGATACTGCGGAGTATGTGGGACAAGAGCACTTTAGACTTGGCCGCGAGCCAGTAGTACCTACCATTTGCTGCGGCGTGGCTACTTTGTACGGGATTGTTGCTTTGCTTTGTTATGTACCGTTCCAGGAGGATTCATTGTACGCGGTCTCTGTCTTTTTAGACACTGTGATCCCGCTGGCTTAGGTTGTTCGGCGTTGGAGGGATCATAGCGTCACTGCTCAGGCATTCAACAAGGCGTGGAAAAGGGGCCCAAGAGACGGCAGGATCATGGTCCGGAGCCATAGGGGTGTTGTTGATAGTGGAGAATCCAAGGATGAACAATACGAGTAAGTTTTCAACAAAGCTTCGTTATCCACTCATCGCAGATGAGCAAGTGAATGAGTATTCCGGCTGGGGTCTCAGCAGGTGGAGAGGTATTCCTACCGTGAGGTCCCCGAATTGCCCGTTGCCTTAGACGTCGGATGTTATGCCGATCTCCTTGGCAGGTCAGGCTGCATGTCATTCGAGCTCTGCAAAGAAAAGTTCTTCGATGATATGCCCGACCTTCTGCTCATGGGTTGGGTGCCCGGCACCGCCCCCTCTCTAACCTTCGCATGTTCACTTCGAGCTGGGCTTCTACGCTACATAGTGCGTCAGTTAACAAGCTACCTTCGATGGTCTTTCCGGGTCACCTGTCTTCCTCGAGACAACCAATCCTGCTATGATCCCTTATCACCAGCGAGATTTGGTAGGTCTCCAAAGGCACACCCGCGACACCGACTTAGAACCGGGATGATTTACACTTGTTTCTCTCTCTCTCTCTCTCTCTGTGTGTGTGTGTGTGTGTGTGTGTGTGTGTGTGTCAGTGTGTTTTACACATTCTCAAATTTTGAAGAAAGTAGGTATCCAATATTTTATGAGCTGTTAATAGAAAATGAATGACGAAGAAGGGAAACAAAACCACAAAACCACAATAGACACCATATTATGCGCCAAACAACACGTACTTCCCGACGCTGATGCTGCAAAATGTTATAAAAGCCAGCCAGAGTTTTACGGTGAAAACTAAAGTAGATGATAAAGCCCTTGAGAAATCCATCCTCATGACCCGGCATATACACACATATATGTATGTGCGTTTTTTTCCTTTCCCCCACCCCACTTATGGCTTCGAAACCTGCTCCTTCCGGAAGAACTTGAAGAACCCGAACGGGATGACCAGCTGGAACGCCAGGCATATCCAGAACCACTTCTCGGCGACGCCGGGGAGGATGCCCTGGCTGAAGTCCGGGAAGGTGACGGTGGCGTACTTGGCGTTAGGGCACGTCGCCCTGGCCAACATGGTGACGGCGGCTCCGATGGCCTGGGAGCCGATGAGCACCGCCAGCACGTGCTGCCGCGTCAGGGTGGCCAGCAGCATCATGCCCAGGCCCACACCCTGGATCGAGTCGAGGAGGCCGAGCCACAGCCAGATGCAGCGCGATAGGATGGCAGAACCGACGGGCGAGCTGACCCAGGGCAGGTACCAGCCGATTCCGGAGACGCCCCAGAACATCTGGGCCCAGCGGGGGGCGCCGAGGCCGATGGCGAAGATGGGCAGGAGCCATGTGTGCTCGTCCGAGAAGAGCGAGAAGATGTACAGGATGATGGACCACAGGACGATGAAGAAGCCCAGCGCGAGTATGAAGATGGCCCAGCCGGGGACGTACTGGGAGCCGAAGAGGAACTGCCAGTTGCGGCCGTAGGGGGCCGAGAGCCAGTAGTTCTGGATGATGATGGCGACGAAGAACCAGGGGACCAGCTTTCGGTGGAGGAGCGAGATGTACAGGCCGGGGATGGACTCGGGCGACTGGCGGTAGTAGTCGGGCAGGCCGAGGAAGAGGATGACGCCGACTCCCCACAGCAAGACGGCTACAGGGACGCATACCACGAGGGCGATGGGGATGCTTGTGTTGATGATGTAGGCGTTCACCGAGGCCGCGGACATGGCCACAAGCGAACCCCAGTACCAGAGCATCAGCGAGTACACGGAGGCGATGCCGGCGACGATGATGGCGCGAATGATCCATTGACGTGTTGGCGAGCCACCTAAAACGAGTCAGCAGATTGCTCAAAAGTGGATGAGCCATAGGGGGAAAAGAAAACAGCATATTCTTACCCTCGTCACCGAAGTTGAGCGCAAACATCACAGCTCCACTACTCGCTCCGGCGGCATAGAAGGCAGTTGCCGTAGTCCGCACCACACCTTGCACTGTGCCGTCACCGAGGAAAGGTGCAATACCCAGCAGCATGAAGGCCAGGCCGAAGAACAGCCAAGGCAGCGTGATAGCGTACAGAGACTTCAGGTTTCGGATCATGAACCAGTACCCGAGCGACGCGACCAGGTAGACGGAGCCGATGATGTACAGCTGCTCCGAGGTCTGCGACGACTCGCCCGTAAGCAAGACGATCTGGTACGAGTTGACCGACATGATCTGGCCCAGCGCCATCAGGAACGCGTATACGGGCCAGTCGCCAATCCTGATTGAGAGGATTCTGGTAGACATCTGCGTTAGCGTTCTGCTTTCCTGACCAGTGACAGACAAAAGGGTCTCAACTTACTTCCTCAGGCCTGTGGGCGCCTTGTAGCCGTTGCCCAGCAAGAATTCATCATCAACATCTGGTCCGCTGGGTGAGCCCGCTTCCGTACTCATATAGGTCATGGTGCTGTGGGGAGTAATACTGCGATGTCGCTGCCTTCCCCGGCTAACAATTGACGAGTTTCTGCTCTTCCCATCCCTGCTCTCGGGCCTCTTGAGGCCCAGTCCGTTGGGGCTGCGCGCCCTGCTCACGTCGCGGCGGCCGAGCTTTGCGTCCCGGTACCGCCGAAACCATTCCTTCTCACTCTTCTTGAGGAACTCCTCGATACACAGCTCGGTGTGCGAGTTCTTGGCCGTGATTGCTGATAGCTTCTGCTCGAACTCCGCGTAGAATTCGCCGTTGGTGTCGTTGAAGGTCAGGTCGACCTTCTGCAGCTTCATGTCTTGTCGCTCGCCAACGACGTCCGACAGGGAAAGCTGACTGCTGTTGCGGTTGCCCTGCTGGTAGAAGCTTGGCTGTGGGAGGGGCAGGCCCGCGACGGAGTCACGCGAGTCTGGCAGGCCGGGGCTCATCGGACCGCCGTCGGCCTGAGCGCGCATGGCGAAGCTGTCGAAACTAGCCACGCTGATGGCCGAGTTTCGCGCGGAACCGGGCTCGAGGTTGGTCCATGGGAACTTGGGCGTGTTGAGGTTTGGAGTCGAGACACCGCTAGGCGACCGCAGGCCAGGAGAAGGAAGTCCAGCAGTCGAGATATCGGGGGAGACGTTGTGCAACAGCGAGCTGCGCACTGCTTGTGGCGAGGAGATTTGTATTTGGAGGCCAGTGTTGGGTGTGGTTGGCCTGGATGTACCAGGTGTGTCTGGTCCATCCTGGTGGGATGCGGTGTTCAGTGATAACATCGACCTGCTTGTCAGCTTCTTCTTCTTGCTTGCCTCCTTGTTCGAGACACGGATCGACTCGTCGTAAAGACTGTCGATCTGGTGGATCCACTGCTTGACCGGGAAACGTTGCTTTGCACTCCATGCACGCATGAGTGCTCGCTTGGGCTGCTTCGATTCCAAAGCTTGCTTAAGAGCATGTCTGAATTGATCCAGCAAGTGAGCAGGGGACATGGACTCGACAGTGAACCAGAAGCCAGGCATCTGACCAAGACCACCAACCCTCGCGCCCACACCCAGCGCACCCTTTCTGCCGAATTCGACGGCGACAAGACCGAAGGGCTCATCTCGCGATGGAATCAGAGCGAATTCAGCACCGCTGAAGATATAAGGCGGCAGCTGCGTGAACTCGGGCTTAGAGAACACGCGCTTGGGGTAGACCTCCATGAGTTTAGCGAGCTTCAGGGCCGCAAATCTTCCGTACAAGTCAATAACGGGACCGACACAGATAAGTTGTGTCTTGGGGTACTTCTCCAGGATGCTGGGGAAGATATCGGCGATCAAATCGACACCCTTCTGGAGAGACCAACGGCCGACAAAGACGAACAGGTCGGCTGTGGGGTCGATCTCAAGGCCAGCCCACTCTTGGGCCTTCACTCGGAGATCTCCACGTGCGGCCTCGAACTCGGCGTCGACTTCGATACCGTCCTTCTTGCTGCTTCCCTCATCCTTCTCGGGCTCCCATGCCGCTGTATCTGAAGGGTCCGGGTTGGGGAGCTGTCCAATGGCCTTCAGACTCCAGAAAATAGGGTAACGAGCCAACGAACGGTCACCGTACTTCTTAGACACACCCACGGCACCAAAGCCACGTTGATGGTAACGGAGGTAGCTTGCACCGGCGTGCAGAAGGTTGAAAACGGTACCATATTGGACATATTTCTTCACAACATCCAGGGGCAGTCCGAACACATCGCAGACTTCCTTAGTTTCTTCAGGGCTGCGCATAGGCCACAGGCCTTGGAATTCAGCGTTGTGTAGCGAGAGACACACGGGGATGGTCTGAGGGAGCAGGTATAGAGGAGCAATAGCACCGTGGTAGTCGTTAATGTGGTAGATGTCAACCGGGAATCGGCGGATGGTCTCGGCGATACAGCTGTTCCAGGCGGCGTAAAGGATACCGGATTCGACGTCGTCCATTCTTGCGATATAAGGCTCAGCCTTGGTTTGTTGGCGGAAGATGGGTGCGTCAAGGAGAACGTAGGTGATGTTCTTGTATCTGTGGTACTGGACGTGGACCTCGTAGGACTCTCCCATAATCTGCACGAACATTGACTCTGCCGGCTCGTCTATGGGGTAATCGATGCCACCGATACACGGCACGACCCAGATCAGGTTGACGTGGTCCAGTGCTGTGCTCATCAATTTGGCCATGACACCAAGACCACCAATTTTGATACCAATCTTCCAGTCGTCGATGTTGTACTCCATGGTTGCGATCAGAACTGTCCTCTTCTCGCCGGTGGCCTTGATGGCTGGCACTGGGGTTCCGGACGGCGAAGGCGACATGGCGCGCAGGGCGATGCTGTATTTCTCCTTCTTCTCATTCCCGTTCGAGTCACCCTTGAGGATGGCACCGAGGGACAGCCAGTTCTTGGGGTTCGCCTTGAAACCCCTCTTGTTGACCTTGACCTGGTAGAAACCACGGACATACACCCAGCCAGCGAGGGCCGCCAAGACGATGGGAATGATACCGAGGAGGAAGAAGAGGAAGATTTGCAGGTAGACAGTACCGGTTGGCTGGGCCTCGATCTTCCAGCTTGAATCGTGGACGACCAACTTGTAGGACAAACCTGGCCACTTAGGAACCGACATATTGAAAACGTTGGTTGACAGACTGCTAGGAGACAGCCTGTCGAGGATGCCGTCCTCGTCAACGTCACCGAAGATGAAGGTTGTGTCAGGCTGACCGTCGGGGTTGACACCCCAGATATTCACCTGCACTGACGCAGGCCACTCGCGCATGAAATGCATTTCCCAGGTATGGTCAGCCACCAGAGTCATGGCACTCGCTGCTCCACGGTCAAATCCCCACATGTTGTAGTCACCGTGCATGAAGACGTGCGGGAATTGCCGCGCATATTTGACGTCGGTGCTGTCACCGTGCTGGATAAAGGCGGATGACCCCAGTGGCTTGCTCCAGTACTGGACCATAAGGTGCTTGCCATACCATGCCTGATCAAGGGTACCAGACCAGGTCTGCGCAGTGATCTTCTCAAATTCGCCAGTGTAGTCAGTCCAGTCGCTCCAGCTTGAACCGAAGTTTGTGCTGTACCGCCACTTCTGAGCGCCAGCGGCACTGTGGTTGACGTACATGACATCGTTGGCCACATGGAGGAGAGTGGCTGAGTGGTTGGCAATCTCAGGGAAGACAACAGGGTTGTTGGGCAGACCTCGTCTCAGGAGGAAGTGGTCGATGGCGCCGGTTGTGGTCGAGCCCGTGCTTTTGGGCTCCTTGACTGTGAGCTTGTGGACGCCGTCAACGACACCGGATAAGGTAGCGGACCAGACCCATATCGTGGGGATGTAGCCCGTGAAATCTCCGGTGATTCCCTCGTCAACACTTGTACAGGTAGCCTGTCCCAAAGTAGTGAGTTGCTGTGGTCCCGTGCCATCGATCCATGACTCCACAGAGATGGACTTAGTGACCGAGTCGCAGTCCATCGCGGTCGAGAAGCCAATCTCAATCTCCACCTCGTTTGCGGTGTTGACCGATGAGTCGATCTGGTAGTCGTGGCCAGGTGAGAACCTGGTGATCATGGGTCCCGGAGCCACCCACAGATCATCGGCCACAAGGACCTTGAACTCGTACGGCTTCATGGTTATGCTGCTCAGACAACCCGCCGAGGCCTTGGTTCCAGTCCAGTTCGTGTTGGAAATGGCAGATGAGTCGAGAGTGAAGGTGTCGGTAGAGTCCATCAGGTTCTTCACGTTGGTATTGGCATCAAACGGAGAGATGAAGGCGGTCTCGGCATCATTGCAGTCGAACTCGTAGGTGGTCTCGTTAGGCTGGTTGTGATAGACAAGCCATACTGGCTTGCTGCTATCGGCAGAAGCAGAGACGTTCTTTTGTGTTGCGGTGTTGAAAGCGCGGGCAACACTCCAGATACCAAACTCAGTCTGAGAAGCAGTACCGTTGGCGTACTTGTAGGACGTCTGATTTGCGAGCGAGACCAGAAGCCATCCTTCATCGAGAACTGGAAATTGGTCGCGCATGGCGAACATGTGCTTCATGGTGTTCCGAAGTGGGGCAGATGGGTCGCGGTGATCCAATGCCTGGGCTGGGTCATGACAACCTTGGGTTGCCTTGGTTGCGGGCCAATGGTTGTAGATTGTGCTTCCCAGGGTGTAGCAACCGTGTCTCATGAATGCCTGAGATGGTGAGAAGGCCTGACGACCGTAAACGTAGTTGCCTGCGGTACTGTCGACCAGGTACAGCTCCTGCTCCTCTCCGTAATAGACAAGCGGGATACCTGGGAGCAAAAATGTCGTGACCATGTAGCCAAGCATCATGCGCTGTGTTCCCTGCTCGATTCCAGGCCAGCGGAAAACGTCTTGGTTCGTCACTCCGTAGAGATGCCGAGGGTCGAACTTGCCGTTGTTGGCATTGTAAAAATCATTGGACAGCAACATCTCGTTCCACATCTCAACCCAGTTTGTTGGCAGATCGTAGCCAGCCTCCAGGTTTCCGGTCATGCCCAGGAAACGGGTCAGGAATCGATACACCGAGTAGTGGAATGCTCCTGAGTCAAGAGCAGAATTTCCTGCAGGGCGAAGGAACATGCTATCGCTGGAGGTGTCGTTCCAGACATCTTCGAGGGTCTGGGCGGTGTTGATATCGTCCAGCCACTTGTCCTTGTCGCGGCCACGTCCCAGCCAGATGGACCCAAGTGTGTTACCTGATGTGATTTCACCCACCACCATGAAGTTCTTCTTCCCGTATGATTTGGCACACTCGCGCACCTTGGTGGTGAAGGAGGCCTGGGCGTCGACAGTCACCTGCATGGCCTTGTCCACACGGAAGCCATCGATATCGAGCGCGGCGACGGTCATGCATGAGAAATGCTCCAGACGAGCAAGCACCGACGGGTTCCACTCGCGCAGACGATCTTGCACGGAAGCGAACTTGGAGAGCTGACGTTTCCAGTCGGGGAAGACGCCGAAGGCTTCAATGTCACCATACTGGTCGAAATCGCTGTCGTAACAGCCCTTGAGCTTGGAGGTGTCGGCGGACGGCACCAGCTTGCCATCTTCATACCAGAAGGTGGGATAGTCACACGTCTCGTTGTACTCGTTGCCAATGTTGAAGTCGGGGTACCGTCGAGATGTCTTCCACGAAACCTCGTGCTCCTCCTCCAAAAATGGTGTACTTGTGTTCAAGTAACCCTTGAAGCCGATAAGATCACCCAGGCTGCATTTCAAGACTGTGAGTGGTTGATCATGGCGGCTGAGGTTCGGGGCCACCTTTCTATTACTTACGTTGCCATGGTGTTGTCCAGAAGGACATACATGTTTCGTTCGTGGATCTCGTCCACGACTTTCTGCCACATCGTGATGTTGCCGAAATGCTTGTCGAGAAGTGTGAGGTCCAGCGGCTAGGCAGTACTGTCAGCGTGTGGGATCGCGGGCGTGAGGAGACGCCATTGGGATCATGAGCGGTGACCTACTGAGTATGCGTCTGCGCCCCATGGCTGGTTGATAAAAGGTGAGCCGGCGATATAGATACCCTGCCCCCGTGGTCAGATCTTGAGTGCCCAAGGCAAACGGCAGGCTGCTGCTCGCAGCAAGTCCAGGGTGGAAGAGGGTGTTGGGGTCTCTGGCCGTGTAGTACCTTGATGCCCATGCCGGCGATATAGTCCAAGGAGTCCACCAGTCCCTGGAGGTCACCGCCGTTGCGGATCTGAGTGCTCCTCATATCGGTCTCGAAAAGCGTCTCGTTCGCATTGTCGTTTGTTGGGTCGCCATTGACGAAACGATCTAGGAAGACGGTATAGAAGGGAAACCTCCAGTTATCCGGGGAGTCTGTGTAGTTTGCTCGTTCTTCTACGCTGTAGTCGAGGGGATTCGTCGCTGTCCTGTTCGCATTAAGATTATAATCTACTTCAGAAAGAGTGAATTTGAGGCCGTGAACGAAGGTAGTAGAAGACGAGAAAAGAGCAATGGCGGAAAGCCACGCGAGAGAAAACATCATCACCAAACAACAACAACAACGCACAGCTCACGGTGGTGTGAGCCGTGGTGAGCGTTTGGGGTGGTGATGGAACAACGGCGAAAAAAGAATGGCAGGGTGCTGAGAGTAGCACAACCAGAGTCTATCCTCCAACAAGAGCGAGTGACGACGGCTATCAGCGAGTGACAAAGGTGAAGATGCCGAAAAGAAAAAGGGAAGACATTGGAAGCTTTCGGCGAGCCACAATATCCCACCCTCGCACAACCCTACCGTCGGGCCCTCCCACTCTGGCACTCAAGGGGAACCCTTGACGGGCCCCATGTTGACAGTGCGACCCCTGACCGGTCCAGCAGCCAGGCGCAGGAGGAGGAGGATTCGAGACTTTGCGTTTGCCTCTGCCTCCGCCTCCGGCTGGGCCGAGCTAAACCCGGCCAAGCACTCGCTTGTGAGAAGGCGGTATCCACACGAGGCTGCAACAGGAGGAACCCATGGGTACCCAGGTCCGCAGAAGTTCCCGAGAAGGCGTGTTGTGACTTGTCAAGCGAGTGAGAGCACCCATTTTCAGCCACACGGGGATACAAACGCGGACGCGAGAAAGGGGGGCGGGGGTTTTCTTGGAGGACCGGGGGCATGCTGCGACTGAAGCAGATTTCCTTCACATCGCCTCACAGGGCAGGGGCCACGGCGTGGCGATTGACTACTACGGCCAGTGACATTCTTCTTGGGCGGTGCAGGTGGATACAGAACAGAGGTGTCCGGCAGTCTGGACGTGTCGTCGGAACCCCTAGCGGTTCCTCAGTGGTGACTGGAAGGGAACTGAGGCGCGCCCGTTGATGGGTGCGGTTGAACGGTTTGAACGGTCGAGGTGGACTGACTGGATGAGCCGGAGAAGTACCGGGAACATGTCTGCTGTCAAGCGTGGACCGAACAGGCTAGGCCCCAGCATGGATCGAACCCTACGGTGCGCGGCAACGGGGCAGGTCGAGGACGCACACTGTCTGTCTCATTCTCCTTTTGTCTGTTCTCACTTCCTCCTCCAGGGACGGTACCAGGACCAGGTACCGGGCGAGGACGGGCGGACCGCCCAGCGTTATTCGCTGTGGTTTCGTCGCGTTTTCGGTTGGGGCAAATTGTGGAGGGTTCCACAGAAGCCAATCCGAGCATGCTGTGGGACAGCTTCAGCTCCAATCCAATTCGATGGGTCTCTGGGTCCCCCCCTCCATCGCGAGCAGTCCGAGCCTGAGCCTGAGCCTGAGCCTCGTGGTGGTGTTGGAGCTGCCGGCAATCCCAAGCGCTGACCAGCGCCGGCGGGTCTGACTGCGCAGATGCAGCGCAGCAGCGCGGCAGTGGCAGTGGCAATGAGCAGTGAGGTCGCACTCAGTCAATGGTGGACGTTGTGATTCCCATGCTCAGATTCCCCCGTGAGGCTGAAGTTGGGTGCTGAGTGTGAGTCTTGTCTCCTTGCCTTGGGGGCCAGGCGCTCATTGGAGGATTTGGGTTCTGAGTGATGATGTCGGGATGAGTGAATCCTTCTGCGCACACTCTCGTCGCAGCGCGGACCATGGACCGTGGACCGCGGACCACAAGCCGTCAACCGCGTCGGCCAGAAACATCGGCCGTCAAGAAGCAAAGCAAAACCCGCCAGCCCGCCAACCCGCCAACCCGCACGGATTGGTGATGTCGATCTGGATGAGTGACGATCGCGGGCGACCACCGCGTGAACACAGTACGTACGTGGTGTATTCGTAAGATTAGTCAGTCCGTCAGTCAATCAGCCAGCTCGCGTGGATGGGCTGTCGCTGTCTGACAGTGACAGCTGCAACATCGTGTGGTCTGCTCCGTACAGTCAGGAGGGCGTCGAGGACAGACGGTGCAGCACACGCACACGCACACGCAGTCCCAGAAAGGCGGGTTGGGAAAGTACCTAGGTATCCATGTGTGTGTGCATGCTAGCCTAGATACTAGTGTACTTTGTGGCTAGGCAGGCACACAAGTACGTAGCCATGTATCTACGTATCTGCCTAGGTGCGTGGATGGTGGGCGAGTAATCTGCCAGGCACGGCTCGGAAGATAGCAAAAAGATGGCAGATGGAGCCAACAAATGAGAAGAGAGAGCAGCAGGGAGCCCCCGTGTCCCCCCAGCTGCGAGAGAGATGATGATCATGCCTTGGAATAGCAGGCGACAGGGCAGATGGGCAGGGGTATCGGGGCCGGCGCACAAGGCCGTGTGGGCCAGTTGCAGGCGCGACGCAGACAAGCATGTCGCTTTGGGTAAGGTGTCAGGGCAGCAAGATGGGCGTGCTGCAAGTGCTGCTGCGTATCTCAGGGGTCCCCCTGCTGGCGTGCAGACGATACGAGGCCCTCATCGAGGGGAAAGCGGTACTTGGTCAGGGGTTGCAGCCACTCAGACGGACCCTTCCCGAATCAGCAACCACGGCCCTATCAGCGTATTAAGGTTTTAAATCTCAATCCCTGTCTCCCCTACCGTGTGTGGACCGTGGAACCGCGTCCCATCACCGACCGCACAGTCGCTTTCTTCCCCTCATCAGTATTTTCTCAGGACTACTGACTGAGTCTTGGGCCCCGTCTCGTCTGCTCTGCTTCCTTTCCTTCTTTAATCATGTTCTATACTTGGTATCAGGCTCCATCGTGGCCCTGCCTAGCCTAGCCCACTCGCTACCACCGTGTTGACTCGCCGCTGCTGGGCCTTTCCTCTCCCTCTTTCCGCACCCCGCCCCTCCTGTCAGTGGCCAACATCACAAGCCCGACCCGACCACTCCGTCTGCCTGCCTTTCTTTTTTCGCCTTGCCTCATCTTGCCTCCCCCTTCTTTTCCCTGAGATGAGAGTCGAGTCAGGCTGCTTGTTAGTGACCTGGTAGCTGGTACCAAGCCTCTTCCCCTGGCCAGAAAGGGCTCAGAAGTTTATGCAACAATGACAATGGGAAAAATAACATCAGATGAACGAGCGTTGATCCCCTTTTCCGCCCGCCTTCCCGGCCTCTTACCCACACCCACACGCATCCGCTCACACACAGTGACACAACGTGTGCCGTTTTTCTGTGGGTGTGTTTGTGTCTGTTCTGAGGGTGTGGTGTTCTGGACACGTCTGTCTTGCCAATCTGCCAATCACTCAATCGCTCGATTCGCCAGTCTTTCTGTCGGTCTGTCAGCCCGATCGGCAAACTCTAACAAAAACTTTGCTTAGACGCTGTCTGCACACGCTGATCACAATCACACCTTCTATCTCTCGCCATCTTATCACGAGGTGGTCTGGGTGCGAGACTAATAAACTGGAGAGATTCTCGGTACAACGCACACCCGCTCTCGCTCACACACACACACACACATGCGCACACACACACAGAGAAAGAGAGAGGACACCACACACACACCACCCTCCACCACTCCAGACGCCCGCCCAGCAAGCCCTCGCTCCATCGCGCCCTCCTGGCGAATGCCATGCCATGCACGAAATCCGGCTATGGGGCCCCGACGGGTCACATCGCCGCTCATATCAGACCAACCACTCAGGCGCTTCCTTGCAATCTCTGGATACGATACGGATAACCACCGGTCTGCCTCCCCCAGACCAATGCCCACTCTCCAGCTTCTCACTAGCACTAGCATCGGCGCGGTACAGTAAAGGGGCCGGCAGACTAGCCTCGTTGCTGTTTTTGGAAGCCTGTATGTCTCTGTCCCTGTCTCTGTCTCTCTATCTCTCTCTCTGTCTCTTGTGTGTGTGTGTGTGTGTGTTTTGGTCTGTCTGGCTGTCTCTGCCTCTGTCTCTGTTCCTTTCTTTTTTTCCTTCTCTGTCTACCCGCCTTCCCGCCTGCCTGTCTGTACGACAGAGCGTGATGGATGGGATGGATGCCTTGTACTCTGTACACAGTACCATCATACCCAGTTCATAGTAGATTGTACCCGATCTTAGTACCCTCGTCCACCATCCCACAAGCCTTATTCTGTAGGTTAATGCCCGTCTCTTCCCACTCAATGGGGGCAAAAGGCAAACAGGGGGGGCAGTAACTCGATGCTGCAACGTGACGGGCCCCAATCCCGGGACGCTTCTGGAAATCTCTGCCGGCCGTTCGGGGCAATCACAACAAATCAGCACTCGAGCCCTTGATTTCTTGGACCCTCCTTAGTAACGCCCCTCTCTGCGCTTGGCAGCATGTCTCTCGCTTTGTCCGAGCTGCCGAGTAACCGCAAATACGCCGTCGTGCAAGAAGGGGAAAGATCACTGGGCAATTGTGGGACGCCGGTGCTCGAATGGTGCTGGCCTCCAAAACTACGTATTCGGAATACGGGGGCGCGTCAGGTTACCCAGGCTGTTTTGTTGCTCGCCCCCTGGTGATCTCTGGCGGACCTCGGGGCATCAGGGCCACGAGACTGAACAAGCAATTTACCAACACAGGCGCTCCTCCACACAGGCCGTTGCTTGTGAGCCTGATTAGGTTTCCTCCATCCCTACTCCAGTTCTTTCCCTTACACGATCCTCTTCTTTGCTGCGATCAATTAGTCTTGGTCCTGCATCATCGTGCCTTGAACCACACACATTCGTTTGAACCCCTATATTGGTGATTTGTTGTGCAATAGTTTGGACTCTGGAAATAAGACTCCCACGACGCTCGCACCCTTACGCGTCGAGTCCCTGAACCCGCAGAGTCTAGCCAGTCACTCCTTTTTTATCTCGCAACAACAACAAAACACAAAGGCACCATGCGTGCTGTTTCGCTCGCTTTCACAACGGCTACGGCCCTTCTCAGCGTCGCCGAAGCTGCTACTCTGGAGCAGTGGAAGTCTCGCTCCATCTATCAGGTCGTCGTCGACCGCTTCGCCCGGACCGATGGCTCCACCACGGCAGCCTGCGATGAGCTCTTTCTCTTCTGTAACGGCACATGGACCGGTCTTATCAACGGTCTGGACTACATCCAAGGTCAGTTTCCGAACAAGGTTGAAAACCTTCCTTTCACCCTAGCCGGGGTGGGCGCACGGAGGTTGGCTGACGGTAAGATGCAAAATTAGACATGGGCTTCACTGCCGTACAAATCAGCCCCGTTGTGAAGAACATTGAGGACGACACCGCCGTGGGTGAGGCTTACCACGGCTACTGGCAAGAGGATCTCTACGCCATCAACGAGCACTTCGGCACAGCCGAGGAGCTCCAGAAACTGTCCGATGAGCTCCACGCCCGTGATATGTACCTCCTGGTCGATGTCGTCGTCAACAACATGGTCCAGAAGTTCGACAACGTCATCCCGCCCAAGGTCGACTTCTCCAAGTTTGAGCCCTTTGACAACGAGGACTACTTCCACCCCTACTGCAACGTGACTGAGTGGGCCAACGCCACAAACTACCAGGACTGCTGGCTCTACCCCTACGGTGTCGCCCTCGCTGACTTGGACACCGAGCAACCCGATGTCGTCGAGATGTTCGGCACCTGGATCAAGGAGCTCGTCGCCAACTACTCCATTGACGGCCTGCGTATCGACGCTGCCAAGCACGTCAACCCCGACTTCCTGCCAAAGTTCGTCCAACAGGCCGGCGTCTTCGCCCTTGGTGAGGTCCTCACTGGCGAGGTCTCGGACTTCTGCCCGTACCAGACCCAGGGCTACCTGCCCGGCATGCCCAACTACCTGGAGTACTACAAGATCATCAACGCCTTCAACGACGGTGAGATGACCATGATTGACGAGATCCGTGAGAGCGCGCGCGAAGCTTGCAATGACACCTTCGCCCTCGGCTCTTTCGTCGAGAACCACGATATGCCCCGTTTTGCTTGGTACAACTCCGACATGGCCATCGCCAAGAACGCTATGGCGTACATCATCCTCAACGACGGCATGCCCCTTGGTGAGTCCCCACTGAGTCATTAAGCTCACCCGAGAGTTCCGGATAACAATGGAGCCCCCGAGTCGATCATCGCTGGGCCGTCTTCAGACTTGCTAACATGTCACCCCCATCCCAACAGTCTACCAGGGCCAAGAGCAGCACTTCTCTGGTGGCGAGACCCCCCAGAACCGTGAGCCCGTGTGGCTGTCCGAGTTCAACAAGACGTCCGAGCTGTACGTGACCGCGCAGAAGCTCAACAAGGCGCGCAACACGCTCATCGGCCTGACCAACACCACCGACAACACTTACGTCGACTCGAGGGCGCAGACGCTCATGGCCAACGAGAACCACCTGTGCCAGGTCAAGGGCCCCCAGGGCTATCAGATCGTCGCCTGCATCGTCAACCACTCGTCCTCGGGCCCGGAGTACCAGCTGTCCATCGGCGGCTTCACCGCCGGCGACCAGGTCGTCGAGCTCCTCAGCTGCGGCACCAGCACCGCCGACGAGACCGGCAACGTCACCATGTTCATGAACCGCGGCGAGCCCAAGGCCTACGTCCTCCAGAGCCTGCTCGCCGAGATGCCCGGCATTTGCAACGAGACCAAGGATGCCGAGGACGCCTCCAAGGAGGGCGCCGCCTCGGGCCTGACCAGCAGCTTCGCTGTCGTCATGACCGTCGCGGCCGCGTCTGTCATGATGCTGCTGTAAACGAAAAAGCGTTTTGCCCTTTTTTTGTTTGCCGAGTACTTTGTGAGAAAATTCGTTGGTTGCAAGGCTGATTGGGCCGCACCGTCGGTGTTCTAGCTGTTGACGGCGTGGATGCGTTCGTGCTTGATTCTTCGTCGCGTGGCGGTGACGGTTGGTGGAGGATGTTGGAGGGGTTGCGGGTGGCCTTTTGATTTTTTTTGCATGTGCACGCACATGCTGCTGCTATTTGGCCGCGTACATATGCTTTCCATGAAAAATATTTTGATATCCAGACTTAACGTACATGACAATAATCCATTAATATGAACGCTTGTCTGTCTGTCACACATGGCTACTGAATGTGAATGATCCGGGGCTGCGGCAGACGTGCAAGGGGCTTGTGGGAGGGATGGAGCAGTTCGCATTGCTGAGGACCCTGTGTCCGTTTGATGCGAGCCCTCCTCGACGGGAAACGCCCGAATAGGAATCTGACTATCACTCTCGTAACTTGCTTTGCTTCGCTGGAAATGGTATTGCAGACGGCCATTTGGTGGTGAGGGGGCTGAAGGCGTATTCTGATATCATTTCTGTAACATTTGGTCTCAAGACACGCATGTGACATGTGTAATCCGATAGATCGGCCCAGTCGGGATTCAATGCCATTAACTATACTACTTAGCGACAAGATAGTTTGTCTCCAGGAAGCCCTCAGGTCCGAGTGTTGACAGGTCAAGGGGTACCCAACCCAGTCCCAACAATCGATCACCGACGCAGACCTTCGAGATGTGAGGTCAAAACGGACAAGAGCTCGCGACGGATCATCCCAGGACACATCATGTCTTGTAGGGCTTAGGAGGTTTCAAATATGAAGGCCACTCGGCCGAGTAGAATGCGTTTGTTAAACTTTAAAACCTGCGTGCCAGCCAGCGGGATGGATCCCTGCGGCAGCTTGCGTACAATAAATAGTCCCGACGTGAGCCTCAAGACCGGCTGACGACGACATAGACAGCGTACAATATATTCCCAACAAGACCCACGCCCAAGCCCAGATATATATACATTACCAAATGTACTTCCGCAATTGATATTCCCTCCTTTAGGATGACATGTCGTCGTCGCCATCGTCGCCCACAGACACATCCGAGCACCGTAGCGCGGCTCAGCGGGAAGGCCAAGTTTAAGTCGAGACGGCTTCGTGGGCACAGTCCCAACGGCTTCTGCACTACCCCTCGAGGTTTTTGACAAAGGGAACAGTTAGGAACGGCCGCTAGTAGCCGTTAGTAAGACGTGGGCGTGCGCGATCTCTGGGCCCAAGCAGTGACGCGCAGTTGATCGCGTGGGACGGGTTGTAGTCTCGAGGTGAGGTAGTCGTCTACGTCACGTTGACAGCTCGGTTCAAAGAGTATATGAAAGAGCAACAGACCGGCCTACAAATATAAACAGCACGTCCTGTTTAATATTTATATTATAATCAGTTATCAATTGGACTTTCTACGCTTTGATTACAGTGTACACGATACGGTCGAAGTAACCATACACATACTCCCACAACATGTCCTCCCTCCGCGCCCTAAGGCCTCTGGCCCGGTACGCAGGCGCCACCCGCCCAAGGGCAGCACCAACCACCACATCATCAACAACCCAGCTGCTGCTGCAGCAGCAACGACGTTTCCTAGACACATCCTCCGCACCCACCCTCTACTCGGCCCACGCCCGCGTCTCTGGTGCCCGCTCCGGCCGCGTGCAAGGCGAGAACCTCAACGTCGAACTGACAATGGCCAAGGCCCTCGGCGGTCCGGGCGACCGGGGCAAGACGAACCCAGAAGAGCTGTTCGCGGCGGGCTACGGGGCGTGCTTCCAGTCGGCCATGAACGCGGCGGCGGTGGGGATGGGCGTCAAGATGCCATCACGGGAGGAGGACTCTGTGGTGGAGTCGACGGTGCACCTCGTCGGGGACATGAAGGGGCTGGACATGGGCCTGCGTGTGAACATGGTTGTCAAGGTGAAGGGGCTGGGGAGGGAAGAGCTGGAGAAGGTCGTGCGCAAGGCTGAGGAGGTGTGTCCTTACTCGAGGGCCACGAGGGGGAATGTTGATACGAATATTAAGATCGTGAACTTTAATGATCAGGAGGGTGATATCAAGAATGGTAACACCAAGTCCTACGGGACGAGCGCATACGGCTGAAGTGTGTGAGCCTCAGGTTTGGGAGGGAGATGCTTCTGGCAGTCGAAGCTGCTAGTCATACAAATGAAATCGCTCTATTGATCTCGATGCTCTGTCTTGGCTGCCTTGGGACGCGCTGCTATGACCTCCTAGGATATCATGTAGGCATGAAACTTTACCCAAAATGAAGACTAGCCCATATGTTGGGGACGCATGCCGACTGGAACGTTGAATGGCCCTCCATACGGCCTGTCCATCTGAGTCCTCGAATCCTGAATTATCTCTATCAAAACCTAAACTCCTAGCCAGGCAAAAGAACCCTTGTGTTCATAATCTGATGTGACGCTTATGAAAATTGAAAGAAAAGGCGTGCAGTCCCACGATCTTGGCCAGTATTCTTATGCTGGCTCTGTCTCACCTTTCGAAATGGTCATTCAAAATGGCTGCTTCAGCCAATATGTCCGGCTTTAACCCCAGACACTCAGGTGGCCTGCTCACCAGAAGCTATATTCTGCTGGCCGGCACTAGCAGCACTCTGGCCAACCTGGAGCTCGTCTTCGGGCACACCGACATTCACGCTTCCTGTCGTGCTCCCAGCAGTACTCAGCATGCTGGTCACTCTGTCGCTCCTCGGTGGTGCAATGCCAGCTCCTGCACCCGTGACGTTAACGCTGGCGGCGGTGCTAACACTCTCGCTGCGTGGTCTGGTGCTCGCATCGCTCGCCCGGCGCTCACGAACTAGGCGCTCCAATTCCCTGATCCTCCTCTTCAGGGCATCGTTCTCGCGCTTTACCGTCTCCAACTCCTGGCGGTGGAATGCGGTCTCTTCATATCTTGATGTGACGGGCATCATGGAAGGGGACATCGTCTCCGTCGAGCCATGGCCTTGTGTCACCTGTGAGTGTGACGAGGCGGATGCGCCCGTCGCTGACCGCATGTGAAAGTAGCCGCCGTGTGCCGCATCTGCCATATGAGAGCTCGCAAACGAGCTGGCGTGCGCCGGGGAGCTGCTCAGGCTCTGCCGCGAATGGCTTTGGGTGCTATTCTGGCGGCTCAAGGCGGTGGCGCCGGGCCTGATGGGCGCTGGTGAAGTGATATTAACCACGGACGTGCTTCCCGTCGTTGCTGCGATGCTCCTTGCGCTGGCGCTCGACCCGCTTCTGGTGTGCCGTCTCTCACGCCCGCTAGTCTGAGATGGTATGCTAAAACCGGACCCGGAGAGCACTACAGGAACGAGAGTTAGCATAGGTCCATGGAACAGGTCCAGTGTAGGATATGCAAGTGCAGTGGAATCCTTCAGCACCAAGTCCACGCCACAAGGCATTGACAAGAACATGGAGCAACAAACCGACACAGCGTGCAATAAGGGGTGAAATACAGTGGATTGTACATGCTGCTTACAATGTTGTCTGCCGTCCGGGATCATGGGGATTGTAGAGGTGGACGACTCGGCGCCTGATTCACTGGCTGAGACAGACGACGCCTCATTGTGCTGTCTCAAGATGTCGAGTTCTCGTGTAAGACGGTTGACCTGTGGTGGATATGGTGTCAGCAGCAACTCGCTTAAGCTCTCGGGCCGCCTTGAGGTGGGACGTACCACAGCCTCCTGCTCCTTCTCGACCTGCTGGTGAAGCTCAGCAGCTGTAAGCGGGTGCGGGTGGCGCGTTGGCCCAGGGCCAGAAGCCAGAGATGACGGATCTGTTGGTGGGTGTGGCGCGCTGCCAACTGCCGAACCAAGGCGGGGCGACGGAAGCGACGCGGTGGTGGGAGCACCGGTGTTCACAGCATTCTGGTTCGAGGGCAGGATATTGAGGGCAGGGTCTGAGGTCGACGGCGCAGGACCTGGGCCAGCGCCAGAGGCAGAGGCAGAAGCAGGGCCGGGGCCGTGGGCTGGTGGTGGAGGCATTTGTTGAGATGAGGCCCGCCTGGACAGAGCTAGAACGCGAGGTGATGGAGGGACCGAGTTGAGGTCCGGGGCCATTTCCAGAGGTTGCTGAGACCTTGGAAGACGGTGGCCCGACACGCGAGGATGATGCAGGAGTGGGTCCTGCAACCTGCTTCCTGGTGGTGCTGGTGGTAACAGCAGATAGTAGGCGGGACGGTGATCGGTCGCGACAAGCTCGAGGCGGGGTGGAGTTTGAGCAGCAGTCCGGAGCCGCTTGGTGGTCGGAAAGCAAGGCGAGTGAAGACGGTCAGGAGAAGAAGAAGAAGAACTGGAAGAAGAGCTGTCAGATTCAGCTATGCAAAGGAGGAGAGGAGAGGCCACATTGAAACAGCGCTTTCATCTGGACAGACAGGCACACAAAACAAACAAACATACGAGTAGAGGTGTTAAGTACAAGGTGTTGTAGCAACAGCTGTTGGGAGCACTTGATGCTGTTGCTGCGACGGGCGCAGGGGCTTATATTGAGTATTCATGCGGGCACCAGCCTATTCTCCCTCGACTTGGCATCTGGAAAGCTCAGGCTGAAGAAGCTGCGACGGAGTGGTTGTATGTGCTTCACCTGCGGTACATACTTAGATACATACCAGATTTGACCTGCTAATGCGCCTACCCGTCCGGTACATACCCAGCAAGTACTGCCATACATTATCTTGGCCAGAATTTACATGACGACCAGGTACGAAACAAACGCTGAGATTCGCCCTCGCAGTAGAGCAAATCCAGCAAGTGCAGATTGCCCAGCCAGTCAGTTTATGAAAGTACGCACAAGCGTGAGTAAGCGCAAGTGCTCCATCCCCTCTAGCGACCTGTGAGTGACCTTTCTCGATGTGATGTGCGTCCCTCCAGAAGCGAGATATGATATCATGGTGATGTCCCGACCCCTCTGACGTGTGTGTTTCCAAATCCGCGCGCAGGCGGTTGAGTGAGCAAGCAACCACTCATTCTCAGAGCTGGTTCTATTCCTTTTAAGAAGCATTCTCTCTCTTCCAAATCAGGTGTGGTCGAACTAAACAAACCCAAGAACAACATTCTCCAAACTCCAACCTCATCGTCAGTCTCCAGCAAGAACAAAACAACAACAACAACTTGCCGTGTAAGTCATGCAGGGCACTGCTTATAGCCCACCTAACGGGCTCATTTCTCGACCTCTTCCTTTGCGACAGGTCAGAGGTGAGGTGACCGTCAGGAAGAAGAAAAAGGCTAATCTGAAATGTTTGCTACTTTCCAGACCCAAGTCTCCCGTAACCCTCCACAATACCAACCAAGATGTCGAGCACTGAGGGCCGCCAGTCTCCCCCGCCTGAGCAGCAGAGCGGAGCCCAGCTCAATTCTGTACCGGGACAGGGTCAGGGCACCGACGATGCAACCAACAAGGAGCAAACTAACAGCTCCAGCCTTGATGTATGAATTTGAATCCCAGTACCTACCTGCACCGTGCCACGGCTGGCTTGCTAACGAGACAATTATTAGAACCTGTCGTCCAACCCCAAGGGCGCTCTGGACGATGCCGTCAAGGAAAAGTTCTCGAAGACTTCGGACTCGGAAGGAACCAAGCAAAAATAAGGGTGCAGCCTGGTCGAGGAGGCTCTGAGTAGATGGGACGAGGATCCCACTTGGCAGCGTGCACAATAGAGCAGCTGTAATGACAGTTTAATGAGCAAAAATGACATGATTTTTTGACCCAAACCATACTGCTCTGAATAAATGACGCATTGCTACTTCGTACTCTTTTGCCGTAGAATAGATGTGTCTCATTACATAACCAGGACTCAGTGTCACGGAAATTGGACCACGGTGGAGAGGGTTGCTCAAAACTGGACATGCATTTTCACATGCTTGCCATCCCTAGCCAGCAAAAGGTAACTTGTGGCAAGGCAGCGACAGGATTCAACCGTTGAGAAAAGAGTGTCGTATCAATTGTGGCGCAGAGTGTGAGGTTTGACGATGGGCCCGGGCTGAGAGGCCACCTGCGCCCCCTCTGGGCCTAGAATATACTATGCTATTCACTGTTCTGCGGGCCAAGATGAGGGGCAGCTGTTTATATGCCTCGAATACCTACCCCGCGGCCTGTCGCCATCTGCTCGACTGCTAGCGAACGCACTCCACCTTAGCGCTACCAACGAATGACGTAGCTCGCCCCCTTCCCTCCCCCCATCGTCACCAGCCAGAGTCATTCTTGCCCCCCCTAAGCTCCCTCCCTCGCTCGATTCTTGGCAGCTACGCGTAACTAGCCCATCACAAGCACCAGCACCAGCGATTTGTTCTCAGTCGCTGTCTCCTCATAAAAGCCACATATCCACGCATTTCCCTCTTTAGATTGCCATATCCTCCCATCCTCTATAGCAAGCACATCATCAGCCACACCTCCACATACTACCTCACTTCGACACACCACAACTCACACCACTAACTAACTACCCGACCCCTCAACACCTTCATCATGTCTGCCACTACTGTGAACGTCAAGAACATCGCCGGTAGCACCGACGACAAGGAGATCCGCGACTTCTTCAGCTTCTGGTAAGTAATTTGCTCACCTCGCGCTTCCCCCAGTCAGCATATCTAACCACCCCTTCAGCGGCAAGATCACCAGCCTCGACGTCAAGGCCGAGGGCGAGACCAAGTCTGCGACCGTCACCTTCGAGAAGGAGACCGCGGCCAAGACCGCCCTCCTCCTGAACAACACCCAGCTCGGCTCCACTCACATCTCCGTCGAATCTGCCGGTGGCGCGTCCCCCAAGGATGCTGAGCACCCCACCACTAACGCCGACCGGGATACCGACGAGATCACCCAGGAGGAGAAGCCCCGCGCACGCATCGTTGCTGAGTACCTCGCCCACGGCTACGTCGTCGGCGATGCTGCCATCCAGCGCGCGATCGAGCTTGACCACACACACGGCGTCTCGACCCGCTTCCTGAACACTCTGACCGGCCTCGACAAGAAGTATCACGCCACCGACCGCGCCGTGACCGCCGATCAGAGCTATGGCATTTCCCAGCGGGCAAACACCCTCTGGTCCGGGCTGAACTCGTACTTTGAGAAGGCCACCAACACTCCCACCGGCAAGAAGCTGGTCGACTTCTGTAAGTAATAAGATTACTGCCTCTCCTCTCGAACGAAGCAATATCGAACATGGTGCTAACTACGTTTCCCCTGCTGCAGACACACAAAGCCAGAAGCAGGTCACAGACATCCACACCGAGGCACGCCGTCTCGCCGATCTCAAGAAGAACGAGCACGGTGGTTCTGCGTACAAGGCCTCCGGTCTGGAGCGCGTGTTCGGTGCTGAGAAGCCCAAGAATGAGGCACCTTCCTCCGGTCCCGGTGCCCCCGCCGCCCCTGGTGCTGCCACGACTACCGAGACAACGCAGCCCGTCAAGCCTGCCGAAGGCGGTCTTGGTACCCAGGAGTCCACTACAATCCCCCAGCCTGAGAAATCTGGTTAGGACAGCGATGAGGCCGCTTAGCAAGAAGCTATTGGCAAGGGAACAGTGAGATTCCTACGGGGCGAGCGAGACGCTCAGTGGTACTGAGCTGGGAGAAGCGATGCGACGTTATGACACTGCACGACACAACCCTTTATTTAGAATGAAGGCCCTGACACATGAATACCCCTACCCGTTGGTGCTTCCGCAATTATTGTTCGTAAAGGCGAAATAGCAGATAGTTCCTAAATTCATCTTGAAATCATTTTGCAACAATATGGCACCCACTTGAACACAGATCTTTGTATCCAGGGTACTAAGGATCTCAGTTCCCATGCAGAGGCAGGTTCTCGGTAATGGAAATTAGCTTCACGTACCATTGATACACCATATGCCTTAATCCCCTCGGATACATATCACGATGTCATACATCTCATACGGAAAATAGTTGTTTCTCAAAGCCCATTCACATTCTGTTGTACTACCTAGGGCTGCCTAGAGCTGCTTAGGGCTCTTTATGTGTACGTAGTTATCTAAGGAAGGAGATTCTTCCGTCTAGCCTCTAGGGAGAAGAGAGAGGCGTGGCGCGGGATACCTGATGAAATCTCCTTTCTGAAAACTACTAAAATGCTAAGTATCAGATTTTTGAGCCCAGATAGAAACCGTTCAAGCAATGTCACTTCATTCTGCAATCCAAGGCTCTGTGCCTATATGTTGTACAGCGTGTCGAGGTGTTCCAAGCAGGCGGACCATACGAGACAGTGTTGGAAAGCGAGGTATGACAGACATTCAACCCGGAAGTAGACAAACAACCCAGGACTGATTCAGATGGTGACACACTACCAAGGTTTCTGTTGGGTGCCTTGAGATCATCCAGCCAGCGTGCAGTCATTGCACATGGACTCCGTGCGGCACCAGCTGAGCCATCACCGGAACCACCAGTTGACAGACCCATTCAACCGCCCATCGTCAAACCGGCTCCTCACACTATGCCACCACCCCTTCGGGATGAACAACGCATCGCCGGGACCCAGCCGCGCCTCCTGCACCGGTGGCAACCCGGCTGGCGGCTCATCCTCGTCCCCCCAGACTGCACCGTGAAGAAGCTCCCTCTCCGGGCCCTCCATCATCTCGGCACCCCTGATCCGCGAGCTACCACCACCACGGCCCAGCCGCCCCTGCACGCCCCGGAACACGGCGTCCCCCGCTCCCGGCGCGAGCAGCCGCACGGCCTTGGACCCCCGGAGCTGCACGAACAGGTTCGGGTTCGGGTCCCGGTGGAGCGGCGTATACGTCGGCTCGAGGCCCAGCCACACCGACGAGGCGTAGATGTCACCCTTTCCCGCGGATGCCACGGCGCGCGGTGTGGGGAGGTCGTGGGATAGTTCCGGAGGCAGGTCGGCGAGGTGGCACTGTGCTATGTAGAGCTGGCGCAGGCGGGCGGAGGGGGACTCTGCCTGGGCGGCGTTGTACCTGAGGGCGGCGAGGAGGAGGGCCAGGGGCGCTTCGAAGCGGAGGAGGCGCTGTTGCTGGGGGCCGGGCCCGCCGCCCCGGGACTCTGCGCCTGCCATTTGGAGCTGTTGGCGCAGTTGGTTGGCGAGGGCTTGGTCGAGGGTCGCCCCGGCGGAGTCATCGCTGCCTGACTCCAGAAAACCCAAGAATCGGTTGATAATATCCCCCGTGCCATCGTGAAGTTGCGGGTACATGAGCTCATAAGGCACGTGAGCCATGGCAAAGCTCCGAAAGTACGGTGTCACCGTGTCTGTGACGTGAGATTTATAGTCGTCATCCAGAGGTTGGAACCATCTCTCCATAGCCGGCATGTGGGTAGACCCATCTGATCCTTTCAGAAGCAGAGGCTTGCCAGCGTCGAAGGCCAGCTGTCGGAATCGCTGGACCTCGATTCTGTCGTGAGACGTGTCTACTTTTGTGACATTTTGTACGAGCAAGTGGCTGCTGAAACTCCTGGGGTGGACAGCCTTCCATAGTGAGGGCTCATGGAGCCTCACAGCCCTGCTGAGTATCGTCTTCATCCGGGGTTCTTTTCTGAATCCCCTCCGGCATGGTTGCGTGTGACTAGACGAATATCGTCAGTCATCCGTCATGGATTATGGAACAAGGGATTTTATGATCTGACATGGGACTGGATTCGCTGATCAAGTAACCGGCATGATTGCAAAGAAGGACTTGAGCTACATGTGTAATGTAAATGAAGTGGCGACCGTTAACAGCCTGGCTAGTCAAACTTGCTCTACAAAGGCCTAGTCAGGAGTACCTCCTGCTTGCGTTGGTGATGCACGGACCACATCCGCCTTCCCGCCAGCCAGCCCAGGCCGCAATTCCAGCAACCGATCTGCGTCTCTGACCTCCAGCTTTGAGAGGCTGCAAGAACAGGAAACCAAAAATCAGCATTATCTCCCCGCGCCGCCAGCTGCCTACCAACATCGCCTCACCCCTGGCTCTGGAGAAGCGCTCCTGATCCGACCGGCTTATCTGGTATCTTGGCGACCCGTAGACACGCCAGCGACCCCTCGGCACTAGGCCCATCCCACTTTGCATCCCATCACAACGCAACACAACACCGCGACCTTGGCATCCAACCCCCCACCAACGCGTCTCTTTGCCCGGCGCACCCTCCCCCATTCCTGCGATCCCCTTCCCAGGTCGTGCTTCTCGGAGGCCCGCCCTTGTCATCGTGGGTGCCGCCCTGATTCCATCGGTTGAGTCAACATGTCGACCTCTTCGGGACCTCCAGAGTCCTGGATAGCCTCCTTCTGCTCCCTCCTCGGTCACGAATACTTCGCAGAGGTCTCGGAGGAGTTCATCGAAGATGACTTCAACCTTACCGGGCTCCAGTCACAAGTGCCCATGTATAAGGAGGCACTTGAGGTGAGCCACGGCCCCCAATTCCGTGCCCCTCGTGGCTGGGCGAGCCTTTCTTGCTAACAGCTGACGCGCGTAGATGATACTCGATGTGGAGCCAGAAGACGATGAGGACGAGGAAGATGAAGAGGACGAGGACGACGAGGACGTTAGTGGCGAACCTCTCGACCGAAGACTCCCCGGAGAGCGACGGCATCACAGCAGGATGGCCAGTGACCTTTCCGTGATTGAATCCTCTGCCGAGATGCTCTACGGCCTCATACACCAGCGATACATCTGCTCGCGTGCGGGCATACAGCAAATGTCGGAAAAATATGAAATGGGCCATTTTGGCTGCTGCCCTCGCACGAATTGCAACCAAGCCAGGACGTTGCCGGTCGGGCTATCAGACATACCGGGCGAGGACACGGTCAAACTTTTCTGCCCCTCCTGCCAGGATGTCTACGTCCCCCCGAACAGTCGTTTCCAGACCGTGGACGGCGCCTTCTTCGGCCGGACATTCGGGGCCCTGTTCCTCCTCACCTTCCCCGACTACGACTACTCGAAGCACGGCGCCGACCTGATGTCTTCCAATTCCTTGCACATAAGCCGCCGCTCGGGAGACGATGACTGGATGGTCAACGGCATGCATGCCAGGAACATCGCACCCAGTCTGGGACCGGGAAAGATATACCAGCCCAAGATCTACGGCTTCAAGGTCTCGGAACTTGCGCGCTCTGGCCCACGGATGCAGTGGCTCCGCGACAAGCCTGCGGACCTCTCCGAGCTTGACGAGGCACGCCGTTACGCCGAGGAAAACACGGATGATGACGAGAGCATGACAGGCAACTCCAAATCTGCGCGAAGGAAACCTCGCGGAAATGCCCGCCTGCGCCAGAGACAACAACAAAACGGAAGCCCCATGGTCGTCGACGCAAACGGTGCCGAGTCAGAGCTCTAGGAGCGGCATTTGTCTCATAGACATGCAATTGAAATCTTATACGCGGTGGAGCTCGCAGAATTGAAGGACATCCTGCGGCGAATTATACCCATACCCAGGCGGTACAGGCAGGAGGAAAACCCACCTTGATTTCTCTTCCCGCGGAAGCCAGACCCACCACCATAGCATGATCTCCTCGACGACGAAGTCAACAACGACGTGGGATGTCTTGAGTCGCCTGGATCTGGTTTCGGACCAAACAAGAGTGCATTCGAAGAAGGCGAGGACATGGTTCCGATGAGCGCTTTTTCGGGCCAACAATCCTGACTAACGCCTTCGCGGAGATATTCTGTGCTACAAGGTTTCGAATGCCATGAATCCAACCGACAAGAACTGGGGAATTCGACGTCGCAAACCCTCCGCTATTTCTTTTTAACAACCAACGGTGTGGGAACCGTCAAGAAACGCAGGGACCGGCCGCAATTTCACCGAAAGCAAGGAGCAAGGCAGGGAGGGACGCATGGGAGACAGGAGGCGGGTGGTCAACGGAAGCAGCGTTGGGGGAGCGAGGTGTTGGGCAGGGATGCTTCAAGCTACACATTACTTGCATGCGGTCGGCGTTGTTTCTTCCCCTTCACATCATGGAATTTTGACATATACGTTTGTGTGCGAGGAGCCAGAAGGTGGCGGTGGTGGTGGCCGGGTGGTGGGCCTCGGGGCCGCTCTGAAACGATTATGGTTCTTGTAGCATCAGCAAGCAGCAGATGGTACAATATCAACAACCTCTTTCTTCTCTTCCCCGTTCCGCCTCCTGGTGCTGCTGCTGCTGTCGCCCATTCTTAGCTTATGCTGGGAATCTTGACCGTCGGCGTCTCGTATGTAGCCCCCGGGGGATGGATGATTTGTCGTCTTAGGAGCAGGATATCGGTGCATGAATAGACTAATATGAAAATCGCGACCACAGTCCCGCCTAGGTGTTCTTGTCAGACTGATGATACCCGGTATGGTCACTATTTGGCCTTGACGGCGCCTGGCCTCTGAACAACGGTGTCCCCCCCGAGTATCAATCTCATCACTGCCTCGCGAATCTCACTTGTTAGCCTCGGTCCCCCTCATCTCCTTGCTTTGCTTTGCTTGACATGCCGCTGGCCCAGGGTAAGCCACCGTATTGCCCGTACCGTCAAAACCCGCATCTCGGAGCACAGGCGTCCTTTGAAGGGCCACCTAATACGCACCGAGCACATGAGCCTCAGAACGTCATCCTTATGCGCCAATGCTCGGGCGAGCCCGCACGGCACGGCATGGCATCGCATTCGCTTACATCTTGCAGGTAGGTCACGGTATTCTGCAGGGCGGGCCGTAGGGATGGATCTCAAGCCACCCAGTGGCATTGGCATCTGCTGCTTACTTGTCGCATACCATATGCTGGGACGAGTACTTCCTGCGGCTTGAAAGATTGCCTACCGTTGTTCACGGAGAATCGACCGCGGAAGTGATGTGCGGTTCATGGACGAAGTTGGTTGTTTGGAAATGTGCATATCACGATCCACTCTGCGCGTATAGAGGCCCTTGATGATATATACTCCGGGAAATTTCATTCTGTAGCTGGGAATGCTAGGAGTAGAACCATTGATTTACGGCGTGACTCAATGTAGAACCGATCAGCCAAAACCTTGCCTGTGTTATTACTCGCATCTGCTTGTAGGGTTCCCGTCTGTTGTAGAGAGTCAGGGCGGAGGAGGCAGAGAGAGGGCAGAAAACCAGCGGAGTCCTCCGCTCTTTTACAATAAACTAGTCCTCGGCACCGATCTGCATCCGGCCCCGGGCGCCACCAGCCGGGTCAGCACGCACTCTTTATCTTTCCCCTCGACGACTTACACATGTATCTACACTCTGGTGTAAAAAAGCACAAGCCGGGGCTGTGTCACCCTTTAAAAGGGAATCCGGCTCGGCGGTCCATTCGGCGCCATTGCTTGACAAATGTCTCGCTGGAGTGGAGCCCCGGGGACTGCCTGCCTGCCCGTCAGCAAGGCAGGCCATCGAGGCAAATACGAACTTGATTACTATGTATGTATGTACCTAGTGCACACTAGGTATGGGTAAACGTGTATCCCCTGGGCGACAGCGCCCTTTGACCCTTGGCAGGACTAGAAACAATCAAATCAATCCTATGACTTGCTTGCCCTTTTCGCCGTGCGTTCCGCTGCAGGGGTCTTGACACGCTCGGAGACATTTCGTTGTGTTTCGACCCTTTTTTTCCCTCTCGATTATGTCTCGTGGCAGCCTGGACGGATAGATTTCAAGGCCGTAAGTAGTAATCACTCCATTCCTGTACATTCTCGCCGAAGGTTTTCGAATGTTCCTGATGTGAAACAGGTACATACACCGTATCCTGCCCTGTCTGGTTCCCCACAACCCCTGCCCACGCAGGCCACCGATGCGGCCTAGCACTACGTCTCTCGCCCGACGGGAGAGGATGTCTGTAAACCGTCAGCACTGTGAGGCTTTGGAGCGTGGTTGAGCGGGTAATCATCGGCTGGGAGGGCAACACCCGTCTCACTGTTCCACTGAGTCAGGGGAACTTGCCGTCGACGGGACGACTGTGTCAGGGTGGGGCCGCTGCTGGATCCCGGGTGTCGTTGTTGGTGGCAAGTTTGGACAAGCCCAGATAGGTGCGCGAGCCACAACGGCTGTGCCGAGAAGTTGTGACGGGACGGGCAGTTCTGGGGGGCACAACACAGGAGCTAGTGGTCATACACCCTAGCTGTAGTTGGGAGTTGGGAAAGACACGTCCGGGTCACCGTGTGATTATTTTGCAGAACAACGATCAAATACTGTGGGAACATCTGGGCCCAGCGTCGATCTCGAGGTTACAGGACGAACTAAAGGCTCGAGCCCTGTCTTGTTGGCCCTGGGTTACGTCCGAACAAGAACCCTAAATCCGGGCTGGGAAGCTTGATAGGACACCAGCATCGTAGGACAACGCCTATGTATGCTTCCTCGCCCTAGTAGATAGCAGGAGGAGTCGCCTCGCGTCTGATATGTTTTTTCCATGCAGCTGAGCTGGCAATGCAGCACCGCATCACCGTCCTCAGAGGCGAGAGAGCATTGCTAGTCGATTCTAGCCGCCTTTGATGTGCTTCTTTAGAGTTTCACTGACACGTCTCTAGGCCCTCCTAGTGCCGTGTGCAGAGGAGTTGACAGCAACAACCCGAATTCGAATAGGGACGGCAGGGGAGGCCGTCTCGGGGTGTAGTAAGTTACCGGCTGGAATGCTGGGCCGGCATGATTGCTCACCGAGACGCGCGAAACTTCTGTCGATCTCTGACGGACCCACCGGCCATCTCCTGGGATGGGGCCGGCCCTCAAAGTATTCCTTGCGGAGTAGCTCTCTGAATCCCTGGTTGCGTGTCCCAGGCGAGCTACCGATGTACCTGTGGTAGGACTCGCTTCACTTACAAAGCTGTTCGATCGAGCAGATAGAGTTTTTGTGATTAATTGTGGGCGTCGTTGTTTCGGTCAAAGCTGGCTCACGATGGCTCATACGGATCACCGTGACAGTGGTGCGCTTCTTTTGGAGAATGGCCTCGTGAGTCACGCCGGGGTAGGCCTTGGCACTGACCGTTGTTGCCCTTGTCTATTGTTCACGTCGACGCTTGCGCAAGTTGTAGACCAGACGGCGAGTTTGGGCTGAGTCTAATTCCGTATCTCCGTTGTTTGCTTGCCCAGCAAGAAGCATACAATCGAATACCAGTTAGCTACGCCAACGCAAGACAGCAATATTGAATGCAGCTTTCTCTAGAATGGGGAAGCGGTGTCATTCACGTAGTGGACGGGATGCCACTCTGGGAACACAGTAGGGGGAGAAATGGAAGTCAATTCGAGCAGCCGGATCGCGCGATAGACACAGAAGAGCCGATGTGGGGGCGTGAATGGGTACACTACATGCACCTTTCTGCAGGGCTAGCAACTCTAGCACATGGTTGTCGTCCGGCTCTAACCCGTGCGTGGCGCCTCCTCCCCCCCCCCCCCAGTCCCATCTTTCTTCCCCCTCGGGCCCTGTCCCTAGGTCTCCCTCCCAAAAAGGTCCCTCGGGCCCTTGGACTTGGGGCTTGGGACTTGGGACTTGGGGCGTGGAACCGTTGAAACCACTAAAACCGGGTGGGCGGGCATGCAAGTGCGAGGAAACAAACTCAAAATCGCCCTCTTGCGCTGTTCCAGAAAAGCTGATTTATAATTCTAGGCTGTATTGTCCCGGCCCAGCTACCGAGCCGATCCTCGGACTGCCGACTCCCCAGAACTCATCTAGATTCAGTAGTAGTACATGTATCTATTCATCCCATCCCATCTTGTACTCGTATTTGACTTAATAAACTTTGTTACTGTACCAGTATTCTCTCTCCCGGGGGGCTGGCATCAACCACCCTCACCACACACACGAATACCTGGCACTTGCCCTCCCTACGTGCGAGGAGCAAACCTGTGTGTGTTTCATAGTATACGAACAAACATTCGCCTCTTTGACCCTTTGATGCCCCCCCTTTTTTTGGGCCCTCTCCCATCACTCCTTCAGGACTGGACGGACCCGTTTTCAGTCTCTAATTTCCAGAGGCCCGCACACTACACCTACTTTTGACCAAGACCCAGAACAGCCCCAGACCAGATCCAGCCTTAGACCGTCCCTCCTTGTCCATTTGTAATCCGATATCAATATCGATATCAGACCTCAAAGCCTCAACATCTCTGCCTGACTTTCAACCCATCTTCCAACCGGCCAACTCGCGAGTTGCATCGGGACCTCCAGGCTCAACCAACCTTGGCCCTGCCCCGCGAAACCTTCTGCGCGTTCTCTCATAGTCGCGCCTAGTTCGCTTGGCAGGAGCACTTTGGGTTTTACTTTCTTTAATCTGCTCGAGTCAAAAAGAAATCATGGAGCCGGATGTGGAGAAGGTGGCCCTCGAAGCTCGGGACCAGGAGCACACCGAGTTCCTGGCTCATCGCGAGGTTGAAGAGCCACCACGAAGGACTTCCACCGACAGCGACACCACTCGCGATCCTGAGGAGGAGCTGGAACAGACTCGCCGCAACAACCCACTGGGTCTGACCAGGACAAAGTCAGGCATCTCAGTCGAACAGGCCCGGGACGACTTCCAGCAGCTGCGCCGTGAGATTTCCAGCCTTTCGAGGGCATCCAGGGCGAGCCGCGAGGCAAGTCGCAGGGGTAGCAAGCATGACATCAAACAGGAGAAATCCCACGAGGCCGTCGACGTCGCCGAGTCGGGCGGGACGTCCACCACACTCTCGGACGATGAGCAGTTCGACCTGGAGAACGCCCTGCGGACAGGCCTGGACGCCGAGCAGCAGGCCGGCATCCGGCCGAAGCACATTGGCGTCTACTGGGACCAGTTCACCGTCAAGGGAATGGGCGGTTTCTCCAACTTCGTCAAGACCTTCCCGGACGCTTTCATCGACTTCTTCGACGTCATTTCACCCTTCAAGAACCTCCTGGGACTCGGCAAGAAGGGCACCGAGGCCACGCTCCTGGATAACTTCCGCGGTGTGTGCCAACCTGGAGAGATGATCCTGGTTCTGGGTAGGCCTGGCTCTGGATGCACGACCTTCTTGAAGACCATCGCGAACCAACGGTACGGGTACACGAGCATCTCTGGCGAGGTCCTCTATGGGCCGTACGACGCCAAGGACTTCAAGCAGTACCGTGGGGAGGCAGTCTACAACGCCGAGGACGACCTGCACCACCCGACCCTTACAGTGGAGCAGACTCTCGGCTTCGCGCTGGACACCAAGACCCCCAAGAAGCTCCCGGCTGGCCTGACCAAGGCCCAGTACAAGAAATCAGTCATCGACATGCTGCTCAAGATGTTCAACATCGAGCACACACGCAACACCATCGTTGGTGGGCACTTCATCCGAGGTGTATCCGGAGGTGAGCGCAAGCGTGTTTCCATTGCGGAAATGTTGATCACCAATGCTTGCATCCTGTCCTGGGACAACTCGACTCGTGGCCTGGATGCCTCGACAGCACTGGACTTTGTCAAGTCCCTCCGGATCCAGACAGACCTGTACCGGACCACGACTTTCGTCTCGCTGTACCAGGCTTCTGAGAACATTTACAAGGAGTTCGACAAGGTTCTCGTCATCGATGGTGGAAAGCAAGTCTACTTTGGCCCCACCACCACCGCCAGAGCCTACTTTGAGGGACTCGGTTTTGCACCTCGTCCGCGACAAACGACGCCTGATTACGTGACGGGTTGCACGGATGAGTTTGAACGCCAATACGCGGAGGGGTACTCCGAGGCGAATGCGCCGCACGACCCGCAGACCCTGGCCGATGCTTTCAAAGCCTCCCAAATATCGAAAAGCTTAGACAAGGAGATGGCCGACTACAAGGAGCGCCTCAAGGAGGCCCAGCAGCAGCACGAAGACTTCAAGGTAGCGGTCCAGGAGAGCAAGCGGTCCGGTGCGAAGGGCTCTGTCTACGCGGTCGGTTTCCACCTGCAAGTCTGGGCCTTGATGAAGCGGCAGTTCGTCCTCAAGATGCAGGACCGCCTTGCGCTTATCCTCGGATGGCTGAGGAGTATCGTCATCGCCATCGTCCTCGGAACCCTGTACCTGAATCTCGGCCAGACCTCCGCCAGTGCCTTCAGCAAGGGTGGTCTGATGTTCGTCGCGCTCCTGTTCAACGCCTTCCAGGCCTTCTCGGAGCTCGGCGGCGTCATGACTGGCCGAGCCGTCGTCAACAAGCACAAAGCGTATGCCTTCCATCGGCCTTCGGCCCTATGGATAGCACAGATTATCGTCGATCAAGCCTTTGCCGCTTCGCAGATTCTCGTCTTCTCCATCATCGTGTACTTCATGACGAACTTGTCCCGAAGCGCCGGTGCCTTCTTCACGTTCTACCTCATGATCCTGGTCGGCAACATCGCCATGACGCTGTTCTTCCGAATTCTCGGCTGCATCAGTCCCGACTTCGATTACGCCATCAAATTTGCCGTCGTCATCATCACTTTCTTCGTGACAACCGCAGGCTATATGATCCAGTACCAGGCTGAGAAGGTCTGGCTGCGATGGATCTACTGGATCAACGCTCTGGGTTTGGCCTTCAGCGCCATGATGGAAAACGAGTTCAGCAGGATCACGATGACGTGCTCTGGCCCGCAGCTCATCCCGTCTGGCCCGGGCTACAACGACATCAACCACCAGGTCTGCACCCTGGCTGGGTCCCGACCAGGCACTGATCAGGTTTCTGGAAGCGACTACATCATCGAGGGGTTCTCATACCGCCCGGAGGACTTGTGGAGGAACTTTGGTATCATCATGGCTCTGATTGTCGGCTTCCTCTTCTTCAACGTCTTGCTTGGTGAACTCGTAAAGTTCGGAATGGGTGGCAACACATTCAGGATCTTCCAGAAGCCAAACGCCGAGAGGAAGGCCCTGAACGAGGCTCTTGCCAAGAAGCTGGAGGAACGTCAGAAGAACAAGGCCGAGGTCGATGCTGGTGGTGACATGAAGCTTGAGTCAAAGAGTGTCCTTACGTGGGAAAACCTTGTCTACGATGTCCCCGTTCCCGGTGGAACCCGTCGGCTTCTCAACAACGTGTTTGGTTACGTCAAGCCTGGTGAGCTGACAGCTCTGATGGGAGCTTCAGGTGCCGGAAAGACGACCCTTCTGGATGTTCTTGCCGGTCGCAAGAACATTGGTGTCATTGGAGGTGATATCCTGGTCGACGGCATCAAGCCCGGCAAGGAGTTCCAGCGGTCCACCAGTTACGCCGAGCAGCTCGATATGCACGACCCGTCCCAGACTGTCCGAGAGGCCCTTCGTTTCTCTGCCGATCTGCGCCAGCCCATGGAGACTCCCCGAGAGGAGAAGTACAAGTACGTCGAAGAGGTCATCGCCCTCTTGGAAATGGAGAACATCGCAGACGCCATCATCGGGTCCCCAGAGGCCGGCTTGACGGTCGAGCAGCGCAAGCGTGTGACGATCGGAGTCGAACTCGCGGCGAAACCCCAGCTCCTGCTTTTCCTCGACGAGCCCACTTCCGGTCTCGACAGCCAGAGCGCGTACAACATCGTCCGTTTCCTCCAGAAGCTCGCCCGGGCAGGCCAGGCTATTCTCTGCACCATCCACCAGCCCAACGCCGCACTTTTCGAGAACTTCGACCGTCTGTTGCTCCTGAAGTCCGGTGGTCGCTGCATCTACTTCGGAGACATCGGAAAGGACGCCCACGTCCTCCGCGAGTACCTGGCGCGTCATGGTGCCGTGGCCGGAGAGACGGACAACGTGGCCGAGTTCATGCTGGACGCGATAGGAGCCGGATCGTCGCCGCGTGTCGGCGACCGCGACTGGGCCGACATCTGGGAAGACAGCAGCGAGTTGGCCAACGTCAAGGACCATATCTCGCAGCTCAAGGAGGCGCGCAAGGCGGCGGGCGCGGAGGTCGACCCGGCGCTGCAGAAGGAGTACGCGTCGACACTGGGGCACCAGCTCCAGGTGGTCATAAAGCGGACCAGCCTCTCGTACTGGCGGTCGCCCAACTACCTCTTCACCCGGCTCTTCAACCACGTCATCATCGCGCTGCTGACGGGCCTGACGTTCCTGAACCTCGACGACTCGCGCGCGTCGCTGCAGAACAAGGTCTTCGTCATGTTCCAGGTGACGGTGCTGCCCGGTCTGATCATGTCGCAGGTCGAGGGCATGTACCACTTCCAGAGGTCCATCTTCTTCCGCGAGCAGTCGTCCAAGATGTACTCGGCCTTCACCTTCACCACCTCCATCATCCTGGCCGAGATGCCCTACTCGATCCTCTGCGCCGTGGCGACCTTCCTGCCCCTGTACTACATGCCGGGCCTGCAGACCGAGTCGTCGCGCGCGGGCTACCAGTTCTTCATGATCCTCATCACGGAGCTCTTCGCCGTGACGCTGGGCCAGGGCCTCGCGGCGCTGACGCCCTCCATGTTCATCTCGTCGCAGTTCGACCCCTTCATCATCATCACCTTCGCCCTCTTCTGCGGCGTGACCATCCCCAAGCCCCAGATGCCCGGCTTCTGGCGCGCCTGGCTCTATGAGCTCGACCCCTTCACCCGCCTCATCAGCGGCATGGTCACAACCGCGCTGCACGGCCTCGAGGTCCGTTGCACCGACGCGGAGCTCAACCGCTTCACCGCGCCCCCCGGGCAGACTTGCGGCGAGTACATGGAGCCGTACTTTGCAAACGGCGGCCCGGGATACATCGCCAACAATGACACCAGCGACTGCGGGTACTGCGCGTACAAGGTCGGCGACCAGTTCTACGAGCCCCTTGGCATGACCTTTGACAACAGGTGGAGGGAGCTCGGTATTTATCTGGCGTTCGTCGGGAGCAACCTGATCATCCTATTTTTGGCGGTAAGTTGTTGTACCCCGAACCACCCGGGACCCCGAGACGCCAAAAACACTAGTGGAGAACCTTTGATTGGCTGACTTGTGCATCTCTCCTTTTTGATAGGGTCGTTTCCTCAACTACAACAAGCGATAGTCGCACTCCTTCTCCATCCATTCCGTCATCATCATCATACTCTTCCTCGTCTTCTTCTTCTTCCGCCTTAGCCGGGATGGGCTCGGCTAAGAGTTCTACCCCCGGATCTATTATGGATGATATACATGTAAGCTAATGCGTTGTGTTGGTGTTGGGTAATTGCGAGTTGGGTTTTGCACGGACTACCTACGGTTGATGTCCCCATAGAATTTTTGATTGATGCATCCATGCGGTCACGTCTCTGCATAGCACGAAAAGTGTCCTTTTACCATGATCATGAGCAGGCATGAGGGGGCCGGGCCACACACAGCGAGAAAAGTGGCTGGACGTTTTGTACATTGGGGAAATAGAAAAGATGTACCTATCTGCCTACATAGGCATTCAGAATGATCACACGCTAATACACTCAGTTCATTCTCGTACATGTCTGCTAGAAACCCACACAGTTTGTAAGTCGTCCAAGTACTCGGGTAGACTCGTGAACAATGCGCATCATGGCGCAAAGCCCACGTCTTCCCCGTCCCGAGCACCCCGAGACCTCACCTTGACAAACACAGGCAGTCCCCCCTCCATCGGCAGCGTGAGGCTGCTCTTGCTCGCCCTCTCGCGGCCCTCGTACGCGGGGACGAACTCGAACGTCCACGCCACGGCTGCGATGACCTGTACGGCGATGAGCTCCGCCATCTTCTTGCCCAGGCAGGTGCGCGGCCCGCCGTTGAACACGGGGAACTCGCTCGCGCTCTTCTGCATCACGCTCACCCTGTGAGGTTGCGCGGCAGTGGTATTGCCCTCGGCGCCAGCGTCGGCGCCGGCGGCCGCGACGAGCCACCTCTCGGGCCGGAACTCGTCCGCGTCCTCGCCCCACGTCACCCTGGAGCGGTTCATGGCCCAGGGGCACCACACCACGACGGAGCCCCGCGGCAGGAAGGTCCCGTCGGGCAGTGTTGTGGCCGACTGGGCCTGCTTGATCTCGAAGGGGATTGGAGGGTAGAGGCGTAACGCCTCGTTGAAGATGGCGAGGGTGTAGGGCATCGACGTCGGCGTGAAGAGAGTCGGGTCCACTGGGAGGGGGGTGGACTTGGCCGAGGCGGCGGCGGAGGCTTCGCCGCGCTCCGTCGGCGCGTTCTGGAGGGCGTTCTGGACCTCCTGGCGGATCTTGGCTAGGGTGTAGCGGTGGTGCATGAGCAGGTGAAATGTCCACGTCAGGGCTTGCGCAGTTGTGTCCCGACCTAAAGGGGGAGGTATCAGCATCGGGCTGTTGCTCGGAGTCCGGGGAGTTAGGCAAGCTACCTGCGGAGAGATAGTTAAGTGCCGCATCTGCGACCATTTCTCGGTCGCCAAGGGAGTCAAGCAGTGACTGGATAAGGCTCCCAGAGATCTTATCGAGCTTCTCGTCGCTCTCAGGGGCATTGGAGGAGCGGGATGCATCCTCTGCTCCTTTTTCACGATTTTGCATGGCAGTCTCTACGATTTGCCTTCCATGCTTCTTCACAATGGCAATCGACTTGCGCAGTCTCGCACCGAACAAGATCTCCGTGACCCGCCAGAGCGGGTTCTGGACTCTCTCAGCCGTCGCGCCAGAGGCGTAGTCAAAAGCGAGGGTAAAATCATCGTCGGCATGCATCTCCATCTGCCCAAGCAATCAGCCTCGGCCGCGACAAAGTTTAGTGGCAGCATACGTTGTAGGCCAGCTTGCCCATCAGCTGGGTGGTGATCTCGTGGAAGACGGACTGCAAGTCCGCCTCGCGCACATCTCGAGACCTGGACTTGAGAAAGTCTATGCTCTGGGCCAGGTACTGCGGCAGCGCAACATCAGTCAGGACCTGCAGGTTCTTGGTGTTGAGGAAGGCCAGGCCGGCCTTGCGCTGGACCTTCCATAGCTCGCCATCCGAGTTGATTATGCCGTGGCCTGATGGGTAAGTCACATACACGATCAGTGGTACTTCTTCCCAAAGCAGAGGCCGGTGGACATGGAGTGAATGCAAAGGCGGGGACGGAGGTTCCGTCGCGTCATCTTGGCCCCGAGTCCAAGACCCGAGAAGTCCGGGCCGTCAGCCTGTGGATAAATATAACACTAACCGAAAAGGTCCCACAGAGGTTTCTTGACAAAGTCCCCTTTGGAGAATATGGCCTCATTTCTAAAGACATAGTCCAGGCTGGCAGGATCATTGATGACCACGCCGGGCGGCAGGCTGGGGACGTAGAGCTCAAAGGTCTCGCGGCCAAAGATGCGCTCGCACTTGACGAACCACGAGAAGAGCTTCTGGCGGGCCTGCAGGAACAGGATCCCGTTGCCGACAAGGGGCAATGTGTTGGGAGGTTTCCTGCGGTTGGGGATGTCAGCCACAGCAAAGGGATGAGGGATGGGTGTCGGCCCATCTTACTTACCTCAATGGAGCTCCGCCTCTCGTGATGCCGCTCTTCCTGAGTACGGAATTGAGGACCAAGGCGACGACCGCGAACCCGACGGCCCAGGTTGCAGCCGAACCAGTGAGGAAGGACATTGTCACGATGCAGTGTCTGGGATTGGGCACATCACGGGTCAGAATATAGATGTCCGGTGCAGTGCAGAGAGCAAATGCAGGATAGGATATGTATAGTTTGGTGCAAATCAGTGCAAGGGGAGACGAGGCGTCATGGTATGATTGTAACACAGCCCTCGGCTACGATGCAGGCGGGCGTGGGCATGCTGGCGCGGACCCTGCGAACCTTCCAGCTGCTTGGAATTTCAAGTCTCCTGCGGCGTTTTGGAACGGTGCCGATTGGGCGGCCCCTGCGCAGCTTGCGAGTCTCCGTGCTCGAACCCCTGTAAGACTTGAGACAGGTTTGCAGAGCACGTTGTTGAGCACGTTGAGAGAGAGAAGAGTAGTTTAACACATCAGATGCAAGAGAGAGCAGTTGGTGCCAGGAAGTCATTGGGGAAATGCATCCTGCTTCCTACAAGTTATCCTCGTCGCCTCAACAATTTGTAACTACGAGTATTGGTCAAGGAAACAAATCTTCCTGTTTACCCCAAGATCCTTAACGTCATTCCGGCATAACCTAAAATACCGTCAACAACCAGACCAAGTGTGAGACAACAGCCAGACGACTCACTTGCCACAGCAGCACAGCACCCGTCACCTCACCAACATGGCTCCTTGGGTCCCACGGATGCATCTCTTTGAGATTGACGACCAACCATGGTATATTTCCTGACCCTCACTGACTGACTGCCCGCAACCTCGAGACCACCCAGCCGGCTGACTACACCCCCAGGTTCCCACCCTGGTTCCGGGGCAAGGTCCAAGCCGCCCTCACCCAGACCTGGAACTCCAAGATCCCCTACATCCAGCCCGTCTCGCCCGCGCGCATAGTCTCGCGCCTGCTCCAGGCCCACCTCGGCGACAGCCTCCCGGCGTACGTCTTCGTCGACTTCTGCGCGGGGGGCGGCGGGCCCACGCCCAGCATCGAGAGGCACATCAACCGGGACATCAAGCTGGAGCAGCAGCGCCAGCAGCAGGGCTCGAGGCCCAAGAAGGAGCCCGTCCAGTTCGTCCTGACGGACCTCCACCCCCACATCGAGAACTGGTCCCAGGCCGCCTCCCGCTCGCCCAACATCCACTTCTCCCCGGACCCCGTCGACGCCTCCGCCGCACCGCCGGACCTGCTGGCCAACCACCTCAACACCCCCGCCAGCGCCGCCGCCATCGGCAGGGACAAGAAGCAGTTCCGCCTCTTCAACCTCGCCTTCCACCACTTCCCGGACCCCCTCGCGCGAGCGATCCTCGCCGACACCCTGCGCACCTCGGAAGGGTTCGCCATCCTCGAGCTGCAGGACCGCTCCTTCCGCGCTTTTCTCTCCTGCTGCCTCCTCGGCGTCGGGGTTTTGTTGTCCGCCCCGCTCCACGCCTGGCGCTGGCGCAGCCCCGCCACCCTCTTCTGGTGCTACGTCATCCCCGTGCTCCCCTTCGTGCTGGTCTTTGACGGCTGGGTGTCGGCGCTGCGGACGCGGACCCCCGACGAGGTCGAGGCGCTGATGCGGACGTGTGGGGTGGACGACAAGGAGCTGGGAAGGTGGGAGGTGCGCAGCGGGAGGGAGTGTCATCTGCCGCCTGTGGCGGACCTGAACTGGATCATTTGTACGAAGACTCGGAAGTGAGGTCGTGTGTGGGTTGTGGTTGTGGTCCGTGAGAGGGGGAAGGGGGCTGGGTTCCAGCAGTGGGGATGTTATGCGACTGAAGCTTGAGGCCTCAACATTGGGCTATCGAAGCCCGCGCCGAGAATAGATCACGATATGTACGCTGCTCAGAAGGCCCTGCAACATGGTTGAATGATGAGAAACCAGCAGTAGATATGACTCGTCCTCGTTTCAAATGCTACAAGCAGTCGGTCATCACAGCGTATATGTAAAAGGCATGGAAAGGTTTCTCCAACGAAGACGCATGGCCTCGGATCTGGTGGACTTTCGATCAACTTACACGACATCTTCGCACATGCCCATAAATCTGTAAGCACTAGAAGTACCACAGCGTCTTGTACTTCTTGCCAACACTCGCCAATGGGCTGCCTGTCAGCATGCCAGCATGCCTACACACACCCACGTCACTGTAGCACGAACCGTGAGACGCTAACTCATTCATCATTGCAAATTACCTAGGTACTCAGAAATACGTGAGCTAGCAAACTTCACATACGGTGTTTGATAGTTACAATTCACGAGTCATTCTCATTCTCAACCTCATTCTTGACTATTTAGGTGTAGACTCCCCCACTCCCTCATGAGGAGTACCAATTCTCAAAAACCATACTGGCATTTCTTGTCTGCCGGTAATGCAGCCTCGGAGCGCGGAGCGCGTGTGCTCGTTGCTGGGCATCGGAATAATGTGGTGTGCAATACACTAAATCCCATGTTTAACCCGGTGTGTGGTATCATTGGACCTATCGCGTGGAGCGCGTGTGCTCGTTGCGGGTCTGTGATAGGTGTTCGCTCATTCTAAAAAGAGACCAAAGCCAAAGCCAAAGGCGTATGCAGTGGTGCGTGCAAGTGCTCGGAACGTCATTGCCGCACAGAAAGTCGCAAGGAAGAAATATGAACAGGTCTAAGTTCAGGAGAAAGTAACGAAAACAACCGGCGGCGTGAATTAGACAACGGGGCCGGCCTTGATGACATCCTCGGTGGCCTCAGACTCGTACTTCTTGAAGTTCTCGTTGAAGAGCTTGCCGAGCTTGGAGACCTCCTGGGTGAAGCTGTCTCCACCGGCAGTCCATGCCTTGGCAGGGTTGAGGAGCTCAGATGGGACGTTGGGGCACGACTTGGGCACCTGCAGGTTGAAGATGTCGTAGTTCTCGTACTCAACCTTGGCGAGCTCACCGGAGTGGATGGCGTCCAGGATGGCACGGGTGTATTTCAGGGGGCAACGCTTGCCACCCTGGAGGGCACCAGCACCAACCCAGCCGGTGTTGAGAAGCCAGGCGTTGGCGTTGTGGGACTCGATCTTGTCCGCCAGCATCTTGGCGTAGCGCATGGGGTGCAGGGCCAAGAAGGGCTGGGCAAAGCAGGACGAGAAGGTGGCCTGTGGCTCAGTGACTCCGTCCTCAGTGCCAGCCATCTTTGAGGTGTAACCAGAGATGAAGTGGAACATGATCTGCTCCTTGTTCAGCTTGGAGATGGGTGGCAGCACGCCACGTGCATCGCAGGTGAGCAGGATGATGTTGCTGGGGTGGCTGAGTGATAGGCAGGGGATCTTGGCGTTCTCAATGTACTCGATGGGGTATGCGCAGCGAGTGTTCTCTGTCAGGGTAGAGTCATCGTAGTCGACCAGTCTGGTATCTGGGTCGAAGACGACGTTCTCGAGGACAGAGCCGAACTTGATGGCCCCGAAGATATCTGGCTCCTTCTCTGCCGAGAGTCCGATACACTTGGCGTAGCAACCACCCTCGATGTTGAAGACTCCGTTGTCACTCCAGCAGTGCTCGTCGTCACCGATCAGGGCGCGGTTGGGGTCGGCAGAGAGAGTTGTCTTGCCAGTACCAGACAGGCCGAAGAAGAGAGTGACGTCACCATTCTTGCCCTCGTTGGCAGACGAGTGCAGCGTCAGGACGTTGTGCTTGATGGGCATCTCGTAGAAGAGAACAGTGAAGATGCCCTTCTTCATCTCGCCGGCGTACTCGGTGCCGAGGATGACCATCTCCTTCTCGGCAAAGTTGATGGCGACTGAAGTTCCCGAAGTCATGCCCTCGGTGTATCGGTTGGCCGGGAAAGATCCGGCATTGTAAATTGTGTAGTCGGGGTGGAAGTTCTCCAGCTCCTCGCGCGACGGGCGGATGAGCATGTTACGCATGAACAGAGCATGGTAGGCGCGGGCGCAGACGACCCGGACGCGGATCCTGTATTTCTCATCCCATCCTGCGAACCCATCGACAACGTAGATACGACTCCTGGTGTTGAGGTAATCGACAGCACGCTCGCGGTTGATCTTCCAGACCTAGAAGGTGTATCACGTGTTAGTCTCGTGCGTGGTTCCGTATTCCCGGCTGGGGGCGGGAAAGGCAGGAAGCGCCATGCAGAAGTGGAGCCGGGTTTCGGCTGTGGAATAAGCGGGGTGCATGAACTGGGCCTAGGGGTTGCACCGATGATCTCAGTGATGAGGGGCATGTGGGGAAACAGCCGCGCTTCCAAGGTCGCACGCAGCAACTTTTTGCCTCCAGCAACCACGATTGAGCGGCTCAAAGGGAAAAGAGGGTACGGTGGTGGGGTTTATGATCGCCAATGACGTCTAATTGATTTGTGTACCCGTCGTGCAGCCAATTTGGCTGCTGTTTTGCAGCCGCCATCTTTTTGTAAGGGCTCGTGACCACGACAGGGGGTTTCTGTAGCAGGCCAATTGCTCGGTGGTGTGACCAGGCCAGTGAAACTGCACAGGCTGTAGGATTGCGAAAACAAAGAAATCCAGAAAATGGACTCCGCAAAGGGAAGAACGTACGTCTGTGCTCATGGGCTTGTTTACAGGGCCCCACCATATGTCGTTTTCTGAGCCGGGCTCCTGCACAATTCGCTTGTCCAGAGGTGAACGACCGGTCTTCTTACCCGAGTAGGCAGTCAGGGCACCGGAAGACGAGATGGCGGAGCCAGGCTCGTAAACGAGGGCATCTTCGTAAAGAGCGGCAACTGAAGGGTTGGGAATCTGTGCCGCTTTGTTAGCGTCTGGTCCAGGACGATTGTGGTCTCGGGGACCGTTCCCAACGTACAATTGCAACGCGGTCGTAGTCAATGTGTGCCTTCTCGTGCAATTCCTCCTCTGCGCGTTGTTAGTCCGTTTGTCTCACTTTTGGAGGTCTGTCGTCCACCGTGCATGACCAAGAAGATTACTGGAGCCGTACCAAGTTCCGTGTGTTCACGGTGAGCCCTAGGTAGAAATTGTTAGCATAAATGTCCGATTCTGGGCAGAACACCGCTGGGGCTTGTTACTCACTCTACACCACTAGGGTGGAGGCTGGTTTTGTTGACAGTGTTGACGAGCACTAGAGACAAATGTCAGAAACAGCGTGGTATGGGAGGGCAAACGGAGAGACAAGAAGTGTGTATATGTGTGAACGTACTTTTGCGAAGATCTGACTGGGTACCGGAGGAGAGAATCTGAGCTCGAGGACCTGCGACTTTGGGATCTGTGTAGGGAGAAGCAGTCCGAGCAACAGGATCGCGGGAGGGAGCCATGGTTCTTGTATGAAATGGGCGGGATGGTCTCTCAGAGTACGGGGAGCTAGGCTCTGGATACGACAGGGTTGTGTGTGGTGGATGTGGAGGCTTGTGAAAGTGACGAGTCCGTCTTGGGAGTGGGCTAGGGCCGGGCTTGGTCGAGTCGAGCACGGTTACGGGTTGACACTGGGGCCGATTTGTTCCAGGAGAGGGTCCACGATGGGATAGCGCATGGAGCCGAGGATATATAGGATTTGGCCTGGTGGAGCCTTTAAAGCTTGACGACAGCATTCCACTGGCCAGTGAGGCCGTGAGGGTGGTGATTGGGGATGTTTGGGTTGCCGTCTGACGAAAACCAGCCGGAGCAGACAATCAAAGACCCCTGCAAGCTTCGGGAGGGGCGTGACGGCGTTGCGTCGTCATTCTAGCCCGGCCGGGGCGTTGGTCTACGGGTCAGGGGCGGGTGCGGCCCAGACAAGGAAGGCGGCAGTACAAGGCAAGATGGTGCTGGAAGTGTGAAGGTTCGTGTCGTGTGAGTTGTGTGGTCGTGTGCTTTGGCAGTTCTGGATGAGGATTGGGGGGACGGGACGGAACTGGGGCAAGAGAAACGGTCTGGCCGGGTCGAGGGAATGGAGACATGGGGAAATGGGCATTCAGGCACGGGCGGGCGGGCAGCCACTGTCAGTGCAGTGTACACATATGGTCCACAGGCATACGGAGGTATACGGAGACAGACGGCGACAGACGGAGAGGCAAGGTAGTAAGTACCATATCGATGCCAGGGTCTACTTCTGGGCCGACGTTGTTTTCGATCGGGACATCGCGATGCAGGCCTGATCGATGGGATCTGCAGCAAAATCAAATTCAGGCAACACCATTGGTGGCTTTCCCACTCAAATACCAGGGAACCACGAGCCGCAGTTGCCCTTTTAAATTCAGATAACCCAGGACAAGCCAGAATGCACACATGCACAGGCAGACAGGGTAGTATGGCAAAGGTAATAGGCCGGGTAGGAGCGGCCCTTTCTCCCACATGGGATTCCGACTTCCAGAATTAGACTGGCCATTTATTACACAGGCTCTCATCAATGACAATTTCAATTTCATAACGGGGGGGTGGTCAAGGTCATTGTACACGTGTAACGGAGGTCTCTCCAGAGAAGGATGGTCACACACATACAGGCGGACAGACCTGCACCTGTAATAATGCAACAGTGTCACAGTCTCAGCCGCGTGCTCTAGCTTATGCTGTTGCTTGCACAACATGAGCAGGGCTGAATGCTGATGACACCAAATACGGAAGTTAGCCGACACGGGTGCTATCGGAAGCCCAACGAGCTTGAGCCTGATGGGATTTCTGAATTTCGAGACTTGGGCGGCCGATGATTGCCTTGCAATGGCTGGGCAGACATTCAGGCCCTTCCGAGCCTTGCCGTTCCCGGACATTATTTCTGGGGGTTGCAATCTGGAAGGAGCCTCGTGGAGAATGAGCGGGCTGAGGCGGCTGCCCCCCTTGCCCTGGCCCTTCTTCCCCAGAAATCCCCAAAGGCCAAGGCTAAGCCTTTTGTCTTGCACCCCACAGAGCAGTCCAGATTTTCCAGACACACCCACCCACCACCCTTCCACCCTACACCAGCTTTACTGACTCCGTTCTCGACTTCTCTGTATCTCGTCCTGCTTTCTTTTCTCGTTTTCCACCAGGCCATGGCCCGATTTCGATGCGAAAAGTTGGATAGCGTTTGGGGCTGTCGCAGGCAACATGCTCGTGCGGCGGGAAACTGGCCCACGATAATGAATCGGGATCAAACACGAGCAGAGGTCGGGTGCTCCGCCCCACTGCATTGTCACTTACACATGCTAACCCCGCACTGACCAGGGGGTGGGGTTGACGGCGGCCCCACCCCACGGCTTACACCCCTCGCACCGTCCAAGGAAAAACTGGCGACCCGAGGAATTATCGTCGCTCCCAGAGCACACACTAAGAAAGGGGCAGCCTTCCGTTTCTGGACCGCCGCGCTACAGTAATGAGTTCCGTAATTCATCTTGCCTTTTACGAGATGGGAACGGCATGTGAGCACGGCTGCGCGGACTGCACGGCCTGAGGCGCCCTGTCAGCCTGTCTAACCTCCCAACACAAAAGCTGAATCGCCAGTAGTCATGGCAGGTAAAAAGTAGGTAATAATAGGTAATAGCAGGTAGCACGATGTGTGGATGTGCGGTCATGGGTCCCCGCGAACCACCGCCAAGCGTGCCCAGGCGAGTCCAGCTGAGAGCCAGAGAACCGGGACGCACTCCTGCGAGCTGCAATGGCCACTCAGGCTGCCTTCAGCCCGTCACGGCTTGTCACAGCTGCATCGCCAAGTTTCGTCTCGTCTCTGCGAGCTTGACAATCGCGGCCTATCGCGGCCGCTTCGTACAACCCCCTGGCCCCCTTGCCTCCCCGACACCTCTCCAAGCCGAGATATTCCCTATCTGACATCACACCTCTCCAGCGAGTCCAGGTCCTTGACAAACTGCCCCATTGTCGATCTCACCAAGGCCCATGCTCGGCAAACCCCAGATATTCAACTTTCACTCCGCTCACCCGCCCCCGGCAGAACATGTCGGCTCTCCCGTCTTGTCTGGGAAGCCGCTGAAACAGACCTTGCGTCCGACTTCAGCCGACCTTCAAATCTATCCGTCCCGAACACCACCACCAAACGAGACAAGAATCATGTCAGCCGCGCAAGCCACTGGGAAACTCTTTGCGGCTGCAGAGTAGGTACCTGCATCAGGGGACCAGCGGCACGATAAAGTTTACTTTCGACTCGCCCGTGTTTCAACCTTGTGTACCTATCGCGCAAGGTCCTGCGGAAATAAAAATGTAGCCCGGGGAGTAATTCCCAGTGCCGCGGCGAGAAATCCCGGCACCACACTCGTCGTTGGTCGTGTGTCGTCTTCGGCAGCTCGCATTGGCAACGAAAAGCCAGGCGAACGCAATTTCCGCCTTGGAAATTATCTTGGCCGCCACCTGAAGCGCAAACTTTGCCACTCCTCCGCGGCGCCCCCCGAGGCATTCGAGGTGGGCGGGACGATCCGTTCTGTAAAGTGCCAGTCCAGTCTTTCTTTCTTCTGCGTTCGGCGGCAGTTGGGAACGGACGGACAACTACAGAAACCGGGGCCTCCTCCCCCGGGGCGGCTGGGCCCTTTACACCACCCCGTACCAAGCCCTCGGGCACCGGCTTGGCCCCCCGGCTTGACAAGTATCGTCCATCCCGGACGGTCGTGCCCCGGGGGTCCTTACCTCATGCCACACGGCACCGCCTATTGGGTCTTCGGAGGAAAGCGTTTCGAAACTTTCCCGTGTATACCACCCGTGTGTGTGCCTTTTTGGATTTACTTTGACTCGTGCAATATTGGTTTCCCGCGCCCTCTGCGGCCCCGCTACTGGATTGTACGAATCAGTCACAAAGACGTCGTGCAACGCATATATTGTAAATACTGACTTCAGTAAGCTGACACGGCTGACACTCGTGGTAAATTGAACAATCTGGGTAAAAGGACGAGACAGTAGGACAAAGCAGAGGATCACAGCGGCACTTGAGTACGACTCATTTTACAATTTTGTCTTATTCGTTGATGACCCACATCCTCTTCACTGCCAGGCTGTCTACATCTCGCCAACACATGCTGGAAAATCTGTTGCCTCCTGGCCTCTCCCTGGTTTGCCATCCCGTCTCAACGTACACAACCCCACTGATTCTGCCCCCTCCTCTGCTGCTGCTGCGGCGGCGACGGCTGCTGGTGTCGCGGCTGGTGTTGTGGCTGATGCTGCTGATGCTGCTGATGGTTCTGCTGTGGCTGTTGATGATTAACCTGCCCACCATCCCTCCCCTGGCTCCCTGGGCCAGGCCCGCCATCCTGCTGCGGCCACCTCACCGTTATATCGTGAGGCCCGTCCCGGTACGCGTGCTTCCTCGGCCCCCCCTTGTGGAAGGGGCAAAAGACGTGCTCGCCGCTGTGGACAAGCCCGCAGTCCGGGCAGATCTGGGTCGGACCATCCATGTTTTGGTGACGAGAAAAAGAGCTTATGAGGCGTGTAACTTTTTTTGCTCTTGTCGAAATCCGGAAATTGCTTTCGGCTGGAGTTGACAACTTTGTTGAAGACTAGGAGGGGAACTCAGTAAGTCAGCCTTGATTAGACAAAAGAAAGGGTATATATGCCTATCAAACATTGGTATGACTGAGCTGGGACGACGTCCCACGCCGTGGAGCAAACATGCCCGTCTTGCGATCGAAACAGACTGTATTACCAATGTCAGCCGTAGCTATATCTGAATCGAGAAATCGGTGTGACTGAATTTGAATGAACGTGTTACGCTCTCTGGGAAACAATTTCTTCTTGTGGTCAAATTGTGTCTTGTCAACGTCAGTGGTGAATAGTAGCACACGGGCAACTCCCAAGGTCAGCTTCGTCACCGCCCGCTTTTGGAGGCACAGTGAACACAAAAAGTGGTTGGAGTCCCCCAAAGTACGACCGTTTCGAGAATACAGAGTGGAAAAGTGATCGTACAGTGGACAGAGGAGTTATGGGACCCAGCACTGGCTGGTATGTCGAAACTGGGAGAACTCGGAGCTGAGGAGATGTACGGCGCGTTTATCTTCTGAAAAAGAGACAGCTATTACCTTGAATTTGAACCTGTAAGCGTCTTTGATCTCAGGGCTCTCTCTGTCCACGCCTGAGCGCGCGAACAGTTGCATGGCTCTTCAACTATACCTGTCTGCGCGGGGAAAGACAGGATGCCACAAGTACATCGTACTCTTTCCCATTACAAGCAAATGAGGCACTGCAAACAAAGCCTATTATAGCATTGTGGCAGATTGTTCAATGTCCCACAGCAAGGCAGCGAGCTCCCTGAGAACGCCAACCATGGGGTTCCGAGTCCAAAGTAGAAAAAAAGGCAGCCCTGGGGAACGAGCTATCGCTCTGATGTGCTTCAGAGTTATCTGAAGATAGCTTGCGAGCTACTACTTCGGAGTATTGAGTAATGAGGACCACCATAAGGCTGACGCAATAACCACCAACAACACTCAGCCTTCCGCCGCCTCGCCCCCAAACTCATACACCATCCAAATAGTCCCACCCTCCCTCTGGCCATCCTCATACACCCTAAACCCAACCTTTTCATAGAACGGCACAACCTTCTTGTTCTCCCAAGCCACCCCGATATGCACGCCCTTCCCACAGTCCAGCCCGCCCCCAGCCTCCCGCATGGCACCCCTCACGCTCGCCACAAACCCCTCGATCATCTTCCTGCCCCACCCCCGGCCCTTCCAACCCTCAAGCAGGTCGATATGCATCGTTACCCGGAACTCCCCCGCGAGCCTCTGCATGCTCTCGCCCCCGCCCCCGAAGAGCAAAAAACCCGCGCTGTGCGCCAACTGCCTGAGGCGCTCCTCGTTGACAACAAGAGCACCCGGCCGGCCCGGGTCCGGCACGGACCACGGCTCCAGGCGGTCAAGCTGCCTCGGCGGAGGTACGGCCGGACCCGACAGGGCCGCGCCGCTGTCGTCCCCGCCGTCCGTAGCTGGCCGGAGCAGCACCTCGTCCACGTACCGCCCGTACCCCTCCGCAAACGCAAACACGTCCGCGCACCCGATGACGTATCCCACCGCCGTACCAGATCCGTCGTCGAGCACAAAGCACGTCCGTGGCGAGAGAAGCGTGTACTGGTGTATCCAGATATACGGTGCGAGGCGGGCGGCGGGGTCCGACTCGGCCAGGCTGGGGGGAAGGGTCGCCCGGCACTTTTTGATGTGTGATGATCAGTCTCGCGGGAGTTTGTGTGCAACTTATTGTGGGGAAGAGAAGTTTGGTGGGGGGGGCGGTTTGGAGGAAATGTGAGGTGAGGGAACAAACTCCCGACTTGGAGCGGAGATATGCGCAAGTAAGAGTGGGATGGCTTGTGTGTAGGATAGCTACTCACAATGTGCGCGGTCGCCGCGAAGTCTGAGGGCTTGTAGGGGCGTATGAAAGCCGAGGCCGTCATCGTGCCGTGCGGTCGGGTCGAGGCTCGCCTGGCCGGAAGGGAAACCGCTCTCAAAAGATCCGGTTGCTCAGAGGAGGCCGAGGCCGTTTCTTCAAATAGTTATGTGCTAAGTAAGAAGTAGAGACTTAGGAAACCCTTGGACTACGGCAAGCTAGGGAGGAGCGGGCTAACATCCTTTCGGTGGACCAGGTCAGCGAAGACCAGCCGGCCCGGTGTTGTGCGTAAGCAGGATGGCATTGAATGGATAACTAGCCTTAGAAGCCCTGACCTCAACCAGAAAATAGTGAAATATACCATCGTGTTATGTCCGCTGTCCACACGTTGATCAATCACCACCAGTAATCACTGAGACTCGAGCAAAGGGTCTTTGTGTACACAAGTTCTCTGGATTTCATATACCGAGCAACTACTAACTAAGTAAATATTATCTCCATCTTCGCCCCGCAGCACGTTCATGGCTCGATGGATAGATATACCTCGGCCGCCTGTCCGAAGTTCTAATAGTAAAGTGGTGGTGGTATTGATGTGCGTCCATGTGTGCCCCAGGCCCACTGTCAAGCCACAAGACAGCCGATTACACGACTTGGGACCAATCCGAAAGACAAACATCATCGTAGCTCCTCGTTTGTGCTGTGTCCCGACTCACTTGGTCTCGGGACCCCTCGTCATTCGGTCCAAGACAACACGCCGAGTGTCCATTAAGTGAAGTAAAGAAACGAAGTATCAAGGCCCAGATGTGCCATAACGCAGTATACAAATAGGTATCTCGGCCCCGCAGGCTCCTTTTATTTAAAGCAAAGATCGACGCCAGCCATGCCCTGCCGTGGAAATCGGGTCAACTGTTAATCAGCCACGGATCTCTGCCGTGCGTTACTGGTTGTTTAATCCCTCGCTCGTCCCTTTCTTTCTGCTTTTTTTTTTGTTTTGTTCGATAGGTATAGCTGTGTTGACAGACCGCAAAGATTCGTCCTAGAACATGCCGCCGGGCATGTTGGTAGCGGGCCTGATTACGGCCCTTCCGGCTGGTGATCCGACCGCAATCTGGGGTGGGGCAACACTGGCGCGAGTATCAAGCTTAATCTCGGAGCTGGCTTTCCTCAGCAATTTGCGAGGCGCCGGCTTCTCGTCATCGCTGATCGAGAAGGCACTCTTCCTGTCTTCGGCTGACGAATCTGCGAATGGGGCAGCTGGCGGTCTAGCGAGAGGCAGATGCGGTGTGCTCATGCTCAGAGCCGCAACATCTGCTTCAGGGTTATTGCGGCCCATCAGCCCGTTGATAATCGTCCGCGTCCGGGAGCTCTCGCGCCTGCGCCGGGGGTTGACCGGCGGTAGCGGTGGCGGCGACCCACCTCGAGCATTGCTTTCTGACCTCGACCTGGACTGGCTCCTGGACCTCGCCTCGGCTTCGCGAGCGTCTGAGACAGACATGGTTGGGACTCGGCTCGTCGACATAATGAACGTTGGCTCCGAAATATCGCTCTTGTTGACCACTCTCTTCATCGAATCATTGAGCGTGCTCGTGGTTGTGCTCGGATGGGCGACCGAAGGCCTTCGCGGTGGTGGGTACGTTGGTGTCGGAGGCGCTGATCCAGTAGCCTCGCTGGACGTGAAGCCGCCACGAGATTGCTCAAACGGCCCGCCCCGCGATGAAAGCGGTGAAGCCCCAGCGGACAGGGGCTCGGTGCCTGTGCGGAGAGGAAGGGCCCTCAAATTAGTTCCCGAATTGGTCCTGTCAAGGAACGGGCCAGGCGCGACCGAGTGAGGGCCACCTGTAGCGGCTCTCAAAGGGGGCATGTGAGGCGAGCGCCTGATATCAGTGCCTGGCAAGCCAGGTGAGCGAAGCTTGGGTCTGCGTGTTGTTCCGGCATTAAGCTTCTGGTCGTCGTTCGACATTGTGTTCTCCCTTGATCTCTGCGTCGGCCTGCTTCGCGATCGACTTTGGCCAGCGCTGTCCTCGGAGCCGCTTCTATCTCTTGCAGTTCTTGATTGTGACCGGGGAGGTGCTTGTGGCACTCCCCCATGGTGGTCATCACTGGCTTTGCGCTGCTGGCCAAACACAGCTGGCTGGAGTTCTCTGCTAGGCGTACGCCTCAGCTCGTATGCATCTTTCTCTGAAGCTGGTGAGCTCGTGGCCACGCCATTCTGTGCTGAGTGCCTCGCCATGGCCTCAAGCTCTTTACGTTTCTGCAGCTCGCGCCGCGCCTGCCTGAAGGCACGGAGACCAGGGTGGGCATTGGCCTCCTGGCTAAGTTCCGCATCTTCGCTCTCTTCCTCCGGATGTTCCTTGATTTCAATTGGCGTCCTCCGGTCGTGCTCATCGAACTCTAGCTTGACAGAGCTCGGGGGTGTAGGCATCGTGGTGGCGCCCGCCCCATTCATTTTATTTGACCTGGATGTGGCATCCCGTCCTCGATCAATTAATGAGCCCCGACTGCCCTTGCCCCGAAGAATGCCTAGTGGGTTGGAGCGAGACGACGGTGTCGACAAATCTCGAGCTGAGTCTGATGGCGACTGGGGAGACAGGGACAGATTGTTATCAGTCTCAACAAAGGAGGTGAGCTTTTCCCTCACGCGGCGCCGTGCGTCCGCGAGCTGGTTGGCAAATTCGTCTTCCTCGTCTGGTGAGCGCGGCGAACCTGAATGACTGTCTGACTTTATGTGGTCGTCAGACCGAGGCAGTTCCTCGTTGCGGGCTGAGACTTCGGGCAGTGCACGGAAACTGGGCTGGCTTGATTTGGGGCTAGATGTGGGCCAATCTCGGTCCTCCCATGGGTTCTTTGATGCTACCATGGACTCTCGGTTGTCCTGAGCGCCGAAAATGGACGAGACGTCACTTTCGGTCCGCAGGTGTTGCCGAACCAGACCGCCCAGTCCCGAGTTCGGCCCCAGCGTGGGCGAGTCTCCTAGCAAGCCTTGCTTTGGTTTGACGCTCAGCAGATCAGTGTCATTGGTAAGAGCCGATTGCAAATCGTTGGGCGAGTGCGAGACCGGAAGTGACGTTGGACTGGCCGAGCCGCGCAAAGCCGGATGAACTTGATCGGCTGGCCGCTCTACTCTGACTTGTGGTGAGTAGGACGGTTGGTGGACAAGGTCGTTCAAAATGGGCGATTCAACGGGATCATTTTGCGATGAGCTCTCGGGCACGCCTTCCTCCTTGGTGGATAAAACCGTGGTCTTCGTCGAATCTGACTCGTGCTGTCGGCTTGATGCTACTGACTGAGACCGTGAGAAGGTGAAGGATGTGTTGGAGTCCTTGCGGGACCGCTGAGTCGGTGTTTCACGGCCTTGCTTCAATTGAAGCTGTCTTTCCGCATACCGAGAATCGTCGTACGGCTGGGACGGCCTCTGGAAGACGCCCATGGCAGTTGCCTTGCCCAAATCCTTTGGTTGAATAGAAAGGTTCGTCTGGTCACTCATGCTGTGATCGCTGATCGGCGGGCTCAGGGGCGGTGACGCCAGGAAGGAGGTCTTCGCATCGGTGGCGTTCGTCGCTTTGGTGTTGAGGTCCAAGGTACCAATTGAGGATCCAGTAGTGGGCGGGCTCATGGACCTCAAGTTCGGGGCACTAGCCTTGGACAAGATGGTCCGACGCTCCCCAAAGCGGTCGGAAAATGAGTGCATGGTCGGAGAGGGCGAGTTTTGTCCTAGATCTGGAGTCCGTACTCCTGCGGGCCGGCGAGCAAGAGTGTCCACCCTCGACAAAACAGAGTGTTGCTGCTCTTGCAGATCCTGCGTCAGGCCCTGTTCGTAAAGTCTCCTTGTCCGCATGACATGGCGTTCTGGAGCGGGTGTGGAGGTAGTTGAGGATGCCGCAGTTGTTTGCTGGGAGTGAAGCGTGGTAGGTTGAGAGACTACCGATGTAGCAGCAGTCGAGTTGCGCCCGCCCGAGGGAGTCGAAGAGGTTGTCGAGGACGTCTCGCGTTTCTTGTTGTAGCCCTGAGGCAGCGGAGACTCCGCTCTGGTCGTAAATGAGGAGTCCTCTACCGGTCTTGACTCCTCCCCTCCTGCCTCGCCCTGAAGCTCGTTGTCTTGTTCCTGGTCCTTGGCAGCCTGCCTCCATCTCTGAAATGCAGACATTGATACATCGTTGTCGTACAGGGTCCGGCCGCTCATACCATCACCTAGATTCTTGGTTGAAGAGGAGCCAACTGCGATCTTGTAGACTTTTTGCCTCCCACCAAACATGACATTACCTTCTGTGGGCCGTGCCCTTGCTAGGACTGAGCCGGACTCCTCAGAGGCGGTGGAATCAGTCCGCATGAAAGGTGGTGCCTTGATTGACTCAACCTCGGCAATATCACCAAGTCCTGCTCCAGTGCCAAAGTTGAAATCATTCATCCTTGAATGCCGCTTGGGTAGCAAGACACTATCGTCGCTAGCCTTGCCTATCTTGGTGCTTGGGTCATCCTGTTCGCGGAGCATAGAGAACCGAGCAGAGAGTCCCGACATCAACAGGCTTGTACGGAAGTCGTCGCTAGATGGTAACGCAGTGGCCAGATCGATCTCCTTCTTTTCCTCCTGCTCGTGTGATTTCTTCTTTCGTCCAAAGAGGGAGAAGGACGACTCGGACTCGAGAGACGGGCGAGCGGATGCTGCGTCATCCTTGGCCCTCTTTTTGGTCTTGAATCGGTTCATTGTGAATGTGGTGGCTTGCTCGGTCAAAGACAGCGGCTGAGGAGATATAGTGTCGCCTTGTGGGCTAACGAACGTCGAAGAATGCCGTCTTCACAGGGTGCTTTCCATTAATTCAAGCCTTGCATCGCTAGGAGTAAGGAATGTCGCCGCTTAGCCTCCCGAGGAGCGGGTTCGGGGCTGAGGATTTCAGACGAAAACAAAGTCAAGATGCGTGATCCGACGAACTGTGACCGTGCGATGTAACCAGCTGCAAGAACTGGGAGTCAGCAAAATGGACAATCGGTATTTGGAGAGATGCAGACGAAATAAGTGCTTTCAGGTTGTAGCTGTAGCTGTCCGTGTGATGTGCGCGCCCAAGGCCTTGCAGGACATGCCCAATTCCGGCGCGTAGCTTCTTGGCCTACATAGGCCAGACTGGCAGGCACTATCCTTCCTGCCACCCAGACGAGTCGGGAACACGGGCTTGGGGTCGAGACTAAAACGTGGGGATTTCCTGTGCTGTGGGTGTTTTCTCACCTTTGTGTGTAGCCGGTGTCGGATGCGTTTCAAAAGAACAGGAGGGAACCCGGTTTGACAGGACGGTGCGCACAGAAGCAGAGGGCTTCAGATTGCGAACCCCTGCGAGATCCAGCTGAGGAAATATGGGCTCGGTGACAAGTTGGTAAGATCAGAGAATTCCTATATCCCAAAGAGGACTGAAGGCTGACGGGGACTTGTCTCGAGATGCTGGTGCTTTGTGAGTAGTCCGAGAAGTGGCGAGATGGTGATGGTGGGCACCCGCAGGCGAGGTGACAAAAGGAGCCTTCGGTCGTCGGCGAACCAGGCTGGCGACGAGAAGAAGACGTGTTGTCGAGTCGAACGCCAGAATACACGCAGCCGCGCGAAGAATGGAGATTGGAGAGATGACAGGCTGGAACGCTCACATGCCAGAGAGGGCTCAGAACGGGCTGTCGTTGGCTGGCTTGTCGTGGGGCATGAGAAAGGTTGTCTCGGTTTGGCGGTGCAGTGACAAGATCGGATCCGATGCTCTGATTCGAAAGAGGAAATTCGTCTGGAGTGTCAAGAGAGCGAGGGAAGTGAATGCGACTGGACCAAGTCGAGGCCAACGGGGGTTTCGGTTCGACGGGTGAGAAGATACCAAGAAAGTGTGTCTGATATGGTGGTCTTGGTGCAGTGACGACTGCGTGTGTGGGTGCAAAAGAGGGAGGAGAGAGCGGCAGCGGGCAAGCAGTACCTGGACTGACAAGTTGCACGGACGGAAAATGAAGGCTGGGGTTCGAGTGTGGACGACACAGAACGCGTCACGAAGACGGCACAAACAAGGACAAAAAGAGAGACGAGGTCAGGAGAATTTCCATTGACGAAAAGGGACGAAGAGGAACAAAGTAGACAAGCATGCTCCGGCCGGGGGAGATTTGGGAGACTGAGAGATTGACAATCGAAAAATGAGTAGATGCAGGCTCGACCGGACATTGGATTGCCACTTGGGAGGAAGTTGGACGTGAGTGGCCCGGGGGACGTGTTGTGGGGCTGAACAGGGGGGGATGGCACTTGCCCGGGAGGGGAAGGGGCCACTCGAGTGTCATAGCGGCAAGGGGCAGGGGTTTACTTGGTCTGGTATTCCAAGTACCTGGGTACCTTGATAGTCCAGCCAGTCCAGCCAGTCCAGCCAGTCCAGCCAGCCATGGCAGGAGTCTGTATGTATACCATCATACAAGATATTGAAGATGATACTTGTACCGCCAGGGTGGCAGATTCCGAGGTCCGAACTGCAGGGCGTCGGCAGTGGGATCCCATCCTGGCAGAGCTTGGAGGGCTTAAACTTTGACACACTTTACACTTACACTTACACTTACATTTATTACACTCGGTCAGCCTGTCCGTCATCTTCATTTCACAACGAACCTCTTACTGCCCACCAACCATATCACTCACCACTATCATCATAAGCTCTGGATGAAACTTGTCGTCTCTGCTAGGTCTGCCCGTAGCATAACTCTGTTTGTTGCAGCGTGGCCCTCGGCTCGTGTGCATCTGTCGTCACATTGGTCCCTGCAAACTCGGGCCCTCCATGTCGTCGTCTCTCTTCCCTTCACTGTCTCGTTTCGTCCCAAAAAAAAAAAGGGGGGGCGAAGAGAGCTCGCAGCTGCATCGGCTTTCCAGAACAACTCCTCCCCTACCTGAAACATGGGACGAGAACGGATTTGATGACGTTGGACCACACAATCAGCCGCAGGTCCCTTGACGACCACTTCACCAGTTGGACAAGACCACAAGCTGACACTACACGCGCGTTCCTGCAGGACAGACCTGCATACACATTTCGGCATACGCAGCTGCAGTAGTGGTGCCACTAAAGCAGTCAAAGATCCTGCCGTGGAGACTGCCTGGCTGCCAACTGACTGGCTGCTCGACGGCCCCCTCGAACGTGATCGACATCATGCAACGGCTTGGAGATCTGGCTCTAATGGGGTCTGCCGTCTGTAATTGTCTGTCGCCCTTCACAATTTACCCAGTAATTAGGCTTCAGACGACCGACGCCGAGACCGGCAGGGTGCGCTGGGCTTAACTGCCTTGGCTCCGCCTCGGGCCCCCACTCCCCACCAGCGCCTTTGCAACAGGGCTGACCGAGCCCAACCGCTTTGCCCCCTAGTGACTGAATGGCAATCGGAAGCCATCTCACGGCACAATGCTCGATGAACCGTCAGCTGATTCGGTCTGTGCATCGTCTCACAACTCAGGCGAGTCAAAGCAATCCGGCATCACGTCGTCGCTGGCCCTCACCAGATCAGCATACTTCAAAGTCGGTGCTTGGGAGATTGTTTGTCTCGGGGGCGACCGTGTGAACCGGGCCGCATCGCACTGTCATCCTCCCTCTTGCAGCCCCGCGTTATCAGATCCCTTCTTTGAGTGTTCGTTGGGACGGCACAGCAGTGGACGCATGCCGTGCGGATCCCGATGAACCTAGACCGCCACGACCAGCAAACGCAGGTAACGAACCGACGCTGATTAGGTTCGCCGAGCCGACGGCGGTTGATACACTGCAGTCCTTGACAAGCGCTCGCTGCTTCTGCTTGCCCCAAACAGATGCAAACCCCTGAGATCTGCATCTGTGCGTCTGCAAGGGGTCCCCAAGGTCGGGTTGCAGTGTTCTGGCCCGCGAGCCAATGATGGGCCTGTGCCTGAGCCCAACTCAGACAAGCGCTACGCGTGGGCAAACAACACGGGCCACTCTACTCTTTTGGTATGCGGAGTAGTTCGCTCTGGGGGCAGCTTGCGGCCGCCCTTGCAGCACAGGGTTGCCTCTTTGGCCCCTTTCCAGCCCGTCACCAAAGCCAATCAAGCCAAATTGGTCCTCCTCCAAACAGCGCAGAGAAATCAATGTTGCACACAGTAGGTAGGCTAAGCAGACCAGCAGAAGAGAAAGAGAAAGAATGAGAGGTTCAAGCAGTCTGACTGTAACCCTGGAATAGTCACGGCAAACCCGTCACATATCACTTGCGGCACCGACAAACTCTGTTTGACTTGACCGGCAGACTCCGTAATTGGGCACCTTCGTTCAGCGCTCAGTGAACTGAAAGCCAAGGCCTCTGTGACTGCGAACTGGTGATTCACATGCAGCCCACTAACCAAGGTCACCCAACGGCTTGAAGGTTTGCTGCCGGACGGCTGGGAGCCGTTACGGCTCGACAAACGTGGGACGCCGGCCTAGGGATCCCCGTATGCCAGTGAACCACTGGCTCATTGTAAGTGGGCCAACAAGGTTCTTCGGACAAGCTGGCCACATATCAGACGAAATATGGCCAGTGCAATATCCAATTTCGAGGAGCCTTGCCTCGTGTCAGGATGGACGATCCGGCACAAACAGCCCATCAGAGATATGTTCCTTGTACAATGTTCAGTTTCGGAAACAAGATATCGGTATCTAATCAGGCAATACGACATTCTGAATGCGGTTCAGCCTGGTGGAGGCTTCGGCTTTTCGTCCCCGAGTCAACACGTGGAAATGTCCCGACGAAGGATTCGGGAGACGCATGGGCCTCGGTCGGATAGGTTCAACTTGATTGTCGTCAAGCTCTGGAAAGATCATCTCGTCGTGATTGCAGGAGGCCACAAAACGCGTGATATCATGCCGTCGAGTGTGCACACAAATGCCTGTTCATCTCCCGACAGCTCCGCCGTCGCCACCCGTGTGACGGCCGGTCTGGACGGTCTTGGCCTGCGTGAACCCAGCACACCCAAGCAGGCTTGACGTGTGAATCCCGTGGAATCACGGGATTTTCCCTGATGTCAGACGGATAAATTCGATCGCCCCACATGTCAATTGATTGGGGCCCTCTCGGCGACAGGACACAACCCTGTACAGGGCCCGCCCTGGGATTAATTCAACATTCATTACAAGTTCCGACAGAATCTCGCTTGAGACGGGTCGAATGGAGCAATCTCCGCCTCCTCCGCAAAACTGTTATTTTAAATATGTTTTGATGATGCAGTTTAAAAGTAACGATGACGAGTCTTGGATATCACAACGCGAAGCATCAACACCCAGAAGACAGCTTGTTCGGCCGCCCACTTGCTTGGCTCTCAAATTGATATCTGCGAGATCTATAGAGGCACACACCAGTGTTCGAGATGATGCCGGCAAGAGATAAAACCTGAAACCTAATGTTAGTCAACTGGTCTGGAAAATTGCCGAGTCATCCAGTTCTAGACCCCCGACTTGACATAACCCACCAGTCATCCGCACAGACAATACCGTTCTGACAATATATTATACCGCGATGGTCCTATAGCGTCTCTAAATATTCGGACGAACCACGACGCGTGCCCACTCCCATGCGCGAATAACATTAATCTGCCCGCTTTCGATTCGCGAACGTAGCGTGACTAGGGGCGGGTCACATCAAATTTGATGTCGACGGCGCGATCAAAGGTCCGGGTTGCACGCTGTTCCGCGGAGTGGGCGCCACGCCCGCCCACTCCCCTAAATCCTCATCCGAACTAACATATAAAACCACACAACGTTATATGCTTTTCCCACGGCATCGGTACATCGAGCTTGTTTCCCAGCACGCCGGATGGCGCTAACTAGTCTCCTACTCGTCCTACTGCAAGTCCCGGCGGTTTCGCGACCACCATTTGGGCTAGCTAGCCCGCCCCACATACAAATCTGAAATCTTCGAGGGAAGCCAACGTCCTTGCCCCAACTGTCGACTTCGGGAAAGGCTTTGCGCTGGGCTGGCTCGGTTGCACACACACGAGCGTTTGTGCTCAGTTGCCGCCAAGTCGTGCGACCATGGCGTTCGTTTAGGAGCCACCCAAAAACCACCACCACCACCCGCCTAGGGTCGATCGTGAGCCAGTAGCCTGCTCGGCTTCCCCAACGGCAGATGTCGACAAAGGGGGCGGAAGATTTTCTTCTCGCGGGTGCCGCACAGATACGCACCATGTTGTAGCGTGGGACGCCATGGTGTCATCGGCAGGGGAAAGGCTGGCATGGATCAGTCCAGCTGGCACGAACGCGACTGAGACACACGCGTTCCAGATTTCCCGGCGCGTCTTGAATTGACGACGCATCGTTGGGGAGTTTCGCGTGCCGCCGCCACGAGCCTCGTGCCAGTCGGTCCCCTGGCTTAGCTGTTTTGGGCCGTGTTGTTCTGGCAACGGACGCGCGGCTATCTTGCTCACAAATGCGTTGAAGAAAATCTGAAGACTTGCTTCAAGCGCGAATAGTATGGCAGATGCCAGCCCCAGGTCTCGTCGAATCTGAGCCCTGCGTGCTCCTTCGGACTGGTCGAGTGATCAGTGGGCGTCATCTGCTCGTACGTCTCAAATCTTGGCTTTCTCTTAAATTCAACCCAGGTAGGTCTTTTCACTTGTAACCGGATCGATTCAGTCATTAAGAATAGTTCAAGACTAGGCGATTCATGAAAAGCGTGATTAATTGAACAATGAAATATCTGCAGCATCGCCACGGGACTAGTCCACATCTCTCCCCGGATGACTCGGTGCACGTCTTCGGTAGGGCCTTCGCGAAAGCGATCGCCTGTTCCTGGTATTTTTCAGGGCTAATTGTATATACTGGAAAGGACTGGAGACCTCCTGAGCTCGGACTTTACTTGGAACTGGCGTGCAAGTATTAGCTTACGGTACGTTCTCGGCAGCATGTTGCCATCTGTTTGCCGTAAAGATTCTTCACAAAGTCTCCACAGACTTGCCTGTAATTATCATACTACTTGAATTTCAACAGTCCTTTCCTTGCTGTACCAATAGAAGTTTCCGTTTTATAGGTTAGACTCACCTGACTGTGCCCGGGTGCTGTTCAACCCAAGGTGGAAGAGCACAGCTGCTCCGAACTGTCTTTCGATCAGCTTCTAGACATCACATCTTGTGATTGCAATTGCCAAAACTTAGTTCTATCTTATAGTAATTGCTTCGTTTTCCTGGAAGAGGAGAAAGAAGAGAGCCTACAAGCCGCTGGGGAGGCGGCAGCATTTATGTGGCGGGTTCTCAAAGTGGACCCCGTGACAGCACTTACTACGTGCGGTAGATATCAATCGATTGATGCTGCCTGGTTAAGCCGGTCCCTGAAGGGTGAGCGATAATGTGGCCAGTCCTTGAGGTCTGAAGCTTGCTGAACGGGTTGCTTTCAATGCTGAGCTGCTTGTTTATGGATTATACATCTGTCCCCAAAATGTGGAGAGCGTTGATGACTAACTTGCTCAAACTCTGGTTTTCTCTCAGATGAAGTACAGACTGATTGTGGCACTTCATCGATGAATCATTTCTCAACTTTGCAAGCTGCCTACTATCGGGTTGTGATAACACCGAACTTTTCCGAGATTCAAGACCTTCTAATGCACTGCTGGGATTTCTTTCTGTTTTCTTTTTCTATATGAGATGTGATTTCGGAAAGAAAATGACGAGAAATCACCAGTTGACTCCAGGGCTTCTACAGAGCCTTGGGGTCGCTCAGATCTTTGATCTCCTCAACGATCCGAAAGATGAATGGCTATTCATGAAGACGGTCGTAGATTGCTCCCCATCTCTTCGACTACTCTATTATGTCACTTGAATTTACCATGGCGGGAATCCTTCACCAGGTCGCCTACAAGCTACAGCGACGAAGTGACCAAAAACCCTGGATTCTTGCATTCGTGTTGCAAAGATCCGTGGCATTACACTGAGAACTAAGAGAGTAGCTTCAAACAATTTATTGAGTGCACGGTGAACATGTACCATTTCAGGAGTTAATGGCAGAACCACGTCCGAATAGTATGACGCTTGTCAATCTCCTTAGTCGCAGCATGGAGAATCAAAGAGCAAGCAGGTGAACTTGATGCAGAGATGCAGAGAACTAAGAACACGATAAGAAGCACCTGTATGCGAGGAGCAAACACGGGCTTTGACGTTGCTCTTCATTTATCTGGAACTGGGTCTCTTGTTTCTCCGATTACATATAACGAATCAGAGAGCTAGCTACAAGCAGTCCCTCGATACAGTCGTAAATGCTCAAAGACCCAGCGTTAGGTACTACACTTTGTCTCAAATACATCATGGAAATCTCGCTTATGTGCACGCTTATGCGCACCATGGAGACCGCAGTTCAACTGGACGTAACTTCACATCCGACTGCGCTTGTGTCTGATTGAATTTAAAATTCTCAAGAAGACAACTCGCAGAGAGACGAACACTTTTCTAATGGTACGGGGAATAGAAGAGAAAGGTGAGGCATCTGCATCCTCTTACAGCACTACTTCTGGAAACACTCAAATGAAAATAGGGATATTCACAGAAGAAAACGGCTGGCGCACAGAGCGCTAGTAACAACAAGATGAGACTTAGTATTAAGCTACACTCTGGTATCCAGTATGCACTCTTAAAAACGCACCTCGCTTATTTTGAGGACTAAAAAGGGTACTGGGTTGGCCTCAACTGGTGCTCAGAGGTGCCTCCCGGCACCGTCCGCCCTCGCCCCATCCGGCCCTTGCTTAATTTGATTGCCAGCCTGTGGTTGATAGGTGCTTCTTGTGCTCTGTGTGCCATATGTTTTGACCCCTGCGATAGCCGTTTCATTCTGTACGAATATCCCTATTCCAAATGAATAGTACAACCACGGAATCCAGGACCGATGAAGGATGGAATTGGTACGTTGTGCCTTTGCTTCAGCCTCATTGAGCAAGGCAGCATTAATTCATTAAGTGTAAAATTACAGGTGACTGTTACATAGGCTCTACTGTGTGCAATAGTAGTTTTGCACTGAAAGGTCTGGCTCTCACTGCTTGGCCCTTTGCAGGCCGGAGTCTGCCATTGAGGAACCCTCACTCCAATCTAAGTCCTTCCCTTTCCCCATGTCCCCCATCTCAATGTCATGTACTAAAGGCCCTTTCAGGTGTGCATTCCATGGGTCGATTCTGTCCCGTGGTGCCTGAGCCTCCTCGAGCTCGACGTAGTTCTCCTCGCGGGTGACCGTCACCTCATACGTGACGAATATTGTCCCCCAGTTAAACTTCATCACAGGCCAGAATACTGGCAGGGAGGCACATACTGTTGCAAGACTGACCTCCATGGCGGCTAATACGATCGCGCTGCAGCCGTACCAGCTCGGGTCGTACGTCGGGAAGATTCCAGCCCTCGTATCGACGATGCTGATGAGTCGGAAGAGGGAGAGAACATTAACCCTGAGAATAACAAACATCAGCACAAGTTATACACAAGCCTAAGCCTGATCTCGTAGGGCCGTTCCTGAGTACTTACACGGAGCCAAGAGAAAACAACCCCATTAGGCTGGCCTGAGACTTCCAATCCAATTTTGGCTGTAGGTAATACGACACGGGGATGGCTAAGACGATCAGGTCGATGACCATATTCGTGGATGTCAGTGCGAGGGAGGCAGCCACGACGCTGCTAGGGTCCAGGCTGCCAAACCCGTACCTGATGCCTGATGTCTTGTCGCCGAAGTCCCACTCCGCCGACACGGGGAAGGCGGGAAACCAGCTTATGAAGGAGAAGGCGAGACCCCAGAGCGACACGATGCCGATCATGACGAACGTAGTCTGCCGCAGGATCGATTTCGACTCGTCGAAGAGCCTCAGATATTGGGAGAGGATGGCGAGCTTAATCAGAGCTGTCGCTGTGGGATAGCACGCATGCATCACGTATGAGTTCTGCCAGATTATCAGAACTTTTGATTTTTCCTGATTCCATGTCCTTATCATGTGTATGTGAGATGCTTGGACACAAGGGAAGACGCACCTTGGTAAAATTGACCAGTTGTGTCCGGTCAAAGACGAAGGTGATGAAATGTTTGCCCAGCCCACGATCAAAACCTGAGCGGTGACGATTGTTAGCCCCAGTCCACATCTTCAAGAATTTGTGTTTAAACTCTAGGGAAAGCGAGGACAACGCACAGAGTAATACCGACAAAGTCAGCGCCAGGCTGGCTATCTGGATCTCGCATTAGCACCAACTTCCCGCCCTGCGTCACATGTCTGTTGGTTTATATATACCATTGATAGGAAAACCAGCAAGTCATCCCATCCTGGGCACTTGGAGACTCGAAATCTTACATATAATCGTGCAGACGCACAGATATATGACATAGCCTGCTGAGTGGTGAGGTTCTGCTCAACCCGGCGGTTGGGTCTTCGGTCAATTACTTACGAGGAATGATATTAGCAACCCAAATGCAACCGGCCGCTGGTTCAATGCTGGTGCCGGCTCGCTGAGGTTGTCGACTTGACCCAGCAAGTCGAATACTGTGGACGCATTCGACATATCGAACTTGTCATATGCCGGTTTGTGGGTCCTCTGTCTGTGTGTGTTCAGAGTATGTAGGAGGAGAAAATAAGAGAGCCGTCGAGATGGGTTAATGAGCGTGGTTCAATACGCCGTACTTCTGAAACACACCAGGTGCTGCAACGGGGATAGGAGGGAGTTCGGACGGCAATGTTAGAGGACACCGTCGTTTGTATATGGCCTTTTCCAACAGACTGGGGGCGCAGTTTAAGTTTATTAACCTTAAAGCCCATCCCGGCAATGCAACCCGAGGAAACCGTCACCGCCGCTGCAGTGTCCCTGAACCAATGCCGCATCAGTGCGGGTGCTGCTGAGACGAGATCAGCAAAGTTCGCTGCGAGTTCCATGAGTTCCCTTTTTCGAATGCTTGAGACGCCAGATCCCCCGCCAATGAAACTGGATTCGGAAGGCTTGTGATATGCAGTCGCTTCACTGGTTGTCACGACCATTGGAAGCCAAGCACAAGGGACATAATTAGTAAAATTTTAAGGGCTGAGGCCCGGTCGCATCGTATATGACCTGCATGACCATCTCAAATCGAGGAAATTGGGCCACCGTCTAGATACGTGAACCGAAATCCAATATTGAAGGAGGTTGCGGTCCTGAGTTTTGTCCACGGCCGCAGCATCGTTTCCAATCCAATTGACCAGCATTCGCTACTCGAGACTGAGAGGCTCATCGTGTGCCAATTTTCCTATGGGTCACTTAAAAATCCAGCTGCTTGATCCTAGGCGTCCAAGGCACAACCCCAGCTGCCGAGTTCCTGGCGCCCTTGGCTCTGTCCACATGCAATGCCACCCAGACAATAGCGCCAAGCTTCCAGCTGCCCGACGGCTCTTGAGAAGTGGCGAACACTACAAATCTGTGAGCATGCGCATCTTGGAGTACGTGCGCATGTCCTGATGGCGGGCACCGTCCCGAATCATCTGTGTTTGTTTCGACTCACGCGCTCGGCATGAGAGGAGCTATGCAACGAGTGGCGATGTCTGGCCCACGGATGGTTCGGACCGTGGAAACATACTGCTAAATGCACAGAATGGATGGTGCTCACCACGAACGGCCCAAACATTGTTTCATGTTTCATGTGCTGCCAAACAAACATGCTCTCGAAACACTAGAGAGCCACGCCGTTGCTTCTGATGTTAATATTGCGCATTGCTATGATCATCCTAGAGCAACACTTGGTGGTTCTTGTGGAGAAAGCACACAAATCCCACCTCACCCCAGTACATCCTCGATCGGACCTATCTCCTCACCCTCCCCTTAAAAGTTGTGTTTCAATATTTGGTCTTCACAGACCCTCGGGTTCCATGAACTGTCAGGCCATGTGGTGCAGGACTTGACGCAGGGGCCGGGCGGGAGATATTGACGCGCCAGCTCTAAGACTCACTTTTCGCGCTACCAAGACGCTGAGTCGCATCGCCACTACCTCCCCAGACACTGAAACATGACTGGTGCTGTGTGAAGGTCCCTGTGAAGGCTGCGTAGTTTGTGTGATCACAAGGGTACTTGACTTTCGCTTACACCATCGGCTGTAAATGATTGGTGAGTGCTTCCCCAAGAGCGAGTCCGCCCACTGATGCCGATCCACTTCAATGACTACGCCGCGCGCACGGCCGCCAGGAAACGGGATGGCACTCATTGAGACGCCGGCGTATACCATTTGCTTGGTATGTCCAGCTCATATTGCTTTAGTGTTGGAGTCGTCCAGCCGGCAATTGTACCGTAGAATTCATTGCCAAAGGTGGTTTGTGCGACGAAACAATGAACTACGAAAGACATGATCATAGTTCGATATGCCGTAAACTTCGCACTTTTCATGACCGAGCTAGAAATGGACTGACTCTCATAGCCTTACTTATGTTGCTATTTACAATACTACTTATACCGCGCATGGAGGCCGTCTGACTAGGCGTTTCCAAACTTATACTCGTCCTCGAATAGGAAGATGGTGGGAAAGCGCACATACTGAGTAATTCGTTCATAGCGGTGGAGGCATTGTCGCACTTCAGATACCGGCTCAAGATTTGTTGGGTGGTAGATTAGGAAGAGCGTAATTCTGATGCCTCACGTGCTGGGAGGCAGTTTTGACAACTAGGGTTCTGAGTATTACGGCGTATGAAGTTTTGATGAGGCCCACGTCTTCTATTGCAGACAGATATCTACACCGTATTAACGCCACCTACGTTGCAAACCTTTTGGCAAAGGTTGCCAAGCGCTGGCAGATGACCCCAGCAACAACTGTGCCTCGCATGCATCCGCCACCTTTTCACTGTTCCAGAAGCCCTCTCTCCTCCGCAGCGACCGAAGCCTAGCGATGATGTGCAAGCGAAGGCTGTGGTCTTCGCACGAGGCGCATATTAGAGCTAGCACAGGAATGATGTTACCTCCTGGGCTGTAAGTCCCCTTACCTAGTCACACACCGCCCGCCTCCCACACAACTATTTTACATCACTATATCTTAACTTTAAAATATTATAATTAATTCTAAATAAATTATAAAAATATATTACTTATTTTATTTTATTTATAATGTATTAATTATTCATATTATAAACTTTGAAATATTTGTGTATTTTATTAAATAATATTTAAATATATAATAAATTAATATAATACATATTTTGATATTAAGTTTAAATAATATATTTTTAACTTATATAACGTAGTTCACCAGTCAGCCGATCATACCACATGCCTGATCAGTTTTAGGAAATCTACCAACTTTAGCTAACCCCAGCACCCACGCAATGTAAAAAGATCAATTATATTTGGTACCAATTGGTGCTAACTGGTCTTCATTGCTTATTTCTAATTGATTTGGTCAATTTAGAGTGTTTGTAGTAGCTGCAGTACCAGTCTGAAGTGGCTGACTTTTGGTGGGAAAATTGGCTTCCCCACCAAAATGGAGCATTTCTGGTGTAGCACGGTACGGTTGGGAATCTTGCAGTTGGTTTGGTAGGTTGGTTGTCTAATAGAGGAAGGTCTGCCTGGCAGGGTGTGGGCAGAAGGTCAGGTAAGCTGACACTTCCTGCTTACGTAAGCTAATCTATGAGACTGGCACACCCCCAACGGTCTGCACCAATTTCAGCCTTGTGAGATCAACCTTAATCTACACCAGCCAGACCATCTATTTGGGCGGTCCGCCGCGGACCGCTTGAAAATATGCTATTATTTACTTAGAATCTGACTGACTAGACTCTTCTACATCTTTCTCACAAGTTCTTGCATTATGCCCAGTCTCACCGCAGTTGCCACATCGTCGTTTAGTCGGTCCGCCGCGGACCGCCTCCTCACCATTACCAGCCATTTCACCAGCTGGCCGCTTCCCCTTTTGTTCTTCAACTATCACCTAATAGTCCTTAATACTAAGTGCCCCTCCAAGCTGCACCCGACTTCTTTTAACCCTCCAGCACTTAGCGAGCCCAATATTAGCCTTCTCAAGGGTACGGACCCGATCATTCAAAAGAGTAATCTGATGTGCTATCACTTGTATTCCCTTCGTAAACTTCTCAACTGCCTATATAATTGGTTTAAGGGAGCTTCCCTAATAAGCCGAGATCTTGCCCTTAATAAAACTCGATTACTGGATAGCCTGGTGAGTATTGGAAGGTGTAATGGTCAAGGCTTTCCGAGTCCTCTCAACCAAGTATCAAGGGTTTATGTTCGGGATACGTAGCGAGTTAGGTGTTGAGCAATATTCTGGGGTTCTATACAATGATCACTAGCTGGTGAGAGCCATTCGGGGTGAATACTTAGATTGACTGCTGAAGAGCTGTCTTGTCTAATGCTAACTACTGGTAATGAGCGTGTCTATATAGTCCATCTCTTCAGCCTGGCTCACGAGGCTCAGGATCTGATCCCCATGATCCGGTGTTGGAGCGTTTGGCTCAGAGTCCGATCCGACTGATCCAGATCAGTTGGCTCAGGACTTGATCTTCCTGATCCTGCTTAGGTAACCCGTGGTCACGTGACTGTACAGGATCTTGTTCTGCGCCTTCTCGTTTGGGTCGGTGTGCTGGCCTCTTTGTGGGGTTTGGTTCCGCATATGAACCAACCGTTGTTCCTATTTCTGTCAGGGTCGTGACAGAAGGGGTTTGTGATTCCCATTTTGATGGTAATACAGGGAGTAATTATACCGGAGTTTATAAGCAGATATTCAGCTTAGAAATAACAGACTCTGGATCCCATGGAGAAATACCAGCCCCTCTAAACCCAGTTTTCATGTTTTCTTCTATAAAGACCTTATTATAGGCTGTTTTAAATGCAAGACAGAACTCGGACTTAATAATATGATTAATGGACGCCTGGATAAAGAGATTGATCTCATCACTATATGCACGCTTCAGTGGTGAGAATAATGCAACGTTTAACAGCTGGAGTAGATGAGATGAATATGCTAGCATGCTAATAGGGATAATATTGTTCTCCCTGCAATACTGCTCAAACTCCGCTAAGACAAAGCTCTTATATCCATCTAAAACAAGCATCTAGTGCTTACTCTTAGTCCGCTTAATTATATGCTTATCGAAATATCAAATCCATTCTAAACCAGTCCCATTGTCTATTCATCTATTCGGAGTAAGCTTAATAACCCAGCTTAGTAGGAAGCCTAACTCTGTTATCTAATTGGCAAGGTGGTAAGCGCTTTAGATGATTATAAAATGGCGGGATACACCAGCCCTTCACATTAATATATTTAATAGTTGTTACCTATTCCCGGTTCCCAGGCTGGATAGATTTAGCTTTTCCATATTAATCAGAACTGTTATGAGCCAACAGCAATGGCACCTAGGGGAACCCGTTTTGATGGTCCAACAAATCAAAAACCAGATGCCACGACGCAGCCCCGCAGGCACTAGGTGGCGGAGTCGGCAAAGCATGCCAAGGCCAGGGTTAAAACCTAGGACCCACCTCAATGGGTATGTTAGACCAGGAACATATCCAACATATCCCACTGAAGAGTCGGAACATTTAAGGACATGGTCATCACCACAGTAGATAGCTTTCATAGAACAGACTCTTCAGTCGTCAATCTAAGTATTCAGTCTCACAACTGGATAGTCTCACAGCCTCTGATCATACCCTCTTCGTGAACAGTGTCTTCGTATGCTGCAATTCAGTCAAGTATCACCTCTGCGCCGCTCTGCTAACATAAACCCTACAGGTTACCCACTGAACCCCATCAAGGTTTGGTGTGATCATTACAATATAATGTTTTACTTATTAATAATAAGAATAATTGTATAATTAAAATTATATTAATTGTCGAGAGTCTCTGGGGAAGATGCTAGGCAAATGGTTGCTTGGGGCAGATCGGGATCTGAACATTCTGTGCTATGTTGTTGATGATGATGATGCTTAACTACATTGTGATCCCAGTGCGTCTAGCCACCTGCCTTATAACCTAACTTGCGCATTCCTATGGATCTCGATGCACGCTAGCCTGAGCGAGACTCAACCCTGAGTTGTGCGACACATGGGCCCGAGCGGTGCTGCGGTGCCTTTTAGCCGATATTACGGTGTCATCACCGGGCCTCCGACGGGCCCAAAGTGCTGCCTTCCAACATTAATTAAATTTAACATAATATTTAAGTTACAAAATAATAAATTAATACTTTAAGTAATATAATTTATAAGAACTTAAGAATAAGAATTACTATATTAATTATTTAAAAAAAAAGGGAAAAGTTCTCTTTAACAAATAAATAATTCTTTTTTATATAGTTTTATTTAATATATATTAAGTATATTAAATGCGTAAAACGTAAAAAGAATAATCAGTTGATACGTATAAAGGTAGCCTAGGGGTTGAAGGTCAGGGGTCCCCAGAGCTCTATTTTGAATACTGACGAGGAAGTGCCTATGGGCAGCTTGGAGGCGTTACCGTCGTGCCAGTGAGCAAGCTCTACATATGTACGATGCACTGCTTCAGATCGACCTGCTTCGCGAATCCGCCTTCTTGCTCCCCAACACATCCGACAGCCATGCATTCCTGGGCCTCGGCGTCATCCCTTCTGCAGTGTTAGGGCACAAAGGCTCAGTTCCCAGACTACGACGCACCCTGGATTTTCGACAAACTACCTAGTTAAAGCAGCGGATCGATAGTTCGCAAAGGTTGGGCAGATGTGCGACAACACCATCTCCCTCATCGCCGTGGACCTTTCCAACCAGACGGTCGAATCTAACACAGTGCGGCCAAGTTCCAGATGTTCAACGCTTCAGCTCGGGGCGATCGCGCCTCGAAGCCACTGCTGCTCGTCCTCGGCGCCGAGGACTCGATCGTGTCCGTTGAGTCGGGCGAGGCTTCATACGCAGACGCTTGCGCGGCTGGGAACCCGATTCTCATGAGCGTGTGTCTCGGACTGGACCATAGTGCGATTCTGGCTGCATCAGCCCCCGAGTTCCTTTCCTTCCTCGAGGAGAGATTTTCAAATGCGACTTTCCACAGCAGCTGTGCCAACGAGACCAAAACTCCTTCCGATCTCGAAAACGCGAGCCGCCCCTTGGATGATCACTAGACCATGCCTTCAAATGTTTCGTCCTGTTGGACTAGCAAATTAACACGTTTCTGAAAACGGAGAGGATGAATCCAGTTTCAATTATCTGTACATATTATTTAGGAAATACTTTAGCCTAGCAAATCTACTTGTTCGGGCATAGGTGTCCGCGCGCTTTGCTGTGTTCGTAAGCTTTGTGAATACCTCGCTGGAAGACCGAAGCTGGTCAACGGTCAGCAGACCTGGATACCAGAACTCCTCGCTCTTCCGATTAGCAGGGGCAGGAAAATTGGGACTGGCCAGGCAATTTGGTTAACACATGACGACTCTGGATTCAAATCAGGGCTTCATGCTTGGCATACAAACCTAGTATTTGTTGAAATTGGAGAGCAAGGAATCTGCGCAAGGGCAGCTATGTAGTTATCACATTGTGGGTCCTGAATACGCCTCAAGTGACGACGATCGGACGGCCAAACAGACTGCATCATGTAAATGAGTAAAGCAGCACATCGGATAGCATCGGTGCCACCGAAAAATCTCTTTCCATCTCCCTCCAAACCGGTTTCGGAAAATTCAAGGACCCTCCGCCGGCCGAGCCCTGGGGTTCACGCGGGGTGTCCCTACCCCGGTCCAAACTCTAAATCTGCGCCTTGGAACGAGACCACGCTGCCAGGGCTCCAACGATCACGCCTTGCAACCGTGCAGGAACTGATCTGCGATCTGATCTGGGTTATCTGGCACGAGACTAGGATCAGAATATATGAGATCCCAGGGTCCTCCTCGCGGTTTGAAGTCCGTCGGGTTGCTGCTGAGGTGATCTCGTGCTACAAAGTCAACAGTTCTCCCGACAGGATTTGAATTTAAACCTGCTTTGTGCTGACGCCCGGGGACTAGTATGTATTGCTCCGACAGAGAGACCAATGGCATCGGTCCGATGAAGCTGGAGGAATGTTTTGATGGTGGGCATCTCGGAGGGCTGAGAAGGGAAGTTCGAAATGCTGCAGGCCCAATGCGACGCTGATGCAGCCCTAAAGTAGGAGTTGTCTCCTTCTTTGAAGCAGTTCAAAAAGATGAACTTCGCCGAAACTTGTCAATACCTGACCAAATTACTACCGGCGTTCTCGCTCTATTTCTTTGACTGTTTCAATCAGACTACACCGCACTGATACTCCTTCTCTAACGTGACCGACTGCTCCTGAGACCTGTGTGTTTTGTCACTGTTGCTACAGCCGGTCTTCTCGCATCATGAATGTATTCAACGCTTCCACCGCCATAATGGGCCTTCTAGGCCTTGCTGCGACAGCTCGAGCCACTGTCGAGGTGATACTTTGCGCAGAACCGAGCTTCGGAAACTGTGCAACCTATAATGTAGACGCGGGTGGTTGTGGTAAGTGAGTATAGCAAGCAGGAGACCCAGTACCTTAGCTGACAGGAACTGGTACATGTAGTCGACCTTTCTCCGATAGCACAAATCGAATCGCTGGCGGTGGCAAGCCCATGCTCTATATACAGGTAGGTGAACACCTTTGCTCAAATTCAGTGTCAGAGAGAAGCACACGAAGCAGGACCGGATTCTGATGGGAAAATTCCAGTGAACGATCTTGTAAGGGGACTGAATCGCAAGTGACAGGAAGCGTGCCTTTGCTTCTGGATTCTTTTGATAAGACTGTCGCTTCAGTCTTGTGCAATTGAATGCCACATTTGGTTAGACGAACTCAACTGCTCGTACCTTTCGTGAGAGAGTGCTGGCTGTCTGCGCATAATACCGTGATATGTCAACTTCCAAGCCAAGTCATTTGGAACGGAACCAACGCGCTTGGACATTTCAACCACCTCCATTACTTAGCCAACAAACTTCAGGGAAGAGCGCAGTGATACACACACATATGAAACTCAGATGGGATACAGATCACCACATTTGCAAACTCTACTACATTGGGTAAATGTAGATGATAGATCTATTTGATAAGTCCACTTCTGTGAGGACTATCGACTAGGAGCATAGTGTGGGGTGCCAAGGATTTCTAGAATCAATGAGGACATTGAAGCTTTACACTTAAAGTGTGTGGGTGTTGGGCAAACGACCTTAGCAGTGCAGAATCATGTTGTTTATGGGGACCATTAAGTAACCTTTTCCTGACCTGGACCCTGGATTACGCGTACCGCCAGAGGTAGTGATCAACATGACTAGGGAAACGAAGCATAGAAAATGCTCCAGCCTGGGGTTGAAATTCACTTCTGCCTGAACGGGACCCCAGGTATTACCGCAATCTCCAGTTCGCTGCCCGTCAATATTTTGGAAGGCTGTGGGACTGTATAATTCGACCTTATATGTTAAATGCGAATATTCTGGACATGTCTTCCTGTCTCCTAACACGTGCACATTAGTGTAGACGGGAAATACTAGGCACCTACCACAGGTTAATTTTATCTCGTACTGGCACAGATGCTTTTTCTGTCCAAAGGTTTAGGGCGCAAGACGATGGGACGGCAAGTAGTTGAGTCATTCCAGAATGGCAGGAACATCATCGTGAACAATGCCGGTATAGCCCTCCTGGAGTCATGTGGGCCATGAATCCATCTGGCCTCGTCTTTTTAGTTGCTGGTTTGACGATTGATCAGGCGTTCACCTCCTCTGTACATACACCCATACAGAACCTCACACGCTTGTTCGGGTTGCCACTCATATACCGAGCTGAATGACTGATAAGTTTCGGCAGAAAAATCTGGTCTTCGGACAGAGATACATAGACGACTTTCTCATTAGCAGTGAGTACCCACTGGGATTCAACTAAATATAGATCTCCAATGAGAAACATGGCGTCAAGTGTGGCGGTGTAGTAAATAGAACAGCAACGGTGCAATCTCTAGGCAGGGGGATATTTCGGCGGCATTTCTTGTCGCGAATGGTCGAGTTGTTGTATTGAGGCTGTGTTTTACATGGGAGGGGCAGTTATACGCGGTTGGCGGGGAGAGGACAAGCTTTGCCAGACATGCAGACATGCCGTGGAGCCAAGAGGATTCGGATCTGCTCGTTGAAGGGGCAAAAGCGAACATCCAAATTCGACAATGAGTCGAAGGTGTAGGGCAACGCCAGGGGACAGGGCAGCTGCACGGAGCTTGACTCCTGGGTCTCTCTTTCTGAGCCTGGAGCCCTTGGGCTTGGACCGGGGCTGGCAGGCTGGCAGGGCAGCAGGGCGGCAGGGCTGGTATCGGCCGACTATCATGCATGTTTGAGGAGGGAAAGCGCAAATTAAAGGCGTCTCGATGCTCCAGATGATGTCAATTCTCTGCGCGGGCCGACAGGGAGATACGCGGATTCCCTGGAGGTGGATCTCATTGCAGATCTCGGGGGACTGGACCGGGCAACGAGTGCCAACCAGGCGGCACTTGCGTAGGCCAGAAAGCTTAGAAAAGAACGGGCGTCGTAATCAATCCGCATGCTCCACCGGGGCCCACCCCCTGAGATGGTCGCTCAGTTCGAGCAACCCACAGTTTGCAGGTTGGCTCCTTCTGCTTCCTTGAAATTGTCCTGCTTTGTCGTCTTTCTTTTCAAGGTGGCTGGTCTGCAGGCTGACGTTCTCTGTTGTTCACTTGTTATCACTCTTCCTGTCGACATAGACCATCAGACCTCATTCCAGTCACTCTTTTGAACCAAACCATCGTCCTTCTTTCTTGCATCCTGCATCGTTGCCTTTTTGAACATCTAAAAAACCCGACAAATCGGAACTCATCTGTGCCAAGACCTGCCAAAGCGCACGCGATTCCCGATTCGGCTTATCCATCCAGATTCCCGAGCTTGGCTTGTCTTGGGTGTGGGCATCCGACAAGATGAAGGCAGCACACAACTCCTTGGCGGCGGCTACGCTGTTCTCCTCTCTCGCCTCCGCCGTTGAGAACCTCAGTATCTCCGGTGCAAACTTCGTCTCCAACGCGACCGGAGACCGATTTGACATTATTGGTGTAACGTACGAGACAAATCCATGTTGCCACACAAGAGGCCTGAAAGTAAGCCAGCTAACAAATAAAGCAGATACCAGCCTGGTGGATCCGCCGGTTTCACCGGCAAGGCTGACCCTCTCAGCGATGCCGATGCCTGCCTCCGAGATGCCATCCTCATGCAGCAGCTTGGTGTGAACACCATCCGGGTGTACAATCTGTCGCCCGACCTGAACCACGACGAATGCGTCTCCATCTTCAACGCTGCCGGCATGTACATGATCATCGACGTCAACAGCGGCCAGTCCGGCGAGTACATTGACCGTTCCGACCCTTCTTCCACCTACACCAAGGAATACATGAACCACATCTTCGCCATGGTCGAGGCTTTCTGGGACTACCCCAACCTGCTGGGCTTCTTCGCCGGCAACGAGATCCTGAACGAGGATAGCGACAAGAGCGCCCCGGCTTACATCCGTGCCGTCGTCCGTGACCTCAAGGAGTACATCTCCCTGCACGCCCCTCGGGACGTCCCCGTGGGATACTCTGCCGCAGACGTTGCCACCATGCTCAAGGACACCTGGGGCTACCTCGGATGCTCGCTTGAGAACTCGACCTTCTCGAGGATGGACTTCTTCGGCCTGAACGACTACGTAAGTTGATCTCGTGTTTTTTTTGCTGCGCTTTTTGGAGTTTAATGGCGAGGCACACAGCTCCGGGCCGCCGAGTACGGATCAGTATATTAACACAAAGTCCTAGGAATGGTGTGGAGACTCCTCTTTCGAGAAGTCAGGTTACAGCTCGCTCACTGAAGAGTTCGCCGACACGAACATCCCTGTGTTCTTCTCCGAGTATGGTTGCAACAACGTGAAGCCCAGGACTTTCACCAACGTCCCCGTGCTATACGGTGACCAGATGTCCGTGCTATCTGGCGGTTTGGTGTACGAGTACACCCAGGAGTCTGATGAGTACGGACTCGTCGCTATCAACAGCTCCAAAGAGGTCACACTCATGCAGGACTGTATGTATAACCTGGTGCGAATTGAAAATTACGTGTTTTGTTAACATGACGCAGACCAATACCTGAAGGAACAGTACGCTAAGATCGATATGTCCGCCCTGACCTCGGTGAACGAGACCGCAGAGAAGCAGGAGACGACAGCTTGTGCCGCCTCTCTCATCACCGAGTCGACCTTCCTGTCCAACTGGGACCTTCCTGAGCGTCCCAAGGGTGGCGATGACCTCGTGACTTCCGGAATCACCTCCGCTCCCAGTGGAGCCATCACCAGTGTGGTAAGTAAATTGTCCGTTTGACGCCGCCTGATGACTTTGAAGCTGACCCTTTCACCAGACTGCCACCGACATGCCCGCAACCGTCCACAACTACACCGGCGCTGAGGTCACTGGCCTGGCCCTGGTGCAGCTCGGATGCGCCGACAGCAACGCGCCCGGCCTTGCCGCCACCTACAGCGGAGGCGAGCAGACCTGCTCCTACGCCACCTCCACGGGCACCTCTGCCAAGAGCAGCAGCAGCAGCAGCTCCAGCAGTGGCAACACCGTCAGCCCGCTCGTCGGCGCTGACTTCCAGGCCCTGGCGCTCATCGGCTCGGTCCTCGCTGCCTTCCTTGGTGGAGTCATGATCCTGTAAAGTGGATACTGACTGAGACGTGGTCATGATGTGGCCTTTCAGCTGGTTGTGGAACACGTGGACGGTCTGGGCATTGTGTGACACTGGCGTTTGGTTTGAGCTTAGAAGCTCGACGGGATCCCGGATTCAGTTCGACTCTTAATACGTCCGGCTTGGAGAAACGATATTGCATGATGCGCTCACTGCGAAGATTTTGAAGTGCCGGCTCTGAACCGTGACTTTTTATTAGACTTGTATTCAATCAGCTAGACTTAGCCACGTTTTCCTTTATGAAATGATACCTTCTTCCAGAGCACCTAGGTATTGAGCCCTCCGACGGTGATGGGCATTGTTTGTTCGCCTTTCTGATTGCTTGCATGTGAGTAAAATTCACCAATAATTAGCAATAATTAGCATGTCGGTAGAGTCTTTGGTGTACTCTCTTGCTTTGACAGGGTGGATGGCCTCTTATGTCATTTGAATTCAGGGTCAGGGTTCCCGCCAAGCCCCTTACACCCCTGCTCGCCCATCAGAATAGGGCGCGACGCGACGCGGTGAACTCTGGAAGGCCAAACATCGCATAAATTATACACGTGCTGCCCATCCGTTCCGACCTCACCCTTCTTCAACCATTACTTTTCGGAGCTCTCAATCACCACTGTTATAAGTATTGCCGCTACCTTCCCACATCGTTGTAAACTTCAACGTCGCAATGAAGAGTCTTGCGGGTTCAAAACGTACCGCGGGAACGCCGCTCGCATCACCAACCAAGGCTGCAGCATCAGCAAAGAGGTCGCGGACGCAATATGACTACTACGACGAAGAAGACTCTGACCTTCCGCCTGAAGATCAGTGGAGTGCCGATGCGGACTCCGGGTCAGAAATGAGCTTAGACGGTGAAGATGAGCGGGAGAGCATGGGCGACAAATACGAGACAGCTCCTTCACACCCACATAAATCTCAACAGGCTTCAACGGATGCGGAAGTAAACATACCAGGACCAATTCTGAATTCAACCATACAAACCGACAATATCCAACCTGGACACCCGCCACCTGCAGTCAGTGTGCCTAACAGACGTGTCTGGCCAACTGCCAAAGCCAAAACTTGCGGACGATGTCCCTGCAGCAGGTTCGGTAAACAGTGCAACGCCTCAGGCTGCGCCTGCCAGGGCGGTGCAACCTGCCAGAACCCTTTCAGAAAACTGGATCTCGCGTCTCTCTTCGGCCAGGAGCCCGTCACCCTTCACCCGTGCTTCATCACTTGGGTCAGAAAGCAGAGCACAGCCAGGCTGGAGCGCACGACCACACAGTCTCTCTTCAACATCGTCTTCGAGACAGTATCCATGCTCAAGGACTTTCAAGAGGAAGTGAGCGGGCCCTACATTGAGTGGAGGACGAAATGGGACCGCCTTCCGGCCGCTAAACGCAACGGCGGGGCTGGCCTTGACCTCAAACAGGAGCTGCTCCGCTGGGGTCTTACCTCTCGCGACCTCGAGTCCATATACTACTCTTTCTGCCGCAAGGACGTATGGGTAGAGACTGACCACGAGTGGCACTGCGTTGCTTGCGGTGGTTGCAGAGAGTGGCGCGAATGGCACTGTATGAATTGCAAGCAGTGTTCATATGGTCTTTGGCGTCCGTGCTCCAGTTGTAGGAAGAGAGAAGGGGACTGGTCTCCGGACCCCGGGTTTGGTAGGCTGAGCGATGACGAGGCGGAGTACTGGTGGACACACTAGCCTCGTGTATTCGAGTATGGCATGGTGTCATGAGTTACCTGCCGCTTAGTTGTTGGAGGTCTACTGGGTACGGAAACAATCATTGCACTCCTAAATCCGTCCACTTAGTCCAGGAAGTATCTCATTCTGAATATTGGGTACACCTGACCTTGACTGGCATGTCATGTCTCTGACGGGGTTTTTTTTTAACTGCTGACGGGTTGGATGGGAGTGATCACAGAAGCCAATCGTTATTTCAGGACCATAAAAATAACGTACCTAGGTGCTGGCCAGGGCGTATTGGAAGCATTACATAGCATTGGGTTGAATTTCTGGTATACTTAAAGCTTTTGAGGTAACAAAAATGAGATGGAAACTCTCGTGTTTGAGCAGATTGTCATTTCTGATGATTCTTTCCTTTCGTTTGTCCGGGTTCGGTGCAGCATTTTCTTGCCTACGGTCGCGCACCAGAGGTAAAGAGATGACTATATACACATCGGACACCGCACAGTCGATCCCTTTGAATCAGGTATCAGAAAGCACCTTGCCAACCAGATATTCAGTGCTGTGAGCATTTACGTGCCAGGCACGCAACTGCAATGGCATGTCATTTTAATGACAGTAGGACCTTGGTGGGTCTCTTCAAGGAGCAGGTGTTGTGGTCCGAGATATATTCGTCCGCGGGTATCTACTAACACAAAAGTATTCTGCACGCAGCGTCGTGCAGTGTCAAAATAGCCAGAACTATAGAGTATTATCATCTCCTACATTGCAGCTTCCCCCCAAAAGTCGCCAGACAACCCTGACCCCCGACTTCATGAGAGGTCAATTTCTCCACGGAGTAATTAGACCTTCTCGGTCTGATCCACAGTGCTGTCCCTTACGTCTTCGTGATGCGCCCCGCCGACCTTCAACTTGCCCTCCTGGATCTCCTTCTCGAGCTCATCGAGCCTGCTGCGCTTGCCGGAAGTCCTCCAGGCGGGGATGCCCGAGTTGAAGACATCGTCCATCTCCTCCAGCGTGAAGCCCTTTGTCTCGGGCGCCATGAGGAACATATGGACGAACGCGGCGGCGTTGAAGGCGCCGAAGATGTAGTACATGTTGAAGGATATGTTCCACAGCAGCGGCGGGACGGCAAAGGCGAGCACCATGTTGAAGAACCAGTTGGTCGCGGTCGTCAGGCTGACCGCCTTGGCCCTGATCTTGCTGGGGAAGATCTCGGCCGGGTAGGTCCAGGACACGGGGCCCCAGGTCGTGGCGAAGCTGGCGACGAACAGGTACGAGCACGAGATGACGGCGCTCGAGGCGGGGCGGTTGTTGAGGATGATCCAGGTTATGGATTCGTTTTCGGAGTTCTTGGTCTCTTCCGTGTTGGGCTGGCCGTAGTATTGCTGGACGGCGCCGCTGATAAACAGCCACGTCATCATCAAGAAGGAGCCGATGATGAGGGCCGGTCGGCGTCCGAACTTGTCAAGGTATACGATGGCGGGGAGGGTCATGACCACGTTGATGATGTATTGAATCGACGCGGTGAGGAGCTGCATGTTGGTTGTTAGTACATTTGGATACAAAGAAGAGTTCGAGGGGTGTTTGGGGGGAAGGGGTAGAGCAACTTACCGGAGATCCTATGCCAGCTCCCTGCATGATATAGACGATATAGTACATCACTTCAAGAGGTCAGCATTGCTCCGTGAATGTCATAAGGAGTAGAGGGCACATACTGATGTTCATTCCGCAAAGCTGCGACCAGGCCTGGACACTCATGCCCAAGAAGACACGCTTGAACATTCCCTTGGCGACCAGAGCCTTGTAGCTGTTGATCGCCTCTTCACGCTCGAACCGCAGGGCATCCTCAATCTCCTGGTACTGCGCAAGGACCTTCGGGTGGTTCCGATCGCCGTTGCCGAGCGTGCGAGCCAGGACCTCGAGCGCTTCGTCCCAGCGGTCCTTTGAGGCGAGCCAACGTGGGCTATAGGGGAAGAAGAACAGGCCGATGAGCAGGATGACCGCAGGGAACATCTGCACGCCCCAGGGGATGCGGAAAGCAGACTCCGGCTGGTTTGGGTCGAGAGGGCCACCTCCGACCTGAAAATATCCAGTTAGTATTCCGTACAGTTCCTGGTGACTTGTTTGCGGGATGAAGCAGAGGAATCCTTACATTTGAGGCACCATATTGGATGAAGTACTGGATCAGGATACCCCAAGTGATAGCCCACTGTTGCAGCGAGACCACACGACCACGGATCTCCCTGGGAGCAATTTCACTCTGGTAGATGGGCACGACGCTGGATGCGATTCCGATGGACATGCCTAGGACCAGTCAGCCATATCGTGGGAAGAGGGGGCGCGTCGGCAGGCCGAGAACGTGAATGTTTTGGTGCCAGCGAACCGCAGTGGCAAAGATGAAGTGAAAAACATACCGCCAATGACACGCCCGGCACACAGCATCCCGCGGTTTATGGAGGCGCATTGGATGATGGAACCGATGATCCAGAGGACACAAGAGACCTGGAGGGCAACCTTGCGAGAGAAGCGGTCGGCGACGAACGAGCTGGAGAGTGCTCCGACCAAGCTGCCAGCTGGCATAGATGCCGTGATGGCTCCTTGGGTGTAGCTGACGGGTCGGTTGAAGTATCGGTTATACGCCTCAGTTCCGAGCACACCACTCATGGACGAAATGTCAAACCCAAACAGAGCACCGCCTATATGTGATTTGATAAGTCTAAGCCAAAGTGTCCTGTTTCTTCACCAAATACGATGGGGATTGTATCACTGTGTGGGTATCCGATATATGCGAGACGTACCTATGGCGGCGAAGCCGCAGATGAAGTAAACGTTGCTAGCCTGATACATCTTGAAGATGGATATAACTCCTCAAGGTCTCCGACAAAATGGTTTGTGGTTTGTAGAGTAGAACCCACAGAATAATATCGGTAACCAGGATAATCAAATACCCATTCACCTGTAGTATTTGACCACGCAGGGCTTGAGAACAAGAAGGGTTGGATCGCTGACACCAGGGAATGCGGGGAGGCAAGGTATTTGAAGGCCTTCCTCCATCCCTGGACGAACACATCCACCTGAAGCCAATCCGCCAAGGGGGGTCATGCCACAGAACGGACCGAATAGAAACCCAAAGCAGACCACGCCGTCGGTAACAAACAGCAGATTCTGAACGTTGCAAGAAAATCTGGGCTGCGGTCATCGCCAAGGTCTGGTTGGCCCGCCGCAGTCGTCACGTTGCACCACCCCAAGAGTTCTTTTGCGAGGCCTGGGCACCAATCACGATGACCCCCGACGGCTGATATCTGGACGAAGGATCGCGCCCTCGCCCGGCCCTCCCCTGCAGTTCATCTCGTTACTGGTCTTGTCGTCTAGGTGGCAGGCCAGGTATTTTGTGTGTACCCCAGGCCAAGGCGCGCCCATTGCGGGGGAGGTCTGGGCGCGATCCTTTCTTCTGAGCGGTCGCCTGCTAGTCGGCGACCAATGGGCGGGCCGTAGAGCTCCGTCGATGGCAACAGGGCGGAGCTAAGTAACCTTGACGTACGAACTGGCATTGGATACCACCCGAGGGGGGTTGCAATTGGTACCCAAGCAGCCCAGAGTCCCGGTTGGAGGCGCATCGTTTCTGGAGGATTCGACCCAACGCTTATTATACTGACACCGGTTACCCGATAGAGTTTGAGGAACGTGGCGCCGCCACATGACTTTGTTTTATACATATGCGAGGTCACCGATCGTGAAATGCCAGACTGGCGCGCGTTTATAGGCATGTAACTGTTTCAGCCATATGAACTGCCAAAGAAATGTGCAGCTGATACTAAAGCTTGAATAAGTAAATGAACAGCATGCCAAAAGATTCGGGGTTCCTCGATGCAACGTCTCTCCTCCCGACTAGCCTGTTCGTACTTCGGGGGACTGACTACATAAGTACCAGTAACTTATATCGTTCGCGTATGCATGGCAATGCAAGCAGTACATTGCATACGGGTCCACTTTGATCTGGACCGGTCAGAACTCGGGAGCATAAGATTGAACTCCAATTGGTGACTCGGTACACCCAACTAACAGAACTATAGACAAGAACAAAGAGCTAGACTCGTATGGTATATATGTACAGCTCAACATAACATCCAGAACCCCACTCCCTCAACTTACAGGCTGTACCTGCTCTTGATGTGCCTCCACCAGTCACGAGCCATCCAGGCGTCGAAATCGGTGATCTCGGTAGCAGAGCCGGCCATCATGATGAAGCTGTCCTGGCCGGTGGGCTGCCAGTCGTAGAAGTCGTCGAGGCCGTACGTGTGGCCCATCTCGTGGAGCAGGATGTGGATGTTCTCCGAGTCGAGGTTGTCGAGCATGTAGTCGACGGGGAGCTGCTGGCCCCAGTCGCCGCCGAAGCCACCCATCTGCCCGTTCATGCTCTCGCTCAGCCACAGCGAGACGTCGTAACGGCCCTCTTCGCCCTTGGCGCACCCACTGAAGTCGTTGTCCGTGTAGTGGAAGGCGCGGCCGCAGGCAGGGTCGCACTCGGGGATGCCTTCCAGGTCGGCCGTGTCGCTGTGGATGTTCAGGCCGGACGTGTCGCCCTCGAGCAGCGCGGTGTTGTTGGTGGCCCAGCCGGAGATGGAAACGTCCACCGACTCGTAGGGGAAGCCGTCGAAACCGGCCAGGGCCTTGGACACCCACTTGTTGTACTGGGTGCTCAGCACTGTCTCAAGCTTCTTGCGCTGCGCGGCGGTGATAGTGCTGCTGCTAGCGTCCCAGCGGACACAGTACTGGATCTTGCCCTTGGTGGCCATGATATGATCATAGCCAAGGTTCTTGAACTCAGTGTTGTCGGTGGTGTACTTGTCCCAGACCTCTGTGAGACCCTGGACGAGGTCCGAAGGAGGGTCCCCTAGAAGAGGTCAACGTACTGTCCCAAGTACAAGGGGCAACTGTGATATTTGAACTTACATGTAGTGCTGGCAGCAGACGTGGAGCTGGCAGCGGCAACGCGGCCAGGGGATGTAGCGGAGGGGGTGGCAGCCGCGGCAGGGGTGGCAGCAGCCGTGTGAGCAGCAGACTGCTCACCACCGTAGTTTCCCCACCAGCCACCGTAGCCCCAGCCTTGAGGAGCCCGCTTGGGCTTCTGCCTCTCGGCGGCGGAGCGAGAAAAGCCGCCGGCCTTGTCAAGGTTGTGGGCGGCGCCGGGGTGAGGCGCGCGAACGGCCTTCTCAACAGCACGCTCCTGAGTGGGGTGTGCCTGGGCCAGGGCCGCGAGGAGAGAGAGCACTGTGACAGTCTTCATGATTCCGGTTGATATGGTATTGTTGGTGGGTGTGATTGTGCAGTTGGACCTAAATAGGAGAAATACAGATAGGGCTGAGATCTAGCTCGGAAAGAAGGACTTGAACGAAGGGTACCTGAGAACTAGCTCAGTGTAAGGAATGAATATGTAAACAGAGTCAAGACTGGTTGCTCTCCTCGTAGGGCTGGAAGTATGTTCGAGGCTCTCACTTGTACTTATACACTTGGCCATCTCTCAGGGATGCCAAGACTCAAGCCCTTCAACCATCACATATCCTGCCAATTTCCAAGACCGGTGATACTTGCGTACGGATTGGGTCAACGAGGAAACTTTTCCCGCTCGAGTCGTTCCATTTTTTGTTCCGACAGGGGGAACACAATCCAGATGACGGATCTCGGGAGGCACTGGCCAACACCTTCAGGGGAAGACTGGGGACGTAACATCCGGCCTGGTGCCCTCGGGTCTGCTTCTTGTATGTTCTTCCCCACGCAGGCAGCCCGCCGTTGGTGTGATGAAAGGGCAAGTCCCGCCGTTGACCCATCGGCCAGCCCAGCCAGATGGTTCCCGCCGGGCCAGGCCTATCCAAGAGATCGATGATCGATGGCAACTATTTGACAAGCTGCCAAGCCTAGGTATTGCCTTGGACTAGGTCGTGGAGTAGAATTGTTCTTTGCTCCACGGCGGTTGTCTTACTGCCATGCGAATCTCGCTGGAAGAAAACGACCCACAAGCACGGCCAATTAACTTCCGGGCCGTGACGATCCCTGCGAGCGGTGGTCTTTCTGTTTGGTGGAAACTTTACAAATCCCCATATTTATGGGGATCAACCTGCCCCATCAGTGGAATTGTCCCAGTTCGTCATCTTGCGGCTCACGAAACGCCAAGAGCCAAGTGGTGTGGTTCCCTCCCCTGGCCCAACGCGAATCGCGAGGCGACGGACTCGTATAACGTCGGCTTTCATTTGGTTGTCCGATGGAGCAGATGCCCTGCAGAGGAATTGCCGACTTGCCTCGTGTAAATCGCCTTGGCAATAATGTTTGTTTCGTTTCAAGGAGACGAGCTAAGTCCGGGGCAGTCAGCGGATTCAGCGTTTGCAAATAGGCCTCGGAAAATGTCAGCGAGGAGCAGCGACAGGCTGAACGGCCTGCGGTGTGCTTCATTTCTTGCAAACCTGCTGAGGTGACAGACATCTGTATGGACCCCACCTCGACGGGCCGAGTGTTGGCGAACCCAACTTGAAACTGCATCGATCTTAGCAGTGACATACCGCAGGCCGGCACCAGCTGAGAAGCCTCCTCTATTGGCCAAATAGACTGTAAAGGCAGCCCAGGCACCGGTAGTCAAGATCGGTCGTCTGGCTATGCTTGCTTCCTTGTGGGGAAAATCTGCAGTAGTCTCCGGGACAAGATTAGAACCGAAGAACAAGCCATCAGCCGAACGGGATCTAGCCAGACGTCGTGGAGCATCACCACCTGCAACCGAAATCCAACTGCCTCTTTTTATGTTGCAGGAAATCCACCGAGGCGTGGACTTGCTGTGTCATAAATGGAGCATATAGACCCCTTTCCTTCTCACACTCGACGCTGGGCTACCCGGCCGTGTTGACCCTTTTCCTGTCTGTCTGTCTGTCTGTCTGTCTGTCTGTCTGTCTGTCTGTCTGTCTGTCTGTCTGTCGTGCCGCAGCTAGCGAGGAGCATTTGCCCGCCTCCGATCCAGTTGCCGGCGCCAGGACGGAAGACACCTAAAGGTTTCCCCTCGTGGCAATGGACGCAGCCCGATACATGGTCCAAGTCGCGGTTGTCTGGCAATACGTAATACAGGAGTCTATCCGCAAAGAGGGGCCGTCTCGAATCCTTCAACAGCCTTGCGCCGAGCGACTAGACGCAGTCCAGGCTTGGCCGGTACTTGCGTGAAAGCAAGTGTTTCCGCTTTCCTCTCCGCAGCCAGACATAAAGTACTGTCTGCAGTGAGAAAAGTGGTAGCGGATCACTCTTGATCTCTCAGGAGTGATCCGCCACCGTCGAGGTTGCTGCTGTTTGGCGTGATCGAGTGGCTCTCACCACCACACATGACGCGCACAAGGCGAGGAATGCGTGCTTGGCTCGAGCCAACTCGTTTCAGTGTCAGGAAGATAAGTGTCGGAAACTGCAGTGAAGACCCCTTCTAAATCATTGCCTGGAGAAGAATCAGTAGTACCATGCGAAAGCGCATGAGAAAGAGTGCAGTGGTTACATCATGGCCTGAAGTGAAGCGGAAGAAAAAAAAGAAAAGAATCTTGAAGACAGAGGTGTACATTAGGGCGGAGTCCATGATGCCCGCTGCGGAAGGTTGCGCGCCCCGACACCGTCAACCCGCCTTGCAGCTTACAAATGTAAGCCGCCTGGGCAAAGGAGGATAGCCAAAAGGGCGCGTGGGCACCAGCACCGGCGTGCGACATGTCGGGCTGAAGACCACAAGTCTATGATACATGTAATCTGCTGGAGTTAAGCTCAGAGCCGCAGTGTCTTTTTGGGGGAGGGATAAGAACCGAAGACAAAATAGTTATCCAGCAGCACACAGGCTGCTGGACGTGGCAGACAGCGTTCTAGCTGCTGCCGGGTATCCCGTAAGAGTAAATTGCCGCCGTGACCGCGTACGCCGGGGCCAAAAATACCAAAGAGAAATGCTTGGATGTCGCCCGGATGGCTCTCAAAATGCCAGACTTCCTCCCCAACACCGAAGACCGTGTGCACCTCCCTGGGTCGTTTCCACTCCTCTTCACATTTATCTGGGCAGGGGACGGTGGCCCGTTGGTGTCATGCCGTTTGCTTGTCCCCAGACGTCGTCACTCGTCGCAGTAGCCAAAAACCTTGCGGTGCACTTTGCGCAAGTAGTTTCGCTGCTCGCGGAACATGGCGTAGTTGCCTCCGAGTATAATCTCCAAGATGCTATTGTGATTCTCGCCTCTCGCGATCCGCTCAATCCTCTCTTGCAAAAGCTTGTGTGCCTCGGCGAAACAGGCTTTGATCTGAGGGTAGTTTGATGAACCACCAGATATGTCGTTTCCGGGATTGTTCGGATCGATGATGGACAAGCGCTCGGGGTTTCTGTAAGTGAACGTAGTGACGTGGTTCTGGGCCAGGAGTATTTTGTTAGTGCCTGTTGAGAATGAGAAGGATTGAGCGGAACCTGCCTTGTTTACGTAACCCGGTGGGTTCAGTCTGAGGGCTGTGATCTTGTAGTTGAACCTGTTGCCGTACAAGTCAAAGAAATGCATGAGCAAAGAGCCGAGATTGCGCTCCGGCACCATGTCACCACTCTGGACTTGCGGCATCATTTGAAACATGCTGACAACCATGCAAATGACAGAAAAGCCTCCGATACCGCCGTTCACCGGCTCGTTTAAACCACGCATCAACAAGAACTGCTTGATGATGGTCACCAGAATTGGCATGACAGGGTACTGCTCTCTCCAAGCCTTGAAAGTGTTGATGGCGATAACTCCACTAGGGTTTTCGAAGGAAATATCAACCTTCAAGCCGGTTTTGCTGTCGACATACTTAACCAACGGAACCTTTGCTTTCGAGATCATCTCGAAGTGGTTATGGACTGCGACGCGGCTCGTACGAAGGTAATTCCTGAACTGCTTGAGCTGATTAAGCCCCACAGGCATTGTAGTACCTCCGGAGAGCACGACGTCAGAACACAAGACAAGATCCATGTCACCGGTCGGTAAGTACAAGCCAGACATGAATGAGCCAAAAGCATGCAGCTTACGGCCCCGCCAACTGCCGTTCTTGTCCAGGAGGCGATTGAGGTCATCGACGAGGTTTTCACGGAGGCGATCTTCGAACTCGCGTGGCCTCAACAAGTCATAGAAGTCACTGATTTCCATGTGAAGCCTGCGTAGTGTCAGTCAGCCTGACTCCCCGAAGTGCCAGTGTCGTCTTCCATACCTGACATTGAGCTGAGTCGGCGCGCTTGGCGAAATAACCCATGGTGAGTGGTTCTCGCCTTTCTTCAGCCGCCACTCGGAGACGATCGAACCTCCACTAGGCCTCTTTGGCGCGGATTTGAGCTGCGAATGTGACGGCAGCTTCAACACGTCGTCGTGCGTGCGCTTCCGCGAACCCAAATCTGATGAGTTAGGCAAATCCATGTCAAACTCAACACGATTCATCGCCCTGTTAGCGACGGGCGCCGCTGAGGCCTTGCTCGGTGCTGAGTTGGTGGCGGCGGCAGCAGTCTGCGGTGCTCCCTGGTTGTTTGAACGCTGTCGGTTGTAGGTCAGGGGATCGATGAACTCCTCTTCGTCTCCGTCGTCCTCGCTGCCAGAGTCGCATCGAATAAAGTCTTCGTCATCGACGAGAAGGGAGGTCCTCGTGCTCTTGGCAGGTTCGACACGGGCCTTTCGGATCAATTGCACTACATCCTTCTTCTTCTTGTCTTGGTCTTGCTCGGGGGGCAGAGCAGTGTAAGGGTCCGGGTTGGACCACTTGGGAGCTTCATCAGACGGTGTCGAAGTGACTGTCGTGCGGGCGCGTTTCGCAGCTGGCTGCGAAGAGTCGTTCTCGTCGTCCGAGATGTCCATATCAGCCTCGTCACTGTCCGAGAGTTGATCAAGTGCCCTGTAAGTTACTCCATTCTGTGCATCTGCAAAGTCTTCTGTAGGCTTATTGTTGTCGGTCGTGTGCAGGATAGCACGATCAGCGGCTACGAAGGGCCTCCATGGGCGCCTTCCCATGTAGGCACCACGACCCCGGTTAGCATTCTGACGATAGGGCTGGCGGTCGTTGTGAGGGCCCCTGGCGGGACCGCGAGGCGGGTCCGCTCGAGATCTGGGCTCGTCTGGGCGATAGCTGGTGTATGAGTCGCCTACACCTCTGGGTTTCTCCGAGCGAAAGTTGAAGTCACCCTGAGGTGGCCTGAATGAGTCGGAACCGCGAAAGGTTGGGTATGGGTCTTGAGGCCTCGGAGGAAGCGAGAGGTTGTCATTACGGCGAGAGGGCTGGTAGCGATCATCGCGACCGTTGCGATCGTTGCGATCGTTGCGATCATTACGATCATTGCGAGAATAACGGCCTCCTTGGTCATTGCGCTGACCAGGAGGAGCGTATGAATCATAACCTGATGGAGGCGGTGGCGGGGCATTGTATGAGGGAGGAGGGGGTGGTCGGTAACTGTCACCACCACCGCCATAACCATCACTGCCAGATGGTGGCGGCGGATAGTTACGCGACACGTTCTGGCGCCGGTCCACCCCCGGGGGAGGGGGGTAGTACTGTGACATAGTACTTGGGAGCAGACTTTCTCCTTTGACAGAGAAGTCTTGCGAGAGATGTTTGAGGAGTGTCCAGGTGTGGTGAGATGTAGAAGTGATACACGCTGAACAATGCGAACGATGGCGGGTGGTTGCAGGGACGATGGAGACAAAGGAAGGCCAGGAGTGACGAGGTTTGATTTTTGGGACTGGTCCACACTGTGGTCTTCTGCCGGCCCAGGCAGACTGGCAGACTGCACCCGGCACCCACCAGTCTGCCTGCCGGGATCAAGACGACCCCGCTAACGTAATTCTAAGTACCTACTTGAGGTAGGTACATAGCATGTTAGGCCTCGCCAAACAAAGCAAAACAATTGATTAACATCGCTACATTATCCCAGAGTACATGCTTTCAGAATCGAGGGTTCTAAGTGAGCACTTCTGAAGATGCGAGAATCTCCTCTTTCGAACACAACTATTGTTACTGAAGATATTTTAAGTGACTGTGAGCTCTGGCATAGATGAACCATGGGCTGTGATGTCACCCAGGGCCAGCAGCCTGCAGACATACCAGACTGGTAGGCCCAGGGACATGAACTTCATCCCAATGCGGCTGCATTTCTCTCCACTCCCGACTGGACCATGGCTGGACTACTGCCCATTGACCTGGCAGTCGTCTCCCCAACGCCTCGCCAGGCTTTTCTGGGGACGTTGAGCCCCTTCGCATGTCACTTATCGCCTTGCAACATCTCGCACACCACGACAGTAGTCATCACTATCCATACTCCTGGGGCTACACCATCTTCCGCACCGTTTACGCGCCGGGCTCCGATGACATCTGGAGGCTTTCGCAAAGGCCATTGAGCGCTTGGCTGTCTACGCAAAGCGCTTCACGCAGGAGAATATGCCCGCCCGTGACTAGGTGATGGCGCCTTTGACCACCTCCCAAACGAGGAGCTATGGAGTCGTTACTACTGCGAGGTTGTGCAGGACGAGGAGACCCTTGCCGGCGGGAGTGAGAGCGAGGTCAGGGACATCTTTGATGCTTGGATTAGGCAGCATCGCCGTGCCGCAACCACCACCAATGCGTCTCTGAGGCCGAATACCAGGTTTCTCTTCTGTTTGATGCTCGACGAGCAAAGCATTGAGTACATCCTTGGGCTCCCAGAGAATCCCTGCACTCCAGTCGACTATGGCAGTTCCAGGGTTAAGGTCGTCACCAACAGAGCGAGGTCAGCAGAGGAGGGAGGCGGCGGCAGATGGTGGCTACGCGTGGGGGCCACCGACCCCCTGTGGCCCATGTGGTTTTATCCCTTTGACCCGGACGCCATGCTCGAGGAGATGGGCTGGAAGCACTTGAGGACGCCGAGGACCGAGTTCAGAACCTTTGGGGCAGCCCTACGGACTGGTACCAGGTGATGATGGTGCCAGCCGATTGGGACGCCTCTAAAGGCACCTAGCTTGGCTGCAGATCGGTCCCGGTAGTGTTCCCGTTTCCAAACGCCACAACTCGCTAAACCACTGTGCACGCATGAATAAGCCTCGAAGCTACCAGTATCCGAAGAGCCGCAATGCAAGATTGATGATCCCGACGAGGCTCATGGCTACATTGGAAATCCGCCCCTGGCCGTAGACGCAGGCATCGCGTGTTGCTGGACCCAGTGCCTAAACCCGGACAGGCCTTGCCACTGACTAATTCACTGAGAGAAGTAATTTGCAGGAGAGTTGGTGATGTATGGGGTTGTGCCATCAAGCCGACCACGGTGAAAAGCTGCGCACCTACCAGAGCATCAAGATGTGCACTGCTTTGTTCCGATCCTACGGCCGGACTGGTAGGCTCGCCCGCAGCCATGATTTGGCCCGTGGGTCTTGGGAGCACGGCTGAGCATTGCGTAGCTTCCATGCCATCACGATCCGTATGTCGTGTATACATCCGGTGGAAGAAGGCGACTAGCTGGAATTGTGGGTGTGGAGGGCTCCGGGATGGAAGCTATTTGGGGATGTGTACTACGGCTGCTGCCGGGGTGGGCCTTCCCATGAATTGTACAGGCGCACCAATCAGGGAGCCACCCGCCAAACTCTCTCCAAAGGACGCTTTTATCTCCGACAACACCCATCCCGAACATACGTCTGTCTTCGCTGCTAGGACCATTTGACTTGCTTGTTTGTGGTAGCCCTCGCAAGGCTCATGGACGGCAACCCGGATGCACGCTGAGAGAATCCAGCTGTGTCCAGGGAAAAGCATCTGGATGGAGGCACCTCTCCCACGTGGTTGTCCCGTTCAGTTCCGTTCAGTTCGCAAACCATAGACCGAGGCTCCATCCAAAGCACGTCGCGCTCCCGCCTTTTTAGTCCCACTGCGAAATGACGTTGACGGTGGACCTCAATGCCGGGCAACATCGGTCCTTTTCCCAGCATCGAGACGGCCTCCCCCGTTTCTCCAGAATCTCTACCCCAACCGTGACCAAGATCTTCACTCCCACTTCCCCGAGGGGAAATATCTCTTTCGGCTAGCCCATGACACAGCGTGGTCTGATGGCCCCGTCGTGCAGTCACCAACAGTAAACCCTGCCTATGATGCCCATGATAGCCTTTCAAAGATTGGGTCGGCTCGAGGCAGTGGGAGGAACATCCCTGGCCATCCACATTGACAGTCATGGCCGCCCTGGAGCCGAAGGACGAGCATCGAACCGAGCATGGCGTTCTTCTTACGGCCTTGCTGTGCGGCATGCCATTGCAGCCGACTCGTAGCCGACAATAAATACTTTGAGCGTCCCCCGGTCTGGAGCATCATGCGGATCCTGAGTTGTCCTCCGACCGATCTGCCTCAGACCAGACCAAACCTGCCTCGTTGGCCTGACTCCATCAGACAACAGCAACCATGTATCGAATCTGGAATATCTACGTTCTCGCCGGCTTGTAGGTTAAGCACTCACCCCCTCCCCTACCTCCAAATCCCAGCCACAGGGAGCTATCTGGTTCCATGTATGCCTCCAGAATTTGCTGACGATCTCATGTCTAGCGGCACCATCGGCGGTGCTCTGTTCGGCTTCGATGTTTCCAGCATGTCTGCCTGGATCGGCAGCAATCAATACCTCGAATACTTCGGACATCCAGACTCAAATACCCAGGGCGGTATCACCGCATCCATGAGCGCCGGCAGCTTCATCGGCTCACTCGCTGCTGGCTGGCTGTGTGATCGCATAGGACGTCGTGCAATCCTCCAGGTTGCCAGTGTCATCTGGGTCATTGGCGCAGCCCTGCAGTGCAGTGCCCAGAACATCGCACATCTCATCGTTGGCAGAATTGTCAGTGGCTTCGCCAGTAAGCTCTCCCCGGCCCAGGGTACCATTACACTGTACCACTTGACTGACACCTTCTGTCAGTCGGAATTACCTCGTCCCAAGTTTGCGTCTACCTCGCCGAGCTTGCTCCTGCCAACATCCGCGGCCGCATTGTCGGCGTCCAGCAGTGGGCCATCGACTGGGGCATCCTGATAATGTACCTGATTTCTTATGGCTGCGCCGTTTCCATCGACACTCCTGCGTCCTTCCGCATCGCATGGGGCGTACAGGGCATACCCGGCATTGTCCTCGGAGTTTCCCTGTTCTTCTTCCCTGAGTCCCCTCGCTGGCTTGCCAGTAAGGACCGCTGGGATGAGTGTATCGACGTCCTGGCCGGTCTGCACGCCAGCGGCGACAGGGAGTCTCCCGTCGTACTGGCCGAGCTTGACGAGGTCAGGGAGGCCGCAAACCTCGCTGCTGAATCCAAGGACCTCGGTTACTTGGGGCTCTTCGCACCGAACATGTGGTTCCGCACCTTAACCGGTATCAGTGCCCAAGTTTGGCAACAACTCCTCGGTGGCAACGTTATGCTTTACTACATCGTGTACATCTTCCAGATGGCCGGACAGGGCGGAAATGCAGGACTGACAAGTGCCATTATCCAATACGTCATCTTCTTGGTGACAACCGGTGCTGTTCTCCCAGTCATAGACCGATTTGGCCGCCGGACGCTTCTGAGTAAGTGCTTGTCAGCCTCACAACCCGAGAGCTGGACATTCCATGATCTGCACTACGTGGCTCACTAAATACCCTCTTTGCATAATTCGCTAACTCTGTCAACACAGTTGGTGGCGCCATTATCGCCTGCGTGTTGCATTTCATCGTCGGTGCCCTAATGGCCTCGTACGGACACCAAGTGGACTCAATTGATGGTAACGAAATCTTGACGTGGGAAATCACAAGCACTGCCGCAGCCAAGGGTGTCATCGCTTGTTGCTACATCTTTGTCGGCGTCTATGGTATCACCTGGGTAAGCCTCGTTGGATCACCTGATACAAAAAATGTGCGCCGTCGCTAACCATGGTACAGGCACCCGTCGCATGGATCTACGCATCGGAAGTATTCCCATTGACATACAGAGCCAAGGGCGTGGGTGTGTCTGCTGCAGGCAACTGGATTTTCAACCTAGCGTTGGCCTTCTTCGTCCCACCAGCCTTCACCAACATCCGTAAGTGAAACTGCTGTCCCAGCCAGGACCTGCTTACCCCATTCCAAGGGGTTTTGTTTGCCACGTGCTAACCAATGCATCGTAGAATGGCAAACATATATGATTTTCGGCACATTCTGTGCGGTTATGACCGTGCACGTCTTCTTCTTCTACCCTGAAACAGCGGGCAAATCACTCGAGGAGATCGATGATGTCTTCGAGAGCAAGACGCCTGCTTGGCGGACAGGCCAGCTTGGTACCTTCCAGGACCGTCTGCATGAGGTTGAGCGCAAGCAAGAAGGTGTAGAGACGACACATGAGGAGGCGGCTTCTGCTCACACGGCGGCGAAGGGGGAAGCGAATATTGCTCATGATGAGAAGGTCTGAAGTACAGGCTGATTGCCTCGTCATGCTTGATCTGGCGGAGACTTATGTATGTTAGCTGGTGGAGGTCCGGGGTTGAGATAATTAGCTTCAGCATTCCTCATCAGAGCAAATAGAGTGAACCATCCGATGTATGCTCTTGTAAAGTACGGTGAACCTGGGAATGTAAGACAACAACAATTGCGGAAGGTGTCGTCTCTCAAGGGCAATTCAAACTTTGTCAAACATCAGCTGGGACTAAATTTATCAATACAATGCTTTAAAGACCGGGTACTGGAGCAAACATCATTTGTGGTGTGCATCGCAATTTCAAGGGAGGGAACATCTGAAGCTAGGGTGTTTGGTGCCACTCACAGGGCTACCATAAGGTGCCTACAAGCTTTCAGAATGAGAGGACTGCACCCCACCTACCTAAGTACTCTTGAACCCAGGGATATGCATGGAATGAATCATTCAGAGTCAAATGAACACCACACCTTTGTCGAGCCAAAGAGTCAAAGTATTTGACTCGCTATTTTGCTTTCAACGCTGTAACCCCATGTTTGAGGAAGCCATCAACGCTATAAATTGGACTCGGTTTTCATAGTGCAGGGATGTCCAATGCGGAAGGCGGTCTGAGTGTGCCGAGTCACCAGGGCACGCCAATGACCTGGCAACAGGCCTGCCTCCACCAAGCAGCTGCCACCTTGGCTGGCTAGAGTCGCCATGCATTTTGTGACCTCAATCTCTCTCTCTCCCTCTCGCTTGCAGGCAAATCTCTCACCAACGCCCAGCTATCATGGCACACGTGTAGCATCCGCCTCAGCTACATCGCTCACATACTCACACCAGCCCGGCTCATGCCACCGATGATGCATCGCGCCATACGTACCACGCCAAGGATTCCCCGCCCTTGGATCCCAGCACTCACAGCAGTGCCATCATCCACCAAACGCCACTCCTCCAACGTCTCGGCGGATGAGTTTGTCGAACAGGTCGTTGGCACACAACAGAAGCCACAGGACAAGGCGACACCTTCGTCGTTTGCAATAAGGAGATGCATGCAACGTGATAAAAAGGTGCAATCAGGTGAAAGCCTGGTCGTTAGAAAGCTGGCAGCAAGGCAGCCGGGCTGGACTCTCTCAACGGCCAAGCGAGTACCATTTCAGATACAAGCAAAGCCTCCCCCAATCGAAGTCAAGAGAGTCGGAGTGACTCCCAAGTTCTCACATAAGCCACCATCAAAACCTTATATTGATGCGACCAGGAAAGTCGAAGAGGCTTCCCATTTTACTATCACGAAACACGACAGACGTCACCGTTCTAAACTTCGGCCTTTGGGACTACCAGTATGGGAATCGCCGGAGAAACCATTGCAGTTGTCCTCACGCCCTCGTGTCCTGAATCTCCGGAGGCTTCCTCCAGGGACGGAGATCAAAGACATTCTCCTGTCTATCGATGAGATTGTCAGCAAGCGCGAAGTTAACATCAGGTTAATACATGTAACAGACATTGTGATCAGACCCAGATCAGACCCCTCCGAAGGCGTTGATGCCACTGTCAACTTCACACACCCGGGCTCTGCAGACGTCTTCCACAAATTGGCCAGCAAAGGGATATTCAAAGTAAAGGAGGTGGTACCAGAGGCATCAGTGGACGCATCCAAGTACCCATCCGAGGGGACTGCCCAGCTCTCCAAACAAGACCCCGCGGAATATTTCTCGTCGCCAGAGCTCCGCAAGGTTGTACGCCGGACAAATTTGATCTACAATTAGAGCTCCGGATATCGCATAACGGAGATCGCCAACCCCACCAAATTTTGGGAGTGGCGCAATCCAGCATCGCGCAAAGGGGGGACGGGGCACCTTCTGGTCGCGGATCTCGGTGTGGAGCGGCCATGGGGCGATCAAGCTCAATGGGGCTGCAGGTGACTAGCCCTCAAGGATTGACGGTGTGGATTCCGGGGCTCTGCCGAGTCAGTCCAAGGAACGATGACGAACAGGAGCAATGATACTGACTGGTGTGGTTTTGGAACACCCAGCTCACCACCGTGAGTCTACTGGACATTACAAGCCTGCCTGGATTGTCTCAGACGAGGGATAACGAAGGGATATGGCAGATGAGTTCACGAGGCCCAAAACGAGACAAGGATGTCGCAACGTTCAACGACCTGCGATTACGAGTAGTTTCATGATCGGCAATAATACAATATCAGTCAGCATCATCATTCGAGACTCTCTTGCATGACAAGTCACAAAGACGAAGTGATGGACGAGTTGTGTCACAATCTTCCAATCTTGTCAGATCAACAACATCGGGCAGTTTCAGAAAGTTTGCTGTGTCCAGCCTTGTGTCCAAGTTGGAACCCGAGGGCAGGCCGTCACAATGAACAGAATTCAAAAATAGAAAACATATTGTTGGCTCGTCCGTCCGTCGCTAAACAAAGAACAACTCTCAGCCCTATTTTAGCCCGGGGTTTTTTTTTTTGGGAGCACCAGTGAGAAAGCGTTGAGCCAGTCACAAGAATGGGTGGGCATCAAACAAAGCACCCCATTTGACCCTATTTGGCCCCAAAGGCGATTGAGACGCTGTGAGGAGTTGTCACGAGCTGGATCCCGTCACTCACTCAATCCACAGGCCCCTCTAAAATGACTGACAACCGCTATGACTCTTGGAGGGGCGATAATGGAACAATTTGGGGACTCATTGCGAAAACTACAAGACCAAAAGGAAGCCGTGAAGTCTTTCGCTTCTTCTTCAACCATCCACCTATTTGGACGCACATTGGATTGCCATGTTCTCAGAAACAGAGTCATGCCCGCACATCTTTTCCTCAGACTGGACCAGCCACGAGGACAGTTGTGCAGCCGCTCATCACAATTGCATCACCTGCCATTATTGCATGGCGGACATCTACTATTGGGGTATGGTCGATGAGATCTTGCAATCGACCGGAGTCACCGGATGCCTATCCAAATTTGAATGCGCACGAACTGAATCAGCCATATGAACGTGATAAGCAGACGAACATGACGTGCAGGAGCCTGCCCTCGAAGAGTTCAGTCACGGCCAAAGATCAGTCTTCGTAGGCGCGGAATTAACCCTGTCCCGGAAGACAACATGGAGGCCAGACGTATCTCCGTTGGATTGAATACGGGCTGTCGAGTCAAGCTCATCTTTGACGGCATGCCCAGCATAGCTGACGAGGCTGTTCTAGCCTTCGTGTGCTTGAGCAGGTACAGCGCTACCAGCTGGTGGCACCGCCCCACGATGCGGATCAGATAGGGGGCATCTGGTCTTCTAATCTGTCGATGATCATGCCTTCCCTGTGTACGCATCACCACGAGCTTGTGCTCGAGCTTGACTAAGTATGACTCGATATATCAATAGCAGAGGCACGTGGGGCCTAGAAGGGAGAAGTTCCCGTGAATTTCCCAAGATGGGATCGGCACCTGGTGTCGAAATTTAAATACGCATGGAATGTGCCTGGATTGAATGTAATTGACACAGGGGTGGATCCAGCGCCAGCGCGAATGCGAAACGAGGTGGAGCCGAAACATTGGAAACATTGGGAAATCCGCCGCCTTGGCATCATCCGGATATTTCGCCTGCGGCAGTCCCTGAGTAGAGGGATCGGGCGCTGACTCCTGCTTCTGCCCACCAGGACCGATGATCATCGAATCCGCTCCGGCGGCTCGCATGACGACAGCTTGTTTATCTACGGCCTTAGCCTTTCACTTAAAGATGCAGCCTTCCCGTTCTCTCTTTAGCAAGTCCTTCATTGTCAGCCCAGCCTGAGCATCTTCACTCTTTCTTGTCTTGTGGTATTCCTCATTCGTTTTTCCGTCTTTCTGCATTGTACCCTGGAACTACACGATACCGGTATCGTGTATTTGGTCCTGCTCAATCCCCTTGTCGAAGACTCAACACGTTCACTTTCTTGCCAGGCCAAGTCAAAATGCGTGTCGCACAATACTATGCCACGGCTCTGCTTGCCGCAGTGTCGACAGTCACGGCCCAGGCTGTGAAGGGAACCGCATACGGTTTTGCCAGCGGTGTCACAGGTGGTGCTGACGGCGAGGTCGCCACACCCAAGTCGGCCTCCGAGCTCGCCGACCTGCTGTCGGACGACACCGCCCGTGTGATCGATCTCACCACAACCTTCGACTTCACCGGCACGACCAAGACCGCCTCCGGCTGCTCTCCATGGGGTACGGAGGCGACTTGCCAGCAGGCTCTTGACGCTGCCTCCGACTGGTGTGGTCGTGAGCAGCCGGATGCTCCCTCGGTTTCCGGCCTGAAGTACGACACTGCTGCTCTCGACGCTCTGAAGGTCGGCAGCAACAAGAGTATCATTTCCTCCAACGGAAAGGGTGTTTTGAAGGGCAAGGGTCTCAGCCTCAACTCTGCGGCTAAGAACATCATCATCCAGGGTGTCACCATCACCGACCTGAACCCCGGTCTGGTCTGGGGAGGTGATGCTCTTGAGCTCGATGGTAACGACGGTGTCGTGAGTAAACCCTTGACATACGAAACTCAGGCCAGCATTTACTGACACCTTGACCATAGTGGATTGACCACTGCAAGTTCTCTCTGATCGGCCGTATGATGATTGTTGCCCACTACAACCCATCCCGCGTGACCATCTCCAACACCGAGTTCGACGGTGAGACCACCACATCCGCCACTTGCAACGGCAACCACTACTGGACCATGATGTTCTACGGAGATGGTGACCAGGTCACCCTCGACCGCAACTACATCCACGACTGCTCTGGCCGTGCCCCCAAGCTCGGTGAGGACGGCAAGACCTGCTACGTCCAGGCTGTCAACAACGTCTTCTCCAACATGGAGGGCCACGCCTTCGAGGCCTATGGCTCCGCCACCGCCCTGATCGAAGGAAACGCCTTCGAGTCCGTCTCGCAGCCCTTCGACAAGAACGCCCAAGTCGACACCGCCTACACCGTCGCCGACGCCGACGCCGCCAGCGCCTGCTCCAGCACGCTCGGCCGCGCCTGCCTGCAGAACACCCTGACCAGCTCCGGCGACTGGCCCGCCCTCGGCTCCTCCTCGGCCCTGTCCGCCCTCGCCAAGTACAAGGACAACCTCGTCACCCCCATCTCCGTCAAGGAGGCCCAGGCCTACGTCCTCGCAAACGCCGGCCCCGAGAACCTGGCCTCTTACAGCGGCTCGGACTCGCCCAGCTCCTCCGGCAGCGCCTCCGGTGCCGCCACCTCCAGCGGTCCCCAGGCCTCCGCCTCCGCCTCTGGCGTGTCCAGGGCTGCTGCCTACCGCTACTACAACAAGATGTAAAGTGGGGTCTTTGCAGAAAGCTTTTTTCCTCATAAAGGGAACATGTCAAATTTTGGCTGTAGATATTACCGCCCCTTCCCCTCTATGTACATATATATCTTCCGGTGCACCTTCATTTGAGGTCCTGGCTTCAGTCCTAGCGACGTAAAAATTCAACATCACTCAAGAAAAATGATTCTCGCTTCTACGTAGCCATCGCTGAGTGACTGTAATTTTTGACATGAGCTTGCCTAATGCTTTTTTAGCCCGGGTCTCCTGCTAATCGAGCTGTTGACTATGCGCATGAAGATTTGTTGAATAGAGCTTGAGGCTTTTCCTTGCATGTCCTTTATTCCGGAATTACGTCTGGCATAGATGAAAGGAGTGTTTGAATTTCCTATCATTGGACTAGTTCGTTTTCCGTTGTTTCAACTGCTCGAAAGCTTAAAAAAATATGTTTGCACGATGGGGCGCGCTGTCGAGTCATTCGGATCGCCTGCAGTTCGGACGATTTACGAATGTTGCGTGCTCCGAGTACCCACGCCCCACTGATGTTTGAACGGGACGCGTCCTCGCTTGTTCACGAGAGGATTGCTTGGCGAGGGACCAGACGGCGATTCCCATGAGATCTGAGCCCGGGCTTTCGGGGATTTCTCAGTATGCGAGAGTGGGCGGGAGGGTCTGAGAAATGGCATGTGCTTTGCTAGGCTGTATGAAGGCCGGGCTAGACTGAATACGTGCAGCCTCGGAGCATTGCTATGGGGGAGGAAATGCGCGGAATAGGAAAGACGTGAGCCAAACTTAAAATTCTGGCTGCATAGTCCACGTCCAATGCAAATGTGAGTGCACATGTAGTTGAATCCGGTGGACAAACTGGAGGTGAATTACTACTAGTAGCATGCAGTCGTTTTACGCAAGCTGCAAGCAGAAGCTTAAATCGATACGCTAATCCGTAGGAATAGTAGAGGCTCTGTATTATAGCACCATGTTGATATTGTTCTGCTTGACCGGGAAGCTCGGCACCGGTCTGCCGGTTCGTCGAGACATCACGCCCATGGATCGACGCACTTGCCCAGTGCGTTACGATGTGCCCCGGATTGCCATTCCAGGGTTTGCATGGCTTTGGTGCACGGTTGAATAAACTGAATTTGGTAATCTGGTATACTGTGAGCATGACTGACGGTGACCGCTCTCCAACACATAAGTCTAAGTAACTGATTGATTACTTAACCAAGTTTGGGCATTGTCTCTCAGGGCCAAGCTGATAGACCCGGGGCAGTGCAGACCGTGATCTTACGCCTCATTTTGACAGGACGACAGTTCCGCCACCCGTTCCCAATGCGTGCGAGCAGCTCCGCGCCTAGCTTCAATATCCTATTGACAATCTCCCTTGCCTTCCGCATCTGTACGATGGATAGTTCGCATTGTAACGCTCACACCCAAAATAGTACGTATACTAGCTGACAGCAAATCCAAACCCACTCTTTTCTTCTTCACCCAAGAAAAGAGACAGCAGGCATTGGGCAGGGGCTTCTGAAACGAGATAGCGACAGAGCATTGGTGGTGCAGCGCTAAAGTGGACCTTGCATTGTCGCGAGATTGCTTCTTGGCCAATTATTCTGGCCCCTCTTTGTCAGCTCGCGCTCTCTGGCGCCGGAACATCAAACTCGACCCTGCATACAATGAACTGGCGTCTCGGGCCAGGTCTCAATTGACTGGCAACCACGATCTCGCCCTCAAACGCGGCTCGCATTGGCAAATTGACGTTTAGCCGCTTTGTGCGCCAGCCGACTCTTTCAGCGCGGCAACGCCAACAACAATACCTCTGTAGAGGCGCCCTCACAAAGCCATCGTCTCTTGTCTCGCGTCAAGCTGCCGCGTACTGGGTGGGATATTAAGAAGCTTGAACGGCTCTCTTTGCGCACCATCTCAGACTCGTGCCCTCAGTGTCAATTGGCATTTCACCAGCTAGTTCCTTTTTTCACTTCTGTGTTCTCACCCATATTCTTGTGCGCAATCACCCACGACGTTCAGTCACGCAAGACTTTCAGTCACCCACGGTTTTCAGTCGACAGACTCCATCAGGGCCACTCTCGTCCCACATCTGCATCTATATATATCCAACGACTTGAAATAATACCCGCTGCGGGCCAGCACATCAGATTCCAACACCACACATACATACATACAATGATACAACATGGCCATCGCTAAGCTACTCCCGGTTCTCCTGAAGAACAAGGACACCCTGCTCGAGGACGGGCTCGACTCACGGGCGCACGCCCAGCGCGGAGCCAACTACGGCGTCAGCTACGGCAAAAAGGCCGCCAGCGCACCCATCAAGGCCTGGGAGAACATCCCGCGCATCGTCGTCCGTGGCCTGCAGTTCATCCTGGGGCTCGTCATCGTCGGGCTCTACGGCCATCGCGTCGACAAGCAGACCAGCGCCGAGGGCATAGGCCTCTCACCCGAATGGGCGTTCGGCCTGACCATCGCGGGCCTCTCGTGCGTCACCGCCGTCGTCTTCGCCGTCGTCGCCCCCTTCGGCGCCGTGTCCAACCGCTTCAAGACCGCGCGCCTGTTCTCGTGGGACCTGACGCTGTTCCTGCTGTGGATCGTCGTGTTTGGCATCTTTGGCGGCATCTTCCTCCACCGGGACAGCGACGATTCTTACAAGGGAAGTAACACCACCGTCGAGAAGAGCGCTGTCTGGGTCGACCTCGTCAATGCCATCCTCTGGCTGGTCTCTGGTGTTTATGGGCTCATCAAGACCTTCATGAGTGGCAAGGTTGACACCCTCGGGGACAAGGTCACTGGGAAGATTTTTGGCAAGAAGCAGCCTGCGCCAAACAAGATGGAGATGTACGAGACTGTTTGAAAACTCATTACTAGAATAGATGCCTCAGCTGTGTGGGGCTGTATAATAATACTGTGGGCACATTGCTCATCAACCATAATAATTCATTGCCTTCCTATTTGCAATCACTTGGTATATCTTGCAGAAACTATCGTTAGAACGCACTTCGGTCCGTAGCGGGCGAATGCTTGTCTCAAAACATTCTTGATCGCCGTCTTTGCCAGTTACGTAGTGATTCGATGTAATCCTGAAGCCATTTCAACATAGGTTCTGACTTGAAGGGAAACCAAGATGGGTACCGGCAATTCTACATATGGCCCCTTTGATGGTTCAGATGCAGGTTGAAGTCCTAGTGAAAGTTAGGTACTCAACCAGTTTGAAAGCACGCATGGAGCAACACAGTTTTTGTAGCAGTTGAACACTGACTTCATTGACGCTTAATGATAAATCCGCTGGAAAAACGGCTAGACTAATTGAAACGCTGTAATAAAGACCACAATTGAAAGCACAATCCCGAGGCCGGAGGCTGAAGCAGCCGGAGATGCCAGACTGTCTTGACTCCTCACAACGTTCTCGGTCCCGACCCAGGCATTGAAGTTCTGCACCCCGGACTCACTGCACCCTCCTATGCTCATCCCTTGGATCTGAGCAATGTTCTTATCATCGCGAGATAACGACACTACCACGGTGGAAGAGTCGCCCGCGTCTGGAAGAGCAGGAACGGAGTAGGAACCATGATAAACACCCGGGCCGCCGTCAGCGGGAGACCGAGACTCATCCCATGTGGCTTGCACAAGATTTCCGCCCACGTTGATCGTGATGTTGGCAGGTGATGCTAGCACGGCATCGTAGTAGATTTTGATGCCGCCTAGCAAGTCGACCGAGTACACTGTTTGGCCGTGACTGGCAGTGTTCAGGGTGGTATTTTCTGTGCTGCAATTGGCCCCTCTCTCTGGAGCTGTGAATGAACGAAGCGTGTTAGAATCTGTTTGTAGTGTCGAAAGATCTGGAACAACCTCAGGCGTACTTACTGTAGTATGCGGTGATGCTCTCCTGAGCCACTTCACTCGTGCCGTTCTTGTACATTGATATGAATGTAGGAAGGACGTTGCGCCAGCCCTCGTGGGGCATGCTAGACACGTAGTCGTAAAGGGATCCCGTATCCATTGCAGGAGAACCATGCAAAGGGCCGATGTAATGAGACTGATTAGTAGTCAGTCAGCCTTTTGTTCTCAACAATTCAGAAGAATGCGTCCCGTATCCAAACACGTACCTCGCCGAAGTCATTCCAGCTGATTATCTGCACATAGGCGGGCTGGACACTGATGACCTGGGCCCAACGATCTACCCAGAGATTATCGGCACTAATGAAGGACGAGAGTCAGTAAATATTCGTTGGCCTGCTGATAACTACCTCTTCAGAAGGTGACACTTACTTCCAGACCCAGTTCTTGTTATATCCCGGAAGGTTGGTATAAAACCATGGCGAGACTGCCATCATGTATCTTGATTTGTCGATCACTCTGAGGTACGTCTCGTCCACACTGCCATCCATCGGTCTAACACCATTGGGCCAGGCGTCCCAGCTGAACAGGCCATCGGCGACGTTGTCGGCAGCTTCCCATGCGTCTTGGGCGCCAAGGGAGGACCAATCCGGGATCAAGAAACAGTTTGTCTCTGCCTTGATGTCTATCCAATCCGTTGCGTCGGAGCCGCCTTCGAAGGTAGACACCAAGGGCTGTGAGTTCTCTGTATAGTAAGCGCCATTGGTTTGGTAATTATCCATCAGCGCAAGCACATCTTCCTTAGGCCAAGGCCCATTGCCGTCGTAGTCGAATGAGAAGAACAGCTTGAACCCGACGGAATTGGCGACATCGAAGGCCAGCGGGATTTGTCTTTCGTTCGAAGTCCCATTCCAAGCGATGTTCAGGACGAAAGCGTCTATCAATGCTTCCTGTGCTAGGGAAAATTCTCTATCCCAGTCTGACGTGGTGAAGAGTGCCGTATTGTCAACCTATTGGTAGTCTTTCAGTCAGCACCGGTGGATCTAGAATTGGCCCTTATGCCCGTGGGTCAAGAGCACCATCTGCTGGACCAGATGGGAAAAAATACTTACCAGGAAATGTGCAAACACGGCTTTCGAGAGAGCATGCAATGGACATAGCAGTCCCACAAGTATAGTGGAACACCTCATTATTGCAGGAGAACAAAACAGAACTTGAAGGAAATGGGTATCGCAAAAACACAGAAACAACTATCGCGAGCACCTGAGAACGGACTCGGCCCAGCATCGCAGGAGCCAAGGCGCAATCTTATATTGGTACCCGCGAGCCGCTTCGCCTTTGCGTGACTGCCTACCACGTGCTGCAAATGCAGTACTTTTGAATGATTCTTTTCGAGCTTGACCGTATTGCGACTACTTGGCCCACCAAATTGGATGTGTTGGCCGATGGCTGTATGCTCCGGCCCTTCTAGCCGGGTGACATCGTACCCATGTTTTCGCAGGGTACATATGCGGGTGTGAGGCGCTCTCGCTTAGATTAGGTACGCACGCTCGATCCGGTCCCAAGATGCGAACGACAGGAGACCCGTCTCGCTGCCAGTGGCCCGTTGCGTGCCTTTCGCGCCCGAGGTCTTGGCCGTTCTGCCGCTTTTACGAGCGAGCGGGGGACTACAAGAACAAATGCCAGCCACAGGGCTTTTGAGTTCCACTCCTGTGTACGGGAATATATGGACCGCGCTGCGTAAGCGTCAGTTGATTACTAAGTTAGCGTCCCGGGTTTCATGCAGAAAGACCGGATCCCAATGATCCTTCGTGATGATGCTATCGTTAGCTTCGATAAGAGCCTTGCGGCTAAGCGCCCTTGACCCGATTCAGCACCTCCCGAACGATAACGGCTAACTCCCGACAGCCTTCAAGTATTGAAAATTTTCAGCGGAGACGCAGGAACAACGCAGAACAACGCAAGTAGTGGCAGGCAAGATGGCAAGCAGTGGCAAGCAGTGTGCCGAAAAAGCTTGTGGGGTGTCGAACAAGTATAAATAGGACTGGGTGGGGATTAAATGTCAACGTATGAATATATTCAACTATATAGTTCCAGTCACAAACTCAACTGTGCTTCTTGCACGCCTGCTTCTCTTTCCGTCATCGGCTCAGAGTCAGCACATGGTGGTCAGAAGTATATCGGCACATCGACCTGAGCAATACGAGAATGCACCAACCAATCGGATGAAACCCGAGACACCGCAAGGTCGGAATTGACCAGAGTCTCGTAGCTTTTATAGAGCAATTAAGGTATGTGTGGGCAACATTCGAGAATATCCGGCCGTGCGTAGTGCTTGAAGTGAACAATACCGCTGGCGGTGGGTCGTGTATGCTGCTCGTTGGATCACGCAGCTGTCCCTGCGCACTCAAACGAGGCACTTATACCTCAACGGTTACCGAAGTACTATTGTGCACAACACCGAGTTGAGTTGATCATCAACATTCAAGCACCAATATTAGATCGCGCGCATACTTGAGGATCTCGCCCAGGATATTACCAACTACATACCCCGGAGTTGTTCAAAGATCACATGCATAATAGGAAATCATGGAACGAGAGTTCTCTACGAGATAGTAACCAATTATCAAATTGTTTATTCCGAAAGCCAAATACCTCAATTGTTTCTCATTCAGGACCATTCTCAAAATGGAAACCCCATAACATGCTGAACTTAATACATCATGTATGCGCTGCTATTTGTTTCGGCCAGGTCCAGAGTCAATACGTACTGTTGTATGTCACGCTATCCAAAATCACTGGTATTGGTGCAATTGCTTCATCCCCCTAACTACCCGAGCTTCAGATGCCTCTAATGGCGTTGTATGGTGGGTTTGTATTTCGCGCACGATGGAACTGGTCAGCCAAGGCACAGGGCTCTAAGTACGCCACTTCTCGAACGATATGAAGAAAGCTTCATCAGGATGGACCCTGAAACCCTTGCAATATAAGAGCGCTGGTCGGTAGGAATATCGTGATCCCGTTGCAGCGTACCAGCTTAGCCGTGCCGGGCTCTTGTGCAAAGCACCTGGGCATGTGCGGGGTCACATCGAGTGACAACCCGAGATGCGAATCACTTGGCCACCATAGTTTTCATCAGCTTCTCTCTCATTTCCATTGTTCTACCATTATCTGAAGCCACGTCGATGAACAATGGCAGATATCAGCGAGTGTGCCGCCAAGCTGGAATACCAGCCGGAGGCTCGCTACCCTGATAACCCTTTCTTCAATGGTCAGGAAGCACCGTGTCGTTTCGAGGCTGAGATTTACAATTGCATGGTGCGCGGAGAAATTCCTCCTCAGATCGATGGTACTTATTACCGAGTGATGCCCGATGCGCAGTGGGCTCCATTGTATGAAGACGACGTTTTCATCAACGGCGACGGAGCTGTGGATGCGGTTCGCATCAAGGACGGTCATGCCGACTTCAAGCAGAAGCCTGTTCGGACGGAGAAGTTCATCATAGAGCGTGCTGCTAGGAAGGCGATTTACGGAAAGTATAGGAATCGGTATACCGACGACCCGAGAGTCCGGACGCGCTGCCATGCGACTGCCAACACGCATGTGGTGTACTTTGAGAATCAATTGCTGGCGCTGAAGGAGGACTCTCTTCCCTATGCGATGGATCCAGACACTCTCGAAACCAAGGGCGAGTCAATTCCTGAGTCTGAGTCGAGCTTTGCTGATTATTGCTAGGGGCCTACAACTTCCACGGGCAATACACGTCCCCTACATTCACGGCTCATCCCAAGGTCGATCCCCACACGGGTGAGATGATCACCATGGGTTACGAAGCAAAGGGAGATGCCACAAGAGACGTAGCATATTTCTTGTTTGACAAGAATGGGCTTAAACTTGAAGAGTGCTGGTTTCAGACCCCGTTCGTCGGTATGATGCATGACATGGCTGCTACTGATCAATATGTTGTCTTCATCCTTACGCCACTGACAACTGTGCCGGTCAAATTGTTGAAGGAAGGACATAAACACTTCGCATGGTCGGAAGAGAAGCCTCTTACATTCGGTGTCTTGCCGCGCCGAAATCCAAAGCCAGAGGACATCAAATGGTTTCCCTACAAGAATGCATGTGAGTGGCCCACCGGTTGACAACCCCCTGCCAATTCATTGCAGAGGGGAAGAGGTATTTCATGAACACTCTGTCTATCCCTCCCACAGCCAATCATTCACCATTGTTACCCAAGGACTACAATCAAAATATTGTGATGAGAATTGGGGAATCACTTTACTCCTAGCTAGGTATCATGATTTTGCTACAGACGTCTAACTTCCGACATAGTCTATGGGCACACCGGTAATGCCTTCGATGGTGATGATGGCTGCGTCTACTTGGACGCCCCACTAACTTATCACAACAAGGTATGCTTGACGGATTTCATTGCCGTGAATAAAATACGGTCATAGGGCACATGATAACCAGAAAGGCAGTTCTGGTTCTTCCCACCCGTTGGACAGAACATGCACACGGCTGCAAGCGCGAAGCCACCCAAAGACGGCACGGTCAGCCACTATGTACGCTGGAAGTTTGACCTCAAATCGAGTGACCCGAAGGTAGAGCCAACGGAGTTGGTGAATCTGGACGGGGAGATGCCAAAGGTGGACGCGCGCTACGAGACCAAGCCATACAGCCAGTTGTTCCTTGCCATGCATGATCCGACCTCCCACGAGCCTGCCGTAGGAGGTGCTTACAACTCAATTGCGAGGTGTTCGATCGATACGGGGAAGTATGAGTATTGGTCGGCTGGCAAGTCTACTGCTCTGCATGAAGTGGCTTTCGTCCCTAGGTCCCCGGATGGTAAGGTGACCACCTGTGTGAGATACATGGAAGATGTTGACTAACTGTGGTCGCTCTTATGCATCTAGCCCCTGAGGCTGACGGGTACTTGATCTCGGTAGCAAACAGAAGAGACAAGTTGCTCACCGAGATCATCATATTGGACTCGGAAAAGATTGCTCAAGGCCCAATAGCTATCATTGAGCTCCCGTTCAGGCTCAGAGCCGGAATCCATGGCAGCTGGGTAATGGGAAGTGATCTACCCGGGAAGCAGGATTTCTGTGATATGCATGGAATCACTGAAGAGGTAAAGAAGGAGTTCGGGAACCCGGTCCCTGAAACCAATGGCCAAGATCAACACAACGTGAATGGTGGTGCGTGAGTTTGAAACAGGGACGTCAAGCGTGGAATCGCAGCCATCACCCAAGACATATTGAAGCGATCTTTTCCTCTAAAGTAGCAGCAATAATTACTTGTGAAAACTACCTGTTGGCTTCCCTACATCCCAACATGCAAACGACAGAACTATGCCAAAAATGTCCCCATTCCAAATCGCTAATTCCAGGAAATTTCACCCAGGTCAAACACTCATAGATTCAGATGATCCAACAAATTGAATAGGGATCTGCTCCACACCACATCAAGTGCTGTCAACCATTGATTCACGCCAGATCGACCTTGACTGCAACCATATTCTCGGAAGAGAAGCCGGTCACGTAGAGCCAAGCCTTCTTCTTTCCACCCTCCTTCTTGGGATCAATGCCGACCAGAAGTGCAGTAGCAGCATTCCTGACGATACTACCGTCATCCTCCCATAGCAGCTTTTGGTCCCACTCCCCCGTAACATTTTTACTGGGCGTGACAAACCAGGCCATGGCGCCCTGCTTCGACTCGGGATGGTGACCGTATCGAGCAAGATTGACGCCTTGGCTTAGGCCTGGCAGCACAAAGCCGCTCACATCGTCACCAGCACTGGCGTATGGGTCCGAGTAGTAGCTCGGGTTGTCAGTGGTGTAGTCGAAATCAATCGTCTCCGCGACATCAATGGTCTTGGCATCTGACGATCCCACCTTCCCAACGAACATGTAGCCACCGACGGCGCTGGTCAACAAGATCTCATCTGAGGACCGCCCGTGTCCCATTCCGTTCGGATTCTGGAGCTTATCCAGCGCCACACTGGCTTCTACTTTGCCGTCCTCGGACACAGAGGCCCAGATGACGTTGGACCATGTCGCACCAGGCCACAGGTCCTCGAGCTGGCGCATGCTGCCGTCGTAGTAATAGTGGTCATTGCTGACATACAGTTCCGTCGGACTGACAGCGAAGATATCGTTTGGCGTCTTGATGAGCGGGTGGGAGATGGTGCGGACGTGCTTGACGGTGCCCCCACCGATGGTGTGATGGAAGACTTCGATCCTAGAGGCTGCCTTGGGAGCTGTGTCTGGGCCGGACTCTGCCGGGCTCCCATCCCGCGGGTACACAGCATGGTTAGGCACGTGATTGATAGCGAGTATGTAGACAGCTTCAACATCAGGCTTCTCTGGATCGGATATAACGTCTATTCCATGGGTGATGAAAGGCCCGTCGAAGTTCTCAAAGGTAAGCCTTTTGGACTCCCGGGTCTGTAGATTGCATCAGTCGGCCTGTCCATCTGCAAAGCCCAGGACCTTCATTCAACTCACCTCTGGGTCAATAATATGAATGGACCCCTTGCTGTTCCACCCTACTCTCGCATCGCTGTATTGGCCCAGAGGGGGAAACCACTGGAAGCGCGTCTCGCTCACATCCTCGCATGCGGTGAACAGAGTATGAGCAGGAGCGTAATAATGAACATCCTCGCAGTGGGTCGTGTCTTTTAGGATGACAAAGTCGTCTGGATTGGTTACTGGTGTCGAGTTGAGCGATCTGAATACTCCAACCTTGGCGAGCACTCGGTGAGTGGGCGGTCCGTATAAAAACGCTGCCAGCCCAGTCAAGCCGGCCATCAATATTCCGGTGGTCGCCATGTTTCGAGGACTCTGCAGACTTTCTGCGTCAATTTGTTTTGTTTCTCAGAGTAGAAAAGCCTGGGGATATGGCTCGCTAGCTGACAACTCCGTCTCACATGTGCGTCTCCGATGAGGGGATAATTAGCTTTCGAGCAGTTTTAGACTCACCGAATTGGAGCAGACCAGTCCTTGGTCTGCTAAGTGGATCTCGGATCCCACTTCGCGTTGGAACGGCCGCCGGTACATTGTGGGCCTTACAAAGGATGCGGGGGCCAAAGACTCCACAACCGAAAATCCCGGTAACTGACGTCGGAGTAGCTCTGGTATCCTTGTTCTTCGCTGCCCGAAAGGCAACTATCTGCATGTGTTTCCTGCTTACTACGTGAATTCGAAATGTTGACTGTTTTCAAATATCCTCATCTGGGCCAGCTGGCGATACGGCCGTCCTGCATGCCGAGTTGGACAGATGCAGTCAAGTATAGATGTCATCCCCAAAAAATCCACCTTCTGTGTCCAGCAGCAAACACGAGACTCACGCTTACAGCTAGGAATCAGTATGAACTACGGCAGAAGGTTCAACTGAAAAGCAGTGGGGCTTCCTGATTACGTTCTAGTCACCTAATCAGAAACACCCATTCACGATCTCGGTGTTCTGTTGGGCCTCGCATGAGAGCAGATGTCAAGCACACCTGGGCAGCCCTATGTGGATTTGAGACTAAGGCATTTGCGTCACCACAAGCAGGTATTTCCAACACACCTTGGTGTGTTTTCTGACCTTTAACACATGTATGGTACAGGAGAAATTCGTAAGTAAATGATTCCATGGCTATGCATATGAGACTTGCAAAGCAAGCTCGTTTTAAGTGGCACACAAGGCCGTACTTTTCCAGCGATGCTCGTGATGGGCCCTGTATGCTTCGAAAGCTCGAATCTGAAGTTCAAGATCACTCAAATGAGGGAGCCAGGGTGACAAGCCATTAAGAAGAAAAGATAACTCTGCCCGGAGCCACCACCGTTGTCTCCGGAGGGATTTCCAATTTGTTGAAGACGAGCAAAGCATTCAACAAGAGTGGGCATGTCACAGTTGGTAGTTACTGCCTGGCGAGGTTGAAAGCTGAATAAGAAGCTTTTCGATGATGAGGACGGTGTGTTGAAATTGTATTCCAAAGATTCATGGGGAACGTCAAGTTCTCGAAAGTTTTCGAAAGATCTCCTAGCGTCAAGCGGTTTGAAGGAAGACGGCCAGAAATGGAGGCGTAACGCCTTGTGAAAGCGGTCGTTCCTCAAGTTGAGGAGGGAATTAAAGCCCAACGAGCTGCTGATTCGGGATGTTTCTGGCTTCAAGCGGTCACGCGAACAGACAGGTGCTCCCTGACCTTTCGTCTGATATTCGGTGTATGGCCCAGTAACAACACAAGTAACTGCCTATTCAGGAATGGAGAACGGCCCGCAGAAACAGATATTGGTTCTTATTTCCCCAGATGAACCAATTACGTGTATGATGGATGGGCAAGATGAGAAACCTGGAATCAGCTCGAGCTCCCGGGCTCAAGATGGAGGAAACGTGTTGGGCATAGTTTACGGGATAAGCCCTGGGCTGAGAATCACTGTGAACAGTACAACCGCATCGAGAAGGACCTATTAGTTGAAATGGACAATCAAAGTCTTCGAGTAGACAATTAGGAGTTGACAATCAGTAGACAGGGTTGAGTCATGGGTTGGTTTGACCTGTACATTGCTCGGTGCTTGAGCCGTATTTTACAACCCCCGCTGCGCTCTCTATCAGACTCGCCCAGTCTCTCAGCCCAAATACATCCAGCCATCACATGAAGTTGATGCCGACGCCGACCGAGAGGCCCTTACGGCCGAGCTCTCCTCTCCTCATTACCAGAGGTAAGCTGAAGTTGAGCTCAAACCTCGCCACAGGGTGCGCGTACACCAGACCGAAACCAGCTGCTATGCTTGGCAGACCATTGCTGAGCTCGTTGAGGGCCCTTCCCATGCCACTCTTAACCGCACCAGGGCTCATGGCCAGACCCTTACTCTCCACCTCGCGGGCCCTGCCCTGATCCTGCAGAGCGACCAAGCGGCCTCCATTCGCGAATAGCTGCAGGCGGAGCGGCGAGTCGACGCCCGCCCGGGGAAGAGGCAGAAGCATATTGACGCTTCCAGCCGCAAAGACATCGCCGCCCACCGAGTCGTTACCCTCACGAGGGCCGAGTCCTCCGATCTTGAAGCCGCGCACGTCGGTCGGGCCGCCAAGCTGGAATCGATCGTTGATGAGGCTGGGGATGGACTCGCCCTTGGGGGACCAGCCGAGGGGAAGGGGGTAGAGGAGACCAAAGCGGAGACCTCCGCCGATGGAAATGCCGGTCCGGCTGCTGCTGACGCCCGGGAGTGGTACGGGAACGGCACCGGCGACCTCAACCTCCGATTTCGAGAAAGCAACGTCACCACGCAGGGGACCGAAGCCCGCCAGCTCCGATACCGTCTTAACGAGGTAGCCGCTCTGGGGGAGCAGCGGGTTGTCCCGGCGATCGCGGGTGAAACTGTAGGTGAGGGAGCTCTTCATGCTGTCTCCAGCGTCCGCGCGCACAGTGGGAGAGGCACCGGCGCTCAGTCCAGTAATCTGCCGCCATGTACCAGAGTATGCAAGGTTGTACAAATCGCCCTGTTTTGACAGCCATGCCGCCTTCAAAGTGCCTCCCTTGGCCAGCTCGTCGTGGCTCGCCCACTCCTTATGTGTGTTCGAAGACAGACCCTCTACCGATAGTCTCAGGTCAGGGTTGCCGTTGACGGGGGCAGTGAATGCTGCGCTGTAGGCCGACCTCGTCCGCGTGCCTGCGCTGGTGTTGATGGATAGCTGCTCGGCACCACCAAACATGTTCCTGCAGAGCAAGTTGACGTATCCGGAGCCCTCGGTGTTGCCCAGGTCGGTGCCACCCTTCAGCATAAACCGGGACTTTTCCGCGACGCGTATGGATACATCGATATCGGTTCCGGCGGCGTGGGGGTCCGAATCGCGGGCATCGGAGAGGAAGACGGTGGGCTCGGGCTTGAAGATCTCGAATCGGTCCAGCTTGGAGGTTGCTTCCTGCACGCCAGCGAGGACCTCGCCGAGTGTCGTGCCGGCATTGCGGCCGTTTCCGACGAGAGGGGCGAATACGGGGTCCAAAAAGCCCTTGCGAGTGTTCTTGGCGCCGTGGACTTCAATGGAGTTTATGGTAGCCGGCCGTTGGAGGTGGTCGCTCAACTATTGATTGCATGTCAGAGGGGACTGCTGTTGGACGCAACGCTTCGCGGGTATTTGGGGATCGCTGACCAGCTGCAATCGTCTCTGTAGAGCTTGCTGGTGCCGCAAGAGGTCGGCTTGCTCCATGTTCTGGGCCTCCTGGCGCAGGATAGCGGCATCGGTCTCGAGTTTCTGGAGGGCTTCGATGGCCTTGCGACAACCTGGTGTTAGCCATTGAGTGCTTACGGGCACCTAAAGGGTGCGAGATGGTGATGGAACGTACAGAAATGCCACCGGAGCTTTGATTGGAAGCCATGGCTAGTTTCCAAGAGCTCGCTGGCTGATGTGCACCTTGCAAGAAGATGGGCCGGAAACCTTTGGATATCTCGCGGCTGCAGCAGTCAGTCGCGTCGGAGAAGATCGCTCTCCTAGCCGAAGTGGCTGTGATTGTGGCTGGTGGGGTACCGGAGAACCGTGGTACTTAGGTACTTATTTCCCTGCTATCCCAACTGCTGCCAGGTGCTTCCAGCAGTAGTCTACATGTTTTACTACATTGATTTTTATCAGGATAACAAGACGGAATGACAGTTCTCTTTCACGATTGAGACATTCATTCACGACTTGAAACTGACTTGTCGCATGATATGTTGGTAAATGCCTACAGGCAGCTGGCTCAACAAAAGTGAAAGCCAGCAATTAATAATGCAAGTCCAGCACCCAAACCGCTAACAATAGACTCAACGGCCTGAGCAGGCAGGCCGATAGCCTGCCGCATGCGTATAGGGCGCCACGCTGCAACCCCATTCTTTTCATTCCGCCCGACTTCCATCACCGCCAACCTTGAATCCCGATCCCTAGAAAGGTTCGCCTCTCAACACGCATCGAGCCCCGGACAGCGTCCACTCCTTTGGGTGTCCCCTCCTCCTTTTCAGTTCGCCGTGCGTCGTGCGGCTCACCTAGGGCATTAAAAGTCTTCACGCAGTATTCGTACCATCGTTTGCGCTCGTTGTGTCGTCCATTTCGACAGGGCCTTTCGTCGTCGTGGCACATTTCCCTTTCTGACCAGCCATCCCGAGTCGGCCGAATCATTTCCGGGGGCGTTCGTCAGCATTCATTCGCCACAACCATCGCCATCGACATCATCACTAATCCCATCACCACCAAATACCGACCATCGTGCCGTACCGCACCGCACCGCACCGCACCGCAACCATGGCTACCAAGGCTGCTCGGACGCGCTTAACGCGCGAGTACAAGACGATGCAGAAGGAGCCCACCCCCTACATAACCGCTCACCCATGCGAGTCTAACATACTAGAGTAAGTCCACCATCCCGCTCTCTCCCATCGTGGAGACAGGCCTACAGGTTTGGCGTCGCCTCGCCCGGATGTGACTGACGACGTACTCATCCAGATGGCACTACCTGATCACCGGCCCACCCGACACACCGTACCACAACGGCCAGTACTGGGGCACCCTCATATTCCCGAGCGACTACCCCTTTAAGCCTCCAGCAATCCGAATGCACACTCCGTCGGGGCGCTTTGCGCCTTCCACCCGCCTGTGCCTCACCATCTCCGACTTCCACCCACGATCCTTCAACCCGGCCTGGAGCGTGAGCACCATCCTGGTCGGCCTGCTGTCGTTCATGACGTCAAACGATGTCACCACCGGCTCCATCTCAGCCTCCACCGAGGAGCGCAGGCTGCTGGCCGCACGCTCGCGATGGTGGAACTCGACGGGGGGTGGCACCTACGAGAGCGGCAAGGCCGCGCAGAAGGGCAACATCAAGGTCGGGGACGGGGGCAAGAAGTTCCGCGAGGAGTGGCCCGAGGAGGACGGCGCCAACTGGGAGTGGATGAAGGAGAATAAGATAGACGCCGTCACTGGACAGAGCCTCAATGCCGCCGGTGCGCCTTGTGGACCGCCGCTTGTTGGTTCTATGGGGACCAGTGGCAGCCAGGTGCAAGGGGTCGTGGACGCGGTTGTGCAGCAGAGAGAGGCGGGCAGGGGCTGGATGGCCGACCACAAGCTCCTGATGGTTGGGGGTGCCATCTTCTTCTACGTCCTGATTGCTCGGCTTCTCGGCCAAGGGATTTAGTGAGCCGGCAGAGGGCCGGTCAGCCAGAAAGTTAGCTGGGGTGAGGATGTGTCAGCCGAGGGCCCAGTCTTCACATTTCTTTTGCTCGTTTTAGCATCGGCGTTCGGATTGCACATGTCTGCTGCTTAGACATAACGCCCGGGGACACACATGACTAGTTTAGGGAAGCCCATGGTTGCTTTGCGTTCGCCGTCAGGTTTGCGGTGCAGAAGGCCACTTCAACTCATCCATCTCAGGCATATCCGGACGAACACGATGTGACGAAGAAAGACTTGGCGACTCAGGAAATCTCATGATCCGTTCCTATTATGCCTGACATGTATTGAGCAACTTGCCGCAGCATAAGCATTTGTAACCCCGCGTGTTGTCACTGCGGTAAGCAGAGTGGGCGCCGACATGCAACACGCGCTGTGGTCGATCATGATTGTTTCAACCAGATTTCTGATCAAGAGCTGCGGAAAAAGCCATTGACCCGTACGGAAGATTCCTGCTCTCGGCCCTTTACACTCCACTTCCCGCAAAGTGTTTTGGTCTTGTTCCTCTTGACTCCCCACATCTGGGCATTGGCGCTGAGTTTAATGCGCGTTGGCATCACGGGTCGACACATCTGGGAGATCGTCTGATTCTGCGACGGCGTGGTGTGATATCCGCACCGGGGCTCCTTGACCTGTACGGGCTGTGTCTCGATATCTCCAAAATATTCTGACACGAGGCGAGAAGCTACCTCTGTGATGGATCACTGCCCAAAGTGTAATGGTTGCTTTTCAGGGATATGACATAGCTTGGTCGGTCCGTGGCGTTTCGTATCTCGTTGCTGCGTAGAGAGCGCGTGAGCAGTGTAACCGGGAAAACCATCAGGGAGATAGGCCTCGTAGAGCATAAAGGGAGATCTACATAGACTACCGGCACATTGGTACGGGTTTTCCGCAAGGTCTCACCAAGATATTTGCTGAGTATACATTATTTCATTAGTAGCACATGTAGCCTCAAGTCTTCTCACACAGATGCCATGCCGTCTCAGCCAGACAAGCTCGTTGTGCCGACGGGCACGGCATGGTGCAGTTAGTTGTGGGGGTGGGTGGCTGCCGACCGCCCTGCCCACTTCACGACATGACCTGTGATGTCAATTCTTGGTTGTGCATGGAAGGACGAGGCCCCAAGCATCCTTGACGGCGAACAACAAAATCGCCGAGTGCCCCAAGCACGGTGTTTAGGTGGGTGGGGTGAAATGCCATACTCAGTGGGACACTGGTGAGAAGCTTCTCTTGACTTGTCGTGCCCCGAAGCTAAATGAGTGGTCCTGAAAGCTTCTGTAGGCCCATAGTATTGCCATCAAACGGTAGAGAGTTCCGGATGACAATTTCACATGCCCATCATAATATACAGGCCAAAGCAAGGTGTGACTGCCATCGTAGGGCTAGTAAAACCCTCCCGGTTGGGTCCCGCGGGTGGGCCTCCCACGTTGCATCCCAGATCTTGACCGGCAATATCCTTGCCATCAACGGGCATCCGGTCCAGGGGTTGTCTCATAGCGTTCCCATGCATTCAGCTTGGCCCAAACCTGAAGCATCAGCGACAACTCTGTTCCCTCACACATTGCCTCCCCTTCTCACCTGCGCTGTAGTCATCACAGCTTGAAAATTGGGCCTGATGATGAACCCGTGCCAACCAGCGATCAGCACCTGTTCAACTTCACCAGGCACACCAGTTACACGTGTGTCTGCACACCGCAGATGATGACACTGTTTGCCTCTTGTCGGAAGCATCAGTGCACAATGCGAGCATCGAGATCGAGTCCGCGTGCGAGCCACGCCATCTGCCGACCCACCAGCCCTCATTATAGCAACTCGACAGTCCTCTTCGAGGCATCGGCATGGGGAAGCAGACGCAATCCACCGGGCATACCAAGGCACTAGCGGGGTGGCTGTTGTCCAAGATGGGATAGGATGGGGATGGTAGTCCCACCACCCTTCTTTCAGCCTCTGAGCCTAAGAAAATGCGCTCTCCACGGCGGCAGTTGCAACAACCGTCAACCCTGACGCAGTCTGCAGCTCTGAGACTTGCCGCCCACGCACGCGCACTGACTACGGCTCCTCCGCACCCGGCGCATACAACTTCCTCAGTTATAAGTTGATCACCTTTAGTTCAGCCCACCAATGACACAGAGGGCCTCCTCTCTGGCATCCTGTTGTGGTTCCCACCGGACACGTCAGGCGCACCGGATCTGCGCAGGCTACTGGCGATCCCGGTGGCTCGAAACCCCCCCAAGCCCAGTCGTACAGTCGTGAACCTTGTGTGCCCACATCCCGCCGTGGCAGGGTCGAGACGCTTGCCGTCTGGTGTTTGTATGCAATGACAAAAGCCTCACGCAGCGGATTGCCAATCATCGAATGACGGTGTTGCGCGTCGCTTCTTTTTTCTGGAAGCCCTCACTTTTGTGTTCCCGCCCTTGTGGTCTTCCCGCTGGGGTCCGGAGTCATGGCTTTTTGGCTGTGAACGGGCACCAAGGCCCGAACTGGATCGTCCAAAGTAAGAGTTTGCCGGCAGCCTGAGCGCAGCAAATTACGCTTCGGTGGACGTCGCTACGGTACGGAGTACAATCCATCAGACGAGGGCCCTGCTATCTGCCCCAGTCTTGACTGCTATTCTTGCCTCCAGGCCCGTCCTCCGGGCTGAGTGTCCCTGGTTTTATTGAAGTCTATTCGGCGGGCTCCCAGGTCTGCAACGAAATATCGTGGAGCCCCTGACAGGGAGCCATCGCCAATTGAGGCCCCGGGCCCTGGTCTGCTCCCCAAGAACAGCGCCCGGACGTCAAAGTCGAGACCTTGCCCACAATGCACTAGACCTAGAGCCTGGGCAAAGGTTGAATCTGGGTACCCAGACCTTGCAATCTGAACCGGGCAGGGGAGCAGAACTTCAAACTGCGTTGCATGATGTCCATCGGCCGCCCTCTCTCGAAACGCCCCCCATTTGTGTTGCTGCCACATCTTATACCTGCTTTCACGTATATGCTCTTCACTGCGTGTTTTGGTGTTTTGGGTAACAGCCATGGTGGTGTAAGGTCGACAATTCATTGATATACATGCCGTCCTGAGTTGCTTCATTGCAACCTTTTATCTGGCTTCCATCCTCTCTAATGGCCCGGCGCCCGAAATAACAAGAAAACCTTCAAGTCAACAAACCCAGCAGATATGGCGGGCCGTATGAGCTGGCCCCTCCAGAGGGTCGACACCAACACGTTCGTTCAGATGGACTCGTACCCGGAGGACAAGAAGGAACCCGATGTCGAGGTCTTGTCGATTCGAAGTGATGGCGACTTAACGCAGGTCGTGGGTAGCGCGGATATGTTTGATGAGAATGGGAACTTGAGGTTGATACCTGTACGTTGGAATCTCCCCACTACGTGTCGTGGGTGGGTAAGGGAACAGCTAAGCTGACCATCCGCTGTTCAGATGCCCACATCTGATCCAAAAGGTAAGCCGTCTCAGTATAGATAGCACAAAACAGTGGCATGGGAGACTGACGATACGCCAGATCCCTTGAATTTGCCTAACTGGAGGAAATGGACCGCCATTGGCACCCTATGCTTCTGTGAGTTGCCTCAATGCATCTCATCGTACTCTGTCTCTGCATCATGGTGTTCTGACTGGTATTTTCGACGGGGAAAGTCGGCTCCCTGGCACTCTCCGCCGAGGTCATCATCGGTTCCCTGATCCCCATCTTCCTGCTCGAATACGCCGGGCTTGACCCCACCACGATCAGGAACATCGACTTCGTCGCCGCGTCCGGAGGCAAGGGCACGCAGCTCAACCCCCTGGCCGTTATTCCGCAGGGGGTGAAGCCTCCCAGCCTGGAGGAGGTGTCCATGCTGGCCACCATCCCGCTGCTCACCAACGGTATTGCCAGTTACCTACTCGTCCCGCTCTCTATCGCCATCGGCCGCCGTCCTGTCCTTCTCCTGACTGCAGTGCTTGCCTGGGCTGGTGGATTGTGGGCAGGGCTGTCGAGCTCGCTCGAGTCTCACCTCGCTGCGAGGGCGGTCATGGGACTGGGTGCTGGTGCCGTCGAGGCTTTGATCCCGCTCATCGTGCAGGATATGGTCTTTATCCATCAGCGCGCTAAGGCACAGTCTGCTATTGTGGCTAGCCAGGTGAGTAATAGCCTGCCGAGTATTGCTCTATGCGTAAGCTCAGGAACTGACATAGGCACAGGGCTTTATCATTATTGGCCTGGGTATCGCTGCTCCCTACATCTCTGCTAACTATGACTGGCGATACCTGTATTACGCCACGTCGGGTGCCGGTATTGTCGCGTGGCTACTCCTGATCGCACTTCTTCCAGAGACTAGATGGACCCGATCTAGGGAGGCGCTCGGTAAGTATCCAAACCCACCCAATACTTCTATTGGCCGTCGCTCACAGAACGAACACAGGCGGCAAGTCCGATGAGAAGATTGAGCCCGGAGAGGTTCGACCCCAGATCGACTATGCCAGGTTCGGCCCGCGCACGCTGTGGACCAACATCGGCGTGTTCAACTTCGGCTTCGAGTGGAAGAACGCCGGCAAGTCGATGCTCGACACCCTGCGGACGACATTCTTCCCGGCGGTGGTCTGGTCCGTCCTGGCCAACAGCGTGTTCCTGGTCACCAACCAGGCGGCCCAGCAGCTCGGCTCGTTCGCCCTGCTCGCCCAGGGCTGGGAGTTCCAGTGGACGGGGTTGTCGGTCGTGCCCTTCGTCCTCGCCACGGGCATGGTCTTCGTCATTGTCGGCCCCGTGGCAGACAGAGTGTCCACGCGGATCGCGAAGCGGCGCAACGGCGTCCGCGAGGCGGAGTACGGCCTCGCAAACACAATCCTGCCCATGCTCTCGGGCATCGCGGGCTGCTTCGTCTTCGGCTACGCGGGCGAGTCGACAGTCCACTGGTCGGTGCTGCTCCTCGGATCATTCCTGATCATCTTTGGCTTCCTGTGCCTCATGGTCACCATCAACGTCTTCATAGTCGAGTCGTACCCGCAGTGGGCCGGCCCCGTCCTCGTCAACGTCAGCTCCCTCAAGATCATCATCGCCTTTTTCTTCGCCAGCCTGGCCACCACCTGGGTCGCGCAGAAGGGCCTCCTCGCGACCTTTGTCATCTACGCCGAGACAATGATCGTCATTTCCATGTTCATTCCCGTCCTCTGGTTCACGGGCAAGAAGCTTAGGGTGTGGACCGGCGGGAAGGTCAAGTCCAAGCCGGCGCCGAGGACCCGCAGCTTCGGTGCGCAGTCGAGGTTTTCTCAGTGAAGTTTCGTTCTATGAGGCCAGTGGCCGGCTGCCTGCATACCTCACTCACAGAGGCTCTGGTTGGCCCTGCCAAGGGTTGGTCCTGGGAATGTTCTGAGACCCAAAACCCACCAGTCATTACCAGATCCGTGGTTCCGGGAACTAGGAAAAGGTTGGACGACGAGATGGATATGGGACTTGGGGACATTATTCAACAATTTGTAAATGGATGGTCGTCACCGGCTGACTATGTGCCATTGAGTCATCAGGCTTATGTCGGCGCTGATTAATGGCTCGGAGACTCATAACGAATGCCGGCGACCCGCCGGGGAGAAGAATCTATTTTAACTGCTAAATATACATACAGGGAGAAGAGACCTGTCTAATACCCCCAAGAGTCAATCATCAGTCATGCGCCCCCTTCCCCAACCCACCAGGGGTTTTGTTCGGACCTGCCAGGTGTGTCAAAGCCTGGTGACCACTATGGCCTGCCCCTTCATGGTTGAGCAGTTCTACCTGCCCCAAAGATAATTCGCCGTTTTCATCCCGTTACAACCTAGCCAAGCCGGTCATCTTATATCTCAGGAAAATCAGGATAATCATTGATATAGTCAAACATGGTTAGAGATTCTCCGGTGGCATCCAACCCACGGAGTGTGTGGTCCCTTCTCGTGGAGGAGCTAACGCCTTCGTCGAGAAAAGAATTGGCAGCGTCATAGCTCGGAAAACACAACTGGGGAACCTGGCGAACCTCAGGCGGGAAGTCGTCGCCTGCGTGTATGACGCGCCCCGGGCTGGCCGTGTCAATGGGGCCGGCGCTCATCTCGTAAGACCCCCAAAATGCCGCAGGCTGAGCAGCAAGCCTATCGGCGGACGATGTGTCCCCATTTCCTTTGGACATGGACTTGTATCCGGAGTCCGCGTCCCTGGCCCTGTCGGCGCCGCTGACTTGGGGCCCGCCTCTGGCGTGTACCATGGCGTTGACCTTTGATACGTTGGTCACAGTTGTGCGCATCCGTGCCTCGTTGGAAGTTCCCAGATTGGGAGCTTCTGGTGTAACTGGACCGAAACCCTCCAATAAGCCCCCCTCGTGGCTGGTCGATTGTTGGCCAGAACGTGATGCGGTGGGAGCGACAGGTTTATACGCTATCGGGGGTGGCACTGCTGGGAGCACCACGGTTGCGTCTGGGAAACGATAAACTGATCAGCATATATGCAGCAAAGGAGGTAACCAATGGGTGACCGATCATTACCCTAGTCGCCAGGGGAGGGAGATGGGGGTCCACCAACAGTATGTCTCCGGCACAGGTTTTCCACACGCCTTGTACAGGGCTTCCAGCTTGGCCCCGACGTTCTTGATCGAGCTGGTCTTTGCGAAAAGCTCCTCTTGCTTCCAGTTTAGGAGCCCGGCGTCGCCATCGAAAGGGCCGTCGGAGTACAACACACCGCGGTGTTTTCCGTCGCAACCCTCCCAGTGCTTTTCCTTCTTCTCTTTGACTTCCTTGCGGGACGTGGCGATGCTCCAGCGTTTGGGGCAGAAACAACAGCGGTAAAATCGAGTGTGTTTCCGCCATATGTGCTCACTGTATGTAGAGTCATTGTCAGTCTGCAGTCTGGTGTCCGGTGGGAACCCCCCGGGGGGGAGGGGGGATCCGGATCCTGCGCTGTTCCGGAAAAGACGACCTGCGTTTCACATACGTGAGAAGTCTCAACTCATTAAATCCTTCGTGTGGCTTGCATGCATCGATGGTCATGTGCGCCTCGTGCTCAGAATTGGCAAAGGGGCACGCGAGCCCACGGCTCGCGACCTCAGCCCTGCTGTACTGCTTCTGCGACACATGTTTCTGGCCGCATGTCATTGACACAACTTAAAGCGTCTACCTCGGCTGCGAATATACTGCCTCAAACTGTGCGATGTGGTCTTTTATGCGGCTCTGTCGGTCGGTCTCTGGCCTTTTGATAGGGGCAAAGGGCTCGCTGCCGGGTGTCGTGTCCAGGAATTTTTGGATTTGGAATGTTGGGGCACGGCTTCGGCTTTGGGCGGGGGAGGACGAGATCTGCGATACGATGGATTAGCGTTTCCAAATTGTCTTCTGGCAATACCTTTTGGGCATTTGCGATGTCTGCACATCGAGTGCAGCAGTGGGTGGATGGTTGGGCGGCTCGCATGCTTACCTGGGGGGACGATCTACTTCCGCTGTGGAGAAACATCCAGACACACCTGATCAACTATCTGAGTCGAGGCAAGGTTTCTTCTGCGGAGCTAACGAGCTCGATAGTGATGGCGTCCCAGGGTTGATTTCTGTTGTTTGGATGAGGGAGACATTTTGGAATAAAGGGAAAGCAACGGATCATTTGTTGGAGGGAAGAGGGGGAGGAAGCACATACCCAGTAGAGCTGCGATCGCAGCTCCTATATGGTCTCTTCACTTTTCGGGGAGTCCCGGGGGGCAACACAGCCCGTTCTATACGACAAATCTGGGCCTGGCAAACAATCCATCCCCCGCTTCAACTGCTAGGTCTGCATGCATGCAAGACCTGCAGGCTGGCGGCGACCAGACCGTTTCGATGTGTTCAGTTGCGGGGCTGCTAAGAACACCGATTGTGGCTGACATTGGGCTTGAATTTCGTACAGACCCCCAATTCTCCGACGCAAAAGCTAGAAATACGATGTATAGAAGATGTAGCCCGGATCAAGTTCGTATCTAGGACCAAATAGGGGTAATCAAGGGGTGGGAACTTGCCCAATGCCTGATTAACATTAAATTACTCAACTCATCTCAAACCCCCAAGGCTACCAAAGATTGTCAACTGCACAGCACTTGGCTAAGTCCGGTTTTATTCTTTCTACGATAATAAGCTGGGCAGCATGCTGACAATTCATAGCAGTTCCAGGACCGCCGGGCCTTTGGAGGCGCTTTGAATCACGATGACAGTCATAGAGTACTTACAAGGTCCATCACTATGCCACTGTCGTACACTGAACCTTTTATGTAAATCACCAGTAAGACGTCTAACTGACAATCTGATACGTCGAAAGTTCATTAGAACATATTATTTGGCGGGGCTAGGGCTTGGACTCAAGGGATGCTCACGTGTGTCGCGTTGAAGGAGGTCCCCATTGCGAGATCACCATCTGCGCGTGTAAGGTGCTGTTTGAATGTCCCGAAGATTGTCTTCAGTTCATAAGATTTACCACTCACTGTCACTACTGTATTGATCACAAGTACGAGTGTTTTGTCATTTTGATGAATTCATAACTTCAACAATGCGTTGGCTTCGCTAGTTGGACAATTGAACATCACATATGAGACGGATCCCGTCCAGGCTTTGCTTTCCCTTGAAAGAAGGACTCCAAAATTGCGCTGATTAAATTCACTTGAGCCTCAGAGGGGCTTTTAATCGATGAACATCGATATTGAACGCAACAACCGCGAAGTTAGTCCCACTCTCCGGCGTCCCCACTACCAGCCACTATTATTGTTGCCTAGACCCCCGAACATAATGTCATCTAGTTTCAGTCACGAAATAAACTATGGCCCCGTCGTGAGATACTAGGACCCGTAGGCTGCTTTGCCCGCAAACATAGTTCTTAACCAAATGCTCATTATTCTCGAAATATTTCTTCGTTGCTCTCAAATATTTTCCACTGCTTCCATCCATAGATGGCCACAGAGGATTCCAAAGGACAATGCCTGAAGCCTCCCAGCCAAGGGGATTCCACCACGTCTTCGCGCGATCCTTGATCACCATCGAAAGCCCCCTCCCACTACTCTTGAATTTTGGAGCCCTCCTGAGGACGCCGACCAGCCAAACCTCCCATATGTGGTAGACTTCACTGAAAATATCTACAAGCAGGCAGTATCATCGGCCTCGAAGCAACCGAGACCTATCCTATCCCACTCTCAGCTGGAAACAATGACACAGAGTGAGGCTATTGTCTCTGGTTCCGCTGAATACATTGAGCCGGCTACTGGAGGGAACGAGTCAGCGCAATTGACAATCACTGAGCCTATCGCAATCGGAGCTACCCGAGGCTCTCAATTTGTCACCGCGGTGACTCCGGTTGCTGGATGCGGGTGTGACAAATCATTCGAAGCCGTTGCGAAGATCTACGACCCATTGTACTACTAGTACAGTTTCGTGTCGGAAATCGGCCACAACCCCCGGAACTGTGTAAAATGCAGACACAGATTACCTCAAAGAGGCTAGAGCATATGAACACCTGCAATCTATTTCGGAGACAGGACTCTTTGCTCCAGAATATTATGGGTCTTGGCTATTCACTTTACCAATAACGATTCGAGGGCAGTCCCATGTGAGGGCTATTCACCAAGTCCTCATAGAACATTTCAAAGGGGCTAGTATACTTTAAACAAGACTTCGCAAAAATCCCAACAGGCGGGCGGGCCTGGACTCATTCCACTATTCTGAGGGGTACAGGCTTGAAGTGCTTGCGCGTGCCATGGACGGTTATGTTAGATTGTTGAGAAAAGGGCTTGCCCAAGAAGACTTTGCAGCTCGCAATGTAATGCTTGTCCCACGGAGCCCAGCTGCTTCAGAAGACATAGTGTGTGGCATTTCTATGCCCCGCATTGTTCTCGTCGACTACAGCATCGCATATGTATTCGACGTCCCGTTGCACGAGAAGGAAATTCTGCCGGCGAATCCAGCCAGCGCTCTCTGTGGATATTGCATGTGGGAAGACTTTCCTGGCTGGGTGCCGCACCAGTGGCAAGATTCCTGCATCCAGCAGGAGTGGTTGGTGAAAAAATTCACGGGGCCAGGCCAGAAAGAATTATATGTAACGATTCCAGCATCCAGCAGGAGTGGTTGATGAAAAAAATTCACGGGGCCAGGCCAGAAAGAATTATATATAACGATTCCAGACGATGATTAGGAATGATATGATTGATCTAAACATAGCGACATAGTGCATACTGTATGCTCATTCATTCTTCGTACAGTTGACCATTGTGTCCAAGGTATACGATAGCCCTGATATCGCTCTCTTCGTCGCCACCAGAAAGCATGCAGTATTGTCAAATCCAGCGGTCTTGAAGACAGTCACGTTTTCAACTTTGGAAGGCCAAATCAAAGAATGAAACTCTTCGATATTGATTCGGTATATTTGTAATGAATAAATACCGACAGCCTGCCATAAAAAGTAGATACACAAAGTGGTAATATGATACAGCAAGAATAAGATGTGGACCAAGAGCCGCCTCCAGATTTTTCTCTCGGCCTCCATAAACATTCTGCTTCTCCCTGACTGACATCATATCATGGTGGCGGCGCCAGTGGGGAGACAGCTCAAGTCAGGGCAGCAATTGATAGGGTTTGCCTCTTTACGAGGATTTCTGCCATCCTCGCTCGCGAGACAGCTCATACCACCAGTTTCGGTACATCCATCCATCGAAGTCAGTTATGTTGGCAACAAAGCCTGCGCTCATGATAAAGTCGTCTTTGCGGCCAGTTGGAGACCAGTCGTAGAAGTCATCGAGACCGAAGGAGTGACCCTAAGAAGATGTGGAGTCAGCATCGGGAGTCCGCATTTGAAGTCGAGCTTCTCTAGGTTTTACTTACCTGCTCGTGAAGAATGTAAAGCATGTTGTCGCCGCCCTCGACGCCAGACATGAACAGCTCAGTCGCGACGCGCTGGCCCCAGTCACCTCCGGAGCCTCCATCGTGGCCAGGTGTAAGCCAGATAGACTGGTCGTAGTGGCGGTCCGCACCAGCGGCGCAGCCGTTGTAGTCACCGTCCTTGTGGAAGAAGCGGCCGCACGACTCGGCACACTGGGGGATGCCCTCAGCATCCACGTCGGTGTAGATGTCGAGACCCTCAGTGGAGCCTTCCAGGAGGCTCTTGTCCTTCACAGCCCAGCCGACCACGTTGACCTTGATGTTGTCGAAGGGGAAGTTGTCCCAGCCGTAGACCCACTTGAACCATCGCTGGTACCCCTTGTTGACCTCGTTCGCGATCTGCTCTCGCTGAGTCGCGGGGACTGGCTCGTCCGAGTCCCATCTGACACAGTAGTTGATCACACTTGAGTTGTCGTTAGCAAAAAAAGACTCTTGGTGTGTATGGGGCACAATATTGGGTCTCACCCTTTTGTCGCCATGATCTGGTCCCAGCCATAATTCTTGAAACTGTACAGATCTCCACCGTTGTAGGTCTTCTCACAATGGTCCCAGACTTCTTTCAACGGCTTGGCCAAGTCTGCTGGAGGGTTCCATCCCGACTTATCCGACTGCCTGCTGCTGATTTGTGGTTGAGAAGATCGAGGCGCGGCCAGAGAGACGCCAGCCAGAGAGGATAGCAACGCGAAATTGACGGGATGCATGGTGAAAATGAGTTATCCGTTCCAGAGGGATAGTAGAGAAGAAACGAGCAAGTAGTCCGAAAAACGTGTGTATAGTAGACCAGCTGATAGAAGACGGCTACAGGACAAGAGTTGCTTAAACACCTTCATGTTCACAGCCCTTGAGTTAAATACTGAACATGAAATCACCATAAGAAGTCTTCCATGAATGCCACACAAGGCTGTATCCGCTGCCAAGTGATTCGTTCTAAGTGTATGTATGAACGGCAAACTATGCTTGGCATGGACGAACCGATGTTTCGTTTCCACGTATTACTTCAAACGAGATTGACCGGAGCCACCCTTGCTGGAGCCTCGAACCACGGACTAGTCATACTGCAGCTAATGGTCAGAGTTAACAGCCGGAGCCCCTTAAGCTTAAATACAATCGCGGCGATGTGTCATATATTCCGTCAGCGAAATGGGTGGGGCCGGAGCCATCGACAGACCCGTGGCCCCCCTACGTGCATTTCCGAAGTCTTGGTAGTGGAGGCTCATGGCATATGCAGTCCTTTCAATTTAAGCATTCGGCACCAATAGAAAGAAGTGGGGAATGAATCCGGGGAAATGCTTGGCGGGAAAATGCCAACTCTCAAGTGTCTTCTCAGGGGAAGTACCACTTGAGGAAGGGGCAGTTACTCGTTGCAACTTGGAACCTTCGAAGAAGCACGATGCTGAGACACTCAACAGCCTAGCAGTCGGACATGGGCAGGTACAAAAGCAAATAACCGTAAGCAACTCCGCCTCATTGACTGAAGCGCAAGAATTTTGATGTTGCTGAGTCTCTGAAAATCAACCATGACCTAGCAACGAATTTAACAGTGTTGAGAAGAGTACACAAGATGAGTACTTCGTACCCACGGCCGGCCAGCCTCCTGTGGGTTCTAATCATGGATTCCGAAACTATTCCCCACTCGTTTGTCTTCGGCCTGAGTTTCCTTGTTCGCCTGATTCAGGCAAGCTGCGGCGCTCGCGATCTCCTCCTCAGTCGGCAGATTTACAATCATGAGGTACAGAATATCCTTGAAATTGTGGTCAGGTTCCGGCAACCTTATTTGCGGATAAAGGAGGTGGGTAGACCTACAGGTTGCAGAAGCTTCTTCATCGTTCTTATCGGAGCACCCAACGGGAGAGACCCGATTCTTCGGAGCTTTGGTCTCACGCCGGCAGTCGCCGTATTCGGCAGCCTGGGAAGCCAGTCTCCACGCGGTCTCATCTCCCCAAGCGTTTCCCTCGCCCGGGGGCTGATGATACGTCGCGGTGTCCCGCCGTCTTCTCCTCCATCGGCACTGGGAGCCCTCAGAATCCCAGCGCGCTCAGTGGTGCTCTTGACGCGCATCATGCCCTCCCGTCCCGCCGCGGCCGTCGCACGCACAGCCTCGCGGCTCACCTCAGCCGTCGTGCGCTTGCCACCAGTCACCAGCGCCACGAAGTCGCCGCTGCTGGCCGGATGGTTTGGGTCGGCGAAGCGCGACTGGAACCCGGGTGTCGGGGCGAGCTTGGCCATCTGCGAGTCCGGGTGCTGGCCCGACCACCTGGCCACCGCGCGCCGGTCCTGGTAGTCACTGATGAAGTGGCCCGTCCGCTTGACGCTGGACCCGGCCGACTTCCCACCCAGCTTGACCTGTCTGACTGCTGGGCCGACGTACTCGACCGTGTTGTGCCTGAATGATGGGAGGCAACCCATTTCGGCACGTTGCGCTATTCCACTATCACCCGTTGATTTGCTCCTTGCCCTTGCTGAGTTGCTCAACTCTTGGTGTCCGGTTTCCCGCGTAACTTTATTGTCGGTCTCCCCTGTAAGCGGCTTATCCTTAATACTGTCCACACTTGTCGACTTTGGGGATCTGGGCGGGGCATCCAGCTCGGGGAACACCAGTGGTGCGAATTCCGGTAGCTCGAACATCTCGCCAGCAGAGGGCTTCTGTATCATCGACTTCCTTCTCTTCATACCAGGGGCCGCATCCTCCCCAGGCTTCTTACTTGCGGCTACGGCGCTCATGTCGATGTCAATGATCCCGGTTGTGTTTTGTTTCGAGCCTTCCTTCTTTGGCTTCCAGGTGACGATCAAGGCGATCAAACCCTTCGGCTTGAAGAATTCCTGGTTCATATTGTCTAGGAACGCGTTGCACTTGCTGCGACTGACGGCCTCGGCAGTGACCTGTGTGGCCATCAGAGCAGACGCGGATATCAGCAGGTGAATCGGCTCCGGGAACGCATGGCCTGCGAGGGAAGCTAGGTCAATGGCGGTGATCCATGGGCTTGGCTCAACCGCCTTATTGAGTTGATCTATGAAGTCTAAGAAGGTCTGCTGATCGATGCCGACACTCTGAAGAACAGGCGCGTATGCGCGGATGAACCCCCGAGTGCGGGCTTTCGGTCGACGTTGGGTAATGACAACGGGAAGTTCAAGACGACCAGATGCTGTGGGACTTTCTGCAGGTGGATGGCTCTGCAGGAAGCCCTCTTCAAGCGTTGGCGAGCCCAACGGGCTTCGGTTGGGTGGCGTTGTCTTGCCAACATTCGTGCCAATAATATCGTCCTGCACTTCGTCAAGTACCCAAGCTACCTCGTCTACTTGTACGGGAAGTTTCTGCTGGACTTCGCCGTCAGTTGGAGACGGGAATATATGAAATGCATTTGTCGTCGTGATGCAGTCTTCGTTTGATAAATTTCGTGGAATACGATCCCGTTGAGGATGCTGAGATGCTCTCTTTTGTTTGTGGTATTGTATTGACTCGGATGCGAGGCCAATGGTCGCGGCGATCCCCTGGATAGCCTTTCCAAATGGGTTGCTGCTTTGTTTACCGGTTGCCTGTCCAGGCTTCACTGTGTTCGTCTCCGCCATCGTCAGTCTTTACGCCGGTGAGCCTCCAGCGTGGGCTGAACTAATGTAGACATAAGTCACAATTGAAAAAAATCGGATAAGGGTATACGTTGATATTTGACCGAGTTCAATCTGACCCCTCATGCAATGAAGCTGGGAGATCGTCAACAGGTAGCATCTTTAAGGTTCATGCCTGCGCCTGGTACCACGCAGTCTAGCTGAGAGACACAAGCGTGCATTAAAAATATCCTGTCAAGCATTCTTAGGCCCATGGAAACGCAAGCACTCCAGTGTTGTCAGAGCTGTTTGGCGCCTGGGCATCTGAGGCAGTGCCGTCGGAAAACATCCGACCAAGGCGGTAAAAGCTTGGAGACACACGCAACCACGCATCTTGGCTATGCGTGCCGAGCAACTTTATTTTGACTCCTCCCCTCTCCAACAGGGACGTATGAACACAATGACGCTTTCGCTTGGAATAATGCAGCAGCAATTGTCCGATCGTCTTGGATGGTTTGGCTTAGGCTTGTCATTTTATACAAGCTAAGGACAGCGGCCGTGGTCGATACAGTTAGCAGAGATCCCTGTGAAGCCTATTATATTTTGAACAGCACACATTCAGGATTGAAGTTAGTTTGATTAGTGTTGGTACGGCCCTGACGGCGAGGGTCAAGGGGTCTTTGCACGTGCAAATGGGTTGAAGCAGACCGTACGTGTTTGGGTACGGGTTCTGATTTCTGCTTATCGAGAAGGAAGAAGCTATCGCTAATCTCGTCGCCCTGACGGTTGGTGTAGTAGTCGGCCCTCTGGCTGACTAACTCCAAACCGTGTCATTTGATTGGCTATATCCCGTAGGGGCATGGGCACTTGACAGTCGCTCAGAAATCCACAATTAGTTTAGTGTTTTCCTAATACTAAATTAATTACCTTTTTTAAAAATATTATATTAAATTACATGGATTTAATATTTTTTTATACTAATATAAAAAAAAACAATATGTCAAGAGTCTCTGGGGAAGATGCTAGGCAAATGGTTACTTGGGGCAGATCAGGATCTGAACATTCTGTGCTATGTTGTGATGCCTAACTACATTGTGATTCCAGTGCGTCTAGCCACCTGTCTTATAACCTAACCTGCCCATCCCTCATGGATCTCGATGCACGCTAGCCTGAGCGAGGCTCAGCCCTGACTTGGGCGCCGTATGGGTCCGAGCGGTGCTGCGGTGCCTTTCGCCGATACTACGGTGTCTTCACCGGGCTTCCGACGGGCCCGAAGTGCTGCCTTCCAACAAAATTATTTATTTAAAATTTAACTATTAATATTTAGTAAAGTATTAGTTACATATTAAATTAAACTCATATTTAAAATATTTGTAATCTTTATAATAGTAATAAGTCAAAGAGTTATTTTTAACTAAATTTATAAAATAAATATTTATTTTAAATTGTTTCAAATAAAGCAAATATAATTATTTATTTAATTACAATATATACATATTATATTGTAACGTGCGGCAACGCTAAGCGCAATAGTTACTGAGGGTCTTGGGAAGAGAGTATGATATTTAGGGGTACTGTAGGTGCAAGACTGATTCTTGCCCCTCTTCCAGCCGGTTCGTGGGTGGGCCGGCTAGCCCCCTTTATAGGCTGTACCGGCCACCCAGTGCCGGCTGGCTTCGGGACATTACAACTGTACCCTCCCCGGGAAGGCACGCCACCTTCACAGGCTGCGCCGGCCACCCAGTGCCGGTTGGCTTCAGGACATTACAGGTGTCTTCACCGGGCCTCCGACGGGCCCGAAATGCTGCCTTCCAACAATATCGTATTATTAAAATACCGTATTATTAAAATATTGTATTATTAAAATATCAAAATATTAAAATATCAAAATATTAAAATATCAAAATATTAAAATATCAAAATATCAAAATATTAAAATATCAAAATATCAAAATATTAAAATATCAAAATATCAAAATATCAAAATATTGAAAGATTAATTTTTACAATATTTAAACAATTAAATTATATATTTCTTTCATAATCGCTTTTAATGTTTTAGTAAATACTCAATTAGGCTTTAATATTTTTAGTATTGATATTATTAAAATACTAATACTAACTTAATATTTTAGAATATTATTTTAGTATTATTCATACTAAATATTAAATACTACGGTACTAATTTTCAACCCTGCACACATCTGACTATTGCTCATGACAGCCACGTACACCTGCGCCAGCATCCCATCCCATATGTTAAATCTTGACTTCCCCACCCAAATTCGCTTTTGATAACAATTGGGCAAAGTGTGACCTGGTGGGTCAAGAATTGCCAATGGACAAGTGCAATTTTTGGGATGCCTTCGGAGGGGTAATATGATAGGTTTGCTTGGCTCCTAGTTCGAGTGTCTCTGTTTCGTAGTAACTAGGCTTTCCATAATGAGGCGATACCCTCATTTGACCCCAGAAAAACTTCAAACTCAAACGTGAAAGGAGTGGCCCCGGGTGGCTTTGCCCACATTTGTGATACTTTTCTGGGAACTCCTTGACGGACTTCCTGGAATGGTCAACGAACGTCTTTACTGAGGCAGACACAACGACTGAAAATGCCTTGCAATTTTAGTAACGAAATTAGTATAGGCGGCGTGAAAGGCCAGAACTGTCTCTGCAGAGAGATCGAAGGACAGAGAATACGTTTTATGTTGCCACCACACGTTGGGGCGGAGAATTGTATTCCATGGAAGAACCCGTTATATTGTAAGCCATTGTGGCCCATATTCTTGATTGACATTTAATTCGTTGGGACGCTGAATTGCCATCAAGTGGCTGCTCGCGCATCGAGTTAAAACGGCCGATACCACCAGCTTTGTCTCCAGGTACCAATCGTTTCTCGTTGCAACCATGTAAGAACAATCAGTGTAATCTACTTGTATTTTTGATCCAATCTGGACACATTATAAGTGTTGCCTTCCGAAAGAAAACTTCTGCAACCCCTAATCAGTCCGAGCATTTAAGGGGAATGCTGAGTTTTGAATATAGTTATTTTGAACCACTAATGTGCTTGCTACCCAGTCCATCAAATTTGTGCACCCTTGACTGTTCTCCAGAGGTTTCACCAAGTTCGCTAGGAGCTATGTCTCTGGTTCATTGTGCAAGAAGTCTTGCCAAGCTGGAACTCGGCACTTGACACGCAATGGCATGGTGTTCCGATAATCTCTCATGTCCTTGGATTTGATTACAGAATTTTGCGTACCTAGGCAATGACGAACGGCCCGGTCCATTGTCCGTAACTATCCAGGTAGGATAGCAAGTCTGTACGTCTTCTATACGCTGGATAGCCTCTCAGCGATCTGAACGCAGGCAGCAGAGCATTGTCTTATTCCAGTGAACACATCGCAAGAAATTTGCAAATGATGACGTGAGGTACTCAATTCTAAGCCAGAAACGCTCCATGATCGGTCACGGTACCTCGGAACTTTCTGGCGGAGCTGATCCTACATCAGCTGCAGAGCCATGTCTCCTATAAGCCACAAGCCTTCTGCTGACAACACAGTTGGCGCGTGGTTGGCACCAAATCCTTGACCCTTGCCATCAGTGGCCAAATAGCTGATGGGCAGTTTCTCAATGCGACTGTTTGAAAACGCCCCCAAACACATACTGTGATTCAGGTACCTGTCTTGTGTGAAGTAGTATCATGGTGCATCGGTGTATCTTCTAAACATTTCTTACGTACATCTACCAATAGCTTATGGATGAAATTGATGTTGCACCTTCATTGAGCCAGCCTACCGCCCCGCCATACTACAAGGTGCTACCGGTCAGCGGGCAGTGTGTCTCATCTCATCGCTGGCCATGTCACGAGAACAGTCGCGGCCGCCAATATTTACCTGGCTCGAAACGTCTTTCGCCTCGAAGACGATACACATATTCCGAGTATGTATAGCGACCAACAGTATCACATTGACACTTCTGATCTCGTTCATCATCTCTTTTCAAAACACTGCATTACATCTGATTCTGAATTTTACATCCCGATAATCATAAAAAATGGCCGATACCCCTGAAGAGACTCGGGTTTCCACCCCAATCATCATCTCCGAGGAGGATAAGGCTGTTCACGAGGAGGCTACTCCCGCTGAGGTCGAGGCCTTCAGCGTGAGCGCAGCTGCTGCACTTACTGGCGACCAATCCAAGGCTCTGAAGACCCACAACGATGGCCGAAAGATCAAAGGCTGCCCTGCACTGGCCTGGGATGCTACTCTGGCCCAGCATGCACAGCAGTGGGCTAACCACCTGGCCAAGATTGACAAGATGGAACACTCGAAGGGCGACCAGCGACCAGGCGAGGGTGAGAACTTGGCTTGGTGAGTTTGCTGCTTCTATATAACAAGCCAATGATATACTGACACGGCTCCCAGGTACTCCAACTCTCCTCAGAACCCTCTCTCGGACGGTGCCCAAATGTGGATGAACGAGGCCAAGGACTACCACGGCGAGCCCATTGGACAGGGAGACTTCAGCAAGTACGGTCACTATAGTAAGACATCCAATTCCTGATTCTGGGTTATTTTGCGGCACATGACAGGCTAACAGAGCCCGCACAGCTCAGTGCATGTGGAAGTCAACCAAGAAATTGGGAATGGCGAGCGCCAAATCCGCGAAGGGTGGTACTTATCTCGTCGGTCGTTACTCTCCCCCTGGTAACTGGTCTGGTCAGAAGCCTTACTAGAGGGTGACGCATGGTGGTATTTTGTGCTACGAAAATCACGTTTGTGGAACATCGCAATTGCTCATAGGACTTTCTTTCGTTTAGTGTTTCATACTCTTACATCGTCAGGTCAATTTAAACTATCATTGTTGGACAAACATTACATCCTTTCTCAGTTTAAACGGCCAAGGCATCTTGGTACGACAAACGGCATGCAGGTGTTGTTCATCGGTACTGTCCAAGGTTCCTGACCTCGGAGGGCACTACATGGTGAATGTCAATGCCGAATAAATTTGGACATTACTTCGAGAACGAAAAAATGTCGTATACTGGTCAAGATTTTGAGTGGCTCTAAAGCAAGTTGACGTAGTCAGAGCGAGTTTGACTTTCGTTGCCCGCGAAGGTGGCGTCATGTCCTGCTATTCAGATAGACCAATACCGGAATCATGCCGAGCTTGACTTACGGATTTGTGCAGCAATGAGTCAAGCGGCTGAGCAATCCATAAATAAAGTTGCTGTAGACCAGCTAACTTGAGGTCAGTCTTGGCCTTCATCAACATCGTCATGATCTCATGTACAACAGGTATGCCTTCCTCTCGTAATTGATCACAGCTACTGGTGCCTCCTTGTGAAAATAGGAGTGCGTCTGTCAAACAGGTATATACTAAATTTACAAGCCAAAGAGCTTCACGCTCTCCCCTCTTTCTTCGAGCATCTTCTTATTGGCCTTCTTCAACATGACCTTCATTACAGAACAAGTAACAATCGACAGGGCCGAGAACGACATCATGAGCATCATTGCCATCAGATATCTTGGGCCGTCCGAAGAAGGGAAGAAAAACGGGCTGTAGATGTTGCCAAACTGGCTCATGACGTTGATGAATGCCAAGGCCGCTGCACGCTTCTCTGGGGCTTGATTAAGGGTGGCGCTGGCCCAGCTGAAGACCATGGCGTTGGATGAGAAGCAGCCGCAAATATAGAGGAACGCTGCCACGTAACGTGCGGCGTTGTTCAAGGTGGCCGCCGAAATTATGAATCCGACGCACGCGACGGCCTGGGGGATGCCGATGTGGTACCCTCGCTCCTTCTGGCGATCACTGTTCCATGCGGTTAAGAAAGCTGTGACGGCGGCAAGAAGGTAGGGTGGAGAGGTGAGGACGAGGGTGAGAGTATTGTTGCCCAGGTTGTAGCCTTTGACAATTGTCGGGAAGAAATTTGAGAATCCGTAAGCACTGTGATTTGCTAGAAGCATAAGAGCCTGGTATAAAGTTAGCCAGCCGTTCAGATCTCCTGGCAAAGGGGGGGAGAGGACTCCAATAGGGGCGGGCGGCACATACAAAAACCCAAGTCTTGATGTCACATAACGCAATCTTGAGACCATATCTCATGCCACGTTCGGCTTCGGGAACTGACACCCTGTCCCTGGCCATGCGCTCAACAGCGACCTTCCGTTCTTCTTCTGTCAACAGCCACTTGGCTAGGCCTGTCTTGTCTGCGGGAAAGTCGGGCAGCAGGACAAGACCGAAGAGACCGGCGGCGAAACTAGCCGCGCCCTCGATTATGAAGAGCCACCGCCAGCCTTTAAGGCCATGAACTCCATCAAGCCCCTCAAAAATGCCGGCAGCAATCAGACCAGAGAAGGCAGTGGCGAGGATCATGCCCGAGTATAAAATTGCGGTGCGGAGCGCAAGTTGTTTTCGTGGGTACCAGCAGCTCAGCAGGTACACGGCACCCGGGAAGAAAGGCGCCTCGACGATACCCAGGATGAAACGAATGGCGATGAGCTGAGGATAATTCCGGGCTGCAGCAGTTGTGGAGGAGACAACAGACCATACAAGCACCCATACAGAGATGTAGATAGAGGGTCGGACTCGGGTCAAAATCATGTTGCTGGATCGTTATTAGTCCATGCCTGTGCGTTGAAGATCGACAACGTGGTGTTATTTCCTGACTCACCTAGGGACCTGCATGAGCATGTACCCGACATTCAGGATACCGACTGCAACGTTGAACTGGTTCCCGACTAATCCAAGGTCTTTTTCGAAGGAATCTAGCCTTGCCTGGCTTTTGTGTTGAAACAGTGCGTGAGCCTTTTGCTTTGTAGTACTTCTCGTACGTAATGCGCGAGGGTGAGATGGACGCCTAACTTACGCAATGTTGTTGCGATCCAGGTAATTGAACAAGTACAGAATCCATACCATAGGCATGAGCGTCATGTCCAGCTTTCGACTCAGGCTTTTTTCGGCGGCGTTCCAGCGCTCTTGGTCGACAGTGTCCTCTCCCGAACCTACGGCATCGACTTTCTCATTGCTTTCGCTCATCTCGACATGGGCAGTTCTCGCGTCGAAGTTTGGTTTCTGCTCAGGGACCGTCATGGCGATAGGAAGATGAGTTGAAAAGTACAACAGAGTTGGGGGAATAATTGAAGGAGGTGAGAGCTCCGGTGTGAAGTCACTTTATTATAAAAATGTCATCTACTGCGCGACACTTGCTGAACTCTGTGGCTCGTCACGCGTGCCTTTCCGTCCTTATTGCTCCAGCACGATGGGTTGCCCCGTATGGGGAAGGCTTGGCTGTGGGGAGGCGTGGAGAAGTACCCCAGATTCTCGTTGACTCTGACCTCCGAGGACAGCTCCGTAGCGTGACTCTTGTGCCGAAGCGAAACCGACCTCGAGAGCCCTTTATTCGAGGTCAACGGATGTATCCGGCTGGACCCAGGAGTGCTCCTCAACCAATAAAAAGCGCCTAGTATCCTTACCAGTTATGGACATTTGGCCTGTCCAAAGCGCCACCCCGTCTCGCCATCGGATCACGCCAGGGTTTGAACTTTCGACAGCTGAACCATATTTGCTCCATACCAGTAACGCGGCTTCCTCCTCGCTCGCATTTACTAGTACCGAGCTGCAACAGTCCTTTCCCCCTTGTTGGCCGATATACTCGCACTAGAACTTGACACGACTCGGCGGCACCTGAGAGCAGAAAGGCAAGATGACCGCGTCAAGAGCACTCGCCCAACTGAGGCAGTTCACAACATGCGATGTGGGCGGCTTCTATCTCCATATATCAATTATGGTATCAACTTAACTAACGTACTCTAGATTGGTGACGCCCTGGTTAAGCTCAAACACCCGCAGGGTGGATTCCTTGATGGCCTCAAGATGTTCTCCCCCGGTACGCCTGGAAGGTACTTCGGGCCAGCCGTGACCGTAAAGATGATTGAGTCTAGTGACACCACTGCGCCGAATCCTGATAGGCATTTCGCCGATTGCAACGAGCCTGGCTCTATAATGTACATCCAGCAGCCCAAGGGCCTGCCGTCAGCATGCTGGGGCGGGCTCATGTCCACTAGGGCTAAGTACCTCGGGGCCGAGGCTGTCGTTATCGACGGCCGCTTTAGAGACATAGGAGAGCACAAGGAGCTTCAGTTTCCTGTGAGTACAAGCTCGTACTCGCCCAATCGTGAGCTTAGATAGGTAGGCTAAATAAGCGTTGTCAACTAGCTGTTCGCTCGGAGTTCGTCCATACTAGGCTCAAACACCTTCACAAGAGCGTCGGAGATCAACGTACCACTCCAGTTCCAAGGGGATCTTTGGGTAAATCCTGGGGACATCATCGTTGCCGACATCGACGGTGTGGTAGTCACACCTATATCGCTGGTCGAGCAAGTCGTCGCCCTATGTCAGGAGCGAGCAGATATAGATGCCAAAATGTTTGAAGGTCTTCAGAAAGGAGAAAATATGGGCGAATTGATCAAGACCTTGCGAAAAGAGTCTTAGAGGCATTTCTGAATTTCAAGTTGTAGCTATCTCCAGGTCAACTGGTGGTAGATGGTACTGTCACATATCCAAACTGTATTCATCTATCCTGTTCTGCTATCAGATGTCTCTCTTGAAGATGTCATGAGAATCTCTAAAATTGAAATCTAGCTCTCTCACGCTCTATCGAGATGCGAGAATGATCAACCCTCGCTGCTCTTTTCCAAAAGTTGCTAGTTACCTTCCAAAAAGCCTGATCGGATTCTCCACCATGAGCAGCTGCCACTCTTCGTCAGATAACCACGACCTAAGCGTTTTCAACCATGCCTCATCGTCTACACCTAAGTATGGGGTTTCCTTAAGGGCCTCCTCCGGACTGCGGGTCTTCATCCTAGGCGTGTGCGGCCAGTCGCTCCCCCAGAGCACCTGATGTTTGTTGGCGTCCACCAGGGCCCGCACCAGATACTCGAGGTCCGGAAAGTGCGGCGCAAGGTCGCTGACCCGGTACGGCGCGCTGAGCTTTATCCACAGCCTCCCGCTGCGCACGAGCTCCACCACGGCCCGGAAGCCAGGCTGGCTCGTCGGGTCGTCCTTGTACACCGAGGGGAGCATGCTGCTTCCCTTGAGCAGGGCAAAGTGATCCGTGACAAGATCCAGCCCGAACTGTGCGAACGTGTTCTCGACAAAGGGCTGCAGCTCGTCCCAGAACTCGGTGCGTGTCGTCGTTATGGTCACGCTCCAGGGTAGTGAAGCAGCCGCCAGGCGCGCGGCGTGGGTCGTGAGGACGCGCTTCTGAGCCTCGACGTCCTCCATGGCCCCGTAGTGGTATAGATTGACGCGCACGCCCCGGACGCCGGCATCACTCATCTCCCGCAGGGTGCCATCCGTCACCGTGTCCGGGTCGATGACGCCTATGCCGCGGGTCAAGGAGGCGCCGAGGCGGGGAATGAAGTGCTTCATCGAAGTGCAGTCATCGCCGTAGGAGAGGCCGTGTGTGAGCACCGAGTTGGACAGACCTAGGCGTCTCCTGAACTCTATATACTCCTCGACGGTGGCGGGAGGAGGCGTCAGGTGACGGGAGGCACTATAGGGGAAGGTGGCGGCTGGAAAGGGTTGATAGTTAGCATTTCAGATCCTGTTCAGGCTTGGCTGAGACCATGCTCACGTTCGAATATGTGATGGTGGGTATCCCACCCTCCGTGGCAGAGAGGGCCACCTTGGATCCGCTGAGTTAGTACTTGCTGCATGATCAAAGGCGGGATAGTTGTAAGATGTTAGTGTTTTGCAGGGCACTATGCAATAACTTGAAGCCGAGTCGGACACTTGATTAGGAAGAAGGATCCCCGCGCAGTCACTTGTATTGGGGTTCGGGAGCGCTCCATTGCGAAAGGTTTATACCAAGCAAGTAGTCTTGCAACGGTTGGGGCGTTCCGGTTTCTAGAAGTGGTGAACCCCAGATTTTGAGAACCATGGCCGGAACGATCCGGCCGCCTGCTTGCGGAGAAGAAGGATGGAGGCGCAACCCCGAGGTGTGGAGCAAGTACAATGGGGAGATGCATCGGCAGAGCCTGTAGCCCAACTTATTACTCAAAGGGCTTATAAATACGAATAATACAGCGAAATTGGCTGGTAGACCGGAGCGAGGCCGAGGTCCAAAGGAAAAAAAAGACAAAAGAAAGATGGGTGATAAGGCGCGACAAGCACCCACACCGATACAGTCTATCGTGGCTGGGGCCGCTGCTGGTGGCGTCGAGTCGATGGTCACAGTGAGTACACAGCAAGGACAAGCTCACGTTGATCTGAGGAAACCGAGACGCTGACTAGAGGCAAGTACCCAACAGAATATGCGAAAACGAGAAGACAGCTCCTCCACTCGTCGCGGTCGACGTTGACCATTGTGGTGGAAGCATGCACGACGTCCGGCATCAAGGCACTATACGGCGGCGCTGGCGTGTTCTGCGCCTCGAATGCGGCCAAATCGGGCATCCGGTTCCTGACTTTCGACCTGGTCAAGGATCGCCTGCCACGGGACCCAGACACGGGGAAACACACGGCGGCGTCGAGCATGCTGGCCGGTGTTGCTGCCGGTGTCGCGGAGAGCGTCACGGTGGTGACGCCGGGCGAGAACCTCAAGACCAAGATGGTTGAGGACCGAGCCGGTGCCAGGCAGTTCAACTCGGCAGCTGCTGTCGTCCGGGGCATTATTCTCAAAGACGGCCCTGCTGGCCTCTTCCGAGGGGTGGTGCCGGTCACGATGAAGCAGGGATCCAACGCTCTGGTGAGATTCTCTTCGTATCATGCATTGCTGGATGCTATCCAGCCGACCCTGGAACGCGGCGGCTGGGCGACGGTTTCGCCAGCCATTGCGGGTGCTGGGGCAGGGATAATCACCGTCTATGCCACGATGCCGTTCGACGTGGTCAAGACCAAGATGCAAAGTCTTGGAGGCAAGGAGCAGTACGGCGGGACACTGCGGTGCATCTTGGCCGTGGCCCATCAGTCCGGGCTTGGTGGGTTCTGGAGAGGAACGACGCCTCGACTTATTCGCTTGAGTGTAAGTCCAATTATTTATCTGTCAATCTCCTCTGACTATTCTGGATCTTTTACTGATTATTGCGGTTATTTCTGTGGCTTATAGGTCTCGGGAGCCATCAGTTTCAGTATATACTCGTGGGTTGTGACGACGATGCAGAGCACGGGGTTGAACAGGAACTTGAATCGTGCCACAGCGTGTTGAGATTGTCAGGTCAGCCCTGGAGGAGTCTGGTTCACACGTGGATTCAGGGTCTCACTGTGTCTGGTAATAGCCCTAGTACCCCATAATTTAGACTACAGAATATACCTGCCCCACGAAATCCACGCGCAAGCCTCCCCGCACCTAGAAGGCCCGGCACTCACTCGTGTGCGATCACTCACCGTCCCAGCATTATAAAGCTCCCACCATACCCACCCTTCCTACTGCCAAGCCTTGATTGCCCTTGACGTGTCGCCCTTGAATGCGCCCGAATGCAACATTGTGAATGGAAGGAAGAAGCAGTGCGTCGAGAAAAGTCCGTCTGGCATGCCAACGGTGCCGAACTCGAAGAATCAAGGCGGGTCATAGATTTCTCCTGCCTCCCCTTACGTCGAGTTCTGGTCCACTGACGCCGGAGATGAGGGGCAGTGCGATGGAGGCGTTCCGGCGTGCTCCAACTGCGCAAAGGCCGAAGAGGTCTGTCTTGACGTCGACGGCCAGAATGCAGACATACTCATCCCTCGGAAGTGAGTGACGACTCCTGAAACGTCTCACTCTTCGTGCTGATATGGCGTGGCAGCTTTGGCAACGCCGCGAGGGCGAGGATACAATGGCTCGAACAGATAATCAAAGACCGGCTTCCTGATGTAGACTTGAGTGATGGGCCGCAGGTCAATTTGAGGTCGGACCAAACACTTCACATCAACAGTAATGAACAGACAGGAGCATCCCCCTCCCGTTCGCCCAGTACCCCTTTACAGCAGCCCAGGGAAAGCGGCCTGCTGAAGCGTACGGCCGACGCGTCCAACATCATATCTGAACACGACGAGACATTTCCTGAGAAGGCTCACTCAGTCGCCGTGGATCTGGGCATGCTTTCTCTGAATGCAGATTCATCACAGAACCATTACCTCGGCTCCAGCTCTGGACTGCTTTTTGCCAATCTCATTGGAGCCTCACCACGGACGAGAGACTCTCCCTCGGCCAATGAATCCGGCCCTCAAAGTTTCATGCTCGACGATGAACCATTCGTTGAGCCTGGTCGTAGGCCATTTGCACTGCACTACCGCGCCCTTCACCAATTTTTGCGACAGGCAAGAGCCAGCACCTTCTGCCTTTGCCGCATAACCGCTGACTGGTCGCTAGAATCTGCCCAAAAAGGACGAGGCAGTCCTTTTGATACACCACTACATTCGATGCACCCATCCTGATTATCCAGTACTTGAGCCAGATTCGCTTCTGGAGGGATTGAACGCTCTTTACGAGTGCGCATCGTCACCTTTTCTCGAAGATGACCCTTTCAATGACGGCTGGCCGCAATCAATCAAGGCATTTCGATGGAACGGGTGTCAGCCTGACCCTCAGCGGCCCAGCGTTATATCAGTGCCCATGCCAGTCCTCGCCTTCATAATATTTATGGTCCTGAATATTGCTGCAATAGTGAGGGTCCGGGCCCGCGTCCACACGCTATCGCCAGAGAGCTTCTATGCTGCTGCTCTCCATTTCTCGCAGGATTGTTTCTCCCACATTTCTCTCAACACGATACAAGCACTCACGGTATTGCTGATACACTGCCTCTTGATTCCGGCCGAGGCCAATGTGTGGACACTCACGCACCTCGCTATGGCCCAGTGTGTCGAGCTGGGCATGCATCGAGATCTGCCGCAAGGAGCGCACTACGACTGGGACCATCAACAGCTCAGGAGGTCTATATTCTATACCATCTACTCACTGGACAGGTTCTGTGCCCCTTCTGTTTTAGTCTCAGACAACGCTGACCCCAGACACAGAACCATATCAACTATACAAGGCCGTCCTCTGGGCCTTCGTGATGAGACCTTCGATATGAAATTGCCTGAGACGAGGGAACTCAGCTTTGCCGGCGGCGAAATGCTCCTTGGGTCATACCAAATGGCAGTACTGCGCTACTCCTACTATCGGTTCCGGCTGGACCTCATCATCTCAGACATCAAGGAGCACCTTTACTACCTTCCAGGTAAAACTTCACAAACCTTGGACAGAATGAGCCCTGAATTGCATCAAGGTAGGATCAGGCTGAACTTGGAAACGCTACAGAACGAGACCACTGTAGGCTTGACTGCTATCAGTAGCGGGGTCGGGCCTCGACAAAAGAATATCTGGCGGCTAAAGCTGGAGATCAAAAATCGCCTGGCATTAGTCTTGCTCTACCAGCCATCACAAGAGATTCGCAACCCCTCGCAAGATCACCTTCTACAGTGTTTCAGCAGCGCTTCTTCGATTCTGGATCACTATCAGGCCTTGTATGAGGCAAAGGCGCTCTATCACGGATGGTTTACGGTGCAGAATATTTTCGCGGCAGGCGCAACGCTGGTTTACTCTTTCTGGACTTCGCCAGCTGTTCGACACGAGGCGACCGGTGTCCAGCTCCTGCGGCGGTTGAGAACGTGTTCTAACCTGCTGAGTGCCGGAGGGGAGTGGTGGCCCAGCGCCAGAAAAGGCTTGGATAGCTTTGGCTCTGTGGTTGACCTGACCATCCAGAGATTGTACGATGGGGACAGGGTCACATCCAAACAGCGCCGCCTGACAGGTCCTGAGGAATCTGGGAGGAGCTCTGATGCCTCAAGCCTCCGCCACGAAGTCTCTCTAGGCGAAGCGGTACACTTGAACCAACACCATACCTCCTCTTCTTGAACAGTGGCTAATTTATCTCAGCCATGGGCCCAGCCCTACGATTTGCCGCATGAAGCCGGCCCAGACTCCTGGGCGTCGACCTCGGAAGACCTGAGAACCAACTCGCGACACGAATTCGCAGCTATGCCAGAGGGCAACAGCCAGGATCCGGGAGCAGAAGGGCTCTTTCCCGAGATTGAGGACTTCTTGGCTGACTTCAATCAATCCGAGTTCAGCTGGAACTTCCCGATGAGTGCTCCTCTAGAAAGCCACGGCGTTGGCGACACTTGGGCTGCGGGCTTGTAGGAAGTCTACTTCAACGCGCACCTTACCTGAAGGAGGTGGTGCATCGAAATTCCGGATTCCCTGCAAAATGCAAGCCTCGGTAAGCCGAGTCATTATTGTGCAAGGATCTGGGGTCGTGGCTGGGCTGGCGTAGCTCGGGCACGGAGCACTCCATCCTCACGCAGGCCGGCACGGAGCCATCCTTGATGTGGCACGCTATCGAACCCGGAGCCATCCGCGCGGCGCCCTGTCCACATAGACATCCCGGAGCATCGCGTCTGAAGAGGCCGGCCGCCCTCAAGGGCAATCACATGCTTTAGAGCCTGACATTTCCAGTCCAGGTGGAATACTCTCAGAACCATTTCGCGATCAAGCACTGTTGCCGAAATCCAACATGGGCGGCGATCTCGCTTCTCGTGAAAGTTATTAGCCATGTCACAATACGGTATGCGAAGGACATGCTGCAGGCGGCTTCAGATCTCAGCAACAAAAGTCCAGGCGAGACGATTGTTTGCGACCCATACCAATTGGGTACCTGCAAGTCCGCTCGAGCCGGTAAGAACACGCGCTCATGTCAGATCTTGAGAAGCTGTTAGTCTAATTGAAGCATAGCAAAATGCTCTCGACTACGATTCAAGACTCCGGACGCTTGCTACGATTCGGAGAGCGGAAGCTCGACCTCTCACACTCTCGGAGAAGATTCTATACAGCCACTTGGACCTTGGAACGCGCCAATGGTCTCTCGAAGACATAGAGAGGGGCAAAACAATCCTACACCTCCGCCCTGACCGGGTCGCCTGTCACGATGCTACAGCAACAATGGCGCTGCTTCAGTTCATCAGCGCCGGCCTGCCAAAAGTTCAAATACCGACCACCATCCATAGCGATCATCTCATCGTTGCCGAATATGGAGCCAAGGAGGATATGCAGCGGGCAAAGTCAGATCATAAGGAGGTATATTCTTTCCTGAGCAGCGCGGCGCGGAAATACGGCATCGGCTATTGGAAGGCAGGGGCTGGGATTATCCATACCACCATCTTCGAGAACTACGCCGTCCCGGGCGGGCTCATTATCGGAACGGATTCACACACCCCAAATGCGGGCGGCATGGGGATGATGGGGATAGGAGTCGGTGGTTCCGATGCCGTGGACGGCATGGCGGGCATGCCCTGGGAGCTTGCGTGCCCAAAGGTTATTGGTGTGCGCCTGAACGGTCAGCTACAAGGCTGGACCTCGTCCAAGGACATTATTTGCAAGCTGGCCGGCATATTGACCGTCTCCGGGGGCAAGGGAAAGGTTATCGAGTTCTTCGGACCCGGTACAGCCACACTCGGGGCTACTTCTATGGCTTCTGTGTGCAATATGTCTGCAGAAGTAGGATCTACTTCGTGCATCTTCCCATACTCCGAGTCCATGTCACGCTATTTAGCGGCTACCAAGCGTCGCAATATAGCAAAACATGCCGACACTTTCAAAGCGGCACTGTTGACGGCGGATGAAGGCAGCGATCAGTACTACGATGAAGTTATCGAGATCGACCTGTCTTCTTTAGAGCCTCATATCAACGGACCGTTTACTCCAGACTTGTCACACCCACTCTCGCAGTTCAAAGACCATGTTGCCGAAAGCTCGTGGCCTTCTGCATTGAGCTCCAGTATGGTCGGTAGCTGCACGAACAGTTCGTACGAGGACCTCGAGAAGGCACGGCACCTCGTGGTCCAGGCACGGGAAGCTGGCTTGGTCAAGGTGAAGACACAGTTTCTCGTCAGCCCCGGCAGCGAGCAGATCCGAGCGACGGCTGAAGAGGCTGGCATTCTCGAAGACCTCCGACAAGCGGGTGCCACGGTTCTCAGCAACTCTTGCGGACCTTGTGTTGGGCAGTGGGACCGCAAAGATGTGGATGTAAAAGGTGCAGAACCCAATTCGGTCATATCCAGCTTCAACCGGAACTTTACTGGACGGCATGACGGCAACCCTTCAACTCATTCGTTCGTCACATCACCAGAGCTGGCAACCACCTTCGCATTTGCAGGTACTTTGGATTTCAATCCCTCTGTTGACGCCCTAGCGGTGGAAAATGTCAATGCCCAAACACCGTTTCGCTTCCAGCCTCCCAAGGCCAATGAGCTACCTGTGGTCTTCTCACCCGGCGAGGACCTATTCCAGCCACCGGCACTGGAGGGAGCGAACGAGCTAGAAGTGGTCGTCGACCCAAATAGTGACCGCCTCCAGCTCCTCGAGCCCTTCCCGGCCTGGAAGAAGGGCAACGCCACCGACATGCAAGTCCTGATCAAGGTGGCAGGCAAGTGCACAACAGACCACATCTCGCCCGCGGGGCCCTGGTACAACTACCGCGGCCACCTCGAGAACATCAGCAACAATCTCCTACTGGGCGCCACCAACGCCTTCCTCCCGGGCGCACACCTGATCCACAACAAGGGCAAGGCCCTGGACCCGGCCACCGGCCAGCAGGGGACGGTGCCCGAGGTCGCGCGGGCGCTGCAGTCGCGCGGCGCGCCGTGGTGCATCGTGGGCGACGCCAACTACGGCGAGGGAAGCTCCCGCGAGCACGCTGCGCTCGAGCCGCGGTTCCTGGGGTGCAAGGCCGTCATCGCGCGCGGGTTTGCGCGTATCCACGAGACGAACCTTAAGAAGCAGGGGGTGCTGGCGCTCACGTTTGCGGACCCGGGGGACTATGATCGGATAAGGGAGGGGGACGTAATCTCGCTGCCTGGTGTTGAGGATGGGGAGATTGAAGTTGATGTGCCGGTTGTTATGATTGTGCGCTCTAGGAATGGGAGAGAGTGGACGGCTGAGCTGAGGCATTCATACCATGCAAGGCAGATCGAGTGGCTGAGGGCGGGGAGTGCTTTGAACTATATTAAGGCCAATGCTCTGGGTGGAGGGCAGTGATACTAGGATGCACCAAAGACGCATACTAGTACTTCACCTGCATGTGTCTATCCTTACATGGAGTCACACCCATCTAACTCTTGTCTCTAAGTTAATTCAATAACTTTCATGCAGTCACTTCTCTAATGCTTGGTTACCTAGTTACTGGGTTGGGTGTCCTGGATAAAGAAAACACATGGCTCGGAAGCTGCTTACTAGTAGTCTAGTAGGTGAATCGAGGCGTTCCGTGTAGGATATGTAACATCCCGGTTTTAGAGCTGTATTGGAGTGAATATGGTCGGCAACTTGATAGTCAATCTGACGGTATGCTCGTCCCAGCCGTCCGAAGGAGTCAACATGAACGCCTCAAGCGGCAAGACTTTCCCCGATATGAGTGAGACTTCGTCTTCACGCGGGCGAGTTTCGAACAAAAGACAAACGAAGCGCAGATGAGAAAGCTGCCGTTGAGATGCCAAAGCTGTGCGCGCAATCGATGGCGGAACAACATGATATTCTACATTGTAGCTGTCGAAAGAAAAAATGAAACCGGCAAAGTAGCCACACAATTAGAGAAGATAGCTGGTAAGTTACTAAGTATCGCTCACGATCCCATAATCGGCCTGGCCCGGTCTAATTTCATCAAATAAATGTCTTCAACCATGCCATGCCGTTTCCCATCTTCCTTGTCCTGTTGTTGCTCCCTTCAGCTGTCCGGATTCTTCGAGTTCCGATGATCCAATCTACGTTCGAGAGTCTGCAGTGAGCCAAGAGGTTGGGCTGTAGGCATCAGCTGTATGAAATGACTATAAAGCGCCCGATCCCGAGCTTTAATATCTTCTTGACGGCGTCTCTGTTCGTCCTCTGATGTCTTCTCAGATCTACTATGGCCCTCGGAAGGTCTCTTGGCTGAAATCCAATCGAGAAAATTATGGTACAGGTGTCCTGCGAGGAGCTTAAAGTCAACAAGTGGGCCGGCCTCCGACCGATGCTTGTGCGAAAGACCCGACCTGATAATTTGAGGAGCACCTGAGTATGGAGACTTAGTTGAAATTTTAATCAAAATCATAGCATTGCCAAGTAACCACAGAACAAGTCGTGAGAACGCGTACCAAGGCAAGAAGACAAGGCCGAGTGTTACTCCCAAAACAGCCGTGGCCGAGAAGTGGCCGGTTCCCAATGCTGTCCATGCTGATGAGATTATGCGTGCTGGTAGTTCTAGGAGGAGGTAAAAGCCAGGGACTGGTCATCCAATCCGTCTCCGTATAGGTCCGATGTAATGTCGTTGTCTCATATGATTCCTTATCAGCTGAAATGCTCTTGACCAGAAAACTGCGGTGCTTCGTATTGAGTCAAATCTCTCGGAGTGGCTGTAAGACGAAACGGTTTGCCACAAGACCGTCGGACTCGACCATGACGTTGATGGAACCTCTGACGGCGGAAAGAGCTCTCCTACCCACCGGAGAGAATATAGTGGCACTGAGCAACAAGAGGGCAGTGACTGCGAAAGCGGCAGCCGCAAATTTTGCGAGCGAGAGAATCAAGTCGTTGCTTGGCGCACCATTCATGCTGTAGAAGCTCGAGGCGAAGCCAGAGGCAGAAAGATGACTGTCACATGTGTGAAGTAGCGAATGTTCTGCTCTCTCTTTGCTTCAAGAACTGATAGAACCTTGGCTTGTTGTGTAGCCAGTGTTTCCCTTAGTTTGCGCATTTTGTCGCGACAACTATCGAGATCCCATCGCTGTCTTTCATTCTGATTGCGCAGCCTTTTAATGTAGGCTCTGTATTTTCTCTCGACGTTTCTTGTCCACCTTGTTCTCTCTTGTCCCCGATCGTCTTTCCTGGTAGCCCACTTCGAAAGGGTATTTAAGGAAGACGAAATATCTTCCTCTGCTTTTCCCAGAAGCTCTTCGTATATTTGCCAATGATCCGACCACGTAGAGTAGGCCTCCGTATTGAATACCGAATATACGAACCTACCATCATTTAGCCCAAGGTAAATCCGTATGTCTGTCAATATTGTGCTGGAGCTGGTCAAAATGAGCTTCAGCATGTGTTGAAGAAGCTGCAATTCCAGATCGCTGCCACTATTGTTTTTCATCTTGAAACCCGGACTTCCACCCTTCCGGAACTCCAGACAACTCTATAGGCAAGCCAGGAACGTACTGTATACAGTGACACATCCAGTAACGATCGAAGAAATCGCCATTAAATCGAAACCCAATTGATGCGCGTCGAAGCTCCTTGGTGGTGTCGCTGGGCCAAGGCGTCTCGACTGGCTGCGGAAGCCCTCCTTGGAATCATTGGGTTTTATCGCACACCATCCAGAAGCACATGTGAACCTCTGTTTGCCAAGAATTAAGAACCATGGTGGTGTCATCCCACAAGTGGTTGCCATACTCTGTGTGGCGATCGAAGAACAAGGAAATAGCCGGCTTTTCTGATCCAGTGCTTGCTAGTCAGCAGAGAAGAGCGGTCTGGGAGAGTCAGAACGGGCGGGCAGCCACAGAAACCGCTTCTTGGACGTGGTTGCAGATCGCGCTCCACGGATTAAATCCCAGAGGGTTTCATTGATCCGTTCAAAGGCAGGGCAAGTCAGCGAAGCGCCGATATTCCGCGGTCCCCTCTTTGCCCGCTGACCTTTCTGTTTCAGTAAGTTTGCCACCAGGCCAGTAATACGACAGTCGTCGGTAATTGTCGTCGTGAACGAGAAACAATCAGGCGGTTGTTAACCCTAGCGACTGGAGCGCATTATCTATGACGGAGCTTGCAGACCCATAGACGCTTCTGTACCGACCAAATTCTTTGCTGAATAGCTGGTTGAGTTCCCAGCGCAAATTGATGTTTTTGGTTTGCAGAAAGTCCGGATAGTTCTAAAGCCACTCCTCGTCCAACGTTATGATACTGCTACTGTCGATCATTGCATTGAACGGTGTGGATCTCTTTATGAGCATGGATGTGCGTCTGCTGTCAAGAGAACCTTCTGACTCCAGGAGCTCTACCAGAGCCCTGTAGTCGCTCTCCGATAGTTTCTCACCCAGTTTCTGTTCCAAAGCTGGCGCAAACAGCGATTTGAGCCAGGGAAGTTTCAACATTTTTGCTGTATTACGCCGGGTGTCATCCTGTTTTCTCATAAGTGTGTCAGGGGACTTGGACATGGGCCATTCATTTCGTAACGGCCGGTCAATTCCCCTAGCATTGGCCAGCAGAATATGGCAAGTCTCGAAACCGACATGATAGTAAGAATCTTTGTCCCACTCTTCTGAGAAGGTTGACGGTTCCCGGGTGACGATGTCGAGTTTTCCAGGGATGAAAGCGCTATGAGTGCTGACTTGGATGAGAGCTTCCACGGAGTCTTTTATCAATTCGGTAGGAGATCTACTGTCGATGGAGAATCCATTCAGACCAGCCACCACTCCTAGGCCGAACCGTAACGGATTATGCCACTTTTCAAGAGGTTCTTCGTGTAGAATTTGAGACTGTACTGTTCGTTGCCAGAAAGGGATGACAAAAGTTTCGGGGAGAAAGAATCCCCAAGCTTGGGCATAGAAGAGTGCAGTATCTCGAGTAAGCAAAAGGAAACGAGCTTCCCTTGTTGACCGAGTCACTGCCAGCATAAGTTTTTGCGACACGTCATTCTCAACAGTGAATCGTTGAAGCGCTGCTTTCCGGACTTCTTTAGGCAGAAGCCGTTTAGCCGCCGTAGAAAGTTCCGCAAATGCTTCTGCGACCTTTGTTGCCCCTGCAAAGTATTTTGAATCTTGCTCATAAAGTCTGGCGGCAGGCGACAAAGAATAGATACTGGAAACCCACCGGTCTGGGGAATTCTGCCATACTTTGCTGTCGACACTGATGGGTTCCCACAAGCTGAGATCATTCAGCTCTTTCAGACTCTTCCATAACCACACGCGGTCATCGAGACGATATGTATTAACTCCGTCTCTATTGACGTGAGGCCATACGCAAGCGTTCCTCCGGTCCAGAGCATCCAGTTGATGAATTTCGCAGACCCATATATCTCTTAGAAGAGCCATGTGATGTCTCAGTCTGTCATCGTCTAAGGTCTGAGTGTTGTGCACTGCTCGCAACCACTTGACATAGGCAGTGATTTTCAGTAGCCGGAGCTTCACAGGCTCTGGGTGGATTGAAGAGGGAGCCAAGGCTTCCTCACCCATTCGAGCCACCTGATGTGCCCACAGCACGCTGCGTCGATTCGTCTTCTAAGTGAATCGATATACGGCGTTTGCTTGATGAGGGGCAACCGTTTGAGTACACCAATGAGAAAATCGAATGCAAAGCTAAAAGATGAGGTTGAGCCTATTTTCATTGATAAAGCGTGATTTGAGGAACTCACAAGCTAGCTGAAGTGCATACCCGATGACCAGATATGTCCCCACAAGTGAAGGCAACAGGCGCTTCAAGCTCGGCTCTTGTAGTTTTCCAGTCTGACACATGTGCTTGGCTTCTGTTGACAATTTCCCGTGAAAGATTTTGTTTCAGTGCCCACTCTGAATCAATGAGATTGTTTTGACACCAAGGGAATTGTACAGACGGAGAGTATGTACTCCGTATGGCGCCACGTGAGGTACTCAATCGCAAACTTGATTGGACAGAGCCTCCAAGAAGGCGTCTCTTTCAGATCAGTGGTAGGTTGTTCACTCTTTTCATGCGTGGTGCCCTGCCTTTTTCTAGTCCCGGCAGATACTGATGCCTTCAGAGCAATTCCCTCGGCCCTCATCTGCTGATATTTGTCACCAGTCATATCCTGGATATTTTCGCGAGCGGATTGACCGCGAAACACGGGACTTGGCTGCGCCTCCCCTGTAGTACTTGCACCTCGAGCCACTTTCAGCTTGTCCATGTCCACCATGGAAAGGCCAAGGTCACACAACGACTGACTGCACCTTCGATCATCATTGACATAATTTCTCCAGATCTGCTCTGTCTCTGCGGCAATCATGGTCGAAATATCGGCTGCTTGGGCAGGAATCAGGAAGTTCTCCCAGCGAGCCTTGCCCTTTGGAATGATAATCATCTTGTAAGCGACTGTGATCTCAAGGAAATCCGAGCCGCTTCCAGCCGCGCCGATAGTTGGTCCAGTGATTTTGTGGGTAGGGAGTGGTCCCAACCCCATCTTCTGTGCTATCCCGTTGATGTACAAGTTCATGATAGAGACGACGGCGTGAGGATCTCTGGCAGACCAGGTATCCCACATACGCCGCTTCCTCCATATTTCGCTATCACTTGGAGGATACTCCGTACCGCTCGAAGGCAGGCCTTGTGGTTGATCAAGACAGGGCTATTGACGGCGCATACCTAGGTATCTAATCCATCAGGGCTGGTCAGCGGAGGCAGGATCTTGAATTGAACGGTGACGGCCTCGTCTGGGTACCACTGGCGTGAGACATCGCATCCCGGTGCAACGAAGAGTTGAAGCTCATGAAATTGTGCAGATGGAAGCCCTCGTGGGTATATCAGTTCAAGACATGCGACAATATCCACCTATTGCCACAAGAGGATCTGAGGCTGTGCAGCCTCGCCAGATTCTCCCAGTTGGTGCTCCCTGCCCTTGAAGCTTGGTGAATGAGACCAGCGTCGCCTTTCGAGGCTCGGATAGAAGCTGGACTTGGTGTGTATGCAATGATCGGGAGCCATCTCTCATCCTCACACAAGAGGTTCATTTCCAAGGCAATGATGAGGGAAATACTCCAATATGGACAGCGAAAACCCTTCACCATCTCATGACGGATGGCGGAGTGGCCTCACGGCGCAGGTCGGCCGTGGTCTAGCCAGCAGTCGGATGCTCTGCCCACGGGATTCCGTCGGGAATTTTCGAGGTCGAGACGATGATCCCTGCGGCCAGATTAGTTTTTCCACTAATCAAACCGTCGGATGAGGCCCCATTGAGCTGGAGAGGCCCCCACAAATTATGCTCCTCGGTCGACCCCTCCCCCGCCATTTGACGACGATGGCCTCGAGGTGCCCAGGGGGGCATGGGGAAGCAGGGCTGGCAGGCTAATACAGGCCAGCCGTAGTGGTGCCGACATCAGGAGAATATTTCGCGGCCGGACGACAAAAACCCGGCCCTGTTTATTAGCTCGTGCTGCCATGAATGGCCATCACACGATTCTTCCCAGGCGGACGGAGTCGAGGTGTTTAAATAGCTTCTTCCTCTCCCTCAAGGAGTAGTCCCTGGTGCTCTCTCTTGCTTCTTTCCTGCTCCATCCCCACCACCTCCGTCACCTCCCTCCCCTTCCAATTCTACATACCCTCCAGTAATTCACGCATCACTGCCGTCACAATGGCGTCCACAGACATCACCATCACCGGCTGGACGACGCGGGATGTCCGCTTCCCCACGTCCCTCGACAAGACCGGCAGTGACGCCATGAACGCGGCCGGCGACTACTCGTCCGCCTACTGCATCCTGACCACGTCGGACCACAAGTTCACGGGCCACGGCATGACCTTCACCATCGGCCGCGGCAACGACATCGTGTGCGCGGCCATCAACCACGTGGCGGACCGCATCAAGGGAAAGAAGCTCAGCGAGCTTGTGGCCGACTGGGGCAAGACTTGGCGGCACCTGGTCAACGACTCGCAGCTGCGGTGGATCGGCCCGGAGAAGGGGGTGATCCACCTCGCGCTGGGCGCCGTGGTCAACGCCATCTGGGACCTGTGGGCCAAGGTGCTGGGCAAGCCGGTGTGGCGCATCGTGGCCGAGATGTCGCCCGAGGAGTTTGTGCAGTGCATCGACTTCCGGTACATCACGGACGCCATCACGCCCGAGGAGGCGGTGGCGCTGCTCAAGGAGTCGGAGGTGGGCAAGGCGGAGCGCATCAAGGAGGCGGAGAACTCGCGGGCGGTCCCCGCGTACACGACGTCTGCGGGCTGGCTGGGCTACGGCGAGGACAAGATGAAGGCGCTGCTCAAGGAGACACTGTCCAAGGGGTACCGGCACTTCAAGCTCAAGGTGGGCGGCAGCGTGGAGCAGGACAGGCACAGGCTGTCGATCGCGCGCGAGATCATCGGCTACGACAAGGGCAACGTGCTCATGGTGGACGCCAACCAGGTGTGGTCGGTGCCCGAGGCCATCAGCTACATGAAGGAGCTCAAGGAGTTCAAGCCGTGGTTCATCGAGGAGCCGACCTCGCCCGACGACATCCTGGGCCACAAGGCGGTGCGCGACGCGCTCAAGCCCTACGGCATCGGCGTCGCCACCGGCGAGATGTGCCAGAACCGCGTCATCTTCAAGCAGCTCATCGTCAGCGGCGCCATCGACGTCTGCCAGATCGACGCCTGCCGCATGGGCGGCGTCAACGAGGTCCTGGCCGTCCTGCTCATGGCCAAGAAGTACGGCATCCCCATCGTGCCCCACTCGGGCGGCGTCGGCCTGCCGGAGTACACCCAGCACCTGAGCACCATCGACTACGTCGTCGTCACCGGCAAGCTGTCGGTGCTCGAGTACGTCGACCACCTGCACGAGCACTTCCTGCACCCGTCCGTCATCAAGGACGGTTACTACCAGACCCCCATGGACCCGGGCTACAGTGTTGAGATGAAGCCCGACAGCATGGACAAGTTCACCTTCCCCGGTGAGCCCGGAGTCAGCTGGTGGCAGAGCGAGGAGGCCAAGCCCATCCTGGAGGGAGTCAAGATCTAAGTTCTGACTTGCTCGCCTTTGACTCCCTCGGGTTCGGAGTTGGTAAGGAAAAAAGCAAGGAAGGACCACGTCAAGGAGGACTGAGATGAAGGTCTGTTGGGGCAAGGCAGGAGTTGTGATGGCGTCAATCTATGGCGACGAGTAAACGACCCTCCCCTTTGTACCGGGCTGTTTGCTATAAAATGGCCCGGTCAAGATTTGGGTGGGTTTACGTAACGGGCATTCGATCACAGAGAATCGTTTTGGCAGGGCAACGATGGCATCCTGTATTTCCCGCTGCTTAGTTTTTCTAAGCAGTCGTGGTTATCCCTCTCAAGGCAATGTGGGCCTTGTGTGCTTGGAACTTTGCCTGGGCAACGATGGGTGCCGGTCTTCGCCACGATGGGAAGGCTGCCACCTCGTCGGCACCGTGGCGAGTATTCAAGCCGAGTGTTGGTATCTAGAAAGATGAATGATTGAGTCACTATCAAAAGCCTACTGCTGCATCCATGACGCTGGTCAACCGGGCCGAGCGCAATAATCACTTTCCAACGGCCCGTCAGGACCTGTAGACGAGAGCAGAGCCACCAAACCGAGCTTACAATGCTGTGAACGTTGCGATGCTCTTGTGGCGGTTGCAAACGCCGTCGGGAATTCTTTCACTTTTGATCTTTGAAGATCTAGATTACGGGAGGGGCGCCACTACGTTCCTCCGAATGCCGACCAAGACATGGTGGCTGACATTCTTCCGGCCCAGCAGTATTTCCCCATCACCCCACACATGCCAACAATGTGGGCGTCAGTGGCTGCTGGAAGTTTTAGAAAATGCGAAGGGATGGAGGCCGGGTGTGTTGCAGGAAAAGGTCTAGATGCCTGGAAGTCATGAGCGGGCGTCGAGCGTCTCGGGCTGGTCGTGGTGGAGACGTTGAGCGCCACCAAGACGAGATCTGTGGTTCGCACCAGTTGGCTTGTCTGGTGATAGTCATCAACGTGCAAATGTGGGCTTCAGCCACGATTCACCACCGGAGTCAGTATTCGAGGACCATTGTGGCCACCAGGACACACTGGATGAGGCTGGGTTGAGGTCTATGCGGAGAAGAAGCAGAGAGTACCACCCATCTAGATTTCCAACGTGTTTCTTCGAAATCGATGGAATTGCTGATTCTCGGGAAGGGCAGGCAGAGGCGTCCAAGCCACCGTATAACGTCTTTTGAGAAGTGATAATATCGAAGACGGCTGACGCAACGGTTGACAGAATAGGCGTCGAATGTCTTGCAGACAGGCAGCCACATCCCCCACCGAGGGGGGAACGGGCAGAGAGGCAGATGGGAAAGATGAAATTGGAGGTGTCCTTTTCCAGGGCAGATATCCTACCTGCCTGCATAAGCTCTGTGCGAGTCTCAGAGGCATTTCCGCCACCCGCGGGCTGTGATGCATCCCTTGCTTCTGTGGCGATAAACAAAGCACACGTCTGCACGATCTACGGGTTCGATGCGACTCGCCAGTATCTCTCGCTGTTGCGCCTGCTTTTGTCTCGTCGTATCGTAATACAATACAGCGCACTGGCATGCTGTGCACTGCTGTGCACTGCTGTGCACCGAGACATGAGTGCGGAAGAGAGGAATTTGTTGGGTTGAGATTGATATACGGGTAAGCAGGGTAAGGAGAATGAGGAATGAATTGAGTTTGCACTTAGTCAGGTGGCAGGATGGGTGACCAGGGAGCAGGGCTGTTCCGCCGGCAGTTTTGACATCAAGGTAGGGCTGGAGTGGCCTAGAGTGGGAGAGTGGGAGAGTGGGAGAGTGGGAGAGAGTGTCTTCCCCTAGTTTCCGCGTCTGTGAGTGAGGGGAGCAGAGGGAGGTACCCAAGATAGCCCGACAGCCCAGACCCATTCCCCAAAATTCCCATCTCCCCCAGCACGGCCTCTCCCAGCCCGTGTTCCTCATTTCTCGATCATGGAAATAACAATGAGGGCGCACCAGACGTCGAGGTCAAGAACATGGAGCATCTGGAAACCCAGGTCAGCGACCTTCGATCCTTTCTTCCAGGAGCTCTTCCATCAGCCGCATCGCCAACCGCAGCAGCAACACCACCGGCACCATCACACATGGCTGGAGCCGTGCCAGCAGGCGTAGGCCCAGGCGCTCCACGTCATCCCAGCCAGAGTGCTGCCTCGTCTGTTTCCGCCGTCGGAAGCAATTCCGCACATCCTTCACTTCTCGCCTTTGGCCCAAACCACAACCCCCAGCCTGCTGCGAGGAACCACGCCTCGTCTGTCTCGACCCCTGGCCTGGCCTCGGCCCATCGTGCTGCTGCTGCTACTGGTGGTGGTGCACCTGCGGGGGGTGGCGCCGCCGTCGCCGCCGGGGCAAAGCGGAAGCTCAACGACTCTGTCAGCGGTGACGACTCGTCGCAGAGACAGCAGAGGAGCAAGAGGAACAGGGTAAGCAGCCCCAGCCCTTGGCTTCTGCATGACTGCTGTCTGGCCTTGCTAACTGTTGCTTCTGTGCCCCTTCACAGTACATCTCCATCGCTTGGTATGTACCGATCCTGCGCGACCCTCGATGCCCCAAGCTCCCATGACCGACCCCCGAAGCTTCCGTCCCTCCAGCCCGCCCATGTGGGAACAAGCGCCCGAGCCTTCGGGGGCCATACGGCTCAAGAGTATGCCTGGCTAACATCTATCTTTTCTACTGCAGCAATGAGTGCAAGCGGCGCAAGATCAAGTGCAATGGCGAGACTCCGTGTCAGCGCTGCGGCAACCTCAACCTCCCCTGCCAGTATGCCCCAAATTGCTGCTCCAACAATCTCAAGGATTCCGAGGAGTTCAGGGACATGCGAGACAATGTCGCCCGCCTCCAGGAGCAGGTCGACACCCTTTTTCAGTCCCTGAAGGCCCTCAAGCAGGAGACACTGCACCTCGCTCCCATTCAAGACCGAAGCCTGCCCCTCCCCAACAGCGCCGCCGTCACCCCATCTCCTTCGACAGCCACCATGTCTTCTGTTCATAGGCAGGAGCTGGGGCCGTCCCGGCCGCCGCCCTCCTTCCGTGGCCCAACGAGCGCCGCCTTCACCGTCGACGTCGCAAAGAACACGCTGCATAAGATGAACTGGGTACCTACTGCGCATTATGCTGGCGCCGAAGGAAACGAGGACAACGGGACCATGACTGAAGACTCCCCCGCTCCATCGCCTTACCAGCACTGGCCTCCTGTCTCCGAGATGCCCAGGGAACGCCCCCCAGACCCTATTTGGGGCTTCGATAGGGAGGAGATGATACGCTTGTGTAGGCTTCACGAGGAGGAAGTCGGAATCATGTACCCTGTTGTCAACATGAAAAACATCGTCGGCCATGCCAACTTCCTCGCCGACTGGATGGAGGCCAGCAGCAAGCACGGGCTCGTTCCTCAGGGAATTGGTCACGATGAAGGCATCACCGACATCAAGACCCTCGAACTTAAAATCATCATGTGCTGCGCCCTGGTTGTTGAAGGCCATGGCTATAGCGCAAAGGGCCTCCAGCTATGGGAGAGCATGCAACCTACCGTAGACAGGATGCTCATGAGCGACGAAGGTAAAATAATCAACCTGCCTTTCTTGGCCCTCGTCGGCGGTTATAGATTCCTCTCCAACGATGAGTCCTTGGCCTGGAGGGTCATGGGCCAGGTCACTCGCCTGTGCTTCGAGCTGGGCATTCACCGAAGGGATGTCATCGAAGCAATGGAACGGGAACAAGATCGCAAAATCGCCATCAACACATTTTGGTCGGCATACGTACTGGACCGTAGGTGGAGTTTCGGTACTGGGCTTCCCTTCGTTGTCCATGATGACAAGATAGACCGAAGGCTTCCTTATCCTGTGAGTCCTCTCTCTCTCCGCTGTCCCACAATTGCCTCCTGGCTCCCCTACCCATTTCCCAACACCCCACTGTCTACATGATTGTCGAACCTTTTGCTCATTGCCCTTGCAGGATGAGTTTCCGTATCTCAAATCAATGATCACCTTCTCAAGGCTCGGCGCCAAAGTCTGGCAGCTCGTTGACTGCTACGACCCCATCTTCCTCAACAATATGCGGTCCAGTAATTTCGAGAAGATAGACCAAGAGATACTGGAGTGGTATGATTCGGTTCCAGAGGAGATCAAGATCGACGGACTCACGACACAAATACCCATACCAGGAACATCCAGTTATGACATGGACCGCCTGCAGATCTGGACGAGATTGAGGCTGAACCAGGTAGGATCTTCTCCAGACTGAAAATCATCGCATCCTAACGTACGTGACAGATCCGCATCTGGCTGTACACGCCTATCCTCCATTCTGCCCACAGCATTGACCAACATCTCGATCTTGCACAACTCGTCGTCGATCTCGCGAAGGAGACAATTCGGTATCTCAGCCTCCTCAACACGCATACGGACGTATACCGCCGTATCCAGGTGTTCTACCACCATTTTCTGACCTCAGCCATCGCCTGTCTTTTCCTTGCATCAACCCATCACCCCAAGAGCTTCAGCGCTCAGTGCCGGGAGGAGTTCAACATGTCCATGGTGCTCATCGAGGATATGTCTGCCAAGAGCCATGTTAGTCAGCGGCTTTGGAAGACGGTCCAGGAACTGAAGGCATACGCACCGCCTGGCCTAGGCCTCGCAGACAAGGGTGACGATCCACGACAACGGGAGAACGCAGCATTGACTATGGCCGAGATGGCGCGAATGTCGCGTGGAGGCCAGCCTCCACTAGATCAGCAGCCATTTGTTGGTCGCCACAGGTCCATTGGCAGCGCCAGTGTCGGTCATCAGGCTACGCCGAGCCCCGGGATTCCCCCTGGGTTCAACGGGCCCAGTCACGTACCGACCAGGTTGGGCAACATCACGCCGCACGGCGGACGGGCTTCACCACATGCTAGGGGGGCTGGCGGCGCACAGGGTCGCGCTCCCTCGCCTGTAGATGGCGAGGAGATGAAGAACGGCCTGCGCCTGCGGACCGAGATGTCGAGGATGTTCGAAGCACTATCCAACGGCGTGGGTCCCGGCGATGACTTCTTTTCGGACAGCCCCGACGAATACTCTGCGGGCGGACAGTTTGCGCACAACTCTGATAGCGGTGTTTACCCCCGCATGAAGAAGATGTTCTAAGGAAAGCATATGCACGGTACTCTTCCACTCAGGTGCAAATCGATCTAAGGAGCGATATATCATTATACAACTGCAACTTTTGGATAATTTTTAGTTGATACAGCGTGGAAAACCTCCACTTTTGCATTTTGATAAGTGTTCACATCCCTGCACTGTCGACTGGCCGTCCCCTATTTGAAAGCAGTCCGCATCAAGACCCCCCGAAGCGCTATTGCAGCGCTATTGCAGCGCTGTATACCCAAGACCAATCTACACTGCAAGATTCGCATTCGGAGGTGCGGTATCTGAAAACCATGTGGGACCCTACACGTACGTGTCGAAGAGGAACGGGACGCATTGTTCGCCCGCGAGATATCAGCCAAAAATCTAATTGGCAAAGAAAGCCAGTCGATGGGCCCCGGAATCTTTCAAGGCCACAAGCTCCTTCAGCTCTACTGCAGTGGCTGCATAAGAAGGACTAGGAAAAGGCCAATGAATATCAGTTTTCTCTAAAGCTTGTCCCTGTAACCCGGCACAATCATAATTCGCATGGCAAATAAAGTGGCCTCCCGCCACCTACCGCGCGAACCCACTGGTATCCATCGAGATTGGGAGAGGTTTCAGAAGACGAAAGTTCTGGAATGTCTGACAGATGTACACCTCTGGAAGTGCACGAACGTATTCCGAGGGCAACTTGAAGGAAAAATGCTCGATGCGCGCATACTCGCACTGACTTGGGCATTGATATTGGGCATCGGCAAAAGAACAGTGCAATGGCAATTGAAGTCTGGATTCAAATTGTAATTATCATTTATACATACGGAGGAGTAACTTGGAAACAAATTGCTAGATTTTATAAAGGACGAAACTTACCTGTTCACAGACTTACCTGGCTTGCCTCCTGTTAGCAGCACTAAAATGAGACATGTCAACGCCCGGGCCAAACCCCATCCAGCCGCCCAGGCCATTCTGGTCGAATGCGTGCCGGTCATACGCAAGCAGGAACAGCTCGACCCGCGCGTACGCCCTGTCCGAGCGCCAACTTCGGACGCGGGCAGCGACTCCCCGAACTCGGCGTCGTCCTGCCTCGGCTCGCGCCTCTGCAATCCCAAGAAGGCTCTCCACCCGGGGCGCAGCTTCTGTAAGGCCTCGCTCTCGGGGTTGACCTCGCTGCGGCGGTACAAGCTGGGCGCGGACTGGTGCGCGGATGATGACCCGCTGCGTCTCACGACCATCACCGGCCGCGGGATCCTCGTCCGCTGGCCCGTGAGCTTGGCCCACGCCTCCGCGCGCGCCGCGAGGGCCGCGGCTTCGCGGTTGCCGATGAAGACCCTGAACAAGTCGGACAGGTCGTCCTGGATAGCCTTGACCAACGGGGGCTCGACCGACTCCTCCGCCTCGTTGCCTTGGCCGCGGCCCCTTCGCGGATCGTGCAACAACCCGTCCTGACCGCATCAGCCACTTTGTGCTTGACATCCTTGACCAACATTGAGCCGACACCTTTGTCCTCGTCCTCGTCTCCACGGCCACGCTCCGCCGTCGAATCGTACGAAGTTGCAGGGGCCCTACGCGCAACGATTGTGCAAACTGAAACAAATCCTGGCACTGTTAGAACGGCTTGACTGAGTATAATCACTATATGCATCAGTCGCAGACAATGCCCATTGTTGGAATAGCCGCTAGTCTAGAACATAGGCAGGCCAGGACCATTACGATTGTCTGACTCGTCTCGTTGAGATATCCTTTCACCAAGACGGGAGCGTATCCAGCTTTGCCACACTTCGGCTACCTAAGATTGGAGAACAAAAGATCTCAGCTATACGTTGGTAACGAGGACGTTGCCCGCGGGCGATCATGTCCGTTTGTTCGTGAGCCTCATCGACATTCTCTACGATTCGTACAAGCATCTGCGCGAGGTAAGATTAGCTTCCAAAGTTCGCTTTTCATAACAAATCATCTCGTAAACATTGAAGCATTCAAAATGGAAGCAGAGAGAAAAATATCGAACCAAATGTCTTGTTCAAAAAAAAATGCATGTATTCGATCTAGATGGTTTATGTGTAACTATCTGTTCTAGACAAGCAAGTGCCAAACGCCCAACATCGTAAGAAGTAAGAGGCTTTTTAACGGAGGAGAATCCCGCGCTCAGAATATTGAAATCAAAACTTCAGCTGCCTCGGCTTGAGCTTGACCTGCCAGTGTCCACTGGCGAATTGCATCGTGATATACTGCCTGAAGTCGATATCCTGACCAGGCACCTCAATGACATCAAAGCGGCTGAAGATATTGGCAGCCACCATTCTCATTTCCGCCCAGGCGAAGCTAATTACAAGATAATATAGTCAGTAAAGGAGACGAGACGCGGATGATGAGGATGTTTTTAGATTGACTTACTTGATACCTATGCAGGAGTGCTTTCCGCCGGAGAAGGGATAGTACGCATCCATGCTTTAATCAAGCTTGTCAGAACACTGTTGAGATGCGTTGTATTTGTGTTATGCAGGGAGTTGACTTACTCGGGAGCCGGCGCGCCTTCTCTCTTCCCCTCCGGCAACCACCTCTCCGGCCAGAACCGCTGCGCCTGAGGCCAGTGCTCCTCATTAAGGTGCAGAGCCCTGTAACTGGCGCTCACCACGGTGTGAGGCGGGAGCCTGTACCCCATGACCTCGACCCACTCGCCTCCCGTGCGGCGGCCCATCTCCGAGGCGATGGGGTGCATCCTCAGGTTCTCCTTGATGCAGGCCTCGAGGTACTCGTAGCGCGGGTCCGTCCGCACCGTCTTGGACGTGATAATGTCGTCGTCCAGGACGGCCCGCGGCGGCAAGCTCGCGAGCAGCCTTGCCCGCACGCGCGGGTTCCGCGCCAGCTCGAGGAAGAGGCACGCGATGGTGCCGCTGGTGGTCTCGGACCCGGCGAGGAGTACCTCGGCCATCTGGTCGATGATGTCGCGGCTCGTCATGGCGGTGCCCGTGTCGGGCTTGCGGCCCTCGTCGATCACTGCGGTGGTCGATGTTAGTTAATGAGGCACTTTAGGGGCAGTATGGTGTTAATATGGGGAGGGGTTGACTGCAGTGTGGGCATGGCCTGTCTCAAACCTGTAGCTCGTGAGGTCGTTTAAAGAACGGCTACAGATAGGAGAAGCCGCTAGCCGGTAGTTCAATATAGTATTTGAAAAGTTTCTTACTGTGTTGCAGCAGGTCCTGGCGCTCGACGTCGGCTCCACTCTTTGCGCTGCTCCGGCGCCGGACGACCGCGTCGATGGCAGTGATCATCTCGGCGGGCCAGTCGAACTTGATGTCCCACCCGAACTGCCGGAAGAACTTCTTGACGTAGACGGTCTGGTAGCGCTTCGCGAGCCCGTCGAAGATGGACCGCGGGATCGACTTCCACACGCGCTCGTCCACGCCGTTCTCCACCTCCGTCAGGTCCGGGTTTGTCTGGCCGAAGCCCTTGCCGAAGGAGCACTCTCCCATGCTGCGGATCGTAAAGTGTCAGTTTGTGTAGGTGCGGAACTCTGGAGGTGAGGTAGTTACTTACATGTCGAGGGCCACGTTGTGGAGGTCGTCCATCAGGTCCACCTGGAAGCCGGTGTGCTTGACAAGCTGGAGTTTGCGGTCGATTTCATTCTGGTACTTTGAAAGCAGAGCCCGGACGGTGTGCTGGAAGTATGACTCCAGGTTGTCAATGTAGTTGACAGTGAAGGCCGGCGACAAGAAGCGCTTCAGCTTCTTGTGAGGCTCGTAGCGGCTGTAGTGGAGGACCCTATTAGTCTGAAGTGTCTAACATGATCAGGTAAGAAGTTTTGTTACTTACATCTCGCCAAAGAGACCAGGACTAAGCTTGTCTCGTGAGATCTCAGAGTACATGGCTACCTTGGGCAGGTCCACCTTGACCAAGATCTGCTTGAGGGCGTCCTTGTCTGAGACCCAGATCTGGCGCGGGCCGAGGCGGACGATCGGCCCATAATTGGCGTGAGCTTTCTCCACGGTCTTCCAGATCTCCCCCGTAGAGAAGCCCCATTTAAGGTGCATAGTGGTCAGTGGTGCGTACCATGGTCCTGGTATGTCACGCAGTGGCGAGCGGATGGCTTTCAGAGTGCTGAGCACTGACTTGACAAGCAGAGACAATACAAGTAGCGCAGCCACTGCTGATAACACAGTGGTGAGCGCCATTATGTCTCAACTTGAGTTGTGTTCTACTTGTTACAAAGTCGTGTTCCTTGGGGATTCAATAACCGAACACGGCCGATTTGAAATTGGAAACGTGCCGGTCGTTTGTTCGAGTCTTATAGAAGATGGTAATAATAGTGGAACAAGAAGTTCGTCCTCAAGCCAGGTTAACTGCTGCGAGATCTTCAGGCTGGGCAATTCGGTTGTATAGGGAAGGCTTTAGTCTACAAAACGGGCAGATTATACTCTTCCTAGCGTTTCCATCGGGAATCGCTGTGATTTATATTCTATAGAAACCCCAGCTATTACAGCCGAGTTTCCCGGGAGAATCATGAGGACAGGTTCGTCTCAGCACTTGAGGCAATCTAGCCAAGCACCCAGACTACCCAGGTAGATAGGCATGGGTAGTGCGGCTGAGGTTCTGAAAAGGTATCATGCGGCATGATTCGGAGATTGAACCGATTAGGGAAGGGCATGATCGTGGCATGAAGCCCGATCTCGTCGAGTGGGAGCCTGATTCAAGCAACACCCGCGGTGTGCACGATATCGATCCCGTGGAGCTATCGTGGATCAAATGAGGGTTTCCCTCGTTTTGGGACATTGTTTCAGTCCAGAGTGGATGTGACTGATCACAGAGAGCTGGCCCGGCCCGGCCTCGTCCCTGCATACCTGACGTGGTAGGCATGCCACCTTGCCACGAGAGTTTGGGTCAGAACTAGGCGATCGCTATGGTCCAGGGCTACTAGTAGGGTCCGTGAGACCAACGCACTCGAATTAGTAAACGATATTGAGAGCTGCGAGCTTAAAGAGATTTTGAAGTTGTCATCGGTTACACGGACCTCACCGCATCTCCTTAGAGGAAAGGATCGGAATACTTACCTAGGTAGAGGCGTTCCCTGTTTTCTCATCGACGAGACCGGATAGGCCATGACTAGGTAATACTCGGCAGAGTGCATTGATATCGTGGTCAGTCATTCACTGATGCCCCTAGCCTGGCCTGCCTAGGCGAGGCTCGTCAAAGTAAAGTTTCTAGTGAGGAGGTGGAGGGGGAGGCGCGCTTGGTATGTTTAGAGTATCAATGCCGCAGCGGTGGAGTCAGGCTATGCTCGATCTAGACCCCGGAGTCAACTCGTGGGGATTGTACGGCAAACCTTAATGCTATCCCATGTAAATCGGCGATGGAGCAGTGCCAGCCATCTGGGGACGGGATATCTTCCGAAGATGTGGGGACTACCAGCGACAGTTACTGGCGAACATGCCTTTGAAACTCAAAGAAACACGAAGAGATTGGCTTTGAGATTGGGAGATTGGGCTTGCTTTGGCACAAGGCTGTCAAACTTTGAACGTGGTAAGCACACGCTTTTGAGTCCTGTTGCAAGCACAATACGAGCAAGCATGAACTCACGTACTCGGTGTAGTATGTATGTAGCTTTGCCTATTATCAACGGTCCGGTCCGGTCGAGGCTTGACTTTGAGTTAGCTGCCGGGCAGTCCGCCTTGCCTTTTACTCAAAAAGACTGTGTCAACTCCCAAGGCGAAGGACCAGTTGACTGTTGCATTGGACTCATTATCCCCTGTGTCCAAACCAGTGCTGAATACCCCCGCCACATACATCCGACGGCTTGGGAATACGCACGGCCAAAGACAGTGCGTTGGGGAGGCTGAGGCCTGGGCTCGTTGAGCCATGTCAGGACGATGTAGAAATACAGTTTCGGTTTCGCGTGCCATGCAAGTGCTCTGCTGCCTAATAGGGACACCGATGAGTAAGGGACTTTGACGAGGACGTAAAAAAGGCCTTCCTGTTGGCCGACGGCCCTAGGCCTCACAGGCGGGTTCCTCTGGTCAGAACTCAAAATCGAGTCAGGCTGCGCAGACTGGCAATAGACGAAATACGCGTGTTAATATATTTGACAGCCGGGTGACCACTCGTGAAGGGGTGCCAACCTGGCAGGGCCCTGGCGACGGAAGATATGCTGACTCGTCTTGGTGGCCAGAACTGCCCAATCTATTCATGTCGAGGAAGAATAGACCGCGGAGAAAGAGACTTTTCAAGCCCTCGTGCCGTACCTGCATGCTGCAGTCGGGAAAGAGCTGAGAGGGATCCGAGCAGCCCAAGAAGGCTCCTCACCGCCGGAGGCCCGTAGGCAGAGTTGTAGAATCCAGAGGCTAGGCCTCTGTCGAGTGTTTAAGGGGCGGGGCCTAGTATGCTTGAGTGGGCGAGAGATCTGACGCTTCCATGAGTTACGGCACGTCCATTGTACAGCAAGCGCCCAGGATGTGATCAAGATCAGGGGAAGAAGATCATTGCTGTGATTAGGGGCGATCCCTTTTCATGCCTACCTCCTTTCCCCTATTCATACGAGCAGGAGACGTGCAGCGGCAATGTGGCGACAAACTGAGGTGCTGCTGTCGCACGTGATCGGCGTGGCTTGGTGGGGTGCAGTGCGACGTGAGAGGCGAGCTAAGCGCAGCGTCTTGGTTTCACATGTCGTGCGCATGCTGTGTGTGGTGTGTGTGTGCGTAGTATGTTGCGTCAGTTGCCAAGGCATTTTAGCCTCGTTCATTGTAGTGCCGCTTGCCTGTTGAGGACGGGTTGGCAGATTGGATGACGCTGATATCTGTTCCGTTGGAGCTGAAAGTAAGTACGGATGCTCATGCCGGGAGAAGTTCGGATCGGGTGTTCGTTTCTGGCGGGTGTGGCTGCCGTGGCAATGGTGTGTTCCGAGGGGGGTGTTTCGCAAGGGGGTAGGGTGGTCCGGCAGTTGGCAACCCTGGCAACTAACCCTCGTCCTTTAGTGGTACCTGCGTACAATACTTTGTATCTTTGTACACTGCACCACAAGCTGTACGGAGTACACACGTAAGTTCGAGGCTGCATGAGATTTTTTTTAGGTTCGAAGCTGGGACACCCGACCGAAAAATGAAGGTTTTCACTCGCATTCGGCATGCCATCGCACGTGCGAGGCTGGTTGACTAACCGCTTGAGGATGGGACAACCGTTGCAGAGTTGCAGTAGTGTCAGGAACAGGCAATCCCGTCGAGCTGCCCTGTTCTTCTTCCTCTTCTTCCCTGTTTCCCAACCTTGTTCACTTTTCGGCTGTATCCTGCTTTCTCTCTCCTCTCCTCTCAGTTCTCTACCGACTCAGAGACAGACTTACACATAGAGCAGACTGTGCTGTAGTCTACGAGAGCTTCAGCTTCTGCCAAGCGTCTCCACCTGCCAGCAACTGACCCAACGGTTTTCCCTGCCCCTCCTTTTCTTCCCGTCATGACGGCAGTTTGTGCCCCTCGACCAGTCGAGGCAACCATCTCGGATCCCTCTGGTTGGCTGGCCTGGCTGGTTGGGCTGCTTGCCGTGGGGTGGTCCCCGAGCCGCCTCCATTCTAGACCAGGGGGTTCCCCCATAGCCAGCATGGCGGTCCACAAAAATAGCTGGGCTGAGCTTGGGACCCTGAATTGCCCGTCCCTGCTCCAAGCTCACCTGCGTGTTTTCTTCTTCTTCTGTCTGTCGTGCTTGCTTGCTTGCCTGCCCAAGCTGCCAATTTGCCGTCGCTCGTCTCCCCGGCTTCCCAGCTCGGCTCATGCTCTCCCACTCCCACTCCCGGCCCAAGTGTCAGTGCCCGGCAAGCTACCCACTCAAGCAGCACAAGCCAGACTGACTGAAAAAGAATTCTCCTTGGCAGAGTTTTGCATGTGAAAACCATCCCTAGGGCCTTGGCCCCCCTGATCCGCCCAATCCAAGGAAACGGACCTGCACGAGCCTAGCCGCATGGGACGTAGCCGAATGGCTGATCTAGACTGCAATCTGGCTAGAAGCGTTCCAGAGTTTTCCCTTCTCCTTCTTCTCAGGGGTGGTCGAAAGACGGGATGGATTTGGAAAAGGAAAGGAGACGGATGGAGTCAGCATGTGCCCAGCGCGCCAGCATGCTTGTCCATCCATCCATCCATCCGCCCACCTTACCTGTGTCTATGCGTCGTCCATGGCCTTTCACCGCCAGGATGGGGCCGTGGCCACTGGGCCGAGCCGGGGCCATTCACAGACTGGCCTGCCCCTCGGCCCATCTCGCTCCCTCTCAGGGGACCGGGCGCCTGAACGGGGTACGGGGATCCTCAGTTCGGTTCAGGGTCCTCCAAGGGTCCATGGGGTCCAAGCAATCCAGTCCCAAGTCCCAAACCCACCAGCAGGGGTCTCACTTGTTGATATCGCTCGAGCGGTCGGGGGTGCAAAATTGTTGATATCGTGGCCACATCCCAAACCTAGAAAAGAAAAAAACCTTCCTAGCCCCCCAAACCAGTGCCCTAGCCGAGTCGCTATCCTGTCTCTCTTGCCTGCGCCAGAACCCCTCCTAAAACTTGACAGCCAGGAAGAGTCGCAGTCAGAGTCTGCTTGCCTTTGGGAATACCCCATCGAGGTCTAATATACAGACACTGAGAGAGATAGAGTGGACAGACTGGACCTATAGTCATAGCCATGGCTACCCAAACCACCACGGTCCAGACACGGAGCAGGGCGGCGAAGCAGCAGGTGAGCCACCTCCCCTTCCCACAACCTTTCGAAGGCTCGCGCTACACTGCTCGACATTTCGACGTGTTTTGCTCGTTGCCCTAGAAATGTCCCTCGTGGCGGCCAGACCGACCAATGCTGACAACATGCTTCCCAGGCTGCTCCCTCTGCTCCCATCAAACTCGAAGCTAAGGGGCCGGAATTCCCCGACGTCAAGACCATCAAGAGCTGGATCCCAGAGCACTGCTTCCAGCCCACCGTCGCCCGCTCCATGAGCTATGTCGTCCGCGACTACGCCATGGCCCTCACCCTGGGCTGGGCAGCTCTGACCTATATCCCTCAGATCGAGAACACCCTCTATCGCTCCGCCGCCTGGATCGTCTACGGCTACGTCCAGGGTCTCATCGGTGTCGGCATCTGGATCCTGGGTCACGAGTGCGGCCACGGCGCCTTCTCGCTCCACCAGAAGTTCAACGACTTCATGGGCTGGTTCATGCACTCCTCGCTTCTCGTCCCCTACTTCAGCTGGAAGTTCAGCCACCACCGCCACCACCGCTTCACCGGCCACATGGAGAAGGACATGGCCTTTGTGCCCGTGACCATCGCCGAGCGATCGCGCAAGCGCCTTGCCAACCTGTACATGGACGCCGACCTCTTCGAGGACACCCCCATCGTCCAGGCCGTGAAGCTGTTCTTCCACCAGCTGCTCGGGTGGCAGACATACCTTCTCACCAACGCCTCGTCCGGCAAGGGCAGTCTGCAGCGCGAGGGTGCCAGCTGGTTCCGTGTCAGCCACTTCGAGCCCACCTCTGCCGTCTTCAGGCCCAATGAGGCTGTCTTCATTGCCCTCTCCGACCTGGGCCTGGCCCTGACCTCGGGTGCTCTGTACTACGGCTCCACCATCTACGGGTGGCAGACAATCGCCCTCCTCTACATCGTGCCTTACATGTGGGTCCACCACTGGCTCGTTGCCATCACCTACCTGCACCACAACCACCCCGAGGTGCACCACTACGAGGCCGAGTCCTGGTCCTACGTCAAGGGCGCCCTTGCCACCATCGACCGCGATTTCGGCTGGGTTGGCCGACACCTGTTCCACAACATCATTTCTGACCACGTCGTCCACCACCTTTTCCCGTAAGTTGTTCTGCCCGCCGCGCCTATCAACGGAATCTATCGCTAACAAGAATTTACAGTCGCATCCCCTTCTACAAGGCCGAAGAGGCGACCGAGGCCATCAGGCCCAAGCTCGGCAAGCTCTACCACCGCGACGACCGCTCATTCCTCGGCCAGCTGTGGTCCGTCTTCACCACGTGCAAGTATGTCGAGAAGGACCCCAACGAGCCTGGTGCCATGAGGTGGGCCAACCTCAAGGAGAACTAGAAATCTTTCTTCTGTTGCTAGGTCGGTTGGGTTAGATCTCTATTTAGAAGATTTGGACTCGAGTCTGTTTCTGCTTCTAGACTCGAAACTCTCCGGAGAACTACGGATCATGATAGACATATCAAACCCGCAGCGGTTAGCGGGTCCATAGATCAGAGGCTGGGGCATATCTCAGCTTTTATGCTAGATCATAGACGGGTTGTATTAGACGATAGACAAAGAAGACTAGACTAGTTGATATCAAACTACGTCAATTTTTCTCACTCTCACCTACGCTGCCACTTAGCACTTGTCAACGTGAAGCTTTGTGCCCATATTTCTCACGAAAGACCGATGAGTACCGCCAAGACGCTGAGAACTTGAACAACAGGAAAAATCATGAATCGCTTCATTTAGAGTATAGTACATTATAGAATTTCGGAAAACAGCCATCATTCGTGAAAATCATAATTCCCTGTCAAACCTATTCCGGAGCGTTTCACCGTACCTGATGAAGAGAAGGGGAGCTGGGATGAGCACCAAGGATATAACCGCCAGGAGGGTATTCGCAAGCCCCAGACCCAGGCCGTCATTGAGCGAGGTGCCGACGAGCGGCAGGAACGCCCCCAGCACGTAGCGCAGGAGCGTCAAAGCGGCGATGGCGGACGAGGCGACGGCCGTGAAGGCGTCAACGAGGTAGGTGGTGAGAGGCAGCTGACGTTGCATTCGAGTCAGCTTCATTTTCGACTGACTACGGCGACGCCTCCCGAATCCCGGACAAAATTCGTCCACCGGGCTGCTCGGGTGCGGCGGCGAGCGGCGTGAGGGCGGGCGCCGTGGGAAAGGGGGGGGTTGGCACAAAAGAAGAACATACCAGAGTGAGCACCATGCCGGCGCCGACGAGCGCGCTCCCGATGATGGGCACGGCGAAGTGCAAACCCGCCTGCAGCGACCAGCCGTAGAGCAGCAGGCCCGCCGGGGTGAGCGGGCTCGCGTAGACGATGGGCACGAGGCGGTTCTCGGGCTTGTGGCCGCCGCCGGCCGCGGACCGCCGCATGGCAATCTTGTCCATGACGGTGGCGCTGAGCCCGACGCCTGCCACGAAGCCGACCATCAAGCCTATGTAGACGAGTCCTACAGTGCTTGTGGAGAAGGCGTACTTCTCCTTGAAGACTGTTGGGAGGGTGGCGAGGAATACAAACTTTGAACGTTTGGATGCTGTCAGCTTCTTATTCCTAGTCTGGTTATTCATTTGATGTTATCAGGAGACTCACGATGTATCCTGAGACCACTGCTAGGTATATCGAGAGCAGCAAGACCACTGGGTTGGTGAAAAGGAGCAACAGTGGCCGGCGCAGCGCCCGCGCTACCACCTTGTAGAGTGGCACTGGGTTAGCATCGGCAAGTTTGGATGTGTATCTCTTGTCTTTGGTGATCTTGCGCATGTCATGTGCTATGCGCCCGAGGATGACCTTTGCATTCGTTTCTCGGAGCAATAGCAGAGAAGCAACAGTGAGGATCCCGCCCTGAATCATTCATTCACAAGTCAGCCAGAAGTCTCACACAGGTTACAGGGACGTGAACGTAATGGCTTAGACAAGGGACACCCACAGCAGCAGCAGTAAAGTAAACAGTCGACCTCCACCCGTACGCTTCGACCAAGGGACCGCCGATCATGGGACCAATGGCGAGTCCCATAAGCGGCGCAACCACGGCCACGGCCATGACCTTGCCGCGGTACTCGAGAGGGACGATGTCGGCCATCGTGCCCGCGCCGACGGCGTTCGGGGCCGAGGCCGCACAGCCCGCCACGAAGCGGAGAGCGATGAGGGTCATCAGGTTTGGCGACCTCGCCGACGCAAGGGTTGAGACGGTGAAGATGATGTTAGTGGCGTGGTAGACGCCGAGGCGGCCGAAGACCTCGGAGAGGGGGCCGAGGATGCTGTGGGTTTGATCGAATGTCAGTATATTTCCTCTCTTTATTCGTCTCTTCTTCTAGTTACTCCTCATACTTTCGTCCCCATGTGTCAGAACTTACAGTGGAGCGAAGCCCCACCCCAGAGCGTAGATGGAGACGGCCATGACCCCGAGCAGGTTGCTCGTGTTACCAAACTCGCTTAGAAGCTCCGGCACCCCTGGCGAGAATATCGCCGTCGCTAATGATCTAAAGTGTTCAAGCTTTTTAGTACCCGTTGTTGGCAATTTACTCCCGCTGCTGGGCGGGTCTTGGGGACTCTTGGGACTCTTGGTAGCCAAGGGGGGTCGAATGGTGGACCACACACTCACCCTATGAAAACCGCTGTGCTGACGAGGCCAATGTGAACCCAGATCTTAGTCCACGACCAGTTGGCCGGGTTCTCCGGGTCCAAGTCCGAATCCCAGTCGACGATAAAATCCTCCGGCCTCTGCTTCTGCGACTTCTCGTCGAACTGTTGCCCTTCTGACCGGGACGGCGACCACGGCCCCGCGTCCGACTGCGAGCGCCACCGCGCCTCCCGCGCCCGCTGCGACGCGGCGTTGGCCGTCAGGATCTCGCGCCACTCGTTGCCCCATTCGCCCTTCTCGTCCTCGAGGCTGAAGGACTGCTCCACGAAGGTGGTGAAGCGCCGCAGGCTGTTGATCGACAGCTCGCCGGCGGACGTGCTCGACCAGCGCGCCTTCGGTGGGAACCGCGGCGGTGCCCTGGGCGAGGTCGGCGTGCTCGATGAGTTCCTGTTCATCGTCGTGGAGGAGGCCGAGCTACGACGGGATCTCATCTGCTCGGATGGTGATTGTTATCGATGGGGTGGTGGTTGTACGAATGGGGTGACGGCATTTACCGTGTCCTCTTTCCATTTGCTGCTTGAGAAATGTGTAGGCCGGTGGCTACAAGCCCACGAGCTGTCCGTTTATCCGGTATTATCTGCCAGGCAGGCTTCCTCTATTGCTTTTCATGCACGAGTCTTCCGCGGAGATTAAAATGCTTTCCAAGCCGCTGAGAGGTGTCAAAGTTTCATCGACCATTGCTTGACGGCAATAATACGAAATCTATGGGAAGGCTGAGGACGCAAGGCGAAAGTCCCGGCTGGGCGCAGCGGAGTATTGTTCCCCAGACCAGAGTGCGCGCGCAAGACTGATGTATTCTTCATCTTGGCAACGATTTGTGGATCCTACAATCCTCGTCGCGGTTATACTATTGCTACTTGCACTAGACGTGTTCGCAGCCTAGAGTCTTTGGGGTTCACTCGGTACCTATTACGCTTAAGCAGTGTTCTTGGCTGCGTAAGTTGTGGACATTACAGGTATCAGCCTTATGAAACACCCACTACAAATCCATACTCCGTGACCCTTCCCCGACCTTCGGGTCCTCATCCGATTTTGGGTGACTAAGTTCCCACGGACTGCCTAATCCAGCACGACCCCAAACAGCCAAGGAGGACTTGCTGAGCGGTACCTGGGGGACATCGAGTCATTGCTACATACCATGCATGACTGTGAGGGCGGTGCTGCTGCAGGCTCACAACAACGAGAATGAGTCGGAAGACCGGCGGACCCGATGTCATCACCATGTCAGAGTCTAAATCGGACTTCATGCCTTCCTTGACCACCAGGGCCTGAATAGGCCTGGCCCAAAACGTGGAGAACAGAGTTCGGAACTAGTCATGTAACACGGCCGAGTCCTATTGCTTGACATACGACGAAGCCACGGTGTCGATATTTCGCTCATGTACATAATTGCCTCCCGAAGAAACCTTGGAACATGGGAGGTCAATTGAATTTGGCTTCCGGCGTCCGAATATGCTAGCAGTGTACGGGTAGGCCGTGATGAGGCAAACAGATTCCCCTGCAAGATTCGTCTTTTCAGCCCAACGGTCTCAGCTTCGCTCAGCGTGGTAAATATGTATAGGCCGGGGAGTAGGATTAACTCTAATAGCTGAACTCTATCTACGAGCTCGATCTGTGGTGTAAGTTCAACTCCTATTCTAGCCGAGCGTGACCGCTGACTAGATGGTAAAATAGCTGCGTATGATTTGTCTCCGGAGTCTCGTGACAACCCAGTACTTAATCTCTGACAAGCTCGTACATTTAGGAATGGCACAAAGCACTGTGTGTTATTGTCATCCTGGTCCGGAGCTGAAAGGCGAGGGCAGCATGGCTTGGGCATGGCTGAATCGTACTGTTTCGATCACGAGACGGGACTGATGGCTGTGCGATCCCGAAGACATCTCCCGGGTCCACAAGACGTCCACTGTCTACTTACCGACGGCTCAAGGGCTTGCGGCACTGTCCAGGGAGTGGTTGGCAGGGCCAGACCGTTCCATGTATCATTGATGGCTAGGGACGATAATCGTGACATATAATTATAATTGAACATTGCGATTAAGGTGACTGTGTAGCAGAATTACCTCGAAAAACACACAAGAACAGTGAAGATGACTATCATCCCAAAAAGTAGCACCGCTGCTAGCAAGCAGGCGAAGACAGTCGCGGAGTTTCTCAGTTTTGTCAATAATCATTCCCCGTTCTACAAAGAATTTTGGAGCACTATTCCTTCAGTTTCGGTTTCGGAACATGCCCTGGAGCAATACCCTCTGACGGACCATGCGGCATACTGGCAGGCGAACACCTGTCTCAATAGCAATGTAGTCACTTCGAAGCAACAAGATGGCGTTATATTCAAAACAGGAGGTAAGAAAAAACCCTCTCTTCCCACACGGCCAATGGCCACCATGCGGTTGGCATAACTCGCTTGACACCAGTGACTGATTGTGACCCACAATAGGCACAACCGCCAAGCCAAAGGTCTCTTTCTACAGCCATGCGGAGCTCGAAGGAGTCTCCAAGTCGCTGGCAACAAGCCTGGCACGGTGCGGGGTGCGGCAAGGCGACAAGGTCATCAACCTGTTCTACGCGGGGGACATGTACGGCTCGTTCCTGCTCCACATCCTGTCGGTCTTTTACCTGCCGATACACGAGCGCGTGGGCGCGATACAGCTCCCCGTTGCCGGGCATGTCTCAACCGAGAGCATGATCACCCACATAATCGAGTTCGAGGGCACCGTCGTGCTGTCGACGGTGACGACGATGGTCAAGATGGCGGAGCTGCTGGCTAGCGTGGGGTGGCACGGCAAACACACGGCCGACAGCATGAGGCTCTTGCTGTTCTCCGGTGAGGCGCTGTACAATGACCAGGTCAGCATCATAAAAAGAGCTTTCCCCAATGCCGAGCTGCGTAGCTTGGTGTACGGGACAATGGACTGTGGAGTAATTGGGTTGCCTCCCCATGCGGAGACGAAGGAGCGGTTTCCTATCGCGGATGGCCTCAAGGACCCGAGGGTTCACCAAGTGAATAGGCCCGGGATGATCGTCGAGATCATTCGAGAAGACGGTACAGCTACTGCCCAGCCAGGAGCTCCTGGGAGTCTCGTCGTGACCAACCTGGAGCGGAGATTAATGCCTGTTGTCAGGTACCCTTCTGGGGACAGGGCGGAGTGGATTGACTATGAGGCTGGGCTCTTTCGGGTCCTGGGACGGGATCAGACGGCGATACGGCTAGGCCCCGTCTCTATCGACTTTACGCACCTTCGTGAAGCCGTGTCCTCTGCGTTGGGTCCTGAGCGTCACGTGTCGGGAATTCAGGCTGTTGTAGACAGGCAGGACGCGAAAGATCTACTGACAGTTTTGATTGCATATCGACCAGTATCATACTATGAGGGGACGGAGCTACAGTCAAGTGTTGCGGAGGAGCTGGGAAAGGCGAGGCCAATGTTCAAGGGACATGTCGAACTCGGTCTGGTTAACCCGTTGTGTGTGTCATTTGTGGACTCGGATGAGTTGACTGTGAATGAGAGAAGCGGGAAGTCTATTAATGTGGTCGACAAGAGGCTTACTAGCCTATAACGATACCATCACGTGATCAAGAATGCATTCAATATAGGAGCGAACACTTATATGAGTATACCATCGAATGATTATGCTACTATCTTACATGATTCGCTGGAAGAGGGGAAACAAAGATGTCTCAAAGGATAGGGGAATCGCTTTTCACCGCCAAATCCGTCACTCCCTGCCCCTTCGTTCTGTTTCCTTGCTCTTTGCCAAGGGCTAAAGGGGATTGTGATACCAGCCCTCGCGATATGCAGGGTGACTCGCCAACGGCTTGACGGGAACATAGATACACTGTGAGAAAAAGCAACGCAGTGAGACACTCCACACAATGGCTCTTTATGCAGTCTTTTCTGCCAGAGCTCCTGTGTGTTCCAGATTTTCGGGTTTCTTTTGAGGTTCGAGTCACAACTCTGTGAACAAACAAAGATGGTTGATGGGGATTTAGTCTTGAAGAAGCAGTTGAGAATGCACCAAAACTGTGGGATCAAGGAATCAGGGCATCGTCTCATCCTTTAGGCATTTACTCGTTTTCAATGAACATATTTCATGTGCAAAACGGCGCAGATATCCTCATAAAATACTGCAAGAATCGGTGGTGAAACGTCCGACCCGTTGTAACTCATCATCTCAGTTGATATCTGCAATCGCAGGTCTTCATAAATTGGCGCCTCTCATCTGCCTACGTAGCCTGCCGCTCGAAAACCTGAAGTATTTATCGCAGTTCAGCGCCTGCCTTATCGCGCCAGGAACACTCAGGAGACCATTGCTAAATCAACAGCATCTCTTCATCCCGAAAGCATCTCTTCTTCTCCCACAGTAGCCTCAGTTTTAATCTCTTTGTTGCTCGCAGACACTGATCAAGCAGCATGGATATGGAGTGAGTCTGCCAATACATGATTCTCTCTACAGCTCCCAGTTTGCTGATGCTCCCAGACGCTTGTGCAATGTTGCCATGAAGGCAACCTTGCATACACTGCGATACCATGGCGCTACAGAACTGTGAGCTCTCTCATCTGCAATGACCCTCTGACCACTACTGACAAATTGTGATTCACGAGATAGGCTCGATACGGAGGTCCAAACTTTAATCACAGAAGAGGTCCACGAGCTCTACCACCTTCGTTCCAGGGCAGAAGACACCAACGTCGCGGATCTGGAAATTGCCTGTGATGCCGCAATTTCCGTCGCCGAAGCTTACAACAAAGCTTTCCCGAAGTAAGACCTTGCAAGTGTGAGATTAAAGACAGTTGGGGCCAATTTCTGATGTCATCACAGCTCATCGCCCATCAACATAAGATGGTTCTACCACTGCGTCCAAAGCCTCCTCCTCATCGACGTCCTGCCGGCCGCATTGCTCGATGGTAAGGTAGACGATCGGCTTCCACGAAACAGCCAACAATCATCACCAGGAAGTTCACCTCCTGCGTCCGAGAGCAACAGTTTCCCGCCAGCATCTTCGCCAGCGCCTTCGCCAACGCCGAGCCGCGCCACACCCGCTTCCTTCTCCCCGGGCCCATCCTCGTCGAGAAACAACACCAGAGCCGTTCTTGTCAAGCCCCCGAAGTCCAAATGGGAGCACGAGGAAATCCAGCGAATGGTGGAGCTCAAGGCCTCCGGAATGCGCCATTGTGAAGTCGCCGTAAGCTTATCCACAATATGCTTTGGCTGCTTTCAAAGTTGATACTGACATATGTCTGCAGACGATTCTAGGAAGAGGCCAGGGAGCGGTGGAAAACAAGTATGGAAGAGTCATGCATGATGACCAGTGGAAGAGTTACTCGAGTACGTTTGAGGCGACCCTGCGGTCGAGCGAAGGAGATTCAGGGGATTAACTGTGCAAGCATCTCTCACCCTGACTGTAAACCACATCAAACCAACAGAGATATGGCATCTCATGTGTGGGAATGGTTACCAGTACAGACATAACCTCGTGGACATTACTGGTAGTGGCAGAGCAATCATCTCTAGCTAGGCCATACCGTACATAGAACTCCATAACAGGAGCATTTTGTATGATTTGCATCTCATTCCTCCGGGTCAGAAATTAGCTGAATTCAACACCTTGCCGAACCGGTTCAATCACGCAGCAAGTGACCTGTGATTCCATTCACTCAATATGTAACAGCCTTGGTTGATCTCAACATCTGCATTCCGTACCACCCAATTTGCCCAGTTACTCAGACGTCTACAGGGGACAAACAAAAGAAACACTCTGGTTTCCCCTCCAACTTGCGTGGATTCGATTTGACAGGCACCAACGAACATCAACGATAGATGACCCTTGGCAACCATTCACTTGATTCCCCAAGCGTTACCAAAGGTTACCTAAGGTTGAGATGGGTCTTATTTCATCGTTAAAGTGAATTAAGGCCCGCTGTTAATATTTGGCTTTGCCTGACTTGCAAGTAAAACGCAACAACCATCTACTTGACCCAACCTCTGCTTCTTCCGATGAAGCACCGACCGGCCAAACTTCAACTTTCAGCTGCCAAATAGCCATCGCTGAAGTTGCGGAGCACCATGGATGTCCAGTGAGTACTTCCAGAATCTCGAAAGCATACTCACGAAAAGCATGCCAACCGTGCTCTTAGCGATCTCCCAGCAATCGCCACGAAGGCGATTGATCACCTCCTGAGCTATCATGACAGACGCCACCTGTAAGTCTTGTCTAGGCCACTTCATAAATGGGTATCGCCGCTGATAGCGCCTTCATATAGGGTCTTAACAGTCCCGGAAATGGATGTTATCAAGGACAGGGTTGAAGCGCTGCTGCCTCTCAAATCGCTTGCAGCCGACCCCGACGTCGCCAACATCGAGATCGTCGCAGATGCAGCCATGTCGTTTGCCGACTACTACAATCTAGAGCATATGGAGTCTGTGGTTTCTTGGGCTTCCAAGCTGCAAAAAGAATCAATCGCTGACAATGACAAAGCAAACCCATCAGCCACAAGTGGCTCTACATCGGCGTGCAAACTCTCGCCTCCGTCGACCTTAAGCCCGCCCTCGTCCACGGAGACGTGAGTCGCCTCCAGGCTACATCAATCGAGACCCAAGTCCACAGTGACAATACCGACGTGGAGTCCGTCGACTTGCCATCCGTGACCGAACGCAACAGCGACGAAGCCGGCGTGGAGCCCCGCGATTTGTCTCAGTCCGACGAGATCAAAGCCCACGCTGAGTATGAGGCCAGCGTCGTCGACCACGAGCCGCCGGCCACCCCAGCTTCCAGCGACGACGCCAAGATCCACACCGAGCAACTCTCGCCTGACGATAACTGGTCGCCGACAGCAAAGAACCCTCGGTCCAGGAAGAGGAGGTCGAGCGGGCCGCCTGTCTCCAGGGGCAAGGACCCGTGGGCCGACGAGGAGATCGAGAAGCTGATCAAGTGGAAGTGCCGGGGTTTAACCCACAAGGAAGCTGGCGTGAGTGGTCACCCTCGCCGTCGTTTACATATCTACTTGGGAATGCAGTATTCGCTGACGTACCGTGGACTTGTAGGCCAGGCTTGGCAGGACGGAGCCCGCCTGCGCCATTCGGCACTCCATCGTCCTGAAACAGCCCAAGTGGCTAAAATTTGCTCGGGCTTACCGTGAGAAGAGGGCAGCTGGTGTGGACTCGAGTGCGGAGGACGAGAATGAGAGCGCTGGAGAGGATGAGCAGGTTGAGGAAGATGAGAATATGGAAGGAGAGAGCAGCAATGTTGAGCAGATTACAGGCGTCGGAGAGGCGAAGTAAAACGACACGGAAGACTTTGATATGAGGGAGAGACAGCGTTTTGGCGGGAGAAGAACCAGGGCAAGCAAGTCTTTATTCATTCAGAGACAGCTGCTTGGAGAAAACTTCGGGAATGAGGCCCTGCCGGCTTTGCCTGGCGTGCCCATCGAGTTGCCATTAGGCTACCTAGAGCCTTTCGGAGGCGAGCAAGGTCCTGCTCAGACTAGCCTTGGGGTTTCAAAACTGTACGACTAAAATTCAATGCCAAAAAACACCGTGCGATGCATTCAGTGGGACACGCTCCAGCCCTGCTTCTTGCCCGTGAACGTAGCGTTGTCAACGCCAAGCGACTCAAGGATGTCCTTGAATCTGGGGGTTCCGAATCCCGTCACGGCGTCCCAACCATCCTTCGCGGGAACCCAAGGCCGTCACCGAGCCCAGCGCAGCCCACAGCACTGCCTGACGTGACATCCGTGAATGCCTCGTGGCCCCGCTTGTAGATCCACGGGTTGAGGAACCCGAGCGGGCTTTTGCCGGCGGCGAGCAGCGCATCGTTGACCAGGGAGAAGATGGCCGAGATGGCGGGCGTGGAGGCGCTGGTGCCGGACACGCGCACGTCGCGCGAGTTCCATACCTCAGCGTACGAGTAACCCTGGCCCGCGATGTCGGGGTAGCCACGCCCGCTCTGGTTGTAGAACTCGGCATCCCTGCCGCCTAGGGACTCGACGTAGGCGCCGACCACGGCCCGCTGGTACAGCGGCCGGGCGAAGTAGTTCGAGAAGCCGCCGCCGCTCGCGTAGCCGGTGCTGCGCTTGTACGCGACGACCTCCGGGGTGAAGTCCATGGTCGCGCCGACCGAGGTGACGTACGGGCACGACGAGGGGAACTCGGGCAGGAAGGAGGGGCGCTTAGTTCCGTCGTTGGAGATACAGGCGCCACTGAAACCGACGCCCTCGTCGCCCGAGGCGAAGAGCAGAGACACGCCGCGGACGCCGAGCTGCGCCATGTCGTTGCAGACGCGCCTGGCGTACGAGGGGGGCACGGTCTGCTCGTCGTCGTCGTACGAGGTGCTGATCACCTTGGCCAGCTTCTCGTCCGGCTGCGAGAGCAGGTGCTCCAGCCAGACGAGGTACGGCTCGTTGGTGGCCGTCGTGGTCGCGGCGTCTGGGTTGAAGGGCGCCCTGCCACCGACGGAGTAGGCGATGAGTTTGGTTGGCCAGCCGATCCCCAGCATCGCCTGGACGTCCAGGTTTCCCTCGATGTTGGTCGATTCCGTAATGGATGCGTTGGAGTATACTTGACTGGTTGTGCCGTTCGCTACGGAGTCGAACTTGAAGTCGTAGGCCCCGGACTTGGCCTCAGGCCGATACTCGGACAGGAAATGGAGGGTGTCTTTGCGGTTGTTGGATTCGCCGAGGTAGTCCACTAGACCCATGATATTGGTGTCGGCGGACTGTGTCTTGTAGTCAATCGTTCCGTACAGCGTCCTCAGGCAAGTGGGGGTGACGTGATCCCAGATGCAGACGTCGGAGATGGAGCCGTTGCTGTACAGCCTCGTGGCTGGCTTCTGATCTTCCAGAGTCTCGACCTTGAGCGCGAAGGCCTTCGGCTTGGCACGGAACCACGAGTTGGTCGGCTGGATCGTGTCGATGTGATCGTGGAGGTGGAGCGGCAAAGACCACTTCGGAGTCCGTACGGCTTCAGTTCCATCTTCGTGGCGGTAGACTGAGTACTTGGTGTCCAGCATCTGCTCGATGTTGGCGACCGGGAGGGTGACCGTGATCCAGTCCCTGGCAGGGCTGTAGCTTAGCTCTGACTTGTCCACGCCATAGTCGGCAAGCCACTCATGAACCTCGTCCAAGGTCTCGGCGGAGGGCTCGATCAGCTTGTGGACCTCTTGAGCATTGAGGTGCTGCCCGTAGGACTGGTGGTCAGGATCAGACACCTCGTACAGCTGCCTCTCCAGCTCCGAGAAGGAGCCCTGCTTCAGGCCGATGCGGAGTGCGATTTTGTGGTCAGCATTTGGAAAACGAGTCACAGTCCATCTTTGAGGTACGTAGTGGGAGTCTTTGACAGCGAAAGCAGAGCGCTGCTTGACTGGCTTGCCAACGACCGAGGTGGTCAGAAGGCACGCTGCCAGAATAATTCCAACTGCCTTCATGCTGACGCTCCCGTGCACAGGCTTGAGAGATGAGATCTGAGAGACATACAAGACTCTGTGGAAGGGACGAGAGGTAGGATACGTCACAAAGAGTTCAGTGGTGGGTGTTTAAACCGTTTTACCGCCCTGCAGTCTTGCCATAGAAAGGCGGCCACTCATTTGGAGGGAAAACGGACGAGGGAAACAAACACGAGGTTACAACGTCTCGAATCGCGGGTCCCGCCCTGGCAGCCTGCAAACCAAAGTGGAATCGACCGTGGACAAGGCGAACTCGAGCCCTGCCGCGGTTCCACGATGGGCATCCGGGTGTTTGTGCCCTGCACGTCGGAACACAGAACCAACCCCGCCGTCACGGTGTCTTTACTCGACGCTTGGCACCGAAGGGGCAGGTCGTGGGGCCCGGGATTCCATAGCGGAAATTGGGCCCCATCTTGTCACCACACCGCACGATCACGACTCGCCCGAATCTGCGTTTGGTGGCGGCGAACAGCTGCATGGTGGCTTGGCCACTCGCTGCGGTCCCTGACGATCGTCGCTTTTCTAGGGTTTGACAGTGTATTAAGCTTTCTGGATCTGGCCAATGCAAGCCAAGCACCGGGACGAAAGCTCGGCTTTCTCTTGGCGCTCGGCTGGCGCCCAGCTGGTTCCACTCGCTCAACGTCGTCTTGAAAGTTGTCACAAAGATACATGTCACATATTTACATTGGCATTCTCAACACTAGGCAGCCCTGCCCAAAGGACATGGACAAGCCTGAAGCTTTGTACAGCACTCAGCGCGAGCAGGCTGAAAATCTGGATATCTGAGTACTCCAAGCTCCCGTGTCCAACCCCACAGTACCCATTCAATTCCGCAGTGGCTTCCAAAACCACTTTCAGTTTCCATGGCCATGCAACAACTCCTGGAGCCGTTCCTCGAAGCGCCGGCGAGACTCTCGGTCCTCTTGTGAAATTTTGAACCAGCTCCTCGTCCCACTGCTTCACCTCTGCATTCCACTCGTCCATCTGCTCCTTTTGCTCTGCCCATTGCTTCCTGTCCTCTATGGTCTGCCTCGTGACCAGCTTTGCGGCTGAGAGCACCAAAATGAGCAAGCCGAGTGCCAGAAAGAAGTCTGTGATGTGTGGGCTGCCTGAGGCGCTCTCTGTTCGGAGGCAGCTGAATGACGTCCTCTAATAAGTAAATGTCGCCTTGAATCCGTCGTACCTACATTCGCATTCAATATAGGATACCACCTAGACAATTTTGATGGCGGGACGTGAGACCCACCACGAGAAAGTTGTCTAGATCTTGGTCGAGGTCATAGGGCTGCAGAAGGCTGTCTAGATCTTTGTCGAGGTCATAGAACCGAATTGGGCGATTATGACCCTGTGTGATAAAAAGCCCAGTCAGCAACAAGATCATTGCTGGTAAACCATACTTGAATCGTAGTGGCAACTCAAGACTCCATTCGATCCTTTGAATCCCGTGTCGCACGCGCAGAGCCCCGACACCCTCCCCTGGCTTCTGCGAGAAGCCAGCCCAGATCTGTAGCGAGAAGAGAACCTCATACTCGCTATTCCGAAAGACCTCCATCTGTATGGACGCAGAAGACATCCGTAGGGGTGGGGACATAGTCGCTTAGGTCAGAGGACCGCGCCCAATACCAACACGTACCAGTTGAGCTTGGTTCACCTATCCGACACCGCTGGACGACGCTTCCAACGGCCGGCAGAGGGAACTGGACCCCTTTCGGGATCCAGTAATGCGTGATTGAAGCCCACATGCACAACCTCAGCCGAAGCCTCGGATAATGCCACGATACCATCAGGCAGTGCCGTGGACCGAAGCAAAGGCGTGGGAATCCTTATCGATCGGCAACTGCCATCCAGTATGCGCCCATGACACCGTTTAACGTGATGTGGTTGGAATGTGGAGATGGAGGAAAGGGTTTGGTGACAGACGATCAAGACTGGGACAACCTAAAGAAAAGTCGGGCTTACCGGAGAAGCATCGCGGGGGGCGCGATTGTTTGCGTTGCGGGCAGCAGCATTGCTCGCAGAGTGGGTTGGGGGTTTTGAATTGTTTGACCTGGAAAAGGGCATCTTGAGAGGGGAGGCGGGCTCAATGTTTTTGTGCAAGATGGGTCAGGTCGCTTGGTTAGTCGATGACTGCAGGAGGTGATGGAATGTTGTGGGTGAGGAGAGGCAAAAATTGGGAAAAGGGGAAGCAAAGGAAATTCAGAACATTGGAAGTTAGGAAAGGAAGAAAGCAAGAGTTGAAATGGGCTGTAAGGAAGGTTTAAATAATTTTCGAGGGCCAGAAGGCGGCGGGGCAATCTGCGGGATGGCAGAATTCCCATGAATGCCACTATGCATAGGAACCTTCACCGGCCAACGCCATACCGTGCTTGGGTGGGACATCAAGAGGGTCACTATGACCAACCATTTCCTATTTGAATACTTTTCTTTTAAAGATATCTTTTAGTCGTTTCTGAATAGTTTAATTGTTTCTGAATATATATATACCTCTTCTTTTAAAACTATCAAATCGTTATCAGATAACTTTCCAAAGGAAACGGTCAAGGAGGAAAAATGATCTCGCAGCGGAAAAATCGTCGTTGAGAAGGTAGGGTAGGGGGGTATGTACGACGGGCGGTACGTATCACGGGAAGGAGGCACCTTTTCTTCTCTTCTCTTCCCTTTAACACCTTCCCTTCAACACTTTCAGAGCCACGAGAATCAAGATTAGAATCAGAATTCAAACCAAAGAAGAGGGCTGAAATTCAAATCAACCTCAATAGGAAGGGAAGAGGGATTCTTTTTCAGCCAGCCGGGGCCCTGAAGCACTCCGAAGAAAAAGACCCATTATATTAAAATTGACAGGACATCTTCTCAAAGGCAGGAGCCTTCCTCCCGAAATCAACACCGCTTAGAGATCAATTCTATTCCGTGACCGTTTCTACGACTTAAAGTTTATTTTGAATTTCCAGGAATTCTTTTACGTTTAATCATATGTATCAAATTGATCATAACAAGAAGAACCTCATAATGACGGTCATGGAAAGAAAAGATAATACAAACATTCAGAAATAGATATATTACGCTATGGTTGGTAGTAGTGATGCACTATGCGCCCTACCCAAGCACGGTATGGCGGTACTCGCATTTCGCAGTCGGGCCAAACGATTTCTGCCGTCGTCCGGTTAGCTAGCTCTCCAAATACGCTGCCAGTTCCGAACACTCCCTCAGCACCTTCAACACCATCTACATCAACCGTTCCCCCAGGGATGGGTCACGATGAAAGCAAACAGTGAGTAATGTTCCGCACGCGTGCAGGACCACATTGAAGTCGATCCTCGAGTTGAACATATCGTCTTTTAAGAGGTCTAACACCGCCAGGAACCTCATATCGAATGCCTGGCGATTCCAAGCCGGGCCTCAATCGTTCCATGAAGGGTGCCAGGAACGCTCGCCGAGCGGCCCTTGGAATACCTGACCCCAAGCCACCTCCCAAGAAGCAGCGCAAGATCCCCAAACAACGAAAGCATCGAAAACTCAACGAATCCACCGCAACTGGCCACCAATGTCATGGCAGGCCGGCTATGTGAAGAAGCATGCCAACTAACGTACAAAGATTTGCAAGAAACATCCATGCTACTCCTGCTACCACAAATCCAACCGACCAGTAAGTCTTTTACCAATCACTATCATCAAAATGAAGCCAACGGCATGATACAGGATGGCCAGAACGACTATGGTCGCGTCAAACCAGTGAGAAAATCAGCTGATGAAAAAAACTGTACGGAGCCGATCATTGTATTTTTGACAGAACCTATTAGGAGCCTGGTTGGCTTCCTCGAGGCTACTGGGATCATGAGAGCTTCCAAACGGAGCAAGGGCGGCGCATTCGGATGGAGATGGACGCTATAAGCAAAGGAATCGTGCCGGTACTGCCAACTTCGTTGACGCTCAGACGCTTCGATTCCTTTGCCGTTGCTTGGGCCGAACAAGAGATGGCTCGGAAGCACGATCAGAGAGAGCAGGCTCGATTCGAAAATGAGCGCAAGACACGAGCCGCAGAGGACTTCGACCTCGACAACATGATGGTACTTCTCATCTTCCTCTTCCCATGTGCCCGATCGCTGATTGACTCTTTTCCAGAATGCAATTCCCGGTGGAATGCCCTGAGAGCATAAAGAGCAAGGTCTTGTGCCATCCAGACCAACTTGGAGAGACTGTACACAGAGGAAGATCAGTACCGGGGACTCGAGATGACGCGACAGTGGCTTTAGAAGACGAAACAAACCGGCCATTAAAGATGAAGTAAAGCATGGATCATCGAATGAAGCTGTTTCTCTCTTTATGCCCTATCAGTCCCCAATAAACTCCGCATGTGGCTTTTTGACTCTAATTCATGTACCTGAGTACTTATTTCGCGAAATGCTGCTCTTTATGCACATGAGTGGCCATTGGCAGCGCTTGAGCACCCCACGTAAAGACCAGCGAAGCGATGATCTAAGGTTGAGATCCTGGAGCCCTGGTTGAGGCAAGATATCAAATTGACTGTTCCTCACACTGGCACACCGGTTCTCGAACACTCTCTAAGCCACATTGGAGCGTTGATAGTAACACGCCCCGGGGCCAGACACTACTTGCCTCCTGGTACGTTGAATGTTGATATTGCCCAAAAGCCCGAGGTACCTAGGTAAGTCCTGACTGCAAAGGCAAAGCCTGCCTGCCGATGTGACCGCAAAGTTTGTGAATGACTTGAAACGATCAAGTTGTTTGCTTGACCAGCCGTACCTTTGCCAAAAGCCTGCACTTGCCCACATTGCGTTTCGAGTCTACCTCACGTCGTCTCCATTCTCCTACCACCAACAAGCCCAAAGCTTTCTTACGCGATGGCTAACTCTGGAAAAGTCCGGGTAAGGCAATCAAATGCGGTGTTTCATTATCTCGAGGCTAACGGGGTCCCATGATGCCAAAACAGGAGCGATTCCCCAGCCAGAGAGCGGAGGAAGTTGCTAGGGCTACCAAAGAATCCAACGGCGAAGTCGAGGAAGTGTTTCGCGCGGAAGAGGACCCTGTTCATAACATCGTGGACTTGAAACCCAGAAGACTTAACCTGGTTGCAAAGGTACTAATTCAAGATGACCAGTTCGACCAAGACTCGCTTCATCCTTCTTGCCCACGCAGTCCATATCAGACAAACGGCGGAAAGCCTCTCGATCATTCCCGCGCCAGAAAGAGCTACACCGACCGGTTCCGTCATTCTACGATCCACGGCTGGCGCTTTCTTCGCCAGGTGTTGACCCACGAGTGCGCCCCCGGCACTCCGGCCCCGACACACAATATACTTAATATGCAAGAGACCCGAGACTCCCTGAAGCTCTGCATCTTTGTGCTCATTATGTCGATAGCCTGAGTTGCCACTATTTTTGGAACTACCGAGATGAGGCATTGGATTACTCTTACTGGGCTGCTCTTTGTGGTCGTCTTTCTGGTTATTGAGCTGGTACAATCGCCGACTGTCATAACTTTTGAAGCCTACGAGATGAGGAATTGGACGCTTGTTGCCGGGCTGCTCTTTATGATCGTTCTTGTGGTTGCTGAGCTGGTGGAATCGACAAGGCGGGCCTATTGAGCTTGGGCAGTAGGTGGCAACATCGCTTCCTTTGTTTCAAGCCGGCTGAAGCCACCAGCAGTAAACTCATAGAAGCTACACAACAGCACACGAGATGGTTGGTTCGTCGTGACTGGCTAAATGAACCTAAGCCGCTCAATAGAAGCTCTACCGTCCACTTATCGAGACAGGATAATGCGAGGGAACCCCATTTACCTTCCTCCTTAGTGCCAACATGTGTATGCTCAAGCAGGCAGCAGGCAACCTGGGGTGATCATCGCGCGGCATATTGACTGTTGTCTTCCGATATTGAAACACTCGCAGCGCCCTTGCGCTTCCATATTTTCACCTCGCACCCGCCGCGCAAGATGCCAACTCGCATGGTTGCCAGTAAGTTGTGTGCCGCATTGGAGTGGTCATAAACTCCACCATTGAAAGCAGCAGTGGCGTCTTTACCAATATAGCCAGCAATAAAAGACCTCCCACCCGGGTGCTCCTCCACAAAATCTACGACATCATGGATCACTCCAGCCACAACCAGGAGGGCCTTCCCGTTCACCCGGGTCTCTTCCACAAAGTCATCCCAGGACATAATGGGCAGCTGTCCCAGCGGAGTGCCCCAGTCGTACTTGCTACGCCTCCGGTCCAGCGCCTTTTGGAGCTGCTGGATACGGCCCTTCTCAATCTCGTTCCGGCGGAAGCGCTTGAGGTCATTCACAAGCCCAAATTGCTTCCACAGCCATATCATCCACTTCGTAGGATCGTATTGCCACCATTCTATAGCGTTACGATAATCTGAAGGGAACTCGTGGTGGAAGTTGTGATACCCTTCGCCCAGGGTAACCACGGCCGTCAGAAAGTGGTCGCGGGGCGAGCGGCGGTCGTCGAAGGGCTGCTCCCCGATCCAGTGTGCGAGCGAGTTCACGCAGAACGTGGCCTGTTGGAGAAAGAAGCACCGCAGGATGCCGGCGTAGATGAACCCGCCGAGTCGGTCGCCCCAGAGACCACACACGAGAGCGGGTAGAGCCCAGGCCATTACGATCACAGCTGGGAGATAGTTCCGATGCTGCCACATCACAATGCGGTTCTGGTTGAGGTCGGTCATGTCGGTTCGACCCAGCTTCTTGGGGTCTTGCTTGAAGATCATCCAGCCGAGATGCGAATGCATAAGGCCCTTACGGACCGAGTATGGGTCTTTTTCGGTATCGGTATGTCTATGATGTGCTCGGTCTTGGACAGTCGGTCAGATCACAGAGATCAAATGGGCACCGAAGCAGGTCTCATCATTGGCTCCGTACGCCAGGTCCACAAACATGGTCAAGACCCTCTGCGATTTCCAAAAGAGGGGAGAGGGTCCAATCTGGAATTACTGACGATCACGAGACCAGGCCCTGATGGACCCTTGAACCGCACCAGCGCCAACGGCAGCTAGGTAAACCTGAAGTAGCGGCTTCGCTTTGTAACACGTGTGAGACCAGAGCCGATGGTAGCCTGGGCACAATGTCAACTTATCTTGCTGGACAACCTCAATTCTACGATGGTACATACCAGCAGTTATCCCGAGAGCAGTGTTGAAGTAGTATACGGCAGCAAAGACAGCAGTATATGGATGCAAAGGCGTCCAGGAAGCCCCAACGAATCCCAAAATAGGGACAATAATGACAAAAAAGACGTTCAGCCAATTGAGGTGCCGGTACCAGTTCTGCCACGTGATGGAAATCTCACTGATGTGACGCCCCTTGACTGCCATCGTGCCGAAGCCTTTGCCGTAAGTGGCTGCTCTGGATGAAGCTGGCTTTCGTCAAGGGATATGGAAGCCTTGTCCGTGTGTTCCAAGGCAGTAAATACTACACCAGAAGTTGTGTTTGGACCTGGTACAAAACCCAGATTTTAGAGCAAATTAAGTAACAGGTGGCCGCTATACGTTGAAGCAATCCCAACGTCGAAAAAGCAAAAGGTGAAGAGCTTGGCACCTATCGGTGTCGTCTCTACGGCACCAGCAGAATACCGCCGGTCCCTGATGAGTTCTTGTGTTGAGAGGAGCAGCCGTTTGTTGGGACATGCTTACTCCTTTTTAGTCTAATTGGATTCCGGTATAGGCCGGCTTTCTAAGCACTAAGTACGGTACGGGTCGGATCGAATTCCGCCGGGATGTCAAGTCGATGACCCGTGCAAACGTTGGTTTGTCGTTTTGAAACCAAAATTGTCACAACACCAGTGCTGCCCCCAAGCAACAAACAATATGCCGCCCTTTCGAGGGTTCTCGCCCGAGGTATTCTCGGGAAGGCTTGCCATGTAACGAAGACGGTGTTACCCGCTGTATGAGACATGGGAAGTGTGCTCACCAGAGGTTTCATTAGAACTTTCCCATCCGCATCTCTACCGAAGAATATGAGTGAAATCTCATTGAATTATGTCTTCTTTTGTATGATAGAAACTGAGCGTACTTGGATCTATCGTGTCCCCCCCCCCATGAAGACTGCTCGCCACGTCAAATGAAGAGGTTTGCACTTCCACTGACTTGTCCGAACGGTGTTAGCTAGTCCGAATCCTTCCGTTTGGTGATTTGTTAGCCGCATCATTCCACAGGGATCCTTGGGCCCAGACACGATCATAATTTCCGAAGCTGCCGGCAGATGAAGATCTCACTGTCATTTGCGTGCGTCGGACGACGCAGTAGAAGCCAGGATAACCTCGCCTGCATATTCTTGGACACCATACATAGTGTTTGGGAACACGTACTGGAAATCATAAAATGATCTTTGCAATCCAATTTTCGCTCCATAAAAGGCCAAGGACTATCGTAGGTCATCCCGGCGACTTGGAGGAACGATTTTCAAGCCCAGTGTCCAGAGAAATACTAACCAGCCCACTACTCAGAAATATCACCTTCACGGCTCAATATCAGTGCAGATCGTCTACTCACACATTCTTACCTCTGCGAATGTCTGAACTAATTTGTCGAAAGTAGATAATTCGATGTGACTTCGATGGGACTTTAAGAAAGATAAATGTAATTGACAACGGCTAAGGCGAAAAGCAGGCGTTAAGTTAGGAATCAAACCAGTCTTCCGTCTCATAAAGGGACTCAAAATTTCTTGCCTCTCCCTCATAGGCAATGGGGCCTTCCTTTTGAGACTGAGAGCTCAATGAATGGTACGCCTGGTATCCAGTCTCGATGCCAGGGTGCTTGAAAGTGGAACCTCGGTTCATGCTGAAGGGCTTGCTCGCCGGCTTCGGCTTCTTCTCAGTCTTCGTCACTTGCTCGGCAGCTTGCGCATCCGGGAATACCTCCAGGGCCAGCCCCAGGAGGTTTCTAATCGCCTGCTTGACGGGAGCAGAGTCCCAGTATGCAGTGAATGCCCGAAACGGGTCCACGGTATCCGGCACTGCGGGAGGGACGCACTTCCGGAAGACTTCGTCAACGATCTCAGGGTCAAAGCAGTCTTTAACCAGCCGGTCCAAGATTGTCTTGCGGCGACGCCTAATGTACGCCGGATCCCTTAGGATCTCCGGACATGCACTAAACCTCTGAATGGCGTCCTCGAAAAACACAGTCTCGTTTCCGAGAGGAAAGCATTCGCGGGCGGCGGAGGTTATCTAATACTTTGCCAGTCTCGGTGTTCTAGCCTCAGCTGGCCACAAGGAGCACTCCAGAAGGCGCGCCTCATGAGCATCCAGAAAGCGCTGGATAGAGCGCAGATTTCTGAGATCATCGAGCGTGTAACGCCCTGCGACAACACCCCAGATACGTGAGCGCCAGGCTGACGATGTGAAACCCATGTTAGTCACAGGGTGCTGCATGACGCTTTCATCCTTGGCCAAGATCCGCAGCCATATGTTGAGGTTGTCCCATGCCTCATTGTCGACACAGTCCCATCGCCTTGGGCCGCTAGCCTCGGGCGGCTGTACGTAATGGGGTATGCTGTTGAGGTCCTTGACCACACGCTGGAAGTCTTCTGGCCGGCCCAAGTCGTACATCAGGCTTACCAAGAGTGCGCGGTCCAGCTCATTGATCCGCCTGTATACTTTGAAAACTAGGTCACTCCGTGCCTTTGAGTGTAGGTACCGTTGAATCAAGCCCTGCTTTCAGGGCTTGCAGATGAGATCCGACCGAGCGACGGCGCTGAAGAATTCATGGCATAATTCAACGTCGAAGTCAGACGACCTTTTGTTGACTGCAGCACAGCTGTTGTCTGTATGATACATCTCTGATGTTAAATGCTGGTTTTCTTTGTTAAAGAAGGTTTACAAGAATGGTGGAGGGTCGAATTGAGTCTTGTGTCACACTCTTTCCCGCGAGCCTGCGAAGGATATAGCGAGAAAACTGACAAGTCGAGACGCTGCGGAGATGGCAAATATAGCTTTGGTATTTCAGAGGGCCACAAGCCTTCTTTGGATCCCGAGGTCCCTTTTCTGTGTGGTATGGACAAAGACAAAACTTTTATTTTTTTCATTTTTTTACAAAGGTTGAGGGTCGGCGCGACACATTGTGTCGGAATACACAAACGAACAAGGTCTAACCGGCGGCATTAGATTTAGAGTCCTTTATTTGGAGCCCCCCAGATTAGAATGGTAATTTTTTGTTTGCGCGTGGACAATCAAATTGTCATGCTTCTAAATCTGTAACGGGAAGGGCCGACGCGACTTGATTTCGATGTTGTTTTATTCACAATTGACTACCGGAACCTTCTTCGAACCAAGGGCACGTCGACCAGGCCAATACCCGTACGTGTGACCCAGTCCTGAACCACAGACACAATCCCCGTACCACCCGCCCTACAGCTCGTAGTGGCCGCTGGCCTCTTCCCCACAACGTCCTCGTCAGCCAGCCGCTCAGTGTCACCAAGCACCGTTCCGTCGCTCTTAACGCTCACGTCCCGGAAGTACAGCTCCACGCCGGGCCCGCCACCGCCCACGCCTCCGAAACGCATCGTCTGCGCCTGTGTGCCAGACTGCGTGCTCCCATTCTGCCCCTCCGGCGCGGTCAACACCGATGCTGCGCCCTTCTGCGTCGTGGTGTACGTAGTCCCGGTCAGGCTCGGGGCTCGGTCGGCCGTGCTGGGGAGCACGGAGAAGAGTTGCAAACCGCTGGGGGAGACTGCACCCCGCGGACTTGTCCGGTCCACGCTCTTGGTGCGCTCGAGGGTTGCGTCTAGGCGGGTTGTGCCGTTTTGAAGGGTCTGTGATGTTACGTTGGAGTTCAGCGGGTACGAGTACTGAATGGTAAAGCCTGCCGCCTCATCGTCTCCGTGAGTGGAAGTGTCGGTTCCTGTGGTGGTGATCACGTTGACCTGGCTTTGTCCGCCATTGCTGAGGACGGAATCGTCGGTATGTGCCATCGTCTGCGTCCATGTGACTGTGGTGTTGCCGGCAGATGTTGTGATTGACCCCGAGACGGTGAAGCTGCGGGATACCGACGTGGTGTACTTGAGCGTGTCATTGAACCCGGTCGCATTCTGCGTGACGGACTGGCTGATCGCAATCGTTGGCTCCAGCCCATTGACCGTAGGCGGCGACCCGGTTGTGATGGAGTCCGCCTTAGAATCCAGCCATACAAATAGCTTGCCGGTGACTTGCCAGTTTGATGTGACGTTCGGAGATAGTGTGGCAGTCTTTCCATCGTCGCTGAGACCAACAACATTGACGGTCAAATTGTGGGGCTGGCCATCACAAAGAACTGGCAGCCATGGCGAGATGTCGATCTCGCCCTCTTTGATATCAAAGGCGTCAATACCAACTGTGGGTTGCCAGAAAGCTGGCGAAACGCCACCAGTAAAGATGACAGGAAATGGCCAGTGAACACCTGCTAGCTTCCCATCAAGAAGAACCTGGACTTCTCGAAATGGTGAATTACCAGGGAGCTGGCCACCCGAGGCGTTGTAGGTCAAAGTGTTGGACTCGAGAACATTGCTCCACCAAAATTCCTCATTTCCCTGCCCTGTTGCAGAAACCGAGAAGATGGCCTTAACGGCGTTACGAGGGAAATCAGCGATGACATTGGAGGCAACCTGGTCGGGGATAGAAAAGACGCTTGGCTGAGAGTCGTTATTCGCCTGGCGGGAGGAAATGGGGATTATCGTGTCTGCCGGAACAAGACCCTGTGGCGCACTGAAGAAACTAGCCGTCAAGGTTGTATTATAGACTCCAGTAAGCTGGACACGATATCAGTTTTCTGTCCCATTGTATTCCCGGCAATCTATTAGGGAAGCTGAAAGGACCAGGCTCACCACATCAGTGAGGGTGTTTGGAAGATCAAAGATGACCTTTTGTGGCTGCTTCCACAAGGCCATATATTGTGACATGTCTCGCATGTACGTGTAGGATATCCCACGCCGATTTGGCTCCTCAGTCGAGGTCCGGAAGACTTCTGTGTCTCCGAAGTACCTGGAAGTGACCGTCATTAGCCTTTATGACACCGAGGGCGTGAAGCGCTGTGGCGTCTCGCAGACTCACACGATGGCCAACCGATCGAACTGCCTCCCCTGTGACTGCACCGTCAAGTTCATGATGGCCGTATTGCTGTCAGCTAGGCAGGCGGGAGGCGTATAGTTTCCCACGAACGGGCTGCCAAACGAGTTTGAGAAGGTATTGATGGCAATCGTGACCCGGCAGTCCTCTTCACCGAGGCCGGGCAGTATCGTCGGTATATCCTTGAACCCATCTGCAGTCCCCGCTCCTACGACCTTTCCGTTCATACCCAGAAGCGGCACGTCGACCTGGAATGTCTGCATCGCACTGTTGTTCCCTCCTGGGACATCTCTCTTAGCCACCCGCCGCAAATCATGAATAGCGTGTCGCCTCAGTGGCTTGTGCACCGCCGCTCGAACCTCGAGTTCTACTGGGGCCCGTACTTGCTCGTCATCTTTCGCCCACAGGCCAAGCCGTCCAAGTGCTGCCAGTGCAAGAAATAGGACGTTGATGATGATCACCGCGATGATGGCCGGCGTTTGAGAGCGCTCATCAGCCCACCTTACTTTCTTTTTCTTTCTTGGTATCCTCTTACTCGGACCCGCCGTGTTGTGTCTTAGAGACGGCTCAGCCGTCCGATGTTTCTCGTCAGTCACGTGGAGGGTGGATTGATTCTCCATAGCGGATAGCCTGTTGCCCAGCGCTGTAGTCAAGCTTGAGCGAATGCGCTGCAGCGCCGGCGGCTTGGTCCAGTGGGGGTCAACCACAAACAACACCAAGGAAAGCGAGCAATGACGGGAGTCTTTGATGATTTGTTTGTCCTGCTGCTCTGGCCCGCCAGACACGAGTCACATCAAGCTTTTGTGTCCAGTCTCCGGCGGGGGCCGGGGCGAGGGGTAGCATCGTTTCAGATCCCGGTCGCATTGAACGTTTCGACCAGTGCGCGCAAGCAGGTTGTGGTCAACAGTTCACCCGGTGGCGCAGCAGCTGATCCGAACCTGGTCAGAGACGTAAAGATGCGAAAAGGAAAAGCGTGTGCAATTTGGTGTTATGGGTACCCATCTTCAGTACCAAGTCTCCATCAACAGAAGGCTCTGGTCCCTCGTGGTTAGTTTGACTGCTTCTCTCGCCATCCTTTCTATACCATTAGTTGTTACCCATTCCTTGTAGTTGCTCAGATTACTCCTAGCTACGCTTACCACTGGTTTACTTTTGGAGTGCCCCTGCAAGGGCTGCAGGAGCCCCGGCTGGCAATTGAATTACGGAAATTCAGAAGTCGAGAAAAATTGGTACATTTCGGGATTTAAGATAGCTTAACTTCGAAAAATTATCCCCAGCAACGCACTCTTCTCATAAAATTAGCCGTCCTGCTGATTTCAGTCTGGATAAACAAATTAGATACCTTGCTGCAGAACCGGCTTAAAATGTGCTGGCTGCAGACCTGCCCCTACTTGTGTGTTTGGAATTCCTTTCAGCGTGGCTTTGATGAGACTGTTGGTACGGCCCTGACGGCGAGGGTCAAGGGGTCTTTGCACGTGCAAATGGGTTGAAGCAGACCGTACGTGTTTGGGTACGGGTTCTGATTTCTGCTTATCGAGAAGGAAGAAGCTATCGCTAATCTCGTCGCCCTGACGGTTGGTGTAGTAGTCGGCCCTCCGGCTGACTAACTCCAAACCGTGTCATTTGATTGGCTATAGCCCGTAGGGGCATGGGCACTTGACAGTCGCTCAGAAATCCACAGAGACAGCTAGTTAAGGGGCAATGACAAGACGTCCATTGTGTCTTCGGGACCGGGTCTAAGGTTACTTTGGTTAATCCTTTCTTAGGGCGGGACTGAGGCTTCGGCCACATTATGTATTATTAATTGGTTAATAACTTAATGCCATTATTATATTTATCTACCCATTATCTATTAGAACTTTAATTACTTTTTAATTTAAATTTTATCTAGAAAAAACCGAGAATTTTCTAATAAATAATTTGATTTTTATACATATTATCATTTAATAATATAAATTAGTTTTTCATTTTTTATAAAGGTTTTTAAAAATTTTAAATCTTTTTAAAATAAAATGTTTTGTTGGAATATCACTCGGCATGGACCGTACGCTGATACTCACGGCTTGGTCAGATGACTGAGCCAACCCCTGGGCGGTAGGCATGCTTATCGTGCCCATCGCACCTCAAGGGCTCCCTTTCCTGTTAGTTAAAAACAACAAGTAATCAGCACCGAATCCACCCATCGTTTACGCGTACGTACAGAAAGCTCATTCAACAAGTTTTATTAATAATGAAATAAAATATTTAAATTAATATAGAATAAGTATTAAATGTTAATTTAAAAGTAATTCTTTCTAAATATATTATATAATTTAAGAAAACCTTTTTTTATTAGTTTTAAAAATTAGAAAAGGTTTTTTAAAAAACTTTAACGTGAAAAGTTTTAAATTTTATTATTTTAAATTATTTATTTAAATTTGTTGTATTTTTCGTTTCTCATTATTACAAATGTAAATTTATTATTAATAAGTATGTGCTTGAAAAGTTTAATATATATACATATGTATTATGAACAAATATATGATAACTAGTAAGAAACCATAATAATATAATTATAAATTTATTGTTATTAGTATTATATTTGTTGGAAGGCAGCACTTCGGGCCCGTCGGAGGCCCGGTGATGACACCGTAATATCGGCTAAAAGACACCGCAGCACCGCTCGGGTCCATGTGTCGCACAACTCAGGGTTGAGCCTCGCTCAGGCTAGCGTGCATCGAGATCCATAGGAATGGGCAGGTTAGGTTATAAGGCAGGTGGCTAGACGCACTGGAATCACAATGTAGTTAGGCATTATCATCAACAACTAAGCACAGAATGTTCAGATCCTGGTCTGCCAAGCAACCATTTGCCTAGCATCTTCCCCAGAGACCCTCGACAATATTTATATTTCATATTAAGTTTTAAATTATTCATAATTATATGAAGGCACTGCTTTTGGGCATTTTTACCGGAACTGAAATTGAAATCAACTAGAGCGGGGCTGAGCGAAGTTAATAATGTGTTTTGAAATCCCGTTATAGTATACATGTTAAATCCACTCATTTAAGTATATTGAAACATTATCAATGCAGGATCCGATGAGTACTGTCAACGCCCGAAACAGCTATCTTTTTAGATCATATTGCGATGTCTCCGATACTTCTCAAAACACAGTGCCGTCACTCCGAATGATAATTGGACTTGACTTGGTCTCTGGCCGGCGCTGAGCCGCGATTTCCCTGCCAGACTTCCAGGTCCCAGCCTCCAGAACTTGAGCCATACTGAGATGAACTCCTTGACCCATCCGTGATATGATGCTTTCGTATACTCGGTCCAGCAGGCTCAACGTCAGAGCACGCCACTCTACGATAACATCATCGCCGGCGTCAAAAAGAGGCAGTTCTTTGCCAGATGCCTTGATCCCCTGCTCATATGTCTCCTTCTTCAGCGTAATAGCACCTAGATCGACGAAGAGCCCGCCGTTGCGATATTCTGGCAAAGCTGTCAGGGAGTTTGTGTTCTTCCACTTGATACCCAAGATCCTCTGGAATGGAACCATCAATGAGTAAGTGAGCCATTGGGTCAGCTTGTGAAACGGCTGAATGCCGGTGGTTATGTCGTCGGCCTTGGATGGATCGGCATGCTTTTTCAATGTGCTCAGCGGCCAGGCATCACCTATCGGGAATCCGTTGACCGTCGTGCGGTCTTTGGGCCAGCATGGAATCAAAAGAGCCTGGAGAACGTCCCAGAACTTGAGCACATCGAGCTCTGATGAGTTCTCAGATGTTTTTAACATGTAATCTAAGAGACCGGTTAGAGCATATACCATGTAATTAGCCATTCAGTGCGATCTTACCCACGAGGTTCCCCGGGCGGCCTTGCTCCCCAAAGATGTCGGACGTCTCCAGCAACGACTCTCCGAGACTCCTGAGAAGAGCTGCGCGGGAATCCATTCCCAATATGGGTTTTTTTTCGGATACTTGGAAGCCCGTTGCAAGTTTTTCATCCGTGATACTCTTCAATCCTTTGCCTGTATCATGTTCGTGATGCCTTAGCATGGAACAGTTACATGATGATTTTATATGAGACGACACATACCGTTGACCGAGGGAGTCGTTCCTGGACCTGAGTCGGTGAAATCAAGTGAGTTGAACATGTAGAGACTGGCAACAGCAATGCCTTCACTTCTCTCATACTCTCGATCGGTCTGCGGCTCAACAAAGCGCCAGTAATCACCGGCGCCGGCATCTAGAAGCACAGATACAAAGAACAAATCGATTAGGCGGCGAGTGACTTCCAAATCATCAGTCCCGGTAGTCTTCCATGAGTCAATCATGTTCTGGACACGAGGCACATTGCCGACGTCGAAATGTTGCCAGCGGCCGTGGGGCGGGATGGTGTCATATTTGTCCGGTCCAAAATCACGCTGCAAAAGGTTAATCGGTCATTCCGCGCTGGGGCTTGGGCAACTATTACCTGAATGACGGAGATGACGAAGTCGGCGACATCACCGAGTCTGTCTTTGTGGAGATCGAAGTGGGATAGCTCTCCGGCTTCTGCGGCCTGCCAAACAACTTGAGCTCTTTCTCGCACGGCTCGAAGAGACAACAAGTACTTGACATGAGGATCCATGGCTCCTGCTTCTGTGTGTGTGCGTACTGGTGTCAATCAAGGTAATGGTGATCCGTCAGCGCGAGTTCTGTTTGTCCAGAAGCTAGAATTTAGGGGCTGGAGGCCGGCAATGGGCTTTATAACAGCAGTTACCTCGGGCTACAGTTATCTGCGTGCTAAGGCGGCTGGCAGATGTCTACCCCGCTTGTAGTTAGTATCATTTCTGCCAAGCCAGGGCAGCGGAACGAAGCACGGTGGACAACGGATACGAAAGATAGGCGTCCGATACGCTTCTTTAGGTAACACAATGTGACCACTGCAGACCCGCGGCTGAGACACCGGCAGGTGGAGAGCTGCACGTACCCTGACTGGAGAGGAAGCGCCTTCATGTACTGCACATGAATTATGGGCTTCTTGCGCCTGATAAATCAACGTAATACACATGTACAGTCTCATCGATGTCAATTTCCGACAATGGAAGCATTTGGTCTCAGGCTCACACGACAAGCCCCTCCGGATGTGGGATGCCGAGACTGGCATTCCTCGACAGACGTTAAGCTGCCAGAACTCGATCCTCTCCACAGCCTTCTCCCGTGCGTTATTATCTGCCCTGACCCACTGCACTCAATCACTGTGTTTCCTGCTTTCTCTTATAATTTCTTCCACTTGCTGGGGCCTCTTGTGAATTAGCAATTTGTCTTCCTGCAATTCTTCGGCCGGTAGGGCTGCAGACCACGTCACTTTACTGCAACTATCCTTCAGTCGAGATCGAGAGAGATGGCCGGACCAGTCATTGCCGTGGTAGGGGGCCTGAATATGGATATGATCTTTGAGGCCGACCAAATGCCCGGTGTTGGCGAGTCCATGAACAGCAGGACCTTACAGGCGGGAAGGGTGCGAACACTGCGGCTTACCGAGCAAGCCGCCCCGAGCCTGCGGACGACGTCGACAATGGCGATGATACAAGCAACATTCGCGTGTTCATGAACGGCGTCGTGGGAGATGATGAGTTCGGCGCCAAGCTGAAGTCTAAGCTGGAGGAAGAAGGGGTGGATACATCTGGTGTTCGCACTCTTGAGAACGAGAAGAGTGGCACATGCATTGTCATCGTAGAGACGGAACTCGGCAACAGCCGAAACTTGGCGTATCAGGGTGCAAACTTGCAGTGGACGCCACGCGAGCACCAATTGGTGGAATGCCTCGCAGGAGGCACGACCCCAGATCTCATCATCGCCAGTCTCGGCGTGCGCCGCGAGGAAGTCGAACGACTATTGGAGACGGCAAGTCAGGATGGTGTCAAAACACTCCTGAACCCGTCCCCAGCCGTGTACTTGGTCAAGTCGACATACAAAAACCTTACTCATCTGATCCTCAATGAGAAGTAAGCTGCCTTCCTATCTGGCCGTAGCGTTCATGAGCTCCATGATCTACACGCCTGGCAGGAGGCGGCCGAAGACTTAATTCATCTAGGAGTCACCAATGTGGTCATTACACTAGGTGAGAAGGGGGCTTCTTACTGCACAAGCGACGGAACAAAAGGAGTGATAGATGCTGAAAAGAACATCGAGGTTGTTGACACGACGGGAGCAGGGTATGTCTGAAGCCAGCCCCTTTCGTTCCACATCATGACCCTTTAATGACAAGAAATGTGTCGATTGGATTCTCAATCAGTATCATATTTCTGACAAGGGGGATTCATATAGAGACACTTTCGTCGGTAATTATGCTACGGAGTACGTCAGGCAGAAGCAGCTAGGCAAGTGGGATATCAACGAGGCTGTTGCTCGAGCGTGCAAAGCATCAGCTCGGACCGTTGAGCGACTTGGTGCTCAGGAATCCATTCCTTGGGCTGACGAAACAGATCGGTAGGAAAAGAAGAGTAGATACTGTAGGTTAATCACCGGTTCGCAGCACGCACTGAATAGTGTACGCACCATCCAGACAGCCAGGGGTAACTCATGGGGCTGAAGGTAGACTTTGTGTGGCATTTCGTCAGAGTATAAGAATTAGTGCATTACCTAACGCTGGGTCTTTGAGCGTTTACGAATGTATGAAAGGACCGACTGCAGCTGTTTCATAAAGAGCGTTGTAGTCAGATTAAAAACGAAATCAGGTACGAGAATTGGAAATGCGTGGAGCGCTATTTTGCCCTAAAGAACCACTACATGGTGGGCTGGCCTGTTTTTGCTTTGCATCTTGACCCCTAACTTCCTGTTGACCAACCAATCGGTTGGTTGCACATAGGTACCAACCACTACAAATGTGTAGTGAACTGGGGCTGCTGACGCTGTTGGTTCTAGGGACAGGGGGTGTAGCCATTTCGGGTAAGCTAGATCCCATTCCTGGGAAAGTTTCCTCCACCAACAAGCTGTACAATATAGGACCTATCATTCCCTCACAGAGTAAAGAGCTTGATACTCATCAAAATCGCTCGCCAGAAAGCAGCTATAGACAGGTTCCTCCAACTACAATTCATGTAGTCCTTCCAGGCAGCAGCTCTGACATACGTAAGCCTGCTGCAGCATTGCATGGGCCTGTTTGCTGCTGACCCTCTCCCCCTAGGGCGCCTCGCTGCCACGTTCAACATGGCGGAAACAACCAGCGGTGCACAAGAAACGATCTCCTTCGGGCCTTTCATCGTCACTGGCGGCTTCGGCTTCATCGGGGCCCACGTGGTCGAGGGTATCCTTGCTCACGACCGGAAATGTCAAGTGCACGTCGTGACTCGAAACGTGCGCGACTAGATCCAAGCTGTGGAATACCACTCGTGCGACATCTCGTCTTTAGACGCAATGCAGGCCGTCTTTGAAAAAGTCCGGCCCAAGGTGGTGTCCATGTGGCCTCTCCCGACCCGAATATCCAGCAGCCCGCGGCGTTCCGGAAAGTCAAAATTGATGGTTCTCACAACTTGCTCCTCGCCGCGAAGCGTGTTGGGACTGTCCAAGCGTTCACCTACACATCTTCCTCCTCTGTCATCCATAACGACAAGACGGGTTCCGTGGACCTGGATGACTCCGTGCCTGTCCTGGGGCGCGACACTCAGACAGTGACATAAAGCCTTACGAAAGGCGAGGCGGAGACCGAGATCCTTGCAGCCAACCGCACTTCTGAGTATGATACAATGTTGACGGTCTCTATCCGTCCACCCGGGTCTTTGGTGAGCGGGACTGGAGCTGCTCGGGCAGCACCATCGAACACGCCCAGGCAGAGGACATTATCAATTTGGGCCCGGCAAAAGTCTTACCGATGTCGTCTATATCTCGAACCTAGTCGACGCCCATATCCTCGCTGCCGAGGCCCTGCTTCGTGCATATGGCAAGCCACCACCGCCACCAGAGGCACGAGTCGATGGCGAATCCTTCCTCATTATCAACGAAAAACCTGTACCCTTCTGCGCATTCCAGGGAGATATCGCCGCATCCGGTGGCTACCCAGTGAAAGAGGACGCAATTCTGGCTATTCCACTTTGGCTTGCATACCTTGGAGCTGTGATCAGTGAATTCTTCACATGGTGTTTTACCTTCGGAAGGAAAACGCCTATTATCTCACGCCATACGCTCCGTGCCACTACTATACCACGAACCTTCAACGGCGAAAAGGCAAGGAGAGTTCTGGGCTACAAACCATATATCACCGTCCAGGAGGGAGTGGCGAGGACTGGCAGATGGTTCCGGGAGCAGGACACGAAGCGGTCTGCGGAAGTATGCCTGACAGCTTGCACAGCTTGTACATACTTGGGTGTAGCGGTCACATATACTCTGCATACAGACAAGGCAAGGCTGGTGAGACTGTTGTAAATCATAAATTTCCACCCAGATAATTGAACAGGCTTCTGAACAGATACCGGAGGATAAGGGGTACACGGTCCCACAAAGAACCAAACGATTTACATAAATGGATGCGAGCAAGCAGCCCGTTATCTTCTTGACCGTATCTCCGCTTAAACTTTCACGAGATACTTCTTAGGTATCTGCTGGCACGTAGCTACAGGTTCTTGCCTGAGTTGGAGATGACAGCATTCATCTTTGATTAACTGAACTCAAGTATGGGTTTTAGATGGCTAATGGGGAGCGTAGTATTGAGGTGATAGCCATCTACTTCCTGGGTTGCTATGTATGGACAGACTCTCGACAGACATGGCTGTGTCAAATCAAGGTGATAGTCGAATCTGCAAGGCCTCACCGACTCACTGCGCTGAAGATTCTCCCAGCGCATTCACCAAAACCAACCCGGCTCCCATCCTCGCCACACGACGCCTTCAGCGTGATGGTGTCACCGTCCTTGAGGAACTTGCGCGCATCCATGCCGGCAAGCAGGACCTCTTTCTTCCCACCCTCACTCATCTCCAGCAAACTGCCATGCTCGGATGGCTTCGTGCCGCTGATGGTACCCGAGGCGAGCAGGTCGCCACTCCTCATGGGACACCCTCCGAGAGTGTGGTGTGCCAGCATCTGGGGGAAAGACCAAAGCAGATTCTTGGTGGAAACTCGGGATATTGTGCTGGTATCACCCTCGGGCGCTTCGAAGACCGTCAGTTGTGAGATTCGAGGGAAGACAAGGCTGGTTAAAGCACTTACTCGTCAGGTCAATTTCGCACCGGACATCAAAAACGTTCTCCGCCCTTGCTTCCTTGAGGTAGTCCTGCAGCTCTGGCCTGCCCTCGAGCTCGATACCCCTGCTCCTGAATGGATCCAGCGCATCGGGCATGATGACCCAGGGACTTATTGTCGAGGCGAAGTTCTTGCCGTTGAACGGCCCCAGCGGCACGTACTCCCAGTTCTGGATGTCCCTCGCACTCCAGTCGTTCAGAAGGACGTAGCCAAAGATGTGGTCGTCGGCCTTGTTTACATCAATGGGTGTCCCCATGTCGTTGCCCCTGGCGATGAAGCAGCCCAGCTCGAGCTCAATGTCCAGCTTCTGGCTCGGCCTGACCGTGGGCTGCTTCGGCTCCGCGGCCGGGTCGACGATGATCTGGCCAACCGGGCGCTTGATGGGATGACCCGAAACCACGATGCTGGACGCCCGTCCGTGGTATCCGACGGGGAGGTGCGTGTAGTTCGGCTGCAGGGCGTTGGCTGGGCCGCGCCACATGGAACCCACGCCGAAGGCATGGTGGTAGCCAGCGTAGAAGTCGGTGTAGTCGCCGATATGCATTGGCAAGTGCATCTTCGCCTTTGACTTCGGTACCAGTGCCTTTTCACGCAGCCCTGCATTGTCTTTGAGAAACTCGGGGTGCTTGGTATCCACAGACAGCAGGTCCTGGATGGTGTGGCGGACCTGCCGGTGGATGTCTCTGCCTAACTCGGCGAATTTGTTGAGCGTGGCGGAGTCGAAGACATTTCCATGGTCTTTGAGGTAAGTAAAAATGTTTTCAGAATCTTTCTGGTCCAGTAGTACCTTGAGGTCAAGGACATGGCTCCCGATGACCGTCACAGCTCGGGGGGAACCATTGTCCGATGTGGTAGCGATGCCGAACGGAATGTTGGCGAGCGAGAAGTCGCTCTCAGGACCGACGTCTGGGACCCAGGTGGAGGATGCCATAGCTAGTTTCTGGAAAAGACACCATGTGATGCACGCAGTTGAAGGCGTGGTCTTGTTCTCGACGTCGAAAACCTTCTATATTGGGTTCTTAGTTGTGACGGCAGTGATGGAGCCGAGTTCGGCTACTCCCGGAGGGGCAGCGAAGACCGACGAAAGCCGGTGAGAGCAGCATGCCGCCGAAACCCCCCACACGGGCTTCCGACGGGTGAAGGCCCATTCTGAAATGGGCAAACTAAAGCATAACTGCTTCATTTTCTTGCTCAATCTGCTTTCCGAATTGCTCTGCACATTGTACTTGATGGCTCAGGGTCAATCACTCGATTCTACAAACTAGAATTGAATCTGAAGCACGTTTTCTGCAAAGAGTGTCAGAGCTGGGCTCCCGATCCACTGTCGAAGAGTAAAACTCAAGCGTCGGAGTTGGCCATGAAAGACCTTCTAACCGCATACGACGATAGGATCATGACGAGCCAGCACCACTTCTTGCATCACCCACGCGCGATTCCACCATGCCCTACGCTTGAGGTTGGCTTCCAAAGCGGCGGTAACTCTCAGAAGCTCTTGATTTGGCCGACTACCTATTGATATGTGTTTATATCTAGCGCTGGGTCTTAAAGCGCTTACAACTGTATGAAGGAACCGCCCCCAGGCTTTTTTATTCTTTTTTTCCTTCTTCTAAAGCACTATGACCGGATTAAGAACTAAACCAACTACCTGTTGTCAAGGCTGATTCAACTCTTTGTATGAAGGCTTCATTAAAGGCTTTGTCGAATAGGCAGTCGCTATACTGGTCCACATCTCCGAGCCAAATCAGGACATGAAGCTTGGCTGTAAATTTCCTTCATCATTCTGACTTGTTAGTTTCTTCCGTCGACGTTAATCTGGTTTATGCATACTGCATCGATCCAAATGTTCAGAAGGGGCGGGACCAGCTCGTTAGTTTCCTCGCAGCTCTGCTTCCAGATGTGCCTTAGCGCACTCTCGAGGTTGGTAGTTGCAGCGAATGGGACGTTGTCCACATGAATTGTCCGTGTATCTCCTGGATCTCCCCAGGCATAAGACAGTGCCTCGAATTCTGGCACATCATCTAGTGACACTTTCGATAAAGAGCAGCGAACAACGTCGTCATCGTGGCCTGAATGGATCCTGAGCAGCCTGACCTCGCGAAGATCTGGATTTAAGGGCTGATAATTAATACGAGAGGCTAATCCGGGTTCCATATTGAGAGGAGTCTTGTCTAACTTTCTGTTGTGTTGACTTCGCAAGACTGAGATGTTAGGTGTAAGATGGGTTCAGGTGCAAAGTTTGATTTCGCAGGTGAAGGCGTTAGGATTAATCTGAAAATTGTCAGCTGAATCCATTGTTGACTTGTTTTTCACTTGCAGCATACCTTGTCAGCTCTTGCCATATGACGTTTGGTGTAACACAAAGCCGGCTTGTGCTCGTGAGCACTTGAGGTCGTCCTGACGATTGACCTGCCAGGTCAGGTACTTGACGGTTGTATTTGCGCCATTATTGGATGTCCGCTATTTACATTGGGCTCCACCGGTTAATTCTGAGCTCGTGAACAGTTAGATACTATTTGGTGACCTTAATGTCCTTGGTGTCTGGGCTTTAGGGTGAGGTCTGCGTTGTCTCCAAACTTTGTTGGATAACTCATGAGATTCACAAATATGCACGGATGAAACAGGGAAAATTCCTTTCCATAGAACAAAAACGCAATAATCCAACTGGAAGGGGGCACGGAGTGTAAAACGGCTGGTCAGGCTGGGCGATGAATAGATCCTACTGCTTTAGAGCATTAACCCCTCTTCGGAGATTGGAAGGATGCAACTCACTAAACGATTTGGGGACTACTTATTATTGCATTATCGAAGCTCTTCTTCTATTGATGCAATTGGCCTAAGGAAGCACTGCACTGATTGATATTGCCGCCCGTGCCGTCTGACGCCACCAGCTTTCTTCAAGTATACCCACCATCGCACGAATCAGTCCTATATATGCGCAGCTACCATCACCTCAGTTCTTCCGAAAAGTCCATGCAACCGTCAACATAATCTCGCAGATGATAGCGATGGCGACGAGCTGCAACCCTGGTTGTGTCAGGGTTGAAGCTGCTGCAGTTGTCCAAGAGACAGACATGGGTTATACCATGTCGGACTACTTTTCCCCGGTTGGAGCTTAAGCTCCGGCTTAGGGCACACGGCCATGCTGTGTCGAGTCTCGAGTATTGCTGGAAACCAAACGATATCGGCCTAGCAGACGACTCAGCGTCCACAGCCATCCTGCAATGCCTCGCTACAGTGTTTCCAAGGTCAAGAAGTCTCCGGGCCTCGGCCAGGTCCTCAAACACGACAGCTCCGACTCCGACTCCGCGCCCGCCCAGCGCCGCGTGCGCGAGCAGCGGGCTCAATTGGACCGCGGCGTTCGATTTCTACCCAGGAAGTCGGCGGATCAAGCCCCTCGGCGTCTCACGCGAAGCCTGGAGATCCAGCCCGCGAGCATCTTCCGACCTCAAGACCACTTCCTCGCTCCCGAGAAGCACTTTCCCCTGCAGACCATACGCACGCGAACAGAGTATCCTCGCTATGTCAACCGATTCAATTCCAAGGAGATTATGCTTGTCGTCGACGGCAGCTGCATCAACAAAGGTTCTGGCGCGGGACGTAACGAGGAAGAGAACGCGCCGAAGGGTGGCTTGAGTTTCATATACAACAGCAGCGCTGGAGGGAACGGGCCTACTATGCCGTACCACATGGCGGACAATCTGAATACAGGAGGGGTGCCGTTAGGGGACCTCACCATCTCCATCCCCGATATCACGGGCAAGATCGCACTCCCTCTTGAGCAGAAGGGTCCCTGTGGGGACATGCAGAGACACACGTCCAACAGAGCCAAGCTACGGGCCGTCATCGCCGCCCTGGACTTTCGGCCCTGGTACGGAGAAGGGTGGCAGTCTGTGGTGATCGTCACCGACCTCGAATATGTCGTCCTTGGGGCCACCAAGTGGCTGCCGGCCTGGGTCCGGCGGAGGTGGAGGCTGGCACCCCGCAGGGTCGGCAGGGGCCGGATGAGGGTCGGCAAGAAGCTGGCCAACCGTGACCTGTGGGAGGAGCTGCAGTCCCGCGTCGAAGACCTTAGGGCAAATGGCACCGAGGTGGCCTTCTGGCTGGTCCCGCCCAAGAGCCTGATCAGGGAGGATAGCAACCTCCTGCGTGAGGCCAAGAGCGCTGCCCGGGAGGCGGCGAGAAGCTCTGGGGCTGCTGTGGACGACTATACGAGGCTGTGCGGCTTGTTTGTGTGATATGGCGGCCGGATGAGCGTGACTGATCATTTGGTGAAAGAGTCTTCATCACGCTCTCCGCCCTCTCTGCCCTCTCTGTACTGCCACGGATGGTATCTAGCGGCTACGATTCGTACTCCGGGTGTTCTGCTGACTTCTTGATCGAGACCTTGCAGTAATTAACTTCCTCACTTCCCAACTTTCTGTGAGCACGTCGGACACCGCAGGCGGCCAGCCTCTGCTTCCCTCATTGTCTCCAGCTGTGGTCATTGGTTTCCGATCGTCAAAAAGTAATGTTTATTTTCGACTGTCAGAACCACTGAACTAGCGACGAGAGATATCATCTTGTGCTCGTGCACGTAGTCAATGCGTATCTCAACGATATTTTCGAGATATTGCATGAGCCAGATCCTTTTCTACTTCCTATCTCTGCTTGCTGTCTTTCGGGGATAAAAAATTGGCAGCATCCACATATTGAGAATTCGCGTCTGTTCTGCGAGCGGAAAAGAATGAAACTCGGGCTGCAGAGAAACATACATCTGGGTTTCAACTGACCCAGTCTCTCTCGAAGCAGAAAGTTGCACATTGGAGGGAAGGCAGGAAGATGTGGCAAACTACTCCATCAGTATGATCATAATCTAGATTAATCTCGTCTTCTCCCCAGCACATTTCATGATACTGGAAAATCCGTAAGTCAAGATGTGACAGAAGCAATAGGGATTTTGATGGACGAACCATTTGGGGTCTTTACTACTGCGTGCCTGATGCTTGCCCGAATACATCATTGAAGGTCTGTTCCCAGGTGATGAGAACGCAAATTGGATGGTGGGACAATCCTACGATCCTAACCCGCATTGGGTGCAGTGCGCGACACTGCCAGTGGACTCTGCTGAATAATGGTGGGAAGTCAAGCCATGCCAATAAGTGGTGTCTGTTCCTGTATATTCGTGGCCTTGATATGTTGTTGGAAATTGCTGCGGCTGTGGAGATTGGATCTGGAACGGCTCGATATATTTTTGGCAGAGGCAGTCTTGTTGGGGCTTAAATCGCAAATATTCTAGGCTATCATACCGAAATAACGGCATCGATGTAATATAGCAGCACCGACATTTGTATTGGACGCAGCCGGTGAGGTGCCTAACCACAACTCAGGAATTTATCACGCCATGTTTGATTAGAATGAAATGGCAGCATGTGCACGGCAGCCATGGTTGTGCTCTTCTTTCACTGCGAGTTTCATAGTAAGCATGGACCCGTGTGGTGAACCACCCCGCAACTGTGTGGCCGGTTCCGGATTCCGGCTCGAGTCCGATCACTCAATCCGCCGTGGGTCTTCGAAGGTGCAGCAGCTTGCTTGATCCTGAGGGTAAGGGTCGCACGTGTTTGAGAATCAGGGATGAACCGGAGGCATTGGACACGAGCCTTTGACTCTGGAGAACCTGGTTCCCGGTCTGCATTAAGCTTCACCAGTCTCCTTGTCACCAGGCCCAGCTCAAGCTCCCAGCCAGCTCTCATGCGCCGCGGCCGAGCCGAGTATATCATCTTCACCTCTACCCCATCTACACGTATACAACACACGTATACGGGCCCAGCTGAAGCCGATCAACCCCTGGTCTACCAGTCGACCGGATCTCGCTTCGTAGAGATCAGCGGATACCTGCCCGTGCGTGGAGCCAAATTGGAAGCACCGCTTTTGAGTGGGGACTGACAAGCCGCCTTCCAACAGGCCAGCGTCACCTTTCAAATTTGCCCCTGACTTGTTGAACGTCTGACCGCCCATCAGTCAGTCGGCCATACAAACATCAACACACACGCTGCCAACGCTGGAACTCACACCAGACTCACGCTCACGGCCACTCTCACTCATTTCACTCCTTCACTCAACTCACTCAACAACGATACCCGCGACACTAGCTTCCTCTTCAACTCCGGCACTTCACACATCCATTCACCATGGCGAACCTTGACGGCATCGACGAGCAGAGTCTCGACTGGCTGCGATGCTTCGACACCATGTTCATCATCGATGACTCGGCTGCCATGGCACCGTACTGGAAGGATGTCCAGCACCTTATCGAGAAGGTCGCTCCTATCTGCGCCGCGCACGACCCGGATGGCATCGACCTCTACTTCGTCAACCGTGAGTATTTTCTTGTCCCGTACAGGGTCTCGAGATATCGTACTAAGAGGAACCCTGCATAGACAAGCCGGGCGGACTTCTCGGCCAGTTCAAGTCCATCCGAAAGACGGGTTACACCCGTATTGGCGGCTTCGTTGGAGGCATGTTGCTCACAGAGAAGGGCAAGGAGGTTAGCTCCATCTTCACAGAGAAGGTGAAGCCCGCCGGCAAGTGCAACATCGGTGCACGACTGTAAGCAACTTTCTCGATGCCCCTTTGCCCAGCCCCCATAAGAAGGAGGCAGACCCCTAGCCTTGCCTGCACTAAGGGTCTACGAGCCAACTTTGTAGCCTGATAGCCGCTGACTTCATGCGATTAGTGGAAAGCTGCTGGAGTGGTACATTGAGAAGTTCAAGGCCGGCGAGGAGAGCGCGGCGTTGAACCTGATCGTGCTGACGGCCGGCGCCTTCGACGATGACATCAAGACGCCAATCGTCAACATCGCCCGCGAGCTGGACGCCGCCAACGCGCCACCGCACCAGGTGGGCATCCAGCTGTTCCGCCTCGGTGGTGCCAACATGGAGCGCCAGAAGACGTTCGACTACCTCGACGACGAGCTGTACAAGGAGGCCAAGGTCCGCGACATCGTCGACACGGTCACCTACAGGGGCGCTGGCGACGGCGAGCTGTCCGGCGACGAGCTCCTCAAGGTCGTCCTGGGCGCCGTCGTCAAGAAGCTCGACACGAGGAGCTCGGAGCTGCGTCTGCAAGGTGGGGCTCAGGTCCTGAGGGCTGAGAGGGACTAAGCGCCCCAATGTCCGATCGGAGCGGATGTCTTCGGAGTATAGTTGTGCTTCCCTTTTGGTATGAAGAGAAATCTGGTAAAATCTGTGCCATTTCTACTCAAGCTTAGATCCGGTTATCGCGGTCAATCTGCAAGTTCTGATGAAGTGACTCACACCTCGAGTGCCTTAGAGCAATGCTCAAGATATAACATAGATGAACTATGCGAGATCGCACCTCCGACTTGATCAACCCATCATCCAGCTTTCAGTCGCGTCGATATTTGGTGGGGCCTGGCTGTGAAGAGCTCAACAATCCGTTGTCTGCATATCCTAAGCTCCTAGGCAGGACTATCAGACAAATCGCCAGACTCTTGAGGCTGGCATTGATGCTTAGCGAGTGTGATATATGGAGATAGAAGATATCGAAGTACAACAACGCTTTTTGTGGCCTACACGCCGTAGTTCAGGGCATAACTCACTATGCTTGAGCCACAAGCCCACCTGGGTAGGTATATGGCTTGGGGTGTGTAGAAAGAGGGAGTTTCCTTGTGAGGCTCCGTCGCCGACGAATTTTACATCTGCCATATTTCACAAAAAGGTGTTGTAACACCTCCCCACAAGATTTCATGACTTAAAGCATTCTCAATAACCCTTCAGATGGCACGGATACTCCTCAGTCCCAGCCCTAGCGGTCTCTTTGGCTGTAGGAGCCGCTCCCACCTTGGCCCGGTGAATATGTCTCCAGGCCACTGTTTATGAGATCTCATGTTCCCAGAGCCGGCCAGGTAGCCGCTTAACGTGTTCTCATGCGCTGTGAGAATGCCTCATTCATGAACAAAACGTGTGAATCAGAGAAGAAAAAACCATACGATTACATTAGTTAGGCAGCTCCTATTGTTGTTAGGAAAAATATTTTAGAAGCACATTAACAGGAACGAAGTATTAGGTCACGGGGTTATTTATCTCTTGTACATGATCTCAACTACAAGTGCAGCAGCACGGGCTACCGCTCAGACATTGCGCTCCTGTGCTTCTATCAATATCTAAGATCCACCATGATTCTTGACACGAAACGCCAAGAAAACCCCTATCACTACTACCCCGGTAAAGTGAGACACTATTAGAAACAAATCAGTGCCATACTTAGCTGCAAGCGGAGCCCTCTAAGCCCTCGAGGTAGTGATGGACTATGGGAGGTGGACACAGACTGCCCTGCACAGCACTACATACGAAGCAGGTGTGTGGGTTGGCGAGGAAGCTCAACGGTCCGTGCCGTGCTTTATCTGGTAGACTAACAAGGCTATCCTGGTTCTGGTGCGGCACGTGTAGCGATCCAGCTTCCCCAGCTTCCCCAGCTTTGGTGATATGTCGGGCCACCGGGGCGCATGATGCAATGGAGTTGAAATAGGCAGAGCTGGCAGAGCTCTTCTCCACCAGGTCTCAAAACCCCTCACCGCACTTAGCACATTTAAACCCCTCCCTCTTCGCAGTGAAACTTCGGCTCTTTGTTCAAGAGCACAATATCATTCTACTGAAAAACACTCAATTGAACTTCTGGTGCCTCAAGGAAGATCTGCACCATACTTCTACACCTGCCTGCCATGGCTCCGGATACAGGATTCGTTCAGGTCATACAATACGTCAAGCGAAACCCAAAGCTCACGAGAGAGCAGTTCTGGGAGCAGTGGCAGACCGTCCATGCGCCCAAGTTTATTCCATTCGCTGAAGGTTCCGGTATCAGACGATACCAGCAGGTGAGCTCTTACTGCGCAAAACCAAACAGCCGAGGTCATTACGTCCAGTCACTCACCCATAATGCCCTCCCAGGTGCGCGCATCGGGCAAGGTAATCCCTTCGTGGTCTCCCGAGCTGACGCCGCCCAACGCCACCTCCTCTGGCGAGCCCGTCGAGTTCGATGGCATAATCATGATGCTAGCCCCCTCGCTCGAGGTGTTCAAGAAGGCGTTCAAGAACCCTTATGTCGCGCAGGTCCTCGCTCCGGACTCGGCTGAGCTGTTGGACACGGCGGCGCCGGGTGGTGGCGTGGTCGCTGCCCTCCACGGCACGATGCTCGCCTGTGTCAACGACGGGGCCAGCGTCCCCGGTGTGACTACGAAGCCTGACGAGGTCAAGAAGTGGCGTCGCCGCTTCGAGGAGCTTAGTGGTAGGATTGAGGGTCTGCACTCGCGGCTGCACCCTGAACCGGATATGGGTTGAACCTCTCATTGTGGTGGTCCGGTGTCACACGAGGATTTGTTTTGGTATGGTACCTCGATTGCAGCGTATTTGGAAACAGCGTTGCATACTACACTGTGCGCTTGATCCCGAATCTTAAGTTTTGCTAGACCTTCGCGACGGCAACAAGAAGAGACTTCGCTTCGGCTTAAACTCGTTCCAACTGCCCTGCAACTTGCATGTTCATTAGGCCTTTACCTTCTACTCCCAGGGTGGATGTAGTTTTCTGATAGGCTGTTTCCTCGTTGCCAGGTGAAAATCACTTCGATACAATACGTTCATTTCGGACGTGGAATACTTGAATCCTACTTCCGCCTAGTAGACATATGTAACACCGACTACTTGATACAGATTACCATCACTCATATCAAACCTTATTATTATTTGGAGGTTGATGTTCCAGTGCTCGAGTATCAATCTGCTGGCACCGACCCAGTTGTTGCACTCCATTACTACATAATGTCTTCACTGGGCGCCAGACCACTGGGTCCTTACCACGGTCGCCTTCCGGGACGATCAGCCTTATGGGCTTCTGGAATAGTTCGCTGTTGTCCATTTTCCTATGTAAAGAGCCGCCCCAGCACCCTGTCCACCGGTATCTCTTTCTCCTGCTCTGCGTCTTCTCCGTACGGCTTATATACGTAAGAGTCACTCAAAGGAGTAATGTGTTTCTCCCGCTCCACTTGCCACACCCACAGCAAATCAGGACATTCCAATAGCTGGCACTCTGCCTGAACTGTAACATCCCGCAACATCTGAACCATACCTCATTGTTTCAATCAATATATCCGCCTTTATAGCACTTCGATAGTTAAAGGCCATACCGTACGTGCATATCTGCCTTCCTCTCCTACAATGTACGCACTGTCGCCGTCTTTTCAGAGCAGGCCGCTGCCTGCAGTGGAGATCCAAAAGAAAGCCCCCTAGATTTTTAGCTTTGATAACATGGGAGAATCGTAGTAGAAGCTCCGGACCGCCAAATTTGCGGTCCGGGTGAAGTGAGTATACCGCTTGAAGGAACACCCATACGTACCACCGCTGCCTGGGTTGACATCAACGGTATGCTCAACGAGCAGCTGAAGCTGTTCCCTGAGTTCAAGCATAAACAACTCAATCTCGTCTCCATGGATCCATTTTCTGGTCAACTATGGTACCATTGGTCTCTGCGTCGCCTGTGCTGTTTACGTTCAAGCATGATTCTGAGGCAAGTAGCAATTTCAGCGTGTCCAACAAAGGCCATGGCGGATGACACATAGAATACTTTTCAACTTTTCATGTCACAATAGCGACGTAACAGACACTTCTTAACCACAAGCTCTCATCAGTGCAGTCTCTTCCGCAATGAAGGACGACAGTGCGGCGATCATTGCTGGGCCAGTCACTAGGTCGGACTCGTTCGAATAGGGTGCCTTGGGACCCTTCTGCACACAAAATCTAGCCACATCACCCAGTTCGAATGAGAAACAAGTGTATATTGTTAGACCCAGTTTTACTTGTCGCAGAGAGGTTAATTGGTAAGTCGCATAGGATATGAATAATGCTGGCAGTTGAGATGTTGAAGGTGCGGGATATTCACCATCTTGATGTTCTCGGTATATACACACATAATTATTTATACCTAGTATATATACACTAGTGGTAACGAATGGTGCTCTACAAAGCAATGCATCACGAAATCAATTGCATATAACCTACACCTCTTGGTCTCTCATCCCACTAGGACAACCATAGTTGTTCCGGCCTAGGAGAGGAACTGCTTTTACCAAACTTCTGAAACAAATATCAAGCAGATATTCGACGTAGTAGAAGCTGCGTTATGCAGAACACGCAAAAGGCAAAGACTCTTGAGCTTTCAAAGCTTCATCAATAGAAGAAATTAACCCTAATCAGGAGGCAACCAGCATGTTGCTTCACTCAGTGCGGAACATTGTGGGTAGAATTAGGTGCGCGGGGCGATCAGGGGCACATTTGTATAAAGTTGACACAGCGCCTGCCAAAGAACATGATTCCACAGGAAAACCATATGGCATTGACAAGTCGTGAAGAATGTATTAGGTAATAAGCATGCTTGACGCTTGATGTAACTCATGGAAAGCGGTAGATCCGGGGATGCGACTGGCTGTCTAGAGGGCAATCGGTGCGCCCGGTGCAGAGCGAACCGTTGCCGAATGAAAAAAGAAGGACGGATGCGGCGAATTTGATGAGGCCGAGGAAACGAGGAGCCTGGGCAGCCTACTGTAAGCACCCGCAAAGCTAACCTTATTGTGTGGGAACAAATGCACCCTCCTGATAACGATGGCCTGAAAGCCTGGTTCATGTGAGGACTCCTATTGCAGTCACATGGACGAGGGCCGGAAGTCGGTCCCAATTTTTTTAGACGAGCACATGCGGTGGAGTCGGAGATGACCATGAGTAAAGGGACAGCTCATTTCCCGTAAACCCCCATGAGATGTTTCCGGTCACGCCAAGGATCGATCATCGCAGTAGCGCCAGCGCCGGGCGGGATCAGACGTAGAGTGGCGGCTGTCATAGCCGATTGTGGATTTTTCACCGTCGCCGAAACTCCTTCTGGCACGAAGGTTGAGCTGGTCGAGGAGAACAGGCGAGGAAGACAACAAGACAGAAGACAATGCGTCCTCGAGACAAAAATCTGTAGGTGAGGAAATTGAGAGGCGGGAACGCCCTGTCATCGCGATAAACTTCACGACACGTGCGGCCGGGCAATTTCCCGCTCATGGCCATTTTGGCGTTTAGCTTTTCACGCCATGTCAACTGACTCGGGGGTTCTTCTGTTGTGGCTTTCCGCTGTCAAACGTATCATGTCTTTCTTAGGTTGGTCTGTCCCGTACTTCCGGGATCTTTTCAGCTCGATGGTCGGTCGTCCAGGCGTTCGTTCCATTCGATATGGCCTCCGTCCCTTGCCACAACAGAAGGACCTTCACAAAATCAAGGCTATTGGTAAACGTTTCGTCACATGTGATGACACTGCTGGCATGACCCCGGCATGGCGACAGGAGGGATGCTACCTTCCAGGAACGCCAGACACCCTCCCCGGCCCTTTTACCCCAGATGTTGCCTGGTTCTCCTGGGGTTTCCTTAACGTGAAGCTTTAGCCAGAACTCATCCTTCGAGCTGCAAGGGAACATTGGAGCTCGCCAAGCCCGTGCAGGCGACCAGCACCACGGTTCACCAAACCTTTCCAGGCCCAGTCTGGTGCCGGGGACAGGTCAATGAAGCTCGAGGGAGCTCCTGAGCTGGACAGATGTCACAGTGGCGCTCCGATGCTAGATCTGAATCGATGGCTGGGCCGAACCCAGGAGCTTGATAGTTCGACTCAGGAGCTATATAAGACGCGAGGTATTCCCGATCCGGCCGCCCATCCTGTGGTTCTTTGTTGTCTACTCCCCATCATAAAACGCTTGTCCATTCTACAATTGGTCACTTGTTTCTTCCAGATTTCCGTTACCCCATCACAAGCACCGACTTCCGCAAGACCACTAGTCTCACCCACTCCCTCACCAAAATGAAGGTCACTCTCCTCGCCGCCGGCCTCGTCGCCACCGTCTTCGCCCAGGACCTGTCCTCCATCCCCGAGTGTGCCCGGACTTGCCTTACGGATGCCATCAGCCAGGATGGCCAGTGTCAGGCTACTGATGCAGCTTGCGTCTGCGGCCGCATCGATGCCCTGACCACCCTCGCCACCAGCTGTGTCCTGACTGCCTGCGGCCAGGACGTTGCCCTTAGTATGTGGACACACCACCCGCCCACAATGTCTTTGTGTTTGTTTGATATACACATTGCTAACATGAACGTTCCTTCAAGACCAAGTCCTGCCTGCCGTCCAGACCTTCTGTGCAAACGTCGGCTCCGGCTCTTCGGCAGCCTCCTCGGCCCCGGCCAGCACCTCCGCCGCTCCCACCTCGGCGTCCGAGTCGTCCGCGGCCTCCAGCTCTGCCTCGGCCTCCGCATCTGGCTCGGAGACCTCAGCTTCCGCGACCGAGTCCGAGTCGCACTCCGCCTCCGCCTCGGCGTCTCACTCTGGCACCACCCACGCGTCAAGTGCTACCGGCAGCTCCAGCGCCAGCGCCACTGATGCCTCGGCGAGCGCCTCTTCCACCGTGGTCACAGCTGGTGCCGCTCAGTACGGCTCCGTCAGCGGCCTTGCCGCTTTCGTCCTCGGTGCTATCGCCATCTTCTAAAAATACAGTTGGCCCCTGGTACTGCCCCCGAAGAAGTTGTGTGCTGAAGGGGATCTGAATTCAGCAACACGCTTGAGGGCAAAAAGAAGAGAAGAGACATGTAGAGTGTTTAGTAACAAACTCTGCATAATCTCAAATAATAATGATAATAACAAGTGTAACATCTCGTGTATGCTGTGACACCCCATGGAGTGTACCGTTAACAATGAAATGATACAACTCTCTGCAAGGCGTCGATCCCAAGGACATAATCCAACTAGCAATGGTATTGGCGTAGGGGTGTATAGTCGGGAGAGCCCAGCATTTGGTATGCAGTCTCGCTCGCTAGGCGAAAATGAGACCTGTGATATTTGAGGTTATGTTGTAAGCCCATCAGACACGCTCAAGTGGTGGGCAAAATGCCTATGACCACACGTCACCACGTTCACGTGTATAACCGAACCTATAACAATCTTTGTAAATCCATTGAAAGAAAATGTGTGATGAATTGGCGTCAAGCTCTTGCAGTCTATGATATGAATTGCTATATTCTTCACCTAGGCACACCGGCCCACTCCACTTCATTCGGTATAGATCTACCATATCTATCTTATGAGTTTTCGCGAGAGCCTAGGTCGGGTCTCTGCAAGGTGACATTGGTTTGAGCCAGGGCTGCTCTTACATCATACGCTTCGCCAGGTTGATAATTCAAAAGCCACCTCAGATATCTTTTAAGATGAATCTTTCGTATTTACAAATGCTGTCAACACCCTTCTAAACGAATCCGGCCACTCCCCGGACCCGTTTTCTATTCCAGCTCCCTTGGCGCAGGTGGTGTCGGCTGAATTGCGTGTAGCCGATGATCAGTCCCATAATTGTAGCTGTGGTACGGTTGGTGATACAGATGGTAATGCGACGACCACTCCGACGGCGCTGACTTCAACGCAATAATACCATTCCCTTTCGAACTTTCAGCCATCTTCTGTTGCTCCTGGGTTACCGCGGAAATACGGCCTTTGACAAGCCCGCGTCGGTACAACAGCCAGCCACCGAGGACTACCAAGAGCACCACCACAACCACCGCGACGTCGATACCAACAGCTGCTCCTGTAGAGAGACCGGCGCTCGGCAGCGCTGCTGTCGTCGGGGTCTCTGGGCCTGAGTATTTTCATATTCTAAACAAAACTAAACCAGTATTTATTAACTGACTAAAAATTGCTAATTAGTTACAAATTTTTTTTAATTTTGTTTTAATTTTGTTTAATTTTTTTCAAAATATAGAAAAATAGATAAATAAATAAAACATTTAAATTCTGTTTACTCATTATTAATGTATAAGAATAATAGAACTAAATACATAATACTTTATTAAAATACCTTTTTTTTTAAAAAAAAATGGTAGTTTTAAGAATATAAAAAATAACTTTATTAAGATTTGAAACTAGATTATTGTTATTTCTAATAATACAAATAATAAGATTTTTATTAATAAATTACAAGGTTTTAATCTTGTATTTTTAAAATTAATCTCTTAGTGTTGCTCGGTACGGTTGTATTCATCTCTTTTGTGGTTGTTGTTAGAGGGGAAGGGGTTTATTATAAATCCGGGTTTGATTCCTAGTAATGTTAGGATAAGCTTTTTAAAATAATACTTTTATTTTCTTTTGAAACTAATCGTTTTAATATTTAATATTTTATTTATATTTATTTTTGTATTATATATAAATATAAGTATTAATTTAATTAATGTAGTTGGATATTCTTAAAAGTAATTATTCTAATTAATAATTAGTTACTATTAGTAATTAAAATTGTTGTTATAGTCAGTATTAATTAATTAATTACTAATTAATTAAAAATATTAATAGTAAAAACCTTATTATTAAATTTAGTATTATTATAATTAATAAAGTTAGTACTGATTATTATAGTACTTTTTCTATACTCTGGTAACTTGGTAGGCGCGGGGTTGAGATGCTACGATAGTAGGCAGCATTGGGGAGCTATAGTTATGGTCTAGATTTCACGGTGGATAATGCCTTTTTTTACTGCAGATGCCCATCACCATATCGCGACGGCGTCATCGTCTAATTTTCTGGAGAAAGGGACGCCCCGCTTTCTCAAAGGCCCTCTAGTCCATTCTTTGAAATACTTAATGATTATGACTGATGTCGCTGACGTTGAAGAATTTGGTCCAGCTTGAAGTCGGCTGCGATGGATGGGGAAGGAAGGAAGTCAAGCTGCATGTGTGGCACTATCGGTCCCCTGTACGCTCAAGGCCATGGCTCAGGGCACGAGTTTTGTGGCTATAAATAGCTTTCTTGCGATCCCCATACAGACTCTTCTTCCGTGTGTAAGCGAAACTGACTGACTCCAGCTGTTGCCCGCCTATATCGGTCTCTATGCACCTTCAATGGGAGCCTGTAATGGGTAAGTCTCCAGAGCTCGAAGGCTCACATCTTAATCGCGAGCCATTTTAAGTATGCTTCTCCACCTTTTAATATTCCCGTTCACCTGTTTTGGGAATATGTTAAGCCTCGTACCATTTATGTAGCGAGAAGAGGGGGAAGACAACGATTCCTCGAAACGCATGACAGTGCACTCTGATGTGGGAATGAAGTGGGACAAGCACAACTTACCCTCGAGCTTCTGACATATCACTGCCAATCGTTTCTGACTTTGGTTCACTTGCCGCTAAAGTCATCCAACTGCATTGAAACGTGAGTTTTGGTGGGTCTGAACAGGCCAGCCCGCTCCACATGTACATGCATACAGCGGTCTTAAGTGGATATTAACAATGGCCGTTGGCGACTGTGCCGCTCCATTGCATACAACTTGGAACAGACCAGCCATCAACAATGCAACACTGGAGTCCCGTTTGCTGATGAACGTGTCTGATTCTCTCTCCCTTTTCTCCGATTGTCTTTTTTTCTCCTCCTTGGCTGTTTGAATCACCAATCCCCAACGAGGCTAATCATCCCGCACAGTTGACAGTATGAGCGCAATCAATCCGCTGATCTCAAACGGGACCTGCTATTACGGTGTAGGGAGGAAGGCTTCGTCGAATATCATACCATGCGGCAACGCCGCAAGTGGAGCACAGCAGTGTTGCCAGGAGGGTGACTTCTGCTTAGAGTACAATGTCTGTTTTAATGCAAATTGTAAGTCAGCGGTTCCTATCGATACTTCATCTGAAATAGGTCCCTTCATACTAATGTAATGATTTGTAGATACGACCACTTAGTAAGGACCTTCGCGGCTGCAGTTCCCATTGTGCCCCCCCTGGACATCTATTGTCTCCATAGCGGGCACCCCTCTAACTCAAACTTTCGCAGTCTAGCCGGTTGCACTGACGAAGACTTTACCTCACCGAACTGCCCAGGGAAAGGCATATCAGAACAACAGCTCCTCAACCTCGTACAATGCGCGGATTCTGAAACTGAGGATTCCGTTGTCTGGAGCACCTGTTCTAATGCTGCCACAAGGACAGAAATAGGACCGCCAGCAGCGTGTACCTGCACAGACTCTAGTAACGGAATCCTGACGGGGCCCGTGAAATTCGCTCAGGTGGCATCCCTACCGACGGCCATAGGCGAGACAATCTCCTTCCAGCCCGACCACACGCCAAAGATGAAAGGAAGCGCAACTGTCACGTCGACCGCCGCCGACGGGCAGCTGACAACGGTGACGAGAGCGGTTGGCATAGCCGCGCCGACCGCCGCAAGCACAGCCGCCGGAGACACAGAGCTGTCCAAGGGTGCCAAGGCAGGGATCGGTGTCGGTGTGGCAGCATTCGCCGCGGGAGTCCTCGCGCTGATCGCGTTTCTGTTCATAAGATACCGGAGGAAGCACTCCAAAAGGCAGGCATCGGAGAAGACGGCGTACCATCCCGCCTCGCCGGGTCCGGACATGGCCCAGTCACCACCACCACAATACGGAAGCCCCGGCAGCCCATACGGCCCTCCAGCTTCGCCACATGATGTCTCAGCGTATGGGTATCCCGGCTCCACGGGCTTCAAGTCTGAGCTTCCTGCGGTGCCTATAGAGTCCAAGCCTGTGCCTGGGCTCACGCCTGAGCTTCCGGCGGACAATAGGGCTTACTACAGCGGGCATGCCCTCGATAGGAATGCTACGCCGTCTATGCTGTCCATGCCTGGGTCGGTTGGCCGGCACAGCATGGTCTCGGATATTTCAAGAGCGCCATCAGTTGCGCCTTCGATGCACTCAAACCAGGGGGATGCGTATATGAGAGCTGCTCCAACCGGTAACATGGCGCCCATTGCTGAGCTTCATGGTTGAGATACGGACGGATATATGCTTGCCAATTGGAGGCGAGTATGGTGTATGAACAGGCGGCAACCTTTGGGAAATCCTTGGGTAGATGCTGTGTCCCAAAAGGCAACATTGGCAAGAACCCTAGTTCCAGAGCCCTTTCCAGGATGATGACACGAAGTGTTGGCCACTTTATACTGAGAATATTATAACATGGTCATGTGAAGATCAACTCTGGTCTTATTTTGTACGAATCAGCGTCTGAATGTACCTGGGATGGGTATTTCATCATCCATATGATTACTTGAAGCATCAATTCGAGACAAATTTGAAAAGCAATCTTTTGAATCTACATGTCAATGATTCTATTTATACAAATGTGACTTGAGAACCGTCATGGCAGGTCTAGTATCACAGAATTGAACGCTCAGTAAGGTGACGGCCACTAGGGCTATCCCATACTCTTCTTACCCTAGGCTGCTCCTCCACGTATTTACAACCAAAGATAACAATTTGGTCTCTCAAAGCAACTTGAAAGATACATTTAGAGCCTAGTGACGTCGCGGGCGTGGCGGCGCTTCTTGCAGGACTTGCCAGCAGACGTGGCGGCACTTCAAAACGAGAATTAGCATCTGATGTCTCTCACTCATACTGCTTAACAAGATGTCGAAGTACTTACGCAGAGGCTGAGCCAGTCTGGCTGGCGGCGGCTGGGCCGGTCGGCGCAACAACGGAAGGCGTTTGAACAGCGGCGCTAGAAGCAGCGGCCTGACCAGTTGGGGTGGTCTGAGCAGCTGAAGGAGTTGCCGCAGCTGACCCAGAACCTCCAGAGAGACCTTTGATGATCAGCTTATGTATCAGGTGAGGACAGATGGGAAGTCAAAGTCCAACTTACTAGTGACGGCGCTTGCACTGGCAGTGATAGGGACGGCGGACTGGGCCAGGTTGGTGCCGGCAGGGATCTGCGTAGGGCCGGGGATATCGTAGGTCGAGAGGGAGTTGTAAATGTTGACCAGGATGCCGGCATCACTCTCCTTGTAGAGGGCCTCGCCCAGAGTGCCGGACGGCTGGAGGGAACCGGTGCCGGTGATGGCAAGGTTGAAACATTGTGGATAGTTTTGTGCTCCCTGAAATCTGTTAATTACCTGCTATGGGTCCCCGATCGATATATTCTTGAAGATTCCGAGGCAAAGATATTCGGCAACTGTAGCAGAGAAGGAAGCTACTCACATCCGCGTTCTCGGCTGAGTGCAGCGCGATGATCTCGTGGCGAAGCACGTAGTTACCGGTCGCCAGGGTCGACGGGATTTGAAGGATCCAGGAGTCTGTTATGAGTTAGCCACCTGCTACGAATTCCCAAATGATGAGCTCCAGACTGCTGGCATCTAAAAACAGCACTGTATAACAGGAGAAAAGAGCACATACTATTGTTGCTGATCAGCTGGTCAGTGCCCCAGGTGGAGGCCGAAGCATCGACAAGCCCGACGGCATCGATCTTGAAGAACTCCAGGGCCGTCTTGTCTGCCGTCGTGCAGTCGTCACCCGCACACTTGGCGAGGTAGTCGATGACCGGGCCCTTGTGAGAAGTAGGCCAGGTGTTCCAAAGGACCTCGATAGTGTCTCCTGCCTTTGCTGTCGCATATCCCTTGGCGTTGGTGGCGGACTTGTGGCAGATGATGTCCCCTGACGCGTAGGTGCTTGGGTCCACAAAGCCGTTGTCGGTGTCGGAGGCGGTCCAGCCCACGACTGTTGGGGGGTCTGACATGTAAGGGAATGAAGTTGGGTCGTATCCCTCATACCAGGTGCCAGCCACGTTGATACCGGTGACGTGACCGTGAGCGGCAACAGAGGTGGCGCCAGCCACGATGGCAGCGAGAGCCTTAATTGCGGTGGAAGACATTTTTGATGTAATATCCTGTGGTATTTGGAGGATGGCCGGATGAGGTGGAAATAGACCTGCTTTGTGAAAGAGTGGCGGAATGGGCAAGAGTTGTCTTCAGTCAATGAAGTGAATGAATGCCAACGAGATATTTCTCGTGAAGAAAGAATGGAAGGAACGAGAGTCTATGGGCCGATTGTCTTGAGAAGGCTTGGCAAAACGACGAATTCCAATAGAGGCGAGAGATTGATTTATATACATGATGGGCGGTGGGCGTCTATTCTCCTGCCGTGCGAGCCAGGCAGATGTGGCCAGGGGCGGGAGTCCGGCACCAAAGCTGGTGCAGGAGTCGAGGTGCAGGCGTATGGCCTCAGGCGGACTAGCCCAGTCCTCCCAACCGGCGCATCTTCCGACGCCCACTCGGGCAATTATCTCCTGCCTGTTTCATTGAAATGAATGTTTACGAGTCCAACCCGGACATGGAGGGAACAAATAGGGGCCTCGGTGGGCAGGGCCGCGTGGGAGATATGCTGCGAGTCTTATAAAGAGAGAATTCTGTTATCTACAAATTCTTCAGGAGTGATGTTCACCAACTTGAATTGGAAAATATCAGGGATCGCGCACCGCCAAGACATCAAGATCTGCCAAACCTGGGGATATCTCTTGGCGACACGCCTTGAACGAAGCTTGGCGACGGAACATTGATTGAGATGACGATCTTGGGGGATTCGATCAGGGGCTGGTGGCCGGGGTTCGAACGGTGAGCGAACATTTAATTAATGCGGTGGGCGTGCTGTTTGACATATGCGCGCGCAAAGGAGCCATCAGTCTACTGGGATCCACGCTCGGCGGCCCAGTGTACAGATCCAGCAAATCGTGGCACTGCTCTGTTTGGCATTTCGGGCTTGATCCGGGAATGCTGTGAGCCTCGAGAACCGATTACGGTCAGAGGTGGAGTGCTTGGAGAATCCGCGTGGTCATTGGCATCTGAGGTGAGCACCAAGCATGCAAAGAGTGATTCGTTCGAAAATACCAGGGTTCAGGAAGGCGGGTTGGGGGGGGGGGTGGCAAGATTACAGGACTGGCGGCTTGCTCTGAAGCGCAAGTCTCTCGTGGGCACAAAAACAAGATCCTGGCCAACAGACGTCAATTATACCAGCAGCTTCTAGAATCGGCATGGCCGCGATGGCAGGGTTGAATAATTCCGTCTGCAAAGCAGAGAAAATCTTTTACCAGGTGTCAGACCCAGGCGCCGCACTCGTGGCCTCCCAATCTACATGAGACGGCGGCGGGGTTCAGTCTCCCTATCCCGCCAATCCACCACTCCACCTCTAAACGATCATGCCCTCAATGCACACTCGGAATAATACCTAGCCAACATAAAAGGACAACAAGACGGCGGCGCTGAAATTCTAATTGCTGCAATGGATAAACCTAACGTTATCAGTACGGCATCATCCGTACTCCAAGGCGCAATTAGTTTCCTTCTCAATGTCTGCTCAATGCAGTGAGCCCCTAGAGATTTGCTAATTTGACCATCTACAAACAACCGCGAGCATGCTCTGGAGTTTAGACTCTATAAATCAATTACAGGCAGCCCCCTTGCGTCATAAGCATGACGACGATGGAGTACTAGTACAGAGCAATCAATTTCAATATCTTAAAATCGGGATATAAAAATATTATAGGGTATTTAATGTCCCATAGAAGTCGTGCTGCGTTGCCCGGGAAAACTTGCACACAGGCTGGAAAGGTTTACTAGATCCAGCTCATTAGCTATCCTTAGCAGCTGCATCACCTCAGTCGTCACAAGTGCAATCACATACCTGCCCACACTCCATGCCATGCCTGGACTCCACAACGTAGGTCCAGAAGAAGACTCACGTCTCACTTCCAGAATATCTAGGTGGAGGCCGCAACCAGTCTACGGTAAAGAAGAAGCGGCACACGTTTTCCAGGGATTCAGTGAGTTTCTTCTAAACCCAATATGGTACATGCCCCATACTCGACTTTGACTATCTACAAATCCATTCCACAAGAACTTCTTCATGTCTCGTACAATTCGTCATCGTAAACCATCATCCTAATCTTTCGTTTTGTGTTGCCCCGACCTCTAATGCGATCACGTACAATTTTTGGCTTTAACTACATCACCGTAACTTATGGCACGTGCAATACATGTCGTGCTCACCGTAGGCTCCCGCTGGGCCTCCTGTTTAAGTTCTTCATACTCTTCTTCATTCTGAGGCCAAAGGTGCTGACAGAGCGACGAACCCTGAGGGTGGTATCGCAAGCGGCGTTGGTGCACTGGTCTCTCTCATCAGATCTCGGGCTGACCTCGCTGTCGGCCGAGTTCGTTGATATGTGCGTCGAGGCCCTGGAGGCCTTGCGGAGGGCCCCACCGTAGTCTGAGTTGCTGAGGGCCGAGGATGGCGGCCGTGGGAAGCCAGTGCCTTCAATGCAGCACGGACATCCCGGCGGGTGGTCTGAATCTCTGTACCACATGGTTTGAAAGTGGTCGTCTTCCTCGTCGTCTTCGTCATCGTCATAGGGGACGTAGGCTGGCACTTGAGCTAGGCGGAGACTTGAGCGCCACTGCAATTCCCAGTCAGTGTTATAGTTTCCAACGCCTGCTTTAATCCCAGGGCTTCGTACCATGGGTGTTGAATTGAGGACAGGCTCGTCGGATATGGGCGAGAAGGTTGGATCGCGCGATCTGGGTGGCGTCAGCTAATGTGATTCAGGGCAGCCCCCATCATTGATGCTTCAACAGTCAAACCGCTGGCCAGCAATGGAGAACTGGGTAGTAAATGGTATTATTACTTTTGTGATGACTTCTTCCTAATATCACCAAAGAGGTGTCGCAGCCAAAAGCGAACCATGATGGGCCAGGGCGTGGCGTCGAATGCTATGCTATGAAATTGGTCTATTGGTTTGAACACGGACGATGCCGATAATATTGAACAGGGTCGGCGTATGGGAAGAGCAGTGAGCGATATGAGACGGGCGGCAAGGGTTGGTTGAATGAAGGAGGGTGAAGACGGTGACACGATGGGGACATTGTACAGTAGTCCGTCCCGGCTAGGGCTGGTCAAGCCCAGGCCGACTTATATCACAACAAAGTATCGAATCATTCTAGAGTCCGTCCATGCGGCGTCAACGTTGTGTGGAGACATCCGAGCGAGGTTGGGTAACGGGCAAACAAGATAATAGCCCTGTTCGGACATTTCGCAGAGCTTGTGCCACACCTGCGCCAATAATATGCAGAGCACTGACCTATATGCAGGCCCCAGAAGCGACCCCTCGACTCCTGTCACAATACCACATGCCGCATCTTATCACCTGCTGCCTCAGGCAGTCTGTGCGCCCAAAGGATCTTGCCCATCTTCGTCCAATATCGTCCCAGCAAGATGAAGATTCTGCCTGTTCACTTGCAAAATGAAAATCTTGGTAGGAGGGGGCCACGATGGGGGTGGCGGGGTTCGATCTGACAGTTCTGTCTCGATTCTGGAGCTTATGCTTATCCAGCAAGTGAGAAGGGAGAAAATCCAGGACATGAAACGAAACAAACGAGAAGCAGGGGGAGGGACGCGCTACGGATTCGGGGCCCTCCAAAACAGCCCGGCTGCGGGCCCGCAGCCAATTACGGGCGCGCGGGGCCGCTGTCCAAGGCACGCACACCCGCGGCGGTGTTGCCCTCATCGAGTCGGGGCCGCTGCCTACTAATGCTGCTAATGCAACGTCGCTGCAGTCTCCCACATGAACGGCGTCCGAGCTCGACAGGAACGCCCCTCGGCTCGATAATGGCGCAAGCAAAGCAGGGCAGAGGTCACCACCAGCCTCTGCAGGCTGCACAAAAGAGGCTGGGCCATGGAGTCATGGCTCGAGCACTCTTCCTTGTTGGGCTTCCTTCCGCGCCAGCCAAGCGTCACAGGACCCGGCTTCGTCAGGGGCAGTGGGCTTGAGGTGGGGGATGCGTCGGTCTGTGTTTTGTGGCTGCGATCGGCACTCTGGATGCCTTCATTGTCTTCGGTAATAAGCTAAAGTCTAGTAGTCCCTCCCCGCTCTGTGAGTAGGACCCGTGACAGAACTCGATGTCAATATCCTCGTCATACTTGCCCCTCCCTGTCAAGCTCAGATGCATCCCGCTGAATATAATCACAAGCTTTGCCCCAAGGTGTCAGAGGTCAGGAGCACGACGCGCCAAGGTGGCCACAACTGGGCCTCGTCCGACTCATGCCTGCGAGACCATCACCGGCAGATGTCCTGTTGCCCGCACGATGTTCCCCGGGCCGTCAAAGCTTCCCAAAAAATCATCAAAACGCGGACGCCGTAAGCGCGCCGGCCCCTATCGCCCGGGCAGTGTTGTGGTTCCATCCGCCAGTGTGCCGCTACTACGCCGTCGTACTCCTGCGCTTGGAAGTTTCCATCGTGGTTTCGTAGAGGGAGTTGTTATTTCTATAATGTCGTTTGGTCGCATGGTAAGGCTGTATGGTCGTGTTCGCGTCTCGTTGTTCCGTCATGTCCCCGTCATAGTTTGTTGCATATCTCATTTGTACTCATTCCCGTTAATCATGACCGCTTCGTGAATCCCGCCGTTCCACCCACATTTCACCATCCAGAACATGGCAAAGAAAGGCGTTGTCATGACAGCGAGCACTCCGCCCAGGACCAGCTTGAAGATCTCTGGCGCCCAACGCGACGGGTACACCCAGTCGCCGCCGGCGCCGACCTTGGACCCAACAGCGGTGAGGATCCCCACGGACGGCCCGAACAGGATACAGAAGCTGACGAACGCCACTAGCAGGGCTCGAACGATCTGGGCAATTATGTACAGCGCCTTGCGCTTGATGCTGCCCCGCCGCTTGCGCATCTGCTTCGACTGGTCCAGCAGCATGAACCAGCGGATCCAGCGGCTGAGGCGCTCCGTCGAGCTGGGCTCCGTGATGAACCCGATGGGCTGGATGTTGCCCTTGCGCAGGTCCCGGTTCACGATGACCATCTCGATCATCCACGTCATGAGGCACTGCACGATGATGGTCACGGCCGTGTCACCGGCGAGGGTGTTGGGGAACTGCCACAGCCTGATCGGGTCATCTGTGGTGGTGTACATGGCTGTTTGGTGTCAGCTAGTCTTGCCAGAGGTGAGCCAAGAACTTGGATCGCGGACTGACCATAGGCGAGGGCAAAGTTGATGCCACCCGATATGACCAGGGCACCGATGCCATGCGAGCCGGCGATGTACAAAAACTGATGGAGTGTCAGGTGTGAGCTCGGCGCCCTCTTGTCCGGAAGGCGGACTGTCGGCGGGGTCTGGCGATCGGACGTGGTGTAGTTGCTCAGCGGGAGGCCGGGCGCGTCCTCGGATGTCTCCCGAAAGTTCGGCTTGGAGACATTCGTCCACCAGGTCTGCAGTACGTTCTTTGCGCCCCTAGCCATGTTGTCTGGCTGGTATCACCTTCTCGGTGATCTGGAATCGGGCAAAGGCAGTGGACCCATGTACGTGGAGAAGTATTGGAAGACCGAAGACGGGATGCCAGACATGTACCGACACATTCAAGTCGGGGTGGCACCAGCCGGGGCATTATAACAAAGACATGCGTTGGCACATGTGCTTTGCCCCTTCGCTGCTAACGACTGGGCTTGTCCCTCAGAATGTTGGACGTGGCTGGGCACCGGCCTCCTGTGATGGCAGCCTTACCGCTGGGGATCCCAGCCCGGCACTGATCCTTGGCATATATGCAGCACGCGCCGGCTCTGACACCTCGACACTGCCACTGACGCTTGCACTTGGGGCTTGAAGGTTGGGCTAGTGTGCATGATTGACCAGAGGAGGTTAAAGAGTTTAGCGAGTTCGCGACATGTGCGCGCATTGTTGCGTCTGTTGCCGTCGCGGCCCAGTCCCCAGGGAGAGAGCTGGTGGTGTCCGCCTCGTACTCAACATCGTGAGACGGCCACTTCGTAAGCAAGCACCACACTTTTTGTTCGAAGTGGCATGATAACTCAGTCGCTGGGTTCAAGGCGGTCTTGCATGTTATCATGCTCTGCATACTGCGGCCAGACGTCATCCTCCAGCTGATCTACGGTAAAGAGCGTCGCAATCCTCAGTGTCGCAATGCACGGGACGCAGCGCACCAAGGCTCAACCCAGGACACATGAGCGAGGTGCGCTCTAGAAGCCCCTCCGATTTGCCCAAACACAGTCAATGCAGACAGCCACCGCCGTAGGCGAACAGTCCGATTTGGAGGGCTTGGCTCGCCTAAAACTTCGGACGGAGACCCAATCTACACCCGACCCTCGCCGCGTCGCCGTCCCCCCTTCCGCCACCGGCCAGAAGGTTGCGGACCCGAGACAAAGTTGGGTCCGTCTGAGGCCTTTTTCTCCGTTTAGATTTTTGGTCCCTTTGTTTCTTCCTCGCGACCAATGCTGCGCCGTTTCGTGTCATTGGCAAGAGTTTCCTCCAGGAATCGGATGCCGGCGTGGATTCGCATAGACCGGGAACCTTGCCAAGCCGCCCCAGACAGCAGGCGGCCCTTGTCGTGCCCGTGCCGTGTCATGCGGTGATTCGTGCGCTGGCGCCGCCTTGCCTGGTCCGACCTTGCCTGGTCCGACCTTGCCCACGATGAAATTTCTGGTCACTGGATGTGATATGTTGAGGACTGGGCCCAGGTCGATGACGGCTCAGCGCCTCCACTGGGGTTTCTCCTTTTCTCTCAGGTGTTTGAGAACCAGCCGCGGCTTTCAAACAAGAAAAGACAATTCTGGTAGGGAATAAAAAACTGCAAGGAATTGACCAGGGTTGGCTCCTGCAATACTTTGGTGATCTACAACGCAACACTTCTTGGGCAGGGGTCAGTCACCTCGAGTTGCCTCCAGGGGCAAGGGCAATCGATTTTAGGGCTGGCTCTCCGGCGTGTGCAACTCTTCCCGTGTTCGCTCTCGCTCGTGTTAGAGACGGAGCAATCATGCATTTTCATTAAATACGGTTGCCAGCGCATCGAACTCTCAGAATTTGATCTCAGTGACACGGGCATTAGCCCCAAGATGCACCGTCGTTTCGCCTTGCGAGGAAGGCAAATGAGACCACTTAAAGAGTCTTTTGACTTTTTACATAGCGTGGCAGGCCGTGGCTGAGCCCCAGAAAAAACAAGCAATAGGTTTGGGACTAATAGTGGGTAGCTAATCTTTCTGGACAAAATATTCCCCAGGCACTAAGAGTGGCACAATCACACTACATGTATATGTCAACACATATACTGAGGTGTAGGCGCTGCGGCGGAAAATAATTGGCCAGTTACCATTCGGTCACTTGATTTACACCTATAGACTCGCAACTTTAGTTGCTGCTGTCTCAGTCCCGCATCTCTGATAAGGGGGGAGTTGTCAGTTTGACACACCAAGCATGCACATTACCCGGCGATTAAGAGGGCCTCGAACGCTTACGGTACGAGCCGAACCAATCCTTTACCAATGGCAGTCGTGTCACGGCTCATCTTCGTATGCGAATCGGAATTGAAGAACACGACATGCGACACAAGCCCAATGTCGATTTCACCTCGGTTCAATGTTGACAGCGCAGCATGTGCCTGCATACGAGCCCATCGGCCCAAATTCAACAACGAAAGACCAAGGTAGCAGATTAGGGCTCGGTGATACGTTCAATTACGTGGTACCAGACGCTAGACAGAGCAAAAGCTGATGATATACACTCCTACCTCGGAGTTCTCAAAGTGGAGAGCTGCGGAATAACTGCATAGAACCACCCCCGACCCCTCGCATATTTACTCGGGTCAAACCAAACGTCATTCGAAATGCCTTGGCCGTCTTTTATCCTTCTGAAATTGCCCCATTGTATGTCTGGCTGGTGATGGTGCTTGTGTGAATGCATGGAGCAATATATGGTGGAACTGTGAGTTACTCCGAGCTGTGTTTGACTAATCAAACTGGGACTCAGCTTCAATATCAAATTCGGAAACCGTTTCATAGTCTCATGTATCTATGGTATTGATATCAGCCAGTTGCCTCTCTCCTTGGAGGAAGTTGCTGCCCCTCCTACACTGATCTAGATGCCGCTTTGCCCGTGCACACCTGCCCAAGACACGCTGATCGGCTATCCATTCTTATGGTGGTTATTTGGGGCCGCCAATCAACTACACAGACACAGGTGCAAAGCAATATGACTTGGGATCCTGGGCTATGTTGCGTCATAAGCCCAGGGCTTTCAAGAAATGCCCTGCGTACACACCGACTCTTTCCCCGCGCTCTGCATGTCTTGTATATCTATTACCAACTCAGCGAAGCGCTTGCATCGACATGGAGATGTTCGTCATGATGAAAGTGTTGTTGGGATGAAGTCGGCACATCTAGCCGTGAGACCCACAAATGATTTCATGTGCCTTGCAGAGCCGCGACAACAAGCCAGGGTCGCGCTGATCGCTTGATGTCATCTCAGGGTCGAACCAGTTCCTGGCCGGCGACTCTGACGTATCTTGCAGCCACAATCTTGCATGAACCGCCTCAATATTGATTAACTGTGATGCTGTTGTTGCAAAATGATGTCGAGTGGCCACCAACATTGGCCAGAACAGTGGAATGGGTTATTGCCCGCAATGACGAAAGCTGAATGACTGCATGTTTAAACTCAATACGACAACAGACCAGACAGAATTGGACTCGGGAGAATAGATATATAAGGACTCAACATACCGACGTTTCCAGACTGAATTGCTTTGGTAACCATCCAATTCATTGCCCTTTGAAACTTAACTTCAAGACCTCAAATCCAAAAACCCAACCATCAATAATCCAACTTCACTCAACATGGACTCCATCAAGAACGCCGCCCAGAACAAGCTTGGCAAGGACTCTCAGCCCGGGAACAGCGTCGAGCGCTCAGCCGACAACGCCGTCGACAAGCGTACGAGCCACCCCTTTACCCCGTTGTCCTAAAAAATCGTACTGCTGCCACATTGCCTTTGAAATATGCTAACTTGGCACATGAACAGAGGTCAACAGCGCAACTGGATCGGCCGGTGTACCCTCTTCGGCCAATGGCACCATCAACAACGCCGTCAACAAGAAGGTCAACGAGAAGATCCCCGGCGGTAACTAAGCCGAGGGGCGGAATGAGATCATGAATGAGAGCGATGTAATAATCACCATGTATATTGTGAGGTTGAATATGTATCTGGAAGCGCTTTAACATTTACATCTGAAGACTCTTCATATCAGGGTTAGATGTCCCCGATGCTTGTATGTGCATAGAGATGTCTTCCTTCTGAACGCGAGCCACACTCACTCCAAAAGAAACAACCACCAGCCAACTACGACCACTTCGCACCGCTGAGAGCACTATACTGCGCAGCAGTGATAGGCAGCACACTGCCGTGCCTCAGGCCGCCGGGGAAGTTGGCCGTGCTGCTGTTGGCCCAGCCGCTGTTGCTCCGCGGGTTCGTCGTGCTGACGGGCGCGTAGCCGTTGCCGCCGTAGTAGTCGACCAGCAGGTTGACCTTGCCCTCGGCCTTGTTGTCCCAGTACGACGCGGGGCCCTCAGTCTGCGCGCGGATGAAGGCGCCGCTGGCGCCGGGCCGCGTCCAGGTGCCGTTAAGGCCGGTCGTCGAGTACTCTACGAATACGTTCTTGAGGGTCTCGTCCTTGAGGAAGCGGAGGTAGGCGTTCTTGTCGCTGCTGCCGTAGGGCAGGATGTTTAGGTCGATTATGTTGGTGGGTGCGTAGTCAATGTAAGTTCCTGGTGCGCTGAACGTCTTAAAGTCGCTAGTATCTGTTCACAAAGGTTAATAATTGATCGGGAACAGGCCAACAACACCCTCTCGCCTAGCTCATTCAAGGAGTGTGGATCGTTGAGGTCCAAGCTTGAAGAGCTCTGATAATCTAGGGAAAATAACAGATGAAATGAGGACGGCATACAGGCAAAGCGGATCTTGATGTTCGATGGGGTGCCGGTGTGGGCGGTGTCCGACGCCGGATAGAATTTCGAGGCCCAGTGGACCAAGTACTGGCCCTTGTTGGCATCCCAGATCGCCTCCGGAGCCCAGACCATGCCGGCCGTCTTGTCCTCGACTTGGACCAGCCTCTCGTTGGTCCAGTTGATCAAGTCGGTGCTCTCCCATACGAAGATTCCCCTGGAACCAGTCCTCTGCGCCGCGTCCCATGTTGTCTGCGACTCGGTTAGTAACAACCCAATACTTGAACAGACCTGCCGCGTTCGTGGAGAAGCAACGCACCTTTCCGATGTCGAGATCCGTGCCGACGATATACCACTTCTTGCCGGCCTCAGCGCCACCACCAGGGACAATCGCCGGGTCGCGCACGCCGCCGGTCCCTGCCTTTGGCACGATCACTGCTTTGCCACCGTTGAGCGCCTTGAACGAGATCGCATCGTTTCCGTTGCTCAGGTAAAAGTACACATCGGGCTCGTCGCCGAGAAAGAAGGCGCCGAGGTAGCCCGTCAGACTCGGGTCCGCCCGTCTCTCCGGTAATCCGAGCTCCCTGAGGTCCAGGTGTTGAGGGCTGCGGGCGACGAGTGCCAGGGAGGAACTGGCCAGCAGCAGCGCTGTGGTGACGTTTTTCAGTATCGAGGGCATCATCACGTCTTGTCTCGACAAACACAACTACAAGGCCTGTCGCGGAGTAGGAGGACTAGACTACCAGATGCAGGAAAGCAAGCAAGCTCGGGAGTTTAAGTAGAACGCACTGGAGGCACAGCACGCCTTTTGGGTTCCGTAAACTCCACCAACTATCGTGACCAATTCAAGCGGGCCGTCGTCTTATTAAGGTTACATTTAGGCGATCCCCATGATTCAAGCTATTTTGGTTGCGGTGAAACGAAGATGGCTGCGACTCATGGCTCAGGCCGTGCCGGATAAACGAGGGCGTTCCTGCAGAGCAATACCGGGTCCAATCCACGCGTTTATTAGGCGACACATCTCCGGCGCCATCGTACAGGCTTGCACCGAAACAGTGTGCCCCGTGACCTGCAAAGTGAGCAGCAGTCCGGTGGAATGCTCCGAGTCGGCAATGGTCCGCCCACTGCCTTTGTAGCGGCCCAATAGAGGAGCGTGATGCCCCGGGGCTTCTAGTGACAGGCCTTCCCCACAGGAGGACAGCGGCTCCGTGGTCCCCGCAATTCAAGCCGCGGGAGGCTGGCAATGACAGATGCCAAGCAATTGCGAGCCATTCGGGGTTCGCATTCAATGCCTTCGGCAGATGCCGAGGTTGTCAAGGCACCGGTTCCTTGGAAAGGTCGTCATTCATGCAAGACGCGCCTCTTCTTCGCCTAGTTCGCTTTCCTCGCGCGTGTGGTTGTCCGTCGTGCACAGAAGGCCGGCCCACCTTCCGAGGTCAGACCCGTGAAGCACCGAATCGAAGGCAGCCCGGCGCGTCTCCAATGCGCGGGCCGAGATAGACGTCTCTTGAGAGTCGAGAAGGTGGCTGTTGTCCTCGTCGCTGGCCTCATCGTGCAATCTCGTTATCTCCACAGGCTCGGAACAGTCTACGAAGCTCTCGAAGTTCCTCTTAAGAGGTAGCTGGTTCCGTGTAACTGGCGTGCCCGTGTGCTGGCTGCTCTCCGATGCCCCGAGAGTGAGATCTATGTTCTGATGTTGCCGACTGGTACGGTCTACATCACAATGGTCTTTCCTGTTATCATGGCATAAGTGGGCCATTGAGGTAGCGACTTCCTGGCTCAGTGTTTGTCCCTTGTCGCGGTGAGCAGCTTGTGGAGATGACACCCCAACGGCAGGAGATGAATGGATGCCAGACTCAACAGATATTTGGGTCTCTTGTTGGTCAATATGTTCGATATGCATCTCAGAAGCCAACTGAGCCATGTGCCTATCATGGTCGAAGGTGTTGCCTGAGCAGTGCTCGCCGAACAGATCCTTAATGGTAATTTCTGTTTCAAGAGTCAGCGCAATTCCCACGGAAACCAACACGAAGTGCCCTTACCCTGCTTAATCCAGCGAATTGTATCAACCGTACACGGCCAGACGTCTTTCGGCCTCAGAGCTGAGACCAAATGGCACAACTCGCTATAAGAGGAGTGGCGAGAATAGGGAAATCTGATCCTGTTGGACAGAGTTGTGGCGGGTCTGCGTCCACGGTTATCCTCCGCAGCGGCCACAAGAGACCGATACACTGTACGAAGGTCATGCTCATCTTCCGACTCGTTTTCATCAACAAGGTTGAGCACAAGAGGTCGCTTGGCCGTGATGGTGCTCGTCAGGAAATTTTGGAGCAGATTCTTGGTAGCCTGGGGCATGTCCTGGTCGGTTTTCACTCTTCACATATCTATTCAGCATTTTGAAAAGGTAGGAATGGGTTGTCTGCTTACCTCTCCAGCCATCTACTGAGGTCATCGGTAGTCAAAATGACCTGGTCCGATTCTTCCAGATCCCCAGCTCCACCACCGATACCGACCTCCACCATGTCATCCGCATTCCGAAGGTGAGCAACGATGGGCGTGATCCAGACCACATCCCTACTTGCCGCCTTTTGCATGATCGGGCAGCCAGTGCCTTTCTCACAGCTGTGTAACCGAACATTCGGATTTCGAGTCAAACAGCCCGGGTGGAACCGATTCCCACACGGGAAACCAACCAGAGCTGGCGCTTCGGGGCTGAAATGGAGGTAGTTGTTGTCATTATCGAGTTTGACTCGAAGGGATTCGTAGACTTTCATTTTATAGTCATCGACATGTATCTACAAATAGTATCAGAAATAGCACGAAGAAATCCCATGCATATGAGAACATACCTGGGTGTTTAGAGCTTTGGCCAGTGCAATCCAAACATCCTCGTAGCCATAGGTCCAGGCTGAGAAGTAGAAAAGAGTATCTTCTGGATACTTGGCAACCTTCTCCAGAAGTTCGCCCAGTCCGTCGGCTTTTGTCTGAAATTGAACGTCCTCTGTGAAGCTTGTATCCAGATAAACTTTGTCCAAAGTCTTCAGCCGCGTTGAATCTGGTCCAGCTGTATATTCAACCATGCAGGGGTTCCGGAGCAAGGCGTTGACATGCCAAGGCTCGCACCTGGTGTCTCCAGTGTACAGAACGGCCTTTCCATCTCCCTCGAACACTGAAAAATCAGATAAGATTACGGAAAACAGGGACACAAGTTACTCACGGAACATAACGGCGCCGGGACAGTGGTTAGCATCGAGTAGCGTGGCTCGCACTGTATTGTTTGCGGTCAATTCCACATCCGTCGGTGTGTTCAGCGGTAGAACTTTCTGATGGGCATTAGTCTCTGAAGACGAGCCAGAGCTGCAGGGGGAATGAGGCTGACCAAGCGGTTCTTCTGATGTTTGTAGGTGATCTCCTCGGCCTCCAGGACCCTTTGGGCGAAATTGATGCGAGAGGCTTTCCGCTGCAGCTTCAATAGCATTGCCCTTGTGGCAGCCGAGCAGTAGACAAGTGTCCCCTTGAACGTGTCGAGACCAGAAATGTGATCGCTGTGGAGATGGCTGAGGAAGCATGCCAGCGGAGGGTCATCTACGACGTTTCGAAAGAAGTCCACTGGGCTAAGGTCAGAGAATCACAGGGGCAAAAGAGTCAAGGGATGCACACCTCTGATTCCAGGAAACTCTCTGATGATTCCGTCAAAAGTAGACATGGCCGGACTCACATGGAGTCTCGAGGAAGTATCACGATATAGAGTGGCCTGGAATGAATATGGCGTTCCGGAAGGTGGCGATGGCCAAGTCACAGGCGCAGACACGGTGCACGAGTATGGTCGGCCGTGGCGCTTGAAATGGATTGCAATCGCAGTTTCATGGCAGTACTCAAAGGCAAGGTGCACTTCTATAAATAGATCATCGAACCAACAACGCAGAAGTAAACTCTCGTGGCCCTAAACGTCGATGCGAGAGAGGTGACCGGAGCTGGCTGTTGTGCAGATGTGCTTTGGTGAGCAGCGAACGCATGTCTGCCCTGCCTTGGATCGATCCAGGGTTTGACCCCGAACCCTCAATGTAGGAGCACTTGAGAATGACGACACCCCCACCACCTTCGGGTGTGGTTTCAATTTGGACGTTTGCAATTGCAGTCTGGTCAATTCAAGCCTCCTAATTTCTCATCTGCCACCACACCTGTGCTACTCGAACAGATGCAGACATTAATCGTGGACTATAGCTGATTACAGCCGGGCCCCTTATTTCCGCTTACTGCCGCTCTGTGTCAGCCAAGTGGCTTGCTAATCAGAGGTCATCTTTGACGGGGTTTATGACGCCCACGGAGGTAAGCCGTAGCCGAATTTGGAAATATGGCGGGCTTACAGGGACGTAGGACGAAAACACCGAGGACTGCATCGCTCATTCGGATTATCAATTCAAGATGAAGACTATAAATGCCCTTCAATGCTGCTGTCACCCCGTCTGAGAAAGTGATCCTGGGACGGGTCTCTCCCAACGAAAAGACCTTCCAAGGTTCATCGCCGATATACAACAGCTAGAATCGCACCAGTTGTCACTCCTCAACCAAACATATACAATCTGAAAAAGACCATGTCGCAAAAACGTATTTTCATTACCGGTGCTACCGGATACATCGGCCAGGTCCTGACCGAGTTCGCCATCGCCCAGGGCTACACCGTCCGCGGGCTGTCGCGCGCCGAAGCCAACGACGCAAAGCTCACCAGGCTGGGCGCAACCCCCGTGCGCGGCGACCTCGAGACCCTGGACGTCCTAAACTCCGAGTCCTCCCGCGCCGACATCGTGATGCACCTGGCCGACGCCCTCCTGGGTTCTGGCTTCGACACGCCGTACGACAAGGTCCTGGCCATCGACGCCGCGGCCGTGGACGCCATGGTCGCGGGGCTGGAGTCCTCAGATGCCCCGGCCAAAACCCTCATCACGACCTCAGGAACCATGATGGCGCGGGCGGACCCAGACGGCGGCGAGACGGCCGAGGACGCGCCCGTCATGCTCGACTCCCCCATCACGCGGTACAAGGCGTGGGACCACGCCAAGGAGGTGGCGGAGAGGGCGGGCGTGAGGGCGCTGTGCGTGCGCCTCGCGCCGTTCGTCTACGGCCGCGGCGGCAGCGGCCTCAGGATGTTCATGGAGGGCGCTGCCGCGGCGGGGGCCGCGACATACGTGGACGGCGGGGCCACGCGCACGACGACGGTGCACGTCGACGACGCGGCGAGGCTGTATCTCTTGGTCGCACAGGAGGGCAGGGCAGGCGAGGCGTATAATGCCTCTGCCGAGACTAATGTGACCATTAATGAGCTTCAGGAGGCTATTGGGGGGACCCTGGGCGTGCCTGTGGTGGATCTTTCCAAGGAGGATGCGTTGGCTAAGATGCCGCCTTTTCTTGTTAACTTCTTGGTTACTGAGAACCGGAGTTCGAACAAGAAGGCGGTGTCAGAGTTGGGGTGGCAGCCGACTGAGCCAGGGATTGTGGAGGATATTCTGAAAGGCTCATATGTTGAAGTCGCGAAAAGCTTGAAGAAGAGCAGTTAAGAGATACACGTGGGATGTGGTCGAGTTCAGCGCGACGTGGAAATTTGGCACCGATGCTTTTAAAACGAAATAAAACATTATCATCCTAGCATTCAGTGGATGACTGAGTCTATCATACATCATTATTCCTATTGGGTTTAGAACGTGTGCCTGTACATTACAATATTTACGTCCAGGCCTTTATTCGGGCTTTGCCCTGGCAGTCGTTGACGTCGTCGCGACCTTCTCGATATCGCGGTCTCCTGACTCCTCCCCAATAGCCTTGGGGGGCTTATCGGTGAACCTCTCGAGATCGTTCATCGACTGCTCCGTATCGTTGTACCTGCTGTACAGCAGCCAGAAGATGATACCAGCACAGAAGCACGACACGCACAGCCCAGTGTACATCCAGAGAAGCTTGGGGTCGACGGCGGTGGGCGAGAGGGCGATGGACAGGGCCGAGCCGAACGCGCTCGTCAACAGGAACAGCGACATGATGAACGACTTCATGTTGGCGGGGGCCTTGGTGAAGGCATATTCCAGGCCTGTGATACTGGCGAAGATCTCGGAGAGGCCAATGAGCAGGTAGGCGGGAGCCTGAATGGCGACGTGGATGTCGTTGGGCGCGTAGGTGCCGTCCTCCTGGAGGGCGGCGGGGCACGCGGCGACTTGCTCGTAACAGGGGCCAGAGTTGTAGATCATCTTCTGGACGCCGGCAGCGTACGCCATGGCGCCGGCGGCGAGCATGAAGCCCCAGAAAATTCGCGTGATGGGGAGCATTTTGAATCCCAGCTTGTTCAGGCCAGGGTAGAGGAAGTAGTCGCAGATGGGGATGAAGATGATAATCGTGATCGGGTCCCAGTTCTGCATCAGGTCGTTCGGAATGCCGTGGAGGCTCATCTGGCCGGCTTGCGAGATGAAGTTGTTGAGCATCTGGCTGTAGACAACCCAGTAGATCGGGAAGAAGAGGAAAACCTTGCAGGCGACGAGTGCTCTCTTGACTTCCTCGACAAACAGAGAATCCCAGGTAATGTTGTACTTGCGGCCGGTGCACAGCTCCTCGTGGTATTCGGGCTTGGCGGCGTCGTAGTTGCCCTTGTGCGTGAGAGCGATCCACATGATCTTGAATGCTCTGGGGATAATGCTCCCCTGAGGAGGCCGCAGCTTGTACTTGGATTTCCCGGCAACCAGCACCGCCATTCCCACGAGGAACATGAGGAACGGAAGGAGGTAGGCGGCCCAGAACCCGATGTTGGCCTCAAGCTCCGTGGTTGCAATGCTGGAAAGACTGCCGATGTTGATCATCATGTAGAAAATCATGTAGATCCTCTTGATGGTCGTTGCAGGATCCACAATGACCCTCTCCCCGGACTTGAGAGTCTTGACGTAAGGCACCGTGTTGTCGTACTGCTCGGCGATCAGCGGCGAAACGTTGGACTTGATACCTCCAGTGCCGAGGCCAATGACGATCATCGCGGCGATGAGGCCACCCAGAGCAGCGCCATTCTCGATGGCGACGGGCAGGGAGGTAAGGAAGAGGATGAGGTTTCCGAAAATGTAGATAACGGCCGACCAGAAGATGGTCCAGTATTTTCCAAGGTACTGGTCACTGATAACGGCACCAAGTACTGGAGTCACGTAGCACCAGAATTGGAAGAAATTTGTCAAGCCTGGGTTGGGTTGGTCAGCGACACCATGGCCGGAAACGAGAGCCCTGCGTATGTCCGGGGATGCTCACCTGTAGCTCCACTTTGGCCTAAGCCGATGGCACCGGGAAGGGCGTCGTGGTAACTGTTCTCGATGTAGTTTTGGAAGGGGCCGGAGAGACCATAGTACGTAAACCGCTCGCAGAGCTCGATGATGCAGACGAGGAAGGCAGCCCACGGCAGCTTGTCGGCGACCTTGCGCAAGTTCTGCTTCTCCTCATCGCTGGGCTCGTCTCCATCCGCCGTCACAAAGCTTGCAGCGTCCCCGTTGGAGAGACCCTGGTGGCCGACCGGCTCGATGCCACCAGCCATGTCCTTGTGGTCCTTCTTGTCATGGATACGAGGCTCAACTGCGGTAGCATGAAGCCTGCAGTGTATTCGTTAGCAACCGAATGTTCATCGACGTTCGCATGCCCGTTACGTACTCGGCTGCGCTCGATTCGTGGTCCATGGTGGAAGCGCTGTACACAGCTATGCGTGGGGACCGGATTTGACAGGGTCCAGAGGAGACTCGACCTGGCGAAACGATGCGAGAGGAAGTCCAGCGCCGGGACGAGAAGCAAGTTTCCGGTGACGGCGAAGGAAATAAATACCCAAACCACGGTGACTCAGTGGATTGTTGTACGTTTAAAGGCCGTTCGTTAGAAATCGAAGCACGCACAACGTACAACGGAAAAGGTGGGGCCCCTTTTATCGGCGTTCGATGTAATACTCGCGCATAAAATTTACCTCACACCACGGGGATTTCTCGTCAAGGCACCCGACGGTCATGCCATTAGTGCCACACACGGCTTGGGGGAGCGCTGGGTGGTTGAGGCGAACAGGGCGAGTCCCTGGGACCCACGTAACATGTCGGTCATGAGATACGGGCATCCGGGGCCGACTGCAAGACAGCGAGACGCGCTGTGCATCCCAGCAGTCCCCAACGGGCAGGTGGGAAAACAAGCTTGGAGATGATCGTCCCTCGACTGGACGGATGGCTCGCTATTCAACACCAGCTCGTGCACCGTAAGGAGTAATTCTCCGCGCCCCTATCTCTCGCGCGGGATTGCTGGCAACGAAAAATGAACCGAGGTGGTGGAGTCAGGTGAGGACCGGAACCTTGCCGAGTAGGAGTCAAGTAGTCAGGGCAGTCAAGGGATATACAACGTTGCGTACTTTACCCGCTCGTATAGCGTGGCAACGTGGTTTATGCTGGTACTCCCACAATCGATGCGTATTCTATTCCGCTGAAGGGTGTTCCTGTGGCAATTCTGTGGGGCCTGGCGGCATTGACCGAAGCTTGATGGTGTTCGAGCCACCGAGAGATCGGATCTTGAGCGCGTTCGCCAAGTTTATTTTGCCTCCTCTCCACATGGGGCCAAAGGCAAACCTGCAGTAGTCGAGGAGGCTACCGTGGCCAACTTCAGCCTGCAATACTCGGTTATGTGCAGAGGGCTTACGCACCTCTTAGTTACCCCCGGTGGCACCACGCAGACAGCCACACTTTCGGACCGCTCCGGGACCAAGAGATCTGGCGTGCCTTGGCTTCAAGAGCCGCATTCGACAGCTTGGCGCTTGGGCTGTTTGGGGTGGTCGTGGATGGATGCGCTACCGTGAGGGGTCTCCACAGAGGCCGCCTGGGCGTGCAGGATTCGGGCCCATGACTCTGGGTTGAATGGGGGTTTGGAAAACTCGCGTGTGGGCTCCAGCGCTCGCGTGCTCGACCCTGTTGCCGATCTCGGCTCCATTCGCCACCACCCAGAGGTACAATCCCGAACCTTCAATCACCGACGAGCCTCTCAGCACATCATGGACGACGACTCTTCCTCGCAGACTTCAGCATGTAGGCTGAAACCAAACCTGACTGGTGCACAGGAGACGCTCCTCGGCGTTCTTCACGCACGTGCATTGGATGCTAAGGCCACCACACCGATCCTAGACGACCAATATGCCGTGCGAATCGTCGACCAGCTCGATTACGACTTCTCGAGACTGTACGTAATTGGGGCCAAGGCAGCAGTGATTGCTGTACGCGGAAAGGTCCTGGATCGATGGACAGCCGACTTCATCCAACAGGCCCAGCATGACGACGAACCGGTCACCATCCTACATCTCGCCGCGGGACTGGATACTCGCGCTCTGAGACTCCAGCAATACTGCACCAGGAACGGACCTAACGTCCGCTGGGTCGATGTCGACTTGCCGGACGTCATCGAAGTGAGACGTAAACTTCAGCTACCGGAGCCGGCCAGCTACAGTATGCAGTATGGAATGTTTGGCGTCGATGTGACGGACGAGCTCTGGCTGGCGAAGCTGCAGCTCCCGCGCGACCGCAAGACGCTCGTGGTCTTCGAGGGCCTTTCCATGTATCTGCAGCCAGCCCAGGGCCGCATGCTCATCGAGCAGTTGACAAGCTATTTCGTCAAACCAGGGAACCAGCTGGTATTCGACTGCTTCAACTGGTTCCCACTGATGGTCCAGAGGCTCGAACCCATCCTTGCCAGAACAGGATCCAGGTTATCGTGGGCCATCAACGACCCGAAGGAGCTTGAAGGTTGGCATCATAGACTACAAATAGCCGGCGAAGTTCTGCCCGCAGATACTCCCGAGAACGTCAACCTACCCATCCTTGCGAGATTGTTCTGCTGGCTAGTCTCATGGGTACCAGGATTGCGAACCTCGGCCAGATACATGCGATACAAGTGGTGAATCGAACTGCCCCGAGGAAAACCCGTCTATTAGACTGTTGGGACCTGCCCGAGGATCGATGCTTGACCTTATAGTCAAGCCCTCACTTCTGTGTTAAACATACAAAAATGCCCCCATATATAATCGCTTTGGGACCTCGTCGCTTTTATCCACACCACCACAAGATCCAGACGCCGCTTGACCTGCGCGGCTGAGCCCCAAGAACCGACGAGGAAAGGAACTTGCCCTTCTAATGTCTGAAGAGGAATGCCAATGCACGCTGTCCATGCCTGGCCACTCGGCCACACTGTTGAATATTATAAGCCGCCTCAGATGCGGCATCTGTCTTATCCCATACCAAGAAAGGAAACATGAACCGTGCAGCGCTCAGTGCTATGCTGAATGCCAATGTTCTCTCACAAAATCTCTCCCAACGCCCAACACCTCACCATGCCATTAACCCGCTTCTCTTCTTCCCAAGCGGGTACAGCAACAAAGCCGCGAAAGAGAGCCCCATGGCAATACTGATTCCGATCTGGATGACCTGCAGCAGGATGGGCATCGCGTCGAGCTGGAGTTCGCCGAGGGGAAACGCCTGGTTGTTCGCCGTGGTGTTGCGCACGATGGCGTCCGCGGTCTGCAGGCCCGCCGCCACGATACCCGTGTTGGCCAGGCCCGACGGCACCTGCACGATCATGGCGGGGACCATGCCGGCGGCGGCGAGGGCGAACCCATGGGACGCGCCCAGCCCGATGCGGCTCCTGCGGTGGTTCTTGGCCCCGACCCCGAGGCCCCTGTCGTAGATGAGATGCTCGACCTGCCAGCCGAACTTGGAGTACAGGTTGCCCAGGAGGCCGATCACGAAGCCGCCCAATGTGTGGGCGATGGTGAAGGACCCGTGGAAGAGGTCGACTGATAGGAAGTTGACTAGGTAGCCCATGAAGGAGATGAAGACCATTCTAAGTTTTGGGAGTCAGCAACTCAGTTGCAACAGAACCTTTGGGGTTTTCTTACGCTGGAATTTGCCGCCATTTGGCTCCACTGATGATGGCGACCTGGACCGAGAAGAAGGGCACAAAGAACAGGTTCCACCGCCGATCGATTAGATTCTCGCAGCGGGGGTTGCTGACTGCATCATAGTCCATGTAACCATACAGCGTCGAGCCGATGGCGATTCCATAAGCCAGAAGGAGCGAATAGATGAGGGCGTACATCATCCTCGAGCCACCAGTGACGATATTCTTGGTCATGATCTCCAGCGCCGCGTTGGTCATCCAGTAACCAGGCATGAGCAGGTTGATGGAGCACTGCGTCAGCGCCGAGTAGCAGAAGATGCGGGAGCCGTCGGCGCCCCGGATCGAGCCCAGCATGCGGCCCAGGAAGGACATTAGGATAGCAGCCGTGACCTCGAAGATGAGAGCGTAGAGAGGGTGCGATGGCGCGAACTTGAGCTGCATGACGCCCAGCAGGCTGCCCGTGATGAAGGCGACGGGCAGGTCTATGAAGCGGGCCCGGTAGGCAAAGGGGGCGATGCCCACGGCCGCGAAGCCGAAGATCATGAACATGAACCACACGTTGTGGCCGTCGTCGCGCCGCTCGATGTCGTCCAGCCGGGCGATCCCCTCGAGGACCGAGATGCGACCGTGCAGCACGTGCTTGTACGCCTCGTGGGCGTCCAGCATCTTGCCGACGTGCGTGCCAGCCCCCTGGATCAGCTTCACCTCCGTGGGCTGGTAGATGCCCTTGCCCTCCGGGTCGTCCGGGCTGTCGAAGGCGAGGATGATGTTGTCCGGGACGTAGAGCATGTATATCTCCATGTCCAGCGCGCGGGCTGCCATCTGGATGTACGGAACGATTCTGTGCGTCGGCGAGCCGTAGACTAATGTGGCCTTGCACAGCTTTGTGATGTAGCGGCGTCTGGTGGGCACATCGCATTGATCCTCAGACATGGTGATGTAGACCTCGTCCTTCGGTTCCATTCCGGTCTGTGGTGGACTCCTTGATGGCGGCATAGGATGACCGGCTGCCGAGTGTGTGGAAAAACGATATGTTGGATAATTCGTCCTGCCGCTGACACCGCGGCGGTCGTACGGATCATTGCCGAACACCGAATTGCGCGGGCTCTCATACCAGCCGCTTTCCAATGGCGGTGCACCGCGGATGGTTGGGCTGTCGTTGAACGAGGCATGCCTGGTGACCGCCGGGGGCACATGGGACAGCTCAGCCTCGGGGTCGACTACCATTCCGGCTCTCTTGTCCTCGTCTCTCGTCATGTCTTTGACAAGGAATGATCTTACTCTTTGCACAAAGGCCTTGAGTCTGCTGGCTGTGGGGGCATATGAAAATTGTACCGTCAAGGTGTGTAATAGAATTCAAGAAGGCTGGATGAGGTCTTGGGCATCTGTTATGGGGTTGAGCACGGAAGCTGGGGGGCGAACTGATTTTCCTGAAACTAGTCGACTGCTATCCTCAGTTCCCGAAGTAGAGCGGACGGAGGTCGATGGGTAATTGCAATGTTGGAGCCAAGGTCCAGATGTAGAGAGATGGTAAGTCTCAAGGGCTTGGCAGGGGTGTATATATTGACAAGTTGGCTCAGTAGAGTTCATCTCGATCCTTCTAATTGACTATTGGGAGTTGCCGACGGCGTGGCAAGATTATGTGACCGAGCTCGAAGCACTTGGCAGCCTCGCCTCTCGGATACCAAGACCTCAAATGTGTTGCGGATGATAATGCCGCGGGAGGTATACAGCCGCCACTCGGAATTTCAAACTGACATGATCTTCTCAGCCGCACAGCAGAGGCAGTTTCTAGCGGTAGGCTCCACTGGTTTCTACCGAAAAGAAATGCATTCCTTCTTCAGTAACTTGAGCTTTAGAATATGACCTGTCTGGTTACACTGCTCAAATTTTGGCTGTTGCAGAGGTGCACTCTTCAAGAGTTAGGAGGCAAGAATTCCCAACAATGACAACATTTGACTGGTGGAAATGGAAGGCATACCTGGTATCACCGTCACATGCTTGTTGGTCCGTCGCGGAATCTGGACCGCTGAGCCCATGTTCGTAGCCTCTGGGAGTTCCAGTGATCGGCTCGATCGTCTGGTATAGTGAGCAAGGATGCTCGTGAATACGAGTCAATAGTGAGTGTCAACACGCATACTCGATGTCTCAACCGGAGCATGGGAACTGAGTCTTCACGGCCTTGCTCCCGCGCTTCGAAATCAATGGAAGTTGCCGAAAGGTGATACGTCTACACCAGCAAGTCAACAGTTAAGCGGCCCCTAATGCAAAGGCCCCATAATTCGGCCGCTTTTTGCCTAGGCAACCCTGCTGTCGTCTCGAATCGGCCGTTCAACCACTGGCATGTGTTGCGCACTTGAGCATCCCATGTTTGTCCGCATCCGAACTGTGAAGCCATTCTAGAAAGGAATTTGGATAGATACCAGGCCGGCCCAGTTTCCAACCGGCATGGTGTATATGATAATTGTAACGATGAGCCTCGCCAATGGCATCCCAATCGTCAGCGCCGTGGGCCGAAGAGTCGATGACCGGGATTAAGCTTTGGTGGGTGCTGATCCTGCGTGATGATCAGTTAAGGTTGATTTTCACTACCTGGTTCCGGAGTTGTGGGGGCAGAGTGAAATGCTTGGATATGTCACATCAAAGTCAGATGGACAGGCCGCGCCGCCCGGATCTCTTGGTTGTCTATCAACTCATGTTTACCTGGTTCCGGGCCGTGTTTCCCGCCACTCGATAGATCAGAGGACGTGTTTGAGACTAAGATGGGACGATAGGAACTGTGGCCGTACCTGTATTTTTGGAGACGCCCATGCATAGTACAGAGGTCAGCATTGCAATCGGCAACTTTGCCCGGCGGGCGTTCTTTGGTTTGGAAAGCAGTCTAAGTTACGGCTAGCTGGGCCAACGACCAAGCAGGTCTACATGGCAAGCGATGGACTTTGTATGATATACGCCAGCGTACTACTGAAACTCTCGGCAACTTGTTGATAAAAGAATGGGACGAGAAAGTCAAAATTGATAGTTGTTCATAGGTGTTAGTGCCTATTTGGTCACGCCCAGCCGTCAAGTTGATTCCAAATCTCGACTTCGTGGGCACAGGTTGGGTGCCAAAAAGACCCAGCCGCAAAGCCTGGGATGACGACCTTGAGAAGCTCAACTTCTCGCTGCTCTGTTAGTGAATGGATGGGATTCATCTGATAAACGATTCCAGTGAAATGCCGAGCTCAGTAGCTGCTGTGAGGATTTCGCCGTGCTGTCACGGTTTTTGAGCTGAAGCTGGCATGGGCCCAACTGACTCACTTACTTCCATGCGTTTACATCTTTCCACTCAAGCTGTCAGATGTCACGAAGACCCTGAGAATGTGTAGACACAGCTTTCGGCCATCCGCATCCCTGTTAGTGCCAAAGGCCGCGAATCAGGAAAACCTCAAACCATAATACTAAAAATATAGACACCGCGGCAGTAGACCGCAGCAAGTGGACCATCTAGACGATCTCCCGAAGGCCTTCACAAGACGGGATTTGCGAGGCCAAAGCACCGATAACATCATGACTTCAAGGTCATTGCGCCTCTAATGCGCTCTTACCACCCATGTACTCCGACCGCAACAACACCTTCAGGAATTATTGTTGTCTAACCCCTATGATGACGGACTCATGTTTATAGAATTTCGAGCAGCGTCGCAGTGATGACGAACAACGTGACATTCCTACGTATGCCATACATTCCCTGAGCATTGCCGGGGATTAATATCACCAAACCTTCCCCACGGCTGCAAGCCCCATGACCCATGTCGTCGCAGCCGCCTGGCCCTATCATGAAACACTCCCAAGCAACCACACACTCTGGCTGCAGCAAGACAGTAGTGCGTGCGGCGAGGCGGCTTGATTACCCTTGCATCCGCGAGACGTGAATTGCTGCTAGTTGCCCGGACGTAACAGGTCGCTGTCCGCCGCCAAGCTTCCGAGGCCAGGCTATATCATCGTTTCCAAGCCCTACGGGCTCATCCCTACCCGTGCCCCGTGGGCGTACACTTCCGAAGAGGCCGACCCAAATTGAGTCAGGGTGTGATCTCGCCCGTCAACTCCAGCCGCTCTGTCTTATCTGGCATGTGTCGCTCAGGCCCTGCCGGTGCTCACATGCCTCCGACTTTCCTGGATCCACGCCGAGAATACGCATGAAGCTCTCGGCCGAGTGCACACCTCTTGGCTCGCCTGCGGTAAGGTCCCCAGCTTCATGCTTCACATCAGCGCCTCAGCATTGATGATCTGCCCGCCGATGGGCCGCCCGCCGCCGGCGCGCAACCATTGAAAGTCATTCTATCACCAACAGTTGTTCTGGCCGAAGCATTCGAACGACTGTTGCTCCCTCCGGCCACGATGATCATCAGAGAAGCGTTACACTGTGGATCGAGATACGACGGCTGTAGAATTGATAAGAACAATATTTATTTCAGCACCTGCTGTTCGTAACTTCGCCCCACGGACGCGATGATCTGAAGGTCTACACCCTCAGGCCCCTCCGCCAGTCCGTCGTCTATCGGGAACCGCCGTCCGCGATCGAGACTCTATTCGCTCCCTCACCATTTCTCGGGCGCCGGAACGCTGTCAGTCATTATCGAAACCTGCCCTGTTTATCCTTGTAAAGATGGGGTTGAAACATGCTATCCACACCCTAGTCCGCCGAGATGCTTCCCCGGCCCATGAAACCAAAGCGGGTCTGTAAAGTTCAACAACGAGTCCTTCAGGAGCATCATGAACTTCGTCTATGTCTTTGTCCATCGTAACGACTTACTGCAGCCGAGGAGAACGATACCGAGCAGGAAGCGCTCACACCGCGCGATCTCAGACGCTTCCCTGGTGGATACCAGCTTGGTGAGCATCGTTTTAGCCATTTTTACCAACGAATCCTAAATGCTTCCTTTGGCTGGCATTGCTCTCTCACTTTCCACTTTAGTCCCAGCGGAGGATATTTGCATTGTTTTAGTGATGACCTGTTTTGGATAGCTCTCGAGTGCATCAGTCGCTTGATGCTTTTTGAGACTGGTGGAGTTCAACGACAGAAAGGTCGGAGTTACTACTGCTGACATTGTCCGACGTTCCTAATTTAGTAAACTGTGGCGACGACGATGACCCTCGATCGGTGTCTCAGCCGGATGTCAGTGCATCTGCATTCCGACGTGGAAACAAGGCCAAGGAAAGATATTTATGGGAAGCTCCCGAGGAAGGATACGAGATGGGTGAAGTCGGGGTCCATGCCAGAGAGCGAAAGAAGCCAATTTCTTGGTGATGAATGATGTAGAAGGCGTGAATCTGTCCGCGCCCGCCGCTGATCGTCACGGAATCATATGACGCACTCACAGGCTGGCAAACAACTAGTTAAATACCCAGGTACTGTTGCTGCACGATGCTGAGCGTTAACTTAAATCGTACCTCACTGTCTACAATGCAGAAGTATCTGTTCACTTCAGCTTCAGGCCCATATACAATGTAGATGTGGCGTGGCCTTTTGGTATTCGGAACGAACTCATCATGCAATGGTCCAGCCCAGGTCCTGTAACTAATTAATTCGCGCTTTCGGAGGGACGATGATCGGCACTGCTGCTACCGACGACTCAGAATGTATGACAGGACAAGAACCTCTAACAAATATCAGAGAATGTTACGCTTGTGGACCCTCGGTGAAATGAATTCTACACATATGCTGTGAGCTGCATGTCTGCGTCAAATGAGATGTGCCAGCCCTTTTGTTGTTTCTATCTCCCTGGGTAGGTATTTTTCGATATGCAAGTGGGTCACAAGATCAGGAGACCGCGACTGAATTTAGGCCCTAACAAGTGACTATTGCCACAACTGTGCAACAGTCTCTCACACAAAAGGCAAATTGCTTGCTTGTCCTGCAATCGGCCACTGAATTCTTCGTGTGTTGATCTCATTATTGATGGAATATATGGCTGACCCAATTACATGACGCTGATACATACATTACCACATTCCTGAATCGGCTTCTCCGGAGTAGAAAAGGAAAACAGGGAGTGGGCTTGAAGCTTCGTTCAACCATGATGAATCGGCGTGACAGCGGTCGAGTGACAGGGCATGGAAACCGCGACGATACACTTGGCATATGGTGTATGGATCGTCGGACCGGATTTAAATGAGTTTACGAACGGAATCGGATGCCCTCATCTCGAATACGAGAGAGCTCTATAGAACGATCTTGCAGGGGATTTCCAGGTTCGCGTTGCCGTCGTCCGTCATTCTGCTGCCGTATCCTTTCAAGCCCAAGAACAGCCCCTTTTGTCTCTGAACTCAAGTGGTGAGCACGAACAAAGAGGTTAGAGATGAGGGAAATTGCGGACACAACAACACACTGTATATGGGCATTCAGTCAGCATAAAAGGTAGCAAAATTGGGTCCGTTGGCCTGTCTAGAGTAGGCACACTGTGATCCGTTAGGCACTCACCATGATCCACACCCCTCTCAGGCTTTGATAATAGACACGTCTTATGTTATCCTGCACAGCTGCTGGCAGAGTGGCAATAAACTCCACGCTTGCAGTAGCGTGTTCGCCATTGAAATGAGTTGCGAGCTCTTGGCCGATCTGTGCAGATAGCCCGCTGTTGTTCGCCACCATCTGGCCTTGGAAAATGACACCACCAACGACGACTATGATGGCCGTGCATATTGAGCGTAAGAAACTCATGGTCGAAATAACAGCAGCGGTGTCCAGTGATGTTGCCGTTGCTTGTGCTACAAGGAGCGGTGGCTCCATATTGAAGCCGACGCCAACCCCCGTGATGATCTGATAGACCACAAGCTTCGTAATGCTCTTCTCGAATGCGAGATTTATGAATAGCCCAGAGCCAAGAGTGAGCAGTATCTGGGCTCCGTACATGATCGGAAGGTATATTCCTGTTTTTTGAATGAAAACCCCGGTGCAGGCGGCAGCGAGGGAGCTGGATACGATGACCGGAAGTAGGTGTAGCCCGGAGACCAAGGCATTGGCCCCCAACACTGACTGCGAATAAAGGGGGAGATAGTAAGACAGACCGATCAAGACGGAGAAATTGCAAACATAGACAAGGTAAGCCGCAACTGTCGACATATTTGAGAACAGGCGTAGCGGAACCACGGGATTCGTCGCCAGCTTCCCTAGGTGTGTGTCAATCATCTGCTACAGATCTCAAGATGGCAAGTTCTAGAATGGTCTGAACCATAAAAGGAGTCAAATCATAAAGGGTGGATACTTGTACTGACATTCGTTCAAGACAAACAAGCCCGATGAGACAGTGCCAAAGGTGATAAGACAGATAACAGTTACCGATGACCACGGGAAGGTGATGCCTCCGAACTCAACACCAAGTAGTACCATCAGAGCAGAGCCAACGATGAGCAAGCTGCCGGTCCAGTCGACAGCCTTCAAGCCGGCTAGCACCGGTGTGTTCGGCTTAGGTATCTTTAGGAAGAGTAGCTGGACAACAAAGACAAGAGCACCGATAGGCACTGCGTATCAAGAAATGATTAGCCAAATCGGGGTGAAAGCGAGTACTGAGGGCGAGAAACAGCACCCACAGTTCATCCAGAAGCACCACCGCCAGTGAGCCCTCGCCGTGAACACACCCCCAAGGACCGGCCCCACTGCTGTACCAACTGCCCACATGATGGACGTAATAGCAAGATATAGGCCGCGGTCTCGCATAGAAAAGGAATCGCAGATGATCACATTTACCAGTATGCCCATTCCGCTGGCCCCTATCCCCTGAACAGCACGGCCAGCAACAAAGGCATCCATATTGGGGGCAAGCGCACAGAGCAGACTGCCCGCGAAGAAGAAGGCCTGGGCGATGAGCATGATGGGCTTCCGGCCCCAGATATCAGCCACAGATCCCCAGACGGGTGTCACAGCCGTGCTACCTAAAATGAATGCACCCCCGACCCAAATATAGCCCGAAGAGGATTGGAACTCCGCAGCGATAGATGGTATCGCTGGCGTTACCATGGTCAGGTCGAGGGACGACAACAATACGGACAGGCAGAGAGGAGCCATGATCAGCACAACCTCCAATCCGGACGGTTTGACGGCAAACACTTCCTGCCGCGCCATTGTTACTGAAGCAGGCCTGCTATTGTCGCCATTTTGTTGGGTCTGGCTGTTGCTATTGATGCTGTTGTCGACGCGTTCTGCTGTCCGGCTTTCTTGATGCGTGGTCAGAGCGATGCCCGCCGGTGCAGCCTCGATGAGCGTCGCGATACTCGGGGGCATGGTGTGCAAAATGATGTCTGATAGCTTTGACTGTTAAGCTTTTACCAATGAATGATGGAGAATTCCAACGGCCGTGCTTGAGTGCTTCGGGGTCGGATTCAATGTGTCCAGTCTCTAACCACGTGTTGGCCGCAAGCATTCGGTTCGGTGTTGAGGCGCAGCTTAGGCTGCTGCTGACATCCGGGTGCGATTTGTCACCGGGGGCAATTAGTCATATGACGTTTCCAACGCCAATAACACTGGACGCACACCCGGCTGAAGGATTGTCTCGATTGGGGAAAGCCACCCCTTTGTTCATAAGTGGCCAAGAGAATGAAATGCAGATGGATGAGCAAGTCCTCAGGAGCTGACGTGCCCCTCACAATCTGGAGTCCTCATGCTACATATGCACCACTCTTCTAATCTAGCGGCTTTCTCTGGCATATGTGGTAGTATTCATGCACAGCGATGCCTAGAGGTCTTCGGTTGCGCTGAGGCACCTGAGAGACAGGTAGGGCTGAGATTATGGAGTGTTCACTTTGAGCGAAGAGCCAAATCTACGAGACCAAATACCAAGATATAAAAGTTATGTTGGCGGGAGCATCAAGCCTATGATGATTAAGGCAATTAGTGGGTATAAGGGAGCAGAATATAAGCAGAATAAATAAGGATATGCAGCGGCTGAGTGGCGTTTAAATAGAGGGCGAGTAGTATATTCAGAACTAAAGATACACTTAAACTTAACACCCCCTCTCTCAGTTTCTTAAAGTCTAGGAGTCTCTTCTCCTATAATGAGCTCCACTCACGTCTTTAATACTTCTTTGGGGCACAATAGTAACGTTCTACAGTTTACAAAGTGGTATGTGAAGTCACAATACTGTGCGGGTGATGGTGTGTGGTATTACAGCCCCTGATAGTGGGCATGATATAGCCTATGCATTGACTATAATCCAGAGGGCCAGTATAGCAGAACTCTTGCCAGCATAGCCTTTTCGAGACTAGCTTACAGGTGCTCCAATAGATAAACCTAATAATTTCTTGAAACATGATTTTTAAACCAGAGCGTTCCCAGTAGATAGGGGGGAGGGTTCCCCTTAACATATTCTCTAGTGAGAGGGTACCTAGGTACATTTCTCATGTTGCATTATTTGAACCTATAATCTCTCATCTCCTATTCTGGATCTGGGCGGGCACGGGGCCGGCTAGTAACTCTCTTGAATTTGGAAGTCTTGGGTAAGGGCGTAATCTTTCACCCTTGATACGTTTTTTCTGCCTATTGACAGTCCCATACCTAGGTAAGAATGCTCCATCTGCCCTCTTCATCTCAGGCTTCTCTCAGCAGAAGGCACAGTGACAGAAGAGAGCCTCTCTCATTGAGCGAAGCTCTTCAACAGATATATCACCCAAATGGAGGTACATTTCTGGCCAGGCGTACCTCCTCATCATATATCTGAGGGGAACATTGAGAGGCATGCGCTAGGTGTGAAGATAAATTAGTTATTACCGGAGTTGTGGCATCTTCTCTTCCAAACCTGAAGTCTATACGCGTCTTTTATAAAACTTGATCACCAGCAGAGCTAGAAATATGTGAGGCAAGGCAACATACCTAGGTAGATGCGAAATATATTTTAACTAGATAAAGCCTAGGTACAGTAGGGAACGAAATCAGTGTCCGGCTTTCTGTCTGTTGAATCTTTCCCAAAAGCGGCTATTTGTGGGGATGGGGGTCAACACCGTGCCAATCGTCAAACAAGGTACTCTTCGGTAAGCACTATTCAACCCGATGATTATTGCCTGAGGCAGCGACAGCATTCAGCAAGCAAAGTTGAAGCAAAGCTCGCATTTCAACAGCTCAGACATGTCGAATCTTTTTCTCAATAATGCTTTATACAAAATAATTACAATAAAATCTAGAGATTTATTCCTGCATCCTGCTATATGCATCCTCTAGTAGATCTTTCGAGATGAAGCGGTCTGGGTCATCTTCTGCAAATAGTCCCTTCCTAATTTCGACAACATGCTCGAGTATCTTAGTGGCCTCCTTGATCCGCCGGTTGTCAAGGTAGGCCCTTGCAAGCTCATGCTCTGAGGCGAGTCGGTCATGATCCTCCTCTCGGAGTGTCCTCTTTCGGACCTCAAACACGTGCTCGAGAATCTCAATCGCCTCCTTGATCTGCCGGTCGTTGAGGTAGGCCCTTGCGAGCTCGTGCTCTGAAGCAAGTCGTGAGTAATCGTCCTCTCTGAGCGTCTTCTTTTTCCATTCCCAGACATCTTTAAAGCATTGAACGGCCTCTTTGAACTGGCGATCTACAGATAACCGCTCTCCGATATGGGTTGAGAGAGAAAATCTTTTATCAATATGCTGATCTCTGCTCCGTTGCAATAGCTGAATAGAGTGTGGAAAGTAGCTTCGCCATACTTGCTGGTTTGCATGGTTGTTATTAGTGAAGACAGCCTCCACGTGTTTCAAGGTATCGAGGATAGTCTCTTCAATTCGCGCCTCTTTTCCAATCCATATTCTGGTTGCTAGGTGCACCAAACTGTGCATGTCGTATATATCATCATCTCCATGTCTGGCTAAGAAAGCAAATCCAACCAGCGTGCCGATTGCAGACTCTTGGTCATGCTGAGAATCCATTTGGGGAAATAAAGACTGTGGTATAGCCTTTGGCTCAACACAGGACAGAAACGAAAGTAGCTTATATGCATCCGGATTAGTCTGTTGGATCTGCGTGAAGGATACAATCCACGTTGTTGCTACAGCATTGCCGACACCTTGATACCGGGTATCATCCGGGAACTCCTTAGCCATCAAGCTTTTAATCGCGTTATCAGTCCCGTGTAACAGATTGATATATCGTTGAATAGTCATATGCGGGTAGCAGTTGAGGTAGGCAGCAGCTTGTACGATAGCTAGGGGTAGGTCGGTATGCTCGTTAAGGAGTCTTTCTGCTGTAGTATCCTCCTCGATTAACTCTTTGTGGAACAGGGATCTCCTGAGAAAGTTCATTGCCTCTTCAGGAGCCATCTGGTGGAGCTCGAATAATATCGGCACGCGCTGCAGATGTGGCGATTTGCGCTGAACGTGTTGTAAAAAAAAAACAAGGCCATCGTCGAGAATTGGTAGGTAGTTCTTAATTATCGCTAATTGGGTCTTGTCGATGTTATCGATAATAAGCAACCACTTTCCTGCCCTACTCGATTCAAGATATTTTTTCACCAACATCCTAGCGTCTTCGATTTTGTTGTCCATTGGAAGTTCTGCCTTCCTACCTATCTCTAGGTAGTCTTGGTTAAAGGTAGTGTCGCTAAGTGCTGATGACCAGAAGACTGAGTATTCTGGGCGGTTTTTCTGAACCCAGAAGGTAAACTGGAGGGCTACCTGAGTCTTACCGACTCCGCCGAGTCCGACGATGGCGAGCTTTTGGCACTCTGATTGGATAAAGAGTTTTTGACTCAGATCTTTCAGAACAGTATCCCGGCCGACAAAGTACTAGTTACGAGGGAAAGGTATAGAGTAGTGGGTGTGCCCTATAATCATGTTATCTGATTGTTCTATTGAAAGCAAACTCCTGATTACTAACTTTGAGACACGCTTTGAGGGTTGAAAAAGTCATTGAGGAACTTCTGGATTTCCCTCTGAGTGCTAGCCAAGTAGTTCCCCGTGTGAGCGGCTATCGTGCTCGCCTTCTGGTAGTCCGCCAGTGTGACATCGTCTAGACCACGGTCCACATTGAATCTGTGGTACTGGCCTCCATCTTCGTATTTCCCATCAAGTCTTCTTTCAATTTTTGTTGACTCTGAGGCCATGGTTGTTAAAGCACTCAAGATAGAGCGTCTTGAATCCTGAATTGTAACAGCTCCTCCTAGCCCTGTACCAATGTTAAGAATGCAAAGCTGGTTATGTTGAGGGAACAGCTTCTCTGCTTCTTCAATTAGGATCTCTGCCGGGTTATTATACCCAAATCATGCGTCAATAAACTCGATTTTTCGCGGCCGAGTTGGATAGACTTGAAGAACGTTGTCGCAGCTGAGGTTGCGCGGGCTACTTGCCAGATGGTGCAGTCTTGAAAGGCAACATCTGTATCATATGTCTTAAAGAGCATAGGACGAGCGTCTATATTAGCCTTTGTAATAGCTAGGACATTACTATAACGCATTAGCAATTAGTCTCCCCCACTGTACTATTATATCCCCACTTAAGACTCACGTCTTGGTGCAAGTCCTGTTCCGAAATAGCAAATCGTTATGTGTGCAAGTTAAGTCTCGTAGTGGATCTTTATTCCGCTTCGTAGTACACTCTGGGTGGGTACAATTTTCCCACACGACCCGCTTGATCGCCTCCTCGAGGGCTGTAGCTGAAAAGGCACCTTTTGGGGGCCCAGGGAGTGGAATCCGTGGTTTCGGTGTGAAGGCAGCCTCGCCAACTTTATCGTATGCCTGTATACATTCGTTGACTATCATTCGTAATCGCCCAAGCATAATCGCAATAATTCTATAAGGTCTGTTAGCTATAAAAACAAACGAAACAACAACAGCGATGCGCTCTACCCTCCAGTGGTGGTGCCGCCAATCAGGTCGAAGTAGTTGCATGGTCGAGGTACTTCATCTGAACCCTCATGCTCACGGATACGCTCCATGATTTTCTCCAGGATAAGGAGGCTGGACTTGCCACGGATACCTCCGCCATCTGTAAATGGTTAGTTGCTGCTAAGCATAGTAGATCCGGGATAACCACCAAGCGAGAGGATCCTAGGCGGCTGATTCAGACCAGTAGTGGTATCCATTAAGGTTTACCGTATATACTAGTAGTACGACTAGCAGTGTGGGCCGCGTGGTGGAACTTGATGGTAGTGGATCCGTCTGATTGTGAACTGATGGCAAGTCATACTGTTAGAGGATTTGCGGGGAAATACAACCTAAGACAAAAATGGAACTTTTATCTCAGCTTCTCACGTCATTCCCGCTATCGCCAAGCTGAATCTGATTGGCAGTTGGTTGGTAGATCAGTTGACCAGTTGCTCGTGCTGACAGGAAAATTTAGAGATTACCTTAGTAGAGCATTTAACGACTGGTTAATGGAACAAATTCACAATAGACTTCCCGCCACTAGACGAAACCCTGTGGTATAATGACGATGATTCAGATTACAGGACCCCGGATCTCCAGCGCTTCAATACCTCTAACACCAGCCCTACTAACCAGAACCACGTCCAGAGCAGTCAACCGGGACTCCCCCTACTCCAGTTGCGCGACTGGGACCTCGACCTACCCTGTAACGAGTCCCAGCCTACATGTATTCATTACTCTATCGAATGGAAGGTATTATTAGCCAAGGGGAGACTGGCCAAGCTTACCGGCGACACGAACGTCCAGCCATCTTCATTCCACCCGGCCTCTGCTGCGTGCTACACAGCGCCGGGCGACGAACCGGAGACGGTAGTATCTTTATGGCGCCCAACCCGGGTTTCTATCCCGGGTCGTCGGGACAAGACTGTGCGCTAATACTGTGAGTAGCACTGCATACAAATCTCGAACCCAAACTAGAAAGCTGGGTTCCAGGAGATCTGCGATATTATACTAACTGTGGGTATAAGCCGTATCGTGGGTGCGACGCACGCTGAGGGATGTATGGTAGATAGCCAAACTGCTGACGGTCCGTCCGCCAGCTGTGTACCAGCTGGCGGCGCACAGATCACTGTAGCCAAACCATAGCTGCGACGGGAAGGCCGAAGCCTTCGGCTACCCCTTCCCCTCTAACGAACCAACAAAGAGATGAATACAACCGTACCGAGCAACACTCGTGTGCACATGAAGACCGACCAACACTAACTGAAGGCCTGAACCTTGGTCATATTCATGCAGCTTAGAAGCAGGAGATCGATTTTCTGGTCGCGAAAGGCGTGAAGCGAGGCATCGTTATATAGTATGGGCAATGTAGAGTCTTGGTTAGATAAGATATAAGATCATAAAGCATATAAGTATCACACCCTTCAACTTTCTATATCTAACGCTAGAGGCTTATTAACATGGATGCCTACCCCCTGAAAGTGACCTCTGGCACTAACCTGCCGAGCACTAACAATATTAACACACAAGCTTAAAAAGGCCTTAAAGTTGTATCGGATAACGGAAGTATGTGTTATGAACCAACACGTTGGCACGCCAGGTACCCCTTTGGGGGGGGGGGGCCAAGCAAATCAAAGACTAGATGCCACAACGCAACCCCGCAGGCACTTGATAGCGGGGCAAGCATAGCCTGCCAAGACTGGGGTTAGGGTTATGACTATGTAGCCTAGGAACATAGTCAACATATGGTACGCCTATGTTGACTAGGCACATAGGCAACATAGGGACTGAAGATTCGGAACATATAAGGACGTGGTTATCACCACAATAGATAGCTTTCATAGAACAGACTCTTCAGTCGTCAATCTAAGTATTCAGTCTCACGACTGGATAGCCTCACCGCTAGTGATCATTACCGCTTAAGAAGAGAACAGTGTCTTCGTATCACGAACAGTCAAGTATCACCTCTACGCCGCTCTGCTAACATAAACCCTACAGGTTACCTACTAGACCCTACAAAGGTTTGGTGTGATCATTACAGTATGCCCATCCTACTCGTATTTAATATAGGTCTTAAGCTCTGTAAAAAAACTCCTTAATAGGGTTTAGAGTGGGTGAGAAGGGCGGCAGATAGAGCAACTTAATGCCCGCGTCTTTGCATAAATACTCGACCTTTTCAGAGTGGTGAATAGACGCATTGTCCATTACAAGAACAGACCTGGGTTCCGGCCATCGGCCGTAATAATAAAGCAACTGCTTGATAAAATCCTCAAATAAAGCGCCGTCGGTAGATCCTTGGTAAACCCGCGCAAGCATTACGCCATCTTATATGTATGCTGGAAGAATATGATACCTCTGTTCCCGGTGGAGGCCAGTAACTTGCACGGGTGCAAGCCCTAGGGGCGCCCATCCAGAACGTCGAAGGCCTATTCGTTTATCGCAGCCTGACTTGTTAATAAAACAAAGATAGTACGACTAGAACTGTTATGGTTTATATAGATAGAGCTCTTGCAGGTCTTGGTTGCGTTGTTTCGCCGCGCGGTGATTGGTCTTTCTCGACAACCCTGCTGCTTAGAGGGCCCGGGTAATGCTGGATACTGACACATTAACGCCAACCTGCTCATGGAGGAAAGTGATCATCTCATCTCGAAATATGTCTGGTTTTTGGGCCATTCGATCGAATAAAGTTTTTCGCATAAGCGGTGTAATCGTACTATGACGGCTAACCCGGTTCGGAGGGGCTCTCGTGTTGTTAAATAGAGCTAACTTGGCTCAGATTCGACGCACAGTCCGCTTGCTGCAATCTACGGCACGGTCTATCTCGTTAGTTGGAGGCTTACTTCGAATCATAACCTCTAACTGGGCATGCTGGGAGGTTGTGAGGCGGGGTGCCATTGTACTGGTTAATATCGCTGCGGGTCAGTTGAGGGAGGAAGAAGGGATGAAATCAGCGAATAAAACAAATGGATGCTTGAGTTCTTGCCTGAGGCCAGAACAATGACCCATTGGTCGATTTGAGAAGGACACCGTACGAACAAACGGGCACTGTGTAAGCAAGGGCGCCCCACAATATTCATTGACTAAAAAGATTGTTGAAACAGACCGCCGGACACTGATTTCGGTCCCCACTGTAGTATATAATAGCGAAGAACTCTTTGAAAATCTGATAAAACCCATACTTGGTGAGAGCAGTCAACCATTGTCTGCTTTAACAGGCCATCTTGTCCTTCGATGAAGTTTGCTTCAAAATTGATTTGTAAACCGAATTTGACATAAGATCACATTTGCTTGCAATGAAAACTGAGGAGCAGAAACGCATTACGTTGACAAATTTAGCCATCATCAGGCGCTTCCAGAAATATATTAAAAGTCACATTGTCACGATCCACGCAGAAGTTCACAAAAGTGAGGACCGGTGTTGTATCAAATACAAGGCGCATTGAGGAGGGTGCTTTGTCTTGGACAAAACCTGTCCACAAAGAAGTAGCATATTGGTCCCAGACATTTCTTTGTGCTAGGACAATACTATTCTATGGTCTTTGTGACCACTTCAGACTTTTGATCTCTCATAAACCCTTCCTCATTCATCGTCTCAGAATCTCTACTTTCTGACAATCACTCGCAAAGCAATCATCCTCGCCTATCCTAGCCTACCGCAAAATGTATCTCAAAGCTCTGACCTCTATTGTCTCAGAGGCACTTGCATATTTTGACCTTCCCTGCACACATATCGTCCAACTAACGAGAAAAGGTATGATATTTGTAGTTGAGACAAACACTGATAGTACAGATGGTTTGCTTGCGAGTGCTGATACAGAGCATGAGGAGAAGAATTCAGAACAAATGCCTGGAAATAAAGATAGCTCACTAAACCGGCTGGTTCGGAAAATTGGGCCCCTGCCCCTGCGGCCGCGCAATTCCACCAACTCATCAATCAGATCAGACTGCAGTGAGCGACTTCATCATTACCTGCGGCACCAGGAAAGTCTATCATCCTTCCCAGCGTTTGAGGAAACGTCCCGCTTTTTCTGGCGCAAGCCGCCAACAGAGGGAAAACACAGGAGCCTTAGTGGTAAGACAGTTCTCACACCGTCATAACAACCAATTCCTCCTGAAAGATACCCGAGTGCCAATGACAGAGTGGCTGGTACACTCTTACTTTACATTAAAATTCCAGTCCCCATCCCTTGGAAACCTACACTACTCCGTTGCTTTGGGGCCTAGATCACCACAAACCCAGCTAGCGCTGTGTCCACCCCTGCCGAGTACGAATTCGCTCCCGTCGAAACCCTAATAATGCCCACGGGCAAACAAGACCCCGGATGCCTGTTCTTTGTTCGCAATCATCGATGACTTACGCTACATCGAAGCATCCAGGAAATTGCTTTATCGGTGGGTTACAAGTCTGTTAAGAGGATTACGAGAATGTCGAGCATATATCTTTTCGAGGAGACGAGTTTGTCTTCACATCAGGTGTAAGATTTCGGTGCGGAGTACAAGTGGTTGCGTTCAGTAAGGCCACCGGGGCTCCGGGCAAAAGTCCGTCTAGATTCATTCAATCCCTAATACAATCACTTTCGTTTGTAAAATATAGGCCTTGGCAGTGACGTGAGCGGTATCTTTATGTCATTGTAATTTGAAGCTCTAGTCAAGCGTTGCCAGTGCTTCAGATATTTGCCACCCAGCCAGGAGTTCTGCAGAGTACGGAAGCTCGGGTTCGTTTCACCATGTACAGAAGCAAGCTAGAGTTCCTAGCATGCTATTTCCCCTGAATTAGATCCTCAAAGTGGGTCTACTAATATTAACATTGAAACACGTGCTTCCCAATAGTCCCGGAGTCGTAATACGTCCTTGATACAATACATCATGCATTCCATGCGCTAGACCAAACAACCGCGCTCGTAACAAGCCCCAGGATTTTGCTCGTTTTTCTTCCTCAATGCGCCCAAACAATCAAAACTTCATCCTGGTCCTTGGCGATGTCATGTCTTGCAGATACGTATTGTACAGATTATCTGAGCTTTCTCGCCTCGGTCGCTGTGGCCGTGATGGTTGGTAGACGATTCGATAGAAGCCCAGACCGTCATCGTCCTGCCCAGGATTGGCAGTCTCGTAACCCATCGCTTTCAGTAGGTGATAGAGTCCAGCCGCAACCACGGCCCCCAGGATAGGACCCACGAAAAAGATCCAGAAACTGTCGACGTAGTTGTTGTTGACCACAGCCGGACCCAAAGTTCGAGCCGGATTGACCGAAGTCCCAGTATAATTAATTCCTTCAGGGTTCGCGTTAATACATAAGACATGATCATCAACCACAGCAGTTCATAGGGCTTACCGATCAGATGCGCCACAAACAATGCAAATCCAATGGCCAAGGGCGCGACGAACGAAGTGCGACTCTTTTCGACAGCGAGCATGATGATGGTCATCACAAGCTCCGCTGTGAGAATAACCTCGAGGAACAGGCCCTGGACGGGCAGTGTACCGGATGAAAGGGCATTTTCTGCTTGAAGTTTCCCAGGCAGCAGCGCAGAAACTACACCAGCTGCAGTTATTGCGCCTAGAAACTGAACTGGGATCACGCACAAAAGGCGGATCCAGTCAAATGCTCCTGCAATCCAAAGCCCGATGGCGACCTGTGTGTGTGTCAGTCGAGGTCACCCAAGTGAGATCTAAGCTGAACCTAGGAGATTATGTAGACTGACCGCCGGGTTGAACATTCCGCCGCTAACTCTATAAAAGATCCACACGTTTACTCCCAGACTGAGGCCGAAGACAGCAGCGATGTATGATATTTGTAGAAGACTGAGTCCTTCTGGCGCATTGAACAATGGCAAAGAGTCCTCCTTTTCGTTGCCTATCTGAGCGGCCGCATATGAGAAGAAGAGGAACATGAATGTTCCCAAGAACTCCGATATCATGGCGACCATGTGGCCCCTCGCGGTGTCTTTCATCCTGGCGAAGAAGTGTACTGTCGGACCATTGGGCTCCAGGTCCATGGGCTCAAGGCCTGCTTGTTCTCGAATTATCAGAGGGGTGTCGTCCATGTCCCCTGTGAAGCGTGTCGGTTGGTATGCGATCGGGATTGGCATCTTGGAAGACATGTTTCCTCGGTGACGGCCTTGTTCAGCGGCTGGTAACCAACTGTACATGTTCGCCATGTTAGGAGCGTACGAGGGTGACGACTTTTATTAGAGGCGATGGCGCATCGGCGAGGGTGGCTATAGTAACAACGTCGGAAACAAAGAAAAGAAGTGACGACGAATGGCGAGATCGGATATAGGTTGGAGAAGATAATAATATGACGATGAATAAGAGAGCCTAGCCTTACTGCCTGACGGCACAAGAAAGCAAAGTAGAAAAGAATGCTTAGCAGCCCTGATAATGCGAAGAGGAAATTGCCTGACCTCAGATGTTCTGACCACCATCTCGCTATCACGCAGCCTTCTCCCTCGTCGACTGGCCCAATTATGCCTTGCAAACTAATAACGCGGCATGAACCGCCTACTGGCCGGGGATGACGCATGGCAGAGGCAGGCATGTCGAGGCAGATCGGCGAGCAACCCTGGAATCGACGTCGCATCGAGCCGTTTGAGACAACCTTGTGCGACAAGAGAATTCCCCGTTGCTTTCAACTCAACTTGCGCACGCACGCCGGTGTCCCGACCTGGCCCTCAGCCTTAACTTTCGCAGCGAATATCCGAAAACATCCTGGCTCGACTACCGGGGTCATGGCGCGCGCTGGGGAGAGAGGGCTGAGGTGTGGGTGTGTGGGCGCGAACCGTGCGCTACAGCTTCTGAGGCTTGGGATGGAGCTGGTGAAGTCTCAAGTCGCTGAGATGGGACTAGCCCGCACCCTTTTAGACTCCGGCGCCCAGGACCGTGACGACATCACCACTGACTCTGTACTATGTCCGCCTGGGGTCAAATGGGCAGAGCCGGATCCCCCGAGGGTGGCTTGGTGATTTGCGACCAGACAAAGGGATGACATGCCGGCTGAATGATAAGGTGCGAGTGCTCGTCAAGCTCATCCGACCACCACGGAGGTGGCGGTGACCGGAGCGGCTATGGCGGCAGCCCAAGGCCAAGAATACTGTTAGACTTGACTCATCAGACCATTGATACATTAGCGACCAGGATTGAACAATTGCCTTCCACCGCATCATGCTTGGCGATAATAAAGCGCAAGCATCAGAGGCAGACCCTGTGGTGTTGTTAGGCAACGGACGACGACAAGAAGCACCGGCTCGGACCTTTTTGAAGCAGCTTACTAGTTCCAATTCAGAAGTGATTGCTACGGTACCAACCCGCCAACTCCGGCCGAACGACTATGCACCCAGCGCACCCAAGGCACCCATCCCGAACTCCCCTTGCCCGTCAAATCTGCATCAAGTGGTAGCGTCGTTGCAACCAGCGTCGAGCTGCTGAAACACCTGCAGAAAACTTTCACCGATATCATATCTGCGTTTCAGCGGGCACAGAATGCGCCGATGGCTGCATATACGTGTGTGAGCCAGTGGATCCGAGCCAAATAGTCTGCCTAGGTCGATTATACTCAACTCCTGCCCCAATCATTTATCACAGCAAGGAAGGTTGTCTAAGGAAGGCGGCGCGAGCGAAGCCTAGGCGGGCAAAAACCTGATTCAAGGACCCTTCACACATAGATCTAAGGCATATCTTGCAGCGGTTGACGTCTGTCCAAAGTATTATACCATCAAATTAATATGCGACTATTCCTCAGTAGACGCGCGGACATGCGCGGAGACCCCTTGGCGGTCTGACACGGAATTCAACTGGGGTTGATCAGACTGCATTAGACGATCCACATATCCAGTTGCAGCCTGCAGGACCTACTGAGGTCACGGGAGACTGTTCCACTTGCCTCAGTAGGTAGTGACTGAGTCAACCACTGGGTCCCCGTTGGGCGAAAGAGCTTGTGATCTTCATGCTTTGTGATGCTACAGTCACTGACAGTGTGACTCGGCTTGGCGCTTTGCGAAGTAGGTTTTCGATATACAGGATTCGTGCAGATCTCAGCCCAGTAAGGCGTGCTTGGAAGCGAGAGTTGGGCACCCAGAGCTATTCGTGACCTCAATGTCGCTTCTGGCGGTGTACTTCGAATCCTTGGACGGGCTCATCGAGCTCAAAAACTATTCATTGATGGCTGGCCGTTTTGTCATTGAATCGGGCAGGCGGGCTTTACCTTACCTTGGCTCTTGGGTTCCAAACGAGTACTAAGAACAAGATATCTTTGGAAATGTGGCTGCTTAGATAAGGGAAGAGTGATTCTGCGATCCGGGATCCAGTAAAGCTTGACGAGACCATTTGCTGGAATTCAGGAAACCATTTCACGGCCAAACCATGCTTCAGAGTGCGGGTGCATCCATCTTCCCTCTGGATACACGTCATCATCCCTGAGTTTCTTTCGCAGTTTAATCATTATTGCAGTTGAGCTGTCCGGAGGCATTCCACAGGTCGGTCCTGGGCCACATCACTGAATTGACGTTTTTCAGAACAGAGCCGCATATAATTAGTTGAAGGGACAGAGCAAGCCGAAGGCAGCGTGAGTACATTCCCAGCTTCTTGTATTCAGCTCGACATTTGTTTGTCTTCGGGGTGATGAGCTATGGGGAGAGGTAGGGTGGTGTTGGAATTCAGGAAGCCATTTAGGGGCCGAAATGTACTCGGACGGTGTGGGTAGAGGCATCTTCCCTCCAGCTCCAAAAGTTCAGTCGTTCATATTGTACAATGTCCGCATCTGTCTCGTTGGGTAAGTCTTGAGTTTTCCAGGTCGGATACAACGTGAATAGTGAGTGCTTCCACAGACGTCTCAAATTCAATTGACGTGTGTAATCACTTTCGCAGAACCTCTTCACACCAGCCTCAATAAGAAAGATGTGGCTGACATTTTCCAATAGACAACCATTCTGCTGAGTAAAGTCATGATCTTTGGTGAAAAGGCGCGTCGCTCATCGTGAGATTGGGTAAAACTGAATATGTAGAGTCTATTTGGTGCACTTGCAAGAGTGACTGCTCGAAGGCAGACGTATTCGGAGTGAGACGAGCAAAAGAGGTTACTTACTTCGCCTACCTATTTACCTAATGATTTCGGCTTACTCAGGAAGAGTGTGATCGTGGATGCTGTAATACCGCTGCTCGACACTCGCCGGGCCCACGAACCTGCGCACAGAGCCCACTCCCCGCAGCTCGACGAAGACCTCGCCGTCACCACCGCCGATCTCCTGGCAAGCCTGTGTACAGCGGTTGATTAGCACTTGCTGCTCCCTGACGCGCTCGTCCGAGAACCAGGAAGGAGGCAACGTGACTGGATTGGTGGCTGACAGGACGATGCGGAGACCATGAAGCCCGCACGACAAGGCGAGGCGCACCATCACCTTGAGGCATTCGAGTGCGATCTCGTACCCGGACATGAGGGTGGTGGCAACGTCTTCCGGGGCCAATGGGGCCCCATATAGGCGATCCGACGTGCGCCCGAACTCGGCCTTGCGCATTTCGAAACTGGAAGCGCCCTTGTCCCAGGACCAGTTCAGATTCGGGAACACTGACGACAAGGGGTCATGGGTGCATCTATTTGTGCACCACGACATGTCCGTGGGCTCTTCGTGCTCGAACTGCGCCTCTCTGAAGACGTGATTGGCCTCCTTGCTGGGTTCCTCGATTGGAAACTGATACCGGTCGGCGGCGATCTGGCCACTGCCGGCGTTTGGGTCCGCCCGCAGGTGAGCGACAAACTGGTCATAGTGCGTCCCGCCCCGGGTTGTCCCTTCCGGATACCCTCCTGCGACGGCTATCACTGCGTCGAGCTCGCCGGTCAGCTGGAGGAGCTGGATCCTCTTTTCTCCGATTCTGGCCGCCCGAGCTGTGTTCATGGTAGCTGTGGGCGGGGTAGTGTGATGCGAGGTGATCAGAAGGCGAGACCTTGATTTTCAAGGCAGGCTAATTGTTCATGAACGAATCGGATCGTTGATCTGGTCATCAGGTCGGCCCCATATATTTATGACTCGAAAATCCTGACAGACAAAGGCCAAGAATACCTAGGTAGTTGACAAGGTACAAAGGCCCTTGTCTTCGGGACGTGGTGCTTGGTGTCTCGTTAGTATGCTGCAGCTTAAAATTGTTCCAAACAATGCTCCTGTTAGCATATCAGCGGCCAGGCTGTTTCGGGCCCTTGTGCTCATTACCAAGCAACCTTGCCCCAAGTGTCCCGAGCAAGTTTGGCGCAATAAGCGCCGTTGTGCAGGTCAGCATCGCATCGCACTAGGAATATGCGGCGAGGCCAGGTTCTAGTGTGAGGCAGAGCCGCTCAACTGGAGCAGGTTGGGTCGACACGAGTGCCCGACCTCGCCGAGATCCGTGGAGCCGCCTCAGCTTTCAGCTTTCATGGTTATTCCTGGCAGCAGGCTCTTTCCTGCTCCGGCCACAGGAGCATCAGGACTCCGGCCCACTCGCCATACTCGCTCCCCATTTGTGCTGGGAAAGCTGCCTCGAGGTCCTTTCTGCAGGATGACGAGAAATTTGCAAAGGCGAGCACCCCGCTGGATACAAGACTTGCGACCGCTCACTTATCATCCTTCCGTCACTCGCATATGACCTTTGAACCAACAAGTCTCACAGCCTCCGGTGGTGCAAGTGGCAAGTAAGCAGACGGTCGATGGTGTGGAGAAGATGTAGTCTCGGTTGCTTCAAAGCCGGCAGAATGTGCATGTGTAGACATCCGACGGGGAAAAGGCACTGACAAGGGTGGCGGAAGGGGGGCATAAATGGGGCCTGAGAGGGACGTGAGAATTGGCATCTCCAGAAGTTGACCGATGTTCAAGATGCATATCCTCCAACCCTCCGTCGACACGCATCAACACCAGCACCAGCACGTGACACCCCGAAAGCGCACCTAGCCGTTTGGCGAACCTTAAAAAGAATCCAAACAAAATAGGAACTTGCCGTGCTTACTAAGAAGGCCCGTGCGGGTGATCGGGATTCAGGGTCCATCTTTTCATTCGAGGACAGGCTGAACAGGGAAGAGCCTCTCTCCGTGATCTGCGACCCCTCCCTATCGTCTCTCCCGAGCGTCTCGGAAGTTGGAGCTGATTATAGCTTCGTCATCCTGAAGTCGTGCTCTGGTCGCAGACCGTCATCCCGACAACAGTTCAAGCAACCTGTCAGCTCATCCCCTCCGTGCCAGGTCCCCCGCCCAACTGCTGAGAGCTCGCGCGCACATACCGAGTACATGGTGGGATCATTCCGTGGCCACCACTCAGGCGCCCGCATCGACCGGATCGCCCGCAGACGCACCTCATTCGCCCTCGCCCGCCCCTTCTTGGATCCACTTCCCACAGCAGGTAGTACGGGCGCATTCGCCACCCGGCCAGACCGGCGTGAAGCAGCGCACCGATGCTGTAGCTGCCCTTCTGAAATGCGCCTAGTGCCCTGCCGTGACCTGACGTGCCAGCGTGACACACGCCCGACCTCCGCTGCCGGCTGACTCGAGACCCGGGAGCGGCCCTCGGCCCTCAGCCCTGGCCATGGCCCGCAGCCAGGCCCCGAAGTACCGGCCCCTGCTCCCGACCACGCCCCGCGCCGGCCAGTCCACGCCGCCCACGTCCTCGTCCGTCTCGGACCGGCTACCGAAGCGGAAGTCTACCCGCATCGCATGCAAGGAGTGCCATGAAAAAAAGAGAAAAGTGAGACAAAGAAAATCCACCTGCCGCGCCCTTGGTCGCAACTTAATGCCTAATGCTTTTTCTCCCCCCCGTTGCCCAGTGCGATGGCCAGAAACCCTCCTGCTCCGCCTGCAGGCGCCACGCGCAGCCATGCATATACCGCAGTGCCTCGTCCACCATCTCGGATGAGTCCATAAGGGACGAGCTCCACGCCCTCCGTGGCCGCTTCGATGTCCTCGAGTCTCTTGTGACAGAACTCAGGACAGCCCCTCATGCCGGCGCCCTCGAGGCCTTGCGCAAGCTAAGGCTGTCCCCTTCGGCCCTGCCTCTGGACGTCGAGACTCCCTCACAGCAATCCGAGATATCATCCTCTATGAGCATGGCCAATGGCTTGAATTCGCCTTTATCTGAGCCTGATCGTGTCGCTCCCGCGCCGGTTTTGGACGACTTTGACCTCGTCCAAGACCCAAGTTCTCCTGGGGAAGAAACCCTCTCGGTCGTCCTTGGCGACCCAGCTCAGGGCGTCTGCTGTGGTCAGCCGCGATGCGCTCTGGACCTGGGTTCAGCCTCGCCGTTCAGCCGAGGTCTCTTTCCGGTCAAGATAGCCTCTGACCCACGTCTCAAAGGCCTCGATATATCATTCTGGACTACGGTCCCAGTCACCAACCTCTTTGCTACCGATGTCATATCATCATACCTGAGAAGCGACGACCGCACCTGGGAATTATTTGATGCCGATTACTTCCTCTCCGACCTTGTCACCCAGAAACCAGAGTTTTGCTCATCTTTCCTCGTCAACTGCCTCTTGGCATTCGCATCCGTATGTTCATGTTCCTGTCCCCCAGCGCCCACGCCCCCAGCCCTTGAAGTGTGCCAGCTCACCAACTCTCATCAGCAAACATATGCAACTGATTGTTCAAGCGCCACCAGCAAGGGTATCGAATTTGAGACGGCAGCTGGCGTTTTGTGGCAGGCAGATGCCACGCGCCTGGACTCGGAGACGGCTCTGACCGGACTGATGCTTCTCTATCTCTGTTTCGCCGCCCGCTGGGAGTTGCATAACGCTGACGGCTGCCTGCGGCTGGTCCATGACATGGCTGTCCGGATGAAGCTGTTTGGGGTGGAGGAGAGGATCGATGACCTCGACATGTGTCTGCTCAGGGCAGACAAGAGGAGTTCGATGGTCCACGCTGCCTGGGGCGCCTTCAACACAATGAGGTGAGGATGAGCCTCACGGCTACAGCTGCCGAAAAAGAAGCCCTCCGCTGACTTGCTCTACAACACCCAGTATACATAGGAGGAGACAGCTTGAAGATATCGCGTCGCTCCCGCCGCTCGTGTCGTTCCCGGGGATGATGCTTGCCATGGAGGTGGATGGGGAAGACCCGCCCGAGGAAGGTAGTGCTGCGGCATCGACAGAATGAAACATCGTCAATTGGTTGTGGGGGTAGTCATCGCACCCTTGCTCTGTACTTTCGAGCCCAGCGCGGCCGTAGACGATCGCGGAGATGTTGGACAGGGTTCGTGGCTCGCTATATGTTTGTTGACTCGCCGTTGACAGGCTATCGGATTCACCAATATTGGCGGTTTTCCTTGAGAAGGATGTCCGATATGTCCGAATCTGGAGCCAACGCAGCTTTCGTTGCAACAAGTCAACTGTGTGCCCAGAACATGTGCCTCGACCTCAGAAGCTGCGCGCATGCCCCTGTCCACGAAAGCTACTCTTTTGACGACTAACTAGGTACATAAAACCCGACTGGCAGCACCAAATCCTCTAGGCACAGAGTTGCGGGACTTGTGTTCTTGAATGGCAGTGCTGGAGTCAGCGCAGGACTATCGATTCCGATGCAAGCTACCGAGCATAAGGAGTAGAACGGGAATGTTTCGTTCAAGGGACAGAACTACGGAGACAGCACCTATCCTCAGGGGAACCACTCGAGAGGGGGTTAGTAATTTAGCAATAGGAAATTTCAACTATGTCCGTGTCAACACTGCACCCATACGCATTTCACAATTCAAAGTACCACCGAAATTGATACAAAGACCAGAGAGCTCGAAATAGTTACCTAGTGATGTTGAATAACTTGAGAAGTCCTGATGGCATCCTGTCAGGCGCATGCCTCTAAATGGCCGACCAAGCGGAGCATTTCCTCTGTGATACATCAGACAACCCTCTTGCAGTGTTTTTTAGCGACCAGACCAGTGGTGAGAGCAGGAGTGGTTCTTTACTTAGTTATTCGCCACGAGTTGTACATAAATGGTATCATGATATGCAGCTTTCAGATGTCTGAGGGTGGACTGCTGTTGCTCGGACCGAGGAGTAACGCTGATTGACCTTGCTCTGCCGTAAAGAAGCAATCTGCTTCCCAAAACTACTCGAAACTTCAAAAGAGTGCTTTCTTCGTGTACTTGGACCAGTCGAGCTCCAAAGTCTCTAGCTTATGATGCGCTGTTAAGATGATTCTCATGGATTTGCGCCTTGGCATGCACCGAGTAACCAGGGTCATATCAGTTGGATTCCCAACACCTGACTGAACATTGAGGCCACACTTAGTAGTAGTGATATTCAAAAGGCATAAATTCTGGCTCATCTGCGCAACTATGGCCTTCTTTCATGAACGAGTCGAAGTTTCACAGTAAGCAAACACTCGCATTCTCGAACTCAACTGCATTTCCGAACTATACTGAATCACATACCGGCCTAATCAGACGATAGTTATTTGTCCAACCTCATTGGAGGCAGGGGCATCGAGTACTCGCGCTTTTTGGTCCCACAGGCAGGCTGTGCGAGCCTGAATATCGCAGACCAAATTCCTGTCAAACATGCAGATTCCCACGCGACGGAAAATTTTCGAATGAGAGGAAGAAAACATGGGCCGGAGGACAAGATAGAAATGTGCCGTGAGGAGATGACTATAGCCACCCTCGGCCATCAACAAGCACACGACTTCATCACACACTCCATCGGTGGACTGTACGATTCGGCCAACTCTACGACGATCGCCGTAGTCTCAATCGACAAAATATCCTTCTCCTTGAAACCCCCGATTATCTTTCAGAAATGGAGTGCCTTTGTACCTTCGTCGAGTTTCAGGGACTCTGTCAATAAGCATCTGCAAATATGCTCTCCTTAGCCCCAGTGGTGACTTCCCACGCATGGGCTGCGTTGATTCTGCAACTCTAGAAAATCTTTCCGGAGGTATAGTGTCAATGTAGATGGAATCGCCCAAAAGCCACCCTTTTCAAATGCTTCCCATGATACATAACTGCTTGGCAGCTGTACGCGGCGACATGAGCTGTTGAAGACCCTGCGGGGGCCCAGAAAAGCCATTTTGGACTTGCTCAACCTTTGAAGGTACTCGAACAGAAGCTATGCTCGTAAAGACCTCGCACTTCGTTTCTTTGTTAGGCAGCAATTGGTGTCGAAGGTGATATTGTACTGGTCCCACAGCGCTAGCCCAAGTCCATGACGGAATGTTCCGGTCGAAAAGCCCGAAGGTGTCTTCATCTGTTGGGAACCAAGGTCGTTCCCTGAACCACAGGAGCGAGCGAATCAGGTCTCCTCTCCAGATTCCCAAGATGTACTCGTCATCCAGAATTTCGGCGAATCGTGTCGCCAATCCATTTATGGCAACGAGCCGGTCGCTTGATCGCGTGAGACGGCGAGTTGTGTATTCCTGAACTGCTCTCCTCCTTTGCCAGTGAATCTCAGAGGCAGTGGTCGGGCCAGAGTCCCGAACCCAGCTGTGGTGACCCTGCATTAGCCTCTTGAGAATCCTGTCATCGGTATCACGGAATCTAGGGCTGAAACCGCTGAGTATGCCTGTTGGACGGCGGTCAGATGCCGAATGGAGCATACAATCCCAGAATATCCCTTCCTTGGAAACGCTGATGATTCTTCTGGATAAAAGCTTCCTTGGAATATCCAAGCCCTCGAATCCCACAGTCCATTCGGCCTAGAAATGAAATTTCCGGACCCATCCAATGCCTCATTTATCCTTTCTGGAGTGAATGTCTCCACAGATGCCAAGGATATTTGTAACTTATCCTCCATGGCGAGTGAAGGTTGCAAATTGACATCATGAAGCCCCGAGCCATCGATGATTGCAATCGTTACGGCCGCGTTCGTGTAAACAGCTTCCATCTTAGCGGATACTCTGTCCCAGTCTTCTGGAGAATCTCGAAATATACACTTGACAGAATTGGCGCAAGACGTTTATGCCGTCATAGAGAAGATTCACCAGTGAGTCTACCCACAAGTACTTGAGTCCTATTCCCCTGACTAACTTGCATGCGGTAGTAACGCATTGGCAGACGTTTTCAGCACCGAAACCCGCGTATAGGTACGTTTGGTTTTCAAGTGTCAGCTTGAATGCAATGGCTGGGCATCGCGGAGACCTCCACACATAGCTCAAGGCAGCATATTGATTGGGGAGTCCTGAGGTGTCAACGACTCTCAAGAAAGAGTTAGATCGAGAGGTTGAGATTTGCTCAAGTCTAGCAAGCGATGTGGCATTTCGGACGGGCTTTTAGGTAAAGCGTCGAAGTAACATCCGGAATGTCTGGTGATGCAATTGTAAAACCAATGCTCAATTAGAGATACGACGTTTGAACAGTCTTCCGCATGCGATGCCGATCTGCTCAAGGCCTTGCGCAGTCGAAGGTGCTCAACTTCATTTGAGGAATGTCAGCCGTATCCATAATTCTATCAGGTCTCAAACCTGGTTTCAGTGTTATGGGAGGACTTGCGCTCATGTCCATCGGGGATGAGATACGGCAGAATTTCGCGTTCGGTGGCTACTGTTACGCCTCCAATGACGGATCTTCCATGCTCTCCTTCGTTGCACCCAAGGAAACGCAGGGAACTGGGAAGCGGATGCCTCGTTGACGCGTTGGCAGGTTTCTCGGGGGCGATGTCCGGTCGGTACGCAAGAATGGATGCTAGGAGGTTTGTAGGCGTCGCTTGCGCTGCCCTCATCGAATTTGGCCAGCCTAGATATGAAGTCATTTATCCCGATGTCCCAGAAGATCCCTGTTTTTAAAAATTATCTCCAGATACAATCCAATATTCAAGCCAAAATGACGCTTGAACCCCCCAATTCATTCACTTTGGCCGTGGGATCTTCAGAGTACTCCCGTAGACTTTCACGTCTCAATCGATAGAGCAGCCGGCCATATAGACCACGCCGTATCTTCTCAAGGAACTCGCTACTGAGCTCTGGTTCCAAGTCCCTGCCCTTAAGGAGGAATTCATGTTGATGGTGATCTCTCCTTTTTGTTTATCAACCTTCGTGGGAGGAGTGATACTGATCTTCTTTCCGTCTTTGGGGTCTCTGATAAAATAGCTGTCGCCTTCCGGATCATAGGTTGGTAAGACACCCCAATCTGGACAGCACACTGATATTAATGCCCTTGATAATTCTTCAAACAATCAAAAAATTCCAATCATGGAATCAAGGCAGCATGCTATACGGGGAGGGACAACTATGACTTGCCTCTCTTGATAATAGCCTTCACATGGTCGTAGCTCAATTTAAATATTTGAGCATACGTCCTGACAGTAATCACTTCGATGCTGTTGTTGCCGCTGTGCAACTCAAGCTTCATGTCCAGGAAGCCACCAAAGACCCCAGCCTCCAAAAAGCGGCCAGATTCGCCGTATGCACGACTAACAAATCCTCGATAGGTTATTGGCGGCGGCGTATGGGTCCTGGGGTCTTTGAGCAAATATCCAGTAAAGACGTGCTCCATTTCATGTGCCACTGTAATCCCTACTCGCACAATCATACTACGATATCTTTGCAGGAGGTGTTCGGCATTCGCTTTTTCTTGTTGATAATGTCTGTCCCGGCGCTGATCTGCGTATTCTTTCGCGTGACGTTTGGCCTTCACGAACGCAAGTGCAACATCATCAATCCTGTCGATTATCTGCTAATGTATCAGAAGTCAACACTGAGAGCTAATATTGCGGTAAGATATCTTACCTGAATATTGTATTCGACCGTCGCAGCCATTTGGGGGCTGAAATAGCCGCGGCCAGACCAATTAGCCTTCAGAGTGCGCCCCCATTGACTATTTCCCAAATCGTGCAAGATGGCCACGGGACTGTTCTCGCAGCAACGTCGGATAAAATCTTCAACGTAATTTTTGATAGCTTCATCGGAGTAGATCCTACCTGGTGGCAAAGGGAGTCCATTATCCTGGATGTACTCGAACGTGCTCCGGGCATGTTGCATCATTCTTTTGCGCCGAGGTGGACTCCGCATTATATCGAAACCTAGCATGATAGCAGTAGCCATGATATCAAATCGTGGCTGACTTGGCTTGAGACATTCGGGTGACTCATCAGATCTCAATCGCCAAATTTGAATGCCATCGATGTAACTCCCATTGTAGGAGGCCATACTGAATGGCTCGGCATATGTAGGCGCTGAGATCGTCAAGTCTTCCCGACCTCGGCCCCCCTGGCCTCGTGCGCCTGAGCCCGGGCCAGGGTAGGAGCCACCGAGCCCAAATTGAGGGTAGCTCGCAGAGCTAAGAATACCTGAGCCATAGTTGGAACCAAGGGATTGCTGCTCTGCAGCGAGGGTGTAGAGAAACCGTGGCAACGGTGTTTGCGACAGATTATGTACAAGCAACTGATGTAGGCGATCCCGGACTGTCTGCGTACGAGATCCGCTGAGTTAATAGAACGTGTGATCAGCCACCAGATACTGAGGTTGCCTCAAGAATAGCCACCGGGTGTAAAATTCAGAGGCGGCAGGACTTACTGCTTGGAACTGCCCTTTTTTCCCTCAAGTGATTGGAGACTCGGTCTCCAGATCTCCTTTGATTATTGTCAAGGGTGACCTTTTTTGGCTTCGACTCCAGTGCTCTCGTGTACGTCCGCCTCTCGTAGCGGCCTTTCCCATGCTCAGGAATTGTACACTGAAAGAACTCGCAGCAAGTCAAAAGAGACTAGGATATAGTGAAAGAAGCGAAAGCTAAAAGTTGGTAGGTTCCAATTTTGCGCACAATGGGCGGATCTCAGACTCTGAACTGGCTTCACGAAGAAGAACATATTCATCCAAATCTTGAGATAATTTATGAGCCTACGTTTGAACATCTGTGTTTACGATAGCTTTATTTAGGCCTTCTAATTCTTTTGAGCTCTCTGTTGACGGAGGAAACTTTTTGGTGACCACTAATCTTGACCTGCGTTGGTCAGCTTGCGAAACGGCAATGCCGTCAATCAGGCGCTTCTTCGGCCAGGCCATTGGCTAATGGAAAGCCCGAGACGATGAGGCCACTGAGAAACCCAGCAAAATAAATCGGTGTCGTCAATAAATCACTATCAAATTTTTACAGGCGATACCAGTAGCGCCAGACCCTCGAAACTCGTTGGTCGCACACCGACTTGGCTTGAAATTGGTGCCTTACAATCCCCATACTAGATCAAGCAGGTTGAAACATAACTAGAAGCCAAAAGCTGACCCGGTCGGATTCGGCCAGATCAAGGAGATCGGTCACATAAAACCGATCTTGAGACGGGGCGGCACAGGTCAGGAGATAGATGGTCTGTAGATTGGCGGCCACAAACTCAAGGCTTAAGGTTTAGCCCTCAAAATAAGGCAAGAAAACGCGGGGAAACTTTCAACTCAGCATGTCTGTCATTGATCTGTCGTTGTATTCTGAGGAACCTTCCGTAAAAATGCACTGATTGTGCTGGCAAAATGCAGCCCAGGGACGACGAATTCGCCCAGGTTGCCAGGGCACCATGCCCTCAGCTGGACAGTTTCACTGTATTCTGCCGTGATAGATACAAAGAAGTCCTGCATTTGAGACAAGTGATGAGTCGAATGGTCTGCCATGTCCTCAGGTAGCCTCCAAAATGAGCCCCTGCCGCTGTGCAGCTTATATATATCTAAAGTATATTGTACCCTGGAATGTCTGGCACGCTATTCACATTGTCCCAGAGCAATCCATCCGGCTAAAGGTCTGAGTTAGTGATGAAGTCATAGGATGTGTGACAAATTTAGCATGAGGCACCAACGTGCATAATCTGGCGCAGGCTGATGTTGGGGCCTGGGAAGAGGCAGCCAGTGCACGGGCCATCCCCTCAAAGCAGGGTCAACTTCTTCTGCCTGGCGCCGATCCATGGAACCATGATGGACAACTGCCTGCAGATTTACCCAGTCTGCCCTTCTTCTTGGTCCATTCAACGTTCTACCTCACTCCAATAAATATTCGGGCAAAGACTTTGACCAATCATGTTTCAACCTTGAAGCCACTTGTGACCACATTTGACCATGACTTCGTTTCCTATACCTCGAGAACAGGGCCCCAAGGCCCCAATTGAGGATGTTCTCGACGCACAGCACCAGCACGCTGCTGCCCTCGCCATAACAAACGTACTCTCTACAGCTTGATCTGAGCTTACCATGGCACAGCTTTTTGATGGGCTTCCAATTTGTAATGTTGCCATGGAAGCCCGTGGCGGCTTCATTCACAAAAACCACCCTCTTCGGAAACATTCGGGGCTGTGTGAGGGGGTCCTGGATAGGACGAGGGCCTGGCTAGCAGATTTTGAGGTATACAAGCTGAAGCTTGAGCAAGAGGTATGCCCCCTTTCTGTCCCAAAGTGGGCGAATTCCTGGACCCCCGAGGGATCACCACTCTGCCTTGGATGCTCCTCAGTCACCTGGGTGGCAACTGGTAGTCACTGCGCTGATACAGCCTTAATGGCTTCAGGTTCTGGAGTAATTCCAACAAACTGAGCACGACAGCCCCCCGTTCAATCTACGACTCATAGAAACAACGGTGGTAGCCATCCACGAGATTGCTGTCTTATTATTCAAACATGAACGCAAATTTCATGACGAGGATGAGATACGCAGTGTCACTTTGTGGCAGGCCCCACCCATGGTCTTCGACGGACCGGACTACCATGAAGTTGTGCCACACCTCCCTCCACTACCGACTTTGTTCTTTCATTATCAGTACCTCTTCCATGAGAATTACCCAGCAGGGCTCGCTGATGCGGCTGGTTATTGGGCGGAGGTATGTGCTCACCGTTGGTTTCCATTGCAGTCATGTTAGGATTGCTCCAAGCGCCTCCTAGGACCATGGGTCTTCCGACACAAATCAATATACTAATATCTAGATTTGATTAGAATCGAATATTTGGTGGCGTTGTCCTTTTTGACCGTGGACAAACCGACACAGAATGCAAGGCCGTTTATCTTCATTCCGGTTACACTGAGGACACAGTCCGCGTCTGGAAGCTGCTAGACCACCAGTTGGAGGCCCTTCTGAGCTTCCTGAAGCCTGAGAAAGTCGGTGGTAATGGAGCAGAAGTGCCATGCCCCTTACCTCTATTCTGTGAGCGGAAGAGCCGACTTCGTGTGGACGAATGGAATGCTATGGCTGTCGAACATATCCCGCCCATTGTAAAGCCTGTCTCGTTAAAGTTGTATAGGTCGTTATCCGTGATCCCATACTTAGCCATTATGTTGCGAAGCAGTCGTAACCAGTTTCCAATAACCTCTGGATCTTCGCAGAGGGCTCTCTGGTAGTTATAAGGCCGATTAAACTTAGTCTCCAGGCTTAGTTGTATATCCACAAAGCGTCAAGCCCAGTGCTTGCCAACAGGCCTGCCATCACGCGATGCTAATAAGAGGTTGGCCATATCTTCCATATCAGAAAGTCGCATTGGGAATCCTCGTGCATCTTGGTCAAGTACATATCGGATAAGCGTTTGCTCTTTAACTGGGTTAAGTTTATGGTCGTTAATACGTGATTCTTTATGATATAATCGGTTATTCATCCTGTCGCGTAGGGTAGATTCGGGGATGTTAAAGATATGTGCAGTTTAACGTGTGCTTAAGGGTTTTTTTTTCCGGGTTTTTTTTTTTGGATTTCTCAATTGCCTAAAGTGCTAGTTTGATCTTGTCTTCTTTTGAGTAGATTGGTATTATGGATGTTGATTTCTAGCGTGTTTAATATTTAAGTAGGTAGAGTGATGCGAGACTGACGCGAAAAATGGGGACGCGATCTGCACCAAAAATAAAGCTGCCCACCTAAACTTTAAACTTTCAAACTAGCACTGCAACACCACCACTACTCTAAACTGACCAAATCAATTGAAAATAAGCAATTAGGACTAGTTGGCACCAATTGGTGCCAATTTAAATTGATTTCTTTGCCCTTAGTAGGTGCTGGGGCTGTCTAAAGTTGGCAAACTTGGTGAAAGTGCGCGGGTAGGTGATGTGACGACAGCCACAGTCAGGCAAGCTCCCTGACCGTCACAAGGACCCTAACCCTTAGCCCCACAGTCGCGACGAGATTCTTATGCAGTCCAGGGATCGCGCGAGCGACGCTCTCCGCTTTTCTCCTTTCCCTGTAGCTTAGCGTTGATAGCGCCAATAGACCCAGCTCTCATGCTGTATCTCATGCTGGCCGTAACAGGTGATATGCGCGGCTGGGTGGTAAACCACGTTATATAAATATGTTTAAATATATATAATTATAGGTATTAAATAAAAGAAAGGAAGGGAGGGTTCAAATTTGTAATAATAAAGTTTTCATTAATAATAAATAAGTGATAATAATTGGCTAGCTTTTTTATAAATGTTTATAGAATTTTAAATATTTTTAAGCTATTAGTAATTAATTAATTATGTATATATATGGTTATATTAGTTATATATAGGGGTATAAAATTAATATCATTAGGTATACTTTTAAGGGTGTAGGGGGTTTTTGGAAAGTTGACTCTATCAGGCACCATACCTAGGCTGAAGAAAAGCCGTCGGGGAATTTTCTAGGCCGAGGGGCAAACCTTGCCGTTGAACCAAGCCGGCCCCGACACCACTGCAGTTCACACATAGACCCGTAGATATGCCGACTTCAAGCCTCGTTCCCGCAGTTGCCCACCTCGACGTCCAACTTATTCGTCCAAGAGTCGCAGCCTATGCATCCGAGAACTCTGTTCGAGTGGCGATCGTCTGAGACGAAAGGAAGACAAAGTAAGGGAATGCGTGAGAGTGGAAGATCCCTGTCCTTGTGGGCTGACTGGTCGCATCTCCACAATTCTTTTAGTGCTAGTATGGGCCCTGCGGCCCACCTGTTGGACACCGACGTGGTTGTTCGCGTCGTCGGCATATCCATCTACATAGAAAAGTGAGAGAATGGGCAGATCTGAGCGTCTCCACGAGCGAGCATGAGCTGTTGTCAGGACCTATCGCAGTATTCTTCATCCAAGTGAAAGAAGATCTGCTTCGCATGCGAGGTCGTGGCGAGCTTCTGACCGTGATGTTGACTTGTGTCTAGAACCTTGGTCCCACATTTTCCCCGTGGGAGAAAAATGGAGAATCTGCGGACGCTGGGGTGCCAGGGATATTTGACCGAGGCACTTACAGACCCCTGCCCAGAGGCGATTCTCCCCACGCGTCGGCAACTTTACCTGGCATTATTCCAGAGCCGACGGCCAGGGTATGTACAACTTGTCTTTGACCCGATGCCGTACAATCCTAGGTAAATGACTATACTCCTGGAAATTGGCGCCGTTTACGTACTCATAAAGGTTAAGAGAAGAATGCCGGGTCCTCGGTGCCGAGACTATGGGGTTGGGAGGCAGGTTCCGATCAAACGCGGTTCTGGTTAGCCGGAAGAGGGCAAAGAGCCGTGAGACCAAGCGCCTGCCCGCGTCTTTGCCAAGTCATGCTGCGGTGAACCCGGCTGAAAGTGGGAGGCTTCTCCTAAAAGAGGACAGGCACCTGACAGCAAGAGTCCGATCATGTTTCTTTTTCATCGTGTCGAGTCTTGTAAACTGGGTCTCTTAAAAGCGTCGCGCGCGCTCTTTTTTTGCACGGATTTGGCCTCTGCCTTTGACCATATCAGACTGTCTGAGAGTAAGGGTCGCATACCAGAAAAGGCCCACCGACACTATGGCGACGTTTCACGACGGCGAGAAGGAAGTCCATGAGGCGATGGGCTACGATGGAGAAAAGCCGAGTGGTAATGTCAAGAATGTCAACACGCAATCAGTCGCACTCGCGGCTGCCATTGCAGCTCAGAAGCCCAACCTGCTGAGCCCTAACATGATAAAACTGTACCTCATCATGTCAATTGGCTATCTCGTCTCGACCATGAACGGATTCGGTATGAGATGGGACACCGAAAGGACCACAGGCCGCCGCTGACACACGACAGATTCCTCGCTCATGGGAGCTATCAACGCAATGGAACCGTACCAACGCGATATGGGGCTTAGCGGGGCAGGCTCCAGTTCCGGCATCGTCTTCATCGTCTACAATTTGGGGCAAATCGCAGCCTTCCCATTCTGCGGCCTTCTTGCTGATGGCTGGGGTCGCCGTATCTGCATATTTGTCGGCTGCTTTCTCGTCATCGTCGGCACCGCTATTCAAGGCTCGGCCCACGGCCTCCAGCAATTCATCGGTGGCCGCTTCGTCCTTGGCTTTGGCGCGAGCATTGCCTCCGCTGCTGGCCCAGCCTATACTGTCGAGGTACTACTTTGCCCATCCTCTAGTCGTCCTTCAAGATCTGAAACTGGCGACTCGAAGGAGCGTCTTGTGTTATTCTCGGACTTCAAGGCTCCTAAGAGAAATTGCACTTGCTGACGGACTTCCAAGCTCGCACACCCTGCATACCGTGGAGTAATGGCCGGCATGTACAACAATTTCTGGTGGCTAGGTAACATTCTCGCCGGGTGGACGACCTTCGGGACGAACCTCCATCTCGATTCATCCTGGGCATGGCGCATCCCAACCATTGTCCAGGCAGGAATGCCAGCGATCGTTATGTGCGCGATCATGTTCTTCCCCGAATCCCCGCGCTGGCTTATTTCCCACGACCGTTGCGAGGAGGCACTCGAAATCCTGGCAAAGTACCACGGCGACGGCGACCCGAACTCGGCGATCCCGCAGCTTCAGTATCACGAGATCGTTGAGGACAACAAGCTCACGCGCGATGAGAACCCGTGGTGGGACTTCCGCGAGCTGGTACATACGCGCGCTGCGAGATATCGACTGGCCATGGTCATTGGGATGGCCTTCATCGGACAATGTGAGTCCCTCTTCCTGTCTGATAGAGACAAGCCGGAGTCGCTTCGTCTTCTCTCATCGGTCTTCTACGCGGCGGGAAGCTTGAGAAGTCGGTGATAGGCGACCAACGCACGTGGAGGAAGTCAACCAGCAACGAGGACCGCGGGCTGTGCATATTTGACCAGATGCTGACAGGACTTTGCTAGGGTCTGGAAACAACGTCGTTAGTTACTTCATGCCAGAGATGTTCGAATCAGCAGGAATCACCGATACGAACACACAGCTCCTGCTGAACGCCATCAACCCTATCTTCTCCATGCTCGGAGCTAGCTACGGCGCAAGTCTTTTGGATAAGCTCGGCAGACGGAAAATGATGCTGTGGGGCCTCTCTGGCAGCCTGTTTTTCTACATACTTCTGACTGCATTTGCGGCGAACGCCAATGCGAACCCCAACCTCGGGTACGGGGTTATCGTGTCCATCTGTATGCAATACCCCTTCAAACTTATTTGCACGGTGGTGCAGACGCATGTGCCGCAAAAATGGTCCATGTCTTACTAATCTTGACACGAACAGACTGTTTCGGTATATTCTTCGCCTGGGGCTTCACCCCTCTGCAGACGCTGTACAGCGTGGAATGCCTGGAGAACCGGACCAGAGCGAAGGGCTCGGGTCTGAACTTCTTGTTCCTGAACGTTGCAATGTACGTAATTCCCTGTGGAGATGATATTGTCCCGAGGAATGTGCTATATCCAGGCCTCCTTCCCTGCTGGTGTCATGGCCCTCCGCCGACCCACGACTTTAGAGGCATTCAGTTCATGAGTGCATGGCATTGGACCTCCGCTATCCCCCCATCTTCTTCATTGGTATCTGAGAGCTGACGATGAATTACTGGGCAGGGTCGTCAACACTTATGGTATAGCCGTCGGGATTGAGGCCATAGCGTGGAGGCTTTACATCGTCTATTGGTAAGCATTCTCTTCTTGCGAGTGCCCCTTGATGTTTTTGGTTCTTGGAGCATGCATCACTTGAGACCCCGTAGCAACTCACTAACGCACATGAAGCGTGTGGATTGCCATCGAGATGGTTGTTATATACTTCTTCTTCGTCGAGACCGCCGGCAAGACACTAGAGGAGTTGGGCGAGATCTTTGAAGCTCCCAACCCGAGGAAGGCCAGCATAAAGAAAGTCAGGGTAGGGTTGGACGAAGACGGCAGGGTCATCGATGTCGACTCTTAAGGATTCTCGGCAAGGCTTCCGGCGGTGGCGAGGAATCCGCGGGTGCGAAAGGTGTGGCAGACTACTCGTAGACCGCACTTCGCTTGCAAATTTCAATAATCACCCAGTACGCCATCTGAGTGAAAGGCGTTCAAACTTTCTTGAACTCAAAGTTCAGACCCCATGAATACTCTGAGGCCTGGGACGGCCCTTGTTCCGTTAGGTCGACTGCATTCGGCACCATCCTCAACTCGAGTATGAGGCAAGCGAAAGCCTGACTGAAATATTACGCCTAAGCCCTTGTTTATATAGTAGCGATTTATTTATAATCATCTTTCGCCAGATCAGGTGAAGTGGCTGATCAACACGCGGGCCGAACCCCACGAATGCGAGTCGAATGAATGTCACACCGCGCAGGCATCTGCGCTTGGCTAGGGGCTCTCATGTACCTGCACAGGCTGTGGAAGGGAGCCTTGAGCTTGTCGTTTACTTCAACAAAAAGGCGGAAGAGTGAGTGATCCCGCTGTCCATTGAGCTGATTCGGGGACCTGACGATCATCTGATCACTGCTAGTTGCATGCACGGTGGACCCCTGAAGCCCAGAAATGAACAGCCCTCTACTTTATTCCCCCACTTTCCCAAAACGCCCCTTGCGGAAGCACATCTTCCACATAGATGGCGGGTCGACGGGACGCACACTTATCCTCGATCTTTGGTAACGAGCACATTTTCCCAAAAGGGGAAAAATGAGCAACGATCATTTGTGGGAAATCCTCATGTTGTCAGCAAGGAAGGTTCCGTAGCCTGTGGCCGGTTTGTCTCTGTCCTGTCAATGGCACCACAGTCTCCTTTGGGATGGCGGCACCTGATAACATGATGCTTTGGCACTGACATTTCGGCAAGTCGGGAACTTTCCGTTGCTTGGTACCGCGAAGCTTGGCTTGGGCACAGATATTGGTCTGATATTAATCCTATAAACATACCCATCCTTCCCGCTTCAGCTGGTGACGTTTTATATGAGAAGCAGACGCAGTGAGCAGCAATTTCGTTCTTTAATCGCGAGCCCACGTGGCTCCAATATTTTTCGATATGAAGTATCTCCAGGCCCTGCAGCTATTCGCTGCGGCAACAGCGCCTGTTCGAGCAGCCTTCTCCTGGAGCACTGTTAAGATCGGAGGTGGAGGAGGTTTCGTGCCGGGCATCTCTTTCCATCCCAAGACGAAAGGCCTGGCATACGCGAGGACAGATATCGGTGGCCTTTACAGGCTCAACTCTGATGAGTCGTGGACAGCCATTACGGACAGCATAACCACAGACGCAAATTGGTAAGACCTGCGCTCGGAAACAACGAGTCTGAAGCCTACTAATATTCGTGAGACAGGAATCGATGGGGCGTTGATGCTTTGGCCCTGGACCCTCAGGATGACACAAAAGTCTACGTTGCACTGGGAATGTACACCAACAGGTTTGTACTGCGCTGCCATATTGACAAGGAGTTTATAAAGATATTGACCTTGAACCAGCTGGGACCCAAATAACGGCGCTATAGCCCGTAGCTCAGACAAAGGTGCAACATGGAGCTTTTCGAACCTCCCATTCAAGGTCGGAGGCAACATGCCGGGAAGAGGTATGGGCGAACGATTAGCAGTTGATCCCGCCAACTCGAAGATCATCTACTTCGGCGCTCGCAGCGGCAACGGCCTTTGGAAATCGACGGATGGAGGTGCGACCTTCAGCAAGGTTTCCTCCTTCACCGCCACGGGCACCTATATCGCAGACCCCAGTGATGCCAACGGATATAACAGCGACATCCAAGGACTTGCATTTGTCACTTTTGACTCTACTTCAGCTGTCACAAATGGGGCAACTTCGAGGATCTTCGTTGGCACCACAAGCAATGGCACTCAGCAGGCTGTTTGGCAGTCTACTGATGCCGGTGCGACGTGGAGCGCAGTGGCCGGCCAACCTGGGGCGTTCTTCCCCCACAAAGCTAGGATACAGCCTGCAGAGAAGGCGCTGTACTTGACCTATTCCGATGGCGCTGGACCGTACGATGGGACCAACGGTGGTGTGTACCGGTACAGCTTGACTAACAACACCTGGACGAACATCACACCAGTTTCTGGCTCGAACCTTTACTTTGGCTTCGGTGGACTGGGCTTGGACTTGCTCAAGCCGGGGACGTTGGTGGTGGCAGCACTCAACTCGTGGTGGCCTGAAGCTCAGTTGTTCCGTTCCATCGACTCGGGAGCGACGTGGTCGGTTCTCTGGGAGTGGTCAAGCTACCCAGCTATGAACCGTTACTACAGTATTTCAACACCGCTGGCTCCGTGGATCTACAAGAGCTTCATCTCCAGGCCCGATGCGGAGCAGCTCGGATGGATGATCGAGGCGCTGGAGATCGACCCATTCGATAGCAGCCACTGGCTGTATGGTACTGGTCTAACTGTGTATGGCGGCCATGACCTGACAAAGTGGGACACAACACACAACATCAGCATTCAGTCTCTGGCGGACGGCATTGAAGAGTTCTCTGTACAGAGCGTCGTGTCTGCCCCAGGTGGAAGTGAGCTCCTGGTAGCCGTGGGAGATGACAACGGATATACTTTCAAGACCGCAAACGATTTGAAGACGAGTCCGGCGGCCACATGGGACACCCCTTTCTGGCCAACTTCGCCTGACGTTGGTAAGTAGTTCTGCCATTTTACTGGGTGTTTCATTCCTCAATTAACTTTCTGCTACAGATTACGCTGGTAATAAGCCCGCCAACGTTGTTCGAGTTGGAAACTCAGGAGGATCGCAACAGGTTGCCATCAGCAGCGACGGTGGCGCAAGCTGGAACATCAATTACGGCAGCAGCACGACAGACTACGGCGGACTCGTAGCTTACAGTGCGGATGCAGACACCATTGTCTGGTCGAGTTCGACTTCGGGTGTGCTGCGCTCCCAGAACCAGGGCTCCTTTGCCGCCGTGACGGGACTGGCTTCAGGGGCTGTCATTGCGAGCGACAAACGCAACAACACAGTTTTCTATGGAGGTGCATCAGGCGCATTTTATGCGTCCACCAACACCGGAACGTCTTTCAGCAAGGCTGGAGCTCTAGGGACTGCAACTTCAGTGGTCGACATTGCTCCACACCCAACCGTGGCGGGAACCGTGTACGTTTCTACTGACGTCGGAATCTTCAAGTCCACCAACTACGGTGCTGCCTTCACCCAGATATCGACCACCCTCACATCCACTCAAAAGATTTCTCTCGGACTCGGCTCTGGGACATCTTGGAACCTCTACGCCTTCGGCAACGGCCCGGCAGGGAACAAGCTGTACGCATCGGCGGACGACGGCAAGACCTGGACGGACATCCAAGGATCCCAGGGCTTCGGCGCCATCAGCAGCTGCAAGCTCGCAGGGAGCGCGAGCAAGGCCGGGCAGGTCTACGTGGGCACCAACGGGCGCGGAGTCTTCTATGCCTCAGGGACGGTAAGTGGCGGCGGCGGCGGCTCCTCTTCCAGTTCGTCAACAGCCGGAAGCACCAGTACGGCAACTTCCAGGTCCTCGACAAGATCCTCCACCAGTGCCGGGCCTACCACCTCCTCAACAAGTTCCAGTAGTGCTAAAACAACCAACAGCTCGACTAAGGTGACCACCACCGCCACAACGACGTCCAGCCCGCCCACGGCCACGTGTACGGCGGCCAAGTATTCGCAGTGTGGTGGAACTGGGTTTACAGGATGTACGGTCTGCGCGAGCGGATCTACTTGCCAGGTACAGAATACGTACTATTCACAATGCTTGTAGCCAAAGGAGACGGAACGGGTCTCTCATAAAGAAAGAGATAATCTTTCTTGTCCGAGCTGGCTGCCATCAGCACTGAGATGGAAAGCCCGGAACTGCGGTTTCTTGCACATAGTTCATTTCATGTATATAAATTTCAGCCAAAATGGCAACAGTACAAATGGACGCAACATTTGCCAGGAACCTCGCGGGAAGTCAAAAAGAAGGTGTAGGAGAATATACCACCTCTAGCTAACAAGACTTGTCCAGCAATTTATTACACAGTAGCCTCTCTGAGACTCTATTCACTCAGAGTTTAGTTGACCTACCCGTGAATTTTTGTCAGTTGCAAACATTCATGCGCATGCATGCGTTTGGGCTCATGCGGCGCCGAAGCACAATTCTCTCACGTACTACCGAAATTTGGCGGAATGTTCACAATGAGTAATTATATTGTACTATCTTTTGGCCCAAGAATTTCCAGCTCGAAAGGTTGCACACGAGATTCAACGCCCCTTGGATGAAATACCCGTCGATGATTGTACCAGGTGGCCCTGCACTCGTGGAGACATCTGCAAAGGAGATGCCAAAAACTTTCCAGCTGATTAGAATTCGAAGCACGAGATGGAAATGACTGTATCAGAGCTTAAGGAAAACAAATACCACTAGTAGTGACCCCAAACGCGAAAACAGAAGTCAAGCCTTTTTGCTTCTCCTTCGATCTGCCTTGGAAGCAATCCAGTTCTGTCGCACTTCGTCCGGTGTGAACTCCTTCCGAACAGCTCTAACCCCAAACAATATTGAGATGCCCGCTGCCAGTAGTAGGAGTATACGGGAGATGATGAGATCCACGCCACGCAAGGCGTTATACCCCAGCGTCTTCTCCGCGAACACGAATCCCCTCTTCGAAAAGGCTTCGAGGACGTTGACAAAGACAGGGACATTATCGAGACCCCGGAAGATGGTAAAAAGGCTGAGCGTAACCCAGGCGTCCAACAGGATACCGTGCAGCAGCTTCGGCATGTAAGGCGGACAGTCCAGTCTTTGCGCCTTGAGGGTAACCCCGTTGAGGTTCCAGAAGAAAACGGTCTTTTCGCCGTCTTCGGGTTCGGTTCTCTCAACGACTACCATGTCCTCGTCAGCCTCAGTATCAGCCCTCCGCCATTCGTGCCAGACGTTCCGGTCGACTCTCACTTCCGTTTCGGCATCAGTTGCTGATACGGTGCGGGTTTCGCTGCCAAGAGTCACTTGGACGCTGCCTTTGATGACACGCAGGTATTCGACGTGTCGCTTATGCCAGTGCAGGCCACTGCTCCACGTTGAGCCTGCAGGCAGGGTGATTGTGACCTGGTGTGGTTCAGAGAGGTCGTAGACCACCGCGTCAGGCGTGCCGCGTTTGATGATCGGGATGCTGGTAAAACTACTCATGATTCTTAGGCGCTTGGTACGATTTGTGTCAGAGTGGGAAAGAGGCACGCCATGTTCCACACAGCGGGGTTGGGAGCAAACACGTATAAAGACCGGTAGACCAAGCGACCTGCTGGTTCACACCATCGGTGTCTCGCCTAACACTATTTGGAGGTTGTCAACTGGACTTCACCTAGTCTCCACGTGGTCACACCATGTCCTAATCCAGCATCGCTTGTCACCTCGTCGGATTGGGTGACTGACACGACAGGGATGTTGTCTTACCAAAGCTTGGGGCCGCTATTGCTCAGCTGACAAGCAGCAGGCTCCAGGGCAGGCCCCGTGCACAGGTGAATGGTGTTCCTCTTTATCTCCAATAACAATAACAATGCTAAAGCCTGAACAAGTACCAACACAGGCCACAGAATTAAGATTTCTTACTCACCTTTTGATTTCCTTGCCTGTTGACAAGTCAGATTTACTAACACCCACAGCCCATGCGGAGCAGTCACAAGATACCTCAATAGTCCCAGATCCGCGCTATCACTAATTCATATCTTTATAATGCCGTCTACTTATCTGTAGATGGAGTGGAAGCATTTCTACACTTAACCTAGTCTGTATGCAAGCACAGCTACAGTGAGATGGGCGTAGGGTATGGGATTTTGAAGATAGATGAGAAGCTATACTATACAGTTCATCTTTGAATCACGAGAAAGCATGTGAGCCAAGCGGACTGAGGCACAGCTCGGCGTGATTACAGTAGATGGTTCCAAACTGAGAGGCGATGAGATGTCACGTAGTTGTGCAAATCAGACAGACTTCCCAGTACCACATCAAAACAAATACAGTGAATGACTTGCTGATAAAGGATGCTTGAAAACATTTCTAGTTGGTAGTACACAGCAAATTTCTAAGAGTCATTCATCGCCAAAACACTAGGTATATACATTTGACTTCTTCAGATACCATATATAAGGGGAAGATTATATGACAGAGGAAAGCATCAGGCATATAGGATGAGTATAGAAAGGGAATTCACATATATTGATGCCTACTGAACTATTTTATCTAAACAGAACTAAGATACACAGGCTTCGATGAGCTTGAGAGTTGGGACGGGAATAATATAGGATGGAAAGAAAAGACGATGAAAAAAGCAGCCATCCAATCTAGAAGGGATGGGACTCCAATAAGATTAGGTACCTGCGTGTATTGTGTAGAGTAAGCTCTAAACACCTCACACGTACCATCCCCTTCCCTCACCCGCCTCATCAACATCCCCTTGTGTATCATTCCCTACTTTAAATCATTCCTAGAAAGAAGCTGCTTACCAGTTTCCAGTATTTACTATAAGCACTATACAAGCATGGTCAATACTATAAGAATCCGATTCAGATACACTACACACACCATTCGCTGTTGTTCAGTGTTACCTGACTTTCTTGACTGTGTGATATTGCACTTTGTTCTATACAGAACTCACGAGGATTCAGAATCTGCTCAGAGTGTCCAACAACTTCCAAACTTGAAGTTCTCACATGAAAGTAACAGCCATGTATGCTGTGAAACCATGGAAACTTATTGGTGAAGGAGAGGCACTTACGTGGCATGCTTTTTTGGAAGACCAGAGCACAATCATTAATTCCATTCGATTGCTGGGGCACACGCTAAATTACTAGTTTCCTGGATTGCCAGCCGGAGCGACCGCGGGGTACGTCAGGTTTGTGTTTAACCTCTGGCAGCTTCCAGAACAGTGTTGCTTCTCTCTTTCTTCTCTCTGCACGCGCTCCCCTCCTACTTTCTTTCTCTGCACGCGACCACCTCACCAATCTCACGAAGACATTACACCAAAACAAAGAAATAACAATGTCTGTCCAGCAGGAAAACGTGCGCGAGGGTGCAGGAGACGAGTACGTATTTCTAAATTCACCATCCTGCAATTTTTGTGCGCTCTGTTGACAGCATCTCAGGGGTGCACCAGACGCGAAACGCGCATATCGACGAGTAAGACATGATGATATACAAGTCTGGGAATACCATGGAATACACATTCTGACACATTTTGTATAGCCAGGAAGATGCCCCAGACCCTTCCGTGATCCAAATAGTCATCAAGGATCGCAATAAAACATACACTATCGACAAAACGCTGGCGATGGTGCATTCGCTCTACTTTGAGCGAATCATGAGCGGCCCCTGGGCCAACGCGCAAACCGGCATCGTCGAGCTGGAAGAGGGTGATCATGCCACACCCAGAAACGTCAAGTTATTCATCGAATACTTGAAATACGCTGTGGACTGGGACCCCCTCACCGACGTCAACGGTTTCGACAATTTCGCGAAACTGTGGCTCTTCGCCGACTACATGCAGTGCAAGACCGTCGCCAATGCAGTCATGGACGAGATCGCTTTCCCCGCGGATGGCTCCGACGACTTCAAGATGAGCGTGGAGAGCTTTGTTTTCTGGTGAGGGAGACGGAAGGCAGCCCGTCTTTCTCCAGCCTCCGCCACATCACGGTCGCGTAAGTATGCATCATCTACTTTTCTTTTGTTAGAATTCCCCGAAATTCTCTCCTCGATGTGTTGCAAAATGCATCACTTTGGGACGCGTAGCAAGCCATTAACAAGTAGCTAGCATGTTGGTCGCGTCTGGCCACATCACCGAGAAAGCTCGCCGTCACGGGCTCATGCCGTCCTTGCCGGCCGATGCGCAGGAGGCCATCATCGATGAGATGATGCGCCAACACGCTGATTTCAAGAAGGACATCACCGAAGGTCTGGCTGCGCTGAGGCAGCACCTCAGCGCCGAGGGCGTGAGGGCGCTGGCCAAGCTCAGCGGTTACATCGATCAGAAGGTCGTTGGAGGAGATTACCACTCCTCGTACGGCAACTGAGGGTAGGGGGTATTCACGTTTTTATCACTTCATCACGCTCACGGCTAATGTTTTCCTAGCAGAAATGGTGAATTCGGCATGTTCGCGTGGGGAGAAGTTGGGCACCATCTGGGATGGGGAAAACGCCGGGAAAAGTAAATAATGTACTATTAAATAGAATCATCATGAGCTTGGATGCTCAAATACCATTGCGGTTTTTCTTCCACGGCCATGACGAAGCTGCCAGCTCCACTGCACCGAGAAATTCGCCATCCGCACAACAAAGCTCCGTCTAGATGATCGGAAGTGCTCAGATCTGAAGAGATTTCTAGGACTCAGGGGCTGTAACTTGGCGGCAACTCGTTCCTGAATATCACTGGCCACGGGACAGGAGTCATGAGAATCATCGTCAGTCACAGCCCGAGCAGTTGATACGACGTCAAGCACTTTCACGGGTGGAGACCATGTTGCAAAGAGCGCAAAGGCAGAAGTCATTCCTTCATTGCAAATACTTCCGGAACGCCCGAAAGCTAGGGCTGTAGACGGACCGAGACCTATGTAAATGGGGCAGACTACACCTCGACCTCGAGAAACCTTTCCAAGTGGAGGAAAACAAGATGGCCGGCCATGTTCTCAAGGCAAGCCAGCCTAACAAACACTAGGGAATCGCCACGGATGCTTTTTGTTTTGTACTGTACAAGAGCATCTTGTGCTTCTCCTTCCCTGCATTGAACGAAAACCACAGACGCGTGCGCGCGCGCAAAACAGAGACCAGATGGAAAGCCACTGAGCCAAGCAAAATATTATGAAAATGCCTTTGCATGAACAGCTATCCCACCCCTTCCAATCCTACAGGGCGTAAACAGACCGACATGCGTCGACTACTGAGTCATGGATCCAATGGCAACTGGCGAGCCGCCATCACGGGAAATACGGATATGTCGCTCGTAGAACCGAAGCATCTGCCAAACCAAGGTCAGTCCCATGCGCCCGAAATCAAAGCTTTGAGACCCAAACCTGCCAAGGGGCAAACCTACCTTCTGCGGGCACCTCCTGTAGACGACCTCCTTGGGGTGCTGCGTCTTCTTCCCGTTCTTCCACGTCAGGTAGACGATGAAGGTGCCGTTCTCCTCGTCCTGGCACATGTCCACCGTGTCGACGTCCTCGTCCCAGCTGCCGCTCGGCGGCTTCCACTCAACGGCCCTGGCGGCGGCCGGCGGCGTCGAGTCGGCCGGGTGGCCGCCCGCGGTGCCGTTGTTCTTGCGCGGCCGCTTGCTGGTGGTGGTGGCCTCGGCGGGCGTGGCCGACTTGGACTGCCGCCCGCGCTTGCGGCCCTTGAGGGCGCTGCTCGTCTGCTCGAAGATCTTCTCCCGGCCGCCGATGCTCTTGAAGTACTCCTGAAGGATCTCGGTGGCGTTCTCGCTGGAAGGGGGTGAGAGCGACTTGTCAGCGGCGCTGTGGACGACGCTTCGGGGGGTTGTTACCTACGTGAGATTGTCTTCCGTTTCCCATGTCCGGTCAGCCTTTTTATCCCAGCCTTCCCATTTCACCTCGAAACGAGGCTCGCCCTGCACGAATATCAGTGGATGAAACCTCGTAGGGGTCTGTTCGGCAGGAAACCCACGTCGTCTGCAATATAGTGCGAAAAGATCTTCTCAACGACGTACCTGCACACCCGTCAGTGGCACGCGTCAATCGATGCACCCGGGTCCGCAATCCTCACTCGTCCTCGTCCATATCCTCATCGTCCTCGTCCTCGTCCTCATCTTCGCCGGCATCGCCGTTCGTGGCCTTGGCATCGGCAACATCGTCATCCTTCTCCTCGACGGACTCCTCTTTCTTGAGCGGCTTGCGCCCACGCCCCGTCTTGGCCGGCAGGATGTCGCTCGTCACGGCGAAGTCTCCGGTATCGGAGTTTTCGTCATCGCTGATTGCTACAGACGCGTGAAACTTTTAGCTAGTGTTCCAGTGTATATGGGTGCCAATTGCAGCCTTGTCGCGGAAGTGACGCGCTCAAGCAGGCACGAACTGAAGGGGGAAGTCCGTTTGCGCTGCACTCACCGGGCGGCATGTTTGCTTGTAGACCAGGAAAAAGGGCGTCCCAGGTTGGGATGGACCTCGTCCAAGGTCGGCGTGTTGTCGAACGTGCTTTGCGGCCCAGGAGTGGTGGTAGCGCAGTGTCATCGAGCCGTGACGCGGAGGCTTGGGTGTGAGGCTGCCCGCCGACGCGCCACAGCACTGGGACGACTGGGGAGGGGGAGCTGCTGCGCGCATGGGATTAGCTAAGCACCTGATAAGATAGGAGTTTTAGCTGCAGGGATACTCCCAATAGGCAACGGGAGCTTCATGCAGGAACACTAGGTACAATCTACTTGTTCGGTTGCTTTGCTCGGAGACAAGAGACTGTACATTCAATAGACTTCCACAGCAATTGGTGACTGCAATGTGCGTTGTAATTGCACGTTGTACATTTTGGCCTTGAAAGTTGGGGGCTTGTTTCGTAAGGTCGACGATAGTTTGTTGACACCATCTTGGCAACGAAATGGTCCTCAATTGGTAAAGAAGGAGATGTCATGCAGTCACCGTCACTGAACATGATTCTACACGTCTATGGACCTTGACATCCAAACTGGTGATTAAGGTATCAGTCACAGCAGTCCACGAAGAATTGGATTTCAAAGACGCTGGGTGCAAGGCACAATCCACAATGGTCTAGGTTGGGCAAGCTCGACCTCACATAATCACCGTCCGGCCTCTTCGCTCGTCCCCTCCTCCGGAGCCGAAGGAGTGGGTGGAGCATGGCGGGCTCACTATAGTGCTGGGCAGAGGCTAGCACCAGACCAAGTGGAACGTGGGCACTCGGCAAAGCTACGGAGCTCGTCCTCGGCAGGTCGGCCCATTCGGCGCGGTGACGGGGGCCGCACCTTGGGCAGATACAACACACAAGATCATCGACGGCTGCGGCGTCCTTGATGGCTTCTTTTCACATGCTAATAAAAGAACCAGCGCGGAAGAACCAAGACGAAGCCGTACAAGATGTCCAATCTCGTTGACTCACCGTTATTCTTGCCCCGTGCTTTCTGGGGGATCCACCGGCTGCAAATTAGCAGGTTTCCGGGCCAGAGTCTCATTTCACGATGCTCCTCTCGAGAGCTTCTTTCTTGCATGCTGGCTGGCTGGCTGGCTGGTGCGTGCCGGCCGCCTCCGTCTTGCAGTCGCCGCCAAGTTGCAACGCTTCTCTGGGATCCAAGCCGGCCAGAGCTCCACGCCCAGTGGGGGTAGAATCTTTTGAGGATCGTCCCGCGGCGGAAGACCGACGCGATTGGGGCAATCGGCCGAAATTTGGACTGCTAGAGGGTACCGACAAAAATTCATACATGTCATCGCTACCGCTGTCGGGAAGGAGGCAAAATCACGGCTTTCCACGGCTGTCACGAACAGCCTCCGGCCACAGTGGAAGGGAGAAGAGGTGCAGGCGACTGCGTGTTCGCGCTCTATGCTCGTGTTGGCACTTAAACTTTTTTTCATGACTATCTGACCGTCGTAAAGACTCGAAGGCTTGTATGTGACATGTGAGCGCCGGTGGTTGTGGCATCAGATCCCGAGTCAGTAGGTATTGTGCTCGACATGAGGTTAGAACCCCCGACCAGGCCCTGCAGCGGCCTGTCCCTCCCACCGCCCAGGGGAGGTTGTGCAGCTTGCAATCTCCATTCAGCAGGATTCAGCACGGGGGAGAAGTGCAAGTGACAGCTGTCAGTGAGTCCCGTACCGGACAGGGGTGGCCTAGTGGAATCCACTGGGGCCGCATCTTTCAAGCTTACTTCGGATACGTTCATCACGGACGATCATTAGGACACCGTCCTCAGAGACCACGCACCTCCGTGGAAAGCGCTCATCGTTCTAGATGGCGGGGAATGGGCTTCTTCGCCTAGTCGGGGGTGATCTACCAGTCGCCACAAGGCATCTCAGCTATTTTCAGCGACCCGAGCAGAACGTCATTTCTAGTGTAGCTGATCTCTGGCCAAGACTCCATCCGATGGTTCAGCGTTAGCAGCCATGGAGTGCCAGCGTCGTGATGGAAGAGGGGTGGAGATCCATGGTGTTTTGTTGCGCCGGAGCACACAGTACCGCTTTCAGCGATCGACATGAGTTTGGTTATTGTCGGCCATCGGAAGTACTGAATTCGGACGTGTCTGGTCCTCAGATCCCGGTTGGAGGCTTCCTCAGGCCTCTGAGCAGTGCTCCATATCACGATGACTTCCAAGGAATTGGGAGCCAAATCCATGCAGGGGCCGCGGCAGGCAGTGACTTGAGCCCTCGTAGGCCTCACAGTGACAATTCTCTGGTTATGGTGGATATGTGAGTAGGAAGCAGTCCCGGACAGAAAGACGACGAGAAGCCAACTGGTTTTAGGTCGCCACATTGTGGGTTGCGGGAGGATCCGCTTAACGTCCTGAGTCGCGAGCCGGAAGGCATTGTAGCTGCCTTCTTTTCTGGCTATGTACATGCGGCGAAGCAAGTCCAGTTCTCGGTCAGGGGATGGAATTCCGTTCTCCGTCACCTTTTTGCCCCGAAGGCCGTCAATTTCCATGGCTTAAAAGTAAAGCAGGCGAATGTCGGCAGTAGTGCCACCGCGGCGAATATCTCTCGAGAATGCTGGTCTTCCGGTATCAAGCCCCCTTGCTTCCAGGCGGGACTGCGGAGTGCAGGGTCGTGTAGTGTACAAGAGCAACAGGGTCTGTTGTGGACTGACCCGCCCGCCGCCAACCAATTTGACAAGTACCATGAGGATATGAGTAGAGGGCCAATGGCAGAGTCGAAATTGTGACTGAGTGTCGTTCCGTGGGCCCCGCGGACTGCGACAAGGTGAATTCGACCCCGAGGCACGTGGGAGAGGACTGTGCATCTTGTACTGTAGTCTGGTCAGGTGCTCGCCCGATGCCTTGGGCAGGTGGTAAGTAGCAGAGGCCCTGAGATGCGATGTTGATATCAAATGGGAAACATGAGCTGTCGATTCTGGACCTTGTCGTGTCCATGTGGGCGACTGGGAGCATTGTTTGGTAAGGGCCTGGACCACGCTGCTTATCATGTCGCCACCGGCGCAAAACTCCCACCATAAGGAACTTTAGAAGGCGATAGCGAAGGAGCGAGGGCGAGCAGGACGATACTGGAAGAGTCACCGTAGCTGGACCCTGGGGTTCTTTTGAACATCTGATTTGGGTATTGAACTCGCGAAACGGGCAGAGAAAGATACCCTCCACACTGTGTTTTGTGCACGGCATAGCATGGGCATATGTGGCATGAAAATGCATGGACGGACGGATGGATGGATGAATGGGATGGATGACATGGCAGGTGTTGAAGAAGTCCCAAGCCCATCATCGACCATCGACCTACCCCTGCCCCTGTCTCTTGAGTGGGTCTGTCCTTGGGCCCCTGCCCTGACCGTTGGCTTTGAACCCCACTTTATCTGCGTTTCGAACCACTCAACGGCCAAAGTTTCCTTCTTTCTTTCCTCCGGCAGGCCGCCTAACAAGAACCACCCAGTTGAGCTCCAGTGCTGCAGTGCAGCACAAGGCACAGGCACAAGGCGCAGGCAGAGATGTAACCCCAAACCCGACCTTGGGGTTCTGTCTGTCCGTCTGTCCGCCTGTCCGTCTCTCAGTACCGTCCTTGACCGTCGGCACTCACCGTCACGCCGACATCACAACGGCCACGGTGAACAACGAGCCCGTTTCCATACCCCTCCATTTTTCTTTCTTCTTCTCTCTGGTCGGCTGCATTCTGGGTCTGGTCTGGTCTGGTCGGGGAGGGAAGGCTGCCCAGGCCCCAATCTTGGCCTCACGAGAATATCTTGTTCTCGGGTGGTTGTTCTAGATTTAATTACGCGCTAATGATAATGAAACCGGGATGAGCTCTCACAATTTGCTTGCTTCTTTTTTCGGCCGGCTCGTCGTTCGGTCGGTCGGTCACAATGCCAATCATTGCATTTTCTTCCACCCCCACTGCCAACCTCACTCTCGCCGACGGTGGCCGTTTGACACCACACCACCACACACGCGTCACACGACACCGCACACACCACCAACAAAGGCACAACACACTGCGCACAACACACTGCATGCTTGCATTGCATCGAATCCATTAATCAAGCTCCACGAACAAGGGCCAGCCTTCTCCCATGTGAATACGCACCCCATTGCCAGCTCGTCATTCCCGTGTTGTGTTGCTGTGTCTATTTCCTCGACCATGTTCGGAAATTTAGAGACTCGACCATTGGTCTCGCCCTGACGCCTCCACACCCGCCTCCCTGCTCGCCTCCTCCCGTCTCCTATGGTGGGAGGGAACACTTGGGAGCAGACCAGACACCAGACCAGACCAGACCAGACCGTCCCATATCCACTCGTCTTCTGCAACCCGCCACAGCTCCTGTCCAGGACGCCACACACTTCTTTACTGTGTCGTCGTTGTTGCCCTTCTCCACGTTCTGGCACGGACTGTCAATTGGGCTCCGCTACGGCTCCACGGTCTTGCTCTCGAAGCCCATCGGGACTTGGCCCCCTGCCCGGCAAACCCCCAGCCCCAATGAAGAGTAGGGGTTCGGAGAAGCGAGACGAGCAGCATTTCCCAGGGTCGACGCCAATCGATATCGTCTCCCTCTCTCTGACTTGGGTCGCGGGGCTTTTATCAAGTCACCAGCTATCCCGACCTGCCTGTCTTGCTCGACTGCATCTTTAGACTATCAACCCGACATCGACCGCCACGCCACAAACTTGCCCTGGGCCACCGGCATTCTCCTAGCTTGTACAGCTTGTATTATACCACCCTGTATATCTATCTGCCCGTTGTCCCAGCGAGACCGAGTCTGCCACTTTCCCTTGTGCTTCCGAGTCGCCCACTCAGTCTTAGTCTTGACTTGACCCTGTGCTCGGGGGCTGTGGTCTGACGACTCGCAAGACTCGCACCATACGGAACTCTCTGTCTCCTGACGACCTGTCACATCGGTCCCTTTGCTCGATTTTTTTTTTGGCGGAAACCCACGGCCCACTGCTCTGAAGCCTCAAATTCTCCGAGTCGGCCAACCAGGGTTCTTCAGCAAGGATGGCTGAAGCGAACTTGAGTGCCGAAACTACCACCAAGGCCCCCAAGGACAAGAATTGTCCATATTGCGGCCAGGCATTCACCTCATCTTCGCTTGGGAGACATCTCGATCTATACATCAAGGAGAAGAACCCAAAGGCACCTGATGGCATTCATAACGTCGATGAGATCCGGAAGATCCGGGGCGGTATCACCCGACGACATCACAAGGGCAGCAGGAGAGCCAGTTCAGACCCCGCCGCGAGCCATGCCGGATCCAGACGCAGCCCAGAGGCCTCTGATGCCGAGTCGGCCGCGGCAAAATCACCAGGTATGCCAACGGAGAAGCAGTCCACAGCAGACCTCACCAAAGGTCTACCACCCTTCACTGCTCCATGGGAGACAACGGGGGTTATTAACAACATCCCTGAAGCAGAAGCTGGAGGTGGAGGCGCGGATGCCACCCGTAGGGCAAACACACAGAGGGCGCATAATCGGCAGATGATGAAATCGTCGTTCGAGGTCAAGCAAAAGGTCCAGGATGCCCTGGACCGGGCCAGAGCTGCTGAATTAGCCCTGCGGGAAATTCTCAGCTCTTGGAGGGCGGCGAAGTAAGAATAGCCCACCATCTCCAAGTAGGTCCTTGTGCTGACTTGGTTCTCTAGGCAGCAGGTGAATGTGCACTCGATGCCGTTCGACTTCGACCCGCTCTCGCTGGATTTCCCAGCACTGTGTCTCCAGTGCTTGGAACCGCCGCCTACATTATTCTCGTCTACCCAGCACCCCACTTCGACTTCATGGTCCATAACCCCTCCTGGGGAGAAGCAAGACCAAGCACTCTTAGCCTATTTCCACGAGGAATTCCGCAAGTGGAAGATAACATGTTCTTCTGCAACGACGGCAATCATGGAGGAACTTACTTACCCCCCTTCACAAGCGTCAACGTTCCAAGAGAACACCCGTGACTCGGTGCAGAAAGCAGAGAGAGCTGCTGAGAGGCTCGAAAGGCAAGTAACAGAGCACCTAGCATCGGCCTTCTCCGTGTGGCAGCAGCTTCCTCCACAGCGTCGGCAGGAGCTGTGGATATTGGAGTTGGCCAGAAGTGTAGGGAGGAGACAGAAGGAGGTGGACAACCTCAAGGAAACACAACATTCCCTGGAGCAAGAGAACGCCAACCTCAAGTCGCAAATCGACCATTTGAACCGGTTACAGCAACCGCGGGAGTTCAAAATTGCCAATCCAATGACATGGAGCATGAGTCAGAAGATGATACAGCTTGCAGCAGAGTCGGGCGTCAGCGGTCGCCGTGTCGTTGGGCTCAATCTAGAGGATCGTCACTCCGACCTCAACACGGTGGTCTCGAGCGCCATCGACAGATGGAAAAACGTGATTGTATCTTCGAGGGCAACAAGCGGACTCGCATCTCAGAGACCTCTCGACCCTTCCTCCGCTTCTACGCAAGTACCTACCACCACAACGCAGCCTCCCACGCCGACTGGCCAACAATCACATCTGCAACAATCCTCGCCCAGCATCTCCAACTTTTCCCATCCGCCATTTCCCCGACATACTTCGCGAAGCTCTGTTGTACCTACGATCATAGCCACCAGTGAGGCCAAGACGTCGACTGCCGGCACACCCTCGGAACACTCCGCGGGCGACTCTGACCAGGAGTCGGATGCGGACGGTGAGGCGGGGGAAGATGCAGACGCCGATGCAGACGCCGACGCCGAAGCGGATGTTGAGATGGAGGGTGGAGACGGATACCTCTCAACGGCACATACACCTGTGCCCCAAAATATTCCTCATATGACACCAACTTCGATGCCTCAGACTCCGATGCCTCAAACACCGATGCCCCCAAACCAAATCTCACACGACCAGCAGTCTTACGCCACTCAGCAGATGGCGGCAGAGGCACGGCAAAATCCGTACCCGCAAAACACAGCAGGAGGCGGGAGCTACACAGGACAAGCTGGCATATTACCCAGCCAGCAATTGCAACTGGGCCAGCAGGCCTTTGGTCAGCAGTACCGGCCCAACCAAGGCCATGGCGGAGGCATGGATATGACATGGGACAATCACTGACGGTGCGATGACCAACCAGTGACTGACCCATTAGTAGTCGACTTACAAAGACTTGGGATAGTCTCAGGTTGGCCGAAGCAAGCAGCCGACTGGTTCGCCGGGTTTGCTGATCATGGGCTCCGAGTTGAAACGTGACACCCGTTTAAAATCGCCAATATCAAAGCGGATCACCCGACGTTCGGAGTACCTCATTTACACACATTACTGGATAAGCTCACTTCTGATCAGTCAAACAAATTGCCACTATTGAGGGGCACCCTGCCGTCCCCCTGGCCAGAATCAACCAAACTTATACGTATTTGGTTCTGATGGATGGATGATCCTGAGGGATCATCACATTGCGCGGCCTTTCCAGATCTATCAAATATCTATGATGCGCATTAAATAGAGCCTCAGATGATGGCCTAAACATATAGCTGAGAAACCTCAAGAGAAATCTCAAGATGCCAAACATTATAAAACCATAAATCTAATAATAATAATAATAGTAATACACCTCAAAACCACATTTCGAATTGATCACACCAACCGTTTGCTTGCCATGTCTCGTAGGAAGTTGGTCTGCTAACTTGGCGTAACTAGGACTCGACCACCCTCGGTTTCGCACCAGCAGCTCGGGTCCGCAATTTAGGGGGCCTGTCGGCGGCCCCGGCGGCCCCGTCTCCTTGCCCTGGGCCTAAAATGCGCCCTGATGCGGGCTTATAATATGCCAGACCCCTGCTAATAAAAAAAAGCGTGAGGGCCCGAGGGAAGGGGACCACCTGCACGACATTCCCTGAACCGGCCCGACTCACTCTTCTGGCCGCCAACCCACCCACTCCCCTTCCCATGCGGCTGAAACAGAACTCCCCGGCGTTGAACGCTCGCTACCGGTGCGGAGCCGCGGCACCTCCCGCTTATCGTACCTACGTACCTGGGTACACTGTCCAGTCTTCAATTTCTTGTTCCCCTGAAAGACTGTCACGACCTGGCAACCCCCTCCCTGTTGAAATTTTGTCGGAGGATGCCATGGGCGGGAATCCGAGGCATGTGTCAAAAACGCCTTCTGGTAGGCCAAACCTGCCACATCACCTGCACGTAGCCGCTCAAAGACGAAGCATGCCTCCTACCGGGAAAGGGAAAAGGCCCTGCGAAAGAATATACCGTTCTCAGAGGGACACGGACCGGAGCCGGTGCGGCGAGCAGGGCCTGCTCCTCATCGCTTGCCGAGGTTTCTCCGCCCGAGACAAGACAAAAATCTCCGGCTCCGGGACTATTAAAAATAAAGCTCTGGGGACCCCTAACCTTTAACCCCTAAGCCACCTTTATACATATTAATTATTTATTTATAAAAAAGAGCCTTTTTTTGAAAAAGAAATTTCATACATTAATTTTATGTTTAAATATATACAAACCATATTATATGAAGTATTGATTTATCATTTTTTTCTATTTAAATATTATATTATATTTAATTGATTTTACTTTTATGTATATAATTATTTCTATTATTAATAACTTAAAACTTATATTTTATATAGTACTTTAAATTATCATTATCATTTTTAATTAAGCATATTAGTAAAATTGAAGTTGATTAAAAAAAGGCTATATTTAATATGATCTTATTAAAGTTGTTTCTTAATTTATATAATATATTAATCAATTACTAATTTTATTGTAAAGATTCTACAATACTTTCATAAATGTTGATTTTATATAAGTCATATAAATTTATATTATTTAATATTTTCATAACCTATTTTGAATCATATAAACTTTGACTTGAATTCTTTTAAACGTTAATTTTTATATTAATTTAACTCTCAATTCTTTTGGATTTTTATACGAATATATTATATAAAGCATATGTTTTAAATCAAGTTTTATTGATACTAGTTTATAAAGACTATAATGTATTTCATAAAAGCAAAGCCCTTAATTAAAGTTAAAACGTTCTTACCTTAAATACTAATAAAAATATGAAATTGAAACTATTATACTTTTTATGTAGAAAGAAGGTTGTTTAATATATATTAGAAATAAAAGTATTATATAAGAAATTTATAATAAAATATTTAATGTTACAAGACTTGTTGAATTTAAATTTAAAAGATTATAATTTCATAAAGACGTTTTTAAAATATTAATTAATTGATTACAAATCTAAAAGTAAATAATAAGTATTTAAATTTTAGATTGTTTAAATAATAACTGTAAACAGTTTAGTTAAATATAATTTAATATTAGAAGAAATTAAAAAGTATTTTATAAATGTTTTATTTATCAATCTATTGAACAAATTTTGAAAAACGAATTTTGAAGGGTTTCAAATATGTTTACAGAAAGCTTAAGTAATACATAAATAAGTTTATTTCATTATTTCTTGAAATAAAATATTAAAACATTCAAAAATTAAAAACAGGAATTTTAAAATTACAAATTAAATTTACCTCTTTATATATTGAAAATCAAAATCAAAATTAAAAAACTTAAGGTTTAAAAGAAAACACTTAATAAGATGATAATTATAACTAATATTAAAAGAGATAAGATAATAAAGTTGAATTTTAGTAAAGTCTTTATTTAAAATTCATTAAATCTTGATTCTTTAAAATAAGTAATATTTATATACTCTATATATATATATTAATGAGTATTAAAATAAACTGTATAAATAATAAAATACCTCTTTCATCAATTTTAATAATAATAATAATAACACTATAAATATATTCAATTTATATAACATTAATTTTGGGTTTTTAATAAATAAAATAAATAAACAAGTAATTAAAGATAATATTAGTATTATAAAAGTATTAATTAATTATTAGTTAATTTTTAGTGAGCGCGAAATTTAACTCTTTCATAACATTTACTTCATAAACTTTCCTTTTTATAACTAATTAATTTCTATACTATACTAAAACAAATACTGTTTTTATAAATTAATTTGTTATACATAATTAATAAACAACGAAAATAAAATAAAATTATGAATATTTAATTAATACAAACATAAATGATATAAACCGATTTTAAGTTACTTTATAATCATATTAACAAAAAATAGAAATTGATATATATTTATGTATTTAATATTATTTATATAAATATTACATGTAATATACGTTATATTACTATATGATTAAGAAAGGAATAATATAAGATATATTTTAAATAGTATGAATAATTTAATAAAATGTAATATTAATGTAATTATAAATGTAATATCGACTTTTTTAAAGAACAATTATACAATATATAATACTTTTTTAATTATTAATTCAATTTAATAAAAAATATATATACTTTAATATTTTGTATTTTAAAAACGTTTATTACATTTTTATGAAAGGTTTTAATAAGAGAATACATAAAAGAGTTTAATAAAAATAAAGCTATTCAATGAATTATATATAAAATCGGTTTTAAAGAACATATTAAAAATTGTCACGGTAGCAGGCTGGCAGGAACGGGCAGGTGGACGTTGAGCAGGCAGTAACAACTCTATTTACTACGTACAGGCTCTATCCTCAGTAGGCACAGGCTCTGTTGACAAGACGTAGCTCGAAGAGCTATGAAACAGGATTCGGGACAGGATGCGGACTTTTGTCAAAGCTAGCAGCTCACGTGACTGGATCCTAACCCTCCAGGTTAGGCGTCCCCAGGGTCTGGTCCGCGGCGGACAAGGGGCGGGAAGCCAGGGCTGTGACAAAAATAAAATTTTAAAAACTTTTGATTTTTAATTTTTCAACTATTTTTATATATATTAATTAATTATTTTCTGACATCTTATATATGTAGCATATTTAATATATATTAGATGAGATCATAAGGGAAGGGGTTGTTTATTTCTAGAAGGGAGGCCTTTTCCCCTCCTTTGAATAGTCAATATATTGATTTTTATCCTCGAATTCTCACAGGGACGCCCGGCTAATCATCAGAGCGGCCCCACCGCTCACCCTACGTACCGAGGTTGCGGGATGGGAAAAGAGACAAAAGTCCCTAGGATGTTTCAGGTGCCGCAAAAGTTAATCTCACGTTTTCTTCTTTCTAATCGCATTAATCTTGCAGGAGAGCACCAGCAGCATGATTACACTGGTAACTGGGCAGGACTTGCCTGGGGCGCCGCGTTGACACACTCACGGAGATCCCGAGGTCAAATATGGGGAACGAGGCAAGCCCGCGAGTGTGCGCCGGGCCGATGGATGAGCAGATCCGGTCGGCTGGTGCCGTGTTTGGGATGCAACTGGGATGGATGCCCGGCTCCAGGATGCACAGAGGCAGCAGTGGTGGCCGAGATTCCGGGTCCAGCCACGCGCACCGTCTAGTTTACATACGCGTGGTATGGTCAGACTCCGAATGGTGGTGGTCACCTACTACGCAGCGCACGAAGCTACCCCGGCTCATCATACACAGAAGCCCCCGTTCAAGCTGCCTGAATTCACTCGCCCCACGGCCTAAATTACTTTCCAAAACTTCTGTTTGGTCTCCAGGGCTGAGTTGGGTGTTCGTGTTCGTGTTCCTATTCAGGTGCGCGCCATCTGATCACTAGTTCAGCAGGCACCGTTTGAGAATAAGAGAACGCGCCCTGTCATTAAAGACCTGATATGTTCGCTGTGTGTGTTCAGAAACTACGACAAATATTTTACGGAAGATATTTAAGTACGTTGGCACGCGAGTTGCTCGTATTTTGCCTGTATTTGTGACAGACAGCCTTTGGGAGTAGATGCAAATCGCAACTCGAGTCCGCGTGACGGTGTGCTTTTAGCAAATTTGGGGGTGGTTCCCGTACCCAGTTTGAGCTTTTCATCATACGAGTTAAATCCTGAAGCCGAGATGGCGTGGCATGCGTTGGGCAACGAGTACCGAACATGTCTTCCATCAGAGGGGCATTGACAGATCAATGCTGAGGGCTCGTTGCGTCGTCCATGACCATATTATGATTGCATTGGAGTTGCGGGTTCTCTGCGGCCCATTGCTCCTCTCAGGTGCCTTCTCTCAGTGCTGTGGGTTGTTCTGATTCGGACAGCTGGCAAATCGTAGCTCGCCATCCCGCAATCTTGAAAGCTTAGCAAAGGTCAGGCCAATAAGCTTCGAACGACCTCAATATTCCCGTCGTGCACGATGCTTTCCTCGTAATTTGCTAGTCAAGCTTCCTCGGCGCAAGGTTCACCCTCTGACTCGGCATGGCAGACTTTTGGTGGCTGTCTGCAAGTCACACTCAGCGATCATCTAGCTCAACGCATGTATCTACATCCGGATCCTTCGACATTCCTTCATCTTTGACTCATCAACCCAGTGATGAGTCGTCTACGCGGTGTAAACTCAACACCCTTGAGGCTCGGGCGGATTCGTTGGTGAAGGGAATACTCCCGAGCCGCCACAGCGTGTAGATGGTATGAGTTACAGGAAGATAGAAACTCAGCCAAAGTCCGCTTTCGCCACCCATATCCTTTAATTTTCTATCGGCAATGCAACACCCAAATCTCCACCAGGGTGCTGAACATTCATGTTAACGAGCCTCACTAGGCAGTGCACGATATGAAATGTGTCTGTCAGTATGCCCAAAAGCGAGCAGTATATTGTTAGGCTTGTTCAGTCTAGAATCATCACGAATGTGTCAACGTACTCCGGTAATCAGTGAAGTTTCAAGGATAGGGACGCAATAAGTCATTGCAAACAGAAGTGCAGCTGTAGTAATAAGCCACCCAGACTGCCTGCGTTCAAAAGATGTTCTAGCGCGTGGAGTTTCCCAGCGATATTTCACCAAGTTGCCAATGACTAGCGGGATTACAGATGGATTACATGAATGCAGTGGGTATTCAATAAAAGCCCGTGCCGAAAGACGTCAGACCCACTACATATATGCAGAGTAAGCATACCTGCAGAGTAGTAGATGGCAGCCCGTCAGTTACTCCTCTTGTTTTCAAAGGTTATCTTGATATGGCTACTGTGAAATGACTAGTATAGTCTAATTTTATGCCTTCCCCTTGAGTAAGACCCGCATCGAGAGACGTGATCACCCCAAACTCTGTCTAGTTACGCAAACGCCCACAGCGGTGAACATACAGATGCAGCAACTCAATCTGGGGAAGTACATGGCCATGTTCATTGACAGAATATAAGAGGACTCACGAGCAGCTTCATTTGTGTTGTCGAACTCCCAACGCAGTTCACAACTCAAGACCGCCTTCTCACTCGGCCCCAGGTTTAATCCCTCTTGTTCCACCTGCCCGCAACGATGTCGTCTCTCAAGCAGACTCTCGTCCAAACGAGCGGCCTCCTGGCTGCGCTGGCTGCCTCTGATAACTCCAACGTCAGTGTTGTGACGACAGACACACTTGTTATAGGTGGAGGTGCCGGCGGAGCACATGCGGCTGTCCGATTAACTGACTACGGTCAAAACGTGATTCTTGTTGAGAGACAACCCATTCTGGTATGTACCCCTTTTTATGAAGAAGCAATAGTCCTGGGTGTACTAAGGTTGGATCTCAGGGCGGTGCCGTCGACAGTTTCACAGATCCCACTTCGGGGAAGACGTACGACATAGGCGTTGGGGACTTCACTGACTACGGAAACGCCACGGGGTTCTTTAGTCGCTTTAATATCCCAAGTAAGTCAAGTTATCAAACGCACATGCTTGTTTTTCGGAGGCTACCGCGAAAGCCTTCGACGCAATGAAAAAGGCATCTAGAGCTTGAACAATGTTGTGCCACGTGTGTTGCGGCATTCTTCGGCAATGGTTCAATAGCCGTGTCAGCCCTTAACGGCAGAAATAATATTTACTGACGAGTCTTAGTCACAACTCCGTCAGCAGCAGCCTCCTCATCTCCCCCAAAGCGTATTGACTTCAGCACTGGTCAAGCCCTCACCAATTATACCGCACCATCCACGGCCGATGTGCATGCTGCGCTCCAGCAGTATGCCACAGTCGCGGAACAGTACGAGGACATCCTAGTCCCAGGGTACTGGAACTTCCCCAATGCTAGCGACATTCCGGAAGATTTGCTGCTCAACTTCGGGGCCTTTGTTGAGAAGTACAACATTTCCGCCGCTTTGCCGACCATTTTTCAGATTGCTGGGGCGATGGGCCGCATCGTGGACAAAGAGACTCTGCCAGTTATACGAGCTTTTCCAGCACAGACGGCACGAACCGTGTTGGGCACACAGAAAAGATACGTCACCGTATCAGGACGCAACCAAGATCTTTACGACGCAGTGGCTGGGTTTCTAGGCGACAAGGTCTACTATAACACTCAAGCCATCAGCTCGGTGCGCTCCGACGCCGGCGTCGCCGTCACAGTCCAGGACGTCAACACTGGAGCAAAGACGATCATCCAAGCGAAGAACCTCGTCCTCGGCATCGCGCCTGACCCTTCCAAGTTCTCCACCTTCGACCTTGATGATCAGGAGCTCGGAGTCTTTAGCAAGTTACAGTACACCCGCGAACACGTTTTCATCGCCTCCAGTCCGTCGTTGGAGACCAACACAAGCCTGGCCAACCTCCCCATCTCCGCGGACGACAACAGCCAGACGCGGTACCCAGACTACAACTTCACAGGCACCATATCCAGACTGGCCCCAGGCTCAGATCTCTTCCACCTCACTGTGACCGGAGACAACTTCCTGGGCCCTGAGGACGCCAAGGCCAAACTGAACAACGACATCCAGACCCTGATCGGGTCTCACGACTTGCCTGTCAGCAACCAGGAGCAGCTTGACTTCAAGTTCATCTCTGACCATGGCTACATGCACGCTCGGGTGACTGCGGATGATTACAAGGCCGACTTTATCCAGGATCTCCAGGCCCTGCAAGGCAGGCGGTCTACGTGGTACACTGGCTCTACTTTCTCGGCCAACTGGCAGACTATTCTTTGGGAGTATAACGAGGTCCTGATACCGAAAATTCTCGGTGCTTAGATTTTGGGCTGGACATAATATTTCACTTGCTTACGTGCAGCTGAAGCTTGCCAGGTGGTAATGTTGAATATGCGTTCAGACAGAGTTTTTGTGTTTTCAAAAATAAATATGAGATGCTGCATAATAAGTTTCAATGGAATACCATTCGCCGCAGCTGTTTTCAAAGCGGTGAAAGTTTAATTTCCGGCTTGAGTGATGCAATTTCCTAAAGACGAAACAGTACATTATTGGTCGACGTTGCCATCTCGTTCAAGATGAGCAGCAAGTAAGAGCTAAATCCGTAGCTGATTTGACAACACACCCTTTTACCCCCGCCACTGGCTTAAAATCAAAATCCTGGAATTCGGGCGACGAAGGAGTGCAGTGAAACCAACCGAACGAGGAATGGCTGGAAATCCTCCTTCGGCGCGATTTTGCCTTCTCCGGCGAATGAAGCAGGCAGATGCAAACGAAACTACCTAGGGTGGAGGGAGCGATCCACCACTCCACTCAAACGAGGACAAAGCTAACTTAGACCCTTGAAAGCTTTGCCAGCCTACTCGTCAAGAGGCAGCCACAGACATCCTGGTTCTGTATAGCGACTTCGCATTTCATTGCCTGTTTCTTCTTGAGCCGTCTAACTAGGTAATCGAGTCGATCATCGCTGAGACAAGCTTCGCCTGCGTCCCGTCTCTATGTAACGTTGGCATCGACTCATAGTGAATCATGGTGAATTACGTACGAGCATGTAGGCATCCGATAGAGTCTGAAGCCCCGCTTCTTAGTCCCGGGGGACTTGATCCTAAACAAGGATCGTGAAGATTTGATGAGTCATCTGCATTGTGTAGATTGTGGCCATATTCTTAAGTGAGTACCTAGGTATTTAAGCCTCGGCCTGGCGTTGCGGGGATCCATCCGCCCACGTATCCGTGCGCATCAATTGCAACCACCAGGAAACAGAAGCTAAACAGGCAGCATGGCACAAGCACACGGTACATACGACCCCAAATTTGAGGGTGTCTTTGCGAAGTTCCAGGAATTTCTGAAGTCCGGCCAGGAAGTAGGGGCTTCCCTGACTGTGAACATTGATAGCAAGGATGTCGTCAACCTGTGGGGAGGGTCTGCCTCCAGCGATGGAACTCGCCCATGGAATGAGGACACCATCGTCAATATCTACTCAACTACCAAGACCGTCTCCGCACTCGCCGTCCTACTCCTCATCAACGACGGACAATTATCACCATATGACAAGGTCTCCAAGTACTGGCCCGAATTTGCCGTGAACGGGAAACAAGACATCGAGATCCGGCATTTAATGTCGCACACCTCGGGTCTCGCAGCCATCGAAGACCCTAAGACAACCACAGACGAGCTCTGTGACGTCCAACTGATCACCTCGAGGCTGGCGAAACAGGCACCGCTCTGGGAGCCAGGCACAGCTTCTGGATACCACAGCATCACCTATGGCTTCCTGCTTGGAGAGATCGTCCGTCGAAAGACAGGCTTGAGCCTGACCGAGTTTGTCTCGAAGCGGATCGCCGGCCCTCTGGATGCCGACTTCCAGATCGGTGCGGCCGAAAAAGACTGGCCTCGCATCGCCGAGCTGATCCCGCCCCCTGCGTCCACGCTCGCAGAGATGTCGAAGCTGGACCCCGACTCCTTCCTGGCCAAGATGCTGATCCCCTTTGCGGAGCCATCGTTCGCCCACACGCCTCAGTGGAGGAAGGCCGAGATTGGCGCGGCAAACGGGCACACGAACTCGCAAGGCCTCGCTCGGATCTGGTCGAAGGCGCTCACCATTAGCGACGAGAGTAAGAGGGTGCTTTCGAAGGATACGATCGACCTCATATTCACGGAGCAGTCTTACGGCCCAGACTTGTGTGTGGGGGTGCCTGTTCGGTTTGGAATCGGCTTAGGTCTCAGGGGCAACGGGGATGCCATCATTGATTCGTGGATTCCCGAGGGCAGACTCTGCTTTTGGGGTGGCTGGGGTGGTTCCATGGTCATCAACGACGTGGATCGTCATATCACGATCGGGTATGCCATGAACAAGATGGAATCGGGCACCGCAGGAAATACTTCAGTGAGGGCCTATGTTGCAGAGATTTACAAAGCTCTGGGGGTTCCTATACCCACCCAATAGCATGTCATTTAGACACCACGATCGTTAAAGCGACGAGATTTAATCGATATGTTTTATTCTCTCGTTGCAGTCTTTCGTTTAGTCGTGAATGGTGCTCGCACGCACAAGGTGATGTCTTGATGATGGTGCTGCGGCTTTTTACTACATTTGTTATTCCAGATAAGAAAACGTATGAAATGAGTCTTACAGTATCAACAGATATCGTGGGTATGTGGACTTGGGCGAGAAATGAACTGTTGTGTTGCTATGAACTGTTGAGAATTGCAAACGTGGTCAACAGAGATCCGAAAGCCCGACCTTGCACAATTTAATGTTCAACTTCCCTCAGAGCTGGCGCGATGGCGTCTAGCCCAGCTCGGTGGACATGCAGGATGGTTGGAAACTCTTCTGCAGTGTGCCCGAGTTCGAAGATTTGGTCGTGAGAAAATCAAAGTATGCGAGAGGATGGAGTGCAAAGATGAACTTGCATCTCTTGAACAGTGAGTGGTTGATTGGAGGTATGGAGGACCGAATATAATGTCATTATTTGACAAGTAGACTGATGATCTATCTTGCACACGTTCCGGGTCAGGCTGGTCCCGGTCGTCATTCAACTCAGAGACATTGGCTTGTAAAAATCATAATTCAATTTCGCATTTCAAGAATGGGACGTTACCAAATTTCAAAAGTGGGATTCTTCTTGCGAAAATACTTATGCGAAGCGAGGGTTGTTCAGCGGTCCTTAATCACCGGTAGTGCCAGTGACTGTAATATTTGAGGAAACCTCTGTGTGCGATTACATATTTTACGGGGGCCTCTGGAAGCTCACTTCAGCTTTCTAGACGCGGAATCTAAGCAGTGATGCTACCTAGGTATATTCTACCCAGCCAACCCTCGGCGTGGTGCACCGTTCTATGCTGCAGCTCGAATTTACCACGAGGCCAGTATACGTTTTGGAAATACGAAATTCAGGTAATAAGAAAACATGTCTCCTTATTACTGAGAAAGTCATCAGAAAAAGACCGCAGGCGGTTGTGGCGTTCCCTTCCCGCAACACTGGAGCCCAATCCGGTAATCCGGCTGAGCCTTTGGTGACAATGGAACAGCTAGCGAGGGGGATCATTGCGGAAAGAACAACCAGTTAAAATGGGATTTACGCACGCATACGAAATTCTCTGGATCCGACTTGATTGCTGTGTGGTCCAATTATTGTAGAGTCACCCAACAAAGCAGGCTGTCAACTTTGGTGGCCGGAAACGGACGCGCAGTTGGGGCATACGGACGGAAGCCAGAAGCGGCAGGACAATGAATAATGCTGTTTCGCTTTTAGGCTGGAGACCCTCTCTTTCTGAAAGCCTCCGAGGCTTTTCTGGAACTTAGCCCCTCGTATGAGTATCCAGTCAAGTGCTCGTGCTTCTTCGAATCTCGCGGCCTCGCAACGTCACCCGCTCTGAGCACCCATCGGCCTTCTGAAGAGGGCACGACGGCGCGTGCAGGCAGACTGAGACCTCAGCAGAAAAGAGCATTGGCAGGGTAGATGAGTATATGAGCGATCGCGCAGAGACGCCAAGTAGCCACGATGTCGCGACAGTATACCGTCTCGGAGGTTACCGAGCATAATGATGATTTCCCCGACGATTTATACGCGATCATCCTTGGAGAGGTTTTCTGTATAGGCTATATTCCGTGGGGCGCATGTAAGTCAAGAGAACCCTTCCACATACAAGCCGTCGTAATAAAACTTGGGCACTTGTACAATCTTAGACGTACGTGAATTAAAGAATGAACGTTCCAGGCACCGTTAATCAGGCCCTGATCAGGGAAGCAGTGGCCGAAGACCCGGACTTGACTCGTTTGTTTTTGGACCAACACAGGCGGCAAGAGACCCTGGAAAGCCTGAAGTCTACTTCCCGTTGCCATATGGGCCAGATTGGCGATCGGCCGGCCAGAACGCCACGTGGAGGAACCGCGACCTCAGGCGCCGCGACCTCAGGCGACGCGACCTCAGGCGACGCGACCGGTGACAAGGCAGCTGTTGCAAGACCTGACGGAGTAAGACCTGACGGAGGAAGATCTGACGGTGGAAGGCCGGACGGAGGAAGATCTGACGGTGGAAGGCCGGACGGAGGCAGACCGGACGAACGAAGATCGGGCGGTGGAAGACGGAACGGTGCAAACGTCCAAGTACGGGACGGTACTGGCCCTGTAGACATTGACCCCGACGACCCCGCCGCCACCGTGGCGCAGCGAAGAGCCGCCGAGGCAGCCCGCAACAGCCGGCTCCGCAGGACGTACAACCCGCTCAACCCGGAGAAGTACGACCGGGACGAGTACCCAGACGCCGCCGTCGCCATGGGCTACCTCCCGGACCGCGACGGCCGGCGCTGGCGCGAGAGGCGCATGCGCCTGGCGCGCTACATCCAGTACTGCCAGGCAGCCCCCGTCGACGAGGAGGACCTCACCCCCCAGGAAGCCAAGGACCTCGACATGGAGTTCGCCAGGGAGATCCGGTACAAGAGGCACCTCGTCGGCGGAGAGGCCAGGGGCTGCACCGGCGCCTTCCGCGCCGCCCGCCCGCCGCCGCGCACCAGCGAGCTCAGGTACAGGGACGTCGGCGCCCCGCTCAACGGGCGCCCGCCCCCGCAGGACCCGCCGGACTCGGACGCCAGCAGCGACAGCAGCGGGGACGAGGGCGGCGGCGGGGGTGACGCGGGCCCGGCGGCGAGGGCCCAGCCGATCCGGGTGACGGGCCGCGTGCGCCCTTGGTTCCCGTCTAACTCCAACCGCCCGGCTCGTCCCGCGGCGGCTGCCCCGGCCCCGGCGGACGCCACCGCCACCGCGGCTGCCGCGGCCACGGCGCTTATCGTGGCGCCTGGGTGGGTGCCGACGCCTCCGCCAGAGCTCCTCACCCAGTTGCCCTTTGAGGAACAGGTCAGGCTCGCCAGGGAGAAGCTGGGAAAACAGATCGCGGACGCAGAGGCGGTGGCAAAAGCAAGGCAGTTGAACCCGGAAGCCATCAGAAAGCAGGTTGAAGACGCAGTAAACAGCGTGCGCAGCCGGAGACAGAGGCTACAGCAGAAGAACGACATATTGCAGCCCAGGAGGCCGATCAGGACGCCGCCGGAGCATGAGCTATCCGCACGGCGACGAGCAGAGGAGCGCAGGCGAGCCATAGAAGCAGAGAAGCGACCTGAAGGTCAAGATGAAGAGAAACGACGGCAGACCGAAGCAGACAGACTGGCAGCGCAAGAAAGACAGAGAGAACGGCAGAGGCTGCAGCAAGAGCAGGAGGGGAGGGATAAGGCGACAGCGGAACAAGAACGACAACGACGAGTCCGGGAGGCAGATGCTAGGAGGAGGGAAGATGAAGCAGCAGTGCAGCGAGAAGCAGAACGACGAGCACAGGAAGCCCTCAGAAACGCAGAGCGCCAGAGAAAATTGGAGAGGCAACAGCAGGCAGAAAGGGATGCAGCGATTAAGAAAGCAGCGGATGATGCGGCGGCCAAGAAGGCAGCTGACGATGCAGCGAAGACCAGGAGGCAACAGGAAGCCGCTGACCTCAGGCGGGCGCAAGTACAGAGTCTCCTAGAAGACGAAGTGCGCAAGTATAAGGACCAGATATGGCGGCTGGATGACTTGATGGACAACAAAGGCAAAACCCGGGAGGAAGCGGAGGAGATCATCAGACAGGAGTTTGGGGTGATATTGACAAACCCGAGGAAGAGAGAAAGCGTCACCTTGAGCAGGCACACCGTCGGCACAACCTCGACGAGCACGGAGACAACAGCAGGGCCCTCGACGACGCCGACGCCGGCGACGGCCGGGGCCAACAACGGGAAGAGGCCCGCCACAGGCACACCCTCTGGGGGCCAGCGTCCCCGCCAGAAGAAGCCCAGGGCGACGAGGATCCCCGTGACGACTCCTGTAGGGAGGGCCTCGCCGACACCGGCTTCCGGGACCAAAGCCCCGGCGGTATTGCCCCCGGGCACGCCGACCCCCCCGTTGGCTCCCGGGACCCTACCAGCCACGGTAGCGACCACGATCACGACGACGACGGTGTTGCCCACGACCACAACGCGCGCCCCGGGGAGTGGCAAGCTGGTCGTGCCCAGCACCACCACCACCGTCCTCGGCCCCATCCCCACCAGCAGCAGCAGCACCATCACCACTCCCCTTCTTCCCACCACCGCCGCTCCCTTCGCTCCCGGCACAATCACCACCGCTCCCATTCCTCCTACCACCACCAACACAACCATCACCACCCGCTGCCCCGACACCACAAATGCGCAGCCCTTCGAGCGGGGCAAGGAGCCGTGGAAGACTGGGAGCAGCGACCCGGCGTCGGGCACGGGCTTCGCGGTCGAGCGCAGCGACGACGAGGACGACAGCAGCAGCGAGGACGACTCCACGAGCGAGGACAAGCTCGCGTTGGTCACGGGTCCGCGGCCTCCTGGGGTGTTTCCTTTTCCTAATCTGCGGCCTCGTCCCGGCCGGCCTACTGGTACCGCCGCTCCCGGTACGGCCAGCACACCCGCAACAACAGCCCCCGCCCCTGGTACAGCCGCCGCTCCTGGCAGCAGCAGCACCACCGGCATCCCCAGTTTCCCCTGTTTCCCCGCCGCCCGTCGTGGCCCGTCCCTCGCCCCGGGGAGCCTTTCCCAGACGTCAACAAGTTTCGACCCTAACGCCGCCACGGGCCTCCAGGGACGACGAGGCAGCGGGCGGGCGTCCAGGCGGAGGGTGCTTTAAACTTCAGAGTTGATGATGCGAGTTGGTCCCCTTTTGGGGTGGTGCGTCTCTGTTGTGAGTCCCATGTATTGGACAGAAAAGATTTGACACGGGCATGCTGACTCTTGTTGCGCAGGGCGATTTGCACCTGGTTTTCGTAGGAGAAACGCCCCTGAGATTATCACTGTGGGGCTTGAGGATGCTCGGCAGACGTGAGACAAACTCGAAAGAGAAAAACAAGTCTGCCTTGATTGAGGGCGTCGGGTTGGAATTGGCAGATTAGATCAACGGATTGACTTGGAGGTCCTTGCCGAGGACACGTCTGGGAGACGGATCGGTTTCCGGCCGTTGCGTGCTGGAAGATTGGAGGAAAGGAGTGGTGATTGAGGAGAGGTTTCGTTTTCGCAACGGTGGCTCCTCCACACATTACTCTCCAGCAGGAGATAACTTCCCTTTGTCCTTGATAGTAATACATGCAGTTCTTCGAAAATCAAGCGACAGCACTCGTTGTCGTTATGAAGAAAGGGGTTCCCATTTCCGTAATACCAAGTCAGCGCGTGCCAAAGCGAGACCTCAGCCAAAAGAACCAGTACGCCACTCCAAAGGCTGTGCGGCCAAGATGACCCGCATAGCCGACAGAAAACCCTCGAAAACTCAGGAAGCCTTCCCCCGCCGTCTTAGGGGCGGGAAGCACACGGTGCTGGCGCAGTATGCCGATGAGATCCACCGAGAAGCTCATCAGCAAAGTCGGAAACAGGGGCCAGCGGAAGTTCCAGCTGACGCCCGGGACCCGGAAGCCCATCACGGGCTCCAGGAGAATCGCTGCGGCTCCTGCGAGGTTTTCAGGTTAAATCCAACCGGTCTGGCCATCTGGGGCAAGGGCGTACTCAGTGAAAATAAAAAAAACATGGCACACTTGTGTTCGTAATGAGGAATAGCAGGGCCACAGCAAGAATACCGGAAGAAGTGAACTCACTGAGCCCAGAAATAATGCCGCTGGCTCCCATAATCAAATTCTTCTCCCATGCAACCTCAGTCGCGACCTGATTTGCGGCACCCGCCGCGCTGCAGCAGACCGCAGACCCCAGCATCAGGCTCGCGACGGCACCCGGTCCCAGCCCGAGGTCGAAGCACCGCGACGCCCACGTGCAGAACTCACACATTTTGGCAATCAGGTGGCAGGGTGCTACGTGGCAGACCGCGCACGTGAGCATCGTCCACAGGTTATCAAGTGTGAGGAAGAGGTTGTAAACCATCTTCAGGTCTGGGCTCGGCCTGGTTTGGCCTTTTGAGGGCCGCCTTAGCAAGAAATCGATCAGCCGCCGCCCGCCGGTGGCGGCAGCACTGGCTACAGCATTGATGGTTGCGGCGGCGTTGATGGCTGCAGCGGCTTCGTCCGCGGCGTGGGCCCATGCGATCGAGATGGCGCCATTGGCCCCGATGAAGCCCCATATAATGAGCCTGCGGACGAATTTCGATGACCGACGTGGTGATGAGGCCCGCCCGGCGCTTCGTTGATTTCGGGCTTTGAGGTGCCGCAATTGAGGCAGGTTGCTCGCCCAGTCGAGGAAGCTCGCTTGGGCACATGAAGATTCCAGATGGAGGCCCACTGTGTGTATGTTAGACGACGGGCAAAACATCTTCCGGTCACGGAGAATACTTAGATCCATCTTCACAGGCGACTCCAAGCTTGCCTAAAGTGAGGGCTATGGCCGGAGCGATGGGAGCAAGGGCCTTGGTTTGATCCTTGAAAGTTCAAACGGCTGGCTTGAACTTTGGAAATCTGATCGGAGTCAACGAGAGATTGCTTTTCCCTGTCCTCCTGATGGCACCCCGGGACAGCCTGTGCCGTGTCCTGGGCCATCTCGCGCACCTCATTCGCCCAAGTTCCACAGATACTTCCCAAATCTGCCCTGCAGAGATTGTTGTTTCGTTTTTTGCTTGAAGAATCAGCCGTGCTGGCGGGCTGGTCAATTTGGGAACCAGTGACTTACATTGTTGAAACCCCGTCGTTCAGTCAGTCAAAGGGGGCTACATGTCAAATTTCTTGCACGAGTGAGGATCTTGTTTCAGAGCAATAGAAGTGGGAAAAGACCGGACTTTCTTGGGGGGGGGGGGGAGAAGAAAAGGGAGACAGCCATTCATCGTGGTCATGGTGTGGCAAAGAGTGCCAAAAATGTATTGACGCTTCCAAGTCGGATCCAAGAATCCGACTGGTGCTGTCTTTTGACGGCTCAAATGTATCTCCACAAACGCCACAGCCCATCAGCCTTCCCGTAAGGGATGAATGGGCTTCGGGCCTCAGCCCTCGAAAAAGCTAAGCAGAGTGCCGTCCCAGGTGGTAGTCGCAGAATTGGTATCCAGAAATTCAAAACCCTCCTTCTGTCGAAAGCTTTCCCTCCCACACCTCTCCCATAGTTAGCTCTTTGGCGCAAAATGTGAGTGCTCAAAGGCGGTGTCCTTGATTCCAGGACAGCTTGGGCGGATTTTGGACATCTTGAATGCCATTTATATCCGCGTGGAAGAGCGAAGACAAACTTCAGCCCAAAGCAGTGGGCTTGGTTTCGCATCTACCGATCTGTGGTAATGTACACGGCATCGATGGGCCCATAAACTCATGGAAAGCCAAGGAGCACCGATAGTTCGATCTGTGCTGTGGCAGTGAAGGTAGGGCTAGCGGCCCGTTTTCATCTTCTTTATTCATGCCGTTCGCTGAGGTGCTCTGGAGCTCCTGATCGAAATGGTATCCATACAAGTCGCTTGAGAGAGAGAAAAAGTGACATGAATCGTTGCACGGGAATTACTCCCGGTAGAGACCGTGATGGTCAATGTACTCGATGACCGAGTCCGGAACAACATATCGGAGGGACAGGTCCCTCTTCCGCATCAGTCGAACCTTGGTGCTAGAAACATCATTCTGTGGAACAAGCACGTCAGTGGTGTGTCTTCAAAGGTGAGGGGTTAGACCTGTACATACAGTGATGACCTGGGGAATGACATGAATGTTGTCCTGGTAGTCCTTCAGACCAGCCAAAGCCTCGTCGATGTCGGTACCAGTCCTCTCAATGATGAAGGCGCCAAATTGTTTCAGGATGTGGTCCAGATCGGTGGGAGACCAGACACCGGGGGTGCTCATGGTCTGGATCAGGTCAGCTCCGGCGAGCAGTGCAATACGCACAGGCTGCTTGTTGCCGTGGACATCCTCGCAGCCACCAATGACCTGGTTGATCTCGTGGTCGAAGTGGTCGAGTACCTGGGCAGTGGGGAAGTATTGGGGTTGGATGGCCTCCCATGGGTCGCAGGTCAGCCACTCGGAGGTCTTCTCTGCGGCGTAGGAACACATCTGAATCCTGTGCTTGGCGGGGGCCAGGCCGGGCTTCTTGTAGGCGTCGGAGACAGGGGACAGGAAGCCACCGATGATCTCGTATTTGGTGTTGAAGCGAGCGTAGTCGGAGGCCATCTCGAACATGCGCAGGTGGAGATAGGTTATGGGGCTGTGGGGACGGCGGCATTTGTCAGTAAGTCTACTCGGTTCTGCGTCATGCACACGGCAGTGGCAGCAGAGGAGAGGGGACGGGAGGGAAGCAATAACGGACCTGAAGGAGCCGCAAGCAACCAGAACCAAGGGGGTTTTGCCCTCTTGCCTTTGCCTGCGCAGCAGTCGCTCTGAGGGAAATCGGTAGGTGTCTGGCGACAATTGGGAGTCTGGGATAATGTTTGGTAGCGATGTGGTAGCCTCTTGGGCGTCGTGGTCAAGGTCGTGATCCATCCTCTCGGGCGAAGGATCGGCCAGCTGCTGTTGTTGGGAAGACTCGGCCGTCATTGTGGTTGTGGTTGTTGTGGTGAGGGGGAAAGTCAAAGAGAACTTCCTCGGGGTGGTGAGGTTGGACGTTGGTTTGGTGTATGAGTAATGACTCTCGGACGGTCGGTGGCAGCGTTTGAACGGGAGGAGGGGTCACGGTCCTAAAGGCCCGGCTGCAAGGGCAAGTGTCGGGAATGTGGATGAGGATGTGGGATTGGGGATGTGATGACAGTCTCTGGTACTGCGATTGCGACAGGGAAGGCAAGGTTTATGGATTATGTAGGCTGCGGATGCGCGGGGGTGCAGGTTGCAGGTTGCAGGTTGCACTGTTGATGCCGAAAGCCGCAGTAGTCGAGACCAGCTGAGGTGTGTCTTGTCGGGAGAGCTGGTTGCGACCAGAGCGACGAGACAAGATCAAATAGATCCGATCAGATCAGATCTAGCCTATGCTACCTGGAATGGAAACGAGAAATGCCCACTTGAGTGATCCGAGGCTCCGAGATGTTGTGTTACTGTTAACCCTCCGTTTGGTCGGGCAACGGGGCTTGCGATAGCGTGATGACGAATGGTCTACAGCTTGTGATGATGATGATGGCTGTGGCGATGCGCTGCGTGGTAAATATGGAGATAGAAAACAAAAAGAGTTGAATAGTATGACAGTCAAGTGTCTCGAGAAGTATGTAGAGACAGAGAGATGAGGGGAATATGTCTGATACTCTATTACCAGACCGTCTTCTCTCAAGTGGTCAAATGGACTCAAGTGCAAATGGGCCAAGAAAGAACAAGGTGGGGCCTGAGCGTTTTGGGTGGAATCCAGTTTCCCGCCGATTGTCGGTGCAAAAAAAAGAACAGAAACGGCACGCGATTTCAAAGCACGACCACTACGCTAGTCGCTCTTGCTAGAATACTACTCCGTATAGGGAGAAACTGCACATTGGTCCTGGCCCTGGCCTTGTCTGGGCTCGACCTTGCCTTGCCTTGCCTGACCTGACATGACTTGATGGCCTGCGCCGGCGCCACTCCGAGGGTTTTGACTTCTGGACCACCTTTCCTGCGGGGGCCGACCGCACTTGGACGTGGGCTGTGTGGTCTGGGCAGTTCGTTCTGATCCCAATCCCACTTTCCCTGCGCACGCGAGCCACCATTGTCGCTTAGGTCGAGCACATGCAGCTGACTGATGAGACAGAAACGAGGAGTCCTACACGTTTCGACTGTCCGTTCCATCCCCCCAGCTGGATTGGGGGCCCACACCCTTCCAGCCTGCCAGCCTGCTCAGCTTCATTCACGTTTACCACCTAGTTGTGCAGTTGCAACAAGGTGTGCTGCATGTCAGCATGTCGAAACATGAGAGGAAGCGGACAAAGCAATCGAGCCAATCCATTGTGGTCTCCAACGTCAGACCCAGTCGACCGGATCTGACGTCGTTATACTTCACAGCAGGTGCTCAGACCTGTCAAGCGACCACACTCTGTCTTGAGACGACACCCGCCCAGCTGTCACTCCCACGTCCGCCAAACAAAAGGAAAAGAGAAAGGCAAAATCGCTCGACGAAAAAGCTTAATAGACGACTGCATTGCATCGCATTACGAAATGCGCATTGTCAAGAGCTTGAGCAGCACCTTCGGAAACCGATTGGTGCTCCCGTGACCCCGGCATGGAGCTGTCATCCCTGACCTCTCCAAGCTGTGACACAACCAGCCGCCCAACCAAGGTTCCTGAGGCCGCCCCAGTCTTACACTACATCAACCCCGCTGCAGCGGCGTGGGCGGTGGGAGGGTTAGAGTTGCTGCTCTCACAACAGCTTATCGCCACCAAGGGAATTAGGTGAGACATATCTCCGGTGCTGATCACCGTGGTACAAGCACAACTCAGCCTCATACTAAACACGACGTGCCCACGCGGCTGTCTCAGGTACACCCTCGGGGTACTGTGCCACAGGACAGGACGACTCGGGGGCGAGCACCCGCCAAACTACAAGACGAGCAATGACCACCTCCGCTCCACACTCCCGCTCTCGGCACGGACGCCCGGCACGCAACGTTTTGCGTGTCGGAGGGGTAATGGGAGATCATCAACAACCCTGCCGCTTGGCTCGGCCCTCCTCGACAGGAACCCTACCCACGCCCTCGCCCTCGCCCTCTACGACAAGAACGGCACCCGCTTCCACCCTCATGTCCTGCCTGCGCACCAGGAACCAGGTGAGGGCGATCGTGGCCACCGTCACAGTTAACAGGCCGATGCTGGTGCTGTAGCTGACCCTGTACGACGGGCCGAACTTGGGCTGGTAGACTTGTGGTCCCTAAGCACGACTGTCAGCCTGGCTCGTGGCACTTGGTAGGTGGTGACACTTACCACGATGCCCATCAGCTGTGTCACACCCTACAAGGCAGCAGTCGAGTCAGTCACAATTTCCTCAGCAGCGGCACCCTGCCTGGCCACTAGCCCACTCACATTCGTGATGCCTATCGCCAGCCCTGCGCTGGTCGTCCCGCTCGTCGCTCTGATGCGTTCTGTTCTCGGGGGCACGGTGTCAGCCAGTTCATGCATCGAGGTCCGTGTCACATAAGACTCACCTGGCCAGATGATCGGAAAGAAGCTCTGTGTGGCGGCCGTGGCTATCACGACGAAGATGTACTTGGCCGTTGCGTTGCTGACCGTGATGAGCATGATGTAGAAGATGATCTGCGCCACCTCGAGGCCCATCCCCGCAACCCACGGGCTGAGCCGCTTCGTGTGGGTGAGGTACCCCAAGGTGAGCAGAATCAGGAAGACGGCGGCGTACGCTGGCTGTGCACATAGTCAGTACGTGGAGGTGACACCTGGCGCCTGTAGCCCGTAATTCTTACCATCGTCATAAGCTGTGATATCGCCGTGTCTGAGATGCCTAGCTCGTAGATCACCGTAGGCAGCACGAAAGTGATGCCGAAGCCCCCGATGCCGTGCGTGATCCAGATCAGTAGAAATGGCACAAATGTTGGGTTCTTGAACATCGCCTTGATCTGCTCGAGATCAACCGTCTTGGAATCCATCGAGGGTGCTCGTGAGGGCAGGTCCACGATGATAGCCTTCTTCTCTGGCTCTGAGAGGAAGGTCGCTGTCTCGGGGTCTTCAATGCCATCGTTAGAGCCCTTCCTCGTAGCAAGTAGAATTTCCAGGAAGTCGCTCGAGTGTAGAGAAAAGGAAAGTCGCTGGTGACCGCGAGAAACTTACAGTCTGGCAGAGTGAAGAATGTGTAGACGCCGCAGAATATAGCTGGCAGACCTTCTAGTATGAAGACCTAACAACTTGTTAGTCTCGATTTCCAGGAGACCCGAACAAAGAATGAGTGCAGCTCCTACCCATCTCCAACCAGCTAACCCACCTGCACCGTTCATAAACGAAATAGCATATGCTGAATTGTGTCAGCTGTCTTCTCATCTTTCAGGACTTTCTCGATGGGCTCACCAAGCAGGCCACTGATGGTTCCAGAGAACATGCCACAAGCATAAAAGAAGGCCTGAGCGGACATGTTAGTGCTTGCGTACGCACTTCAGACGTGTATGATAGACTCACGATTCGGAACGACAGCCTCTCGGTAGGAAACCAAAAGCTGAGGTGATATCTGAATCCCGAAATCAGCACCCTCCTCGTTCTATACGCCTGGCCGGCCGGCATTCTCTCTTTCGCACTCACAATACACCCGGATAGAACCCAGCCTCAGCGGCCCCCAGAAAGAACCGACACGCCACGATGCCCGCATAATTAACCGTCGCGCCCTGGCACATACTCACGACGCCCCAGGTGACCATGATGCGAGCCATCCACAGCCGCGGCGTGAAGCGCTTGAGCGCGAGCGTCGCCAGCGGCTCCAGCAGCATGTACGGGTAGTAGAAGACGCTGAGGACCCATGCCCACTGCTGCGAGGTGAGGTCGCCCAGCTGGGCCTTGATGCCGTCGCCCGACTCGAGGTTGATGATGGCCGTGTTGCTGATGTTGGAGACGTGGATCCGCATGATGAGGTACACGAACGAGTACCAGAGGACGAGCCGGCGGTCGACCTTGCGGTGCGCGGACCTGAGGTGTGCGGCTGGGGGGAGCCGGGGGTCATCTTGGTCTGGGCCTGTGGCTCTTGAGTCGGATGGTGAGTGGATGATGGGCGATTTGAGGCCTTCGGGGAATGTTTCCTCTGTCATATTGAATGTTTCGCCCTTCCGGTCGTACTTGCGGTGTTGTCTTGTCGTTTTTGGGATAGCTGTGTAAGTACAGACATTACAAGTATATACGGATGAAAGAGTTGGACAACCACAGCCGAGCCAAGGTCTAACCTATGGTGCTGAAGACCTTTTTTGCATCATGTTGCCGCCAACTACATACTAAATTCGACGAGTACCATACAAACCACACAAATCCACAATGACGTGCTGTGAGGAGTTGAGTGCGGTTGCGTTATCCGGAACTCTTTGTGGCAAGTTCTACAATACGAAAATTGAGCCCGTATCTAGTAACATCTACGACTTGCTTTCTCAACTTAAAGAATTTTGAGTGTGTAACATTTCCTGATCTGCCTGAAATACAACTGCGCAACATAGTTTTCCTCTGTAGCTGTTGGGGTTTCCATCTCTCAAGCACATACGGAAAATATCATCCATGCGTGCTGCGAATCAATCTGCACACTTCCAATGTTCTTCGTGCAAGACTACCGATGTCGCCGATCACCCTGCCGATATTATTTCCGGCAGTCGCCATCGCGACACAAGAAGCAGAATGCAGCAGATCAACATCGAGCTGCAGGAGTTCTGCTAATGGTGTTCCCCATATGTTCTCCTCACCATCTTAGCTTAGATGGCGTGCTCGTCGAATTGACATCTCAACCAAAGGCGACCCTGAGCACCTCAGCGAACATCGGTGGTATTGACGATTTGGAGAATTTCATGCTTATTTATTGATACACTAGCCTTGATTCGGATTTGTACTGGTTTAACCATACTTCGATGTCGTGGTCGCTGGGTTAGGTATTGGGACGCCATAGTTAGACTGCGCTTCACTCTACCATCATCAGAAACTCCCCCACCTCAACATTGCAGCCATTCCACGCCTTTACATAACATAGTCTCTTTAAAATGCCCTCTGCATTGAGCCCCTCCGAAGCGCTTCCCTTGCCAAAGTGGAAGAGGCCAGCCAAGACATCTCATGACCTCCCTTGGGCCGATATAAAAGTCCTGGACCTCTCAACCTTTGACGAACCGGGCGGCAAGGAGAAGCTCGCCGAAGACCTGCGAGATGCTGTGAGTAAATGGAGAGACATAGAAGTCCATCGCTCAGCCGCTAACAGACCTCCAGGTCCACCACACAGGCTTCTTCAGCGTGACAGGCACAGGCCTCACGGAAGAGGAGATCCAGCGGCAGTACGACATTGGGCAGGCATTCTTCGCGCTCCCGCACGCCGAGAAGGCCCAGCCGCAATACAAGTGCGACTTTGCGAGCGGGAATTACTTCGGTTACCGCGAGCTGCACGAGCGCACCGTCCGGAGCACCGACGTCCGGGACAACGTCGAGTCCTACAACCACGCCAAGTTCACAGCGTCCAACGCCGCGGAGCCGCGGCACCCCTTCTTCGCCTCCTACACGCCCGAGATCGAGGCCTTCAGCCGCAAGGCCATGGGCCTGGTGGCGGACCGCATCCTGCGCCTCTTCGCGCTCATACTCGAGCTGCCCGAGGGCTTCTTCGCCGACGCGCACCGCTACGACGACCCGTCCGACGACCACCTGCGCTACATGTGCTACCACCCGCGGGACCAGGCGGACGACGCGAGGGTGGACAACACGTGGGCTCGGGCACACACGGACTTTGGGTCGCTGACGCTGCTGTGGAGCCAGGACGTGGCCGGGCTGCAGATCCGGACGTGCGGGGGCGAGTGGAAGTACGTGCCTCCCGTGGACGGCGGCATCGTGTGCAACGTCGGCGACACGCTCGACTTCTGGTCCGCGTCGTACCTGCGGTCCACGACGCACCGCGTCACGCGGCCACCGCCGGACCAGGCCGAGGGGAAGAGGCTGGGGCTTTTCTACTTTGTGCGCCCGGGCAACGACGTCGACATCAAGCCGGCGCCGTCGCCGCTGCTCAAGAGGCTGGGGTTGGTGGGCGAGAGGCCTGAGGATGCGGCGCCGGTCAAGGGGCTGGAGTATGTGCGGACGCGGGTCAAGGATTATCATGATAGCACTGATTATGGGGACCGTAAGGGCAAAACATTTAAGGTGGGAAACTTGGAGATTGTTGATGAGGCGGCATGAGATTCCTCAAAGGAGTCATAGATGCGGGCATCTCTCAATCTCAACTCAAAGGGAGAACCGCCAGCAATCGGCCACACAGGCGAGTTTGACGCTTTGCGGATACGCACCAGTTTTTTTTTCTTCATGTAATAACGGCCAAAGACGCACAATTAATCCAAACGTGGCTAGCCACTTACAGGCAGGAGAGTTGCTCGAATCTTTTCAGCGGTAGATACTGTTCATTGCCTTGCCCTCATGGCGAATCAATATCAAATGCCGAAGAACTATATCAGTGGACGACATGCTCTAGTTACACCGCAGCCTATCGATGCCTGAGATCAGTGTGTTGGGAGGCGAGCCTCGAATGGCACGAAGGGGCAGGCAGTTGTTGAGGCGGTGGGGGGTTTGGTAAGAATGTGTGCTGGAGCTGGCTATTCTCATGTAGTTTCGAGGCACCTTGGGCAGAACAAAGAGCCTCGAGGATTTTGGCGTCCAGCTCACTCGGCGGGCCAAATCCAGCAGCGTGGAACACCTTGAGCATCTCATGGACGATCTTGGCGCGGCCGAAGAGCGACACCAAAGCCAAGAGTGAGTGAGTGCTCCGTTGCGAGCACCGGGGCGGCTCCGTAGTCCTATTGTCTCTCCCCTTGCGCAACTGCAATGTGGCTTTATGCAATAGTTCATTGGTATTGACACGTTGAACACTGTTCACGTGTTTTCGCACGAGTTCCCATCCCATTGCCGTATCACCCATGAGAACGGAACTGGGCAAGGAAGGGGGCGAGGAAGCCCCCCTATCTTTGAGTGTTCCTATAACCTCTAGGGTGCCGATTCTCGCGGCTTTGCCCAGATCCGGGACGCTGTGCTTATCCCACTTGTTCCGATAATTGTCGGAAGTCCGTGAGAGTGCCGGTACCGATGTAAGTTCTGCTATTACCTGTGAAATGCTTAATTCCACAGCCATTGCCAAGGGCATCCTGACTGGATCCATCTGCACCTCTGCACTTAGCTGCATCCAATAGGATAAGTCTGTTGTATCGGCTTCCTGCAGGAAGACTTTGTGTGCTATTGCCAACTTTGGACTCTTCACGAAGCTGAGCACAAACTCTTTCTCGGCATGGCTGAGGCCCTGCCAGGCTAAATTCGCGTGTAGACCCCAGTAGACGGCAGCGTAACCAAGGATATTATCCCTTTTGCCTTGCCGTAGATTTGAGACAAGCCTTCCATGGCCCACTTGCTTAAACGACATGTAGGTAACGCATACCAGACACATCTCTCTGTGGACCTCGACTGCAGACCGGACAGACAAGACCTGCTGCCCGGGGCCCGGGCGAGAAACACTCGGGCCTCCGGTGGGGTCTAAACGGGAGAAATGCTGTCGCAAGTATTCTTGAGCAGTGGGGTGAGTCAGGCGCATGATTTCGCTTGAGTACTCAATCTCAACCAGGCCCTGGCAGGCTGTAATTATGTGATTGACATCGTAGAAGTATTTCTTGTCGAGTGTGTCTTGTTCAATGCAGTGAACGGCAAGCGCGTGTGTGAGTTCGACCTTGTTGATCGGTCTCCGAGCGAAAATTATCCACATGAGGACCTGTTTCGCAAGCTTGCGGTAGGTGTCCCCCTGTTTGTTAACCCTGTCAACTGTTGCTGCATAGGCTTCGTCTACCTTGGCTGACGAATTTTCCATGCCTGCTTTGAGCCCAGAGCTGTGGAAGCTCTCCAGCGTGCATTCAACGTCGCACAGTCGCAGTTGACCCTTGAGTAGATTCATGTAAAGGCGTGCAAGAATGAATCTGGAACATGAGTAAGTTAGAATGCTAAAGTATTGGAGAATTCAGTCAGAGATAGCCTTACTCACATTCCGTCCGTTTCTTTCACTATCACAGCAACAATTTCTTCCTTGAGCTGGGTGTTCTCCTCAATAACCCACTGCATTGCTTGGTCAAACTCGTGCCTCACATAAACTTCTATATCTTGATCTTGTGCTCGCACCACTTTAGTTATGCTGTCTTTGAGCTTTGTCTGGATGACAGGAAGACTCCTCGCAGTGAAAAACAGGTTTGCTTGGCACTCATCACGGAGGCGGAAGAGTTGTGGCAACAGCAAGCCTCTTTCCCCTTCATCGCATTCATCAAGCGCGTCGATGATAATAAACGCCCTCGAAAACATGGAAGCTGTAGCCCGAATTGCTGTCGAGACTTCTTCCAACTTCGGCAGTATTGCCTGATTTTTGTATTTGTTGCACAGTGAAAGAACCTCCCCTGAGGGCGGTGCACCCATGCAGAGGAGCTGTTTGAGGATACTGCACAGTATTTCTCCAACTTTTTGCTCCTTTTGTCGCTCATAGCTGAAGTAGACAAAAGCTAATGCTGTCGGCCACGTGCCGTTCTTGCAATATTTCGTGTGGAGGTAGTCCACAACGGCAGAGGTAAGGACAGTTTTTCCAGCGCCAGGCGCGCCTGGACAGAACAAAGTTGTTTGTCGCCCATTCTCCCATTCCCTAAACTCTTCAGACTCCAGAAACCACATATTTGTCTTCGGACGATACATGTTGAAGTAATGGCTCTGTTGGCTCGAGAACTCGGCAGATTTGATATTCTTGGCGATTTCTGGAGCAGGTGCAAATAGAAATTCATTCTGGATCTTGTCTGTTATTATAGTGTTAGCGCTTAAAAGCCTTTCGACATTCTCTCCGTGCCACTTTATTCAACGGGAAGCTACACAAATACACACCTACATTTCCACTGCAGAGTTTGATCTGCTGCATCGGCAAAATCCTTGATCTGAGTAGATATTCGCCGGAACTCGTAAGTCTCAGGCGAATTGTGTTTATGGAGCATATTATGCCTGACATTGAGGCCTATTCTGTGGGCGCCGTCAAGGCACGCAGATGTCTCTGGAACGGTCTAGGCACGTTAGTATGCGAAAGTCGTCCATGGTAGAATCCGGAACTTACTACTTCACGTCCTTTTGTAACGGGTCTGATCTCCTCTGAGAGCCCATTGAAAAGGGAAGCAACCTCTGTAGGCTGTGTCTCGTAGAAACAGGTGATGGGAAACTCCAACTGCTTGTTTTTGACCATCTCGGCAAACCTTTGGACAAGTTCGTTCAGCGGGCTGGGCCCTCCGCCTCCATCTTCACGGCCTTCAGGCCTCAGGTACTGGATGAGTTCTGGGGAGCATTGCTCTCCTTCCTGCTTTGCAACTTCAACCCACAAAGACGCATTCTGATAACCGTACTTCCAGCTGCCTTTGAAAGGAGTGCCGAGGAAAATGACACCGATCGTCAAGTCCAGAACTCGCCTAACCTTCGCTTTTTCTGGATGATATTGATCAGCGGCTCTGAGCAGTGCTTTGGCCAGTAGCAAGCCACTGAAGCAAGATGCCACAAATACGATGGGCCGATTAGACCTCTCCTTCATTTGGCGATCGATCATCAAATGGCCCAAGAGCATATCTGCGTGTCCTAGGAATCGATCGGCCGAAGGGTCCCCCACAATGTCCGCATTCCAGTCGTAGGTCATGATCCGAGCATGAGGAACCACGGAAGGTAGCATGTGTGCGTCCTTCAACCAGTTGACCTTGAGGGAGTTGCGATCGTTTGGGTCGACGAAGGCTTCCCATGTCTTTGGAGAGCGTGCACGCAAGCCGTGCATGGCGATGATGCTGTCCTAGTCAGCTTCCATCTCAATCACTCGACTGCGGTTGAGGACACTTACTCGACGTCTGCTCGCGTCGTGGCATCTATGTTGCTGGGGTCCGGATATAGCTGTACCAGTCCCAGACGCCCTCGCCTTGCTGAAGACTCTCGCTTGTCTGGGTCCGGGTCTTTGAACAAGTAGCGGCAGTAGTAGCGGAAGAAGTACATCAGAGACATTTTTCTGTTTTGAGTTGCAAGTATAATAGTATTAGGTAGATGATGTGTTTGAAAGCTGGGGTTCTGGCGTCATCAACTCTAATGGACTGAGAACGGGAGGATTGCCTTTATAGTAAGGACATACCGGCTACCTTGTGCCACTGGTCTATTCTAGTCCATCCAGAATTGCAAGCCTGAGCTGGATCAGAGCCTCATCAACAGGCTGTGCGCCGTCAGCCGAGCCCAGAATGATGCAATTGTGATCTTTGAGACTTATTATCTGCCAGGGGCTGAAATGAGACAGTCGAATGGATGATCATGCCTCTCCTCCTATCGCTATTTTGTGAAAGTGGACAAAATCAACATGGGCGCCACACTATTGGTCATCTCATCGATTCAAGCCTTTCCTCGACGCCTCGTTCGAGCTTTTACGACTGTATGAAGGGACCGCCTTTAGGCTTTTTTTTTAAAAAAAAGAAAAGAAAAGAAAAGAAAAGAAAATAGTACTGTGACCGGATTAAGAACAAAACCAACTCGACGCATCGATCCCGTAAGAATAGCACACAATGCTTCAAGCGAACACTGATTAATACTAAAGCGATTTTCGGGGAGTATCAATATGAATGTGCTACTAGTTAGTTAGAATGTCCAGACTCTTTCAGTGGGCTCAAAACGTGCCAATGAACACTTGTCGTCTTACTGCAGTCTGCCATCACAGTCTCTGGAATGCCTTATGCTTCTCGTTGCCTCAAAAGCTACGCCCGAGGACGTTTTTGGGCTGTAATGAAAACCTTTTCCGAGGCCCCTGTCTCGACAGTTTCCTGTGACCTGTTGTACAGCCTCCTCATTGAGTATTTGGCGCATGCTGTGTAACCCTTCTAGCGTTTCTTGGCCCGGTTATAACCGATTCTGAGGAGGCCCCAAACCCTATCTCGCCCACTTCGCGGGCAGTGGACTTTACATTCCCTCCCCTCATGGGCTTGAAATAAGCCGGATAAACAGACAGGTGGCGCGCCGGTGTTTCTGCCTAGGTAAGATTATCCCAGCCAAGGTCGGGCAAAGTAATATTCTATGCTCCATGTCAGCACGCCCGACGGCGTACACCTGAATCATCAGCTTCTCCGAGAATTTATCGCCGGAAGGGGGCCTTTAGAAGCATGTGATGGGTCGGGTCCGCGAAGAGGGCACGAGGAGAACGTCCAGTTGAGCCTCCTGATGTCTCCTTAGATTTCAATCGCTTTCCATACACATATCCCCCGACTTTGGAATTTTAATGCTAAGCAGTTACCTGTATCCGCATCAGCAGCGCACATATAACTCATTATGGACGCTTCCCAGCCTCAACTTTACAAGGATCTTCCTCCAAACTCTATTCGTGTTCTGCGGATAGACACCGATCCATCAAGCATTGACGTAGGAAGCGTCATGACCGTCGGGCTTGATGTCGCGCCGCCATATTATGCCCTCAGCCATACATGGGGCCCAGAGGACCGAGACGAGCCCATAAGGATCAACAGAAAGACATTTTTGGTTTCGAAAAGTCTTGCTTACGGGCTTCGGAGGCTCAAGGACCTTGCTGTGGACGGATTGGGCCTGGAGCCTCCTCTGTTGCACGTATGGATCGATAACATCTGCATCAACCAAGATGACCTCCCTGAGCGAGCAGACCAAGTTAGCAATATGGGCAGGGTCTACTCCCAAGCCATACGAACCTTGATATGGTTAGGCCCTGGGTTCAACTCATATACAGCGGCATGGCGTCTTGTATCGGACATATACCAGCTGTGCCGGGCCCAAAATCCGACGGCGGTGCACCAGGAGGACATAGCACTGAGGACGTATTCTCCATCGGCCCACCTCGCGACTGGTCTACCCGAGTTGTCCAGTGAGGTCTGGTTATACCTGAAGCAGCTGTTCCAGCTCTCTTGGTTCTCGAGGGTCTGGACGGTGCAAGAGGTTGTCATGTCGTCCCAGGACCCGATTGTCATGCATGGACAACACTGCTTTCCATGGCATACCCTGATGTGGGCTGCGTCTTGGCTAAGGCGAAATGGCTATGTCCGACTAGAGCAAATCTCCGACGAAGTCAACAACGTGGATACAATAGGTCTACTGAGGAGATCGACAGTTAGCTGGCCCTTGGACGCCCTTTTGTCCATCACACAAATCAAATACAACGCCTCGGACCAGAGGGACAAAGTATATGCTTTGCTCGGCCTGGCAGCCGAGACTAAGGATAGTGCCACCATGCCGGAGGCTTTGGTGCCGGACTATACCATCGATGTCAAGCATACCTATCTCAAAGTCGCGAGATATCTGCTTCTGCAGAACCGTTCCCTCGCATTCCTCACCCGCACCCGTGAGACGGCGGGAAGCTTGACCAGGAGGCGACGCCGGTTCGAATTCAGCGATTTCCCGTCCTGGCTTCCTGATTGGAGTGACTTTACTGTGAATGGAATGCAGATCCACAGGAGCCTATCGTGGATTGACTACTCGGACACATCAAAGCCGGCCCAGCTGAGGCACCCAGAATACTACAACGCGTCTGCCGGGCTTCCGGCCACAGTCCATGAGTCCACTGAGCACAAAGTTCTACTGATCGAGGCATACAAGGTCGACGGGGTCAAGAAAGTAGTCCGTATGAACGGCGAGGACGTCACAAACTCAGAATTCGACCAGGGGTTCGCATCTGCCATTACACTTGTCTTGGAGGCAGCATATCCGTTTTCAGCTGAATGTAGTATGTCAGACTGGGTAGCAAAGGTCGTCAAGGCCACCACTGCAGAGCAGGGCCGTGCGAAAGGATTCGATACGGAACGCTGTATTCAAGATGGCGCGGCATTCATATGCGCTCTGTTGTCAAGTCACGAGCACCTCATCCCGCGGGCGGAGGCCCGATACCAATTGCGGCATCTCGCGGTGAGCGGGGAGCCAGAGCGATACGCTGCCGAGGCGCGCCACTACTGCTTCAACAGATGCTTCTTGGTGACTTGTGACGGGCGAATGGGCATTGGCCCGTCGGACACAGAGGCCGACGATGTTGTCTGCGTGATACCCGGGAGCGGCGTACCGTACATCATACGGCGTGGCGTGCCGAGTGGTTGGTTACTTGTCGGCGAATCATACATTTGCGACATCATGAACGGCGAGGCAATTCGATCGGCTCTTGAGGCAGGTACCGTGGCAGATGTGTTGGAGTTTCGTTGAGAAATGTTGACCAACGCTTGAAGGCGTCTAAGGTAGAGCTGGCCAGCCCTACATGTTTTAGCTCCTTGTCGATCATCCCAGGGCCCGGGAAACAGGGATCCAAGCTTCAGACCAATTCCGCCCTACTGTTAGTGGAGGTCGTGGTACTGCTCGCAGAAGGCCATAATTGGGAGCTAAAAGGACCGACACCAACAATCCGCCAACGACGTCAGCAAGAAGATAGCAATTTCAATAAAGCATCATCATCATCATCAGCAGGCCCTGGTTTCAAGCAACAAAATGGGGCTGGTCGTTCCTCGCAGGAGACGATTCAGATGCGGCTTAGCGGTGGTTGGGAGATCGAGGAGGTGGGATGCGGGACCCACCCCCAGCCCGCCCATTTATTGACATGGCATATTGTGGTGGCGGGGCAACACGGCAGAGCTACCAGCGCACCGGCAACCGACCTAGCAGCTAAGCTTCTGGGCCCATTGTCGCACCGGTCGGGCACTTATTTTGTTCTGGCTGCCACAAAACCAAATTGACGTCCTGTACTTTTTGTAACTTCTCCTTCCTCTCCGTATTACAATATTCTCCATCTTGACTATCGATCTTGCCGTGTTCTGTGCTGCGCGTGTTGGGCGAGACTTGGAATATACTCCGTTCCACTCGTCTCATCGGGTCCACCCCCTCCTCTTACACGAATTGCTCCAACAAACAGCTCGCTGCTCCAACACATCTCCCGCCTACCAGCCGCTGCAATTGGCATTCCAGCGCAAAGCAAGGCAGTCTAAACAGCAGCGCACGCGAACGGGAGACATTCTCGTCCAAACACCTGTCTCGGGAGTCAATCGCACCCATTCCAGAGCAACGCCGATCGAGAACCAAGTCCCCATTCCCCACCACCACCAGCGTTCGAAACTCCGCCCCAGTGGTAGGAGTTGACGAAAAAGAACCGCCAAGATGGTCAAGGAAAACGACACGATCGCAATCATCATCATCGTCCTATTCTTCGTCCTCGCCCTCATCTCCTTCGGTATCTACAGGCTCGTCACCATCGCCCGCCGCTCAATGTCCGTCTCCTCCGGGTCCACGAGCAGTAGCAGCGAGATAATAAACGACTGATCAAGGGATGTTCCGGCGGCGGGGGATGTGGAAGGGGAAGTATCCTTCCTATTTTCCCTGCCTCGGTCATATTCAAATCTGCTGCTGCTCGGGTGCGAGCGACGGCGTCGGGGAAAGACGCAGGGCACCGTGGAACACGGGAAAAGAAGGGAGTGCCACGCACGAGCCCCCAGAATCGGACTCTTTTTTCCTTGGGAGGGTTATAAACCTTTTTTTTCTTTCTTTTTTGGATACCCCATCATCTTTGGCGGTCAGCGCACAAGGGGAATTGGAAGAAGTGCGGCGATATAATGGCCATATAATGACAATGTGGCAAGGGGGAAAAACTTACACGTAACGACGACGAATATGTTTACGGCATCTGCATATGAACTGGGAAGGGAAAGCAATATTCTTTGCTCGGGTCTGGGTTAGTTATCTCTTAATTTGGGCGCATGAAGGGAGGTCATTGCAACGCAATGCTCCTGGGAATGGGGGACGGGGCCAGAGACAATGAGGATGGGGACCAGCTTGGATTTCGTTAGACCATGATAGAAAAGCGAAGGTGGACGAGTTAACCACCCGAATCCAAGATCAAGTTGAGACCCATTGTTTCGAACACTGTGCAAGACTGCTGTCGCAACGGGCCATGGTTTCTCAATTCATGGTGAATTATTTTCATATTTCATTCCGTCCTGATTTCAAGTCAGGGGATGCTGATGCAAAAGTTCGCTATAACATGGGCCTTTCGCTCGGCCACACCATACATCAATCCCAAAATGCAACATGTAGAAAAAAGTCATTGTATTGTACACATGCCATTCAAGACGGGGCTTCCCTTGTCGCCCAGCCCGGCTCCACCCGTCCGACCTCAGTATAGTATAATGTGGGTTTGAACATTTCTAATGTCTCTTTATGGAATGAAGCGAAGTATAGAAAGGTATCAAGGTATCAAAGAAGTCGGGTAGTAGTATCGAGCCAAGGAAGTTAAGAGGCGGGTGAAGAGAAGTAATTCATGTGGGTAGTTGGGAAGTAAATTATGTAGGTTCGGGCCTAGTATCGCGGTCCAGGCGTCCCACGTTGGCTTTCCAGATCTGACCCCCAACCGCTGCCGTTTGTGGGTTGCCTATTGTGTTGCGGCGGGCCGTTGCCATATGGTGGCTGTCTGCTTGGCTGGCTGTTCATGGACCTCTGGCTGTGAGCAGTGCCAGGCCGGTACTGGTACTCGTCTGAGGGTGGCCGTTGGTAGTCGCGGGCGTCTGCGGGAGCAGATGGGTTGAAATACCCGCTTCCTGCCTCTGACTGTGAGGGCGTGTTGGAGCGGAACTCCCCGGTTCCCTGCCTCCGGATGCCCGGTTGCACCGGGGCCGTCATATTCCTCTGTGGCTGTGGCATTGGGGGCCCACGATTCGGCACAGGGCCGGTTGCACTCCTGGCAGGGTAGGCCCCAGAAGGTCCTGGTCCCGGGTAGCCCCCTGGGCCGTACCCAGGAGTCATCATCCGTGGTGGGATTGCGGATGGGGCTGGACTTGATCGGCCGCTGTAGTCATCGAAAGACGCGTGCGAGGGCATTTGCCTCAATGGAGCTGGACTAGCTCGCCCAGAACTGTAGTCATCGAACGTTCCTCGCGGCGCTGGTGTCATGTTCGACCTCGGTGGCATGCCGTAGGAACCGACTGATGTGGATGTGGGTGAGCGAATTGGCTGCGGCATGGGAGGGTAATTGCTCTCCGGCGAGTACGACGAAGGCGTCTGCGTGTAAGAACCACCGAAGTTTGACTGGTTGGTCTGCACCCTGGTCAAGGGTGGAGGGCCGCCAACGGGTGACCTTATCGCTGGGGACGCACGTCCCATTTCTGCACCCGAAGTGAGGAGAGGCGCTCTGCTTGAAACGGTCGTAGTCGTGCCCGTCCTGCTCGGCGCAGGCCGCATTTGGTTGAGCTCGTAGCCAGGTAAGGAAGGCGGACCGCCGCCTGGTGTGCCTGGCTGAGAAGTATACAAGGGCAGCGTGGCCATGGTGTCGTTCCTGCTGAGCATTGGCATACCCGGGAGCTTGTCATCATCGCCGCCCTTTGGCATAAGGTTGGGCAGGGTGGCCTTGCGCTCCTCTGGTGGCAGCTCGCCTGCCTTCTTGGCGGCCTTCAGCTCGGCCTTCTTCCGTGCTCGCTCTTGATCCTCAATGGCGGCATTAACCTTCTTGGAAACGATCTTCATCAACCGCTTGTTAATCTTCCGCTCACAGTACCCTGAGAGGCCACCGTCGTCCCTTGGAATCCAACCCCATAGGAAGAATACAAAGAACAAGGCCGCGAGGATGAGTGACAGCATGGAGAAGGCCCAGATTACCAGGGTGAAAAGCATGCCGGAGAGAATCAAGGCTTGCTGGTAATCCTGCTCGGCGAGCGTCTTGATCTTGTCGAAAAAGTCTTCTAAACTGTGTTCGAAGTTGTCCCCTTCGATGGCAAGCTTGGCGGTATATACCGAGTAAAGAGTGAGAGCGTTGACGGCTTGCCGTGGGCCAGAGCAGAAGATGACGCGAATCCAGGCTGAAATGTATTAGTTACTTGTATATCGTGCAAGTGGGGGAGCCTGGTACAAACATTGGAAACTGAAGTAGGTGAAGAGGGCGATGTACTCAGCCCCCTTCTTACTCTTTGTCAGCTCTGCAAAGACGAGAAATCTCCGCCATCCTTTGCCCTTGCCCATTTTGGTGCTTTCCAGGCGCACAGCCAAGTTGTCCAAATACGACTCGGCGACGGCACCCCGCCTCATAATGCGTTGAGCCCGGATGTGCTCGTACCCAACGTTGATGAAAGACAGAATGATGCATATGGAAAAGATCCATTTCGTCACGTCGAAGGAGACGGCCGGCTGAATTTCGGAGGACCATTTGTTGAAGGCGAGCAGATTGACGGCCGTGAAGGTATCGACCGCGTACACAGCTGTCGACAGGATGAGCGAGAAGTACAGATACCCGTATGCGAAGTACGTGAAGGCATTGCCTGATTTGAAGTCGTTGAGTTGCTACAGCAGGAAAATTTGTCAGTCACTGGTAGAGCCCACTCCCCGCCCCGGCGCAGCGCCTAGCCAGTACTCACAATGTAGTCCCACTTCTGCTCAGGGCGAACCTCAACATTTGGTCTGCGGTGGCTCATACAACCCATCTTGGTCTGGGATTGTGACTGCTGTCACGAAGATGCAATGGATCCTGCCCTAGAAGAAAACGCGAACCGTCGACCCCGTCGGAAAGAATTGAAGAAAACGGAAGGTCGTGAATGGTCCCAGCGCCGCTGTGTCCACCCAGTGGGGATGATCGGACCGAAACTCAAGGGAAAATTGTCGTCGCCGTCATGGACCAAAGTCGTACCCTCGCCTGCGAAGTTGTCGACAATGGAATTGGTGGTGAAAGAATAACTGACACTCAGCGTCCTCGTGTTTGTTGGACGCCCGGGAGATATTCGGCTGCCGGTAGGGCAGAAGAGAAGGGTTGCAGGAGTGGAGTTGGATCAGTCCCTTGGAGGGAGGTGACAGGAGGCAGTCCAGTCCCCGGAGTGTGGGCTCGGGCTCGGGAGACCAGACGAATATGCGACACGACAGCGAAAGTGATTGATGCTATGGAGGGCCTCTCATACTGACACTGCCAAGCCTGCTATTCTGGGGCTGATCGACGTAATCAAGTTCGGCAATCCCAAGGAGCCAGCCAGTCGGTCGGTCAGTCGCCGGCGTCGTTACTCTTCGGGGGGGGGGGGGGCCAGCCGAGTGGGAGAGAGCGGGAGGAATGGAGACGGCGAGAGAGAGCGAGCGCATGGATGGAGATACCAAGGAACCAGCCCGGAGATGTGGGTGGCGAGCAGTGAGCAGCCGGGAGGATGGGCTGGGTATGTCGGCAACAAGAGAAGAGGCCTTTGGAGAGTAGAGCCTCTCGGGATGGCGGTTGGATGCGCGTCCCGGTGTGTTGGATTTTGGGGTTTATGGGGTGGTGCGGACTGTGACAGGTTTGATCGTCTTCGCTTTGCCCGGTCGTGGACAAGGCTGGGTATCAGATCGGAGGCAGCTTGTAAGTGGAAATGGGGCATTTAGTGGACAATGCGTATTGCGATGATCGATAATTTTACTCGCGCAAAGAAATGAGCGACGATTGGTGATATTGCTATTGTGCTGCTGAATGAATGTGGGCGACCACAAGGTCTAATGGGTGGTCGACTGGCCGCTGGGGGAGGCCGCCTCTTCCATCCCAAGTAGTAGAGATGGTGATTGGGGGGACGAGGGGAGGGAGAAGGGGGAGGGAATGCACGAGACAATACAACGTCAACGATGGGCGACAGCATGAAGACGCCGTCGGCGGGAGCGTGTTTGAGGGAGAGTTCAGAGAGCCTGAGTCGCCAGGGTTAAGCAGGGGGCACCCCCATCCCGCATGTAGACCGATGTAGAGAAGGACCCGCCTTTAAGCTTGAGCTGTTAGCACATCTCCAGTGTTTGGGTTGGTGTGCTATCAGAAAGGCCATCAAGGTTGGGGAGCACTCTATCTGCGGTACCCCCGCGAAGCTCTGGGCTGAGGACTAGGCCCGGTGGTGGCACCATCCCGTGGTTGGCAAATGCCTGTCAGAAGGCCCCTGCCTGACGCAGGAACCCTCTGTTCGAGGATGCGCTATTCTGCATCCATTCTTAGCGCCAAACCCGTCGGTACCATCCCTTGGTGCCCTCGAACCATGGCACTCTCGATTGGCCTCTCCTCTTGCTGCCACTCGTCCCCCCTTATTTCCGACTGACAGCCTCTCAAAGATGCCTCCCAGCGTCTCCCATGGCTCGTCGCCATCTGGATGAGACACCATGGGGGCCATGGGGGCTGCCAGCTGCTCGGGACTACTCCGCATGCCCAACAAGCACCGACTCTGGCTGAAAGGGAAGACGATGTCGACGGCCGTCGTAGACCCGTTGAACCATTGAAACAAAACACCCACTGATCAACGACAAGGGCGTCTACTTCGTCATTCTGTTTAGCCAGTTGGCCGCATCCATCATGAAAAAAAAAGTTTGTCCACTAACTGCACCGCCCAGCCGTCAGACCGCCCATCCAGCCAACTACACAAGCAGAATGCCTTGTTTGCAGGCCGCACTTGGAGAGGCCCTCCATCTTCGAGTATCCACCCGCCCCGTCCACGTGTTCGGCGGTTCGTTTCATCCGCGCTGTTCCAATCGCTCTGTCATTGGCCTGCCTTGGCCAGCTTGGCCGCTGGCACTCACGGCGAGCGGAACGTACCGAGTTAGCCGGGCTGCAGATCAAGCTGGCTGGCTGGGCGTGAGCTCCTGCATACGGAGCTTCTTGTCCTTGTCTCTGCGCGACACTCACAATTGCCACAGCCGTTCCCGGGAATCGACGATTCCGTCATGTCAGTCATGTGTCAAGGCCAAGCTTGTCGCGCGGCTCCATCGCAAGGAAGAAGATAGAGGAATGGACCCTGGCGCCTCCACGGTGGGGCAGGCTAGGTATTCTCCCGAGCTGCGAACGGATGGGGCGGCTTCTGACACCATCGGAGTCCTTTCGCTTCGTGGTCGCACTGTGGTGTTCCAGCTTCCTTCAGAGGCACGCCAAGGAAGCCGCAACACCGACTCAAGAAGCCAATTGACGAGTACACACTCTGACAAACCGCCTTGCTGTGAACGCAAATTGGGCAATCAAATCCTCGAGATGAACGAAGCTCTGCGAAGCTCATCGCACCCGACGATGTGGACTGCCGATTTCTCATGAGTCGCTCACTATGAGCTTATCTACTTGCCGACAAACCGAACCGTGCCATGCTGGCTGCAGCAATTTACGTGTTCCTGCGTCTCACTGCGTATCGTCGCGTGTTGATGCAAATGAGGGGCACCTGTTCCATCTTAAAGCTTATACTATTTCGACCGCGAAGTCTGCCCATAATAGGCCATGCTTCCTTTTTAGAAGTCTACACTTCGGTAGATTCAACTCTGAGGGAGTAACTGTGTTGACAGAGCTCGTTTCATAGCAAATGATGCTTGATTGACCCAAAGTAAAGCCAAGGCATAACAACACCCATAGAAACAAACCCAAGAGCCGCTGTCCCGAGAACTCTCCGGCTCGGCGAACAGCCGCGAGCTATGAGACACGGTATGCAAGCCCACGAACAGCACATGCCAGCTCTTCCGTCCTCCTAGCGCCCGGGTCTCCCCTCTAATCTGGCTTTGTCTGGCCGTTTTTGGAGGTTGCGTCTATCGACCTACCGGAAGAATTCTATCTATTTCCTATGCCTCCCAAACCATGCAGACATAGCATCAGCGCTTATCCGGCGCGGGCTGTGCCGTCTGTCTGATGAAGCGCCGCAGCGAGAGCAGCAGCGCGGATGGACGCCCTTTACGCCTCTTCTCGCTCGTTGGGGAAGAGCGAAAACCGCCGTCTCGGTCATATCATTTCATCCCCGTACCCAAACTCTTTCTTATAGGCCTCGATGGTGACGGCCCGCAGCTCTTGCTGCTCGGTGCTGGTCAGCCCGATGGCGCTGCCGCGCCTCCTGCGCCAGCTGGGCTTCGTCTCGTGGATCCTGGCCTCCGCGTCTTCGCCCTCCGGGTCGTCGAACTCGTAGCTCCTGTACTCGGTGTTGTCCCAACCGGTGCCTGTACATCCATGTTAGCCCCCCCCCCCCCAAAAAAAAGAGCGGTCTTAAAAGCAGTACCGCTATGCCAGAATAACACCCAAACTCACGCATCCTACCTTTGGTAAGATCCATTCCATCCCAATCCTGCGTCAGGAAGTGCAAGAAACCCCCGTGGCTCGTAACAACAATATCCGCACTCTCACCCTTCCCCTCAGCCTTCCACTTCCGCCCCAGCTCCCGCAGCGACACGCGCGCCTTGCGCGCCCTCTCCTCGAGCGCATCCACGCGGGGGGCCCACGGCGAACCGGGGCTGGTCTTGTCGTTCCACCCCTTGGGGACGAGCGACACGTCCGCCCACGCCCCGAACTCGGCCGCCAGCACCTCGGGCTCGGACCCGGTGTCGCAGGGGAGCGTCGACACCTCCTGCACGAGGGGCTGCGCGACGACTTTAAGGCCTGCGTCCACGGCGGGGCGGAACGACTGCTCGCACGTCTGGAGGGTCCGCCGCATCGGCGAGGCCACCAGGTGCGTGAGGCGGTCGTGGTGCGGGAAGCTGGCGCGAAGGGCGGCGCACTGCTCCTTGCCCTTGGGCGTGAGGTAGGGGTCAGGGATCTGCTCTGGTCACTGTTAATGACCTGCTCCGGGCCCCAAAGTGATATGTTCTGGAACATTCCAAGGCACCCGAGGATGAGGCAACCGTATCAGGAGAAGAATGGTACTCACGGTTGGTTAAGTTGAGGTTATGGAAGCCCTGTGCGTGGCGGATGAGGTGGACGGTGATGGTCATGCTGGGTCGGTTGTGCGGTCTTGCTCAGACCGTGGGAGTAAATTAAGCTGCTGTGATTTAAGTGAGCCTGAATTGTATACTATTCGCACTGGAGTCTCTTGAAGACGATGAGGAGCGAGTGCTTAGATCTTATGGGAGTAAATGCATCAAGGGTTGAAGTCGTGAAGTCGTCATAGCAGGATGAGTCATGCCATCCCAGCAGCTATATCCTCACGATCTCGTCCTTGAATGGCCGGAACGAAAGCCCGCATGAGGTCGACAGTCGACCTAGTCTTTGTTCACCGCAACCAGACGCGGCGATCCTCGGCGGGCAACAGACGTCGTGACTAAAGACAAGCCACCCGGCTTCCCCAACCTGGACATGACGAGTTTGATCTAGAAGAATCCGCGGGACCGGAGACGATGGGCCGCGGGGCCCGGGGCGGCCTCGGACGGTGGGTCCGATCGGAGAGCCGGCATCGGCCGGACCGGAGCAGGCCTGATTCAACTGGCCGACCTCTGAAGCTTGGACAGCAGCGCACGATGCTGACTGATGAGCAGCTATTGGAGCAGGGTTGCGGTCTTCTGAGCTGGAATTAGAAAGTTCGAATTCCAACTCTATCTCAGCAAATCTGATAGACCGCCTTAAGGAGACCTGTCGTTTAAGAGTCACTGTTGCTAAGCACCTACCTACTGGAGATATTGATATTGCAGGTGTCTCCAAATGTAACCTGAGACCAACCGTAATTCAGTCACGCAAGCCGCGTCCTTTGAGACAGGACGCGCCGTCCCAACATTGGCGGGCTTTATGGCGTGCGGAGAATGCCCAGCCCGCCTTGCCATTCCCGCGCCCTTCTGATTTGTCACGGGTGAGACGCCCTTTCAGGCCCAGCCGCAGCGCCTCGCCTCGTCGCGATGGCCTCGAATCACAGCACCTACGAGGAATCTGTTTCCGAAAATCCTGTATGCTACAATTCGGGATTTGACGACACGGGATTCGAGACAGTTGACAAACCCGCGCCCTCTTCAAAACAATACCAAATTAGATGGGGCTCATTAGATCGTATATGAGGAGGAACAGTCAGCTCTTCAACATCAACCAACACATTCACTAGAAAAAGAGACAGCAGGCGCGAATCAGCCAGTATACTTATATCTGGGCTGGTAGATCGTAAGGAACCGCCCCAGAAAGGCACGTGCATATCCAGCAAAGGCTAAAATCACGGAGCCGCGCCACCACCATGACATTACACCTCCAACGGCCGAACTGGCACGCCGGCGAGCTCGCAGTGCACAAGCTGGTCCACGTCCCAACCCCCGAGAACCCAACGGCCGCGGGGTTCCCGGCCAGGTATGGCTACCGCGTGCAGCAGTCACCGCTCGTGGCCCTGGGCGCCCTCGACGACGACGGCAGGCCGTGGACCACCATCTGGGGCGGGGTGCCCGGGTTCGCGAGGCCCATAGGGCACGACCTGCTCACGGCCGGAAGCCTGGTGGACGCGGAATATGACCCGGTGGTCTCGGCGCTGTTCGGAGGCGGCAGCAGCAGCGAAGGGAAGGGTAGTGGGGAAACTGGCGGCAACAGGAGGTACCAGATGGACGCGGCAGCCTTTGCCTCCGGAGGCGGCAAGGTCGTCTCCGGGCTGAGCATCGACCTCGCAACGCGGGACCGGGTCAAGCTCGGGGGCAGGCTTGTCGAGGGCGGCATCGTGATGGAGCCGGCGCCCCTCGGCGGCGGGGGTGAAGGTGTGGCCCGCGCCGAGGCCGTGGTTCTAGTCGAGGAGGGCCTGGGCAACTGCCCCAAGTACCTCAACAAGCGGGACATCCGCGCCGCGGTCCCGGAGCCCCGGCTCGTCTCGGACGCCCTCCCCTTGCCAGACGAGGCCGTCGCGCTCCTGGGCCGCGCAGATCTCTTCTTTCTCTCGACGGCGTCGGCGGACAGCCGCACCATGGACACGAACCACCGCGGAGGCCCCCCGGGCTTCGTGCGCGTCATGCAAAACAGCCCAAGCGACGGCGTGGACCTCGTCTACCCGGAGTACTCGGGCAACCGCCTGTACCAGAGCCTGGGGAACATGCACGTCCGGCCCCTAGCGGGCCTCTGCGTCCCGGACTTCGAGTCGGGCGACGTACTCTACCTGACGGGCGAGACCGAGATCCTCGTCGGCGCCGCTGCCGCGAGGATCCTCCCGCACACCAAGCTCGCCGTCAGGGTCCGCGTCACCGCGGCGCGGTACGTCGCGCGGGGCCTCACCTTCCGCGGCGGCGCGGCGGACTACAGCCCCTACAACCCACCCGTGCGACGCCTCGCCGCCGAGAAGGAGGAGGACGGCGGCGACGCTGTGACGCAGGACGGCGATGACGCGCCGCCCGCGACGGCTACGCTCGTCAGCAGGGAACTCATCACGCCGACGGTCGCGCGGTTCACGTTCAGGCTGGGGACGACGACCACAGGCGGGAAGGAAAACAACAAGAAGAAGCTGCCGGGCTGGAAGCCCGGGCAGCACGTGACGCTCGACTTCGGCCCAGAGCTGGACGCCGGCTGGTCGCACATGCGTGACGACGACCCGGGCAGCCTGAACGACGACTTCGTCCGCACTTTTACCGTCTCCAACGCCCCGGCCACACCTGCCTCCTCCTCCTCTGAAGACGACGACGTGATAGCCGACGGGACGGAGTTCCAGATCACGGCGCGGAGGCACGGCCCCGCGACCGGCCTGCTGTGGCGGCACAACACGCGCGTGCCCCTGCAGCTCCCCGTGCTGGGCTTCGGCGGGTCCGAGGCGTTCCGCGTTCCGGTCCTTGGCGAAGCCGACGGGGAGGAGGAGAAGGGGAAGAAGGCGGTCGTGTTCGTCACGGGCGGCGTCGGCATCACGCCCGTCCTGGCGCAGGCTCCGGGCCTCCTCGCCGCCTCAGAGCCCAACTTCTCGCTGCTGTGGAGCCTGCGCGCGGCCGACCTGCCGCTGGCCATCGACTCGTTTGAGCGGTGCGGGGGCCTCGCGGCACACAGCCGCGTATTTGTAAGCGGCGAGGCCCCCGAGTCAGCCGAGACTATCGCCAAGATCGAGGGTCTCGGGGCTGTGGTGAAGCTGGGCAAGCTGGCGCGGGATGATGTGCTTCAGCGTGGTGATGGGATGGGGGGGAAGAAGGAGGCGGAGAGGAAGTTCTACTGCTGCGCGGGACCAGGGTTGATAAAGGCTGTTCTGGGATGGTTGGAAGGCGAAGACGTGGTCTATGAGAGCTTTGAGTATTGATCATGCGTAGTGGTTGGTGGGAGGGGGTGACTTCAATGAGCAGACAAAGCCCATAAGGCCTGTGTAGGTTTGCGTAGATACAGTGCCTGTCCATACTTTTGACCTAGTAGGAGGCCCACCCCAGATACATATGGAACGACTTGTTCGATCACGACAAGCACATGTTACAGACAGAAGTAGAAGATAATTGGCTGTAGACACGGAAATGTACAACTTGGGTGTGTTGTAGATTATGCCACAAGGTGATCCAGTCTCATTTCCTATCTCGTTCTCATGAGCTTGCCCTATGCTGTGAAGCACTCCCCAACCCCCGATATTGCCTCTCTGCGCGCCAGGCTAGTACAAGTATGATAACATGGACTTTCGGCCGTAGAATAATGCTTGCAAAGGCACCGCAATACCACCTCTTACAACACTGCATAACAAATACCATGCCATTCATCCCGACGCCTATCACAGCTCGATTAAAGCCTCCTCTACCGCAGGCTTTGGCGGCGAAATCGCGTGCTGAGGAGCTGTTGGGAAAGCCTCCTGCTGGTACCCGCCATATTGTGGCTGATGTTGCTGCTGCTGCTGAGGAGCCTGTTGCCATGGCGCAGAGGGCTGCACTGGCATCTGCACGTGCTGGGCAGCTGGGTGCTGCCAGTACGGCGCTTGTGGCTGTTGCTGAGCTGGCGGCACCTGTTGCTGAGGAGGTTGCTGGTGGGCTGGCTGCGCGTTGGCAGCTGGTGTCGGTGTCTCCGGACCGTTCGGGGCCTGTTGAGGATACTGTTGCAGTGGCTGCTGGAGATTCGGATACGGCGATGGAGCTGCTTCTGGTGGAGCACTGGGAGAGGCCAGCGGGTTCTGCCCTGGTTGCTGGAAGTAAAAGGATGCATTTGGGTCACTTATTGGGGTTGTGCCGACCGACTCGGGAGCATTGGGCTGCTGCTGAGGAAGAGACAGATGGCTCATTTGAGGGGTAGCAGTCTCGCTGGGAGGATAGTTTGTTTGTGGCGGGTACTGATTTGGCGGTACAGACGCTCTCCAGCTGTCCTTTCGTGGCGGCTGTTGCTGTTGCTGTGGCTGCTGCTGCTGCTGAGGATATTGGTGCTGAGAAGAGCCGGGTATTGAGGCACGTTGGTCGTAAGTGGCATACTGGGGTTGGGGGGTGGGTTGGGTAGGATATGCATATGAAGGCTGGGCAGCTGATCTGCCATAATCTTGCTGAGGCTCGCCTGTGTAGAAGTTCTCTGCAGGACCGGCGTGGTTCGTAGGTACGTTGGCCTGGAGAGTTGGGTATGGACCTGAAGATTGACGATGCGGGGGCAAGTTATAGCCACTCAGGTTTTGGTGGTTGAACGCCTTGGACAGCCGATCTTCTAGCATTCTGTCATAGTAACGCACCGCCGTCTGCAGCTTTGCATGCAAGTCCAGGAGGGTGTCTGGGCTAGGTCAGCAACAATTTCGCAATGAGAAAGGATGTGTTCACACTCACCATGCTTGCTCATCGTCTCACCGTAGGTCCTCGCCAGCTTCGGCCGAAGCGTACCGATACTATCATAGAGCTCCTGAATCTGCGGTTCTCTAAGGATTGTCCCTGGGGGCTGTGTCTGCAGTCGGTCGACGAGGGTCGAGAACAAGTTGATGTTCTCGGCTTCTACCGGCGACAACTCGTAGCCATTTTTGGGTAGCGCAAATGTGCTGGATGGTGCGTCGCTCGCGCTCGACGTCTGCTCCTTCAGAGCAGCGGCATGCTGCTTCTTTTGCTCTTCCATGTCTGCCAAAGAAGCCGCAATAGCCGCTTTCAGATCAGCGTCCTCCTCCTCGGCTGCCTTGCTCGCAGCATCGCCGTTGACCTTGGAACTGGAGTGGCGGGCATTGTTGGCCGGGGCAACATAGTCTCTGCCGTTCTGGTGGCTTTGAACCTCCTCCAAGCTCATTGCCAGCGCCTTCTTCAGGTCCTCGTCGAAACCGTCATCCACCCTTGCGTTCCGTGGCTGCATCGATACTGAATGGCGCTTGAACGAAGCCTTTGACGGTGACTGCTCCGGGCCATAGCCGCCTCCCCTGCCACCAGACCTGTCTGTCAGCTTCACATAACACCCATCGTCGACCCTGACTGGTTGTAATATCCCGAGGTGCGGCAGGGGCAGGGTCTTGGTCGAGCATTGCTGGTCGAAGACGTTTCCGCAGTTCCGGCAATGGTGCTTTCGGTTGGTGAAGGTGAAGGCTGTTCGACATCGCATGCACACATCCGAGTCGACCCATTCGGGTGGCTGGTCCATACCGAGTTAGGACGCAAGGACCAAACGAAGCGAGTTGGCAATGAACATACCGCACTGCTGTCAATCATACTGCTAGACACCGACACCCTTGGCGGAAATTGAAAGCCTTCTCTTTGCAGCGTCCTGTAGACCTCGCCAATGTAGCTCAGCTCGTATCGGCCCTCGGTAGCGGCGGCCCAGTGCTGGATTAGCTCGAGAATCTTGGTGCGAACATCGTGGTTGACAGAAGCTGGGCCGATGGCTTTGAGCAGGGAAACGAGGTTATCCATAAACTCTTTGGAGGCGATCTCGGCAAGGAAATGTTGGCCGCCGTTTTTAACGCAAGTGTCTGTTAGCTGTAGAACAGAGTTAGCATCGCACAGCATGGCAGAGAACCTGCAGACCAACCCCCAAGCATGCGGGGGTGGTCTAGAGATTATGGCTCGTCTGGGCCGACGTACATTTAAGGCACTCAGCTGGGTGTTTGGGTTCTTGTCGCCGATGCGCTTTTTGAGCGAGCGCATGGCTTCTTTCGGCGGGACGGTCTTGGACCTGATAACGTCGGATATCTCGAGGTTCAGAGCTATGTCCTCCCTGTGGGATATGGCATCAGGTTAGCAGCTGCGACCAGCGAGGTCCGCGATCCGGGGCCCCGGAGAACAGGGGAAGCCGAGCAGTATCCATACAAGCTGCTACTGGTGGCCTTGTTGACCTGCTCGTCCAGAGCGGACGAGGCCGAGGAGGACCACCATCCCATCATGATGGCCTGCGACGCAGAGGCGAGTGTGGGTGTGAGCCTGGGCGTGGGCGTGGGTTCGTTGCGCTATGGCTGGATCGTCAGGCGGCGGTGGGATGAGAGCAAGGGATGGATGGGCGTCGGATCGAGCAGCTACTGTGCGATTCGATGCGCGGGCCAGTCTGATGTTCTGCGCCCGCGGGATGGAGGGGATGGAGGTGGATGGGCGATGGGCGATGGTGGTTTGCAACCTGGAGGTGAGGTGAGTGGGAGGCGATACGTCGTCGACTGAGTTGTGTTGCAACGCTGCACGGGTTGGCTGTGAAGCTCAGTCGGTGCTTAAACTGCCTGCCTGGATAAGAGGCGCACTTCCCAGCAGGAGCTTACGTCGGTGGCAGGGGTTGTGCATCGGATGCCTAACCGGCCACCGAGCCATGCCTGGCTTACTAACTGCCCTGCCCTGCTCTCTGCTTGTCTGGTTGTCTGGCTCCTTGCTCCAGGTGTTCATCGCCCCGAGACTTGGGCTCTCAGCCCCGCCGTGGGATGGTCCCTGGAGCTCCATCTAGCGCTGTGGTGGGCTTGTACTTTCTGGAGACGGACTACTTCTCCTGAGACCAAGTGCAACGGGCCTGATCATACAAACGGATAAAATGAGGAGCGGACTGAAGACGTCACCGCTTGAATAATACTTACTTTCTTGAGTATTTTACTGGTTGGCAACACCGTATACCTCAGTTCGTCCATGAGCCAAACACCACAGAGTATATATCTCGATATCTCGCAGGCAAAGTAAACATGCTTCGAGGCTGAGGCTGCAGGAGTACCGCGTGCAGGAAGTACCCACTGCGCTAGAGGTACCTCCCCTCGTGGCCGAGAACCACAGACTCGAGGGAGAGGGAACTCGGGCACCACTACCGGCCCCGAGTCGTCACTCAGTCACTCCGTCAATCGGTCACTCCTCCATCTAATCTGCCAGATTGCCCATGCCAAAACCCGCTGGCATTTTTTGCCCAGTGAGGTCATATGTCCATGTCTACACCTCCTGTCATGCCCAACACCAACACTCACATGCTACGAATCCACGTCTGAGCCCGCCCATCACGACAAAGGACGCCACCCATTCCAGCCGCCCTCCTCGACCCTACGCCGACGTCCGCTTTCGCTTCCAACTTGGTACTGGTCTTTGACGTCCCAGCAGCCGCCGAGAGTCACGTCTTCTCTGCTCTCCTCCTCGTCCTCCTCCTCGTCCTCCTCCTCGTCCTCGAACACCTTGTCCTCGTCTCCATCCTGCTGTTGTACCATCAAAACTTCCTCCTGTTCGCTTCTTCCCGGACCTGCTTCGACCCTTGGACTCGGCCACTCGTCCGACTGGCTCCACCCTCGCGGCCTGCTACTCGATATCCGCTCCTTGATACCTGACGAGCCCGCCAGCCCGCCAGCCCGCCAGCCCGCCAGCCCACTTACTCCACTCTGCCTGTCGGCGGCTTTTGAGGAGATCCCCTTCCCTCCTTCTCGCCGCTAGCCCTCCGACTGGCCCGACTTCCTCTCTCGGACAGTCCTCCCTCCCGCCCTTTCCACAGCACTCGATCCTATGCCACCGATGTTTCGCGCAGCATGACATCGGACACAGGGCCCACTGTTGCTTCCCACCGCATCAGTGGCCATGTAGGAGGAGGCAAGCAACCTCGCCCCTACCCGCACATCGACGACCTCCTGCAGGTCACCCCCGAGGGCAACACTTCACATCCAATCGGACACCTCCTCGGCATCGCAGAGAATGGCGTCAGGTTCGCGCAGTTCCAGGCCGAACACGGCGGTATAGATGTTGCCCTCAAGGAATACATCAAGGCCTACGTTCTCGCCGTCACCGTCATCCCCGCCCACAGGGACTATACCTCGCTCCAGACAGACCGCAAGAACCTTGGCGACCGCTACAACCGCCTGACAAAGACCCTTCATGATTACGCAGACAGTTACGAAAGCATCAAGCAGACAATAAAAGACGACAATGCCAGGACTGGCGTTCAAAGGGCCACCCACACCACTACTGCCCTTAAAAACGGCAGGCCCGAGACACCCAACCTCCAACCAAAGGCTCCGGCAGTATCTTCTCCACCAAGCAGACAGACTGCCTCACCTGGGAAAATGAAGCCCCCAGCTATTGGCCCGAAGCCGGCGGCTCTGCACGGGAAGGTCATACAAAAGCTAGGAACGCAAGGAAGGAATGAGGACCTGGCCAAGAGGTTTGCCAACTTACGAGGCCCTGTACAAGACCCGCGTATACGCACACAGCCGCCCCCGGTCCCAATTCTCGCCGACAAGCCCGCAGGTCCTAGGGAGATGCCCAAGAAACCTCTCATATCACTCGACGGCGTGAATTCAGTATTGCCCAAGCTGCCAGATGCCATATACAGCCCTGCCCGAAGCAATCTCTCCAGTGAAGCTGCCGACTTGCCGTCAAGCACCCCACGTGGCTTCAGCAGGCAGAACTCGTCGCTAAATGCGGCAGCGAAATCGCCTCCGACCCAAGATTATTTTGGGCCGAACAACTTAGCAGGGCCGACTTCAGCACCCGAGACCGAGAAACGACGAACACTGCTCCCCGAAGGTGATATCATCACAGTGGAAGACCTTGTTAAGTACCAACGGATCGGTTCCAAGGATTTCAGGATTCTGGTCATCGATGTACGCTCTCGTCCTGAATTTGAGGAGGGCCACATCCTCTCTTCGGCCACCATTTGTATCGAACCGGATATCTTGCAAAGAGACCGAATCGAGGCGGCTGATGTCGAGGATGCCATGGAACTTGGACCGCCTATGGATAAGTGGCATTTCGAGAGGCGGCATGAGTTTGATATGGTTGTGTTCTACGACCATGACTCGGAGCATCTTAGTTCTGGGAGCACCAATGCGCCTGCTACTCTCTTTAGATTGCTGACAGACTTCGATTATCCAGACGGAGACCCAGCGTCCAAGCATCCAAAGTTGCTAAAGGGGGGTTTGGAGGCGTGGCAGGATGCCATGGGTAGCAGCGCTCTTCAGAAAACTTCGAAGGCAAATCACAAGAAACGACCGTCTGCATACGACTGGCTGAAGATCAGGTCCCCTTCGAAGCCAATCCAGAGCCTTGAGGAAGCCCGGCGCTGGGAGGAGAAACTATCACAGATGAAGAGCGATGACACAGAGAACGGGGAAGGAGACGAGTTTCATCCTGTGAGGACACTCAGCGACTTTATGACCCGCTTTCCGCCTGTTCAAGAGTCCATGACCTCCCCACCTCAATTATCACCAGTTTCCGAGAACAATTTGAATGGGCGGTTCTCACCCAGGCCAATGCGCTCTCCTCCGCCACAGCAAGATCAGTTTGATCCCTTACTCCCGACTGAGCCGACCCGCCCGCCACCCGCCGTGCCACGGCGGAGCTATACTGGGTTGCGCGACTCAGAGGAACACGGGACGCCTAACAAGCTCAAGAAACGGTCAACCGCGGCAAACAGGCGACGAGCTATGGGTCTGCAGAATCCAGGATCGTGGTGCTATGCCAACAGCACCCTGCAGGCTCTGTTCGCCTCGGGCGGTTTCGGCGAGGAGCTTATCAGTGGAGAGTGGGCCCAACTGTACAAGGCCCCCATGAAGAACGACGAACTCATTGAGCCTCCGCAGCTGCTGACGAAGATCCTGGCGAGCCTGTTGTACTGGATGGGCAATGGAAAATTCTCTTCCATGCAGGCCTCGACTTTGATGGACTACTTGCGACAAAAGTCTTCCAAGGATTGGCGGGGCCAGCGAGTCCCCGACAACCTGGTTCTGGGCACCAACAGGCAACAGGACGCCATGGAATTCTTGGACTACGTGTTCCGGGAACTAGACGACGAGACCAATCGATTCCGCAACCGCCCGTCGCAAGTGCCTCAACCTGAGCCTTCCAAAACCAAGACTCTCACCGACTTGGCCATACAGTACTGGGACCTCCACAGCCGAGTTAACGACTCTATCATAGACAAGTACTGGCGAATGACCGAGGTTGACATCGTCCGGTGTGACCATTGCGGCCATATAGTGACCTATTATACACCCAAGAGTTACCAAATTCTCAACCTGCCTCAAAGCTCATCGCCGGTGATTATGGAGGACTTGCTGCAAAAGGCGTACTCTGAAGAGAAGATGGATGATTACAAATGTGACAACTGCTCAAACAGGGGCCACTGCTGGAGAGGAACCAAGCTCGCCCGCCTCCCGGACTTCTTCTGTGTCTGCTTTTCGCGGTTCAACCAGGCCACCAATGGCAGGACCGGCAGGGAAGTGGACGTGAGGCTCTCCAAGATCACCACGACCGTGGAGTTCCCCATAAAGGAGCTGGACCTGACGCCTTACACCATCCAGGGCCAACAGGCGTACGGCCAGCGGGGCGCGGGCTCGACGCTCCCGACGGACGACCACCACTTCAACAAGCCCTTCAAGTACGAGGCCTACGCGGTGGTGCAGCACGGGGGCGACCTCAACAGCGGCCACTACGTCGGCGTGGTCCGCGACGAGCCGCACGGCCCGGACGGCAACAGCAAGTGGCACGTGGTCAACGACTCGAGGCTCGTCGACCTCACCGTGGGGAGCTCGAGGACCGACAAGGGCAGCCAGTTCCTCTACCGCCAGAACATGCACTGGTCCTCGCCGATGCAGGCGTTCATGGTCTTTTACCAGCGCAAGGACGCCGAGCTGGTCTAGCATATACGTACATACATATGTGCTCGCACACCATACACTCGCAAGCGCTTACAGGCGGGTGGGCGTCCGGGACGGGAGAGGTTGGGCATTGTAGTATAGGATAGGGACTTTTTTTGTATCGACACTGATTTTTCGTTTTGAATAGCATACCCCCTGGATACCTGAGCTCTTTCACATCTTCAACGGCATTTTATAATGAAGCATGTTATCCTCTTATTTCCTGCCGTCCATCGATGAGTTTATTATTCTGCTTTGTAGACCACAGCGCATGCGAAATCGTGACGGCAGTGTTCTTGGCACGGGAATAGCATGGTTCCATTGTCCGCTAGATAGATAGAGAGGCCTTGCTGTCTTTGTTTTCCAAGATTGGGAGACAGGGACTTGCGCTCCCAGAAACGGAGTGTACGCCGATAGGTTCATCGCCCAACGCCTATGGTCACCGACTCCCCAGTCCCCAATACTCACTTCCCCGGCACATATTGCAGGTGAGTGTGGTTCATACTCTCTGATTCGCCATAGTAGAAACGATGCACCGGTTCAAGCTCCCTCCGTTTTCTCCGACGCAAATCTCTGCCACATTTCTTGTTCAGGGCTGCTTGGCCCTGACAAAGGTGTGTATGTGTGCTATGTAGAACCAAGCAGGCAGTCGCTTGCTGCCCGGCTTCATGGGATAGTTAGATCAAGATTCCTTGAAAGCCGATAACACAATCCTCGTCTCCTTCAGAATTTTTTTTTCCTGAACTCCTTTCCAAGGAAAACTTTTGCACGACCTCGCCGTTCTTGCAATTCTACTCCACATCCCCTCCCTGACGTTAGTCTTTTCCCTCGTTTGGTGTGCAGACGCTATGGGACTCGATTCTACTTATTCTGCGGTATGGGCATTGTGGACGGTATCGTGATCTCGTATCCGCGCTGGCGCGGCATGAACCCGCCAAGACTGCCAGAAACGAAGGATTTGGTGGCAAAGGAGGGGAAAGTGGAAGATGCAGAGGGAGAGGGTTAGCAGGATTGGAAAATATTTAGACCTGCAAGGTAGGGTGAACACACACAATGTCTTCCCCAAGTTAGGATGATAATACAACACCAATATCCGTATTGTCCAAACCGATTTCCTGATAAACCCTATTGATACGCCTCATCCGGTGCGAGAGTGATATTACAGAGAAGGGTTGATGATGTAACACAGCAACAGTATACACACATTCAGAGGTCTTCGGGAACACACACAGAGACCCCGGCAACCAGTTTAACCCAAACGCCGCGCCATCCACCTGTTTAAAAATACCGTACAAGAAACCCAGCAACAGCATTCAAACGAGACCCAACCAACCGAGCTGTCATTTCCAAATCACTTCCATGGCAGCGGCCCAGCCACGCAGATGAGAAGTTGATTCATCGACGGCGACGATGCGGGGGGAGCCGACCTTGAGGCGATGGAAAGAGCCAGCTGGTCTTTCGAGGGCGAAATTTTGTCTACGAAGACTTGAACGCCTCCTTAATCTCCGTGGCGTACCTCTCCCGTATGGCCCTGCGGTTGAGCTTTTGTGTTCCGGTCACGAGACCCTGCAGAGGACGTTAGCAACGAATTCATTTCTCAAAATCAGACTGTTCCAAGAAATCGAACAACGAAAGCCCTCAATAATACGCTTGAAAGACCCGAAGCAAGAAGTGAGAAGGAAAGGAAGGCAGGGTTGCTGGACAAGCACTCACACTCTCGGGGGTCCACTCCTCATCCGTCAGGACGACACCGCTAATCATCTCGAGCCCAGAGAGGCCCGCGACCTTGGCCTGCGCGACGAGGTCCTTGAACACAGCAGAGCGGACCTTGTGGTCGCGTACGAGCTCGTGCACCCCGCCCGAGACGCCGAGCCCCGCGGCGATCTCCTTGATGACGGGCTCGCTGACAAAGATGACGGCGATGGGCCGCGGGTGCTCCGAGTCACCGTGGATCATGAGGTTCTGCACGGCGCGCGAGCCGCGGTACGTGGCCTCGAGCTTCTCGAGCGCGATGTACTCGCCGCCCTGGAGCTTGACGAGGTTCTTGACGCGGTCGATGATCTTGAGGTGGCCCACGGCGTCGAACTCGCCGATGTCGCCCGTCTTGAACCACCCGTCCGGAGTGATGGCCTTGGCCGTCTCCTCCGGGTTCTGGTAGTACTCCTTGAGCACGGGCTTCCCGCGCACCCAGATCTCGCCCTGGGGTGGCGTCGACGACGCCGAGTAGTTGAGCTCCGGGATGCTGACCAGCTTGCACTCGATGGCGGGGGTCACGGGCCCGCACGCGCCCGACAGCGTGAACTGCTGAGGCGACGTCAGCGCCCCGTTGCCGCCCGTCTCGGTCATCCCGTACCCCGTGAGCATGGGCGCCAGGACCATGGACATGAAGTGGGCGGTCTCCTTGGAGATGCCGCTCGCGCCGTTGACGATGAAGCGCAGCCGGCCGCCGGTGAGCTTGCGCACCTGCCCGAAGATGGGGCCGTCGAATATCGTCTGCAGCGGCATGTTGTTCTTGACCAGGAAGGACTTGATGTTGAAAGCGCCCCAGAACAGGTTGCGGATCAGGAAGGAGCCGCCGTTAACGCGCCCCATGACGCCCTTCTTGATGGTCTCCCAGACCTGAGGAACGCCGACCAGGATTGTTGGGGCGAGCGTCCGCATATCGCCCATGCAGTTGCGGACATTCTGGTCTGACAATGTCCGCGCGCTGCCATACCCTAGCGTCGCGCCGAAAAAGAGGACCAGGTTCTCGACCACCATCTCGAAGATGTGGGCCAGGGGCAGGTATGCCAGGATGACCTCTTCCGTGCTGACACTGTCACCAATAACGCCCACCAGGCCGGCCACAGCGGCTATGAATCCCTCATGCGTAACCGAGACACCCTTTGGTGGGCCGGTGGATCCCGACGTGTACATGATGCAGTAGGTATCTTGTGGTGTTGGCGGCAGGGGCTGGTGTGGGTGCTCCTCGCCGAGGGAGGCGAGCTCGCTGGCGCTGAGCACGGTGAGGTTGGGGTGGGAGGACTTGAACGCGTCGATCTCGGACTGCGGCGTGGGCTGTGCGATCGACTGGTCGTTGTATACGACGATCTTGATCGTGTCTGCCTTGCTCAGGGCCCCGGAGGCCGTCTTCAGCAGGTGAGGGTCTGTGAACATGACCTTTGGCTTGCTCTGGACCAGGGTGTGCTCGACGCCGTCCCGGCCCAGGGTATCGTAGGCGGTGACGATAGTAAAGGTCTGCGAAGAGCAGGCGTGAGCCACGGCGAGCCAGTTCGCGCTCGTGGAGGCGAACATGTGCACCTTGTCCCCCTTCTCCAGGCCCAGGTGGCGCAGGCCGGAGGCCAGGTTGAGCAGGTGGGTTTCGTACTCGCCGTAGGTCATGAAGGTGTAGTTTGACAGCTCAAAGTACTGCCACTTCTTGTCGACCATCTGGGTCTCGCCGTCGACGATCTTGGGCACCTTCTTGGTCTCCTCGTGTATCTTAACCAGCTTGCGGGTGCCTATGCACCTGTCGCCGGCGTGCTCCTCAGCGCTGAGCTTGACAAGGGAGAAGACGGTGTCGACGTCGGGGGAGGGGCGATCGAGCAGGCCATCCTTTGCCTTGGGGTTCCGGCGTGGCTTGGTCTCGCCTTGGACGTCGGGAGCGCCGGGGGCGTCGATGGTGAAGGGGGGCTTCTCGACCATATAGAGGGGCCCCAGGCCGGAGCGCCAGCTCTCTGGGACGTCGAGGTTCTGCTTGCAAGGCATGAGGGGCAGGAGCAAGCAGAGGGTCGGGTAGGTGGGCGACGAGTTGAGGAGCTGGTTGGCAGCGATGGCGAGGACTGGGAGCAGAAGGGCGATTATTAGTAGCAGGGGCGACAGGTGAGGTCGGGCCCGAGGCTGAGATGGCGGTCGGTGTCGGCTGGAGCTCCGAGCAGTGGTGGGTCTCTGTTGCATCAAGTGGACGAGCTGTCCCGAACAGGCACCCGCCGAGTGTTGCGACGATTAGTGGTAGCTGGGCAGCAGGTGATGGGCTGAAGGATTCTGACTTGTGCATATGTGTGTGTGTGCACGCGTGCGGCCCCCAACGAAAGAAGGAATGACGACGAGGCCAGTTAGAGCGAGAGGAGAGGCGAGCTGGTGGTCGTCAGCCTCGAAGCTCCAGCACGAGGACGGTCCGTGGACCTGGCCTAGCTGCTTGGTTGCTTGGTGTGCTCGGTTGCTTGGGTGTGCTATAGCATCAGTCAGTCAGACACGGTCTCTCCGCCGGCCCCGGTGGCAGCTGCTTCGTCCTCCACGGTGACGTCTGCCTGCTTTTGGTTGAGGGCTGAGCTATTTCAGCATCAGCCAAGCTCCACGCCAATCTCTCGGCACGGGCAAGCTGGTGCAGGGGGCCACACGCCCATCTGGAATCCAGGCTCCCGGCCTGCTAACTCCGTAAGACCTCGATCCGCGGGCGGCTTTTGCCTGCATGGCTGAGGATTCTCCATGTCTCATTTCGAGACCGTTTTTTTTTTGGCTTGTGACAGTGGGGTCCCTCTCACTCCATTCAGAAGCACATGTCATGCCATCATTACCGTCATCAGCCACTCGATTGCATTCCAAACGCAGAACAGAGGGGCAGTTTGATAAATCAGCAGCTTGACAAGTGACAACAGAAAAGGGGGGGGGGGAGAACACGCCGATATCAACCAAGAAGCAGAACCGGGGAAGACCCCGAGGCCGTACAGATTGGCACAAGCACAGCCGCCTCGGCAGATAGCAGCAGCAGCTTGGCAGGCAGGCAGGCAGGCATGCCAGACAAGGTGTTGGCTCAAGATCGGCGCCTCATCTGTCCGTCGTCAGTGTTGAGCTATGCAACAGAGACCTTAAGCTTTCAGTGCTGCAGCATTGTTACCTGTCACAAGTCCCAACTCCAGACTCCCAACTCCAAATGCGCGCCGGCCGGACCAGCCGACCAACAGCCGCCGCGACCTCGGCAGCGGCCACACGAGGACCCTTTCGACCCCACCGCCAACGCCACACATCCGGTTCCTGATCTCCGCTCAGGGCCTCAGAACCAAGCCATGTCGGCTCATCCCTGCCCCGGCATCACACCTTACCGACCTCGTCCCATCCCGAACATCTCACCATGGACATGCAACTCGCGCATATCTGGGGTTGTATTGGCCCTTGACCACCTCGCTTGCTGACAACGATAGCCGTTAAATCTCCGTGTCCTCCAGTCCTGATGCTACCAAGAACATGCCAAAGGTGTGCCCGAGGTATTCCCACTATCGACAAGTAACGTGATGCGATGTAACGAATCACCGTGTGTGAAAACGCATTCAATCAGTCTTCCGAGCGAGCTCTCTGATCCCGTGGGGATGTGATACTCAGATAGTCGTGCAATCTCTTCAGTGCAGGCTGCTTCTTGTCATTGCTATCACTTATTGCATACCTTGACACCTCGGAACCGGAAAATGGGAACCGTCGAGCATGAGAATCAACACTAACATATGAACCATATGAAAATCCCGGAGTAGAACCCCAATTCGAAGAGCGAGCAGACTATATTTCAACCCAGTATGATGCCAACCCTTCGGTCTCATCTACCTGCCCCTGCCAATGCCACTCCACCTTATAGCGCTCCATTCCAACCTCAAACAACATAGCCAGAAGTCCCACCAGCCAGATTAGCAATCCAGTTATAGTCATGGCAATAGATGTATACAGAATGAAAAATGGATACAGTAACATTGGACCACGCGTAACGAGATCCCGAGAAGACGGCCACGGACCTGTAAGCTGCACTCTATGCATCAGCATGCCTTCCACCACTGGATGTCTATTCTGAACCCAGACTCTTGTTGATAGAACCCTCTTTTCTAGAGAGACTTCATGATCATGGGAGTATAGCGGGTATTCACGAGCCGTTTCTCGAAAGACTTTCAGGAATTTGGCGATATTGATACCTTCTCTGGACAGGAGCACCTCGTCCACGCTTCCGGCATTGACCCAATGTTCTCGAGTCACCGCATCGACGCCGAGGACGACGGCGATGAGGAGATCCGGGCGGTCAGGCGCGTGGTATAGCAGGGCTACTTCCCGCCCGGGGGCCGCGACGAAGATCGCGTCTCCGCTCTCGCTCTGGGGGTCGAACCGGAAGAAGCGCCACGCGCCGTGCGCCTGCCACATGCCCACGCTGTAGAGGGTATAGGCGCCCCAGACGCTGCTCAAGCTGAATGACTTCTCGCACAGCTGGAAGGCGCCCTCGTACTGCAGCAGCGACGCCTTGGCGTCCTCGGCGTCCTGTCCGTCGAGCCCCTGCGAAGCAAGATATTCTTTCCGGATGTCATACGACGTCGTCCACGGCTTGTCAAACTGGTGGCCGCGGAGCTCCGCGCCGCCGGCCTTGAGGCCGTGCAGGGTGCGCCACGAGATTTCTTCCCCGCGATTTAGGCGCACCTCGGCGAGCTCGTCCGTCCTCACCCTCGCGTATCGGTCCTCGTACTGGCGCCGGATGTAGATGCCCGTTGCCCGCTCCGTGTCCCCGCCCCCGGGCGAGCAGTTCAGGATCAGGATCAGGGACTGCCCGGGGCTCCAGACGGCGCGCAGGTCGACCACGCGGGAGGTTATGCGGATGCCCTTGTTAGTGATCGTGATCGGGTTCTGTGGCGCCCTGTGGTCCCACACCCTGGCGATGTGGTCTTTGTGGTTTGTGTGTTGTGCTTCATGCGCATCTTCCCGGGTGATGTCACTGTGGCTGCGAAAATTCCGAAAGTTCCTCGGGTGTTCTGCGAGAAGCCCGGATGTGGTCCCGCGGGTGGTTGACTCGGGGGCGCTCCGCCATGCGAACAAGGTGTGGTCGTCAGACTGCCGCAGTATCTCTTCCTGGAGACGAATGAACGCCTTCGGGCCTTCGCCATAGAGCAGCGGCATGTTGATGTCAAATAGGCCCATCAGTGAGTATGCAATGTCCTCTTCCCTCGTCGTCTCGCGGTCGACTGCCCAACTCATGCGCCTGCCAACACTGACTTCTGGTAAGGGGCCACCCTCGAGGATGAATGTGTCCACTCCGGTGATCTCTCTGATGAGCTCTGAACTCGTACTCTTCTCACCCATCTTTACCCAGTCTTTATTATAGAATATCACCTCTTTCGGCGCAATTAGCTCTTGCAGCGTCCACCCACGAGTAAACCATCTGCTGGCTGCGAATTCTTTTTCTGACGAATCGGGTGTACTCTCCGTATCTGGCGAGTTGATCGATGACTGTCCAACATCTTCGCAGAAGGCATAGCAAATCTGGGACATTTGGTACCACTTGAACATCGAGTTGATAGCCTCGCTTAGCTCTGCGCTGCTCGTCTTGTCGATGCAGCAGGTGTCAACCCACAGATAATCAAGCCCCTGCCGGTGTGCTTCCTGACAAGCTGATTTGATCTTGCTGAAACCTTTCCTGCTGGATCGGACAGATTCCTTCTGGAAAGTCTGCAGTGAAACCTCACCAACTCCCCATGTATGCGATAAAATAGCATAAGGAGGGATCTGCGTTGCCTTATAAAATCTCTCCAGCCTTAACGTTCTAGTGTTGATGAGCCTCATCTCTTGCGCGGCAGTTGTGAAGCTCGATTTCGAGAGGAGCTGTCGCTGACTTCCCATTAGGGCAACGCAGTGTTACTTTTTATTCACCTCAAACACTGGGTAGTGTCTAAGAAAGGATATTGTAAGTTGTACCTGTTGAAGGCATCTGGGAAATAGGTGGTATTATGGGCGGGGCATTTCCAGGAGTAATATCAGATGGGTATTAGTAATAGTAGACTTACCATGCAGTTCGAAGCTCCTCATGCTGTATCTGGACAAGTGTAGGTTACACAACATTGTCAGCGGCAACCCCTCTGGCGTCAGCATGCAGGGATGCCGGGGCGGCCATTGCCTTCTTCGTGATTGTCAATTTCGTGTTCGAAATCATTATCGCCGCTTCAGATTCGACTATGGAGCCCAAGCTAACAATCAAGCGACATTGAACCGTGGGAGACTAGAAAGCGCATTCAAGGCACAAAATTCCAACGAAGCGAGCCTTTCCATGATTTAAAAGCACGGAGCTGAATCATGCCTCCTCGAATTGACTCTTTAATCATGTCAACATTAGGCAATATGGGAGATGCCAGTCCAGAAACTGCTTCGGAATAGGAAGCTCAAATCTGAATTCAGCCACCTGTCACCTAGCCTTTTGGTACTTGTTCAACCAGTACCATGGGACCCAACCATTCCCCATACCCCACCATTCCGCACAGCCAATCCCGCACCATACCTACGTAAACACTATATCTTGGTGATGCAAATAAATAACCTTCTATTGGTGTTGTGCATTGGAAATTATATAGTTTTGAAGCTCTGAATCTAGTGATCAATCCCTGAACTTTGTAGGCACTCGAGACGTACGCCCGGAGCGAGTGACCAGCTCCCGAGGCATCTCTTCTACCTCTTCCTCATCACTGTCAACCCCCCGTCATCTTCAATAACGTTTTCCTCTTCATTTGGGGCTTCATTTTCCTTTTTCCCATTGCCACCCAATATCTCTGCAATGTCCATAAATCGTCGATTTGGATTGAATACGGCTTTGCGCTTCTTGGTGGTCAAACGCTCAACTTGAGCCTGGAAGCTCTCTCGTTGTTGTTTCTCGAGAGCCAATTCAGTGTTCTTGGCATCAAAAGCACGGGCGAATTTCCTGAACTTCCAAAGATCCTCTCTGGTGGTGTTTTGGGGCATCAATGCCATAATATCAAGCCCATTCTTGGGCAGATCGTCGTCAGACTCTGGGTTGACGGCCCGCTCTGGGGCTCGGCGTTTCTCTTTGTCCTCATGAATCTCTGGATGGCTCAAAGCTTTCCGACGGCTAATTGGCCAATTTCCAGTGGTCCTCCACGCAGATTTGATGTTCTCCTTGGTCATGCCCTTTGCCCTGGCTTGGGCGTATGCCCTGATGAAGTTCATCTTGTCCACGGGGGCTGCATCGGTCAGAGATTGATATGAGGACAGAATTCCTCTATAATGGGCTTTCACAGCGTTGAAAACACCATTGTCGAGAGGCTGCAGGCCGTTGGAGCAGTGGGCAGGGAGGTAACAACAATATATGTTGTTGCGGTAACAGGCCGTCATCAACTCATCCTGAACACTCAATTAGATCTTTACGGGAAAATTAAATATCGACTTCGGATCTTCAGAAGTGGGTAGAATACGTACCTAAGTATGTGAATAATGCCCATCCAAGATCAAAAGTATAGCCTCGCTCTCATCCTTTCGTCGGGGAGCCATTTGAGGCATGAAGACTTGTTTAAGCCACGCAACACCGATATCATTGTCGGTCCAGCCATTGGGGCTCGTGATGAAGCGCCAATTAGGCACTTTGTTCTTGAATTATTCAAGAAACCACTGGGTTTGAAGTTCCTTGCCTTTAAAAATGATGCCTGGGTCGAGGGCTTCTCCGGTGGCGAGAATCGACTCCATCATCGTTGACCACCAACGTGACTGGTCACTTTTGACCATAGCCTTTCTAGTCTCGGCTGTACCAAGCACAAGGGAATCAAGGCCTATAAATAGTGTTCAGAATCAAATCCCTCATAAAGAAATACATATATATGGATACCGTAGCCTGCCATCAACCCGCACTTATCGAGGTTGACGGTCAACTCGGGTTTAATCCAATCGTATTCGCTCTCTCGAATGTCGAAATACTAGTGTACGGCTTTCGGGGTGAACGAATCGAATCGTAGGGACTCTTGTTTACGACCAACTTTGGTGCGTATTTCATCGTGGCACTTGACAAATCGCTCGGTCCTATGCTTGCCCAGTGCTTGATCAATACCCTTCTCTTTGAGGTGTGATTCAACGACTCTCCGCGAAGCATTGCGGCTCGGGGCAACCCAAAGACTCTCTTGACGTATAATCCACTTGATTATAGCCTTCTCTTCATCATCAGATAGCCGGGAATTCGATGGTTTGGCTTCATGGTCGGACTTCGCTGCATACTGGCCTCTGGCCCTTCCGGAGAGTGTAGATGGGGGAATCCCGTGTTTCTGAGCTGCCTGATTGAGGGAAAGATGATTGTCTGTCATATATAATACGGCATCAGGCATATTCTCTTCATTCCAGCCTTTGGGAGGCATCGTGGCTGTATCTGGGATGAAGAGGAATAAAGGGATGGGGGCCTACATCGGCAGATCGGAGTGAAAATTTCGATCATGCGGGGTTCAATTCGGCAAAGGGATTGCTTGGCGTCACGTGCACAAAAAATTTAAAAAATAGAGCATGGGGTTAAACTCCAAGCTCTGGGGTATCTATTGGTACAATTTGATTGTGAATAGCCTCAGTGGTTGTTGAGAAACGTATAAGTGATTATAGTGACTATATGTGGGTGTGGTGTGGATTTGGCTGTGCGGAATCATTGGGTATGCGGAATGGTGGGGTCCCATGGTACCTCCCAAGTAGAACTATTTGACTGACCTCACAAGAGTTCCAAGGTTTGATGTGATTGACAACGATTAAGTATAATTCATATCACTCACCTTCTACTTTTATACAATATATATATGGCTGACCTTGGAAGTATTTGGTGGGTTGTGGTGGGTTGTGTGTTAAGTATGGCACGTGCATCTGCACGCATCCTCCTTCCATCTGCTTCCACACTACCTTGGCCTCGCTTGGTCTAACTAAGACTGGCCTCGGGAGCATCCGCAGCCAAGAAGTCAACTAACCAGGGGCTCTGTCGTCCACCCCTGGCCATGCCGTTCAACGCTTGTCCAACCCCGCATCACCGTCACGTCGTCGATATGTGCCTTCGTCAAGGCCGACGGGCTCCTTGCGCAGCTGGTGTGCTGCACTTTACTATATATCGGACAATGGTTACGGCGGCGGCTTCCGTTGCCGCCTTGGCACGACGCTCGGCATCGGATACCAGAAACTAGCCGCGGACAGACCCTCACAGGCTGGAATGTCTGTGTGTCAAACGACAGCCGATGTTTCAGATCGCCAATTGGCATTCACGGGTGCTAGCCCCAACACGTGAACGATAGACAGACGACTTCTCTTCTACAACAATATCATCATCCTCATCATCGTCGCTGCCCTCGCCTTCGTCGCCTTTATCACCGATCAATCACACGTCGAGCTGGTAGTAACGACTCTCTTCGCCATCGAACACCATCGTTGTTGCCATGTTGTGCCAGAATCGACAAGAAGACGTGGTGAGTGCTCTCGTACTTGCAGGGCAAAATACAAGACGGGGGAAGTCCAATTGCTCTCTCTGACAGCACACATCAGTCGTTTTTAGTGGGGGCATCGTCCGGCCTGCCTTCACAGTGCTTCTTCGACACCATCCTAGTGCCGCTACCGACCTGGGTCTTCATCCTTGCACTCCCAGCCGTGGGTCTTATCCGCACCAGGGTGCCTTCCACAGAGGTCCTACACGCCAATGTTCGTCGGCCCTGGGTACGTACCGGAGTAGTAGGGCTGTACTACTTTTGCGTCTTCGCAATCGTCCTGATGGAGTCAATTGAGGTCGGGCGCTTAGCAAAGGCCGGCTTTGGCGTGGGTCTGCTACCTTTCGTCTACATCGCTTGCGCGCTGGCCACAGCCGCGTGCGCAATGGATGCCAGGGTCGCAGGTGCTTTGGCCTGGGAGCGAGGGTGGTGGCACGAGGCAGCTGCGCTTTTCTGCGCTATGAGTGGGATCATATCCACCGTCAAGACCATCGCGGTCGAGGCGCTAGACGGGACCGGGCGCTTGAACACTGCATACCCAGTGAGCGACCAGTATACGGACCTTGTTGTCCTTTCTGTGCTCTACTTCGTGCTTCTACTGGTCGTGGTGGTCATGAAATACTTTGTCAGGCCACAGGCGCGAGTAAACAACCGGACCGAGGCTAGCAACATTGATATCGAGGCGGTAGAGCTCACCATGAAGCTTTGAATCTATTATTTTGTCCCGGACCTCGTCGTGTGGACCTCTAGCCGCCTGATTTACCTGGCATTGCCGGGGCACTTGCACCTGTGAAATATAGTACTAGTGGACGACGAATTGCCCAGAGGCTACTAGGCCCAGCCCGGAGGTCTGTCAATAGATTTTCCTGAGCGTGTAGCTCGGCCCTTGCAGCCTTTATATCTTCTTTCTCGATCCCAATTCCTGCTCTGCCTTCTTCCTCGCGCCTTCTTCACTTCCAAGGGACAAGGTGGCCGCATAATCACGGAAGTCGCTTTCGATTCTCCCTCCGGCTAGTTGAAATCCGCTCTCCCATCTCAGTTGACAGAATCCAATCAGCTGGGCCGTCCACATAATCGTACGGGACGGCCTCGCTCAGGCTTTCATTCGGCGAGTTTCTCTGAATTTTCAGAAATACTGTGCATTTCTACTCTCGTTGTTTTGCACCCGGGACATTGTGCATCAGTCATGGTTCGGAGAAAAGAGACGCCTGGCGGGGACGAGCAGAGGGTCAGTGATGAGATGTAAGCTAAGCTTACCTGCCTTCTCCTGATTGAATTGCATCAATATAACTCATGGGCTTCCAACAGAGTCGTCCGCCAAGCTCGCAGCGTTGAAGGCTTGTTCGGTGAAAGCGACTCTGAGTACAGCAAGCGGCCTAGCATGCAGTATCGGAAATACCACAACAACCGGACTGCCTCGCATCGAAGCGTGAATGCTAGGAATGAACCAGAAACAGCAAAGTCCAGCATAATCACGCCGTTGAAAAGAGGTAAGTCTTCCACGCTCAGGAACCCTGCGCCGAGGCCTGCACCCTCGAAGAAGTCACATCGGGTTAGGCGAGTGGCACTAACAAATAATAGCCGAACCGTTCGAGAAGTGCAACTGGCAGTACTTAGGGCCATCGAAACATTGCCAACGTTGTGATGACCTTCAAAACGCTGGACGGGACCTGGATGAGTGCATAATCTGTTACCCAGTCGGCGGCGGCAAAAAGAGCCACGGTGCTTCATCTAAGACGCAGATCCCTTCGAAGCCGGCCCGCCCATCCAAACCCACGAGGGAGTATTGTGGTGAATGCACAAAACGCAAGCTCGAGCGTGCCGATGAAGGCCACAAAAGGAAGAACGCGATATACCGATGCAAGGAGTGTGCCAAGTTGAATAACAAGGCCGAGCCGCCCGGCGATGGGAGGCAAGCAGGACCTTCTCCCAAGCCTAACGACGGATTTACCCCCTCGGCCCGTCAGAAACAGCCCAGGCTTCGGAACTCGCATGGCACGACTGAGAAGGTAGGGCCGAGCCCCAAGCTGAAGCCCTTGTCGGTCGCATGGCACGAGCAGAATCCCCAGCAGGTTGCCCAGACTCCTCTCAAAGGGTGGAAGCATGCGTCCGCCACCGAACCGGAACAGGGGCAAGATGGCAGCACCGATTTCTCCACGCAATCGGACAATCCTGATGATCCCCCGCGGCCTTTCGTCGGCAATCCACAAATGGACGCTTTTGGAGGCGAGGTAGAAGTTTGCCCTCGTGCGCATTCGATTAGAGACGACTTCTCGTACCAGCCCCCGTTCTGGGCCGGGCCGACTCCTGAAGCTCCACCCGGGACTTTGAATCCTATGAATCTGTTACTGTAAGCGGTTCGCCCATCCGGAAGTGGCTGAAGTATCTCACTACGTCGGAGCAGATGCTAATTGCTGGCAGCACCCCTGAGACTGCTCAGCCTACACCAGCTGCCTGGGCCAGTGACCCTTTTCAACTTTCCCCCTGGGAACCCTCGCCAAACAACCTCAGCGTAGCACCAAGCGCTGCCAGCGAGCCCCTGGGCCTGGGTGGCCCATCAAACGAGTCCGCGTTGCTTGGCCCGGAGATGACAACGAACATACCTGAGACATAAAGCCATTTTGACGGCGCTATGCGGGATATAGAATGGTCCAACTTCTGCGAGCAGTTGCGCACGACGGACTCTGCGTCCCCCTTTGCGCAAGACAGTGACAACCGAGACCCGTACAGCGAACACCATCCCGGTATCTTCGAGCATTCCTGGCCTGAGGACTCTGACTCCTCGGACGGCCTCGTGCCAGCGATTCCTACGCCTGCACATAGATCCCGCCCCGATTACTCGAACATAGACCCACAGTTTTTGGGAATACGGCCAGAGACCCACGAGCTATCAGGCCCTGTCCCCAGCAGCTTGGCTGCGGTGACGAGCAGCAACAACGAACAAAGCACGGGCGGGTCGACCGTGTAGAAAATGGAGACGTTGGAGCGAGCAGTCAGCACCTTTTTGGACGAGCCAGAACCTGAACGTGCACCGACGTGGGCCCCCGATGCCCAGCCCGAGCCCCGACAAACTGCGCAGAAGGGCGATCAAAGAGGAGGTAAGGAGCCGACCAGAGATAACAGCTCTTTCTCCTTGTTCACAGACGAACCTTCCGCTTGGAGCCACCCTGCCAGGAGGCTGGGGATGGCCCACCAACCGCGCCGGGACTCAGAGCGGATGACACCAATGATCACTCTTTTCATTTTTTCTTCTCCGGCCCATTCCTGATTTCTTTTTGGTACTCCCGCAAGACGGTGGGCTACTGGCAACGACTACTCTCAGACCAGTTGACCACGTCGCGGACAACGTCCCGTTGTGCGCGAGCAGGTCATCCCAACGGCCCCTGAGCTGCCGCAGCGTCAGCCCCCGGAACATTTGCGCCGCGTTATTTTCCTTTCTTTTTTCAACCAGTTCCTGTACGAACATTGTTTAGCGCTGCCATTTGGGCTTTTGGTTTTTCTTTCACAGCCGTCGCCGTTCCAGATACCAGTCGACATCGCCGGCTCCTCTTGCGCGGCAGCGACTCTCTCGTCCCGGCCGTATGGTTTTGCGGCCATGACTTTACATATTTCTTCGCTTTGTGCTTCTACCTGTTCCAGCATTGTACCGACTGGACCCATCGACACGGGTCCAAGGCTGTGCTGACTGGCCACTTGGTTGACTCAACACCTGTCCCCATAACACCGCACAAGGCGCACAAAGGACCGCACGGCAATGCAAGGGATACTTTCGGTTATGCTACATCAGCGATCGTCATGCTGTGGATGATACACAGGCAGCAATAGCTTTTCTCTGTGGCATGGACACCCAACCAAGAGCATGTGTTGTCTTCGGCGGTACGCGATGTCGACGAGCACCTGTCGATTCCGCATGCACACAACAATTCGGATAGAACATGGCTGTTTGGATAGGACACGATAGAGCGAGCAGCACACGGCGGATTGGCAAAGTCACGAATTTGGGGTTATTATTCTTTAGTTGACATTCTTCTTTTTCAATTCCATTACCTGACACCCGGATAATACCAGTTTTGAAAATGAAGAGCGAATACATTGGGCCTCGCGGCCCCTTAAGATCTCATTGCTTCTGAACTCCGTCACCCCGATCGGTCTTGGGCCAATGGTGGGCCCAATGCTTGTCATCCATAGTCAACCAGAATGAAGGTTGTTCTCCTCGCCCATCCTTCCGACAGGCGCACCTTCATGAACCCGCCCTGCAGCTTGCGTGTGTTTCACATGTCCAGGCCCCCGACGTTCGTCTTGCTTGCGTGCTCCGAGGCGCCGGCCGTCCTGACCTTGCCGCGGGGCAGGCCGGAAGCGCGGGGGAAGAACTGCCGCCGCACCGTGGCGCGGTCGCTGCCTTTCTTGCGGTCCTGGTTGAGGGGGTGGTCTGATGATGTTGGCGCCGTGATAGACTCCATGTTTGTGTGCGTCCGGAATGTGATTGTGAGTGGGTGATTGGAATGCGGTAGAAGTAGGTGCGGCTCCTTGTGCAGCAAGTCAAATGTTTTGAGAGTTGAGGAATCGTCTGGTTACTGTTCAAGATTTCAGGATATGCCTAGGTATATAAAGGTGACGTGTGTGGTGAGAGTGACGGCACAGAATGGGCGACAAATGCCAAGGAGAGTGGTTGATTAGTCTTTGCTGACCCGCATGGAAGGAAGCGGGCGACGAGCGACTTATATACGAGCGATTGGCCGTCCTGTCTCTCAGCGACAGACCGGTGAGCGGGACACGGCTCCCCTCGCGATGGACGAGCCGCCCCTCCACCGCGTGGGATTGACGCAGGTTTGAGCCTCAGTCGCGGCGGTGTCACTAACACGACCGCCCCATAGGGCTCAATCCTGCGCGGGTGGGGTGGGTGTGCGTCTGCATGTCAGACAGGGGTGGGTCACAGAAAGCTGCCTGCCTGCCTGCCTGCCTGCGACTTGTTTCTGGCCGGTGGACGATCCACTCAATTAGATCACGAGCAACCCATGCGAACACGTTACACAGCGGCACACGCCTCGCTCCTCTTACCTCGCTACTGGGCGATGGGGCCCCTGGCGCTGATGTAAGCTGCAACCCCTCTAGCTGCAGCCTGCAGCAGTGGAGGATCGGAGAGACGGGCCAGAATGTCTGAATGTCTGAGGCAGACCGCTGGTTTGTGTAATCCTACATGGGGTGTGATCTGCATTCCAGGGAGACCTGCCTGGGTATGCCTTGGCTTTCAACTGTCTAGTAGCCAGCAGATGATCCAGCAAGCCGAAACATGAATTCTCACGCATATTGAATATTCATAATTAGATACATAGTAAATAGTTTGAACTCATAGAGACTATACATCTAAGTGATAATCATTTAATGACTCAACTGCTAGTGATTTTTCTTGTGTATTAACAGTTGTGAGTGTTACGAATAGATTCAACTATCGACCGTTGCTTACCAGTTCCTCACTTAGAGTCCAGATCTAGTTGCACGCTTTCACAACATTCAGAGTCTTCTAATAACCGATAATGATAGTAAGAAAGTGATGGATCAAATAGCAAAAGAGGGTTCCCTCTACATCAGTCCGAACAGCAAACAGACACCAGACCGACCCCAGGAATGTGAAATGAGTTCTGAAGTCTAGAACCGTCGATGGCCTGGGTATATTTATCGTCTTTCCCAGTTTCTTAGGCACGGTATTGGCATAGGTGGCCCAAGTATCGTCGCTGGTGGTTCCCTGGGAGAGGGCGAGACCTAGAAACTATACGCTCTAGTATTCAAGCTTTGGCCGTTGGGCATAACCGTTTGAAACTAGCGTACAGATGAAGAGAATTCTGAAAACGATCAGGGATGGCGCAAAATGCTTGTCTCTTGCTGAAAATTCCACGGTGAGAGCTTATGTGTGAGAAGCATTTCGTCTCATTTCACTGAGATATCTCGCCTCGTGGTTGCGAGGAAAAAGTCATAGTTTTACCTAAACAGAGACTCCGTCAACGCTTAAGAGTGACAGAAGCTCATGGATGACGAGCTAAACTACTCAAAGAAGCTGCGAGTACCTGTTCACTCGTCTAAGGTGAAGGTCTCGCATCTGGGACTCGGTACCTTGCGCATACCAGCGGGAGTGCCAGACAAGCCGGCGAACCACACTGTTTGGTAACGGTAGCACTGCGTCGTTCAGACTATCCATGAGTCACATACCTCACGGGTATTGGTGATTCTAGAAGGCCCGTGACTGATATTTTGTGTCTTCCAGTCGCTAGAGTTCAACATATAAATATTGCACTCCGAAATTTCTCTCCTCGCGTTTCCTAGGTCTGCATCGACGCTCACAAAAGAATCCCACGACAAGAAGCACAACATTTTTTTCAGACTCTTTTAACCTGTCGTCAATTTCAGAGAACCACTTAGCTTCCAAGGCATTGAAAAAGGTGAGGGCATTGCTCGACCGCCGATATAATTGCCGCGTGCTCAGAGATTTTACTACTTTTTGTGTGAGGCAAAGCTTTCTGGCGAAGAACGGAACAATGGGTACCATGAACGCCGAGGGCACAAGAGCATCACACGTTCATTGCCTTACAGAATATCTCGCTAATACGAGTTTGGTTTCTTCAGATCATCTTCTTGAGATCATCTTCTTGTATGAGACTCATGCACAGTGACATGAAATACTAGGCCGGTGTGAAAGCGTTTCAACACAATGCAGCAAGAATCAATGCGCAGTACGAGAATCATTCAGGAACAAGGTGTTCTGAGCTGGCATTGCCTTTCCATTTTATGGGAGCAGAACTCGATGACAAGATGCCCTCAAGTATCGATGGCGAGGTGAGCCTTGAAGATTGGACTGCCGTCATATCATGTCACAGCTGAAGGAAAATGGAAGGGGGGGGGGGGGTTCTCGGCCGCCCAAAGATCAACAAGACGCCGGCTAGGCTTGGTTACAGCCTTGTGTTGCAAAGTCACAAGTCATGAATCAGTACTGGCAGGCACAGGGCAGAAACGTTGCTGGCCACTGGGTGGACTTGGAGACGTCAACTTGGTCCTCTGGCGGAAGCATGTCTCACAATGAGGGCAAAGACACATTGATGTCTTACCTTCACGCTTGTCCCCACTGGCCAGCAGGCGGAAGCACAAATGTCACTTCAAGCATGGGTGCCACGGCTACCGGCATTGACATGCAACTCAACCTTTGGACATCACGGCCACAGCCTCATTGATCCTACCCTCACTCATGCGTGAGGACCCCGGCGCTGATGTAAGCTGCAAGCCTCGCCCCCCCCCCCCCAAGGTCTCAGGTGCAGCAAATGGAGGATAGGAAAGATGGCCGGATGTCTCAGGCAAACCACTGGCTTTGTGTCCCTATCGATCAGGCAGTAGGGAGGTCTTTCCCTGCCGTGATGCCATTTGGTGTGTCGCTTGATCGATATAAAATGTGTGTTAGGAACTCGTGGGGGCCACGCGCCAGCTCACTCGATCATTGCTGAGTAAGAACACCATCAGGCAAGAAGAAAGACAGTGTCGCGAATGTGTAGCAGCGATCATGCCGTAATGGGAAGGAGGGTAGACTGAGGCTGGGTGGAAGGGCCGTGGAACACCCGGTGCAGCATCGCCAAGATGCCAACGATGCAGGCATGGCACGAGGCGAGGCGAGAGGGGCGCGGCGCACATGCAGGCTGCCATGATGCTCGATCGACGCCCACTGGGCTGGGCTCGTTGGTCCTTGGAGTTTGCGGTCTTCCCGGGCGAGTGTGCGTGTGCTTACACCCGCGCCGGTGGAGAAGCCAGCGTGGGGGGGGGGGGGGGTCGAGCACAGGTAGATAGTAGCGAGCCTGCAGAGTAGCAGGTCTTATCATTAGCTAAATCAAACCATGTCCCGTGAGAGCAGCCAAGCCCAGCTCAGTCAAGCGGCGCCGGCCCGTCTCATTGCGCATCGCGGTGCCGGGACCAACCAATGAATCCCGAGGCGGGGCAGCAACAAAAACACCAGGCAGCACGTATGCGAAGTGGCAGGAGACCTCGGCGATCCTGACACTTTGCTGGCGCGTATGCGTGATAGAGAAATCGAGATGGCCTCGTCACCAGGAGGGAGATGCATCGAGATATCAGTGGCGGTGGTGGTTGGCGATTGGGCCGCAGGTATCGAGGCAGGGTGGCAGATGGCAGATGGCAGATGGCCTCGGGGCTTGCTTCGCTGTTCGGTGAGTGACCGCGGGTCTGTGACGACCGAGGGGCATGGTGGCCGTGGCCGCGCGGTGAGGGCCCAAGGTATCCGATGGGAGGTCATCTGCTTGACCGTACCATACTCTATACGCGCGGGCACTCGCGCCGATAGCCAGATGTCGTTGTGACCGTGGTTGATGTTGCTGTGGATGATGGGAGTAGTACCTTGCCTGGTAGACAGAACGGACCGTTTTGCATAGCCTAACCGACGTTCCGTTTCAACAAACCCCCAGCACGGCTGCCTCGTATGTTGCTGAAGAGTGTGGTTGACAGTGATGAGTTGTCCCGACATCGCCTGGAGCAGATGACCAGAGTGCAGCGACTTGTTCATGCAGGGCAGGGGCCAGGTGTCAGTCATCCGCGGGCAGAGGGACGAATCGACGCCGTCTCCCACCCTCACAGGCCTCTGGTAATGTGCTAGGCACGGGATGGTGGTGGGCGAGGAACGGAGCGACGGGAACGGTGGGGCAGCCTTGGTGGAAACTGATGTGGGTGGGTGGGTCGGCACCGGTGGGCTGCAATCGGGGGGGTGGGGGGGGGGGGGTGGGGCCACTGGAGCTTCCCATCTTGGAAGGCTAGGGCATCCCTGGGGCGCTTCTCCCTCCTGATTTAGGCCACTTGAGCTTCTCCTGCGGGCTTTGGGCCAACGGTCAAGCGTCCTCCGCCACACCAGCCATGTGATGTCTTCGCCCATGGGAGCTACCCAGCCTAGGGGCCTTAACAAGCCCATTATTATTGACCCTGAACTTCCTTTTCCAATCTTTAGAAAGTGATTCTGGCCAATGAAAAAAAAAACACTTGAATTTATCTCCCTCGCTTTTGTAGGCGCTCAAAGAAATTCCCGCGCGGGCGTGGCTGAATTTAGTCTGAATGGCTGTATCCGGCCTCACCATCGCGACATGCTTTTAGCCTGAACGCCACGCAGCTAATCGACCATCTCGACACTGGCGTCGGTGACGTATTTGGCACCGACACTACACCTCTTTTGCTTTTTCTCCGAGAATTGCGAGACGCGAATTGAGAGCTACTGGAGCACTACGCGTCGTGGGTGACTTAGAGTACACCTCCCCACGCTGCTGGACGAGCCAGCCCGAGGAGATGAACGAGCAGAGGCGATCCGGCCTCGCTACCGCAGCCGTGGCCCCCACCCGGCAGCAGTAGCCAACAGTCGATAAGCTCAGGAATCCCACTCGCCTGGGTCTCGTGGAACATATCACGGTTTGTGCCCTGCATTGCAGATCGAATGCATCTTGCCCCTGCGCAAGGTGGGCATGACCAGAGCTCTTGGGGGTTTCAATGGTCAGGAGTTGGTTGCCAACTACTGGGCCACCATTCTGCATGGAAAGTCACTTTATACAACTTGAAATAAATTATTTTATTGAATTTATTCCAGGCGCTTCAAACTTCCTATCCGGTGTGGTCTGGTGTGGTGTGGTGACTTCCTCTGGCTGCGGCCATCCCCGCCAGACACACACCTCTTCGAGGTCTCAATACCACGCCTCAGACGCCCGCACGTGGGATCTCGTCCCCATCGACTCAATTCCCAGAGATCGATCAGCAAGACTCCCCACTCCCAGCACCACCACACGCCGTTCACCCCGGGGCATGTCTCACTTGCTGGCAGTTCGAGGGCCATTTAGCTTCCCCTTTCGTCACGGCCCATTGTCTCAGACAGAATGACTTCATCCCCCACAGGGCCGGGAAAGCACAAGACCTTGCGCGTTGGCACTTCTTGCGACACGCGGTGAGAGCCTCATTCGATGTCGTCCGGAGGTACCTGATGTGAAAGTGCCTCATGTATCTTGACTTGGACAAAGTACTGTCCATGGGAGCTGTTGGGCAGCATGGGAGCCTTGGATCGACGATGGTGGTGGCGACCCCAAGAATCAACCATAAACTGCTGTCATTATAGATGTTGTTATTATATTTCCAGACTGGGCGCTAAAGACGTCGATGGGGTTCACTACTAGAACCCGTGCTCCTCAAGCCACGCCGACAGGTCCGCCTCGGTCTGCGCAAGCAGCCTGGCCCTCTCCTCACCGTCCACCCCCTCGAGCGCGGACGTGCTCCTCAGCCGGTACGGGCACAGGAGCCACTGGAGGCGCATCAGGTCGCGGATCCCGCCCACGCCCGCGATCTGGCTTGGGGCGTGTGCGGCGCTCCCCTGCAGCACGCCATCCCACGTCCTGGCGAGCTCCCACTCCTTTGCAGACTCCTCGTCGAGGCCTGCCGGTGGCGTGGTGAAGTCCCCCGAGAGCATCGCCTCGGTGATCACGGTGTCCTCGTCGCTGATGTTGCCGCCGACGTCGGTCGGGGACATGCCGCCAATGAACTCCTCGAAGGGGTGAGAGACCGAGGCGAAGTCGAAGTCTAGGACTGCTCTGATTTCCTTGGTCTTCTTGTCAAAAAGCATATTGTACCCCGCTGCCAGACGTTAGTCGACTGCTGGCCATAACTCAAGTGGGCGCACACGCACTCAGGTCCCCGTGTATCAAACACTTTCTGTGCACTTCAACCCCGGCGAGGACTTTCTCGGGCCCGCCGCCGGCCAGGAACTTTTTGATCCTGCCGGCCACGCCGTTCCTCTTCCAGCCCTGGACCACAGGGCTCTCGGCGGCTAGCTCGAGCCGCGAGCGCAATTTGCCCACTCTCCATTCCATATATGAGCCAGCAGGTCTCACGTCCTGCACGGATGGCGACTCTCCGCTCACGATATCTCCGTTCGAGTCGAACTTGAGCCCGCCGCCAAACCGGATGACGCCCTCCGGCAAGCTCGCCGCCTGAATGGTCCCGAGAATAGCAGCCATCTGTCCCAGGACACTCCTCCTGTACTCGGGCGCGAGAGAGGCGAACTCCGAGTTCAAGTCCACACCACCGCGGAACTCGGAAATAATCCACCCAAACCCCTCTTCCTCGGCTCCCGCGTCACCAGCCGAGGCCGGTGCTGCCGCCGCCGCCGCCGCCGCCCAGGCGTAGAGGTCTGGGACCAGCGGGCCCAGCCCGGCCTCGGCCAAGGACTTGCGCACGAGGTGCTGCGCCGCCACCTCGTTGGCCACGCGGTTGGCGTTGTTCACGTCGTGGGCTGCTGGGTTGCTGAGCTTGATGACCAGCGCGGACACACCGCCGGGCTGGGGGGCCCTGCATGTCCCCGGCTGGGTGCCCGGGAACGTGGAGGCGGATGCTGGTGTTGCCAGTTCTGCCTTGAAGAGGAAGTTGTTGAAGGGGTACTGGTACTCTTCATCGTATGCCAGGGTTGAGATGTTGGAGGCCTGTTGGGGTGGGCAGGGGAGGGCAGCTGGTCAGTGAGAGAGCTGGTGCTGTGTGGCGATGCTGTTGACAAACCTTGAGTTCGAGGCCCTGGAGGAGTTGCCGGACTACGGCGAGCTGGCGGTCAAAGCCCGCCTGGTTCACGTTCACAGTCACGGGTCTTGGCGTCGATACGAGGACGACGAGTTGAGGAGATCAAAAAGGGCAGTCAGATTGGTCTCAAGGGGTTGACTTGGAATCGCAAGGACATGTGGATGTCCTTTATCATCCTCGTGATTCAGCCGCTAATCACCAACCCGCACCTCGAAGGAGCACAAGTACAAACGGCTTGGCCCAAAAGAAGGAAGAAATGTCTCCCAATCGAGAAGGAGGCCATGGAGAAGAACTAAGATAGCGACATGTGTGCCTGGCGGATCGGTTTGTGCCACAGCCTTGCAGCTTGTAGTCTGCGGCCGACCTTCCAAAAACCCCGCCGGCGCCATCGCAACGTTGTAAAAAGCCAAGCGAAAAATGGACGCGTCTTGCCTGGATTCACGCGGGAGCAGATTACACGAACCGTTGTCGCGGGCATGGGCCGGGGTCCGCTGCGGCAGCTAGGGTGGCCATCCTGACCCCGGCATTGCATCTCCAGTGGTCTATTCATGCCAATATTCGCTTGAGCGATCCCGTTACGACAACCTAGACGTCTCACAGTCACCGCTAGAGGTTCAAGCATATAAAACGTCTGGCCATTCCATGTCTTGCTCATGTGGGACCAGCTCAAGGGAGACATCGTTCATTTTCGCCCGAATAGACAGATTGTCCACGAAAATAGGGATTTGGTCGATCTTGTAATTCCATGGCAGTATGACTGCGGCGTTGCTCGTCTTAGTGGACCGGGCATTGGAAATCATCTACACTGGTAATCTGACTCCTTAGGCCCGCCCCTCTTACCCGGGAAATGCCGCTTTCCCATCGCCCTACGGCAGGGGCTCCCAGAAGGACTACATCTTATCCATTTTGTACATATAGCTCTTCCCAAATGTATAGTCGTTCCAGGTTGCCTTCCAGAAATCAACACGGAAATTTGCTGCGCCCCGACTACTAAGTACAACGACAAGGATCAGGACCAAATATTTAAAATTAATTGATTGTATATTAATTTGACGCGGGCGCTCCTCGAGCTCTAATTAAAGTGGCTCTTCCTCGGTGTGATTGGCAGCCGAGGCCACGGCCGGACAGACTGAGAGGACCGAGCATCCATGCTGTACCGCGGCCGCTCGACGTCGTCCAGGGGTACCCTATGCCACGAGTTCCTGTACACGTGCTCGTCGTCCGTCTTCTCGTGGAACGACGGGTTTGACAACGATAATGGGCGGAAAGAAGCAGCGCTCTTTTCTTTGGCGCGGCCTTTGGTCTCATCTGGACATCAAAGTGGTTAGTAACACGATCATTGAAGTAAATACGGAACGAGCGGAAGTCCGCCTGGAGAAAATGGGGGACTCACAAAGATAAACAGTGATCAGCTCAAGCGCCACAGGCGCCCAAGTGACAAGAGACAAGACCTGCCCAAAAGTCCACTCCGTGTCCTGATCCGACTCGCCCGCCTTCTTCTTGACCTCCTCCCTGTACGCAGTAAAGAGGAACAGGAATGCCCACATGAACAAGCCGCACACAGCGCCATCCAGTAGCCGCAGGTAAGGCTGCGACGCCTCCCACTTGCGCCGCCACGGCCCCGCGCCCGAGTAGTCTACCCTCCCATCCTTGAGCTTCTCGAGCGCCCCCCTGCGGAACGTCGCCGTGGCGTGGTAGAGCCAGCGGAGGCAGTTGAGCGCGAGGAAGACGTGGCCCGCCGTGGTCATGGAGGCCAGGATCGCGCGCATCTTGTGCGAGTCGCACTTGGCGAGCCAGATGTCCTCGCTGACCATGGTGTCCTGGTTCCAGAGGAACTTGAAGTAGGCCCCGTACACGTATCGGTAGAGGATTTCCACGGTCAGGGCGAAGATGATGACGAGGAACCACAGGAAGAGGCGGATGCGCTTGCGGCGGAGGCCGGGGGAGAGCGACTGCAGCGCCAGGGCCGGGAAGATGGAGAAGGAGGACATGAAGTTGGCGTTGAGGAGGCCGTAGAAGGCGTGCGGCTCGTTCGGGTGAACGATGGGTGCTGCCCAGCGCGTGATGGAGGCGACGTTGACGGATATGGCGAAGAGGAGGACGGCGCTAAATACTAAATGTCAGATTTGACGTTCTCCAAGATCTTAAAATAAAATAAAACAAAACAGCGGGTTGAGGCTAACTCTTGGAAAGTGTTCAATGATTTCCGGAAGCAGTTGATGAGGATGCTGTGACCCTCCTTCCGGCCTGCGGGCAAAGCTGTTCCGGAGTAGTCTCTGAGGCTATCTGAGAATAGTACGATGAAATACATAGTTGCAAAAACGGCTAGCATATAGTAGGACATCATAGCCTAATGTTTTATCAGCTTAAGAATGGCTGCTGGGAAGGTTGCAGAAGCTAGCAGTACTCACACCAACACCAGTGAGGTCAGGATCGCCCTCCCACTGAAGCTTCGGACAAACTTCTTTACTACACTTTGACAACGGAAAGTTGATCATATCCATGAGAAGTGCGTTGTTATCGCGAAAGTAGTTCTTCTCGTGGTACCAGACTAGGAGGTTTGCGTCCGTCGGCTTGGTCCAATTTCGGGGTATCATAGACCCCAGATACCCAATCACAATGTCAAATGAGACACCATCCCAGAGCGAGCCTTCATCCTCGTAGAGTTGACCATATGCAGCCAGCCAAGCGGCGGCTGCAGAACAGTTGGTGAAGTTCAGCCATGCTGCTGGTGGAGGGCTCCATGAGGCATTGACGACATCGCCAACGGTAATGACCATTTTACAAGGCCTTCAAACGAATGTATTGTGTTAAATAAAAAGAGCGCGGCTCTAACGAGAAGAGAATGACGGAAGAGATTGAGAGGAGATCACCCGCAAACCTTACAACCGATCGCAGACCTGGGTAGATGTTAAGGTTGGGAACTCTGTTGATCAAGCTCATATACTTGTCTACATTCCACATTTAGTCTCTAATGTACCCTCCTTAGCCGAAATAATAGTATCCAACCTTGTTTTGCGCAAAAGCTTCGTCAGAGGCAGCCTCCGTCCCTATCCCTTTCTCTCTTCACCCCATACTTCATCTCGCTTGAACTGTCTTCGGCATTGACTGCAGCTGTTCAGGTGGGTTTGAAACACAGATCGGCCTGTGGCAGATCTCTAACCAGGGGTGCGAGTCATGCTGCGGGTAGCCCACGTGTGAACACGCAACGGGCATACCGTGATGAAGCAGGCAGCGTGGGCGTTCTTGGCCAAATCAAAAGAAACGAGGCAGGGGAAATATAACGCCGAGTTATATAAATATGCACAGTACAGTCGAGAGTAGATCTCACAGCACTGCCCTTCCTTTACCCTGAGGCTTTGGCCGCAGTATGCACTGCTGCGTCATGCACGCGACCAAGTTCCGCTGCTCGTCCCAGAGCCGCGCCTCCGAGTATGACCGGCCGTGGCCAGCTGCGATGGTCTTCCTCTCGCGGAGGTGCCAGTTGCTTATGTCGACATTTGGTGTGAACAGTCGCAACGCAAAGTCCAGCGTCGAGCAAGCCCCGGATTCCTCGAACCACAGGTGCTCGTGCCACAGCGGGAGGAAGGACAGGCCGCTGTCCATGAAGAACGCAAGAGCAGCCGCCTTCTCACCAGCCGAAGTCAGGACCTCCTTCGTCTTGACCCAATCTCCAGAACTCCTCTCCGTCACGGGTCGATCGTCCTGGTCCGTCGGATGCGTCTTCAGCAGGCCCAAAACGTTCTGTCCCGACATGCCCTCAACGCAAATCCGAGTCTCGAAGAACTTCTCCATCGTCGAGAACATAACGGGGTTCTTCTCGACAATATCATCGCCAGCAAGGCCCTGAGCCACCGCCTCCCGAGCCAGCTCCTTCGACGTGGGGCTCTTGCGGGGCCCCGCGAACGGGATGGACGGCGGCGCCGAGTAGGACAGCAGCGCGGGCTCGTCGGCGTGGAAGTCGGCCAGCAGCTCCATGCACGCGCGGAGTTCCCCGCCGGGCCGCCGCTGGCTGACCACGACACGCCGCGTCGCGAACGTCTTGGTGTCGCGCGTGGCGTGGACTGTAACGGCCAGCTTCTCCGCCGGCGAAGCGGGGCCGAGGAAATGACCTAAGACGGAGTACAGCGAGAAGGACGCCGGGACGGTGGCGCAGGCGGCGGCGGTTGCCACGCCCGCCGCGCACCCGCCGTAGGCTATCGGCAGCGGGTTGCCCAGGCGCTCGGGCAGCGATTTGGAGATGAACTGGCCCGGGCCGGTCTGCTCGATCGCTATTTGCTCTGCTAACGTCGGCGCCATGTTTGTGAGTAATAAAGTTTAATTATAAAACGGTGATTGGTGCAGAACTCATTGCTTTTCGTCTGGATGCTAGATGACCAATACAGGATAAGGTGCCTGAGTTTTACCAACAACACCGAGGCGGGTTTTCCCTCATCATCAGACACCTCGGCACGGCTGCCGAACGCCAATTCTGCGCGTGCCAAATAGGAAAAGACCAGGAACACACCCTGGCCATAGTCGGCTCCGAAGTGCACGCTCGTTGAGGACTAGTGTACGGCCTGCCGCTGTCGAGCATGGAGCCCGTTGATGTCGCATTTCGGGAAAAGCCGTTCTTATATTGTTCTGAATATTGTTCTGATTTCATCGCAAGGTGAAAATCAAGAATTTCTCATGTCGAACTTGGTGGAAGATGTGACCAACGGGTGGAAAATATGACGTTGGTCATGATTCGAGCTCATCCCTCGCCGCCCATCGTCATTTCAACAGCGGCACGCTGACAAAAGTGGATCCAGCCAAGACCAACATGGACTCGGCCCAGTGCAGTGGCGACACAAGCACGCGTAGTCGGAACAAACAGTACTGGAATGCCATGGCTGGTCAAGAGTAGGAGGTGTTGGCATTACGCGAGAAGAGTTTGGATTTCGTTGTGCAAGGCGGCCTTTAAGTAGTGGGAGTAGCCTGCGCCAGAAATCAATGTCAGTTCTGACAGCAGGATTCCATCAGTAAACCTACAACTTATCGGTTGTCAAACTCGGTTTAATAAAACACATCACCTTTTGTCATTACTAAGACTGAAATAATACATTAAGACACGTAATGGTCAAGACGAAGAAGTATCCGGCCCCGGATGCACCAAAAGTGCGAATAATCGTGCTGGAGACTGACGAGGCGGATCCCGATACTCATGCAGAAAAGGGCAGCTTCGGGGAGGTTCTGCACGGCCACTTCCAGCATGCAGGTGCCGAGCACGAACCTGCACTGAGTGTTGATACGGACATAAGATTCGTGGTGGAAGACAAGGGAGGCAAAGTCCCACAGTTCGATGACTTCGAGGACTACCAGGGGGTATTGATCACGGGAAGCATGTACGATGCTCATGGGGATAACCTGTGGATTTTGCAGCTCATATCTGTGTTGAAAGGTACAATGACACCGGGGAAACCTTGATCATAGGAGTGGTAAGGAAGCTGACAGTTAGGACACAGAATTATGGAAGCGCCGGCCAGATCTCCACCTCAGCGGCGTTTGTTTCGGCCATCAACTTCTATGCCGAATGCTGGGGGCAGAGGTCGCTCCGGCCCCGACGCAGGACTGGGAGCTCGGCCACTCCAGGGTAGACCTTTCACCCGTGGGCCAGCAGCTGTTCCGCACTGAAGACAGCAGCATCTACCTGCACCAGATGCACCAGGATCAAGTGGTCGCACCGCCCAGGCCCGAGAGGTCGAATGGCCTGCTCAAGCCAGACACGAGAGTGGACGTCTGGGGCCACAGTAGCCACACCAAAGTACAAGGAATTTATATACAAGGGAGACTCTTCACGACGCAGGCACATGTGGCTTTTGACGATGTCATGGTCAAGAGGCAGATCCAACTGAGGGTTGACAGCGGTGGCATCCAGGATCTGAACCATGCCGACAGGGCTGTTGAGACGGCACATTGGCAACACGATGGCGACGTGGTTGCTGCGGCAATCTTGAGGTTCTTCCATGGGGATGATGACAGCGTTGAGTAAATACTCTGACTGGTTGGATATTCTGTTTGTCCGACTTCCATGACTTGTGTCCTTATGAGATGGTCCCGGAAAGGTTTGATCGCCGGTGCCGGCGTTTTTGTGCATAGATGCCTAAAAAAGACACCGACGAATGGAACCTAGGTTGGATCAACTGGCAAGAAATTCAGCCACGAGAAACTGACAACGAAGTCCGGAACGTGAAGATTCGCGGGCCTGGCAGATCTATTCACATGGTTGACCGGTCATCCCACAATAAACTCAAATCAAACTATTCCACTTCAACCTCAAATAAACAAAGACACGTGTTTTCAAGACTTTATTGCTCATACTAAGATCCTTGGTCCCATGAAATGAGAATTTGGCATGATGCAAACAGGCTCTCAGGACGGTAGTGCGCCTGCTGCCTAGCCCGGCCAGGGTTGGCAAACGAGCCACGATATTATCAGGGTTTGGAAAAAGTACTAACGTGGTTCACACCGAAACCGTTCCCAAAAATCTTCCGACGAACCGAACAGTCTCCGGCACAAACTCTGTCACCCGGTTCAGTTGATCGGGAGCCAGGATATTAAATGCCTTCATGTCTTCGAAGAAGCGGTGTTCGAATTTCTGGGTCAGCTTCAGGTAAATGTCGTGATTGTTCGAGTCCATCTCTGCACCGTGCAAAAAATCGAGGTATGGGAGTAGGATATCGCTCGTCTTGGCAAAAAAGTCAGTCAGCTTTCCTGGGGCTTGCAGGGCCTCGAAAGCCGTCCGCGCCGTCCCAATATGCGCTGTTAACAGCAAGTCGGCGACGGCAACAGCTTGGCCCTGTTCTGCTGTGGCGGGGTCGGCCAGATGCGAAGGCTTGCCATGTTCCTTATAGGTCTTGTTCACTGTCTCGAGAAAATTTTCTGGGCCCGTTCCCGATGGCAGTGACGGGAGGTTGTTGCTGATGTACCGGTAATACCCAAATGCGGCTTTGGCCTCTGCCACAGCCTCGGGGCTCACCGAGTCGTCCTCGCCGGTATGCTCTTACTTGAAGCGCGCGAATAGATACTGTCGGCGGCCTTGAACGATGATCTTGTCGTCGATATCGGTCGTATTCATAATGAACTTGATACGGAAGCCGAAATAGTCCTTCATGATGCGGCGGGTTATGTCGGTGGAGATGTAGTTTTTGGCATGGCCCAGATGAGCATCTTCGTACACTGTGGGCCGGCACGCATACCACGTCACTACCTTCCCTGCCGGATCGACCGGCACAAATTCATCCTTCTTCCTTGTCAAGCTGTTGTAAATCTTCATCTGGGGCAGCTGGGGTCAGGTTGGGCTCGGGGACGAGTCCATGGTGGCTGTTTCCGACCGTCGGCAGCCATGATAAGTGCGCTCAATTGTGATGGGTTGGAGTTGTCAGTGTCAAAGGGCACACGCCTGTCAGAGAAAGAGAGACAGAAGCAGTCGCTGTACCTGTGGCATGTGAAAAGAGAGCCCAGGTCGGTGGCCAGCGTTGACGTCGTCGACGCCAACTTGCTTTGGCTGCTGTGCTTGGCAGAGTCAGGTAGCAGTGACTCACCCGAGCAGTCTTATTGCCAGCTCTCGGCAAGTCATTGGTTGAAAGGATGGTCGATAGCAAATCCTCGATCAGTGTCCGTCAATATGTCTTTACTCTGCGACATGTGCAAAATTTGTATGAGTTTCGTAGCCCTGCCCTCACGGACGAGGTGATCCCAACAGCACACCCGGCCAGGCTGGTGGCCACCCCCAGACCCAGCAGCACAGTGTACCCATACAGGCCGGCGGCGGGGTTTTAACCTTCAGTATATACATGGCTGCCTCCCCGGCGACAATGTACAACCTTGACGTGACGACCCAGAGGTTGGGCCAGCCAGTGCGACTCATGCCCCTGCGTCAGCGCTATCATGCAGTAATTTTCCGTCTCGTGCTCGTTTGTATGGAACTCGGGCCTTTCTCGGCAGACTCATTGCTGAATACAGTGACTGGAAGTAGACTTTCTACCTCGATCTTCCGGTTCGCGGTGTGGCTTTGGCTCTGCTGTTCTTTTATTTGCATGTCCAGGCCAAAACGGAGCTCGGGCCGGCTCAAGTTAGAAGCCTTTTCAAAATCGACTGGATCAGCAATGCCCTGTTTGTCAGTGCTGTTCCTTCCACTCTCACTGGCACTGGTGCCGTCTATCCCTAGGACTCTTCCCATATGATTTTGCCCTTGGTGGTTTAGGTCTCCGGGACGAGGTCGGCGGTTGCTTGGCCCTCCCAAGGTCGAGAAGTTCGTGACAGAGCCTATGATTCCATCAAGTCTGTCTTCCGACTGAAACAATCACTGTCAATATCTATACATTTATCCACGGCTTCATCATGATCTACTCCATGTAAGTCTTCCTAGTGTGCTCACATAGTGTTCTGGGCCCGTCACCGGGAGACTCAGACTTCTACGTTGCCCCGAGAAACCTGTACTTATCCCTACTACGACAGCAGATGGTGGTATTATGTCAAATAACGGTGAATATCGACCGATACACTACGCACCGCTTGGCCTCGGTGACCTTCGAATTGGGTCTCCTCACTCTTCTCGACTTGGATTCGGGACAGGTAGGAGGCTCGCCGACCAAATCCTTGCGGCGCTGGTAATGGATCCGTCTTCCCCATTATCTTTCTAGCGATCATGGAACGGTTTTCCGAGGCCGATGCGGCAGTAGCAACGGCAACCTGGACTTTTTACACACACTCGGGTTGGCTTGTGGTACCGTTATTCCTGCTGATATCTTCAAAAGCCATGTTGTAGCTTTTTCCAGACACATGATAAAAAGTCGACATGCGTCGACTGTGATGCGGGGGACGAAACTATGAACACGTTGTCGCCTCTTTCATGGATTCACTGGCGCCTGAAAAAAGCGCACAGCTTTTGGCCGTTCAAACGGGTGGTCTGAGACGGATCTGGGATGTTGCCATCGCTTCGTCTTATTTGTTCTCCGCGTCATGTTTGAAATGAGTATTAGCCTTGAGGCAGTCGCGATAGGAGCATGGAATGTTTTAGAAAGAAATGGTGATGAGCACCGACACAATTCGAGTTGTACCATAGGCCACCACCATTCGGGATACCCCACCATTCGGGACAGCCAATTCCGATGCACACCACCAAAAAACTATTATTCCACGAAACCATCAACACACTCAATTGTGGTCGTATATAGACAAATAGTACATAGAAATGAAGCTCTGATTCTGCTATTTCAATACACATATCGCGATGGTATTTTGGAGGCTCTCCCAGAGCGAGTTCTGACCTCCGGATGTGGCGCATCATTGCCATCCTCATCATCTTCGCTATCTTCTGCAACTTCAGGCTCCTCCTCAACCACCTCTTCCCGAGGTCTGTTCTCTTGGTTAGGGCCATTTTGAGCTTCATTCTGCTTGCTCAATATCTCATAAAGTTCCATGAACCTTCTGTTGGGGTTGGGCACGGCTTTGCGCTTCTTGGCGGTCATGCGCTCAACTTGAGCCTCGAGCTCTTGGATCCTCTGGTTGGCAATAGTCGACTCCGTGGCTGAAGACCGTGGGAACAGTGTGCTGGGAGGTAGCAACAATAAACGTTGTTCCGGAAGCAAACGGTCATAAACTCGTCCTGCGCAATTGATTAGTGTATAGGCACTCAATATGCTTATTTCTAATTGATATACACACCGAAGTATGGCAAAAATGGCCGTCTAGAATCAGAAGAGTGGCTTCCGAATCATCTTTGCGGCGGGTATTAATTTGCGGAAGAAAACATTGCTCCGACCAAGCAACGCCTATTTGATTGTTGGACCAGCCGTTGGGAGACGTAATCCAGCGCCATTTGGGCACGATCCCGTAGAACTGATCGATAAGCCACTGGGTCTGTAGCTCCTTTCCTTTGAATATAATACCCGGGTCAAGGGCTTCGCCGGTGGCAAGAATACTCTCAATCATGGTAGACCACCAACGTGACTGATCGGTTTTGACCATCGCCTTCTTAGTATCAGCGGTCCCAACAACTAGGGAATCGTGACCTATATATAAAGATTTAGAATCTCTAGTTTTGTATAGATTGTTCTTGAATTACGCACCGTAGCCTGCCATCATGCCAGCTTCATCGACATTGACTGTGAGGCTCGGCTTTATCCAATCAAATTCGCCCTCCCGAATGTCAAAATACTAGTTGACGGCTCTGGGGGTAAACTCTTGGAAACGCAAGGATTCTTGCACACGGCCAATCTTGGTGCTAATCTCAGGGCGTCGCTTGATGAAGCGGTGCACCCAGTTTTGCCCAATTGGGGCGTCATCTCCGGCTTCTTTGAGGAGGCTATTCACGACGTTTCGGACTGCAGAATTGCTTGGGGCAAATCCGAGCAATTCTTGACGAATAATCCATCCAACTATCTTATCCTCTTGCGCAATAAATAGGCGGCTATGTGATGTTTTGGCCTGGAGGTCATTCTTTGATGCCCGGCCGTTGAGAAGTGCGGACAGCGTAGATGTTGGTATATTGTACTTCTGGGCCGCCTGATTCAAAGAAACATGATTGTCAATGATGTAGAATAGAGCATCAGCAACTGATTCCTCAGAATACTGGGAATAGACCTTCTTGGGCGGAATCGTGGCGGCTGATGGATGGGTGGTCGTTGAGGATTCGAGGTCAGAATCGGACTCCGGATCGGCATTTGGGGTTAAGAGACACTCGGCGTTGTCGGCCCGCAAATGGCACTAAACCACCAAAGAAATAGCTCACGATTTTTAATTGATGATTATCTACACATACCTACAAACGGCTTCTGAATGCACCGATTGCTTGTTGAGAAACGTGTTAGTGAAGATAGGGTGTTTGTGTGGTGGTGGGAGGAATTTGGCTGTCCCGAATGGTAGGGTATACCGAATGGTGGTGGCCTATGGTACCAAAGAGCCCCTGAATCTGCATACCTAGGTACTTGACGGCCTCTGAATTCCAATACAGTAAATAGCTGATCCAACCTAACCATTCATCGACTGTACCCAGGCTGTCGATTTGCTCGCTTAAGGAGGTATTGCTACATAAGGCTGGCTAATTCCCCCAGAGCGGCAAAGAGAAGAAGATCATACGAGGAAGGCCAGAGACAGAACGAGTTTCATGAATTTCCATCGTCCACCCTCAACGAACCGGTATATTCCGTCGGAGATATGATCTCCATTCCGGAAGAGTCCTTCTGTACTGCCAATCTTCATATGTCTGCTGCAAATCTTCGATAGCACTCGCCCACTTCACGAGCTCCGGCTCCGCCCAGGCCGTATGCATGATAGCAAGCCCGAACGGCATTCCATCTACTGGATTCACGCCTGCTGGAATTGTGATCATGGGATAGCCTGCCTGTGCCGCAATCTGGTAACTTTGCCCGACGTGCGATGGCACGAGGAGCCCGTCGAGTCGAGCTTTCCCTCCTTCGATGACCCTGCCGCTGCCTTGAAGCGCCCAGTCGATTCCCTGCCTGGTCTTCCCTTGACAGAAAGACAGAGCTTGCCAGTAGGTTTCGTTTCTGATTCCGCCAGTAGCCAGCGATGCCTGTAGGCCATCTTGTCCCGAGGCAAAGGCAGGAATGCCTTTTCCGCTGCAATTGGTGACAGCTGGAGAATAAGGACAGCCACCTTCGGTACCGTCGTTGTCGTAGTTGAACTGAATGATGTCTTCTAGAGTCTTAACATTCGTGTTGTTCAGCTCGGAAAGGTACGCATGAATGTTGTTGTAGAAATCGACCTTGACCACGGTGTACTCGCTCTCGTTGGGATATCCTCTCTTAGTTCCCCAGTCCCAGTCCCAGCTTCTGTTGCTCACTATTGTCTCGTAGTCCAGAATCTCGGTTTCGTTCACAATGATTGCCCCGGCGGACTGCATCAGCTCTATCACAGATAAGAGAACCATTTGTCGGTTGGTGTCGGCATATTTCCAGAAGCTGTTCCACGGGAGGCCAAATACAGCACCGCGAAGACTGGTTTGGTTGGTAAGAAACTGTGCATAGCCACTATGAGGTGTCCTCCCCTCCTGGTCGAACGTGTAGTTGTCCCGCGAGTCGATGCCATATGTGGCATCCAACGCATATGTCGCGTCTCGGACAGTCCGTCCAAATGTTCCCACGGTGTCCTGATGTTCAGACTCGGGAACAACACCGCTCCGCGATGTTAGACCAACTGTAGGCTTGAACCCCACGACGCCGTTCCGCTCGGCCGGACTGATGACGCTGCCATCCGTCTCTGTCCCTATCGAGAATGCGATTGCGTTTGCAGCAACACCTGCCGCGCTCCCGGAACTACTCCCACCTGGGTTTCGCGTCAGGTTATACGGGCTTCTGGCCTGGCCGCCTCGGGGTGAGTATCCTTCGGAGTATCTGTTGCTTCTCATATCTGCCCACTCGCTCATAGTGGCCTTCCCAAACAAGACGGCGCCCGCTTCACGCAGCCGCTTGACTACGAACGCGTCTCGAGGCACGATGCTCCCTAGCAGAGCCCAGCTTCCCGCTGTCGTTTCGAGGTTGTCTTTTGTGGCGATGTTGTCTTTCACCGTGAATGGAATTCCGTGTAGTGGTCCACGGACAAGGCCTGCTGCGCGCTCCTCGTCCATCTGCGCGGCGATAGCAAGAACGTCTGGGTTGGTCTGCATAAGTGAGTTGATGTATGGGTTCGTCTGGTAAGTGCGGAGCATATAGCAAGTCACTAGCTGTTGGGAGGTGAGGCTGCCATTGGCCATCGCCGCTTGCATTTCGTCGATAGTCGCTTCTTCAAGATGGAAACTGCCGCAGCTTGGCGTTGGGAAGAGGGCTGGAGAGCCTGCATCTTGTTGAAGAGGGAACAAAGGAGGGGTCAAACTGGTGCTTGGTGAATCGGTGCGCTTTGCAGGATATGCAAGAACAACCGCTGGCCAAGCACACAGTACCGGTACGGTGAAGATTGGGATGGCACGCATATTGGCAGATGCTGTAGGTACCTTACGAGTCTCGAGGATGTATGAGAAAGGAGGATCAATGTGAAAAACAAAGCTCATAACATGGGTTCAGTTGTTGCGAGGCCCAGGATAGTTATAAGCAACCAGTTTGCGCGGACCTCAGCTGCATGCAGCTAACGCAGTGTCACCTTACTACTCACTCATCTGAAAGACGGGTAATGCGGCACAACCCTCGTGCGATCAAATGCCAAGTCCTCCCAGGAAGCCTTAGCGATTACTGTCCTACGTACCGTACACACATAGCTGTGCTTGATTTATAGGGGCGAGAGTACTTTAAAGTAGTGTTCGACGGTATCAAACTGATTGAGATGGCTACGACCATGGTGAACCGGCTTGGTGTCACGCTTGACGACACCCGGACGGAGGCTTCTGACAACGCTGATTCCAACGTTGCAAACGTTGAATGACCACTTTCCAGTTCCTTGCACAGTCAAATTGGCTGTAGTTGTCTGCGTCCTAGGTTGTCTACTATCCCACTAGGGCAATCACTATCGCTCTGGCTTAGTAAAGGCTATCATTTAATGTGAAGGGTCCATTGTAGAAACGCAGAGCGTTAGAACAGATATCAAAAGAAGTATTCTGAACGTTGAGAACTTCAGTGATCTTGGAAGGGTAATAATGAGAACTCTACCGGCAAATAGGAGTATACATTGTTAAAAAATCATGCCTGCTCTGGCCAAGCATATTAAGTAAAATCAAGACCTGAAAGCGGTAGATGTTATAGACTTCTGCTTGATCTGAGAAGATCACGAGTCTCCCCTTGCGGCCTGAAAATCGGACCTCCCACCTTTAAGGACTGTCATGACTGGAAGCACGAGGCTGAGTGACTCCTTGCGGTAAGCACATGTGTCGTAGAATTGGTTGCACATCCAGACGGCATGTGGGCTCTCTCGGATTCCCCAAATGGGGCCACATTTTGCTTGACGGGGAATAGGAGAACGTCCCTGACTAAAGACCAACAGATTCTGGTCCAGACCCACCACTCAGCTTGCCCCATACTGATGATCTTTTCTCCAACAACAATTCGAATGCGTGTCCAAAAGCTGTGGGGAACTGCCATGCGTTGGGCTTTTTCCGTACCAGCGCGGCCTCGCCGCTTAGTAACGGCAGAGTTCAGATCGACACCGCCACGAGGCGGAAAACATGAGGATTTTCAGACCGACTCCATGTTGATCCTGACTGGACTGAGAATTTGAAGTGCAACGCGAGGCTCTACGGTAGCGATATTGTCCTTTGCTTCCGGAAGGCCCCGAGTGTACAATAATCAGAGGTCGATTTCGCTCATGACGGAGCTGCAAAGTTTCCCGTGTTTGCATACCGCCGCGTTTAACAGATGACACATCTGCAGGTAGTCAAAACCTTTCTAAGCTGAAGAAACGTTTTACGGGAACTAAACCGCCAGCTATTGCAGTGGCCGCTGGGAATTTGACGCCATTGGATGCGCGGGGCTGGATATTCCTTTCATTGCATGAATAGCAATCTGAATATTCAACAGCCTTCCAGTTGTCCCTTTCCCTCATTGGTTTGCCTCACAGCTAGGTATTCTACTGGCTGAGCTCTTGTGAATTGAAGCACCGAGACGTAACTTGCAAGGACAACTGGAAATCCCGAGGTAGTAGCGAGCAATACCTTAATTGGCCTCGTTATTTCTTCTCGAGGAACTTGGTGCTTCCGCCGATGAAAACCCGTTGAACAGCAGGGCCCCCAGTACCACAGCCTGGAAACGAACCTTTGGCTGTTAAGCGAGGTCTGGAAATGCAGTACAACTTCATCTTGCTCGTACTCGTACGTAACTTGTCACTGCAGGGGGTCGTAAGACAGCAATGTTTGAACTCTAGTACGAATGCCAAGGCTGTTCTTAGCCGTTCTCTTTTTTTCTTTCGTGAATCCGAGTGTCTTTGAAGCTTGCTTGCTTCCTTGCCTGTCACTGCAGCTGCTGAATCAAGGAAAAGGAGTGCATCACACCAGGACTGGAGAAAAGTCGAACCTTCTTGCAGACTTTGTGTTGCGGTGGAACAATGTTTGAGACTACTCCGGCGATGCGAATCGGTCAGTAACACACTGCTTGAATAAGCAGGTCTCGCTCAGAACCTTGTTCGAATCGCAGAAGTGGCATTCCAGTTTCCGGAGATTCATGTACTTTGTCCAGGGCCATCCTGTACCGGTAAGTATGCATGGAAATCTCATTTGGTGATGAGTTGATCACGAGTACTACAGCGGCTCGGCGAAAAAGCCGACTGGGAGATACGTTTCACTTGATACGAGGCACACCTTTTTCTTTTCTTGTGGCTTCATTTCCCGAGCTGAGAGACATTGTGTACCAGTTTGCGCTGCATCAACAATGATGGGCAGGTAATCTTCTTTGTTGGGGCCATGGACACCTCAACCGCGTGTAACGTTCTGTCAGAGTCCTTCTTCTGATTCAGGTAATACCGCGTATGAGGCAGTCCAACATACCCTTTCGTTCCATTGGGCAAGTAGTGGGCACGGAACAACATGGACGCGTACGTTCATAGTAAAGTTGTTGTTCCGCAGATGATGAGTGGCCAGGAACGAGTCAGGCATGCGGCTCATCAATCTGTTGCAAGGCGGAGGAGGGTCCCGAGGGCTTAATGGCTGCCAGTGGATCACCTAGTCTAAGTCAACGTCGATCGCAGGACAGGATCCTCTTTAGGGGGATGGAGACGACTTTGTGACGATGATTCTATTTTTGTAATTCGCGGTCTTACTCTATACGGAGAAAGACGGCAAGAATATCCCGAGACCCTTAACGCAGATGCTCGAACGGCTGCCGGTCGGCTGCACTAACTCGGACCAGCCTCATCGATCGTTGCTATTCGGGCGGGAACGTTGTGTCGTCAAGAAATGTGATTAATGGTAAGTCCCCTAGTCAGCCGTTAGTTCCCTGGTTTCTCCCACATTCCCACCCGAACTTCGACGTGACTAAGATCAGCGGCACCTGGACACTAAAAGGCCGCCCGATCAGCACTTCTACCACATTCTGCAGACCCAAATACGAGGGCGCCCATTGATGGAACCAGCCCGATGGCCCAAGCTGGGGTGCATCGGACATGCTCCAGAGGAGCTCTGGTCACCCCGGACATGTGAGCTGGCAGGAGGCTGGCTCTGGAAGTCGGAGGGCTCGCCAGAACCGACCAGCCAGCGCACTTCGCCTTGTGGGGCGGAGAGACCGGGTGTCCCGATCAGCTTTGCTGTGCGGCGATCCGGTCCCATCGTGGGAGCTCCGCTGTAAGGACAACAAAATCCACTCCCGGCACGGGGCAATGCCGAGATCTCGCGCGGCCGAGCTGCACTCCAGGGCTCGCCACCCACAGCCAACAGTGTGCAAAGCAATGCGATAACGGGTTGTCAGATTTTCAATATTTGCATACCAATTCGCAGCGGACTCATGCGGAGAGAATTATTCTTTGAAAATAGAAGTCGCTCGTTTAGGGCTGAAGCCCACATCCACACACAGCCCGGTGGCGTCAAGCGTTTCACATGAGTTTTCTCGGGCATTTGACGAACCCCGTGCAAGGGTGAAAACACTCAGGGTTAGACTTGACATCACGGTTAAGCCAGAGTTAAGCTTAGTTGATCTAAAAGGAGACTGTGGGTTAAAGGCTTGCTTGGACGAACAGTTGCTGATCGCCACCCGACATGGTACCTGCGCCTCCAAATACGAACTGGGAACCACACAAGTTGATGATGGTCTTCCCCACACAACCACGGTACCCACACCGGTGATGTACAGCCGACCTGACCTGACCGACTCCCGAGTTCACCATGATCTCAGGGGCCCGAGTAAGCAAGTATTCACAGAACGTCGACTATTATATATATCGTTGTGATTCTTCGTTTCTGGAGGTTTGAATATCTGCTTCATCACTCACCACTCACTCTCAACCAACTCTCAACACAATCACTACCACTCCTCCCACCACTTAATCCCACCTTCACTCACCAACTCATTCAAGATGTACTTCTCCAAGGCCACCATCATCGCCGCCTCGGCTTTCCTCGCCCAGGGCGTCTTTGCGACCCCCACCATCATTGAGAACCGCAACACCAACATCACCGACTGCGCCCTGGTCCGCTCCGACTGCCAGTCCCTCCCCGACGCCAACCAGGCCCACTGCGCCGCCATCTCGGCCCAGTGCTGCGACTACGCTGACAACGCATGCCGCACCGGCGAGATGGCCAACATGGCCACCTGCTCCGCCGAGAAGGCCGCCTGCTACGCCTCGGCCAACCTGCCCAACCCCTACGGCAAGCGCGCCGAGGACCAGAACTGCGCCGCCGTTCGCTCGGACTGCCAGTCCGGCCCTGATGCCAACCAGTCTTTCTGCGCCTCCAAGGCTGCTGAGTGCTGTGACACCAAGGACAACGCCTGCCGCACTGCCCCTGATGCCAACATGTCTTTCTGCTCCTCCCAGAAGGCCTCTTGCTACACCGACGCCAACCTCCCCAACCCTTACGCCAAGCGCGCTGAGGAGAATTGTTCTGCCGTCCGCTCCGACTGCCAGTCTGGCCCTGATGCCAACCAGTCTTTCTGCGCCTCCAAGGCTGCTGAGTGCTGTGACACCAAGGACAATGCCTGCCGCACTGCCCCTGATGCCAACATGTCTTTCTGCTCCTCCCAGAAGGCCTCTTGCTACACGGATGCCAACCTCCCCAACCCCTACGCCAAGCGCGCTGACGCTGACGGCGAGGAGTGTGCCGCTGTCCGCTCCGACTGCCAGTCTGGCCCCGATGCCAACCAGTCTTCCTGCGCCTCCAAGGCTGCTGAGTGCTGTGACACCAAGGACAACGCCTGCCGCACTGCCCCTGACGCCAACATGTCCTTCTGCTCGTCCAAGAAGGCTGCTTGCTACGATGCTGCTTCTCTGCCTGCCCCTTACGGCAACTAAATTGTTGCCTCAGGATAGCATTGGGAGCATTACTCAGATGACGATGTAATACTGGAGGTGGATGGTGCAAAAGAGGAGACTGCAAAGTGGGCCTCTCGAGGCATGGAGAGAGTGTGGTGTATATAGAGTGCGAACGGATTTAATTTCTTGTACATAGATACAATTCAATCAGAGTGATTGCAACCCATTGCAAAGTTTTTTGTTTCCTGGTGAGGTCCAGTGATTGTAGACAGTGACTATGGCCGGTGGGCGAATAGTCAATGACGGGATGTTCAAGTGGCCCGGCCCAAACAAGAAGCATGACTCTCGTTTTTGCACTGGGGAAGACTAAGGTCTTCTCTTCGTCATTGGACCTTCGAGTACTGGATGGCACGTGTCACTCAACACGGACGCAACGCTCGACCGCCGGTGGGTGTTGCCATTCCCGATGTAAAAGGCAAAGAAGCGCGCATGGTGCTTGTTGGATATCATTTTTGAGTTTCGGGACGCGCACGAAGTTCCAAGTGAATGCCAAGCAGAGCTTCGTCCAGCCTGCGCGGGGGCCACCCGAGAGCCTCGGCGAAATCAGCAGGGGTCCGGCGATGCTGGGCGTCGAAAGACCATATTGTGATGGTCACGGTCACCGGAAAACACCGAGGTGAACAATATGAAATCGTACATTCACCAAGCCACTTGACCTAGGGTATTTCAGTTGTGCAGGCCTCCACCTAACAACTGTTTTCCGACACCGGCCTGATAGTGGCCGACTTAACGCGCATTGTGATCCTGCTGCAGTCCGGTCTTCTGCGACGCAGACAGAGAACTCTTGCACATATACACTTGCATGTGCCACGATGGCTTCACCATGCACCACGGCGCGTCGCTGACCTCGGACGTGGCTTGTTGACTTGACGAGATGTGCCCAAGACGTGTTTGGCGTGAGCAGCTACGGACGGCAGCCCTTTTCAATGCTTCTTCTCAATCCGTTGCATGCGGTGGGAGTTGCCATTCTCGGGTCGACTTTCGTATCTGTAAACCAAGCTGGTCCTAGCCGATAAGGCGATGGTTGATCCTCAAGACTGGAGCTTGCCTTCCGGCACATCATCCTGTTGATTGTGATCATGCAACGGGATAGGATCTCCTCAACGGATATTGTTTGGTATTGCCACTTCCCAAATACATCTTCGGCCTCTCATACGGTCGATATCTACGACTTGTCGGTCTTGTCTGCAGGCCCAGAACGCGTCTGCTGGGCATCTGAGGGACATCGCGTAGGCTCGACGGGTGCGTACGACACACGCGGTAGATGATTCGTAGGCTGAGGCTCGCGGCTGAGGACGTGAACGCGAATCGTCGGACTACTCATGGTAAAGATTCCTCGTCAAGGCATTGTCGAATGTCAGTAAGAGGTGGCGGAGAAGTCGGAGTGTCGTTGGGTTACGGTTGTCGGGAGTCGCGGTTCGGTGGCGTTCCCAACTTCGAGAAGTTAGTTGTAGGCAAGCCTGAAAGCTGAAAGCTGAAAGCTTCAGGCGGGTGTGGCCCGTGCGTGATGACTCGAAGCTGCATTGGCACAGCGCCTTGTCCTGCTTGCCCACCCAACACCCCCTGTCTCGCCGGGATGAATCATCCTGCATCTTGAATCGACGGCAACTGACGCCATCGTACCCGCGCTGGCGGGCTCCGCGATGATAAAGCTGCCGTCGCAAGTCCGCACATCTTCTTGAAACCCGCGAAGCAAAAGGTCCAGACTCTACAGCACCAAGACGACCGTGGTTGATGCTGTTTGTAGGGCAGGCTGCACCCTACGACTTTTCTCAAGAGTAAATCTCACACTCACTTGAGTTACGCTCACTGTTCGCTTCCTCACCTAGCGGCCGACATGATCTCCACATCAATTCACCAAGGGTCGTCAAGCCGACAAGCCACCAGCACAGCCGACTCAGGTCGCATCGTTCCCAAGCCTATCCCAAAGGCCCAGTCTGAGGACCCAAGATCATACCAGATCAAACAGCTGCACAAGCGCTACTCACCCAAGGAGTCGACAGTTGAAAATGGAGCCGCCACCTCTCTTCTCTTTGACTTGCTGCCTTCAGACCCAGACTTCCCCTTTGAATTGGACCACCTGAAGTGCCAACTCCGCATTCCCAAGAACTACCCCAAAGACTCGTCCCCTCCCACGCTTGCCATCCTGAACAAGGACATCCCACGTGGATTCGCCATCAATGTCGAGAAGGGATGGGAGGAGCTGGTTCAGGAGAGGAGCGGATCTACCCTCCTGGCTCTGGTCAACGCACTCGACAGGAACCTCGAGGAGTTTCTGACCAGGAAGCAGGTCGATACCGTCAAGTTGACCATGTTCAAGGACACAAGGCACTTGGATGACGCTGTTTCAAGTGCTCAAGACTCGCTACCAGAGAAGGCAACTGCTCCCGTCTCAGCGTCCGTGGAGACCCAAGTCGTGCGCGCGCCATATGTTCCCGAAGAGACTTTTACCAAGGACCAAAAAGCCGAGGCAAAGGCGAGGAGGGCCCAAGAGACCAGACAGATCGAAACCCGCATGGGACGTCTTGCCCATTACAAGAGGTCGAGCGATGGCATCATCTACACGCTGCCTCTCGAGCCCAAACGCAGGTCCGAGTTGCCTGTCGGACTCCGTGGCGTCAATTCGTTTCAGCTCGTTGTCCCAGTCCTGTATCCTCTGCAGCCACTCCGCATTCTGCTGAACGATGTCGAGTCCGAGGATGCCGAGGACGTAGAGGAGCTTTTCACGGAGAAGGCCAGAGAGAAGTCTGAAATGACACTGATGAGCCACATGAATTACTTGACACAGAATATCCATGTTCTAGTCAAGCAGGCTCTGTCACGGAAGAAGAACGCTACACCAGTCGCGCAAAGCCCGGAGGAGACTATCACCTCAGGTCCTACGGAGGAGGACGCTGCCAAGACCTCAACGGTCGCGCAAAGTAAGGGAAACATTCACGTGATTCCTCGGCCACCTGAGTGGGACTATCAGGGCGAAGCAAAGGGAAGTGATGAGGACTCGTACGAGTCCACGAGCTCAGAAGACGAAGACGGCGGCGTGGCTGTGGTCAACCAACCCGGCGCTTCCCCGGTCCCAACTCAGACCATTGAGCGAGGGACGTCGATTTCTCTCCCGTCCGTGGAGCTCCTCGGGATAGAGCTGCTCCAAATATCTATCCTCGCCCTCAGCGTCAAGTGTCAGCGCTGCAAGACCATCAACGAAATCGGCGGGCTGAAACCAAACACACCCAAAGACTCTGAATCCTGCCGCAAGTGCGGCACGTCCTTCTCACTCACCTTCAGGCCAGAGCTCATTCACGCCTACTCGACAAGGGCCGGGTTCATCGATGCCACTGGCTGCACCGTCGCAGACATGCTCCCATCCACCTTCGTGCCGACTTGTGCTAAGTGCTCAACGCCCACGGCCCAAGGCCTGGTCGCAGTCCGCGGCGACGCCACCACCAACGTCTGCCGGGAGTGCCACGCGCGCTTTACCTTCAAGATCCCAGAGGTGAAATTCCTCGTGTACTCAGCCGGCACCAGCGTCCTCCCGCCAACGTCGGGCCCGCGCCGCCGCGACGAGAAGCTCGGCCTCCACGCCGGCGAGCCGCTGCCCGACAGGGGCGTCTGCAAGCACTACAGGAAGAGCTACCGGTGGTTCAGGTTCAGCTGCTGCCAGAAGGTCCACTCATGCGACAAGTGCCACGACGATGCCGAGGACCACCCGAACGAGTGGGCGAACAGGATGATCTGCGGGTACTGCTCGCGGGAGCAGAACTACACGCCCGGCAGCTGCACCTTCTGTGGGAGGAACCTGGTCTCGAAGGTGCGCACGGGGTTTTGGGAGGGCGGCAAGGGGACGAGGGACAGGATCTTCATGAGCCGGAAGGACCCGAGGAAGAAGAAGCGGCCTCATATCAAGAAGGACTGAGGCCTCACTTGGGCACGAATTGCATGAGTGTACATACCTTCTTCGGGATTTTCGAGACCCTCCCAATAAGCACAGCAAAACACAACCCAGCGCCGTTGTTCCATCATTGTACTCCGTCAGTGTCCAAGTATGCCGATTCAACTAGTATTCCGCCAAGGCCGCACAAATTTGACGGCATCACACCAGTCTCGGCGATTTGGAGGCCTGATAAGTGATCAGCGTCCATTTCTGTGCACAAGCGCAGGTGCAGTATATGAAGAAGCTTTGCGTATGCAACGTCAACAATCAATTATGGTGCTGTGGCGCTCTGGTCAAGCGCCCGGTAGTCTATCTGTAGTAATGCAGAAGGTGCAGGCTCGACTCCTGCCAGGGCTACCGACCACACTGTCAAAGGAGCATAGCTTCGGCTGTACTCCATCACACTATCATCAGGCTTCGGCCTCACTGTACAAACCCACTGTGTGGCTTCGGCCAATATTGTATACTCCACTGTCTTAAGGCGTAACGTCTCACTGTATACTCACTGTACTTGGCTTCGGCCGCCTGTTTTTTCTTCTTTTTTCCCCAACCTTCATTTATCATTCCATCGGAATTAATTGTACATGTTGGTCTCCCAATCCTTGCCACCTTTTGCCAGCTTTGCTTAAAATTTTAACTATGAAATAAATCCTGGAAAGACCTATAAGCAACCCTATTGTGTCCGACACGCAGCGGTATTTACAGCAACCACCTTCGCCGGCTCGTTCCCCGACCCCGTAACGACAAAAGCCGTGTTCCTGCTGACAGCCCCGCGCCCAAACACGACAGAAGCCGCACCGGCGACCGTGGGGGCATCAGCAGCACCGAGCGCCACGACCGGAGCGTTGAATTGCGCCCTCGCGGCGCCGGCCGCGGTCCCGTTCGCCGCTGCCCCCGCGGAGGGCTGCAGCGCCAGGAGCGTGTTGCCCGTGTTGGTGGTGACGTACAGGCTGCCATCGTCGCGCACGTCGATGTCGTCCATCCAGCTCGCCGTGGGGACGGCGGCGATGGTCTCGACGGCGGCGCCGGGCATCGGCCCGCTGCCGTCGGGCATGATGGCGACACGGTAGACGGTCCGCGACGCCGCGGTCGTGAAGTACAGCATCCCGCCGCGGATCTTCATCCCGTTGAGCCCCAGCGCGTCGTCGGCGCTGCCGGCACCGGGCACGGGCTTCATCTCGGGGACATCGAGCGCCGTCGTCACCGCCCCCGTGGCCGTGTCGACCCTGAACGCCACCCCGAGCTGGCTGTCGCCCACCAGCACCGCCGACGTACCCGGGACGGAGGCGGCCCCGTTGAGGCGGGGTGCCATGGGCAGGTCGGCGATCTTGCGCGCGTTGACCTCGAGGGGAAGCGCGGGCGGGCAGCTCGGGTCCGGGGCGATGCCGACCTTGGGTCCAGGCCCGACGGCGGAGGCGCTCGTGCGCAGGTCCAGCTCCCATAGGGAGTTGCTACCCAGGACACCGTTGGCCGGGTTCCCGCTGAGGCTGATGTTGCCGGCTATAACGGCGAACACGTCCGGCCTGTTGGCGACCTCCGTGATGCCGTGGGTCCCGTTGCTACCTGGGATCTGGAAGACGGGGACCATTGTGGGGCATGAGGTCACTGGTACACGTTAATCACCTGCTACGTGGTCCGGAAGTTATGTATTGTAGAACGTTTCAGGGCACAAAGACCGCGAGGTTGTAGCAAGATAAGAATGCTACTTACTTGGGTTCTGAATGGCGAAGATGTTGGCCTGCGGGACGGCCATCGTGACGAGGAGGTCCCCATTGGAGCGGGAGGCGATGTTCTCGAAAAATGTCGCATCGTTTCCGGGCCCGAACTGGAAGATTGTGCGGGACTGGAGGGGCAGGCTCGGGTCGTTCTGGTTGAGGCAGGAAGATATGGGCCCTACGGCGCCCTGAGCGGATGCCGAGTGGGTGAGGAGAGCAGTGACCAGGCCCCAGAGGACTAGCCGCCGGGGCAGATATGTGCTTGGATTACTTGACATTATAGATGGCTAATTATTTGATCTCAGATCATATCAACGAAGAGAATGATGCTTGCGCTCAGCGTGTGCGATCCCAGCTCGCGATGCCCAGAGAACGAATGGTGGGTGGTGATGACGGCTTGGAAGAAGTGAAGGAGAGCATGCCGTCGACGATAAACCGTGAGCAATGCAAGGGGCAAATGAGACTATCGCGGGCGTGTCATGTGGGAGTATCCGAGTAGACTGTGAGTGCAGATAGTCTTCGTCTCATGTTTCTGGTTGTTTCATGCATAACCCAATCGGATCGGGGTCCTCCGCAAGGGTTGTATGATCGGCTTGATCTCGTACCGGCATTGGGGTGCGCCTTGGAGATATCTAGACCCCCAAATGATCCCCGACAGTCTCCCAGCGTTGCAAACTGATTTCATCGCGTTGTCAATGTCTGCAAAACGTACTTGATAAGGTTTTGTATTGCATGCTACTCTGTGCCGGCCGACATGCTGTTATCGTCTTGGAAACTGCGCACGAAAAGTCCCGGCGTCTTGGGAAACGAAACACGACGCACTGCCTGACACATCACACCTTGTTCAAAGTTCATGCCTTCTTAGCTTCAATCTGGCTTCATGTCAAGGGGCCGCTCAAGCTGTCATCGACACATCTGCGGGGCTGACGAAACAACCTTAAAAGTGAGGAAACATTTGTGTCTCCAATCGCTCGGAACCTTGTCATAGCAGACCGAACTTAAGACAACAGGCGATACCCAACACATGGAATGACCCCTGCGAATAGCACACTGAGAGTGATGACCTCTCCTCCGCCGACCTATCTTCCTAACTTATTCCTAGGTCAATTTGAGTGGGTTGGCCTCTTTTGGCATGTGGTTTCAGGCTCTTTCCACTCTTGAGACCACGAAACTACGAAAATTAGGCAGAAAAAGAAAAGAAAAACACGGAAGAAGCACTTTAGCGCCTGTTGAAAGCCAAAAATGGGGGGGGGGGTACAAGGTTAGTTGCCCTCAAAATTGTGCGGTTGATTACAGAAGAGCTATTCTCTACGATTCCACTCGAGTCTCTTAGCGCGAGGATATCACACAAAAGGTCCAGTTGAGTCTCGGTGGTGATCTTTCCTGCTCTTGAGTCAAAGTGTTACCTACCCGCTGGTTACCTAGTTGGTTTCGTTCTTAATACGGTTATAGTACCTTTTTTTTTATAAAACAAAAGCCTGGGGGCGGTTCCTTCATACAGTCGTAAGCGCTCTAATACTTAACGTTAAATATAAATATAATATCTTTAAATAATAAGTTTAAATATAATAACCTATTATTAAGAGAATAAAGATAATTTTATGATAAGGCTAGTTAAAACTAGTTAAAGCTGTACGTAAATTATCAAGACGAGTAGCAAGGCCAACACCGGCGAATAGTCATACGGCGAGAAGCAAGCTGCTGGTTGCCCAGGTACTTCCTTGAAACTGAGCAACTCGAGCGCGGCCGTGCAAGAACCCCGTATCAGGACCAAACTTGCCCCAGATTATATCAACTTACCTGTCTCATTTGGGTTGTGTCACTTGGTCTTGTCAGTCACGCAACAGCGGCTCTTCGACTTTGTGATCTTTATATCGCAACCAAGATAGTTCCTGCTCATAGAATTCAGACGTACATCAGAGTCACAGTCCAGCCCATCCAGTGCGTGCGAGCCTCCGGTAGTGTGAAGAAGACCGGCGCTACAGCAGTCGGAAAGGTCGGTTCCGAGACGAATGCGGGACCCATTTAGTGATGTCGCTCACTCGCCGGGAATGTCATCCTCGCAGGAAACTTGCTCACATTCTGCACGACCAAAGCGCTTGGGGGTGGAGGCAGTTCTCCTAGCCAAGCCTATGAGCACCCAATCATCAGCAGTGCTAGCCAGAAGGATTCCGGGTGACGGGACCTGCTGTACTTGTTACTTTCCTTCGAGTCCTTTGAGTACCCTTGTAATTTACAATGTCGCTGTCGCAAATCGCGTGCTCAAATTGATAGAATGTCTTGAGTCGCTATATAAGAACCGTAGCTACGCTGACAATGAAAGGACTGGGTTTGTTTGTGCTTTTAAAGTGCTTAGTATATAGTGAGCCAGCAAATTTTTGATTTTCACAACTATCGACCTCAAACTTTTCTCTAGGGTTTTCATACACATTGTTCCGTTCCAGTTTAAAGATGCGTCTCGGAAGCTCCTTTGCGGCCGTCATCACGAGCCTCATGGCTCTGGCCGACATGGCCATGTCGACCTCCTCAATGAATATGAGAGACGGTATGTCGGAAGCCAAACGCTTTTCGAGAATTGTACTAACGCAAAGATCATTCAGAAACAGCACCGCAGCTCAAGAACTGGGGCGTTGTGCTCTTTCGCGCTTTCGACGGCCAAGACATCTTCGGGCCCCTAGACGTGCTGCAGCTACTTGCCTTCCAGCGCCAGATGAACCTCTACCTCATCGCAGAGACCCTGGACCCGGTCACATCAGAGCCCGCCTCTGCCGCCATGAACTCAAAGAACTCGAGCTTCTGGCCGGTGATCCTGCCGACCCACACATTTGCTAACGCGCCGGAGCTGGACGTCCTCTTCGTGCCAGGTGGCGCCGGTGTCCGGGCCCCGGACGTGAAGAACATCACCGACTTCATCGCCGACCGATACCCGAGTGTCGAGTACCTCATCACTGTCTGCACCGGTGCAGGCCTTGCTGCCAAGTCCGGAGTGCTGGATGGTAGGCGGGCGACCACGAACAAGTCGGCCTGGTCTACTGTGACCGCGTGGGGGCCGAATGTGAACTGGGTCCGCCAGGCTCGATGGGTTGTGGATGGGAACATTTGGACGGCAGCAGGGGTAAGCGCACACACGCCATTCCAACGTTCTATATGGCCTGCTGGAGCTAACATGAATGTTTTAGGTCACTGCTGGATTAGACTTGACCTTTGCCTTTTTGACTGAGTTCTTCGGCTATGAGCAGTCTCATCGCATTGCTATGTTGATGGAGTACATCCCAAACACAAACTCGAGCAATGACCCCTTCGGTGCGGCCCTCAATGTGACTGGCCCATAATAGCATACGACTTGAGGAAGAGCGGAACAGCGAAGTAAGTGCTCGAAATTTGACCGGTGCAATATCACTCTGGTACCTAGGTATGTAAGCAAGTAGCCACAGCTACCTACTACAAATGCCACCAATGGTTCAGCTCCAACGTCCCAGGCAGACTTGTTTCATCTACATTTCGTGATTATCGAGTTCTTAGACGAAGACGACAAGTGCCGTCAGGAGCCACGATCTGCATTGCTCGATCTGTATAACCTGCAAATTGCGAATTTTTGGCTTCGCGCAAAACTTAGGAGACCCGAACAGACGACAAGTAGGTTTCCACGATGGTTACTTCATGGTTCCTGAAGTCTACATTGCAGTCATTTTCCACGAACACTCCTACTATGAGTATCTTGTACCTTTCCATCAGTAAGTAGCGATTATTGTTGGCCCACAACCAGCCCACAGATCATGCTATTCTAAATAACCATGTACAGTACCGCCGGGACCTAATGCTAATGAGTGTCCTGTTTGAGTGGCAGCAATAGTCAGTCGTACAGCTTAAAGGGCGGACCTTAAAGGCTGCAGCGGCAAAGTATTGAAGTTCTTCCTGTTCACTCACGCTCTCCCTCAAGTTGATCATTGCTATGGCACTCAGGACACCAGCACCGCTGCAAAGATATGCGGAATTTGTTTTGCCTAGCAGCAACCTGCCAAAATCTGCAAGGAGTTCGCAGGCTGAGGCAGATTGCTGCCAGTCCTGAGATGCCAAACCACCACGGTTCTCCAGATCTGAGAAAGCCAAGAACAAGTCGGCCCACAACTTAACCTGTTCCAGAACATCAACAAAGAGTGCACGCTTCACCATTTGAGCCTGCATGAGGCGGCACCGAATAGTGGATGTGGATAATGTGTCAAAGCCTATTATCTGACCGCCGAGATCTGTGTCGGTAAGAAAGTCTCGAGCGGTCCGATGAATGAACTCAACTTTTGTCCGGAATGCTATGGGCATTATTCGATCGTAGGCGTGCCCATACCAGCTGAAGGTGCCATTATCATGGCAAGGAGTAGACTTGCATTCAGTTAGGCCGACACAGTAGATACTCAGCTTGTTCATGGCCTTTTTGCAAAGTTGTAGCATGGCATCCTCTGGAACTAGCTTCGACGAGTCGGCAATGGCATGCAGCACTTCATCTGCGAGGCATGTTATCGTAAGCGTGACCACGAAAGCATCAAGTTCCGTCCACCAAGAGCTGCCCTATGTAATAAGCAACTTGAAATAAAGTGCAGCGGTCTGACGGTACTCAGGTGGGTTCTTCGCGCTGGCCCTTGATCACATATCTCTGTATAAGGCGTCCAAGCCTGGCTGCAAACGATCAATCCTATTCTGGAGGATATCCGTACTATAGTCGTTCCAAATTCCGTCATTGATGCTCTTGATTGCGAGAATGAGCCACAAGAATACCCCCTCGGCTTTGCGGACCAATGACCTCATGGGGTCATGGTTGCCGGCGGAAATGTACTTCTCGGGGAAAACGACGTGATTTTTCGCATATGACACCAAATCTCGGCAGTTCAGGTCTTGCATTCGTAGTCGTGGATATTTCGATAGTTTTCTTTCCAGTATGCGGGGATCCGGTCGGCTTGCCAGACACAATTTGATATTGCTCCTCGTAGACAGCCCAAGAGCCCAGGTCAGGAACTCTGGAATATAATCCTTGGTATCGTCCTCTGTATTGATCTCATCAATGCCATCCAAGAATAAGCAGACACCATTCTCGTAGGAGCCAAAGGTTCTCGAGAGCGCTAAATAAAGCTCAGCGCAGGACCAATCCGTGTAAGAGTCCTTTGGGTCCGAAATGGACGACATAAGCCAGTTCGAGAAGCTATCACACATAATGTGGTATGATGAGTCCTTGAATGTATCTTTTGCTTTTTTGGTCCGAGGCGCCCATTCGTGAGAACTCGTGCCGGACTGTGTGTCGTCGTTGTCTGCAGCGAAAACCCAGTGCAAAGTACTGTCATGGGCGAGCGCGATTTGATTGCGACGCTGATTCATCGCTGTGAATTTCAAGCTCTGGAGAAGACCCTGAACCAACAAATATTGTGGGTGCCAAACGGCTCGTTCCTCATTCGAGGGAAGCTCCACTGGCATCGAATGCTGTTGGTACATGCCTTCCTGGATGATGAATGCCGATCCCTGAGACGCAGAATGCTGTGGATGCCAAACAGCTTGTGCACCATTCAAGGGCATTTCCATGGATGCAGGCAAGGATGAGGTACTTGGTGACGGCTTTCTGACAATTTCTCCTTTGCATGAGTGGAGGTGGCAGATTGAAACCGGCTTTGGAACTCTGGCTGCCCAACCGGTGGCTTAGGGAAATTTTGCTGGCATGGCTGTGGAGCCTTTGCATTGTGGCCCCCGCTGTTGTGATTCGCAAAGTCAGTAGACAGGCACAAATCACTGCAATGGAACACTCAAGCTGTGTCCAATAATGCGTGGGTGCTTGATCATCTGTTAGCGTCTCGGGTTAGCAAACGTTGAAGTTCATGGGAGCCATCACATACGCTCCGAGCCGTGGCTGCGCGGGTACTCACACGTCACGTCGTAACTGTGGCTATCATCCCGTCCGGCTTGGACAAAGACATATATCCTAATAGCCGCTTATTGCCACAACTCTGTAGGCACAATGAGAGGTTAGTTCAGTACCATAGCACTGTGGGTAACATTTCAAGGCTGGGAGAATGAATCTGAACGTATAATGCGCCGAGAACGAAGATTGCACTACCCCAAGCTCCTTACTTAGGCATCTGCAGCTTCCAGATCATGGGCTGTGGGATAATGAAGATCACGACGTCTGCGATCAAATCACAAACAGCCGACACGTAGAATTTCGGGACAGGGTTGTAGCATTGGCTTTTTTGGATCCCTCAACGGGGGCGGCGGTGAAGGCCTCCCAGCTTCCTGAGACCGGTCGACAGGTCAGAAGGTTGCCTAGGAACATAGCCGCGCCCCACAAGATGACGAAGACCAGAAGTGAAATCGTGATGGCGTTGAACACGTGGCCACGAAATATTCGCCGATAGAAGAATATGATGGAGCATTTTGCGCAGGCCAAAGCCGGGGCAGACAGCAATGTAACACAGAACAAGCACTGCGAGATGATGGTCAGAACGGTTGATTATGAGTCTCCAGTTTCCTGCTGGCTTTTGCTTTTGTCAGGGGGGAGGGGCTCCAATCTCCTACTTTCATGGATATGACAATGTGGACATTGTATTCAGGTCGTCCACTGATATTTAACTGTACGTGCGTACCGAGGCCACCGGCAATTGCACCTGTGATAGTGGTCTAAGTCAAAAAGAAATCTAGACAGCACAACTCGAGAAATAGCTTGGAGTGAGAACGTACTGACGCAGTTGGCCACACCAACACCGACAGAGAATATCTGTTGACACACGTTAGTGCCTGCTAACGGTCCTAAGTCCATGAACTCGAAGGGCAAAGAGACTCATTTCTAACCAGAGCGGGATGATGGTGTAGTCATCAATACCATAGTCCATCCGCTGAGCGAGTCGCGCACGAATCGCAGTGTCGGTAACCACGCTTTTTGCTTAGTCAGCGCCGAGAAGCACTTATTTCTGACGAAGCTTGAAGCCTCGCAAGTAGCCGTTTTCTGTAGATAAGACAATTGACACCATTCTGAGGATACCATCGTTTTCTTGCTTTCCCTCGTACGTACGTACAGAGATGAACCAACACGCAGGAAGACTGCAATGATTGCTAAAAATCGAAAACACAATGGAAATGATCACTACGCTGGTGCCGATGGACAGTGCCATCATGATACATAGGTCTGTCGGTAATATTGCCAATAGAAAGCTTTGATATTCGGTGCAGTCTCTTGGGAGCTGTCAAAGGAACAGGTGGTGGTGGCATCTAGAGATGGGTATTTCATCTCGCCCTCGACACTGATCCTGCCTACATATGTAACTCAGGGCAGAGCGGGCAGAAATCTGTACGTTGAAGCATTACCAACCGTCATGTACTATGAACTGATACCGACTGTTGTTTCTAAAATGGTAACAACTTTAGTATGCGCGTGTGTGATCTATCTCCCCTTTGATTGGGGCTAGTAAATACACGTTGTCACGCTACAGGGGGGTGTCGACCAGCATTTGCGGCCGGGCTGGATGCCATCGGCGAATCGTACCACCTTCTGAGTCCTCAATGGTACTGAATGTCTTTTTTTAACTGTTGGGTATATCCAGCGCGTACGATTGTAGTGGGGTATCATTCTCCAGGGTCACCTCCTATCTTATCCAGATCGTCGCGCTGCAATAAAGGGAAACCCGAGCAAGGCTGTCGCTTGCTGATATCTGAGTAGCACGGATGTGCCCCAGAAAGGCCCAGTGCCGCCCTTCCCCATCAATTCCATTATCTACTGGGACTCTCTCATTGCCTCAAAGTTGGAGGCAGCCGGAATTTCCGCCTGCTTGAAATCCATATTTACTTATGAGATGCTGGTAACTGTGTATAGAACATCATTTTAAGCCTCATTGGAGAAAATTAATTGATAGGCTAAAGATCATACTAACACCCACCAGCCTGTCTTCCATCCCATTGATTACTTGTATACGGCACTGCTATGCCTTGCAGACGCTGACCTTGAATCGCACAATACGGGGTTGGGAAAATTGGACAGCGAGCAGCTAATAACGTCATTTTTGGCGATATGAGCCTACCAATTGTACTTTAGCTCCTAGCTTAGCAATAGATTTTCAGTTCTGTATGTCTCACTGTTGCTGAAGGGGATTATATACATCTTTGACGCCAAAAGGCTTCCATTCTCCTACCTCGGTATGAAAGGTTAACAACCTTGGAACACCCGAGTTTCCGACAGCATTGACTTTCTCATATATAACAGGGCTGACTCATGAGAATTCATCACTATATGACAGCAATGAATGTCGCATTGATTCTCCTACTGAAAGCAGAGGCTGCTGCTTTGTTATAGCTACCGTTATCGAGAATACCAACATGGGCAACGGCTAGCCACAGTCACCTAACCTGGTGTGGGTGCTAAATGTTCTACAATTATAAATGTGAATTTGCCCTTTAGCAATGACTGCTAGTACTTACCAAATATGATCCTCCACAACGGAATCTGTAACTTCTCGCCCCAGTGCCTGTATCCAGATTCAACATTTTGAATCGTCCCGGATCTCGAATATTACTTCGTGTGCTATTTAGTCCTCGCCAATGAGTATCCAGGGAGGTCAATAGATTACTCTATACATCAATTCATTGTAAGTGGTCCTAGCCCGAGGTCATCAACACTGATGAAACACAGTCCTTGTTTGGCAACCTTGGAAGCTTCGTGGAGCCGGGTCCAAATACCGTTACCCTTTGCCAGATTCTTCCGCTTGGCTGTTCCGGTTTCGTGGCATGCAAATTATTATTTGTGTCAATATCTGTCCAAATTCTGCACATATTTACTGGTCACTTCAGGTGGCACAACCAGCCTGCCACCGCTCCGTGCGCCTTCCTAATCAATACCCCACTTTTTCTTTTCACGACACCAGGCCAAAGATCGACGAGTCGAAGGCTCCAGTTTCACCGCATCTGCAGCCCTGGGTCGATATCTCCTGAACCTGGTCACAAGACCAGTGCTCTCACTTCTCTCCACGCTACCGCTGAGAGCCAGTCCATCACGTCTCGTTCCCAAGGCTTTCAAGCCCCGCCAAACCTTCTCATGGTTCCCAAAGAAGCTGTGTGCTCTTACATCATTGTCTCCTCTCGCCTCGACCATACCGTGACCCAGTGTGACGCCCCAAAGCGCCGGTCCTTCATCCGGCTCGCCACGAAGCATGATGGCATGCGCATCGACATTCTTATCTTTAACAAGTAACACGCTGCATAACGCGCCCGTGTACGGCGTCGTTATCTGCGGCTGAACCTGGGCGGGGAACACCCAGTCACGCCTGTCCTCCTCCTGGCCGGTGACGGGGTCGGTGGAAGGTAACGCCACGGGGTGCCACGGCGTGACGAGGACGGAACCGAGGCGGACCATTTGGTGCTCGAGCACCGGCGTTGCGATCAACGCATACACCTTGCGCGGCCCTAGGGGCGTGAGGACCATGTCTCCCCGTCGCAGGTGCGAGATGCGAGCGTGCTTGCCATTGGCGAGGAGCACGAGCGTCCGCTCCGCGAAGCACGGCGCGCTCGAGGAGTTGTACGACCTCATCGAGATGGTGGACACACGCGCGCGGGACGTGGAACCACCGCCACAGCCACCGCCGCTGTTGCTGATGCTGCTACTCCCGCGCAGGAAGTACCCCCTGCCGCAGTCGTTGACGTTATCACCAACCCGCGCGCGGTAGTAATTTCCGTACTGCTCATCAGCCGATGGGACATTGCTCGGCTCCGGGGCCGGGAGGTCGTCGAAGGCGGAGCTCAGCGCGTCGCGACACGCCGTGAAGAGCGGGGACCCGGTTCCATACTGCAGGGGGCCGGGGTCCTTGAAGCTGTTGCAGACCTGCCTGGCGTGCGCGCCGTGCAGGCTCGGCAGGTAGTGCTGGCCCCAGCGGGCGAGGTAGTTGCCCCTGGAGATCGCGAGGGAGACCTGGCCCAGGGGCTCCGGGCCCTCCAGGTCCTGCACGAGGGCTGCGCACCGCGCGTCCGCGGGGAAGTGGGCGGCTGGGACCGAGGCGGTGAGGTTGCGGAGCTGCTGTTGCGTCTCGAGTAGGCCCGGCGGGCTCTGGGCCCCGACGGGGCGTTGGAGCTTCGAGGCGAGGCGGTGCTCCCCGAGGGGGTCTACGGGGAAGAGCTCGGCGAGAAAGGCGCAGATGCGGGACCGGGAAACGTGGAATGCTATGTCGGCATCGGAAAGTGTCGTGAAGGAACGGTCCCTGAGGTCCCGTCTGGCATAGCGGACGTGTTGAACTTCTGTCATTTTGTTGTATTGGAGGGCCACGTTGAGGAAAGTTGGCCCGATGTCGTTGTCCGTAGAGCTGCTCTTCCATTGCAAGTAGATGTCCCGAGACTGGCCGTACTGCAGATTCCCCAGCGGTATCCTGAGTTCGAAATTCCCGCAAGGAGCCTGCACAGGCTTCTCTTGGCCCACAGCGTCCCCAATTGTCTGCTGTACCGTAACGATATCGGGGTATATCAGCCGTAGAGAGGCGTTGTTGGCGTAAGTAGATTGCAGATTGGCAACGGCGTGGACAAAGACTGTTCCAATCATGCCCGCGTCAGGGATGAAGGCGTAGTTACCTCCTCCAAACTCTGCAATGGACTTCAGCAGCCCCGATCGGAGTGTATATCCGAAGCCGAAGGTATGGATAGTTGGCACTATCTCTCCCATCGCCTTCAGTGCTGGAACGTATCCTTGTTGGGGGCACATGTGGTTCGGCACGCCGTCTGTCAAAACCATGACGGCAGGTACGCGGCCGGTGTTTGCCTCGTCGTTAAAAAGCTTAATGCCGTCTCGCAGACCGTGCCATAGATTCGTGCAACTCTCAGTCTTCATGGCTTCCGCTTTTTCCTTGACAGCCTCCTTGTTGGCATCAGTCATCTCGGTCAGGTGTTGCAGGACGTGAGAAGCACTTGAAAACGTCACTATCGCCAGTCGATCCTCCTTCGTCATCGTCGATACTATGGTCCGGCAGGCGTGCTTGACCAGGTCCAAGACCGAGAGGCCTGTCCTCTCGTCCTCGCCAGGAGCTGGGGCATCGGCAGCCATGCTGCCCGACACGTCAATCACCAGGGCGATGTCGCACGGCACATGTGAGAGCTTCTCATTTTCTGGGACCTTTGGCGGCTCGACTGTGAGAATGACACCATCTTTGTCGGACAAGGGTTGAATCTTCACAGTAGCACCGGCCGCTGGAGAGGGGTTCGCAACATGCGGCTCGATCTGGGCATAAGGAGGAGGGGCGTCGTCGACATCCGGGGGATCTCTCCCAAAAATGGGCACGACTACCTGCCATCGGATCAGTATGGATCCATCTCTGCGTCTGCCAAATAATTCGACACTTACCATTATGATTAGTGTCACAGACCAAGGTCAAAGGGTAAAGTGTTGGTAAAAATATCAAGGATGGCTGCTGCCCGATTACTTCAGTGAAGAAGATGTCAATATCAGGAGAATGCAACGGTAGACTCGTGCGTGTAACGTGGGATATAAGAAATGGACTCGTTCGGTCTCCATCAATGGTCTGCCATAGCCCCTCAAACGACCAGCATCACCCTTTGAGCGGCCAGGCAGTTTCCGGCCGACCAAGTAAGGCAGTTATTGTTTGGAGCTCGAGCTGCAAAAGAGGGAGGGGTTGTTGGAGGCCAAGTAGGCTTACCCTCTGGCTGCTGGGTTAGCGGGAAGCTCGAGTGCTTGCCATCCCAGAAAGAGGCTTTGCAAGGAGCTAGCCAATTGATAAAGGTGAGCCTGCCCACTGACTCAACACCGAAGGCGACAAAGAGGAGCAGCAGAAGCCTGGGGTCCGAGCCGAAAGTACTGGAACAAAGTAAATCAACCTCAGAAGTTCCCGGATGCTGTTGGTCAGCCGCAGCATTGTGCATGATCCTTCGGCCCATCTGTAGGATTCACACAGGTGTGCCAGGTCTTCCACATCCCTGGCATCTGCCTGTCCCGCTTTCTTCACCGTCCCCATGCTTCCTGTCTGTCTGCCTTGTGAGCCTAGATGCTTGCTACTGTTTGGCTAGCCGTGCATGGACCGAAATAGCTTCGAAATGCCAGGCGGAGACAACAAACCAAGCGAAGGTTAATTACACAGAATGTTTTGTTCAAAGAATATGCAGATCGTCGTCATCTTACAAAGCACAGGTGTTGGAGTCCTCGAGGATTCTAGCGGCTCACGGTCGCCCGTCCTGTCTGGGCCCGGCTCATGGGCCTGCAACAGCCACCGAAACATTTTGTCCTGTGGCTGCGACCCTGAGACCCATTCTCATGCCATGGGAGCCAGAAATATCTGAAATGCATGCAATTCTTCGAAGACGAAGAATCTCGGGATCCTGTAGAGATAAAGTTTGACAGCTGCTGTCATGCAACATTGTTCTGCACGTGCGGCTCTTCACCTGCGGGCGCACAAGGTTTACCCCTGGATTTTGTGGGGCCTCCCCGCTGTGGCGGCTCGCTGCGCATGGTGGCTAAGTAATTAGTCTACCTGCCTACCTACCTAGCCTTGCTAGCCTACCTTCAGGCAACAATAATCACTTTCCTTGCGGTTCTCTCCCTGTGTGTTGTGTGCCTTCATTCCATGCTCGACGAGATTCGCCATCAGATCGCATTCAGGTTGTGGTTCGGTCTGCCGTCCTCTAAATTGGGCTAGCCAGCAAAGGCAGAAATGGGCTGGGCTTCAGTGTACTTGGAGTCGTGTTGCAAGATCAGTTTCACGGCCGTGTCATGATCTAAGAGTCGAACTTTTCTGGTAGAGTGAGTGCCTGAGCTTTGAGACGAGGTTCTCAGAATTTCTTCATTCGTCACTACATGTAGGCAAACTATCAAGCGATGCCGAGTAGCGATGCGTGTTGAGATCGCTCCAATTACATCATTTGGATGAAAGCCATTTAGGACACTGCTTTCAAGAGTTGGCCCAATGCGTATTTGTGTGCGTAAAAGAGTTTATCTGCCAGAAACATGGGGTTTACCATGAGGCTCCCCTCTTTCAATGCTTTCCCTCGGGTATGCTATTCTTTTTATGCAGGTTCCAGTTTCGAGTCCTAACAGCCGACGAATTGAACATAAGTTATGGGAGATATCCCCTACATAGAGTAGTATTAAGGATCAGGTGTACATGGCTTAGCCTGAAGATCGCTGCCTATGCTTGGGCACCCTTTGGGGAATTGTGCGTCCACTGTTAGGTTCAACTAGAAGACTGGAAAATCTGGTCAGAATGGCACGATGAGTTAATGAAAAAGAAAATACATTAAAACATACGATGAGTCCTCATGCCTTGAGCCTTCGGCCCCTTTTGCCCCCGCCCCCTTCCCCGCCAAATGGTAATCCTATGCTCGTCGTTCCCAGCCTGCCTAGAATTAATGTCAGAAAGCCGCTGGATGAGCCAAGGAAATGGGAATGACTCTGTATACTTTTCCAACTGACTTATTTGACAACAGATGGGGAGTTAACTTAGCTGGTAGAGCAGCTCGCAAGGGGCTACCCTACGTATGCCCACCACGAGCGGTTCCGCATTCGAGTCGCAGCCTCCCTGAAGCCGTTTCCGTTCTCTTGTTGCTTCTCGTACATACAAAGTTGCTGCGAGTCCGACAGCCAGCGTACTATATTCCCAAACTCTCAACGTGGTGTTCATCTTCAGCGGGCAGTTCCCTCTGCCCCGTCTTGCCGTACCTAGGTACGTCCCGTACAAGAATACTTCACTGACCCGCCCAAGGCTCGAACTGGCGCGCCTGCAGTACTGTTGAATGGATTATGTCAAGGGCAGCGAACTATGGATCAAGTAGTATTTCTCAAAGCCAGAGTTATGGGAAGGTAGCTTAGCTGGGTAGAGAGGTTGCAAGGCGACGGAAAGGAGCCTTGCAGTGGTCCCATGTTCGAATCGTAGTCTTCCTATCATTCAATTTTTTTTTCTTTTTCATTGCCGGACACATTTCCAACTGTGATCGGCACGCATTGGCCGGCCTCCCTAACATCATCTCATCTGTAAACCATCTGTCCGTGGGAACGTGGTGCTCCTTGCCATATTCAATTTTGCAACCACCCCACGACTAGATCCAATGCTTATGTCACTTACAAACAAAGTCACGAGCAGGGAATCGAGGCTTATCAACGCACAGGCTGCTCCCAAAATCAAGCAATTGGGAAGGTAGCTTAGCTGGGTAGAGCAACCTCTGCGGCCGAGGATCCCTCCGGGTTGATCCTCGCTCTGAGGTGATCCTACGTTCGAATCGTAGTCTTCCTATCACTACTACTTTTTTTGTTGATGTCACTGAGCTCCCTGCCATCATGTCTGCTTTGTTTCTTTTCCCTTCCTCTCTTTCGCTCTCTTTTAAGCCTTGTGGTAGCTACTTGAGGACCATCCATCACAAGAATTGAATCACATGAGGGAAGCAAATAAGCACGTGTCACCTTCCAGAGCGATGTAGATACCAGCTAATGCAATGTGATTGGAATAAATTCGATACTACAATTGCTATGTCATGCCTCCACGAAGCGGACGTCAACTGGCAGTCGTGGAGGTTGCAGCAAACTCTGTAGACGCCATCTACAAGCCACAAACCTGAGGTCTTGCTTTAGAATTCTTGAGCCAAGGCGACCCTCCTCTCGCAGATTGGGCAGAGTAGCTTTCCGACGTCGTCTTCTGACTGGGGCATGAAAGCCTGCCCGCATATGCAGAAGCGGGTGTCAGTAATCTCGGTGGGTTGAACCATAAGTAACAAACTCTTGTGATTGTCCCCCTTTGCTTCAGCAGTAGCGAATTACAACTCCGCAAGTTCTAAAGTGAGGGACTTGAAGCAATATCTATGCGGTCGCTGCCTGGTTTAGTGGTGGGTAGAAGCAACGTCGTTCCTTTTATTCAGAGAACCTTGGGCGGCGCATTGCCCGCGGGGCGCAGTGAATCATGTATGAAGGGTGAGAAGAAGCAAGTCCGGCTCGTCCGTGATTGGCGTCGACGTCGCATGCATTCCCGCATCAATTAAAACCCCGGAGAAGGTTGCTTGCCGCTGCTTGGTCGGTCACCAGGCCCGGCCGCCGAGTCACTACTCCATGTGGTTGACACACCCGCAGCGTGTCAGTGGATGCCTGTCAGCCAAAGCTAAAAGTGCCGGCGGGAAGGTGTCTCATTTCGAGCCCAAGGCATGCGAAAACCAAATGCGACATTGTGGGGGAGCATATTGACTCTGGAGCCGGAAGCAAAAAAAAAAAAGGCGAATTGATTGGGGCGTGTTGGTCGTCGGACGGGGTGATTGCGGGGATATGCTTTCTCCCCTGGGGTTTATGAGTTTTAAAAAAGCAATACTGACGGGATGCTTGCCGCTGCTGGCTGGTGGATGATGGGCGGTGACATTTCCGAGAGGCCGGCGAGGGCAAGGCGGCGGAGACGGTTGCTGCATCAGATAACAAGAGGAATCGGAGGTGATGCCAGCTCATACGCCTTGGTCACACGGGAATAATAAGCGCTGTGCAGTGTACACACACGCACACACACACATGTGTGTGTGTGCGTGTGTGTGTTTCGCTCGGGGGTGGTGTTCCGGCGTCTGGAACGCGGCTCTCATTTGCAGCAGGACTTTGTAAGGGGGGTGCGGGTAGGTGCATGGTTGGTTCTGCCCTTGGCTCCCCCTCTCTCGAAACGGTGCGTGATGGGCATTTCTGGCGTGGCGTACCGGATTGGGAGAAGGTCGGTCACAAGCAAGGTATACGCGCGTTGTGATGAATTCCGCGACGCGCTGGGACAGTCGTTGGCTAAGGGGGTCTTGGAATGGATGTGATGGCGATGTGATGATGTCAACGGTCTGGCCTGGTCCGTTTGCTGTTTGTGAGGGATTCAGCATTTATCGAATTTATCGATGGGGTTGATTGGGATTGGTTGATGATTGACGGACACTGACCCCGATGCCATCCATGCCAGCCCTGCCTGCCCGCCCGCCCGCGGACATCTCACATCTCGATAAGCTCAAGGTGTGCCAACCGGTCGCTCAACCCTTCACCCTGCACACCGTTTCCTGCCCTGCCAGCCTGCCAGTGCTGCTACCCACACGACCGACCCCCAGCGACAGGCAGAGAGAAACCCCAAGGACAAGGAGAGGTTATTCTGGCCCTTGATGCCTGCTTGCTTACCCCGGAATCATCCCAGGTACTCCGTACAATGGAGATTCGAAGGAGTAATTAGTCGTCTCTTGCATGGCATCACTCGCTCACCGTCATTGTCGCACACCGATTGTCATGCACGCACGGGGTTAATCATGCGAAAGACGTCAGCTGCACGGTAAACAATGGGCATGCGAGTTGATGTTGGTTAGCTCGGGTCGGGTATCTTCATGTCATGTCAGGTCAGGTCAGGTCAGGCCAGGTACGTTGAAGGTCTGACGTTCAACCAGCACCGTTGTGACATGGGTTGCCTGCCGCCCCCACACGCATTTTACGTTCTGTCTGCCCTGCATACTCCGTGTACAAAGGTGGGGTCTGGCCCCCCGGGGAAGGTGGGTCTTTCCTTCCGCCCCCGTATATTGATTATTGAGCGTGTGGGGGATAAACTGGGGAGGAGAAAGCCAGACGGGCCAGACGGAGGACAGCCCCAAAACGGAGACGGGGAAACAGGAGAAATGGCAATGACAAGAAAAAAAAGGTTCCTGCTTTGACGTACCGGGCAATTGCTAGCGACGCTTGTTCTCTCACCGTCGGCCCAAACTCAACCAACCACCTGCGACTCCCTCCGTTTTTGGGAGAGGGCATTCGCATCTAACCTCGTCCGCCACAATCTCACGGCTTCTCCCAGCCTCCCGTTCGACTTGGCTTCTTCCGAGACATTGTTGGGCCGAAAGCCTATCTTGCATCGCTGGCCAGACACACTCCGCCTCATTGCAGCCATCGTGAGCTACCCGAAGAGCGACGCCTAGCTGGCCTCCGTCCAGGTAGTGTGGTAGTCAAATCAACGACTCGCTCCCGAAAATCCTCCGCTCTGCCCCCACTGTTCCTCCGCGGATCTTCCGTCGAGACAATGTCTTCGACTCAGGATCAAATAACACGCTCCTCTCAAGATTTCCCATGCGCCCTCGCTGTGTGGCGGCAGAGCCTCAATTGAGGCGCTTGTGCCCGCGGGAATGAAGCCGACCCGTCAATCCCGTGTCTCTCTCCCTGATCTGCCTCCCCTTGGCTCCGACCCCTGGCAGCCAACACCTGCAGCCCTGACACCTGCAGGAATGAGCCGCCTGCCGTCATAGCGTTACACTGAGCCGGCTGTGTTGTTCGGCTACCATTTCGGCTTTCCATCATTGGACATGGCCGAGCAGAGCAGTTGCCAGCATCGACAACCGCCCAAGTTCAACTGGCAGGACAGGACAGAACGCGTCGGCAACACTGCTTAAGTGACAAATCGGCTGGCTAACCTTGATGAGTCGGTCAAATGACTTTCGCCCGCTCAATCACTGACTGACTGACTGACTGACTGACTGACTGACTGACTGATATTGGCTAGTCAAGTCTGGCCTTCGTCCCACATGTTGATCAAGCAAGCCGACTCGCCAAAGTCGAGCATGTGATTCAAGGCTGAAGGTTATGAACGGCACTGGAAGTGCACAACCAGCCCGCCTTGTGGGTCGCTCTGCGACTCCGTAGTTGTACATTATCCCGAGTCCTCCCCCTGTTCAACAACGCCAGTCGTGTCGGGAGAAGGCAAGACTGCAGCGGACATCCCAACCCGCTGCCACCAACTGCAGCCCCGGAAACCTGCTATCCTCCGGTCGACTCTCACGCCTGACACCGATCGCCCGGAATGTTCTCAGAACCATCGGTCTAGACCAACACCCCAAATCCGGACGGGAAGGATCAGCGTGCGGTGCTGCACTAGCAGACAGGATGCCGATGCTATCGAACTTTACATCTGGCAAAAGATTGCCTAGCATCCTGCCTGCTTCTCCCTCGCCGTCAGGTCCTCTCATGAGGCCGCGATACATGCCTGGCGAGGTGACGCTAGAAGGCCAGTACAATGAACCTTTGGGCAAAAGATCAATCGACCTACCTGGTACGGGGAGGCCTGAAATCCCGACGGCACCCTCATTAGTGGGTCTCGGATCATCGCAGCTGAGGTCCTCACGGGCAGAGGCACCCGGCTTATGTTGGTCAGCGGAGCGGAAATCTGATATTATTCTCGCGTACCGTCCAACATCTCATCTCGCGATTGGACTATTGGAGTTCAAGATTTCACGGCCCCGCCGTGACCGCCGTGACAGAATATTCGGCTGGTGTTGGGCATTAACTTGAAGTTACATCACACGTGGGAAGACCCACCGGCTCCTCGATTACCTCGACAGGGTCAATTGGGTGCGGATGCTGTCTCGATGCACAGGCGGGAGCCCCACGAAACGGTGCCCCCCCTTCGTCCTCAGCCTCATTTCCCGCTGCACATGAACGGACAATCTCGATTCTGTCACTTTTGATACCCCAGCATGCACCGACCTCCTGTCACGATTGACGGGCTCCTGCCGGTGCGCATGGAAATGACCGAACACACAAAGCTCCTCGCTAATCAAAATAGCTACCTGGGGGACGCGCAGCTTCTCCGCTCGTCCGTAGCGTCGGCTGAAGATGACGCATCTCCGTGCTGGACGCACACACACACACACACAACTCCCGGTTGCGGTGAGGAGGGCCCAGAGTCCCTCTACGCGGACCGAACAGGGCTTCAGCCTCGGACCTGGGCTAGCGTTATTGCGCATTGCTGGGGCAGGTGAGGCTGCCCACACCCCATGCCAGCGACCCCAGCCCACGCATTTCCTGGTAGTAAGGTTTACCCGTCGGGAGCCCGCGGGCTCTGGCCTGAGTGGCCCAGATGCTGCCATGTCTATTTTTACAAGACTACGATACACTGGTGGCAGTGTCACATGGATGCCCTCAGCAATGCCATTAACTCGCTGAACCACTACCGCTCTGCGACCGTGTGCGACTGTGTGCGACCGTCTTCCAAACTACCAAGCGCAGTTTGGTTGTGCCAGAGAACATCGCATGCTGCATCGTACCAAGCGCGCCCTGTTTTCTCAGCGTGTGTGTCTCTGTTCATCAATGCTTCAGCTGCATCGAAACGGTCATGATGCTCAAAAGGTGTCCTATGGCCGCTGGGCTTCCTCTTCGGGTGCAACGAACGAGTCAAGAGGACCCAAGCTCCCTGTCGCCGGAAACCCATCCGGTATCAGGGACAGGGATCCAACCCCCTTGTGATGCTCCGGCATCTGGACTTTTCAGGGGCACAAAAACGTGGCACAGTCGAGAGAAAGGGCCGAGATCCCAAACAACGGTGCATCTACTGGGGGACGATCCCTGCCTGACGCATGGAGCTTTTTGGTCGTCCTTCTGGAAGAATGCCAAACGGTCGACGTTTTCCGACCCCCTCGCCGGTTCCTGGGCGAGAGATAAATTCGAAATTAATTGTTCGCCATTTTATTGATTTTTCAGTTCCCCCACGAAAGCCACCCTACCTGTCAAGCCCTGGCCCACAGATGGGCGTTTCGTGATTTTTGGGCTCCAGAAAGGTTCATCACACACACTCAAGGCTGCCGCCCGGAGGCCCGCCTGCCCCACCGGCGGAGTGATCGGACGTGAACAACACCGCTGGAACGAGGCTGCAGCAGTGTGGTGTCAGCGAGGCTGGCCGTCCTCTCGACGGCCGTCATTCTATCCCACCACGCGGATTTCCGAGCTGCACCTCATTCGCTACTTGAGGCAGTTACAGGCGACGTTCACCGCTGTTTTCACAGTCGACTTGATGGACATCAATTGCATTCGATTGAATTGAGTTGGACATGATGCCACCCTCTGCCGCCTGAAGATGGCAATTCCGATGCTACCGGTTCGCAATTTCAGCCTGATAGCACACGAAGCATTCTCTTAGCCGGCCCAAGCCAATCGGAAAAAGAGTTCCTAGGCGCTGCATGCCCTGTTCGGCCTTGTCGACGCCGTACACACACGTAGTACCGTGGGTCGTGGCCGCCCCCCAAGTACTGACTCGCTGCCCGCTCTCACAGAGTCAAACGAAACGGTAGCGCCGCAGACGAGCGAGCTGTCAGGTGTGGCGGATGCGCATCCGAGTGGGGCGCCGCCTTCCCACCCAGGGGGCCGGGATGGGCCCCCGGAGTCGCAGGTTTGATGTCTCGATGCGACCTGAAGGTGTCTACGGAGTACTAGTGTAGTGGTCCATCGATTTGAATACGGCGGGTACCAATTGGTTGGCGTCTTTCCGCGCTCCCGCAATTAAGAGCCTAAACCTCAGGAATTCCCGGGGAGCGCTCAGCTTGTGCTTTCGCAAGGTGCCGGCTGGAGGGAGCGGCAGGCGCACACGCTGAAGCTGGGTCCCCTCGAAGACTTGCTCGGGCCGCGCCCACATCCAGCTTCATTGGGGCCCTGCGCTCGATACGACTCCGGTTCACTAGGGTAGTGATTCCGGTGGCTGGCGACTGAGTCGTAGTGGATGGGTGACAACACACACTGGGAACCCTCAATCCAGAGTCTATTGTTTCAAGTGATGGGCAATCTCAGGTCAAAGTCGAGATACCTGACCGAGATGCCGGCTCAGGTCTCTGGACCTTACCTTCCACACCGTGGGCGAATGACTCGGGGGCGGCAGCCCCCTTCAGAGAGCAGGAGCACCGGAGTGACCAATTGGATTTTTTTTTTGGTCGTGGCCTTAATTCAGCCTGACTCTCTCCACATATAGCCGCATTGCATTGCATTGCGTTTGCGACTTCACGCGACTAACGAGGCTCACCCGGTCCCCGCCCCCCAAGAGTCGACTGCTGAAACTGACGGTGATGTTTGTGTCCAATGCGCTGGCCACCAAGATCTGACAGAGTCGCGACTTTCACATGCAAAGCAAAAACCAAAGACCACATCTTCGCTGGCCTAACCAGCGTCCAGCACCGTTCATGTACCCCGGATGGCTAGCTGACTCGGAAGATACATGATGGAGGTCGATCACCGACAAGTTCGTCTTTTTGCAACAACAGCGTCTTACGTGGCCGGGCATGAAAGGGCTCAGTCCCTTGTCTGGGGGCTCTCCTTGCGAAGGAAGCCACCGCACCGGCATGTGAAAGTTCCCATCACCGTGACCTCATCCGCGGCCCCGACCGAGCTCTGTGGCACGCACGCACGGCCTGCGGAGGCGAAGCCGGGCTATACTATACTATAGGCGGCGTCTCCCCCGCGGCGTCTTCCCCTATGGGGTTGAGAGCGGAAACGTGGGCTAGGCTATACTACCACAAGGAGTCGTAACTGCGATACGCGCTACGATGCGGCGCATTGTTTTGACCCAGGGTCCCGCGGTTGTGCTCGCGCCATCGACATCACAACAGCACCTGGACCCCTTCCTCCTTCGCCTAGCCTGGTTGGCCTCGTCCCCTTACGAGAACGCGCCAGAAGCACTCCTGACAACCGCGCAGAACGCTGCGCCCCTCGAAGGCACGATCGTTGTCCTGTGACCACCAGCACGGCTTGAATCGTTAGGCTTTCTCTTTCTCGGCCGAGTAGAGAGGCTAAATGAATGACAAGGCTTTTTTTTGTCACATGTATATTTAGGAACCGTGGGTGACTGACTCTTTGTCTTTTTTGCGCGTTGAGGGCGTAATTGGAATTCCACAAGCCAAGCCGGCCGCCCGTGTGTTGCGCACAGTCAGTCGTGCGTGGGCGGTAGTGGTAAGAGCGTGGAGAAGGGAAGAAGCGCATGGCCCACCCTGCGCGTTTATTTTTGTCGAAGTACGGAGTACACACGGTCGAGCGAGAAAACCTGGGGTACAGCAGCCGCTGTATGCCATTTCAAGATTTTCCTGCCGCATTTTTCTTCTCCAAGCTTCTTCTTGTCCCCTTCATGCGCATTCGTCCAAAGTTCGATCCCCTGACATTCTAGACCCTCTCTGTCTTGTTCGGCCCCACCGGCCGAGCCCGGGAAAGATTGTCGGCTGTTGTTCGGGCGATCGGGGCGGCGGCGGTGGGCAAGCTTGGTAGGCTCGCTCGATTTAGTGCGTGGAGCGCCGCGCTGTTGTGGTGGACACTAGGTTGCAGATCAAACTGCCAAACTGTCACTGCGGGCGTCGATAAATTTGGAGAGGAGAAAGAAATAGGGCTGATTATAGCAGCTGCAGCAGGTTTTGCAGGCATTCTTTGTTTCATGTGTTGTTGAAACAAAAAATTACCCTGACCGAATGGCTGCACGGCAGAAACGGAGATACATTGTGCTGTGCCCTGGTGGCCTGCACAATACGGACGGACTAAGCTAGGATGTACCCACACCTCTGAGTTAGGGTCTGGTGCTTATAGGTCAGATATGCCAACTGACGGTGCTCTAAATGGTTTGGTGGCTTACAGGGCGGAAGGCTTCCCAATCTGTAGGCTGCATACCTACTAACACCGTTTTCCTTGCAGATACGTTGTGCTCTGCTGGCCCGCATACGGTTCTTTCTAAACGACCGGGCGGTTTATAGATCGGAAGGCTTCCTAAACCTGGGGGCTGCACGTCTATGAACTCCGTCTTCCTCGCCCAGTGGCGATAGATATGCAGGTCGGCGTGCGAAAGTTGGTACGCCAAACCCGGGTTCTAGGCGAGGCGGTTAACGGGCCGCCGAACATGGATTGCTTCCCACCATCTCTCCGCATGTGGCTGGCATCAGCCGGGAGAGCGTGTGGATTGGACGGTCGATTGACATCCGAGATGTACACGCACAAGACTCTCAGCCCTTCTCTGAGAGTGGAATTCTCAGTGTACAAGACATGGCCTTGCCCTCACCGGTCCGAATCCTCCTACCATTGAAAGGGGCCATATCGGCGGGTGAATTTCGGCGCGCACTTGGTGTGTGAATCCGCTCCGTGCTCCCGTACTGCCGCTCCCCGCTCGATCTTCTGTTCTTCACCCGTGACGTCTTGGATTTTTCCCTTTTTGGCGTCATGATCGCCTTTGGGACGGGGGAGGGGGAGGCTTGACTGTGCCACGTCGCGAACGCATCCAGTCAGCACCCCAGTACCGTGTTCGTGGGATCTCTATGTGGCACCAGGGGGTGGTAGGGGCGGCGCCAGCGACGCAGGAGGATCTCGCCTCACCAGATCGCGTAATTGCAACCCCCACCGTAAGCAATGGTGTTCATGCAGGACGAATGCAAAGGAGCAAGTGGTCTTTGTGTACTCCATAGGCGACAGACATGTCAGCACGGGGGGGGGGTTCATGTCCGCCATTACAGCTGGTGCCGTGACTAAGGACTGGGAGAGGATGTCACTGATGCTGAATCAGCCAGCCGTTATTATTCGCGACGAGGCTGGCGAGAGGATCAGATGGTTTGCGGCTTCGATGACGTCCCGGGCGCGGTGATTTGGGCCAGATTACGCATGCTATACGCCCCCCTCGGCTAAACTCCAGCACACGAAGCGAAACCAAACCCCCGGGTCGCACGTCGGCCCTGCAGCGGTTTGACTGTCACAAGGCCTTGCCCCCCCCCCCCTTTTCGGTGGTCGATCATGCGGTCGGGATCCGAAAATGGACGTGGATAATCTGGGGTAAATTCTGTCGACGAGAAAACCCACCCCGCGTCTCGTCTCAGAAGCGATGGCCGGGGCAGCTACAGAGGCGGGGGGACACGTGCGGCGTCCGTCATGTCTTGAGACCTGGGTGCATATATGCCCCCTGTTTGGCGGCCCAAAGTAGGGCCGACAGCCCTGATGGGATGACGACGACGACGAGAACTTCTGCCCTCGCTAGGCTGCCATGCTGCGTGCACATGCCCACTCTCGGTTGATGCAATGGCTCATCCTTCGACCCGCGCTGGAGGGCGGGAGCGTCCCAGGATTTGGAACTCGGTGGCTAAGAGGAAAAGAGAGATAGATGCCCGCCAATGCAAGGAGTGGTGGAGGTAGTCCGCTACCGCGCTGGCTGACCGACGGGCGAGTGTGCATGCCTTCCCTCTTTTAGGGCCGAGTCCGTCTCCCGGGGAAGAATTCCAGTCGCTAAAACTATTGCGAATAACAATGATGGTGGTGGTCAGGGGCAGAGCCCAGCGCCGTTCCCGAGATGGTGTTGGCGAGTGACACACACCTACACACACACCACACCCGTAACTCACACAACCGGGGTTGAAACGTTGGAGGAGGGCCGGGGCTGTCGTCCAAGCTCGTCACCGGTCCGCCGAATCGGGGAACTGCGACCCTCCATCACGTCGACCACGTGCGGGCGGATCCAGATGCCAGCCCGGCCGCGCGCCCTTTCTCCATCACCGTCTCCCAATGCGATCCAATTCCTTCTGCGCTTCTTCTCCTTCTTTCTCTCTTTTCTCTCTCTGTCTCGTCCTTGGCCCCTGGCCCCCGCCCTGAACCACGCCTCTTCCTTTTCGGCCCCGGACCCGGCCACGCCAAACCCCCCACACAATCACCACACCCTCTTCTCGGCCTCCGGGTAAACTTGGGAAGTGTGTACGTGTGGGTCCGCTCCTGATGCGGTAGAAAATGCTTGTAAGTAAACAACCCTTGTACATATCGGCGCATATGTAAGCGAACCCCGCTTATCTACGCCCTCTAACCCCTGTGCATATTTCCCCGTGGGGTACAGGCTGAGTGACTGACTGACTGACACAATGACAGCCCTGGAGTAATATGATAATCATCAGCCATCAAGGGACCCGATGGATGGGATGCGAGAACGCATGAAGGGTACCTTTTTTTCTTTTTTGTTCGCCTTCTCTATTGTCGGCTTTTTCCCCCGGCTCCCCTCCCCCCTTCCTTCCTTCCTTCCAGCATGCATGCATGTGTGCATGATGGACCAAAAGGTCCCCCCCCCCTTCTCTATTGGATGCCCCGGTTTTCAAATCCCTCCGGTACAGCATGAAGTGGCCATACGGCGGTAGGTACCGTTTAGCTGCTGCCCGACCGACAAATCCCTTCCAACCATCCCGCCCAGCCCTCCGAGCCTGACCCTAACTGCGCTTTATCCGGGCTGATCTGCCGCGGAGGCGGGATCGCCTTGTTTTCCGTGTTTGTGTGTGTGTGTGTGTGTGTACACCTTCGGTGACCTCCTGGTGGTCGTGTACTTGAGCACTCTGGCACGGGGTCATCTCTCACATTTTCCAGATGCGCGATCGGAGCCGTGTGAGATTATGCCCGAGGAGAAAGGAGAGGGTGGCGACCCTGCAGATTTTATGCGTGTAGGTGCCTGTCTCTTGCGTGTGGATGCGTGGATGTGTGTGTGTTGCATTGCTGCGCGCATTGCTGAATGGCGGTCTGGGAAAGAGAGGGTGAGCTCTCTTTGAATGATTGACCTTGGGTGACACGCTGGCGAGGGGCATGTTTCGTCTCTCTGTCGAACTGTGAGTGATGGTGATCTTCTTCGTCCTGGGGCTGGTGAGGTATCGTGATGGCCGATGGACTAGTACTGAAGGCTGGTCCTTTCCTCCCGACCACCCTTCTCTTCGCCCCCACCCCCTTCAACATCTCAGTAGGTACGCCATTGCGTATACAATTCTTGAAACCCTTGTAAGTCTTTCAGGGGTAGAGTGTTGAGGACTTTCTTGACCAAAGATAAAATAGTAATTTATTTATCAACGTTGAAAAATGTGGTCCCTAAATCAAAGACGCCCACCACTCCGGGTACGCGATCCGCCGTCCTCTGCATTGCCACTAGTATCCCATGGATATATCTGGGCAACAGTCCTACTGCATGGGATGTGCCGTTCCTGGGCAGAAATATGTGCTCTCCTGTACTGGCAACATCCGTGGTACAGGTCCAGTCGTACCTAGCTCCAGCCGGACGGCCGTCTGCCCTTGCATGGCTGTGTACTATCCAATGTAAGTAGAGTTTGAGACTTTATTCACTTCGCTGTCAGCTTAGAAGGGGGTAAAATAGGAGAGATCTTTAGACATGAATGCTTGATTGGCTGGACTTGGATTGCACTCTGACAGCGCCATCCTCAATTCGCCTGGCCGGCGGTCAGCTGTCCCATCCTCTTTTTCCTTTACGATCATGGTTGAATGTGACTACTAGTATAACTTGGCAAGCGAAAGGATTTGGTCCTTGAGGAGGCAGGATTCTATCAGATTCCAGGTGGTGCGTTGTTTTTGCTGGCATCCAATTTCGTCCGTGTGTGGTTGAAGAACGTGTTGGATGTGCGTAATGGGTCATGTGTATCTATCATTGTAGGTGATGCTGTCACTCACAAGCGTTCCGAGCCCTTTTACAATATCGATCATGATTCTCATGATTCTTTCCCTTGGAAAGCTGATTTTCGTGAGTGCATGGCCTTGGTACCTTCATGACGACATGAAAAACTGGCCTGGATTTCCGAGATTATACTTCACATAGTCCTTTGCAAATCAGTGCATGAAATAGTATTTAAATGATTCTGTATTGGGTTGATCCCATGATTGAGATTGTGTGCCTTTCGAAATTGTTTCCTTCCCGACGTTGACTGCAACCTGCTCATTGACATTATACCCAATATTAAAACGGACACAACATGCGCTTCCACGCATTTTTGGAATCCAATTCAACGTGCCAAAATTGCGTTCAGTCGAGCATCTTATGTGTTCGATTAATGGCATGATGATTGGCGAGAGACCAAAGCGCTGGCTAGGCCCTCTGGGCTAGCGATCACATGGCAAGACCCTCTTGAGCACGGTTTTGCGGCCGCCATGACATCTTGAGCACAACCGAAGTGCTGAGTCGGCGTGAACTTGAGTTTGGGGATCCACACGGTCTGGTTAGACTTTTGATGAATCATATGGAGCGCCATCGCGAGCCAGTCCGTACGTTGGTCGGCCCACTAGTAGCTGCCTTTGGGAAACCAACAACAGCTTCGGCGAACCACATCGCTAGTGTGGTCTTCTCTGCATTGATTTGGAACCTCTAGACTTCGACCCAACGACTTATCATTTCCAAACGTAGCAATTCTACACTACTCAGGTGCACAGCTCCTTGATCTATCAATATCCAACACATACGCGGATCGCTAATGATGGGAGACATCTCGATGTTTCGGCTGCAATAGCCAGTAGCACGTGAACTTCACATGAAATGGCTTACATCATTCTGAACAACCCCGTCAAGAGGGTAGCTTTCGAAGAACTGATCTTCGGTAGCGTGGGGACGGAGGAGACTGCCAGTGTGATTCTGGACCGTTCCAAAGTTGTCTTATATAAAGGGCGCCGATAGCATGATAGTGAAGTTGAGGCTCAGGGGCTCAGGTGTCCACCCATTCCACTGTTTATTCCTCAACACATTCATACAAGACACTCTTGACGCGGCCATACACCATGAAGGTCACTCTCGCCGCCATATTCCTCGGCGCCGCCGCGGTAGCAGCCATCCCCGCGCCATCGCAGGCTGACGATGTCGACGAGAGATTTGTAACCGTTTCATTCATTGATGAGACGACGTACCCGCCAGTCAGCCACAGAGATAATGCTGCGCCTTCCGACGGCCAACTGTCGATCGGGGCGGCAATGGCCACGGTAACCGTCACCACAACCGTTACGACAACGGTTGCAACCGCGACCAAGACTGTGACGAATACACTCGATTGCGACTAATTTGAGTGATTCGTCGGGCGCAACAATCCACGGATGGAAGTACTGCGTGTTAAATCGGGGATCGCTGTTTCTCTGCACCATGAGACACGCGGAGACTACTACTACAGGATGAGGTTAGAAACAATCGACAAGCCTTTCGCTCTGAGAGTCGTCGGTCAATTGAAACCCTGTCCAAATGAAAGCAGAATTCATATAACATATACATCAACTTCAAGAGAAGATGTACGTTGAACCTTCATTACTTCGTGCCATGGACACGTAACAGGAACGGTAATTCGAAGTTCGTAGCCGACAAATAGATGACTTTGGGCCAAGTTTTGCGTAGGAAAATCAGAACATTCGGCACTTCCTTTCTATCACTCGGTGCTGAAATATCTTTCATGAGGATTCCGCAAGGCGCCGTGAAGTCGACGCATAGGTCGGGACCACTCCATCCGGACCATATAGCCCTGGAATGACTTCAGGAAATCGGCCACAACAATTGTACTGCAGCAGGAACACAATGATCCCAGAAGACCGTCCTTCTCTAATTCAATAAACCGAATGCTCATAATAACGTCCCCTCACCACATTTGGCCCACCCCCTGTTTCGGCCCACCCCACATCCGCGTGCGCGTCTGCACGCGTCTGGCCCCACCCTATATTTACTTTCGCATATCTTTACGAAAGAACTTTTTCTGGTCACCAAACTTCTTGCACTTATCAATCTGGTCACGATGAAGACTTGGGACGAACCCGAGATGTATGACGCCCTCGTAGCCATTGGAGATGGTATGGGTATCAGAGCGGCCTCCAGAGCGTGGCATATTCCCTACACTACACTTCGACACCGCATTGCCGGCGCCCAAAGCCATCGTGATGGTGCCAACGACCAGATGCTTCTTTCTGACTATCAGGAGGACCAATTGGCTCAATTTATCATTAATCAAAGCACCCTGGGGCTAGCGTTGACCCGATACGAAACGAGGGCTCTAGCGGCCAGACTGGCCTTCCCTGATGGCGACCACCCTCCTCTCGGAAGGAAGTGGATCAAGGCCTTCCTCGATCGCCACCCTGAGCTTCAATCGCGTAATAATCAGCGCGTTGAAGCGAGAAGGCTTAGGGCAGCCACAAAAAAGACTATATCGTCGTGGTTTGACCTCCTCGAGCTCCCCATCGTGAAGGCAATTAAGCAGGCCAACCGCTGGAACGCCGACGAAGGCGGGCTGATGGAAGCGAAGTCAGAGAATGCCCTCACTCTCGGCTATTCGAAGGGCAGCGATCTGCTGCAGAAGGACTACAATTCGAGAGCGTGGACCTCCTTTATGGAGTGTATCTCAGCCACGGGGAAGTTCCTTATCCCACTTATTATTTTTAAGGGACTAAGCGTGCAGCAGCAGTGGTTTCCTATAGCCCTCGAAGACTACGATGGTTGGCAATTTAGCGCTACAAATAAGGGGTGGATGGAGGAAAAAATAGCTATAAAGTGGCTTCGGCGAGTGTTTATTCCGTTGACTGCCCCAGATAACCCTTCTGAATGGCGCCTTCTAGTAATCGATGGGCACCATACACATACAACGGTCAATTTTATGTGGGAATGCTTTAGAAATAAGGTGTATATTGTTTTTTTTTGCCCGCACATAACACACACGTTCTGCAACCAGTAGATGTGGGGGTATTCACACCCTTAAAGAAGGCTTTTCGGAAGCACCTACACCTATACGGGCTACACGATACATCGACAATGGCAACAAAGAAGAGGTTTCTTTTTTGCTATCACAAGGCACGGATCGAGGCATTTACAGTGGCGAATATACGGTCTGCGTGGAATACAACGGGTCTCTGGCCAGTCAATAGGCAGAGGGCACTGGCTAGTCGCTTTATTGAGGAAACCCGCAAGAAGCAGGGCAAATTATCGCAAACGAGTGATCGCAATAGACGCAGCAGTAAATTCTGCACAGATGAGTATTTTTCTCAGGCGAAGGGGCCTATTTATCAAACACCTATACGGTCGCAAGAGTTGAGAGGTCTGGTGGCCCGCTACGCTCGTCAGAAACACTCGAGTCCTACACAACGACTACTATTCAGAAAGATTCCGAAGAGCTGGGATCAGAAAGACACCGATCTGACGATATCATCGCAAAAAATTCGAGAGTTAGAAGCCCAGATTGAGGCCGTCAGAAAGGTCACGAGGAAGAAGGTCCAACTTGATCCCAACGAGGTTTTTGCAGACATCAAGGCTATCAGGAAGGCTCAGATTGAGGCCGGCGAGGTGTCTGCAGACGACGATGAGTCAGGAGATTCCTCAACACCAACGGAAGAGGGATCGTGTATCGTTGTGGTCGGCAATTGAGGATGAAGAGGGTGGTTATGGTGTGGGCGGCGGTGGGCCGAAACAGGGGGTGGGCCAAATGTGGTGAGGGGACGTTAGTCCTGAAATGTCCGATACTCGGTTTCGACGATGGCTTCACGTGTAGTGCTAGTCTGTAAAGATTGCCTTCTCTGTTCGCCTTCTAAAGCCTACGGAGTTACTACCGACGAATCATAGGCATTGTGATGTCGGGGTGGACCTCGTCACATTATGAAAGTGTATGGAAAATACGATACTGCTAATGAAATTCTGTCTGTGCCCGGGGCGACCTACAAGGCGACTTAGATACCTAGGTAGGTACAGTCACTTCTTGTTCGCTACGCCCAGTCAAGGCCTTCATTCAATTTTCTTGCCTGACTGAATACTTTTTGTTTGCTCTTCGATTTCTGGGGCTGTATGTCTCAACCCACTAACAACTATTTGCAATGAAACTGATTCATTGGAAATTCCAGCTACGGTCTGGGAAGTTATCCAATAGATGCTTATGCGACTCAATTGAGCAGCCAAAGTGCTAGGAGGCTGCTACTATAATAACCATCGGACAAAGAAACTCGCATTCTGTTTTAGTGACATTTTTAAGTTTCAGCACAGTTCTGAATCAGTGACTGCTCCTGGAGGGCTAAATGAAACTGGCATAATGATTTCGCCTCTATTCCCTACAACTTTCCAGATGGACCCTGAATTCACAGAGGATCCAGTTCACAGAGGCTCCAGCCGCACTGAAACAAAACCGCTTCATATGGCTACCAAGCTAAACGTTCCCGGGGTTCCCGTCTTCGTCCAAACGCCTAGCTACGATAATCCACGGCGCACTATGACCTAGATATTAGGAGCGCCTCGAGTGACTCTGACTGAGTGGTGCAGATGTCCCAGAGCCTCGTGCATGAGGATTCACGTCAGCAGATCAGCTGCCAGGACTAGTCTCAGTCTCGAGTGATTTATTGCCTCCTCCTACAGCTTGCCCTCAGCTCCAACATGGACAAAGACAAGAGACACGAGAGACGGGCGCCAAAGCCATCGAGGAAGGCGGATGTCCGAGACCAGTGGTCTCATCTCACCATGTGGGTTTCGATTATCAGCCATTGCCACCAGGCGCAGCCTCTTCTATTGGGTTCAGGATCCTTGGTCTCTCAACACCAGATCCACGCAAAAAGCCACGAAATAGCCCCCGTATGTTAGATTTCCTTTTCTTCTGAGCATATCTTCAACCTGACTTGCCGCCACCTCCATCTTTCGAAACTGCCCATCCTCCGTCGGCACTGGAGGATCCCGGACTGGGGTGAGGGGGAGGGAGAGCAGAAATTCCGCCGAGACACAGCAAACGCGAGGGGACCCAACAAGCTTAATAAATGCCGTGTCGCACCTGAGTGTCACTGGCCAGGCGGGTGTGAACAGAAAATACTAGTCTCAGAAGACGATTACACAGCTGCGGGGAACATCGGAGGTTGTCTTTGATGGCGCACGTGGAGAGACTTTGTGCCCGATTGTTCTACCCAATGTAGTCCCGTCTCGCAGACGAAAAAAGGACCCTGTCCCCAGCGAACGAGTACCTGCGCATCCATTTCTGGAACACTCCCAAGCTCTCTGTGTTGCTTTTTGCTCTGTAGCAGTTTGCTTGTTCAGGGTACCGCCACAGAAACAGACCCCTATGGCGCCGCTGGTGACCAAGCCAGCATTACCAATCTATGTCCGACAGAGGCGCGGATTTTTCATCCGGAGTAAATGATGACTTGCAGACTGGCAGATGATTGAAGGATGCGCATTTCAAGTTCACGCCACGCCTTCCGGCCCACCCATTTCCCACGGGCCGTCATCCCATTTCCAATAGCCCCGAACATAGGGCTGCGCAAAACTAAGGGCTGTGATACCGCAGATTCCGTGGTCCCCATTTTTAATCAATTGAACAAGCTGGGGCAGGGTGTGGTTTCGCAGGAGGGGGGTTCCCAGGGCCACAGGGTTTCTTCGCTCGATGCCGTGTCTCCCCAAGGTCGCTTGCAGGCTCGTGGCATTGGTTTGCTTTTTCCTTGGTACCCTGCTCGTGTCACGATGGCGCAGGTCAAGTGGACGAGTCCCTTCCCTCGGCCTCAGGGCACCACGGCCGCTCTGTAACCCCGGGGACCGAAGAGGTAAAGGTCAGAACTGGACAACCAAGTCAGCCACCTTCACGGTGAACAGGTCAAGGCCAGCCGTCCACCTCGCCGCGAAGCTTCCCCTTCCTCCCCAACTCTATTCCCCCCCCCCCCCAGGTTTTCGCCATTGGAAGAATGGCAGGTTGAGCCGCAGCCACTGGTTCCTCGCGGAGGGTGCCGTCTCAACGACCTCGTTCCTGTCTCGGCGCCCTTTCCCTCTACGGGTGCCTCTCCCGCATCAGAGAAGCTCAGACAGAGATACAGACGTGTGCGGAGAGAAAAGTCTCGAACACAATGGAGGGGGGGAAAGGCCTCATGACCAGGGGCCCTGCGAGTGACAAGCTCGTCAGCGCCGTTCGCTGACGAGGATTGCTAATTTCGGTCGTGACATTGTCCTCCAATTGAGTAAGATACGGCGGGGTGCGTCCTCGGGAGCAGCAGGACAGGCTGCTGCTGCTGCTGATGATGATCGATGATCCCTATACACAGCATACGCGTCCTCCCCTGTTGCATCCGCCTCCTTGTCCCATGTGATAACCAGATTTTCGGGAGAGCCAGAGTGACGGGAAAAATACGACACTGCGGAAGTGGAGGGGGGGCCCTGCGCTGTCATCGTCCTTAGTACCCGGGCCCGGGCGGACAACAGAAAACATCGTGCAGCCCTAGGGCCCCCTCTCCTTCTCTCGAAACGGCAAGATACGAGGCCGGCATGTGACCAACGAGGAGCATCATCATCATCAGCGGCAGACGCAGGGTGACGAGCAGGAGACGGCACCACCCAAGGCCCCAATGTCGTGGGCACAGGTACGCCCCGGACCAAGGACGGCTGAATGCATTCGCAGGATATCACGACCTCTCCCGTCCTGCGCAGGACCCTTGATCTGTCATCCTGTCATTCCCACACAGCTTCACCGCATCAGAGGCGGAGGGGACCAGTGCGGGCGGGCATCATTGATCGAGTCTCCATCGGTGCAACCCTCCTCCTGTCCGCCTGGCTGCTTGCTGCTGCTGCTAATTGCTGCTGTGCTGCTGCTGCTAATTGCTGCTGTGCTGCCTTGCTAGGGACTGCGGCCCAAAATCCGGGAAATCGGGCATCCGATATTTCCATATGCAACCACTCTGCACTCTGTCCTCTGCCCTTCCAAGAATGATGCCCCCTTCTGGCTATTTGCTCCAACTCCAATGCCGTCCCCCCTCTTTATCCCCCCTTCCAATCTCCATCGTCATCGCCGCTGCCGCCGCCCACCGGCCTCAATCTTCCCCATCTGTCGTGCGCCGTCGCACAAAGTAGTGGACTAATGGATGATATGTCAGCACACCTCCCGCCCCAGCCCACGGCCGCCACTGGCGAGATTGTGGAGATACACGAGAGACGGGCGGAGGAGACCCTCATCAGGGGAGCGGTGTGGTCTTTGCCCGCCAAGATCAGTCATTCAGTCAGTCAATTCTCCAGCAGCGAAGCAACAACCACCCACCCCCCAACGGTGGCTGCTGCTGCTGCTGCTGCAGGGGAATCTCAATCAAGGTTTAAAGACCTGCATGCTTTCGAGGCTGGCTCAAAAAGCAACATCCCAAGGCTGATCCTGCGAACGTGTGGCTCATGATCCCCCCCAGGTGCCTTGGTGATGGCGCCGCCATGTTCAACGTTGCAGGTGGACGAGGACAGGAGGCGGTTTTGGCGGTCGATCATGGACGGAGGCGAGGGGTATCAGGCCCCGTTACACAAGAAAGTGCAAAAAGGATACGGGCAAAGGGTCGGGACCGAGTGGGAATTTTATTGGGTTCGTTAAAATCTCAAGAAAAAAAAAAGCAAATGATAAAATAGCTTCCAAATCCCTGAAACAGTCGAGCAGAGCAACAAGGTCGCACGAGCTGGGATGTCCGGCCCTCGTCGAGATCAGCTGGACAGTTCGTGAAATCCTTCTAGAAGGCATGCCGCGAGACCGCACATCCCGGGACCGGCATGGCAGCTGAACCGTGGAACTGCTGTCAGCCTTTCCTTTTTTTTTTCTTTTTTTTTTTTGGTCTTTCGGATGAACGAACACGCTTGGGTACAGGTCATCTGGCGGACTGCATGGCTGGAAACGGCCGTTGGCGTCCTCTCTCTGTGCCTCTTCCAACCCTCCAACCCCATCTGCTGCTCCCGACTCGAGTCTGCCTCTTGCACAGCCAGTCTCAGCTGCAGCGGACGCGTGGTGTATGCGCATTGAAGAAGACGGGACGGGACGGTATCAAGCTGGGACTCCGTTCTACACGAGACGCCCAGTGCCGCTGTGGTCGGCCGCGGAGAAACTTCCATCGTCGTCGGTTCGGCTTCGTGCGTAGACGAGCAAAGACCAAGAAAAGAAAGAGAGCCCATTCGCGGGCCCTTGCTGGCGGCGTGATTGACGGATGAAATCCGTCTTGGGTGGTCTCTACTCTGAAGCACGGCACTGTCATCGACGGACTCTCCTCCAATGTAAGCTAGACACTGAGTCTATACGCCCCTCCCCCCTCCCCTCGTGGCTTATGTCCCTGCCAGGCCGGGGCCCCATCCGTGCACGCCCGCACAGGGTTGACATGAGCTGCGCCTATCCGGGGCGCGGGATGCGGCCGAACCCGCCCCATTGGCAATTGAATGTTCACCGTGGGGCTGGGATGGGGGAGCTTCATGGTCACAGCAGTATGAACAATTCTGGGTGCCTCGATATCACACCGCTGCTCCGTCCTGTCGGCGAGGGACAGGTGTGGTGGTAGCAGCACCCCTTCGTGAAACTCCAGTTCATTGAGTGAGGGCACCCCTGGTGACCGGGCGTCCTGAAGGCGCTGGTGTATTCGACGATGTCATCCACGGCAAGTTCCAGGAACCTCGACCCGGAGCAAAGTACCGTGACTTGGACGCGGTACCTGAGTCTCGTCCTAAGTGTCTTCTTGGGTCAGCCTCCCTTCTGAGTCAAGGTGTCTCTATTCCCCAGCGTATTGCCTTCTCCCACCAAGAAAAGAAATCGAACATCCCTCCCAAGACAGGAAGGAGGAAAGTCTTACCGTTTGTTCTTACCGTCTGCTGCCTGAGGGCATTGCCCCATTGATGCGGTCATGTCGGCATCAGGCATCCTCCGGGAGTAAAGGCGCAGGGGAGAAGTGAAAATCAAGGCAGCTCCTCTACGCGCACAAGAAGATTACTATGCGCTCATCTCTGACCATCCTCGGGGGTGCGATTTGGTAATGGAGAGTTGGCATATCAGTTGACGAGTCACGCTTCTACCCTACGCGATGTCGTCGATAATCCTCCCAGCCCACACAGGTCATCTGATGTGGCAGCCGTTGCAGGACCGGTGAACAAGCGCCGACCAGTCAGCCACATATCTCGGAAGGCTAACACTGGGCGCCGGGGAATGAGGAATTATCATCCCCACGAGGGAAAAGGGGGGGCCATATGGGAGTGGTGGTTTGTGGTGGTGGTGGTCGTGGTGGTGGCGAGATTTTCCTGACCGTTAGCGCAGAGTAGGATCCAGGTTCCTTACTGTCCTTCATCCCCCGTGGGGGTGACGCGCAACCGTAAGACGAGCGTCGCAGTCAGTAGGCGGGCCTATGCAGACGTAGAGGAAGCAGTGGGTCAGATTCTGAATGAGACCCTTAATTCCGTCTTGGTAGCCCAACGCCCAGCTGCCTTACGCAGCCAGGGGCCCAATAGATGGTTACAGCCGCAGGACGAAGAGAGACAAGACAGGTGATTGATGATGGTTGGGCAGGATCGTTAGTCATCCGGTCCTTTTGTTCGATAGCTGCGCTGTGTCCCGGCTCTGGGGGGTATCATCAGGTGCGCAGGCGGTACGACCTCCCCCCCCCCCAATTTCCTGTAAGGCACACTCAGGCAGACTGCGCGCGCTCCCGCGGGGTAGGGCCCAGCCCTGTGGGAAGAGACACGGGCTGCCAGCTCAGCACAGGAGGCGACAGATGACCCTCCTCAGCCGGCCATGTCAGGCCAATCTGAGGGCATCTGGATCTCTCGGGGCCGGGGCTCGACGGCCTCTCAGCGGGCAGGACTCGTGACTCTCTCTCTCTCTCTCTCTCACGAGAGAGAGGTAAGCGGGCACCAGCAGCAGCACCCAGTCTCTCCGCGCTCTGTCGTGTCTCGGGTCTCCTGAGGCCATATGATCTCCTGCCATCGTGCAGTCTGATACCTACCTATCTCCTTGCCCGACTGACCCACCGAACAGGCTGACATGAGTGTGTGGGTAAAAAAAAGCATGCTTACCCAAACATTCGAGTCTAAGACCTAAGGCTCGGCTCGGACCTTTTGATGAACAACCTGGGGCTGAAGAATGAACATGATAGTGAGCACTACTCACTCCCAATCATCTGCCCTCCGGGACTGGAGTGAGATCAGCCCATCGTAACCTCGTCCCCACGTAGAAGGCAGTTGATAGATGTGTTGGCAAAAAAAAAAAAAACAGTGTCTCGGGGGCCTCGACACCCTCACGAAAAGGCGGGGACCTGGCCATACTACGCCCTACAACGCATCGAATTGATGGCCCGGGCATCCAGCAAACAGGCGGTAAGGCTTCGGTGGGCGCGCGTGTGTCTCTCTCTCTTGTCGTGACCACCCACCACTCGTCGCTGCATGTGCTTGCAGCGTGATCGCTGGCCCATCATCCAACTTCGGCATCGACCGTCAGTCAGTCAGTAAGCCAGGCAGCCGGGCAGCCGGGCATACACACAACCAGTCAGACTCTCATCTGGACAAGCAAAATGGCCCCCGTATGACGGCGCGGGGAGGGAAAAATTATTACTGCAAGAGTACCAGTTGACCATGGAATCTGGGTCGCGGGTGGCGGGAGATGACTCCCAGCGCGGGAAGATCTTGGTGGCCCCCCCTCCCTCCCCTTCGACGCGCCTATTTGACGCCCGCCAAAAAAACCAATTCCAACCACGAGCCAGCTGTTGCGCGCAGGCGTAGTCTACCAGGACTGTGTGGGTGGCTAATAAGTAGTGTAAGAGTCAGGCCTGGCACGCGCGGGGGGCTTGCGGGCCAACGGCATTCGTCCCCGGGATGCTGGGTTGCAGGGCCATCTCCGGGCTTACCGTCGCATTGCGCGGTATACGGCTGCTACGACATGACCGGCGCGCCATCCAGGCCTGTCAGGTTGCAGAGACCAGACAGACAGGCAGACAGGCAGGCGTGCCGCAGGAGATCCTCTCCTGCCGTGTCCTCCTTGCTGCTTGCTGTGCTGTGCAGGGCAGGTGAGTAGGCAGGTGAGATAGGTAAGCGCCATCCCACCCCACCCCCAAATAACTGCCGTCCAGGAGATCCCACTTGTCCACCCGTGCCCACGGGGGGTGGCACAGCGAGCCGTCTCCGAGTGGAAGGATCGCGGGGGTGGTGTGCGCAGGTGGCATCAGGATGACGAGCGGGCCTATTTTGGGGGCGGGACTCACCATAGCTGGAGCTTGGCCTCTGGCCCTATCCTGCCCGCTGGGCTGTCGAATGAGACGACGTGTGCAAGTGCGTGCGTGTGGTGTGTGCCCCTGGTTTTGGGTTTTTGGGTGGAGAGGGAGGAACGAGGAGGAATAGGGCCAAAACCGAGCCATATGCGTTGCGATGCAACACAAAGACGCAACCGCAGGGCTGAGAATAGACATCCTTGTTCCCTCCCAAATCCCATGACCAGACTTGCCTCCGGTTGAGCGCATTAGTATCGTCGGTCACTGGCTTTGCATGCTCGGATGTATCAATGACAATTACTACGTAACTAATGCGACGGCAGAACCAGAGACATGTAAGACAGACAGAAGGTACAATACCGCCACAACCAAACCACAGGTTGGTGAGAGAGGGTGGTCAACTCGGTGGTCATGACGGGGGAGGAATTGTTTTGACGCGGCATCTCGGCCGGGGTGGGGGTCTCACAGGTGAAGCTGTTCTTGGGAGACCACACAGCAAATGTCCCGGCTATTGCTGCTGCTGCTAGACTACTACTGCTGATGATGCTGCATGTGCCAAACCGAGGGTTCCTGCTCGCGTGCGGCAGAGGTACCGAGGGATGGGGCCCACCCGTTTCACCTGCTGCTTGCTCGAGTTGCATTGCTCCCCCGGCCCCCAGATTACCAGCAGCATGTGCAAGCTGTGCAGATGGGAAAAGAATAATATTCATAATCAAGTTTTAAAAAGAGGTAAATTCGAATTTCGGGACAGGCAGCTTACCCTCGGTGACGGAGACCCGCCGAGGCCATCGTCCGTCTATCAGTCTGCCTGCGCATTTCTCGTCACCGTTTCAGGCATGATGCAGTTGCAACTCAGTACTCCAAGCCCGTCCGACCCCATTGATCACGAGACTTGGGGCTCGCAAGGGTAAGGGACGACGCGGGCCGCCCTCGAAGGTTCGTCGGCATCGCTGACCAAGGCTCGTAGCCTGCCTGAATACCTACGTAGAAGAAGCTCGGCGATTCTCCGAGGGCGCGCGCGTGTGCTCGTTCTCTCCCCCGTTGGGCTCCTGCCGAGGCCACTCCGAGGATTCAGCGGGATGCCTAGGCGAAGCTGCCGGCGCGGGCGGGCTATCCATCTATCCACACACTACGTTTTGGCAAAGGCGCCGAGGCTTTGGTAAAGGTTGCCGGGTGACACGAGGCCACTTTCGATCGCGATCGCGTTCGTTCTGTCGACGGCGGCGGGGATAAGGTTCAGCCCTTATTCCGGTCATCTGAACGTCTTCTCTCGCTTGTCCTTCGCTAGGCGGCCGAAGCCCGGCAACTCGGCTCGGCACAGGCTCGGCACACACTTACAACGCAACGCAAAAGACGCGAACCACACCACAGGCGCGCGTATAATGTGGATGACCTAATACAAAGAGAGAGAGGGCGCGCCCACCTGCCCAGCTTTGTGCCGAGGACCGAGAGACGGCGGGCTTTGGGGATAAGGGTAAGGGTAAGGGTCGGTCGGCCGGTCGGCTCGTGGGACACGTACGACAACGCGAACGTCGGGAAATATCGCGAGGATCTGGCCTAGAACCCCGCGATCTAGCCCTCTCCCAAGACCGGCGCATCCCTATCATCCCATCGTCCCCAGCATGTGAGCGTTCCTTGAGGGACAAATCGCGGCGGCACGGCATCTGGGGGCACCGTGAATCTCGGCATCTACGCGGCAAATCCTTTCTCTTTGTCCACCCCTTTTTTTAGCATGAGATAGAGTTCGCGTCCTGAGTTTCAGGCTCGGGGGGAGAGACCCGACGGTTTTCCCATACAGTCGTGGTCAACTGATCATCACTTGACATGCACCACACACACACAAAAACCCGTGGACACGGCACTGGAAGGAGGGGCGGCATTGGGGAGGAATTGTGGGGTAAAGGTTCAGCCTCCGCCCCGTCTGGCCGGACGGCGGTGGGGCGGCTCTTGCTCGCTCTGATTGTCTTGTGAACAATGGACATTTTTGATGAGGAGCCCGCCCCATGCCAGGAATTTGCGGGGCCGGCGCTTCTCGTTAGCTGGGGACCCAGTCAATGCCGGACTGCTCATGGTGGCGACAGGAGAGGTCACGACCGCGACAGAAGTCTTTGGTACATTGATACATATTAACTAAAGTACTCTGAGGTGGCCCTTTGGTATGTCTGGTGGATCGAGTCCGTCGAAACGGAGTAATAATAATAACAGTAATCACAAATAATCGAGGTCGAGGCCGCCAGCACGCGAGGGGCACGGATGGTCAGCTGGACACGGCAGAAACACAGCCTTGTTCATGGCCGTACCGCCGCATCGCACTGGCCCTCGGCCTACCAGCTCCTGCCAGCCTGCCTTAGTCATTGGGGGGAATGGGGTGGGGGGTGGAGGAAATAGTCAGCTGGAGGCCAGGGCGAGAACAAAAGTCTTGCGGCCCAGCTGCCCAGCTACCCAGCAGAGAGATTGAGAGCGGTGGGCCCCACAGCTCTCGTGAGCAGCTCGCCTACTGCGTGGCGCCGCCTTTCACGAGCGAGCGGCTGCCTGGCTCTCTCGCCTGCGCAAGAATTAGCCGCCAGCGTCGCACGCACGTTAAAGCCAGCCCGGCCCAGCACACATCCTCCATCTGTCCTAGCCGAGATCTATCCCCCTTCGGAAATCCCTCCGCCGTGCAGCCAGGGCAGGGGCCAGCGGCGATACTTTGTAGACGGTCCCGGGAAGGGAAGGGTTAGATCGAACGCCGGCGTCTGTTGGCGGCATGCGCCTTGCACCGCATCCAGCGGGTGTCATCAGGCATGGCGGCTTTTCGGCGTGTCGGCCGCCACACACACGGAAATCCAGGGTCCTCCCAGGGCTGGCGTTGACAGCTACAGGGCAGCCGCCGCCTCGTGGGCCGATCATGCGGAGCGCCAGATCCGGAAGGACGCAAGGCCCCAAGGCCCCCTGGGAAAATTAAAAACGGTTTTGTCTATTTGTCTTGGGGTCTTTACCGGGCCAGTGGTTTCTGGTCAACCAGCAAATCGCCGCGACAAATCGCTGGTCCGCTCCTTTCCCCCCTTGCTGGCCCCCTGGCCGTCTGGCCGTCTGGCCGTCTGGCTTGTCTGGGTATCTTTTTTTTTCGCATGAAAGTTGGCGCTACTACCTCGGCGCTTCTTTCTCTGGGGAAGGGGGGAGGGGTTTATTCTCTATTGTTTGAGAGAAACTCCGCCCAGGGGGGTTGCCAGCTTGCTTCAACAGAGTTTTGGGCAAAAAGCTGGGACGAACGATCGAGAGCTGGGGCTGCTGGGGGAGCGAGGGGGGACGAGAAATTGACGATGCCCGCTTTTCGAGGGGTAAAGCCAACGAAATCTGCAGTAATAGATCCAGGTCCGAGTGACCTTGCACACTGGGCGGGCCGATGGCAAGAAGAGGTCGAGTGACAAGACCGCTTGTATCCCACGCGCAAAGTACTTTTCCCTGCTTGCTTACTGTGGTGTACTTCCCAACCACAACTATTTCCCATCTCTTCCTTGACAGTCCTTGTTGGTTTGCTGAGAGACGACGTGCAACAACACACAAGATCCAGTTTGTTGGTGTCACTCCGAAGCCCCCCCTAGTCCGGCCCCGTTTCCGTATGAAAGAGGGGACCAAGGGGCAGGGAGGTATTTGTATTTCATGCGTCTTTTTGCAAGTGCCCTGCCCCCCGCGGACCTCGATGTGTGTTGCGTGATTAGCTAAGTGGCCGGGAGGATGAGGAATGGCCCCATAATTGAGGCTCAAGAAAAGAACAGACCGTTTTGTGTCGTGTGTACCTTCCCGCTCCTGCCTAGTCCGAAACGGTCCAGCGAAAAGTGCATCAGAGAGAATGATACGCCGTGAGATGACCCACGACGAAAATATGTGGGGACCCTGATTGAAGTCCTGGGCTTCGGTACTGAAAGGGCCCAGATCTGAGACTTCTCTCTGTGTAAACAATTGTGCGGTCGAGTCCACATCGGCTGCATATTGGGTGCCGGTGCTGCATTACCTAGGCCTCGATTGGCCGTGAGACGCGAGGAAAAGTGAGAGGTGACTGCCTGCAATGTGGAGTTCCCTTTGTTACACCACGCGCCACGCGCGCAAGCACCGTCGCTTGTTCGACCCTCATGGTGCCGAAGCTTGCGAGCCCCAACCAAACATCAAAGTGATAGATCAGGAAATGCAGGCGCCGCACGAAGGGCCTCGAATCCATCGGCAAGACTCCGAGCTTTGGGCGAGCTCCTGCCTGGATGCAGCAGTGAACGCAGGGGAAAGCATGTATTGAAGAGCTCGCGAAGCTCGTGGGGGGCTCCTCCCACGTAGGCGGTGGATACCTGCTACCCAGCAGCAGCCTGATCTTGTGGTCTGGAACTTTGAGCCTCACCCATCACCACCTGACTGGTCCCCTTTGTGCTTGCCCAGAGGGCTGGGCCGGAAGCTAGCGGTTGCGAGGGCCGACGAAGGGGGTCTTGTGTGCAGTGCCGTTGCATTGAACGAGAGCGACGATCAGGGTTCACATGTCCCACCGCACCGCAAAAATGCTAGCGGACAAAAAAGAGAGACGACCAAAATTCCCTAGATGCCCGCAAACAAAAGCCTAGCAAGCAAGCGTACCAAAGAAAAGAATTCTCGTACACTACGTGTCAGGAAGACCATTCATCCCGTGCATAATCGAGGCCCTTTACTGAATGACCGAGTTGGGAAATTCCGCCGTCCTCGTCTCGTGCCTAGGATACCTCCTCCCAGATCGTTGTCGGCATCTGCCCGCGAAGGGGGAAAGGGGACCATTTGCAACCTGATAGCCGGCGGAAGAATTCCATCCGACGCCAGGCTTCCTTGGGGTTGAGCTGCGCCGGCCTTGAGCAGCTCTAGGCCGTGCCCGGGGGATGGTAGTCTGACCTCTCGGACGGGATCGGGGCTATCTCTGGGCGAGGAGCACGGAGAGAGAGAGAGAGAGACAGAGACGGTGACGGTGACTCTGGCAGCGACGGCCTCGTGAGCGACCTTTTGCTAGTCGAGCGTGGGATATAGGTCTAAAGTTCCAGTGTTTTACCCTCACCCCCTGGATCGGCAAATCTTGATTATTACAACACTAGAGTAGACGAACAGACTTTCTGCCGTCAATGGCTTGTCGCTGGGGCACGGAATGTCTCCTCCCTAGAGCCGGCCGAGACTCGGGCCCCCGGACCGAGAGACACACCTTGCCCTGAACAAGGCAAACTGAACTGGTTCACGGCCGATGCCTTGCCAGAAAGGTAGTCACCATCCGTGCCAGAGCAATACTACTGCACCCGTTTGTACTTTCGCAAACGAGCGAGGGGCGACGAGGGGCCATATCGTGTTGGTGACACCTCTCATCTCCCTGCGCGAAAACTTTTGTTTGTGTATGCTGCATGTGGCGCCCCGCGAGGAAAACGTCATGAGGCACTCCTCGCGCGGTTACAAAAGTTTGTCATGTCTCATTTGCAGGCCCGGGTCTACAGGGGAGAAAAAAGGTGGTGCGACGCACCGGTAGTGAGGGTGCAGGATCTTGGAATCTGGTCTCGGGCCCAAGGGCATGCTGAGAGCGACAGGCCTCGATGAATCAATCGATCCCTCCTAAGGTACCTCCGACTGCACCGGAGAAGAAAAAAAGCCGTCTACATCACGGTGCACCGGTGGTCCGCTGTGCATCGTGCCACCACCAAACAGAGCGATCGATGAAATCATGATTGATGTTGGGCTATTTCTGCGTTTTACGGGCTTAACTTTGGACGGATGCCCACGCTGTCGGTAAATTAGTGTCGCCGACCATAACAGCCGATACTTCTTTTTCATCATGATCTTGTTTCTTGCGTTCGTATTTGTTGTCACCGCCGTCTGGCCCAGCGCCTAGCCCGCCCAGCCCTGCAGCCCTGTGGGCAGAACGTCAACAGCTTCTTGACAGGCTGTGACGTGGTGGGTGCCATAGTATTCTTCTGCACTAGAGACCAAGAGCGGGAGGGCTGGTGAGGGCTGGTGAGGGGAGCTCGCCAATCTCGATCAGACAGACCATTTGGCGGTTGCATGGTGACGGCCGTCGGATTTTCTTTCTTGTCCTCTCGATTTAACTCTTTTTTCCCCTGCCCTTCTCAATTCCTTGCAGCGGTACATGGCATTCTCCTTGAAAATGTATCGAGACCTGGCGGGCGGTACCTACCTAACCCAGTGTTCAAAAAATTAAAATCGATATCTGATCGATGGCGCTCATGTCAAACAAGCAAGGCTTGATCGGAGCGGCATGGGCCTACTTCCCCGATTGGATGCCTCAGGGTAGAAATTACGATGATTGAAACCATGAGAGTCCAGATTCTCTCTCTGTCGCTTCTTGAGTTGTGATAGTGCACCCGTGCGGACGTGCGCTGGGTTTTACCTGCATGAACCGCCAGGCAACTCCCGCCTGCGAGGGGCAAGGCGAGGCAAGGCAATCTGCGGATGTCTCATCCGTCCGGCGCCCTCAAGGGCGCACCGATTTTCCCCACGCCGCGCCAGTGCGCTCACTCCCGCCTCCCCGTCCCGTTCACAAACAAAAACACGTTGTCAGTACTCAAATAAGAATAATACTTGAAAGATGACAGACAGTGAGGGGGGGAAAAAAGGGGGAGGCGGCGGTGGCGGCGGCGGCACAGCGGAACCGTGCCGCCAGACTAGACCTCTTGTTGGTCTTCGTTGGTGACCGATCTCTCAATACCCATCTCCCCCAGCTTGCTACCCGTCACTCGCCAATCTCGGTCAGCTTCTCTCGACGTTGCAGCCTCGTTGTCAAAGGCGTCCCAGGCGGACGGTTGGTTCCCCCTTACAAGCTCCGTTTTGGGTCGTCCTCGTCGGCCGGTGCATGAGTAGGTACGTGTGAAATGTGAGAGGGAGCATGTATCAACACCAAGCGCCCGTACCATGGGTAGGACATACAACGTCCCGCCCGCCGTCCTCGTGCCTTCCTGCCTACCTCGGGCGGCGGTGGGGAGGTTTGAGAGGCATCGTTTGTTGAGGAGCGACGTTGTGGCCCCCCCCCTCGCTGCCGCGGCCACCATCATCACCCTGCCATTCACCATCAATCACACTGCGGTTGAGGAAGAAGGGGGTCGCGGCCGGGCGGGCACAGTCAACCCTCCCTTCCCCCTTCCGCCCTCCCGCCTCGTGATAGGTAATCAACAAAAACGCAGCAACAAAAGAAAAAGGCAAAGCAAATGACGGGCGTTTGACGGGTGTCGGCCATGTCAGCAAGCGGGAAAGCCTGGGGAACGGCAACCCCAGCTTCCGCAGCGAACCAGCCCCGGATCCCCCACACCACAACACGCCTGCACGCACAACGCGGTCCGGGGGAGGGAGGCAGCCTGGACGCTGATCACCGCGGAACCGGGGTGCGCATGCATCCGTGCCGTGCGTTGCTGCTTGCGCACAGTCTTCCCTCTCTATATATGTAAGTGCCAAAGTTTGATGTGTGCGTGCGTCTGCACATCTCTGCACGTTCTGCGTGATGCAGGGCAAAGGCGCACACACTGCTCGCTCAGCTTCCTTTGGAACGGGGGCCAAGCACCGGTATGCAGTGTCCCCGGACATGACGTCTCGCGCGTATTTGACAGGTGGACGGGTGACGGGTATTGGCGACGCGGTGGAATGGGAGCACGAGGGTTTAGTCGGGACGGGACCATGTTGGCTCGATGAGGAGCTGAAGGGGCCTGATTGGGAAACCGGTGGTCTACCTTCCAGGGCTGAGGAGCAACCATTGCGGTCTAGGTATTTTGCCCTGGCAGCCAGTCTGGCAGCTGTTCTGGTTGGCTGATTGGTTGGTCGGCACTGAGGAAGGCCGGTACCTGAGGCTTGCACGATGCAATATTCCTCGGTGATCTTAACCACAACAGATGGACCGCTGTGATGGACCTCTTGGAGTTGTCCGATACACGACTGCAGGATATGGGATATGGCGTCCCTCCCTCGGCTCAGCAAGCACAGGCACAGGCACAGAACACCCCATCTCAGCGCATCTCAGCGCATCTCAGCGCATCTCAGCCCATCTCAGCGCATCTCAGCCCATTGCGGCAGCATGCAGTCAGCGATCTGATACACACTCGGGTTCTAGGAGGAGGGCTGCGCGCCACCATTTCATTTTCTCGAGGGGGCATCTCGCTGCGTGCCGAACGGTGTGTGCAAGTAAGTAGAGGCGCTCAGAGGACGGTCAGTGAGGTGTGGCCACGGCTCTTCCCAGGCGACAAGGGTGGTCTCGTGTGGGTGGGGTTGGTTTTTGGGGCGCCGCGGGCGGACTCCCGACGTCTGGACTGCCTTTGAATGTTCCCCCCAGATTGGCGAGCCTGCAGCCATTTGCACACCTCGTGGTTTAAATTGACGTGCCATTGGCCAATAGCACCACCGGCAAGGGCATTTTCATGATGCACATTGGACGCACATTGATTGATGGCATGCAGGTTCCGGGCTCGTGCTCCCACCGCCCAGACTCCTGGGAGGGAGAGAGAGAATTCAGGCAAACCACCTGCCCACCCCTTCCAAAGTGTGGTATAATGTGTTTGTTGCGTGCATGCTGTGATGTCGTGGGACCGCAGGTGACTGACGGCTGCTTTGCCTTTCTTTTTTGCCTTTTCGTCGGAGCACACCCACCAGACCACTCGCACACCGATTTGTCGTTAATTTCAGGCGGGTGGTAAAATATGCGAGGGATGGGTCAAACACGGAGAAATGAATCAAACGGATGGGATGTGATAAAAAAATGAAAATAAGAATAAAAGTGAACAATCATATCACGAGTTAAAAGTCCAGGTGACAGCAAACACCACCACCACCACCAACACATAGTCGGGTAGTCTACCAACATTGACAGACAGACAGACAAACAGACAGTATCGCCCAATTTCCTCGAAGCTTTTAGGCGAGGGCGCTCCTTCCCTTCCGCTGAGGCACCATGCCGAGCTCGGCAAAATGGGCGTGAGCAGGCGTGGGAATGTGTGGGGCTCCCTCGCAAGATGGCGTGCGCTGCCCTTCCTACCGTTTCCCTGCCCTTGCTCCTTCCCGGCAGTCTGGGCCCCGGACGAACTTCTCGAATAAGCAGGAGCAGGATAAGGAGAAACGGTTGTAAGAAAAGACTATCTCTCTCTGTGTGTTGCAGGCCCTGGCTTATCCGGACCACACTCCGGATATTTGGCCTTTGGAGAGAACATTCATGTGCCCTGCCATGACCTGCCCTGCCCTTGCCTACTTGGTCCCTGACCCAAGCTGATGGTATCCGGCCACAGCAGGGCCCAAGCACACCTTGCGCCGTGGGAGGGCCGACTCGGCCAAATCTAAACCTGCTTGCCCTGCCTCGTCTCCATGCCGAAATCTTAAAGGGAAGAATCACCTGTTTACCCACATATATGCGATCGCAACCACCCCCGTTTGTTCCACGCCCCCCTTGTATGTACTGGAAACACTGCGCAATGTACTTTGTGTGTCGTAATCACAGACTACGAAAATACCCAGCCTGTTGACCCGGGAATCCGGGTGTGGGGAGGGGGAAGGCGAGGGAAATGGCCAATGCAGCAGGGAAAGTGTCAAGATGCCGACCGACATGGGCACAGCATTGCGCATCCTGCACGTCCGGCCGGTGAGTTGGGAATTGGATCCTATTCTTTCTTCACCGGTGCGGGTCCAGGTTCCGGATCGTGGGATATTAGTGCCGTGATTTCGTTCCCTCTTGGGCGCCCCCCCCCCCCGTGCTGCCGTGGCACCGCTGCCTTGGGTCGCTCGCTCACCGTGGTAGCAGCACATTATCATGGTGTGACATGGCGACGGCAGGGAAGTGTGAGGGAGGCCCTGCTGATTGATGATGCCTGCGAAACTCCGGTGCCAGCAAAGGAAACGGCAGCGAGAGGAGGGTTGGCGATGCAACCGTCTCCTGGGGGGTATCACCAACCCAACCCCGGAGTCACTCTGTCCCAGACTCCCAGCAACCCAGCACGAACCCGGGCCCACGTTTCGGAGTAGGATCCCGGTGGAACCTAGAAAAAAGAAAAAAGAAACAATAACACCGTACCTCGTCTTGCAAAGTCTTGGTAGATTTGCACCCACAGCAAAACAACACCCCATGACCCGTGTTATGTGCTTTGCTTGCTGCTGCTCCATCGTATCTGTCTACCGATCGTCAGCCCCGGGCCTCGGGCTGCTGGTCGGGGGCCTGGCTACGCTCATGTCCGCCGAATGGGGCGGGCTCCAGGGAGAAGAGCATGTGAGCCATCAGAACTGAATCGAAAATGGAATCTCGACCTCGGCCCTCCCCTTCAACCTGGCCCCCTTCAGGCCGGCCCCTGTTTCGATACCGAAGACGAGACTTGCGAGCGAGATTGCAGTCCCAGGCCGCAACCGAGCAGCTGCTGGCCTGTTCGGCATTTGGTGGACGACGACGAAAGGACTTTGTTACCCGTTTTGAGATCCATGCTCGCCATGTGATGCACGCTCTCATTTAAGGTTTCCCCAAAGAAACCTGGCCGCCTTGCCTTGCCCTGCCTGCCTACTTTCGGCAGCCAGAAACCCCATCCCTGGGGCTTAGTCCCCCCACTTGGGCCCGTCGCGCAACCGGACGAACAGAAAGCAATCAATTACCGCCGGTTCTGAATAACGGTAGATGGGATATTTGGGGTTCTTAGAGGCTGGCTGGGTTTATTTTAGTATGACAATGATATCGGGACGGGGCTACTTCGCAGAGGGTCATGGTGATTGTTAGCCAGCATCGGCCATCGGCGTGACGGATCGCGCTTCTAGATGAGCAATAGGACACACACAGGCATACAATACGATTGCAAACTGCATGGGTTTCTGGCGGACTATCTACCTATGATGCCATGCGACCAAAAACATCCCCCCCGTAGCCATCCATCCTCTCCGCAAGCGGGCGGTGTGCGTGCATGCAATCACACGTATCAACCCAAACTCCTGCCCCCAGGAGTTATGTAGCACCGGGGCGGCGAGTGCCGCTGCATACTTCGGCCGCCGATGTCAGAGGCTGCCACACAGATGCTCTTGTGGCGCCGCATCTCAGATATCAAGCAAAGAACAACGTGTAGGTTGGACTGGCTTCGACCCCGGGGAACAGGCACCGGGGCAGGGGAGAGGGGGGGAAAAAAGGAGACAAGCATTCATAAAGCATTTTCTTTCTTCTTTTTCTTTTTGCGGGCGATGCTTGTCAGGCAGCTGCAAACATGGATCGTCGTCTAGACCATCCCCATCGCCGGGCAACGAGCCCATTGGCGCGGGCGACAGCATGCAGAAAAGCTAGAAAAATGGACAGCGCAAATACAGGGCAGAAAACGGCTCACGGGAACATAATACACACACAAAACAAGCGATATAGAGAGATAGATAGGTCATGTCGCCATCGTCAGCTCCCGGCCGGGGCTGACAGAGAATGACGGATCAGAAAAACACAAGAGCGAGTGCACCCCCAAACACACACCATCACGCCCACGTTTTGCATCCCCGAGCGGGCTGGGCTAATCTCAAGAGGGGGACGACCGCCGCGGCCCCGTTTAGATCTCGAGGGAAAAAGGGCGCCACCGCTCCTCTGCCAGGGAGAGTTGAGAGATGACATTTCAAAAGTGGAAGGTTGTTTGCAGGGGAGGGAGAGGGCTCCCACGCTACCATGTGTTATGCGCGCTTGATATCTCTTTATCTGTCTGGTGTAACAAAGCCCGAGGGCAAGAAGAGGAGGAGCAGAAGGAGACTCAAGGCCGTGATGGCTGCATTTTACGCAATCTTGCCCAAACCCCACGGGGTTAGAGAGCCGGGGCCGGGCTGGCGCGAGATGAGGCAAGGCTTGGGATTTATTTGGTTTTGACAAGACACGGCATGGGAGTCGGCCCAGCCAGCCTCGGCATCCTTCGAATCTGCTTCGAGAAGGAATCAGCGGAGCGGGCGAGACCATGCCCCCCCCCCCCCCCCGCGGGCGAGGGAAGCAAGACGAGTTGTTTGGTAGGGGTCATGATAATGATAATGTTAATGATAACACAGGCAAGCTGGCTGGATGGATGGATGGACGTTCTGTCTGGTGACCGGTGTGCAACACAAACCCTGAACCATGCGAGGCCACCCCTTCGGTGAACGCGGGGGAGGAGAAGGAGGCAGGGCCCCCTTATTAGGCCATGCCCATGCTCGCTCGCTCGCTTCACCTTTGCCGACGTTGGTCCCCAGATGATCCAAGGTGAGACGAAATGGGGTGAGATGGGAACACAACCACCTCCCCCTAGACCCTCGTGGCCCTGTTGATTATATTAGTGGCAAGGTACTTTTCTGTCGTCAACATAAGGCGCGTGTTTCGAAGATCCCAATCGAGGAACCCCTTCGTCGTGAGAGGACCCGGTGTGGCGATGCACCAGCGGGATTGCATCCTGATGGATCAACAAGTTCCCAATGAGATGAGTTGTCACGTACGTTGCTCCATGGTACGCGTGTAAGAAATGGCCAGCGCCGCTGCCCCTACCAGTCGCGCGGGGGTTTCCTGTCAGCTGTCCCGTGGGCAATGGTTCAGAAAAGGACTGGGGGTTTGAAGGTGCCTCGAAACCCTTGTGAGGCCGTGGGTTGGTGATCAGATCAGCAAGGGACAGGCGCGGGATGCCCTCGATTGGTGCGCCTGGGCGCTCCTTTTTTTTTTTTTCAACGTCAAGCCAGACACGGGAGGTGGTAAGACGGGAGGGAGGGGCGCGGGTGGTCGATCCTAGAGCTGAAACTGTGAGAGCCGGTGTCTGGCAGTTCTGGCGTGCACCCAGTGGGGAGAATGGTTGAACCGCTTTCGTCATGTGTTAGTGTCAATCATGTGTGTTAGCGCGTATAAGCCGATGAATGGGGCCTCGAGCAGAGGTTTCTCTTGCTCGGCCGCCGTCGCGTAACAAGCTCGTGAGGCGGATCTAGCAAGCAGCAAGGAACACGGAGAGGGCCTCGTTTCTTGCGACAGCTTGTGCTCCTATCATGTGGTTCGGATGGTGAGCGTGCGGAACACGAGGAAAGTGCGTGGTGTTTCGAGAGTCCGTGAGGACGACCATTGGCAAAAGAAGCAAGTTGGGGACCCCCACTGATACACGGCTGCAGAGGCGATCCAGGAGCAATTGCGTGTTTCGGCAGGTCAGTGGTGAGCGTGCGCTGCTAACACTGCTTTGCTTCCTCCCCGCGCCTTTCAGCCACTGGCGGTAGGATTCGTGCTGGCAGATGACCTCTTGGACCCCGTCTCCCCCACTGCAACGTCCGACAACATTGGCCCAAAAACACGGCCTAGGTATGCCGGATAGCATCTGCCATTATCATCAAGCACGGGCACATGGCTGCCTAACAAGCAGCGCCGCGGTCCCCAGAAGGGTCGCAGCCGGTGGTTGACCTAGCGAGCACTGCAGTGGTTGTGGTAGAATGCACCGACGATCGCCAGCTGGCCAAGTGCGAGGGCAATATCAGGCCTCGGATAATCAATTAGACAAGTTGTCTGCCCGCCCGTCCGAGGCAGACAGGATTGACGCTTCTGATGACGCTCCCCGGAATGCCATGAGCGTGTCCCGAGGTCATCTGGCTCCGACAAGGGGCGGGAGTTCCAAGCCGTTTTGGGCCTGTTTCCCACCCCTTAGAGCCGGTCGAGACTGTCACGTCACGTATGAGCTGGCCAGCACTGCCTTGCCCGCCGTCATGTCGATTGGGCGATGCTGATGAACCTAGAAACTGGTTTTGTTTGCAACGGGGACTTGGCTGGGTGGCGTCAGCTCTGTCATCTTTGTTCAATCAGGGGCTGCCACACAGGCTGCGTGCGCGTCGCGGTAGATGCTGCGGTCCAGGTGAGGCATTCAAGCTCGACGGGCTGGCTGACTGACTGCCTGACTGCCTGGGGAGGACAGCCGGGTGTAGAGAGTGTGTATGTGCGCGCGTGGGTGGGTGTAAGGCCTGTCAATTTCCCAAGGCTGCTGGGGGCTTTGCCGGGCTGGGGCGCCCCAAAGCCGGCCGAATGCAAGATTATCCGACCTAACAACAGATTGATTGCAGCACATAACAAAAATAGCAGCTGTTTGCAGATGGCCATATGGGGGGTCATATGGGATGCCCTCATCAAACCAAAACCCTAAATCTGGGGAAGCGAACCGGTCGGTGCGGCGCTGGGGGGAGGGCAAAGCAATGCGTTGTCCTCCGCGAGTCTCGTGATGCACTTGTGACACGCACGAATGCGCGGTCGAGCAGGCCCAGGCAGGGCTGGCAGGGCGAGCAACAAACGACTTGGTCCATGATCAGCCATCCGCACGCAGATCTGGACGCATCCAGGGACGTGACCATCGTGACCGTGACACGGGCGGACCAGGCCCAGCCAATTCGCCGGGGAATCGGGAAACGACTCCCCCCTTCTCCAGGTGAGGGAGCGCGGGTGCGTGGGTGACCGAGCGAGAGTAGTCAGTTCAGAGCCAGGCCCCCCAGGGCTGGCTGGCAGGGCAGGGCAGGGCAGGGGAGGGCAGGGAGGGACTGTGATGAGGCGCGGGATGGACAAGCTCAGGCTGGACCCGGACTGGATTGGGTTGATGATGGTCACGGGACGGTGGCTTTGAGGCTGTTGATCCGTTTCTGGGGAACAAGGAGCATCTAGACATCTGGAGGTGGCCACAATGGGCGGGACGGAGTAGTCCACCGTCCACCGTTTTGTCCCTCCGCGTCGCTGCTTGCGGAACTTGGCCGATCTGGGGGCTTTTCCACGAACCGTCGGCCAGAAGGGCGGCTTCTCCATATGGGGCAGTACCACGGCGCAACCCTCCCCTTCCCCCAGCCGCGTTTGACCCGAAGGGGAACTCGGTGACAGCTGCTTGGGTTCCTGGGAGTCCTGGGGGAATTGGCGAGCTGTCAAAGTCCATCATGTGACGAGCGGAGGGTGCAAAATCCCTGGGGGGGTGTTTACTGCCCAAAAAGGTTAAAGCAAGATCCACGGTCTTGCCCAAAAGCAGAAAGCCAGATACTGCCCTCTTTGGAAACTAGCCGTTTGCGATACTGCTCCATCAGGAACAGTGCCCTTCTTCCACGATCGGCCCGTCTCGTGAAGAAAGGCACCCGTCCTGCGAACTCAGCCCGTTTTGGGTGTATCTCTGACAATCCGAGTTCCCTTTCTCCCAAAATGTTCTGGGCCTTGGAGGGGTATCAAAAGTGGAGGCATAGAAAAGGCAGCAAGACGAAGGCCAGCCGGTCTCTACCAACAAACAGGATCCTGCATTCCAGCATCAGCAAAAGGTCAAACGAAGCCGGATGCTGTGATGTGTATGCACATGTTTGGATGCTTGGACAGACAGGCATCAATCTCGCGCGTGCCCCGGGTACGCGCACTCAGCTGGTGAACAGACTGACTGACTGACAGGACTGATGGGAAAGGAGAAACTTCGGTGCTTCTCGTCCCGCTTCATCGAGCGCTTTGCGTGTTTGATGGCCAACATCCAATGCTGTCTGGGGTGATCACATTGTCCCAGTCAGTCAGGGCCTGGACAGGGTGGAATGGGATGGGATGGATGGATGGCGTGTGCTCTGTGTGTGTGTATGTGAGTGTCTTTGTTGTTGTACTCCCAATGCGAAGGGAAAAGATACATAGGTACTTGCCCTACACGACCGAGGTGGGACGGTACGTACCGAAACGGAGTACCCAAGTACAAGGCCAGCGGGTACGTAGGGTACGTACCGATCTGTGGAACTTTGTACCGGATACGGTACGTACCTGCCGCTGGTGTCGCTGTCACTTTGAAATCTGAAAACGTCCCTTCGGCCAGGCCCTGACTTGGGCTCCTCCCCTCCTCCCTGGCCCCTGCCCAGAGGTGGCCCTCACCGCACAAAGGTCCATCCCACGCCGGGACCCTGGTCAGCAAAGCAGATCCCCTCCCTCCACTTCCCAGCTCCACAGTTCCCTCCCCTGTCCATCGTTCTGCTGATGACCCAGGCCCAAATTCCCTGGGAAGGGGTACCCATTCTGCGCTGCTTCTCCGGCAAAATACAAGTCCCAAGTATCTTCTCCCATCTTTGCCCCTGCAGAGGTACCTCCGCCTCCCCAACCCCAAAAATCCCAACCAGGAACGGCGTCCATTACATTTACATCCCGTCTCCCTCTCCCCACCGTCTACTACTGCCCATTCTCCTCTTCCTCTCAACCACCTACAAACACAACAACTTCACAACGACTTCACAACGACGACCTCACCTTACCGGCGCAATCCTCAGCGACCGACCTTTTAAGGAGTGATCCTCTATCACGTCGTCAACTTCACCTGGAAGAGCCCACCTCGGTCTCCACGCGCCTTGTCGCCCTCAGTACCAAGGTCTCACCAGAGCGTCATCGCGCATCGACCTTGACCACCATATCGCACACCCTCCACAATATCACCGGCTGATATCCACCTTTTCGACGGCCACTTCTCCCGCCGCAAATCACCAAATCCTCGGTGACGATTCGAACTCTTGACATAAAGAGTTCACCTACGCACGAATCGCGCATACCTACATCGCGAATTGCGTCGCGACTCATCCCTTCCGATCCACCCTGCCCTGGTCGGCCTTCTGCGCTTGCTCGACCCACTCGAGCAACATAGCCTCCGCGCAATGCCCTCGACCCTCAATGCGCCTGTGCTGCAGGTTGATGCCAATATCATCCATCAAGTTGACACCTCCAACCCCCAGAACCTTTTCAACCTCTGGTGCAGTAAGTTTATCCGGCTCCACATATCCCGCCGAGCTCCCGCCTTAACCAGACACACAGTGCTCTCCAGGTGTGCAGACGCTCTGCCACAAGGAAGAAGACTCGAGAACCTCGTTTGGAGGTTATTAATGGAAGAAGTCCCCAACGAAACTGCACCCAACGCCGCCACGTCTCTCCCGCGCGAGATCCAGCGCCCGGCACACAAGTCTTCCGCCGAGGACGTCCCCAGATTGTCTGCCAGCGTCGACTCCCTTGAGAACGACGAAGCTATCGAGTTCTCTTCCGACTCCTCACCGCTTGACATCTCCCGGCCCCGGATTCGACGACAAGACTCGTGCACAAGCACCCGCAGCAGGCACATCTCTTCCGAGAACCTCGAGAAGATGGTCTCGTCCATTGTGGAGCAGAAGGAGTCTCTGTCTTCGCCGCTGCCCGTCTTGCCACCACTTCAGTCGCCACCCAAGGAGGAGCCCTTGATGCTTCCGCCCCCGGAACTTATCCGATCAGGCTCAACTACTACCGAGTCTCCAAGCAAAGACTCCGACGGTCCATCCGAGGCATCGTCGCCTGCATCTCCCGACATGCAGACCAACAAGACCACCGTCGTCCGCGGGTTCTCGCCTTCGCAGCGCCCCATCCCCGTGGTCTTCACTCCCCCAAGGACGACATCTGAGATCCCCGCTCCCAAGTCCTCCCCAGCTGCAAAGACGGTCGAGTCTAAGAAGTCTCGAGCCAAGTTTGTCCTGGGCGGGTCTTCAGAAGAGTCATATAGCGACCACGCCCACAGCGTTGAGACACGACCCACCCTCGCACCCCCAAAGAAGAAGATGTTCCAGATTGGAGGTTCTTCAGAGGAGGACAGCTCGCTCAAGAGCGCCCTCGCTTCCCCACGCCATCACGGCCTGTTGAGTGCACACAAGAAACAGACATCCTTCGCCAACAACCTCACGACCACGATTCCATCTTCATCATCCGCCGTCATTGACGAGGACGACGAGAGCTGCTACGACGAGAGCGCCATCGACGACGACGATGAGGACTGGGAGGATTCCAATGAGGAGGAGAGCAGCAAGAACAGCGTGGATGAGAAGACCTTCTTCCAGCGTGTCGACTCGAGTGCCAACCTGACCTCGCGTCGATCGCTCATCACCTTGGGCCTTGAGTCCAACCAGCGTCGCGGTCCCGCAGCTCACCTCGGTAACATCGCCTCGCAGTCGACTTCTGCTATTCCTCAGCGTGCGCGCAACTCATACAACGGTCCTGCCATGGTGGCTTCCCCCAACGACTCCGATGATGCGCCTCTGATGATGAAGCGCAAGCCCCGTGGTGGCCCACTGCGGTCTATCAACGAGATACCCCGTTCGTCGGCTCAGCCCATCGCGCCTACCAGCAATGGCGTCAGCCAACCCATCGCCTTCTCTCCCAGGACAACCCGCCGCAACATGATGTCGACTGAACTCACCGAGTCGCTGCGACGTCATCTTCTTTGGGAGAGGTCTCAGAAGACTTCGACTGCCAATGCCGTGCTCAAGCGTCGCCACACTTCTCAAGACGTGGCCAACCTGAGGCAATACCCACAGCAACCCCACATGAACCGGGACAACAACGACATCAACGCCAGCAGCTGGGATCAGGAGTTCACACGGGAAGCCTTCGCTGGATACCACACTAAGGGCTGGTAAATCATGCCAACATCACTACCCTCCAGCAAACCCGATATTCTACATCTGCATATACCCATTCAAAAAGTGATACCCAAAAAGGACAGGAAAACTGGACTTCACAAATTCGGCACACAAGAATGTGCCTTTGTAACAATTTCAACCGAGCAAGCATTGCGAAGCGACATGCTTTTTTTTTTAACGACACCCAAGCATGACAGGCGGCGTTTTGTTTTTCCCCACACATTGACGAACCGGCCTCTAATCTGGGAAGGCCGGTCGGTCGGCTGATCTGGAGTGTGCTTTGCTTTATTTTCTTGTTTTCGTTTCTATCATGATACCACGGTCTCCGAATCGCATCAACGCCTTTCCTGTACACGAGTACAGGCTTACTTGTTTTTCTACATGATACCCTCGTGGATGGGGTTTGGTCAGGGTGTTGGTACTTTATTCGTCATCAGGTCACCGGCAGGAAGAAGGCAAGGATGTATTCTACTATGGGCCCGCAGGGTACAAAAAAAGGGATGTTGGGCAACCAGCAGATGATCCTTACACCAAAAGGACAGGGCCCGAGGTGAAAGACGAAAGATGGTCTTTCCATGCAGCTTCAGTGCGTTCTTTTGCTACGCAGCAAACCCGAAAACAGGAAGGGGTGGAGAAAACCAAAAGTACAGAGCGGAAGCACACGTTCAAAAGGACGACCTCGGATAGCACCGAGGCTTGATTGCAAAAAAATATTAAACCTGATGAACACCTCATACCCATGATCCAAATGCGTCTCAGTGATTGTAACAAACGAGTCTACTAACATGAGAGAGCTCGTTGTTGGCGGTGTCGAGCTCATTCCCGATGGCATTCCGAGCTCGCCCGTGGCACAAACGACTTCGTTCCGGGGAACCAGGACGGTTCCGTCAGCTGCCCGCACCTCTCTGTCCCTTTCTTCCCGGCCAACACCAACACCGGTCCCACTTTTAGACCATCGCTAGGAGTGTGGTGTGGGTGGTCAGCCGCTGCTTACCAAAGCAAGTACACAGATACTGTCCATGGTAAAACCTGATACATAGCTATAGGGATGAACGCGGAGCCGCAAAAGTCCCAGGTTGCTTGGTCTGCTGCCCACACATGTTTCTCTCTGTCTCCCTCCACGTGGAGCACCCAATCCAGTCAGGGGGCCCAGTATGGGCCAAAGAAAAAAATTGGGAATCAAAACACTATCTGAAATTTTCTGCTATCCTAACCCGCCATTTTTTTTTCTGGTGTTTTATGTCATGAGGACCCATAAAAGAGCCGTGTGAAGGGCCGTTGGAAAAAGCGAGGAAGGAGTGGCCCTGGACAAAATGTCGTGCATGTACGTACCTGGCGATCAAGCAGAAGTTCATTCACGGGCCTCAGGCAAGGGCAAGGGCAAAAGGACAAGAGGTCAGAGGCGAAGGCGGCGGAAGGGCGGGATCCGGCACTTAGACCCTCTTTTTCCCTTTCTTCGCGTGGTGTTTATGCCCGTCTGGCACCGTTCCTACACTAGACGCGTCACTTCGATCTGCACTGGTCTTCGGATAGATACGAAGCTAGTGGCAGCAGCTACAACAGAGAGTTGGAGCGTGAAAGTGGCACGCGCTTCATTTCCACTTGCTCCTCGTTGTCGATTCACGTGTCCCTCCCCAGCAAGGTCTAATGACAATCAACCCCGTATTTCCCGTGCGATGGCGTGACACGGCAACAAGACGCGGTCCGCTGTGAGGAGGCGGTTTCGAGGGCTGGGCCCAGGATCTCAGTTCGGACAGGACAAGACAACTAGATGCTTCGCATGTGATTGCTGACTGTGCAGCAGCAGCAGCGTGCGAGCTATGCATAGGCTTGCCTAGCAAGCTAGCTGGGTAGGTAAGGGAGGTAGGCTACGAGGGTAGCTCGGGAGCTTGCTCGGGGCACATGCCCGTGGCTAGTGGTGTCGGGCAGAGAAGATGGGGTGATTCCTCATGCGGTGGTCTACTGCTGCTGCTCGCGTGTTTGTGTGTGGTGTTGTATCACTAACTGCCCACTGCTACTTGGGGGGGGGGGGAATACGCGCTGCAATTCGAGGTGGGGTTTCAATGGGAGTGCCGGTGGTGTTGATGGTGGTAGTGGGAGGTTGGAATGGGGCATTGCTAGTTTACCATGTGAAGAGCGTAAACTGCTCTGCTGACAAAGACCGCGACTTAATGATTGATTGACTGACAGATACGACTTTGATCGTTTGGAACCCGGCTCCCGGCTCGGGCGCGTCGGGTTGCCTCATCGGGCAAGATACGTCGACAAGTTCGAGACCCTAAACATACTGGCAGTCTGGCAGTCTGGGCGGCCTCGTCTCGCTGCTGCTCTCCAAACGAGGAGACTTGTTGGTCTCCATCGCGCCGTGTTTGATGTTCGGTAGGCTTGGGCTGCCGAGAACGTAAACGAAACGAAATGGACCAGTCTCGTTAGCTATGGGCCCATCTCATCCGCTCGTCTTGCTACGCGGCATCCCGCCATCTCGCACTTTTATGCGGAACAACTCGGCCAAGCGGTGGATGGGGAACGGGTATGGGAAACGGGGCCAGGCTTTTGACACTTGAGTTTTGTGGTATACATATGACAACTTTGTGCGTAATGTTGCCTGCAGTAGGGCTGGGCGGTTGCGGTCCAGATTGTGAGGATTGTCGCCCGAAGGGCTGGCGGGGCGGGCTCTTCGAACCAGTTCACACGTTTTCTCTCTGCTCAGGCCACGGCCACGATTCTGGGCTTGGAGAGAGAGAGCCTGGGCCTGGGAATGAGCGGAACCGCAACGGCCATCGACCGAGCGAGTCCGAGGTGGCCCCGTACTGCCCGTGTGCTCCGTCCGCAGCCGCAAACGTCGCCGCCCCTCTGTATCCACCTGGCGGGGTGCTTCTTACATTGCCTCCTCTGGATAAGGATGGATCTCAGTATGTAAATTGGAACGCAGTGATGGGTTCTGCACAATTGAACCACCCCCCCTTTTCTAGTGTAAATTCAAGATTTACCTAACCCAGCGGCTTTTGCGCTGTGGGAATGACGACGACCACGCTTTGTTAGGCTGCTCCAGCCACAGAAACACGAGGGAAGCTCCTGGCAGCCGGGGCGCAAGACACGGATCCTGTCCGTGAGTTGTCAGGGCCGGCGTGTTAGATCTTGATGCGCCGCCCCCCGATCCTCACACGTGTTGTGCCGGACCGTTCGTTTAAACATATCGGATCAGAGAAAAAAAGGCACACCAAGATCAAATCAGTCATATAGCCGAACGCCTATCGCACATCCAACCCCCCCCCCCCCAACGATGTTTTGGGGGGTGCTCTTCTTCTCCCCCTCCGTAATGTGAACAAGCCGGGATATATCGAGCGGAACCGTCATAACAGCAATCCCGCGGCGGAGCTTCCAGTCCTGGGGCCATTCATCATCGTGGCTGATACGTATCCTATCGGGTATGCCAACTTTTCCATCCCCTTGGGCAGGACTTTTACACAACAGAAATCAGCAGAAAAGTGGACTTTTGATGAGAATCCTCCTTTGCCGAGTTCCAGGTTTTTTTTTGTCCCCTACCAAGTGATTTGTCAAAACGCCAGCGTACCGCAAAACGCACGTACCTTTTTTGAAGCCAACAACGCACGTCCGTTCCCCCGGAGTGGGCTCTTTTTATTTTCGTGACACACGGACCATGCCGCAGGTGTATTGTCTGGCTGAGGCCTTACAAGCTCGGATCCCAAGGGCCAACGACAGCAATCTGGTGGGGCAGAAGAAGTTAAAGAGGGTCCCCACACGAGAGGAGAGCATCAGCATGCCTGCCATGTGGTATTCTAGTGAGGGAAGGAGGGGAGACGAAAAAAAGAAAAGGAGACCTGTTCGGGCTTGGGTTTCGCAATAATCCGCAAAAGCTTCTTGCGCGGGCCCCGCCCACATCGCGCCTGCCCTCCCCCCCCCCCACCTTCTCTTGCGCCGCCGAACCCCGATGATGGGCCGCCGCATCGATGGGCGGGTGAATTTCGTCGTTTTGTTCTTCTTTTCTCCGTCTTGACCCTCTGTTGTCAGTGACGACGGCTGCATCATGGCCTGGCCTGGCCTGGCCTGGGCGGCATTGGCCTCTCAAGGAATTGAGGAGCCCACCCACCACACCTTGACATACACACATACGGGATGCACGCACGCGGATCACGATGCGATGGAGCACGGCAACCGGCCCAGGCTCGCCGGGGAACCTCGAGGCTGGTCGCGTGTTCCCGCGTCGCATGTGTCTCCCCCGTCTTCACCGCCGTTCGGGTGCGGGCGACTTAGTGAGGCTGAGGACACACAGGAGGAGGAGGAGGAGGAGGAGGAGGATGGAGGATGCGGATTTTACTCGGTACGGTGGTGTGGGCTCGGCCGGACACGTCGTGTCTTGTGCATGTTGGTTGCGCGACCCCCGTGGAGACCGGTGAGATTTAAGGCGGAGGAGGGGATTAGAGAGAGAGCGAGAGAGAGAGGCAGAGAGGCAGGGGCCATGTGCTGGTCGCGGTGGGGACTGATCTGGTCCATGTCTCTCTCCCCCGTTGTGCATGACGTGCTGGCTGCTGTCAAACGGTGTCTAATTCTCGTCTTCAGCCCGGCAGCCTGGGTCTCGGGTTCCTCAGCTGCAGAAGAAGCAGCAGCAGCAGGGGCACAATCAGCGGGCGAGATCCAGCACAGCGGGTGAGCTGTCACGGAGCTGCACGGCCATGTCGGCGCCGGGGTCTCTCCAGAGCCACCACAGGAGCATGCGCATCTATCTACTGTACGTACGTACATACACAAGTACATACACACAGCCTCATGTGCCAAAACCCCTACGTGTGAAGATCAAAGGCTGCCAATCCGCCACCTGTGCCTGGGGCCAGGGCTGGCGATCAATCTGGGGTAAAGAGCAGAGCCCAGCGACGGAGATCAACTCGCTGGTGGTGCTTTGTGGTGATCTGTCTGTCCACCGTAGATCGTCTTGGGACACGGCATTCACAGCTGTGCCGTGCCTGTGCATCAATATGTTTGAACGGGGCAGTTGTTAGCGCCGGGCCATACACGACCGCTGTGAACACTTCGTGGGTGAAGGCGTCTCCGCCTCCGCCTTCCCCCCTCCCCCCCCCCAAAAAAAAGTGCCCCTGAAGCCTGGCGCCCGGAATCATCACTGTCGCAGGGCGTCGCCCTGCAAGGCCGAGGGGTAGCCACTCACCAGCGCAGAGAAGGCAGGCCGCTCTCTTTTGGGGCGCCGGAAGCTCATCGCGAAGGCTCACTGCGTCGCAGGTCTCAGAGCACCCCCGGGGCCTGGCATGTGGCGGCGGGAGGCGGCCTGGGCCGGCCGGGGGGATGGTGGGTTGGTAGCACTGCGTCGAGGTGTCAGGCCCGTCACATGGGCCCGGCCGGCTTGGCTATTATTCTGCAGTAGCTGTTGTGCTTCTCTCTCTCCACATATCCTTGCTGAAGAAAGTAGAAGAAACCATGGGTCGGCCAGCGGCTCGGTGAGCAAGTCGCATCCTGCTGTGGTTCCCAACCCGACATGTCTTTGCCCCCCTCCCAAGGCGGCTCATTCAACACCGGGGCCAGGAGGGCAGGCACATTCAGTATGTCAGAAGCACAGCGGGCATCGCGTAACGCCCGCCCTTGACTTGGCGCACCCGCAGATAAGGGGAGGGAGGGTATCACCGCCTGTGCTGCCAGTTTCTCCGCAGGTTCGACTAAATCGGGCCGTGTCTCTCCGCTGCCCCACCACTCAGGGCAAGAAGTGAGATGTGTTCCTGTCTCGGGTGCTGATCATGCATCCTGTCTCTTCCCTCACCGTCCGTTCTGGTCAGCATCACGAGAGGCGAGGATAAGGCCATGTAGGGCCATGCGGGCCACCCCCGTGGTGTTGAGGGAAAACGGGCTGGAACAGGAGGACCCTGAATTTTGGATGTGCATGTGAGCAGCAGATCTGTTCCAGGCCCAGCCCGGCTGATTGGCAAAGCCAAGAGGGTGAAGCGAGTGCGGGAAGTGATTGCAGCGGTGGCACACAGCTGGTTTGCAGGGCCCCGGCTCCTGTCACCGGCGTCCCCGCATTCGCTGTCATTGTTTGCTGGTGGTGGTGGTGGTTGTGGTGGTGGTTGTTGCTGTTGTTGGACATCATCATGAATGCGGATGCGTTGTCTTTTGCCGGGAGTCCCCTTCATACGGACAACACATGAGACCACCACCAGGCCTTCACACCGCGACAACGTACGTGTGCACAGGTATCTTGTTTGGTGTTGTTCCTCGCCGCCGGGATTTTTGCCCCGTGCGGCGTGGGGTTGGGCACACGTCCTCTGTGCACGGAGCAAAGGCTGCTGATTTTGGGTTCGAGGCTGAATCTACGAGGAGTCAGAAGCGGAGGGGAAAGACGAGGGCACCGGCGGCAGGACCGGGAGACAAGCCAGCTAGCTATGCATGCATGCATGCAGATGTGGTGATGCACTGGTGGCAGCAAAGTGGCTGTAGGCACGTATCCCCAGGCGAACCGGCCAAGCCCTTCGAGGGCAGTCTATCACCGCCCCCCATTGGAGACGACTCGGGGCTTCTTCACATGTCCTGCGCAGCCGCTTTGGGGAGAGAGGTGCCTGCTGGTGCCCCTGCGGGCATGATGAGTTGTGCTTCATGTCATGTGCCATATATTAATTGGACTATTGTATCGACGGTGCAGCATGTAAGGGGCAGGCAAGAGAAGGAGAGGTGGCGCTGTGGGATTGAGGGTTAATCATCTGCTGCTGCACGCAGCCACTTCCGTGATGCTTTGCGGCTTGCATAGCGAGGTGCTATCGCAGTCTGGGTCTGGGGGGAGGGAGGCATCGCGTTGGCGTTGGAGGCGTTGGAAGCGTTGGAGGTGCGGTCACCCTTCAGTAAGCATAGTGTGTGGGCTCTGCCGCCGCACGTGCCGTGACAGAATCTGCGATGATTTCTGCGATGGCTGCCAAATGGTCGATAAATTCAATCAATTGATTTATTTCAACTCAAAACACCTAAAAGCAACGGTGGAGAAGTAGTCTATTGTCTGTCTGTCTGTCCACTGTATACTATCCGATGATGCTTGCTTGGAAGAAACGCTCCTGCATGTACCAAAGTAAAAACGAAGCACAGCCAATGCATACGCCTGCCTGCCTGACCAGTTTGGCTCACTGACGTCTCTTTAGCATCAGCCCTCCGACAGGGCCGAAATGGACCGTTTCCCGTCGCCAGATTCAGTCGCCAGTACCTTCCTGGTTGGCTGTCATTCGACCAAATCTTCTTTTCTGCGTGTCAAAAGACTCAAAACGTCGCAGTGAGGAGCGGGTGTGCATCATGCCCCACGCTTTCTCTCTTAGCCTGGCTACGCTGTCGTGCAGGAAGGAGGGGGGTACTTGGGTACTTAGAGATATCTGTACCCAGGTACATCCTCCAAGTACCGACGTTTTTACATGGGCGGCCTGCACGGTTTGTGACGGTTCCCAGCGATAAGCCCCGTCTAGGCCTAGCGTTTCCTTATCGTGCAGCTGGCCGTTATGCACCAGCTTCTTGTCTCTCTCAACACCATCATTTCTCACAGGCCACTACCACACACACAACCACACCACACCACAGCTAATTCTCCCCCCAAAACCCCCATTCCATTTCCACTCACACCAAATAGCTCAGACCTCACCGACTTTTATGACTCTTGACGCATCTGCAGCCTCTGCACCCATCCCCCGTCCCCCATGCGTTCCAGCCCAATGACGGTCTTTACCTCTGTTTCATCCACGGGGCTGGTTCTCCTGTACATTTGTACATTGTATTTGCTGTGATGTACCATCCCGTAATGGATGCTCCGCCCGGTTCTCAACACGAGACCCCGGCTCAGACTCACCTGCTCCGCCCCGTCCGCCTCGCCTCTCTAATGCTGTCCATCAGCTGTGAGCTTCCGGCTGCAATGCCGCCCTTTCATTAACCTGCGGGTAGATGACTTTCTCACCGCTTCTATATCATGGGCCGCTATTTTTCCCAACCAGATCTACGGCTGGCAGAATCTTCCGGGTGCCACGACACCCGCGCAGGCACCAAGAGGTCAGGTACCAGCCGGCTCTCAGTCTGTTTCCCGGCCATCAGGCGACCCACCTTCCCGCTCGCCCTGTGCCGACCCCGGACCAACGGCCGGACACGCTGGCGCCCGGAGGTTGTGGTCACCTCCTCCCCATAGGCATCTTACTGCCTCAGTCCGTCGAAGGCGTCCTCTGCGCTAGATCGGACGGTCCAGCAGCCGCTCTTAGCCTCCTGCCGCAGCATCCCAGAATGTCTGTATTTCCGCCGCGTGTGTTCCCCCAAGGTGCATGATCGGTTCGCCGTGCACAATTGCACCGTCATCATCCGGACGTGCTGCGTCAAGGTTCATCATAACAGCGTGCCGACCGTCATCAAGGAGGGTAGCTCCGGTTCTCCCAGCAAAATATGATGGTACGCAGTTGGATCTACGCTCTCACCCTCCGCCATCGTCGGTACAGTCGCTCCTGGTGGACAAAGTATCTCTAATTGACCACTTGTACCACTGGCAAAGCGCGAGTAGTGAAGCTCAGAAGATACAACATCCTGGCCCGCCTGTTTCTGTTGGGAATGGAGGGCCATCAAACCCCAGCCGCCGGCTGTCAGACTGTCAACCACTGCCCTATCATTGGCGGCCCCTCGCTAACACACAAAACAGCTGGTTGCTGACCAGCAGTCCATCCGAACCAATGTCACCACTAGCGCAACGTCGCTCCGCCATCCAGGATGCATCCAAGTACCGATCCGAAAGCTGGAGGGCTACAGCCTGTCCATCCTCGACATCGGCTCGTGTCTCTCGCTGGCTAAACTGCATACAGCCCACAGCGACAGTCCGTGGCTGCGTAGAGCTGCATCTAGTTGAATCGACGACTTCCGGCTCCTTCTCGGCGAACATGATTCGCAGTCATGGGAGCGCTGTCACAGCGTTCGGTCCGTATCCTTGGGGGCCAAAGTGCAACTTCCGCAATGAGCTCTGACCGTCTCGTCTGAGTGCGAAGTTCGGCCGATAGTCTAAATTCTGGCTGTCACACTCCCACACCTCCCCTCGCCGGCTTCATTCCCCAGCCAATCCAGGCCACCGGAGTCGGCGCCCTGCAGCCTTTCGCGGGGTGACCACGCCAACGCCTCTTCTAGAAAACTTCTAGTGCCGACTAGGCGATCACGCATCGCGAGTCATTCCGAAGGATTACATTTCCTGCATCTCTTGGAGGCTCTTCTTAAGCTTCGTCCGGTTGCAGAATGCCGTCATCTTAAGCCCTTGGTGGCGTTATCAAGTCATGTTGAATTCCCATGTGGGCCGACATTTTGATACACCCTGGCTGCCTGGCCGGTGATTGACATTCCAGAACCTCTTGAGTCGTGAATCGGAAGGCTCTGAGCGTCGGATGCAGACAACAAGCTTACTGGCCTCCACTGAGACAATGTTGCCAAGAAAGCCGTTCCTGCCTCCCAGACAAAGACATGCCAAAACGTCCTCTCGTGTCGATCCACACGTCATCCGCCTGTCAATGCGATTCTCGCCCACGGTAGGTCTCAGGTGACATGAGGTATGGACATCAAGTCCATACTGGGATTTTCATACTGGGATCTCATTTTAGGAAGCTCCGCGTTAACAAGTTGAAGGTTTGACATCGGAAATTCTTGCAGAATTGGGTGCTCAGCACAGCAGCCATGACAACCGCTCGGCCGCAAGGTCACAAGGCCTTGTTTCCTCACTGCTGTCGCGTTGCCGACGAGTCTGCGCCATGACACGGGCTACGGATGCCGGAGCGGTCAAATTTGCCGGCGCACACGCACAAGGGACATCTTCCAGTGCCAGCAAAGCTTCCTTTGCTGGACAGGCCAAGAAAGCCTTCAATCAGATTCAAGGCCGATGTCCAACCCAACGGAAGATGCGCGCTATTTCGCCGCACTCGTGGGGCACCCTCAGCTGCTCGGCAATGTCTGCTGTTTGTATTTGGCTTAGGTATCGGGCCGCGTCTGGACGGATAAATTACCCCAGATCGAGCCGATAAAGGTCAATTCGCCCGACGCGAAAAGGACATTTCAAATCGAACTTGTGTCACAAAGAGGGAGATGGGCCCGTGAACCACGCGCAAGAACCTAGTCTGGCCCCATGATGTTGCCGGGTTCGAAGATTAACGTTCAGACCATCCCCAGATTTTCCCTGAAACCCGGAGCTGTGGCGTCGGCGTCACTCCGCAACCTTTTCGGCGCAAGGTCGCCAATGGTGTAGAAGCGGACGACCGTCCACACGGGACCAGTCGGATTGCTTGCTGGCGAGTCAGCAGCAATCGCAGATTTCGCCACTAGCAAGACGAGTGCCAGGCACATGGCTTCAGGCATATGCGCCCACGTTGCAAGTCCGGTTTCTTGGGTGAAACTGTGCAGGTTGCCATTGAGTTTGTCAATCCGACATCAGGGAATTCCATTAGGAAAAAGCGAACGGCATGATTCGCGTCGCCAGCAATGATCTTCATGTCGCTGATACAACACGGTTGGTACAGATACCTAGGCTCTGGTCATGACGCAACTCTGGACAACTGGTGGGTAGGGCTGAGGTCCGCCTAGGCCTGCCAACACAAACGTACCTCTAGTAACTTGGAGAAGGAGGCCAAAACGCTGGGCCAAAACACACGCCAGAACTGCCAGACTAGCAGTAGTGCTCACAAGTCGCTGGCAGCTGTCACGGCAGTTCGATTCCTCGAAGCAATTCGGGTTTAAATCCGACACGACGGCTTCTGTAACTTGCACACAGACCTCATAGCAACAAAGCAGACAACAAAGCCATGGGAACAACTAGTTGACCCGCTCCTCCGTTTTTCTCGGCTTCCGATCACCGTTTTGCATCCCTCTCCACGGGTGCCGCTCAAAATTGGCCTTGTGGGAGGAGGGTAGGGAGCGGAGGGGCTCCGCCCCTGGGATTATACATTTCAGGGTCCCCGTCCTGAATCTCCTGATCTCAAGATGACGTCGTTCGCCCTGTGTCCGGAAGTCTGGGAGGGCGCGCGCCCGGTGGTCGACGATTGGGTTTCCCGGATTCCCAGATTTCCAGATCCAAGATTTCAGCCAGATCTCGTAAAATGCCTATCAATTGAGATCATGGGGACGGCGTCAACTGCGGGGGACCCAAGCCCACCAGGGGTGTGTGGTGTGGTGGGGAAACTGTCTCTTGTTCTGGACCCGCAGCATTCTTCCAACCTCAGGGCTGGGAATACCTGTTATGTCACACACCTTTTCCCGGCCCCGGCTCACGATACCCTCAAATCTCGGTTCGGACTTTGGTGGGCTGAGATGGATTCAATCGCTGTGTTGCGATGACGTTTTCCGACCCACCGGGATTCCAAGCCTGGTGCGCCGCGCCCCCCCCCCCCCAATTCCCGAACCGCTCCCCCCGGGTTCCCGCCCCGACATCACGTCGTCGCGCCGCGCCCGTCGGCTAAAATCCAGCAAAGGGCACGGGGTCTGTGTGTCCTGAGATCGCGCTTGCGATATCGTCGTCGGCTGACCCCACCTGCCATTGGCGAAACGGCGGCAGGGGCAGCGATGGAGCGGCCTTCCCCCTCTCCCTGCCGTTGACAGCGACTTCCCCCTCCCCCACCCCACCTGGAGCCGACGTGCTCGTCAGCACAAGGCGAGCCGAAGGACCTGAGGCCCCGCGATAAAACAGAAAATCCATTAAAAAATTCTTCGCACGTCCGTGACGTGCGCGGCGTTGGGGATGACTATTTACCCTTTAGCCCCGGCTTTTACCGTGACAGAGTGGCAGCGTGACCTGGCCGGGGCTGGATAGGCCGGGCATGCTGGCAAATGACTCTCGCCGGCGAAAATGGACAAAGGGAAGTCCGCCTAACCGTACCAGATGGTTTCTACGCTACCAAGGACGTCGACTGGCGCGGCTTTGAGCGCAGCGCGGGTAAATATGGTTCCAGCCCTGCCTGGGCTGTATCCTGTTGTTCTCATGCCCTACGTCGAAGCAGAAGAGCGACTACTGCTTAGTTTCAGGATGCTCTGTCGGCGGATGAGAACTCGAGGGATCGCGTCCAACACCCTGTAGGCAGGATGCCGCTGTCGGGACGGCTTCAGCTGGAGGGTACTGGGTTCCAACGAGTTCAGTTGGAAAGGCTTCGTTATTTGCTCGTCAGACAAGCGGATACACACCAGCTGCTTGAAAAGCTTTGTCCTGTCAAGGCACCCAAAGCAGAATCTCCTGCGAGAGCCCGCCTAGGAGGTTCCGGCAAATTTGTTTGTACGAGGCTGAGTCAGAGAGAAATGACCACAGGTCTGTTACAAGGCTATGCCAATGAGAATGGACTCCAAGATGTCCGTAGCCTGCAACGTGCATATACTACCTACGCTCGCCATCACAATTCGAGTGCCTTTGTTTTCATCCGCAGTATCTATTTTTGGATTCCGTTCTGTACCATGTTTGAAGGGGAATTAAGATCCTCGAAAAGTAGGCAACTACCAAAGAGCAAAGGCCGAACTGGTTTCTTGCACGGGGTCTATTAGTCGTGAGAATCGCCGGAATGTTGAGCCGCATCGCATCAACTATCTTTAAGATCACATCACTATTGCAGGAGGCTTAGTAGGAGGTTAGTAATACGTGTATATAGCGCCCTGTGAAAATGGAGACTGAATCAAACTCATCACTTCCGACCATGCAAAATTTCCAGTTGCGGCGGTGAAAAACAAACACACACCATCGACACTCATCAGCGTTCTTGCCCTGCCCATTTTGGAAGTACCAGCGAGCATCAGCCAGCTTTTTCATCCACTTTCCGTCGTGATTCAACCAGCACCGCGCCGCAACATAGTTAGCCAAGCCTAGGTCCCAGCCCCGTGGGAGACACACCCAAACCAGAAGAACGATGGCCACGTACACCGAAGAGCAGCTCGGGCTGTACCTCGAGCACATCAGGTACCCCAGGTCCAAGCACCCAGCCGACAGGCTGCAGCTGCTGACGGGCCTCGTGCGGCACCACCAGGCGCGGGTGCCCTTCGACAGCGTCGCGCTGCACTACTCGCCCACGCGGCTCCTGTCGCTGGACCGGCAGGATCTGTTCGACAAAATCGTGACTAACAGCCGCGGCGGGTACTGCATGGAGGTCAACGAGCTGTTCGCGACGGTGATGAGGACGCTCGGGTTCAAGCTCTACAGCACTGCTGGGAGGGTGAGGCATGAGAGGCTGTAGGTTGTGATCCCAAGCTTGAAGGCCCTTTATGTGCTGGTCAAGACTTCTTTAGAGTGTCGAGGTGGGTTTGACGGGCTTTTGCTAATGAATGTGTTGGATGTAGGAGCCACATGGTGAACCTGGTGACCATTGACGGGAAGAAGTACCTGGCAGACGTCGGCTTCGGCGCCCAGGAGGCGACGCAGCCGATCCCGCTCGAGGACGGCTTCGAGGTCACGACCATCGCGCCGATCCGGGGCCGCCTGGAGCTGAGGCACATCGACAAGCAGGTGACCAAGGACGACCCGTCGCAGCGGCTGTGGGTGTGGTCGTCGCGGAAGGGCGGCGAGGGCGCGGAGTGGGAGGACATGTACTCGTTCGGCGAGGCCGAGTTCTTCGCCGAGGACTTTGAGGCCCTCAACTTCTTCGTCATGACCAAGCCGCAGAGCTGGTTCCTGCAGGCCGTCATCGCGTACCGGCCGCTGCTGGACGAGACCACGGGCGAGCTGGTCGGGGAGAGGATACTGCACGGGAATGTGGTCAAGGCCGGGTCCAGCGGGCAGGACCGCGTGCTGGAGGTGCTGGAGACGGAGGATGACCGGGTCAGGGCGCTGGAGAAGTATTTTGATATCCGGCTGACTGAGAAGGAGAGGAGGGGTATCAAGGGCCTCGTGAGTGAGCTCAAGGGGAAGAAGGCAGAGTAGGAATCAGTCGCTTGTAATCCGACTGGATCGGGTCTCGGACATGGTGGTCTAAAGAAATCTTAGAAAGGCATGATGTGTCGTTGGAAGAAAGAAAGAACCTCTTCATTACGCCCTCATGATGAAGTGAATGTCGTTCAAGGATGCCATGGCTTGGTATTTGCCGTTAATTTCGCCTTTGACTCCTAAAACTGGGCTTCCATCACGTAATTCACCATATACACCTAAATAAGCGCCTACCAGGAGAAGAACAGGGCAGCCCACTCCATGTTGAGTGTTTTAATGGCATAGAAATTACCCTTGTTACTCTACCAAGATATCTACCAGCTTGCGATGTTGGCCTTTTTCATGATTTACTGACCATCCGATGAGATCACTAGATCCCTGATCACCAAGTATACAGCGACCCAGCGTTCTAAGTGTGTCCAAGATATTTTCGCATCAAAACATGCTTAATGTATTCTTACGATGTGATGAAATGAAATGGTGTGAGGGACGGCTGTATATACCGCTAGGGAAGTCCAATCTCTTGATTGGAAATTCTGGTCTTTTCCTTCAACGGCGAAGGCTGATCGCTTTACGTTGCTTAGCAGTACGTAAGTCGTGTCAAATGGGAGATGACGCTCCCAATGCACCTGACGCCGAAGTCCCTTGATAGCTATCTTCTTCGACAAGCCTGACCGTTGGGATCCTCAAGCATTGACTTCGAACATACGGTAGAAGCCACTTCAAATGTTCTTTCCGAAGAAGGGCTCTGCGCAAATTGACAATTGACATGCGGGGAAGAACATAATGCAGTTAATATAGAAACACACTCAAATATTTGAGGAGTATGTTGATTAAATTGGCTGAATCTCTTTCTTTCCGCCCAAATATATATGTACATGGGTCCTAAGGTGCTGGATTTTTAATTCAGACACCTGTCTTGAACTCTTTCCTGGCACGAATTCATGAGCTGACAGCCCAGCTTGCTTTGCCTGAATACGCTTATTGCTCTCCATTTCACATGCAGAATGTCGAGCTGCCTCTGTAAGAGGTGGTCTGTAGTCATCCTAACCGCAGCAAAAAGGGACTCTACAGCAAAGATCATGAACTGGACTCATTCTCAGGATGGCAATCAGGCGTACAAGAGTGAGCTGGGGTGAAGGACGAATGGAAATGGAAGGGCTTCAGGCTTTGTCCGACTTACACAAGGAGAAGCAATTATGGACCGTGTAGCAAAAAGTTAAGAACATGCGTGGTTCTCCTACTAGCCATGTAAACGACAGCAAACTTGACTGCTACATTACAACAGTGCCAGAACCCTCCATCTAATGGTGCATGCGATTCCAGGCAGGCACGAGGATAAGATCACTATCAATGAACTTTTATATTGCTGTGATGACAAACTTTGACATTGTGCTCACTAGCCTCTGCTCCAATCCTCTCTGATGATATCCGCTGCCTTCTCGGCAAATCCATAGACAGTGGCCTGCAGATTTGCTGTACTGATAAGCGGTATGGAACTCGCATCTACTACACGCAGATTCTCAAAACCGTACACCTTCAGGTGCGTGTCCACCACACCGGACTTCTCCTTCGACAGCATCGCACATGTCCCTCCGAGGTGCCACATCGAGATGGTGTTCCCTCGTGCGTACGCCTTGGCAGCTTTCAAGTCTGTAAAGTCCGCGGCCGGGTCACGGTGTGTCAACGGCTTCGCCGGCAAGTCGCTGAAGGGCGAGAGGCCGGCGAGCTTCTTAGTCTGTAGGATGTGGTGAGCCATGATCTCGATGTTAACTGGATGGGAAAGATAGTTGGGGTCGATGCTGGGGTGGGTGGAGGGGTCTTTGGAACGGATATGAACGCTGCCACGGGACAGAGGCTGCGACAGCATAGAGCCGATGGTTATGAACTTGCCCGGGAGGGCCACAGGCGGTTTCTCGGCGTTTGCGTCGAGGGGAATCGTAATTTGCGCCAGTGCCGAAACTTGGGCACCTGATGGCTGTTTTTGGTCATGCAATATTGTCTCTGCTACATCATAAAATGCTCGGGCCCGGGCGTCCGCCGGGCTGCTCCCGGAAGCTGGACGAATTTGGTCGAGAAGCACCCTCAGTTCTTTCTGGCCCTCATCAGACGCATGCTCCAGCACAGGCAGATACGCATAGTTGTAGACCCCACACGACGTCAGCGGGCCGCTTTGCGTTACCGCGTATTCGTGCATTGCCTGCTGCAGGGCTTCTGGTTCTTGCCTGATCAGAGGGTCGAGGGTGGCCACACCATCCACGGCCTTGAAGCCAGTGTAAACAATGGCGTGGTCATTTAGGTTCTCGCCAACCCCTGGAAGATCCGCAATGACGTCGATCCCGTGCTTCTGTAGCAAGTCTTTGCTCCCAATCCCGGAGAGCTCCAGCAGCTTGGGAGATTGGAAAACACCAACTGCAATGATGACCTCCTGGCCGGCCAGAGCCGTATTAGACTGGCCATTTTGGGTGAATTGAACCCCTGACGCCTTGGTAGAACCATTGTGTCTTTCAGTGAGGACGTTCTCAACGTGAGCATTCGTCAGGACTTGAAGGTTGTCTCGCCCCTTGATAGGATTGTAGTAGGCGTTTGCGGAGTAGCTTCTCTCCTTCTTCACGGGGTCGATGCTGGCGAGACAGCTGAAAGAGCCAACAGAGCCATTGAGGAATGGGTCTTGTGGCATGTACTGCCCACTGTTTTGAAGCTGTCTGCCCAAGCCTTACGCACAGGATGGGAGACATCGCCAGAGAAGCTTGTCTGAATTGGGCCTCTCGCTGCATCATTCCTTGCACCCCAACTCCCAACTCCCAGAGCCTCTTCAGTACCTTTGTCGACAGTTGGGGTGGTGTAAGCCTTGGAAAGACCCGTCTTCAGGGCGTTCCAGTTCCATGCTTGGTTGCCTAGGGTCTCCCAAGAACCAACGACTCTCTTGGAAGGAGGGACAAAGACATGCGAATTCAGAGCGCTCGAGCCTCCGAGAGCTTTGCCCTGATGTAGATGGACTACTCGCCCGTCGAGGGTTTGCTAATGTTGTTGTCAGCATAGGACTCACTCGACTCAAAAAGGGAGAGACATACCTGAGGCTCACTGCGGAAGCCCCAGTCGGCCTCAGACCCGAGCAAAGCCGAATAAATATCGGTGTCTTCACCCGGGGATCTTCAGTATGATCTGATCCCGCCTCCAGGACGAGGACTCTGTTCTTCGGAGACTCAGAAAGACGCGTGGCAACCACCAAGCCAGCAGTGCCACCCCTGACAATAATGAAGTCGTAAGAAGACGCCATGCCCACAGAACAAATTTGACCTACCAAAAGATTTGTTTCTCAGCAGAATATGGCTGGAAAGGCAAAGGTTTGTGCCTGCTGGTCTGCTCTGAATAATTATGGCACCAACGGAAGGAGGGGCAGCGGTAACAACCCGAAAGCCCCAATTCCCACGTCTTGGGTTGCATCTTATGCGCTAGCTGGCCTAATGAGATGCGAATTATTGGGTGTTGGGTCCACCTTATTCTACCAACAGGTATGCAATTGGCCCAGTCGGAGGTATTTGTTGGTGCTCAGCTGCAGTTGTTGGTTGACTGCGCCGCAGATCTATGAGCACAGCCAAACCACAGTTGGGCACAAAACGGTTTGATTCAGTTGTTATTTCATGCCGACGAGTAGACAGCGCATGCTATTAACAATTTATTGGTCTAATAGACATTTTTATGGGGAATATGTCTTCACGACCATATGCAGGACGGCCTAGAGCCGCGCTGAACTAATTTGATTAACTTTTCAGCAATGTTGAAACATCAACTTGATGTGGAATGATAACTATCTTTGAAGTGAATTATAATCAAATCTACCCTTCAGCACCATTGCGGGGCCAGTGAAGTGTAATATCCCCTGCATTTCAAAATGAAAGGAGCATCTAAGTAGAGGGACATTACAAAACATAGGAATGCGGAACCTCTCTGTTCCACACAAAATACAGGTACTCAAGGCTTTTGAAGCATTTCAGTAGCTATTTCGCTTTCACGATTCAGCCTTGTTACCTTACCTTGCAAGTTTCAATTCAAGAGCAACATTGCAGACCAACAAGACCAACGACTTTCGCAATGGACGAAAACTATGTTCGAGAGTCATGGAGCCGCCAAGAAGACATCAGTTGTCACATTCGAAGGAAAGATCTCAGTCGATGCTGTAGGGGGTCCAGACCGCAACAGCCTACTGGCCCCAGCATTACGGTGGATTCGAGGCCTGGATGCGACATGACCCAATTCATGTGTACATGACGATCCTCTGCTAGAAGGTCGCGTTCCAAATATATTTGTGGGAGCTCGGGATGATAGGTTCTGTGGCGTGCGAATATCTTGAGTAGTGCCTACACTATAGGAACAAGGAGATAGTGACGTTACTCAAATCACTCCGAAGAATCGGTGATTTCGTGACATTGTAATTTGTATCTGTATTGCCGAACTCCAAGAATCAGAACTTTGAGCTAACGCAAGCCTCTATCTCTTGTCTAAATATGTAAGTGGGTAAATATCTATAGTCTAGTGGATCTTCCGAAATCGAGTCACTCTGGTCATTGCCAGAAAATGAAACCAATAAGGGACTTGTTCCCATGTCAAATGTCAACCATCGCTCCAATTATGCCCCGAATCGGCTTAGACCGCAAGATCTGGCTTGCCGAACTCCTTGATGTACTCATCGGAGTAGGGGTAGTCGATGTAACCAGGCTCACGCTTGTCGCCCCTCTCCTGATGAATGTAGAAGGTTGCGCGGTCGTACTCGGCCAGCGGAATACCCTTCTTCACCCTGTAAACCAGGTCTGGCGTAGAGATGAAGCGGCGGCCGAAGACAATAACCAGCTGGTCGGCGTAGTCCTTGTATTTTTTCTCAACCGCCTCGATGGCGAGCTCGGTGGTGTAGCTACCCGCGAGGAAGATGGGCCTCTCGCGGCCCCAGGCCTGCAGCGCAAAGTCGAGCGACTCGTTCTTGGGGTCTGTATCGATGATTCCGTGGACTCTTGGCTCGACCAGGTGCAGGAAGGCCAGCTCGAGCTCGGTAAGGCGGTCGATGAGGTAGCTGAACTGGGGGATTGGGTCCTTCATCCGCATACCCTGGAACGAAGACCAGGGGGACAGGCGGATGCCGACCTTTTCCTTGCCGACGGCTGCGATCACCGCCTTGGCAACCTCGACGGCGAAACGCGCGCGCTTCTCAATGCTTCCACCCCACGCGTCCTCGCGCTTATTGCATGTGTCCTGAGTGAACTGGTCGATGAGGTATCCGTGTGCGGCGTGGATCTCGACACCGTCGAAACCGCCCTTCTCAACAGCGTTCTTTGCCGCCCTCGCATAGTCGGCGATGGTGGCCTGGATCTCCTCCTCGCTCAGGGCACGGGGCACATGCTCGCCCTCCAGGATAGGAATTGCACTGGAACTGACGAGGTCCTTGCTGAAGTCAAAGGTCTCGTCCAGAGGGGGGTGTCCAGAGGCCTCGCCTCCTACGGCGGCACGACCCAGGTGCCAGAGCTGCGCAAAGGCCTTTGATCCCTTGGCATGGATGCGGTCTGTCACCTTCTTCCATCCTGCCAGCTGGGCGTCCGTGTAGAGACCAGGGACGTAAGCATAGCCCCGGGCTTGAGGGGAGATGTATGTCGCTTCTGAGATGATCAGGGTGCCGGGGACAACACTCCTTTGCTCGTAGTATTGAGCTGCAACGTTTTGTGGGACCAGCTCCTTGTTGGCTCGGAATCGAGTCAGAGGAGCCATAGCAATTCTGTGCTCCAAGGACGTTGAGCCGACCTTGATCGGCGTAAATAGCTTGGTGTTCTCGGCCATTACGAAAGACTGTATGCTGATAATGGGAATATGAAAAGTTAAACACTGAAGATCAAATGTAGAGGAGGGTTCAGATGAAGTTCGGTGAGGTCTATTGTTGGACTAGTGCTATATGCAAATTAGACTCGAGAGACAAAACGCATCGGCAGTCGACCTTTATATGTCGGGCTTCTATGATTTCTAACTTCGTCTCCACTGCCGTTCCACAGTTCTTTCAGGGCAATTCTGTTTCTCCCTGCTTAAAAATGCAAAGGAGCCGCAAGCAGGCTATAGCACGATCTTCCAGGCGAATCTGGGTTACCAATGTGGATGCTAGCTCGTCGGGTATCCCCTGTCTTTGTGGCACCTCGACATTCCGAGGTCCACCGAGTCAGATACACTGTAGAGCCTCAACAACGTGGCATGACGTTGTTGCATGCTGCTCTCCGGCCACTATTCCGGTAGACTCCGACTTTGAATTATACGGTAAGCCCATGTGAAGACGTATCAATCGTACTGAATCCACACTGAAGCTTTCATTCACAACTTGCAGATGGCCATGCGTGCCCTGCAGAAGGATCATTAGACTACTGCTGCGCAGATGTGACGCGTCAATATTACAGTGCCGTATAATACGCAGCCGAGTAGCCTGGAACATCAGTTCCGTACCAAGAAAATTTAAAGCAACGGGTGGGTCCAGATGTTGCTCGATCTTGGCCACGGCTGAATAATCCTAGCGGGGCGCAGGGGAAATAATACGCCCGCGCCAAACAATGCGGTGACCGTCTAGAATGTTCGTAAGCTCTATTCCCGTCTAGAACCCTTTTGCCCTGTGCGCTGTACCAGTAAAGTAAATACAATTTTACCACCAGAACACTCTCGAAATGCAAGGAAGTCCCTTGAGCGTTGAGATCTTTGCTCTCACGCATTTCGGAAGGTCCCAGGAGTACGACGCTCGTCTGCAACAGCGACCTTTGAAACCTCTTCTGAGAGTGCCTCTCCAAGATAGCCGTCTCTGAGTACCTCACACAACATTAGTCATCGGGCGCTGCGTTGCAGTGCTGATACTTGGACTCAAATACTTGTGCTCCCACTGTCACTGTACACAAACCCAGCAGCTATAATCCAGCCCCCCACACTGCAAATGTTGGAAACTCGAACCACACAGGCTATATATCATTTTTCACCCCATCAGGCCCTTCACGTTATCGGCGAGCCTATGCATATTAGTTCCAAGAAGAGCGATAGCCTCCATCGATGGCTCTCAAAGACTTCCTTGGGATAGCACTCTGGTATGTGTATGGAAGGAGGAGCATTGAGTGGGGTGGTCGGCAAGACGTTCCCAATCCGGCCGTGACATATCAAATCGATTTCCCGTAACTTTATCTGCCCATCTCCCGAGGACCTTGCAGCTCATCACATATTAAACCGGAAGTCTCCGAGGCAGATGCCCCTCTCATGATCCCTGCTCTGAGTCGGCCATGACATCAGTTTCAAGTAGCTGGTGAGCACACGCTCCTGTTCCTTGACCCATGCCTACCGAAGTCTTTGTGCCGTTATGATCACTTCCTTTTCTTGCTACTCAATTTTACCCTCTTCAAGAACTTTTCAGGCAAGATAGATTTGCTAAAATTGAAAATTTTCATCCTCCGTGGCGTTGGCTCAGCAGATGTGCCGTCTGACTCGAACACATGCTTCCCATCGGGTCCTTGACGTCAACGATGTTCTCGAGGCCCGCGTCAGTACCAAGTTTCTGATCGGATCTTGGCCTGACGCTTACCTTGGTCTGTTAATTTGGGACGCTGGTTCTACGTAGCATGGATGAGCAGGTGTGTGGCGTACGATGGAGAGTGCCAGAAGCATCTATGAGTCTGATGATTCACAATAGCGGGCCACCCAGCTTTCAAATTGGACGATAGCACTGGTTGGTCCATCCATTGCTGGCACGGATACCCTGAGACAATTCAAAATCTCGTCTCTCAGTTCGGAGATGAGAGATTTAGGTCAAAACTCCTTGCATAGACCACTGAAAGTGAAAGACATAACACACCTCAAGATCTCCATTTGCAACACTTTGGATCGCAGTCATAGGTAAAGCCTGATCGTGTCCAACTTCGCATGCATTTGGCTGAGCTGGCACGTTGTGAACTACCTGGATAGTCCTGAAATCACCGTGTATTGAGGTTGTCCATTTTGGTGTTTGCTAGATATCAGCTTGAGACACTTGCGTTTCTTCAATAAACGGCTCCAGGAGCCGTTCGCCAAAGGCTGATGCCAGTAGGCCTTGGAGTCTCATTGAAACGTAGCATCAGATCTGCTCTTCGAAGAGGAAACAATAGATGGTGAAATGAGCGTTGAGTTTGGTCATGGCCTCAAAATTGAAAGTTTGTAATCTACACCTGCACAAACAAACTTCCATTTAGAAGCGCTTATCTCCATCGCATTAGTCGGTGCTGACTACCAGACCACAAGATACGCGCCAGCTCCACTGTGCAGATTTATTGCACAACTCTCCAAGGCATCTTGGTACCTGAGCCTGAACTTATCGTCTCAGATTCTTTCATGTCATCCAAATTCCACCAGAGGCTTCCTAACCGCGGTAGCAGTTTCCATCTTTCCTCCCTGAATCTTGTCAGTTGGTCCAAATTGCCAATACCTTGTATTGCAGACAGATTCCTTTTCAATTCCACTCCAAGCCCCATGCCCTCTCCCAAAGTCTTTCAGAACTGATTGGTGGCACACATCTTTATCGGTCGACGACCTTTCCGCATTTTCTTTGTCTCTGATGGGACTCCGCTGTTATCTCAGACAGCGATTCGTTCACAATCCTTTTACCGTTGTCTGTGGAACGCACATGTGCGCCACAACATCTGATCATTCAAGGTTTGGGAATATTCAACATTCTTAATAGCAAATCATCTCAGTTTTCACACAAATTTGCGGCTGATTACAAGCCACTCACGACAGGAAGAACCTACTCCGTGCTCCTGTCTGCACCCGAGGGTGCTCAAAAGTTCTCTGCATCACGCTGCTGTGGTTCAATACAGAATCATCAATCACGAGGAGACAGGAGATCACGCAAGAAGAAAACAGCCGCAGACGAATCCAGGGCAAGTTTGATGAGAGTATTTGATTAATCGCCGACATATCACCCTCGCAACCTAGCAGAACTGTGCCTCCACAGTCCTGTCCAACGCACACAGCACCACAAATTTTGAAGACCTTCAAGGCTTTCCAGAGTCCACAGACTTATCAAACTCCGTCTTCATTTGAAGTCATTAGTTACTTTTGATCTTGTTTTACCTCGGCTTCAAGGCGTTTTGCCTCATAGCCACCCGTGTTTGCTTAGCGACTGTGCTTGAGACCTTCTCTTTACAAACGAGGGCAGCAGCCTAGGCCGCAAGCATACCTCCCCGACTGGGGTTTTTTTTTTTTCAAATCAGCTATTCCTGACATCACATTTACCTTCTTATTACCACCGAATTTGATCCGCATCGGATCACTTCTCTTTACATCTATCATCCTTGTCAACTCCAGAACCATCTCCCGTTTCACCACCGAATCTGACACCAGAGCTTTTCCCGCTCTTCTGGTCCCTTTCATCGCATTCTACCATGAAGAGTGGCCATGGAGCCCAAAGCACAGCTTGAGATGCCGGCGGGGGCGTCCTCGTCCACGACGGATAACAACAAGCGCGCGATCTTTGAGGCGTTTGAGACTCCACATAAGTCACCATTTCTTTGGGAAAACTGCCAGAATGATGACCAACACGACCGTGTCGACATCAAGCAGCAGGCTATCTTCGATGGTCTGAATTTTGGGGAGACCCTTGCCAATTCGTTGAGAGACTGGAGCAAAGAAAAGAATCAACGGATCGAAATTCCAGAACTGGCGAACTGGGTCAAGCGTTTCGGTTTGTCATGACTAAGATATGTCGGTCCTGCTTCAACTAATAACACATCTCTTAGACGCCGTCCAGGAGTCATACAGATCTTACAAGGGACCGATTGTTGGCGTTCTCGGGCTGCTCGGGGCCGGAAAGTCATCACTGATCAATGCCCTGCTCGATCAAGAGGAGCTGCCACAGCTGTCGTTTGTGATATCGCTTACAACCATGAGTCTTCAGGTTATCGAGCAGAGGTCTCTTACAGGACTCAAGAGAATCTCATGCAACAGCTGAATGAGATGCTTGACGGCTTAGATTGGAAAGCTGAGCTCAAGAAACGCATCGATGAATTGACAAACAGCGCAGATGATGAGAACTCGAATGAATCCGAAATCGAGCAGATCAGCGAACACATCGTCGAGATCGAGGAAAACGTTGCTGGCACAATTGAGGTCGCTCCCATTGTCTGGAAACTATCTAAAGATGAGGTGGGGAATATTTCGAGGGAGGATCTCCTCAATACCAAGTTCCAAGGCACCAAACACTTGGGAGTGACCAAAGAAGTCTCGGGGAACGAACCAAGAAGCTTTTTCCAAAGAGATCACCAAATACTTGGATGTCGACTCCCGAAGAGAATGACCAAGAAGCGCTGCCGCCTTGGCCTCTAATTGAGAAAGTCACAATTTACACGAAGTCGGAGATCCTGAGATACGGTCTCCGATTTAGGGACCTCCCCGGACTAGGCGATTCAGTGGATGGACGCTCGAGTGTCGCGCGACAGAACTCAGAGGATCTCGACATCACTGTGGTAGTGGCACATGCGATTCGTGCGAGTGACGAGAAAATAGCTGTTGACCTAATCCAAGGGCAGCAGTTCCAGATGAGTATGAACGGGAAACTCAACACGCGCTCGTTCTGTGTTGTTCTATCAAAAACAGACGACATGAAATCCGAACCCTACCTGAGGAGAACCAAATCAGCTCAAGCCGACAAGACCATTGAAAGAAAGCTTGATCGGGTGAATAAGCTGGACGCAGAATACGACCGAGAGAAGCCAAGAAAGCGAAAATTTCAAGGTCAGCTGGCCGAGCCTACTCCAATTGTCTCAGAGGACAACAATGGACTTAAAGAAAACCTGCGAGAGGCTATCGCAATCAAAGAGTGGTTGAAGCATACCGCGGTATCTATGCGTAACCAAGAATTCACTGATCGTATACAAAAGAAATTTCGGGCGTGCCATCGAGACAGCGGCTTGACCGATTCAGAAACCCCCAGGCTTACTACTGGCTTGATAATCTGTAAGAGAATCCCTACTTGTTGTGCGTGATCACTGACTCCCTAATGTGTTGACATTATGAAGCGTTGAGCCTTTTCTCAAGGCTATCACTCAGTGTTGGAGTCAGGCTTTCCACAAGACTGTTCCCGACTTCCTGGAAAAGATCACGGAGAAGGCAGAGCTAGTATGGAAGAGATATGGAGCAACTCTGGCCCTCAACACACTTCAAGGGCCGATCGGAAGCTTAGAGGATATAACTCCGATTCGAATGGCCATCGAGTCGGGCAAGGGTGAACTGAAAACGCTCGTCTGGTTGGTTCTCAACGATCTGACGGAACAGTCGAAGACTGTCTGGCCCGTATTCCGGCGTGAGACCAAGAAAGCGCTAATTCCTGTGTTTGACGAGAGTTCGTACATCACGGGCAAGTAGTAGTATAGTCCTTCACGCAATGTCAGAGGCTAACAATACCACAGGACCTGGATGCAAGTCAAAGCGTGACAAAGCCCTGCGCCGCTTTGCAAAAGGCCGCTCCGCCATCATGTTCAAGAAAGCTATGGAGAGAATGGAGGGCGAATTCTTGAAGCTGCTGCGACACTAAGTCAGGGATCTCCAGGGCACTACAGCTGTGCCTGTTCAACTCGTAGAGAACCAGGTCCGCTCTCTCTTCGGCGCTCGCAAGGCTGCGGCGTGCCCTGCCGCTCGCAACAACACCTTACAGCTCCAGAAGGAGAGCAAGTATACCCTCGATTCGTGGAAGGCGTGATGCGAGACCCCATCGAGCCCAAGGGAAAATTATGTTATGAGGGGGGACATGAGTATCCCCGAACCGGAGGTCATCAAGGTCGAAGAAGACCAGCCCGAAGTTGTGGCAGCACCCAGTGGCGATGTGGGAACTGGCAATGATGCTACTCATAGAGCGGCCAGCATGACGGTAGTCAGTGGCAATGACCAGTATGGCGGTGGACAATGGCAATGATGCTACGTGGGGAGAGACTGGCATGACAGCTGGTGCCAGCCAAGATGCCACGCAAGGAGAGGTCAGCATGACGGACGCGGGCGGACTATGAAGATTGGTGGAGCGGACAACGCAATGACTTTTTTGGCTTCACGGTTGTTGGATGCACGCGCGGTGAATTTGGCCCACTCAGGTACAGGACTGGTTGCTCCATCAACATAGCTAAATTTGTTGATAGGACGAATTGAACTGCGATGCTTTTTGTAACGCCGAGTGTTGATGCACAGTGGAGGATTGCTGCCTAGCTATCAACATGGGTAATATCCCACGCGGCTCACTCATGATGATGCTTAATTTCAGAGACACGGGAGCTAGGCCGGAAAGGGGCTGTGGCTCTGACAGCAGACGCCGCCGACTTGGCGACGGAAACTGAAGGATTGCTTGGCTGGGCGGCAGAAATCAGCTAGCTCTGCATCTCAGGGGCGAGTTTCTGGACTTTTAAGCAGAGAGACCGGATTTTCAACCGCCTGCTTTTGTCCTCACCTCCTTCGTTCAGAGGCAGCCGTCACTCGTTTATAACCTCCAGTCGCCTGGTCTCAACCCGTAACCCACCCTATTGGAAGTTCATCTCTAAGCGTAACTTGTAGACAGGACATCACGAAACCAGTATGCGTTCTCACTCACTTGCCCTAGCCTCCGCTGTTGCGGCCGGCGCGATGGCACAGTCAACCTCCGTAACCAGCCTGTTCCTCTACGGCTTCGAGGGCGAGAACATTGTCGCGTCCGTCGTATCTGCCGCCGCTGAGGAGACGACATATTCTGTCACCTGCGCACCCGGCACTGACAGCAACGACGTATGTCGACCAGACCATAACCCGTTGCCATTCTGGCCCTGATATTGAAGCGTACAGTGCGGATTCGGACCTGGCATCACTGCTATCGTCAAGAGCACATCGATCGTTGCTATCCACCTCACTGAGGCCGACGCGCTGTGAGTTCTCCCCCAAGACACAGCCTTGCAGCGGAACACAACGGCTAATCATCCGCAAGCACGGTGGACGCCGAGTGCTCCGTCACGTCCGAGACCGAGGCGGACTGCATCCGGACGATTCAGGGGCCTGAGGCCAACTCGCCGGGCGTTGAGATGGGCGCGCTCGTCTGTCCGGACTGCGTGCTGCCGGTGACGATCACGGCGGGCCTGGAGAAGGTCCTGGCGGCTGGCACGGCGGAGCCGACTGGGTCTGCGGCATTGGGACCGTCCGAGACTGGTGCTTCTGGGTCGTCGTCCGCGGCTAGCACTGGGGCTTCCGGCTCGGCTGCTACGGCCACGTCGGCTTCGAACGCGACAGAGAGCAGTGGTGCTGTGGCTGGGGTGGGCCAGAACCTCGTCCTTGCTGGGCTCTCTGGCATTGTTGGGCTCGTGATGGCACTGTAGATGACAAGTAAAAGCCGTAGTGTTCAACTTACGAAGAGTACTTGCATATGCTAGGTCGTCCCTCCCCATCGTGCAGTGGTGATGTGGAGAAGCGATGGTCGCCAAACTTATTCGTCTGGACTCATCCCACCAACTTGCTAAGACAATACCAGAACCATACTCTCAGGTAGTATATTTCATGTGTATTGCTTCATCTTGTCTTGGAAGCTGTCAGTGGGCATGTTCTTCCGGCCATGGCTGTGTAATCACGTTGCGGTAGGCATTGTCGGAAGGTCTTCCCGACAAGCTTGCGCCAGCCGAGTAAACGGCCGCGTTGAGACACGTTGTGATCTACAGGCCCAATATCGACGTGATTCTGGAACCGGCAAGCATTCGTCGGCTGGTCGAGTTGTTGCTGAGAGACTGATGGCGGGGTGAGTCGAGGGGTTGGAGTTCCGTGGGCGGGCTGAATGCTGTGAGCGTGAAGCTTGGATCTTGTTTATCATGCTGTTTGGGTAAGATACATGGGTATGCGAGAACACAGGTACAAGGATACCTGGGTACTTGGCTGCGTTTGGTGCGTGGACTGCGGGCACGGACGCCAAAGCAGCTAGTGCCGAGTCGACAGCCAATCCCGGACCAGCCCCTCTGATTTGTTGCGCGAGGCAGGACCAACCATCTCTTCAAACACTGGCTGCCGTGCGCCGGTCTGCGCTGGTCCTGCACCAGCTCTCGTGCGCTGGCCTGCTGGCGCGGGCGCTGCATGGCACCCAGGCTCTTGTGCACTCATTCGCGTTCACCGTCTTCCCACCCCCTCTTCCTCACTACCACCACCACGCAACACCACCACCACCACCATCAGCCGCTCCGCCGTCGAAACCCAGCTTTGTCACACGGCGACCGACATCTCCGCCATGCGACCGTAGTCTGAAAATACAACTCTCCCTTTCTCCCTCCCCATCGCCGCCCAATACGCTCCAATCAACATTGCTGGGATCTAAGGAAGCTCGATTGCTCCTCTGCTGTCGCGCGGTCGCACTCGTTTCCTGCCGACATAGCGTGCTTGTGAACCTTTCGCCTCGCTTCGACAGCATCTAGCGACCATTTTCCATAAAGCGCTGTCCGATATACCCACCATGTCGGCTTCAGACGCCTCTGTCGCAAGACCCGTCGCCACGGTCGAGGACGATGCCCCACTTGACGGGCCCGTCATGAATGCATCACAACAGAGTCTTACGAGCCTCCCATCGACCGAGGGACCCGCATCGCCCGCCGACCACGGCCACTCGTTCAAATCCGATTTGAATGAAGATCGAGCTTCAAACTCCGTCATACCCTCGTCCTTGACCCCTCCGCCATCTTCCCAGGTGCCCACCAATGGCGCCAGCAGCAGGGCCCTGCCCAGTTCCCAGAGACAGCGTATGTTGTCGCCACCAGTCACTGGACTGAACATAGTCCGCCATGACGCCACGCCTTCCGGGCTCTACACTACACCGAGACCAGATGCAGTCGTCGCTGCCTCGCCCGATGCGCTTCGGGCCATGCTCCAAGCCTCGATCGCAGAGCACACTCGATTGAAGACGGAGGCGGCGCACCATAAGCTCCAGTACCAGCTTCTCAGCGTCCGAGCCGACGAAGATGCGCACCGAGCCGCCGTCGAGCAGGAGCTGACGCTCCGCCAGCTCGACGCTTTGCGCAGACAGAAAGCCGAGGCCCCAGCACCGCCAGCTAGGAAGATCCCCAGTCTCAGCCCGGAGATCTCGCAGGCCATGTATGACGAGCTGAGGGATTTGGGCGAGAAAGCTATTCAAGACAACGAGAAGATCCGCAAGGATTACGAGGAGGCGTGCAAGCGGCTCAAGGCGGCCAAGAAGCTCATTGTGCGCCAGGAGGAGGACATGGACAGTTTACGGGATGAGAACGAACTGCTGCGGAACCGCTTGCAAGACAAAAGAGAACTCTGGCACCAACTGGCAAGTCCAGGGGGTATATTTCATACCCCAAAGACCGCACAAGCGTCCCCTGCACAATACAGGACGACCCCACGACAGACACCCAAGCACCGAGGCGGCCAAGAGCCTTTCGCCGTCCTCCTCCAAGCTGCTACGCAGGAAAACAGCAGCGCCCCTTCAACTCCAGCGACCCCGAACCGATCAGGTGGACGACACCCTCTGAAGCACTCACGCGGCGTTCACTCCATGTCGTCTCTTCCAACAACGCCGAACCCACCCAGGCCCCGCGGATCCGATTTGCTGCCAGCAGCTGACCTCGTACCTCAGACGGAACCGCCACGCCGCTTCAATAACCGAAGCGTCGTCCCAGAAACACCCGAACGAGGCCTCAGCTTTGCCAGGAATGAACGCCCCGAGAGGGCTCATCGAAGCCGGGAGAGCACGATATCGGCCGACGACAACCAAGAGCTTGCCCGGGCCGCCCTCCAATCAGTGGCACAGCAGGTCGCGTCTTTTGCTTCGCGCGGCTCGCCTCCACCACGACGGCCCCTTCCGTCGCAGCGCAGTCAGCACACCGAAGCAGACAGCCAGGTGTATGAGAGCCAGGCGAGCCAGGAGGCGTCAGCAATGCTGAGGAGAGACCCGAGGGAGAGCTTCGAGGTTGCGAGCTCCCACAACTCGAGGGATGTGACGCCGACGCCTGTCGCGACGGAGAAAAGTCAAAGAATGCAGTCCACGCTGAGAGGCCCGATTAACAAGTCGGCACTGTCTGGTAGTGCGAAGCGCAAGTTTGACGCGAACCTTGCGGACGAGGCGAGGCGCGCCGAGCCGACGAGCCCCACTAAGAGGCTGAGACTGGCTGGTGGCTTGCGCGAGGGATCCTCCCTCATCGGGCTTGGGATCCGAGATTGATTGCTATGATGATACCCCCGACTGTTGCAACTGTTGTGGTGTTTATTCGGCGCTTGTCAACCCCGGTCCAGCACATGGTTCACTTTGCTTCACAAAAGTTTCCGGCCTCGCGGCTGAGATACCAGATTGATACGGTTGTGGTGATGTTTTTTTTTTGGCTCACCCAATACATACCTTGATATGTATCATATTACTTCGACGGGTTACTTTGGCTGTCCACGGGCATGGCTTTGAAACGTCCTTTTTATTTTCTTGTCGGCTTGAAGGTGCTCGAAATGATGTCTCAGCTGGGACGTGTTGGGTAGTGCTCTTCGCTTCTACAGCGCGTGCGTTCTGGTGGCGGGGCGTTTTTTGCTACTGTGTACTTCCACAGATTCATGGAACTGGCGTTAAATTTTGGTCCATTGGAAGTCGAACAGGAAGTAGTCAATAAAACTTGAAATTGAACGTATCTTTACTGCTTTCAAAACCCCTAGTGCTTTCTGTACCTGTAAGTAACCGGCCAGCGCGAACTACTCAGCGACTTGCAGACATCTTTACCTGGTTGGCTAATGCCATTCCGCGTCGCTAAAGAAACGTGCCCCGAACATGCATGGCGGCATGTAGAGTACACAGGCACTGCTTGAAGGGGATATTCGTGATAGCTTCACGAGTTAGGGCGGATTAAAGACGAGAGTCCCGGATCGGAATAGCCGGGCTGGACTGCCTTCCGAATGCCCCGGGCCTGTCTTTTTCCCGACAAGCGTTTTCCCCACAGCAATGTAGCGCTGCCAGTGGCCACTCAGGAGCTCCAGAGCTTCCCCGGAAGAGAGCTTGTCCCCCACCTCGCCTTCCCGACGCCGGGTGTTGCTCCCGACACTCGACACTCACTGCCGAGCTTTATTCCGGACATTATCGTTCCATGGCGCCGCCGCCTCCTTTTCGTTGTCTTCCTTTCTTTTGTTTACAATTTTGTATACGACTTCAATTATACCCATAGTACCTCCAGGTTGTCAATTGGCGCCTTGAGACTCTGTCTTACTGCCCAAAAGGACTTATCCGTCGCCCAATTCGACCCACGCTTCGTGCCCCCACCTTTCCGGTCTCGTACGTCACCCTGAGTACGCCTCATACAAGATGGCCGCGCTCCCGAAGGGCATCTCTGCCATCCTGTCCAAGGCCCCCACCGACGTTGTGATCCTCTCCTCGCTCCGCACACCCATCTGCCGATCCTACAGGGGCCAGCTGAAAGATGCATACCCAGAGGAGCTGCTCTCGGTGGTGCTGAGGGCGACCCTGGACGCCAACCCGAACCTGGACCCCTCCAAGATCGACGACGTCGCCGTGGGCGTGGTGCTGTCGGAGCTGGGCGGGTCCAAGGCCGCGAGGATGGCCATGAACCACGTGGGCTACCCGTCCACGACGTCGCTGTACACGGTCAACCGCGCCTGCAGCTCCAGCCTGCAGAGCATAGCCGCGGTGGCGGGTCAGATCCGCACGGGCGCCATTGACGTCGGCGTGGGCGCGGGCATGGAGAGCATGACGCGCAACTACGCGAGCCGCGCCATCCCCGTCGACGTGTGGCCCGCCCTCAAGGACTCGCCCATCAAGGACGCCCGCGACTGCATCATGCCCATGGGCCTGACCTCGGAGAACGTCGCCGAGCGCTACGGCGTCGCCCGCGCCGACCAGGACGCCTTCGCCGCAGAGAGCCACTTGCGCGCCGCGCGGGCCCGCGCGGAGGGCTCCTTCGCGGGGGAGATCGTCCCCGTCACCACGCGCTTCCAGGAGGTCGACAAGCAGGGGAACAAGGTCGGCGAGGAGAAGACCATCGTCGTGACCGAGGACGACGGGATCCGCGCCAACATCTCGGCCGAGGGCATGGCAAAGCTCAAGCCCGCCTTCAAGCCCGACGGCGCCAGCACGGCGGGCAACTCGAGCCAGGTCAGCGACGGCGCGGCGGCCACGCTGCTGATGCGCCGCAGCACGGCCACGGAGCTCGGGCTGAGCGGCCAGATCCTCGGCAAGTTCGTGTCGGCCGTCTCGGTGGGCTGCGCTCCGGACGAGATGGGCATCGGCCCGGCGCTCGCCATCCCCAAGCTGCTGGGCCAGGTCGGCCTCGAGAACAAGGACGTCGACCGCTGGGAGATCAACGAGGCATTCGCGAGCCAGGCGCTCTACTGTATCCGGAAGCTGGGCCTTGACGGCGACATGACCAAGGTCAACCCCGATGGCGGCGCCATTGCCCTTGGCCACCCTCTTGGTGCCACCGGTGCGCGGATGACGGCTACCCTGCTGCACGGCCTGAAGAGGACTGATGGCGAGGTTGGTGTGGTCAGCATGTGTGTAGGCACGGGTATGGGCATGGCTGGACTGTTTGTGAGGGAGTGAGATAGTATTGCCTGATATGCAGAACCAATACTGAAATAATCTTCCCATGCACCATGCAGGCGACCAGCATATTCCTGCTGTTCTCTGAACGGATTATGGGCTCAATTACAGCACCAATTGTGCCTCATCTTGACAACTGCTGAACTTCACAGCTTATAGCCGGTTCTGTATTCATCCAATCACCCAGTATCACATGAAAATGGTGGTATCCTGCACCAAATCTGCTGTCATCCTGAGCCAGCCGCAGTCATATCCGATGCATCCGTCCCATCTTCGAATTCGGGCCAGACCTTTAATACGAAAGGGCGCCTTGGTTGTGGGTGCTAGCAGCTAGTCATGCTGAGTGGTGACATGGTGGTTCACGGGAGCTCTCCAATTGCTCGAAGGGGATGCGCGGTGACGTCAAATGAGAACCACCCATCCTACTGCTGCAGAGCATCGCCGGTACTCATCGACGCACACTCTCCAGAAATGGTCTGTGTGCATTCACCGCTCTAAATGTGGTGATGCTTATCCACCAGACTCAATGATGAGGCCCACGATGCTCCCGACACCTCCCATTGAAACCACATCATGACGCGGAAATCCAGCTCAGGCTGGCGAAGATCGTCGGCCGATCAATTGCAAAACCCCTGGGAGACGACCGACATAGACGCCCTCGTCTCCGTATCCCACCATCACAAGCTCTACGTCTCGACATCGGGACCAGAGCGAACACCAGGCTCGCCGGTGGTGCTCTTCTTTGCCGGGGGAGGGACGCCCTGTGCGGCATACATCCGCTTCCGCCGGCTGCTCTCGTCCCACACGCGCGTCTACTTCCACGACCGCGCCGGCTACGGCTACTCCGACCTCGGCCGCGGGGACGCAGACTGCAGCAGAGGCAGCGAGGTCGTCCTAACCGCGCAGCAAGCCGCCCGCGAGCTCCGCGAGCTCCTCGACGTCCTGCGCGTGCCCCCTCCGTACGTGCTGGTGGGCCACTCGTACGGGTGCATCTGCGCGCGGGTGTTCCTCGCGCTCGTGGGCAGGGAGCAGCAGCGGGCCAGCGAGCCGCTCGAGGCCGCGGTCGCGGGCATGGTGCTGGTCGAGGCGGCGACGGAGCTCACGTACGACCTGTTCGAGCCGTCGATCCCGCCGCCGGTGTTCTTCGAGGTGACGCGGGGCGTCGACTTTGGCGCCGTCACGCGCACGCGCGAGCGCTCCGGCCTGACGGAGCACGAGTGGGAGCACGTCGCTGCCATGATCCGGCGGACGGCCGAGGCGACTGAGTACGAGGACTGCAGGGTGTCTGCGCGGCGGCTGCTGAGGGAGCAGCAGCTTGCGAACCAGGCGCTGGGGGATATACCGCTTGCTGTTGTGCGGGCGGACTTCTCGCAGGAGTTTAGACTGATGTTTGAGGCCGGGGAGATGATTGGGAACGGGACGGATGAGGAGAGACTGGAGTGTAGGGCGTTTCTTGGGAAGCTGAGATTGCATGATGACGAGCTGAGGGCGAGCCAGCTTCGTCTCTCGAGTGTGAACAGGTATATCACGGCGTTGGATCACGGGCATAGTGTTCTCATTACGGGACCTGAGGTTGGTGTGGATGCGGTGCTATGGGTATTGAAGCGTTGGTTCGAGGCACAAAGCTGACCTCGGGACCTAATGAACAATTTCGAGGCGAAACAGTACTCTTTGCGGAGAAGTGTAAATACGGCCTATGAGTGTCTTTATTTTGTCCTTGCAGTATGTTCGTGGAACTTCCTACCTACCAAATTGTACGTAAATTCATCTTTTGATGAGACCGTAGCACCAGGACAAGGAATCCCATGCCGGACATTTTTTGACATCGGATCTTCCTACCCATGAGAACCGAGGGCAGATCGGTATAGCATTCAGCTCAGCGAAATAGAGAATAGCACGCTGCCAAACAGGTGGTCGGTGTCGGTAGGCGCAGGCGCAGGCGTGGATATTACAGGTGTAGATGTCACGAGTGTAGGTTTAGATGTTGTGAGTGCGTGTAATGTGCACAGGTCTTCTGAGTGCGGGAGCACGCGTGTGAGCTGGCTGCTACATCGGTGTACCCTCATTTATGGGTGCGAATGCCCGACTTCGATTCTATGACTATAAGCCATGTTGCTCAAGACCCTTGTCAAGAATATGCTGGCCCTCCTCAGACTTTGAAGTGCTGAACGGAGACAGCTGGCGGATCTGGCGACCCCAAACCATCAATATTATCAGGAAACAAAACGCAAACATGGTAAAAAACGCCTGCTGACCATAGACCCAGCCGATCCCCACGGCTGCAATCCATGGCTGGATGTAAAAGTTGATGGACAAGCCCATGAACAAACGCATCGAATTAAGCAGCAATGTCGCTTCAACCGTATTTATACGGAAACACTCGCAGATGTAGTTGACAGTGGTCGGGATACTGACGAGCGAACCAATCGTCACAAAAAGCTGAGCAACGGCCATGACTGACCAGTGAAGACGGAACTGCATTGCTGCGCCAACCAGACCCAGGCCTACAGGCATCAGGACGAAGTTGGTTGGCCACAAGGCGTGCAGTCGATACTCGGGCTTCCAGATCCCACTGTTGCGGGCTGCAAGCCACAGAGGAATGCGGTCGGTGAAGAAGTAACCATAGACAAGGCCTATCATGAAACCAGCCCAATGGACGAACGTGAATGCAGCGTTCTCCGTGACGGTGAAACCGTAAATACCGCCAGCTTTGAGCGGCATCTGAAGCCAGACCGGTGTTAGGGCGTTGAGGGCCACGTAGAAACCGAATGCTATTGTGTCGAAGCCGGCAATGATGAGGATGACAGGGGCAAACATCATTTTGAATGGTTGAATGAGCACTCGTCCCTGAAATCAGTTAGTCAATGTGAGTCTAAGGTTGAATACTATTAACTCATGCAATGTAGGATCATCTTACCATGCTACACCATGACACGCCCGTACCGACTTTGGATCCGAAAAAAAAGGTTTCGTAGCGATCTTTGAACCAAGGCTCGGGCTTCACGCGGTTGACAGCTCCGGGTGTACGGTCGTAGTTCGTCTCCTCAAGGAACAAAAATACCACAATGATGGTGAAGCCACACAGCGCCACTGACCACCAGTACTCGACGGGCCAATAGCTTCTGCCAGCGACAAAGCCGGAGACAGTTGGACCAAAAGAGGCACCGAAGTTCAAGGCCAAGTGGAGGAACGTGAAGGCCCTGCCTCTCTGATGGAGGAAGTACATGTCGACCAGATATCTTGGTCCAAGTACGCTCACAACGATGCCAAAAAAGCCAGAGAAGTAACGGGAAACCAAATAGGGCACGTAGTCATTAGGGCCTGTCATCAGCGGGGCCCATATCTGGCAGCCCAGCTGCCCGAACAAGGACCAGAAGATGACCGAGGTGCGCCCGAACTTGTGACTGAGAGGCCACCATATGAATCCGCCCGTCGCCAGACCTGCTGACGCGGCGGAGTTGAAGTATGTGATTTGGACGGTGGTCTTGTGGTAAAGGGCCGCCTGTTGTAAGAGGTCGAGCTGCCCGCAGAACGGGGCTGCAAAGCCGACGAAGAGTCCGAGGAAGAGAATGGCCAGATTCAGAGACTTCCTGGAGAAGGACCAGTTCTGTAGATTTCCAAGTCAGTTTTAGGTTTCTTTTTTTTTTTTTTTGTGGAATGACCTCAACATGACTTTAATCATACCAACGGGTCATCCGCATTGTCACTCGGGCGGGGAATAAGGACGACGCCATCATCCGTGACTTTGACAGCTTCTGACTTGGTGAGGATTTCGAAAGACTTGCTTGGCCCCGAAGAAAGGTGGGCATCCTGATGCGAGTGCATTTCGTGTAAGTGTAATATAATTATAAGGTGTAGACGCGAATTAAAAACACGAAAGGCAAAACGCCGCAGACAATGAAAATGAGGGGAGAAGTGAGAAGCAGGTGAACTAAGTTGCATTGAGCTGTAAGCACTGTCACATCGAGGATGCTGCGAGATCTATGTCCTACCCCGTGTACTTCAACCTCAACTCAGCACTAGAATAATCGGCAGTTCAAAGCTATAGCATACAGATTAAGCCGAAATTGTTGCCGAGTGAAGGAGGTCTCAGCATTCACCCGGAAGGCTAGATCGCTTCATCGTGCTGAGACAAGGCTGATATTGACGGACGGCACTGCAGTGCCTTGGGCCACATTGCAGGATGGTGATTCATGTCGATCTTTTCGATGTTGTGAAGCAGTTGCAACACAATATCAACTCGAGTTGCATGGAGGAGTGGGTTGCGGGCATACGGATCGCGGCTATCTGCGACCCCTCGGTGGTTTCTAGTCAAGGAAACCCTGCGTATATACAGACCTCACAGATGCTACAGCCCTATTAAGGCACAGTAATTGACTTTACTCACACATTACAAAGAGATGGAAGGTTTGACGAAACCGCGATATCGGGTTGCAAACCTTGTTCAGTCGCGCTAACAGAGTAGCCTTCCCGGGGTGAGCGTGCCATCGATGCCGATTCTCTGGTGCGGGATTTGACACAAGGAACATGCATCCAAGACATCCCGGACAATTATCCGCCTTATGGGCAGTTATAAGTTACAGAAACCCTGACAGGTCAATGGAAGCAGATCTCTCGAACTTCACTGATTGATGGACTTTATGCCCACCAATCGCATCTCGAGCTGCGCGTAAAATTTGGTGAAGAAGTACTTTGCAGTAGTAGCAGTCGCGCTTAACAAATATTTTCCTGCAAGGCATGAGACTGCCGTTCGTCCGATGGCAGAATTCCCTGCACCACAAACAGCGTGATTTGTTCTCATGAATAGAAAGCAAAACCTGCTGATCCTACTGATCACAGCATAGATACGTTCTGATGCCCTGTGTCCGATCGACTAACATGTTTTTCTTTTCTTTTGGTAGATAAGAAGGCATGTGTGCTCAGTGTGCTCTTCATGAGTCCATCAAACAAGCCTTCAAGATCCACTTAGACAAACGGTAAGAGGCTAAGCTCATTCTCGGCAGAGCTTAAATATCCAATGCCCAGGTGCCGGTGCTTAACTAGCTTGACATCGGAGACGGTTAGTGATGTGTTACGGCGAAACGTCGCCTAGTGGACGGAAAAACAACCTTCCTCATTCCTGGATTGTAGAAGCTAGTAGCTGCCGTGGTCTAGAAACCGTTGCCCTGGTAGATCGGCCCCCAACCTAATGCAAAGTTGAAACCACCTCGCCATGGGATATCAAAATTGCTCAAGTTGCTCTTGTGCCTATCGAGACTCTACATGCAGCTGGCTCAGTTGACAGAGGAAAACATCAAGATTCCAAGCCCAGCTGGAGTCTAGCCTTGTGGGCTGTTTCGACCACCCGATGATTCGGCTGAGTTTGCAGCCTTGGGATGACCGGGGCTACGGATGGTTAGCTGCATAGACGCGCGTTCATGGATCATGCCGTGAGATCGGGGTGACGCGACGGGAGGCATGATAAGGAACACAGTCAAGCTTCTGGAACTTGTGTCGAACCCGAATGCTAAGTGTCTCAAGATTATGGCGAGAGAGCCTTGCAAATACTCTTCCGGGCTCCCACTACCCGTTACACAAACCAGACTACTAAATGATGATACAAGTGATCGAGATGAGACTAAGGCTAAATTACTTGCCGAATAGGGAAACCTACACGAATTGGCCACTGGAGACTAGTTACCTGGCCACGGTCTTCGATCCATCCGCATGGTCCAGTAAAACTGCCGCAGCAAGGGAACGCATCAATGATGTGCCTTAGAAGCAAGCTTCATCAGAGTCCCTCAATTTTGACTTTGCCATCGGTACTTCATCAAGAGGTGATACGAAGCACACAGGGGACAATTCACCAGTATATACTAGGTACGCCCCACCTTGACCAAAGAATCACACTCTGCTCTTTGCCGTGCCTTTGCTACTTCTTCTGTTCTTTGGCGTTTGGTCGTCAGCTAATATCCGTGCTTTTGTTATCAGCTGGGCTGAGTATTGCACATCAGGATGTCTTCCTCAGCCTCCGGAGGCTCCTGTCCCCCAGACATCGCGGAGGATGTCTACTCTAGGCAGCTTTTCGGCGTTATCCCGACTACAATCATCCTAATTCTTTCTTTGCTGACGTACGGTCTCCGGATTGTTTCTCGAGTCAAGACAAGCCAAAAGGTCTCATGGGATGATTATCTAATGGGTCTCGGGCTGCTCTTGTCACTGGAACCAGCCATTTGCCAGTACCTCCGTGAGTGATTGGTCTCTCACTCCATGTGTCAACCAGCCGAACACCGAGCTGACTTGAAACCGCTGCAGTTGTGGCAAACGGCCTCGGTCACCATATTTGTAACCTACCAAAAGCCCAAGCGGCTCGCTTTGCTGGAGTAAGTCTATAAGTTCTTGGCCTGCAGACCTTGCAGAGGGGACAGCCTGACCATGGCGCTGACTCACGACCAGATCAGTTTTGCTCTCCAGAGAGCGAACCAGCCCGTGCTTTGCTGTGTCAAAATATCCATTCTGATGTTTTACTTGAGAGGTGAGGCGCCATAATGCTTGCAATATTACATATACTTGGCTAGACTAACAGGGGTGGCTGCAGTATTCTCAACCAAAGCATACGGACATTTTCGGATCTGGGTATACGTGGGCATCGCTTACACGCTAATATGGGGGATAACAACCTGGTCTGTTAACCTCACAACTTGCGCACCTATCGCCTTCTTCTATGATCGAACCATCAAAGGCGGTATCTGTCGAAACCAAGTCATCTCGGGTACGACAGCCGCCGTTCTGTCATTGGTAGGCGACATCTATGTCTTGGGCTTGCCGCTCCCCGCATTGTGGCAGCTGAAGATCAACACGCGAAGGAAGGTGGCTGTCGTCGGGATTTTCCTACTCGGAAGCTTGTCAGTATACCCTTGAATATGAATACTCAAGAACTGAGACCGAGATCCACAGCTAACCCTCAGGCACAGTGGTTGTGTCGCCTCTGTCATTCGCATTACGGAGATCCTCAAGTTCGTGCCATCGGATGGGAGTTATACCCAAGTCTACGCCGCTACCTGGACCACCCTTGAGCAGGGGGTCGCCATCATCAGCGGAAACCTTCCATTGCTTGGACCGCTCTTCCGCGGCTTCTTCGCCAGCAAAGGCAACACAACGGCCAACTCGTACGGGATGTCAAGAGGCATGACGTCTCGGATCGGCGGTACGAGGGCAAGCCGCCTTGGCTTCCGGAATGATGGGCCCGTAAATATTACCAAGATCAGCGCTTCCTCACCCAGGCTGTTCACTTTTGAGAGGCTTGATGATGATGAGGCCAGTGTTTATGGGGCTGGAATGGATGACAAGTCAATTGTTGTAAAGAAGCAGGTAGAGGTCAGCATCTCGTGACGTTGCTTGAGTTTACAGACCGTGTCATCTAAGTGCCATTTTACAAGTAAACACTTCACAATTATCTTCTACTTGGCACTCTGGCCGTCAGACCGTGATTAAAGAAATTCTCAAATTCCATGTTAATACGCCGCGCACTTTAGTGGGACCGACCAATTAGGTCATGGTAACTACCAAACAGTCTAAAAACCTGCTTGGCCAATCCTTTGCAACCACAGAAACCTAGCTTGGCGGATCACGAGATGGCCAAGACCTAGGCTTGACCAAAAGTAATCTCGATGGCCAACTCGTTGCTCTGCTATGCATATTGGATGCCTTGCGAAACGGAAGAACTGGTTTAAACTCCCATGGCGGCAATACAAATTCGATTTAGGATGATTGATACCAAGGTTACCGGGCTCGCAAAAGAGGCGAGAAGAGGAGCTCTTGGTTATCATCGGTGTTTGACATTCGGGATTTGATAAGGATTCACTCGCCATTCAGGTCCGATCGGCGTGCCGCTTTTGACTCCCGACCTAGAGACCGAGGAGCGAACCCTTTATGCTTCCTAATCACCATTACAGTCGGGGCTCCTCGGCAGGGCCATGATCACGTCCTATGAACTACGAGTGGCTTTGAGCTTTCTCGTGGCCGATACACACAGCAAACTTCCTCCGGATTTATCCGATTGAGTCTATGCCTGACGTGACTAAGGGTCCACGAGGACCCGCAGAATTCATCAGAGGGCAAGATTGGTTACGTGCATGATGCCACTGCAGGACTTGCTGAAGCACTAGCCACAATCGAATTGTTGCTTCCCTCTTCTTTCGCTGCGGCGAGTATACGGTAGCTATTCCGAATTAAGTAACGGTGGTACGGGATATAAGTAGGAGAGTCTCGGCCGATGACGCCACAGATGGACATATGTACACATGACCTGTCCTCTGAGCTCTGAGTTCACCATGCTACCAGGGGAAGCAGACCCCGAGGAGTGGGTTTGGCCCCGCTTTAAACATGTTCAGAGACTTACACAACCACCTTGAAAGCGCGTCTACCTGATAACTCCGTTTTTTAATCCATGCTCGGCATGAATACGCGGCAAAAGTGGTGCAAAGGTGGTTGTTTCCCGTCTCGACAAGGGATTCGGTCCGAAGCTTCACTGATAGCGTGATTCTTGCAGACCTTCACAGAATCAGGTATTTTTCTACACGACATCTCAACAATCGTCAGGGATGCGAAGGCTAGAAGAACAAGCAGCGGGGCCAAACGGAAGTATGCAATACATAAAGGCCTGGCTGCCCGCAAGTGTAGATGCAATGTTATTCTCTCCAGCACTGTCCAATTCGTCCTTAACTATACACAATCATGCATCTGTTTCTAATTGTCTATCTCGCCGGCGTGGCGTCTGTCAATGCTTTATCTTCCACGAGTGGCTCCGACAACTTCACCGTTGCTCTCGTTCGAGCGCCACCCGCGAACTACCCATACCCTCCGCCTTCATTGGACTGGAATGGGCTGAGACATGACTTGAATGCCAGTGTTGAGCTTGGGGTTCAATACATTGAGGAGGCTGCGTCACAGGGCGCTGACCTTGTGGCTTTTCCTGAGCTCTGGTTTCCAGGGTAAGCGCATCATCCCAACGCCCAGTGGCTCGTCTCCCACAATAAAGAGTAGACCAGTTCACCCAGTTAACTGATTTCTTGGTAATCAGATACCCAACTGGCGTTTTAGAAGGTAACATCTCAGTGGCTTGGTACGCCGACCAGTCCCTTCGAATCAACAGCACACAATGGAACCGATTGGTGGCAGCTGCGAGACAAAACCAGATCTGGGTGGAACTTGGGTTTTCGATGAGAGCGGCCGACTACATTTACATGTCACAAGCCCTCATCGACTCAAGTGGACAAGTCATCCAAATCCGGAGGAAGCTTCGACCTTCTGGCGGTGAACGGACGATCTTCAGCGACGGCACAGTGCACGAATTCAAGGTTTTACAGACCCAGTACGGTCGGCTGGGTCTCTTGGAGTGTTGGGAGTAAGTGCTAAGTTCTTTTATCACCTGGATTGTGAAATTGTTGCCTCGACGCTTTTAGTCTATTCTGCCCCCAGCCATACGGATAGCGACCGGGAATCCTGGAGATATGCTGACGTATCCGGAACCGACAGGCACATGCATCCGCCCATGACCTTTGCTATGCAATCCCAAAACGAGAACCTCCACATAGCCGCGTTCCCCTTCACCCCGGATTTCGGCGTATCCACCTCCCTCGAAAGCACTGAGAACAGTATGGCCGGGGCCCGGTACTACGCCATAACTGGTCAGACTTGGACCTTCATGCCATCTGTTGGCACCGCTGCGGTGTTCTCTCCAAACGGAACTGTCGTCGCGCAGATTGAGGCGACCGAGGAGTATCCTGCTCGGTCCATCCTATACCACTCAGTCAACACAACCGGCTTCAGCGACACGCCTGCGTACAATGTCAACGGGGAGTTCTCCTGGTCACAGATGCAACAAATTAGCAAGACCTACCCAGACTACATACCCCATGTGATTGGAAACTTCACTCCTAGAAGACTGAACTCCGTCGACCAGATGAAGAAGACCGGCCCGGTTCTTCTCAACTATTGAAGAGGTTTTAGGATATCTCAACCTCACATCAGTCTGAATTAGCTGGGAGCTCCGTGTCCCCAGCATTTTAAGCTTCCAAGCTGTTTCTTAAAAAGGGAATTGTATGGTAGCACTGGCAGATATTAGTGGCCGGTCAGTATTGAGCTTCATAGGCGACACCTTATGTCTTCGTGTATTTCATTCACAATATACATAATTTCCGGCGTCTCATAATTTCTCGCAACTCATTCTATTTCTTCCTCAGACGCTGTTCAAATTTTATTTCTATGCTAAGCTTTGTTGCTATCCCAGACACATGGAATTCAGGAAGTCGAATTATTGTCAGATGTAAAGATCTCAGCAAGGCGCTGATTGGCCATGCAATAAGTACCTCACCTACCTTCGGTCTCCCCTACCTTCGGACTACGTAAATTCCTTAATAGCCATACAAAGTCTCAAAGTTTACTTATATCCTTCTTAGCTAATTTAACCTCAAATTAAATCAACTTTTTAAAATACGAAATTTAAAGGATTGTGAATAAAGCTTTACAATATGTAAGATTTTTGTTTAAATTTTGATTGGACAGATATTTTAGGAAATAAGAGATTTTGTTTTTCTCGTTGTATTTGTTATCGCACGGACCATGTGGGAAGCTGGTCTGTGCGGGGTTGGGGTTTTGGTCATTGTCTGAAGGTAGGGGAGTCCGAAAGGTAGGTGAGGTACCGGTACTGTATTCATTCGGCGCTCAGTGAATAGCATACGATCTGAGCTGTCTGTCCACAAACCCTTCATTGCATTCCTCAACTGCTTTCCCATCCATGTATCCGTTGATGTATACGTCACCAACGAATCTGTACTGGTATCCATCGCCCTCCTGGCGTAAGACTACGGATGTACTGCAACCCAGTGGCACAACAACTGCATCGCCTCGTGCCATGAACCCAGTGCCCATTCCAAGTCGCTTTTCGTCAGTGATACAGAAGCAAAGTCCCATCGTTTTCGACCCGAAGTGCTCCTGGAGGAATAGTCGGCGCTTGTTGTAGTCCAAATGGTATTCTTTTCTCTCGATGTACTGCTCTAGCTCGCGGTCCAGCTGCAGAGTGGGTAGACAATTGCGTATAGTGTTCGCAAAGACGTGGTAGCAGACGCCCATCCAAGGCTCCGGTGTTCCATAGCCTTCTGGTGTGTGCTCAAGGCTAAGAGTCAAGCAGGAACTTCGTTTAAGCGACTGCAGGCGTTGTTGCTTCAAGTCGTCAAAGACATGCGAGAGGCAGGCCCTCCACTGCAAAAAGGCCATGAGGTAGTCGTTCACAGTACATGATGTGCCCACAGCGTTTTCCTTGCTCCTTGATTCTTTCCAAAGGGATGGCTCTTATCTTCAACTTGCTCTTCCCCGTGAAGTCAATGTCCACCTCCGCTTTCCTCGAGGCCGAAAACGCATGAACCGTTGCAATGGGTGACACTGGCGAAATGTGCGACCAATCTGGTACCCAGCTGGGCAGCTTGTTATTGTTCGTAAAGACTAGAAAGTGAATGGACTCGCATAGAATGTCCAAAGAAAGGGTATTCTCGATGGCCTTCCGGAATATATCAACGTAGACTTCTTTGACTGGAAGACTATAGTCTATCTTGATCTCATTGCGGACTCTCTCTGAGAGGACACCAAGTATACCCAATACTTTGTCCTTGGGGTCGGAACTGAGCTTGCTGCGGCAAGTGCTTATCACCTCGAGCAAGTCGCGAAACACTGCAGAGTCCGGGAGGTGGTCGTCATCCTTGAAATTGGCCCGCGTGCCAATGCCGTGAAGACTCCCTAGGCCACCAAGGATCAGGACCTGTGAGTAGCTCTTGCCGGACCGTGCTTGATAGAAGCTGTTACTATAACCAGGGTGGAAGCTTCGTTCAAGCACGTCCTTGTGGTCTCGGAATACGTCCGACGCGGTTTGAAATGCTTTCCACGGAAGCATCGACGATCTGCAGTGGACGTGAATGGCTTGAGCGTTGAACACTTCTTGAACGACCCACAGTCGATGCTAGTATTGCCAATCGAACAGGGCCACCACAGCGGCAACGTTTTGCTCGCTGATGGCGCCGGTGTACGCTTCGTTATCTCTATCGGTACTTTGGCGCCGTCTGCGACTTTCTGGATAAGGTCCATGCCGAGGTCGCTGTCTTCAGATTGAAGACCGAGCCAGATTGCCACTGATTTAACTTTTTGATAGATCTGTGTCATCAGTCGGACTTGACCAGCTTTCTCAAACGGGTCATCTTGATTGATGGAGAGAGCATCCGCCCACACCAGGATCGAGTTTCGCGGATCTCTCAGTGCCCTCAAAGCCGACTCTAGGCTGGCTGACACGTTGACGGCTATGTCAGCACGACCAACTACCGTAGTATTTTGCGCGTGTCGCTGACATCACCCCAGGCATAAGATAGCGCGATGTAGGGCGGAGACTTGTTCAATAGACAGGTGAACATCTCGCATCTGACAACATCTTCGGGATAGTCCTCGCATTTAGGGCATAGAATGATTAGTCTGAACTCCCCATCATCGAGGTAATCATACGAGTAAGCCGTGTCATTCGCCGATAGCATCGATGTGACATACGGCGGATCGTGCTCAATGTGCTCACAGAAGGCGAGGTGTGAGACCGGAAGCTCCTTGGGACAAGGGAAAAGCGCCAGCTCCCCTTCTCATCGGATGCGGGACCGCTAAATTCTGGGACGCATTGTGTCGTGATCCAGAGGCACTGGGCCCGCGAATAGAGTCGGGCGATTGAGGATCGGTGGGTGAAAGAAGGGAACCACGCCGAACACTGCTGCTGCTAGTGTTCCAGGATAAGGAGCGGTCCTGGGTGGATTGAGATCTGAAGAGAGGATTTCGTAGCAGAGGCGGAGGGGGGTTCTGATAGGCCTGCGATTGGCGTCCATCGAGTGAATTGGTTTTGAAGAGAGCGGTGCGCTCATCAAGCTGGCCGGATCGTCTAAGCATACTCCGCTCAGCGGCGCCGCCGTCACTTCGAGACATGGCCGTTTGCAGTGAGTCGTATGTGATGCGGATTGGTATTGGAAACAGGTTGGTAAAGAAGATTGCTGTGTCCCGGAAATCCTACCCCGCCTTCAAAGCTTTCATGCGATTAAAGAAATTTGTCAGCATGCAAGTCAATTATGCAGACGGAACTTTCAGCCTGAGCAGGTCAAGGTTGCTTTGGACATGCGTCTGATTGTACCACCATACACAATAGGCAAGCCGGGAAAGTACGCAGCTACTTTGTGCTGCGGTGCTCAGATAAGAGAGAATGGTGGCCAATAGGAGAGAACGGCCGAAGAATTCTGACGTGACGGGTGGTATATCAAGTCCAGCTGCACTGAACCTGATGCTCAGGGACTTGATAGACGTGAGTGTAAGAACGAACAAGGACATATGGCGACAGCTTGAGCTCTGAACTTCGTATATGCTGCAAGTGTCTGCAATCTTGTGTCCTTGCTGGTTGTCTCCTGAAAAGCCATGGCCATGATGTATGGTGCCAGGCTACACCCGAAAGAAGCTTTCTCAGAGTCACACCCGTTAGAAGATATTGTCACTTGATTTGAGCTATATGCGCCTGGATACTCGTTGATATAGCAGCGTCGTAACAGCTTTCGCGTTACCAGTCATGAATATGGACAAATTGATGACGGAGTTCGGTCCCGTAACATACTCATCTTTCGACCTGGGCGCTGAGATTCTTCTGTGAAGTTTCATCACACCCGTTGGGCCAATCGAGTGCTGATGAAAAGTTGTACAATATCTACACTTCGCTACCACCTATATCTATTTAGCTTTCCAGGCTTGCCCTTGGATGCTACTCAACCTCTGTTTTCTCAGACTCGCTTCCGTCTATACACAACTGTCTCTCAAATATAGACACCCGAGCACCTGGTGCCTCATAGTCAACCCTGGTTAGTATTCAAATCTGGGCAAGTGACTCGCAGGCTGTGCCCAGATTGTCTGTGTGCGAAGTCCAAGGTGTTTGCTGGACAAGCCGCTTGATGGTCCTGCCTAGTTTGTCTTTTGAACGGATCAAGCATGTCTCTAATTCCTTTATCAGCTCATTGGTGGCCACCTTTGAGTGCCTCTTCGATGGCAAGTACCAAAGTAATTCCTGGATGAAATTATCAGGATCTGGGTTTTCATACCCTTTGTAGCTGAACCTGCCAATGACTTGACCCTGCTCCCATTTGGACCAGTTGTCCAAGTGCTCCCAAATTTTGCTGAAAAGCGAGATTATATCTCTGTATTCTGTCTCTGATATATCCCCTGGTCTCTCAAAAGCAGTACCCCAAAAGTTTAGCAGTGCTTTCAGGAAAGTGCTTTTAGCTGGAAATGCAACTAGTATAAAATTAACTGCTTTTGTTGACTCCTTGTATGTGACGAACCTGTCCCAACCTCCTAACATCAAGCAAGCACTGGCAGAAGTGCTTGAAACATGAAAGTCTGAATCGTACTCAAATATTCGATGGATCATATCCCCAAGGTCTGCAGAATACAAAAGCATCCAATGCATATTTCGGAGCATTAGGCTGTCCATCCATATTTTGAATCTTTCACGTCTTTGAAGGTAATGTCCAGCACATGCCATATGGTGTTTAAGTAGTCAGTGAATGGTGTCTTCACTTCTGTGAAACGCGGATTGTACACTTCCCGTCCTTGAAAGCTGGTGCCCCGCCAATTGGGATCGGCAACCTCACAAAGCAGCGGCATGATGAATGACTTGGCCAAGCTCTTTTGTAGTTTTATATGACGATTCATTGGTGCGTAATTGAAGCGATCGACTCGCCTTGCACCGCAGATGTTCAATAGCAGTTTGGACATGGTCGCTTTGGATAGACTGGAGATCTTCAGCGTCGACAAAAGATACTCGTCATGAACTATAGCAGTACTACTAGTAGCCATGATGAAATCGATCCCCCGGCAGAAAAGTCCTAGTTCGGAAGGTCCTTCGCGGAGCAGCTGACCGGAGCCACATAGATTTTCGAGATGAGTGATGTTTAGTTTCCAGTCTGGGTCAGCAGAACAAGAAACATCTTTCAGGTAGTAGTCGAGAAGACTCAACTAGTAATTGACGAAGCTGATTATGCCCGACTCTGTGCAGTCATCACAGGCGTAGAGCTGACTGATTGCCATATGAGCCCTGGTCCATGCGAAGAAAAGCGAAGTTGCCGAGGTGGGACTGTGATTTAAAATCTCTGATCCGTCTGACGTATTCAAAAGAAAGTCGTGAGCAGTCCGGTGAACAAATTTTAATTCTCGCAAGACATAGCGAGGCCAGAGTCTGCTGTACTTGGAACCATACCAACCTAAGATATCGTAGCCGTACTCTGGCTGGGGCCTCTGAACAACCTCAATGACTCACAAGCAGTACAACTCCAGTCCCCTCTGAACTGCCTTGCAACGTTTCAGTAGCACTTCTTCTGGGATCAGATCAGATGGTTTATTGACGGCGGCCAGTAATTGGTCTGCAGATGAATTCGAAGCGAGTGTGAGGTGAAGTAAAGACACGCGAGACAAGAATGACAAAGTCCGCTCGTGGCGTCGACTGAATAGAACCAGCCTAAAATAAAGCGCAGCGATTCGACGATATTCCGCCGGACTGTCTTCGCAAGCTCGATTCCACATGTTTTTGTACAATCTGGTTAGATCTCCAGGAAGAGATTCTATTCTCTGCCAGATCATCGTGCGCGTATCGCCATTTCTTAGTCCCTTTTCGATGCTGTTGATTGCTAGGACGAGCCACAAGACGCCCTCAGTTTTGTCCACGAGGAGCTGCACGGCACGTTCCTTGTCTGCGAATTTGCTGGAATAGATAGGGACCCGGAAATTTATGTGACCTCTAGCATACCGCAACAAGTCGGGCTTGTTCAAATGCTGCAGTCGAAGATGTGGATAGGCTTATAAGCGTTGTTCCAATACTGGCTCAGGTCGACTGGACAAGCACAGCTTTACCTTCCGGCAGCGGGCAAATTGCTTGATGAGGTCGAGCAGTTCTATTGGCCCATCTACAGGACAGACTTCATTTAAGCCGTCAATGAATATACACACCAGACGAATGTATGAAGACAAGGTTTGTATGAGCATGGAGTGTAGTTCTGAAATGGACCAATCTGTCTCTTCGTCCTTCAGGCTAGACTTCCCAACGTGGATGTTCTGAATCACTCTGCTGCATCAGAGTCCCAGGGCGCCAGAAGACATGGGTAATTATCAATGTCTCAGGGCCCAGACATTGAGGTAGGTGCTAGTTCTCGAATAATGCAGCACGTATTTGACCAGTGTGGTCTTCCCAGATCCTGGCTTCCCGCTGATCCAGTAGATTTTCGGTGTGGAACTGAGCCAGTTCGAGAAAAGATTCCAGCTAGGTTCAAATCGGTCAGGCAGATCGATATTCTTCTGAGAGTCGAGCTCATCTCCCATAAATATCCACTCGAAAGTGCTGTTGTAGGCTTTGGATACTTGGTTCCGGCGCTCGTTCAATCCTGGAAATTTGAGGCTTCGAAGTAGGCTTTCACGTTTGTTCTGATTTATTTGAACATGGGATTCGATGGCCAACCTGTTCACTTGTTTCTCAACCCCGGCGACGGCCTCAAGAGTTTCTTTGGACGACACGGATATGTGGTCCCTTGTCATCAGGCTTTCGATGGAGATCAGAAGCTTGAAATCTCTACTCCCACTTTGGTACTCTTGAATGAAGGCTCGGAGGTCATCTTTGACGTTGCTTAGATCAAGCTCGGCGGCGCGTCTTCGAGACCTACAGGATCATATTAGCCTCAGTCGTAGTTTAAATTCCAGGACTGATGCCGGCGTAAATTTGAACTTGCCATATCTGAGCCAAAAGCGTCTTCTCCAAGAGATTTCCTGCCTTCTCCAAATCGTATTTTAGCCTGTCCAGGCGTCGTTTCCGCCACGTCGTCTTGGCGACGACCTTCATGGTCGCCGCAAGCTGATTCTGTGTCGCACGGCCAAGAAGGAAGCTTATCTCCTCTTGAAGGTCTCGCGCGGCAGCAAAGCACTTGTCGGCCGTGGTAAAGAGCAGCTTCTCGAGTTTGGGTCGAGTCAGCGGGCGCTGGACGGGTCTAACTTCATCGCTGATGTCCTTAAGGACAGAGGCGTTGTCCTCAAGTTCCTTGTCGACTGACGTTGCGTTGCTCTGGTAGATAGCCTTCGCGAGCTTGATGGTTTTGCCGCCGACCTCAACCAGCTGCAATATGTTACAAGCTAGGCCCAAGGCTGCGAGTGGTTCAAGCCCAGACATTGTGTCAAGATCGTGATTGAATGCCACACACTGGGTTTGGCACCTTTGAGTGGATTGAAGAGATTGAAGATATCGAGGTTATGGGTTAGGTACGTTGGAAATACATCCACGAGAGAAAAGGGGGAAACTCAGGAGCCTGCCAATTTCAGACGGCCGAACATCAGGAGGCCGTGTTACGCTGTCCGCATCTCGTGCACCTGCTTGAGGAAATGCAACTGATCACGTGCACAGAAAGCCATAGAGGAATAGGTGATACGGCCATAACCCCTTGAAATGTACTAGGTATAATACATTCATCGAAGAATCAAGTAGTTACGGCCCTCTTCCCTGAGGCACCGTGTGAAGAAAGCCTAGTAGTAAGATTCTTTCTTACCCGACATCTGATCAACTCATGTTTGGAAGAGCGTGTGAAGGAAAGTTCTAAAATGTGGCGGTTCAGACGCCTTGGACACCCTCGATGGACAGATGGACATAAATATACGCTTCTGTCCTTCAATACCGTCCATTCTGACGTACCTGGCCGAGTCTGTAGTCCCAGGCAACAATTGGAATGCTAGTATCGTAAATCAGGGCGTGGCGGAAAGACGGGCTGATTGTAGAAGACAAAAACTCAAATGAGAATTTGGAAGGACCCTCCAATGTCCTATTTACGTAGAGCAGAGAGGACCCTGTCTCGGATCGACCGTCAGCTCAAGTACAAGCACTCGGACTGTACGTCTCTTATGGACTGAATGACGCGATGTACGCCATACTTCTAAACCAAGTGTCATGAAGGCTGACAGAAACTTTTGCTGAATGCTGCAATGGAAGGAACGTCTATTTTGATTAGTATTTGGCTGTTTCAACAGTAGAACAGGTTGTCAACCACGCCCACTTCCTGACGTGCATTCCTGATCTCCCGTAGAGACGAATATCTAGCGTCCGGGAAATGCTTTCTCCTGAAATCAGAAAATTTCGTTGGAATGCGCTTCTTCAATTATGAGGTACTATAGTCACACATGGCCAAAGGTCTAAGTTATGCCCCTTGCACATTCGGACCCGGCGCAGCAGTCCCAGGCTTCGCAGGGTGAGTCCCAGTAGTTCCAACATCATTTGTCGATGTCAGGTTTCCAGTGCCAGAAGCTGCCTCCTTATACTTGTTCCCCTTGCCTGGCAGGCCGCTGTCTGGGGCGACGGGGGCCTCACCTGGCGCGTGGCCATCCTTGTGTGCGGGGGGCATTCTCAGCGCCGAGGCCCTGGGCTGTATTGATCCAGAGAGCCAGCTACCAGTCACTGGCAGATACAAAGAGGAGGATGATGGAGCGTCACGAACCTTGTGCCTGCTGCTTTTGGAACTTCTCGCTGGGCGCTTGACCTCCGGCTGTCTTGGTTGGTGCCATCTTTGCGTAGATATATGGTGAGGGTGGTATAAAGTGGTAATTATGTTAGTGGTACTGGTTGTAGTAGTATGTCTAATGAAGATCTATAGTCTAAATATCCAAACGCTCAAATGTCATCTCCTGGCCTTATATACGGCCTGAGAAGACGGCCAGACCGTCAACGTCACAAAACATCACCAGCCATGATCAACAGCCTGACATCACTTAACACAATCGGGGGATCGATGAGCGATTTGCAAATCGCGAAACCCCGTCCACATGATTCGACATGTTGACTTTGGACGTATCGTTACTGCGGTGTCGGATTTGATGTCGCTTGGGCCGTACCTAATGATTTGCATGTTTCCATGCCACGGGATTTCATACTAAGGAGCTTCGGGGTCTGTCTCACTGAAGGGGTCTTCGGTGAGCCGGATGTCTAAGATTAGACCCCTGTCTGCCCCAATCAGCACCAAAGACACGGCCGGCTCCTCCAAGCCGCCCTTGGAAAGCCGTCATCGCACATGCCAAAGAAATCCAGGCACCCACCAACCTACCAAAGACACAAAACAGCGTCGAGCACACCGACCACCGATTCTGCCACGCGAGTACAACCAACCACGGCCCCAGAGTCGCCGCTAGACAGCGATACCACATCACCCCGCTAGACGGCGACGACACCCCCAACCCACCACCCAAGATGCAAGGCTTCAACATGGGGCGGTACGTCCCGCCGGAGCTAGAAGGCATCGCGACGCCCAACCAGGCCTCAGGCAAGGGCCACGCCCTGGGCGCGCGCGCCTCCAAGCTGCGCACCCATGGGACCCTCACCGTGCGGTTCGAGATGCCCTTCGCGGTATGGTGTGGGACGTGTAACCCGCCCGTGATAATCGGACAGGGCGTGCGCTTCAACGCGGAGAAGAAAAAAGTCGGCAACTACTACAGCAGCCCGATCTACAGCTTCCGGATGCGGCACCCGGCGTGCGGCGGCGCCATCGAGGTGCGGACGGACCCGGCGAACACGGCGTACGTGGTGACCGAGGGCGGGAGGAGGAGGGACACGGGGGAGGGCAAGAATGAGGGGGACTCGCTCGTCGGCGACGGTACCGCGCTCATCAAGACGGCGCGCGAGCAGGCCGAGGAGCGGGAGGTGGCGTTCTCGAACCTGGAGAAGACCATCGCCGACCGCGCCGCGCTGGCGAACGCGCGCGAGCGCCTCGACGAGATCGAGGACGCCAACGCGAGGCAGTGGGACGACCCGTACACGCGGAACCAGATGCTGCGGAAGTCGTTCCGCGTGGGGAGGAAGAAGAGGGAGAAGGACGCCGCGGCCTCCGAGGACCTCAAGGACAGGATGGGCCTGGGGATCGAGCTGCTGCCCGAGAGCGAGGAGGACGCGCGGTGGGCGGGGCTGGTGGAGTTTGGAGCTGCGCCGGAGGGGCTGGTGGACGAGGGAGAGAAGGCGCTCACGAAACCGCTCTTCGGGGGAGTGAAGCCCTCGACGCCGGACAAGACGACGAAGGACAGGAAGACTCCCGCGAAGAAGTTTCTCAAGTCGGAGGTGGCGGCGTCCAAGATGAGGGAATCCCTGGTCTCTTCGATTGTGGGCAACACCCGGATGGTTAGCGACCCGTTCCTCGAGCCACGGAGCAGGGACGCAACGAGAAGCACAGCTAAACTCCTACCTGGGCTGAAGAGGAAGAGGCCAGCTGAAACTGAACCCAGCCCGCCGCCAGAGGAAAAGCCACCTGAGAAGGCCGCTACGATATCCTCGGCTCTAGTGGATTACGACTCGGACTGATCTTCCCAGAGTTACCTTGCATTGCTTTTGTTCTGGAGCGCATCATGATACCCCATATAGTACTTGTTCGAAATATCTCACTTTCATGCAGCACTCGGTGACTCGTTGAGTAGTGTTATCTCCATTGACCAGTTATCTGATATTAGGTGTTTGTTCCTTTGTGCAGGGGCCCATACGAATGTTCCTTGTCAACTATTTCCTCCCAGCAGAACTAGTCCAAGCCTTTGCTCTCTCTCGTTTGCCTTGTCCCTGGGAATCGACAAATACTCACCTCAGGGGAACGGCAGTGGAGGGCTGACGACCGGTGGTCCGTTCCACTCCAATGAGAAATCAAAAACGTCAAAAAGCACACGCCATCTTATAGAATCCAGAACTTCCAATGCGAACCAACCCAGGGGTGTAAAACCGATGACGCCGTAAAAGGGAGATGATCAGAGTGAAGGCTGCTGCTTCGCCTTGGTAGGAGATGTGGCCTACACATCGTCCATCTGGCCTGCTGGCTCGTCATCGTCGTCGTCGGGACCGAAGCTGCCCACCGAGCTCATGTCATCGTCGTCCTCGCTCTCGGCGCCGGCCTCCTCGGCTGCGTCCTTGCTTGCGTATCGTTGGACATATTCTACCCCGGACATAAGCAACCTGGCATGGCACGCCGAGGGACGGCAAATCAAGAGCTCCAGGACTTGGGATATCGTCACGTACCTCGTACTTTGGTCTCGTATCCCTTGGGATCCCTGAGCATCAAGGCGGCCGCCTCTCCGTTGAGCGGGTCGGAAGGGTTTGGGTACCGCAGGAGATGTGGCAGGAAGGCCTCGAAGATGTTTATCATGTCGTACATTGGTGACCACGTCTGGTTGATGACATCGAGACAGACGGAGCCCGACCTGGCATTGTTACCCGATGTCAGCCGACTACAGCTTGCAGATTTCCGTTCTCTTTCTTTGTTTCTTCCATCCTAGTCCCCTGTTACGTTCGCAGGGCCCACTCACAGCTCGTCGATATTTGGGTGGAATATGCGGTTCGTGAAGCCGATGCTCGGAGACTTGTAGGGGTATTGGTCGGGTAGCTCGACGTGGACTTTCCACACCCCGCCTTCAAAGGGAGCTGTGCATTCCTGTGTGAGCCTTTGACTTGCCCCGGTGCTCGTCTTTTTCTCTATTCAACTAACTTTCTGTGGGTCCCTTGAACTTGATGTAGAATTCTTGCCTGTTCGGAGGTGTAAGCCGCGGGGTCGGTCGGGGATAGGGGCTCGTTTCGCCCTAGGTCTCTTACACTGCAACCGGTCAGTCAGAAGAGAGGCCAACATGGCCCAGTCGTCCTGACTCACTGTTATCGTTGACTAGTGTCACCTCGTAATCGCTCATCAGCCTGGCGGGGTTAGTCTCTCTAGCACAAGGGACCGTTTGACGTTGGGCCATACATCCTAGAGACAGGTTAGCGAGCTAACTAGGCGCAACGAGACCACATCGGCGATCACGGGGACGTACTTCATGACCTGTGAAGAGACGACAGACGGTCAGCACACTGAGGGCATTCTAGCAGCCAGGAGTCAGCAGTGGAAGACTCACATCAGTCTCGATCCTGCGGCGTGGGCTCGCCATTTTGGCAGTTGTGCTGGCGGTCGTTCGTTCTGTGTTGGTGTTGTGGTCTCTCGGAGTGCTCGTGACAAGCTGGGAGAGGGGCCGCGCGGAAGCCGCTGGATCTCTGGGGACCTCGACGGCTTGTCGCTGGGACGGTGAGGAGGTGGTCGGCGTGTTCCGAAATGCAAGCAAAATGGTTGGGAAACGACGAGACCATGCGGTGGAGGTCCTTTGGTGCTGTGGAAGACGAAGAGTTGTAGAAGAGGGGGCCGCGGTTGTCGAGTCGGAAGCACAGTCAGTTGACGTGTGGTCGGTCAGGTTAGGTTAGAGGTCGTGCAACTGACGTTACAGTACTGCGCACTTAGTCTTAACAGGCCGGGGGTCGGAGAGCGGGTAACGGAGAGAGGCCCACAGCCCATGACGAAGGGGGAGCAGGGGTCTTGGGTGGGCTTGCATCCTCGGATAAGAACCAGATAACAAGGACGACAAGGACCCTTGACATGGCTCTCCTGACCGCCGCCATTGTTCCTTGTCAAGCCCCAGGCACCGTCCCAACCTCGGAAAGGGAAAGGTGCTTTATTTCGCGTCCACGCACAGATAACGCCAGCGTCCTAAGGCTGGTCACTCACATGGGGTCCTTGTTTGAAATGGTAGATTGCCTGCTGAGACGGAAGGCAGGACAGCCCTCCAAAACACCACGAAAGCTATGAATGCTTTCGCTTTTGGTGGCTTCGTTTTAACGATGTTGAGGGTAATGGATGAAGTCGATAATCACATGGTAATTGCCCAGCACACACTCTCTCTGCTGCAATATTGTGGTTCCCCGCTCCCTGGCATGGTACTCACAGGTTATAAGCTGACTGCAATCATTCCAGGCTGACAACGCAGCACACATATGCAGCTATGAGAATGCGAATCTGCCTTGGCTCCTGTGTGGTGCTCACTCTGCATAATGGTGTCTACGATTCGCATACATATATGGCCCAAGGCTCTCGTCTTGAATCCCAAGTTTCCAGTGACTTCGTCATTCGGTCTTCTTCCGACAGTCTCTTCCACTCATGGGGTTATGAGCTGCAGGTATACAAATGAGCTCATCCGCAGATGCCTCGACAATGGAGCTTGCCAACCGTGGTACCAGTGATCCTCCAAGTTCTGTGGAAGTCCAATACCCATCCATATGAGCCACTGTTGGCCGAAGATGCGGTGCGCATCTTGAACCTGGAGCCCGGCAACGACTTCCAATCACCTCTACGCGTTCATTACCCAGCATCGGCTCTTATTCGAATCAGTCAGCCCCGATGGCTGCGAGTACTCAGCCGTCTCGTATGCCTGGGGTGACCCAACACCGTCTCACAAGCTCTTCGTCAGGCTCAATACCCAGTGGGCTTCGCTTCCAATCACTAGAAATGCCGACTTGCTACTTCACTATCTCCGGGACGCCTATCGGGAAGTGCCCTTATGGATTGATGGTATTTGCATCAATCAAAAAGATGGCAAGGACAAGGCCAAGCAGATCCCGTTAATGCTCAGATTTATGGATGTGCGAAAAGAGTCCATATCTGGCTAGGTGATGACGAAAGTGAAAATGCTCAACAAGCATTCTCTCTCGTACGGCGTGTTGAGCTCGACGATGGTGAGGAGCTTGTATCCAGGTTCAACGAATCCCTGTGCCTGGAGAGGTTTCTCAGTAGGCCTTGGTTCACTAGGCGCTGGGTCGTCCAAGAGACATTTTTCGCACACGATGCCCTTTTCCACTGTGGCAGTCACACGATGAGTGTATCTCGCGTGATTGGCATCCTAGACAAGACCAGAGGTGAACGTTGGGGGAGACTACCGGGCTGGGCCTTAGAAATGCTCAAATCGACCATACGGGTTAGCCATACTCAGAGCCCCAGGCAGGGACTCCTTTCCTGCTATGGGACCTTCACGAGTCCGAGTGTTCGGAAAAGCGGGACCGGATCGCGGCGCTCTATTTTCTATCTCATATTCCCACTTGAGTCCTTGACTGGTCGGCAAAACCTCAAGCCTTGATCCCATTTGAAATAACACCACAGTCGGAGGACTTCAAGGAACGGGCGGGTTTTGTAGTCCAAGGTCTCGGTGCTGTTCATACCATTGGCACTGGGCACACCCTGCGGATAAAATACGAATTCTCCACATTTGTCCGCGATGTGGAATTGTTGAGAAAGTAGTCTACCCATCCTTGTCAGAAAGCTTTTGGGACGAGTTTGTGGACCACGTCAGGTGGCAGAGGGATCAGGTGCATACTAGTATAGCATTTGAAATGGCTATAGGGTACAGAGAGGAAGCAATCGATAAGCGTCGAGAAATGAAGGTAGGGTCTCTGAGATCGCTGTTGGCCAATTTGCTTGCTTGCAAAGACCCGACTCCAGACTCTGCTTTGTCTTTAATGAAAAGCTCCGTCAAAAGTCTGTGCGAAGATGCAGGTATTTGGCCACAAGGCTCTGATTCTCAACGGCGAAGGACGAGCAGGCCCCAGCCACTGGCATTAATCGATGATCAGAAACTAACTCTCCCGCGGCTTCGGTCCACCTTGGGGTACCTGGCGATCCTGAAGGTCCTATAAACCTTGGGATACTACTGGGCTATCGGGCCGCCGGATTCAATGAAGGGCGACTGGTTGGTACCAATCATTCCACATGGAGAAAAACTGCCACATCACTCAAAGACACGAATCACCCCGTTTTTGTGTCTCAGACCGATCGATTCAACTCCGGAAGAGCCAGAAAATTCAGTAATATGGTATTCTTGCCTGGGTACTGACCCAGAGAGTCGCTTCCGTCCTTTTCGACTTGTTGACAAGGTTCGTAGTCACCCGTGGGACACAAGCAACGTCTTGCGTGCCAGGCCGGAAACTAAATGTGTAAATGTAACTGCAAAGCTTGTTGGTTCTGGAGGAAGCTGTGTTCTTGGTGATGATTTGGAGTCATTGCATCACAATGCACTGAGTGCTATTAGATTCGGATTGAAATCAGAAGGGGGTAGAAGAAATTCATCACCGGGTCCCATAGATTTTGATATCATGTAATCGGATCGAAAATGACAGCGCCGTAGGCTACCTACTCTTTCCAAAAATGCTCCACTATGTGGTCTAAGAGCGAGATGATCAAGCGCAACATGCACGCAATGCTTCTGACGTGTGCCGTCTTCACGTGGAAAAGTTTTGGGCAAAAACTGTGAGCTTTGCTGGGGGCCGCAAAGTCTGCATCCATCTCGCTGTCAGCCGAGCAGATGTGAGCCTTCCAAGGTTAAAGGCGAGGGGGCCCTGGGGAAAGAGATTCTAATGAAAGAGAGTTCTATAGCTTTTGCAGATGATTCACTTGCATATTGCATGATTTAGACTCAGCTGGATATCACACATTGAGTTGGCTACCTCAGATGCCTCCAGGTCAAATGATCCTTCGCTCAACTCGTCCTCGTCTCCAATCCACGCAAAGGCCCTCATAACAATGGGGTTCGACTCGCTATCCCGGTAAGGTTAATTGAGCACTTGGTCCCGTTATAGTCACCGCCGTCGTCAATTTCTTCCTTTCCGCCCCTCGATTCACAGGCCAACCTCTTTACGTCTACTCTTGGGTTCCGGTCTACTATCAATGCTGGATTAAGACCTTAGATTCTGAGGTAACCTATGATTACTGAGTAATTCAGGCTTTAGTGTTAGCGGCGCCGTTAGAATAATCACTTTTTGAGCAGTCTGAGGATTCATGAGAGTCTTGCAGAAGAAGAAAGTCTCCTTGCCCTCACCCCTACCCGCCTGTCCAGCTTTGAAATCCTTGCGACGGCGTATATCTTCGGCGACCTCGTTATTGCCGGGGTTGTCTTTCAAAACCGCAGATAAGTCCTGGATTCCGGAGCAAGCCCACGGTCATCGTTCGCACGCGCAATTTCTGTCTCATTTCTCTGTGGTGAAATGGTTCCATCCTTAATCCTTACGCATCCGAAGGTGTATGCGGTTCCTTCATATAGTGGTAAACGCAAAAGAACGAGTGTTTTTCCAAGAAAAGAAAAGGCAAACACCACCTATAACAGTACAATGATCGTGCTATTTCGTGTAACTGGCATTCCTTCGCCATGGCTTGCATCGGTTGCCTAAATTTCGGGCCTCCATCTGTTTGTGGGAGCTCATGTTGGTCGCGTCGCAGATTCGGGTGGCCCGGGTCGCGTTGGCCGTTCGCCACACTTGTGTAAAATAGAACAAGTTCGCCTGTTTACAAGGTATTATGGTCGGAGGAAGACCAACAGTGATGTGCATATTCTTAGCACATGCCATGGAGTGAGCCAGTTGGTGGTGGCCAGATGGTGGTGTGGCACAGCTGGTTTAGCGCGGCTCTGCCCGCGCCACAATAGCGGGTCGATTAAGTAAATCTACTTAACCAAGTCACAAGAGAACATTATTTCGGCATGAGTTCAAATCAAATGATGAGCCGGCCCCTGTATATTCACATATATCATAGCGTATTGTGCTAAACAAACTGTGAAAAAGTCATTGCGACGGCATTTGACAGCGATGCTGGTGTACCGTTCCCCCATAGACCTTCCGACCACACAAATTCCACAGCCACCACACAAAGTGAGGGTATTTGGCTTATACGCATTCGCCCAATTCTGAAGTTCTCGTGATGTTTGTAGAATCAATCGATAACCCTTTAATAGATCTACTCATTTCGAGTGTCATTTTGTAGGCTGCGGGGCTCGTTGGCGGTGTGGCCCGGCAGAATCCCCCACTATCTATGTGCCTTCCGAGATGGTCACCCTTATGAATTGAGCACTCTCCTCTTTGCAGCACCACCGACTGAATTGCCCAGTATGGCGCCCAAAATGAAGTCGTACGGTAGAGAGAAGGACTGTACACAGTCCCAGTTATACGATGCAGCATATGCAGTCACAGATGAGGGCCTCACGCCCTAGACAGCAGCCAATCGGTTCGGTGTGCCGAAGAGCACACTTCTAGACCACATGAAGGGTACCAGACCCTCAGATGAGCAGATTCAGCCTGCTCAACGCCTATCTCGTGCCCAAGAAGAGAATATAGTCAATTAGACCCTACGACAAGAGAAGTTGGGCTATGCTCCAAATGATTCCTTTGTCCGTTCCCTCGTTACGTCTATTCTCGCAGAGAATGGCGATACCAAGCCGCTGGGCAAGAATTGGGTCGACAACTTCAAGAAGAGGAATCCCAAGATTATTTCGAAGATGGGTTGGAAGCAGGAAGCCGAGCGCTTTTCCTCATTCACTCTGAAGGCAGTCAACTAGTATTTTGACAAATTGGAGGACTTTGAATGGGTTGAAGCCGACTTAATAGTCAATGTGGATAAGGGAGGAATCATGGAGGGCAATAGTACGCTTATCCCTTAATTATTGATCGGAAGAGAGTATTTTTAGCTAAATATTCATAGCCAACGACAAATTTGTGTTAGGAAGTGCTGAGAAGCGGTCCGTCACTGTGAAAGAGAATGCTGCTCAGGCAACAGTCACTATCATTGACTCCGTAACCGCCACGGGCCACTATTTGCCCCCAGGTCTTATATTCAAAGGCCTCAGCCTTCAGTAGCAATAGTTTAAGAGAGAATTTGAGAAGATCGTGCCCCCAGAATGGGGTTTTGAGTCTTCTCCGAACGGCTGGACGAGCAATGAGATTGCCGTCAAATGGCTTCGTGATATCTTTGTCCCAGCAATGAATAAGATCCGAGAGAACGACGAGTCACGGGCTATTCTGTTGATTCTTGATAACCACGATAGTCATCGAAGCGTCGAGTTCATGACTATGTGCTATAGGCACAACATCAACCCGTTATGGCTGCCCGCACATACTTCTCACGGGCTTCAGCCTCTTGACAACAGCATCTTAAGTGTGCTCAAAGGAGCATCTAATAAAAAGACCGAGAAGCTGTCTAGTTACATCAATTCGACTCCTATGGGCAAGATCAACTTCGTTAAATGCCTCCCTGAAGCTCGAAAAGCTGTCACCAAGAAGACTATCAAAAATGCATTCAGACACAAGGGAATGTACCCCACATCATGAGAGAAGACAATACAGCATCCAGAAATACACCCAGACGTTGAACCAGATCTTCCCAATCAACCAGAGCAGTCAGATCACGAGAATTCTGGTGATGAAGCCAACAATCAGGCATGCGAGCAAGAGGAGGGCATCACAAGAGACTATGTGATGTCACTCGTACCCAGAGACAAGCGTGAGGCTAGATATAGAGCCAAACAATTTGCCGACGAGATTGATCGACTACGATCACGAATAGCACTCCTCGAGAGAGAGAATACCGGCCTCAAAGTTGAAAAAGAGGTCCGAGAGAAGACGAAACGCCGCAAGGCTATACCTAACCCCAACGCGGAGCTCATGACTATGTTTGAGATAGGGAAGAAAGATCTCACCGTAGAGGCACTTGAAGAAGAACCGCGGCCTCAGAAACGCCGTAAAGTTGCTCAAGTCGAAGTTGAAGTTGAGGAGGAGGAAGATGAACAAGATGCATCTGAGCCTGAGATTGTGGCCGAGAGAGTTGGACGAGGGGGTCGTAAAATTCGACGACCGGCTCGATACGATGATTAAATGACTTCTCACGATAATTTTCATGTAGCTACCTTGCGTGCATCATCAGAATTGATTGAGTTATGGCTGTCTGAATAACTTCTCTTTATATAGCATGGTCAAAATTTGTGTGGTCGGAAGGTAGGGGTGACGGAAGGTCTATGGGGTGCGGTAATCCTTTGTGCGCTTGCCGGCCATTCTTTGTAACCCTTGATACACAGCGCTGTCTCAAGCCGAAAATCTGGCCTGCCTTCAAGCATGTTGGTGTTCCACCTCACCAAAATTGAAGCCGGCCCTTAAGTTGACCCGCTTCAGGAATGTAATAAGTGATGCCTGCTTCCAAATGTCCTTTGCGAATCTGCGGCACAGCTCGAAACCACTGATCATCAATTTATAAAGGACAAGTACAGATATCTTACCCTTCTGGATAACAATATCGTCCCTCAATTTCAGTCAGCAAAACCTGGAAGCAACAAACATTTGCAACAACCTCTGAATCAAGGCGACCATGGGTGTCAGAACAGAAGATCTTAACGTTTATCTTCTCAAGGCCTGGAAGAATACGCAAGATGACAGGCGTTTCCCTCAGGCCTGGAAGAACATGCAAGACCCACCTCTTCTCTCTGTGCGCAGGGATCTTAATATCAAACCTTTCCTCCGATCAGACCAGACCAACCACATAATCATATACCCTGGCGCTTTCAACCCGCCTCACAGAGCGCATGTTGACGTTCTAAAGGACGGCTTTTACAATAGTGGTCCAGGACTGAACATTGTGGCTGTCTTTGTGGCCCCCACTGGCGAAGACCGCCTCCATGCCAAAGAGAACGACAGAAAGGGATCGGGCCGTCCCCAAAATCAAGTTTTTTTCAGCCAACGCCAGCGCGCGGGACTGCTCAAGGGCCATCTCTACAATAAGGAGAGCGTGAAGGAGCTTGCATGCAAGACCCAGGTGTGGGCATTCCCTAGTCTCGACCCGTGCGAAAGGTACATGCGGGAGGTGAAGCAGCTCGCGGCCAAAGACGGCTTTACTATCGAATTGTTGAGTCTCAAGGGAGCCGATCATTTGTTGTTCGACAAGCCCATCAAGCACTCCGGGTTCCTTGATTGCGAGAAAATCATTTTTTCTGAGGCCTCGCGGGTGAACGAGGATGCTTGGACCAATGGTCGGCCAACGCCGCTGAAGGGGGGTTGGAGCCCATGGTCAGGGGTCAGCCGCGTCACTGGCCCTGACGGCGTGACTCACTCAGTGTGGCAGTGTACTCTTGCAAACCCAGCAGTTGCGGCTAGGCTGCTGGCGGATGACAACAAGTCTGGCAAGTTTCTGGTCAGTTCGACCGAAATTCGAAATGTGATAATGCATCCACAAGGCATGGACTCTCGCTCTCTTGAACAGAAACTCGAACACGTTGGAGCCCTCTGTCCTGACAAGATTGTCAAGTACCTCGTGGAAAAGAAGAAACACAGTGACAAAAGATCTACCTAGTTCGCCATTGTTGAAACGGCTCAAGTGCTAAGAAATCAGAGAGCCCAATGCTATTACATAGTGGAATTGATAACTAGAACCTTCTGGACTCAACCATGCCCAACGTGCAGTGTCAGGAAATGTATGTCCCCAATTAATCAGCGGCTTTCTGTATCGCCCCCCCCCCACCCCCACCCCCCGCGCTCCAACATGTTGCTTATGGCTGTGACACTGAAGCAATTCTGGGTGCCTAATACTAAAAGACGCTCAATACTTGAGCATATAATGGAAAGAAAAGAAAACAAATTTCTAGCTGGAACCGTAAATTGGAAGCATAACCTGCTGCACACTCTTCTATTAGGATCTGAAAGTACAAAATTGGGCTTTTTTTTTGTTGAACCTATCTAGAACTGCAGTACGCCACTCCTGTCTGGGTAGGCGACCAAAACTGTTGAACTTCGCTGATTCTGACTGCATGATCGCCCACAGCTGATTCAACATGAATACTCCATATCAACGACATGCTCAAACTACAATGGACGCCTAGGCCCGTACACATACCTGCACAAAGGCCTCGGTCACGATATAATTCCAGCAGGGGTTTGAGGCATCGCTATTGATTGTCAGTGCATGTTAATGTAAATATCAAACTATCAGCAGATGCAAGTTCTCTATTCCTTCACGGGTCAACATACCCAGTATCTTTGTGAGATGGTGATTGTAGTAACTACAGAGATCCTTGTTCACGTGTGGTGACAGACACAGCCGCTGAGAGTGTGATATCGGCAATGGAAAATTGTAATATTAATTTGAGGTGTACTATGACTAGCTTGATCAAGAGATATCTGCTAAAAATTTGAAAGTGACATGAGGAACTGTGAACTTCCCCCAGTATTAATTACCTCGACGTGGCCACTGATGATACCCAGGTATTAGTCCCTTTAGCATCATCCACAGGTACTGTTTTTGGAACAGCGCAAACAGCCATCGCAAGAATGTTGTGCAGGTTCTGTCCCGGACACATTTCAATATGCACTTTCGCTGGGTCCAAGTCATACTACAATGCCTCCGGTCCATCATCGGCGCCAGATTTACACCACGGGGTGTCCAGAACCTCATTTCTTTTCACAGGGCTCTTAGCCTACATATTGACAACACCTTGTCAAAAAGGCCTCTCCCAATGATGTGCCATCCATTTTCACATCCCTTCGAAACAACTCCAGCCTTCCCAGCTCCGAAAAGTCACCTTAACATCTTCTAAATGAAGCATCGATCCTGGTCATGGCAGGACCCTACTATTTATTTTTAATTAACTTAAATTAAATTTGATACTTGATTTTAATAAAAACATATTACAAATAATTAAATGTAACTATTGATTACTTTATAATATATAGCATTTTATTATTATGAAATAAAAAAACATTTTTGGTGCAGACCGTGGGGGGGGGGGTGCGCCAGTCTGATAGATTAGCTTACGTAAGCTGGAAGGATCAGCTTACCTGACCTTCTGCCCACACCCTGCCAGGCAGACCTTCCTGTAATGATCACACCAAACCTTTATAGGGTTTAGTAGGTAACCTGTAGGGTTTATGTTAGCAGAGCGGCATAGAGGTGATACTTGACTGTTTGTAATACGAAGACACTGTTCCTTGTCGAAGCGGCAGTGATCACTAGCTGTGAGGCTATCCAGTTGTTGGACTGAATACTTAGATTGACGACTGAAGAGTCTGTTCTATGAAAGCTATCTACTGTGGTGATGACCATGTCCTTATATGTTCCGACTCTTCATCCGTCCTTGATGATAGACTTTATGGACCGCTCGTCGACTTGTGCGGTCCATCCCTGTAGTCGACTGGACCGCTCGTCGGTCCTGTCGGTCCACCCTGGTCAGTGGGTCCAATTGCTGCCAACTGCTTTGAATTACTTATTTATAATTGATTTTGTGAATTTGGAGGTGTTTGCGTGGTTGCAGTGCTAGTCTAAAGTGGCCGACTTTTGGTAGGAAAATCAGCTTCCCCACTAAAATGGAGCATTTGAGCCATGCAAGATCAACCTCAATCTACACCAGCCAGACCAACTATTTGGGTGGCCCGCTGCGGACCGCTTGAAATTATGCTATTATCTACTCGGAATCTGACCAATTAGATTCTTCTATAGCTTTCTCACAAGTTCTTGCATCATGCCTAGTCTCGCTGCAGTTGCCTTTGCTTGGTCCGCCGCGGACCGCCTCCTCGGCACCATCAACCACTTTACTAGCTGGCCGCTTCCCCTTTTGTTTTTCTTTGATTATAATCTGGGAGTCCTCAATAATAAGTGCTCTATTAAGTTATACCCGACTTCTCTTTGTTCTCCGGGGCTTGGCGAGTGCTATATTAGCATCCTCAAGTGTACGCCATTGCTTGTAAACCCTTTGGAAGCTGATCAACTGCCGAGATGATTGGTGTAGGGGAGCTTCCCTGATGGGCCGAAATATTGCCCTTAATAAAACTTGATTTCTGGACAGTCTGTTGGGTATTGGAAGGTGTTATCAATTCCCATTTCGATGGTGACACAGGGAGGGATTGTAACGGGGTTCATAGGCGGATATCAAGCTTTGAAATTACAGAATCTGGGTTCCACAGTGAAATACAGGCTCCTCTGAGTCCAGACTTCATTTTTTCTTCTATAAAGACTTTGTTGTGGGCTGCCTTGAATGCGACAAAGAACTCGGGTTTGGTAATGTGGTTAATGGAGGCCCGGATAAAGAGGTTGATCTTATCGCCATATGTACGGTTTAATAGTGAATATAATGAAACATTTAATAGCTGAAGTAAATGAGATAAATGTGCTGGTATGCTGATAGGGATAATATTGTTTATCTTGCAGTACTTCTCAAAGTCTGCTGATACGTGGCTCTCATGTCTATCCAGGATAAGCATCCGGTATTTGCCCTTAATTCGCTTGATTATATGCTTGTTAAAGTGGTAAATCTATTCTAGACTAGTTTTGTTATCTGTCCATTCATTTAGAGTAAGCTCAATTACCTAATCAACAAAAAAACCTACCTCTGTGGCCCAGTTGGCAAGGTGGTAGGCGCCTTGCATAATAACCAACGGCGGGATATATCAGCCCTTTGTATTAATGTATTCAATAGCTGTTACCCATTCCCGGTTTTCAGGCTGTACAGATTTAGCCTTTCTATGCTTATCAATACGCGTAACCACTATTGATCCGGTGATTGCGCCTATTATGAAGCCTATCTCGTCGAAATTATTGACATCATCATCTATAATCCCATACTTAGCCATTATGTTACAAAGCAGCCGAAACTAATTCCCAACAATCTCTATATCTTTACAGAGGGCCCTCTGGTAGTCAAAAGGCCGATTGAATCTGGTTTTCAAGCTTGGTTGTGCATTTACAAAGCGTCAAGTCTACCGCTTACCAACTAGCTTGCTATTATGCGATGTTAGTAAGAGGTTGGCTATATCTTGCATACCAGAAAGTCGCATTGAAAATCCTTGTGCATCTTAGTTAATAATCTGTTAGATAAGTATATGTTTCTTAATTAGTTCGAGTTTATGGTTGTCAACGTGTGATTTTTTATAACTTGGTTATTTATTTATCTTGTGTTTGAGGGTAGAGCAAGGTATGTTAAAGATTTGTGCAGCCTGGGCAGTTCTTAAGGGTTTTTTATAATTTCTTTTGGATTTCTCAATTGCCTGGAAAGCTAGAATAATATTATCTTCTTTGGAATAAATCGTTATTGTGGATATTGATTTCTAGTGTATTGAATATTTAAGTAGGTAGAGTGAGGCGAGATTAATATGAAAAATGGGGATGTGATCTGCACTAAAAATAAACCCGCCCACCAAAACTTTAACTTTTCAGACTGGCATTATAACCCCACCACACCTCCAAATTCACAAAATCAATTGAAAATAAGTAATCCAAAGCAGTTGGCACCAATTGGTGCCAATTTTGATTGACCATTCCGCCCTGGGTGGGTGCTAGGGTTGACTAAAGTTGGTAGTTTCTCTAAAAATCGCTCGCTGGGTGGTGAACTATGTTAACCCTAAATCTAAATTTAAAATATGCTAAATAATGTAGCTGCACCCTTTGGTGCCTGCCACAAACAGTCAGACTCAAGATACGGGACCACAGGCTGTTGACCATCATCAGACCAGATGCCCCAATGGATTGTCGCGACTCCTGGGCAAGCCGAGCAGCCGACTCGGGGCTTATCTGCCACCCAATGCTGCACTCAGCCCCCAGTCATCCAGCTCGGCAGGGGAGGAGAGACCTCGGCCCCAAAAGTTTACATAAGGCACCGCCCGACCGACCGACCGACCCTGGTCACTTTCGGCTCGGGGCGTACAAGGAAATTGGAGACTGAAAAATACCAACCCACCGGCCGGGCTTGAAAATACACGGCAGTAATCATCATGACCGCCTCAGATAAAACAAGTCGCCGCTCTCACCCGCGCCAGAGGGTCACCGGCGCTGGAACTTGGTCTTCTTCTCTTCCGAATCTGACGAGCGGCCTCAATTGATCCAACAGAGAAAAAAATTGCGCGCAATTGGTTTACTATCCACCGCTCCTTGACTTCAGCCTCGGGAAGCATTTCCCGGTACCTTGCATCACAGTATTCCGTTTCGGGACATATTAGTGCAGCCAGCCCACACTCACACTCACACTCACACCTCACATATCACCCACCTATACTATCTGCTTCATTCCGCCGCGGACACTAGTATCACCACCACCACCACCACCAAAAATGCACCACCTCCCCACAGCCCTGCGCACCTGCGCATCCACACTAGCAACAGGGCCGAGGCCGACATCCTCCTTTGTCGCCGCCACCAGACCCCTGCTATCCTCCCTCCTCCACCAACACAGACACAGCTCCCACTCCCCTCTCGGTGCGCAGGGCCCCAGCGGCCGCAAGAAGGTCACGCTTGGGACGCTGCGCGCGATGCACAAGCGCAATGAACCCATCGCCGTCCTCACGGCGCACGACTTCCCCTCCGCGCACGTGGCCGACGCCGCGGGAGTGGATATCGTGCTCGTGGGCGACAGCCTGGCCATGGTGGCGCTGGGGATGGAGGACACGAGCGAGGTCTTGGTCGAGGAGATGTTGTTGCACTGCCGGTCTGTTGCGAGGGCTACCAAGGCTGCGTTCACTGTTGGTCTATCCCTCTATCTTGTCTCGTCTCATCCCCCTATTCGTCTTTCAATGTCTGCACCGCACCCTATGCTCATCAACATCTCATTTTCCCTCACCTCACCTCACCCCAGCCCACTACCATCTCATCCCTCCTCATTAACAATTCATCCACCACCTCTCCCTAACAGCATAACCACAGGTTGGCGACCTTCCCATGGGCTCCTATGAGATATCCCCAGACCAGGCCCTCGAGACCGCCATCCGCTTCATCAAGATCGGCCGCGTTCAGGGCATCAAGCTCGAAGGGGGCAGCGAGATGGCCCCCTCGATCCGGCGCATAACCCAGGCGGGGATCCCCGTCCTCGCGCACATCGGCCTCACGCCGCAGCGCCAGAACGCGCTGGGCGGGTTTCGCGTGCAGGGCAAGACGGCCGCGGGGGCGGCCAAGGTGCTAGAGGACGCGCTGGCCGTGCAGGAGGCGGGCGCGTTCGCGGCCGTCGTCGAGGCCGTTCCCGCCGAGGTCGCGTCGCTCGTCACCAAGAGGCTGTCCATCCCCACCATCGGCATCGGCGCGGGGAGTGGCTGCTCCGGGCAGGTGCTTGTGCAGATCGACATGCTGGGCAACTTCCCGCCGGGGAGGTTCCTGCCCAAGTTCGTAAAGAAGTACGGTGACGTGTGGTCTGAGAGCCTCAAGGCTATCGAGACCTACAGGGATGAGGTAAAGAGCCGCTCGTACCCCGCGCCGGAGCACACGTATCCTATATCGAAGGAAGAGCTGGAGGCGTTTGAGAAGTCATTGCCGTGATATCAAATCGGTTTAGTGCATGGCGTTTTGGTTGTTCGATAAGACTTTTAGCCGACATCTCGGCAGCGTGTCTGGTTCCGGCGTGTTGGTAATGGACAGTCGCCGGTTCAATAGAGTAAACCTTTCCAGTATCCATGATTTGTGTTGTGGTATGGTCTCAAACATATAAGTCGTCTCGTCATATATCGTCGTGTTCCGCTTTCGTATTCATCCAAACGCGGGCGTCAACGAGTACCCAACGTTGAGCTGGTCGTTTGAATCCTTGAAGCACTGCACGACACGCCAAAGTCAGCACAAACCCATCCTATACCCGACAAAAGAAGCACCGGCAGCCCCACTATACACGCAACAAAGTATTAAGGACCGAACTCACCCTCCACAGATTCCCAACAACCTCATCCAGCGCGGGCGCAAACGTAGAGTTGACATAGAGGAACAAGCTATCCGTCTCCGCCACCTTCAGCGTCCGCCGCAGGTAAGCGACGACCGCCTCAAACTTGCTCGTCGCGCTGATGGTGCTGCGCTCGCGGCGCGGCGGCATGGGCGGCGCCGACCCTCCCACGGGCTTGAACCGCACGATGACCTTCATCTTGTCCCCGAACGTGGTGCCCACCTCGGCCAGCGCCGCCACCGCGTCGCGGGGCAGCTGCGTCAGGACCAGCGAGGCCGTCATGGTCAGGGGGAGGTCCGGGGACGGGGAGCGGTCTCGGTCGTCTCGGTCGCCGGGCTGAGGGTCGGGGATGTCGGGGGTTGCTGGGCCCGGCGACCCTGCTGTTGCTGCAGCGGTCGGTGCTGGGCCTTGTGCGACGGCCGGGGCAGGGGCCGGGGACGAGGTTGACGGGGTTCGTGGTGGGGATGCCATCGTCGTCGCTTGTGGTGGTGCACTGTGGACTGAAGGGTTCCTGTCTGATAGAGGTTGAGGGGAACGCTCAGTGTCGTAACACGAGGTCAGCCTGGGGAGAAGATGTCCGGGAGCAGAGACATAGCGAGGATGGAGAAGCTTAGAACAGGCGGACAAGGCTGAGCGAGAGAGCTGGGTAAACCGCGGGGTAGCTTCGAACAGCTCAATAGCCTTACTTATCGATAAGCCCTAGAGAGACAGCTGCATGTTGCAGACAACCCTATTACGGAGAATACTTGCCTAGAATATTCGTGGACTCATGAGTACCGTGAATTAATTCTGTGAGTCCACTATCACAGATGTGGCTGACTCAAGAGCAGTGAAGACATCATGTCACGTCTTGTGTGTTGACCAAGCAACCAAAAGGCCGCTTCCCTTCCCTTCGTTTGAAGATGCTGGATTTATGTTCATATCCTCGACACAGTATATGGATACGGCTTAATATACATAGGCCCTCGTACTGTGCACGATACCGAGAGCCTCCGCGTCTTGAACATTCCATCTGCTGTACAGGTAGGGCGCCCCTCGACCAGACCGGTGCCAGTCGGCATTGGAACCACCCATTCCGAGGTCAAGAAGCAGGTGTCTCTATTGAGGTCGACCCATACCATTCCATCCTGTACACTTCATGTTGTGATTCGAGTCCAATCAAGTATTTACCGGGACGAAAACTCCATGAACACCTCCCCGCGCGGCCCTCCGCCGTGCCACCAACCTGAGAGAATTCCACTGATGCTTCGCACAAACTAGGCTTCATAAGAAACGTGCGCGAAAGCGAGGGCCAAAAAGGCGAACAAAAATGGCTGCTGTAACGTGTCTCATGGTGAGGTATCATTGCGTCCCCATCTCCGTAAATGCTTCGAAGGAGCGTTGGATTGCATATGCCAACACAGGAATCAAATAGAACAAGTGAGAATGGCCCAATTTTTCGCATGACCATGGTCTTGAATATGCAGGTGGAGCGGCATGCGGCCGCGGCGTGCAGGATGCTTTTGATGCCAGAGCGATGTGTTAGAGCAAGTGAAGCAATTGTCATGTGGGGACCGAGTGATGGTTCAGACGTGGAACGGCGTTTACTTGAACGTGTATTTCAAGCCGTCACCAGTCCGAGTGCTCTTCACCGAGCTCGTCTGCGTATTTTGGGACGCGCTCGAGCTGCCCAAGCAGCGCGTCCAGTTTGGCCCAATTACCATCGTTTTCGGCGAATTTGCGATGCTTCCTCGAGAGGATGTGCTAGTATTGTGGTCAGTACTGATTGCAGACGGGGGGAAGGAGCCGAACTCACCTCGTCAAAGTCAGGAAACTTGTCCTGACAGTTCTCACAATATCCTGGCTTCAGGTCGCGCTTCTTGGGCTTAGAGACGGGCACGCTCAGAGTTCTCTTGTGCTCCTTTGGGCGCTCCTCCTCGATCTGAGCGAGCTTGTGGGAGCTTACGCCGAGGCTTGCCGAACGTTGGTTGGTGCTTGTTTCGAGACTCATGTCGGCGAGGCGACGTGAGCTCATGTCCTGTGAGGTCGGGTTGGCAGAGAGCGCGTTGCTCTTGTCGAGAACCTTACGCTGCAGACCGTAAAGCTCCTTGCTGGTCCCCGCCTTGGCACCACGGATACCACTGGCTGATGAGATCATCTGAGATCGGATCGCAGATGTGATGTTGGACTTCTGCACACCTGACGCGACGGGCTCACCGGCGAGCAGACGGCCTGAACGGGCACGACTGGTAAATGCGTTCTGAGGCCGGGCGAAGTCAATGGTGGGTGGATTGGCGGCTTTAGCGAGGTCGAACACGTCGGGAACGCGCGAGGAAGTGGAGCGACTGTTGTGACTATCCTCCATCTCCGTAAGTGTGCGCTTGGAGACCGCAGCCTTTGCACCTGGGGCATGGGGCGGCTTCAGCGTGGGGGCGGCATCATTGGCAGCTCTCTCCTGGCGTTCCTTGTCCCTCGCGGCCTTTTCGGCCTGACGTTTCCGGTCGCTCACATCGTCGTCTTCCACGAAGGGACACCGGCCGTTCTGTGTTGACCGGAATTGTGGCCAGTCGCCATCTTTCTTGTCGGCAACTTTGGCGTACTCCCTGATCATGATAGGCTTCTGCTTCTCCTCGATGTCGTAGACATAGATGTAGGGCCCCTTGAAAAACACGAGCTCTTTCGTTGCCACGGTCGGATCTCTGTCAGATGGGCCACTGGTCCGCTCCTTGTTAAGAAGCTGAGCCAAGTTGGCTTCCTCGTTTGCCTTGGGAGCGGCGGCGGTTCCAAAAGGGTCGGGATCGTTCAGCATCTCCAGGATCTTGACCAGTTTGCTGAAGGCCCAAATCTTCTTGTCCATCTCCCTAGCTCGCACCAATACGTCGGTCTTTCGAGAGGCCGTCGGCTGGCGGAGAAGGTTGTCCTCAGCAGGGGCAGGTGCTGGCAACTTCCGGCCTGCACTCTCGAACAGCCTCCTCCTGACATCCTTGGTACCCGTATCACGACTCAGCAGAGACGGATCAATAGTCCTAGGCATATCATACTGCCCGCATCGATCGTTGTTCTGGTCTGTGGAGTGGTTGGTGGTGTCTGGGTCAGAAGCCTTCTTGGCGGGAGGTATGGGACGCGTGGTGATGACATGAGTGATGTCCTTGGAGAAGAACTTCTCTTCTCGCTTGTCGAGTACACATTCATCGTTAGCATATGCATGGCCCTGGGTGTTGGCTGGACGCGTGTTGGACTCACAGCACCATAGTGGGCCAACTGCTTCACGATCTTGGACCTCTGGTCGTTGGGGACGCTCTCGAAGTAGAAGACGAAGCCGGGGAAGTTGCGGCGCTGCGCCTCTTTCCACTGGTGCACGCGAGCCCTCTCCTCCTCCCGCTGGGATCTGGGAGCCCTCTCGTGTGAAGCCTTGTCATCCTTGTGTGGCCTGGTGGGATCCCTGCGGACGACCTTAACCTGTCTGACAGGGGATCTGGCAGGCTTCTGGGAGCCGTCGTCGAGCATCTGCTTCTTTGCCGGTGGTGGCTGTCCATAGGGCTCCTCCCTCTGCAAGCTGGCATATGCTCTCTTCTGCTGGCGCTGCTTGCTCAGGGCGGCAGCCAGGGCGGAGTTGTTCCGGATGGGCGAGTTGGCGACATTCGGGTTGGAAGACAGCGGGACCCGTCTTGTGGAGGTGGACATGATGGAGGTGTGGGGATAGGAGGAGACGGGCGAGGGTGATATGGATACAGCTGCCATGTAAGGATGGTGGTCTATGTCAACATGCTATTTGGAAGGGCGCCGTGCAGTCGCGTCGTAGAGTGCTCCTGCGAGAAGAGGGGGCTTGGGGGTGTCCGGTGGGACTGTGGTGGTAATGGCCGCTGTGGAAGGGCAAGCAGCGTGGCTGCAGATGCGGGTTAGGTGCAGCGTGATGGATGGCTGACCTCGACGGGGCACGCGTCTCAATGCGCTTTGTTTGGTGGGATGGAGCTTGGAGACGCGGGCAGAAAAAGGAAGAAGAGGAACAGTCAAGTCAATTGGGTGCCGGCAAGACGGTCAGACGACGAATCAGTCTGACAAGCCACCAAGATGTGAGCGTGTATGTCTTGCACGGCTGGGGGATGAGGGAAAGGAGGGGAAACGGCACGGTGCGTGTTGTCTGTCGTGCAGCCTGTTGATGGTGGTGGTGGTGGTGGTGGTGCAACACACAGCTTTCCCAAGGTTGAACTTAAAGAGTTGCTCTCAGATCTCTCTCCTCACACACTCACGCACACACACGCCTGGGAAAATCGCGGTGCTGGGGCCTGAGTGACAGGGATCCCGGGTTGTCTCGCCAAGGAACGGCGCTCGAGCGGACAACAAATACACGCACAGGCCCATAAGGCCCCGCTATAAGCAGTAGGAGCAGCAACGGGCAACCCTACCTTGTCTGATCCTAGTTCGCAGTAGATACAGTCTAGCCGCCTTTCCTCGTCATTTCAACGTCGCCCATCGCCAATCTCGCCCGCATTCGCAGCAGATGCATCCGGGACGACGGTGAATCCCTCCCCTGCCTGCAACATATAAACGTGCACTCGCCCGCCTGGGCAACCAATTTATGAAGTTTTCGAAAACATGTTATTCATTCTCTGACTCCAACTCACACGGCCAACAGAATAAGTGCCCATGCCTCGGCGACTGCCTGGCCCAAGAAGACCAACAACAGCATTGATGCCGGCTCCCTTCGTCGAGCCCACTTGCAGGCCAACAATGATTGCTGCATGCACCATTTAGGAACCTTGCCATACAGAACCTCGCATCCGCCCCTTCTTGTGATTCATCCGGGACTTGTCCGACATACCGCAATGCAAATAATCTTGTGCAGGATCTTACATGCGACAGATTGGATGCCTTCGCATATTGGTTTCGCTGCTCGCGTGCTGCAGACATAGTATTGTCACAATGCATTGAAGATGCATGGCATATTAGGCTGGCATAAGACTATATCCACTGCAAGAAAATACTGTATCGACCGGCAAGAGTGTGGCTTCAGTCCAAACGAAAGTCTCATTTATCACTCGATGGGCAGATCATCACTTAGCGAATCAAGAATTCCTGAGCCGGTCGTCTTGATGACCACCGAAGGACGATAAACGCAGAGCCGTTGAGGTAAGCTTTCCGAAGTGAAGGCAAGCAAAGCTCATAATCACCTGCTCGCAGCAACTTGATCGAGCATGCGAGTGAGCTCTTGAAGGCTCGATACAGAGACCACAATTCGTTATATATATTTAATGGCCCTGTATAGTTTAATTGCTGGCCCAGCGTAAGATTTCCTGCTGTGAGACATGGTCTCAACGAAAATAGTCAAGGGTCAATTGAGACATGGCCAGCCACGGCCGCCACGCCCACAGGCTCACAAGTATCCTTTAGTTCAAGGGAGCCAACCGTATGGCAGTTGAACTCTAAGCATACGATGGCTTTACTTAAAAATCACATTTTCCCACATGCTGAGTCGAAAACGCCCTTACATCACGGACCTAGACAACGTGCACGGGATATAGGAGATCATTAGAACCAACTTGCTCCGTCCGGGCGTCTGTGAGTCTGAGAAGCGCCACACAAAGTTTGCTCTCCCTCGTCAAGAACTCTGGCATATGATGTTTTGTTACGTGGAAATGAGTGGCGGGTGGGTGACATAAGCCAGTGTATCTCGGAACAATGAAGGCAAGAACGGGTTGGTCCGGATGGCTATCGGGCCTGTCAAGGCCAACGAGTTGACAAGCATTCCCGCGGCGAGGTTTCTGTTCTCAACCCATCACTGAGCTCCAGTGACTGAGCAGGTGTCGTATTGGATTTCTGGCATAGTATTCACTTATACGGTAGGCTCTGCACTTACATCCGTGAATACTTATCCGTGGCCGTAGCTCGAAAGCGGGCGGCCCAAAACGGAATGGCGGGACCAGGGTCCTACCTATGGGGCGAACGGCCGATCGGTCCCCTGCACACCAATGACGCTCCTCGCATTTCCCAGCTCTTTTGCCTTTTCCGCGTGGACGACGATCGAACCACAACTTTTCTGCCTCGTCGTCGAGATGCCAGCCCGCGGCCAAGACATCTCGGCCAGCCATCAACCATCATGAGGATACGAATACCCACGGCCAGCTCCCTGGCTGCGCCGTGCATCTCCCGCAAACCCCGGCCACGGACACTGCCCTGCCTGGCGTCAAGGGACGCACACGACATCCTCAATGCGTACAAATCAAGAGCGTCGAGGAGCTACGCCTCCGTCTCGGCAGCACAGCTCCAGTTCGGCCAGCCAGTGCACGAGACGCACCCGCACATCCTCAAGGCAGGCGAATGTAAGCACATTGTATCCACCCCGAGCCTGCAATCCCCCCCCCCCTCTTTCTTTCCCAAGTCCAAGAACCTCTAGCTCAAGCCATCCTCCCACAGGCGGTAGCAGCGAACGCAGCAGCAGCAAGATAATAACCCGCCTCTCTCCCATCCAGTGACGCCCGGAATAACGGCCCAGGAGTACTTCGACCGGCGCGCCCGCCTCGCGCAGAAGCTCCCCAAGGACGGCCTCGCCGTCCTCCGCTCCGCCGACGTGAAATGGCGCTCGGGCGCCGTCTTCTACCCCTTCCGCCAGGAGTCCAACTTCCTCTACCTGACGGGTTTCAACGAGCCCGAGGCCGCGGCCGTGATACAAAAGACGGGCGAGGGCTTCGGCGACTACGCCTTCCACCTCCTCGCGCGGCCCAAGGACCCTGCCGCCGAGCAGTGGTCCGGGCCCTGGAGCGGCCTGCAGGCGGCCGAGGACGTCTTCAACGCCGACGTCGTGGGCGACATCAAGGACCTGGATAAGCACCTGGCCCCGCTCCTCCGGTCCGCCTCGCGCGTCTACACCGACGCCGAGGTCCGCACGGCAGACGGGCGCCTCACGCCCCTCGGCGACGTTATCATGGGCGCGACGGACCACCGCGTCGGCATCGAGCGCCTCCAGCCGCTCGCCAACCAGCTGCGCATAATAAAGTCCCCCGCCGAGGTGTCCAACATGCGTCACGCGGGCGCCGTCTCCGGGCGCGCCATCACGGCCGCCATGCGCCGCCCCTGGGCCCGCGAGCGCGACCTGCAGGCCTTCCTGGAGCACGGGTTCGCGGCTGAGGGGTGCAGCGGCCCCGCGTACGTCCCCGTGGTCGCAGGCGGGGCACGCGCAAACATGATTCACTACGTGCTCAACGACGCGCCACTGGACGACGACCGCACCCACGGCCGGATGGTCCTCGTGGACGCGGGCGCGGAGTACGGCACCTACATCGCGGACATCACGCGGACGTGGCCGCTGTCCGGGAAATTCACCCCTGCACAGCGCGACCTGTACGAGGCGGTACTGCGTGTGCAGAGGGCAGGCGTGGCGCTCTGTAGGGCCGACAGCGGGCTGACGCTAGACGGCATCCACCGCGCGACGGAGCAGGCCCTTCGCAAGGAGCTGACATCACTCGGCTTCGACGTCGGCGCCAACGGCTCCGGGCGCCTCGAGGCGCTGTTCCCGCACCACGTGGGCCACTACGTGGGGCTCGACGTGCACGACTGCCCGGGTTACGGGCGCAACGTGGCCCTGCGGCCCGGCCACTGCGTCACCGTCGAGCCGGGCGTCTACGTCCCCGCCGACGACGACCGGTGGCCGGCGCACTTCCAGGGGATGGGCGTGCGCATCGAGGACAGCGTCTGCGTCGACGAGAAGGGGCCGATCGTCCTCACGACCGAGGCCGTCAAGGAGGTGGCTGACATCGAGGCCCTGAGGGATTGAGATAGCACACCCCGTGTTGGCCCTTTTTTTGTACATACACATCTCCACGCACCAAAGAAGCCAAGAGTACATCTCCTCTCAGCAGTATCGAGCTGCGAGTCTTTTCTCAAGGGCAAGGCATGGGTCGGGATTGCCTCCATCTCCCGCAGCTGAACAGGATCACGAGCAGCGCAGAGCAGGTCCGATTCCCGTAGCATGTCAATCCCGAGACGCGACTCTTGCGCATGCGCCGAGTGAAAATGCCATGAGGTCGGGCGGCCCCAGTACTAGCATTTTCTCGGCGAACTATTTACCCCACTGCCCGCCTCCCTCCCCATATGTTGACGAACTTTGATGCCGATTCTATGATGATGACGTTGCCGCCACCGGCCACCCGACCCCAGGCAGGCAGGCGTACAACAGTGGTCTCAAAAAAGGAGAATAAGGGGGGGGAAAAAAGTAATAGATATATATACAGCCGGGCAGATCATGACTTCATTCCCGTCAGATGCCGTCGTCCCAGTTGCTTGCTCGCATGCATGCATCGCTTTTTACTTGCCATGCTCGCTTGCTTTAGTGTTGTGACAAAAATGAGGAGAGTCTATGAGCGAGAGGCTCTGTTCCGTTCTGCGCTGTCTTTCTTTCGTGGTGGCCCCCATTTAAGGGGGCAAAGCAAAACTCCCCCAAGAAGCAAAACCCAAAAGAGCAAGAAATTATTTCATATCATTTTAAAAGAGCCGGCCGGCCGCATATTCAGTCGGCCTTTACCTCTCCAGGTTCCCCTCACCCCCCCGCTTGTTCCTTTCCTCGAAATCCCCGCCGGTGCGCGAATCAAGTAAATGTGACAAACGCCGGTGGCTATGTTTTCATCAACAAAGATATGAGTTAGATAGCCGCATGCAAATTCTTCTTTCGTCCTTTTTTGGGGGCGGCACAGGCCTCGCCTAACAGAAGGCTCGTGGGTCGAAGAGCGTCCTGCTGTAGTTGGGCATTTGGAAGGATGGGCGAGCAGTTTGGCTGAGGAGCTGCTCGAAGGCGGCAAGCCGGCGCGAGAGCTGCTGATGCTGCGCCATGATTGCCCTGTTCTTCTTTTCCAGGTAACTGATGTACTCTGTTGCCTTTGTCAGAACCGTACCCTGTTGTCATGACTAGTTAGTACCTTCCTTTCTACAGCTTTGCGATTCCCGGCTGGTATCTTCGATCTCCAGGGTGGCAAGACTTACCTTGCTAACTTTCGGCCTTGCAGGGCCGTTGGCCTCGTCACCCTCGTCGACAACCCCCTCTTGGATGGTCCGTAGGGCAGGCACCGCATCGCGCAGCTCCGAGATCCTGTCCTTGAGGTTCGTCCGGTACTTCCGCTCGATATCGTTGTGTGCGGTCCGGTCGCCGACCTTTCCTTTGCCTTTGGCATCCGCAGACGTTTCCTCCTTCTTTCCTTTGCCCTTCTCCTCGCCGGTGCCGCCGCTTTTCTCCGTATTTTCCCGTGAGAATTGTTTCTGGGGAGGCTTCGCGACAGCGGGCGTCTCGGGCCGCAGCAGTGGCGCATCGTCGGTGATTTGACCGAATCCTAGGCTTCCCATCCCGTTGCCTAGCGCCCCCAGCCCGCCCAGCCCGCCCATACCGCCGAAGCCCAGGCCTGAGCCCAGTGTCGCGTGTAGCCCGTTGCCGGAGACGTAGCCCCTGTTTCCTCCACCCATCATGCCGAATTGTCCCGAACCTAAGCCTCCCATCACCGGTCCCGTGTTCATGGCTATGGCTATCAGCCGCCGCTGCTCGTCCTCGTTGAGCTGCTGAGGGTTCTGTGTGCTTATTAACGAGTCTAGTCGCAGGCCTGGCTGGGGCTTCTCCCAGCTCAGCGGGGTCGAGTACAGCCCCTCGCGGGGTGGCACTTCGGAGGGCGGCATCGTGTCGATGTTGGACATCTGATCGGCGAGGTTCATCGTTGAGAAATCCTCGGTGGTCATGTCGCCCTCCTCGGATAATGCGTAGTCCAGGGCACTGTCGTCAAACATGTCCTCTGGCCGCACCTGCCTGCGCCTGGGGTTACTCGGCCCTGGTTGCCCAGACCCCATGCTCGATTGTTGACGGTGCCGCGAGTGCTGCTGTTGCTGTTGCTCCGCAGTTCGGAGGGTTGGGATGGATGACGGCTCGGTCTGCGCGTGTTGTATCTTGGGACTTTATATCGACACACGTGTCAGTCACGCCACAACACGACGGCTCTGCCCGGTGGGCGCCGGGAACGAGCGGCTATGTGTCGCACATCGGCGGGAAGGTCGGTCACCTTGATGCTTGTCCATTCCCACCGGTGGCTCGAGGAGGAGCTTACCGCTGCTGCTGCTGCTGCTGCTGCTGTTGAGCGTCCTTTGCTTTCTGGTGGCTCAGATCCGACCCGCCAGGCTCCCCAATGCCCTCCTCGTTGTCAAACTGTATCCAGTAGTCGACGTTGTCAAAAGGAGTGGACTCGGTGCTCAGTTTTGTTCTTTTGCGTTCATGGCCGGTCTTGGGCTTTGGTGCTCGGGGTGGCAGGATTACCCTGGAGCCCTGGCCGGGCATCTGTTGGCGCTGCTGCGTCCTATTGGGCTGGTTCGATGACTGGCCAAAAGCGTCGAAGTTCAGGCCGCCAGGAGCACTGGATGGCGAGCCGAGGCCCGAGTCGGACGGCAGGCCGGCAATGTCCCAGAAACTCTGCGCCGAGTTGGTGGAGGCATTCTGGTTGAACCGGCGCTGCTGCTGGCTTTCAAGATCGTCTGTCTGCGCCTGGTCAGCAAGAGTGCTGTGGGGTCGTATAGGCATGTGTCGTCGGAAAGCGGCGATCATGATGTTACGAGAGGAATGAAAGGAGAAGAGGGTGGTTGGTTGACCTTACTTGGCCATTTGGCTCGAGGAAGTACTCGATGTGTCTCAGAAGGTTGGGGTCCATGGCTGTTGTGCGGGCATGGCACGCAGGTCAGGGACCTGGGGCTGATCGTATGATTTTTGAATTTGATGAGACGCCCAGACCAAAGCTGGTGCGGGCGCGGCGCAGAGGCAGCAAGTCCTAGAAGACTCGGATGCCAGCGCTGCTTCAGTGAGCGGGGACGCGGGTAAGTGTTTTCCTTTGCCCAGTCAGTCGGATGGATGTCAGTCGTAGGACAGTAATGTTGATGTGAGCAGAGAGGCCTAGAGAATAGAATTTCTCGTCTCTATGTCATGACTGGGGTCTCGGATGGGACCAGTACGGGTGACGGGATTGTTGAGGGTTGACCCTGGGCAGGGCCGCGGCAGTTATCAGATGGGAGAAGATGGCCGCCACTCCTGAGCAAGTATCGGTCAGACAGTGCCAGGCGGCAGTGTGAGCCTCCTGTTGAGGGTATATCGCACAGCAGAAGCACGGAGCAGGGCAGCGCTGTGACGAAGGCAACAGGTGAGATGGGGCCAGAAGTGAGCAGTCAGGAGACTGATAAGGCGCGTAGCGGTAGTAGTCCTGAGAGCGCGATGAAGGAGAAGGACAAGAGAGGGTAACAGCTGAGGGAGGCAGTGATCTGCGTGGGATGCTAAAGTCAATCAACCAGACATCGTAAAGGGTTTGGCATGCTGCTGCGGGCAAATGGAGACAGGTGTACTGTACGTACAGTACGGGACTGGGCCGGGGCGGGCTAGACTGAGGTGGACTGGGGCTGTACATACATTGATACCTTGGGCAAGGTGGGAATAGGTAGAGCACGAGCAGTAAACAGTGTGTATATCAATATCGATGCCCAGAATCGCGTGGGTTGGTGTACGTATGCGTCGACTGACGGTGTTGGCAGGTAGATCCGAGCCTGGGTTCACTGCTGGTTGGCGGCAGAGACAGGGACGCAGAGACGTGCAGGAATTCTGGGGTCCCGGGTGATTGAAGCACAGTGAGGTAGGTGGTGAGAGGACCAGTCAGTGAGTGAGTGAGTGAGAAGTGAGCCAGGAGGTTTGAGTCTTGTGCGAGGGTGTGAGGGTGGGTGTGAGGGCGTGGGATGTTGGCGAGTGAGTGAGTGAGTGCGTGCGTGCGTGGGGCTCCGATTGGATTGGACTCGACTGGACTAGATTGGGACTGGATTATTGCATTGGATGATTTGATGATGGGCTTGTGGTTGGGCTTGCGAGGGACGGCAGGTCGGGCAGCTCAACAGGACGACGGATGGGCGGATGGAGACGGTTGGAAGCTGTCAAGAATGGGCTGATGTGATGAATGAGTCTTGTGGTACAGGAAGACGGGGGTGGCAGAGTGACGGGGTTCGCGGGCAGATGGACGGGAAACAGCGAGACGACTGCGTTTTTTGCAGGTGGCTACTACCTGGGCAAGGGGAGGGGGCAGGTAGACTACAGTATAGCTGCTATCCAACACAGACAGACAGCCAGACAGCCAGACAGCCAGACAGACAGCAAGCCAGCGCTGCTGCTGCTGCTGCTGCTGCTGCTGCTGCCGGTAAGAAGCCAGACACACCAGACAGAACATGTCACGAAATGCTCCCAAAAAACCAGGCGATTTTACCATCAGAATCAGACCACTTTTCCAACAGCCTTGCCCCAAAGAGGGGCAACCCGCCTTAGCGAAGACCATCCAGCTGTCGGAGCGGGCCGCCGCCCTATTGGCGAGCCTTGCTGACTGGGCAGCAGAAAGCTGACCTTTGCTTTCCTAGCTTTCCTAGCGTGCCCGTCCTTACATGGGGCCCAGCCTTTGCCAGCCTATGCCATAGTCTTCTCTCCCTTGCTCTGCCCTGACAGGTCTGGTCGTGCAGCAGCAGCAGCAGCAGCAGCAGCAGCAGCAACAGGGGTCTCCTGAGTGAGTCCTGACAGCTCCTTGGCTTTGGGGTTGGCCCTTCTTCTTTTGGCACGAGTGCCAGCCAATTGGCCGACTGCCGTTGATGGCGACTACCCCAATTGCCACTGTCACAATCCCTCGTCATCCTCCTCCTTCCAACTCATCCAAACACAAGCCGCCCTGACGATGCATACATGTACACACAGCACGGTAGATCGCATAGTGTTCAAGCGATCAAACAGTCAGTCGCAGCCCTCACAGGCAAGGATCGCCATCCCCAGCTCACAACCTGGCAATCCGTGCAATATTGATCAATCCTCCCATCGAATAATGTAGGTATTGAGGATTCACGGTCCACGGTCCACGCTTCACCGACCAGCGTGGCAGATGCGCACATACGCACATACGCACATACGCACATCCGCACACGCAGTGCGACGTCGCAGTAATGCACCCACAGCAAGACAAAAAGGACAGCAAAACGGTCGCCATTGGCAGCTGTCGTGCTCCATCAACCAGGCGGTGCCATGAGTCGCGCCTGCTGCTGCTGCTGCTGCCGCTGCTCTCTACTGCTCTGGTGCTGACGCCCGGGTTGACCACCACATTAAAAAGCCGCAGCCTACGGAATCGTGACGGTGTTTTCCCTCTCCATTGCCAGGAGACCACTGCGATTCGTGCGTTTCGGCCCGGATCTGGTCAGAGATCTCGCCAGTCTGTCCAGATCGACGGACAAGGCGCCGGCCCAACAAGAAGCCATGCGTCGTGATGTGCATGCCATGCCCTGCGGTTCTGGTTGATCGCCGACGTCCCCCACGGCTGATGTCCCACCTCAGTTCTACCAAGAGTCACGGATTTTTGGCTCTTCTCCTAGGTCCTCTGCTCCCTTTATCCGCTTGGATCGCGGGCAGAAACACGGCTCCGATTGGTTTCCGAATGCTGCATGTCTCCCGCCTCCGGTAAACATCTGGTCGCAGAAGCCCTTCTCGGCGCAGATGAGCTGATAGCTCCCACGTCGACACCTCGCCTCGGAATATGCACCCTTCCAGCCATAGGAGAGGGACATCCATGCTGATGCCCACTGAACTGTCGGCTTCTTGCAGATCTTGGTGAACTCCGTTTGGAATCTGTCACTCAGAACGAACACCGTCCCTCTGGGCCGCCAACACCCCGGGCCTGGATCAGGCCCATTACCTGGCCCTGGGAACCTGAACGGTGCCCCGCCACCATCATGAGATCCGGTTCCACGCTGTGCGCCACATTGGTACGCCCTCAAATGAGGTTCTATGTCATCGATTCTGCATTGAATCGTTGCTTTTGCTTCAGCTCGTCACACCCCCTTATCATCCCCATGAGCCCAGTGGGAGTCATTCTTCCAAAGTTTCCGTCGACGGTAGTCAAGGGCTGGGCTGGTATTGACTTCTGCCCTACGAGCGAGACAGTCGAATCCTCTTCAGGATGTCAATTGTCGAACAGCGGCCCGGAAGAGTACCCTCTATTCAAGCCCAGCTAGGGGTCTTCGATGTGACCGAGACACCATGCTAACAGAGCCAATCGCGGTGCTTCCTCAGAACTTAGTAGCAACCTTCTCGAGCCAGCCCTCCATCGGTTCGCCCGCCAAGATTGGCGTACCACCCTGATTGTCCCGGTACATGGACTCGGGTAAGAACTTAATGGCAGCGGACACGGGCTGTGGAGGGGTGTGACCGCCGCGGGCTGCGTGGGTTGGTGGTGGTGGCTGTTTGTTTTACCTCTCGGGCGCCGGGTGATCTAGGCTAGGATCTCGGGAGCTAGCAGCCCTGACAGGGTCATGCCTGCGCGCATGCATGACGCAGATCCCGCCGCGGCCCTCCATCTTTTCCTCTCTCACCCTCCCTCTTAGCGCCGGCAGTCCTGAGGCCGACATGCCGACTACGACGTGCAAGGACTGGCGTCTTGTAGTTGCCAAGTCATGTTCATGATGCCCAACAACCGCGAAGGCGGACCGTGGGATCTGCTCACAACCAGTTTAACTGCTCTATATCACATCTAAGCTGTCATGCCTGTCGTTGTCCGAGCACCGTCAGATTCAGAGACGCCGTAGCCATGCACGCGAAAGTCCCCAACAAGACATGTCCGCGCATGGCCTCCGTGGAGATAGGTATCGGACCACCCGCGCGTCAGTGCGTGAATTGCGTGCGCATCTTCACCGTGCTGACCTGACATATCTGAGTCGCGACGAACCATTCACTTACGAGGGGGGCCGGGTCATGAACTAGTCAGGTCTTGAAGTCCCCTATGAGTGCGGTGTGAAGCCGCCGACGGGGCATTCGCGCGTGAACTGGCAGTTCGTACTACACAAGTTCTTGCGGTCACCTCACCGGTCTGCGTGTCGCGCATCTTGAAGCGCTCGGTAAAGAGACGCTTCGCAGGTTCCCAGTCACGGTTTCCAAAGGAAAGATACAAGTACCACCCACCTGGTCTTCCCCTAGACCCGGAGGCGCTGGCAGAACGCAGCCTGCATCTCCCGGTCTCGCGTATCTAAGAATCCCCGGGTCTCACAATTTGGTTAGAAGAATTCTCTTTGCGTAGTCTCAGTCCGTCTGGTAATAGATCTCACTCCGTGAGATTTGTGCTTGAAATGCAAGGGACTGAGAGGCGATGAATACTGCGCGCATCGCTTGCGACCACAGTAGATACCTCCTTTATATTTCTAGGCTCTCGAGACTATTCAATCACCCCAGTTATCAGCTGGCGATACCCCCCCCCCCAGCTAACATTTGCCGAGTATCTAATAACTCCCTCTCATTCACATAATACTAGGTCTCGGCTCTCGTAATACTGCCCATTGTGCAACATATAGCCAGCATCCTACAGGCTCATCGCGAAAGCTGCGACGTCGAATTCATAATACGGTGAATTACGATGTTCTGGTGTGGCTGATGACGGCATATAAATCATGCAATTGTCCCTTCACCGACCAACAAGGCGTGGCTGAGACGCGGTGTGGGCTGTGCGACTTGCCCACTCATACCAGGCACACCGAGATGCTCTCATGCTGACATGACCGACTGCACCACCGGCTTTGTTGATGAGCCAGTTCCGTGTCGGTGAAGTTCTTTTCAGTTTTCACGGAGTTGCCCCCTAACACATCTCCAAGACTACGTCACTATAGGGAAAAGTACAGCTTCATGACCACCAGGATCTCCTGAATTGGCCGGCTTTTTTTCATAGGTGTCAAGCTGTCTGACATAGGAAAATAAAATGACAAGGAGAAAAGAACAGAAGAAGAGACGAGGAGAGGAAAAGAAAGCAGAGGCAAGAGAATTGACAAACAGGAGTGAAGAAAGCAAAATAGATGGGAGGAAGGAGAACAGATACAAAGAAGGGAAAAAGCAAAGAGAAGTACAGAGAGAGAGAGAAGGGTGGGGGGCCCAAAATGAAGTAGATAAATAATTGTACCCCTTAAAGCCCAGTAAACCACTTAACAGCCACAACACCAACTCTTAAGTATAGCATCAAACACAGATTCTATATCCCCTATTCCTGTCATATCGACTCCTATAAATGCCATCTATCCAGGACATCCATAACGCCTAGTACTTACACACCCGCGTCTCCGATGGCACTGATATCTGGAGCTCTGAGATAGTGACCTATCTCTAGTCGACCGACGCGCCCGTCGGCAGGAGTCCGTTCGGGCCGCCTGTGGCCAGGTTCGGGGTCGGGGCGTCGGATGGGCTCGCCGGGGCTGAGGCTGGGGCCGGGACCATCGGGGCTGGGGCCGCTGGGCTCAGCCGGGCTTGCAGGAAGTCGCCGTGAGCAGGGCATCAAGGCTGGTCGGTTCGGTACGTATGTATTCTAGATCCAACCATCCATATCCGGTCGCGGTCGTGGTGAGCAAGGGGCGGCTTTTACCCCCGTGGGTAGCAGAGGGCTCTCACGACAATGATGATGATGCCGCAGATGGTGATGACACAGGTACATCAGGGACACCGTGAAGAAGGAGAGAATAAAACAAAGTAAAAAGAAAAAAATAGAAAAACAGAAACACAAAAATTAAAACATAAAAAAAAATTAAAACGAAAACAATATTTAAAAGAAATTAAATAATTATAAAAACAATTTAAAAAAAACAAGAATAAATCAAAATCAAAAACCAAAAATAACAAAACAATTAAAAATTTACTTACTTAATTTTATATAGTTAAATGATTTTTATTCATCTTTTTACTAACAATATTATGTTAAGTTTAAAATAAATATTTTAACATTACATTATAATAAAACTATTTATTTATTTATTTGATCATATTCCAAAACATATTGAAACAATATTTATTTATTTGATTTATTAATATCAAATAAATTATTGTTAACATGGTTCACCAGGGAGTGGCGGATATCAGTAAGTGGCGGATTTTCATCACTACTACTAACTTTAGCCAACCCTAGCACCCACCAAGGGCCAAAAGATTAAGAGGTATTGGCACCAATTGGTGCCAAATTGTCCTAATTGCTTATTTCAATTTATTTAGTCAATTTGGAAGTGTGGTGGTATTGCAGTGCCAGTCTGGAAACTTAAAAGTTTTGGTGGGTGAGTTTGTTTTTGGTCCAGATCACGTCCCCAGTTTTCGCGTCAGTTTCGCATCATTCTACCTACTTAAACATTTAACACGTCAGAAATCAACAACCACTAATGTATTCTTCATCTAAAGAAAATTAAATAATTCTAGATATTCAGGCCATTCGGAAATCAAAAAAATCGCATTAAACCACTACCTATAACTCAAGCTGCAAAAATCTTCAACATTCCTGAAACAACACTACGCCGCAGGATAAATAAACAATGCTCTCGCGAGGAATTACGCGTCGAGAAACATAAACTTAATCCAATTAAAAAGCAAACACTTGTCTAATATTTTATTAAGCAAGATGCACGAGGATTTCCAAGGCGACTTTCTGGTGTGGAAGATATGGCCAACCTCCTACTGGCATCGCGTGATAGCAAGCCGGTTAGCAAGAACTGGATACGACGCTTCGCAGATATATAACCAAGCTTGAAAATCACGTTTAATCGGCCTTATGATTACTAGAGGGCCCGCTGTGAAGATACGGAGGTTATTAGGAATTGGTTCCGGCTGCTCCGTAATATAATAACCAAGTATGGGGTCCTGGATGATAACCATTACAACTTCGATGAGATTGGCTTTACAATGAGCCAGATAACCTCAACCCTGGTTATTACACATTCTGATTAATATGGAAAGGCTAAATTTATACAGCCTGGGAACCGAAAATGGGCAACAACTATTGAATGCATTAATGTAAAGGGCTAGTATATTCCACAGTTTGTAATCGTCTAAAGCGCCTACCACCTTACTAACTGAATAACAGAGTCAAGCTTCCTATAAAACTGGATTATTAAGCCTACCCCGAATGGGTGGACAGACAACGAAACTGGTTAAGAATGGATTCGGCACTTCAACAAACATACAATCAAGCGAACCAAGGGTCAATATCGGATACTTATCCTAAATGGACACAAAAGCTATATATCAGCAGAGTTCAAACAGCATTGCAAGGAAACCAATAATATCCTATTAGCATGCTACCATACTCATCTCATCTACTTCAGCCATTACACATTGTATTATTCTCACTATTAAAGCGTACATATGGTGGTGAGATTAATCTCTTCATCCGGGCTTTAATTAACCACATTACCAAATCTGAGTTCTTTATTGCGTTTAAGGCAGCTTATAATAAGGTTTTTACGGAAGAAAATATCAAAGCTGGGTTAGAGGGGCTGGTATTTCTCCATGGGACCCAGATTCTATCATTTCTAAGCTGGATGTTTGTCTGCAAAATTTGGTACAATTACTCCCTATATCACCATTAAAATAGGAATTACAAACACCCTTAAATGCCTATCAGACTGTCCAGCAATCAAGTTTCATTAAGGTCAAGATCTTTAAATATCAAGGCAGCTCCCCTATACCAATTATCCAGGCAGTTAAGAAGTTTACCAAGGGCGCATATCTCATCCGCAGTGTTCTTTGTCGCTCAGCGCTGATAGTTTTACATGCCGATGAGCTATGTGGGAACGAGCTTGGCGGTATCGGTAGAGGTCATCGTTACGTCAACCGGGAGAGACCAAAGGTGATGACGCTGGAAAGTTCTAATTACACAATGCACCGAATTGGTATGCAGTGCTTTCAACCATGAATTGAAGAGAACATACAGCAACTAACTCCCAGTACTGACTGGATGATGTCAAAGCCGCACTTGAAAGCTGCCATGAGACACCACGTAATTTTGAAACATTGAAATTTGCTGTGTATTATCGAATATTCTTATTTCAAATACTGTCAGACGTAAATCCAACCTCAGTCCCTTTGCTTGACACACGAGGAGAGATTAAGAGGCGTTCATAGAACGAGATACATGATCGACGATGTCATTTACAGATGTAGCATGGTGGATTCCATAGATAGCATCTCAACAGATCCTAGGCACAGCCTACATGTGCAGTGTCTGCTAATCACAACTTAAATAGCTACAACCTAGCAACTCACCTTAGCCTGATATACAACTTGAACGTTGTAGTGGATCAAATACTGCGGAATTGAGGCAGATGATGCGCAACAAAATGAAATAAACTACTTGTATCCCTAGTAGTTGATCTGGAATGGTTGCCTTATTGCTAACGAATTTGAGCCTGTCCCCCACGTCAAGGCTCAAAATATGGCTGATCACAATGAAGCACTCAAAATGCGGGTATTGTCTATAATTCTTGATTCGTGCCCTGATTGTGTGCGTTTCCTGGGGTTTGAAGGGTGCCAACGGCCTACAACACGGCGTTGTGGGCAGGGGGCTCTTCATGAGCAACACGCGAATGATGCTGCTCGTCCCAACTACGAAACTCTTCAACTCCAGCTGAAATGTTCTCTCTCTCAAGACGCCACTCTCCCTTCGGCCCAATCCATGTTATTTAGCGCCTGAGCGTGTCCATTAAATCAAATAGATCCAATCTTTTTTCCTTCAACATGTACTCCTCTCTCGCCACATTTTTCAACTTCCGAAACAGCTCTTCTCGTTTTCCTCTTTTCCTCTTCTTTCCTTTCCCTTCCTTTTTTTTTTTTGTGTTCCAGCAGAAACCTAGGTCATCTTCGTCCTCGTCCTCGTCATCTTTCTCGCCCTCGTCATCTTTCTCGCCCTCGTCATCTTTCTCGTCTTTGTTGTTGTCGTTGTCGTTGCCGCTCAAGAGAACGACGCCCGGCGGATACGGCCGGGGGTTCTGAACCACACATTAGTACGTCACTGGCGGAGAAGAGGACCTACTTACGAAGCTCTGAGCGAAGCTCCGGGGCCATCACGCCCAGCTCCATGTCCTGCTCCCCCCCAGGAGCAGGGGAGCCGCCCCACGCGCGGCGAGCGCGGCCCAGGCCAACGTGCCAGACCCAGCGGGCCACACGCTGGGCCCGGCCAACAACCCAGCGCCGATGGTGTCCCCGGTTCCCCGGAGCTCCCACTGCCTAGAACAGCGGTTTACTGGAGACAGAACAGCATACAGTGGTCCAGCAACATCCTTTGGAGTGTAGGTGCTATCGGTGTTCTGTATTACTTACTCCAGAGTGGTTTCCACGCCTCCACGCAGATGGCGCCCGCGCCGACCACCGCACACACGACGCCGATTGCAACAAGCGTATCTGACTAGAATACCAGTGAATAATAGGACACGAACGGCGCAAGGTGGGCTTTAGCCCTGAAGACGCTGCTTGTTGTTGGTTCCGAGGACGGGAGTATAGGCGGTTCGGTTAGAGATTCTCTTGATCACCATTGGGGACAGTCCTTGCAGTCAACAACGCCGGGATGCGCTGATGCTGTTGAAATTGGCTATGTTTGCCGTCATGTTAAGTGGGGGCGATCAAAGGGTTGGGCTGGCTTGATCTGTCCCTTGTGACGAGAGAGGGAAAGAGAAGCGGCAGAGTCGGCGGTGCGATGCGTGAGAGAATGGACGGATGGATGGATTGATGATAGAATATGCCCAACCTTTTTGGGAATGTAAGGCCAAAATTAAAGGGGTTCTGGTTTGGGGAGCAGATCTGAGCGCCCGGCGAGACTCCGAGGGGTGGAAGCGGTTTTGCGACAGGCTGGTATCCGTACCAGGCTCGTGCCGAGAAGATCTGCGTCGGGCTCGTGTCTTTTCCAGGCTTTCGTCTGTGATAGTGAAAGGTACAAGCTCAGGAGGGTCATAAAGGTCCAGAAAATGAATCTTGAATGGCTCCCTGCACAGTGCACCATCGGAATGCTGCTGGTTGATGGTTCTGAGGACGAGGGGGTAGCTCGTTGCGGGTGAGGATCCTCCTGTTTCAACCAAGGGGCGCTCCTTCCACATAACAGCAGAGACGAGTGAGGAAGATGGGACGCGAAGCCGAGTGACACTTATCCCGCAGTTTCCCAACCACCTTTTTTGGGTGCAAATACGGAAGCTATATGAGTACCTAGGTACATAGGTACCCAGGTACACGGAGCTCCTGGACATCGAGACAATCTGCTGTGGGCTGCAACACACCGACCCTCTCAGCGCTCCTTCGATTCAACAAGTCCACCTTTTCCCAGAGGTTTAGCCTTTCTCTGGTTAATACTATGGATACCGCGACGGAAATTGAAGTGTGGTCAAACTGGATTCTGATACAATATATGTAGCCATCGGCTTATTTCTGCATGCCCTATAATTACCAGGACCGTAGGACCATGCAACAAGAGTTAGCAGCGAATAGCCAGATGATAAGGACATCCAGTTAGCCCGAAACACAACTCCAATTTCAATATACTCCGGTATGTTTCGATAAGTCTTCCGCGGTACTTCGTTAGTTAACCGAGGTCTGGTCGTAGTCAAATTAGCAGCTACTTCCTACTGAAAACCATCGATGCATCGAGGAACGACTTCGTTGCAGGAGAACGAGTTAAAGCCAAGACGCGAAACTTACAAGAGGGAACAATGTTGGACCCAATTACACCATGGAACCATTTTTTTCTACCTCCTAGTTAGAAACATTCACTTTCTGGCCCATTTAAACCACCAGATAACAATTCAACCTAGTCTCTGCAAATAGTTTGTGTATCAAAACCCCATTCACTGTGAATTCATAAGACGGACGATGGAATGAAAACCTTTTGGTGATTGAAGCAAGTATTTTTCAGCTCTAAAATCACGGCGTGGCGGGCTGAATTCGGCGGCTTGGCGCATACCTGCTTTGTGAGTCGACATCCTAGAACGTTGTCTTAACTTACGTGTCCCAGCGGTGCAACACATCCTGCAGTCTTCGCAATCAGGTTACAAACCTCTTAGTTACATTCCGGATAAAAATTTCTCTTGTAATCAAGACTGCCTCTTGCTGAGAAGTGGAAGAATAGTAGTATCCTGCACCCAAGAGGGCGTTGTGTCGACGGCCGGAGATGCCTCATCAAGACGAAAGCATCTACCTCAGCCGCCAAGCCACGAACGATCCAGATCCATGATGGCTGCGTGACTGGTGTACCACGGCAGCGCGGCAAATAATGGGGCTCAAGCGCGTCTGACCGGCTGCCTTAATTAGACAGCCTCCAGGAACCGGTGCGAGCGTGGACTGGTTCATCTTGGCCACATGTATGGTCAGCATGGAGGCCTGATGGTGGTGGCACTGCCATGCCACCAGTTTATAATAGAATGCCGCCGAGTTGCCCTAAATGAAATTGCTAGCAGCTGCCTGAAAGGCTCAATGCGAAGTCAAAATGGCGCAGTCATTTCAGAGTCGTGGCAATCCCATACTTCAGTACTAGAGGATGGATATTCATTCCGTTTAGTTAGTAAGACGACGTTGATGAAAACAATGGCATTGTTGGACAAGAACCCAGATATTACCTGACCGTAATGATGTGAGATTCGGTCTTCCTCAGGAGACGGATTCTCCAGCAGCAAGCGACATGTTCTCATCTCTCATGTGCAATGTTGTAATACATAGGCATCCTCCAGAATCGATTAGCGCAATAAATCGAGACCTGTACCACTCCTGCACAGCCCCAAAATGGACTATTCATTTGGGACTGTCGGAGAGCATAGATATAGCATTACCTTTCCACCGGTGTAGATCCAGGGCACAAACGCATTTGCCATCCTTCTTTTCATGATACCATTTGCCTTCTCGTTCCCACTGCGGTTTATTTTTGGGCAAAAATCAAAGATCGAGTTTGAGCCATCGAGCTCACGGATTAACTTGTTGAGTGAAACACTGCGGCGCAACACAATCAGCCATGTTCCATCTGCGGAAACGACGAGTCCCTCCGGTCCCACCAGTCCCACGCTTTCTCCACGTTTCTGTTCTTTGGGTAGTGTTTGCAGCCTTCGTCGCCGCCGGCACCGGCACCTTCGCAGCATCTTGGTGGCCCGGGTCTACAGCAAACAATCGATTTGACCGCGGTTTCTACAGCCTACTCAGCCAGACTTTCCTCACCTTGCTCGCGAGCTGGTGCACTGTGCACCCTGTCCTGCATGATCACCTCATCAAGCGGCGTTATCGCGTTCAACTCCCGGCCCCCACCGTGGTCTTCATCTTTTCCTCCATCACGACATTCTGTACGGCAGTTGCGGCGCCCATTACTTATGCTAAGTTGCGTGATGACATCTTGGCTCAGAATGTTGGCAACACCATGAATTTTGTGTCCAATTTCTTTACGGTTGTAACGACTAGTCAGCTTGCCACAGGCGTTATGCGAATTGAAGATTAGAGCGTATATTCGTTTACATAGACAATTCTTGGACTCTGAAATTTCTTTTCACTATGGCCAACTGATACAAATATGAGAATTGAGCATCTTTGGGGTCAATACCTTTGATTGCGAAACTTCCATGACAGAGTTCCTAGGCTTCGAGGAAGCTGCCTCTTATAAGGTATTGATCCCCATATGCATCAGCTTACAATTTTCGAGGCATGGAGATCAGGGCATGCTCAAGCAGTGCGTTTTGCCGTCACCAGTCACGTGGAAGCAAAGAAAAAGAATTTGCGCTCAGTTGATCAAGCATAGACTTTTTTGTTTAGCCAAGAAGTGTAAATGGTATTATATTCTCGTCGCAAATAAGCAGGTTTTCAATCAAATTACTCATTTTAAACAAAGAATGTGGTCACATAAGCTATTGATGGGATATGGCTAACTATCGTGGGCGTCATGACTGTCAGATACACCTTCCTCCAATGAATAGCACCTGAGATCCAGCTTGCGCGTTGCGCCTGCCATGAAGCACAGCAGTGTTCCCGTCCTCGATCACCGAGTAACAAAACACCGACGGCTGTCACAGAGAAGATCTCCTCTTTTCTTCTTTTCTCTGCATATTTTTATCCGACGACGACGACGACGAGGCCGGATATTTTTTCCTATTCTTATCGATTAAATTGATTAATCGACATCTTATCTTATTTTTTCCTCCCCCTCTCCTTACGAAATGGCGTCTCTTTCGTTAGATCCGCTGATTTACGTCGGCGTTGCCTGTGCGGTGGCCATCGCCGCGTCTTCGGTGGTCACAGCTGTGGCCTCCTGCATCGGGGCGTTTATGCCCCTTTTGAGTAAGTGATCAGTTGACACAGCACTCACATCTGCATCATCCATATACGCGTACATACAGCACCGACTCCGATAACACCCATACCGTACCCCACCTACCTTTGGTCACACCCACCTTTGGTCACGATTTTGCACACAACTTGACGATCTTCAAACACCCACAACTCAGTCAATTCTTTTTGTGCACGCCTAATAGTAGTATCAAAATGATCGTGAAAAGTCGCTCAATCGTTCTATTTAGCTGAGCGTCGAATTTCACGCCCGCTGCGCACTGCAATCTACTCTAAAACCTCCGGCTCGGATGCATCTTAATCATCTTCCTCCTCTTCTTCAACTTTGACTGCAGCCATTTTCCGACGTTTCTGAGGCCTGAGAAGTGCATCCAGGGCTTCTATAATGAGATTCTTGTCCCCTACTTCAAACATAGTCATGAAATCCGCATTGGGGTTGGGGATACCATTCCGGCGTTTTGTCTTATCTCGGACCTCTTTTTCAGCCTTGAGGCCCGCATTCTCTCTTTCCAGTAGGGCAACTTGTACCCGTAGTAAGTCGATCTCGTCGGAGACCTTCTTAGCTCTATATCTAGCCGTTCTGTCGTCTTTCTAGGCCAAACTCAGGACATAGTCCCTGGTCACATAGTTCTCATCAACTTCCTCCACAAAGGATTGACTGCTAGAATAGTCGGAATTGGAATCTTCATCAGAAACTTCGATCTCTGGCTCAGGGGCACTATCTGGTCGTATCTCGGGATGCTGCAATGTCTTCTCGCAAAAAATAGGGTAAACACCTGTGTACCTGTGCGTATTTCTGATAGTCCGCTTACTAACAGCCTTGCGGGCTTTATTAAGACATCTGATGAAGGTTGACCTTGCCAAGAGGACTCGAATCCGTCTGACTATTCAAATCCTTCAATGCATTATCAAATGCTTATTTAAATACACTAAAGACTCCGTTATCGAGAGGTTGTAGGCCGTGAGAAGTATGTGCTGGAAGCCAGCACAGGTGGATGTTGTGCCTATAGCACATAGTCGTAAAATCGACGCTCCGGTAACTATCGACCATCGATGACTAGAAAAACTGCTCGGGATTCATCGTTGTTCCGTATATTGTTGATTGCAGGAACGTAGATATCCCGTAGCCACTTAATGGCGATTGTATTGCTCATCCATCCATTATCAGAAACGTCAAAACCCCATTCAGGGGGTACAATCCCCCGGAATTGCTCGGTAAACCATTATATCTAAAGTTTCTGGCTTTTAAATATAATATCCGGAGGTAAATGAATATCCTTTGCAGTGACTGAGTCTATCACCGTAATTAGGGTTTGAATAGCATTGGCTTTGACTGCCGTGGACCGACCATCAGTGCTTCCGAGCCCGAATTTGTCGTAACCTATAGACTTTTCAGTTATCCGACTATATGTCACGAAGTCTAAAGGGAGTATACGTACTGCTTCTCTCCATCATGTCTCTTTCATCTACATTGACAATCAAGTCGGATTCTACCCATTCAAAGTCCTCAAGACGGTCGAAGAACTAGTTAACTGCCTTAGGAGTGGAATTGCTGAACCTCTCTGCCTCTTATTTACGGCCCATATTTAACCGGAATTGAGGATCCCTCTTCTTAAAGGCGTCGATCCAATTCTTCCCGAGGGGTTACATATCGCAATTCTTCTTAAGGATACAGTAGTTGTGGCAAGATTACGAACGAGAGAGGCTGCTGGAGCATAGCCTAACTTCTCTTTGCGAAGGATCCAAGTCGCGATACTCTCTTCTTAAGAGGGAGATAGTCGTTGGGCAGGTTGGGACGGCTGATCAGAGGAATTAGTGCCATCTAACTGCCTCAGAAGTAATGTTCTGGGTACACCATATTTATTAGCCGCTGTACCTACCGGGAGCAACATCGTCGTTTCGTCCAGAATCTATTACAGCATTCATCTGAGACTCTATATAGTCTTTAGATCTACCCACTGGCTTCATTTTGGGCACCATAGTGGGCAATTAGGTCGGTGATGTAGCAAGAAAGAGACTCAATTCATAAGGGTTACCCGTCCCGGAAAGAGACAAGTAGTGGGTGGTTTCTGCCCAGCCACACCGCCAGCCCAATTTGCAAAACACCAAATGACACTCAATATGTATAGAACGTTTAAAATGCCATTGATTGACTATAATAACATCACGATATCTTCAGAACTGAGCAAATGGGTGTAAGTGGAATTCTCTTAGTTTGTGTGTAAAAGCGTGACCAAAGGTGGGTGACCAAAGGTAGGTGGGGTACGGTACACGCATGCCTACAGCACCCACACCAATAGCACCCACATCTACGCGTACGCTGCTGGACCTTTGCATGCTGACCTGTCTCCAGTCGACCATCGGATTGCTCGTCGGGCCGCTGGGGCTGGGGTTGGGGGGCGGGGCCGGGGCCGGTGTTGCAGCCTTGTCCGCGCTGTGGGGGGCTTCGGCCGTCGGGTGCTGGAGGGCGCCCGTCGATTGTGGGGGCTGGGTATAGCTTGGCTTAGACACCGGCGTTTCCCTGCCGGTCCTTTGGGGGACCTCGAGCTCGGCAGGCTCGGTAAGTTCACGCAGTGTCACGCAGGGTTTCCCTTCGCGCTCGCCACGTACTGACATTTTTATCAGACCCGAGGTCGCGTTTGTAGCGCTGAGCGAACGGACTATTATCCGTTGGTAGGGTAGCGGAGGGCTCAGGCACAGACGACGACCTAGGCGGCGATGACGACGACGACAACGACGACGACGAGGAAGAGGACGAGGACACCGACAAAAAAAAGAACCTTCTAATATCTCGAGGCCTTGACGTGGCAGACCGGCTTAACCTCACTGGCAATGATGGAACGAATTCGAGATCAACAATTAATCATCCAACATCACACATCCAGCGGCATTCTCACAAGCGGCAGCTCTTTGTGTTGGACTCTAGGTGTCCTCTTCCTCAGTCCAATATCAAATTCTTTGCCACTCGATCGCGAACAGTCCTCAATCGCGAGCAATACTCAGTCGTAACACTTAGTCGTCTACACGACTCAGTCGTCAGCATCACTCAGTCGTCAATACCACTCAGTCGTCAATATCATTCAGTTGCCAATACCAATCAGTCGCGAGAAATCCTCAGACAAAACACTCAGTCATCCACAACACTCAAGTCACCAACAAGACTCATTTACGCAGATGTAAACACCACTCAGTTGTCAACACCACTCAGTTGTCAACACCACTCAGTTGTCAACACCACTCAGCTGTCAACACCGCTCACTGTTCAAACATACACAGCCTTGAGCTTCTTTTTCAGCCTTTTTACCACTCGGTTCTTTTTGGCCTGGTCTTCTCAATCAAAACACAATTGTCAACATTCAACAACACTCAGCTGTCAACACCACTCAGCTGTCAACACCACTCAGCTGTCAACACACCCAGCTTCTAAATCATTAAGAACTCAGTCGCCTACAAGACTTGCTGTTCAAACATACACAGCCTTGGGCTTCTTCGGCCTTTTTTCCCCCCTCAGGGTTTTTTTGGCCCGGTCTTTTGACCAAACCCAGCCTCCATCCAACTCTACCAGTAGACGGCCGTCTTCTTATCTTGCCTCTTTGGAGTAGCCGTTTCTTTTTGGCTCAGTCTTGTTGCGAGCAATCAATATTCAGTCAATTACAATCAGTAGGCATCGATTCGTCCTAGGACAAAACTGGACAACACATCCCTCAATCACCATACCAGCATTGCAAACTTATTTGCATCCAGCAAGCGGTCACCGTGCTCTATATTCCACCTTGGAAACCTCGATCGATCTGAGAAAATGCTGACGCAGATGTCCATGCACCTTTAACCCCGATCATCGACCTCTTCGACAAGGAGTTACACCATCCGCATCGGAAGTCTCTAGCAACAACCTGTTGGGCCCCTCGGTTTTGGACTGTTGAGCGTACATATGTAACTACTTGGGAATGAATTTGGAAGGGGATCCGCTTTTCTATTGCACTGGCTGAGTTGTCATAGTTGAATATTCGATTTCTGCGGAATTATTGTTCTAATACACTCCTCAAGGACAATGCCCACGCCTACGACAGAGTAGGTCTACGGCATGGCGGCGGGTTTGGATGAGAACTATCAAAGTATGGAGATGGTAGCATTCGAGTTGTTTGCTCCGAGAGGTTGAGAGTGCCGCCCGCACGGTGGCTTTGACGCCTGTCGGCCCCTCCTTAGGAATGTGAGTGCTTCTCCACACGTATACTTGATATAATATCAAGTTCCTGAATCTGGCGCAGGATAATCTCGCATCACAACACGCTGCTTGGCGTTCAGAATATATTAGGACCGCCTGCCTGGTGCAAGGACAGTTTCGAAGTGATCGGTATGTGTAATTTCCCATCTCGCCCTAAAATGCGCCACACGAAAACTATCCGCTTTTTAGGGGCTCTTGGACTTTCCATGTGAAGTTTCAGCTGGTCGATAATTCCTCGGGAAGCCCAGTCACACGACCATTGCTTACTAAGTGGTGCTCAACCATTCCAGACGACAAGCCAATTCTTGCGTGGCTCCTGCGGCTTCCAGACATTAAGGGAGCAAGTTGGGATCTTGAAAGCAACGAAAGGTAAGCAAGGAACTTTCGCATCCTGGTTTGAAGACACTAACCAGAGGTACAGATGTTGAACTTCAATCTCAGCTACCGCTGGCTTCGTTGGAGGAAGCCAGCCGGGCCACCACCTGCACTTCCCCAAGGGATCGAGCGGCTGTTCGTGCCGACCGCGGGAGGCCCTCTTGAAATCCTCTACGCAGCACCCAGCGGAGCGGTTAAGAAGAACGCCACGCCCATCTTCTTCGTGCACGGAGGAATGGGAAGCGCGTGGACTTGGCTCGAGTACATGGGGTTCCTGTCATCGCGTGGCATCCCCTGCTACGCCATCTCTCTCCGAGGCCACGGCGAGAGCTGGCATCCGTCCTTCCTACGCATGGTTTACGGCACAACTAGGGGCGCTCTGGCCGACGACCTCGTCGCCGGCGTTAAGTGGACCGAGGAGCGAGAGGATTCCCCAGTCGTGCTCTGCGGCCACAGCAGCGGGGGCGGACTCAGCCAGTATGTGCTGTCGGAGAGGAATGTCAATGCCAGGGGCTTGATACTCATGGGAGCAGTACCAGGCTTCGGATCGTGAGTTCATTGCCCCTGCCTCGTAAAGTAATATGCTGTTTACTAAGTGGAATTGACTGACGAGTCTGCATCTCACCAGGATGCGGGTCTATATCAACTGGTGGCTGCTGGATCCATGGTTCTCGCTAAGAATGCTGTTCCACGGCTGGCATCCGAACAGTCCACTGTCCCATCCGGCTCTCACACGGCGGGTGTTCTTCAGCGACGCTGTCTCAGACGCGTATGTCACGAAATTCCAGTCGCATATTAATGCGTATGAGGCTTTCCTGTGGCCACTGAGCATGATGGGTCCGTTCACAAATTCGAACAGTGTCATCCAGAAGATCACAGGCTGGGGAGAAGGTGGCGGCCAGCGGATTCTGGTTCTAGCAGGTGGACAAGACAGGCTAATGACGATGGATGTCATGGAGAAGTTGGCCGCGTTCTACCGTCAGTCTTTAAGACTTTTTGTGAAGGAAAAGAAGGTGGATTTAGTGACTGGCCCCGAAGATCAACCAAAGGAACGGGACGATGGTGTGGAACAGGGCGTTGATACGAATGCTGACGGCGTCAGGCTTTGCGTAGTTCCTTCTGCAGGGCATCATATTCAGAATGACGTTGATTGGGAGGTCGGAGCAGAGAAGTTGTTGGCTTTCTATCGGAAGTTATAGAGTCCCAGAATGGGGAGTGATGGGATTCTTGTAGGCTAGGGGGGGTTCCTAATAGGTGTTCGGAGTGGGTGGCCAAATGTCTACTTCTGGTCCGTCTGAGCTTGGAAAGTAACGAAACTTTTGTCTTTTTATACAAATTTCGAATTTCAGTTAGACTGGACAAGTGACAGAAACACTCAATGATACTACGTGCCACAATATTTCCAATGACTTGATGCACAGTACAACATTTCCACGCATCTCATCTCTTATCTCGAAGGGTCATATCAGCTGATTACTTGCTGACTTGATAGGGCTTTTGACCACTATGCCCCGGTGACGCCAGGGATGTAAAGGGGACGGAATGTCCAATATGTCCAACAATAGATAAAGAGACTAGCCTGTTCTACTTGGAAATATGGTAACGGTTTCCTCCTTGGAGTATCCTTTGTTTATCCGGGGAACTCAATGATGAGGTCGTGACTTCCAATCAATGGCTGAGCACCGTATTTGTATGGTCTGGAATGGCCATGTTTGGGTTATGTCCTAATTACTTCACCTGCCTCATCTCTCTGGTTAAAATGTCACATCGAAAAATACCTGTGCATAGTGGAAAGAAGCTTGTAGGGTAGGCTGGCATTATGCTGACCGACTGCGCAAGTGCGGTGGAGTTCCATTGGATGTCCTCGAGATGTCATCTGTCATTTAGTAGATCCGTGCTGCCAAGTCCAATGGACTGCCGGATTCTCTCCACCTATGCATCTGTCACGGTGTGACGTGTACGGGCCAATGATTACCGTACAGGGCTGACAGGGTGTGTGGAGCTCCCACTGTTGCAATTCAAATTTGAAAGAGCAAGCGTCCTCATGCCACTTTCTCAAGCTCAATTTCTTCGGCTCCTCGTATAATTCTCGGTACTTTGGCAGCAAAATGGCTGCCGTGCACCCTGACTATGCCGGTCGCGAGGGTTCATACTGGTGCAATGACGCCAAACTCGGCCCGGCCTGCATAGTCAGACCACGCTCGGCAGAGGATGTGTCCAAGGCGCTGAAGGCCCTGGTCTCTGCAGGACAGAACCTCGCTATTCGTAGCGGCGGCCATACCACCTGGGCTGGAGCAAACAACATCGCAGACGGGGTTGCGGTATCCCAACCATCTTCACTCCTTTGACCCCCACATGTGTTGACGGTAGCGGCTGCAGATTGACCTGGGCTTGATGAACCACGTCGTCACTGACACGGCCTCTGAGACCGTGGACATCGGCCCCGGCGGTCGATGGCGAGATGTTTACCATGAGTTTCACAAGCATGGTTATACAGTTGCAGGTGGCCGGGAAGCAAACGTCGGTGTTGCTGGCTTTCTGCTCGGAGGTGGCATGGCCTTTTTCAACTCGCGAAGAGGGTTTGAATGCGACGATGTCATCACGTACGAGGTGGTATTGGCGGATGGAAGAGTCATCACTGCTGATAAGAACCATCATGCTCACCTTTTACGGGCTCTCAAAGGCGGGTCCAACAACTTCGGCATTGTCACAAACTTCAAGATGAATATGCTGAGCAACAACAAGATCTGGGGCGGCTTGACAATCTCCTCGAAAGATTTTATACCTAGTTCCATCGAGGCCATGCACGATTTCACAACTAATATCAAGGAAAATCCTGATGGGACTGTGTGGGCTCTGTTCATGCACTCACCTGAGGCCAAAGATACTGTCATTGCCACGGCCTGTGAGTATTACTTCTAGGCGGATTCCCTTACTCTGAATCAATGAAATTCGGTATGTGCTAACTGTTCTCGCCTGGAAGATGCAAGCATGGTGGGAAGAGAAGAGGCACCCGCTTTTGAAAGGTTCTTGGGTATTCCGACACCCAGCAGCCAACTTGGCCTCAAGACAGTGAGCGAATTTACGGTGGAATATACTCAGTCCACTCATCACCAGTGAGTCGTCTATTGAACCCTGAGCGCCGTATCATGCAAAGTTCACGTCAACTGTCCTGCTAATCGTTCGATCTTAGTGTTATCTGAATGACTTCGGCCTTCAAAAATGACAAGCGCATCATGGCCAAAGCCTCGGACCTGCATGATGAGGTAGTCAGAGAGCTCAAAGTTGTGGTACCAAACGAAAACTTCATTACGCAGTGCACCTTTCAGCCTCTGCCGACGTTATTTGCCGAGAAGTCCGTCGAAGTAGGGGGTAATGTTCTCGGTCTCGAGCGCTACAAATACGATGGAATACTCTTCCTAGCCACGGCTTTGCTCCCAACAAAGAAATTGCGTTACCTTGCATATGCAAAGGTTCAGGCTTGGGTTGAAGGGGTAGAGGAATTTGCGAAAACAATCGATGACGAGCTCATTGATTTTGTGAACCTCAACTATGCTGGCCCAAGCCAGGCACCGCTGGCAAGCTACGGACAGGAGAATGTCAAGTTCATGAAGGAGATAGCAGCTGAGTACGACCCCCAGGAGGTCTTCCAAAAGCTATGCCCTGGAGGATACAAACCATCATATGTTCAGCTGTGAGCTTAAGCCTTAAGATGGAGTCTGGAGATTTGAGCGACCACTTCTTCAACTATGCACTTCTTGTGACGATAGAAAACCGACAATTATTAGCCAGAAACAATCATAGTAGTGATCCTAGACCCGCGACCTGTCGGCGACATTCAATGGCATCTGCAACACAGTCTTCTTCTACCTGCTACTGCTTGACTCCGTTTGATTCACCTCGGTACTTGTAGATGACGGGTCTAATATATAAAATGTTGCCTGGATATGCAGCTTCCCCAAAAATGCATGTGCGTGTTGCCTGTCCGTGGTTGCTTTGCTGCACGTGGGAGATGACATTGCTGATTAATTATAATGTGCTACGAGCCTAAATTGCTTTGTCCCTGCGCTTCAATTTGACCAAATTTTGTATGGCCTACCTTGATGCTGTGGAACCGACCTAATAGCTTTGCATGGGTTCTTTGGAATGTTTCTTATGCAGTGCCAAGGTCTATTGCCATCCAGAATAGCGAAACCTCTGTTGCCACCCGTTTCTCAGAATAGGTGTCAAAGGTGTTACATTGACACAACAGCCATGCAGTTTGCTCCATGGGCTTCCCGCTGTAATATAAACCTTTCTTTCCACCTCATGCAAAGCGTCAAAAACAACTGTACTACCTGGGATTGATTGGGGATAGCCGGGAGTACCTGCGAGAGAGGTTCCTCGGTATATTCAGCCAACGGCTATATAGTGTGTCCCTTGGGCCAAGCGCTCTTCGGCACTCCCATCAGTTAATGGACTTTGCTCATGCTGTTTCTACTTCTTCATTGTGGCAATTGCCGTTCATATGCTCAGTATTTGATGTCTTGTCTTCACACAGTCGAGAAGCTAAGGCACCCCTAGTCAAGACATCAAAGAACAGCATCCCAGTCGACTCCCCCAAGCATGTCTGGAATTCAGACGGAGAGTCCACCGGTACCAGACTCCAGTCCAAGTGCATCAGTCGGAACAATACGTCATTCACTAAAGATTGTTCTAGGATCAGTGATAGGTTTTGCTTCCTTGACGTGCACGACTATGTCACTAGTTTGTGTGAAGAGGCCGACAATCCCATTTTTCCTGCTATACTTCTATTTTTTGCCCCTATACGGGCTACCCTATGTTTGTGAGCAGTATTCCATGGTAAAGTCAAGTAAATGGTGGCTAATTGATGCATAGCCTATCATAAGTCTCCTCTGGCAGTCAGGCGAGTTCATCAAGGCCTTCAGAAACAAAACAGGTCAGGGCTTCTCGGGGGCATGTCATTTAATTGTTGACATGTTCCTCACTGTGGCCAGCCTAGTGCTTGTTATTTTATTCACAGTCGTTTTTCAAGAAGCGAAAATCTATGTTTATGGAGCAGATTTCTTGTTCGACAATTTTACTGAAATTATGGAAGCCAGCGAATGGCTGAGCACTGCATTCATGTGGTCTGCTATGGCCCTGGTTGTAGCGTACATTACCCCTGCCCCCAACATTACCATTGCCTAGACTTTTGCACTAATCCAGTACCAGTTTATGTCAATTCTCTATTTCCATTTGTTGCTATTTTGAGATACGACGGCGGTATTAAGATCTCGTTACAGCAAGACGATTAGGGAAGACATCTCTATGATATATGGAGGTAAAATTGGGGTTTGAGAAGCCGGTTCAAAGCCATTGGATTCCGCAAGCTGTATGCTTGCATTAGAAAGCTCTGCTCGTGTGTCTCATGACAAACCCTACTCTTAGGTCATAGATGTTGTGATTGCACTCTCACACCGCCAGCTTAAAATTTTCAATACGAGAATCAGCACCGTCGCTACTCCTATGAACCGGCGGAATTGAAATCGGAACTCGTAGCTGTCATTATGTACAAGAGAGTGGTGGCGAAACTGGCGTATATGGTATGGTCGCGGGCGACCTCGGGACCTCGGGATGGGTGGGCGGCAGCGAAGTTCACGATTGTATGATGTGAAGACGAGAGCAGACAAGCTACCTAGGTACCAGGCGGTGAATAATGAGATCATGAGTATCTGCACTGTCTGCAATCGGGGGCAGACCGGTACACCTCAAGTGCAAGTAGGTAGATTCAGACACGCACCTAATCTCACTCACTAACAATCCACACTTACTGTACAATGCCAACACACATGAAACACGCAGCTGCAACATTCACGCCTATAAATACCAACACACAACCATAACACCTGCACCTACAATAACCACACCTTCAATACGTATGCGTATGTTACTTACGCCTGTTACAGCCAAATACATATAATCCATGTCTGTAAGAGGATCACCAAGGTACTATCTAGGTAGTGTGCCATCCATATTTGCACCTGAGAATTCCTGATTTCATCACTTGCGTGTTCGAGCATGCAAAACTCCACCGGGTCTTGTGTATTAGATCTGCCGCCTGGGAACCTAGCACCGAAAGCATCGATGGAGTAGAATGTGGCTTCTGCACACTCGCATGCCGCCCCTCCACCGCTAGCACCACATGTTAGCTTGCAGCGTGCACTCAAATCCGACTTCCGGGTGACGCGGGGAGAAGCACCCGGTAAGGGAAGGCGCATGAAATCCAGTTCACCCAATCATGGAGTGATCTGCACCTAAGCAGCATAAATTGCCACATCCAGGCTGCTCACCTTGGGGCGTCCGCATTTCACATTCTTTACCCGGCTACCGAACGATATGCCATAACATGCCGTCACCGGCTGGCCTTGATCCAAAAGGGGGTTGCATTATTTGCCGAGATTACTGAGCTGAACATTTCTCGTTTGTTAGTTGATCAGGCAAGCTCTGCATGTGAGTGGCTGGTTTGACGGGACGTGAGATACGCCATGGATTCCCACCTCGCTGACCGGAGGCAGAGGACACGAGCACTTCAGTCAGCTGATACCTCTTCTGTCCTACGTTACATTCTTTCAGCTCGTAACTGGAACTAGTGATTCCTCGCTTAAATGATGCGTTACTATTATTGCTCGAATATGAACATGCGCTTATTGCCAACTATAAAGCGGGAGGATCCTCGGGCAGTTATTCTCACATTGCCAAGCCCCTTGATCACCTCCCCGACTCGATAAAAGCTGCTTTGGATCCACAGGTAAGTCTATTTCTCCCCAAACAGCTCTCTTACACATGAATCACTGATAATGGCCCCAGTCTCAGCGATTTACACAAAAGATAAACCCGGAACAACAGGCGACTACCAAAAACCACGATGAAGGCCGTAACCTTGCTCGCCTCTTTTCTCCCAGCTGCTTCAGCAGTCGACTGGACCCTCACAGGGTACAGCTCGGGCAACTGCAACAGCGAGACTGCTGTCTTCGAAAACGGATCCGACGGCGTGAACTTCACCTGCTACTCGTTCGGCCAGACGGTTCACAGCGCGGACTTTGAGGGGAACAATTTTTGGTGCCTGTATCTATTCTCGGACGGCGAATGTAGTGAGGAGACCAAATATTTGGCCACCGGGGCGACGGGCTGCCAGGTGGGAGACTTTGGGGGCTATTCGTTTGCGATTCCTTCTCACGGTTTCCCTTGTTAGAACGCAAGTAAGGGAATAGATAAATCCTTGGGCGTCTAAACATGACAGATGGGTTGGTGAATATGATTCAAAATCAGACAAACCCGAAAGCAAAAATAGACCCGGTTCACGATGTGAAGTGCGACATCTCATTGCTCACTGAACCGTGGGTTACTCACTCAGTTCTGCGAACCATGGACATCAATGACTGAGACCAGCCGTATTGCTGAATGTCTCTTATCGTACAGCTCGAGCGCACCAGTCACCCCATACCCCAGAATGAGTAAATCGGCAACAGTGAGATCCCATTCTCTGGTAATCATATATGTCTCAATGCATGTGGTAGACCTAAGTTTGCAGTTGGACGTCTCCGATGGTCAAGGCTGATTCCCAGGGTCTAACCCTGAATTGGGGGTGGTGCCACCACCCCAGCAGAAGACGAGTGCTCCGAGGCAATGGGCCTGAACTCCAAGGTCCTCTCTTCGCTGCATCTCAGATACCTTTTGCCCCGTCCGCGGCTCACTACCTTGCAACACATCACCAATACCCAGTTGAACCACAAAATGGAGACCTCTACCTACATAGTCCTGGCGCTGCTCGCCATCTTTCTGTTCGGCCCTGTAAGTCTGACCACCCCGCTCCGCCACCGATGGACCAAGCCTCCTTGTGTGCACCGCCACTTCCGGGCCGAGGCGTGGAGACGCAGCTCCGGAGACGTGGTGCCTCCAAAAGAATACATCGCGTCTAAATGTCACCGAAGAATTTCGCAGGCTGACACTTCTATAGGCCCTCTTCCGGGACAACTCACCGATCCCGGAGACGTCAGGCAACGTGCACAAGGTCACCAAGGCAGCCGAGCTCGACGCGCTGCTCCGGTCCACCAGCAACGTGGTCGTCGACTTCTATGCGGACTGGTGCCCGCCGTGCCGCACCATCGCGCCCATCTTCTCCAAGCTGGCTGACAAGCACGCGCTCAAGGGCCACCTCGCCTTCGCCAAGGTCAACGTCGACCACGTCAACGACGTCGCGGGCCGCTACGGCGTCTCGGCCATGCCCACGTTCGTCTTCTTCGAGGGCGGCAAGCCCACGCCCGTGCAGACCAAGCTGGCGAAGCAGAGCCACTCTGTGGTCGTGGTGGATGGCGGAGTTGAGAGGATCAGGGGGGCTGACCCGATGGCGCTTACGGCCGTGACGGTGGCCTTGTATGACAAGCTCAAGGGCGTTGCTGGCGTCACTGATGCTGCCGATGGCGATGAGAAGGCGGCCGAGTCATAATGGACGTGAAGGAGGCCCCGAGAGCAGCGGTTGGGCGTGTCACTGGCTTGGAAGCGGTCACCAGGCCGGGCGGCCCGGTCAGAAGTGGCCACAGGAAACTCGGAGCCGAAGGTGGGGTCCGGCTTGGTGGCGTGAACTCGGTGGTGCTGTGAGAGTTGAACTCTTCTCATCGTCCCTCCACATAAAGGATATCACAGCACATGCATTGGTCTCGCGAGCACGATATGAATATTGTCGTTTAATTCGTTCAAGGATGATGCATCCAAATCTTGATGTCTTAGTAACACGCAGTCTCCGTATGCAGTCAGGAGCCCTTTTCTACCACAGCACGGCCCAATTCCGGGTTGGAGGATCGGTGCACCACCGCACCAGTCCAGGGCCCTACGCACGGAGCCAGCTCAGGGGCCCGGTTCAAAACAGCAACCGTTACAGCCGAAATGGCAGTGGGCGAGAGACGAAGTCCCTCGTCAAAACATGAAAGAACACATTTCTGTAGGGTTCGTCTGACGAAAAAGGCATCTCCACTGAATTGAGAAACTTTATCTCTCATTGATTTTCAACTCGCTCTCTCCGTGTACTTGTGGTGTCCATCAACAGATCGTCGGTCATGGACACGTACCAGGTCAACTTCACCGGGCTGCTGGGCCTGTGCGCCGTCCTCTTCGTCGCCCAGAGGAGAAAGCCAGATCAGCCCAAGCAGGATGCAAAATCAGCAGAACCAAAGAAGGACTCCAGGCCCAAGCAGAAGACAGACAACAATGAAGCATCTCAGTGGCCTTTCCTGGTGGTGTTCGCCCTGGTGATGGGCTCAGACTGGCTACAGGCAAGACTCCATCCAGGCTCACGCTCTCAAGCAAGGGAACCCAAAAGGCTAACTCATCCACCCAGGGCCCATTCCTCTACTCCCTCTACAGGGAAGAACACGGCGTCTCGCCAGGCACGGTATCAACCCTCTTCACAACCGGGTTCCTCTCCGGCGCAGTCTCAGCCTACGCCACCGGCACGCTCGCGGACCGCCACGGCCGCCGCCTGGCCTGCCTCGTGTTCTGCGTCGCCTACGCGCTGAGCTGCGCCCTGACCATGGTCCCCTCGCTACCGCTGCTCTTTGCGGGCCGCGTGCTCGGCGGCGTCGGCACGAGCCTTCTGTTCAGCGTCTTCGAGAGCTGGATGGTCACCGACTTCCACGCGCGCGGGCTCGCCGACAAGGGCGGCGACCTCTCGCGCACGTTCGGCGTCATGAGCACCCTCAACAGCGTCGTGGCCATCGCGAGCGGCGTGTTCAGCGAGTGGATCGTGGGCGCGTCCGGCACGAGGAAGGCGCCCTTCGCCACTGCTGTCGGGCTGCTTGCGGTGGCGTTCTGGGTTATCTCTACGCGGTGGGAGGAGAACTACGGGGCCTCTGCGAAGGAGGAGAAGAAGAAGGCCGAGAGGGACGGCGGGAAGGGGGAGGCGGCACCGCGGCCGAAGCTGTGGGAGATGCTCAAGGACCCGCGCATCGTCTGCCTGGGCCTGTCGTCCACCATGTTCGAGGGCTCCATGTACCTCTTCGTCTTCATATGGGGCCCCGCGCTGCAGTCCTCCCATGCCTACAAGTCGGCGTCCGGCGCCGGCGCCGGCCTGCCGTACGGCATCATCTTCGCCAGCTTCATGGCCTCCGTGCTGGCCGCGTCGCTGCTCTTCAACATCGCCATGGACAACAAGCTCCTCAAGTACACGTACCTCCTCGGCGGCATCTTGGTCCTCGCCGACGTCGTCTTCTACCTGCTTGAGCAACCGCGCTCGGAGCAGGTCACCTTCTGGCTCTTCTGTCTGTTTGAGGCCTGTGTCGGCATGTATTGGCCTTGTATGGGGTATCTTAAGGGCCAGCTCATCGACGACGGCGTGCGCGCCCAGCTGTATGGCATCTTGAGGGTGCCGCTCAACGTATTTGTGGTGGTATCGCTGTACTTCACCGGCGATGGGGACTCGTACGCCGTGGTCTTTGCGGTGTGCTCGAGGCTGCTGCTGCTGTCCATCGGGGCCCTCTATGCCATGGTCATGAATGAGGATGAGCTCACATGATCTGAACGGCACACGGTTTTTCGATTTTCGGTAGCTGAGACACTGCTTGGTTCCATATGGGGAGGATTTCTAACTAGAATTCGTACATAACGTGGTTTTCAAGATAAATTTAAATGATGATAGGGACAGCTCCTCATTTTCGTTGAATATCATGAGTGGAGGTGTCCAGGACGACTTCCGTGCTTCGATATCCCCGATGAATTTTTTATAGAACTCGGATATTCGTATACCAAAAAAAAAAACAGCTGCTATACACAAACTTATTAACACTTTATCAACAATAACGGTATAACTAATAAAAAATAAATTTCTAATTATATAATTATATTGATAATATCATTATCTAATTATTTTAAATATATTTATTCTAAATTATAATAATTCTTAAAGATTATAATTTGTATTATTTAAATTTTTTTTAATTATTATATGTTACAAGTACTTTTTATTAGAACCATTTCTTTGAATTAATTAATTTATTATTAGAAAACGTCTTTATTAAATTGTTTTATACGTTTTTACATTATAATTATAATAAGAATTTTGAATTACAATAACTGTGGGTATAAGCCGTATCGTGGGTGCGACGCACGCTGAGGGGAGGTGTACAGTAGATAGCTAAACTGCTGACAGTCCGTCCGACAGCTGCGTGCCAGCTGGCGGCGGGAAGGCCGAAGCCTTCGGCTACAACCTTCCCTCTCAACGAACACAAACCCCAAGAGGCGAATACAACCGTACCCAGCAACACCCTCGTGTGCACACATATGAAAGACCGAGCAAAAATAACGTCAAATAAAAATAATAATGAATACTGTGTTGCAGTATTAATCATCCTGTGGTGCAAACAACGCCAATGCATCCCAATCTACCCGCCAACCAGGTTGCGTCTCTTTCAATTCACCCGATATTTTTGTTGCACAACTTTGACCTAGTATTTGAAGGCAAGTTGGAGAAGTATTATCTGGAGGAGTATCGTCTGAAGGATTATCGTCTGAGGGAGCAATCCTCACCAGAATCAGTCGGAGACAGTCATGGAGGAGCTTCGGAAGCAAGGATTCGTCTATTTGGAAGACCAAGTTATTGGCTCGGAAGTCAGTCAGGACGACTATTTCGGGTCATCTCAGAGCTGGGAAATCCTTATTTCAATCCTCACGAATCCCCGTATTCGGAGGATTTTGCGTAATTGGTTTCAAGGACCGTGTCTAGTTGGACACTGGTTGGAGTGGCCGAGCTTCAAGAGTTCTCCTGCGGTCTTTCCAAGCCGGAAGAGTACCCCTATGGTCTTTATGCGCAATGAAGTTGAGTCCCTGACAAACAGCGAATTCGACATTCCATATCTGGGCGTCCATGTGATGTCCGAAGCGACAGACAAGACACAGGCAGGCAGCGTGAAGTGCCACGCCAGGTCTCACCGCAAAGCTTGACAGGCCGAAATCGGCGCAGAATTCACACTCTCTCTCCGAGATCACGATAGCGAAAGGCTGTCTCAAGGATTGTAAGTTAACCTCATATTTGCAAACCTAAACTAATATCACTGCAGCATAGTATTTAACCCCCGTATTATTTTCCACGTCGAGGAAGGCTTTGTTATGACTATCATATTTGGAACGCGAAAATTATTAAGAAAATGGGTGCTAATAAGGATTAATAACCCGTTGACCAAAGAGCTGTTTGAGAGAATGGATGCTGCTGGTGTCGGCGTTAACTTCGGGTTTGTCGAGGAGTAAATTATAAGAAGCTATATAGACTTGTACGAATAATATTAATTTAAGTTGGATTACTCCCTTCCACACTTTGGGCATCCACCTGGGATTATGATGCCCTTATTACTGCAATTAGAACAGACTTGTGATATAATTTTTAGCTAGGTATTGATGTGGCGTAACGTTTAATTGCCGCGGGAAAAAAGAGGAGGGTACACAATCATGGCCGGGGACAGTGCAAACGTATACCTTTGAACCATTAAACCCACGTCACGTGTCCAGTGCGTACCATCAAGCATACCTTGGGCGTGGAGGAAGGTAGCTGACTATGGCCTGATGACTGCACATTATATGTTTCACAAACGCAAAGCGCCACAATTGGCATCTCAATATGACTGGCCAGATGTTCGGGCATTTAACACAGGCGTGGCGTGTCTCCAGGAGGGCATTTCTCATTAGCATAACGTCTGCGCGGATCTTCTTCTCAACCTCGTGTTTCTGGCTTTCACTAAAGCCCCAGTTCCGGCAATCTAGCCAGTTAATGATTCCCTTAAAAAGGGGCTGTGAGGGGAATAGGTGCTTGGAGTGTGCTCGTGCAACTGGTATTCATTTCAAAGTGGTAGCCGTTTGCGGGCTTTTTGCGCTACCTGGGTATACGGTATTCATCCTGTATTACGCTATAAGGGAGATTCCCATAATATGAGAAAGCAAAAAAGTAAAAGGTATAAAAGACATGGGAAAGTATCGGGTGGGTCTTGGGAGGCAAAGCTGGCTTGTCGTCGGCTCCTAATGCGGTCCAAAAGTCGCAATAACCAGCCTCTAGCTTCCAGTAGCCAGATATCAAATCACTGGCCTGTACCCAGCCTTTTGAAAGAGTCACCTGGAATCGATTTTCCAGACAAGGTGATAGTACCTTCGTGGTCGAGTTCCCGCTTCCCGAGGGCTTGATACAGGCCCATCTCCAACTGATCAATTTGTTGTCTCAGTCCGGCACCCACAACCCGAGCGTGGTTGTGACCCTCATAGTGCTTCCTGGATTCAACACAATCTGGATGTGGTGTTTGGTCTCGTCACGGACACGTAACTTGGAGAGGGGTTGACGTGTCTCAGCTTCCACATCAAGCTGTTCTCCGACAGGTAATGCAGTCATTTCTACACTTCACAGCATGCGCATCTCCTTCTCTCCTCATTGTCCAACATGGTGCTTTCTATCTCCCTCAGCTTGAACGGAATTCAGGCAAACTTGTGGCAGCAACCGCACTTGTGCGACGAGGCTCTTGCACTGTTACCGGAGTGGGTAGACCAGGTTACGACGGTGCGTGATTTGAGCCTGGCACTGGAGCGACCGCGTCCACGAAAGTCAATCCTGAGCTTCCTTCGCTTTGTCTTTGAGCGCACCTCTTCCTTCAATACTCTTCATTTGAACCGCAATGACCGCAAGCTCAAGCTTCGCAAGATGAACTTAATGAGTCTGATTCTCTGCTTGGTCACTTATACGGAGCAAATGGTCCTTAATTTCCCAGAAAGTCCTTTTCAAGCCCTCATTTCCAACTGCTGCGAGTTTCTGGGTGGTCCCGTGAATGTTGCTACCAGGTTGCTAGTCGAGATTATCGATACAGTTATTAAGGCTAGATTATATCCTGAAGACAAGACAGGATATAATCTATTTCTTAAAGGTGCGGACTTAAAACTATCCCACAATACAACTTACTACTTATTATTAATTTTCAGGCTTGAAAGAGTGGTCTCGCACGAGTATGCCTCCGTCACCCCCAGCAGGAACGTTGGCGCGCGCGGAACAACCGTCCGGCTTTGGCACCCCAATAATCTGGCCCCAAGAGCACGTGGCTGCAATACTGTGCGTAGAAAGTCAAAGCTACTAGCATCAGTTTATAAAGCTAATTATTATAGTCAAAAGCCCGTGAACACGTCGTTTTTAGTCCTACTTGGTCAGCTTACACGACTCTATAAGGAAACCGGCCGAGACATACATTCCCGGGCGATATGATTCAATCTGCCGCTTTGAAATCCGCCTTGCTGAATAATAGGATGCAAATCTTAGACATTGCCGCCGAGATGCTTACGGATTCGGCACCAGCCTCAGCCAGGGCTGCTATTTTACATCAGCGCAGTGTGACTCTCCGACATCTGGGCAACTCCCACCAGGCCGAGAACGAGATCCTCTCATTTCTTGAACAGGCATCTGATGTACCGGACTTCCTACTCAAGTCATTGAAATTATCCCTGGCTGAGAGCCGCGTTTACCAATTCAGAGATAACGAGGCTCATGAGATTACTCGCAGTATGGGAGATATTAGCGAGTTCCAATTCCTATGGGATCAAATCTACTTTGTAGGTCGGATTAAGAGGGGCCAAGGTGACTTTAAGAGTGCTAAGGTCTGTTTCGAACGGTGCTGTGCATCTGCTTATGGAATTCGGGCCTCTAAGGTGTGATTCTTACTCAACGTGCTCTTGCAGATATATACTGTGAGCTCGATCACCTCTCCGGAGACCCCCACCACTCCTACCTGGTGAAGGCTGAATCTGTGCTTGAGCCCGTTGTTGAGTCTGTGGGGGAAACGAACTCTAAGAGTCGCCGGCGCCTACTCCTATCTTTGTCCGAGGTATATATCAAACAATCCCGGGTATACAAGGCGGCAACCATCCTGAAAGGGCTTATACCACTTTTCAACGGCCTGGAATGCCCTGAAATTATTGATCGACTCGGGCACGTCCGATTAATATGGCACTAGCTCGCTCATGTTCCTCCGGCCAATCCATGACGTATTGGAGAGAAGCCCTGCGCCTAAATAAGGCTTATAACCCAGATGAGGAGGAGGTTTTTACCTGTGCTGTGATTTATCTGAATTTGAGCTGGCTGAACTACTCTGAAGGGCAATTGGAGCTGGGACAGGAGATTCACGCCCGGGCAGGCGAGGTTCTCCAGAGGCAAAGGCCGCAATACCTAATGCCTGGAATTGGCACATATGTGTTTGAAGAGCTTTGTGTAAACTGCAAAATATCGCTATAGGAGGGCCATGATCTATATACACCTCTCACAAAACTGGACCTTTGGTTTGATCTCTGGGGGCATATTCTATTTGTTAAAGTGGACTTTGCACGTTGCCACTGTCCATTATAAACAAAAACCCATGACGGTTTAAGATGGAACTTGGATCTCCTGGTTTCCGGAAGGCCCAGTTCCGCTGCGCTGGGATCAAGCAGACCTTAAACGTCTGCGATGCGGCCTGTCCACTAGGAGTAGAAACTCATGCCCATCGGGTAAATCGCCGAGGGGCCAGCTTCCATCTTGCTAAAACCATGAAAGTGCCTCGAGGGGTTCGGCGTGATCAACATAAAAGTTGGAATCAACTCCGGATATCATCCCGCTGGTATCTTAAGCGCCAAACAGGCGCCCACACACCTTCGCATCTTTGACATAGCTGACTAGCGAGGCTGACAACACACCAACGGCATGGCCTGCAGCAAAGTCCAAAGGTATTTCAGCAAAGCGAAAATCTTACTAGTCAGCATAGGCAAACTCTTGAGAGGATAGTTGTAGTGGTTCATACCTCCAACGGCCTTCGCAAGGGCTTTGCATGCGGCTGGATGGGAACTCATAATGCCGAATATATCGTCGTCGTTGTCGATGAGGTTCAAGAGCAGTAAAGAAGAAAGCCGGCGCTCTCGGTAATCACGGTGAACTACCAGCTGGTTAATCTAACAGATCTGTCGGCCCTCGTATTCCCAGCGACAGGCGAAGGCGTTGCCTGCGAGAACTCCCTCAACGGTGACCATGACGTAGGTGCTCCGCGACCCCTCAGGTAGACACTGTGCTCGGAGGCGGTCAGCAGTCATCTTCACTCGGCTCCCTATTATTGATGGTCAGCTAGGCATGTACAGATCAGAAGGGGATGGCCTACCTGGCTTGCCAAAACCCTTACGGCCCCATGTGCCATAATTGTCACTGAAAAGGTTTGCTTCGTCCTCGAGCATGGCTGCTGTGACTTTTTCGCGTTCGTAGGCAGTGATAACTTTTGCTATCGGCTCTGCGGATGTGCCTCTCTGCCTTCGTTGAGGAAAGTCTGCTTCGAATGTATGAACGTCGACACGATCGGAAAATCGGAGAGTGGGAGGAGAAGGCGCCATATCTGCTTCAGAGGGAGAGAGGAGATTTGATTTTGGTCTTGAGCTTGATTAGGAAGGTGGGCTTGTCTGTGGTGCTCATAACTTCCAGCTTGGCACGGACTGTGGGCCACCACCTACCTGCATACCTAGGTAAGTATTGGTTGATTCCTCAGATGTGGGGCATGCATCATAATTAATACTATTGGGCCTTCTCCAGGTAGGCGCTGTGGTCCTGCTACACTACCTGTACTAGTACATCTGTGGTGTGGCCGAGTATACAGTGGCCCGGTGAGACACCCGCTAGCATCACAAGCAAAACGCATTTTCAAACTTGTTGGCGCCATGTGCCCATACAACAAGATATTTTATATATAATTACGGCTGACCTCACTAACAAGGAACACATTATTTGCAGAATCGCCCAAGTGAGGATGCGGACAGCCGGGTCTTGTCAGGCGAGTTCCGGCAGAAAGTCCCATCTAGATGCCCACCCACCATTGCTTCTATCATCCATTGGCTTCTGCGCATTCAGCGCCAACCCTTTAGGGAGGGTCAAAACACGGGTTTCTAAAAACAGCTTAGAGGTTCAGCAGGGGCTCCCGAGTTGGGGCGAGACAGCTGCTATGGACACGCCCTCAGGCCCGGGCGATTGATACCGAACGGGTGATTCGGACTGCCATGCGTGCAGCGTGCTACCATTCAAGACCCCTGGTGTGTTGAATATGAAGTGATAGGGGGCGGCGGTGACGCTTTCATCAGGGTGAAATAAATGCCCCACAAGGCAACCTAGGCATCTGCAAACCATTCTGCGAACCATTCCTTCCACCGGCCATGCGTGAATGGACAATGTGCATTTTCAAACAAAGTACTATAAATGTACATATTCGAAAGTGTAAGTAAGCCGGAAGTGATCAATTTGGCAATGCTTATAGTTTTTTTTTTATAGAAAAAATGCAGGTGCGGTGGTTATGAATATGTAGCTGAGTCCTGGTGTGAGACATATGAAGAGCATTGTTGGTGCCCAATGCATTATTTCCTTGATCCTCCCCAGTATAGAGATTGTTGTAGGTAACTCTGAGATGCTTATTTCTGTATAGTTACTGATGAATCTTAGTTAAATGCCGTTGAAAAGCGCAGGCGCATGAACGTAAACCTTGGGCACCCCAGACTGTTTCTAGAAAGCGGCCCTGGACCCAAGTTCTTGTCAATGCAGAGCCTATCATCTTGCTCGATCAGTATCTACGGAAAGGGAAGGAGAAGCCATGGCGATACCTGAAGCGCCCGAAAGATGATAGCCCAGAAGCACAAGAGCGTCGCAAAAGAGCTGCGGAGTTGGACCTTGAATAAATAGGGTTAATTGAGGACGTATGCTCAGCTAGTCCCCGGTGGTCGAGGAGAGTTGTATGGCCAAAAGAATTGATATTAACCAGTCAGAGGTGGCATTGCAAGGACATGCAAGGACAGACTGGTGCATGTCACAACAGATGGGAAGAGCCTCTGGTTCCTATTCAAGCACGCGCTGTCTCCTATGTGAACAGAGTAAGAGATCCCCAGCTGCAACGTAGGGTTGTCCTGCAAAGGAGTCCCATGCGTGGTTCATGTTCCCACGCAAGGGCCGCAGACCTGCTTATCTTGTTTATGTACCCACTCATGCACACAGCAGTCACAGGGAGGTGCTTTGATGATGACGGCTTCCAGCCCTTAACCACGCGCTTGTGGCTATCCTCGTCGCAGGCGTGGACGCCATGTGCTGTTGGTTTGGGGAAACGTGTGAGGATGTTAAGATGTAGATGAAAGGCAGATGAGGATGCGCCGGCTGCCCAGTATCGATAAGGGCGGTTGCCGCATGGGACTAGCGGCGTGGGCTTGCGGCCGCCGCTGCTAAGCTGGGTAAGGTTAGCTGGGACCTCACTGAAGCATTGACAGTGAGGTCGAAGTGGATCGCCCGCGTACTCAGGTTTTGCGCATGTTGATTGACAGAGGCGGTTGAGTTATCTGTCCCACCTAAGCGGTTCTCTCACTTACACAAGCAGGCAGCATGAAGGATACATAAGTAGATACGACCTAGTTAGTCTATCGAGACCCTTACCCGTTTCTCATTAATTGCAGACCCTGGACGCCAGGGGGCATACAAGGGGCAACTGTTACTATTCCAAATGTGCAGGTCAGCACATATACCGGGGTTGGATTTTGGGGCGCGCAGCGCCCCAAATGTTCGCCGGAGCTCGATTGGGAGCACCATGACCTCTTTCGAATGTGAAGGCACAAACGAACAAGGGGCACTACTTCGTCTCTTGCGCCGTAGAATATAGCTCAGCAATGACAAGGAAACCCACGTTTTGTCGACGGCATTGGAGGCCTGGCGTGCTGCATATCGCGCTCATGAAGCCGCGAAAGCCAGGTGGTCGGGGCCAGCTATTCTGAGGTGGTCATTCTCTTTTCCCAGAGTCAACTCCTGTACCGTCTCAAAGACCCTAGCGCCAAAGGAGTCTGGGACTTGGCAGAAATACATCGACATAGGCCAGCATTTTCACGTCGTCGCGCACGGGACGGTCTGGCTGCAGGTGCTAAACCAGTGCTCTAGTATATATGTCGGAGGAGCGACGGCATTTTTGGAACATTCGGACTATATTAAGGCGGGATCGGATGTGCGAGAGATGTCTTAGCGCCCTGCGAAAGATGGAGGGGACGGGCCGGGGATGAGTATACCGCAACTGGATTGCCGTTACTGTATTTTGCGATCCGAGGTTTCGACTATGGAGATACTCAAATCTACCGTGATGTTTGAAATCCGCTATTACTCTTGTCCCTTTTACAAAAACTACCCCTAATGAGGTCCGACGATGTTGACACCTCCATCCTCGCGATGTTGTAGATGGCGTTTCTGCTCTTGCTCCTCAACGAACTTCATCTCAAGCCATGTTATTTTTATTAAATCAGCTGCATTTCTAGCATATTAGCATCGTGGACACTTACTGAAGCGTGGCCCAAAACGTGGGCAATCGCCAGTGACAAAGCCCTTGCCTTGCAGATTCAGGACTTGTGTCAGGCCCCAAGGATCGGCCGGGGGAAGTTGAAAGCTATAGTGTAAGCGATACCCCCCCTCTTCCTGTGTGCGCATCGAATGAGTAAACCAGAGAAACTTGAGGACGGGGTTCCCATTGTCCGTGACTCCCGAAACAGGCAGAAGGCTTGGGAAGGATGTCGTGCCGCCGACCTGGAATCCGGTATTCAAATCTCGCAGTACAACAACCATCCAGAGAGAGGTCTGAGAAAGGAATCCGGAAAAACACCTGGTCCAATTCCACTTGAATGGCCGTTGTTTCAATCAAACGGCCGACAGTCACGATACGAGGAGCAGCCAATTTTTCCTCTATTCTGGCCGGGAGCTGAGTCGTCGGGACCTGGGGCTTATCGATCTTTGGGATACCCGCCGGCTCGGGGGGACGGGAGTTTGTTTCTTCATGCTCTTGCAGAGAAAACTCACTCAGAACGATTTGGACTGTTACCTTTTGTATCAGTAGGCGCTTTCTGAAAGGACAGGGTCAATGTCTTACTGTCTCCATCGGATGAGTCCTCAGTTCCTGTTATCGGAGTAGATGGCGTTGCTCTTGTGCCGCAGCCCGCATCGGATATATTGTCATCGGTAAGCTCCGAAGCCTGTGGGTCAGTGACTGGACCTTCGGCGAGAACTGTGGCTGCGGCTTGATCGTCGGCGGAGGCTGCGGCTGCATCTGCGTCGGGACCTGCGTCGGGACCTGCGTCGGGACCTGCGTCGCTGCCCTTCGTATCTTGCGAGTCGTTCACGTCTTGCACTGGAAGAGTCGTCTCCTCCGCCTCAGCTTCGATAGGCTCGGCATCATGGGTACTCGATGGCTTCTCAACAGCTGTGATAGCTTTTACAGGACGGGCGGCCTTGCTCAGCGCCATATCATAAGCCGAAATCGCCGTTTCATCGCCGTCCTCTAATACCGCGCTGAGTGCCCCGGCCGGGATGTTCACGACTTCTGATGCCCCTTCGGCATTGACGTGGTCGGTCGATCTCTCGGATTGCGCAGGTTGCTGTTCAATTGTCTCGGTGAATTGACTCGTTTCGGGAATGCCGTTCACTGCACTGACTTCGTTGCCCTTGGCCTTCTCGTCGAAAACTGTAGCCACCTCCGTAGTGTCCTCAGCGTTCTTCTCCTTCCCTTTCTGCATCTCCTTCTCTTTCCGCTTTTCCTCTTTCCTTGCCAACCTCTCCTTCTCCTTAATTTCGGCAGCGTGGGAGGAAGGATTAACATAAACGACCCTGACAGCGCCGTCGCGTTCGACGATTTCCGGCATCTTGTTGTTGGGGTCGGGGTTCGGCACAGATGAGGCCCCAGACACACTGATCCAAATGCGTTTCTCCTCGTCGGCTCAAAGATGAAGAAGTCGCCGAATAGCTGAACAGCCAGACGCATGATCTGGTTTGACCGATCGTTATACGTCTCGAAGCTCTGCACGTAGTCGCAAACCCATATCTCGTCGAAGTCGTATTTCGACTTCTTGAGCCAGCCGTTGGGGAAGAGGGGGGGATCGCGAAGCAGTCCTTCCTGCCTTCGCACTTCTGCCTCTTCGGCTTCTTTGGGGGCGGCTGGGCAGGCGCCAAATACGGCGTCTTCGGTAGGGTTCTCCAATCGTTTGTCACGGGGTTCAGGATCAGCCTCTTTGGCAAAGGGTCACCCCGAGAACAGAAAATGTTCCGGCACTACGTTGGCGTACAACTGCTCCGAGCCCGTGGTGACTCTACCTTCTTCCGGAGGGGCCGTGGCGTCTTGAGCTGTGGTCTCTTCCGCCACGGCCTCTTCCACCGTAACCTCTCCTACCGTGGCCGTGCTCTCAGCACTCTCTGCCTTTCGTTTCTCCTCTTGTTCGCAATGGTACTTCCTGACGTTGTCTTCGGTGCTGAGCCCGTACTTGCCCAGCTTCATTCTCTCATTGAGCGGCGAGCAAACTGTAACGAGTTCCGACTGAGACGCGCTCTCGAAGGCATGGCGACCTCGAGTCTCGTCCTCGCGCAGAAGCATGTTGAGGTAAGGCGCTATTATCTCGGCATGGAAGGCCTGCGCTTCATCCTATATGCCCACTTCGGCCTCTTGCTTAATTCCCTCGTAGCAATTCTAGAGAACCTCGCGAAGTTATGGCATCTGATGGACTAGGCGACCGTGGAGAGCTTCTTCGCCAGGCTCTGCTGGATAACCCGACCAATGACGAGCGTCGCGAAGATCCATTTTACATTGATCTGGAGACCTTGCAGGCGCTGGATGAGGGCAGCTACCTCTCTCAGCAACAGGTAGCGTTGCTGCAAGCTCACCCACGCGAGTAACCCAACCGCTCTTCAGCCTGATCTCATACTGACGCCACATAGGAGCCGTTCCCCACGAGCTACGGCGGGTTGTGATTGGCAGTCTTGTATATGCCGTATTTGCTATTGGAGTTGTTTCGCCATACTTGAAAGGCAATTCCTTGTGGGATACGGTGCGGGTGAATGCTCAAGCTGCTACTATGACTGCTTATGCATATTTCTCTGCGTGGCTTATGAGGAAGGCTGTGAGAAACCTCAGCCATCTGTATAGAAACCGGTCAGGATCAGGACATTGAGAAGAACCGCTTATATATGAAATGAAGTTGCTCCCTTCAAATTGTTTCGCCCCGGCCCCAGTCGAGTCTCTCGAAGTGAGCTGGAAGTAGAATTCGTGCAGGCCGAAAGGCCAGAAGTGTGGATTGTGCACGATTCCGCTGTCTCCCAGAGGGTATGTTCCACGTCTGAGTCGGACCAGTAAGGGTCCACAGAGGGCACATTGCTATTATCCTCATCATCTTCCTCATCCTCGTCGAGGTCCCAGGCGCTATCGGCGCTGTCTGGCACTCCATCCGCACCCAGGACGCTGAGCAAAAGAGATGCGTGATGCAGGTGACAGATGCCTGTCCACTACACACAGGGGCATTGTGGAATGTGGACCCGGCACGCATGCAAGGCGGCACGCTTTATACTAGGTTACTCCAGGACCTTGGCAAGGACCGGCGGAAGATCAAACATATCGCCATTGATATACCGCACCATCAGCTCTGCAGTTTCTCCAACGGTGCCGAGACAGCCCAGGCCGCAGAAGACGAGGCTTTTAAGCAGCGTCGTGACAATGCCGGCCAGCGGAAGCGGAAGCGGAAGTCTGTGCAATGGGATTTGGATCCTGACAGTGACCACCGCAGTGCTGCCCCACCGAGCAGCCGCAGCAGCAATGGTTCCGACGGGGTACGGCCAGCTTCGCTGTCTAAGCGACGCAGGACTGGAAGCCAGCCGGATGATCCAGAATACCAACCTCCTCCCACATCTGTGAACATCGTAGCTCGGCGTGGGAGGAGTCGTACTCGGTCTGCATCACACTGCGGTGCCAGTGCAGATGAGTAGGGTGTAATCTGTATAGGCAGTGGCTGATGAGGTGATGGTGTCTTTGGTGTACCATGGAGCGGGGAACATTCATATAGTTTGGTTTTTATAGTCCATCGCAAGCCGGTGCGGGAATTCAGGTGTGCAGCCAACGATGTCGCCAGCTTCGATCTTGCCGTGTGCAGGGCCTCCATCCAGTACGGTCTCTGCGACAAGGGCTTTGGTTCTCCCTTGGTCCCGTATCTTACTGTCCCACTACGCTGGTAAGCCATATCGTTTGCTTTCGTGGAGTGCTTGTAGCGTCCACTGCACCTGGATGGTGCCTCGAGGAATATTTTCCTGCGCGGTAAGCTTCTGTTTGACCATCTGAGGGTAGTGCAGGGGTAGGAGGTAGTTGAGACCGCTTTTAATACGCCCTCCTATTATCAAGCCAATCACCCGACTTTTTATATCCAGAGCTGGACTTCCGGAGCTCCCACCACGGCGGAGAAAGCACTATTTGGTAGCCTTATTTGGTGACCTTTTTTGGTGGCCTTGTTTGGTAAGTCTTTGGTAGCCTTGTTTGGTAACCTTGTTTGGTAACCTCTTTTAGTGGCTTTGTTTAGTAACTCTTTGATAGCCTTGTCTGGTGACCTCTTGTGGACTCTTTGGTAGCCCTTTGGTGGCCTCCTCTGGTGGCCTTCTTTTTTACACAGCCACGTTTAGTCCCAAATCAGCTAGCAAATGATTTTATATATTATAAGAACCAGATACTCATTTCAGCCCACCCTATAAAAGCAACACCAGCTATACAGGTGTAATTTTAATTCATTATTTAATATCTAGTATATTGGTAATATAGTGGTGCTGTTGGTACGGCCCTGACGGCGAGGGTCAAGGGTCTTTGCACGTGCAAATGGGTTGAAGCAGACCGTACGTGTTTGGGTACGGGTTCTGATTTCTGCTTATCGAGAAGGAAGAAGCTATCGCTAATCTCGTCGCCCTGACGGTTGGTGTAGTAGTCGGCCCTCTGGCTGACTAACTCCAAACCGTGTCATTTGATTGGCTATAGCCCGTAGGGGCATGGGCACTTGACAGTCGCTCAGAAATCCACACTATCTTTGATGAAACCACCAACTGCATACCAGCACTTGCGTTCTTGGCCATTGGAAACTCGAATCTCGGCGCTACGGTCCGTAGCAGGGCCTGACTGAAGAATCCCACGACCGTCTTGGGCCGGGTCGGAGTTCGACCCGGCCACAATGAGAGTGGGATTAACGATCGACAATGCCTACATGGGCATTGCGACACAGAACAGACCCCTCCCATTCGGCAGGATTGTTGTTGGTGCCAGAGGCCGGGTCGCCCGCACAGCCACGGCGCTGGTGCTTCAGCAGAGCCCAGATACTGGAGGCCAATGATGAAGGGCACAAGACAAACCACCTGCAAGCAAATGGCACACTGCGCAAGCGATGGCTATTTTTGGTCTTTTGTTGCTCGAGCACTGTTTGACGATATCCGTTGGTTGGCGACTTGCAATTTGATTCGTCAGTAGCGCTGAAGGAACTAGGTCGCCAACCCGCTGTGCTGCTGTGTGCCACTGGGCTGCTGGGCCGCTGGGCCACTTGGGTGTACCTCCGTACAGAAGCGCATCGACCCACGGTACCTAAGTACCTAGGTAGGCGGATGACATCATGCCGGCCCGGGCCCATTAATTGCAATCCAAACCCCATCAACACACCGGGTCTCGCACAATCTGCACCTTCATATTCCTCTCGCACTCTTCAGCTTTCTCTTCATCCAAACCTGTCACTCATAAGATGGGTGACAAAACACATGGTACAGTCGCTCAGGAGATACGTTCAATCCTGAGCAGCCGGGTTGGAGGGTACCAATTACTTATGCTGGACTACGTGACGCCTCTCTTCCACAAAGAGCTATTAGATGCGACTAAGCAGCACGAAGAAATGCTCCAGCGCCCTGATCCTACCATCTCAGAACAACAGCGTGCCCTCCGACAACTCGGACATCTCGACAGCATAGATGCGCAGCTTTCGGAACATTAGAAGGATCTGCACACAGGCCTTGTCTCCCGGACCGCCCTTTTTGCCACTATCATAGGATACCAAAGATTCTCAGCAACATCAATACTACTAGACTATACAGGACACTCCCTACAGGAGGCAGGCCTTGAATCTTGGGTGTCTAGCCAGATTGAGACGCTGGATGTTCACCAGAAAACCGCGGAGGAGAGTGAGAAGGACTTGGATATCAAATTATATCGACAGACGGTTGCGATTCCTATCAAGGAACTAATGCTAGACCAAGACCATGTCGAAAGAAGAATCAGGATCGCCGCAGCTAAGCCATATCCAACCGGCGAGATCTACCGCCTGATCGACGAATGTAACTGGTCGGCTCTAGCAATGATGCTGATTCACGACCGTGAGCTTGCTGTCACCTTATACAGCCAGAAACCGCTGGACCCGAACTCCTATAATAACAACATCGCTAAAACCGTCTTCCGGAAAATGGACGAAATAAGGGACAGGTATTTTACAGAACTCCCGAGTCCGTCCACCTATATCACGAACAAGTACGCACAAGAACGGTCGGCCAGGAAAGCAACTGCATTGCCACTGCCCCCAGAGCCAAGCAGGCACTCAGAGGGGGACTGGGCTTTGGCAGCTGCTAAGGGTGTCTACAAAAAGGTTATCAGCACCCTTGGGATGGGGGCCGGCGCAAGTTCCGGACCGAGTGTCCACTCTATGCCCTCGGGTGATTCTCCCAGACCGAGCATTGATTCGACGACTCATCTCCTTTCTTCGAAGAGCAGGCGAGACTGATCGGTCTTTTGTGTTTTGTTTTCGAGGGAAGTCTTATTCATCCTACTTCAAGCTAAACATCAAGTCGCTCTGGCCCCTTGTCATCTAGATTGCCAACAAAAATCGTGCTGATAGTGACAACGGCGGACTATCGCGAGCAGGGGGGGGTCCACTATTGTAACGCTTCATTGCCTATCAAAGGGGGCTTCCCCCGCTCACTGTTCATAGTGAAGAAACCAATTGCTTTGCTCTGTTCGATCTGCCCGGCTCGGTTTCGGGGCACAGACACCTAGGACTATGAATTTAAATCAAGTGGTAGAGGTCTAGCAAGATCTTAGGCTATGATGTGCTCTGCAGCCTCCGCCATCTTGGCGCTTTACACGGAGAGATTAACAATTTCAGAGGGTATATTGTTTTAGAGAATATCGACAACTAGCAACCAAAGAGCAAAAATAGACATCACACTCCTCGCACGTTGCAATGGGCATGTTTCACGCCCTTCATTCCTGACCTCCAGGAACCCCTTACTCCAACGGCCGAAGCCGTGGCTGACACTTAGCGACGGCCAGGTTCTAGCACCAACAACACTCCTGCCGGCACAGGTCATCCACCTGCACGATACCTCTTGACTCGGGCCAAGAGACTTGAGAAATACTTAGCAAATGTCCCTATTCAAGTCACGGATAGCCGAGAGCACCCCCTTGCAAACTTGCGTTACTTATATCTCCGCCTAGGTATCTAGCGTGGACTGATGTGTACCTGTGGAAATGATATGTAACTCCAGTGTCTTGTTGCTGAAACCCTTTGGCTCACTGCTCAATGTTATCACCAAGAATATATGTGCGGCTACACCAATACCGTTGTAGTAAGGGACCCTTTTGGAAGGTATAGCCTTAAGAGCGTGACTATTCTGGGGTATATAAGGGAGGCAGTAGCCTGTACAAGGGAATCGCGGTGCGCAACATAATACTGTGAGTCTTATGCGTCCCCTGTGTCGCTGATCATGGCCACGAATTCTCGGGTCGCTCTGGACTGACTTAGCGATGTTTCTACAGATCAGTTGTCAAAATAAGGGTATAGGAATCCTAGGACCCGAAAAGAATATACTTTTCTCTCAAGGACACCACGCTAACCTTAAGTACAAGCCCAGTATAATACTATAAAATAGATTAAGCATAAGATATTCAGGAATCTACTACCAGCTGTAGTTAAATAAATAGGCGCTGCAAGGCAAGCATACATAAAGGCGCCCAGCTCGCCACCACAGAGCTAACCCTCAGGAGATACCCCGAAGTACTCACGACTGCCTGATTATTATCCTAGCAGTTATTGAAGGTAGTATATGGCTTGCCACCAGGTACTTCTTAGGGCATACTAGGCTTCCAGTACAGCGCAGCTGACACAGTCAATCACAAAAGCGGCAGCGCGGACCGCGTCACAGATATTACAATAAAAATGAGAGCTTCAACTTAAGCGTGGAGGACTGGTATCTCAATCCCATTTCGCCTTTATGCGGGCTGTTAAGAGTCGGTCACAGAAGGTGTCATTGGAATTGAGGGGAAGGCTCCTGTCGGTGGCGGCCTTTTGTCCACGGTATGCCAGCGCGGTAACAATGACCCTGGGTGTTCGGAGTTTTCCCGGCTGCTCCGTGATCCACTTTCACAAAAGAAGAACATGCCCTCTCCCATCCCTTCCAAGCACGAAATGCTACACATGTAGGACCACCTACACTTGGCCGCAGGCCAGGGCCACATGGAAAATTTGGAGTGTAGTCGCCACAAGCGACCATGATCAGTCGTGCACGAAGAGCCCCCAAACCCAGCCGCGTCCTTCCCTCCAAACGACGCTCCTTCAACTCGACATTTAGATTTAGTACTTCTATTTTTGAGAATATATCATTAGCACGTTGAGTAATCTGAATAAATCTAGCTGCAATGTTAAAGCCCCTCTATCTGCGCCTCAATGCTTATTTTTAGACTCACATCACGAGTTCGTGAGACAATGGTAGATATCTTTGCTGAGTTGTAATGTGCTGCCATCTATGCATTGACGCCGATTCCGAAGCTGGCTTGAGAATGAAATGTTGTCTTATTTTCTCACTACTCATCTTCCCTTGTTCATTGGTTCCCTTCAAGACTTCGTCATCTCACCTGCCTCTGCGAGGTGGAGCCGCTCCAACACTTCTCCTTCAGTCCAAAGAAACTATGAAAGCTCGAAAAAGCTGGCCCGTTGCAAAGCCTGCTCGCTGTCAACTTCCCTTTGCATCTCGAAGTCCTTGATAAGGAAGCTAAGGAAGAGGGCAGACGCAGAGGCAGACGTAAAAAAAATGTACACGCCACGCAAGCCATACACATACGCGTCCAGGACCTGAATTCTGAAGGCGCTGCTTTCAGAAGACTGCACTAATTTCATCAAAAATGCCTCGCTATTCGCAGCAATTTCAGCGCTCAAGCCTTGCCACCCAAGCTTAATGCTCATGACGTTCTGAAAGATGGTCCCACCCATGCCTACTCCGAGGGTCATCCCAAATTGTCGCACAAAGGCGTACATTGCAGCAGCAGAGCCCTCTTTGCCAGGCATACACATAGCTTGGGCAGCAAAGTTCTGGGCGTTCAAAACAGCGCCGTGGCCAAAGCCCAACAAGATAAGAATAGCAACCCATGCGGCAGTAGGCGTCTCTTGGTCGAACACAACGGTCAGACCAGATGAAGCTGTCACGAGGACCCAGCCAAGCCAGATGAGCCTGCGGTACCGACCAATCCTGGTGACGACAGCCCCAGTCGCTATTAAGCTCGGGACTAAAGTAGTCATAACGGGCAGGATTGCTATACCAGTGTTGAGACCACCGTAACCCTTGACGGATTGGAAGTAGAGCGGTATATAGTAGAGCTGCCCATAAACCTAAGAGGTGCCGGTCAGTATTAATGATCTTGATGTAAGGGATTTAACGCAAACAACTAAGCCCTGAACTGCACCGTAGAAGTATGTGACAGCGGAGCTAAGGTTCCCAAAGAGGCTTCGACGGAGAAAAGGTCGTTGAGCGTAGTTGGCTTCATACAGGAAAGTCCCGGCAAGCCCACAGATTCCCAGACAGAGAGGGACAAGTGTTCCTGCGCTTGTCCAACCAAAGTTGCTACCAGCCCATGAAAGAGCCATGATGAACAGAGTTGCGGAAGAAATAAAGAGCGCACCGCCTAGCCAGTCGACTCTCTGAAGCTTGAGCGAGGATATCGGGGTTCTAAACTTGAGCAGCAATAGAAACATAACAAGCCCCATGAGGCAAAAGGGGAACATGATATAGAAGACCCATCTCCAGCTTGTTCTCTGGGCGATCAGGCCGCCAACAATAGGTCCACCGCAATTTGCCAAGGCCCATGCCCCGAGCCTCTCAAATATTAGCCTAATGTACTCTGGGCAAGGAAACTCCATTCACTTACACCGAGCCATACCACTTCGGTCGCCATCGGAGAGGCACCATGTCTGTAAATATGACCAGGCTGATGACAAGAATACCGCCACCGCCGATCCCCTGCAAGGTCCTGCCAGCAAGCAAAACAACAACAGATCTCGCGAGGCAGCATAGTAATGTTCCACTGGTGAATAGGCTGAGCGACGCTAAGAGTATCACCGGCCGTCCAAAGATGTTGCTGAGCTCGGCATGAAAAGGCATGGTGACGGCGCTTGATAGGCGATAGGAAGTACCTATCCAGAATGCAGTGGTGGTATCTAGTTTCAGGTCAAGCACAATGGCCTGGGCAATTGGTCAGTGTGATGTGTGATGCCAGACAGGCTGAACTTACATTTAGTGAAGTCACAATGGTAGAGGAGTCCAATGCCACCATGAAGGATATCAAAGAAAGAGTACACATGATGAGGACCTGATGTTTATTAGGGCTCCAGCTGGATGTAACCTTTTGCTTTACCACATCATTCGTGAAGCGGATGAGGTCGCTGGTATCCTGAAAGGGCGCAACGGAAAGAGGTGTATTCTGATACCGCACTGCTCTCTCTGGGATCCTGTTATCATCTAGTCCCTTTGTTTTCAAGAGCTCGGGCTCAGGTTGAGGGTACTGGTAAGCCATGATAGGTAACACAGGATTTGCAACGAGGATACAAGATGGTCTAGAATAGATGGGTATTCCATGAAATGGTTGCTCTATGCTATCTCATGGGCAAGCTTTCAATATTGTAGGAATCCAACGAGGCTCTACGCTCGATGTCCAGGTAGCGTACTGTTACTGGAGGCCCACTGGTGTACTACTGCTGAACCAACAGATCGATTCCCATCCTACGGCGCAACTACGGTTGCAATCACGCAAGTTCCCAGAATGAGCTCTGTGGGTCGAGAGAAATTAACTAGGCTTTAACACTGTTGCTGCTCCATTTTTCTAAGTCCGGGCTGCGGTCCCGGAGCCATCACTTTGCAACCATTGACAGGGGCTCCAAGGCATGTGTTCCAAGTTCCAATCCTTTTTCCAAATCCAGCTATTAATTACAACCTACAATAACGGCCCAGGAGTACGTACTTCCCCGCCAAGGTGCAAAGGTCATGCCAATTGTTGGAATTTCTATCAACCATCTTTATAGCAAAATCCTTTATACCTAGCATCGCGATAAGTACTCGCATTCCGCCCGCTATGCTACCTTCTTTATTCATCATAACGCTATTCCAGTCCAATAACACTCTGTCTCGAGTAGTAATAACTTCCTGCTTCTTTCTCGACTCTCGCAACCCCAGAAATATGCTTCCATATTCATTGGAAAGTGAAACATCCGCAAACTTGTCGAATCTCTTTATCGCATCGTGAACGAGAGGATCCTCAGTGCACCATACCGATAGATCTCGTTTGAGGGATTTGATGTCCCGCTATCAGGGTAAGCGTAAATCCCATATCTATTTACAGGTAAACATACCAGAAGACCTAACAGGACATCATCTAGTGGCTTGGCCGTGGGTACCTGTCGAGGAGGCACCTCGCTTGAGGCAGTAAGCCCTTTCAGGCGGTGCAAGAGCCGACGCAGGGAAGAGGCTGGGCGCCCTTTACTGAGTATTGAAAGAGTAGCACTGTAATTGAGGCAGAATAGTATTGCTGGATGATGTGTAAATTCAAATGCAAGAGACGTAAAATGGTGTCATTTTAAATACCTGTACGTGCACAAAGCGAAAGGGCCGACACAAGGTTCTGGCCTATCAGAATGAATACCACCCCGTCGGGCCGGGCCCACTCGGGGTACCAGTACAAGTAATTTTAAGCGCTGGGAGCATTATCAGATAACGGTCTATTGTCTAAAATGGATCACGATGCACCTGCCAATTGGCTGGAACGCGCAGGGTACATCTTGTTGGTTTGAGACACTGCATGCCTGACTCGTTCAGTTGTCCCCGCACAAGCCACCTGCCACCAACGTGAACACACGAACGCGAGGAGCATTGATTTCCTCTGACCGGGGGTGATGCAATGCAACCACTGATTCAATAATCAGAGCTCCGTATCCCGCCGGGGGAACGAAAGGCTAGGCGAGGAAGACAGCGTTTGGCCACTGACAGGTCTCCGCGGAACCTGGGAAGTGGAACCTGGGATTTGACAATGGGCAGCTGATCACCGCCCAAGTGTTCCATCCGTGCGGCGAGGCAAAATTGGACCTCGAGTTGAATCGGGTTGGGTTCTGAAGTCGGTGCTATGCTGGCGAAGTTGGTCGACCCTTGGTTCCAAGTTGAGGGAGAGCTGAGGGGACCAACATCACGATCTCATGTCAGCTTCACTGGTGCTATTTATATCAAAACCTCACATCCCAATGGGACGGAAAGGCACCTGCACATAAGAAAGGAGACAGCGCCAGTAGCTTATGTGGGTGTGAATCTGATCACTTCCTCTCAAACAAACCGAAAGAAACCTGGCTGATTCTCATTACCGCCAACCACGATGTCTGCTGGGATTGCTCTGCCTCTACTCCGCCCGCCTTATGAATATCACCAATCTCCAGATAACTCTATCTTCTACAGAGAGACTGCGGCTCATTGGTACAGAGCATACCAGCGTGAGCTCAACAATCGGCCGGTGGAGACGGTGCGCGTTATACAAGAATTGAGGATACAGATGAATCGAATGGAACAGATTCTTATGAGGATGATGTCCCAAATGGTATACTTATATCTCGAATGCCCTCTTACCGACATGACTGACAGGAACTAGAATGTTGAGTCCGATAGGGTGGAGATTCATCGCTATGGGGGCGAGGGAGAGGAGAAGTACGATCCCGAAAATTGTACTGTCTTTGAGGACGCGGATGAAGGTGCTTTTCCCGGCTCAACGTGAGATGGGCCGCAGGCTATGGGCCGGCCTAAAATAAATGACCGTCAGAATAAGGAACTGGGATTTTGATTTTCTTTTCGGCCCATCTTCGATCACACTTGCGTCCATATATATAAACTGAACATGTTTACCAGCCTTCCTTCGTGACTTTTCCACAGCACTAAACCTTTTAAACAAACATTTCCTGCCAGTCTCAAGTCAAAGAAATCATGTCTTCTATTGCGTCACCGGCGGAGGCAGGTGGCGCCTCTGAGATGACCATAATCCAGCTCGCCTGTTACTGGCGTGAGCGTCATGGTAAAAGTGATAATCCATTCGAGACTGCTAGTCAATACATGCTGAGGTCAGGCGCCATCGACTCCGCCATTCCGCCATACCACGGCTGCTTTGGCATGGCCCACGCTATCACTGACTTCTTGGGTCGCGACATTCGATTCTTCAACAAGGTCAAGCAGCAACTACAATCCATAGTAGCGATATGGGATTTCATTACAGAGCAAAAGAGTTCATATGATAGCATAAAATGGCTTCCGATGCTAGGTGATCGGCAACTGATGGAAGATTTTCTCCTCTGTGGTCGGGTGAATTCGGAAAGAGCAGGAATCATTCCAGAAACCGAGGCGCTACGTACTATTCATCCCGAAAGAGAACTGCTTTCCTCTCGGAATAAACCAACTTTGCTGTCGAAGTCGCTAACACCAGGAGACTTGATGGACATTGATTCTGGTGTGCGTCAGGATCCTGGATCGGCGGCTCATCAAGGACAAGCCGACGATTGGCAGAGAGCTGCAGGAGTTGACCGTACTACCACAGTGCCCCGCGGAAGCCGCAAGCGCATTTTCAGCGAGATGGAATCAGAAGACTCAGAATATACTGTGCCAATTAGAAAGAGATCAACACGAAGACAGCCTAAGGTGGGTGGAGAGGCAGGGGAAAACGCATGAGGGCCATTTTCGATGCTGGTGTTGAAATACAAGCATGACCAACATTCTTTTTTTACTTCCCATATCCTCCGCACACCACGAGAATGCACACACTACGCACATCCTCCCATGCAACCCCCCACCCCCCACGGACGATTCCTTCTACCCAAATATTGTCTTCAAACACCAAATCACCTGGCCCCACTCAAGAAGCCTGATTTCACAGGGACCGAGAAGCACATGTTATCACACTCTGGCCCTCATATTGCCAGACAAGGTCTGGTTTCTTAAGCCTTGGCAGAGCTGAATGCTGGAGGCACAGCAGAAACAGTGATGTATGACCATGGGTTTGGGCTATTTTGGGAATGATCTCCATCTATCCCCTCATCGTACAATCCCACCTATGTAATTGACCAGCAGTCACAACTTATTCAGATACATTTGTGCATGCTGCCACTCAGCGAGATTGAAAGTGCTTGTAGGTGACATTCACTGGATACAATCTTCAGCCCGCTCAGAAGATGCCCTCATCTTCGGCTATTCGAAGGGTAGCCCCATTGCTCAGAAAGACTATAATCTCCGGGCGTGGACCTCATTCCTAGAGTGCATCAACGCTCTGGGCCGGGTGTTGCTTCCTTTGAATATCTTCAAAGGGAAATCCGTACAACAGCAGTGGTTTCATCAAGTCCTTGAGGACTTTGATGGGTCGCAATTCACAGCAACGAAGAAGGGGTGGATATAAGAGGAAATCGCGACCGTATGGTTGAAGAAAGTGTTCATCCCGAACACCCGCCCGAGAGACCCTAGCGAATGGCGTTTGCTAGTGATCGACGGGCCTCACACACACACAACGCTTGATTTTATGCGGGAATGCTTCTCGAATCGCATATACATAGTCTTTTTGCCGGCACGTACAACACACGTATTGCAGCCTCTGAATGTTGCTCTTTTCCGGCCGCTGAAGCAAGCCTTCTAGAAGAGATTGCATGCTCTTGGGCAACACGATTCCTCAGCCGTGATGGCTAAACGAATATTTCTTTATGGCTATCACAATGCTCGAATAGAGGCATTTACGATGGAAAACATTCGTTCTGGGTGGCGGGCGACGGGTCTTTGGCCGGTCTCTAAACTCAGGGGACTTAGAAGCAAGTACATCTTGGAAAACCGCCAGAGCCAGGTCGGAAACACTAACTCTGGCACTGGTAATGGCTTTATTGATGCAAACGGAGGAGAATGGTCTATTTCCCGGCCGCAGGGGATCATTTTTCGTACACCTACGCAGTCCCGAGAATTGCGGGAGCTGGTGCACGTTATGAGACCCAGAAACACTCGAGCCCCACACAACGACGACTCCTCAGAAAAATTATCAAAGCGTATGAAGATAAAGAATATTGTCTGGTGATATCCTCAAAGAAAAACGAGGAGTTGGAGAGCCAATTGGAGCCCAGCAGGAAGGTCAAGAAGAAGAAGGTCACAACCGACCCGAACACGATCTTCGCAGATATTGAGGCTATTCGGATGGCACAAATCGATGCCGGCGAGGTGTCCCCTGACAACGGCCAGGTCTCAGAAGCACCCTCAAGACCAACATCAGAAGGGTCGTGCATCGTGGTGGGCGGAAATCGACGTCGGGTATAGCTTCATGGTCGTGGCGTGGGGCGGTCGGAATGGAGAGTTGGTCGGAATGGGGCCGGCCACGTTAGACATTTGGTGCTAAATGGGAGCACGGCAGCTAAGCTAGGATACATAATGGCAGCTGCTCCGCATTACCCATTGTGAATCGTTCCAAACCTACCTATTCTTCCCGACTCAGTTCACTACGCGATCATCTCTGCCTGCAAAGTCTCCTCCACAATCACCATGAGACTGTCCGTGACCCCAATCGCCGCCTGCCTGGCCTTGTTGCAGCCAGTTACCGCAGACTTCCTAGTCTACATGGTCACCATGGACCAGTTCGCGGGAAGCAACGAATGGGTAAGAATAATCAATACACATATTGACGCAGACCAAATGGTGTGCGTCCGGAGGAGTGATGCTAATTATCTCACCAGGGCGTTCAGATCTACGAAGATGTTCCGAGTTGCAACAAGGTGGCAAATACATTTACCTTGAAGGGCGAGACGAGCACTGGAAATAGCGAGGGTACCGTGGGTTGCAAGGGTCGCAACAATGGCGGCTGCAACTGGAATAACACTGCATACAACATCGGCTCACTGGAAATGAACTTTGGCGAGGGTCACTACTACAGTGAGTATCTCCGTGCCACAAAAGCAAATAGGCCAGGCGGTAAGGGAGACGAGAACCTCAAAATAATCATCCGTCTTTGCAGCAATACATGCCGGGCAAGGATATTATGGCCGGGAGTTGAAACGAAGTAAGAAACACTCTTATCTCTGCAAGTGATTCCAGTTGATACCTTGGCTAACTTGGACAAGTTAATGGGAGGTTCACGGCAAATACAGTGTGATGGATGGTGAGAAATTCGCTTGCTTCGAGGGCCCTCAGCCAATGAAAGGATACAGCAAGTTCTGCTGCACTAAGAAACACACGCCGAGATCAACCCTCCTTGTTGCGACCATGCACCACCGGAGAATGGATTCGCGGTCCTAACATGATTGGCAACGGTTCCTCTTCTGGCAACGGTTCCTCTGAATTCAACTCATGATCAGCTAGATTCTATCAACGGTTTCCACTTCGATATTTCGCCTAGGAATATAATTCATCCGAATACGCGGGGTCTCGTACACCTGCTTCGCCCTGGATCTCTTTTCCTGTGTGTTTCTGGATCCTCTGGAGCTCTCTGCAAGACAATTCTACTTTTTGATACACTCTCTGAGAACTCCCTGGTGTGCCGTCTCTCTTTGTGTGATGTTATTCTTCTGGTGTCGCGTCTCTGAGCAAACAGGTAGGAACCTTGGAAGAGAGGGAGGGGGCCAGAGCGCAGCTAGTCCGCCTAGTCAGCAACGAAGGGCCTGCCGATGAGAAGGGCTATCCCCGCTCTATGAAAGTTCTGGTGGGAACAGAGGAGCCATTGCAACCTAAGAAGCGTTAATTCTGAGGCTTCGACTGGCTCTCCGGTGCAAACATTGCTGGCATCTATAATTCCCCGTCCATAAGCCCTTCCCCGGGGTTGAACGAGTTTCCACCCACCACCCCCCTCCCAAATACAGCCAATATTGTTGGCCCTTGAGAAAGCGTTGCGTCAGATAGCCATAATTTCAAACGGAATAAGTACCTCCAAGGCAGCGTGTGAAACGACCACTGACTGATACTCTCACATTGGACAACCTGCGGCTGAAACACGACGAGCAGCATGAGTATTAATTTTATGCACCACTGCTCGCCGACGGATCTGAGTTTGGATGAGGCATCTCCACTAAGGGAGCACCATGGCTCGAACTAGTTGGTTGACCAGCCTCCAATATCCTCGTTGCAGCCGTGACGGCGCCAACCTGTTCGAGCCGCTGCTGCCGCAGGCGATTGTTTACCTCTGCAGCCACGGTCGCCGCGCCGAGCGTCCCTCTTAACGACGGCAAGCTCGCCTTCCTGTCCGACGAATTGGTAGCGGTCTTCTTCAGCCCCGTTGTGGATAACTGAGCGGCTGGTGCCTGGTGTTTAAGCCTGCTGTAGCCTTTGAGGCGATGGACATGGAGTGGCATGAGTGAGGTGAAGTTGGAGTTGAGGGAGCCCGACTGACTGCTCAACCCTGCGTGTCAGCCAACTCCATATGGCCCATCCCGCCGCCCAGGCCCAACGGGGCCGCCTTCAGAGCGGTCATCCCAACCAAAATAGCGCCGCACATACGGCTTGAGCGTGAGCTATTATTAGATCAGACTACGAACTTGTCACTTGCCTCGCATCGCCGCTCCGCCCAAGGAAATGCCATGAATAATGAAATACTCATGATGTAATGACTGTTGATGTGCTATCCGCCCGCAAAATGAACTCCAACGCGACCGTGCCCTGGATGATACCCTTTGGGATAAACCCATTCAGGGTAGAGTGCTGTGAGATAAATTCCCCTGTCGTAGCCTCATGAAATGTCATCTCCGACGGGCTAACCTCCCAAATCGAAACCGGTCTATTGCCTCCCATACATTGTCCTGCGGTGGCCTGGCTTTAGTTTGAGCCGTCTGCGCCACCACCTTCCGTATGAGACGGACCTGACGAGGTGGGATGGTAGCCCCCTGTCACTCCGCCCGCTTCTGTGGTGGCGGCTTGGTGATCGAGTCGCTGCTGCCGCCGGCGAGTGTCCGCCGTGCTCCCAGTCGTAGAGTTCTGCGTGCCTCTCGAAGAACGAGAGCTGGTCGTCGTATCCGAGGATTGAGTGTTCGTTTTCTTCAAATATGGGGTGGGAGGTTGCTCGGCTGGCGCCTGGGTTTGCAAACTTCTAGAAGCCTTGGAGTCAGCCGAGCTAGTCGTCCTCACGCTGGAGCTGCTGGGCTTCCTCGTTGCCGTCGTCGCGCTGGCTTCCGCAGTTGTCGCTTCTGGCCGGCCGGAGCTGGAGCCAGGAATCGTTGGATGTGAACGAGAGTTCGAGCTAGTGCTCCTCAGACTGGCATTGCTGGCGGTTCTATGCGCTGAGCTCACCAAATTTTCAGAGCTTGCCGTCCGAGCGTGCCCTGCGCCACTGGTAGCGCTTGGTGCATCGTGGCGAGTGATTGAGGTCGTGCTCCTGAGGCCGGCAGTGCTCGCGGCCCTACGCGCTACAGCTATCGAGGCCTGAGGTGTTGACGCCCGGGGTTGTTCAGCACCGGCCCCAGCACCTGAAGTTCTGCGGTGGGTGCTTGAACCAATGCTCCTGATGCTCGTGACGCTGGAAGCTGTCCCAGCAGGGGCAAGTGACGACTGTGCCTGGCCGTCCGCGGAAGTTGCCCCACTTCTAGCAGCTACCGTAGACATGTCCGATCCCAAGCTGCGGGTGCTAGGAGGCTGCTGCGTCGGCCAAGTTTGAGGTTGTTGCGCAGGTGTCCTGGATGGTGACCCAACCCGGGCAGTGGCATTGGCTTTGGCTTTGGCAAGTTGTCTCAGTTCCTCCCTATCTGGTTTTCTGCCGAACACGACCACCCCGGATTTGAGAGACTTGTCGATGGTTCTTTTGCCCACATCCGTGGCCGTTGTGTTCATTTCATCGACGTCCTTCCACGAGTAAAGGCGGCCCTTGCTCTTTGTTACGAGGTCCTTGTCCTTCTGAGTGCGATTGCCGTAATCGGGGATTCCCACCAGGCGTTGAACCGGAAAGCAACTAGGGTCAACTTTTTCGAGATGATCACTTTGACCGTGTGGGTGGTTGAAGGGGTCCACGTCACGTTCCCATGCGAAATGGTGGGATAATTTAGCCACTGTCCCGTCAGCCTGCGCTGCCGCCCCTTCGGAATTGACGCGTGCCTGAATGGTGCTCATGCCGACAGCAAGATAATTCTTGCCCTTCGGAAGTGTACGGAAGTAAGGGCAGCAGTGTCCATTGTCCGGCCGTATTATCTCCCCAAAGGAATGTCCGAATAGAATGGTAGCCTGCAGTTCTTTCACGAGGCCAAGCCAGCCAGGATTGCCGCGGATCTTCTGGATATATGGGTATGGTTCATTGGCTTGAGAAATGAGCTGAAAGTCCCAGCCTTTGACCTTTGTCTCCCATCGCTTCCCAACCCATGTCTGGAACCAGTCGGCGATGTTATTACCAGTCTTGTCTATCAAGTCAATGGAAGCCCTGCTCATCAGGAGGAGAACCTTGTAGACGTTGAAGCAAATATGTTCAAGGCTGGATTCCTTGTCGTCTTTATCCTTCTCCGACAATGTTACGGCACTGGAGTTCTCTTTGGAGTCCTTTGCTTTTGGGAACACGACCATTTTCATGTTCTCTTGGTCATTGAGCACATCAAATGCCGCGGATGGGGTTTTGTCTTCGATGTGATTCAACTTGGAGAAGTCGAACTTTGCCCCTCGGGCCTTGATATACGAGCGAATCAAGAGAAGTGCGACAACTGGTCCATTTACAAGCCAGGCCCGCTCGTCAGCAGTATCCCAGAGAACGAAATGGCGGTGTTTGAGGGCGTAAAGTGCTGAGCCGGCATCAGAGCACAGCGATTCTATGGACACCGGGTATTCCATCTTCTCTGTTGAGAAGTTTACGCCTAGCGAAAGAACGGCAGGGAGTCGGAAGTTGAGATTGACCGATTGCGGAACCAATCTGTATTGCTCAAACCTCGTCAATTTGGACTCGAATATTTCGACGTCAGAAGTGCCTGGTCAAGGTCAGTTGAATTCAGTTTTCCGTCAGTTCCCTTCCCAGACACGGAGAGAGGAGGCGGATGTCAAAGGTATCAGATCTTTTGGATCAATACAGGCTGACCAGTAAACTACTGGTAGGCATGGTGACCTACATACATTGCCACGCAGAGAAGGGTTCGGGTCCACTGGGACGATCTTATCGATAGTGAAGGTAGTGTTCCGGCATGGGGGGGGATGAAAGGGCCAGGAGTGGACGATAAGGTGTGTGCCAGGCAAAGGGGTATGTGGTTTGATAATAAAGTCGAGGTTGAGCAGCACGATATGAGGCTTGGGTGGGAATGGTGAAGTCAGGTGAGGTCGGGCAAGATGAGCTGAGGGAGCCAGCCTCCAACTTTGGAGCTCCAGAGGTCGCAGCCACCTGCAGTAGGCAGCGGCCTGGGCCAGATGTTGGCGGCCAATCCAAGCGGCCTTCCCAACTATTAATAGACTGCTTACCTGCCAAGAACCCCGCTTCGGTGCTCCATCCAACGAAATGTCGCGACCGGGGATGCATCACCGACGGACCGACCCGGACTTGCTTCATTAGCTGCTCGCATGTCGCCAACGACTTGCACAGTTTCGACGGGTCGAAATGCCAGTAAATGGCATTACCGTCAACGCACTGCTGACCTCCGACTGCCATTATGAGCCGCAGCCGGTAAGCTTTAGGATCTTTGTCGTCTTTCGTGGGAATTACGGCCATGGGCATGTCCAAGGCCACAGCGCTTTTCCCACGGCACCCTCGATTGAACAGCTGGCGGAGAACCGGCAGAGGGGCCTCGAGGCCAGAACCCTGCGTTGGTCGTTTGGGGATCCTATAACCACTGGCGACTATCGACAGCCCAACCATGGTTTTCCAACAGTGGCCTGGCATCCGAACGAAGTCGTCATTGTTGTGCGGTTCGGAATTGCGAGTGCTGAATGACACTTTGAACTTTCCACCAGCCCCACCAGCCATCTCTGTCAATTCCGTTGAGATAGTCTCAGCACAGTGACGGGTTGTCGATCCGTTCTTTGTTTCCTCGGCATACTTCTTGAGCAAGGCAATTGACCCGTCGTGGGCGACACTAACGATCCAGCATACTTGCTCAACAATCGGAGGGAAATCTTCCCTCTTTCCTCTGATCTCGAGGATCAACTGCGTAGGGTAAACGGCGACTGAGACACGTGTGTTGCAAGAAATAACTGCAGCGACCTTTTTGTCAGCGTGTAGCAAACATGAAGAGCAAAACTCAACTCACTGCATGAGGCCCTGTGATTCTTGGTATCATTCAGAGCTCTTTCTATCAGCTGGAGGACCTTGGTTCCATTTTGCTTCCAGGTCTTTGCGACATATTCGCCAGTAGGAAGTGCTAGCACATCTACATTCGATTCGGCTGAAGTGAAGCTGATGATTTCCGAAAGCCTCTTCTTTCCCGATACCTGGCATTGGAGACCCACGTACTCAAGCAGGCGGGTCTGGAACGCGAACTGGGCTCGGTATCCCTGAAGTTGTTTATCTTTATCAAACAGCGCGCAAGCTTTGTTGGACTCTACCAATTCAAATCCGATCTTGCGCTCGATGAGTTTCAACACCGCAACTGGTCGGCTTGCCGGCCCTGGACTCGTGCGCTCGGGAACAGCTTTTGTCACGTCTGTGGTTCTCTGCGCCTGCTTTCCAGATTCGCTCATCATGGCCACGAGCAGAAATAATCCGCAGATGATGCGTGCGCTAGAGCAAGAGGGTATAAGAAGAAGGAAAAGCCCAAATATACAGTAGTCGACTGTGAAGTCATCAGACAAGGCTCATTGGTTGGATCCCACGTCGTCAGAAAAGGAGAGTTGTGCTGGTGGCAACGATAAACGAAGGTTATGATGCAGACATACAAAGCATCGTATAGTAGAATGGAACAAGAAGTGAACTGAATACTGCAACGTGGAAGACAGTAGGGGTGCCATGGAATGGACATGTTGACTGCTCGCACACATGTCCCTGTCTCAACATGCGCGACATGCTGACTGCAACATAGCCCAAGAAAAGCACCTGCAGACGCCGGCCACGCCAGGTTTGGAACAACTTGGCGTGGGCCATTCCGAGAATATCGCGATGCTTGAAACGACGTGGCCCAGTAGCAGGCGCTGCGCCGCACTCACAATCGCGGCGAGGGGGATCCATTGCGGTCGCCCTCGTGGGCCGGCCACGCCCCGGTGGGATCCACTTCGGCCGCGATCCTACCGCGATCCCGCGTAAGGGTTCTATAGTGAATGAAGCAAGGTCTCCGTCCAGGATATTCGGATGGCCTATTTCTGTTGCCCCTGCATTCGAGACAAAGGCACTGCAGGTTGCGGGCCGCAAGACCGTGGCGTTGCTGTGAAAAGACATGGCCATCCGCACTACATGACGGGGAATGCTTGGCTTATGCGGAAAAGGGCATCAAAGAAATATTAACAGTAATTTCCTCCCTCTGATATTTACTGGACTGGGTATAATGACACGTCCAATCCGCATAGCCGCTGGTCATTAGACTACACCGAGGACTCAAGATGATAGCTTCAACCAGTCAGAGGAGCAATGTCCGGAAGAGGGGGCTTTAGTACAACAGACGTGTCAAATGATGAATAACAGTGTCTACCGTATTTCGAGGAATGCAACAAAATGCAGCAGCAGTCCCAAACCCCCCCCCCCCCTTTGACCCCTTCTTGGCCAGGTTGAAACTAAAACCCTTGGGACTGTGTGACCCTCGATTAGCTTCTGCTCCTCCTTCGTTAGTCGCAGAAGAGGTCCTCGGTGGCTCAGATGAACCCGAACTGGGTGGGTGGCTCCCGGAAGAAATCGAAGGCCGCCTAGCTTGAAGAGTTTCGCTCGCCGTTGGTGCCCTCCGATCTTTCTTCTCTTGTAAATTGGCCTCAGCAAGCCGTCTCAGCTCCTTTTTGTTAGGTATGTTTCCCAGCACAAACATCCCAGTTTTGAGCGGCTGATCCTCCGGCGGCTTCTGCGCATCCTCAGGTGCTGTGTTCATATCGTTGGCCTCTTTCCATGAGTATGGTCTGCCCTTCTTTCGTTTCAAAACCTTGTCGTCTTTATGGGCCAGGAGTATTGGTACTTTCACCAGGCGCTGGACTGGGAAGCAACTGGAGTCGACATGATCAAGATGGTTATCCTGACCGTGTGCATGACCGAAGTGGTCAACCCCACGTTCCCAGGCAAGCTTAGGCTCTAACCTAGCCACTGTGTCTTCGGGGTCCAAAGCGCTACACTGGTGATATAAGAAAGCCTACACGGTAGCCATATCCAGGGCGAGAAAGTCCCGGCCCTTGGGAAGGAACTCGAGGTAAGGGCAACAATGGTCATCCGCCTCCACGATCTCGCCAAAGTCGCTTCCGAATATGAAGGGTGCACCCACGGCTTCTACAAAAGCCATGCCAGGTAGGTTTGCTTTCAAACACATGGGAGTAAACTTTGGCCGTCTTGGTGCGATAAATTCTCTCGAAGTCCCAGCCCTTCATAACTAAATTCCGGCGTCTTTCTCTCGTTATCTCAAATCCAAGGATATGATGGATAACCCCCGAATGTAGTTTACGTTCATCTATATTGAGGAGTACATCGCAAATCTCCCTCAAGATCTCGCCGATGGTCTTTTCTTCGACGTTGGGCAGAAAATTAGACGGCTGATTGTGGTCAGGTTCAGCCGATCCCCCGAGATCTCCAAGCGCTCTGAATATAGGTATCCTTCTGTTGTCCCGGTCATTGACAAGTTTGTGTGCCGCGGTAGGAGTTTTTGATCCGGAATGATGCAATTTGGAGAAGTCGGAGGTTTCAGTCAGAGGAATGTTCTTGAGATATGGGCGAAGAAGTTGTAGGGCTACGACTTCGCCATTGACAAGCCAGCCCTGGCGTTCTTTTGTGTCGAAGAGGACGTAATCGCGGGTATTCATAGTTCTGTATTTGAAAAACCTTCGGTCCAGCTCATTCTCCTTGATGAACTGTTTCTTGAGCCTTTTTGTCTCGACCGTGAGATTATTTGGTAGCAGGGCGTAAGATGACATGGCCGCCTGTTTCCTGCAGACGGCAGTATCCAGGAAGGGAATTATCCAATCCTTGGAGTGTATATGAAGCTCGTACAGTTGTTTCATTTTACAGAGACACGGAACGGCATCTTCTGAGTCCAAATAGATGTCGATGCTCGTTTTATCTTCTACCTCTAACCAAGGAGTATCGAAATGATACAGCGGTGAATAGAATCCGCAACCTACTATCGCATAGCAACCACTATTCATCACCCCCCTCACCACGAGCAGCGGTATGTAAGCAGGTGGCAGTCCGAATTTGTCATCAAAGACACCGTACCACAAGTCATGGGCCGGTTGAGTCTCCAGTTTGATAACCCAATCACTTACTCTGGCCTATCGAGGCAGAAAGAACGAGTCATTCCCAAGGAATTTCGGAGGCATGGCCTCCAAATTTTGTAATTTTGCGGCATTATTATCAATTTCTTCAGCGGAAAGACGCCAACCAGGCTGCTGAAGCCACACTTTCGACCCTCCAGTCTCAAGTGCTGCCTCGTTATGGCAATCTTGAGGTGTACCCCGACGCGCCGCGATTGCTTCCGCTAAGCCCCAAGATTCGATGTTGAGGCCGAGAAGTTTGACGGTTATGATGATTTATTTCTATGTCGATTCATAAATGTTTTGGGTTTCCCCAACCTCGCAATAGAATCAATAAATTCGGTAGCAGCCTGAAAATCATTTAGTGTATAGTCTGGTTCCAGCGTGAGTACATTGCCCTAGTCGATTAGGGAAACAATTCCATATATCTTATCCCTCGGGTCAACACATTGTAGGTGGCTCACGACTTCCTTGAGCAGTAGAAATATGTTGTTGTCCTTGACCGCCGTGTAGCTTTGTCTTAGCATAAACAATGTCGTCCTCCAATGTCTTGGTAGCTGATACATCCAGTCTCCGTACCAGACTGGAAGAGGGAACCACTGGTTAATATGTCTTCGGAGGAACCAGTGGTATACAAAATTAACATAAAGCGGCCTTGTTGTGATTTCGTCTTTGCCCTCCTCTGGTTCCAGGCGCTCCAGGTCCTTCATGAGTCCACCAAACAGGTATAGTGCGTTATTGCGCGTTAACACATGCTTTCCGCACATCACGGTGATATCCTAAGCATGCTGCAACTCCTGGAGGATCCACATGCGAGTGAAGTAAGGTCGCATAGCCAGACGAATCAAGGCAAGGGCGAAGCGATGTGTTGTCAAATACCGGTGAAGCAACCGTAACCTGAGAGCTACGCCTCCAAGGGCTATGCCCCCCATAGTCTTTTTGTATCTGAGCATATCTGTTGGCCGTACAATATAATGGGTCGGCCCATAGAGCGTTTGAAAGGAGAAGAGGCTATCGTCGGCGTGGTCGCCAATACAAGACAACACATGAGAAGCTTTCTTGTAGATACTGCCCATCATGGCAACCTGCTTGCTCTTCTCTCCGAGATGCGCCTGATCGATGCAGATAGCATCAAGCCAGAAATACCGGCTCTTGCCATACCAGCTAGCCTTGCGCTGCTCATACCAGTAAGACCGACGCTTCCTCCTATACAAATAGGAGTGGCTCTTCCTGTACCAGTAGGCCTGTATCAAGGTGAACTCGCAGTTCGTACGCACTCGTAAGAGCTGGTCATTCATGAGAATAATGGTGTTGGATTCCGGATCTCCCCATGTGTAAGACATACCGTGGTATGGCAGCATACTATCTAAAATGTCTAACATAAATAGATGATCAAGAAGCTGTTAATGTATAGCTCATCGCTGTCCGATAAGTCCCGACAGAACCTGTTGTTATTAGCGGAGCGGCCCCCGGGAACCTCAGATACGGAGGAAATATGCCCACCCGATATGGCCAGGGTATCCGAGCATTCTGTGGGTCTCTGAGCGACTGTCAAGTGCCCATGCCCCTACGGGCTATAGCAAATCAAAGGGCACGGTTTGGAGTTAGTCAGCCAGAGGGCCGACTACTACACCAACCGTCAGGGCGACTAGATCAGCGATAGCTTCTTCCTCCCTCTCTAAGCAGGAATCAGAACCCGTACCCAAACACGTACGGTCTGCTTCAACCCATTTGCACGTGCAAAGACCCCTTGACCCTTGCCGTCAGGGCCGTACCAACAATTTCTTTTATTTAATACTTTAAATTTATTTTATTTTATTTCAATATTAAATTAATATCTAATATTCAAAACTGTTATATACATTATTACATTTTGTTTATAATGTTTATAAACAGTGTTTTTATTTTAATAAATATATTATTATCATAAAACTTCCTTTTAAAAATTAAGAAACTGTGGGAATAATGGTCGTTGGGGCCATACGGTTCCTTCATCAAGCTTGGTGGCTTATGTAAACTGCTCGGCTTGGCGAAGGGAGGACCTTATTTGTTCTCCGCACGAGCACCCCTTTCCTAGTTCGTAGAGAAGACATACGCAGAATCAACCAGAAGAGTTGATCACCACCAACACTTACGGGCGTGCAGAAAGCCCATTCAACAAATAGCCTTATTTTTAAACAAAAATTAAACTTGATTAAAATGAGGTTCAAAGTATTTTTATAATATTTTAATTTATCTATATTAAATTCTTTTTTAAAAAAGTCTATATACTATAAATCTTCATTTATTAAATATTATTTTTAATATATAAATAAATTATTTTTAGGTATAATCATATTTAATTATATAAATATGATTGATTATTATTATAACGTGGTTTACCAGTGAGTGGGTCATATTAGTGAATGGGTCAGTTTTGTAATATTTGCCAACTTCAGCCAACCCTAGCACCCCTCCAGGGCCAAATAATTAATAAAACTTAGCACCAATTGGTGCCAGCTGCACTCAATTGCTTATTTCTAATTAATTTTGCTAATTTGGAGTAGTTGGCGGGGTTGCAGTGCTGGTCCGAACAGGTTAACTTTTAGTGCAAAAAATAGACTTTGCACCAAATGGTGCTAACTTCACCCTTAAAATCGCGGTCCGCTACAGACTACCAACAGATATATATTCGCACCAATTGGAGCTAACTAGGCTGGGTTGGCTATAATACAGTCAGAATCTGATTGATCAGACCCTTCTTTATCTTTCTCACACATTTTCGCATTATGCCCACTCTCGCCGCAGTTACTACAGCGTCGTTTGCTCGGTCCGCGGCGGACCGCCTCCTCAGCACCACCACTAATTTTACCAGCTAACCGCTTCCCGTTTTCCTTTTAATTAATTATCACTTAGGAATCCTCACTACTAAGTGCCCCCCTAAGTTATACTTGGGTTCTTTTAGCCCTTTGGTGTTTAGTAAGTGCTTTATTAGCGGCCTAAAGTGTCCGGATCTCATCGCGCATTATTGTAAATAAGTGCGCATTTACCTATGCTCCCTTTGCTAATCGATTAATAGCGTCCATAATTGGTATAAGGGAGCTAACCCAATAAGTGGAGATCCTGCCTTTAATAAAATTTGATTACTAGATAGTTTATTAAGTATTAGAAGGTATTTAAGACTCCTATTGATGGGGAGAAGTAGGGATAGATGGCAGCGGAAGTTTTAAGCGGATATTAAACTTAGAAAGAACAGAATCCGGGTCCTAAGGTAGGATTTCAGCTCCCCTAAATGCAGCTTTAATATTATCCTCTGTAAAGGTCTTACTATAAGCTACCTTGAATGCAATAAAGAACTCAGATTTAGTGATATGGTTAATAGAAGCCTGGATAAAGTAGCTAATTTTCCCGCCATATGCGTACTTTAGAGGCAAATATAATGCGACATCTAGTAGCTGGACTAGATGAGACGAATGTAGCGGCATATAGATAGAAATAATCTTATTTTCTTTATAGTAATAGTTAAACTTAGCTGATATATAGCTCTCATAGCTATCCACGATTAACATCTGGTAGTCCGCATCTTTCTTAGGTTTTATATGCTCATTAAAGTGCTAAACCTATTTAAGGCTAGTCTCGTTATCTGTTCATCCATTTAGAGTAGGTTTGATTACCCAAGAGCTAGGAAAACCTGACTCTGTAGTCCAGCTTGCGAGGTGGTAGGCGCCCTGAATGATAACGAACGGCGGGATGCACCAGCCCGTTGTATTAATACATTCAATAGCTGTCGCCCATTCCCTATTACCAGGCTGGACAGATTTAGCCTTTCTACACGTATCAGCGCGTATAACTACTATTAACGGGGCAATTATACCTATTATAAAGCCGGTCTCATCAAAGTTATAAAGGCTATTATTAATAATTCTATACTTAGCCATCATATTGCGAAGAAGCCTAAACTAGTTCCCAATAACCTCTGGATCCTTACAGAGGGCACTCTGATATTCATAGGGATGATTAAACCTGATCTTCAGGCTGGGTTGCATATCCACAAAGCGTCGAGCCCAGTGCTTGCCCATAGGCTTACCATCTCGCGACGCCAGCAGGAGGTTGGCCATATCTTCCACACCAGAAAGTCATAGGGGAAATCCTCGGACATCTTGATCAATGATATATCGGACAAGCGTTTGCTCTTTAATTGGGTTAAGTTTATAAGTGTTAATGCGTAGTTCTTTGTGACTTTATTATAAATTGATTCTGTGTTATAGTATTATAGGTGGGATATTAAAGATTTGAGCAGCTTTACGTGTACTTACAGATTTCGCGTTTTTTTTTTTCGAGTTCTGGATAGCCTGGATATCTAAAAGTATTTTGGCTTCTTTAGATGTAGGATACATATCTTTGTTATTGATTTTTAACGCGTTGAATATTTAAATAGATGGATTAGTGTAAGAATAACGCGAAAATCAGGGATGCGACTAGAACCAAAAAAGGGCTGCCTCATATAAACTTTAATACTTCCCAGTCCCTCTGCACCCACCCCAACAACTCCAAATTATTAAAATTATTTAAAAATAAGCAGTTAAGTGCAGTTGGCACCAATTGGTGCTAACCTTTATTAATTATTTGGCCCTGGGGAGGTGCTGGGGTTGGCTGAAGTTGGCAAACATTACAAAGCTGACCAATTCACTAATATGACCCACTCACTGGTAAACCACGTTAAATAAATAATAAATATCATAATTATGTATTAATATTCAAGAATTAAGAATTCAAGTTTATTAATATAGTTAGTTATATAAACTATTTGTACAATGGGCTTTCTGCACGTACGTACGTGTTGGTGGTGATCAAGTCTTCTGGTTGATTCTGCGTATGTGTCACGGCCCTGGGCGGACTGAGCCCCTAGGGCGCCCAACCCAGAGGGTTGGGATCTGATCACGTGAGCTGCTAGCTCTGACAAAACTCTGGAACCTATCCTGAATCCTGTTTCGTAGCTCCTCGAGCTACGTCTTGTCAACAGAGCCTGTGCCTACTGAGGATAGACCCTGCCCGTAGCAAATAGAACTATAACGACTCCCGTACCGCCTGCTCAACGTCCACCTGCCGACTACCTGCCTGCTGTCGTGACATAGAGACGTAATTAATAAAAAGAAAAACGGGAAGCGGCCAGTTGGTGAAATAAGTGTTGGTGAAATAAGTGGTGGCGCTGAGGAGGCGGTTTGCGGCGTACTGACGAAACAACGATGTGGCAATTGCGGCGAGACTGGGCACAATGTGCGAACATGTGAGAAAGATGTAGAATCGTCTGCAGATTCCGATTCCGATTAAACTTGATCGACTTTTTTCCGTTGTGGTGCTATAATTCAGGTTGTTATGCTGTTGGTGTGGAAAAGTGTCTCGCTCGCTGGTGTGTTTCGCTCGTTGGTGTTTGACGTCATATATATTTATATCAATATTTAAAATATTATGAAATTTAATAGTAATAATAATAATAATAATAGTATTATATATATATCCTTAAAGCTACTAGAGCAGATGTTTAATTATAGCGTTTTGTATAATAGCTGTTTTTTTGTACGAATATCCACGTTTTTTCCATATCTGCTATACTGGACAGTCCCGTTGTTAAGTTCTTTCTCCTTCAAGTTTTTGAAATGCCACAAGCTGTACACCATAGCGCACAGTTAGTCGCATTTCGGTCCCGATAAGATGCCCAGGCATCTGCCGTCGGTGACTAAACCTATGCCAAGGAATTCGGGGCATCCTCTACTCCTCGTGTAACTATCTCCGAATCGGACGCGATAGATGACCTCATCAGGGAATCCAGCTCACGGTTCCGCGGTTGTCTGACGAGGCTAGCCGCCAAGCTAAGTCCGGGGTTGAGTCATCAACTCAACTCCGAAATCCGTAACCACTCGACATCGACACTTGCTTCATATCTGCCCGTCTTATCTTTATATGATTTTTCGACTTCTTAAAGGTATCGTGCTCGGCGGAGTATGAAATGTCTCTTCATATGACCATCTTTTCTCCTTCTAACCGTGATGTGTCTGTCAGTGTACCGTAAGAACTCAAGGTTCGCAATCACGACTCCTTCGTAACATCACTCCCCCATGACAAGTATTATTTCCAGCTGTAGGAACCAGGAATATGGCGCCTCTGTAAATCCTCATAGTCGGATGCTCCATAGCAGGCCCAGCACTAGCCGCTTTCCTCCTCCTCTCCCCTCTACCTGCCTCACAAAAACCACACATCACCATCTTGGAGCGCTCCGGAGCCCTGCGAACAGATGGATAGAACATAGACATACGCGGCTGTGGAGTAACCCTTATCCGGCACCTGGGCCTCGAGGGTGCCGTGCGGGCTTCGACGACGGGTGAGGAGGGCGTGCAGCTCGTCGACGGCAACAATGTTGTCTGGTCGCAGTTCGCTGCTGACAAGACTGGGAATTATCAGACGCCCACGAGCGACATCGAGATCCTGAGGGGACGGCTATCAGAGCTGCTCTGGAGAAGGAGCAAGGATGTCAGTGACGAAATTGTGAAAGACGGTGGGAAGGGTATCGAGTCTCTGTTTGGGGACTACCCGGACGAAATCAAGCAGGTTGGGGACAAGGTGAATGTGCATTTTGCCAAGAGCGGGAAGTCGCGAGGTTTTGATCTAGTTGTCGGGGCGGATGGGCTTCAGAGCCGAACGCGGAGTATGGTCTGGGGGAACGACGGCGAGGAGGACCGGCTGAGGAGGCTGGGCATGTATACGGCTTTCTTCAGCATGCTAAGAGGGAAGACCGACTCCCAGTGGCGTCGTTGGTTCCACGCACCAGGGCGGAGAGGGATCATGGTCCGGCCGGACGGACAGAGGGACAAGACGACGGTATTCATGCATGTCGTCAACGGCCACGACGACAGACTGCCCAGACTGGCAGGGATGTGGGATGCGGTCCAGGCCCAGAAGGATATCATGGCCGAATATTTCCGGGATGCGGGCTGGGAATCAGAGAGAATTATCAAGGAGATGACGTCTACCAAGGACTTCTACTATGACACGGTCGGACAGGTCAGGATGGACAGGTGGAGGTGAGGTCGGGTCATCCTTGTCGGCGACTTTGGGTGAGTTCTACGTCTTCTGTCTCACAACAGGTAACTCTTCGTGGTCCACCTAGCTTACACAGATCCAGCTACTGCGCGTCACCCTTGTCTGGCATCGGCACAACACTCGCCCTCAATGGTGCATACAGCCTCGCCGGCGCCATTCTGCAGCACCCACAAGACCTCGCTGCGGCGTTCTCCCAGTACGAGACAAAAATGAGACCGCTCGTGGACCGTGCCCAGAAGCTGGCACCAGGCGTGCCGTGTCTCGTCAACCCGGAGGCTTCGTGGGGCATCTCGGTGTTGCTCTGGATCGGATATTTCTTCTGGGTCTCCAGACTCGTACTGTTCTCGCTCGGTCTTGGGCCACCAGCTAACGCGGTACCTGTTGAGGATTACGGTCTAAGAAAACTTCAGGAGACTGTGCGGCGTAGTTAGACGGATTGTCGCTATATGTTCAAAGTCATCAAATGCGGTGCTTACAACGAGTCAGCGGATCAGAGCGGATATGTTTCAATATAAACCTGCCCAAAACTTGACCATGTCAGTCATCGTCATTCCATATACATTCTATGCCAAATCAAATCCAGACGCCGTTCCTTCACACGAGTTGAGTCCACCGCCCGAGTAAAAGACATCGGAATGTCATGCGGTCAAAGGGGTCATCCCTTTCACGGACCGAGAACACCCAACCGCGCCTCAACACCAGCGAAAGAAACAATGTTGCAATCTCGATGACATTACCACAACTTTGACTCCTATACCATAGCAACACCCACAGCTTTCAACCAACAGCGTACTTCGACATAGCACGCAGCTTTTGACCATAGAACCAGAAGAGATACGGCGCAGGGAGTCCAACAACAATACTGACGAAGCCCAGCACGCTGTTGCCCCAGCCATAGCCGAGCGACGCGTACATGTAAGGCGCGAAGAGCGGGAACCCGAAACCCGCAAGGCTGCGCAGGACAATGACGGCTGCCATCCCGCTGGCGGCGAAACGCGTGTACGAGTCAATGATGTAGGCCTGCATGCACTGCAGGCAGGTGATGGACCCGGCCGCGAAGATGGTGATGCCGATGTCCGGCATGATCCAGTGCACCCTCGCCTGCGCGCTCCAGCCGTACCAGAAGAGCCCGACGGGGATGAGCAGCGATCCCACGAACATGGATGGGATGCGGAACTCGGGCCGGCCTTTTCTTGGCATGCCGGGTGGGCCGCCTGGGGGCCCCGGAGGTCCGGGAGGTTCGCCAGCTTGGCCAGGACCAGGGGGCATAGCTGGGGGCACAGTCGGGGGCGTATTTCCATGCGCGTTATGGCATGTGCAATTGCATTTGCACTCCGTCGACTTCTCCCCCTCCAGCTTTTGATAATGCTTAGCCGTGAGCTTTCTGTACAGCCGATCCGTGATTTGTGCGTTGACCTGCGCCCCAATCGTGAAGCCCAAGCCGAGCGAGATGTAATGCAAGCCGCTGATGCCAAGGCTCTGGCCGTAAACCTCGCCATAAAGGCTGGGAAATGTCGACAGGATCAGGTAGAAGAGACCAAACAGGTAGCCCATGTACACGGCGACCAGTTGCACGATCGGCTGTGTGGCAAGCAGCCGTGTTGGCCGTACCATAGAGCTGCCGATGGCCTGGAGGAGCGTCTCCTGTTTGTCCTTGGCGATGTACAGGTTTTCATTGCCGGTCTCGTTGGCCAACCGGTCGCGGCGTTTCTGAAGTATGACGGTGGCGTGTGACTCGGGCATGTGGTAGATGCCTGCAAATTGAATCACGATGGCGGTAATGGTCGTTGCGTAGAACACCCATCGCCAGGTTGTGTTTTCTGCGATGAATCCGCCAGCCAGAGGCCCAATAACAGGGCCGAGGAGCGGTGCGAGACTGTATATCCCGACGGCCTTTCCGCGCTCCTCTGGTGCCCAGCAGTCACTGAATCAAAATAAAGTTAGCAAAGCTCTTTGGAGCCGGTACCCTGATACTCGGGGAAAATAAGTGGCGATGAGGCTTACCTCAAAACTCCACCACCAACAGCCAAGGGAGCACTACCCCCGATGCCACTCATGAAGCGACAGACCAGCATCTGGGCCCCAGTCTGTGAGAAGCCGCAGCCAAAATTGAAGACCAGATAATAGAAGTTGGTAATTAGAAGGGTGGGTTTCCTGCCGAAGCTCTCAGACAGGGGACCGAAGATGAGCGGGCCAACGGCGAAGGCGAGGACAAAGATGGACAGCGTCATCTGGGACTCAACTTCGCTGGTGATGCCGAGATCGTGTGCCATCTTGCCCAGCGCGGGCGCCACCATGGACGACGATACCGGCGAGATGAAGGTGAAGGCTGACACCACCATCGTGGTGGTCCACTTCTTGCCCCTTGGCCAGTTCTTGGGGTTTTCTGGGTCGTTTGGACCATTCCATGCCACCTTGATTTTTGTATACTCATATTAGCTGAATGATGATCAAGGTGGGCCATGGTTGACAGAAAGATGAATGAAGTATATGAGATATGGCTGAAGCTAACTTACAAGATCAGGGTCCTTCTTGGGTTCTGGAGCATTGTAGGGTGTTGCGATCGTCTCTAAACTCGAAGCTGATATTGCGTGTTCCTCATCGAGGAGTATCCTTGGTCTCCCATTATAATAGTATGTTTGATCTGGCCACTGTGGTGACCAGGGGCCATCCTCAAGGCTGGGCTCCCTGGGCACCTCTAACACGATTCTTGGCGGGGTGGACATTTTGCCGAGGTATGTATGTGCATTCACGTACCCAGCAGCGACTCGACACTGAAGCCGAAATTCTGAAACGTCCAACTGAGCGTTGCGCTTGTCGCTTGGTGTGTGCTCCTTTATGTAGAAGACACCACCAACTTTTGGCAGAGTTGGTCAAGAACCGGGGGCGTCATTCATGCACGCAAGTTCATGCCTAAGTGCTATGTATGTATCGTATCATTGTTCCCAAGGCCGGGTCCGTAACCAAGCTTATTTGTCCCACCGCCGATGCAGAAGCCGTCGGACTACCCCAGCATCCACACCCTCTCGAGTCCAGTCAGCGCTGTTGTGAGGCGCAAGTGTTGGTGGGCATGTACTTCAAGTCAGCTGCATTGCCGAACGACATCTTTAGTTGGATGCTGGGCCACACACGTGGGCGGATATGCTAGGGATCGGTCCCGAGAGATGCACCAGAGTCCCGTCGCTGCTTGCAATGAAAGCGCCGAGCCAATGGCTATAGCAGCTACCTAGGTACCTAAGTGCTTTTCTTAGTCCACTAAGCCCCATGGCCTCCCCGCACTTGGGCAACTGGCCGCCTACGGAGACGGTCGTGACCGATTCGCCTTCTCACAATCGTTGACAATGATGGGAAGTAGTGGCACCGCAGCCTGCATGCAAGTGAAGGCGTCGTCATTGGATCTCGGGTCCCATCTCGTGGTCACGCTAGGCATTGATTACACTACACCTTCAGTGCCAAGAGAGTGGCCGCTTGCCAGTCATCGTTACCATCCACTTGCGAATATTTTAGGATCTTATCCGCGTGCACCCTGCAGTGAGCTTAATTCATTCCAGAACGTCTGACACAACGTCGGTCCAACTCAGGATGGCGTGCCGAGCAGGGTTCAGAAGGAGAATGACTCCAGAGTTCTGTTCGGTGGCTGCCAGTTCAATACTGTAGAGACCTCAGGGCTTCAGGGAAAAACAGGGCAAATTGGATCAAGTCCTGCTGTAATAGCGTCAGAGACGATTACCGACCGGTTTGTCCGAAACTGAGACATTGAGAGTCGACGGGTATCTGCAAGCATCGGTTGACGTTATTCAGGTACGATGTTGACCGATGAGGGATTAATAATTAAACCTTGTCCTCATTCCTCTGTCCCAGGATCACATTTGCTGATGACTCTGCAGATGTCAATATTCCGCCCGGTGGAGAAATGCGGCGGCCAGGGCTCAGCGACCCTACAAGGACGACAACATCCTTACCACGGGGGACGGATCGATTCTTTAACCCCGTCAACCTCAGCACAGCTTTCCTTTCGCGGTCGATTATTGAAGCGACTCAGTTTTGTAAGATTAAACCCTCTGTTGTATTTTTATTGCATGTAAATGACATAATGTTTGTGCTGCTTGGTCTAAACAACTCTCGCATCACTGGGGCAGGAGATGCCGCGTTCGCCTTTTTAGAGAAGAGAAAGGAGAACAATGAAAATATGATTTAAATCCGTCTTCTGGAGTCTAAGAAATTTGAAAGAAGCAGAACCGACATGTGGCCAGTTCTTCTGCGTCATCTGCACAAGTCCGAGAACCCATTGTTATCATTCGGACTGTTGCCCGCTCCCATGAGGACATGACCCTCAGGCAGGAGGCCGCAGACCTCATGAAAAGACATCAGGTGGCATCCCGGGCCAGCCGGATCTTTTGGATTCGATGATAAGCGCCTACTGCTTAATTTGTGTCCGAGCAGCCGAATCAACCGAATTCTCCGAAAGCTCCACGTCGAGTCCCCAGCCCTTCCACACAACATCCTGGACCAGGAACATGTTTGTGGTATTCTTTTGATCAGACGTAGATAATCTACCCTGGGACGGGACTCGGAATAGTTCTTTAGCTTGCTGGTTATCGGGACATGTGTCACGCCCGATGCTGTTGAGATGATCCGTTCACTCGGACGCCACGAAAATGGAGCTGAGGATCTGGAAGACATCCCGAGGGACGGTTGGCCTCCGGGATGAGCAAAGTACGCCCCTTTATATTGTATAGTGACTCTTAGGGGTAGAAAGGCTCTTGACGAGGCTCTTGGTTAGGCCCTTGATCCGGCTCCTGACCTGGCTCCTGGCCAGGCTCTTGCCGGGGCGCTGGGCGAGGCTTACGATATCAGTTGACAAGTGGCTCGAACATAGTCGCAATGCGTTATTATTAATAGAATGGGAGAGTTTCAGACGAGAGAACATAGGATAGCATTATTTGGATGGAAGCATATTTAGACTAAAGGACACGGGATGCAAGCAATTGGAATGCAAGCAGATGGGACTGAAGGAATTGGGATGGAAGCACGGGGCGGCAGCGACTTGGCTGCTAAAGAACTATTGTATTGCGCGTTTCAAATCTCGACGGCCTGCACTCCTTGCGGAAACTGCGAGTGACTGCACATGGTTTCGAAACAGATTGTAGAGTCCGGCTAAGGCTGACTCTAATCTGGTCGGCAAGATGTGTGGCATTGTCCTTGAACCAGCGGCAGGTTAGGCGGGTGTTTTTGATGTTCTCATCTTGGATCTCAGAGAAGTTCCATTCTGTATAGTCAAGATCGATCCATTCATCTCGACCAGAAATTAAACGAAAGATGTGTTGAGGGACCTCATTTTGAAGGTCACATATGTTGACAGTCGTTCTGGCGGACATGAGTACGATCTTGTTGTTCACGTCGGGCCACAGACGCCTCGTCCGCAAGAGCCTCGTATGGAGCCTCATGAATAGCCTCATCACCGCACGCGGCTGGTAGACCTTTCAATACCTGGTTCACGGGAGCTGAGGCGTGGTCTGAGAAACCCGAGGCTTGATGTTTACCCATCCTGAATCTGAGGGCCTGCTCTTCACGCCACCTCCCGAGCACTGAGAGATTTCTTCGACCAGTGTTGCAACTCTCCCGCGCTGGAGTGCATCATCATTGACTCCGGCCATTGGTATAATGAAACGACGAGTTTTTCCAACGCACGTTGGTGGCCGGCGTTGCAGTTCGTGGAATTAAAACTCATGGCCACAACACCGGCCAACCTAGAAACACTGACCTCAAGCTGGGTGTCTCTTCCCATCGACAGGGAGACCCCAGTATTGGTTTTTCATTTGTCTCAACTTGTTACTGGCTCCTGGGATGCCACTTTCAACATCAGTCAGCCAGCCATTCCCAACATCAGCCCATCCTGCACGTCGTGGATACGAGAAACTTCCTCAATAGCTTCGGAAGTCCCCCTGGCCTGCGCAGACGGCTGCGTGCTCGCATACATCTGGGTGAGCTAGAGCTTTCCCAAGAAAAATGGACACCGGACGTGTTTTGATGTGTAAGTCTCAGCTAACTAAATAGTCATATTAATGTTCTGGTCCCTTCACAACGACCTCTTGCGCAGATACCTGTCAGCCTGAGATGAGATGCAAAGCGTCATTGGCAAATATCATAAACTACATAGGTAATAAGATACAGGCGTCTGACCTCGGGGCTTCCGAGGAAGATGCCAGCCCCAATGAAATTGATTCCATGTTTGGCATATCCATTGATACTCGGTGGACCAGAAGTCCCGGTTGGAGAGGATAATGAGTTTGAGTAGGGTAACTACACGTGACAAACTTGGGGATAATTTGACGTTCATGAAAAATTACTTGCGTGTAAGGAGTAAGAGAAAGACATATCTAGAAATATCTAGTAGAGACTTTGAAGCCCCCTTTGACCTCTAGGAGCCGCTAAGCTTCTGCAAGCTTTCATTTGCTCAAATGCTTCTGGGCTGCTTCCGGGTATCGCTCGCCAGCGACTGCGGTGTGGTCTACAGCCTCCTGAATTTCTGCCGCCTCAGCATCGGTCAGCTCCACCAACTTGCAGTTCTCTTCGACTCGAGGCACCTTGGTTGCACCAGGGATGGCAAGCACGCCTTGATGCATCACCCTGTCGCCCACATCGTTAGTCTTGACCAGAGTAGAATATGAAATGCGGGACTGTTGCCCGGGGAACAAGAAATGCAAGAAATATACGACGACATACCATGCAATGGCAATCTGCGCACTCGTGCAGCCCTTTCTCTGAGCGACCGTCTCGACAATCTCGGCTAACTTAACATTCCTCTCAAACGCACCGGGTTGGAAGCGTGGGAACTGGCGACGATAGTCGTTAGCCGGTAGGTCGTCCAGCGTCTTGAACTGCCCCGTCAGCCAGCCACTGCCCAGCGGGCTGTAGCCCACAAGCGGAACTCCCAGCTCGCGGCACGTGTCAGCCACGCCGCCCTCCTCAAGCACGTGGCGTGAGAATAGGCTGAGCTCCTCCTCGACCGCAGCGGGCGGGTGCATCGCGTACGCACGGCGGATGGTGGCAGGGCTGACCTCGCTGAGCCCGTACGAGCCGATCTTGCCCTCGCCAATCAACTGCACCAGGGCGCGCACTGTGTCCTCCATGGGCACGGCTGGGTCAACACGTGCGCACTCGAAGAGGTCGATTGTCTTGGTGCCGTCGAGCACGCGCAGGGCCTCTTCGACGGACGCGCGCACACCCTCGGCGCTGCAGTCGGGAGACTGGCTCCTTATGTTGTAGGCGCCCTTGACGCTGAGCACGACGCGGGATGCGTCCTCGGGGTACTTAGTGAAGTAGTACTTGAGGAGATGGAGCGAGTTGGCGCTGGATGGCCCGTAGAAGGCGCCCTGGGAACATGGCAAGAGATCAGCTTTTGCGAGAGAGAGACAAGTAGAAAGAAAAAAAGAAAGAAATGCGGAAGGGACCTGGGATAGATGCTTGGGCTACTGCCTACCGCGTTCCAGAAGTTTGCACCGTTCTCCAGGGCGGTCTTCATAGGTTTGATGGCCTCCTCGTGCGTGAATTTTCCGCCCATGGTGAGATCTGTGAATACCTTCTTAGACACGAAAAACGCACAAGAGCGTATATCGTTTGGCGGACTTTACACTCACTCATCATGCCGAATCCGATAGGGCCCACAGGTTTCGCTGCTATGGTCTTTGGGGTATTTGCAGGCGCCATTGCGAAGTCGTGAGAGAGGTGGAAACACTCGGGGGGAAAGTGATACTCTTTGTTGGCCTGTACCAAATGAAATGCGCTGCCTCATTGATTCCTCATCTGGGCATAAGCAGGCGGGCAAGTGTGTATTTAAAGCTTAGCTTTTGCTCGGCTCAATGTTGAATTCAACAAAGCTTCTTTCCACTTGATCTCTGAGACTTTTTGTCAGCTTCATACTGTTCTGGAACTATTGCGGGGCTGGTTCATCCGAGTACCGAACATACGGTCAAACTCAGAGTGCGAGCAGCGAGGCGCCATATGCTGTCAGCAGAGCGGAGTTCAAAGGAACGGGGGCCACGTTTTAGAATATGCATGTTGGCCGTAGGGCCAACTTGAAGTTAGAACGCCAAAAAATCCCACAGTATCCGGCTTAACCATCGGTGTTCATCGCCTGGGGCCCAAATTTTGGTGCTGTTGGTATGAATTCTACTTAAGTACCCATGTTGACCACGGTACGAGAGGATGAGCCACCTGGAGTAGTACAGCGTACTAAGGGTGCAAAGGATACACGCTGGATTTGTATATGCTAAAAGGTGGCATGGAAACTATCAACAACACTGCTGGCATGCCTTTGGGTAGCAGCACCGCTGTGGGTCGCTCGATCGGGTGGCTGTATGTGTGACCGATACGTTGCGGCATGATCAGTTGCCAGAATAGCTACAGTTCGATTAACACAATTGAGACAACAACTATGAGTATTTAGTGAACCCTTTATTAGGTGAGGACTAAGTACAACTTCAATGGCCATGTTTTACTTGTAAAATCACCAATGTTCCTCAATTTCTTGCACAGTGCTCATACTATGTCCCTGGCTCTAGTTCAACGCTCTTAGCACCGTCTGAGAAGTCCTGCACAACAGCGCTCAACTCCTCGATCCTGGACTTTATTTTGTCCACAATATCACCACCGAGGGGGAAGCTCAGAAAGTTGCCTCCCTTGCCCTCAAACGGGCTTGTCCCATCTGCAGCCTGCACAATGACTGCCGCCGCCCAGTCAGGATCGATCCTAAAAAGCTCAAGAGAGTTGTAGACATCCAGCATAGACTCCACTACTGAGCCCTTATATTCCGGCCGAAACCCTGACAGCGAGTCCATAGAGACGTTCTTCTCGACAAAGGGCGTGCGGATACCCGCAGGCGTCCCAACCAGCAACCGTATGTTGAAGGTGGCAACCTGGGAGGCTAAGGCTGTAGTGAATGCGTCTAGGACGGCCTTGCTGGCGCCATACACAGACGTCGTAGCCAAGGGGTCAATGGATGTAGTGCTGGATATGTTGAGAATGGTTCCACTCCCCTGGGACCGCATCACCGGAATAAGCAATTTGCTAAGCCTGATGGGGCCCCAGAAGTTCGTCTCGAATAGGTTTCGTGCAACTTCAAAGTCGAGGTCCTCAACAATAGATTCGTCCACGACAGCAGTGTTATTGATGAGCACGTCCATCTTGCTATCAAATAAGCCAATGACATCTCGAAAGTCGTCCTCAAGAGATGAGGATGATGCATCCAACTTGGCCCAGAGACCGCCAAGAGACTTGATCTCAGCGACCTTGTCTGCTGTCCTCGACGGGTTGCGAGATGTAACGATGACTTTATGGCCAGCTGCAAGGGCTTCTTTGGCAAGAGAGTAGCCTAGACCGGAGGAAGAGCCAGTAATGAGATAGACTTTCGGGTGACTAGAAATTTTGAGGTGGCTTAGAGTGTTTCAAGGTACTGTCGTGTGTTGTCCTTTGGTGTTTTCGGCTTGAAGAAAGTATTCGTGAATTTCCTCGATTGCCTGCGATGCAGTCCTTTATATGATTATCCGTCCATAATCCACTCTACACAAGAGATCTCAGTTGTTCACCTCACTGTTCACTAATCATTGTGCTTCACTTAGCGACGGTGGAACGGTGCCGACGTTAGGCAAGGACGAATTTCAGTCCTAAACGTCGGCAGCATTGACTCATTGTGAATTATTTTCAGGAAATTTTACATTTCACACCGTGGAGTTTGAGCTCAAATAACGCAGTGGATACAACAGCCAAAAGTTTACGGCGCCTGTGCTATGACCGAAGACCGCGAGTCCATACTTGAGACGCATGTCTGCTAACAATTCTCGTCAACTCTATTCCGCCCTTTCAAAGGGTTCCGATGCGCTCGGGCAGAATGTGACGATGCGCTCATGCTTGAACATGTTAGGATTCACTTGCCAAGCATACCGTGATCGTACTGGTAGTAGTAGATGTCCAGACCATCTCCGCTGTTGAGAAGCTCTACTCTTGACACACAGCTCTTTCAAACCGTTTCTCCTCGCTGAGAAGGTCACCGACCGAGGACCAGTAAGTTCGAGGTGGGTCTTCTTCTCAACTCAGTCGAAGTGCTGATCATTCATCCTTTGGGTACAGCATGATTCAAGTTGACTCTGACTTCAATTCGAATGTTATATTCTGGCACGCTGATTTTGACTTGTTCAGGAGAAACTCCAACGGACATTGTTCGAATAGCATGATATCCCTCCAATGTGTCTAACGTAAGATATGGTGCACTGGTATCTGTACTCAAGTGGCCTGCTCGAGACGCGGCATCTTGAACACTTCATAAGGATATCTCGTAGCGAGTATTCAGCATGGCTTCGTCTCGGACAGAAATCATTAAACCTCACATGAACAAACTTTTGTTGTTGAAGTGCTAACAAATATCGGCATTGGCAGGCAGCGTTTAAGTTGTGTCGTTAACCGCTCTGGGCGGCTGTCGGCGAGGACCGTGGGGCCAAGACCGTCCGAAGATACGGTGCTGCCAAAAGAGGTTAGTGAAGCCAGGATCATGGGATAGTGTCACAGGCACCTCCCTCTTATGGCACACGCGCCGGCGGGCCATCGACTCATCGACTCATGCGATGTGAATTTGAAATCCTGAGGGTTCACATAAAATATTTTGGGATCGCAGTGAAGACTTCATCCGCGGACAAGTGGGTGAAACAAGAAAGACAACAAGCACCAGCAGGTACCACGAGTCCAGCGCTTTTTACACACAGCCAACCCTGAGACACTGCCGCCAAGATGGCAACCTACGAAGTATCAATGGACCTCCCGATAATCGACCTGGACGTCTACCTCAACTCGCCGCACGACTCCCCCGCCGCGACGGCCGAGTGCCGCAAGGCGGCCGAGGCGCTCATCACATACGGGGCGCTGGTGCTGCACGACAGCCGCGTCTCGCCCGACGACAACGAGGGGTTCCTGGATCTGCTGGAGGACTACTTCGCGCAGCCGGCGGAGCAGCTGCAGAAGGACGAGAGGCCGGAGCTCAGCTACCAGATCGGGGCGACGCTCGAGAACACCGAGAAGCCCAAGTGCGCCGTCGACGAGCCGTGCCTCGACGTCATCCGCCGCCTGGCGCCCGACCAGAGGCCCCTCGACATCATGGGCCACAACCCAGACCCCAAGTGCCGCTTCTTCTGGAACATGAGGGAGGACCCGCCGTATGAAACAAAGTTCCCCGGGCTGAACGCCGCGAACGTCGTGCCCGAGGCGCCGCACATCAGGGAGAGGTGGACGCCGACTATGAACTTGTGGGGCAACTCGATGAAGAACGCGTAAGTGGAACCCCCCCTTCCTTCTACGTTGTTACGGGCACCTGTGACTGATTGCCGTGAGAAATGCAGCGTATCCGGCCTGGCAGAGATGGCAGCAGCCGGCCTTGGGATACCAGAGTCCACCTTCAAGGACGCAGGGCGGTACGGCCCCCACATCCTGGCGCCGACAGCGTCCGACCTCGTCAGATACGGCGACATGGACACCATCCTGGCCGGGTTCCACACCGACCTCAACTTCTTGACCATCCACGGCCGCTCGCGCTACCCGGGCCTGCACATCTGGGCGCGCAACACGGGCAGGCGCATCCCCGTCAAGATCCCGCCGGGCAACTACCTCCTCGTGCAGGCGGGCAAGCAGCTCGAGCACATCACGGGCGGGCTCGTCAAGGCGGGGTACCACGAGGTGGTGGTCAACGAGAAGACGGTCGAGACGATCGAGAGGAGGAGGAGGGAGCTATCCGACAGGCCGCTCGTCAGGATATCGAGCACCTTCTTCTGGCACCTCGCGAGCGACTTTGACCTCAACCCCATCCCCGAGCTGGCGGAGAAGGCGAAGGCGCTGAGGCTTGAGCAGCTGAACCTAGGGAGGGACGAGGGCGACGATGTGGAGTACCCTGCGATGAAGGTCGGGGAGCAGGTTCAGAGGTAAGTTCTCCATACCCGCAGCATTCGATAATCCTTGGCGCTAATGATTGTGCAGTGAGCTCAAACATATCGCGTTGATGGCATGAAAGTTGAGTTATTTGGGGGTATGGCATGCAGTACGACCAATCAAAAACGGAGGCTTAGATCAAATTCACGCAAGGACATCCGCGCCCGTCATTCTAGAAGAAACGTCTGTGTACTTTATTGTTCGACCTGTCACCAGCCGGTGTCGAATAAAAAAGACATTGTCTAAAAGACAGGGCCCCCTCCCCTGCCCCTCGAGTCCCAAACCGGCTCCTAGCGGCGTCGTGGGGGGGGGGCGGGTCCCCGTCGACGGCGCCAAAGACCGTCGCACAACCAGCCCCTGCTTGACTCGCTCACAGCTAGACGCGGACTCGGCCACGATCCGGCAGCTTCCTCGTCTCGCTTTGTTCCCTGTGCGTTGCTGTAATTCACGGTCTCTTCACAGGCTGGGCTATGGTATCCGAGGACGGTTGGATGCTTTTCTATAGGATCTTGTCGGAGGATAACATGTGGCCGGCCCACATCCCACATGGTGTGTGGAGGAGCCCAGGGGGGGGGGGCGGGAGGCGGATGTGACCGTCGGACGTGCCACCGACCTCGTCCCATTTTTTCCCATAACTCAATTCCTAATCCCGGGGCCCAACTTTCCTGTTAGCAGCAAAGTCACCGAACCCAGGCCACACGTGCCTGATGCCGATCACTCCAGCGGCTTGACATGTGCACCGAGCCAGCCGCAGCGCGAGGCTCGGTCTCACAGCAGTTCGTGTAGGCCCTGTGACGGTTTTGCTGCGCATGCGTCACGAGCGAATAGTCTCCTAGGTGCATATGTAGCACATGGTAGACGTGGAATCAAGTCGTCGATTGTTTGCTTAGTCTCCAAATTACCGCTTGTACAATGGAAGGGTATTAATGTAGGTGTTCAAACAAAATGTCCAAAATAGAATCCGCTGCTGCACGTGTCGGCCATAAAAAAATATTTGTATCACCCCCTGCTCCACGGAGGGGGTTATCAACTCCGGAACTCCATCCACCTTTGCCTCGCACAAGCCATTCCGACCAGTCCATCACCTGCCGATGCTAAATCCCTCGTCCAGACTCACCCACACGCACCCGGCCGTGAGGAAGCCCACGAGGATGATGGTCAGGATCGCGGCCCCGGCCTTGTCGCCCGTCGTGATCGGCTCGTAGATGTCCTCCCACGGCCTCTCGTCGCCGTACCCAGCCGCCGCGTCACCGGCGCTCGTGCCACCCGTCGCGTTGGTGATGGGTGCCCCGCCGGACCCACCAGCCGCGTCGCCCGTGATCTCGTTGTCCGTCATGAGCAGGGCCGTCATGGTGGCGAGCACGTTCATCTGGTGTCCCGCACCCGTGGTGCCGTCCCACTCGTTCTGGTGCCACTTGAAGCCGCACATGCGGCCATTGTCCCCGCCCGTGCACGTCCGCACCGCGGCCTGGGCGCTGGACCGCAGGGCCGGCATGATGGAGTCGCGCGTGAAGGGCGCCAGCTGTGCCGTGACGGCCATCCACCGCGCCACGTAGCCCTTGAAGCTCAGCATGTCGCTCGTGCAGGTCCCGACGTCCTCGCAGGCCGGCTCGTGCGCGATCCCGTCCGGGAAGAAGACGCGCAGCGTGCCGTTCATCAGGCCCCGGACCTCAGCCTCCCAGAAGGCCGACTCCTGCTCGCTCAGCGTCGTGTTGTCCGTCTGGGACATGGTCCAATTCCACATGAAGGCCGCGCCTTGGAGGAGCATGCCCGAGTTGTAGGAGAATTGGGCCTTGTTGATGTCGGTGCAGTTGTGGTAGACGTGGGCGCCGTCGTAGACATTGTACTCGGGGTCGATATACTGAACCTTTTTCAGCCAGTCGTAGGTGTCGAATGCCCACGAGTAGTAGGTGGTGTTGGAGGTGTAGCGAGCAAGGCGGGAGCCGATGTTGAAGAAGCAGGCATTGGCGATGGCTGGACTGCGGTGTTAGTGCTGGGGTTACATTGTATAATGTGGAGCAGACCCACTGTTCTTGTAGTTATAACCGTTGTTGCTGGGAGGAATCTGCCATCTCAAACCGCCGTTGCACGTCTCGTCGTGCCGGTCCGGATGTGCTTGTGTGTTGAAGACGGCCTGGGTGAGGGCGAGCCACTGCCGCACGTCGTCTGCCGGTGGGTCGGGGAACCGCACTTCGGCGGCACCCATCGTACTCAAAGCCCAGAAGGCCTGGTCATCGTTTCCCAGCGACGCGGTCCAGTTGGGCGGCATATAATTATTGCGAGGCCCAGTCTGGAACAGCAGCGACTCGGTGGTCGTGTTTACATACGACGTGTCGCCTGTGTAATGCCAGTAGTCGACCAGCGCACCCCACATCGCACCACCCTGCCACCAGTAGTAATCGCCATCGGGAGGTGGCCCAGGCAAGATTCCAGGTGTCTGGCCAGACTGGTTGCCTTTGTAGAAGGTTAAGAGGTCGTATGCTACCAGAGCTGCGTTATCCCTGATGGACTCTGCGCGTGGGTGTCAGCTGCAAGTTCCCAGGTGGGCAGTCGGTCACGAGGCGTCCTTACGGGGATCGTTGAAGTCCACATCCAGTGCAGCCGACACAACCCCGACCATGGAGAGACATTTTAGGAGGAAGAACGAGCGTGGTAACATGTTTACATCAACTGCTGCGAAGTAGCGAAGCCGATGGGCAGGGCTACAGATCGTGAAAGAGCGGCTGGGCAGTAGAAACGACGGAAGGGGAAGGTGGACGAGTGTGTGCTATGGAAAGAAAAAGGGAAAACACGGCAAATGGCGAGAGAAAATGTCATCTGCAGTGCACTGTGCCTTGCAGCAGCGGAAAATAAATATCAAAGGGACTCGACAGATGACCGTCATCAGCCAAGTGCCCAAGACATGGACGCAAAACCCGTGGCAACCAGGCCTAAAGCCCCGTGTTGCCGCGCAAACTAAGGGGGGGAGTGGGATGTTCCTGGGCAATGGTATTTTGGCAGCCGTTAGACGACTTGGTGTGCCGGGCCATGGAACCAGAGAGGCCCGGGAGGAACCAACAACAAAGGAGAGAAGGGCGCCCAGTGGTGGCAGTGACAGCGTGCTATGCACTTGGCCCGCTTGGCCGGGTCTTGGCCGAGCACCTTGGCTCGACGAGCCGTCAAAGGGATGATTTCTTTTAGCTTCGGGCTGTGTCATGTCCAGCGCCTTGCCGGCCTGTCCTGGCCTTCTTTCTTTCCATGCGCGATTTCGCCAAGATGCCAGCTGCGGTGCCCCGGATCTCGCAAGGAGCAAGCAGCACTTCTCCATGCTCTCCAGCCTTCCCTGGGTGCTCCACAGCGTCGGGTGCGGTTGACCAGACAGGCCAGAGGAGTGGGCTCTCTGGCGGTTAGGCGCCTCGGGCGGGAGCAGCACAGGTGAAGGGCAGGGCGAGAAATGAGCCGGATCGATGGGCAGGGTGCCAAGTGCTGGGCGCCAAGTGGTCGGGGCGGTTGGCCAGCCCGCCGGTTTGCCGAGTGAATCCACTGCGTCACTTGCGCGACCTTCCGACGGCCCCTGAAGATCAGTGAGATCTAGTGTTGAGCCGAAATCTGCAAGAGGATCGTGGGAGGGAGTGCGATGCCCTCAGAGCGCCTTGCCAGCTTGCATACTCAAGTCCATGCAGTTGATGAAGATGGGGAAGTATAATTGAGTGTGTTGGCCGCCGGTTGTATGATAAATGGCCGGGTGCGGGGCTGTGTCACTTTACGTCGAAGGATTGTTGCAGGTGACTGGAAAAGCAACCAAGCGGGAGCCGGCGGCCAAGGTGAACTTGAGTACTGTCAGCTGCCAACCAGCTGGCAGCTTTTGCTCTCCTCGCTTGAAGCCTCACCAATGGCTTGAGGCTTCTCCTTTTCTCAGCTGATCACTTACTTATTATGGTTCCGGTTGAGTATTTTCTCCAACATGCTGTTCCATTTCATGGGCCACATGAGGCTATTGCATCCGAAGATGCAAGCTGGTTGGTTCACGACAGAGTCACTCAAGAGTCTTTGATTGGGGGAGTCAACTAAACGATTTCATGATATGCATATCTAGACACTAGAACAAATTAATCTCTTCTATCGCCTCCCCTATCTATTTGTGGGATTCTGAATCTCAATGAGTTTTGGCGTTTGAAATCGACTGCAGACCTCAACATCGAGTGCTGTTACTATGCCATCATGCCGGTCACAATTACCAATCACCTGGGCAATTTCGCCGATGCATGCATCAATGGTCTGCATATCATACGTAACATATTTTTAGACTCTTCCTGACTCGAACCTGACTGCCGGTAGATAGTACGAACCATTAATTGGAGGACTGTCTGGTCAGTGGTCCTTTTGATGGTAACTCACTTGAGACCTAATACTAGTGTTGTTATTTCCAGAGAGAACACGTAAATACTTGGGAATTCTAATCTAACGACATATCTACGGGCCCATTAGCTAGTTGAGCATTTGTACTGAGACGTGTTTGGCTAGTTAATCGACTCGAGGTCCAGAGCTTCACATGTTCATACCTACATCTTTATTTCCCCTTGCAGCACCGCATGTGCACAAGGAGTAAGTACATACAATTCACGCATACGTTTTGACATTGGCAGTAGCATTTCTACCACCGCTTAAGAGATTCGATCTTGAAGTTGTCTACTCACTCATGTTGCATAATACGCACACACAAGTATGGCGAATTTACATCCAAAACAATTGATATTTTAGGGACACGGCATTGAAGCTTATACTGGCCTCAACACATTTGAAATCCCGCGAATTCCTGGTTGGTGACGCATCAATGCTAAGAGGTTGATGACCTGGCCAGACCCAGCCATAACTCATTAAGTTCAGGTGGTGACCATATTCACGTAAGCAGTGCAGTTGGTTGATGGGTTACGCAGAAATGCAGCTTTTACCTGTCTTGCCTAGTGAAACGAGTGACATTTTACACCTTTTGCAGTGCTTTCATGCGGCTTTCGTGTTTATCCGCTTAAGCCGCCCATTCCAATCCAAACTGTCGCCAAAATGCTACTATCTATGTATAATCGTGACTAACGGCATATGTATTCTGCGTCCCCGGAAAGAAAAGTCCCAACGAGGGTTTTGATCGAATAAAAGGCCACAAAACCTTGCGACCTGACTTACGGATTTGTCTCCACCTTAGTAGAGACTGGGATCCCGTACCCTTTACAGCTCGTCGATGGCCTGTTGATCAGAGACAGCGCCGGATGACTGCCCGTCGCTCTCATCAGACTCCTCAACGACGAACCAGTCCTTGACCTTGACTGCCCCAGCAAGGACCTTGTCCCATATCTCGGGCACACACGTCATTGGGCTCAGGATGTAGCACTTTGGCTTCGGTGCCACAGGCGGCACACCCTTGATAAACCAAATGTCCTCGGGGCCGATCGTTGCGAAGTCATCGTCCGTCTGGATCAACCCGGTCGGAACATCAAGCCCAAATGTGGCTCGCTTGAATATTTCAAACGCGGCCACAGGCTGGTATGATGGCACCTCGTGGCCCTGAGAGGACGACAGTCAGTACCAGCAAGCGTTGACTGAGTAGGTTGCTGAGGTGACTTACTGCCTGGAAGACTCTCGTGAAACTGAAGTTCCCAAATTGCCTTGTCATCCCTTTGACTCCCTCAGGTGTGATCAAAGGGGCGTATCCCGCCCCAGCAAAATTCTCTGCCTTCGAATATGGGACGGCAAGACTGGCTGCTTGACCCCCAACCCAGTTGCATGGATAATCACGGTCCCCATACATCATGTGTACCTTGACCCCGGAGTCGAGAAGGTGTCCAATGGACTGAAGGAAGCCTCCATGGATGACGTCAAGAGTACCTTGGAACGTCTCTGCTACAGCTCCCGAAGTCTCGGAGAAATTGACCGGCACGCCCAAGGCTCCGAGTACGGACTCCTCCGTAAGGTAGCCATACATGTGGGGTGGTGGGAAGGGGTCGTTCTTGGGGTGCGTAATGTCGTACCAGCCAGATCCTGGGGTTAATGTCAGATAGATCTGAGTCGCCGGAAGACCCTCACAGCCAGGGTCGATCTTGGTACAGATCTGACTCAGATTCTTGTCTTCGAGGCTGAGGAAGATCGGCCCGTGTCCTTCCAACTCATCCTGGCAGGCCCTGACCTGGTCTCTACAGCCGTTGGGCCGCGTCCAGTTGTGTAGCAGCTCATCATGCAGGGACTGATTGAAGATCTCGACTCCGTAGCTCTGGACGGATATCCATATTAGATGTGGCACTCGCGCATAGTCGTCAGCTGCGGCTGATCACTCACGTTGTTGAAGGGATACGTAATCAAAGATTCCCCTTGCACTGCGACGTCAATCAGACCATTGACAATGCCGAGCGTGTCTAGGTGAAGGTAATGCGCGTCTTTGTCCTTGATGGTGCCATTGGCAATCTTCTCGTTCTGCTGCTGGAAGAACCCGAAGAAGCCAGGTCCGTAGTGACTGCGAAAGGTCAGTAGTGCTTGTGAAATGGGGACTAGAATCACTTGCCCGCCGTAGCTCTCAGCCCAGAGGCTGATCCGGTTGTCATGTGGCTTGTAGAAAGGGAACTCGAAGAACCAGGTCTGGGCGAAATGCCAAAGCGCATGAGCGGCCAGAGCCGTCGTGTTGGCAGTGTTGAGCTGCTTCTGGCTCGCAAACGTCCCATGGTACGCAGTGAGGTTGGGTTCGGGCGCTCCGTCGGGTGAATCCCATGGTATAGTCTCGTAGCCGGGCAAGGGATCGGATAGGCCTCCGACAATAGTCCCGTTGGTAGCAACATCGTACGAGAAACCCACTTGATTGGGCTGGTCGATGTACAAGATGTTGACTTCGTTGTTCCAGCTCCAAGGGTTCAGAAACGTCGACTTTGAGTCGTCACTGATGAAGCATGGCCCGTTCTCTTCGAGCAGCCCCATCAATGACGAGCCCCCTGGACCGCCGTTGAGCCAAATCGCTAATGGTGCATTAATTGGTTTACTTCGCGACTCAAAGAACCAGAAAAATCTGATATTGTGCAGTTAGCTCAAGCTGGTAGTTGCGTCTCTGAATTAATGAGCTTACGTGTTGATTGGATAGTCTTGCTTCTCCCCACCACTTTCGTCATCTAGGAACCCCTCCGGCAAATGCACGTATCCTGAGTATGACTTAACACCCGGAGTAGTTTCGCAGATGCCAGGCTAGCCAGAGTATCTCTGTCAGTCTGCTGCGAAGATTCAGTTTGTAGACAAAGACAGTCACTGACCTCTTTGAAAGAGAGGGTAACATTCTCATGAAGCTTAGACTTCAATGTTGTAACCCCTTCTGGCTTCGGAGGAAACTGAGCCAACCCGAGCCCAATGGCGCTTGCCAGTAGGAGAGGAGTCCACATCATCGTGGATAGTAACTATTAGTACCTGGCTGCAGGCTGGAATAATTGGGGGTATATGAGGATGCAAAAGCTAAAGCACCGTGACGAGGTAGATGGCGGTGCCAAGCACTGAGGAGCAACATGCCCCTTGACTGTATTTGGCTACCAACAAGGTCAGCTCGGATGAACTATCGTCCGAAGCGCTTGTCATCCCGGGTCGACGCTTAGAACAGCTTAAACTTTCTGCAATTTCCGATAACGTGGTTTACCACCAAGTGGAACATATCACCATGTGGAACATATCACCAAGTGGAACACTTTTGCTATTTCCGCCAACTTCTGCCAACCTCAGCACCCCCCCCCCCAGGACCAAATAATTAATAAAAGTTGGCACCGATTGGTGCCAACTGCACTCAATTGCTTTTTCCTAATTAGTTTTGCTAATTTGGAGCGCTTGGCGGGGTTGCAGGGGGGGTTTGGAAATTATTAAGGTTTATATGGGACAGCCCTTTTTTGGTGCTAATCGCGTCTCTGATTTTCGCGTCATTCTTACACTAACCTACCTATTTAAATATTTAACGCGTTAGCATTTTACAACAACATATATCCTGCATCTCAAGAGGGCAAAATAATTTTAGCGATCCAGGCTATTCAGAAATCGAAAAAGAATAACGCGAAACCTATAAGTTTACGTGAAGCTGCTAAGATTTTCAACGTTCCTCAAACTACACTATTCCGCAGGATGAACAAGCAACGCAGCCTTAAAGAATCACGCGTCGAGCAATATAAACTCGACCCAGTTGAAGAGAAAGCGTTTGTTTAATATATCATTGAGCAAGATATCCGAGGATTTCAACTACGACTTTCTGGTGTGGAAGGTATGGCCAACCTCCTGCTGGCGTCGCGTGATACTAAACCTGTGGGCAAGCACTGGGCTCGACGCTTTGTGGATATGCAACCCAGCCGGAAGACCAGGTTTAATCGTCCCTATAACTATCAGAGGGCTCTCTGCGAAGATCCAGAGGTTATTGGGAACTGGTTTAGGCTCCTCCGGAATATGATGGCCAAGTATAAGATCATTGACGAGCACCTCTACAACTTTAATAAGACCAGCTTTATGATAGGCATGATCGTCCATTAATGGTAGTTATACGTGCTGATACGCGTGGAAAGGCTAAATCTGTCCAGCCTAGCAGCCGCGAATGGGCAACAGTAATTAAATGCATTAATGCAAAGGGCTGGTACATCCCGCCGTTTATTATTATTCAGGGAACCTATCACCTTAAAAACTGGATTATAGAGTCAGGTTTTCCCAGCTCTTAGGTAATCAAGCCTACTTTAAATGGATAGATAGACAATAAAACTGGCCTGGACTGGATTCAGTATTTTGATAAGTATACGAAACCCAAGCGAGCTGCGGATTACCGGATGTTGATCATAGATGGCTATAAGAGCCATATATCAGCCGAGTTCAACCAATACTGCAAGGAGAACAAGATCATCTCTATCTGTATGCCGCCGCATTCTTCCCATCTAGTCCAGCTACTAGATGTTGCGTTATATTCGCTTTTAAAGCGCGCATATGGCGGGGAAATCAGCGACTTCGTCCGGGCTTCCATTAACCATATCACCAAATCCGAGTTCTTCGTTGTATTCAAGGCAGCTCATAATAAAACCTTTACAGAGAATAATATCAAAGCTGCGTTCAGGGGAGCTGGAATCCTTCCTTGGGACCCGGATTCTGTTCTTTTTAAGCTTGATATCCGCTCACAAACTCCAGTACTATCCGTTCCTGCTTCTCCGCAGCAATGGGAGTCTTAAACACCCTCCAATGCTCAACAAACTATTAAGCAATTAGTTTTATTAAAAGCAGGATTTCCGGATATCAGGGAAGCTCCCCTATACTAATTATGGAGGCTGTTGATTGTATGGCGAAGGGAGCACAGGCGATAGCATACTTAATTACACTTATGAGCGAGCAGATTCGGACACTTTAAGAGGCTAATAAAGTACTTGTCAAACGCTGGAAGGTTAAAAAGAGCCGAGTAAAGCTTGGAAGGCCACTTATTATTGAGGAATCCCAGGTGATAATTAAAGAAAAGGAAAAGGGAAAGCGGCCAGCTGGTAAAATCAGCGGTGGTGCTGAAGAGGAGGTCCGCGGTGGACTGAGCAAACGACGTTGTGGCAACTGCGGCGAGACTGGGCATAATGCGAGAACATGTAAAAAAGAGGGATAAGGGTCTAATGGATCAGATTCTGACTGTATTATAGCAAATCCAGCATAGTTGGTACCAATTGGTGCGAATATATGTATGTTGGTGGTCCGCAGCGGACCACGATTTTAAGGGTGAAGTTAGCACCATTTGGTGCGAAGTGTATTTTTCCCACCAAAAGTAAGCCTGTTCGAACCAGCACTGCAACGCCGCCAACCGCTCCAAATTAGCAAAATTAATTATAAATAAGCAATTGAGTGCAGTTGGCACCAATTGGTGCTAAGTTTTATTAATTATTTGGCCCTGGGGTGGTGCTGGGGTTGGCAGAAGTTGGAGAAAATAACAAAAGTGTTCCACTTGGTGATATGTTCCACTTGGTGACATGTTCCACTCAGTGGTAAACCACGTTATCTGAATTTTTGATTGATAACGGAGGAGGAAGTATCTTTGGGGCAGCTGGAAACATGAAGAATTTCATTCAATGAAGACAACTGGAAGTATTGCGCAAAAATAGCGCGTTGAAAGTTTCAGACTCAATGGACAAATAAATGGTTCCTATTGGGAGTTATTTTGTGTTGAATTTGTCCGACCGGCTAAGGAAATATCCAAATATAACTACAAGGTCCTAGTGTTCCAGACACGGCATCCATGTCGGTGCTCGAAGAGAACGCACCGCTCAGACCGATTCCGTTCGTTCGGTTTCATGCACCTACTCAGTTTTGTTGTTCAAAGAATGACGATCAGGCGATTTTAGTCACAGGCTTCGAGTACTGAGACCATGCAGTCTGGAATGTTCCGGTCGGTAGTAGCTAAGTGAACTGCTTGTCCTTGCTCAAGCCGTGCCCCAATTTAATGCCCCCGGTTCTCAGGTGCTCACTCCAATAATGAATCTCAACATCGAGATGCTCGATGGCTCCCCTATCCCCTGGCTTGAGTGAGAGCTTCGCCGGACATGCGAAATTGCTAGGAATAGGACACCGATTTTATCTGCAAGCCAATCCGACTGCAAACAGATAATTGTTGCAATGATCTGGGGCCTAATTTCTCATGTCTGATTGATCAACCTCAACAAGAAATATTTTCCAAGGCGAAGGATACTGGCTTGCTGCAGAGCAATAAGGAAGGTGCACGCGAGCCATGTTAATCCTGAACTCCGAGAGCAGCATGAATTGGACGAGATGGACAGAATGAAAAGGAACAGAGTGTGGGGCCAGGGTGGACGGCAAGCACAGCAGCGAAAAATGCGTGCACGGTGGATATTGAGGCTGGAGGCTGGGGTTGGTATACAAAGCGGTTGAGTAATAATGGTTGCGAACCTTACATGCTGTGAAAATTCTCTGGGACCTGGCTGATCGATATTCACGACAACGAATTATGTTGAGGACTAGGAACGCGGAAAGATTTACCGAAGGATACGCCAACTCCCAGCAAATAAGGGAGCAGATGCGATCCGGCTCTGCGAGCCAAGCAGCAGGGAACCAAGGCGGCCAGGCATCCCCGCATCGCGAGACCCAATGAAAGGTCTGCCTGGCCAGAGAGTATTTGATGAAAATATGTATAGGCTGCATGTATAGGCTGCATGTCAGAATTTGGCACTGGGTCTCCAGAAGGTAGACGTGCACAGATACTCTACCTGGCTACCTTGGTAAGTACGCAGGGTAACCCACTGTATCTGCTCTATGACATATCTTGGGTGACGTATCCCACAAGAGGATCACCTTAGCCTCTGCGTTTCAGCTTCACGTTGGGTGGGATATTTCGGCCATTTGCCAGAAAATATCCCGACCCAGATCTCTCGAGAGCCTATTTCGAGTCAAGCGTGTATGCCCCCAGCTCGGAATGCTCGGAAATCTTGCTCTGCATTAGCCTCGAGGGGCCTACTGATGCCACTTGTTCGTGGTATAGTAGTGTGGTAAATGTGACCGTCTTGCATTTCTCTGCTGCCTGGACGGCCTACATTTAAATCTAGCGTGTAGTGGCGCAAGTCGACGATCTCCAAGAAGCTTTTCAGCTGGCTCGGCACGGGCCCAATCGTGGTTGAGGAGATGGGTGCGGTGGGTCCAGCTGTGGGCTGACAAGGAACAGGCGGAGACAATGGGTGGTCCCTTATCGGGTATGGAGCGGGCCGCATTTAGCTTTCTGTTCATAACGACGTACCTTGAAAATACTTGTTCTGCGTGAGCAGTCGTTTGTCGACATCGCTACCAGGCGTTCTCCGCTCTCAAATTTCTGTGCCATGCAAAAGGACTCTGACGCTGTACGTGCGGTCACTCTACCTGCATTGCATGCTGTGTAATGAGATCTACCCCATACTTACCAGAAACGAGCACTATACATGCAGATGGAGGGGGCCGGATACAGGAGAGCACCCTAGGACCGACCATGCCTGAAGGCCCGCCGTTACAGGCGCGAGGCGATGGCCACATAACACGATGTAACATCGCAAATTCAACGGTGCTGGCTGGGAGGACACCCCACTGAGTGCTCTGCAGACGACTGCCAAGGGTCTTTTTTTCACGGGACCGAAACCAAGTTGCGTTTAATACATAATCATGCTCGTTGTCGTCAGCCTTTGAGGAGAAAGACGGCATAGTCTGTGAAGTTTTCTGGTTCTCTAGTCCCCGACGACTTCGCGCTACATATTGCATGAGAACCGAGCCCCCATGCCGCCGCAAGCCATTGGCGCGGTTAGACCTGCAGACTTCCGTTCCGTCGCGTATCACCATCTGCAGCCGTTGGACCACACCTCCATAGCGTATGGCGCAACGCAACGGACGCAGCGCGGCAAAGGCGACCGGTCAATCACGTATTTCAGCCTGATATTATTACTAAGGCCCTAAAGAATGCTAGAAGGATGTCTGCTTCGGCTGACTACCCACCAATCGTAATAGTCCGATGCTTGTCTTTTTTGACTACCGTCTTGCTGCTTTTGCAGTGTTCTAGAGGCTCTAGCCGCACCAAAGCGTCCGGCGCCGTCCTCGTCTCATGTTTCTGACGGTGTGGCTTGCAGGAAAGCCGAGCTTCGATTGATTGGGGTGGATATTTGCAGATGCCAAATCCTGTATTTACATGAACCTTACATGTTGCATTCTGTTCACTGTACAACAGTCTGGTGTTTTTCGAATCCACACTGTTCTGAAGGTGATTACTGTCGAAATTGCCACTTCGACACACGAATATCAATACCCGGCCAGCGCAGCTGAACTTTGACCGGTCATGCAGCCCACACTTTGAATTTCTGGAGGAGAGCCCCAACAGATCTGCCTTTGAGAATATCAACAATCAAAACTTTGGTATTATCGGGTGATTGTCAGGCACAGCCCTGGCCCACGGTTCTGGTCGGGGCCCACCGTTGATCAGTCAGACATGCCCCAACACCCGGCCTCAGGAGGCCTCCACATGGGGGATGCGAAGAGCTGATGGACTGCAAGGGCCGCCACCATGGGGCTTGTGGGCGACATGCAGCGGGTAAGTACTGCTGCAGCAGGGTGGTGCCAAATCACGAGGCTGCGTTTGGGGCAGCTGCACCGCCAAGGCAGCGACAATTTTGACAGCTTGGTCTAGGTCCGGATCCGTCTTCCAACCAAATGCTAGCACGCATGCAGTCATCAGCCGTTGGCAATGCGGCCAACCTGGGAAGTCACCCGAGCGGAGATGCGATCGCATGTACCCAGGATTCTACGTAGCATTCTGCAACTCGGCTCGGATGTCGCTGCGCCGGGGCAACCAGATTCGCGAGACAGAATCTTGTGAGATGTGAAAACCAGGGCGACGTCACTACCGTAGCATCCAAATATCCGATCCCTGGATGAATGGAGACCGCCCTATGTTACATGTTCATCCGATATCAATAGTTTGTGTAGGGCGCGGCTGCGGTGTGGTAATGTACTCTTCTTGGAAGACAAAACCGCTGTGAACGGTAGCTGAATATTGGGGCTGGGAAGCCTCGAATGATATTGTAGAATATGGTAAATGCTCGTCAGCTCGGCGTCTTCACATTTGCCTTCCGTGGCGCCTGTCTCGACGGAAGCCACTCGTTTGTGGACCTTGGTGGCGTGAATTCACCCTGCGCAAGGCCATCTCGCCTATTCCTCGGGGAAGGTCACTCGCGTTATTCCGGCATGAGCAGTGGGGGCTTCAGACGGCTAAGCGAGGCCAACTTTACAACCGTGAAAGCTTGAAATCAGCATACTTGCCGTTCTTGGCACTTGGATATTGACACTCCCTGCGCTGTCGATGATGTACGGCAGATACGATCCCTAGGCCCACGATGTAAATGTGACGATAGTTCAGACGGCAGAGGACGCCAAGTCTTCCACATGAACTCACCCCAATGAAGATCGTTTCCTGTTTCCACGAAGCTTCATGAATCCTTCGGCTACAAGGCAGCATCCGTTGGACCGTGATGAGTTCAGCGCCGGCAAGCTCAACTGCGTCCTTGCACTTGTCTTGGTTGCTTGGGTAGATGGGCTGGCCATGGTTGACGATCTTGATTGTTCTCAGCGATTCAACTGAAGATGGGTGCCCGGCTTCAACTATAAAAGATAGCTCATCTCCTCTCCCTGTCGCTTCTTCTTCTCATCATTATCATCAGCATCTATCAGAAAGTCTTCAATCTTTTGCCAAACACTCACTCTAAAACTTAATATTCAAAATTTGGGTCTTTTCCCCGCCACAAAAATGCAGCTGTCCACTCTTCTCATCTCCGTCATGGCATCGCTCGCCATCGCTGTTCCCACCAACACTGGCGGTGGAGGTGGAGGTGGCGGTGACGGCGGCAGCACACCGCCTGCTCCCTACGACGCTTGCGGCGGATCAGTCCTCCTGAACGCCCAGCCCAACTGCTGCTCCACTAACGTGGGTGACATTGTTGGCCTGACCTGCGCGACTGGTAAGACTGCCCCACAAGGCTTGAAACAGGTCTTATATGTATTGTGTAATGTCCGGAACACTGACAATATCGCGTTTCACAGTCTCCGAGCAGCCGACTTCCGCCGACAGTTTCAAGGAGATCTGCGCTGCGTCTGGCCAGACTGCCTACTGCTGCACTGCCGAAGTTGTAAGTGTAACTTGTAGCTGACAGATTGGTTTTACTAATCGCTAACAACCGTGTCAGATCGGAGTTGGCGTTCTCTGCAACACCCCGGTTGGCGTTTAAAATACTCACCAAGGTGGACTACCACAGGAAACTGTGGAGTGGTGGAGTGCCAGTGGTATCGTATGACTTGGTCTGAAACCGGTACCGGGATAGTGAACAACGACACATGGCATGACGATGCCCTGTTTCATCCGCTCGTTTGGCTTCTGCTGGAGACTAGTTGGCAAAGAATGAATGGTAGTTTTGCTAGTGACATCTTAATTTTTTTAATTAATACATTGAGCTCATTGGAAGCCTTTATGCCTCCGTCATGAATGCAAAACATGATGTGAGCAGATTAAAATTACGTGCTGCATTCCAAACCATGTCCACTACTCATTTATGAGATATATTTTCCTTGCACCTCGGATGAATGCCTTCAAACGAGTGGGCGACAGAGTGAGAGAAAATGTTTTGTTGTATTTTCCGAAATTTGAAAATTCTCGATCGCTGTCTCTTTCTACGATTCCACCCCTGTTTCGTTAGACTCGCATACATGGCATAATCTTGTGATACCAAGATAAGACACTAGTATTAATTCCGCAACAATTGACAGTTTGTGGTACATGAATTATATACACTGTGACTACAAAGGAACTCGAGCTTAAATAGGAATAGAAACTACCAAATTACTTTAAGAAGTTCTCTAGAAGAAAATAAGATCTGCAAGGGGAAGTCTGTAACTTGAGCATGAAAGCTTGAAGTTACCAATACGGGAGGACTGTTACCGTTACATAGCACCCCAGGTTATGGGGAGTAAAACTTTCTACATAAATTAATTGAATGCTCCCGTCCTAATAGTACTCGGCTCCAAAAGTCTAGCAATTATCGTTGAATGCAGGCGTGCTTCACATAGTGACAAAGTAACGCAGTTTCAACCAAGTCAAGAGGGAAGCTGGTATCGAATCTTAGATTTCAGCAGGTTCAACTTTGGGATGCCAAATGAGATCAATAATGGTACTCTCATTTTCGCCAGGGCAGCATTTCAAGCCGTTGACATGCTGGAGAGGATTGTCTGCACATGTGGTTTCCCAAGGTTTCTGAGTAGTGTAATGTCACTAGCTCATGGGAAACTTGAGTATCTCACCGCGAGTTCCAGTGTAAATGAAATTATCGGATCCACTCACCAATAAGCAGAATCAAGATACCTGCTTCTTGTTGACCCAGGATGAGCAATTGCATATTTCGCACTGTATTTGGTTTGTTTGTGTCTCAGTTTCTGGCTCCGAATCCGTGGTCTGGGTTCCAGAGCAAGCGATACAACCCCGAACCCTTGGATGTGTAATCAGCTTGTTGGTGAATCAAAATATTTCACAAGATATGCATTCGGACTGCTTTCAAAAATTCATACAAACCCATCTATTCTGTGAGCCGTCTGAAAGCCGTTGTCATCAACTCTGACTGTCTCTTAGATGAGGTGTCGTTGCACTGCTGACATAAGCCGATCTGCTGTCTGGGTCACCCCTGCTTCATCACTCGACGTCATAGCCTGGTCACTGCAAGGCCACCCCTGACGAATTCATGAGCGATCCGTCAACAAAGCTGAGGTCATGGTCCTACAAGAACCAACGACGACGAAACAACCACAACAGGCACGGAGTTGTTGGAGCTCCAGAGTATTTCTGCAGCTTTACCGCTAATTCAGGCCCTGACGGCCCCGAACGTGTCGTTTTATCTCCAAGGCATACAAGTTTCCTGGCACTACCGTCGTCCGTGATGGCGTCACTCACCGAGGTCTTGGGCGTCTTCTGCTGGTGCCTACCGTGCTTCTCGCTCCCTGAGGAATTTGAGGACCGTGACCCGCTTCTGCCACAGTATCGCGATGACACTGTCCTTCAGCGAGAGCTTCATCAAAAGCTCCATACCTATCAGATGTTCCGTGCCCTGTCTCAGGGTTTCATGCCATCCAATGAGCAGGTCATCGTCAACCTCAGGACGATCCTCGCCTCTGACGTCCTCAACCCAGAGAGCGAAGATCTCAGCGACTCCGGGCGAGCATTGGCGCACTATGTCAAGGTCTGGCTCAAGCAATTCATGGACCTGCTCATACACAAGAATGGCCAAGACCAGATCGAGGATTTCATTTGGTATATGACAAAAGCACGTGTCTCGATCGACATGGAGGATATTGCAAACAGGACCGCCAAAGCTACCTCCAAGGCCCAGACTGCAGCTGGTATGTGACAGACCCAAGCCCATAGGATGCCCCTTAGTCACTGACAGTTTGTCTCAGCGTACAAGAGCCTCCAAACGGTGGGCACACTGTTGCTCACAAACTCGGATTTCCGCATCTTCCTGTCTGATCTGAACACCATCGGGCGTGAAGTCTTCCGTGACACAGCTTTCACTCTATCGGATGTGTCCCAGAAGGCAGCACAACGGATTGAGCCGTCCAAGGAAGAGCAAGAGGCCATTAAGAAGCCTGGTGGGGATTCCGGGCCTGCACCTACGGACAAGGACCTGCAAAAGGATGTGGCTGAAGTCGCTAATGTGGTGGCGGAGGGTGCTGCAGAGGTGGCTCAGGAGGCCGAGCAGAGCTTCGTTGACAAGATCAAAGGCGACGAGAAGAGTACACTCCTATACCGACTAAAGCAGGCGGTGACGAAACTGAGAGGTCGCACGGACTACTCTGAGTCGGTCTCCATGTTGGCAAAGATCCTGCAACGTTATGCGCTGGTCTATTCGCATGTCTTTGAAGAAACGGCGGCAACGGCCGAAAGGGACGTGGACGCGAACCGCGCGACCGAGAAGGCCGTCCAAAATTTCTGGACATTTGTGAAATCATTCGGTGACGCCAATGAGTGGAGTGAACTGGAGCGGAGGTTCAAGCAAATCGTGGAGCACGGAAAGAGTGATCCTGAGTTCGACCACCTTGTCCGGCAAGCAAGCAATGCACTCCAAGAGATGCTTACTGATCCCGGCTTCTTTGATCATGCAGAGGAAAGGTTCCAGGATTTAAGGAAGAAATCACGGCAGCTGACCTCGGATTCTCCTTTGCGAGAGGAGGTCGACGGGCTGCTTGCCAAATTGCAGTCAACTTTCCAGTCGGTTCTCAGAGATGCCGACATCGCGAAGCTGATCCGTACGTCAACATACATCGCCAAGATACTGTCGCCGGCCCATCAGTACACCAACACGGAGCTGGTCACTGATGCCACCAACGCCTTTGTTCCGATGTTCGTGCGGGCCATTCAGTATGTCCCAATACCAAGGGTGGAAGTCTCAACTCCCGAGGTGGATCTTCTACTCGAGAATCTAATCATCGAGCCTGGTATTACTATCAATGACACTTCCTTCCTGCCTTATAGGCTTCGAATCGAAACCCGGAATGATCTGGAGATACGCAAAGCTCGCACTAGAACAACCTCCAACATCCAGTCGCTTATGACTATCAAGATCGACGGTCTCTCTATTCGTGCTCAAGAGATAGGCTTTTGGCTGCGAGCGCACTCGGGGTACTTCCAGGTCGCCGACGAGGGTATCGCATCATTCGAGCTGGATGAGAAAGGAATAGACATCGAAATCGACGTCGAAATCGCCAAGGAGCGCCTCGAGAATATACTGTCCCTCCGAGACGTCCGTGTGCGCATCCACAAGCTCGACTACACTCTCCGCAAGTCTAAGTTTTCGTTTGCAGCTTTCGCCCTGAAGCCTGTCCTTATTCCCATCATCCGGAAGGCGATCGAGGTGCAGATGTCGACAGCCATTGGGGACCTAATCCATGCAGCCAATCGGGAGCTCCTGTATGCTCGTGAGAGGCTGCGAGCAACTCGTATTGCTGATCCAGCCGACTTGTGGACGTTCATCAAGGCGGTGGCTGCGAGACTGGCTCCAGAGGAGGATCCGGATCTTTACACCAGGGTCGGAGTTGTAGAGCCTGGGACTGGTGTTTTCAAGGGGGTCTATGCTCCCGGAAGCATCGTCAAGGTCTGGAATGAGGAGGCTGCTCAAGCCAAACAGAGGATTCGGGAGGGTGAAAGCGATCAAGGTTGGAGGAACAGCATATTCGATGTCATCACTACCAATCTTTGAGGCGACCTAGGTGCGCGGGGCGTCTTTGGGGGGAAGGGGCACATTACCACGGAATCCGGTCATAGGCTCTGCTTTTCTACATTGTTTTAGCGTTTCATCTCGTCCGAGGACCGGTCGGGTGTTCATTAAAAACAGCATACGAATTCCAAAGATGTAGTTCATAATCGCAACACGACAAGATCTGAAGTTCTGGTGTTCAAAGAAATGGTGTGAGATCCAAACTGAGTGGGGACAGGCTGCACTGGCCTCTTTTCCTAGCAAACTGTGGGAGTCATACAAAAGAGAGCAGTCAGGCTTTGAGATGACTGGCAAGTCTGTTGCCTGTACAAACCTGCCCCAGCAAGGCTTACTCAAACACCAAACTTTAAGGGAAACCCCTTTCATCCGTCCTCTGCCATCGTTTTAGGTAGCAGTAGGGCACTGCAAGTGTACCTTTCACGTCCTCTTCTGTTGTAAGTACTGGCCTGGCCAGTCGTCCTTGGAAGCCGACCGCAAACTCTGAGCAGTTTCAACAGCACTCAAATGCTACATGAAAACTCAACCGGGTACCTTCATCGTTCCATCACCACGCAAGCAACGATTGTAACCTCCAAACAAGATGAAGCAGTTCAAGAGCATTGTATCAAAGTTGTCGTTGCAAGGAGCAGGCAAATCCAAAGCTGTGGCAGGGAATGTTGACGATCTCTCCACCGTCGAGAAAAATACACCTGTCTGGACAACAGGACAAGAGTTCCAGTTCTATGTTCCTTGGTTGTGGAAGGAAAGCCCAGAGCCACCACCAGACAGACTCCAAACGAGCAGACAGGTGGTCTGGATACCCCGACCTACACTTTCAGAACCTTCTGGACTTACTGGAGAGTTCCAAGAGGCCTGGATCCGACAACACGTGACCAATGCGGTGGGAGAACTGGTTCATGATGGCGAGCGCTACCCCACTTGCACCGACCGACAACTGAGAGAGTGGCATCATGACCAGGTAGAGGCATGGGAGCACTTTAACATAGTACAGAGCAAGTGTGACCTCCCACAGGTCTCCGTCTCAGGCTATGACGGCGTTCTCCCAGTCAAAATAACCATGGTCATCAAAAAGGTTTCCATCTGCGGCAACGAATCCTCCTCCACCTCCTCTCGCCTTGAATGGAAGATCTTACCGTCCCCGGGGAACTGCATCGAAAGGATCGAGAACCAGGTTCGGATTCACCTGACACCAGAATGCAGCATTCATGTCCATATCCGACCCCCAGCCATGCACGACTTCGACCTACAATCCTTCAAGAAAATGGCTTCTCTGCTCTGGCTTGCCGAAGTGCGGCTCGATAAGCTCTATCATCCGGCACGTAGCAGCTTTGATTTTCCTCCCCACCGGTCCCTGCGAAAAGACTCCAACCTAGCTCTGGATGTGGACCCTCTCTTTACAGACCAGCTTGGAGAGCACACTGCTGTCTTAGACCCTTTGACACTGGATGACGACGACAAGAAGAAGCTGGCCACTATTTGGCAGGTACCTGACCATCACGAGCTTCGTGGGCTGCTCCGCGTGCACCCAAGAGTCGGCAAGCATGATGTCTCCGCATACAATTTTTTCAACCTTTTCATGGCGTCCGATAAGCAGACAATTGAGTTTCGCAAGATGGAGTCAACCACAGATGCACAGGTCGTTGACGCCTGGATCGAGGTCTTCCTACTCCTCACAGACTTCTGTATGACCTGCTCGACCGAGACATTCCAGGGGGTAATGCAGGATTTGGTCAAGCCCGACGACGGCTACAGCACGTGGAACTTACTTCGTGATATCGGATGCACAAACCTCACTATTGATGTCCTGACGCAGAAGTTCTTTCAACAGTGGAGTCCTCTTCCACCAACCTCACGCCCCGGCTCAAGCACAGCTTCGACTGCTGGCACCGCCACCGGCACTTCCACATCTAGATTTCGAGATTGCATTCGTGATGGCACAAAGAAATTGGCAGGAGAGATTGCCCGGGGCTACAGCTATGGAAATTGAGCATCAGTAGGTTTTTTTTTCCTCGCCAGTCGACCTTGCCGAGTCGCTCATGCTAAAGTTAATCCAAACAGGATTCAGTGTTGGACTCTGACCTTTTCATGTCAAAACTGTACGAGAGCAACCTGGAAGAAAATTTACAACAAGGCCAACATCAGGATTTAGTCAAATGTCTTGCGCTACGACCCCATGTATTTAGACTACTTTAGTCCTGTTATCCAGGAAGACACTCACAGCCTAGGCACAATGACGGCTTTGCCCGACTTTTCATCCCGCACCTTCTGCGCTTTCTCCGCATCATTCTCCTCCACGATGCTGAAAGTCCTGCGCACTGTGATTCGCTCCTGGCTGGGTGCATTGTCATCCAGGCGGTCCCACTTCCCAGATTTGGTCAAATTGAGCCGTGAAGGACTCCGCAGTGGCTTCAGCTCAGATGCGTCTTGCGGGTGACTCAGGGGCGTCCCACCGATGGTCTCAAAGGCTCCAGCTCCGGCTGGTATGCTTTCTCCCTTCGACGAGTCGTCGTAGAATTTGAAGAGCTTATGTATGGGTGGCAGGGACGCTGCTATAATGCCAATCCCGTTCTCAAACACGGACCAGATGACTATGTTGGCCATGTGATCTTGCTATTCCATTAGCGGAGACAGTTCCCCCGATGCTTCATGGCTTCTTGGACAGTATCAATGGACTCAACTTACAGAGTTGGTCTTCCTCGATGGTGTAGTATTTCAGGTATGGTAAGCGGGCTATGGCACCAACACTGGCAATGCCACCAAGACCCAGGACCATTATCAACGACCTCTTGACACGCCGATTCAGCTGAAGTTTACGTATAAGTAGCCAGGGGATGATGGCGCAGCCCCAGTCCAGGATAATGGTCAAGGCAGTGAATGGGTAGCTGAGGATCGCTAACCAGTTGTGCAGAGGACAGGGCCCCAGGTCGAGGTCCCACTGGGCTCCGACAGGGCGGCAAGTGATGATGAGCACGATAACAACAGCCCCGGTGAAGATTGGCGTCGCCACCAAGGAAGCAGTGATCGGCCAGCGGTATTTGCGTTGGTCCGTGAGACGTAGAAGCGTCACCGCTATAGCGGCTTTGATCAGATTTGTAGATGCTGCGTAGAACATCTGCCAATTTCCCATCATGAGGGCGGCTTGCGCCGTCACAAGTTCAATCAGTTCGGCATCTCGTGTTCCTAAGCCATACCGGGCCGCGATGATCACGAAGACACATTCGGGTACGAAGGTCAGCTGCAGGATCAAAGTGATTAGTCAGAAGCGACCAGACCTTTGGAACACAAGCCCAGCACTCACGAAGCTCAAAAACGCGAGTGTGTCATCCCAGCCCCATGGTCGCTCCTTGCGTAGCTTCCAGGCCCGAACAAAGATACGCGCTGCCATACATATTGCGCTGGCGACGCAAAGTGCTGCAGTCAGACCTATCACGGCTTTGGGAAGACCGCCAATCTCGATTGGTTCCTGCTGCGATGCAAGGTCGATGAGTTGTTGGCCCGTGAGCTTCTGCGGCGCCATGGGAGAACTTAGGTATAGATCCGCCAGAGAGAGAGCTTCTATTCACGAACGTAACTCAGCTCCAGCCCACCCTCAATCAAAAAGGCGATAATTTGAGGTATAAAGAATGAGAACCAGGCCGCCAATAATTAATGAATGGCGGGCGTTGGGGTCACCACATAAAGAGCGTGTGGAACAGACGCTGGGAGATACATCTCCAAACTTTTAACCCTTAGTACATAGGAGATCCCGAATTCCCTGGTCTGAAGGCTCTCTATAGTAGTCTTTCCAAAACATCTAATGCAAGCAGGGCCCTAAATGCAAGGGTTCATGGTCGATCAGATCCTCAAAAGAGATTCCGGTCTGCAACATCCCATGTGAAGGATTCGGCCCAAACATCCCACTACGGTCAGGAGTTCGTCAACACAGCGGAAGCGAGGGATTTTCACGCGCGAAAGAGCCCAGGAATCTGGATTCAAATCTCAGGACGTGGGATCGTGAGGAGTTGCGGCTTGCCTAGTGGAACCTTGGAGTCGATCTAGAATGTCTAGCACCGCAAATCGGCAAGGTCTACCGCAGCAGTCTAAACTCGATCAACCACCAACGTGCATTTTACCCGTTGAGCCACTCCCTTGGAATATCCACCACGACCAAACTCCTGTCATCGGTGGTAGACCTGTCACTTAGGGTGGTGCCCACACCGAGAGGCGAATGAAAGGCGATGTGACATAGCACATAAGTTGCCCCGGCTGCGCGGAATGCATCAGAAGCAATAAAATCTCTTCTGTCATTCTGCGCGTTTTTCGCCGTCCTGATCTGTATTTTACTTTGGTCACTTCTGCACAGTAGATTCAGGAGGTATCATTGCCCCCATCGCTATCTGAAACTCCATGGATGTTCTCACGTGTGCGGGACTCACGGCCTTCGAGCTGTTCGCCGTCGACAGAATTTGGGCCGCAGGATCGAAACAGATCTCACTCTCCGTCTTCCGTACCGTTCTTGGCACATTCTTGGCACAATATGTCACATTGAAGTTCTATCGTATTTTCCTATACCATAGATACTTCTCGCCTCTGCGCCATGTAAGCAGTCCCCGGATACAATCTTATTCCCGTCACGAAGTGAGGTCTCCGTCATGTAGCCTATGCCTCGAAGATCTCATCTGGCTGCATACTGCGAGACAGCCCATGGGCAAATCGTGGCCTATCACCCCCTGTAGCCGAATGAAACTACGCACGCTTCGATAGCTGACTCTGAATGTTGTAGGTGCCTGGTCCAAAGGTAAGAGTATCCCTTCTAACGTGGGCCGCCATTGCCTCTGGTCTAACAAGAATCAAGAACAACCACCCCCTGTTTGGCCAGGGTCTCAACCTCATCCGCGCCGAGACCCCTACCAGTCTCTATGTCCAATGGATGAAGGAGCACCCCGAAGCCCCTTTCATCCGCTATCTCGGCTTCCTCAACACAGAGAACCTGGTGCCGAATAGTCTCGCCGCGCACAAGAACGTACTGTACGATAACTGCTATACGTTTGCGAAGCCACAGTGGTTCCTCCGAATAGTAAAGGAAGTCGCAGGTCATGGTCTGATTCTCATGGAGGGGGCGGAACACCGCGCCCACAGAAAGATGCTCACGAACTCTTTCTCACTGAAGAGCATTCGCAAGCTCGAGCCGGTGTTCAAGGAGAAGGCCCAGGACATCTGCCGGTTCTTCGACAAATGCATCTCGGAAAATGACGACAAGACCGGAACATTCGACTGCATAGACACATTCATGAGAGCCATCCTGGACATCATGGGGACTGTCATCCTGGGTGTTGATCTTGACTACGTCAAGCCCGGGAGCGAGGGCGAAAGCGGCCAAAGCCTCGACACAGGAAAGTCCGGCAAGGCCAAAAGAGAGTGCAGCTTTCACGAGGCCTACGACGTCTTCTTCGCCCCAGACACCATGGGCAAGATTCTCCTCTTCGCCAACGCCCACATACCTTTGAGGTGGCTCCCCATCAAAGCGAACCGCGACTTCCTGTTCGCTATGGACTGGCTCAACGGTAGGGTTGATCCGTCTCCTTTCATTTCTCGCCGTCTGCCATGCCTTATCAGGCTCCAAAATGCATCACTCTGGGAGTTGTAGAAAGTGCTTACTAACATTTACCAGACGTCCTCCGAACCATCATCCGAACTAGACACCGGGAGGTCGACGCCGCCAAGGCCGCAGGCACACACGAGATGAGTAGCTCGCGTGACCTAGTCACTTTCATCGTGGAGGAGAGCGGCCCCGGGGGCGCGACAGAGGGCATGGGTGAGGACGAGTTCCTCGGCCACCTCCTCGAGATAATGGCTGCGGGCCACGACACTTCTGCCAACATGCTCTCCTGGAGCTGCTACATCCTTGCAACGAGGCAGGATATCGAGGACCGCCTCCGCGCTGAGCTGGCCGGCGTTTCGCCCGACGCCTCGTTTGCGGAGCTGGACAAGCTGCCCTACCTCGAGTGCTTCGCCAAGGAGTGCATGAGGGTTTGCTCTCCATGTATGTTGAGCTGCATCACTGAATTCCTTGTTCCACATTTGCGTCGACTAACTTGCCACAGCAACCACCTACCACCGCGCAGCCGGCGAGGATGTCGTTGTCGAAGGAGTGGCAATTCCAAAGGGTACCCTGCTTGACCTCTGCCCATCTGTGACCTTGTTCAATCCGAAGATTTGGGGCGAAGACGTGGACAAGGTGGACCCGACGCGCTGGGAGCGCCTCAACGGTGACCAGCAGAACCCCTATGCGTTCTCAGTGTTCTCCTCAGGGCCAAGAATCTGCATAGGTCGACTGTTCGCAATGTTTGAGATCAAAATCATCCTCGCTGCAATGGTGCGGAACTACCGCTTCCTTGGCGTCGACAAGCCCTTCAAGGTCGAGAACCCCAGCTTCACTTTGCGTCCAGCAGGGATGGAGGTGCGGATGGAGAAAGTATAGATGCTTTGACAATTCTGACACGGAAGAAATCTTTCGGGCTAGTATATACTTCTGAGGGCTAGTAATGATATAAGCTGTCACTGAGTAGTGCAGATCCCTCACCGACCTCTCACTAAGTGAGTGACAGCACGGTGTATCTCCACCCTTCAGACCGTAAAGGAGCATCGCTCTGGAATAATTCTTCCCTGGGGTATCATACAAGCCTCACATTAGGAGGCCTGCTCGCCGCCATCTCTCGGTTTATCAGCCGGGAATCCCTTCACAATGGACATCTGCTCAGATGTGGATTCGACCTAGTACATGCTGCGCTTAACTTGAAGTCGGCGACTTGCGCTTTTTTGAAGTTCTTGGTGAGCGTGGTGAGGTAGCACAGCTGTTACACACTACATTAAGCCTCTCGGGTATGGGGTAGTTCCTATACCACTCTCTGTCAGTCTCGAGTCCAAGGGTCGGATAAAAGCAGCTGACTTGCCCCCATGTGTTCGCCGGGTCAAGCATTTGCTCCTTGCGCACTCTTTGGAAGCTGCCCTTGCCCTCCCCAGAGATAAGTCTTTTAAGGCGATTGGCGACTGTGTTCCCCTTTGAATCTTCGCTGCTCCATTTGAGAGTCTCATGCAGAGCCGGGTCAGAAAGCATGCATGCAGTTTGGCCAGCCTGGACATGGATGTATCAGACAGTGTCAGTCGGATGAAAATCGTCTTGCCGTTTTATCAAGGAGTGCTGCATACCATTATTGATGCGGAGAAGGTCGTGCCGCTTTGTAATGTGTTCTGTTCCACGGAGAGGTCTGGAAGGAGAAGGTTTTTGCCCCTGCGCATTGCGAGTTGCTCAGCATCTGCGAACTACCCTTGTACTCATCGGGGAGGAAGTCTCTTGCTGGTATGAAACTGTATCTGGCTTGTCATACTTACATAGCGTAGCATGTGATTGGGATTCCATGCGATGCTGGTGAGCTTATTCTCGCAAGTTGGCCTTGACTTTTTCGCCCGTCACGTTAGCGATAGGACCAGGACGTGAAGGGGATGGTATCTGATAGCCGAGATGCCTGAGTGTCTCACCTCGTCACTGCGCCTACAATCACAAGAGACGAGCCTTCGCGTCTGCACAATATATTTGGCATGAAGTCTCCGGTCTCCCCGGGCGGGTTGTGCTTCCCTTCGTTTCCAGCTGAAACCGAGATCATAGCACCGCCGAGCCTGTCAATCTCGTCGAGGTAACGTTCCACTTGATCACACCACTCTTTGTATCGCTGCTCCGCATCGTCGCCATTCGTGACCATGTCGTGGATGTTCCAGACTGCGAATAAAAACATTCAGCGCGTCAGCATGGAACTTTCCGGGGCAACACAATCTCGTGTCTCCAAAAGTCGTGCTCGACGCGGTACTCACGGGTATCAATGAGAATCACTGTCTTTCCACGTGGCAAAGTCCCGTTTTCCAAGCTTTCCACGACGTGGTTCAAAGATATTTTCAACGACTGCGCACAGACATCCTCCTCCACCACGTTGTCGTCCGCGTCCAGGACCGCACCACCCGCCTTGATCATGTATAGACCGGCCTGGCGAGCCACTCCAGTCCGGAGCCCGGCTGCGACGATGGCAGTCTGTGTTCCGTGGCCCTCGGGCACACCCTCAAAAGGCTCGCCGTAGTCGGTGTTGTCATCCGGCGGCCAGTGCAGGCCGGCTGCGATCTCGTCTTCCTCGAGATCTCGGTTCCTCACATGTTCCGGGACGTTCCACACCACGATTGGTCGGGGCTCATCAGGCCGTCCGAATTCCTTGTCGCAGCACTTTGTCAGACCCTTTTCTGCGGCAAGGTAATCGGCCCATGCCGTGCTCCGTCGTGTGATTTCAAGAGTCACCATGAGTCCACGCAGGCATTCATGACTCCCAGTCCATTTTAACTTACTTCTGGGAATTGCTGCCAATTATAGCCTGTATTGATTATGACAATCCAGGTCCCTTGACCCTGTGCCTCTTCATGGTAGGAATAGACTCCGGTATTGGGGTTGTCGTGGTCCTTTGGCGACGAGAGCAAGCTAAGATGCAGCCGGTCCGAGGCGTCCTCGGTGTGAATTTTAGCCATCTGTAATTTGTTGCGTGCAGAAGAATGAAACAAGGTCGTATCGGACTCTTAGGATGCATTAGCTTGAGCATTAAGATCAAAAGCCGTCTTTTCGGCATCATGATGGGTTGTTACGTCATGGCTATTGATGGAAGACAACTTTGACCGTAATGGCCAGGTGTGCTTGGCATGAACTTTCGTACTGTGCTTGAATGGCGTCGTGATATGGCAATCCGCACGTCAGACAACCCGTGAGTCATATATCAGATTCGAATTTAAGCTCAAAAACAGCCATTTCTGCGGCGATCCGGTTGTTTGGCACAGCTGACAGCCTTTTGGAGCAGCGAGAAGCAAAATACAACTTCTTGCTGATTATTCTTCCCTGTTCTGATAGGCCGTGGATGGAATAGGTTGGAATCTCACTGACACCACGAGCAGGGTTTCCCGAATCCAGTACAGGCTGCACACATGGTGGACTGGTCCCCGAGGTTTCCTTTGATGCCCCGCTGTTGATCAAGAGCCCCCCTGTGTTGTCAAACAGAACAACACATGAGATGTGTTCCGATGGCTAGTGTAACTTTCAACTCTTCAATGTTGGGGCACAGCAGAAATGGATCGACGTCGATACGAGCGTCGCACAGGACTCGGAGTACCTGCCCTGAGGCCTGAGACCCAGAAGCTGCAAGTGGACGTAAAGTTCGCCATGCCCTGTCTCGAGATGCTGTGCTCATGCTACTGCGTAGTCCCACTCAACTGCATTGTGTTTGTCATGAGGCGTCATACGTAGTAATCCAGAACCAACATTCAAAGTTCTTCGGGAAAGATAGCCTCGAAATCTCTGTAACTAACATCTGCCTAGGTATCTTCGGGTGTCTGAACTAGGAAACCCTGGTGGCGAAAGGCCGTTTTGACCACGAGCCAGGTGATTTTCTGCTAACGACTTGTCTTGCTGCATGGAAACCAGACCAATATGCCGAGACAACTGGATAGATCTGGGTCTGACCGAAGAAACAACCTGGATTTCAGTCGTCAGGATACTGGTCCCGGATGTTGCTCACAAATCTGTTCTCGGCATCATCCCAGCGCTTGAAGTACCGCCCAGCATGCTGCAGTAGTGCCTGTATAGGCGGCTCCCTGAGTGTCTGGATGTTCTCTTCGGCAACGTACCGGTGGCTCTTATCTTCAGCCACGATGTTGTAGAACGGTTGGTGCCGGCCACGGCGCAAGTTATCAACTTGCATCATCTCAATCCATTGCGGGTTCTGATTGCACTGTTCGTCCCAGCCGATGATGAAGCCCTTATAGCCATAGCGGCGGTGCTCGAAATAGTGACCAATCCGGTGCTGAATTTCGCAAATCGCTGCTGCGCGGAGCTTCGGTGACCTTTCCTCGGAGTCCTCATCTACTATTTCTTGGATAGCCTCTTCCATGTGGCGGTATTCTTGGGAGCCATCTAGCATTGGTAGGGCCCAAGTGCGCATCAAGTCAAAGTCTTCTGGGAACTGGTGGTGAAACTGCTCCATCAGCACTTGAAGGAATTCCCGTCGTCGGGCGGCGAGGACAACATCATCAGCGGCGAGCATCGACATTGCCCAGAAAGCTGCGTACTGAGAAGCTGCAGGATCCGGAGACAAACGCTGCTCATGGGAAGGGGTGTCACCTCCGCCTTGGCGCAAGCGGGCATTGTTGACAGAAACCAATATGTTGCGAGAAGCACGAATCAAGGTATCTCGGCCATCAGCAGGCCCGAGCTGCGTATCGTGATGATGCTCGGGTATGCCTGTCTGCAGCAGGCGGAGGCGCAGTTGATCTTCGTAGAGTTGATGGGGTTCTTGCCAAGGGTCGACGTGCAGGAGTTCGGGGCCCGTGTCCGTCGTCTTTGGGTAGCCGTCAAGCGTCTGATCGGGTGGAGCCTGAACGACGGCATGGACGTGTCTGGGAAAGTTGGACGGGGTCGCGGTGACACCACAACGCCGAGCGACTGCGCAGTAGATTGCTACAGATTGTAAGGGTAAAGAAGAATGAGTCGGTGAAAACAACGACATTGTGATGAAGTTGTTCCTCAACGCGTGGTAGTCGCCCTCGTTCGGCGGCAGAGCAGGCATTCCGACTAGGTCCTCCGACGAAAGATGTGCTGCGATGAGGAGTGCCTTCTCCCGGACAGTCTTGCTATCAAAGTCGGCAGTGCTGTCCCGAATGGACTGTGCAAAGCTGTCGAAACGTCTCTCAACGGCCTCGAAGTCGCCCAATCCGTTAGCAAGCACAAAGGTGTCGAATGCGCACAATGCCTCCTCTGTGCTGACGCTGTCATGTGTCCGAAATCTCCTCCATACCTCGATGGCCCTCGATCGGTGCATCATGCGAAGGATGGCGTCCGCGTGCCACCGTCTGGCCAAGACGTCCTCCGCATCGTCGGGGGTCCGATCCCTCAAGCTGTGCAAGAGATCCTGGACATCGTTCCCTTTCTCCGCTATCTCATGCATCCGGTGCAGCCTTTTCCGTTGTGTTGTGACCAGTTCTTGGAACGCCAGCGCCGCCTTGAGGTCTTTCTCCACGCGGTGGAGGAAGAGCTGCCGCCAATCTGTCTGGAGCGGAGGTTGGGCGAGCTTGTCTGACAGTCCATGCTGGGAGTCCCAATACTGCCATGTTGTGGTACAATGTTGTCTCCAGACTGGCGATGTGCTGACCACCTTGCGGACACGTTGACATGTCGCAGCGAATGCTGAAGTGTCTGCTGCGGTTGGAATATGGCAGGTTATGACGCCGAGAAGCTCGTCCGGGAGCTTGAGCAGCCGCGGTGGCTCATCCATTTTGGCGACGAACAGGTAGGGAATTTCTCCGTGGAAGCACAGAAGTTCCTTGAAAGGGTCCAACGAAGACTGGAGCAAAGCGGTCGTAGCAGATGCAGTGATTACTGATGACGTTTGGGTTCGGAAGCAGAAGCGTGGTGGGGATGAGGTGGGGGTGGGGTCGAAGTGGGGGACCGTTGGCAATGGCCTAACTTATTTAGGTAGTACTTTTTGAGCAATTTCTCAGGGAAACGGCAGAGTACCAAGCCAGGTTGCTATAGGAGAGGAATACTATATATCCAGGCACACACTACACCAAAAAATCCTTAGGCGAAACTGACGTCTGGTCACAGGCGCCAGATTCTGCCGTCGTAGCTTGTGAGCCAAGATAACTACCTACTTACCTACGTAGGTTTGCCTATTTCTTCCAGATGGTCGAGGGGCTGGTAGGAGCCGGCCCACGGCCCAGTTGCTGATTCTCGTGGATGCGCGTGTACAATATCAAATCAGGTTTCCCTGTAGACATCTGGCGGGGGTTTAGGCTATAATTGTACTGTTGGGACTTTTCCTACGAATCTCTTCTTCTAAGATTTGCCAGTGTGTGCCCTCTTCGCTCTCAACAGGTATCCTTGATCGACCTCCTGACGCCTAAGGACAGTCCATGAAACAGTGTGCCCTGCAAAAAGGATGGCTAGTTCTTTTGTTCAGTTTCCCTGAATATCTTGGCCATGAACCCTGCCAACCTCGTCACCGAAGTCTCGTGGCCACCACACTGGAGATCCAAGCAGTTGCGAGTCGCCGCTGTCGCCCTTCCAGTGTTCTGTGGGCATCTGCAAGGTGAGAATCCAAGGTCTCTGATACCCATCGTAGATCCCATCGAGGAAATTTCCAGCCAGTGTTCCGACACGACGGATGCTGCGCGCTGAAGCAACCCCTCAGGCTCGTCTCCAGCGGCATCCTGGAAGACCATGGCGACAACGGACGGGAGTTGCTTCTGTTTAGTGGACTCGGGCGCAAGCCGGAGAACAGTCTTCTCGTCTATCGTCTTGCGGATCTCCTCCAGGACTTTGTAGCAGTCCATGTGCAAGGAAAACAGATTCAGTCCCAGGTGGTGAGCCTCCGATCGCATAGCCATGGCGACACAGACAGTCAGCTGGCTGGCTGGAATGTCAGGGCCAGGGTTTCGTTCCAAGTCAGTCCCTGCCTTGGCCTTCTCCAAACCCCACTTCCCGTCCTCTACATTCACAAACCGGAATCCGTTCGACTCGATGATCTTCTGCAGGTACTTGGGGGTCATCTCGCGACGGTAGGTCTTGCGGAAGCGCTTCTTGAATACCATGGATATCGCCACCACATCTTTCAACTGGCCTCGCTCAGCGTTCGGAGGCGGCGTCCTCTTGCTCTTGCCCTTGTTCTTGCCCTGAGTCTGATCTGTGGCTGACAGTCCCGATTTCAGACGAAAGTTCTCGAGGTATCCCTGGGCTGTGCTTGGGGCTTTGCCAACGAAAAACGTGTCAGGTTGTTGCTGTGAAAGATGAGGGTCAGCGATTAATAATTTTGTCGTGAGATCTCGGGAGGGTGGGTGTATTAGGCCGCCTCCTTCCCTACGCAACTCTCTCTCGGCACACTTTGATAAGAATTTTAACTCACGGTCTGGGAGAGGCTCATCAAGTCCATCCATAATATCGGCAAGGGCAGCAATCCTCTTGCTTCAAGGCATTATAGAGCTGGTATGTCTGATGAACGTAACCAAAGGAGCTGGCGAAATTGACCCCAGCCTCGTGGAACCTGGTCCGCATCTCGTGCGCCCACATGCCACAGAAAAGAGGGTGGCGCCGGAGGAACTGTTTCGGCTCTGCCTCCACGCCATGCTCGGACTTGTAGCGAGCTACGGGATCATTTTCCCATTCAGAAGCGGCTGATTTGAGTTGCTTCAGGGTCTCCTCTGTATCACGCCAGTGTTCGACCAGGCGAACATCACCTGGGTCCTCGAGCACGCTTGTGAGGCTGGACTTGATCGCGGCGCCCGTGCCGGCCATCTCGCTCCATGCCAGGTCGAGGTGTCCATGGAGCTCGTCGAGCGCGTCGAGGTAGACCTGGGCCGCGAAGCATTGCCAGAGGGTTACCTCGTCGGTCTCGCAGAGCAGGCGCATGCCGCGTGTGAACTCGTCTTCGATGTTCTTCTTGTTGGAAACGACATCAAGTATCTTGATATCCCAGAAAGCCTCAGTGAGAGCCCTCTCATCCTGGCGAAACCTCTGTTTATTTGTGGAGGAGACTTCGTCCAATGTTTCGTCGAACCATCCCGCAGAGCCAGTGTAGATAATGGAGCTGCCTTTGCGGTCGTTAAGCATGCACTGTCTGAGGACATGGCTCACATGCCACATTGTGAGGCTCGCGAGACCGTATGTGTCAAAATTTGCGCGTTTTCGCCGTCCTGGAAGTAGCAGCTCTTGGCCATCCTGTTTGCAAAAGAGCGAGAAGACGATCCACATAAAATATTCCATGCTAAACTCCCTTGTGATGATTGACGAGACGTCTTCCTCCATTCGTCGACAAAAGTCGATGGCTTCGTTAGCGGCGACCGCAGCGGGGCCGAGATAGATGTTGCCAGCCCGGTAGTTGGACCATACTTTCTGCACCATTTGGCGCTGTTCCACCATCGCATCCATAAGGGACATGAAGGCCAGGCATGCCTCTTGCCACTGGTCCTGAGGGTCAGGCTCGTACTCAATGACGAGCTCAGATGGCGAGGAATCTTCGGCAGATTCGGAGACTTGTTGGGTCGTGTCGTATAAGTTGAGGATATCGAAAGGGTTCCGCGAGGAACCCTCATTGTCATCTTGTCCAGAAGAACCGCTGTCATCGCCTGCGGGGCTAATCTTGAGTGATGAGATGTCGAGTTCGTCGATTGGCATTTGTTGCTTGAGAATATCGCGGACTTGTTCCAGGACACCGACAAAGTGGATGTGGCTGGCAGTGGACTCCTCTTCGGCTTTGGTGCCATCCCTCGTCCCCATGATACGGGTCACTGTCTTCCGAACCTCGATGACACGCTTGATGGTGACCGCCATGAATAACGGCACCTGGATCTGAGGCTTCACCGACGCGATGAAGGTGGCGAGAGGAACGAAGTCTCGGAGGTGAAGCAAGTAAGGCTCTTTCTTCTCACTCGAACTGGCCTGTGAATCGCTGGCGGTGGCTGTCTTCGCTTCCTTCCTTGCCTTTCCCTTGAGTCGTCCTTTTGGCTGATTGTCGTCTGTGTGGATCGGGTGTCCATGGTTCTTTGCAGTGTTGACCAACCATGTTGCAATGGCATTGGTGTCACGCTTGTACAGCTGGAAAGCGTTATTGAGAGAAGCTGGCAGCATTTTGGCGGTTGGCTTGTACAAGCAACTTGGTAGGTTGCTCGAAGTTGTGAGAAAGGTTTTGGTTTATCAAATCAGGTATGGGTTTAAATATTGGCGGTGATGGGGCCAACAGGTGAAGTGGTCAGAGTGGAGCCAGGATGAACAATCACACCTACTATTCAATGCTTGCAGTCACTGTAATATTGAATTATTGTGTATTTCAGACGAAGGTGAATCGAGCACATGTCACACCAACCCAAACATTCTGGTAAGTATCATCATATGTCAGCCAGTGCTTCCTACAGCGACTCACAACACATCAGAGCAGGGCGTGTGTAAAGACCAAAAATCATGCCCCGATGTGAACTTTGAGCAAGTTCCGCATCAGACCAACACAAACACTTTCTACTGAGGACTGCCTTCAGACTCTCACGATATTCGTGATATGGTGGAAGAGTAGAACACGGCCTGGTGCCGCAGCAAACAGATTTGTATTCAACTACGTATGAACTTTGAGGTGCCCGAAACGGTTCACTAATGTCAAAAGATGATGGCATAGTTGCAGAAACTTTATCGTCAGAAAACTCTCATACACCTGGGCAGATAGTGAGTCGATGTACTTTGTAACCACCCCCCTCCTTTTGGCACCTACCCAAAATGGGTTAGGGTTCTCAGGAGTTATGTCTCTTCCCCTTGGTGGACGAACTGCAGCTGCGTAACAAGACGGAGTGATGCCTATGTACGTCATTGAAATTCAACTCCACCAAAATATTGCACTGGAAAGGCTGTCAGACATGTTTTCCATCTCTGATTATAATTTGCTAGCCTAAGGAGCAAGGAAGTACCAAGTGCGCACCCGTTGGTTGCCACCGAGATGCCACCTTGATCCAAAACCCCTGCCAACTGGGCTGGAGCTGATCTAGTCGTCCCCGCTTCACAATCCTCCTACACACTAAAAATGAATCAGCCTGGGAACCAGATCATTGTATCACTCGGCAGTACTGGTCTCAAAGTAGAAGTCTCAACCAGTTTCGACCAAGATGGCAGATAACGACTTACCGAGGCACACCTCCTCAGGCGACAAGCTCCCGCCTCCGGAGCCAGCCCATCCTGACAAGCTGACCGCCAAATGCCACTGTGGCCGCGTCAACATCGAGATACCCTCTCTGCCAGACAAGATCAACGAGTGCCGCTGCAGTATCTGCTACCGTTACGGTGCGCAGTGGGCATACTACCACCAAGACGACGTGAATATCGTCGTCAACGCCGACGCAACAAGGTCAGCTCCCCGCAAAGACCCTGCAGTTCAAATTGAGCCGCAGGAAGCGAGAGAGGAGAATATGGGCGACAGTAGCCTGAAGTACTACGTGCGAGAGGACGCAGGAGGGTATCTCGGATTCTATTTCTGCGGGAACTGTGCGTGCCTCACACACCGGGCGTTCACGGAGGCGGGGCTTGTGTGGCTGGAAGAACAGAGGAAGACGAAGGGGGCCAACGCGCCTTGGAAGAAGGTTGGCGTGAACTCGCGTATGCTTCCATTGAATCTGCTCGAGGGAGTGGAGAAGAAGATAGGGCCATTTTGCGAGCTGCCGGATTGGAACTAGAAGGGAGCACGGCAGTGACATTCCAGGCTGGTGGAGGAGACGAAACCTGCTGATTTTGTTGTTGAGAGACTGCTGTGTTGAGCGCTGATATCGTGGCCATTCGCCTAGTCTCCTGATCGTCGCATTTCAAAGGTCTCGTGAGAATATACGGCCATCGAGGGCAAGATTGAACAGATGAAAAGGCCAATTTCTTATTAATTCCGAGTCTATCGATCCAGTACTCTGTAACTAGGTATTGAATCTGCTAACTTTTTATCATTTTTCCATGATATCGTGACTTCCGTGTCTATTGTCCTCAACTCCGGTCTCTGTCCATCACGCTTTGGCTAACTCCCAACAAGGCTAATGAGTCAATGCATCTAAGAAACGAACTCCTGACCTCCCTATCGCCAGCGCCTCGGGTCGTATTGTAGACAATTTGTACCAGAAAATAAAATAATTAAGAAGGTGCATTTAGCATTTCATGTAAGACTGCCAATCACAATTAGCAAGACCTCAAAAAGCAAGCTTGCCAGTGGTTAGAATCCCAGGTGTTGTGGGCAAAGGCTCACAAGAGAAGACATTGATAGCAGTGCGAGTAGTAGAATCGCTCCGCTGTAAGACTGTAATAGGATTTAGCATGATATCCCTCTTCTACACCTGATCCTGTTGGGCCTCCAGTGGACGACTCATCAATAGCCTCAACATTCCCGGTCCGCACTTCGGTATCTTTGGTGGTACCAGTCCACGCCCCTTTACTATCCGGGCTGATGGTGTATGTCGCAGCAATTGCGTCGACTGTGGCGTCCCCAACCTTGTAGGATGGAATGGGAGTCGCGGTAGAATGTGCCATGGTGAAAGTAACGGATACCTGGGCCTCCGAAGCTGCGCCAAAGACGGGAGCGGTTGTAGATGCGGGCCTCGGCGTCGGATCCGGAGCGGCGGTGATGAGGGTGGCAGATGCCACCAGGGTGAGGATTAAAGAAGACACGCACTTCATTTTGGCTGTAAGGCTTGTCTGGCGGTTGGTTGGGTGGCGCGGTGCAGGTCGTGGTTGGATGGTGGCGACGTGGGGACCGCACAAGGGGTCTTAGAGGGGAGGTGAGTTGGTGATCGGCGCAGGGCCCAGGGATCGAATTGCTATGATATGATCGAGATGCTGAAAGATCTACTTTAGGCTAGTTGATTGTATCGGCTGGTGCTCCAATGCATGGACTTGGTGATCTAGTGTCTAGATGATAGATGAGCCTCTTGTCGATTAGGGTCTTGGATCTGGAAGATGATGATGGTGGCCGACTTTGGCAAGAAGATACACATGTGGCGATGTTGGTGGGCTTTATACATCGAATGCATAGACATTCACGATACTGTTCCTCAGCCTTCGATATGCTCGGGGACAAATTTGAAGCTCTTTGACGGTTGGAAGTCCGCTCCGAAGGTCAGCGATTCCACATGGAAATAAGCTGCCTGACCGGCAAACACCAATTGGAATGCGCCTGGATATGAAGAGAAAGCCGTTGGTCGACAAAGATGGTAATCTGAAACCCCATCCTGAAAACGGCAGAAATCGATGGTATTCATCGCCTTACACTGGCGTGGCAGGCTTTCATGACGCACAGTCAGGCCCTGCGCGTCGTGCAGCCCAGGGCCGGGTCAGGGTCCCGTCGTGATGCATGTCGTCCACATAGCATTTTAGCACCCTGCAGGTGCCGACGACGAATCGGATTTCCAGGATTCTAATTTAGAACAGAGCATGGTTCCAACTGGAAGGTCCAGGGACTTCTTCACGGGCGCTGCGTCTGTTGTATAGGAGCAGAGGTGTCATCAAGCGCAGAGAGCTAGATCCCACGAGGGTCAGCCGGCCAATGGGGAGGCGGCGTGCGAGGAAGAGGATCATACCAACTTGCTAGTCTACCCATGTATGCACGCAGGAGTACATGTAAGACGGTTGGAACGGCCGTACTTGATGCAATCTGCACGAAATGTGACACTGACCGAAGTATTGTCAGGGCAAACCGCGCAGAATTAAGCATCTGTCACTGACGATCTCCGGCTGGGCAGGCTGGGCAGCTGCAGTGTTTTTGGTCAAGCATTATTGACATGTCTTGGCCAGCCACCCAGCCACCAGTTCTCTTCAAATCTTTCCGTGGCCCAGCCCGAAAGAAGAGCGGTAGGGCTCGAATAGCTCAGATGGAAATGAGGCGATCCCGAAGTCATGGGACTCCCTGCTCTCCACCCCCGCGAGAAGAGGACATAGTCAGCTCAGAACTGAGGCCCGTCAGGCGTAAAAGTAAACAAATCCTCGGGCCAAATCCTTTGCCTAGTAAATGAAGCTTGCGGGGACTAAGGCAGTACGTCGGCCTGAAAACTTCGCCTTCCATCGGAACGTTATTGTCAGTGGCAACACGTTTTGCTTAACTTCATGGCTGTGACCCGATACCTGAACCAAATTAATGCGCTAAAATATTCTTTCTAAAAGTATACATAATACGAGAACTATTTTCGTGGTTGCACCGGTCATACACTCTCGCCTCCCGGGGGCTTTAGAATCCAAGGCTCGGTCGAGCTTGAGCCCGCGTCATCCCCACCAGATATCTCCGTCGAGCACCCCACCACGGGGTCATTCGACACATATATGTGCTGTTCCACCCAAATCCGTCTGTCCTTGGGTAGTGGAGTCGGTATCGGAGGTTTCTCATCAAGGCCCGGCGACTGCGCAACCACAGGAGCAGGGTGAGACGACTCGAAGCCGGGGACGAGCGGGAGCTCCGACTCCCTCCGCCCAAGCCCGGACGCGACGCTGGAACTTGGGCCCGGGTGGTGCACGGCGGGAGAGGTGACCGAGACCTGCGTGGAGTACGCGCGGCCCTCGTCGAAATGCGAGGCAGAGGACAGCGGAAACGACGGCTGCGGCTGGCTTTCCCTCTTCCCGCTGAGACCGCTCACCCAGGTAGCGGTGGACCCGAGCTTGGAGCTGCGTGCCGTTAGACTGGAGCGGGTCGTACGCGAGGCGTTCCTCCACTCTGCAATCTTCATCGGTAGGTAGCGAAAGATGAGGAGGCGTGCGGCTGGGAGGCAGGCGATGATTATGCCGACAGTGATCTCGACGTTTGACCAGGTAGCTAGCCAGGTCAGGTCCTCTGCAGTTGGGAGGTGTGTCAGTCCACGTGGCCGGCCGCATCGCACGATGTCACGCAAGGATCCAGCCTCCGACCACTTGCAGATCGTGCAGGAATGGTCTTACTAGTAGGGTTATGGCCATTTGTCAAGACAACCAGGCATTGAAGGCGCAAGACACTGACTATCGTCAAACTATTTGCGTGTAAAGTACCAGTCAGTAGGACTGTCAAGATCGAGGGGTTTGGGCGGATAAAATAAATCGATGCTGAAGAGGATCGCAAAAGATGGCACTCACAATATGCCACATCCAAACATCACGAAGGCGTCTAGCCGCTTCCTCAGAGGTAAATTCTTGAGCTTGATGACTTGCGAGAACGGCAATGCAAGCATCCAGAGATCAAGCACGATCCCGAGTCCTGAATGCGTCCAAGACAAGATGCTGAAATTCATGCATGTGCCCTCACTTTCGCTATGCCACATATTCCAGAAGTGACTTGGCGGCGAACACTGTAAAGCATAGACAAATATGAAAGTTAACATGACCGCGACATTAAAAGCCTGTGTTGCCCAGACAATCCGACGGAACTTCGGGTTTGTGAAGAGCCGGAGGTAGAGGAAGCAGATCGAGGCCTTGACCACGGCTAGCGTGATGGTGTATATGAATCCAAACACGTAGAATATCTTGATGTAGTTGGTGATCTCTTCCGGCGTCAGTGTCCAAATGTCTCTCCCCATGCCCGCCCGTATCTGCAGCTGACGGCCGGTTATGACACCAATTGTTGCGAGAAAGGCCGCGATTATGGTAGCGTCGTCCCATCCCCACTTAGATAGTTTCAACGCCCGCGTGACTATTCTCAGTGTGAAGAATATCGTCTGTATGCCGAAGAGAACAAAAAAAGCAATCGAGATGCTGTTTAAGTGGGGAGGCTCCGGATGTTCGCAGGTCGAGACTGTAAAGTTTTTGACTCCTACATACGTGTGAGCCAGGAGACTGGGACGCGTTCGGAACAATATCATACTCAATGCCTCCTTCATGTTGCAGCTGTCAGTCACGCATAGTACAAATGGATTGGCTTGGTTCAATTCCACATCCCGGCCCAATTCCGGGCAGAGACATGTGTCATTGAATGTACCGCAGCTTGAAGATGCTATGAGTGCTTCGACACATTGGACCTGTGGTTAGCATCGGGTCAGTCAGACACGATACTCGAGATATTCCGGGCTGTGAGAAACACGTACACCGCAAGGTGGTAGACCACCCAGATCCAAAGCCATCTTCACTTCCTGGTAAACGGCGGGTTATGTCGACGACTGTCAGTTATAACATCAGTGCATTCGTTTTCACGCCAGAATTTGGGTCATCGGTTCATTTTGACCAAGTCATTCAGGCCGCCGCATGGTCGGGAGGACCAATGGCCGGTTTCTTGGCTGGGCTGAAAGTCTCGGTGTCCGTGAACCAGCACTATCACCAAGAGAGAAAGCAGAACGCACCGTTCAAAGCGTCGTGCGCATACGCCGGTGGCGCAATGGCATTCGATCATGCTCGCTTACGGATCTTGAGTCCCTCCTGAAGTTATCACTTGGCCAGACCAAATGCCGTGCATCGGCGCCGGCGCAGTCCAGAACAAAGACTGCAGGGCCGTGCATCTGTCTGCTAGCGGCGTAAAAGCTAGTCATGCAGCTGTCAGTCAGTGCCATCCAGATCCGGCGAGCGGATGAGAGGCGTAGCTTGAATCTAGACTCATGGACTTGGGGATGACTAAAGAGATGATGTTGACCTTGAACGCACGCGCTGCGGTTCTCATTCGGGTCACATGTCGTCTCGCGCCACCCGAGTGTTGACGAATATTACCATGCTGGGAACTTTTTGCCTTCGTTCCAAGAAATGAACTAGGAGGCGTTTTTTCTGACACGTTCCAAGCCAACATGGCACCGCGGCAACGGAATTGTGTTGTCCCAGATCGAAGACGAAATGACTAAATTGCCCATACTACCCTTCGAACCTCTCGGAGTCGGGAAGGTATTCGTCGGCCGTTCTTCTATTTCGAGCGCAGAAATAAGCCAGGAAAATCACAATCGCACGTAGAATACATTAGAATGACGTTGTGGTAGGCCCGATTTTCGCTCCCGGAATGCAATGTCTCCGCCAACGCCACCCTCTGGCACGGTTAGACTACCGGTCAGCTCCTGCTTCCGGTATTCTTTCTATCCAGGCTACCAGGTTCGCCAGAGAAAGCTTATACTAGTTTGGCCAGAAATTAAGTGATTTTTCTGGAGATATACCCGCTCTATGGACACAATATGTCAAGACGACAAATGCTAATCACGCTGCTAAATAGACCATGCAAAGACCAGTCGAGATGCCGTCACATGTCGAAATCGCGAAAATTAGAAACGTGCATCTACCTTAACCGGTCACACGAAGCCCAGATGTTCCCCCTCGAGGCACGGCAAAATTAGCTGCAGAGTCGCTCTGGTATGAACGCAGCAACGGCTATCTACTCGTGAATGAATCAAGTGGCCCTATTATTGCTGATGACCGATATGCTCCGAGTGATTTGGCTGTTCATTGCATATTTGACACGTTTGAGCCCTTCTGCAATGTTTCATCTGACCCTGAGGATAAAGTATTAAGGACCAGAGAGTGTACATCAACAGAAGTAGCTGGCTCGCTTTATACACTACGTACCTGGGTAGGTACTTCACAGATGTGCCACATACGTCTCATGTAGCTCAAAACAAAGCCTTCAGTGTTGAGACCTTGAGATACCAAGCGTCAGAGAAGTTGCAAGTAGGACAGCAAGAAATATGAAATTTGCTTATACGTATGGATTTCGAGAACCGATCAATAGGTACGGTACATTGAATCGGTGCTCAGTGTAAAGAAGGGGGGACCAATGCTTGTGGAGACATGTGTAGGGTTCAACCCTGAGCCAGAACCTGCAGTGCGACCGACCAAAGCAGCTGCCGTGACCGTTTCTGTCCACAGTGTGCTGCGGGGCACGTTTTGGACGGACCTCCGTCAGCAGATCATTCATCCTGTCTTGTCAACCCATTGAGTAAAGCACTGAAATCGAACACAGACGATATCTCAAGAGACCAAGGATCACCGTCACTTAACCCACAATAGAACCAATGGCGGAGCAGGACTCGAAAATGCCCAAAAAATCGGGCTTGCATCGTGAGTCTCATCCTGGTCACAAGGCGTGGTGACACAAGACGGAGCCGCTCTAGTCCCGCTCACATGCAAGCATCGACAGGCCTCCCGCTCGAGCTGCGTCTCAGGATCTGGGAGGAGACGTGGCCGGCCGCGCGCCTCATCGAGGTCTCGCTGCCGCCTGGGGCCACCACCACCACCAACACGGCGGCGGGACGGCCCCGGCGCATCAAGCCGAGCCGGCAGGTGGGCGCCGAGAAGGTGACGGCGTGGGACTCGCGGGCGCAGCGGCTCGAGGACCTGTCGTGCCGGGCGTACGCGCACCCGGCGGCGCTGCAGGTGTGCCGCGAGTCGCGCGACCACACGTTGGCGACGTACCGCCGGCTGCAGCACGCGAGCGTGCCCGACTGCGCCTTCTACTTGGACCCGGCGCGCGACGTGCTGTGGCTGCACCGCGACCTCAGCCAGTTCGACACGGCGAGCCTGGGCCGGGTGGAGAGGGTGCTCTTCAAGGACGTCGAGCGGTTCGACGACAGCGGCGCCGACAAGAAGCAGCGCCGGCGAGAGCTGCTCGAGATGGTCGAGTCCATGGGCCGCGTCCGCGAGGTCATGGTGCTCGTGCACTGGACCAGCATCGCTGACCTCGACGGTGACGCGGGCAAGACCAGCGAGACGCTTTACGACTGGATGCAGTATTACATGTCCATACTCGACGAGTGCTGGGAGCTCCTGGACCACCAGCCTTGGGTGCTGCAGTTCCTCAGCACATGGGACGAGTTCTGCGTGTGCTTTGAGGGCCGCGGCGAGGCCAAGCTCTGGGGAGAGGCCAGGGAGGGCCCGCTGTATGGCTGCCCGAGCCACGACGTGGTATATCGAAAGCGCCTGGTCGAGCGCTTCCCAAAGAGATTCGTCGACATTCAAAGAATATGAGCTCTGCGGTGATGGTGATTTAAGGATGCCTGCCCGCCGTTGTGTTCCGGACGCGTCATGCACAATCCTTTTCCTTACGACACGTGGGCAGTCGGCAATCGTCTAGTGCTTGCCGACGCATTCCTGGGTGACATCAACCAGCTGACGGACACATGGTGTCTTTGGTGAGCCGCTGAGGCCCTCACGAACATCATTACCCCAGGCTCGCACTCGGGAAAAATAAATACCCCTAGACCAGCCGGGATCCGTTGCCATGAATTCAAGCGCAATTTGCAAACCCCATCTTTTCCCCGCGACCAAACTAACCAGCCCCACTTGGCTGATCACGGTGTTGCATCCCGGGAGTTGAGGTTGGCACTCGTACGAGTCAATGTCGACTCAACCCTGCTTCGTGCCTGGATACCAAGGGGCAGCTGGAGTGACATTATCAATTTTACAAATATGGTTAATGGCACCAACCTCGGACTTCCACCCGGCCTTGGGCGCCTATATCTTCGCCAGCACCCCTCTCCTTGAACACAGCTGAAGTGTGCGGTCGTAAGTGAAGCCATCCATCATATCGTCAAGATGCTGAAGTCTATTGTGTCAACCTCCCTTCTCTTCCTGGCGACGGCCGTGAGCGGCTTGACCACGCCCACACCGCCGGGGCTCGAGTTCCTCTACTCCCTGAACTGCACACTCGGTGAGCGCTTTAGCACAGGCGTTGGTCCATACGGGGACGTGCGTGTGATTCCAATCACTGGCGGAACTTTTGAGGGACCCAGGATCAAAGGTATGTGTGGCGATGGCCTCTTCCCACCTCCCCATCTCTCATATCTCTGCCTGTAAGTTGTTCACCTGCTCACGACGTACTCGACAGGCGAGGTGCTCAACCTTGGGGCGGACTGGAACTACCTCGATAATCAGGGCGTCTCTCATCCTGACACCAGGTACTCCCTGAGGACTGATGACGGCGAAAACATCTACATCAAGACGGCCGGCTCCAACCAGGGCGACGGTACCACCCACCTACGGGGTATCTATGAGACTGGCTCTGAGAAGTACTTCTGGCTGAACTATGTGACGGCTGTGGGGATTTTGCGAAGCGGTGGAGGAGGCTATGTCTTGATTGATATGTGGTATATCACCTCGCCACCGAACGGAACTGTTGGAGCTGCATAGCTAGTACAGTGGCCGGTGGCACGGTGATGTGATGAGAGCGTCTGTTTGGGGACATTGGATTTGTATATGAGCCCAATAGGTAAAAGCCGCTGAAGAAGCAGACATCTTTGCAAATGAAGCCTTAAAGCAGCCTTTGATGGTTCAAATTCAGAAAAGGCCGCAGTCTATGTGATGGCTGAGGCAAAAAGTGTTGGGCTGACTGATGAGAGATAGCTGCAGCTGCATCGACCCCTCGTCTGCCGCCATCTGGACCCAGAATGACCCCACCTTTCACTGAGATCACAGCTCGCCCAGGGGACGCCCGGTCTACGGCCCGTCCCTCAGGACCCTGAAGCACTTTCAACATAAGCTGACGACCTCTCTCATCTTCAACATCAGGATCAAAATTAGCACACACAGCATTCCCACTACGTCTTGCTGCCGTCATGACAACTCGACCGCCTCCAGCCCCGACCGCTTCGGATGATGGGTCATACTACGACCTCGGGAGCTACCACAGGGACGTCACCACCAGCAACAAGGAGGCACAGACATGGTTTGACCGGGGCCTGATATGGTCCTACGCATTCAACCATGAGGAATCTGCCGCGTGTTTCCAGCAGGCCATCGACCTCGACCCAGACTTCCCCATGGCTTACTGGGGGCTGGCATATGCCCTAGGCCCCAACTACAACAAACCGTGGGAGTTCTTCGAGGGACGCGAGATGGATACCACGGTCGAAAGGTCCTATCGGGCAGTCAAGCATGCCCTCGAGATCTCGGACAAGGCAACGCCCGTCGAGGTCGCCCTCGTCAAAGCTCTCAAACGACGATACCCCCAGGAGCATCAGATCCCTCCGGATACCAAAGATCCAGCGCACAGTGCGATATGGAACAAGGCCTACGCCGAGGCAATGCGTGGCGTCTATGAAGCCCACCCTGATGACCTGGACGTAGCGGCCCTGTTCGTCGACTCGCTGATGAACCTCACGCCATGGAAGCTGTGGGATATCCGCACAGGAGAGCCCGCACCCGGTGCCTACACCCTGGAAGCAAAGCAAGCCATAGACAAGGCAATCGCGCAGTCTGGTGGCAAAAGCCACCCGGGTCTACTGCATCTGTGGATCCATCTCATGGAGATGAGCAGCAAACCGGAGGCTGCCCTGCCTCTGGCAAATCACCTCCGCCAGCTCGTGCCGGATGCTGGACATCTCAATCACATGCCCTCGCATCTTGATGTCCTCTCTGGACACTACAAGGACGCCGTCGACGCCAACTCGGCTGCCATCATCGCGGACGAGAAGTTCCTTGCGCGAGCAGGTGCGATGAACTTTTACACCCTATACCGCTCCCACAACTACCACTTCCGAATCTATGCCGCCATGTTCTCGGCCCAGTCGAAGGTCGCACTGGAGACGGTGACACAGCTGGAGGCGTCGCTGCCAGAAGAGCTCCTCCGCGTCGAGTCCCCACCCATGGCCAACTGGCTCGAGGCCTTCGTAGCCGTGCGGGTGCACGTGTACGTGCGCTTCGGGCGGTGGGAAGACATTCTGGCGCTGCCCCTCCCCGCGGACCAGAAGCTCTACAGCTTCACCACAGCGGTCTACCTCTACGCGAAGGGGATCGCGCTCGCCGCACTGGGCCGCGTCGACGAGGCCGAGCAGGAGCGCTCGCGCTTCGAGGCGCAGCGCGCGACCGTGCCCAAGTCCCGCACCCTCTTCAACAACACGTGCGTCGACATCCTGGGCATCGCGAGCGCCATGCTCGCAGGCGAGGTCGAGTACCGGCGCGGTGACGTGGAGACGGCCTTTGCGCACCTCCGCGAGGCGATCCGGCGCGACGACGGGCTCGAGTATGACGAGCCATGGGGGTGGATGCAGCCCACGCGCCACGCGTTGTCGGCGCTGCTGCTCGAGCAGGGCCGCGCGGCCGAGGCGGCGGATATCTACCGGGCGGACCTCGGCGTGGACGACACGCTGCCGAGGACGTTCCAGCACCGGAACAACGTGTGGTCGCTGCATGGGTACCACGAGAGCTTGCTCAAGCTTGGGAGGGAGGACGAGGCGCGTGAGATTGAGCCGCAGCTGAAGGCTGCTCTGGAGGTGGCGGATGTGCTGATTCGGTCGTCCTGCTTCTGCCGACTGAAGCTCTGAGCTCATGGCTCAGTTTTGGTATTGGGCCAGACCCTCTCTTCATCCAGATACAGTGGGAATTGCAGAACCATAATCTATGTGCTGGCTCAGATGATGGAGGACGGGAAGGCTGTGTAAGTTTTGTTAGACGTGTGCCGCACCAAATACATACATGCAAGAGCAAGGGACCATGCGGACAAGGCGAAAGTCTAAGATCAGTAATCACCGAAGCGCCTCATAAATCAAAATCGTGAGTATTTACAGCTTCGAATCCCTCTTCTTCTTCTCATACACCGTGACCTCGATTCCACCCTTGACACCACCATCCTTGATAACCCTCCTGAGAATCTTCCCACTGGGCGACTTGGGAATCGCCTCCGCAAACACGATACCACCCACAAGCCACTTGTACCGCGCAGTCCTCTTCTCCACCAACGCCTTGAGCTCTTTCGCGAGCTTCTCCAGCCCAGCCCTGTCGCCCTTCTTGACCAGCTCCGGGTCGCGCGGTACCACGTACGCCCGCGGCCACTCAGTCGCCTGGCTCGAGTCGTAGATCCCAATCACACCCGCGTCGGCCACCGCCTCGCTGCTGCACAGGATCGCCTCGAGTTCCGCGGGCGCGACCTGGTACGCGCGGACCTTGATCAGCTCCTTGAGCCGGTCCGTGATGTGGATCGCGCCCCGCTCGTCCAGGAACCCGACGTCGCCCGTGCGGAACCACCCGTCGGGCGTCAGCGCCTCGATCGTGACACTCATGTCGGGCTGCTGCTGCTGCTGCGCCTTGGCCCCCACGCCGCCGATTGGCAGGTATGCGCTCATGAGGGACGGCGAGCGGATGAGGATCTCACCGGCGGCACCGATCTTCCCCGGGGCCGTCTCCCCGCCCTTGAAGTCCTGCCCGTCCGCGGCGATGAGCAGCTCGACGCCGTGGTGCGGCCTCCCGCTGTCGCCCGCGCCGGCGTGCATGTCCGCCTCGGTGATGCCCCGCTGCAGCGACGTGTTGCACGTCTCGCTCAGGCCGTAGCCCATCTTGACGCGGAACCCGAGGCGGCGGTGGACCTCGAGGACGACCTCGTGGCCGAGGGGCGCGCCGCCCGTGACGCCCGCCACGACGGTGGAGAACCCGCCCCCGCTCGCGTACTTGTCCACGATCGCCGCCTTGGCCAGCATCACCGCCACGGGGGGAGCCATGTGCAGGTAGGTGACGCGGCGGCGCGGCACTGCCGCGAGCATGGCCTCGAGCGAGAAGGCGTTCATGACGTAGCACTGCGCGCCGACCGAGGGGGCGAGCAGGAAGATGTTGCACAGCCCGAAGACGTGGTAGAAGGGCACGTAGCCCAGCCAGCTCTGCTGCCGGCCTGGGCTGTGGAAGTCTGCGTCGTACCATATCGACGCAGTGGCGAAGACGAGGGCATTGTGGGAGATCAGGACGCCCTTGGACCGCCCGGAGGTCCCTGATGACCACAGTATCACGGCCGTGCGGTTCGGCGCGGACACTGCTGACAGGTGGTAGGACTGCACGCGGGATGGCGGGTCCCTGAGGAGGGCGGACCAGTCCTTCTCCTGTGTCGACGAGGGACTCTCGGGCACCGGGCTGCCCGAGAGGTAAGAATCGCCAGCCACGTCAACGGTGAAAACCGGCACCTTGGCGAAGAACGCAGCGTCCTCCTGGGCCTTGAGCGCCTCGCGCATGGCACCCAGGCTCGCCTTGGCCGTGATGATGGCGCGGGGCCGAGCGTTCTGGAGGATCCAGCCGAGCTCGGTGGCTGTCAGCGCCGGCGAGGCCAGCGACGCCGTCAGACCCGAGGCGAAGGTGCCGTACAGGACGGACGCGAAGGCAAGGCAGTTGGGCAGCTGGATCAGCACCACGGGCGCCAGCTCCGGGCGCGCGCACGCCGGCGTCGCGGGCAGGCCCTGGACCTGGTCCGGGTCCAGGCCCAGCGCCCGCAGGTTCGCGGCTACCGTGAGCGCATCGTCCCTGGCCTTTCCGAAGGTGAGTGTGCGTTCTAAAGGGGCATTGTCAGCTTGAGGTTTCTCTGGATTCCAGGGTTGTGGGGGTTGTGGCGTAAGCCGAGACGTTTCGGCAGTTGAAGGTAGTTCTCACCATTTTTGTTGTCCACGAAGATGGGTCGTGAGTCCTCTATTTGTGGAAGCCTTTGAGGCTCAGGGACGAAGTTAGATTGTTGTGAGAATGGGTTGCCAAAGACGAAGTCGAAGATGTTAGAGCGTGGGTACTGTCCTGGGGGACTGCCGCTTAGCGCCACAGTGTCGCTGGACTGAGACATGGCAGCTCGGATATGTCTCTCTGGGCCTCGTCGGAGTTCCGAGGAATTTTGTGTCAATTACTAGTCGAAGGTCGTTGCGTGTATGAAATTGGCCTGTCCAGTACGATGATGTCTTTTGAACAGGAACGACTGTGTTTTGAGCAGTGTAGAACGTTGTGGTGAAGCTGTATCGTGGATGAAGTGAAGTAGTCCGCACTGAGGTCGGGCATGTTGAGGCCCATATTCCGCGGATCCGACTACCTTGGCCCGCCGGCTCAAGTCGGTATGTTGCATCCCCCAGGGGGGCCGCAGCGGCTGTTTGCTGGTTGGAGCTCGGGTCAAAATCGCAGCAGGGGGTGGGGATGCTTCTGCTCCCGTTTCTCACTCAAACTTCCATAGTGCAATGCTGGCTTCTTCAGTTTCCCCGCGACCCCACGATTGCATGTCTCATCTGGCACTTACAGGGCCCAGATTCCGAGGCGGAAGGTTATTCCTAGGACTGTCCACCAGCTTGCATGCGTACTGACTCTTGTAGTGCCCCAAAACGAGCTGCTGTGACACCAAAACACGGTGATGTAATTCTTGGCGGAAAGATATCCGGCTTTCAGATGTAGTGCCGGGCACACATTTTCCAAATAAATACCAATTGGCTGCCAACCTTTCTTCTGATACAACGATCATCACCGCGAACCTGGATCTCGAATCTTTTGACCTTTATTCAGTCATGATCGGGGGTATGCATCCTGCCACCCTTTATGGTTAGTCTATAGATGCGCATCTGAGATCTATCTTTTAGACCCACAACAACACCTCGGACCCTGAACTGCCGGCCTGGTCAATCAATGGTACGAACAAACCCACTTGTGTGGATCAGCAACACGCAATGCAAGAGGTCAAAATGGCTGGAACGTCGCTGAATTCGTCACCCAATGGGCATGTGCAATCACGCATCTACATATTTATGTACAAGAACACACCAAACCTAGGGCTTTTAAAAAAAAAAGTCCGTCACACTCCACACCGCGTCCTCAACAGGAGGAAGACCTTAGAAGCCCCAGAAGGGCTGAGGGGCCCAGTCGACATAGGACGAGTTGATGGACTTGAGGTCACCCAGACCCATGTTGGCAGCATCGTTCATGAGGCCGTTCCTGAACAGTGAGATGACCTTCTTCACACCCTCCTCGCCGAACACGTTCGAATACATGAAGGGACGACCCATTCCGACGGCCTTGACACCCAGGGCCAGGAGACGGAGCGCGTCAGTGCCGTAGCGGACACCACCGTCAGCGAGCACCTCGATTTCGTTGAAGATCTCGGGGTCGTTGTTGAAGATCTCGAGCGCGACCTCGAGCGACGAGGGGGAGCCGTCAAGGTTGCGGCCGCCGTGGTTGGACAGGATAATGGCCTTGACGCCGTGGTCGACGGCGGCGCGGGCGTCGGCGACGTTCTGGATGCCCTTGAGGACGATGGGGAGGGTGGTCCAGTTGCGGTACTGGTTGTAGATCTCCCACGTGTTCTTGACGAACTGCGTGTTGGCCGAGCCGACGTCGTACCGGGCCGCGCGCTGGCGGTCGGGGGAGCCGGGGGAGTCGATGGCCCACACGACGGCCTTGGCGCCGGAGCGCTCCGACTTCTGCAGGAGGGCCTTGTTCTGGGTGTCGTTCAGGGTGAAGTAGACCTGGCTGAAGAAGGTCTGGTTGGGGAGGGCCACCGCGGCGATGTCCTCGAGGGGCAGGGTCGAGTAGCTCGAGACCTGGTTTGATCCGTGGTGAGTAAGCGGATCGCTATTTGGTGGCAGACGGCATGGAGAAGGGGAGATGCTTACGATGTATGGGATGCCACCGGCTCCAGCACCCTTCATCAGGTTGAGCTCGGCATCAGGGTGGGCGTACCCTGCCTTGGCAGCAGGAGAGATGAAGAAGGGGCTGGCGAACTCGTAACCGAGGATGGTTGTGTTCAGGCTGGCCTCGATGTTGGTAACATCAACCATGGCACGGGGCTTCAGGCGGTAGCGGTTGAAGACCTTGAGAGGGAAAGGTCAGTAACTGTTATCGTTTGCCCATGACAGGTCAGGTTACAGTGTTTCATGCACATACCTCGAGGTTGTTCCGGTACGACCACTCGCCGGCAGCGCCGTTGCGGTAGTAAGTGTACTGCAAACCCAATCAGTTACATGCTCAAACCCCCAAACTGTAACCTCGACAGAGCAAAACTAACGTTCTTCGCAGGGAGGTAGTGGCGAGCAGCCCCTGTGAGATTGAGAGTCAGTGTCCGTTCATGGAAGGTAGCATCGATGAATCAATATTGCTTTGTGACCGGTGATATCCACCCAGGGTTACTTACAGTCAAAGTCAGGAAGGCCGACCATCTCATCCAAGGGAGGGAGCTGGCCAACAGAGATGTTGCTCACGACGGCCTCGAGGCCAGTGTCGGGCTCGTTAACCCATGGCCGGGCAGCAGAGACGCCAGCAACTGCAACGGCAGCAGCGGTGAAAACTGAGGAGAGCATTGTGTTTTTCGGGCTTGGTTTATTATTCTAGGAGAGTCTTGGGCTGACTAGTGTGAAAGGGGGATGGTAAAGAAGAAACGAGGCCGGCGTTGTTGTAAAACTGATGATCACAGATCAAATGAGTGACGAAAGGTGAGGGTGGAAAGCCGGCTTCAAGATGGGATGAACTCTATCGTCATCCAAGACCAGGCGGTATATGATCGGGCAAGTGTCTTTATATGCTTCGGTCACGACCCCCACGGCACCTTCTAGGCCATCGTCTATTTTCTTTCCCTTGTCACCCGTCACCAGGGCATGGTAGCACGTCCCTACCACTCTTGACATCCCAGGCACTTAGACGTAGAGAACCAAGCTTTTCCCAAACCACGCGATGGGGTTGCAATCAATTGGAGAACCCACCGCCGTCGGCGACTTTCCGGAGCAGCGAAACAAACTCGGAGGGAGCGTAATACCAAGAAAACCAGTCGGGCTGAAGGGTACGCGGCCATCTATCTGGTGGGAACAATCAAACAAAGACCAAAAAACCAGAAACCAAGTAAAGGTGCACCTTCCCGTCAGGGATTGCTATCTCCGCTAGTGGGCTTGGAGGTTGACTCGCATTGAGACTATCAGACTATCTGGGCGAGGATCCTGTGACTCCGGGGTCAGGGAGTGGTTGCTTGGCCTCTCACCTACTACGCAACGGCTCAGCCGAGCTGCCGAGCTGCTGTTTCGAGAAACACAATGCTACGGTGCGTACATGTGTGCAGGGGATAGGATAAGTAAAACCAAACGAGCAATAGCCGGGGCCCTCTGACGTGACCCCATATAAACAAACTCCTATTTTGGACTGACCTGAGGCCGCGAAATAATAAATATGGGATAGAGGCAGGGCCATGAGCCTCAATCCTCCGCTGGGCGAGCCGCTCGGCTGCTACGGTGGCACTCTGGCCCTCGGCTCTTGTGCCTAAATTTACGCGGTGTCGCCCATCATGCGCGAATGACAGAGCCCAAGCGGGCTCAGTAGGGCTGACCATGCAACGCCCGCTGGGGGCGAAGCGAGCAGGTTCTCGCCTCGCCTTGCCCCCCTGTCCACCCTTGCGACCGAAGCGAACTCGATTGAAAGCATCCAGATTGCGTATTGTGGGGACTCGCAGGGCTCTTGGCGTTTGCTGTTGAAATAAAGCCACTCTCCGTGAAACGCTGCCACTCACCCACAGTCACCATAGGTCCGGCGTGGGAGTGCCAAGGTGTCACCTTGCCGAAACCTCGCGACGGCCGAATCCAGGCATTGGGTTTAAATTTGTGTGGTAACTCTGTCCCACTCCCGATGGTGCCCTACTACGTATATTTGGTGAAAACCGGGCTCCAGCACAATTCTGGGAGTCTAGACAGGCCTGATCGAATAATAGAAACATCAGATAAGATCTTTTGGGCCGACGCTCCACCGCTCGTAGTGAAGAGTGGGGGGTTGCAAGCATTCCTAAGCATTCCTAAGCTCGGTTGTCTCTGTAAGTGGACAGCATCCCGATGGTGGCGGGGCGTAGGAAGGCGCACTTGTGCACAATTTTTTCATTTTGTTGTGTTTTTTCGTCCTCGCGGCCCCGAGCTTTGATGGCCAGGACCAGATGCCCGAGTGAGAATGTTTTTCATGGGGTGAGGACCGCCGCTGGGGTGCATCTGCCCGTGATCGCCGGAAGAGGGCCCTCAGCCCCTTTTCTTCTGCGCAAGGATCGGAACTTTATTGACTCATTGCACGCGCGCGTAATCTCTGGTATTCTCCTAGCACCTCCCCATGCCCTTTTTTGTTCTAGTCTCGGCACTGCATTTCTAAGTTGCTCTAAGCGGATGACAAAGCGTCCCAACTACTCGGTGTCCCTTCCAAGCTTTTCGCTTCCTCCACTGTGTCTAGGACTAGGTGTTCTCATTTCTTCTCGCCTGCTGATATTGACTTGGGTTTGTCATAAGCAGCTGCCAAATTCTTACTCCGGCAGTGCCAGGATGTCATCACACTTCACGATCTGCCCTGTTGCGATCGAGATATTGGCGGCGATACCTGTCACGGTTAGCTCCCGACAATTTCTTGTTTGCGCCCACCGGAGACTTCCGTGTTTGGTCGGAAGGGGCCTAAGGGCACGTACCGGTAAGGATCGAGGCCGCTCCGTCGATGTGACTGGCGGCCCGTCTGTACTCGTCTGAAACGGGCTCGCCAAACAAATCTTGGAGGAGGACCGAGTCGCCTCCACCGTGGGCTCCTTTGCTCTCGCCAATTTCAATCTCCCGGGGCTTCTCGAACAGCGGCCGGAGCAGGATCATCCGCCTCTCCAGCGATCCTTCGAGCGACTGATCACCCCCTGAGTTTACATAACTATTCTCGACGACCTCGACCTCGAGCCTCCCTCCTGTCCCATTGAAGCTCACCCGGAATCCCTCCCAGGGTGCATACGCCGTGAGCGAGTATGTCATGACTGCGCCATTCTTATACCTTACCAGCACGCTCATAGTGTCCTCGATGGAAATACCATCACTAAAGACACTCTGGTCACGGTGGTAGTTATCCTCGTGCTCAGCGTCAAGGTACAGCGCCTTGAGCCCCTCATTATTCTCCATATGCAGCGCAAAGGGGTCCTCCCTCGCAACCTCGCTTCCGTGGCTACGTGTATAAAACTTCTTCACGCCCCTCTGCTCGGCATTCTCCCGGCCGTAGAACTTGAGGTCCCCCTGCGCGTAGACGGTCTCGGGCCGCGTCTGCAGCCAGAAGTTGACGAGGTCGAAGTGGTGCGTGCTCTTGTGCACCAGCAGGCCCCCGCTGTTGCGCTTGTCGCGGTGCCACCGCCGGAAGTAGTCGGCGCCGTGCGACGTGTTGAGCATCCACTCGAAGTGCACGCTCGTCACCTTGCCGATGGCGCCGCTGCGCAGGATCTCGAAGACGCGCGTGTTGTGCGGTGCGTACCGGTAGTTGAAGGTCACGCGCACCTTTTGGCCGGTTCGCTCGACTGCTTGCAGGATCTCTTTGCAGCGCGGTGTGTCGATGGTCACTATCCGATAATGTGCGGTTAGCCTTCGGATGGAGGCACCATATGCGTTGCGGGCAGCATAATTGGTTGATGAAATTGCATCCACTTCCAATACAGATGGTTGAGGGCAAATACTCGTCATTTGTACTCACTGGGCTTCTCTGTTACCACATTGCATCCCAGCTCCATTGCTCGGACGATGTAGATGTTATGCAGCCTATCCGGCCCCGCTGTCACAATCACTTCGTCCGGTTTCAGCGTCGTGATCATCTTGTCGAAATCGGTTGCCAGAAATGTAGGCACTTTCCCATGGCCCAAAGACTCGAGCTTGTCGTTCGCGACATTCATCCGAGTCTGGTTGGTATCGCAAAGGCCCACAATCTCCGACGTCGATTTGTAGTCGGTGGCGATGGCGGTATAGTAGAAGCTGGACCGCCCACCGGTGCCGACAAGGGCGTAGCGCTTCTTCTGCGTCTCCTTTTCACCCATTATGGCTTTCTATGACTTCAGGGTCTGTAATGCACCTTGATGAAGTAAGAATCCGCAGAACTTTGTGTGAATAGAAAATAAAAGGAATATGCAAACCTGTATTAAACATGTTGCACAGTGAGGGGTCGTTTGGAAACTCATGAACGTCACTTTTCATCCCACCAACCCGTTAACGCCGGAATCCTTCGAGCACCTCGGTGGTCAATTGTCCAGAAGCCGAGATGCTACAATCATCAGAGTCTAGGCAGCGTTAGGCTCGAGAGTTGCAGGCTGTCACTGTCTTACTGCCCCCAATTCCGGGGTAAAATCTGGGGGAACCACTGCATTTAGCCGGCGTGGGGAAACAGCGGGGGGTGGGGGCCTGATCTCTCACGGCGTCCCCTTCAGCACAACACCAATGGGCGCAGGTGACAGTCCACGTAAGATGATTTCCGGCATATCTGCGGAGAAAGCGGTTCATAGCGCAGTATCCTAGTCTGAATTCCCTCTTGGGCCCCCTTGCCGGACGCGGGTTACTACCCAATCAAGCTTCTGGTGGCTGGTCATGCCGCAAGCTTGACATGTACCCGACGGGTTGTTGTGGTGTTGGTCGCATAAAAGCCGGTGAACGTTCCGTCTGAGCGAGGGGATGGGTGCTCTTCGAGAGATAGAAAAGGCATATCGTGCCCCGCGCCTGTGGGTGTCGAATGGGAGGGTGACCCAGCATCTTGGATCAATGTAACGAGACACCACTCCAGTCTCCTTGATTCATCTCAACAAAAGGACTACAGGTGTGAACTGCTTTACACGTCCAAATATTGGAAATATGGCTGCCACGGACCCCAAGAATTCCGCCGACGCGATTACTCCTGCCCCTGAAATACAGAGGGACCATGATCGGGCTGCGGATTTCCTAGCCAGCCATGGAGACACGTCCTTCACCGTCGAGGAGGAGAAGGCAGTTCTGCGCAAGATTGATATGCGTGTGCTAGTCCTTCTCTTGTGGGCTTATTTCTTCCAGCAGCTTGATAAGAGCACCCTCAGGTACGATCCTATTCCCCGCAACTGATTTATTGCTCAGGATTATTAACGGGCAATCATCAACAGTTGTATGTAATTACCTCGGCATATCCTCGCCGCCTATCCACTCACCTCCTCAACAACGCACTAGATATCGAGTTACAGTTGCTTCACAAGCCTAACTCGTCCCTCTGTTCCTTGTTGAATACCTGGGCTAATACAAACAACTAGTCACAAGCATCTTCGGAATTGTTGACGATGCTCACCTTGTCGGCAAAGAATACTCGTGGCTCGGCTCCATCCTGTACATTGCGCAACTGGTCATGCAGCCGGTCGCAGCCGTGCTCTTAGTCAAATTGCCCAATGGAAAAGTAATCGCGTCTGCAATCTTCCTATGGGGCTCAGCGCTTTGCATCATGTCTGCCTGCACGAACTTTGCCTCTTTATTAGGCTTGCGATTCGTCCTTGTGAGTGGAAACACCCGGGCCTCATGTCTTCAGCGAATATTATCTTCGAAGGAACTATATGTGGATATGGGGACTAATGGGGATATTACAGGGAACGTTCGAAGCCATGATAGCCCCTTGCTGTGTAGCCATCACCCAAATGTGGTGGCGACGAGGCGAGCAGACCATGAGGACAAGCTACTGGAACGCCATGAATGGATTGACGAACATCATCGGCAGCTTGTTTACCTATGGCTTGGGCCACATCGAGAGCAAGACCATGTTCAAGTACCAGGTCATTTTCTTGTTCTGTGGGTTGCTCACTGTGGCCTACTCCATTTTGGTATTTGCCCTCATGCCAGACTCACCAATGGAGGCGAAGTTCATCTCGGAAAGGGAGAAGGTCATCGCTACAGAACGTCTAAGAGCAAATCAGATGGGAGTCGCATCGAGGACGTGGCGATGGGACCACGTCTGGGAGACTGCATATGATCTCAAGACGTGGTTGTGGTTCATCGCTATCATTGCAATTTCCATCTCGAGTGGCGGCATATCCACCTTTGGCAGCTTGATAGTCAAATCCTTCGGCTACACGAGCTTCCAGACCATCCTTTTCAACATACCATTCGGGGTGATTCAGGTAGTTGCGATTATTGGGACCGGGTGGATTGCTCAGAAAACCCAGAGGAAGGGGTTGGTTATCGCAGGCACAGCTGTCTTGCCCATCATCGGAACCGTTCTCCTTCTTACCGTCCCGAGGCACCAGAAAGGTGTCTTACTGTTCGGATACTATCTTGTAAGTGCCTCACCAATAGCCCGCGCTTAATCCTGTTGACTCATGAGACCGCTAGGTATCCTGCCTTGCTGCCATCACTCCCCTGCTGTACAATTGGCAGGCCGTAAATTCAGGCGGCGATACGAAAAAGAAGTGCACATCGGCCGTGGTATTTATCGGCATGTGCGCAGGAAATGTCATCGGTCCCCTCCTTTATTCCCCAGACCAGGCGCCTCTGTACCGTACAGGGCTTATATCCAACCTCATCATGTTTGTCTTGGTTGCGGTGATCGCAGTCCTCATCCCGTTCTATCTCATGTTCCTCAACAAGCGGCACGCCAAGCGGCGGGAAGAGCTCGGCAAGAGTGCTACTATCATCGATGAGTCGATGATCAGCAAGGATAAGATGCAGGCAAGCAAAGTAGCCGAGGTTGAGGACGCTCAGATTCCACAGCACAGGACCCTGGCTGAGGACAGGGGGCTTCTAGACTTGACGGACCTTAAAAACGAGGATTTCGTGTATGTATACTGAGTGGGTAAACACTGCGCAACTTATTGTGCATTCATTTTATAGGGTAGGGCAGTTTTTCATGGCATAAGAGCTTTAACAGCACATTGAGAGACGCAGAAATAAGACGTTTGAGGTCGACATCGGTCCCATTCCTCCATGACAGAAAGCATTGTTGCGGGAAAGACCGAGAGATTTCACCCGGCCACAACTTGCCCCATTGCTTACACCCAACTTTTGATGGTCTTCTCGACACTCCGAATACCTTTCCCACCCTCGCCCCAGAAACCACCACTATCGGAAGCGCCCTCACCAGCTGCAACGGGGCCGTTTGGGTGAATCAGGACCTTAGTGTAGCTGTGAGGATGCATTGTTAGTAGATTGTCGAACACCAGGTTCCTTGCTCGTCAAATGCGATATCCGACTTACCCCTCGATTCGTTTGTCAAATTTCTCATAGGCAGTCGGAGCATCATCAATTTCAATCTTGCAAGGTACAAGACGAGTCAGCCTCAATGGCCACGACAAGAACGGATAGGTGAACGCAATCTTACCTCGTGAGACACAACGAAACTAGGTTTTGCCTTCCCTGCTATGATGAGGTCCCGCAAATAACGATTGTACGCCTTCACATTGCATTGACCAGTCGCCAGCGACAAGCCCTGTAGTCATTTGTCAGCCCTCGCTCATCCCATGACTCCTGCGGTCCTCGGATATCGCCAATAATTACATAGAGGTGGTCTTACCTTCTCGAACAGCTTTCCGAAACTCAGAGAAATCATGCCCTCTCCTGCAGCCTTGTCTGGTGCCCCAGGATCGGTGGGGACGTAAAGCCCGGGAATTCCCAGACCTCCACAAGGTCTCGTCACTTTGATCATGTTCTCCAGAACGATATTCGGGACCTCACTCGATCCACTCTTACTAACAGCTTGGTAACCCTAGTGGTGTCACGGATCCGTCAGCCTTTTTCTGCACTCGTCAATGGACCCCATTCGTTGAATGCAATACTTACCACTGCATCCACAGACCTATCCACCATGCCTCCATTCAACTCGATGATCTTTTCAACAGGGTCAAACTCCTCAAAGCTGACCGCCTCGGCCCCTATCTTGGTTGCTGCATCAAGCCGTTCCTTGACTCGATCCACGAGGCTTCGAGCAGGTTGAGTCAGTTCATTGTGATCGCTGTTTGTAATACATCGAGGTCAAGTTTGACCAGCATCCAACTTACAACACACGACTGGCTCCGCGCAAAACAGCGGAATAAGCAGCCATCAGTCCTACCGGCCCGCCACCAAATACGGCAACGCTCTCGCCGGGCTTGAAACCTGAAAGGGTGACCCCGTGCCAGCCCGTGGGGAAAATATCGGCGAGCAGGACGAAGTCTGCCTCGTGCTCACCTCCGGGAGGCAACTTCAGCGCGTTGAAATCCGCATACGGGACTCGAAGGTATTGACTATTTCGCACTGTCAAAGGGTTGATCACTAGCAGTGAACTATGGGGATGGCATACGCTTGACCTCCTCTGTAAGGCCCCATCGCCTATTTGTACACATGTCAGCGAATTTCACGGCCGGAAACAAGTCCCATATTGTATGAGGCAAAGTATAGCAGCGGCGAAAATCAAATCAGAGGCACTTACAACATATCCATAGGCGCCTCCAGCGAAGCCGGGGTTGACTCCGGTGCAGAACGCCGTCTTACCCTCCTCGCAATTCCGGCAGCGGCCGTCGGCAACGTTGAAGGGCATCACTATGCGGTCGCCCTTTTCCAACAGAGTCACCCCGGATCCAACTTCCTCCACGATTCCCATGTTCTCATGGCTGAATGATAGTTAGTATGCAGCTCCGGTATCCTCAAGAAATGAGGCAGTAACACACCCGAAAGTAATGCCTGGCTGGGCACCTGTACGGCCTTCGTACATGTGCAAATCGGATCCACATATTGCTGTACACAATCAGTATTTTGAACATAGGATGGACTTGCATTTTATCTGGTTCAATTCCTCGGCGCGCTCACCTGAAGTCGTGACTTTGACAATTACATCATCCGGGTGCTCGATGCCAGGTTTCTCCACATCCTGGACCGCAACTTTGAACGGCCCCTGGTAATTGACTGCCTTCATTGTTGCAGCCATGGTGAGAGTTATTTCTGTGACTCGAAGTACTGCAAGTTCAGAAACGGATGCCAAAGGGTTTTTTTCACAAGCAACATCTGCAGAGCGATGTTCCATTTCATATGGAATGAGGGGTGTGATATCGTCCCCACGATATTTATCAGCTTTGCATGAACCAGCCAAGGTGCGGAGAGCTTGGGGAACCGCCTAGTGCTGCACAGCTTGTTGGCCCGCCGCGCCTGCGTACAGTACCGTATCATTGCCGAGTTCCTGGTGCTGTGCGGAGTACGCTAGGGAACGTCGAGATCGGTTCACCTGTGTGTGATCCACCTGACGGCAGAGCGCCCCATCCCCGATTTAGAATGACAAGATATCTCGTCCGCGATCTCAAACTCTTCGGGAGGGGTTCGGGATTCTTAAAACGATCACCTGGTATACGTTCCCCAAGCCGAGAGGTATAATCGTTCTTCCTGGAATAGGATCATTTCGTCCGTCGTGACCAAGTGCCGGGAGCAGTTGGTTTGAATTACGTATAGCTTCCTCATTTACCCTGCCACCAGGATGTAGACAACCGCTCTCACCCGGTATCACCGTCTCTGTATGCGGCAGCAAACCGACATCTCATGAGTGTACCTAATGCACATCCCACGGGCTACTGCACGAGCCTCAATCATAGAAAATTCAACCATCTTTCATACCTACCTAGGTAGGCACAGGCTGGGAGTCTCGCCTCAAGGTTCACAAGGGCCCACGTGATTAATTTTGCTGTTATCATGGATGTTCTTTAAAGTTTTACGATATTCATATAACATTTCGAATTTCAGATTCTGGGTACTGTCAGGCGAATATGCATTTGTGTGATGCAACGAAGAATGAAAGTTCACGTTTGAGGTTTGGAGGTTTTCGGAGAACATCATCGTTGACGCTCGCCATGGATGTCACACTCATTTGACGTTCAGGATGCTAGGAACTGTATGTTGATTCAAAGTGTCATTCGATTGATTTTCGCCAGCAGTCTCCTGTAATTTGAAAACTGAGCAGAGGAGTTTCTCTGTCCCCTGCCAAGAGCCTTAAACATCCTCCTTGATTCCTGAAACCCTTTGAGTGCTGCCCTCAAACTCGTCCCTCCATTCATGAGGGACTGCCCACCTCCTTGATTTCAATTTTGTGGCTGTTGGTTCATCTTTGTACGCACGTACGAGGGAAAGCAAGAAAACGATGGTGTCCAGAGAATGGTGTCAATTGTGTCTTAGGCAGAAAACGGCTACCTCGAGGCTTCAAGCTTCGTCAGAAATGGGTGGTTCTCGGCGCTGACTAAGCAAAAAGCGTGGTTTCCGACAGTGGCGGTTCTTGCGGCTCCACTTGAGAGAAGCGGATGGACATTTTAGTCCACAAGGTTGTCGTCCTCCGAATGCAAATTCTTGTTCAAGCAGAGTCCAAACTTGGTAATATCAAACACAGGGTAGTCAATAGAGCTGAGTGGGAGCTTAAATTCTAGACCCCTCTTCTGTCTTCGCTTCGCTCGGGAGCCGGGGGCGAACTCCTTCACAGCCGTGTAATATATGTCTGCTCCAGTTAGATAATGGTCATGTCATTTTGTTGAACCAAGTCAATGAATTCGGGTTGACCCACCACTGAGACACTTGCAGACATCTTCTGGACAGTTGCACATGTCTGTCCTGTGCTTGCAGTCAATGTCCTTCCGGTGCGGGTCTTCTGCACAGGCTTTGCAAATGTCTATTTCCAAATCTGGAGCCGAGCATATGTGATAGAGACTAGAAGGGTATTAGGTGAAACTTAATTGCTAAGCGTGGGGTGTGTCGTAGATCGCTGAGGCGCTTACTCCGATCTAAAATTGCGATCAATTTTAGCCTTGTTTTCTGGCGTGAACCGATTTTGCTGCCACACTGTTAATACCAGATGCCGCATCACGTGAGTTGAGGTCACACTGCAGAGAGGATGGTGCTAGTGGAAATCTGAAAGACAATTTCGGGATGCACGTACCTTCTTGTATTGGTCGTACCCAAAGTCGTGGCGGTAACAGGCTGGGAGGAATGGGAACCCCAAGGGATGATCAGGTGATTGGGAACAACCGTCACTCTCCCAGAAGAAGTAGTTTGGGTATCGCTGATGTCGAAGAGTTATGAATGACTCCAAAGTCATGTTGAAAAGGTACTGGTCGGCTTGTTCCTCCTTTTGCTGTTTGGATGGCGGGGTCTCTCCCATGTTGACGTGTCCAGTTGTAGGGGTGATCATACCGTAGATAGGCGGTGCGGCTGTGTCCATCACGGTTGACACTGAGGCTGTTGACAATGCTGAGACTGCGGTATAGAGCGCCTGCAGCGTTGTGCAGCCAGACAGGACGGTATTGGCCTTCATTCTGTATCAATTAATGAGAAAGCGAAACTCTTGAATATCTTGAAAGGAGGATCAGGTGCAGCCAAGAGTAGTAGTGACTTTGACCTTGTAGATCTGTGTCCTGACTGTGTGACGAGAGAAATTTTGCGAAGTTGTAGTTGTAATTTGTGGGAGACGGATTTCGAATAACTAAGAAAGAAAGTATGAAGCATGGAGAGTAATGATCTTTATAAGTAATTGGTGATGAAATTTGGCAATTTATGGCAGCCTGGTGCCTTGGTGAGGACCTACTGATTCTATGCAATAATAGTTGCCCACTAAAGAAATTAGCATGAAATTATTACAAAAGTCGGTGAAAATAGTAGTGTTATCCCATGAAGGTGCCTAGTCCCACACTAGACATGGTTTCCATATGTCCATAGACATCATGGAACAATAATACAAACACATGAGTAACTTTTACATATCTTGATACTTTCATCTTTTGAAAAGATTGAATGAAATTCACAGGCTAGCTATCATGCTGACTATCATCCGGCCCAAACTCGAAGGCTTGATCAATGGCGCCGGCTCAATTTGGTGCACAACTAGGTTCCAAACTTATAATCCAGCATTTTGCCCCTTGTTGCACAGTAGCTGTCTTGATCCATGCCCAAACTCCATGATTAACGCTTTCTTGGCGCAAAATATGGCACGTGAAAAGCACGTGAGCAAAGAAGTTATGGGTACCTAGGTAGATTAACTGGCGGCTGACTAAAGTGTAGAAGTACCAGACCACATATATATCAAAGGCTTCCAAATTGTCCTACAAAGGCATTTGAATGAATTGGATAAGTTTAGGTAAGAGGACATCCTTAAATTGGAAATGTGTCATGCCACCTTCGGAGATCCTCCACAATACCTATCACTGGTGGGTAGGCAGTCCATCCAACCAGTTATCGCTACTTGCCGCTCAGAATAATTTTCATTCAGAGTGTTGCAATTCGATTATATAGAAAACGCTTCTTCCACATGCCCGAGTTCCCCAGCTAGGATCTTCTGCTTATTGGTCTCGCTTTTTGCAATCATACCTGATCATCACCCATAATACCGGCGTCGGCCTTTGAAGACGTGCAGATTACGTTGTCGAGGATTCGAAAAGCGTAATGGCAAACGGATGCAATCAACGCATCCCACTGTGATAGAACGATCCACAACATGCAGAAGAATGAAGCAAGAGCAAAATAAGATTTTACGAAGGCCACGAAGTCCATTCGAAAAGGCATGACCCCCGGCTGTACGGAGAACAACGCCATGTTCAGGATCATTGGCATCATGAGCTAAATGTCACAATTCTGTTAGATACCAGAGTTTTCTTGTTGTATTTTACATGATATTATATGCCTAACTCACAATGGAAATGATGGTGAGCGCCTTGACAAGCTTAGCGGTTCCAGTGTTCTCGACTGCGAGATGTGCCCCAAGCTATCGCATGCGGGTCAATCAAGCAATTTAGTTGCGTAAGGATCTCAAGTACTATTAGGGTCAACACATACTGTGCTCTGGTCCCTATTGATCTCGTTGCTCAACACGTCGAGCCTGCCTTTCAGTATCTTGATTTTAGAGAACGTGTGGCCAATACTTGTCTCCAAGGGCGAGCGTATGTCGTGAGGAAAGTATTTCGAGCACCTCTTTTCGAACTCATCCCATGCTGTCAACGTTGTAGCTAGCTGACCAGACTGGTCAGTAAGAACAACATTCATGTCGCTGATCCAAACCGAATAGCGCTGTTGTAACGTTATCTGCTTGTCGTGCTTGGCAGCCCGTCGATTAACGGAGCCCGAGGGGTTGAATATGCGGTTAGGCCTATGTCTAATGTTTAGTCCGGTTAATTTGCTGATTCCGGAACGGTAGTTCATAGCAAGCATTTATTATGACCCCACATAGCATAAGACCATTGACTTACTGCTTCACGATCCGTTCTAATCTGTCGACCAAGGCTCGCCATTCTCGAAATGCCTGGTTGATACGAATCTGGAATACCCTGAGGAAATATTCTCTCGGTTCAAGATAACGGGTCGAGTCGAGGACTCCAGAAGTAAGAGCGTCTGGGAAATGGTTTCCCGGGATTGAGCAAAGGATATCGTCTTCATGTGAAGAATCTCGGACTTTATAATAGGTATCCTCAAAGGCGTACGCAGTCCAGCTATTTAGGTCAACCACTGATACAAGCACGGACACTTGTGACTCGCATATGTACCCAACCTCGTTCGATGAAGGACTTGGTGCTTCTAGTGGCTGCATAGAGGGTAACTTCCAGGACCTTCGCAAGGGGTTGCCTGCGAGATCTTGTCGATTATCCGTGCATGGTTGTTCTCTAATTGTATAAAACGGAAGCTGAAACCCCAGGGTCATGAGGGCGAGCTTGGGCTGATTTCTATTAGGCATACTCGCGAGATTATGGGTTCGCAACGTTGTAATAAACCCACATTGGAGTCAACAAAAAATGATGTCTCGAACTTGAGATACTGGTCCATGAATTCGAATAAGATAGGGGCTTGTGATTCGCTTGCAGTCGCCGTGAGGACCAAAGCACTCTGTTCCTCAAAATTCGACACATATCTACGGGGCCCGAGTACAAAAGTGCGCTTGTTAGACATTTAATCAGCCGATGGAAGCAATTTCGGTTCGACCACTTACAGTGTTCGCCTTTCCACGGGGCAGTTTTCCGACTCCGTCCACAGCTTTGGCGTCTCGTCATCAGGTCTGGGCCAAGACATTCCAGGATACCTCTATAGACTTCAATTAGTCCGAAACGAGTCAACTATGAGGTCGCCTCCCTACCTGTCTCTTCAAAGCCTCGTAGAGCTGCTTTGGGGTCAGTGACCTTGGGTATGGACGATACGTTTTAGCAGAAAAATTTCTGTCCTCCAGAAGTATGCGGCTTCCTTTCCATGCCTTGGAACGTTTTTCCAAGCCACTCAAAGTGGTTAATTTAAGAAAATCGTTGAGCCTGTGAATGGAGTCACGGTGCAGATCTTGGTCCTCCATGACTTCTAAGAACTGAGTGACAACGTCGTCCTGTTCTATGGGCCGAAGGGCCTCATTTGGTGTTTCTTGCTCTTGAGTTCGCTGACGTCCAGAACCGACTAGTTCACTATTGAGCCTGGAGTCAGTAACTAATAACATAGCACTCGAAGCCGAAGCTTATTGAAATCGCTGAGGAATCTATACCGTTGTTCAGCCTCATTTTCCCTCTCGATGTGACTACCTTCGTTATCCGGCACCACATCGACAGAGTCACTTGCCTCGTCTTCAGCGCTCATGCGGTCAACGACAGAACGCTTGTCTTCAAGCAGGGGGACATCAAAGAATGTCCGGTTCTCGGTGCTTTGCCATAGGATATTGGGTCTGGGCTTGAGCCACCTGTCGTATTGATGTTGAGACGAGGCCCGATTGGACTGTGGCATATCGCGATTGCAGGGATTATTGATAGAAAGCGATGGTGGTTATATATGATTACAGCAGTCTGCGAATCGTGAAAATTTGTCCGGAATACTTGAATTTCACGTCGCAAGTAATATTCTGGTTTACCCGGATGCTTCTGAGAGTTACTGATGATAAATTGCGGCCCCGAAAGAGCTGCGCTGAAACATGAATTTATATACTTCTTGCTTGTCATATCTGCAGCCCCTATCTAATCTGATCCGATGACTACTGTACAAGGTGTCTGGTATCAGGGGTCGAAGAACGAACAACATCGTCGCACTGCCACCGGCTAAAAGAAAGAAGATGGTGTGAAGGTGTGCAGGGCTACATTCCCTCTGCGCGACCATCGCTAGCGAGGCTTGCAGCACCGTGATTATAGCAATACAATCTCATCTAGAAGGCTGGTTCTGATTCAGAAAAGCCTTCATACAACGTCTCGGGCCAGGTCTGTAGAATCCGAGATGACCCTTTGGCCTCACTTAAACTGAGGCTCAGCGTGCTTGAAAACTTGCGTTATAGATGTGGTAATTTTCTAAATCGAACTTTTGATAAACTTCTTTTACTATTCCACTGATACCTGAGTACCAAGTGATGCCCTAGAAGGTGTTCCCCCTCGGGTTGTAGTGACACAGCCTCTATTGCCCGAGAGCACGGGATGTCAATCAAACCCTCTTGGACTTGCAAGTCTTGATACTAGGTTATCCTGACGTAGGGATGCGATTTTTGTCCAATCGAGATTCAGCAGTGACAGCCCTGGAGTCCCATCCATTTCAGTCCCGAGGTCTTAGAGGTCAATGGGATCAGCGAGCCTCTCGTGCAAATCAAATGCTTAGTTCTTGGGATCTTTGGGCCGTGAAAAAGCTGCCCAAACTCCAAGCTGCATCCAATCAATTGTCATTGTTGCGGTCGTAAAGAAGAGAGTCGAATCACGACAAGCGGGTCGCCGCATTATGCACCGTGCCGTTGGTCCTTCGGTGAGTATGTTTCGGGACGACAACCACTTGGCGCCAGAAATCTGCTTATAAGTCACACAAACTCAATTAACATGACGGCCTGAAAGACTATCAAGAAGTGCATGAAATAAAGGTTGCGTTTCGGCTGGTGAACGTCAAAGTGCCTCTTTCGGGGAATCCCGCGAGGACAGCAGATTGTGATATTGGATGTGTCACCACCTAAATAATCCACGGCAAGTCAACCCGAACAGGGCACTGAACCATCCCAAAATCGCTCATAATGCACGAAAGAGAGGCCATGTATTTCTCTCGTGTGGTTCAGGAGCTGTATTCCGGAAAAACACATAGGGGCGTTGCAGAGACAACATGAACAGATTTGAATACCACTTTAGGTTTGCCTTTGTCTTTTCTTCTGAGAGCGGAAGGCGAGAAGAACCCTTGGGCCTCTGTCCATTCTCAGGCCTGTCTTTCCATCACCGGCCAATGCAAGCAGCGGCGTGTACTGCCACTACCTACAAGCGGTGACCTGGAACATGGGGGCCGGACCCGTAAGCACATGCACGCAGTTGCACAGCAGGTCACTATTCCCCCAATGAGCCTCCTTGCCTGCGACAATTACACCATGAAGCTGACCGAACTGGACCCCGTACCTGTTTTCATTCTTTTCTGGTAATCCGCACCATCAAAATGGCTCAATCACCACCCCCGTCGATCATTGGTCTAGAATGGCATGCTTAGTGATCACTGGTATGTCGCCAACTGCATTTCCCGATATTTTCCAAGGTAGTGAGACCATTTGATATATTGATATTGGCGCCTTAAATGAGATTGCGGTTGGAACCCAAAAACATGAGCTGCATTTACCGCCTCAGGCCCCTTGAAACCACTGTCGCCAGATATCTCTCAACAAAGTTTCTGACTAGCCACAAGAATAATTCCATACCTTGAGTACGCGTCTTAAAACCCAACGCTCTCCCCAATATTGAGGCCTCTTGGATTGATACAGCTATGGTAGGTCTTCTATCTTTAGTAGTCACTGGTCCCCCGAACTTACAAACGTATACAGTCATCTTCACCATTGATACCAAAGAGAGCCAGTACTGATAAGCTCAAGGTACGGATTTATTGGGATTGTGTGAGTACGAGTCACCCTTCCCCAAGCTTCAAGTCAAGCTTACTGGAAGCCAGTGTGCTTGTGACACAGGCTCCCAATTGATCCAACAAGAGACCTGTGAAGAGTGCTCGACCGCTCGGCGCGCTGATTACCGGATTAGAAAACACCTGGTGAATGCCAAAGGTCTGTTTTACTAGTTAATAAGTAATTTACTTTATAATTTATAATGTATATTTTTATAAAACCTTTAAAATGAAATATTTCATTAATATTGATAGTATTTTTGTTATGACCCAACACGTTGGCACGCCAGGTACCCCTTTGGGGGGGCCTAAGCAAATCAAAGACTAGATGCCACAACGCAACCCCGCAGGCACTTGATAGCGGGGTAAGCATAGCCTGCCAAGACTGGGGTTAGGGTTATGACTATGTAGCCTAGGAACATAGTCAACATATGGAACGCCTATGTTGACTAGGCACATAGGCAACATAGGGACTGAAGAGTCGGAACATATAAGGACGTGGTTATCACCACCATAGATAGCTTTCATAGAACAGACTCTTCAGTCGTCAATCTAAGTATTCAGTCTCACAACTGGATAGCCTCACAGCTAGTGATCATTACCGCTTAAGAAGAGAACAGTGTCTTCGTATTACGAACAGTCAAGTATCACGTCTACGCCGCTCTGCTAACATAAACCCTACAGGTTACCTACTAGACCCTACAAAGGTTTGGTGTGATCATTACAATTTTCTTATAAGATTTAATTCAATTATTTTGCAAATAAAGTATTTATGTAATAAGAATAGTTTAAATTTAATATACTAATTATTATGATTCATTTTATATGTTATTATAATGGATAAAATATAATAAACAAAACTATTGAATACTATTAAGGAATTTAATTAATAAAATAAAAATGTTTAATATATTAGAAACATTAATAATTATTGAAGACTAATAATATTATTATAAATAAAAATGGAATTTGAATGAAAAAATAAATTCTATATTGTGTAATAGTTACTAGGCTAATTAAAAGTATATATAATTAAATTTACCTTATATTTTATAATTATGTAAAACAGCTTCATAGTAGAATGTTGATGAATTAAATATTGAAATTAAATTTAATTCATTTTTAATTAAGTTAAATATTAAATACAATATTTGATAAGATTATTCATATTTAGTTTTTTATATTTAAAATATTATATATAAATGTTGTGGGTATAAGCCGTATCGTGGGTGCGACGCAACGCTGAGGGATGTACAGTAGATAGCCACACTGCTGGCGGTGCACAGACCACTGCAGCCTAACCATAGCTGAGCTTCTTTAGTTGTTTCGGGCGATGCTTCTTCGCCCTTTGCTAGTCAGAACGTATGCATCTTCAATCAATTGGATTCATCAACACTACAGAGGTACGTACGTACCAAACAAAACCCATTCAACAATAATGTTATATTTTCAATTAAGTTTAGTTATTATAATATTAATTGTTTCTTTTGGATTTTTATTGATTTTATTGATTTATGTGAAAATATATAATTAATATATTTAACTAGTATATACAATAACTTAAATTTATATTTATACTTTTAATTCTATAAACTTAATAGTTATTTTTACCTGATTTTGAATATAAAGATTATAAAAGAAATGTATATTAATATAAAATGTAATAATGTTGTTGGTACGGCCCTGACGGTAAGGGTCAAGGATTCTTTGCACGTGCAAATGGGTTGAAGCAGACCGTACGTGTTTGGGTACGGGTTCTGATTTCTGCTGATAGAGGAGGAAGAAGCTATCGCTAATCTCGTCGCCCTGACGGTTAGTGTAGTAGTCGGCCCTCTGGCTGACTAACTCCAAACCGTGTCCTTTGATTGGTTATAGCCCGTAGGGGCATGGGCACTTGATAGTCGCTCAGAAACCCACAAGTGTTTTATTATTTATTCTTTTCAATTTATATTTATAAAACATTTAAATTATACAATAATTGTAATATTTCAAAATATTAAAATATTTAATATCAAATAGTAGTTTTCAAAATAATATTAAATACCATTTATTATTATGTTAATTTAATTAAAAAATTTGAAAACGTAAATTATTAAGAAAACATTGTCTTATTTCATTATAATGTAATCTTTGTTGGTCGGTCTTCATGTGCACAAGAGTGTTGCTCGGTACGGTTGTATTCATCTCTTTGTTGGCTCGTTGTTGTTCGAGGGAAGGGTTAGCCGAAGGCTTCGGCCTTCCCATCGCAGCTATGGTTTGGCTGCAGTGGTCTGTGCACCGCCAGCTGGTACCAGCTGGCGGACGGACCGTCAGCAGTGTGGCTATCTACTGTACACCTCCAGCGTGCATCGCACCCACGATACGGCTTATACCCACAATCTTTCCATTATTTAATTATTATTGTTTTTAAAATTCTATTTATAATTAAATTGATATTTTTCATAATAATATAATAAAAGAAATTAGTTCATTTTGAAATATTATATTTAAGTAATATTTGTTTTAAAATCTTTTTACTTTAGAATATATAAACTGTTAAAGTAATAATTATTATTTTTTATTTTTTATTTAATATAACATAAATTATTAAACATAATAATAATACATTTTATATTTAAAAAATATTAATTATATATATATATTTATAATAATATATAAATGAAAGATTTGAATTAGATATAAATGAAAGATTTGAATTAGAATAATATCATTAAATATAATGTTGGAAGGCACCACTTCGGGCCTGTCAGGGCTCAGGCTAAGGCGCCCCAGCAAGGTATAAGCATCCCTAGCTATGGCTAGGGATGAGCTACGACCACTGTCATCCATACGAAATGGGCAGGCTATATAATACGTGACCAGACGTGCTGCATTCACAACGATTAGTTAGGCATCGAAACATAGTAAAGAATGTCCAGGTCCTGATCTGCCCACTAGCAATCTTTTGCCCAGCATCTTCCCCAAAGACTGTCGAAAAAATATATAAATTATAATTTGTTTATATATAAACTGAATACTAAGCCTAATTACATCTAATAGTAAATACAGAAGGCAACGAAAATATAAGATGGTTCCCTAGAGCATGCAGCATGACCTGAACAAAACGTTTGCTTGAATATTGGTCTTCAGGATCTTGCATACTGGATCCTGCTTCCCCTGTATTACAATTTGAAGCGAGCAAGGGTCATTTCCTCAACTTCCGGAGCGTGCAATTCGCACATCTCTCGTGGGAACAAGCCGAACACGCAGTTTGGGTGATTGAAAGAGGCCCACAAATGTCCACGCACTGGATTTCTGTCAGTAAAGGGACCTGTCAAAAAAAGAGATTCCTCGGCCCCAAAAACTCACACAATACCAATAGCACCGCTGCCCTGGCGCGCCATTCTTCCCTTTCTTCGACTTCGGTGGTGAGATTTCAGATGCCTTTCCCAGCATCGTACATTTCGCTTTCTGCGCAGAACGGGGACTTCACCGAATTATGCTTGAAAATCGCTCGGTCAGTTGAGAATGAGACAAACACATACTATACGTACAAATCCCTCGTGGATTTTCGTTGAAATTGAGAGAGCCGGGGAGCTTCTTGCTCTTCTTTTGAAGCATGCCATGACCATGCCAGCATATACACCAATGAATGACTAACATACCGGAGCGGGAACCTATGGGTGCTAGCAACGGTTGCCCTTAGGGGGCAACAGATCCCTCAGAATTGACGGTTCTGTAGCCAGCAACGGTTCCTCCTCTAACAATGGATAATCCTTGGCTTCTGATTAGCCGTCTCAGCGACTAGGAGGATGAAGGCACCCAGGTACCTGTATATACAGAGAGGATGGCACACCACGGGATCTTCAAATCATTATCTAGAAAGAAGAGAAAGAGACCAGAACGTAAGAAAAGAGTGCCGAGGAGCCTCAAAGAAGAGCATTCTTTTAATGCCAAGCTTATCCCTATACGAGAAGAATCGCTATTCGATTCCTTCTCGCCTAGACTTCGTCCCGAAGCCTCTGGGAGACAATTCATCTGGCCAATCAGGAGCCAAGGATGATCCAATGCCGTTGCCGACCCCTATAGATTCCCGGTACGGTATTCTGGACGTTGGGAACCTGCTGTGTGGACATCCCAGCTCCAGTCCGTCCAAGGCCCTCGGTCCGGCCCAAAAGTTCGGCAGTCAGTTTCGCCCGTGGTTCTCACCGCCAAACCTGCGGAGCTCGGAACACGACATTGCCTCACACGAAGTAGTTAATGCGCGTTTCCATCAATTGAGGGATGATTTTCGCGGTTGATCGCCTCTAGACTTCGTAATGTTCCGGCAGCCATGCGTCGCAAGCAGGGAACCTTCCGAAAAAGCTGAGGCCAAAGACGCTGCGAAACGTCCGAACCTCGGTGGCTCTGGCGACTCGTTGGACTTGGCATGAGTGTGCCCGCAGCTTTCCGGCGTGGGAGCCTCCCAGCGACCCGTGGACTGGAGAAGTGCGACTCAGGACTCAGCCAGGCTCCTGTTCATGAATGGTAGTCCCCTGTGCCGTTTGTATTCGATTCATGTCTGCATGTGGAGACTGGATTCTCGTTCAGAATGGCCTTGGGGTGTGCGATGCAGTGATGGATGCGGATGGGTTTCAGATGTCGAGGCCTATACAGGCGACAAGGTGGTACTTGGCTAAGTCTCGCATTAGTTGTCGTCTTTGCTTCCGAGACAAGGAGGAGTGCGCTCTGGGGATAGACAGGAAATCAGGCGAACACCTCCGGCCTGTGGTCGAGGACACGCCCATATGATTGATACTACGCAACTTCCAAGTCAGGATGACATTTTGACCTCTTGGTCTTTGGTAAACACTAAAGACCCATCGGCATTGATCCTTGCCAACTTCTCACATCCTGGAGCCGCACTCTCTACCCCGAGAACGTGGGCCCAGTCTTTTACCAGCTGTTTGGCAAATTGGTCTCCATGTCTCAGGATAGCATTCCCAATGTGGCCGGTGCAGGCCCTGCTATCATCCGGGATTTTCGGGCAATTGCAGGCGCCCAGTTACCCGACAGAAGTGTATCTGCATTGCTTTGTCGTTTGGGCCAAATTCACACGGTGAGGCATCAATACAACCCGTTGTCTCAAGCATCACATTTTGACTCCGATGTCATCGAAGTGCGATTTCCTTGGATTTCACGGACTCAGCTTCTAGAAGGCCGACGTGACACAAAAGAGAATTCACCCGGCGGTGACCACGTTGCTCAGCGTCCCAACGAGGACGGTTCGGTGCAGATGAGGCTACAACTCGCCCGTACCACGCGATACGTCAACTGAGATCGCCGCACCCTATTTCGTCATCTACGGTGCACAGCATTACGGCCGTGCAGCGACATAAGATCCCATTGAGGTTTCAACGCGGGATCTTCTCAAGTCGGGACACGACAGCGGTGTGCCACGACACGGGCAGCCGCGTCGATCCATTGCCCGTCGTCATAGAAGGACGAATTTCCTCGCAGGGCTAGAAGGCATCTGCGTCCACATGACCACTGTGTCCCGTCGCGCCAAACCTGTTGCAGGCCGTTTTGAGTCACCGAAACTTTTCCTTGGCATCGAACGATAGCTCCTGACCTTCGTGTCGCCTTGCCCAGCCTGCCAGCCAACGTAGCCCGCCCGCTAGCCACGCAGTCACTTTAGTTTAACAATACCGGACGGGAGTCTCCGCTTGATAGAAATCGGGCGTCCACGGTGTGGCACAACAGCAACGGCTGGTTGGAGGAGGACGAAAAGAGCGGGCTGTGGAAGTGGAAATGCAATGTCCAAAATGTCCCAATGGAGCCAATCGCCAGTCTATATACACAGCCTAGACGCCGACATATGCTTTGAGAATCCCCGGTACACTTTTGTTACAGCTTCCCCGCGGGCATCATGCGGTGCGATGGGTGGCTCGGCCGACGGTCAAGCCCGATGCGGCCCACGGTCGCCGATGCCTTCGGGCGGGTTGGGCGGTTGGGCGCAGCGAGTGAAGGGAGTTGGTTTCCTGCACTACCACCATCCCTTCTTCTTGGGCTGCTCCGCCTCTTTCGCGTGTGTTTGTGATGTCGTCGACTCCTCGATCCCAAGGCGGTCCAGCGGCCCCCCGCTCCGCTGCGCCTCCTTCTCCTTCTCGAACGCCTCGCGCGCCTTCCTGAGCATGTCCTGCTTATCCTCGAGCGACCGCGGCGCCTCGCTGCTCCCGCTCGCATCCTGCATCGGCTTCTTCGACGAGAACCACCCAAATATCCCAGATGACGGCTTGGCCTCGCCCGTCGCCGCCGCCTGCTCCCCCTGCCTGGACACCGCTGCAGTCTCCTCCTCGTCCCTTCTGATCGGCTTCGGCGCGCTCAGTATGCTGGGAAGCTTGAACTCGCCGCCCGCGCCGCCCGTGCGGGCATTGGCCTCCTCAACCAGTGAGATCTGCTCCTCGGACGCGTCGCCCCGCATGTAGGCCAGGCGCGCCGCCTCCAGGCTGTCGGCCGACATCACCCTCTGTGCCTCGATGAACTCTGCCTTGCGCTTGCGGTTGTACCGGAGCATGTCGTATGCTGTGTATGCTGTGAGGAGGCCGGCGACGGCTGTTCGAGAGAGCAAAAACAGTCAGCACCTTAGACGTCTGCTAGAGACAGCTAGAGACAATGTGGGGAGGAAGCATGTAGGCGGTCTCGGTCGTGCGTACCTGTCAGCCCCACCAGGCTTATGACCGTGATCCTGTGCGCCGAGTCGAAGAAGGGCCGCGACTTTGCGAGCAGCTGGTCGAACCGTGATATCTGGGCCGTCTTTGCCTTCTCGTGCGCCGCCCGTAACCGTGCCACCCGCTGCTCTGGCGTCTCTGAGTTTGGTATTGAAGCCCGGGCGGAAGCTGCGGCTGAATTTCTGGCAGGCCCTCCTGCCCTCGGTGGCGGTGGGAATCGCGAAGGGCCGGCTTTGGAGGATGCATGGGGGGTCGTCGCTGTGAACCGGGTCGCCGAGGAGGCGCTCCGCTCTCCGTCCTTGGCTGCCATTGCGTGCGGTTTTTCTTGCTCCTGGTGACAGATCTGCTACATGGGCGTGGAATTGACTGTAGGAGGGCAGGTCGTCTAGGAGTAGGCTTCTGGGTGTGGAGCTGTTTGCTTGCGAGACGGCCGGAAGCTCTGCCAGAATTCTATGATGCGATGCCAGTGGTGAGATTTTCGTTCGGCTCGGGGCCTACCTTGCCGGGGGAGCTCCAACGCCTGGCAGCTCCGCCGGCAGGCTGGGCAGCAGATGGGAGCTTCCCAAGGCCCAAAGGGGCAAAGGCGGTCAGAATCCGGACGCCCATCCGGCAGAATCTGGCCCCTTCGAATAGTTAAACCCGGCCTCCCTCCCGCTATCTTCCACTTCTAAAAGTTTGGCCCCTCATACTTACCTTGTCTGAGTGTGGGTGGATCAAGAATCACTCATACTAGGTTGGAAAGCCTGCATAGCACATCGTGGCGCTGACCAGTCTGGTTTGTCCTTCGGGGCCGACCTGGGCGGAATTTTTGATGCCAAACAACCTGTTCTTTTCATTGTGCTCGGTCGCTTGCGACCGACATAAGGAAGAAAACATCGCAGCCTAGACCGTGAAACAACCTCGACATGACGATGTTCCCACCTTGAAGCTGCTAACGTCGGTTGTGTGCTGGTACACTGTGGTGACGATGTGTTCAACGACAGCTTTAGACAAACCCATTGCCACAACACCCCTTCCAACGACACCTGCAGCCACAGCGGCCCCTCCCAACACGTCTGCCCAATGCTCACTGCAGGCGCTCGTATCAGGCTCGAATAATCTTCTCGTGAGCTCTGCCACGGCATGATTCAATGGAGATACCGCTGTTCCCTCCGGTCGGTCTGAACACCTCATTCCTGATGACACGCCACGTCGGCCAAGTCGACGTCGACCGACCGAGTCTCGATGTCCACGCAGCGCTCACTCGACCACCGCCTTGCGGACCGACCCCAATCAAAGGTCGACCCCAATGTTGACGAGACCGGGTGGACTTGACCTGACCGTGCCATGCTCACGAGAAAAGACCCTCTGCCTCTCGATGACTGCGACCGTCAGCCCATGATGGCTGCCTCATGTGTGACTCGCCACCAGGGCACCCTCCAAGGAGACGACAAGGCGGCCAACATGACCCAAGACACAATGCGACTGGTGGCCCCTTCGCCCGAACGACGCTGCCTGTAGACTCTGTTGCCGCCGTTTGACTGAGCCCTGGAGGCCGCTGTTCAACCAACAGCTCCACTGTTGCCTCGACTTCCAGCGCCTTGGGGTTCCACCTCAATCAACGGCACCGGTGGCATCGCGTCCTACCCATAGTTGTCTTGACACAGTCCGTCGACTTGACCTCCCACAGCGTAATGTGCTTCTAGGGTACATGGGTCTCTTCTAGCAAGGCTAGGCCGTCCACAAACCACGGTCGCTTCTAAGCTCACCTGGCTGCCTTAGCCCTGGGGGTCCACCTGGTGTGACGTAACTCGCAGCACCAGCAGCAGATCCAGGAGGCAGCCATCGACAACTGCTATGCTCGCTTATGTGGCCAAGGCCCCCAGGGCGGAAGTGGCAGCTCCTCGCCCGCCTCTTGCGAGCAATTCATCACGCCCCCCCCTGGTATGGTGCAGCCGCAGCAGCAGCAGCACGGCTCGGATTGAGACCAGCTCTTCTTCTTTACTTCTGTTCCTGTGCACACTTGCGTCAGTCTGTGCCCGGCATCTCCAGCCTACAGCACTCACCGGCAACACTAACCGACAATACGCTGTCCTGCCCGTCGACCATAATACCAACATTTTGGTCTAGTTACTGGTCCTCCTTACCACGGTCAACAGAGCCACCACTGCACACAACAGCAGCAGCACTTACCGCCGGGTGTTTACTCACTATCTAAGCGGCGGAGCAGGAGAGCTCTTTCTTCTGCCTCCCTCGGCCTCGCTAGCTATGTCGACTGCTGCAACAGGGTTGTTGATCATCCACACAATTGGTTACTGGATTTCAGCCACTTGTAACAGCACCCCTTCTTCCTTTTCAAGGGCACGGCAGCAACGTTGTAGCAAGCTTTATTTCTTTCTTCGAGACACGCTTGGATGCCAATGGAACTTTCGCCATCAATGCACCCACAAGGGTTGTCAACGCAGGTTGTGTATGAGCACTAACGGTAGAAAAAATATATGCATACAGTAATGTACCCTCTGGTTTTTACGGTGGTCGATCTCTGCATTTTTGTCTAAAGCCCATTGCCAGAAACGTTTTCTCAATCTGTCCACTAAAGACTGGGCTCTCCACTCCGTATTGTTCGCTCTCGGGCTGGATATGCAAAAATCCAAGCATACCTAACGACCACACGATCTACTTAAGTATGTTCCTCCTTCCTCAATCTTCGGAGTTCCGGAGGAATCAACTAGGTAGTAAGATTCAAATTTCACCATCCAGATTGTATCAGCAACCACTGGAACGAAGCTGGATTGGAGAGGGTTTTCGTAGCTACTCTGGCACCAGCCGAACATTACTGGAAAGTTTGGTTTGAAATGATCTGCGCGGTGAAGTTGTACACAAGTTTTCTTTCGTGTTCACAAGCAAAAGACCGAGAACGGCTGAGAGAAAAACACCACCGCCCGCCCCCCCTCCCCCCAATGCTGCCTTTTGGAGAGCCTCATACGATTATACAGTCCAACACGCTCGAAACGACCCATGCTGCCGTCCACAGATTTTAACAACAGTCCTAACCCCTCCCAGCGGCAGGCCTGCGAGGTAAGGCGGATCATCGTGAAGTAATAATTAGTCAGGTTTCCTACCGCCCCGTCAAGTGCTCGATCAAAATATACACAATCCTCCTCGCCCCCGTGGAAGGTTTGCCCTTGTGCCAGATTATCCATGTCAGTAGTTGGGTAGATAGCGTCGCATGGGGTACAATCCGCCGGAGGCTGATGGAAGGATCGCAAGGGTCCTTGTGCCTTTATTTCGACTTGCGCACTCGATGATGAGACAAAGACGTCATCTGTGAGCAATTCGTCATCAACTGTGGCGGTCTTCGCGTCCGTCCCTGGAGTGCGAGGGCTTTTGGCGGTATTTTACAAAAGCGGCAGAAATTTTTTTCCCTTGTCCCAGACTGGAGAGAGAGAAGGACACACCGACGAGAGAAGCTGCCCAAGAGAAACTTGGAGCGTGGTTCTCTGTCGGCTGGCGGTGAGTCCTTTCAACTTTTCATAGCAAAGCCGCAGGTGAAGGCACCACCCACAGGCCTGCGACATACTGGTTCTTTATTATGAGACTTAGCTTGTTGGCTACAGCAGCGATGGCGACAAGCTTAGCGGAATGTCTGGTGAGGGCACATGTTGAGTACGCTTCCACATCCTCGTACAGTACCACCACGTCATCCTGTCTGTGAAGCTGTGATCTGCTCTGTTATGAATCTCATGTATCTTCTGGAATTTTCGGTTCCAGTCGCCGCCAAAGCATGCATCCAAATTGTGAGATAAACGTAGCCATTGCAGAATAAATGTCAGTCTCTGAGGCCCGCACTGGCCAAATCTCCGAGCCAGCCATCTGCGAGCACTCCCAGGACACCTGCTGCGCTGTAAAATGCAAGATTCGTGGCGTTTCTTCCGCGTCGTGCCAGCGTAGAGGGCGTACAAGGTACCAGCAGTCAGCTTCCGGCCGGTGCTCCGGTAGAGGACTTCCACCTCCAATAGGTGGTGGCCATACGAAGGATGATAATATGTCCCATGACAACGACCTCAGATGGTTGCGGACTATGTGTGACTCTAGCCGGGAGAGATCGTCTCTCTGGAAGAAAAGTCCACTTTCGTCGTTACCATCATGTACCGCGATGTTGCAAAACGAGTTTGAGTATATGTCAGACATGGTTTCTGATTCTCGTCGCCAGTCCTCGCCTCCATCGCCAGGCTGAACAATTCACAAAGAGTCAATCCAAAACAAAAGAGATATCCATCCGATGAGCGATAAATAGCGCGTCCTGGAACGTTCTTCGTAGGCTCTTGACTGGCAGCCCGTTTTCGAAGTCGACGAGGCTTTCGGCAGAAAGTCTGAGAAAGTCACCGGTGCCTCAGCGGTGACTGACAGTGAGATAATTTTTGTTGTGCTGGAACGACGGCGAGTCTGAACGGACAATTCTGAAAGTGTCCCCAGATACACGCTCAACCAGGCGTGTCGGGTGGAACCCCGCCTGTACGTGGTCTAGGCAACGATGACCTGCTGAACACTGGTCACGTGTCTGGTGACCCAGTGTTGCAAGGTAATTGCACTGATCTGAGTCCCAAATCATCGAATTCTGTGACGAAGTTGGTGATAGACGATCCCTGTCGACTTTTCAGGGCCTTTACCGACCTCCAGCGGGCAGAATGAAAGTCGGCGCCAGCTTCAGTTACATGACTGATGAGAGGCTTTTCCAAACTATTTCTAAAACTTCCGGTTTGGAGCTCAGATATGCAGGAATGAAGTCCTTGTACGATTGGTACAGCAGGAGACGGTTATTCCTGGCCTTGGCATCTGGCTCTACGACTCCAAATCCATTTTATTGAAGGGCGTTGACTGGTCCCAGTGATCCTTCTGAGCGCTTGTTGTTCTGATCAGCTTTTTATTGGCCGGATCTTTGCCCCAAAGGCTATTCAGGTCCTCTAGACCGACTCCAAGCATCTTTCCCTCGGCTAGTAATTGAAGAGCCTCTCTGATAGGTTCCCCTACGCTTTCCAGCACTGGGTAACAAGAGAAGCATCTCATTTGACACGCAGAAACAACTGACTTGAGGCTGCTGTGGTGAGGATGCCACTCCTTGATCTTCAGGTCGGCCAGAGTCAGGATGGAGAAACATGGCCGGCACAGACGTCTAGTAGACGGAGGCTCGTCTTCAGGGGAATGCAAGCCGGGGATGATGGTCCCTTCCGTGGTCGAACTTCTCTCTGACATACACGACATGTGCCTAACTATTCCAAAAGACAGACGATGGTGCAAGGCTGGTCGTACACGAAGAGTCTAAACTTGGTAGGAGAACACTTTCAATCTTTGATCGAATTGCTCAAGGTTAACTTCGAGAATGTAAGATGCACATTTTCGAAGACAGCGATATTTCAATACAAGAAGAGGGCACCACTCAGAGCAGCAGCATGGAAGCCTGCTGGCGGGGCGTGATACCCGCTGACCCATCTGATAAGTTGAACCGTCGGGGAGGTTACGTGTCAGGGCCCGGCACGCTTCTTATGTCCGTGCAGGATCGGAATCACTGGACTCGGTAGAGGCGGAAGGTATTGCCAGACATGGCGCTGCAATCGAATAGGGGTCCTATCGACCCTGGTTGTTCCCGCCGTGCGTGTAATTTGCGAGAGCGGTTCCAAAGACAACATGAGACTGAATAAGTACCGGGGAAGTTTCGACCAAAAGCACATCGCTATCAAGGAGACCTTGATAAGGCATTGAACTGTGCAGCGTCAAAGCAGGCTGGTATTAACATCGATGAATGGTGCATGTGGGGGGCCTGGATGCCAGTCCGCCTATTTCTCTTTGACTTTCAGCTTGACTCTTGATCATTGTGCTACGTTGTAATCCTCAAATGTATCCCCTCTCCATTATTGTCGTCGTGTTTTCCTGCAATTTCCATTCCCACATGATCAATTGAGGAGTGCCAAGGTGCCTCTGTCTGCGCACTTATCGCCCCAAGCTTAACAACTGCCCACATTGCAGTTGTACCAAGAGTCCGTGCAGATGTTGCCGCAAAGCGATGGCAGATCGCATGCTTCACCCGCCGCGAGCACCCTACACGCGGCCTCGACGGACACGGCGTAAGCCGCGAAGGTGGCGATGACAACCTTGAGAGAGACTGGAGCAGCCGTGTTAGATATTAAGAGCAAAGGGCCTCGGGGGGGGGGGGGGGTGAACCGTGCATATTTGCAAGAGCCGGCGAGCTCTATCCAAAGTGCTCGACGTCTTGGTCGCATACTTTGCATTTTGATATGGCAGCTGAAAAAGTCTTGCTGTGGGAGTTATAGGATTTGGAACGAGTTGTGAGTGGGAGATGTTCTCGTGGTTGAGGATGAAATGGTGCTACCTTTATAGTACTGTGTTTCGGCACTTCGGTAACATGAATGGTCCTTCCCTTTTTTTGCCTTTCCCTAGAAACTTAAGTCCCCGTAAATGGAAGCTATTGAGTCGGTAAGAGCAGAGGCTGTGGAGTCGCCGAGTATGCGCTTCTGAGTCGCTCAACACTTGCGGCACCACCATTTCTCAGTCTTTTTGGCTCTGCTCTCGAATGCCTTGTGATTCCGCCAGCCCACATCATCCAGACCAATGATGGCCAGTGGTGCGTTACAGTTTGAAACCCTGTGGTTAATCGACCAGAACAGACTATCTTTCAATAAGCCGGATGGATCTTTGAATAAATTACGTGTCTGAGATAGTTCTTTCGTCTAATGACGACCAGGGGGACATGTTGATTTCGAAGGCCTGTTGATATGGAACTATAGCTGATAAATGGTAGAGAAGAGCTCTAACTTGAAAAAAATGGCCCAAGAGTGCTTTTGCAGGCCTTTTGGGCTGCTAAGATAAACTGTCTGAGTGTCTCAGCTCCTTGAACTGCCATCATTTGGAAACACAACACCCCATGCGCCAAACCATCAAAATCAAGTAAGCTTTGTCAAATCTGCAGAACCTAAAGCACTCGGCTAAATCATTGCATTGAGGCAACAAAGGCTGTCTGTAACAAAACTCAGGCTGCAGGCTCCGTGCGTTTGAGACATCAGCTGTTGCGAATTGCCGCAGGCTCAGGAATCTATCAACGTTGCTCACCCCACGACCCAGACAGGACGGACTAACTTCACTTTCACATGAGGAACAATCTTTCTCGTCACTGCATTATATCACTTCCATCGACTACGTGGCTGGAATGCCCTTGCCAGAATGTCGGACCATGCCCAAGAGGCGAGCTCGCAAGGAGCGAACAGCTTCCCATCGCAAAGACCTCAGCAGGTCGGCACCCCACAAGTTGTGCCACCAGGCAGCGAGGTACCACTAGTGGCCACCAAGGAGCGTGATGATCATTTTCACAAATCGGACAAGGCGTACGCATCACGGTCCCAGCCTAGATTACCAATGGACGCGGCCAAAATAGCTGACTGACCACATTCTCCTAGGCTACTCGATTCTGGCAAATTTTCCGACTGCACAGTTATCTGTCGGGACGTCAAATGGTCCACCCATAAGGCGATTCTTTGCAGCCGAAGCAAGTGGTTTCGTGCTGCTCTTGATGGCTCATTCAAAGTGAATTTCGCTGGCCTTCTCTACACCACCTCTACACAGAGCACTCATTAACATTTTGTTCATTTCATCTCAGGAAGCCTCCACTGGAATCATCGAGATTGAGGATACAGACCCGGATTCAGTCCAGACAGTTCTTGACTACATCTATGCTGGTGGTGAGTACTCGCTCGTAATTACTACTCGTTCCACTGGCGCTCGTGACCGACCCCCGCGCCGTCATTGGAAGGTGTAGCGCCATAAGTCTCATTGCAAACTCCCAGTCATTCTCTGGTATTACAATTCTAATGCGCGAGCAGAGGTCATTCTCAAGTGCTCCAATTCTGCCAGGATCATCGAGAAATGGAAAGCCACGGACTACTTCGGCGTGCCGGATCTCGCCGATGCGGCTCGAAAGCGCCATGGAAAGGCGCCTCAGGGCGTCCGGTGAACTCTTCCGCCACAACCCAGGGCCCACTGGGTCAAATAAACCACAAAAGATTTGTCGAATACGGCCTTTGCGGTCACTATGGGCGTGAGGACCTAGTATGAACAGTTCGCAACGTGCAACTACAGGATGCTTTCCACCTCTGCGAGCCGGAGCGCATCAGCTATCGAGAAAGCTTGTGCAAAAGTTGCGAGGCCCGTCTGGGAGACTCGGGTGCCTCCACATCGGTCCGCCCTGGCCCTCAAAAGGCTCCGGACCGACCTCCCCCACCCGACGATGAGACCCGAGCCATGATCGAGGACGAGATCCGGACGCTCTGCGAGGCTCTGATCATCGCCACCGTTGATACCAGCCAGGGCTCTCGCATGCAGAAGGCGCTGATTCATCACATGTGTAGCACTCGGGCGGCTGCCTGGGGTGGGTTTACGGTGTGCAGGTTTCTGCAATTGTGAAGTGGCAACGACGGCGCTTAGTACAGCGGCGGCCGACATGCATGGCTCCCCGTCAAATGCTCTTTCTGCCTTCTATGGAAGGAATAACGCTACCGACTTGGGAAGTCCTTCACGAAGGACTTTTCAGACTACCTAGCATGAAAGGTTGTCCTGTGACCATTCTGTTTTCTCATAGATTTTCGTAACTAAAGGCTGCCCACCAACCAGAATCTTTGAGACCGTCACTTGGATTAATTGTGAAATTCGTTATTGGCAGTATCAGGTATTGAACTGACAGGCTTGGCTATCCAATTCCAGAGGGTCGCACAACTATGCACCTGTCTCGTATCACGCTGGGTGAGATGGCGAGGCTCATGATAGATCAGATGCAGCGGGCCATCGGAAATTACCTACACATATCCTCGAAATGTACCCGACCACGTGTGAATAAGATCGGCGGGGGTAATTGGGCAGTGCACACTTGTGCCTTGCTGCTCAGCTACAGTGAGCCATGTTTTGATCTGTGCTGTGGCGACGATACATACCTAAGTAGGTACCTCCAGCCTTTATCCAGTCAAGAGATTCACACTCATCGATCAGAGGACGAACATGGCTCTGCAGGTCGTTTGCCGACGTGGCGGGACACTGCGGGCAGATTTATGTGGTATCTGATATTAAGAATGGCTATGTCTGCTTTTCCTTCAAGTTCTATTTCATGTTTTCTCGGGAAAATCACCAATAATCATAGCTGTCTAAGCTGGCACCTATGTCTCGAAAGGTACTGGACGGAAACTATATGTCCGATGCAATTATTGTCTACGGGTTAAGTGAAACCTGTAATGTTTGGTCTCTGAACTTGAGATACTAGACATGGCCACTTGACCCAGAGCCACATGCAATGCCGCCCACAGCAATCATTGAGCCCTGGACATCAGTTTAGCTCCTCTCAAAGCCACCAACCAGCCTATCCTGTGAAGTATCTATAGGGTAGAATACAAAAGGTTCCGTAATGTACTCGATGTACTGCTTATAGAGCCCCTGCACGTGTGCCGAGTTCTGGTGCGTGCGGTAGTCTGCCTCGCTCGCAAACCTGACGGAAGCAATACTCTAGTCAGCCTGAGGGATTCAAATAACTATCACACTAGACGAATGTGGACTTTCACGAACTGTTCAATGAATACATATTGGTCCGGCCTTCGACCTTGTACCATCGGTAGATCTTGGCAGCGGGCTCGAGCTCTTCCGTCGCTTTTCCCACGCGTGTGAAGAACTCGACCACCTAGAGTGAAAGAAGGCAAGGTTAGAACGACAAACCTCAAAACAGGCAATTCACGTGTCCAGATGTGCCTTGGTGATGGTGAATCCCTGGTTGTGATTATATATGTACCTTTGCCTGATTCTCCGGCTTTACATTTAGGGTAGAGACGGAGTAGAAGTATGAATTGTTCTCCGTTGTCATGGTTCTAATGAATTCGGTGGCAGCAGCGAGGCTAGCAGGCTATACAGCAGTAGAGGAGCTTGGTTGGTTGGTTGTTGAGAGAAGCTTGAGGAAACGAACCTCGCCCACGTCCCGGGGCTACTGGTGTAGGCAGCATCGTTTTGGGTACTGCTGTGCCGCTCGAGACGTGGGTCCATTGAGTGGCTTCCCGTTGGTACCAGGTTTCCATTCCTTCAAAGATGGCTCCCGTTGCGGGGTCATGATGCTCTGGACGAGCGGCGCCGTCCAGTCCCGGCGCCCATTCCCATTGGTCGCGCAGAGAGCGATGGCATTGCGCCTTGCATGTGTGCAGTACCATACTGGAGTGCTGGCTGCCGCCGTCGAAGTCGGCCAAATTGGGCTGACTGCGGCTGACCAGGAAATTCGCCGCTGGCCAAAACTGACCGCAGCGCTATTATCAGCTCGGGGGGTACCAGCCCTGATTCGACTGACACACGCCAGCATGTGTGGAAGTCTGGGCATTTATACAGCTCCCACGCTATCTGTTTTCATGGGCTGCAGCCTGATCTCGGAGGAGTCGTCAGGAAGGTGTCCAAACCCATCGCTCTTTAAACGATTCCTGCTACTCCTGATGCCCTTTGATCCCATGGAATCGTATTCGTTGGTGGATTTACCGCGCTGGCTTGAGAGTGAACTCCACAGTGGTCGGAGGAAGGGCAGGCAGGCGATGCAGATGGCGACGCAGATCTCGACTGTGGAGGCGAGGAAGGCGAGGAGTCCGCTCGATGTAACGTCCGTGAGGTCCATGTCTCCAAGAGTAGTCTGTCGGTACAGGGTTACGACGCATGTTCTAGTCACTCCGTCAGTAGCTATCCCTGGGAGAGTCAGACGAGCCGTTGAAGAGGTCGAAGTCAACTCACAAGATGCCAACCATGAACATGCTGATCACCCCCAGTCTCTTTTTCAGTGGCATCTGCAGGTTGTAGAGAAAGGGGAGGGGCAGCAAGAGAATGACGATATCGCTGAAAAGGTTCAGAGCGCTTAGCCAGATGTAGAATATCTGGATGTTTCCGCATGTTCCAGGCACCTCGGCATGGTAGTTCTTTTCGTAGGGCCTGCAAATGAGAAAGGCCTCAAGAATTCCTGCGACGGCAAACAAGACGACAAAGGTGCCCACGATTCGGACGGCTAGCTTCATCCGCGGGACGGGCATCAGTGTCTGGTACATCAAGAGTACAGACCACTTGCCGGTCATGACGCAACAACTCCACAGGATCGGCCATGCCGCTATGCACTAAAATGACTTATATAAGCTCGTGATATTGAGGACGATTCCTTCGTGGAAGGTCGGGAGGGTGGCGGGCAACGCACTTTGCTAAACGTGACGATGGTTTCTGGCCCGAACCTTGCAATGATATCCTTCACGTGAAACCCAAAACCGCCTTTGAACACCATGAAGAAATCGACAATACATAGGCCAATATCGAAGATCTGGGCTCAGTTTAGGGGATTGTCAGTTACATGTTCAACGATCACGATGACCAGAAGACGGAGTCACAATAGAATAGGAAAGGGAGTACACATGTTGGTGGGGGAGGGGCATACCAGAGCTGCTATTATGCAAAAGTCGCTGCCGTTCAACGACAGAGACGTTTTCCGACGAGCAAAAATTCGCAGGACCACCAAAGCCGTCGGCAGTACCATACATATGATGGCTGTCGCTAAAAAGCCCACCTGCCCGGGTAGCTCGATCGGGATGGTCTGCGAAGACATGTTGTCTGCATGGAATAAACAGGACTAGAGGGGATTTCTCTGACGGGCTGCTGACCTGAGAAACTGAAAGGTCTTGAAGTATTTAGGCAAAGGAACGGGTGTCGGCTGCACAGGCGCATCCTGCCCTGCCTGCATGTACAGGATTTAGTTCTCACGGCCATTTGGTAGCGATAAACTCTCAAAAGTAATGTTGCATCCTGGGCACATTTCAAGGAAAAGCGAATTTCCGACCACCCAGCAGGTGGACCTTCTGCAGGACGGCTCGGGCAGGATGGGGTTGGGGAGTGCCGATCCCCCAATCAAGGTGGACCGGCAGACCGGCCGCTGACTCCGCCTGACCGGTTGTCAGGGCTGTTTAATTTTTTAAGGGTAACTGAAGGTTGATCATATGTGGTGCCCCGGAAGCCCGGACACCTGGACGCTCGGTTGGAGAACGTTGAGATCCTCCCGAAAGGAATCATATCCAAGACCATGCATTAACATGCTAAGAGCTCGGAAGCAGATCAGTCAACGTTGTCATGACTGCACACGGCGGCGCTGTTGAGATACGTCAAGACTATGGTTTGTTGCTATCGTGGCTCTTCTACACTCCACGACACTTTCACGTGACTGACGACTCAAGTACGTCGATTCAAGGTATGGGTCTGCGGAGCTCGTACCGTTTCATAACCTTCGCATAAGACACATGTCTTGACAAGTGTACTTTGAAGATTATCTAAGAGATCAACATTGATGGGTAAAAAGACCCAGCCGTCCCACCCTGCGCATGCATGTTCCCACACATAAACCCTGCCGCCGAGAACGATACTGGCCACTCAGCAATCACTGGAGAACTTCGGAACACGCCCTTGAAAGGGGAGAACTCCAAGTGTCGCGATACCCCTGAGACCACGAATGAAAGAAAGGAGTAATGTTGCATGCAGGCCATCTGCGCGCTTTTCCCCTGGGATTGGGATGTACAGCGATCTGATTTGCTGGATCTAATGCAGGCGGTAATGCAAAGTGCAGGCGAGATCCATTCTTGCGTGAGGCAGTGCAACCAACAACAGCTGAGACATGCCTGGACTTTCCCATCCTTTTGCTTATTACACCTGCAATTCTCCCGCATGGGCTGAAAAGATACGTGGAATCATATCGTGATACCCAAGTTCAGGCCGAGTAACGATTGGACAACCGTGCATATAACCACTCAGAAGCAGTCAGCGTCAACATGGCTACCACCTCTCCATCCACCCGCAAGGTTGTCGTCATCACTGGAGCTACAGTCCGTCACAAGCAAATTACCCAGGCACATTTCAAGAGTCATGCGCTGACAGTGGCTACAGAACGGCATCGGTCGCGACCTCGCGGAGCGTCTCCACGCCCGAGGATACAATGTCGCAATAAGTGGGCGTCGTGTCCAGGAAGGAGAAAAGTTCGCGGCGCAGCTGGACCCGACGGGTGACACGTCGCTCTTCGTTGAATGTCACGTGCAGGACTACGACTCTCAGGTGGCCCTCTTCAAGGCCGTATGGCATAAGTGGGCGCGGCTTGACAGCCTGATTGCCAACGCAGGCATAGTGTACGTCCAAAGCGAGGAGTCCCCTGTCCGCTTGCTTTGCAGGGAATACTGACCTTCTGACCGTCGTCCAGTGATGTGGGCTCGCGATACAATCTGGCCCGCAAGAACGCCTCCGTCGACGACATCCCGCCGCGCCCAGACCTCAGCTGCACTGATGTCGACCTCAAGGGTGTGATCTACGGAACGGAACTGGCCGTGCACTATATGCGCCACAATCCTGGTGGCAGCAACGGAAAGATTATCGTCACGGGCAGCATCGCGGGTATTTACCCGCTGCCTACTCTTCCCGAGTACTGTGCCGTCAAGGCCGCCGCCCTTCAGTGGGTGCGCGTCATGGCTCCCATGCTGGTGAAAGAGGGTATCACGATCAACACCGTCCTCCCGAACGGGTACAACACCGGCATCATGCCTAACTTCGAGGAGGCCTACCTCGACGAACAGTGAGTCCAGATGAGCCTGATGAATTCAACTTGTAGGAGATCATTTCCTCGAATGTGCTGGCTAATTAATTCTTCTTCTCTTCTAGCTTGACGAAGAAGGAATGTTTGATGTCTGCTTACGACATCTTCCTCGAGGACCCAAAAAGCGAAAAGAATGGGCAAGCGATCGAGACGGCCTACGAGTCCCATTACTTCCACGATGTGCCCGCATATAAGAGTGGCTATGTGATAGAGAGGACGGACAAGGTCTATGAGCCTTGGTTTGAGGCATTCCATCAAGAAAGGAGCGGGCTGGAGAATGCTTACAAAGAGCCGCTGAGGAAGTTGGGTCAAAACAAAGACGAGACATCCTAAGAAGTATGTTCTCACAGCTGGTTGTTGCTGAAGCCGCCATGCGAATATAGCAGCAAATGATCAACCCATGTATTTCGGAGCATTTGAGACGCCGATGCAGCGAATTATTTGGCCACCGCCTTACTACGTTTGCTTACCCCGTCTTCCACCCTTGAATTAGGAACAGAGGATCATTGGTACGTATATCGTGGGGTAGTTAGCGCGTGGTGGCGCCGGCTCCGGGCTCTTGTTTCGGCGCCGATGATACCGGGAACAGGGATCATGACCGGATCTTGAACCACGCTCCAGGATATGGTTCAACGGCACGGCAGTGACCTGGCCGGAACCTTTACCGATCTGCGTGTATCGAGGTAGAAGTTTGGAAATATATGCCATGCATAGAATAGCACAGGCGTTTCATTGCCGTCCATCAACTTCTCGCCCTGAATTGTGATGTCCGCCGATATTAAACCCCCCAACATGAAGTTCATGGAGCTGATGCCCTTTGCCGCGGAGGGCATGCTTATTGATATCATGGCCAGGCCGCTTGGATACTTTCTGAGAACCATCGTATTCCTCGTCAATTCTGATGCCTTTCCCCGGCTCAAAATCTTGTCTAAAAGATCTAAATTGATTCCCAATTCTTGCGCCATAGAGCCATTTCAATTATTCTTCAGGATACTCCGTTTTCATTGTCCAAAGTGAGACATTCAGATTTCCGAACTAGTGGGGTTAGATATCCGGCGCCGGACGGACCCACAGCAATGGCCCTTGAAGGTTTTGATCTCGCACACGCAAACAAACAATGTCTTAACTTTTATGAAGGCTGCCTTGACTTCGATCAAACACCCAGTGTCTGTCCTTGACAACCACCTAGAAAATCACGATCGCCCCAGGTTTTTGTGATGGAGCTCCGTCCAAACCATCAATTCAACGCCTTCGGACCAGATGCTGCAGAATATGATGCGGGTGATCTGGATCTCAGTGGCATTGACTTCAACGACCCAGCGAGCTTCATGTCAATGCTTGGTGGGGGTGGTCCCGGCGGGTTACCGATACTAAAACTGATGCAGCCAGACGAGGTCCGACGTGAGGCCGAGGGCAGGTCCAAGAGATTATATGCCAGCTATAGCGATCTGCACGCTATCCTTGAACGGCATGAAGCCGCCATCCAGAAGCGATGGATCAAGAAGACCAAGTCTCAACGTCAGGCCATCCTTCTCAAAGCTTGGCCCAACATGGCCGCATCACACCGCCCGGATTTCGAAGCTTTCAAGAAAGAGTCGCGCTCGAGCCGCGATATCCGTTCGGTCGGTACGCAATATCGAGATTCCTTCGTCTGGCCATATATCAACCAGGAAGACCTCTCCAAGCCGAAAACTTTGCCGCTGCTTCTCAACGCTCGAGGCCGACATGAGCCGTGCGACTTTGCCGCAGCTGATGGCGAGGCAATGCATCTAGGAATAGTCACGACTTCTATCACTTGCATCTTTCTGAACCAATATGTTATGGTTCTAAATGGTGCTGTTGGCCCAGCTGAGTACGGCAGGCTCCTTGCTTGGGATGATCACCCCGACGCCTTTGATTGGATGTCAAGCCGGAGGCAATTTCTGCCAGGAGAAGGTCTTCTCATCCTGGAGGAGCAGGAGAGGCTCTTGGGATTCTTGGTTAGCTGCTCCAAGCAGATTCTGCATGAAATCCCCGACCAGACCCTCATAAGCGACGCGTTCCCCACTAAGCCACCACCACAGCTCAAGACGGAGGCTGACACCAGCGGGTTCGACTCCCTGGTAGTTATAGCTGCTGAGGCTCCATACCGCGTCCCACAGCATCTTGACCTTCGGCGCATTGAATCCCTACTCGCCGCTAGGGCATCGGCCGCTGAGGATCACATGTGGTCACTGCCCGCATTATCGGCAATTGCCTGGCTGAGGCATATATCCCCCTTGAGATGTTCTCTGAGCTTCTGCGGCAAGCTCAGGATTTGCAAGTCTTGCAGGAGAAGTACGCCCCCGTTATATCCCCTTTGGAGCCCTTACCCGAAGACTGTCTCAAAGCCATACTCAAGTTTCGCCACTTTCTGAACCAAGCAGCGAAGGGGCCTCTAGCTCAACTAAAACAATGCGCTGTGGCGTCGCCACCTCTACGCAGGCTCTTTGTCCGTGATCCCCCAGTGGATCCCTCATCGTCAAAATTGGTTATCATGTCAAAACCAGGAATCAAGAAAGACAAAATTGAGACGGAACTCGTCTAGCTGCTTACGACTTTATGGGAGGACGGGCAGGTTTTATTCTTATCACGTATGCCGCTGGTAGTCGACGAATTGGAGCGTCTCCTTGACTCCGAGCAACAAGCCAAGGACCTTGTGTCGCCATATATTGCCGGGGTCATAGGCGAGCTTTCCATCATCGCACAGTGCCTCATCCAGCTCGATCTCTACCAGCCCTGGGCTAACGGGTTCGAATTTTTAATGGCAGAGTACAAGGATGAAGTCGAAAAAGGATTCGCAGATACGACCGCGAAACTGGCTGGCATTTACAGCGCGATTCAGGAGAGGGACTTGAGGCAAGCTGTGGAACTTGGCGACTTGTCTGGAGGACGATTTGCATATCCTATCGAGAAGCGCCGCACGAAGGAAAATGTCGAAACTCTACGGCAATCGGAGGCAAACTTGGATGCATTCTGGGCCAGCATTGACAGACAGGTATATGCAAAGGCTGGAAACTTGACAGGAACTGCTTTCCAGCGCCTGTTGTCACAGCCACGCATCATGCAGCGTACTCCAGAATGGGCAGAGCCCGCTGAGGATATGAAGAAGGCGGAAGCTAAGGCACTGGGTACTGATCAAGACATGGAATCTTTGTACAAGCCCCTATCTGCGCTGTACTTTGGCCTCGCCCCTAGTAGTAGCAAAGCCGAGAACCGCGACGGGACCTTGACGAAGACGAAGACAAAGACAAAGGGGACCGCACAGGCGCCTCCTACCACTGCCGCAGCCGAACACGATCCTCTCGAGAACCCAAACCCATCCGACCCGCAGCCGGCCATCTCAGTTGACGCGAGGGCCCTCAAGATCTTCCGCACGCTATTCTACACTCCTTCACCAGCAGCAACTCCTGGCGAGGTCTCTTGGAATGACTTCCTCCACGCCCTAACATCAACCGGCTTCGCGGCGGAGAAGCTCTACGGCTCCGTGTGGCAGTTCCGACCCACGGCGCTGGATGTCGACCGGAGCATCCAGTTCCACGAGCCGCATCCGCGCGGGAAGATACCCTTTCAGGTGGCTCGTCGGCACGGGAGAAGGTTAAACCGGGCTTACGGGTGGTTTGGGGGCATGTTCGCATTGAAGGAGAAGTAATTATGTTATGACGGCCTGGATAGGAATGGCTTGGGGAATGTCTGCTCTGCTATTGCCACTGGCATGTAGTCCTTCTGTCGCTGCTGTCAGGAGGTGTGCATATTTTGGCGCATTTGGCATGAAATGAAAGGCGGCTACCTAGGTAAACAAATTGCCTCACTTGAACGCCTGGGACAACCAGAGCTGGCCGGGCCTTTTTGCAGAGCCTGCTAGCATGCCATACTGCGCGACTCTGTCCCAGCGGAACTGTGGCACCCGGCCTCCAAAATATGCCACATCCACGCCTGTTACTCCTACAAGCCTCAAAGTTCTTCGTGGCCGCCAATCTGATAGTGTTGAGGTTGAATATGACGCTACTAGGAAACCTTGGTCGAGGGAGATGAACCAGGACCAGGTCTTGATTACGGTAGAAATTCAAGGCATGGACATAACGTGAGTAGCTATGGAGACCAAATCCTATGGCATTTTTCACGGTAAATCCTGACCACTTAACGATGCAACCAACGACAACTAGAACACCGCCAAAGTTCGATGCCGGGCCAACCTCACTCGCCTCAGCCTCGATCGCATGGGATCTGGCAACCTGGAGCGAAGCGTCAAATCCTAGTAGCGGAAAGAAACATGAATCATTTTTGGCTGAAATACCGAATCACTTCAATTACATGTGCTGGCGTATCTCGCCCTTTCCAAAGAGTGTGTCAGACTGGAGACTCGGGCGAATCGAAGAGATTTGCTAGTGCAAGGGTCTAGACTGAGTGTCACACTCTAACGTCTATTTTCTCTATGAACAAGAAGACTTCTCTGGAGAGAGAAGTCTTTCCTCTTTGACTATCGTAGAGGTTCCTACTGATCTATATACTTGCTTGTCGTCCTTCGCTGGTCCTTCTTGTAGATGCTAGCAGGTTCTGTGGGGAATCATGCTGTGGGTCAGTGGGTCGTACGAAGGGCCCTGGCCCTGAGTTCTGTTGACAAGGGTTCATCCCATTACACTTGTATAATCTTTTCACATATATGAATATATATTACATAAAGAATAAATATAAAGGGCTTTGGTAAAAGTTGATATTTTTATAAATAAAAAGTTAATTTATTTCTTGTTTTATAATTATTTACTGGTTTGATATACAGTTTTAGTTAATCTTAATTAACCTTATTATAAAACTATTATCATTATTAACATTATATTCATATTTAGCGTTGGGCTTCAAAGCGCTTAAAATGACATAAAGAAATTGCCTTTAGGCTTTTTCTTTTTTTAAAAAAAAAAAAGCATTGTGATCAGATTAAAGACGAAACCAGCTTTGTGGCGGAAAATGTCTCATCAAAAGCCTCAAAAGCTCTGGAGATCGCCGCCATCACAGCTGCATATGCTGGAAGAATGGAACTTGTTAAGTTCTTCGTAGAAGAGGGCCGTGTTGACCCTCGGACACCGGGGATATTGGCAGCCGCGGTGGCGTCCCAAAGCTATGGTCTGATCGAGTTCATCCTTGGCTCCGGCCCCGATCTCGATGCCCCAGCTACCAACATCAATATCGCTCATGATGCTCGTGTTGGCCATATGACGACGCCAATCGCCGAAGCTGTGAGATATCGAAACAAAAACCTCATTCGGGAATTCGAATTAGGGCACGCACTTGATCGCCTAAATGAAGGCAATCGTTTCGTGATTTTGCTCAACGCAGCAGCCGCGGCAGGAGATGTGGAGTACGTGAAAAAATTACTCCAACAGCCAATCACTTTGCCCCAGGGCTACAGTGGCGAAGATGACGCCTTCACCTTAGCTGCAACAGGAGGTCAGAAGACGATCGTACCAATGCTTCTGGAGGCAGGTGCACACCACAGTCCTGTTGGTTCTGCGGCCTTCCGCTCAGCCATCACTTTCCAGGATATGCATATAGTGCGTGACTTGATTGAACATCAAAATCCGAGTCAGTACGCGCTCTTTGGCCGATATCAAGCGAGAGACTTTTCGTCTGCAGAGTGCTCGACCAGTACTCTCCTTGTCGAGGAATATGCCATGATTCAATTCCAAAATAAGCTGATACGAGAAGTCCTCGAGAAATGCATCAAAGAGACAATTTAGTCTTCTTCAAAAAGTTATTACAAGCGTTGCAGAATAACAACCTTTTTCTCGATGACTGTCTCAAGATCGCAATCGAGGCCCGTCATTCAGACCTAGTCGAATATCTTGTTGACATTGATGCTAACCCTTTCAACTGTCATGTGCTCCAGAGCGCGATTCCTGATCGACTGGACTTGCTGCGACAATTACTAAAGTGGGATAGATGCTGACGAACCGTGCCGGCATGTATTGGAGCGAGTGCCCTGAAACCCGTCATCGGCGACGATGAAGGTAATTCCGAGGCTTTGGATCTGTTACTGAACACACAAGCTATCAATCTTGTGAGACTTGAAGTCGTAGAACCCAAAAGCGGCCTTCATACGGGTTCTGAACGGTATGCACTCTCACCATCAGGGTTGAAAATTAGTACCTTAGTATTAGTAAATACTAAATTAGTATTTAATATTAGTATTTTAAAAAAATACTAAATGCTAATTTAATAATACTAAAATACTAATAATGAAAAAAGAAACAAATTTGAATTTTTTTTTTTTGAAAAAAAAGTAATGATCACACCAAACCTTTGTAGGGCTTAGTAGGTAACCTGTAGGGTTTATGTTAGCAGAGCGGCGTAGGTGTGATCTTGACTGTTCGTGATACGAAGACACTGTTCTTCTTCCTTGAACGGTAATGATCACTAGCTGTGAGGCTATCCAATTGTGAGACTGAATACTTACATTGACGACTGAAGCGTCTGTTCTATGAAAGCTATCTACTGTGGTGATGGCCATGTCCTTATATGTTCCGACTCTTCAGTCCCTATGTTGCCTATGTGCCTAGTCAACATAGGCGTACCATATGTTGACTATGTTCCTAGGCTGCATAGTCATAACCCTAACCCTAGTCTTGGCAGGCCACGGTGGCTCCGCTGTCAAGTGCCTGCGGGGTTGCGTCGTGGCATCTGGTTTTTGATTTGCTTGGGCCCTCAATTGGGTCCCTGGGGTGCCAACGTGTTGGTTCACAACAAAAAAGTTGATTTTTTTGTCTTGTTTTTTATTTTTTTTATGCATTTTTAATATAAAATTTTCTTTATTTAGTTTTCTTTTCTTTTCTTAATTATAAAACAAAACTATAAAGAAAATATTAAAAAACCAAAAAGAATTTAAAAATAAAAAGAACTTAAAAAATTAAATTTTTTTAAAAAAAATTAAAAAAACAATGTTTATTAAGCCCTATTGTTTCCTTTTAGTATTCAGTATTATTTTTAGTATTAGTATTGAAAAACTACTAAATGTACTTAGTTTAGTATAATGTTTTTTAAAAATTAATTACTTTAGTATTTGAAAGATACTAAACTAATTAAACTAATTTCAACCCTGCTCACCATTGGGTATGGCCATTGAGGGCTCACCTGAGCACCCTGGGCCCAGCCTGACTGCTATGGATAAATTTCTCCGGGCCGGCGCCGATCCTAATGGGATCGCAAAAGCGGAGGGCGAACTGTCAAGTGGTTCGTCCCTAATGACTGCATTTGTACTTGCCGTTGGAACGAGCAGGGAGGATGCCGCGGAGCTATTGTTCAAATACAAGGTCCTCATAGACGCTCTTCCACGCTTGAGCACCACACGCACTGCACTGCAACACGCTGCAGAGCTCGGCAATGCCACTATGGTCAAGCTCCTCCTAAGATATGGCGCAGATCCAAATATCGAACTTCCTCCACGCGGAGGGCCTACGGCGCTCCAGTTAGCCGCTATAAGCGGGAACTTGACTATCGCTAAGATCTGTTGGTTCATGGGGCGAACCTGGGCGCCTTGCCTTCATAGATCGATGGAAGATGGCCCCTGGAAGGAGCCGCCGAGGGTGGGAGGCTCGACATAATCTAGTTCCTCTGGAATTTGTACATGAAGACTGGCAAGAGTTGCGCCGGCTTTTCGGATCGGCAGTGCCTGAGGGCAATGAACTTCGCCCGCCGCAATGGCCACAACGGCTGTGCGGATCTGGTTTCGGACTTGTCTAAGATCCCTATTGAAAGGCTTGAAACAAAATGGCTCGGTCAACCTTGTGTAACATGTGAGAGTGATTATACATGAAGTGTTCTGGGTCTCTATTTAGTTGATTTTGTTTTCAATAGTTGCTGGTACATAGAAGGGAAGGTGGCGATAATCTTGAGAGTTTCTGATATATGGTTCAGGAGATACATTTCTATATACTCCTGCATCAATGAATGGAGGGGGGAGCTTATGAGGGCTGGTTTTGTTCTTATCCGATCACTCGTTTTCTTTTTTTTTTTTTTGTCACACCCACACACACACAATGTTGACATAGAAGCACGACTTCATTCCAAGTACTAGTCTTCATTGGCCCTAGAGGAAATAGGGGAGCAAGGACTGACTTAAACTTCATCAACCAAACACGCTTGGCTCCTGTCCGGCTGTGGTCCTTCGACATTCCGCCGCGTGTCTGCGCAAGCGGTGTTAATAGGCATATCGCTTTTACGCATAGTGAGCTAATCAAGTTCTAGAGCGCCAACGAGTGATGGGCAGACACCTTGATAGATCTTTCAACACGACATTACATTTCAAGTAATATATCTTGTAAATGTCCTCCCCTCCAAGTCGTCCACATCAGGGGACTTCTCAACGAAGCACATCCCGAATCTTGTAGCTCGACTCTTAGTTCTCGTCCTCGGCGTTAGCCTCCTCATCGGCTGCGTTTTCTTCGTCAGCTGATTCTTCGTCAGCGGCAGCCTCCTCGTCAGCGGCGGCCTCGTCTTCGGCGTTAGCATCCCCAGCATTGGCCTCCTCGTCAGCGGCGGCCTCGTCCTCAGCGTTGGCATCCCCAGCATTGGCCTCCTCGTCAGCGGCGGCCTCGTCCTCGGCGTTGGCATCCCCAGCATTGGCCTCCTCGTCAGCGGCGGCCTCGTCCTCAGCGTTGGCATCCCCAGCATTGGCCTCCTCGTCAGCGGCGGCCTCGTCCTCGGCGTTAGCATCCCCAGCATTGGCCTCCTCGTCAGCGGCGGCCTCGTCCTCAGCGTTGGCATCCCCAGCATTGGCCTCCTCGTCAGCGGCGGCCTCGTCCTCGGCGTTGGCATCCCCAGCATTGGCCTCCTCGTCAGCGGCGGCCTCGTCCTCAGCGTTGGCATCCCCAGCATTGGCCTCCTCGTCAGCGGCGGCCTCGTCCTCGGCGTTGGCATCCCCAGCATTGGCCTCCTCGTCAGCGGCGGCCTCGTCCTCAGCGTTGGCATCCCCAGCATTGGCCTCCTCGTCAGCGGCGGCCTCGTCCTCGGCGTTGGCATCCCCAGCATTGGCCTCGTCGCCAGCAGCCGCCTCCTCATCGGCAGCAGCACCGGCCTCAGCATCGGCAGCCTCGGCATCGGCGCCGTCAGCAGCGGCACCGGCACCGGCACCGCCAGCGGCCTCCTCCGAAGCGTCGAGCACGGCAGAGGCCTGGTCCGCGAGGGCATCGTCCTTGGCGACCTCGGAGGCATCAGGGTTGTCGGTGGACGCGTCGAAGACGACGTCGGTGGATGCGGCACCGGCCTGGGCGGCGTCGTCGGCGACGTTCTTGTCGAGCTTGGCCTGCTCCTCGGCGATCTCGGCGGCGACGTCCTGGCCCTGGGCCTCCTCGATGGCCAGCTTCATCATGGTGGCGGTGAGCTTGAGGACCTTGTTCTTGATCTTGCCGCGGCCGAGGGCGAGGGCCTCCTCGCCGGGCTGGGAGGCGGCGATCTCTGCGTTGAAGCCGGCGATCTCTGTTGGCCAGGGTTAGTTAGAAAAGTTCCATCCGTGTTGTTTCATATCGAATACATCTCAAGACACGGCCAAGTAATTTGACAGTGTGAGGGTTGCTTACCGGCGTCGTTGGCGATGGAGTTAACAGCACTCAGGAACTCAACATCCTCAGGAGCGACAGTGGTCAGGTCCTCAGGCAGACCAGCGAGGACAGCCTGGGCCTCGGCGGCGGCATCACCTGCGGTACCGCCGGCGATGGAGAGGTCGGCAAAAGTCTGGGCAGTGAAGACCGGGGCTGCGGCAGCCTGGCGCTTCTTGCCCGGGGCGGCTGTGGCGAGGGAGGCGACGAAGCCGGTCAGGAAAAGAGAGAACCTCATTTTGACTGATTAGGTGGGAAGAAGGTATTGGTCACACTATAGTAATTATTATTCAAGCTCAACCGGGAGCAAGCAGCACTGCTGTAGAAATGAACGTATGAAACGGGGCGAAATATCCTGAAAGAGAGGATTAGAAGGGATGAATAGGAGGATGCGAATACTGGAAAATGTCATTAGTCTCATGTCCTCAACTCGTCTTATATTTCGTCTCGACAGTTGGGTCGATATCCCATCATCCCACATAGGATGGGTGGGTGTTAGAGACGCCACGTCCCAAAATAGTGGTTGATGACCGAAACTGGACATGGGCAAGCGAGGAGTCATGTGCGGGTTGAACTTGACACGGCTTGGCTGGAGGAGGAGAGTTCGTCCAAGACGCGGATCCGAGTCTCAGGACGGCGAGGTCAGACCAAGCTTGGCGGCAGCCCATAAGCCAAGCGGCCAAGCCAGAATGAGCGGCACACATCATTCATGCTGTTGCACCCGGCGGCGACGACCGGATTCGAGGGGAGGCCAGTATGGTACTGCACCGATCAGCCGGCTCGTCGACGTCCGTGAAGTTTGCCCTGTCAGTCTCGTTTCATGGGTCGAACAGCGGTGGTCATCTGCGAGATGCGTCGTCACTGCGATCCATGCCGGCGAGGGGCCACGAGTTTGAATCAGTAGGATTACCCGACTCGCCATCGCCAGGGGTCATTACGACAGGTCACAGAGATCTGAGGGACGAGATCTGGAGAAAGTGACGACGGAAGATGTGTGGCCGAGGTGCCACCGTCGAAGCTCATGATGTGCGAGGCACAAGGCTTGTGTTGTGAGATGTGCTAGGTTCAAGCCCAGCACCAAAGGACGGGAGTTGCACCCGAACCAAGATGCAACCAAGGTGCAGTAGCAAGCTGTGTCTTGCTTGACTGGCATTGGGGAAGCCGCACCACCGCCACGACCATCAGTAAGCAAGAACTGCCGCCACGCATCAGCAATGGCCTCGATACTTGTTCTGCCTGGAAAGCTGGCTCGTGTATGCCTCTGGCCGTATCAGACATATCCTATCACTGTTGCTCCATGGTCTGAACCACCACTTCAATCCACCAAACGTCTAGGACTAGAGATCGAGAGATCGACAGGCCAGCACCACGCATCTTGGAAATAGACTTCACGTTTGCAGAGAGGCTTGGTCAAGAAAAGCCTGGTACCAGTGTTTGGTTTGAAGTTTGGTCCAACACCCAGATATCCAGAGGCTCTGGTTAACAAACAAGGGAGATTCCCATCGGTTCCGGTCTTTCGCAGGATTGACCAAAGCTGGTGCCGCCGGGAAAGAGAATAACCCCACAAAACATCCACAACTATCTCTCCCGCCCCCACAGCGTCCGAACCAGGGTCCCGAACCCCTGGGTCTTGGCCCTGGAACTCTGCTCTCCCGTCGTCTCTGCCGGGTTTGATGACACGCTCCCACCCCGGCCACACAAGTCGAGACAACGAAAAGCATACCAGGGGGCAGCGGTGAGCAAACTGAGCAGCAGCAAGCACCACAAGGGACAGGATGACCCCAGAGGATATCGAGGAGCTGTTCAAGCGCACCGACGGAGAGGTCGCGCTGGTCGGCGGCGACGAGGACGATGACGACGAGGAGCCCTCCCTGACGCCCGAGGAGACGAGCTACAGGGTCGCCCACCTCAAGGACGTCCTGCTCGAGGTCCAGCGTGCCTGGGACAGCGGCTCCGAGGATCTGGACCGCATTGCCGAGAAGCTTGGTGACGGCAGCCGGCGCTGTGAGTTGCATCCAGCACTGATGAGCAGCAGCAGCATTTCCATTGGGACTGCATACGGCTCATGATGCAGCCCTTGTCCCATTGTCTCAGCAGCCGAAACAAAACAATATTGTACTCACATCAGAATAGCTACCTTCATATGCTAATACACTTGTTTATCTGCAGCCCTGTGGCGCCTCCCAATTGGCGAATCAGGTCTCCTGGATTTCTTCCTCGGCATCCTCCCAAAGCCTGATTTGAGGCCACGCCTCAGAACACATTCCCTTCGCTTGATTGGCAACTCATGTGCCGACACGGGTAAGCATCGTCACCACCAACCTCTGCAGCAGTGCAGCATTACTCACAACCGCACACCAGATGAGAATAGAGCCCGCGTGGTAGAAGGCGGACATATCAACGCTATCATAGACCTCCTTCAGCATGATTCCCTGTTGCCTTATGTGGTCACCGTCTTGTATAATGTCTTGGTAGACTATGGTAAGCCCCTGACATACATTTGCTCCTGAGCTGCAAAGACAACATCACTGACACACCAGCCAGAACCAGCCCAGCTGCAGGCCTCAGAGGCCGGCCTCAGCCAGCGCCTAATATCCCTCCTCGACGGGCCCCGCCTCGACAAGGCCCGCCCCCTCGTCGGCCTGACATGCAAGATCCTCGCCCTCCTCATCACCCAGGAGCCCGAGGCCCGCACCGCGCCCCCATCAACGCCGCGGGTCCTCCTCAGCATCGCCACCGACAAGGGCCACCCCGCCGACGTCGAGGACTTCAGCGCCCTCGCGTCCGTGGCCCTCGCGTACCTGACCCACGAGACGGTCCAGGCGGGCAACCTCGCCAGCGTGCCCCTGCTGCTCGAGGCCTTCTCCATGGCCCACACGGCCTTTGACGCGTCCGACGCCGAAGACGACCCGGACGCTGCCGCGCAGCTGAGGCAGGTCCGCGCGGCCTTCGTCCCCGTGCTGGCAGACATCTCGGCGCTGCCTGGCTTTGTCCCCACAGGGGGCGCCGACCGCGCACAGCTGCTGGACCACCCGGTCCTCCGGACCCTGCAGGCCTGGCTGCGCGGCCCGCCCGAGCACGCGACACTGCAGTCGGCGGCGTGCCTGGCGCTCGGCAATGTGGCCCGCAGCGACGCCACGTGCGAGGCCCTCGTGGAAGGAGCGGAGATCCACGAGCCGCTGATCGACCTGCTCGCGAGGTGCACCGGAGGCGACACAACGACACCACCAAACCCCCAACTCACCCACGCCGTCGTCAGCTTCCTCAAGAACCTCGCCATCCCCGCGCCCAACAAGCCCGCCCTGGGCCGTTTGTTCGGGTCGGGCCTGCTCCCGAAGCTATGGTCCACGTGGGGCGACACGCAGCCGCAGTCGCAGTTCGCGGCCGTGTCGCTGGGCCGGCTGCTGCTGGTGGGGTGCCCGGCCAATGTGGGGAGGGTATGTGCGCCCTTGCCCGGTGGTACGGACAACACGGATGCGTCGTCGTCGTCGTCGCCGTCGTCGTCGCCGAGGACAAACCTGCACGTCCTGCTGGACCTCTTTTCGCGCAGCGACGCCGAGCCCACCAGGTCGGAGGTCGCGCGCGCCGCGGCGAACGTGTGCCGGGCGCTGCACTCCGCGCCGGTCGAGGACGTCCTGTCGGCAGATTGGGAATCGATGGCGGCACCACTATCCACATCATCGGCCCCCGCTGAGAATCACGTCAACGGAGATATCACCACCCCCACCACGACGGAAGACCCCTCCCTGGCAGAAACCCGCCGCGCAAACTTCTACGCCGCCCACAGCCCCAACCTCCCCGCGGCCGTCTCCCTCCTTCTGACCCAGTCCCGCTTCCCCGCCCTGCGCTCCGAGGCCTGGTTCGTCCTCGCCCTGACGGGCCGGCGCTCACCTTCCGGCGCGGGCCTCGTCCGCGCCGTGCTGGAACCTCTGGGCGCGTGCCGCGCGCTCGTCGAGGCCATCACGGGGCGGCGGGACGTCTCGGACGGGGATGACCTGCTCGCTGCTGCTTCATCGTCAGGGGACGGCGGCGACGCCGTGGAGGACGTGCAGCGGGGCGCTGATGATGGTACCGCCGCCGATGGCGGTAATGGCGGGGTCAGTATCGGCATGGAGGGCCTCGGCCTCGGGGACTTGCAGCCGCGGCAGGTCGACCCCGCGGCGAGGGCGGGCATGGCGCGGGTCGATCGGGAGAACGCGCTGTGCCTCGTTGCCGAGCTGGTGCGCGAGGGCGCTGGTGCGGGGCTGCTGGACCCGGCGAGGAGGGCTGTCTACGAGAGGTTGTTGGCGACGGGTGGGGAGATGGTTCTCAACTCGAGAGGCGAGGGGGTCAGTGGGTGAAGGATGTTCAGCATCAATGTACCCTGTTTAGATTGGGTGGCATAGGTCGATCAATCATCTGTCTGGCTATAGACATGTCCTGAATCGCATACTGTCGATAGTGTAATGCATACACAACTCACTATTTCTGGGACAGTGGCAACTTCTACTTGTTCAAGGTCATATTCTCACGAGCTTCCATTGCTGGGTGTCTTCGGTGCGTCCTGCGTTGAGCTGCTGTTCGGGCCCTGGTATCTGGAGGGGGTATCCATCATAGCCGAGGATCAAGATCTTTTTTATTTCCGGCTCACATTCCCATCATGGATCCAGTGAAAAAGATGAAGACTTTTTGTATCATGACCAACCCTCTCTGCCTTTGCAGAAATGCAACCATTGACGACGCAGAAACCCAGACACCATCCGAAAGACCAGAGACAGAGTACCAGTTGACTTAAAAACCTGCTCAACCCGCCCGAACACCACCCAAGAAGAACACAAGCGAGGGACCACTGCTGGTGGTGGTCGCTTATTTCTTCTTGTCGGCCTCGGCCTCGGCGGCCTCCTTGGCGCGCTTCTCGCGGGCGCCAGCGTTGCGCTTGTTGGCGCGCTCGTCGCGGAGCTTGCGGTAGGCGCCGCCCTCGATGGGGGCGGGGAACTCGGACTTCTTGATGGCCTTGATGGTGGTATCGGCGTGGACGATGGGGAAGGCGGCGGCGGTGTTGGCGACGGCGTCGGAGACGGCCTTGAGCTCGTCCTTGGAGGAGTCGCCCTTCTTGGGCTTGTTGCTCTTCTTGGGGAACAGGATCAGGCGCTCCTTGTAGGCCTTGAGGCGCTGGACGTTGGTGGCCAGGGACTCCTCGGACAGGTTCTGGCGGCGGGCGTCGACGGCGATGCCGATTGTGGGGGCGTACTGGCGGGGGATGCCAGCGGCCTATATTGTGTCTTGTTAGAAGCCCTGAAGATTGCAAGCAACCTGCCCCAGCCTTCGCGTATCGTGACCAAGATCACAGGATACGGCTCGCCGGGTTTGATCGTCTCTTTTGGGTGGATTATCGTACCTTCAGCTCAGCCAGGGTGAAACCACGGCCGGCACGGACACGGCGGTTGTACTTGATGGTAGGGCATCGCACAACGGGGCGGAGCTTGTCGATGGGGCGGGGAGCGACGGCGGCAGCCTTGGCCTGACGAGCATTCCTGCGGGAGACCTTCTTGCCGGGCTATATTGGGTTCACCGTCAGATCCAGTTCATTCTATTTTTCTTCGCAGCATGATAGGATGTCGAGAAGCGGGTCTTGGGTGTGTGTTCTCTTCGTCCATCGTGCTGGAAGTCGGGAAGTTTTCGTAAAAATCGTACCTGGTCGAAGTGGGTTCGGACCCGACGCTGCCAATCCTTGCGGAAGTCTAGAAAAAAGCTGGTCAGTATCGATGAGACCCTCAGCGGCCGTCGTCTCGACTGCATTTGCAGTCTTGGAGATCAATCGCGGGATGAAGACAAAAAAGAGAAGAAACTAACGGTTCTTGACAATGGTCTGGTTGTGCTTGATCGCCTGTATGAGAAATCAAAGGGTCAGTGACAAAGTCCTGACTCAATTGACGTCGACAGGATAGATCCCCATGAAGGGGAGATCATTGCTGCTCACCATTTTGATGGTTTGCGCACAACAGCTGGGCTTGTTGGTTGTCGGGTTGTGGTTGTCGTCGTCAAGAGAGCGAGGCTGTTGCGAGCAGGACGGAGAAATTTCATCAAGGCAAATTCGAAAGATTTGTGGTTTCGGTGGGAACACGCCTGATTGGTGGGGAAGGCTCCACTACTTGCTGCCTTGATTTCACGGCAGCAACATCCCGACGGCTGGCCTGCCGAGGATGCTGCAAGGAGAAGCAAAGAAAGTGGGGAACAGCTGGCGCCAGTTGGCACCCGCAAAAGACAGCTTCATCGGCAAGACAACCTCTTCCATTCACTCACCTCCATGGGCCATCCTCCTATGCAAACAGGTAGGTAACATGTAAACACGTGCGAATGGGATTTGTTCTCCATTCCGGCCTGGTTGTAGTTGGGACTACATTATTAATGTTATGATGTGTATTCTATGATTCCGAAATCCCCATATCCTACTCCCCTACTAGTGACTGCCCAACTATGCATGACCATGACCCCTTCGAGGCCGTTGCTCGCCTGTGACGGTGACGCGAGATACCAAGCGTCCCGACGCTTGTAAACAGACCTTGGTAAAGAAGAAGCTATATGGGCTTGATTTTCCGCTCGTCACACCATTCATCCTTTCTCTTGGATCAGCGAGAACAAGGGCGTGGTGATGCAATGACAGAAGGGCGCAGCATCACAGCACAGCGACTTACACAACTTATATCAAAGCCAGCCACCCCGGTTTACACGCAATTTTGACCCAGCAATCCATCCTCAAAACAAAAATCCCCGCTTGCCATCCCCAATACTAAAACCTCAAGATGCCCATCAAAGCAGTCCTCTTCGACTTCATGGGCACCTGCCTGGACTGGCACTCCGCCATAACCGCCTCCCTCCCGTCCCACCTCCCGGGGCCCACCCGCTCCAACTTCGCCCTCGCCTGGCGCCAGGCCTACTTCGACCACAACGCCGCCCGCCTCGCGGCGGGGCACCCGCCCGAGGACATCGACGTCTCGCACAGGACCACCCTGCGCGCGCTGCTCTCCTCCCCCTCCACCGCGGCAGAGGTGCGGGCCGCGTTCGAGGCGGACCACCCGGCCACCGAGGACGCCTGCATCGCGGCGTGGCACAGACAGCCCGCGTGGCCGGACGTCGCGCCCGCCATCGAGAAGCTGCGAGCGGCTTTTTCTCCTTCTGGTGGTGGTATCGACGTCCTCGTCCACGCCAACGGCACCGCCCGCCTGCAGCTCGACCTGTGCCGCTCCTCCGGGCTGAGGTTCGACGCGCTGCTCTCCAGCGAGCTGCTGGGCGTGTACAAGCCCGCGGCCGAGAGTTACCGGAAAGTCCTGGAGCTGCTGCGGTGCGGGGCAGGCGAGTGCGTCATGGTCGCCGCGCACGCGTGAGTACATTCTGTTTTCTTCCTTGATACATACATATACGTATACGCATTGCCAAAAATCTACCATTGGTTGTAGAACCGGACGATATTGTGGATGGGTGTGTGTGTGCTTCCGCCCCGCCTCCCACCCCCAGTTGGCTGACAAGACCCCCCTGATATGCAAACAGCTACGACACCCGAGGCGCCAAGACCGCCGGCATGAAGACGGTCTACGTGTACCGCTGGACCGACGACATCAACGAGGACCAGGACGCCGTGAGGCGTGAGAACGACGTCTACCTCGAGGACGGCATGGACGGGCTCGCCGAGGCGGTGGTGAGGCTTGGCTTGAGCTGAATTGAGTGGTGATGGGTACGGAGGTCACCTACTACTCACAGGCTTTTTTTCATGGATTAGGGGAGGAGGGAGGAGGAAGGAGGCGGTGAGGGGGTGGGTTGTTATTTCCTGAGCAGGGTTGGCTCAGCGATGAGGACGCCTCCTCGGAAACAGGCGTATTGTGATGGTTTGTAAGGGTGCTATGTGACCGGCTCTCCTTTCGTTCCTCCCGTCGCGGGGGTTGTTCTCTCCCCCATTGAAAGGATGCAGCACACGTGGGTCGAGGGCGCCCGTGTCGTCGAGACCGGGGACACACCGATATATCAGTGCAGACATGCGCCATGTTTTAAATTTATTTTGGATTTTGGTTATTATCATTATCAGGTCAGGTCAGTTCAGTAGGATTTTCCTCATCCCCAACCAACACAAGCTCGCCCGTCCGGGAGCAAGGGAAAGAAGGGCGTGTGTCTCGACCCCCAATGAGAAAGAAGCAAATCCGGAGCTGCCAGGAAATCCCCCCCCCCCCAGCACAGGCAACAACGCGCGCCCATTCACCCATCTATCCCCTTGGTTCTGTTGATGAAGCAGAAGACAATAGGAGTGACAAGGCCACCCACATCCCAAGTGTCCCGCAAGAGAAAGTCGTGTCCCAAGATTTGTGATCCAATTTCGTATATACATCATGCATTGCTCTTTGTTGAGGCGGATCGGGCCCCCCAGCAGGTATCAAAGGGGAAAAAAAAAAGGATATCCCCAGAGATCGAGCAGCGCGCACACACAAAATACGTGCGCGTATATACCACTTCTCGAAATAACGCCATCGACTCCACTGCCACCCAGATGAAGCAATATTCTTTTCTTTCACACACAAAAACAACAAGGTATCCATATGCCCTTATGCCCTTTGCACCGGTAGAAGAAGCGTGAGAAATAATCGTGAAAAAACGATACCCAGAAGAAATTCAACAGAGAAATAAAACACAAGAAAAAAATCGCACTGAGAAATAACACTCAGAGAGCTCTCCCTCCCTTGTCTCAGTGGCGCCGCAGCTCAGTGGTTCCGGTCGCCAAGCAAGTCGTCCACCCACCCAAGCCGGTCGCGGTCCTCATCGCAAACCCTCGCGAACTCGAGCAGCAGCCTCCAGACATATAACAACATGTCGTCCCTGCGGAGGACGGTCTCGCTCCAGCTCTTGCCCGTCTCGGCGATCATCCTCGCGGCGGCGTCGCCCTTCTCGTCGCGCGTGAAGTAGTCCAGTATCCCGTACAGATCCTGCAGCGTGTTGTCCATGGGCGCGAAGTGCAGCCACGGCTGGAGGCGGTCGTCGTGCCACTCGGCGTACACGGTACTCTTGATGGGCAGCGAGCTGCTGAGCAGCAGCCCCCGGTAGCGCGCGCTGAAGCTGTTGCCGTCCACGTCCGGCATGAACTTGTGCGCGTACTGCTCGGACATGGGCTTGGACTCGACCTCGCTGAAGTGAGGGGCCAGGTACGTGCAGTTGGAGTCGTGCGGGAAGCAGATGAGGTGGTTGAACCCGGCGTCCGAGTGCTCCGAGAGCCACTGGCCCAGGGTGCCGTCGCGCCGCCGCGCCGAGTCGTACTTGCGCAGAGGTGGCATGTCGAAGGTCATGGCGCGGGCCCCGTTGCGCTCGAGGTTAGAGACGGTGGTGCCGTTGAGCATCTCGATGAGGCGCAGCCGCTGGAAGTGCATCCAGTTGCTCTCCTTGTGGCGGCCCCCGCTCGCGACGCCGCGCCAGGTGACGCTCGCGGTCTTCTTGTCCCAGCTCGGGCCGTGGGACGAGCCGCCAGAGTAGAAGGGATCCTCGGTGAGGTACATGGCGCCGGGGATGAGTATCTCGTTGTTTATGGGCAGCTTGCTCCCGCCGAAGAGCGGGATGAGCTCCTTGGTCGTGGAGAGGCTTATGGGCTCGATGAAGGTGCCGTGGAGGGCGCGGAGGTGAGGCTGGAGGCAAGGGTCGGCGGAGGCAGTAAAGTTCTTGACGTAGCCGCTCTCGCTGTAGTTTGGGTTCCAGTCCTCTGGGAAGGCGGGCGGCAAGGAGAAGTCGGTGAGTGCGCTAACGTTACGGCTCGGTGAGTCCGGTGAACAGGTAACTCTGGCCAGGTCCCAGTACTGTGGCGAGTCCTTGGTGATCCACTGGGGCTGGTAGGCATGGAGCTCCTTGTCAATGTGCATCCACGAGAGCCCCTTGTAGTCCTTGATAACATCCTCGACGGGTATGACCTTCCTCCAGATCCTTGCCTTCTCAACCAGGTCGTTGATGTCCTCCCAGGGCACCAGTATGCGGCTTTCGTCCTTGTAGTTGATGGGCATGTCGACCTCGGGCAGGAACTTCTCGGCCTGCCTGACCAGATCCGTCCAAAGCTGCAGCCAAGGCACCCTGCCCTCGGTATCTCCAACCCCGGTAGCCTTCCCGTCCCTCACCCGCACAACATGCTCGGCAGTGGCGGCCCTCCGTGCTATGTCCCTGGCGTCAAGACCCCAAAAGGGCTGGAGATCATGGTAGATGCGGTCAAAGAACTTCTCCACGATGACAGCATCATGGTCCAAGGCATACTGCGCCCACTTGTCGAAACCAGGCGGCGGGTGCCTGCCCCTGCGCACACGATAACGGGCGGCGGCACTCCTAATATCGGTGGACCGTTGCTTCAAAAGGTCCTCCTGGGCGCGGCGGGCATCTGCTATGAGGTCGTCGATGGGGTGGGGTCCCACACTGGCGGCGTCGGAGAGGATGTCGAGCAGCTCGGAGTCGGTGGCTGGTTTCCGCCATGGTGGGGATATTTCTGAGAGGGAAGGAGGGATGAGGCGTGTTGCTGTCTCCGAGGAGCGGAAGAGGAGGACGGATGAGAATAGTAATGTCAAGCAGCATGCGACGAAGCAGTAGCGGCTAAGGGAGGGAGCTGAGAATATGCGGCGGCGGTTGACCTTGGCCCACCCGCCAGGGCTGATGGGCGACTGGAGTGCCTGGTACATCTGGGTTCCGATGTCGAGATTGGAGGGGAGGAATGAGGAGGGAAAAGCAGGCGGGAGTTAGTGCCACTCGCGCGAGCTCTGTGCGAGTGGCTGGCTCTGTGAGGTGGGCAGAAATCGAGCTCTATCGCTTGCGGAGATAGCTCGATGTTGGTGGTTGACGTCGATTGGTGTAGCAGCAGGTGGGATGGATACAGCAAGTCAAACGAGCGTCGTGGGCGCGAAGGCACCGCTGAGAAGGTGATGGAAACGATTCCCTCGAAAGAATATGTTCTGCTCGGCCTATGAGTAATGTGCAAAGGCAAAATTGATTCTAAAAAAAAAAAAGTGCCACGAGGTTGAGAAGATGATCAGCAGCCTAGCACAGACGAAGGCGACGAAGTGGTTGGACTGGATGGACTGGGTGGACTTGATTGCCACCAGAATGAGCGGGCGCGGGAAGGTGGAGTCGGTCGTTCCTGATGTAGTGGGATATTCATTGGCGATTCATGGAGGTGAATAAGGTGAGGAGGACGAGGATATCCAGTCAGAGCTTATCGAGCAGACAAGCAGACAGTCGGACGGTCAGACTAGACACGCTTACGATGAGGGTAGGCAGAGAGAGAAAAAATAGAGGAACAGGGAAATTTAGGGACGGCCCAAGGTTGGAAAAGATTGGGCGGGATGGGATGCAGGCGATGCAGCAGATCGTGGGCAGATGTGCAGGCTAACAGGTTTGCAGGTGCGAGGTGAGAGAGGGAGAGGGAGATTGGAGCTAGCCCGACTCAGAATGACGGGCGACAGATGCTCAAGTCTGGGAGGGGTGTTCTAGATGCAAGACATTGGCTCGCAGGTTGGCAGGCTGGCAGGCCTGCTTGATGGATACCAGATGGGACTACCCAAGTGGTTTATTGGACTATGGGGACTAGATCACTTTTATGGCGCCGGGTGTTGATCCTTCGCTTCGGCCCAGCGCTTATCTTGTTGCGAGCCAGTTTCCCTTCAGACTGGCAGACTGGCCAGGGCTGCCAGGTTATTGTCCAAAATGGATGCGGCCGCTTGGCGACTAGCCTAGACCTGGCGACAATGGCGACATAGGACAGATGAGCAGACGGAGGGAGACGGGTCGGGAGACGGGGCTGAGACGGAGCGACATTGGGAGGGAGAGGGCGAGAGAAATTATGACGGGATCAGGGAGAGGGAGTTGGCCGATCGAAATGCGGGTTGGGTTTGGCATTTCTCTATCTGCCTCTGTCTGCCCCCCCGTTTTGCCCATCAACCCGCCAATCCAGCCCCCCGTTTCCAAGCTCTCGTTTCGATGCTCAACATTGTTCTCCAGCAGGACTGGGGAAACTGACTGACAGTTTGGCAGCTCGCACACTGACTTGTGTGACTTGTGTGACGGTCAGATCGATCGGATCTGCGCCTCTTTCTTTCTTTCTTGCTTTCTGAACAAGAGGTCGGGCCAGAAGGCGGCCTTTGTGTCGCGACACAGACACACAGCACGTCTGCCTGGAACAGACCGAAGGAGGGGGGCTACACAGGCTGACAGAGCCAAGAGGTTGCGTGACTACCGAGGTTTTGGAGTATTGGCGTATCATCCTCCTTGTCCGCTAGCCCGCCGGGTAAGGCATAGCAAGGCAAGGCATGCAAGAAAGGTGTGGCACTTGCCTTAACCCGATATTGCGACGGCGATTGCGACAGGAAAAAAAGGGATGAGGATGAGGAAAAGGTAAAATGCTTTCACTTCTAAATGAGACAAGATGCAGTCGGGCGTTGATGTCAGCATCAAGGGTCCAAGGTTCACGTCTGCTGCGAAATAAACTTTGGACGGATCTGAGTTTGAGCACTGACTTTGAGGTTCCCTCTTCAGGTCCTTCAAGGTTTCCCCTCAAGGTTTGCTCTGCAAACCCTCCCTCCCGCGGAAGTGACCGTTGCCTTGTCGCCACCTGTCAAGCCCCAAATCTCGAGATCCCAAATCTCACCTAACCCGTTCATCCAGCCTCTTGGGTCCCAGTCTAGCCGTCACTGGCCCATCGCTAGCTGCCTGGCATCTTGCAAGGTTTGCCTTGGGCGAGGCTTGGAATGCTTGATGTGTCCGTCACCCCTTTCTTGTACCAGATTCCTGGGTCAACCGTCGGGAGACATCACAACTTCATCGCAGCTTGTTAACCATGTCTCGAAGATCAATCTTCTCGAACCAAACAAGCTCTGGCCAGACTTGGATGCTGCTTGGCTGCACCCAAAAACATTGTCATGTGTAGATTGGGCACGCGAGTCAAATTTCGCCGACCAGCCGTCGATCCTCCAGCAACCTTTTTCCCTCGCGCTGCCGATTTCATCCCGATCACCGGCCCACCCCGCCAACCCTCGCGTGCCCACCAACAACACACCGGCAACTCTTCCGCGCACAAACACACACACACACACACACACAGTTGAGACATTCAAGGCATACAAGCAGTCACTTGATGGAAACTACGGAAGCCAACTCCTTCCCACCACAACTGCCGCCAGCTACTGCCCACCCATCGCATCATCGTTGTCGCCGGCCTCCAATTGGCCTTTCGCGCCACACACCATATCCGTCCATGTCGTCGTGCCCCCCGACTGCCGGACTGCCCTTGGGATGCCTATCAATCCCACCCCAGTCCCGCGTGCTCTCGACTTGCCTATCGCCGGCTACTGCTGCCATGCCTGTTAGGCAGTTGATGCCATGAGACAATCGGCGTGGCTAGAGAGACACTGTGTGCGAGGTGGGCGTTATCTCCCAGCTGTTGGCTTCTTCGAGTGAAGAAGCTGCGTCCTGTTGGCCTTTTCCAGGTTTTTGTTCAATCGTAGTCGATTGAACTTGCGAGATGCGTTTCTCTTCTTTAGCTTTTGCTGCCCATCTGGCATCGGCAGCTACCGTGCCTCGACATGGAGGCAATGGCCAGGACTTCGAGGAACGAGGTGCAGACTTTGAGTGCGACCTTCCGAGCCCTGTCGACCCCTCCGGCGATGGCCTTCACTCGGCCCAGGAGCTCTTTGGCTCCCAAGCCGCACTGGCGCAGCAGGTAGGAAGGCACTCGGCCCTCGTCAAGGTGCCTTCCATATGCTTTGATGATCTGGGCCCCTTTGACGAGGACCCCCGATGGGAGCCATTTTACGAATTTCATGATGTACTAGCCGAGACCTTTCCTCTGGTGTAAGTACCTCCATGAGGATCAGGAGATGTTGAAGACCACAGACTCTGATATCCAACATGCGCAGTCACCAGCACTCCACCCGCGAAAAGATCAATACTTTTGGCCTCCTCTACACGCTCCCAGGCTTAGACCCGTCCCTCAAGCCGCTCATGCTCACAGCCCACCAGGACGTCGTCCCGGTGGCAGACGCGTCAACCTGGACACACCCGCCCTTCGACGCACACTTTGACGGGACGTGGCTGTGGGGCCGCGGCGCCTCCGACGACAAGAACAGCATGACCGCGCTGCTCTCCGCCCTCGAGGCCCTGTTAGCCCAGGGCTGGTCCCCGAAGAGGACAGTCCTGCTGGCCTTCGGCTTCGACGAGGAGTGCTCGGGCCTCAAGGGCGCGGGCTCCATCGCCGCCCACCTGAAGAGGGTCTGGGGCGACGACTCGCTCGCCATCATCCTCGACGAGGGCGGCATGGGCCTGCAGCAGATCGGCGACGTGCTGTACGCCCTCCCCGCCGTCACGGAGAAGGGCCACGTCGACATCTGGCTCGAGCTGCACGTCCAGGGCGGGCACAGCTCCATCCCCTTCCCGCACACGGGCATCGGCATCATGAGCGAGGCGGTGGTTGCCCTCGAGTCCCACCCCTACGCACCGCTGCTGGCCGAGGGGTCCCCCATCTACAACCACTACGCCTGCCAGGCGCGGTACAGCCCACGGGCCGAGCCCGAGGTCACGAGGCTGCTGCGCGAGGGGGACCTCGAGGCCCTAGCCGCCGAGCTGGCCTCCCAGGACAGGCCGACTAACTTTAGGCTGCAGACCAGCCAGGCGGTGGACTTCGTCGGCGGCGGGCAGAAGATCAACGCCATGCCTGAGGTGGTCAAGGTGGGCGTCAACTACCGCGTCGCGCCGCAGAACTCGATCGGCGAGATCATGCACAACGTCGTCGAGTACCTCGGTCCCGTCGTCGCAAAGTATAACCTGGCCGTCAGGGCCTTCGAGGACGACGAGGAGTACCAGAGCTACGTCAGCAGCAGCACCACCACCACCACTGCCCGAGACCAGCAGCAGCAGCGCAGCGGCACCGCCCGCCCCAGCTACGAAGTCGACTACAACGGCACGCTAACCCTAATTTCGAGCCAAAAGACCCTCGCGGCGCCCATCTCCCCCAGCACGCCCGGCAGTGACGACGTGTGGGACGTCTTCGCCGGCACCATCCGCCACGCCTTCGCCTCCCCCGGCGGCACCGTCGTCCCCGTCGGCGAGCTCATGACCGGCAACACCGACACGCGGCACTACCTGGGGCTGACCCCCAACGTCTACCGCTGGTCCCCCGCGCGGCAGGGCGGCACGCTCAACGGGCACACGATCGACGAGAGGGTGGATATGCGCGTGCACATGGAGCTAGTGGCGTTTTATTATGACTTTGTGAGGAATTTTGACGCGGCTCGTGGGGTGGCGAGGAGGGGGTTGGGGGGTGGGAATGGGGAGGTTGAGTTGTAGGGGAAGAGCGTTGAGACCTTGCACGGGGCGGGATGCGAAGAAGAGCGATCAGCGTTCATATGAGTCTAGATTTGGGTCGAGAAGATACACGTATGAGCAAGGAGATCACAACGATGCTCTAGAATAATAAATTAAGGCCTGGCTTTGGTTATTTCTTCACGATAGACTTGGTGTAGACCAAGCTACGAGATGAGTTGCTCGGACTCAACTGTTTACGCATGAATCAAAAGGTCATCCGTACAAACAAGGAGACCAAACAATGAAGACTACTCAAACTCGGACTCATACCCCTGCGCTTGGGGAATCGTCCAGTGAGGTTCTAGATTCATAAGTCACAGCCTCTGAGCTCATCTTACCTCAGGGGAAGTATTTGGACGGCCGCAAGGGTGAGTGACTCGAACACCAGTGCTCGCAGCGGCGAATGAGACAGCTCTATGAGGACATCATGGTTGCGATGAAAAAGTCCAAGTCACATACCTAAGTGTCACGTCGGCCCCATCCCTCGAAGTGTCTTGTACGTCTGAAGTTGTTCCGCGATGTCTTTCCTGCGCGTAACATTTATGGGGACGGGGTCTTCGTAGGGCGTCTCCGCCACTTGAATTCCTTATGCCGCGGAGGAGGTGTCGCTACTAGACACTCTCTCTGGCCATGACCGGCTGCGGCGAGTTGGCCATTCAAGCCTCAGTTACAACGGCATTGGATGCTTGCGAAGTCACTACGGGTGTCTTCGCTTCTATCATGAACACAATTATGAGAGTGTCATGAGTCCATAAGGAAGCTAGCCTCCCAAACCAAAATCCTTGAAGAATCGATAACTGAGCCGTATAGCAACGAGCCGATCAGAAAAAAATCATGTGTTCTTTGCTGGGATCTCTGCTCTGTCACTGTCATCAGGCGGTGCGCACCTTTTGACTCAGTGACCATCACGATATTCTTTTCTTGCATATTTGACACATTCGTGTTGAACAGAGCCACGCTGAAACCTCATCTGTGCTTTCCACGCCTGCTCGCTGGGTGTCTCTGACCGCACTAGTATATGAGGCATTGCGTGAATTAATATCAAATGCAAACAAACGAATAGGGAGAGTTACCATTGGCTTAACATGTGCCAGCAGGACAACATGTTTCGCAATATGTCAAAGTGTGGACCGTAATACAACAGTGCGCTTGTAGTTGTCCATCAGCCCTCCACATGATTTCTAAATAGTCATTCAAATTAGTCCAGACTGACATGGGATCGATTTCCATGAAAAGGCGGGCTCATACGTCTGAAAAAGCCCCGTCATCTTAAAGACAGGCGCACTTGTAGTGAGGCACACCTGTGAATAACTGCCCTCGGTTGCTAGCAACCAGCCAGGGGGGTTGAGTCACAATTCCTCCAGGTTCTTCACGGTGGCTTCTGAAAAGTATATAAATCTACTACGAGACGCAGGAAAAAACCTCTTTCACGATCAACAAAACATATCCTCTTAGAGCCCAATTTCTATATCGACCTTGATTTTTACTTCCATATCCTATACTACATGAAATTCAGCCCCAAAGGATCCTTGCAGACCTCTATCCCCACGATCAGCTGGCAAACGCTGACAAAACGACTGGCCACCATGGGTAACGGTCAAGACAGCAAGCATCGTTCACACCTTGGGCATTGGTCCAGAGAACCGACCAACCAGCCCTTGCCGCCTATCTCTCAGCTTGGCCTTTATCCAGTGGGTGCTCAAAGCTCACGTCCTGGGCCAGCCCAAGGACCGTATTACGGTCCACCACCTGGTGCAGGTGGCTACGATGTTCCACCACCCCGTCCAGCGCCCCTTCCATATCAGCAGGAGGACCCTTATAGTAACCCACAGGCTGGTAGAGGTTATGATTCCACCTCACAATATGCTGGGAGCTTTGCTAATGACCCACAGCCACCTTCTAGGAACTATTCTGCTCCGGCCGATCTGCAGACACCACAGGAACACAAGAGGGTACGCGAGAGTAGTTCATCGTCCATCCAGTTCAGACCAGCGGCACGAGGGTCAACCGGACAAGCACCATCACAAAAAGCATCACCACAGCAGCAGCCACTATAGCAGCAGCGGACACGACAGCGGCGGCGGGCACCACAGCAGCAGCGGGCATCATAGAAGCAGCAGCAGCAAGCACCACAGCGGCGGCGGACACCGCGGCGGCGGCGGAGGAGATCAGGGCGCCCGACTCGATGAAACCCAAAGCAGAGGCCAGCCCTACCAAAATCCTGGGCAGCAGCCCGGAAGCCAAGAAGCATATATCCCACCTCAATATCCTCAAGTCACTTCGCAGTACCCTAGCCAGCCTACGAACGTACCGTACACGACTGGTTACGCTAGAGGGCCCCGTAATCACGGCGACGACCAGCCGCAGCGGAGCCACTACCAGTCCAGGCTCGCCGCCGGGCTCCCGCCATCGCCACCGCCACCGCCACCGCGCGTGTAGTATCCTGAGCCGGCTCCGGTGTCGTACGAAGTGGAGGGCACACGACTGCCGCGGCAGTCCACTGGCACGAGCGAGGCTGAGCAGGATTCCGGATCCACCACGTTTGCTGACCCGGAGTTTAACGTCTGCTGGCGCGGTAGAACAATCGACGTAGACACCACAGTGAGCAAAACCTGGACGGATGTCAAGGTCCGCCAAGCACGGGTGATCATAGCCAGCTTCAAAGACTGGGACGAAGCGGAAGAGGTGGGGCAATTTCTTCCTGGGGGCCGCAGCGCGCAGACACTTGCCAAAATTCTTACGCATGAGGATTGGAGCAAATGGGGCCTACAAAAGTGGCGCCCATGGTCCCGGGATGAAGACTTGATACTGTGGGCACGCCGCGCTGTGCCTCTGACACCTGGGGCAGAGTCCCTGGAGGACGTTGCCATTGCGAACCGGGACCTATTCCCCGGTCGCATGCTCTGCGAGATTCATGGCCGTCTCAAGCTGTGGGCACGGCTGGGCAGGGAAAACAAGCACCCGGACACAGCGGGTCGGACAATAGGGGGTTTTCCAACTTTAGGCCAGAGGGCAAAGAATGAAGAGGCGGCGAGACGCAGGCGATGAGAATCTTGGGTGCGCTTCACCGACCTCGGCCAGGCAGCATTCTGCTTGCAATGGTGGCATATCCTGCGAGTATTCTATTCTCAGCATGAGTACTCATCATTCTACATCTCCCCTTTTCTTGGGAGAGGTGGGTAGTCCCTTTTTTGGAGATATTTCAGTGGGAATATCTTCCTTATTCTTTCATTTCTTTCTTGCTTGAGTGTGCGCTGGTCGGCTCATTCTTGTGGATGTTCCTGGAGGGTAACACTTGGATTTTCCTTTTTGGCATGGTTATTTTTGGAGGTCCTGCAACAGGCACATTTTGGTAGTCGTGGAGTCACAGTATATCTTAGACAGAATGGATCTGCAGTTAAGTAATCCTAAGATTATTAACAATATCAGTGATCGACTCGCGTATGACTAAGTTCGGGCAGGAAATCAGACCCGTTGAGAACCTTGGAACATTGGAAAATGGGAGAATAGGCAACGCAGCCCGTTACAGGCTGAGATCTGGACACAAGATGTGCTCCGCCACCTTTTGCAAAGTTCTTAATCGCAGTGGAAGCGTGTGGGTGATAACATCATGCCATAACATCTCGATCATTACAACTGATCCGGTTCGGTTCAGAATCCATCATCATTCAGACCCACCGAGATGGCGCATCGTCGGCCTGGCACGAGAACCTAAACCTACAGAGGAGTGGTGGTTTATGCTATAACGAGATCATGAATGTTCACAACACAAGCGAGTGATGCTTCGAGATTATAACATGAATTTTGCTTTCGTCTACTACCACGAGCTCATGACAAAGGGCTCCCGCATTGGCCGTAAAACCGGAAACAATGCAACATCTCTGCGCCGTGTGTGAGCGTAATCTTGGAAGATGCAGACAACGTACTGCCTGCATCGCCGGCAAGATTGGTTTCCTTTTGGATTGTTCTTCTCATCCAGACCCAATATTTCATGGGGCTGGCGACGAAGAGGAAGTAGTGCTCTTGAACTTGCACATAGACATTCCAGGACCACGGCCTCAGGCAATCTCTCACAGACCCAGTGGTAACGTCTGCGCTGCATCTCCATATTTGGGGTCAAGCTCGTAATTCTAACCTGCAACGCATTCTTCGGCATGACTTGCGGGACAGAGACGGCAGGAAACATTGTTTCTGGACATGCTGTCATTGTTTCTGTTCGATGTGCCTGCATGGCCAACTTCGAATTCTGACTGGGGAAGGGTCCCGAAGACTGCCCGTTTGATAGAAGTATGGACCAACTTTCGATATGTCTGCATTCATTCATATCTTAACAGTCCCAATGGCGGACAGGTTGAGGTACTTTACAGACCCAGCCTTGGCCGTACTTCATGTCCGGACCGTTACCAGGTCTTCAACGGTTCTCCGCCAACGGGCCAAGAACTTGTTCAGTCTTGTGCGTGAGACACTAGCTAAAAAGGTTGTCAATCCCTTTGGAGCTGTGAGCAATGGGACGCCTTTGAGACTCGCACTTCAGTTCGGATGCGGCTCGTCAAGAGCTCTCAGTGTGGCGGCACATGGGCCTCCCTCCAGTAGCAACCGGAAGTTTTTAGTACAGATAATTTCACATGTGCGTTCCTCCCATCAAGATGTAGCTGCCCGTAATTTCAAGAGGAGTAGAATTTTCCAGTTCGCACAGAGATCAAAGCTGCGATGCTAATCTCAGCGGGTCATTGCAGCTAGATTCGAGGATATCTCTGACTGGCCTGGTAGAGTCAGTGTATCACATTTGTGCGTGTTCTTGGTTGGCCTGAAATGATATACAACGCGGTAAGTCACTGCCCCGATACCTGCTCCCTTCACACGCCTACCTCCAGTCACTGCCGACTCTGAGGAGCACCTGAAGCCTTATGGGCCTTTTTTTCAACTATAAAACCTTCACCAGAACCAGTGCAGAAACAAATCTCTCCCTACAGCAGCATATCAAGCACACAGAAAGGTGTCCTTGCCCACCCGAACCGAAAGAGAAGTGATCAACATATCCACAAGAACTTTTATACTCTCCCGAGCCTCTTACTCAATTCAACCAGAAGATTGTGACAAATATGAGTCGCAGTAACAAGGGAAAGGGGAGAGATGAGCAACCACGCCATCCATATCAATTATCAACTCTGCTCAATCCGCCTAGCCCTTCTCATCAGGGGCACCTGTTGCTGACGAATATTATGAGTCCGAAAATGGCCCAACAGCTTCAGGTAGCTCGACCTTCAGGCATGGCCGTTTCAATCATCTCTACGATTACGTTCCCTTTCAGGGTTCATCCTCCCAGTCAGCTGAAAAGTACCCTTACGACCCAGTATACGAGGCAAGCAGCTCGCGTAGCCGACCACCCCAGACTGTTCGACATCCTCGCCCAACACCTGGTCCATCTCAAAGCGGATTGAGCAGTGACCAACAAGACATACAAAAGAGAGCACGCGAGAGTAGTTCATCAAGTGGAGACCAGCAACAGCCGCAAGGTCAGGACCGTCACAGGGGTAAACGGCATCAACAAGTAACTGGAGATCCTAGCTACCAGTTCCAATGGTATCCTCAAGGAGGCCAAAGCCTGAGTCTCCCACGCTTACCACCCCAGGCTCCACAAGTCCTTGTGCAAGACTATTCTTGGCCCGCGCAGAGGCCGGCCACGGCGAATTACGGCGGCGGAGGTGCCTCCCAACCAGCGGGTGGAAGCGGTAGATACCGCGATATTATGCCGCAGCCTCACCTTCAGCAGGCCTACGGTATGCCAGCGCAGCCATCCCACATGAGTCCAGCTGGGTACGGCGTTGCCCAACACCCCAGTATCCTCAGACTACGCATGGCATCGGCCCCAGGAGCTACACCAATGTAGCTACCAAACTTTCTAGTGACCCTTGGGCCGGCAATCCCCAAGGAGCCCAGGCCCCAGGCCCCTACCACCCGGACGCTGCCGGTCAGAACTGGCTACCACAGAACGTTGGTGCGGGCGCAGCACCTGGCGCTGGATCTCCTTGGCTTCAAGCACCAAACCCTATGACTGGCATGAGTCCGAGTCAGATTTGGCAGTTCATAAGTGCCGATGGCCCCACCAACCAGTACAACGCAGACAACCAGTGGCCAGGGGGCCTTTTCAGGGTGAATCCGAACATCAGATCACGACCGCGCAGCGCATAGACGGATGTTGAAACGAACGAATTGAGGGTTATCATGGCCAGCTTCTATAGCTGGGTCGATGTGCACGTGGAACGGCAACCTCTTCCTGGACGAAGAGCCATACGTGCGTGTGTGGAGCATGCGAGGCGTAGGCTCAACAAATTGACATGGGGTTCACATGACGGAGCTGTGCGCAGCCTTCAATCTTTGGACGTTGGAATCCGGATGGCAGCTCTTCAGAACCTCCAGCAGAGATGCCACCGTTCCCCAGATGAGATTGTGGGCCGATGCATGTTATTTGCGCGTGTTGATTCGGGGAAGAACATAGGGACTGCACCAGCCTGGGGCCTCAAAGAGCTACAAGAACTACTCAAAGCTGAGGGTGACGAGGATGACGAGGGTGACGACTAAGTATCCAGGGAAATGGAGGCTCAATAGCAGGCGGCAAGGCGCTGCGGATGTTTTGGAATGCCTTGTTGTCTGCTTCTTACGCGATGGTAATCGAATTGCCTCCATATCTAGGTAGTGAATTTGATGGCACGTTCTTTTTCCCTTTATGGTTGCAGTCGGATGAGGAAAAGGCTCTGACGTGCATACGAAGTGAGAATCGTATTACTACTTTCGACTTTGTCCATTCATCATCGTATATGACATGTGGCGTGGTGACTGGGGTGGGACTGGTGAAGCAGAGTGGGAACATGCTGTCTCCAGGTTCAGAGGTCGCACTAGGTCGGAGCTCGAGGGTCGTCTGAGATTATTTTCACGGAACGAGGGAGAGCACAGCCTAGGGAACATGCCGTGGAAAGATTTCCCAAAATGAATAGGTATAAGTTTGGCCTGGATACAGTGTCATACCGGTATGCCTCGGGGAGTAGTGTCGCACATTCGATCAGCTTAGAACAGCTTTGAAAGTCTCCTATCATCGTTTTGCTTTATAAAATACTCTGCTCAGAATAAGATCATGTGGAATGGTTGGTTTTGTCGTTCTTTTGCAAGATTCTCCGGGGGGGGGGGGAGAGTCATAGCCGCGGTGTTTTGAGAGAAGAGATTGGTTCATTCTTCTCTGCGAAGATTTTGTGAAGGTTCGGTGGGGTCCCAATGTAACACAGATCTTAACTATTTATTCAATAGTCACAAGATGGAGCGATTGGAATTCTACCTGGTCTCAACCATTTCATCGTGACAGGAGTCACCAAATTTTCACGTTGGTGAAATAAGCGGATAGTCATGCGAAGCTAGAAGTAAAACAAAAAAAATCCGGGATACCTATAAAGCTGACAATACAGGTGTACCTTTTGGTCCCAATCGTTTCAAAGTACAGAGAGGGACTGCTAGTGCTGTCTTGTCATCTCCCCAAAAGAAGGGGTCAAGACTGGAATGACTTGCGTATGAGATCTTCAACCTTCACCCATGGATCGCCGCTGTGAACAAAAGGCGCATAGATATGGATACAATATCTTAGATGCTCGTATCCAGTATAGCATACCGGCCATGACTCAGCCGCTTGATGCTCATGTCCGGGTGATTTTCCAGCCCGGCCTAGTCCCTTCTGGCACCTTTCCACGTCGTCGACATTTGACAAATCAATTCAGAAGTCACACAGTCTTTGAGAACCAACATTTCCATCAGGTCCTTCGTCAATGAGCGGGCATCGGCCGGTTTCCTCGCACTTTGCCGCGTGCGTGGCGTAGATGAAGCCAATGATGGGATCCCAACGTATGGGCTCGACGCCTTGTACCAGATTTGTTTTGGCGACGAACTAAAATCCGGGCAAGCTTTGAGTATGACGCTCGAGGTCGGAGTTGCTGCACGTGGTGGCTATTTGAGCGCAGGTGTTCACACCTGTCATTGTTCACCGTGGACAGACAGAGCGATGCGTACATATGATGTCGCGCTTCGATGGAGTCAAGATGAGGATTTCGCGGGACCACATTGTGCAGGAAAGACTTTTCTGGCTACCTGCATGTCTGCACTGGTCGTGTGTCCTCGGAACATTCCACTCGCGTTGTACAAGCATCCGAACACGCTGCCATTTTCAGCGTTTCTGGGCGCAGAATTGACGGCCCGGTCGAACGCCGGGTACTTTTGTAAAAATTTAGCAGATAGAGGATTTCAGTGAATCAAAGCAGCCAAAGAAATTCATATCATCCACATACGGTGATGGTGGCTCTACCGAGCGTGATCTTAGATATCAGACTTGTCAGCCCTGCGCTCGCGCGCAATCGGTCAGCGATAGCCACTGTTCGCGACTGACTGCCCGTCACTCGCCTCCCTTCTGTCACTGCCCTCCAGTCACTCCTCATTCAAGGCATTCGCAATCCAGGTCGTAGGCCTAGAATCTCGACCGAGCAAAATAAAACCATACTTCTTCCTTGATGGAGGAAACTAGCTCTCAGCAAGCTAAGACCGTTTACATCTGCCTACCTTAACTTTCGCGTCACCAAAACAACTCGAACCAGAAGCGATCCATATCTTTTAGAAAGATTCCAGGTTATGATCGTCCTTGGATTACCTGGCCGACCCAAAAGATGACACGGAATTTTCGGTTACGATGAGCGGATACGACCAATATGAAGATATACCCAGCTATGAAGAGGCGGGCCACTTTGCTCTGATTAATATGCCCTGGCTTGATTCCGATCAACCTTCAAATTACATCGTAACCCTGGTTTCATCACCTGATCAACAAGAAGAGAATGGACAAGGAGTGCTCCAACACGTCTCGCCATCTATTGAACAAGCCGGGGTACAATCCGCCCAACCGTTTGATTATGACACAGGCCAGTTGGAACACCAGTGTGGCTACCACGCCACGGTGCGGCCTTCCCACCCAGACGAACTTCCAACAGATGTGGACTTCAGTAGTACACGGTATGACCCACAATTTACAGGTTTATCACCATCAGGACCAAGTACACATTTCACAAGCGAAATACCCACAGAGCCCTCACCAGCCGTGCCAAATGCGAGCTCTCCAGCTGCGTCCATTGAACCATCGCCAGGTTCATACGATATGATAGGGCTCGGATATTCGCCTGGACTGAGCGCTGAGTTTCCAGGAGTTTATTTTGGAGATAGCCCATTTCGTCATCCCTCTTCGGAGCAACCCACGCCACGCGTAAAAACAGAAACAAACTCACCACATACCCGACCCGAAGTGCCTGCTCACTCCGCACCGCTCGCTCAACCGCTTGCTACGGCGACTGCCCTCAATTTGTACGGCCAGCATGGCGGTCTCCAAGGCGCTGGGCAATACACCGGTCCACAGCAACGAGTCACACGACCGCCCAAGAGATCTCACAGCGGTTCGAGCCCCTCTAGCGAAGAGTATCGCCGCAGAACAGGAAAGCAGCGCCTAGGAAGCCCAGGGCAGCAGTCAGAGGGCTATGACCAGGTCGATGCACCGGGCACTTCTCCGGATACCTACGACGATACGGAGAGTCACTATACAGGCGCGAATTTCATCGGCGCGGGCGATCTCGGCGGCGGACACGCCTCCCAAACCCAGTACGAAGGCAGTGCACAAGGCGCTTCCCAAACTCAGTTCGACCCTGGGCAGAGCATTGACCCAAGTGCGATGCTGCTTAATACGAGTGGCGCAGGAGCCGGTGTGCCTGCGAATCCGAGTTGGGCGGCATCCGGCGTGTTCGCGCCTCTTCCTGCACGACTTGCACCGCGCAAACACACCCTGCGTGACAAAGGCACCACGTGGGAGCCCTGGGAGGACAAACTACTCGAGGAGATCATGTGCAGATACAGCACCCTGGAAGAAGCGCAGCCGGAACTGGAACGGGTGTTGCAACGGCATGTAAGCACGTGTCAGTACAGGATGCGTAAACTGAACAAGTGGTGGGACAAGAGGGAGGACAACTATCTGCGCAGCCTTTGCGAGGAACCTGAGGACTGGGAGGCTTTTGCGGAGGCATATAACAGCTATGGATTCCACCCGTCTCGGAGACGGACTGTTGCTACGCTTCGAGCCCGCTTCACGTTTGTGAGAGGGTTCCACATGCCACAGAATTTGGGAAATTGGAGAATTTGACATGGTCTAGATGCTGGTCATCAGTTGAGAGTGTATGGAGACGACTTGATTGTTTGCTAAGCTGGGCTTTGGCTCAAGTTACATCACGATTTTCAAGTCGTAGACTGATATATGCTGTTGGAGCGGTTTTCCATGTTATTTGGTTCCTCTTTTCTTCTCTTTTCGGTTGTCAGCCCTCTCGGTAGCAGGAGGCTGGCTATTGAAGAAGCGTCAAAAGCCCATGAATATTTGGCCGGCTTTGCGTTGAACACTACATCTCAGACGCCTTGAATTAGCGGTAGACGATATGGTCAAAGGCCAATAATGAGAGAAACCAGAAGGTTTTCTTCAGTCATCTCGCTCATCTGAAAGAACAAAAGTGGTAACAGGTTGGGCCTCAAGTGGTGCTCGACAGTGACTACCGGCACCGTCCGCCCTCGCCCCATTCGGCCCTTTCTAAATTTACTTGCCAGCCTTATGTGCTGGGTGTGATAGGCCTTTCCTAGGCTTCCTACCCTTCCTGGGATCGTTGGGCCTGTTTCTTTGGGTGTTTAGTTACCAGCGCTCTGTTACACCATCCTTTTCCTTTCCCTCCAAAAGCCCCTTCCTCTCAGAGGGATGCCTCCCTTTCAGAGGGACGCCTGTCTCTCTGAAACTTCCTTCATTCCCATAGCCCTAGGGTACTCCTTCCCCAAGTGCTTTGGGTCGCTCCATCTGCGCTTATTCCTGATGTGGTTCACACCATGAGCAGCAAATAATCGGCCTCATCCCTCTGGAGACGCAACAGGCACTCGGCAAGTTCTACTTCTACATCTCATTGTCCGCATCAATCGAACAAGATCATTTCACACCGCCCGTCAAGAGCACTACCACCGCGATCGTCCTCGGCGAGTATCCAGAGATGTTTGCCAACGGAGGATACCAGTCACAACCGGGCGACCAAAATGACAACCACTTCAACCTTCGTGAGCTCCCCTTGCCGTTTCACCCTCATGAGGTGAAAGGACCAAATTGACACAAGTGCACCAGCTCCACCTGTAACGCCGAATAGCTCGATTCCAGGCGAGCCTGAAGCGGGCGCGCCTAGACAAGACACGATGGCCCAGCAACTCCCCATACAGCCGCCGCCCGCCAGTTTCGCCACGGGGATGGGATTCGGTGGGGTTGGAAATACAAATCAGGCCGCGGCGGGCGGGCCAGGACAACACACGATAGCGCAGCCACCCCGTCTGCCGCCAGGAGATCCAAGTACCAACGCCGGCATAAATGCAAGGAATAACCGCCAGGCCCAGGCAAATGGCCAAGGCGCTGGGCATCACGGCTACCTACCTAATCCGCCAGGGCTTGCAGGAAATCCACAGCCACCAGCACCTGCGTCTGGTCTGTTCCATCCGCCCGCCGCTCAAGTGCCCCAGCAACAGCCACGTTTTATCAACAGTTACACGCAGACAAACGGCCACAGATCCGGCCTCCAGCCCCATGGCGGGAGCAGCTCGACCGGCCTCATAAACCCGGAAGGTGCTGCTGCACGGCAGCCAAGCGCTGCTCCTGGGCAGTCCGCCAACCCACGGCTGAGCGCACCTGCCTGGGGCCACAGTGAACCCCAACAAGATGCGATCCAGGGTGCCAACGGGTTGGGAGGCATCTACGATCAAGTTAGGCAGGCTCGGCCCGGCGGCAGCGGTCAACAAGAGCCTGGACGACGAGCACCGCCAAACGGAGCCTGGCCCATAGTCCCTGGCGGTCCTCGCCTTCCGGACCAAGACGGTGTACGAGGCGCCGGCTCAGGCCAGCAGCAGCAGCAGCATCCAGGAGGCCAGGACCAGAATGGTGGTGCATCAGGGACGGGCCCAGTCGTGAGCCCGTCCACGGCTCCGCCAAACGCAGCTGGTGATGGGCGTGCTGTCGGTCCCCTGCAGCCGAGCCGTCTGGCACTGAATCGCCAGCCGAGGCGCCGGCACCACATACCCGTAGAATGGCTCAGACTACCACCCCCCTTTTGGGTGGGTGACTCGTTCCCAATAGCTCATTACGGGTTCTCTACAGTCTGGCGGCCGATCGACGACTTCAACCTCACGGTCATCATGGCCAGCTTCGAGAGCCCCCAGGAGGCCATAGCCTTGGGACAGCAGCTCCCGGGGAACAGGACATGGGATACCTGCGGGAGGAGGTTCATTCAGTTGGGAAGGATCTGGACCGAGGAAGAGGATGATTACTTGCGGCTTCACGTGTAGGCAAGGGGTAGCGTCTGGCAATGTGTTCTCCACGAATTCTACAGGGACTGGGGGCGTCTTAGGTCTGAGGTCGAGGGTCGTCGCAGTTTGTTTTTGTGGAGGAACAGCCGACATAACCTGGGGAACCATCCCAGGCGTCGTGGCTGAAAATGAAGAAGAACAAGCTGGACTTGAGATGTGGTTTCATCTGCTCAGCTGGTGGACAATGCGCTCTCGGGGCTGAGGACCGCGCCCACGAAACTCACTCATGGACTGATTGACGTCTTGATTTACAAGCTTCTACTACCTTTTTTTACCAATTATCATCCATCACAAAAGGCCACAAGAAAAAAACAAACTGAAGACATCGCTGGGGTTTGCAGCGTGTGTATATCAATGCCATGAAACGCCGCCAAACCCGACCAGCCACCCGTCCGTCCGTTCGTCCTTGGAAGCCAACGCCCCGGGTATGTGCCACATACCGATGTATACGATGTAATGAATGCCGCTATAGTTGGGGAGACAGAGGAGGAGGAAAATAAAAGCAGATATAAAAACTCCGGCGCAAAAAGACATTGTGATACAAAACCGGACTCCCTACCCCGACCATGTGTGTTTGTACTTGAGTACTTATGCTTGACACAACCTATTTGCGGTGCATCGACTACACTGTATCGTACCATTCGCTCATTATGATTCATGGGTGATGGTGGCAAGACAAAGGAAATCATCCAAGGACCGATATACTGAGAAACCTGGACCATGTGACAGCATCAGCGAATGAGCTGCTCGTCTACTCCGGTATTTTTCGCCAGGGCCATGCCGTTGTGATGGTAAAGAACAGTTGAGGCACAATTTCCTTCGCATGGTTTCCACCGCCGTGACAGCCACTACATGACTGTCTCGCTGAGTGAGGAGCGTATGGAAGACATCGACCTTCGGTAACCCAGACATCCTTTGCTTTTGCTGATTCTGTTGAGTGCATCCGAATCCATAGAGCGCGGCCGGAACATTCTGTACAAGTCGTCGCCAGCATAGCTGCTGGATGCCGACCATGCCCGGCGCCGCGAGCCTCCCAGATGACGTTTCATGGTCTCCAGGTTCGTGAAGCACTTTGTGAGGTCCTTCTCTATGGCGGCCAGGCCATCTTCTGCGTTTTTGATGTGGTCGAAAGCCTCTGGCTCAGGCGGCACGACGCGCATCTCCTCGAAGAGCTTGCTGATTTCGTCGATGGATTTGTCCAGATCATCAAACCACTCATCGGATAGGGGTGCGAGCTTTCGCTCCGGTTGGTTCTCAGACGGGACAATACTTTGTTCGTCAACAGGGCCAAGGCGTTTTCCTCCGTTGGCCGCGACATGCCCTTCGCAGCCCAAAGCCCGCAAGGTCGCCCACTCCTGAGCAAGCTGCTGCTTCTTGGCCCTCCAAAGAGCCTTGCCCTCGTCAATCTCGTATCCAAAAAGCTGTGTCCAGACCGGGTGCTCGATAGGATGCGAGTGATCCTGCTAGGAGACGATAATGTGGTTGAAGTGGCCTGGCACCTTCTGCCGGCATTTCTCGCAGTCTGTTCGGAACCCTATACTGAACGACTTCTTCATGCCTGGCACCTGGGTCCAGCTGTTGAGAGTGTGGCGACTGCGCGTGTGTCCTTTCTTTGGGGTCGGGGCGGTGGGCGCTTCAACGTCCATAGTATGATCGCCACTGGATTCGTGGTGGGGGTGGTGGTGCGTATGATCAGAATCTGGCGACCCGGTGTCGCTCACGATGCTGAGGGCGCTCAGAGTCTGTGCAGGTGCTGAAAACTCCATGGCAGACGCCGCTCTAGGGGGCATGCCTGGGTGCAGCTGACCTTCCAGCACCATCCTGGGAGAGCCGAGCTCCTCGCCCCCGCTCTCGCTAATAGGGGAGGGCAGTCGCCGGTTCTGCACCACGTTCCAATCAGACATGGCTGACCGGTCCAGCGAGCGCGGTACGGAGCGATCGACAGGAGGCTGGGCAAAGCCCAAGGGCTGGATGGAGTTGCCTGCGGCTCCGCTCCAGTTGTTGCCACGAACCTGGGCAGCGAAGGAACAGTGTATCGGGGTGGGCATCCTGCTAGCAATACCGCCTGGCTGCATGGGATCTGGTTGGGTGTGGCCTGGGCTCAGCTGGGCAGCATCCTGCACACGGTCATCGGTGTCCATGTCCATATCCATGTCAACATCATGTGTGCGGTAACCGTCGACCATCTCGGGAGCATGGCTGAAAGCGGCGCCAGTGGGAGCGTGGGGCATGTTCAGGGCTGGGTCTGTGGATGACCAGTTGCTGAAGGATGGTCTCTGTTGCTGCTGGCCAACACTCTTCACGTCCTCGGAGTCGGAATCGCCGGGGGTGAGGGTGCGTGGTGGTTGAGGCGCATTGAAAGGGTTTGGCGCTGTGTAACCGCTGTTGAAGCTGGGTTGGAAAGACAACTTCTTGGATGTGGGAGATGTGCGGAAGGGGAGCGATTGCAGTCGTTTCTGCGGTGGACATTAGCATGGAATAGTAGCCACGGGAGGACAATGACATTGGGAGAGGCTGGCGTGGGCTTACATTGCGGTGCTCTGTGAAGCCCTCTGTGCCTCCTATGGCGACATCGCCATCGTCGTCCCGGCCACGCTTCTTAGACTGCTGTCCCCACTGCTGGAAAGACATGGCGACGGAGCTGCGGCAGTGGGCAAAGGAGGGGGTGTGTACAAAGGGGTCAAGGGTGATATGTTGGCAACAATGCTGGTTTAAGACGTGGCCGTCGTCAACGACAGACTAGGCTGCTATCTCGATGGGATCCCAGAAGCGAGTGTGGATGATGGTGGGATGCGTAGCTGGTGTGCACTGTGTGTATGGTATGTATAACAACAGCCTTGCGCCGGGGATCCGAGGCAGATCCGGAGCCTGTTGGCCGGACTTGTTGACTGACAGACCGACTAACTGACTAAACAACTGACTCTGGACAGGCTGGTGCAGCAGAGGGAGGCGCAAGGGAGGCGGAGGTCTGTTCCCGGCCGGTGCAGTTGCTATCGAGTCAGCTGGGGGAAGCGATGTTGGTTGGCGCTCGGAGACTTGGACTCGACGGGAGATCAGGAGGGGGACGAGTTCCGAGGTCGGGACGGTGAAGGTGGTGGTGGATGCAATGAGCAAGCAAGATCCAGCAGCTGCAATCGCAATCACAATCGCAGTGGCAGTGGCAGTGGCAGTCGTATCGAAGCTGCAGTCCGTCTGTCCGTCTGCCTGGAGGGGGTTTGCCGCAGATGGCTGTGCTTTGCTTGGCTGGGTTTCCCCAAAGTGAGGAGTCGTGTTGACCCACACCTGCAAGACAGAGAGGGTCGTCTGGAGGAGACAGTTGCTTATCGCCGTGGCTTGACGGCCTGTGCCCTGTGGCCACTCACTCAGCAGGCCGGTCGAGGGGGCCAAGAAGGATCAAGACCAAAAGATTCGAGAATCGATCAGAACGGCTCATCAAGGAAGCCAATCGACCACAAGGCTGGGTGCGTAGCTGAGAGATGGAAGTTGGGGTGGTGGGAGAGAAGGAAGGACAAGATGCAAGGACAAGATGCAGATGTAGAGTGGCAGGTGCGTCAGCGTGGGCTGGTGTTGTCTGCATAGTCTCATAGTCTACCAAAAGGTGAGGGCGGGCAAGTACGATTGTGGATGGTGGGGGCTAGCGTGACTACCCCCTTCCCTTTTCCTGTTCCGCGCCGCCTCCGCAGCAGGCTAAAGTCCCAGATCCCGCTGCCAGGTCTGGCCAGGGGAGCTGGGGGAGCTGGGGAGCTGGGGGACGTTGCACCCAGCCTGGAAAGTGGGAAAGCCAGGTACGTCACTGCCGGTGATCCGATTGGCAAGGGGGGCAAAAAAGAGGCAATGGCTGCAATGGCAGTTGAAAGTCCCTTCCTCAGTCCCTTCTCATGCACTGCAAAGGGCTGGGTCAGGAATGCTGATTTCAATATTGAGGGAGAAGTAAATAACAACAATGCACACGACAAGAATTATCGTCCAAACAAAAATACTTGACCCAGAACATGAGATTCAGAATTGCCATGCCCACCGACTGCCCATTGGCCACGCAGGGTTTGTCCACCTTGCCGCCCTGGCTTGGCCTTCGTTCCCTAGCGCTGGTTCGGGAATGCCTCGTGCCTGTGCCTGTGCCTGTGCCTGTCCTCGCTCTTTTGATGGACGACAAAGAACTGCCTCGGGGTGCCTGGCCTGGTCCCTGTGTCCTGTGCACTGGGACTGGGCTCCGGGGTCCTGGTCACGGAGATCTTTTTTGGGTGTGGGGGCTGGCGATACCCTCACCTCCACACCCAATGACACGCAGAAGAATATATGAGAACACCACCGTCTTTTGGGCATGCACAGTATCTGCATTTACCCCCACCCTTCCAAGCCGACAGCTGAAGTGTTGTGCTTGCATGCTCGCTTTTTCGTATCCAGCCTGCTTGAAATATCGATCCCACTGCCCAGGCTCACGGTCTGCTGCAAAGCAAAGTTAAAAAAAAAAAGTGTCCGACCAACGATCCTATCTAGCCTCAACGGCCACTCGAGACTTTCTGCCCAAGTTGTTTCCACTGATTATAAAATTTCCCTCTGGTCCTCGAAACATGGGTCGTCCTGTACCCGGACTCACCTCCAAAACTCTCGTCCCCATCTCGACCGCCCCGTCGCTTGGTTTCAGATTTGCTTCAGATGCGGTCAGGACGGGCCACCCCAACGGTGCCCTGGCCCTATACCCGCACCATTTCTTTTTGGTCTTTGCCTACTACCACTTCTGTCATGGCCACAATTTCTTCGGTTCCATTTCGTGTGTAATTAAAAAAAATCTTCTGGCTCGCATTGCTTGCTTGGCCACTCTGTTTCCGAAAGGAGTAGTGCATCCCGACTTGATTGGTGATCCAGTTTGACGCAACGGCAGCAGGACGCAAGGATGGGCTGGGAGCCTCGTCTCGACATTCACGTGCCACCTCTCAACCCGCCACACCATCTTGACATGACTCCGAATGACTGCGTGTTATTTTAGGGTATGCAACTCTTACACTGCGGCTGCAGGCTGAAGCTTCGAGGCGACCCTCCCAACAAGGTGCTGCAACAGAGGAGCCTAACTCTTCTGTCACAAGCAATGCTGCTCTGAATGAGCAGAGCCGCAGCAATATATATGTTCTGCCATGGGGTTCCAGTCTGTGTTTACCGACTGCAACATTCAAGCTTGGCGGCTGATTAAGACTCCCTATAGGAAATGGGAGACTACATCGCTATCTGGATACTCAAGTTGCACTACCGACAATGCTGCCTGCCCTCCAGTAGGAAGTGAATTGCTCTGCAGCACAACGTTGTAATTTCTGCTGCATGACGCAACACTATTGAAGAAAGCTACTGTCCATGCCCATCTTAAAAGAAAACGGGCTGTGGATTTCAGCTCTCTTTCCGCACCTTGCATGGGAATGTCGTCGATCAGCCTTAAGTGGTGGTAGCACAGTCTTCGGCCGGGCAGAGGAGACGCATGACCACACCCTCCTGGGCAGAACCCCACGGCCCAATTTACAGTGCTACGCCTTGCACCCGAACACACTTCCGAGAGAACATCTGAATAGCCGGTCAACGGTTGCTTTTCAGGTTTATGACATGCCCACGATGAGAAATCCATTCAAAAAGGGCCCACAATTCCAGCGGTTCCCGCCTCTTGCTCTCTCCTCAGTGCCTTGCTCATTCTGCACAGCATCATTGTGACTTTCTCTGCCGAGTACACTAATCCAAATTCCCACACCTCATCAACCCAAGTTTGAGGGCTAGACGCCTTCCCAAGATTCACGATGGTCAACATTACAGCCTGGGGTGGCGATGTCAAGACCCTGAAATACGCCGTGTACCTCGGCATGTGGACGAACTGGTCCCATGGGCGAGCTATGGGCGCAACTCTGACATTGTCCCGAGCGCAAGGCAATTATCTCCTCTCCTTCACAGCATTCGTCATTGGGTTTGTGTCCACGCGTTTCTGGCGTATCATCTGTTTTATTCTGCACAATGCATTTTCGACATCAGCTCCTCGCGACGGCCTCTACCATCAGCAACAGGCTAGACTCCGCAATTCCGACTCGGCGGACTCGGGTCTCTTGGTGTTCCTCCAGATTGCCTGGGCTTGGAGCAAGAAAACCAAGCGAGCATTTGTCCGAGTGGTGCCTGTCATCGCAACCGCCAGCTTTTTTACCGTGGCCTTTACGATTGCCGGAGGCTTCTCTTCATCCATGTCCACGGCCTCGGCAGAGATGTCCTTCTTGAAGGCTCTAAGTGTGCCTTGGTTAACATGAAGTTATTGATGGCGAAGCTCAGAGTGCTCTACAGCCGTACATGTCAAGACAAGTATAGAGCGCTGCCAATTATGCTCAGCAATGCTACTCCGCCATTACATCTGGCAGATTTGACTGCGGAACGTTTGTCAAAGCCCAGGATTCCTAGCTTGGTCAACAAGTAGACGGCATGTCCGTTTTCCAAAGGCCTGTGTCAAAGTGATGCGAACTTACGCCTCGACACTGGATACATCGACCGTCATGAGCATTGGATTGAATGCTCCATTCGACGAGAGGATAAACTTCCGCACTGTACTTCAATGTGCCCCTCTTGTGACGGAAGGATACACCAGCAACATCAGCACATTGGCCCAGAACTACACTGCATACACTTATAGCCCTGATGCGCATGGTCACAATTATGCATTCGAAACAAGGAGCTGGGAAAATGAGGATCTCCAGCAAGGTGGAGACGCGTTCAAATTAGTGTATGGATCTGATATCCAGTGCACATGCATCGACTCTATCCTGCTTGCTGACTTCACCGGATCAATCCATGTTCTTACGTGAGCTATGCTGTTGATGGCACTTTCTTTCGAAAGTCTCCTTTCACACCACCTCCTGGCCTCTTTTCAACAGATGGTGACCTAATTCTCAGCTTCCTAACTGGAACCGGGGTCAGATTTTTTGGAAATAACTGACGACCCCTGGTACCCCGGGAATGTCCCAGGACCAGAGTTTAGATGGAATCTCACGGAAGCTTGGCAAAGAACTTACAGATCGGAGCAAGCCGGCTCTCCCATGGCCTGCCTACAACAATACCAATTCTGCAACCCTGCTCTCCCAGAAGAAGGGCGCTGCGGTCCGTTGGCGAGTTGGTTTGACGCTCAATTCCGGTCGGCGCACTTATTCAATATCACGGACGACCAGATGGCCAGTAAATCGCTCGAAGACATGGCGAAGGACGATATCCCGCAGACGCCGGCAGCCGCACGATACTTCTGGTTCTGGTCGATCTTGGCCGTGGGTGTCCCAGTGCTGCCCGCCCTGATCGGCTCGCTCGGGCCAAGCTCGCTGCCGTCTGCGGTGATATCAAGCCTGGATCGCTCCAATGGCAATATTGGGGCCCTACCAAGTAATCAATGGCAGCTCGACGTGGAGAATTGGTGGGCTATCCACATCGCTTCTCTGCAGGCAGGCGTGGTCGACGTTGCCTATGGTCCGCACGACCCGGTGCTTGATCCGCACGAAATCCTGCCTTCCAATTCTCATGTCTATAAGTTGTGCAACAAGCAGGTGAGCAACTCTGGACCATACATTAAGCTCACCTGTGATTTCTTCTTGACAAACATATGTACTTATGGAGATTTCATTTTCGTTTCATTCTGCGCTGAACTGGGACTCCAAGAATGCAACTAACACGTATTCTTTCTCCCACATCTCAGAAAATTCTCAGCAGCGACTACATTTCTTTCAGTGTTTTCGGCATATGCTTCATATACGTCCGGCGTTCTGATAGTAGCAATATCGCTTCTTCTCGAGCACATTCAGGCCTGGCTTTACCGTCGTTGGAACCTGGGGGAGTACGCCTATCTCCAATGGACAGCCAATGAGACCCTTCAACTGCAAAGAATGGCATACCAGGGCCTCGAATCAGGCCACTGGGCCGCTTATGATGACCGCGTCCCGCTGACGGAACCAGGGTTTTGGCCGATCTGCCTCAAAGCTACCCCCTGGATAAGAAGGCTAAAGCGGACGTCGGGCAGGGCAATCCGGCCGAGAAGCTGTCCGGCACGACCATGAATGCTGTGCAGACGGCGACCTCGACGCTGGTCGAAACGGACAGGTGCTCCACGATACCTTGCGATAATATCTCCCCTGTGGACCAGGCTGGTGTCGGAGAGGGGCCAGTCGGTAGGGGTGGTTTCCCCGGGGCACATTCAGCAGGATGGCAGCGTTCTCTCGCCAGCTCTTCCTCATTTGGATGCGAACCCACAACCGCCTGCAGATGGAGCATCTTCGGAGGTTGAGCAACCCGCAGCACAAGTTTCGGAGCATCTTGTTTCAACTACGTCGGAATCTCATGAAGAACCAGCACGCGTTTCGACTGTGCCTTCAGTTGATAGAATTGGAGGCTAGTGTTTTGGATTGAAGGAACTTGTTTTTCTAAACTTCAGTATGATGCTCTTACAGGAGTCAGGTAAATGTTCAGAGGCGGTTTGGTCCATATGAAAAAGGCCTTTTGGTCCATCCAGTCCTCGTCAGGGTCAACTAGGTCCATATCAAAATTGTACAGAATACGAGCGAGGATCACTTTCACCTCGGCGTACGCAAGGCTACCAAGTAGATCAGTAAATTGTTCACCTGACAGTAGAACAGTGAATTGTCCCGTTGCCTCCCCCTCCCGCCCCACGGTCACACGATTAGAGACACATGGGGGAGAAACTGAAAATGGGAACGAAAGAAACTCACTTCTTGCCGATACAATCCCTGGGGCCGATACCAAATGGTTTTACCGCATCATGCCTGTCGTCTGGATATACCTCGGGGTGAAGGAACCGCTCCGGCTGGAAACTGAAGGGATCGCTGAAGTTCCTCGAGCTGTGATAAGTAGCCAGCTGCGCAACGCTCACGGTTGCCCCCTCCGGCACGAAGTGGCCGGCGATGTACGCACCACCTTTAGGCACAACGCGGGGCATGGAGCCCGGCACGGGCGGGTATCGCCGGAAGGCCTCCTTGATGCAGGCGAACACTGCGGGAACTCCGAGTTAGGTCTATGTTGGATCGTGAAGATATGCGGAATAGGTTTGGTAAGACGTACTGTATGGGAGGTTCTGGACGGAGGAGAAACTTATATCGTCTTCTGATTTGAAGGCGGACCGGACTTCGTGAGTGATCTTCTTTAGGCATCCTGGATTCCTGAGAAGCATGTATATGAGCCCCGAGAGCAGAGTTGCCGAGGTGTCGGAGCCTGCCACAATGAGGACCATGGCGTTGATCATGAGCGTCTTCATCGGAATATCCTGAAATTCGAGTTGTTAGACATCTTTCCCTCACCCTTGCGTTGCCTTGCTAGCAATTGAATGTCCCTTACCCAGTCGTCCTGCTTCTTCAACAGCCCCCCAATCAAATCATGGCGCTCAGCCTTCAACGCCATCCGCCTCTTCAACACCGCCGTGGTCAGGGCATCATTCTCCTTTCGGAACTTGGTCCTGCTCTTCACCAGCCACTTGACAAGCCCCTCGAGGCCCAGCTGCTTCAGCGCGTTGGTCATCCCCTGCGCCTGGAGCCCCTTCTCAATGCTCGTGACGCGGTCCGCCGCGCGCCCCTGCTCTAGGCAGCTGAAGCTCTCCCCAAAGGCCAGGTCCCCGATGATGTCGTATGTCACGTAGTTGAACCAGTGGCGCATGTCGAAGGCGGTCTTGAGGGACGCTGACGACGGGGAGGAGGGCTTTTCCTCCGTGTTGACCTCGCCCTGGGTTGGAGCGCATCGTTCGCGAAGCCGCTGGATCAGGAGGTCCACGTACCCCATCACGATCGACTCTTGCTCGCGAAGACTGCGGTCGCTGAAGCCGGGGCTCATCTGACGCCTGAGGAGGGCGTGGTTCTCTCGCGTCTCGGAGACGATGGACGGCGGGACGCCACGGTTGCGATAGAAATGGGCGGCTTTTGGAAACTCCTCACCCTTGACTACTGCCCCGTTTTGATAACCATAGATATCCTTCCTTTGAACATGCAACTTGTTACTAAGGCAGATACAGAACACCAAAATACAGTACAGAAAATACGGACCATGCATCTGGGTCCGTAAAGATCAACTCATTCGGCGCGACACGGACCACGGGGCCGAAAGTCTCCGTCATCGCTAGGAGGCCGGTAGTCCATGTTCCGCGTGCGATTTTGAAGGCGTTGGGGAGGACACAGACGCGGTGAGCAAGGGGTCCCGGGAACTTGCGCAGCGGGTGCAAGAAGAGGTTATAGAGACATCGCAGAAGTATGGTGACGAGTAGCTGCGGCAGTAGTTAGCAAGGCGGATGTATCAAGTTTCTCATACGTGGCACCGAAGTGCTCGGGGCCACAGACCGCTTCTAGCACCAGCAGCATGGCTGCGAGGGCGTTGGATGGAGACATTGTCGTGCTGGACGAACAGCACCGGTAGTCGAGTGCATGAGAGGTGAGTCTTCAAACCACCACCCTTTCCCCCTCTTCCAAAAAATTAAAAATTAAAAACACGGCTCAGAGATCATCTTCCCCTATAAATGCACCCCAACCATCGGGCAACATGAGCCCAAACGTCGTAACTGCCGTGCGGCCCAATTGGTCTGTAACAGGACCCATTTTATAGAGTATCAAAGCTTAAACCTTAAGGTTAGCGTGACCACAGGGGGAGCGTCACATAGCGGCTGGGTGGCTGGGTCCGGCACTGACGAACCAGATGGCGGTAAAGGTTTATTTTAGACTCGCGGGCCACAGCGGAAAGGCGTGCAGCCGTTGCGATTCCCGCTCGTGGCCCTTTCATGCACATGGGTAGGTGGTTCACCGCTAGTGTGTGCACGCAACGGGTCACTGGCGTGGGCCTTTGGGGGAATCTAGATACCGTGACCCAAGGTTGGTCAGAACAGTGTCTAGAAAACACAGGGAACCCAGAGCATCTCTCAATAGACGTGTTGTGCACTCACTTACCTTTCCGGTGGGCTGGCGGCAGGTGGGGGACTAGTCTCACTTACGATTTGGCTAAAACGCTCGGTCCCAAGTCCCTGCCAATGCTTGGAGAAACTCAATTGTCTCTACGATACTTCTGTAACAGTTTTAGCAAGGGGTAGTTTATATCTGAATAACCTTGTTAGAGACAATATGGCGAGAGCTGACCTGCTGCATTGAAATGGTTGAAGCTACGTAATTATCATTTATGTCGTAATGATTCAGGAAAGGAATAACTAGCTGTGACCGGGGAGAACTGGAGAATGAAAAACTTCGAAACTAAATTCAATCAAGTAAGAGTTTATGGCCTTCGAATTGAAAGAGGTCTGTATGTTCATCAGCGTCGATGATAGGGCCAGGACACTCCCTGTCCGGGGACATTATCATTTCATTGGACTTCCCACGGCTGCAGCCGAGAATGAACGGGAAAGATCACATATGCCGGGCGGGAGGCGGGGAGGGGGGCGGGACCTGCTCACAGACGACATCTTAGCTGGCTCTGAGACAAAGCCATCGTAACTCTGCCTTTACAGTTAATCAAAAACACAATATTATGTCTTCCTCACTTATTAGTATTTGGACGATGTATACCAATTAAGCCAACGACAGAAAAGCTGAAGTGTTGCTAACAGCATCGTGGTGGAGGAAGGGAAAAGAAGAAGGACAACTTGAGTCTGTTATGGAACTGCTCACTCGGGGTTTATCAAGCTGCGTGCTGCTAACTGATACCACCCAACGAGCAGTTTGGTTGTTTCGGGGTGGCAAATGGGATGCGCAACCTTCCGCAACCTTGGCGATGGCGTCCTCCTATATATATCAAATCTGGCTTTCTCAACTGGGGAAGCAATTTGGGTTTGGATATTGTGACCCTGGCCCCAAGCATTCCGCAGCTAGAAAGAGGTCTACCGGACTTACTTATTGGCTTCTCCCTTACTCGTTCTATCTTTTGATCATTACTCACCTATATCCCTGATGAAATACTTTGGGCGGCTCTATCAAAACCAGAGCAAAGTAACATGATAGTGCTCGGCAGTTTAGCTTCGGTGCTGACAGCAGACACGGGAGGGCGATGCTGGATAGACGCAACTATGACTCAGGACACGGCTACTCTTCTGCATGGGTCGATCAATTACACCGGATTGGCTGAGATACCGGTTCTAAATGGTCTGTCTTTTTCAGAGCACAACTCAATGCAGCCAAATAGTGCTGTGTTTGCCGACCGTGGAAGGTCGAGATGGCAGTTTGGAACCGCAATGGCCGTGCGTTGGGCAGGAGGCATGTGTCCGGTTGATATTCACCACATGTAGTAGTATTGGAGCACCTTTTATGTACCTGTCTCTTATGTAAGTTTGAATTCTGCGGAATGACAATTGTGCAACCAATTGGGACGGACAGCAAATCGAGGCCCTGTGATCATGGGTGCACTTCCGTGTTAGTCGGGAGCAGAAGTAGTTACCCATCGCGTGGTGGGACGAACACATGTTCACCTCTCATTGCCGGACTGCAGTGAACGAACGACAAGATAGTCTGCTTCCTGGGTGTCATGAAGGGCAACCAGAGATCCAATGTCGCATGATGAGTTAGATCTGAAGGGACCCTCGGTTTCTCTTTCGCGAATTGCCACCGCTCGCACATCATAGAGACGACTCAATATCTTCAGGGCCTCTCTGTGAAGCTGCACAATAATGAGTCGGCTCGATGTTGTCAGATCAACGTTCCGGGGTTGAGCCGGACTTATTCACGGCATCTCATTCGCCTGGGTGACTTTGACCCTATGGAATCGTCTGTAGCCAGCTCCCCATACCCGTGTTATATACATTGCATCGAGTGCTGGAGCCAGGGAGTTGAATCGGTTGAGTTTGATGCAAATCAATATTGGCCAAGAAATGTGCATCAGATCTGGCATGTCTTGTCGTGCAGGTGAAGGCTGGCCATCTCGAACGAGTCGATAAGCTTCCCAGACCCAACAGACTGGGCCCTGGTTCGTTGTTGTATAATGAGGGCACGGCTATTGGTGCAGAGAACTTGAGACCAAGGACAGCAGAACTGGCGCTGGACGGCAGTTTGCAGACCACAAGCGGCTGATGATGCAAGTATCCCGGGTTTGCGCCACCCCCACCTACCAGATTGGGATTTGCGGGGACTGGTTCCGCTCCTTCGCCTCCCGCGAGCCGTGTGCGATTGAAGCCAAGCCCGTCGTGCTGCGCTCTGCCGTCCCTCATCGGACGGCGTTGGAGAGCATGGCAAGGCTGGCCTGCACAACTACCGCAGTGTAGGATGCCATGGACAAGAGTCTCTGCGCAATTGAACAGTGTCAATTGGCAACAGCTGTAGTAAAACTGTACATGTGCAATGACTCTGTCTCGACGGCTAACTTTAGAGATGCCCCTCCATTTTCGCGGTTACTCGTGTCAAGGCGAGGAAATTAGAATTACATCGAGCCCACCCTTGCAAAGTCTCCTACGCCGTCATCTGAGTCACCGTCCAACAACTTGCAGCAACAGCATCAGCAATTGGCATCCATCTTGCTTTCTTTAAATCCCGAGACAGTCCTCAGCTTCTCTACGAGTGTCTGCTCTTCTTAAATAAAAACCTCAAGAACTTCGGGGAGTACAACGCTTGCATCTGTGGCCTGACAAACTCCGGCTGCCCGCACCCCCAAAGCTCCAAATTTTTTTTCTTATTACTCGAGCGACATCCCACCTTGGGCTCCGACACCGCCACCAGTACTCATCACCACCACCACCACCACCACCACCACCACCGACTCTCCGACCTTGCACAAACACTCCTCTCTCGTTGCACCTGTGCCTGTCAAACACGGAACTGTCTTTCCCTCCCGTACATCTCTGCGATTCTTCACCGCAGCACACAGATCCTGTCCGTTCCGACCCAGGAAACCCCGACCGTCACAATGCCTGGAGTAGAATCCGCACCACAACTGGCTGACGATGTCAGAAGTAAGCACATCCCAATTTCCTCTGTGCCTCATTTGTCATGCTCTCTGTGCCAGATAGACCACCTGGCTATGGCCTCGCAATGTCCAAATCCCCAGAGCGCAAGTCCTCAACCCTTGTTCGCAGGCGAGGGGCCGCAGACATCCAAAGCACCTGGCTAACATGCTCCTCCTCTCCTCCGCAGTCGAGGGCCAGGACCCTCTGATCCCCCCGGCGTTGCTCGTCTCCGAGCTCCCAGCCACTGAGACCGCCCTCGAGACCATCGTCAAGGGCCGCCGCGAGGCCGAGAGCATCATCATGGGCCAGAACGACCGCCTGCTCGTCGTCGTCGGCCCCTGCTCCATCCACGACCCCGCCACCGCCCTCGAGTATGCCGACAGGCTCAAGGAGCTCTCCGACAGGCTGTCGGGAGACCTGTGCGTCATCATGCGCGCCTACCTCGAGAAGCCCCGCACCACCGTCGGCTGGAAGGGCCTCATCAACGACCCGGACGTCGACAACAGCTTCAAGATCAACAAGGGCCTGCGCGTCTCCCGCCAGATGTACAGGGACCTCACCAGCAAGGGCGTCCCCATCGCCTCCGAGATGCTCGACACCATATCCCCGCAGTTCCTGGCTGACTTCATCTCGGTCGGCGCCGTCGGCGCCCGCACCACAGAGTCCCAGCTGCACAGGGAGCTCGCCTCGGGCCTGTCCTTCCCCGTGGGCTTCAAGAACGGCACAGACGGCAACCTGGGCGTCGCCATTGACGCTATCGGCGCGGCCGCGGCCAAGCACCACTTCCTGGGCGTCACGAAGCAGGGCCTGGCTGCCATCACCCGTACCAAGGGCAACCCCTACGGCTTCGTGATCCTGCGCGGGGGCAGCTACGGCCCCAACTTCGACAAGGAGAACGTGCAGAAGGCCAAGGAGGTGCTGACCAAGAAAGGCCAGAAGCAGGCCATCATGATTGACTGCTCGCACGGTAAGCCGCCCCCCCCCCCCTCTCCGGCTTTCGATTACTACTTCCCTACTCTACGCGGACAACCAAGCTGACACCCCAACGAACAGGCAACTCCAACAAGGACCACCGCAACCAGCCCAAGGTGGCCAAGGTGATCGGCGACCAGCTGCGCGAGGGCGAGAAGTCCATCATCGGCGTCATGATCGAGTCCAACATCAACGAGGGCAACCAGAAGGTCCCTGCCGAGGGCCCCGCCGCCCTCAAGAAGGGCGTCAGCATCACCGACGCCTGCATCGACTGGGACTCCACCGTCTCCGTGCTCGAAGACCTCGCCGAGGCGGTCCGCGAGCGCAGGGAGAAGAACAAGGGGCACGCCAACGGGAACGGCAACCACGCCCAGGCCACTCCCCTGGAGGAGGACTAAATTGCTTGCCCTCGCGAGCGTAGTGGGGGAGATGGTGGATCTGTCGGGATTGAGGAGATGTAATGTGAAATCGTCGGGTGTTTTGAGTGGGACATGACTGAAAATACGCGAAACAAGAGCGTTATTTGGTGGATGAAAATTGGGGCAAAGGCACGTGAGATCCTTCTAGCACAGGATGCGGGTGTCAGAAACAGAGTCAGTCCATGGGCTAGAATAAGGGGCGTTATATTGTAATTCGCATTTCATGGGCTTCACATGGTTTGAATTCTTCTGTTTTCGTTGTGTGTTTTTGTACTGTGACGTTGTGTTATGCTTGAAGACCATAAAATGTTACCGTGGAAGGTCGTCCCAGTCCTCCCCATCCACGCCCAGTGTTCTCATAGTGCGAGTCAACATGCCTTCGAGTCTGACAATGTCAACCTGCTCCCCCGGCACCAAAAGAAGGGTGATGTTATGCCATTATTGTGTACAGCCACCAGACACACGGAGTCTGCATAGATGAGATCAAGCGGCCTGAGCTTCCCCACCCAGCGCTTGGTTGATTGTATGCCACGAAACAGGTTATTGAAGCCCTCGGAATCTTGGCTGTTGCTGTTATGTATTGGGCCCTTGTTTATGCCCGACGTGGTATATCGCCATCGGCAAGACTGATGCCGTTTAAGCCCCCTTGACTCATGGCCCCCCTACCACGACCGTGCTTGTCGAGCATACACTTTCGGCTGATTCGAAATACCGAGCTCAGAATAACAAATTATCTGCTCATACTTGCAGTCTCAACGGCGGTACAACTGGTCAGAAACGACGGAGCTCGGGCAAAGGGCCCAAAATACGTAGCATTGTAGTCTATTACATCCCAATTGTGGCAGCGTGTCCCCTAGCTCGTCTGGAGACTGCTCTCTCGACTATGCCCAGCAACAGCCGCATACGCCCCACGCCCGCCGTCCGTCCCGGTAGAACCCAGCCCGGCCCGACCAAGAGGCAATATCCCGCCGCTACCAGCACCAGCACCAGCACCCCCTTCCCTCCGCCCCCTGGGTGGACCACCACCAGCACCGGCACGACCACGACCACCACCAATCCCAGGTATCCCGCCGCCCCTCGACCGCGCGTCAACGACCTTCTGCAGGCCCGCCCACCCCAGCAGGCCCGCCGTGCCCAATATGAACCCCCACACGATGACCTGGTCCTTGCGGCTGTCGCGCTGGAAGCACATGGTGGAGACGTCCTTGTCGGCGGCGCCCTTGCAGATGGGCAGCGACTGCGACAGACAGAAGCTCCGGTTGCACTGGCTGCACGACGGCGACGAGGAGCTTCCCTTGGCCCGCCGGGCTGGCTTGTGCTGGCGCCGGTGGTGCTGCTGCTGCTGCTGGGACCCGCTCCTCTTCATCATCATCTCGGCTGCGTCTGACGCGGCGTCTTCGAGGTCAAGGCTGAGGAGGAGGGCATCTTGGTCTTCGCTGTCGCTGTCGCCGTCGCCGGCGGCCTCGTGGTCGTCGCCGTCTTCTGGGTCGGCGGGGCTGCTGCTGCCTCCTCCCGAGGATGGGGGCTGGTGCTGTGCCGGGGGGTTTGATGAGGAGCCGCCCTTAGAGGATTTAGGCTTGATTTCTATGATTGTGCTGTTTGTGAAGCAGGTGCATTTGCAGAATGTAGGCGCCGCTGTTTACGAAAATGCATTGTCAGCCTGGTGTTCTTCTTGATCTAAGGGGCTTTTGGGGGGGGGGGGGGTGTGGTTTGGAATATGTATCGGTGGATGCATTGTATTGACTTACACGCTGCGACCGCCAGGGAGGCAAAAGCGCCGAGCAGGAGGATGAGAATGCTGAGCCGGTTCATTTTGCTCGTAGTAGGCCAGACTACATCGCGGATCTATCGTGTCAAGAGAGTCAAAACGAGTCCAAACCGGGGGGACGAACAGACAATTAAGGTCCCAAGCAGGTCGCGGTCCAGAGCGACGTCGCGGCTTTGCCTGCCGCGGCCAACCCCAGATCCCTGCACCGGCGATTCGGGGAGCTTCAGCACCTGCGAAATTTCGAACTACAGCAAGCAGTACGATCCATTCGAGGTTGCGCCAGGAGTCAATTCAGGCTCCCAACCACGACCCAATCCAAAATCACACACAATGCGGAGGATAGCGAGATTACAAAGGCCCTCTGCGGCGCTCGCCCAGTGCCTGCAGGCCCCGGCCTCGACACCCCAACACACGGCCGCGTGCCGGGCAGCGGCGGCTTGCATCCAGCGACCGCGCGACTTCTCGACGACACGGCACAGGTCGAACATCGGAAGGAAACCAGACGACGCGGCCTCCGAAGAGGAGAAGCTAGCATGGGCGAGGCAGGAGCGCAGGGAGTTCGCTGAGAAGCGCCAAGCAGCAGCCAAAACATTACCCCCGACCGACGCCGCAGAGCAGCAACAACAGTCACCACAAGAAGCAGCGGAGGAGCTCCTCGAGTCCTACGACCCGGAGGCTGCGGCCGCCCTCCCGGTGGAGGTCGAGACGGACCTCGTCCTGCCGCCCGAGGAGATCGCCGTGGCGCCGCGCGAGGACGAGCTCGCCGCGGGCGGTGTCACCTCCTACAAGCCGGCCGACTCGGCGCGCGGCCTCGAGGTCGTGGGCGGGCTGGGCGGCTGGTTCGAGCGCGACGAGCACTGGGGCGCGTCAAAGCGGTACGCCGGGTTCGCTCCCACACGCCGCGTGGCCGACCCGGCGCTGCTGGAGCTCAACGTGCGGCGGGCGGTGGCGGAGGCGCTCGCCGTTGCCGCTGCTTCCTCCGCTGCTGCTGCTGACAAGGCGGGCCCGCTGCTGGCGGGCCTCTGGGAGCGCGGCGGGAGGGAGGACGCGGAGAGGGCGCTGGCCTTGCGGCTCGAGGTCCGGGGGGACGGCGCCGTCGGTGTCGTCGCTGCGGATGCGGAGGGGGTGGCGCGGGCCCTGCGGTGGGACCCTGACGCCCCGGGTTCGTCGGCTGCGGCCCCCGGCGAGGAGGTCGGACGGCAGCAGTTCTCGGCCGACGAGGCGAGGGAGATTGTGAAGAGCTGGGACGAGGGGTGGAAGAACATCTCGCTTCACGACGCCCAGCTCAAGTTTGCTGTGAGTACCCGTCCATACGCCCGCCTGGCAACATGATCTTGTTTCTAGATGATTACACGGGCGTGATTTGATCTGATTGATTGATTTATCGATTGCTAACACTACTGTTTCTTCCACAGATAACAAAGCGCATCCTCCAGCTCACAGGCCACCGGATCCCCGACGCCAAGCTCCCGTCTGTCCATACGGCCGGCCACCTCGTGGCGCTCCTCGTCAAGCCCGAGCCGCCGACCAAGGTGGCCGACGCCCTCGCGCAGCAGGGCGACCTGGCGGGCCTGCCCAACGTGCGGGTGTACGCGACGCGGCGCACGCCCGTGCACAAGCACCAGGAGGTCGGGAGGTGGAAGGTGATCGTCGAGGAGCTCGAGAAGAGGAAGATCCCGGCGACGGGCGACGGCGGCATCGGGCGGTTCGTGGAGGACAAGTGGCTGAGGGGGCCCAGCCCGCCCAAGAAGGAGAGGAAGAAGAGGAGGTGATTGTCGATACTGCGAGGTGCGGCTGTGGTTTAGATTCGCTTTGTAGGGGCGTTAGATGCTCTACGGATATGCCAGTAGCCGGTGGAAAGGGTGTAAACAACAATGTATATGGAAATGCCAACACGGCTGGTACCATAGATCCCAATATTGCTATGCTTGTCTGTTGATTGTTCACGTCCAGGCCTGGAAACAGGATGTGGGGACCATCGCATTTTTTGATAAGAGGGGCCAAGAACCTCGGGAAAGTCCAGCTCGGATATCGGTTCAGACTCTACATTATACTTTAAATTTGTGGCATACATCCGAAAGCAACTACATGCGTGCGGGACACGGCATACATGGCATTTCACATGTTCACGGAAAATGATCAGAGCGAGTTTTATGAATGTTCGATTGTCAAAAAACAGAGATTATCTATTCATTCTTGATCGCAACGCAACGGTCGCATCCCAATTTAGTCCCAAACTATTCCTTCGCCATTCTGATTTGCCACGGTGGTCGAAGTGGAGATTGTGATTGTTGGTTTACTTGCTGCAGGTGCCTATTTTTCGGATACACGTTAGTTGTGAGGCTTCAACGAGAAGAATACATGAGAGGTCGACGGGATGTGTTGGGTGGATACTCACAGTTGGCACCGCAGTTGCAGCCGGAGCCGGAGGAAGAGCACTGACAGCCAGATCCAGACATATTGACGTTTGGTGGTTGCTTGGTTTGGTAAAGGTAGAAGTTGTGTGTGTGTGGTTTTGGTTTGTGATGGTTGGATGGATGAAGGTATTAAACTGCAGGTGGGCTAGGTGGACGAGTGAGTGGTCTTATATATCCGATGGTGCGTCAATTGTGCGGGATTCCTGATGCAGTGCACTGGGCTGGTGGGTGAGGGGTCCCCATCGCCTGGCGCCTGATCCCTGCTGCAATGATGCCGATTCGGAAAGCGTCAGCCCAGCGGGCGCCACCTGTACACGCAGCATGTACCTCCACGCCTATGTATGCTGCCATAGGTACTTAGTTGCTAACAAGGTAGTGAGGTAGCGCCGCAGGTTGGATCCGCCTGGCCTTCGTGGCCTTTCCGCTACGATCCTTCTCTTTTGCAATCCCCTTGTTCTTCTCTTTGCAACCATAACCCCCCCCCCCCACGGCCGTTTTCGATCTGGGGCGACTTGGACCAGTCAGGAGCAGGATCACCGTCCAGGGTCTATGCCCGCCCAGCCGCTGCCAGGCTGCTGGGCCATCTCGGCGAAGGCACTCGGGCTAGATCCTCACTCCTCACTCCTAGAACTTCGCTTGACGCCCCGCGGTGATGCATTTGCCCCCCGACGCCTCTTTTTTACCGTCCCGCCTCTCTGAGCTCCCACTATCCCGAGCCAAGTTCCTGCTAGGTCCTGCGCCGGTCAGGGTCCAAAGATGTCAAGGGCGTGTCAAAGCAGAAGAGCTAGATACCACTATTGGGGGGTGGGGGGGGGGGCGTGCGGGTCTGCGGTACCCTTCCTTGACTTCGTACCCCGCTGACAGCTTGTGCGATATTTGTGCGCGGTCCTCAGCCAGTCCCCTTTGAGGTCATTTTCATGCCCGCCTATGCACAAGCAACAAAGGACGATCCTCCTGCGTCCGTCCGACCATGACATGGGACTAGACGTCATTTGGCCACGAGCATACGAAGGAGGGGCAACACTGGTGACCACCCCTTCGATGCGTGGTTTGTGCGGGATTGCTTGGATCCCAAACACGGCCAACCTTGACCAAGTACAAACACTACAAGCCACTCAGAGCTGCCGAGGCGACACCGTCAGTGGCGCGGGGGACCTCTCACTCGGTCACTCACCCTCAAACCCCTCCTTTCCATCCCCCGTATCTCCCCTTGATGCCCGCTTTCGGCTGCGTGGTCTGACAGATATGACTGGACGCATCGGGCACTTCCCAAAGCACCGGGCTGTTTCAACTGGACCTGGCTCTACTATGGTGCAGGGCTGGGTTTATCCCCACGCCCGTTTTACGTTATTCCGACTTTCTGTTATCGCAAGCCCAAGGAGATCCCCAATAGGGCGACATAGACATGGCACACGCAACGGAAAACTGGCAGCTTCAACTGACTCGGGGTGGTCAGCAGCAGAGACTAATGCAGCAGATGTGTGTCTGCTCTGGCCGGCTCTCCCCAGGCAAGCAAAGCAAGCCTCGCATTTTGCCTTCGCGCCGCATACATCTTGTCTGCCCCACCGACCAACCCAGGCTCGCCATGCTGCCACACGTGGGTTTCTCCGTGGATCGAGGGGCTGCCCGCGGGTAGCATCGTATCGCTATCTGCATCATCTTATCGGAGGCACCTAATTGTACTGTAGTCTTTATGTCTGTCCTTCTCTCCAAAGCCCCTCGTATCTGCTCGGGATAGTATCGCACGAAAGCATACCTCTCACAACGGGGACATGGCCTCCTGCACGAGGCAAATGTGTTGGATGCTGTGAGCGTGGTGCCGTTCTCCAAAAGTGTCACTGCGGGGAGACGCAGTTACGGACGAGACACGGCCTCGTCCCCCCCTTCCACCATATGCGCTCAACTTAACGGCCGTCATGCTGTGCGTCAAGCAGTAGCCTGACTTGCCTGAGTAGCTAGCCCAGACGACTATGTGCCGCCGTGCCGAGTAGACAGCGATATCCGGCCGACCCCACGCCTATCCCTTCCCAGAGTTCGGCATTACCACCGAATCAAAAACCTGCCCTCGGGGGACAGCCTCAACATGTGAACCTTGTACGGTGGGGCTATAAGTGCCCGTGACTATGCAGACCACCCACGAGGTCTGGATATGGGATGTAATTTCGCCCTTGAAGAGTATCCAACATGGCGAGAACTCCATCCACAACTCCCCTCCCCAACTCTTGAGTGGCGAATCTCTCGTTTCTAGAGTCCTGCGAGTGGACCAGCTGGGCGTCTGATGGGCATCTAGGTGGGTTATTAGTGTAACAGCAGAGGCTCCGCGTTTAGGCTTAGCTGCAGAGAGAGTTTTATCTCTCCGATTTGCTTCTGGAAACAGTATATAGCAATAAAATTCTAGTCGTACCAGTTACTTTGCAGAATGTTTCATTCACAGGTGAATCCCTCCACGATATCCATTTCATCTATCCTCTTCTAGCACTACTAGGCATCCCCCCTAATGAATAGATATTCTGACCACACAACAACGGCTGGCCGGCGAGATCTTTTTCGGACTCTAGTGTAAGTTCACAACTACACGCCTGAAGACAGGTGATACGATACAACCCTGCCATCCTTGACGGACTAGCTATTAAGGCCAATAGGGGAGCGGCGTGGGCACCAGGACGGCGGCCAAAGGCGAGAATACGCGAGCGACTAACATCAAGGCAAAATCAGGGCAGCTGTTTGCAACGGTGGGTCGTCAACAAGCTTACCATCCCGTACACCCCACCCTTGCGTCCACCTAGTCTACAGGTAGTAGTCCCAATCCTCGTGAGGTGATATTCGTTTCTTGTCAGGGTGATTGGCGACACCGTCCAAAGGCGGAGGACACCTCCCGGGTAGGCAAACGCGTTCTCGTCGATGTATGCCAGGCTCGCCTCGGTGCTGTGTGGTAGTGGTGTCCTGGGGTGTTCGTCATGGTGTCAAGTGACTGCGAGGTCAGGACCCTCGCGCCACATAGGCACTGCCGCCTCCATCTCTGTCTCCGTCGTGCCTCCCTACCCCTTCGTCCTCCTATGGCACCGCGATAGGAAATGGAGAGTGCTCGCTTTACGTACTTGGCGTAGAATTGCCACGTTGCATGTCTGGTACCAGATTTGTGTGCTTCACAACATCCAGTCTTGCGGCATGTATCCAACCAATTGTGGATGCGCCCATGATGTGTGGGGAAAATATACCGTTGGTTGGCATGGGGTGGAAGAGGATTTTGCACCTGGCAATCGGAACAGCTCTGGTGGGATCTCATTATTCACTAGCATTTGAACTCATTGCCTTGGTAGCTTGGTCGTCGTAATTACTCATTTCTACGATGCTCGAGACAAACTGGTGATGCCCCTCCGAGTTTACAAAAATTAATTTGTGCCCTAGTAGTACGGTACTCATGAGCTTTGAAAAGGCAGCCCATAACCTCATGTCTGAATTTTGAGGTCTCTGGAACTATTTATGGGCTCCGGATTATAGTTGTTTGGTTGCGATGAGAGCAGATCCCTCTGTAGCAAGAGAGACGGAAATGGCTTTCGGCTGCAGGACTCAATGGCATATTTGCAACTACGGTAAGTTCTATATCATTGGCTCACGCTTCCATTCAAAGTTAGCTTCGAGGCAGGCTTGGTCTCGGGTGGAGGAGATCTGCCAAGGAAGTTGGAGCATCATGAAGCCACAGTTCTTAACCTAATCGCAGTGCTCTTTCTTTCCTTTTTTTTTATTTAAGCAAAAATGAAAGAAAGAAAGGATATACACCGTAGGCGATCTCTCTATAGAATCGTAAACGCTCAACGCAAATAATAGTGGCATTCGAAGCACGAGACCCACAGCGGCTCGGAATCGACGTCTTACTACAACCCTGTATTACGCCGATCGAGCCAGACAGGGGACCAAAAAAGGCGGGATGCGAGCTCACTTTTGATTTCTAAGCGGACAATGGAGCGAGGTAGAGGGGGTGAGATTGGTTCAAGACATTCTGCATATGGTCAGATTGGTAGTATTCCTTGGCCGCGCCCTCTCGCGCCGCGATGTCTCGCTCTTTTCTTTATTGGCCAGGATAATTCGTAAATGTGGACGTCTGGGAGGATATTAATAGGGAGACAGTCCATATTGGCTCATTGATGTCTCTCTTCACCTCACTGTATCTATCTCTGCCTGGATACTGCAATTACATTCGACTTACGAAGACGTACTATCGTTTGCACAAAATAAACGACCATGTCGAAATTAGATGCAACTCAGTTGTTCTCGGTCAAGGGACTGGTGGCCGTGGTCACGGGCGCTGGCTCCGGTCTGGGCGAGGCGATGGCTAATGCTCTGGATGTGAACGGGGCGGCCAAAGTCTTTATCCTTGGTCGCCGAGAGTCTAAACTCAAAGAAGTTGCAGGGAAAGCGGTTCGTGATATTCTCTTGATTTTTTCCACCTTCAAATCATTCCTGGTGCTGGAAAAATGGTCACGGGAGAAGACTCCGAGGCCCGGGTTTCGGGTAGATCACGAGAATGTTGAGAGGAAGCTTACTGGACATACCAGAAAAACGGTTCTCTCATCCCGGTCCCATGTGATGTGAGCTCGAAGGAATCTTTGCAGGCTGCAGTGTCGGCAATTGAAAAACAGACGGGCTTCATCAATCTTCTTGTCGCTAACGCGGCCTACCTCGGCGAGGTTACCAGCATGGCTCCCAGGCCGGCAGAACAGACCCTCGCTGAGCTGCAAAAGGAGCTGTGGAACAAGCAGACCTACGAAGACGCGAGCCAAGTTGTCAGCACCAACATAGCCGGATCGTACTTTACCTTTCTTGCCTTCTTGGGCTTGCTAGGAGCCGGCAATACGCACCCAGACAGCGTGGGGAAGAGTGGACTGCTACAGAGCCAGTTCATCAGTACCACGAGCCTGGGTGGATTCCGCCGCGCTGAGAGTCCCACCTATGTGTACAACGCCAGCAAGGCCGCTCTGAACCATCTGACCAAGAGTCTGTCATCGGAGTACGCCAAACACGGCATCCGGGCCAATGCCATCGCGCCGGGGTTTTTTGTCACGGAGATGACCGAGGTTTGTGACTGAAGAAAAATCCAATGTCATCTGACCGTCGATGACTCGATGCTTACATCAAGATAGGACTACACCCCAGAGGAAGACGTCACCGCCGTGGGCTCTAGGCCGTGGCAAGAGACTCCCGCCACGCGATGGGGCACAGAAGAGGTAAGTCAAGGTCTCAGGCTGAATTGATCAAGTGCTGATATCTCTGCCAGGATATCGCGGGTGCTGTGCTTTACCTGGCTTCCAGGGCAGGTTCTTTCGTGAACGGTTGTGTCTTGTTGACAGATGGCGGAGCGCTCTCTCTCAGCCCTGGTTCCTACTAGAAGTGCAGCCATCGACGAGGATACCTAGGCGCTTCGAAAGCCATGACTGGTGACTGTTTGAAGACCAAGTGTGAAAGCAATGCGGTCGAATTAGAGTATAATGCAGTGGCCGCAATGAATCTGCTGGTGGACGGGTCCTCGGGATGGAGCGCCTCTTCCAAGACAGGAGCCATCCAAAGCTTGACAGTACAACTAGAGCATAAAAGTATGAATGCGAACTAATCCCACTCCCCTACCTCTTATTGCAACACAATGACTGGCTCGTGGATTCGGCTCAATTGTCCCGATTGATGTTCGTATTCTTTAATCAATGCTTGTAATGATGCCCGACACTTACCTAGCTGGTTTCATTCTTAATCCGGTCACAGTACTCATTACAAGGAAAAGCCGAAGTGGGCACACACTGGCATGAACGGTCGATAGGTATCGTAAATGGTAAATAATATCGTTAAGTTAAACAGTGTTTCATTTACTTGCTTCAATATTCTAAACCCTAAGTCACCTAGTTGTTTTCGTTCTTAATTCGATCACAATGCTCTTGAAGGGGGAAAAGACTGAGGTGGTCCCTTCATACAGTCGTGAATGCTCAAAGACCCAGCGTCAGATAATAAACACAGTACCGACACTAAGTTACCTAAGACAACCATGCTTTCCGCCCAGCCAATCCAGTCACGCGAGGACGTAGAAGTGTCGGCCACCAGATAACTAACCTCCTTATCATTAAGACGCACAGCATCTAGCACTACACCAACGCGCGCATATCATGACACACCCTATGCTGCCAAACTTAAGATCCAAAAGCAGCGAGAGCCCAATGGGTGACGAGACACTCACCACTGGGCCCAGACACACCATCTCGCGCCTCTCCGGTGCCGAGGACATCGAGGCCCACCTGCCGTCCCTCCGGAGCATGCTGCAGTCATGCGTCAACACCGAACCCTCGACGTCCTCTATCGGCTTCCTCGCCCCTCTGTCGGACGCCGAGTCGGACGGGTACTGGCGATCCCTCGGCCCCAGCTTAGGCGTTACATGCCACCTGTTCGTCATCTTATCAGACGACGTCGGGCTGGGGAAGGACAGCAATCAACCCAGCCAGGAGGTGGGAGAGGTGACGGCGGCGGCGCAGCTCCTGATCATCCCCAAGGCGACACACGCCCACCGCGTGGAGGTGGCTAAGCTGCTTGTGCGGCCGTCCAGCCGGCGCTCCGGGCTGGGGAGGGCCATGATGGCGCACGTCGAGTCGTTCGCGCGCGATACCCTCGGCCTGCGGGTCCTCACCCTCGACACCGAGACAGACACTCCGGCGCTGGCGTTCTACCGCCGCACCGCGTGGTTGGAGTGGGGCACATGCCCGGACTACGCGGCCTTCGCGGACGGGCGGCTGGGGAGTGCTACATTCTTCGCCAAGCCTCTCTAACGAGACTGGCTTGACTGGACTGGCTTATCGTCGACTCGTATCAGTCTTCTGGGTGTCCGTCCCACTTGATTTACAGCATCATTACGCGAGGCTCCCCGAGGCACACGTCCACCGCGAACACGAGCCCAGATACTTCGACCCTCTGCGCCTCGACATCCTCCCTCAGGAACCCCGTCGACTCCGCCGGCCACTGTCCCAGCGTAGGGCTCTCCAACATCTCCGCCTCAGCAGCAGCGCTGGTCGCAGACAGCAGCCTGTCCTCGATCTCCTCCATCCTCTTCATAGTCTCCGCTCTCAGCAGCGCCGCCCTGAACCTCTTCACCTCGGCGAGGCGCTCCTTGTTGTTGTTGTTGTTGTTGTTGTTGTTGTCGCCGCCATTGCCGGACGAGAAGAACTCCTCCATCTCAAACCGTACCCGCGCCCGGAGGTGCGCCTTGCCCTTGGGCACCCACCGCACGCACCGGTCCACCAGCCCGTGCCCGCAGTACTCCTCGTCCACGCAGTCCCACCCGCTCGCGCCCACCGTGCACGTGTGCCGGACGCCACCCTCCCGGTCGTGCTGCTCCCGGAGCTCCCGGCATCTGGCTCGTACGGCCCCGCCCAGGCGGGCGCGGAAGCTGCTGAGCCTCGCCTCCGGACTCTGCGTCTGGGAGTCTGATCTCTCGGTTCTCAATAAATCCCCTCCATCCGAGTCCTCGCTTTCGTCCCGCGGTGGCGTAGGGAGCCGTGCCCCGCGCGCCGTTGTCTTGCTTCTGCCCTCCTTAGCGGACTGCTCCGGGCCCGCCGCCGAGGCGAGAAGCGAGTCCACCTCGTCCCCGGGGAGGACGTAGTCGCCCGGCTCAAAAGAGCCCTTGGCCGCCCGGGATGGCTGCCGCCTCCTGCCCACCGCCGCGGCCTCGCGGCCCAGGAGCGCCAGCTGCCTCCCCGCGTCCTCCCTGTACCACTGCTCCGCCCTGCGCGCGAAACTTGACAGGCAGTACACCTCGCCCCTGCGCAGGGGCGGCGATGGCGCTGATTTCGGAGAAGTCGCTGCGCAGAAATTGGGGATCCTCTCGAGGTCTTGCTTCTTGGGCGGTGTCATTGGAAAAACTCGGTTCTTGACTTTTTCCCTCCTTCTGCGATGTTGGCGATTGTTGTTGGTTCTTTCTCCTACTCCGTCACAGCCGCAAAGACGTTGGGAAGCCAAGGAGATTTCAGTGCGGTATTTGTGTGTTCCGTCGTGTCGGTGTGACCTGCCTGCTGCTCTTTGTTGGAATTCTGTGGCCAGGTGCCGAATCTGGGATGGTGTTGGTGAGCATCCAAAACACCGTCAAAGACAATGCGGTTGGTACTTTCTTTCAGCAATTTGTGGACCTCTACAGAACTCATGACATTGCCAGATGACCCTGAGACTTGCCGAAGTAGATGTGGACTTTTACTCAGGGACCTATCAGCCAACGAGTAAAGAAGCAAATATGAGTCCACAGTCACCTGTGATTGTTGTTTGTTGGCATGGTAGCAATATTGACTCACCTAATTGTATCATCAGCTTTAAAAACTCAAGCAAAGCCAAATGTGTGTGTGTGTGTCTCGCGCCAAAAGGTAGACAGGCTAGAATCTATGGCGTGGGAAAAGGTGTGCTATAACGCTCTAAGCAGAAATACAAGATCCAAAGAAAAACCCCATCTATTTGCGCATGCCTGGATTCCCAGCCAGCAGCTCCTTCTCCTGCTCCTCAGTGATGGGCAGGACCGTAGCGACAACCTCATTCGCGTGCAAGATCGCCTCCCTCGCCCCTTCCCACGTCTTCCGCTTGGCCGTCTCGAAGTACCGGTACGAGTGCGCCGTCTCGACGCCGTCGTTCATGAGCTTGTACATCCTGCGGTCCTCCCACCAGAACTTCCACCCTTTCCAGCTGAAGGGGCTCAGGTTCTCCATGCCCGTCCCCGCGGCGCGGTGAAGCCACCCCTGGAACTCCCACTGCTTGACCATGCTCGTGTCGGCGCTGTGGTCCATCGCCCACCGCGAAGCGACCCACTCCTGGTGGCTGTCGATCCAAGCGTTCATTGCGTCCGGCGAGGGGAGCGGCTCGACGCCGCGGAAGACGTTAGAGATGGCCATGGAGGTGACATCGGCGAAGGAGAAGCCGTTGGACTTGCCGAACGCCGAGTAGCACAGGAACGCGCACGAGTCGGCGTACTTGGGTGGGAATAGATTCATCCACATCCTGTAGATGGGACCCCCGGCGTATCCGTGGGACGTAGGGGAGCTTGTTTCCATGAACGACTGCCCTACCTTCCAGTCTGCCCGGTACCCCGTGCATAGAAGCACGGCATCGATGTCATCTAGCACCGTGCCATCCAGGAGCTCGACCTTCTTGGGCCCTAGGAACCGCTTCAGCCCATGTACAGACTGCAGGGTGCAATCCTCGAGAAAGGGCATGATGTTCTCGAAGCTACCAGGGAGCCGGAGCAGGATGCTCGGGATAGGCAGAAGCCTCCACTCGGGCTTGAGATTGGGGAACATGATCTTTGCGAACAGGGTAAGGAAGTAGTCAGCGAGGAACTTCGCCAGCGAGGGGAAGTACCGCTGCAGAAACTGTGACATCTGGCGCCGGCGCCAGGTGACCTGCGTGTCGTTGGGCACGCCCTTGCGGAACCGCCGGAAGGGCAGCGCGCCCCGGCGGTGTGAGAGGTAGACCGGGTGGGCGGCGTGCGGCATCAGGTCCGGGGCGATGTCGCCGGTCGTCGAGGAGAGGCCCAGCACGAGGACGCGCTTCCCCTGAAAGGGCAAGGGGCTGCGATACTGCTGAGAGTGCATTATCGTCCCTTCAAACAGGTCCTGACCTTCAAAAGCCGGCACGATGGCTCTGGTCTGGTAGCCGTGGCAGAAAACGACCTTGTCAAACTCGAGGGTCCTGATACCCTCGGCGGCCGTCTCGACCTCGAGCGCCCACTTGGTGTCGTCTGCGTTGCGCGACGCCTTGTGGACTGTCGTGTTCAGGTTCCACTCCTTGAGGGTGTCGAAATGCCTGGCGTAGCTCTCCATGAAGTCCTGGAAGTGCTCCGTCTTCATATAGATGGGGTACTTGTCCGACATAGGGAAGTCGCTGAAGCCGCACGTGAACTTGCTGATATTGGCCATGGTCCGCAGCAGCGCGGTCGTGTAGGACGTGTTGTCCGAGTAAGCCCACAGCCCGCCGACCCTGTCGCGCCGCTCGAACCCCGAGACGGCGAAGCCGTCATCGCGCAGCTGCTTGAGCATGGAGAGCCCAGAGGGGCCTGCGTGCAGGCGTCAGCGCATGCGGCACTCCGTGCTGACGACGTTGGTATATCCACGCTGTCGAGCGCTTACCTGCACCAATCACTGCCACAGTTTGTTTCCCCATTCTCTGTGTTACCGAGCCCATGCTTTGCTGCAGTTTGCCAAGTGTAAGTCAAAAAACACATCCCATTCAGGCAGACGTGAATAAGTTACTTTCAGCTGTTCTGAGAGATAAAGGAATATGGTAAGCACTAAGGAAGGACTCGGACAGGCCCAGCTTGCCCGAAGTCCGAGGTTTTGGAATCCAAAACTTGAAGTGGCTTTTTAGCGCCAACGGGTTTGTTGGTTGGAGGATGCGCTGGTGGCGTTGGCTCGGGCTGTGCTTGCTGGACGAACTCCGCAATGCGAAACAATGGGACCGTCTTGCCAACACGTAAAATTGCACGGAGCAGCTTTTTCCATCTCGCTGTCGCGGAAAATGATGCAAGGCTGCTCAAAACCGGATGCCACGGGCAGGCTGCACAAACCATATATACTAGGTCCACGACCCAGTGCGCGGCGTATCGACCATTGTGCTCGTCTTGCAAGAGTTGACTCCAAAGAGCCCTGGTTGATAAATCTCCTGAATTCTGAAAATAACAGTCTAGGTTACAGTCGATTGGCGCATGGCCACTTCTCAAGAACGAAGAGTACATGTGGACAAGCTGAGGCCCAGCATACGAAGAGGTGGATGCTGGACCCAGCCGCGAGCTTACTCGGGCCAGGCAGATATGAAATTGTGCCGGTGCTATTGCGAATCATGAATATGCATGTTTTCGCCCATAATCTTTAGCAAATCGCAGCGGATTTGACTGATGCTATATGCCAGAAAACATGCAGATGCTTTGTCAAAATTCAAGTTTTGGCTTTACGGCCGTCATGCCCTTGTAGAGAACTGCCAGGTAAAGATCCGGAGCAGGCGCAGAACGTCATTCTAGAAGTTTCGAGGCTTGAGGTGGAGCATAGACAGTGTTGCGGAGAAACTGGCTATGCTTCCAAGAAGCCACAGGGCTCTTCTTGCCCAGTTCCAGGCCAGCCAAAGACCTTCCTGCTTATGGTATTGCAGCCCAGGACAATAGTGAATAGGAGCCTTCTAAGGTTGGGGATACACATGACATTAATTGGTGATTTGGAAATTATTCTTTTGTTGTTACGTATTTGATGAATTCATCGTACCGACCCATCCAGACCCTCTCCTCATACACGCTTAATCACATAGAGAGGAGTGACAAGTGTGAGGACGTTGTCACACAGGCATATCTTCCCTGTAAAATCGAAATCAAAGAAGTCACCGACTCACGAACAACAAGAACGCAGTATGGGCAAGTCAGAGCCGACTGACCGTCATTTGCATTCGGAAGTCACGACCAGTTGGTGGACTTTGCAACTTGATCATCTGATGGGAGACAAGGGAGCTTGACTAACACAAAGCCCTGACATGCAAAAGACCCTGAGTAGAGGCAACACATATCACTCAGACGTGCGGCGTCACAACAGACGCTCTCCAGAACGCCGTTGAATCACAGTTTCCGGGAATCCTATAAAAGCAGTCTTTGCCTTCCTCCCAGCAACTCAAATTCAGGAGATTCCGCAACAAACCATCAACAGCAGAGAAGCATCTGAAAGCATCAATCTCAGCAAACTTCAGGATCGCGCAAATCGAAAAGCAAGCTTGGAGACAAGACTCATCGACGACTCACTGTCACACACACCAACAACATGCCGTACACGCAGGGTCAAGCCATTTACCACGGGCACAATAAGGAGAAGAGTGGCAAAGTGACCAAGGTCCACAACCTAGGCTACGGGCAATACACGTATGACATCACTTTGGACAAGGAGCGCGCCGACCAGGCAACGTAAGTCCTCAGCTACACCGACCACATTTGCAAACATCTCTGGAAAGGTACTCATTCATAGCAGCGGAAACGTCATCACGGGCGGTATTCCGGAGTTTGGTTGGAAGGATCTCAATCCCCTCCAGGACATGAAGCAAGTCACGGAGGGTAGTCTGAGCGCCGCTTGACTAAGCTGTATTACCGCAAGTGATACAAGAGTGATGGGTTATGAGGAGATGAGTCCTGGTTCTCACTGCCAGTGAGCAGCCTGATTCTGGTGAGGGAAATAGAGCTGAAGGACCAAGACAGAAATTCATGCATCTACGTTAGGCTCTTGAGTGATATGCGTGGCTGCCACTTGTCTTGAGGTGATCTCGTATGCGTGTACCCTGATCTACCACCATGTCACCAACGTGGCTCTGTTAAGCTGTGGTCAAGAAATTGCAGTTGGATGGTGACTCGTTCCCTTACAGAGCAAGATGAATTATAATATAACCGACGCTAGATCTACGTGTTACAAAGGTTATAACCGGTACTTGTATGACTCTCCTTCGCCCTTGACCTCCCTTCACTTTCAAACATGACATCTGTAAGGAAGCAGAACACAAGCAGAGTGAACAAGAACACGCAGAGGCTGAGTTGGGCGCGCCCGGAGGGTAAGTAGCATATTCAGAACTAAAGGTAGAACTGAACTTGGCCTTCCCTCCATTCTTCCTCCTGGGCCCTGAGAGCCTCCTTTCTAATGTGAGCTCTCTTCGCATCCGCTGGCCCTTGAAGTGCGAGACCAGCTTTCCCCAGTCTATGAAGTGGCCAGTGGGATCATAATACTGGGCATGTGGTGATGCGGCATCATAGCCTCTGACAGCATCTAGTTGCAAGACAGAAGCTTGTTGTGAGAGCGCTAAGTTCCTGCGATGCCATATCTCATCTAAAAGCCTAATACTGAAGCCATTCCCAACCACTACCGGTACCAAATGGGCATACGGAATCTACCTGCGGCTCGAGTGTCTTGTATCTCTTGTATGAAATCCGCTATTCACGTAGCATCTCCCAATGATGCTGAAGAAGTGAGCCAAAGGAAGATGGTTTGTGCACGCTGAAATGATCTTTAAACGGAGTCCCGGGCAGACCGTATTAAAAATAGCGTGCGGAGTCCCAGCGGTATCAAATTCAAGGACGCACTAGGATCTCACTTGTGAATGTCATGTTTTTTACGAAGGCGCCTGTCCCTTTCACGCCGGATTTACTTGGGCTAGAAGTATCAGCCACAATGCTAGTGGTTGGAGCGCGTATTGTACATGTTCGTTGGGGGCCAACATGTCAATCACCCGGGGCTTCGTGCAATGTTCAAGAGGTCTTGGGTGTGATCGTGGATATCGCAGTGTTCATCTGGAAGGATCCGGAGCCAACTCAACCTCGACACTAACGAATAGGCAAATCCTCGGCAGCACGCCATTCCGGCCCTGGCAAGCACCACTTTAGCTCCAGAATGATGGGACTCCGAATGGGAAATATGGGATTTTGCTCTTGCTGTGAGCTATAGTGGAGGAACGTATAGCCCCGGTAAATTGGAGCGCTCGCCTCGATGAAGCTGATCTCTGCGGCGGCCAAATTGCCCGTATCTATGGTGGAAGGGCGTGGGTCGATCAGGCTTCAGCTGCAGGTATATGGCCTGAAAATTGGATTCGGGTGTTCTTGTCTCTTGGTAGAAAGGTCGATGTCTTTGATTTGTTGCTACTGTGCCATTTCCTCACTTCTGCTTCGCATTTCTCGTTGTAGACAATGTCGACCGAAGAGGATGCAAAGGCTGCAAGCCGCGGACCTTCGAGGTCATCATTAGTCGGTTTCTTCAAAGAGGTCTTTAACTGGTACCCGTCTGAGTATCCAGTGGCGGAGAAAAGGTAAGTGCGGATCAAGAATTCTCGCAAGACAAGTACTCAAGACCTGCCAGATTGCTACTCAAGCTCGACATCTCCATCCTCGTGTTTGCCTGCTTATGCTGTGAGCTCTCGACCAACGCACACTCCTGGAATTATGATACTGATTGGCCTTCATAGTATTCGTCAAATATCTAGGTAAATTCCAAAATGCTCGCGTTCGCGGCCCAGCCAAGACCTAACCTGTAAAGATCAAACAAACATCAGTAATGCCTACATGAGCGGGCTAAAAGAGGACTTCAATCTCAACGGAAATGAGCTCAACTACTTCAACGTCTGCTACACCACAGCATACGTGGTCTTCCAAGTCCCGGGTATGCTCGCGGCCAAAGCTGGCCCGGTGGCTCCTCCCAACCCTCGAAGTCCTCTGGGGGATCGTGACCTTCGCGCAGAGCCGCGTTACGAACGCCCACCAGCTGTACGCCCTCCGGTTCCTGGTCGGCATGTTCGAGGCGCCAGTGTTCGCGGGAACGCACTTCATCCTCGGGTCCTGGCACAGCGGCCCGGAGCTCTTCCGCCGCGCTGGCACATGGTTCATCTGTAATCCCCTGGGTTCCATGATCAGCGGCTACCTGCAGGCCGCCGCGTACACGAACCTCTCTGGTGTTGGGGGCATGGCGGGGTGGCGGTGGCTCGTCATCATCGGCGGCATATTCACGATCCCCGTTGCGTTGCTGGGCTATGTCGTCTTCCCCGGGATCCCGGGACTCGCCGAGGCCGTTCTACCTCACTGAGGATGACACTCAGCTGGCCAAGAGCCGCCTGGAGACGTTTCGTATCCGGGGACCTAGAAAGCTCAACTTGGACGTGTTCAATCGGACGCTGAGCCGTTGGCATATCTGGGTGTTTGTGCTCTGTTACATGTGAGTGCCTCTCATCTATAAGCCTCCAGCCTTTGGAAGACGAAATGTCACTGACAGGGCGAGCTCTAGCTGCATGATCATATCATCATACCCTTCGCAGTACATGAACCTTTGGTTGAAGGCTGAAGGCTACAGCACGGTTAAGGTAAACGAGCTGCCCTCCGTGACGTATGCCATCCAGGCCCTTGCGTCTTGGCTCGGCGCGACATTGGCCGCCATCTACCCTTCATGGGTCATTTACAGCATCGAGACCACCTGTGTCCTCTTCTCTTCCATATGTATGATTATCTGGAACATCCCAAAGCCTCTAAAGTGAGTCCCGTTTTCCTTCGCACTCGAATGTTGGTCTATAGGTCGCTGACTCCTTCGGGAAAAGTTTCTTTGCATGGTACCTATTCGGCGTGTGCGGTTGCGCCAGTCCAATCTTATACTCAACCGTCAACTCCGTCGTCAGGGACGATTCCGAGGAGCGGGCCATCATTATGCTTAGTATCCCAAAGGCTTGGGAATAGCCTCTTTTCGCTAGCATATTAATGGCTGACAGGGCAATCTTTAGGGTTTAATGATGGCTTTTGGTTACTCATTTCAAATCTGGGCTCCCCTTCTCATCTTCCCTACCGCAGGGCCCTACGGCGCACCCAGATGGCAGCATGGCTGTTTCACATGCGCGAATAGCTCACAGGTCGGCCAACAGGGCTATGTGGACTCATTGGTCAGAACCAACATGTTGTCTCGTCTCTTTTCATTACCAAGTCTGGAGCCAACAGGTCCTCCACAATTGAGACGTTGTTAGCCCGACCTCGGGACTCAGGAGCTCGGCCTACTTTCTACGCCCACAAAATAGAAAGAGGCGGGGATGTATTTTGTAAGCCAACGTGCCTGCACTTCAAAATCCGATCTGTTATCTTGACGAATACTTCAGCAGTTTCATTGCTTTCTTCTTTCCAACCTTTTCTTCTTGTTTCTGTGAGTGGTTCACTTTTTCTCGCTCTTGTTCCCAAAGTGCTGATCCACCTACCTAGGTACCCAAAATCAGCACCGCCGCTGCCATATATCCAGCACTCATACAGATCGTGTCCTCATGACTCTGACGCCTGGCGAACCAACCTGGACGACTGCAAATATGGCGCAACCCATCAAAATGACTGAACCGGAAGACTGGGGTGACTATATCTCAGAAGATGACGAGGAATACGTTACCGCTAGTACCGAGGGATTTGACGCCTACGTCGTGCGTGTAGGACCTCCTGGGCCGCCTTGTTACCCTGTGACAATCGGCGAGATCATACAAGGCGGTGGAAAGTCATACCGCATAGAGCACAAGCTTGGTCACGGAGCGTTCTCAACCATATGGCTTGCATATGAAGTTGAGACCAACACATCGGTCGCCCTTAAGATCCATCGCACCCTTACGACAGCAGGTCAGCCTGAGAGTCAAATTCACCAGGACCTACGACGGCTTATAACGGACCCCAGCGATTGCCACTTACTAATCTCCACATCGGCCTTCTCCCTTCCTGGCCAATTCCCTGATGATACCCATGTAGTAATGGTCCTACCAGTAATGGGGCCGACTCTTGATATACGTATGCGTCCGTGGGGCCACCGTCCGGATTCATCAGAAGACTTCGTATGGCCAGGGATATTCTGCAAGCAGTAGCCTGCTTACATCATCACAAATTCATTCATCGAGGTGCGTGTGTCCCATGGTCGAGTCGACATCGCGTCTAGATGCCAAAGGCTGACCTATTAAACAGATATCACCGACCGCAACGTGATGATCAGCCTCGTCCCTGGTGCTTTCGACCAAGGATCAACACCATCCAAGCGTTACAAGCAAGTCGGTCGGCCAGAGAAGTTCCCAATGCCAGTGAGCGATTGATATGGAGGCCTGGTGATCTTGTTGCGCCCATAGAGTGTCCATGGAGTATGGTTGGCAAGGCTGCCTTCCTAGGCGACTTCGGGTTAACAAGGCATATCAACTCTCCGGCGACCGACCTCGCGCTCCCGCCATTCCATTGCTGCCCACCAGAGCTCTTCCACGAGGGCTTCGAGCCCACCTATGAGTCCGACATGTGGGGGTTTATGTGTGTCTTTACCACCTTGATGACCGCCTTCAGCCCGTTCGACACATACGATAAATCTGGTGCCTTGGGCAGCATGTCCAACATGCTTGGACCTCTGCCTCAGGAATGGAAAGGCCGTTACAGATGGCCGAATCATTATCCTGAAGAGGAGCGCAGCAAGTGGTACGACGACTCGAGGGTCCCCGAGGACTCCCTTGAGGGCTTATTGAGGCGTTCCAGAGAGGACCTTGGGCCACGGGAGCGAGAATTGATATTGGATGTGATGCACAAGGGTTTTCGATATCAGCCTTCGCAGAGGATCAGCGCTCAGCAGCTCTTGAATGACGATTCATTTCGGGAGCTCATGTCGGTCCATGGGATAGAATAAGCATTCGCAATTACGCCACAATGCTTGCCGTTTTACTTGTCAAAGGCAGAAAGTTCGCCGACGGGCAGCCCAGCGCCTATGCCGTGTTTAATAGTTCGAGCTACTAATGCCATTCGAAATACTTACTTTGACAGCAGGTGAAGAGGGAACTATTTTCATTGACGTCTCGCGAGGAAACCAACTGAGACGGCTGCCCTGTTTCTGAATCTTGTCCTCCGAAACTTTCCTTGAGCAATGCACACAATAGAGGCACTATGGCACAGTAAGTCCGCGCCTGGCTGCCATCTGCGCTATCAACGCAAAGGCCGTAGGTTGGAATCCTGCCATTGCCTCCTGACTTGCCATGCCTTCTGCAGGAATGCAGAGGGTGCAAATTTGACTCCTCAGACCACTGCCTTAAACATCTCGCTCTTCCTTCAGCTCACTGATTACCTATACACCTCGTATGAGTGATTAGTGAGTCACTATACCGAGTCACGGTTTTGTACAAAGTCTATGCGATGAACGCGTATCCTATGAAAAATCAAGGTATATTGGCCCAGCACTCACAGCAAGGCCACGTTTCAAGTGTAAAGGAACTCGCCTTTTAAGAACACAATCAATAATAATATCACATCTACTTGTTAACCAAACGAGCAGCCCCGTAAATCCGAGATAACCAATTATGTCTAGCTGATCAGGTATAAACACAATCGTCTACTCCGAGGAGGGCAAACAAGAGATTTACAACAAGCCTTCTATTACCATAGAGAGCTACCTCATCTACTATAGATATGGTTTTTATGGCGGTGGTTACGACATTATAACTTCACAGACCCTATATAACAGCGTTGTTCTTTACTACACCCGACGAACGATCCGACAGAGACTAGGAAATCAACATAGTCTAAGCAACAGACCTCAACTTCACGCGAGTTACAGGAGGGACACAAGGGCTGCTATAACAGGATCACCTCATCTCGTCTCCCCACAGAAACCAAGGTAATCATATCGCACAATAGGGTTCATAGTATCTAGTCTAACACATTTAAGCAACTTTACTCTAACATCGCTCAGCAGTCCCTAGTACTAGTGTTCTAAAAGGACTAAAAGGATATAAATGTAAGGGTCTAGACCGAGTGTCACACTCTAACGTCTATTTTCTCTATGGACAAGAAGACTTCTCTGGGGAGAGAAGTCTTTCCTCTTTGACTATCGTACAGGTTCCTACTGATCTATATACTTGGTTGTCGTCCTTCGCTGGTCCTTCTTGTATATGCTAGCAGGTTCTGTGGGGAATCGTGCTGTGGGTCAGTGGGTCGTACGAAGGGCCCTGGCCCTCAGTTCTGTTGACAAGGGTTCATCCCATTACAATAAAGGATATTATAGTAAATAGAATAGTAGTTTTTAATTAGCTATAGCGTATAAATTATGTAAGTAGTAAGGTTGTAAAGGGGTATAGTTATAGTATATTTCTTTATATATTATAAGTTGTAAAGGAATATAAGGTAAAATATATCTTAAATTTAAGGTTATATTTTAACCTTATACTAAAATAAGGAAATATAACTAATTATAAGTTAGAGATACTAAGCGTTCCTTAGTATACGTCTAATAACTACTATATAAAATTAGAATGATTAAGAAGGCTTTTACCTATTCTTAGTTATATTGCGCGCCCCGTGACTTTGGGGCGTGAACAGTGTCCTACATGGCAATAAATCCAGGTCTATTGATCATTTCATCCACTCCAACACCCATCTCTGCATCCACTGCGAGCTGATAGCATGGGCTCCCCTAAGAGTTGAGCTGTGAGCACAAGCCTGCTCAATGGACATGGGTGGTATCTTCGACCCAGCACCATGCTCACTTGTACGCCATAAGTAGTCCCTGTAGAATTCAAGCAGCTTAACGGCTGGGTTTACCACTGCGCCATCATCAGTCTCTTTGGAGGCCTCGTCATCGAGCCATTTCAACCAGACTGCTGGTGGTACCACTTCAGGCGCATAGGCCGGTCCAAGGGTCGTCTTCACTGCATCAATTACGGCCGGCAGTAACTGAGTCCAGGTTGTCGTCTTTGGATTCCGCAGATTATAGACCCTAGCGCTACCGATATCTCCCAAGTTGAGCTTAGTTCGACCACTGACGAGTTCGACGAGGACGATGGCCAAGATGTCTACTGGGAGCCAGTCGATTTGTGAAAACTGAGGCCCCAAGTCTTCAGGGAGGCAGCGCATGGATACGGATCCGAGTACTAGGCTAGGAAGCCACTCGTTCCTGTTCCATTCACCGCCTGGTTGCCGTACCGCTCCGGCTACTTGGCCTACACGGGCGATAGTAATCGGGATGCGGAGTTCGCTGGCAGCTGTCTCGCAGAGCAGCTCGGACAGGAACTTGCTTCGGGCATACCCATTCGTCTGAGGTGCATCGCGCATACTTAGGACTCGTTCTGGTGCGGGCTGGTTGCCACCTGCGTGCCCTTCCGTGCCCACAGCGCTGACCGACGAAATGACAACGAAAGATGCAGGACGCTCTGTGTCGGCGGAGCTGGCCTCGGCGGCCAAGTTGAGCAAATTGACCAGCCCGGCAAGCTGCGGTCGGAAGGCCATTAGCCCGAGGTTAAAGTTCACAGGCCAAGCATTGTGGATGATGACGAGACCGGGGCGAGCGCGAAGTTGCTCGTATGTATCGTCATCCATCCCGAAGTGGCGTCGACCAAGGTCTGCCTTCAGGAAGGTGACACGTCCGTCCAGGTCATCCACATCCAACCCTCTTTCGGCCATCCGCAACTTTTGAGTGCCTCGTCCGCCGTCTGCTGCCCGGTTCAAGCAGAACACGTGTTCTGTTCCTGGGCGATTCAGCAAGGCTCTGAGGAGAAAGGTGCCCACAGTCCCGGTAGAGCCGGTTAGGATAACTGTACTCGGGGCATCTTTGTACCCGCTGCCAATAACCCTTGGCTTCGGGATCTGCTTGATGAACCTCCTGTACTCATTGAACATGTGCTCTATGAACCGTCCATCGAAACCTGCACCTGTATCGTTCTGATGGGCAGTGATGGCCGCGCTGAGCTGAGCAACGCTTGGGTTCGAATAGATTGTAGACAAAGCAAGGTCGGGCCGTTGGAAACCACGCCGTAGACGTCTGAGGATTTGGAGCGCCATGAGTGAATCCATTCCATAATCGAAGAAAGACGACTCATCTGGTATTGGCCGGCCGATAACAGAGCATGCACACTCTCCGATCAGCCGGGAAACCGCCGTGGAATCCATGGAACTCCAAGCCCCTTCACCTTGCATATCCTCACCGTCTGCAGTGGCATCGGCGTTAAGGTACAGAGCCTCAATACTTGCACTGTATTGCTGGACGCTCGAGGCCCGCTGGATTGTGCCTTTTCCGGAGCGGATCATGGGCCGATCCACCACAAGAATCAAAGCTTTCTCTATTCTTGCGTGCGCTGGCTCAACGGCATTGGCTTCTTGGACGGTTGGCCAGGCTTTTTCGATCAGTGCCGCCTGCTCGGATGTGGTCAGGGGGTTCTTCAGATTGGCCGACTCGATGAGAAGGGCTGCCTGAAACCTTTGAGCGCCGACGACCAAGGCACCTCCCAGTTCGCTGTGCTGGGCTACGACGTGTTGTTCCATGCCTATGGGGTTGGTCTTCTCGCCGTTCAGGAAAACAATGATGTCGTCCGCTCGGCTTTGCCAGCACCAGGCGTCCCGAACAGTAGGGTGAGACCGGAATAGGTCCTTGGTTCGATATTCCTGCAGCTCTTCTTGGCCTCTGATGCTGAAAGTTGACTGGGTCCCGGATAGTGCTTTGTCTTGTCTGATCACGAGCTCATATGTACTGTCCACTACTGGGTCGAAGACGGCACCGACCGATGGGTGAAAACGGATATATCGCCAATCACTCGGGCCCAGAGAAGTAGGAATAAGCTGGTGCGGTATGCCAACTTCGGAAGCTCCCCACCAGCAGCGAAGGGGTATCTGCTGCGCGACGATATCCCCTATGGCCTGTGGGAGGTCCCCGCCGATGTAAAGGATCAGACTGAGATGCTTTGCGCAAATAGCAAGTTGTTCAGGATTCTGAGCCAAATCTGCCACCACCGACGGCACAAGGACAGCGACTTCGGCGGGCGTGTGCTTGAGGGCTTCTATAAGCCCGTGGGCGGTGACGATCCCAACAGCCGCAGGCGCGATCGGGATACAACCAGCGGGAATAGCCCAGAGCATGTACATCAGTATTCCAGCTCCCTTATGAGTGTCAACACGAGATCATCGTGCTAGGATGAGTTCATGGAGTCTTACATGAAAAGGCGGCACTGTCACCATCATCCGTTTTCCACCTACGAGATGTTCGACAGACGAGGCATCTTGATATGTTTGGATATCTGGATGTGTTCCCAGGGTTGGAATCTCCTGCCGGGCGCATGCGTGATGGCGCATTGCTGCATCCTGTGTGAACATAAGAGGCTTGGGCAAGCCTGTTGAGCCCGAGCTGTGCCTGTGCGGGACGCTTTTCGTCAGCCAAACCTGAAAAGAACGATGGGCCAGCTCCTCGTTGACGTACCAGATAACGAGTGGATCCCAACGCCCGACATCGAAATGCTTATCGTATAAAAACGGTGGATGCTCAGCCAAGAGCTCATCGATGCTTGGGGTCGTCAGGCAACGAGGCTTGACGACTTCGAGTATCGGTAGAACCGCCGGCAGCGTTGGGTCCGTAGTCACCAACGTTCGGCATTTCAGGGTCTCAAACAGCGACTTTTGCGCGGCCGGGTTGTTACGAGGCGACGTGGGGAATAGCTATAGATGCGTTAGCAAAGACTCATCATATCTCCCTGCGATGAGTGTTCCCCTGGGATCCGCCGCTTGGCCACTTACCGTGTATCCAGCCTTGACAGAAGCCAATATCATCGCCGTGAGCCGGACATCGTTGAGACCGATATAAGTCAAGACGTCACCCTCCTTCGCCGCGCCCGGTCCGAGCTGCTCCACAATCCACCATGCCAGGCCGTTGACAATGTTGGCAAGCTGACCATACGTGATGGCGTGGAACCCTTCGTCGTAAGAATCAGTGGCCACAGGCCAAAGACCGTATACTTCCTCGGGTTGCTCCTTGGCGAGCCCGTCGACGATGTTAGGCCACAAAGTATCGGATCGAACCCTGGATGGAGATGCCATAGTGAGTTTGTAGCGCATTTTGAACCGCGGAAGAGGGCATGCCACTCGAATGGCTTTCCAGGCGGAGGAATCGGACACGCCGGCACGCTTACGGTCTGACAGCCGGTTGGCCAAGAAATAGCCGGAGCGGGTCTACGCCGATATTCCCAGATGCAACCAACAGCACTACTCCGCATTTGATCTTCTCGGGCGGGCCTTGAATTTACTGTGAGAGTATCTAGATGAATTGAAAAGTATTCTAGGTGTCAGAGGCACCGGCAATAGCATAGGTCGTGAGGGCTCGGTAGACCTCTCCCAGTCCGCCCTCGTCATCCAGTACGACCTCCTTCTCGATGCGAAATCCAAGCCGCGGGTACAATCCAATGCCGGGAGGAAAAGCCGTTACGTAGACATCGAGGCCAATCTTCTTGGCTTCTTTCAGACCGGTCGTAACCAGCTGCGTGGCGATGCCTTTGCCCTGGTGGTCTGGATGCACGGCCAAATAGTCCAGCTCTGCCAGTATATGATGGAGCCAGCATGTTAGTGTATCGTGCATGGCCTAGGTGACTCGCCGGACCACAGACAACGGGTAGATCACTCACGGATGTATGACTTCTTGGACAGAATCTCATTCTCGGCATTCTGGACCGGACTCATCTGCCCATCACTAGCAGACGTATCGCCAGTGTCCCAATCGGCCATCGAGGCAAGACGGCGGAAGAAAGCTTCGTCGTATTTGCTGACTGCCGGAGTCACGGCTTCAGGCCAGACTGACCCGGGCGCGTCAAGATCGGCAGGGAGGATCCATCGCACGTACCCAACGATGCGACCAGTATCTGGGTGAACAACTTTCAAATGGCGTTTAGTCTCGCGCCCAGTTAACAAGTCATTTGGGAAGCGCCTAGCAATCTGGATCAAATGATATTCGAGAGTGCGATTCGGCCAATTCGAGCGAAAATGTGGGTCAGCCCAGAAGGCGGGGAGGTTGTTGGCGGCGAGCGCATCGCCGTCGGCCACTGTGCAGCGCGTGATGATGTACTTATGTTCTTTGGTGCTGGGCAATTGCGTGTTGTTCGACATCGTTGGTGAAAGTGCAGATGTGCGAAGGGGAAGCTCAAGACGAACAAATGGTGCTCTAGATCATCTGCAGCTCGGAGTTCGGCTACATGTATCCAGTTGCACCAACTCACCCCCGTTACAAAGCAAAGCTCGCTTTATCGAAATAGATATCTCACCCCGCTTCAGTCCAGAATCCGTCAGCTGCCCGCAAGTCATCGACTACTACGGAGTATATTGTGGCCGGCCCGCAAATTACCCCGGCCAGTCTCTCGTCGGAAGTTCCACAAGTATTTCTTCGACCTCTGATTGAAGATTAAGAGGCGAGGGACTCATTTTCGCGTCTCTGAAGATGTCTTCTGTCCTAACTCCTCTTTCTCGATCTCATTCTCCGCAGTGATTGACGAGATATCGACTAGCTGCTTCGAGTACTCTAACCCTGACGCTTCATGGCCACCATTCTTTACCTGTGACTAAGCCTCCCTCCCACCTCTTTATAAATGAGTAAACCATACTCCTATTATCGACAACACTACTCATAGAATCACGCAAAGCAGTTTTCTGCCCCATATCAGCTTGCTTGCTTTGCGAACCGCCCAAAGAAGTCTGACCGGGGTTGAGGAACTAGCAGTTCGGATATGACGGCAAAGAGGCAAGATGGTCGTAGCTCCCACACCGTCGGCCAACGAAAGCGTCTTGATAAAATATTGCATATGCTTGACAAGGTTCGCATGGTTCCCATACACATCATCAACACCGATATCAATAATTGTACGGCGTTGTGAACAGAATGGACTCGGAGTCTACAGCCGACGGTCTACAAGTGAAATCCAGCTATAATACCGGCACACGGAATAGACAGGGCGCATGAAATCCAGGCACCAATTCCAGGCATAGACACCAGAACATCAATAGCGCCTTGTACTTATTTTGTCCTTATTTTCACAAGCCGGCATGTCAGGCTCACGCATATTCAGTGCGTAAGCGGTACTGTTTTTTCTAGGTGCTGGTATTTCAGCGCTTGTGACTATATAAAGGAACCGGGTACGTACTGCTTATGAAGCGTATGCCAACGGAGTAAAAACAAGACCAAGCTAGGTAAATGTCTAGCCTTTTCCGCAGAAGCATGCGTGACGCCTGAACCGTTCTCAAACCCAGGCAAGCGACACGAAGACGCTCAATGGCCGGGCACGGGAACAATAGGCGCAAAGTCATTAGGCGGCTTCCGAGGTATGTTCGGTATAGGTGCACCCGAAGTCCCTACGGTGCATATGTACCCAATGAAATTCTTCGATAATACACAGCCGGCTTTGAAGTATACGCCCTTGGTCGACCGGTTATAATCGGAGCTGAAACCAGCACATCGTGCAGGATGAGCTCGGGGTCTGCCGATGTGGCCGGGACGTGGCTTCCAAGCCCTGGAGGTTGCAGTAGCTTGGTGGGCCAAACAGTGCGCCACCCGAGAATCAATGCTTTTTCTTTTCTTCAGCTTGCCACTCTCGACACGAATCAGAACGGAAATACAGACCCACCTACTTCTCTCACCCGCAATACCTGAGCACTACTTAAAGGAACTCCACTCCTTGGTTGATGGCCGCGCATGTCCCAGCATCATCCTCAACACTGCTTTTATCCTCTCGTTAGGCAAATTCCAGGTCTAAGTCGGTTCTCTAACCCTCCGGTACGCGATTGTGAAGGAACATAGTCCTTCACCGGTTTCGTTCTTGATCCGTATACATCCAGAAGGCGTACGGTCCCTTCACACTGTGGTAAACGCTCAAAGACTCATAGTCCTTCAGTGAGTCCAGCAGCCTCCCGCCTTCTTCCCGTCTGACAACCATAATGCTCAGGGCGGTTTCAAGACAGAACCGCCTTCGCTCAGCTTTCTGCTCCCATCAAGGGCCATGCGCCTCGCGAGGTTCCTTAACTCCAAGTTTTGCTGACTCTATCTATCTAGCATAAACTGGGCAATATCAGTGCTACGAGCTGGGCCTCAAACCTAAGGTGATTTAGTAATTGTCCACGCGGGGGCAGCTACAACGAAGACACACACCACGCCGCCATATTCAAGAGAATACTCAAAAATCCTACCAATCTATGAAGAAGAAAATGGGTGGTTTGCGCAACTGGTGGCGCCAGATATTGCATAAGCCTGATGAGAACCTGGCACTTAAGCAATCCACTTCGACGTTGCCACCAGAAATACTTGTTTGCTGAACCCGCCCTGGAAGTTTCACAGCCAGGCATACCGAGCTCGTCTCTAACACAGTCAGTTGTGCCAAGTTCAAATGGCGATGTTGTCACTGTACAAGCCGAAGTCTGGAACGGACGCCTACGATGAGCTCAAGAAGGATGATGCTCGCATGATCGATATATATGAGAGAATACTATCTGGGCAGCTCAAAAGTGGCAAGTCGGCTAGAGACGTAGTAGGCTGTCCTGAGAATGTCATTCGGCCGAGAGATGGGAGACAAGACCAGTTGAACCAGCTCCTTCAGCAAGGAGAGTCCGAAACCGAGCCTGTTGCAACTTTCAAGGGCAAGGCCAATGATGTGATTGAGCGATTCAAGCCTCTGAGGGGAGTTATATCTGAGGTCGTCAAGATAAATCCCGTGGCCTCAGTAGCCTGGGTTGGTATCACGGCTGTGCTTGATGTGAGTTTCTGTCATGTTTCAGCAGCCTTGCGTCGGTGATTTTGCCCAGAGGCTTACCTAAATGACCCCAGATTCTCGCTTCGCTACTATCGGAGCCAGGTGCAAATCGCGAAGGCATCGAGTACATTCTTCAGCGTGCAGAATGGTACTGGAACCTGTCTGCTTTGTTGCTCAGTCCGGAAAACATCCATGACAAAGTTTTGGAGCTGCAGAAGACTCTCAGAGCCCACATTGTGGGTCTTTGCAAAAAGCTTTTGCTCTATCAGATCAAGAGCGTGTGCCTTTATTCCCGCTGCCAGTCAGCTGTCATCATGAGGGACCTAGTGAAAATCGATGACTGGAAGGCGCAGATCAAATCCATTCAAGAGGCAGAAAACGGTATTGAGAAAAACGTGGAGCAATTCAGAACTGAGGATGCGGGTGCTCAATTGCGGGATATCAGGAAATGTCTTCATGGTGTACGAGAAGACATCCAGGGTCTCACAGGGGTGGTCTAAGACTTCAGCAATGACCAACAAAACGTTCGCGAAGAGGAAAGGGACAACGATTTCTTGCGCAAACTCTCTGAACACAGCATTTATCCCAAACTTGAGAAGGAAGGCATTGAGCAACTCAAAGGTGGCCTTCTGAAGGGGCCGCATGAATTGGTGCTCGAGCAAAGCAACTTTGAAGACTTATGAAACGATCCAAAAACTGAAGTTTTATGGGTTACGGGAGGCCCAGGGAGAGGAAAGACTATGTTTCTTTATAGCATCATCGACCGGCTTCTTCAACAGCCGCAATACAATGTCATCACATACTTCCTCTGCAAAGCCGACAAGACAGCCACCCGAACGGCAAACTCAGTCATTCTAGGACTTCTACGACTCATTTGCGATCAGAGTTGGGGTATGACACGGCATCTTCGAAGGGAGTACGGAAATCAGGTTAGGAGCCTCGTCAAAGACGAAAATGCCACAGCTTCTGGGGCCCTGGAGATGTTAAACGAGGCGCTGAAGCGCCCGAGCATGCAACAAGCTACTATACTTATCGATGCTATCGACGAGTGTGAGACTACCAGGATTGAAGTCCTACTAAGAGCCATCGGGAAACTGTCGCTCAGTCACTGGGCACAATGGATCGTATCGAGCCGTACCTTTGAGAAGTACCTTGGCTAATTGGCAATGGCAGCACGCGAAATCACCTCGTGTTTGGAATTGAACGAAACTATTATCTCCAGAGCCATACAGGCGGTTGGCAACCATAAGGTTCTGGAATTGTCGAATATAAGAGGTTACGGTGATGATCTGTGGGATTATGTCCACAAAACCCTGTCATCAAATGCCAGTGGCACGTTCTTGTGGGTGGCTCTCGTGTGTCTTGAACTTGGCCGGTTGGGGGTTGAGGCCCGCCACGTCAAAGAAAAACTGGACGCTATGCCAAAGGAACTCAACAATCTGTACAAACACATGTTGGATGCTGCCTTGGACACGAACGCATGCGATCATAAGTTGTGTGGCGAGATTTTGCGACTAGTCTGCATTACCAGCCGGCCAATCACAATGGATGAGCTCCGTGCTCTCGTACCAGAGCTCTGCAAGCTAACCAATTCGGAGATCAGGAGCGTCGTCGCCAACTGCGGTGCTTTTTTGAGTGTACACGGCACCGAATCTGGCTCTGCAGCTCGCCCTTTGTTCACGAGTCTGCCCGTGAATATCTGACAGGCGAGGCTCAGCGCACAATGTTTCCGGATGGTATAACAGAACAGCATCGTGTCATCCTCAGGCACGCCTTGTCAAGTATCAAGGGCCTAACACGAAATATCTACCAACTGTCTTTTGATGGTATCAAGTCCAGCGATATCGTTCCCCCAATACCTGATCCGCTCTCTCGGCTTCGCTACAGCTGTCTCCACTGGCTGGATCACGCGGTCTTCCTTCAGAGGGAAGCAGACCATCGGGTGTCCGAGGACGACAAGATAGAATCTTTCATCTGCAATGATCTTCTGCATTGGCTGGAAGCACTCGGCTTGATGAAAATCATGCCGCAGGGGACAGCCAGCTTCCAGCACCTCAGCAATCTCTACAGATCAAGTGGCAAAGCCAAAGTCTCATCAAATTGAAATTTTGGTGCAGTCTGCGAATAACTTCATTCTGTACAACAAAGCATGTATAGAGATGGCTCCTTTGCAGGTTTACTCATCAGCAATCTTTTTTTGCCCACAGGCTGGTAACGACATCAAGCGTCATTACCAGCATGAATTGGATGGGGTGGTGGCACTCCATCCAACAGAAGCTGGGGCTACAAGGCCGCCAGTCATTCGGGAAATCCAGTCACTCTACAAAGTCCACAGCATGGCCTTTTCACATGATGGCCAATACCTCGCCATTTCTAATGAAAATTATGTGCACCCTTACCGAGAGCCTTGCCATCTGGAGACGTGGGACGTGCTGGCTTGCCATCGCATTCAATCTGTTGACATCGATGGAGATATCATGAGCCTTGGATTCTCTCATGATGCGACAAAAATACTGGTTGTGCTCAAGGATACTTCACGGTGGATCCAAGCGGACTCAGGTCGGTGCGTTGGTATACTGACGCATGATTCAGCGAAGCAGGCTTTGTTCTCATCACATGGCCGGTTCTTGGGGCTCTGGAGATACACATGGGAAAGCCCCGAGGTCATAGTCCTCGAAGTTGACACAGGGAAAATCGTTCAAACACTGGAATATGCCACTAAGCTGGCATTCTCTCCCGACAATTGTCACCTGGCAGCATTGTCGATAACATCAACCTCGGTCACCCTTTGGCGCATTGGCAGCGAGGTGCCCCTTTGGACAATTCAGACTTCTTTTGTGGCCGAAGTATTTTTCTTCGGCAACGACCTGGTGGGTGTAACAACTATTGGTGGCGCTATCTCTCTCCGAAGGATAACTGACGGCACCGAAATTCACGTGTTGCCCGGCAGTCCCTGCGGCCCGTTGATCCACTGGCTAGGCACCGGTCTAAGCCATGTGACCTATATTCAAGCCATTTGGCAGAGAATGCTCAAGGTTTTGGACGATACGGGAACAACGTGTGTGAATTCATATCCCCTTAATGACGTGGACGCCCTCGCATTCTCTTCAGCCACAAACATAGTTGTTTGGGCTGACGCCACGGCGGTGAGATCATAGGATTCGAGGACGGCGTCCTGCGCAGGTGACGTCGAGACTGAATCGTCTGAATCCAGTTCGACGCCCAGAAATCTCACCTTCTCTCAAGACATTTCCGATGACGCACTTCTTGCGTCTTGGACTAAACAATCTTACACATTTGAACCCGATCCGGGCGTCACGATCTGGTCGTTGCGACAGGGTAAAGTCTCAAAACTACCCAGAATCCGCGGTATGGAGCCTTCCGAGCTCAAATTCTCTGCCAGCGGCAAGAAGCTCGTCAGACGCGAAATTAGAGGTTACGTGCAAGTTTTGGATACAGCGACTGGCTTTGTGTGTGCAGAAGTCGAACGTATTGCAGGTCCACAGCAATCGATCTTCTCTCCGGATGAACGTTTCCTCGCCATCTGCTGCGAGAACAATGGCATGAGAATATGAGATTTCGAAGCACAAAAAATTATGAAGACGATCCCCACAAGCGCTACCCAGACATCATTCTCCCGTGATGGAAAGAGCATGGCTTTTGCTCACGACGGGCAAGCCGAAATCTGGGATGTGTCACCGTTAGGAAGGGAACCTCGCCATACTTTGGATCTCGAGTATGAGCCTTGGAAGCCGTTCGAAACGGATAGACTCCCAAGGATGACATTGATTGCGTTCTCGCCAGATGGCAAATTCTTGGCTATAGCCACAATAAATACGTCCACGTCTGGCCAGTGGGCGACCCTCAACCGCGATGTCGTTTCCCCTGGACTGGCCTCAAATGATTGGTGACAGAGATAACAACAAGTGGCAGTCTACCGCACTCTCACATGACGGCAACTAAATGGCCTTTGCCGTTGACAATCAAATATGAATCTGGCACACTGGCTGTTGGTTCATCTCTGTACGTACGTACGAGGGAAAGCAAGAAAACGATGGTATCCTCAGAATGGTGTCAATTGTCTTATCTACAGAAAACGGCTACATGCGAGGCTTCAAGCTTCGTCAGAAATAAGTGCTTCTCGGCGCTGACTAAGCAAAAAGCGTGGTTACCGACACTGGCCAATCTGTAACTTCATCACCGCTTCGCGTTGAACTACCGCATAAGACGAGTATCTTCTGCTTTGATGACGAAAGCACTCGTATTATTGTCGACGGTGGTTCTATATCCCTGCCTCCAAGAGATTGTATGGCTGATGGTGGCTGGGGTGTGGCACAGGGTATGGTGGCGTTTCGCGGCTACGGACTGAGTGAGGACTGTGCGTGGATTTTGAAAGACGACCGGGAACTACTTTATTTACCATCTGGATTCCGGCCTACCCAACACCCGAAGACGTCTCGGGACGACGAAGTGGAGTTCATGCACTCGACGGTCGCGATTGGGTGCGATGCTGGGCAGATTTTTCTAAGATTGCATGACCCTGATTCGTTGGACATGCGGTGGGATAAGAAATGACCACGATCTGTCTTCGGCCTCGAAAACGTTGTAGGTATCTTTCCTTCCACATGATCTTAAAACTCCTCTCATTTCAGAGTGTTAATAGAATGATTTGTAGTTAAGTAGCGTACGTTTAGGTGTTTATGCGAAGTGATAATCATTCTATTTTCTGTTCGGCTCCAGCCACACTATATTTGCACCCACTGGAACGCATACCGCACCTACGATCAGCCGACTAATTAAGCATCTAAAACCAATTAGAGTCTCGCCGTGTCAGGCTTCACACTGCTCAGCACCCCTTCTCCAGTATTTAAAGGGTGGCAAGTTGATCAGCGCCGCTCTAACGCGCCGAGGAAGCGGAGAAGGCGCAAGGAATTGTCTAGCAAAAGGGGATGAGGGCTCTCAGCGGAAAGGAGGCACGAAGGAGGCGCAAGTTTAGTTATATCCGAGTCCTTGAATATCATTACTCCTATACGCTATGCTATTGTATTGCTATGCAGGTGTCCTTATTCGCCCTGCTTGGAACCACTACCCTGATAAGATGATGCATGTAAAAAAGGAAATACTGGTACAAAGTCGTTGATAGTCGTTTTTCTCACAACTTCTTGTTGCCTACCTGAAAACATGGAAAATACCGCTTTAACACCGTGTCCAGCGTCTTCATGCTGAGAGGCTTGACATGATACTCCTGCGAGCCCGCACCACGCGCGGCCTCCCGATCAGCAAGGCTATCCTGACCCGTCACGGTGAAGAGGACGCTCCTCCCCCAACTCCTCTCCTTCTCCAACTGCCGTATTCGTTTCGTGGCCTTGATCCCATCGCACGTGGGCATCTGAAGATCCATGAGGACAAGCTGGATCGGCGACACCCCTTTCTCGACCGCCGCACGTTCTTGACGGGTTTGGAACGCGGATATGGCCTCCAGGCCGTCCCTCGCACATACGTACTGCAGGCTGCGCTTCTTGCAGTACATCTGCATGACCTGCAGGTTTATGGCGTTGTCGTCGACCAGCAGGGCAGTGGGGTGGGAGGTGGATGAGTGGTCGGTGCAGATGTGTGCCAGTTCGGACTTTTGATGTTCATTAGAAATGACTTGACCATCCTTGGTTGTTGTGCTCGCTGAGCTCTGGGGGTCGAATTCGGCAGGGTTGTCTTCTCGCGGCGGTGCAGGTAATTTTTCTTTCCTCAATATCAAAGGATCAACGGGAGATCCGTCCTCAGTCTGGTGGAGCTGGAGTGGCTTCGGGCTGCTGGGCGCGCTTGCCGATTCGTGTGCTGGAGACTTCGGGGCCCCGCTCGGATCGACCATAAGGCTGCCAGCTGCTTCCAAGTCACCGCTCGGTACGATTTCACGTTCGGTCTGGTCATCGCTCGTGCAAGTGCTCGGCTTTGGAAGCACGACAAGATCTCTCGTGGCTCGAGGCTCAACCGCTTGATCGAACAGCGAGATGACCTTGTCGGCCCGCTCGAGTGCCGAGCTCAGCGTTCGAGCATCAAAGGGTCCATGCACGTAGACAACATTTGTAGGTGTGGTATCGAAGCGAGCTTCTCCCTCCGAGAACGGGACTGGACAGAGCACGACTCGGTCCGGCGGTAATTGCGAAATCGTGGCGCGATGCTCTTCCGGATCGGCCACAAAGTCGAGAATGATGAGGACGTCCTCGATATCTTCCGACGCAGTGAAACCGTAGCAGGTAAGAGACTTTGCAAAGTGATCGCTTAAAGACAAGGGCTTCGATTTGCACGGGAAAACATGGAAACGCCGAGGTATGTTCGCTGATTGTGGGACCGCTGGCTCAGTCCGGAGAGGCGATTCTGAAATTTCCAGTTCCACGTCTTGGAAAGTAGCTCTGAAGTGCGATCCGCGATTGATCTCAGACGAGACCAGCTCGATTGAGCCCTGGAGCAATGCTGCGAATCTGGACGCCAGCGTCAGACCCAGACCGGCACCAGTCGAATATACGTCGACCTGCTCGTAAAGATCAAAAATCCGTTGATGGTCATTGGCAGGAATCCCATGGCCTGTGTCCTTGATGTCCACGACAAGTTGTTTGGAATCCGGATGGACTGATATGGAGATCTCAACCAGGCCTTCTGGGGTGTTTTGTATCGCATTGACGATGACGGGAAGCAGGCTGTCCCGCAACAATCCAAGGTCCGTTCGGAGACTGCAACGATCTGGTGGAAAATTGTGGTTGAAAAAGACAGAGGCGTTATAACGTGTGTCGCCTGAGATGACCTTCTGCACTTCAGCGGCCAGTTCAGCCTCGAGCTCGTAGGTGGTATATGTTGCATGCTGCCGTTCTGTTATGGCGACATCGGCCCACCTGTTGAGCGTTATCATGCTGTTTATGATCGATATCAAGTCTCGTCCGGCTCTCTTGATCGTGTCGAGGTAGACTCCGTGGTCCTCGTCGGTCCTAGCGATCGTGCTCGTCTGGAGCAACCCCATAGTCGTCGAAACTGTATCGCCCAATTTCCGTCCCTTGAGGTCTTCAGCCAGCAGCTCCACAGAACCCAGAATTCCATGCAATGGGGTTCGCAACTGGTGAGAAAAACCACGCAGGAATTTCTCCTTGGCGACCATGACCTCTCCCAAGAGCCGCTTGTGCCACAACTGGGATATAATGGCTGCGCACGTCTGTACGAACCACGTATCGATATCGTCAAAGATCTGTTGAAAGTCCTTAGACCCAACGACGAGATAAGAGTGTCCTGACACACTCTCACAAGGTACAGCGATGGCGCGCACCACCTTGTCGGTAGGGAGCTCTCGGTGGTTTGACTGAGCAATGAAGTCGTCGATGTATTCGGCATCCTCCCACACATGGCTTGAAAACTCAGACAACGATACCGGATCTCGACCCCTGAACTCGACCTGGCCGGCCTTGCAGGTTTGCAGACTGATGACGGCGCCCGGATACGCAGTCTGCAGCATGCGCGTGATAGGCTCCTCGGAAACCGCGTCATCTGTCTCTTGTTGCGCTGCCGCTAGAATGTCGACCATCCGGCGTCTTTCTCTCTGGCGCCGCGCTCTTGTGAGTTGCACAATGTCGGAGACAATCCAGTCAGCCAGACGAGCCACGGTAGTCTGCTGCGCTCTTGTCAAGGGTTCGCGTCCTGTGGTAGAGGCCACGCAGATGGTTCCGAGGCACACGGTGTCACCATTGTCGTTCTGCAGTCGGAGCGGGGCACCAGCATAGGCACGAAGACCACCGAACTCGACGTAAGGCGAGTTCTCAAACCTCCAGTCTCGGCGCATGTCCGGGAGCATGAAGACACTCTGGGAAAGGGTCAGCAAACCACATGCACCATCTGACGTGCTCGAAAGGCTGATAACCGTACCCCAAGAGGCTGAGCGACCATGTGCGCACAGAGAGTCTCGCCCCGTGGCAGGATCCCGAGCGGTACGCCGACCGTGGCAAGGCGCTTGTAGAAGTTGACGTCCAGGACGCCGATGATGGCACAGTCCCAGCCCGTAGACTCCTGAGCGATGCATACTTTCTCCTGCAGCCCCGAGAGGAACTCGAACTCCTTAAAAATGTCGCGCGTGTAGTACCAGAGCATAGACAGCCGAAGCCTCTCGTTCCTAGCTAAGGGGGCGCGAAGATAACGACCTGAGCAGCATTGCTGCTTATCTGGGATAGTCGCTGGCGCATACGCTTCCGCCTGGGGAGGATAGTGCGTCGTTTGTGCATCTGGAGACCACGGCGGGCACGGCGAGTCGGCGTTGCCTGGGTCGTAGACTGGTCCGACAACCTCCGGGTACGATGGCGGCGGAGCGAGGTTGCAGGACAGAACTGCAGCATCTGCTCTTGGAAAGAACATCGTGGGCTGTACAAGGACAGGTCCCGACGCCTCAGGTATTCATATGTAGCATGAGTGTGCACTGATCGTCGGAGTGAGAAAATGAAGGAAGCTAGAGACAACAGTTGGAAAGAAGGCGGAGGCCTGTAAAGGCCTAGACCGTTTGAACCACCGGATACTACTCCAAGCGGTTAGCGTCACCGTTCACATCGGATATTTTTTCCTTGCCACTAGTTCCGCGCTAAATCGAGATCGCGCTCATCATATGGGGTTTCTCGGAGCTTAGGAGGACCAATCACACAAGGGTAGCAATATCTACTGTAGTGTCGGTAGAGATCCATTCGGTTTCTGAATGCAAGTTTCGTGTACATTAACACCAGTCCACAGTGCCTAATGATGCCTCAGGGCCGGTCACATGAATCATACACTCTTTTATATACCCGCACTTTGCCATACTCGCGAAAGCCCTTTCCTCCGCAGCGCCCTTCGCTCGGTGTTTTTCGAGATGCTTTTGCACGCTTCTATGTATGCGTCCTTTCCCAAGCTCGTCAAGACCTTCAGCACCCTAGTTAATTATACTATATAATATGTATAATCGTCTATTCTAAGAGTTTATTTTAAAAAAAGTATTAGCTATAAGGCTTAATTAGCTATAAGTACTTATATATAAGTACTTCTACAAAGCGTTTACAGGTATCTAAATATGATCATATTTAATATATATAAATAAATCCTTATAGTTATAAGCTTAGTTAATATTAATTAGTAGTTATAAAAGTAAATATTAATAATAATAATATTTCTTATTATACTATTCTTTATACCTAGGTATAAGAGCTATTTAGTATATAGTCCTCCTATAAATCTACTAAGCTAAAAAAGAACTATATTTTAAAAGACTAGATAAAAACTGGCCTATAGTAATTTTACCTAATTAGGGCCCTCTATTTACTTTACCTTAGGTTATACTAAAGGTTAGTCTTATCTATCTACTACCCCTATCCTATCTTCCTATTTATCCTCCTTCTATCTTATCTTCCTCCTTTAAGCTTATTAGTTAGTATAGGCCCTCTTAGAATTTAGGCTGGGGGGGGGGTAAGGGTATATAATTAGTCTATCTAAGAGGCTATAGTCACTTTAAATAGGGTTATAAAGTTATCTCCACTAGTAGAGGGCCCTCTTATTAGCTAGATAGGGTACTATTATACCTCTAGCGAGGCGGTAATATAGTGCTTACACTAGTCTATTTATAGGCCCTTATAAGGGGGCTATATAGGGTATTTTTCTAGACGGTTCTTAGTAAATTAAAGGCTAGGATAATAGCTAGGTAGAAGCTAGGGTAGTAAGACTTAGGGTAGCCCTAGTAATAAGAGCCTAATTAGTTAACGGGAGGAAAAAGTACCCTTGAAAAAAGTCCTAGTAGCCTTAGCGGGAATTAAACCTATTTCCTTCTTAATGTAAGAAAGGGTAGCTAGACGCTTAACTACTACGCTATAAGGCTATGTAAATTATAAATAGGTAGGTTAAAAAGATAGTTTATTAATTTAAAGCTTATGTTTTAGTAAGGATATTAACCTTTAAAAGTAGCTACATTAAAGTTATAAAGTTCTTATTAAACTTTATATAACTAATCCAATATAACTACCTTAAACTACCTTAGTTAAAGTTATATTATTTATTTAGACGAAATAATTTTAATATAAGCTTAATACTATTATAAATGTCAGGAGTCTTTAGGGCAGATGCTGGGCAAAAGATTGCTAGTGGGCAGATCAGGACCTGAACATTCTGCACTATGTTTCGATACCTAACTAATCGTTGTGATTGCAGCACGTCTGGTCACGTATTATATAGCCTGCCCATTTCGTATGGATGACAGTGCTCACAGCTCATCCCTTGCCATAGCCAGGGCTGCTCGTCCCTTGCTGGGGCGCCTTAGCCTGAGCCCTGACAGGCCCGAAGTGGTGCCTTCCAACATATATTTTACTTAAAATATATTATATTAGGATTTTAAAATATATATTTCATAGGTTTTAACCTAGTCTATGTAACCTATTATTCTTTGTTTTAATTTTTTTTTATATTAAGAAATATTAGACCATTCCTTAATATATAAGAAATTTAGTATTCTTATTGTAAATAGTAGAGCTTTATAGACTACTAGATATATTTAAGTTTTAAATATTAAAACTCTGACATCTTTCTAATAAATAGATAAAATTTAATTTTAACTTTATTTCTTAATAGAAAAAGACTTGATTAATAGGATTAAAACTTTTCTAGAGTTAAGAGACCTTATTTTAGCTAAGGAATATTAAGTATTAGTACCTCTACTATAAGGTACTTTAAGGTTAAGCTCTAAACCCTTAACTAACTACTTACTTATATTTAACTAGTATACTACTAATATTTTCTATAGGTAATACTACTATATTCTTTCTTTCTTCCTTAACTATTATAACTATACTAATTCTTATAATAATTTAACTATATATTTATAGTAATTATCTTTCTTAGAGTTAGTAGATCTATTTTACGAACTGTTTACTTTACTTTATAGTAATACGTATATAGATATATTTACTTAAAGCTCTCTTAGCTATTCTCTCTAACCTCCTTCTCCTCTACTATACAAGAGCTAATTATAAAGTCTTAGAGTATTATATAGGCATAAATAAATACTTTTTAGTCTTTAATATTATATTTCGGTATAGAGATTTATATAATCTTTTATTTTCTCTTTAACAAACTAAATACCTACTCTACTATAGTATTTATTAGATATTTTCAAGGATTATAAGCCTTTTTGTAGGCTATATTAAAAAAAGTTTAGTTATTTACAGAGCCTTTGGTACCTATTAGTGTAAATATAAATAACTTGTTACTTATATTTTTATAAATATATAGGCTATAATACATATACTATTAATAGTACTTAAATACCTATTATAATAAGTATTCTACTCCTAAATGTAATGATCACACCTGTAAGGGTCTAGACTGAGTGTCACACTCTAACGTCTATTTTCTCTATGAACAAGAAGACTTCTCTGGGGAGAGAAGTCTCTTCCTCCTCGACTATCGTACAGGTTCCTGCTGATCTATATACTTGGTTGTCGTCCTTCGCTGGTCCTTCTTGTAGATGCTAGCAGGTTCTGTGGGGAATCGTGCTGTGGGTCAGTGGGTCGTACGAAGGGCCCTGGCCCTGAGTTCTGTTGACAAGGGTTCAGCCCATTACATATACCTATTATTTTCTACTATATTAGCTAACTATTACTAAGATGATAAGGAATCACCTTAAATACTTTTAAATAATATATACAGAGGTTACATACTTGAAGCTACTAAAGTAGCTTAATAAAAAGTATAAGCTTTAGTGTTATGAAACAACACGTTGACACGCCAGGGACCCTTTTGGGGGCCCAAGCAAATCAAAGACGAGATGCCACAACGCAACCCCGCAGGCACTTCATAGCGGAGCAAGCATAGCCTGCCAAGACTGGGGTTAGGGTTATGACTATGTCGCCTAAGAAAATAGTCAACATATGATACGCCTATGTTAACTAGGCACATAGGCAACATAGGGACTGAAGAGTCGGAACATATAAGGACGTGGTTATCACCACAGTAGATAGCTTTTATAGAATAGACTCTTCAGTCGCCAATCTAAGTATGCAGTCTCACAACTGGATAGCCTCACAGCTAGTGATCCTTACCGCTCAGGAAGAAGAACAGTGTCTTCGTATTACGAACAGTCAAGTATCACCTCTACGCCGCTCTGCCAACATAAACCCTACAGGTTACCTCCTAAACTCTATAAAGGTTTGGTGTTGTAATGGGATGAACCCTTGTCAACAGAACTCAGGGCCAGGGCCCTTCGTACGACCCACTGACCCACAGCACGATTCCCCACAGAACCTGCTAGCATCTACAAGAAGGACCAGCGAAGGACGACAAGCAACTATATAGATCAGCAGGAACCTGTACGATAGTCGAGGAGGAAGAGACTTCTCTCCCCAGAGAAGTCTTCTTGTTCATAGAGAAAATAGACGTTAGGGTGTGACATTCAGTCTAGACCCTTACAGTATAATTCTATTAGGCCTTATTATATATGCAGATCTAAACGAATACTATTAACTAGTATATTACTATTAATTACCTTATATCCCTCAAGGGTATATATTTAGTTAGCTAGGTAAGAAGGCTTTTAAAGGTAGCCGTGGGTATAAGCCGTATCGTGGGTGCGACGCACGCTGAGGGATGTACAGTAGATAGCCACTCTGCTGACGGTCCATCCGCCAGCTGGTACCAGCTGGCGGAGCACAGACCACTGCAGCTAAACCATAGCTGCGATGGGAAGGCCGAAGCCTTCGGCTACCCCTTCCTTCGAACAACAACGAACCAACAAAGAGATGAATACAACCGTACCGAGCAACACTCGTATGCACATGAAGACCGACCAACAGTAGCCTTAGATATTTAAAAAAGGTTATAAAAATACTTTTTACTCCTATATAAAAACTATTGGAAAGCAGCACTTCGGGCCCGTCGGAGGCCCGGTGATGACACCGTAATATCGGCTAAGAGGCACTGCAGCACCGCTCGGGCCCATGTGTCGCACAACTCAGGGTTGAGCCTCGCTCAGGCTAGCGTGCATCGAGATCCATAGGAATGGGCAGGTTAGGTTATAAGGCAGGTGGCTAGACGCACTGGAATCACAATGTAGTTAGGCATCATCATCAACAACATAGCACAGAATGTTCAGATCCTGATCTGCCCCAAGCAACCATTTGCCTAGCATCTTCCCCAGAGACTCTCGACATATTAATTTTAAGTAGAGTATAACTAGTATTAATTAATTAGGTTTATATAAATAAGCTAGAAATTACTTATATAACATACTAAAATATATAATATAATGATGTTTATGTCAGGAGTCTTTGGGGAAGATGCTGGGCAAAAGATTGCTAGTGGGCAGATCAGGACCTGAACATTCTGTACTATGTTTCGATACCTAACTAATCGTTGTGATTGCAGCGCGTCTGGTCACGTATTATATAGCCTGCCCATTTCCTCTGGATGACAGTGCTCACAGCTCATCCCTAGCCATAGCTAGGGATGCTTATCCCTTGCCATAGCCAGGGCTGCTTATCCCTTGCCATAGCCAGGGCTGCTTCCCTTGCCATAGTCAGGGCTGCTCATCTCTTGCTGGGGCGTCTTAGCCTGAGCCCTGACAGACCCGAAGTGGTGCCTTCCAACAGTTTATAATAGTTAGAAAGGTTATAATGTAATTATAAAAGGAAGAATAGTTTTATAAGAATTATAAGTTTAAAATTATAATGCTTAAAAATATAATAATAACTTAAATAATACTATCCTACTTATAAGTAACTATTATTCTAGTACTTAGTATTATTAAGCTTAGGTAAGTTATAGAGTAGTTTAACTAGTTATTAGCTAGAACTATCTATTATTTGACTACTAGGACTACTCTTAACAAGTGAGCCTAGCTCTACTTGTTCGACTGCCTTCTGCTTTCCCAAGAAGTTCAGCAGAAGGAATTCCAGGCCAATAAGAAGGTTATCTGTCAGATGACTGCCGTTTGGTGATCACCCTAATACGCTTGTCCACGAAGGGCTCGACGTCCCTGTCGAATCAAACACTACAAGATAGTACAGCAGCGCAGTGAGAAGGTTGAAGATGCCCCATGCTAGGCCGAGCTGCTCAATCGACGCGCCGAATTTCTCATGCCAAGTTCCACGCCACTCTTCCTGATTGTCAATTTCTTCCCGTAAGGCCACGAAAACGTCCTTCAGCGAGACCAATCCCCGCCATAAGGTAACAGGAATACGAAGGAAACGACTCATCAATCTCGTGACATGACTGTCAGTGGGGCGTCTTGGGAGGCTGTCGTCGAAATGCCGATCGGAGCTCGAGCTTGAGGCCCTCTCGGCTGCCAGTTGCGAGGGCACCCATCCGATGGCTATAAACAGCTTCGAGACCTGAATACAGCCGAGGATGGACATGCTAATCAGGGAACCGGCCCGAGTGAAATTTATGAGCAAGAGTGGGGGTGGTCCAAGCCACGTGCCCCGATTTTATGCCGCAAGTTGTGCTGGATTAGCCAACGGCTCCTGCAGCAACATCAGCGTGAACATCGGAAGCCACTTTACAGTAGTCAAGAACAGGCCGGGGCTGCGGACGACGTTGAAGAGGAACGTAATCATGTCGAAGACCATGTACGCATATCTGGCGAGCATTGAAAGCTCGAGTGAGGTTTTTCTCCCGGGGCGGTCGGTCTCGGCGCGTACTGCGGCATCATCAAGGAAAAGACGCGCCGCCACCTCAACGTATACCCAAATGTAAACAATAAAGTGGGCGATGATTGTGAACAGCAGGAACGTCGCGAGAGTCAGCCCTGGATCCCCGCGCGGGTTACTTTGAAGAGCACCGACGCTCATTGAAAAATGTGTCGCGGACTTGTAGCTTATAGCCCGCATCACTGACGCCGCGAAAAACATTACAGCGCATATCTGTGTGCCGGCGATGCCTCTCATGCTGAATAGCTTAATGGCTTGTGGAAAGGCCCCAAGAAAGAAGGCCACCATCTTGAGTGTAGTCCTATACGCGGCAGAACTATCTGTTCTCGGTTCGGGACGATTGGGAGCTGCCACAGCAGGACCTAACAGCAAGGGCCTTGTCGGTCTCCGTCCTTCTGGTTTGACGATGAAGAAGAATATGTCCAAGACGGTCTCTGCGGCGCAAATCACAGGCGAGGATCGCAATGGATCGAAGATCGGGTTGCAGTGAGTCGTTGCTCCGGGGCCACTCTGTGGCCTGAAAAAGAGTCTTCCGATGCGGGTTGGTTCCGTCATGGCATTGAGTGCCAGTGCCACCAGTGCCCAGAATATGGAGTTTCTGGAAGCCTGGTTGCCTTCCGGAGTTTCGTTATCCTCCATCTTGATCCCGCTTTTCAAGCTTTGTTTGCCAGGCTTCAGAGAGCATGTCAAGAGGAGAAATGCTCAGCTGACGCTACATGGCTTTCCATACGCCACCTTTAAACCCCGCCCTCGGGGGCCTGATATTGATCAGGTTGAAACTAATGCAGACCTCAGGAGATTTGTACTACCACCTTCAGACGGTACACAGCTACATATGACTAATCGTACAGCCCTATGTTGCACGAATCTAGATCAACTCGAGGGTCGTGATGTTCTTAAGCCCAGATCTTGCTAGTAAAGTACAGGACTGTTCGTATTCTTTGAGTTCCTATGTTACCCCAGAACAACAGTAAATGTTCTAGAAGGACAGGCTTCAATGTATCAAGAGAAACTCGGTAAGATTCCCAGTGCGCTTTTTTTTTTTTCTTTCTTTCCAATTTGCTTCCACAAAACAGTATATTCTAGCCGTAGCGTTGGTAAGGTGTACTTCGAGTAGTAAATTAGTGAATTCTACAGGCTATTTGCCTGATTTTACCCTATGTCTACATTAGGTGGGTGGGCTACCGTTGGCAGTATGCAGAGGTCTTGTATGGTAGGGGCACATTGACTGCTAAGAGCATAGGACCAGGGATGGTGAAGGTGAAGTAAAGTGGGAGATTCTGGCCAACTGGAGGCTTCAGCCAGCGGGTTTCATGTGTACCCAGGTATCCTCCGATTGTAGTTCTACGATTTTCCACATTCTTTAAAACAGGCAATCTAACATGTGATATGACTGCTCGGCAGGAAACAATGCATGCCTTGCTGCACGGCTGTGCGAATATCACGTGAGTCCAGCTCTCTTACTTCGCTGAATATTACACTAAACAAGAGATGATAAGCTGTACAGTACCTCTGCATTTTCGAAAAGCCCTTTAATCACGAATGGCTTTGCTATGCATCTAGGATAGTCGCTGCACGAAAATGTAGCCGTCATGGATGATAAAAGTCATGGACTGACTGGTTTCGTTTCTAGTCCCCTATACAAAGTATGTGGTGCCTTCGTACAGTGGTAAACGCTCAAGACCCAGCGTATAAAAAAACACAATGCCGATATTCATGAACTGGTTGGAGGAATAGCTTCCACGGACCCGGCGAGAGCTGTCTGGGACCGGTTGGGCGATAACATCAGCGGACAGACATGGCATCCAAGGTACTGAACTCTGTGCTGATTCTCCACGCCCAAGCGAATGGTCGTAGAATATAGGTCAATCACATTTCCGCCAAAATAAAACATCAAGAAAGGCAAACAAATCCAGTCTGACTAAGTCCAAACCCCAGCCTCAGCGCCTAACAACGGCCGCCGCCAAGCAAGGCCGGGTTAGGGACGTCATGCCAAGCAGACCGAAAGCCCAGCAGCTGAAGCTGCGGCTCCCGTGGCCCGTCCGATCTCCTCGAAAAAGGGCAAATATGGCGGGCGGGCGGGCTGCAGGTACCTATGCGCTACAACTATTCCGCCCGGGTTGAGTCTGAAGTTCATCTTGAAACCGTGACGGTGTTGACGTTAGCGCGGCGAGGGTGGCGGTGCTCGCAGCTGCAGAATGTGCTGCTGCTGCTGCTGTGCGATTGTGACTGCTGCGAGGGGTGTGATGAAACGCCAACCCTCTCGGTCCGATCTTCAGACTTGATTGACCCCTACTTTACTTGCCCCTGACGACAGCCTGCATGCGGGATGAAAACGTTATATACAAGCTTAATTCTTTTTTAAAGATGGCCCACGCGATGGATGATGGATCGAGTGAGAAGTCCAGCAGACTTTTGTTAGTCTGATAAATCTCCGGACGACAGCTTCACACCACCACAAATCATAGTTTCTGTTTTTATTTTATTTCATTGGTATTTGGGACAAGTGAATATGACGACGACACAGAGATCCCTATGGCTCCTCCTCAGCCTAGCCGCCACGGCCTTCGCCCAGGGCAACAGCATCATCCCGCCAGGGCTCACCTCGGGCTTCACAGAAAGCCTCGGCCTCGAGGTCAGCTACCAGGGGACGGCGAGCCGGTTCGACGGCATCACGGACGGCAGCACGGTCTCGGCGGCAGACGTATCCACAGACCCCATATTCGCCCTCTCGGACCAGTCCGCCATCAACACGCGGATCGCATTCCTCGTCATGATCCTCGACACCACCGACCCTAATGCCCCCGTGCTCCACTTCGCGCAGGACCAGTTCAAGGCGGACGGGCAGCAGACGGGGATCTCGTCGCAGGCGCAGCCGCTGGTGCCGTATGCACGCCCCGGCAGCCTGGGCGAGACGGGCCAGCGCCAGTACTCGTTCCTGCTCTTCCAGGAGCCGTCGGGCACGACTATCTCTGGCCTGCCTCAGGCGGGTGAGACGTTGAATGTCGACCAGTTCCTCTCGGCGAACAACATGCGGGCCGCCCGCGCTGGCGTTGGCATCCTGGTCGACAATGGCGGCGGAGGAGGTGGTGGTGGTGCGGCACCAGCGCCGGTACCTGTCCCATCAACACCTGCGAACCCCGGGGCCCCGGGCACCACTCCCATCGCAACATTCACCTCGATCATTCAGACGCCTCCCGCCGTCACACCTGGAGCTCCGGTGAGTAGTTACCCCAAGATATGGCGTGGCATACTGAGCCTGACTGACTCGTTCTCACACAGGCCCCCGTCGTCCCAACCCCGCCAGTCGCAACCGGCCAGCCTCAGCCGCTACCTTCCAACACACTGGCCACGTCGGCGGCCACAGGTGCTGCAACGGGCGTGGCGACCCCTTCGGCCTCTGCGGGAGCAGGCGGCTCGGGCAGCTCCACCGGGGAGACGAGCTCTGGAAATGGCGTTGTCACCGCGGGTGGCAGCGTCCTCGAGGCTATCTCCATGCGGTCACTGGCTCTAGTTGCTGGTCTTGTTGGAGGTGTCCTGCTGGTATGATAAGGATACCAGGTATCATTTCATGACGAATCAACAGCCTGTCGTCCTATTGTGCAGGACCTCTCCCTGGACAGCAAGGTCCAGCCCGACGATCCTACGTCCAACCGCGCCTGAGATCTGAGGTCCAAAGCCGGGCTATCGTGTTGCGCACGTTGCACGTGCTGCAAGCGATGGGGTGCTGGACGGCTGCTTGGGGACTCCAAGGGCTGCGACCCACGGACTCCGTCGAGCTACAGTCGGTCTCCAGGATAGATGCTTGTTATGTATGGCATCCAGGCGTGCCTGAAGCTGCTGGATAGCACAGTCCGACATATATACCCCAAATTTAATTGATGACAGTGGCAATTGGCTTCTGCAGCGTGTCAAGGAAGAAATTTGAAATCCATCTTGCTCCTGTTGCCTCCATGTCGTGAATTGTGGTGAGCTCGTCGTAAGAAACGGTAGGTTTCGCCCATGCGACGGGATAGTTACCCAGGTAGGTATCAGGTGAACTTGCGTCCTTTTGAGATGAGCATGGATAAACTTTGAGAGGGTGTCAATAACCGACATTCGCGACCCGAGCAAGCCAAACGTTCTCGCTCAACCTTGCGCCTCGTTCCAACACTTGTTTGTGTAAAACAGCCGCACCGTTCCAAGTTCGGCGTTTATCGTTCGCGGAGAAACCGCAGCAAAACGGCACTTTACCGTTTCATTCACCTGCCATTTCCAACCAACCGTATCAGCGTTAACCAAGCAAGGTAGGATTCACACTCCGTCGTCGTTGCTGCCTAGCGCGTGAACGACACCATAAACGCGCTTACCATTAATAACATAACATACTTATACTTATAACTACAATATTATAAATTTTAATAATAATAATAATAATAATAATACTATTATTATTAACATACCAATAAAGGTGTTATTAAGGTTATTACTTAACAATAGCGCTCTATGTAGCAGTTGATTTCGTCTATACGAATATACTCATTCTATTTGGGACTGAGCTAATATTGCACATGCGTGCTCAACAAGCAAGCTGCAGCTGAGCCGTTGAAACCACAGTTGAATGGAGTCCGCGAGTATCAGCAATCCAGCAATTTCAATGCGTGCCATTCCGATACCGGGGCAGACAACGAGCAGGACCAAAAGACAGTGGATGACTCATCATTAATTACACTCAACGGCGCAGATCATAGTTCATCCCGTCTATTCGATCGGTTACAAACATGGCGGGAGCTAGAATTGAAATATGGGTGGTAAGCCGACACTTCGGCCGAATGATCGGCGAACAGCCTGGCTCGCTTGGGTCGAGGAGGCTCCTACCGCGTTGTATATCTACAGCCGCACCTCTTAGGCGAGGAACATTTGTGGCTATGGGGACGCGTGGTCCATACCATTGTCTCTATTCACCATTTCCCCGCCCCTCTCTGCAAGATTTGGAGACAGCCGCTTATACGGAATATCCCCTCCGCATTGAATGCGCCCGAGAAGTAACTTCTCGTCTGTCACGAGACCGTTCTGATGTAACGCTAGTGAGTGGCAGTCACAATGTACGTACCACACGACGTAGCATCCGCAAACAAGCTTTTGTCGGTATTGGCGGAAATTTGGGCTCATTTAGGATATCGTATGCTACCCTTGACCTAGAACCGGACATGGGCCTCTTTTGGGTTTGGGGAACCCCTGTGAATAGTAACATGTCGTCGCGACAACGCTGAACTCCAAAAAGAAGACGAATATGGGAACTGGAGAAAGCCATACGCGGCGCGGTTTAAAAGCCCACGACCTGGCCGTAGTCAAGTGGCAGTCGGGGCTCGTCATCCATGAGAGTTGAAGACGCTCGTGGACGTGTCCTCATTCCTTCGTTACCTTCCCAGTAGCCACCAGACAAGATGTTCTCACGGTCAAGCCTCGCTGCCCTCGGGCTTGCTGTCATGGGCTCCCTCGTCGCCGCCGGGCCCTGCGATATCTACTCGTCCGGCGGCACGCCCTGCGTCGCCGCGCACAGCACGACCCGCGCGCTGTACAGCTCCTACTCGGGCTCGCTCTACCAGGTCCGCCGCGGCTCCGACAGTGCCACCACCAACATCGCGCCGCTGTCCGCCGGCGGTGTTGCCAATGCCGCCGCACAGGACTCCTTCTGCTCCGGCACGACCTGCCTGATCACCATAATCTATGATCAGTCCGGCCGTGGGAATCATCTCACCCAGGCTCCTCCGGGCGGCTTCCAGGGCCCGGAGGCCAATGGCTACGACAACCTGGCCAGCGCCATCGGCGCACCGGTCACGCTGAACGGACAGAAGGCGTACGGCGTCTTCGTCTCGCCGGGCACTGGCTACCGCAACAACGCCGTCAGCGGCACTGCTACTGGGGATGCGGCTGAGGGCATGTATGCAGTGCTTGACGGCACGCACTACAACAATGGCTGCTGCTTCGACTACGGAAACGCGTAAGCATCACTCCCCCCTTTCAGTGGCCTTAGTCTATCATTTTTGGAATTTTCCGGGAGGCGTTGGTTCGAGAATCACAGGAGGTCACTGACACGTACCAGAGAGACGAGCAGCACCGACACGGGCAACGGCCACATGGAAGCCATCTACTATGGCACTTGCACCATCTGGGGCACTGGCTCCGGAAGCGGCCCTTGGCTCATGGCTGATCTCGAGAACGGCCTCTTCTCCGGCCAGAGCGCCGGCCAAAACACGGCCGACCCGACCATCACCAACCGGTTCTTCACCGCGGTTGTCAAGGGCCAGCCCGCCAACTGGGCCCTCCGCGGCGGCAACGCCGCGTCGGGCTCGCTGTCGACGTACTACAACGGCGCGCGCCCGTCGGGCTACAACCCGATGAAGAAGGAGGGCGCCATAATCCTCGGCATCGGCGGCGACAACAGCATCAGCGCCCAAGGGACCTTCTACGAGGGCGTCATGACGTCCGGCTTCCCCTCCGACGCCACCGAGAACTCGGTGCAGGCTAACATCGTCGCGGCCAAGTACGCCACGACGTCCCTCAACAGCGGCACCGCCTTCACCGTGGGCTCCTCCATCTCCCTGCAGGCCACCACGCCGGGCTACACGACGCGGTACATTGCGCACACGGGGTCCGCCGTCAACACGCAGGTGGTGTCATCGAGCAGCGCCACGACCCTTAAACAGCAGGCCAGCTGGACGGTGCGCGCGGGCCTGGGCAACAGCGCCTGCTACTCGTTCGAGTCGAGGGACACCCCGGGGAGCTACATCAGGCATTATAACTTCGAGCTCCAGGTTGGCGCGAGCGACGGTAGCAAGCAGTTCAAGGAGGACGCCACCTTCTGCACGCAGGCCGGGCTCAACGGCCAGGGGAGCTCGATCCGCGCCTGGGGATACCCGACGCGGTATATCCGCCACTACAACAACCTGGGCTATGCCGCGAGCAACGGTGGTGTTCACACTTTCGATGCTGCCTCGTCGTTCAGCAATGATGTGAGCTTCGTGGTAGCCTCTGGTTTCGCTTGAGGGCGCTAGGAGGGTTTGGAAAAAGATTCACTTCGTGACATAAATATCTAGCTAACAAGCTCAATATATTATCTCTTTGAGTATCTCTCACTTGACCCTGTTGTGCGAAGCGCAGCAAACCATCTTATCTGGAGATGGGCTATATGTCTCGAGACTTCTAATATTTAAAATAAATTTATTACCCCAGATAGTGAGCACTGTCTCTTCACTTAGGTACTTGTATACGCTTTGCGGTTGATTGCATCCCAAGGAGGCGAGTAGCTTATTCATCCCTGAATATCCAATAGGCTATGATGAAAAGTATGAACCGAATTAAACTTGCATTCTCTGATATGTGTTGTAATTACCCTGCATATTTAGCCTTCCGGTTCCACGACCTGCATTCAGAGATCCCACTGCACGTGTATGCGTCACCCGAGAACCCCAACACTTATCTCGACCTCACCCAAGTCCTACAAAACAATCCTTCACAATCTCAGTACAAAACATCTTCCAACATGCTACCGAAGGGCGCAACACTCGCCGCCTGGGCCCTGTTCCCCAGCGCCGCCCTCGGCCGAGCCGGCGGCTACTGCTTCGACCCCGAGCAAGGCCCGGTCAAGTTCTCCGACCTGGGCAGCAGGCAGGACATCACCCAGGCCCTCAACGAGACGTGCGGGACACCTATCGGCGACCACACTTACGCGTGCAACGCGGGGGTAAGAAACAATCCAAGGCGAGGGACAGAAGGGTGGGGGAGGGGAGAGTGCCAACGACCACCGGCATCCCAAGATGGCGTGACACACGGCCGGAGAAAGGAAATCGTGCTACTTTATGCTGATCAAGACGTCCTCATAGAAAGCCGTCTACGTTCCCATGCCGAAAAATGCCTCCCGCACCTTCATCTTCCACTTCGCAGGCCTGCAGTACGTCAACCAGAGCATTCCCGACACAGGGCCCTGCGGCGAGGTCTACCTGTCCCGCGAGAGCTGCGTCTACCTGGGCATGGTCGTGATCGACACGTGCGAGCGCGGCGGCGAGGTCACCGTCAACGAGACGGTGGCTGCTGGCGGGGTTGGGGACAAGCCCGTGACGGCTTGGTTGCAGGTTATCCCGTTTATTAACTCCGTAGTTTGATCTTTTGGCCTCACATGAAATGGCACCTATTTGGTTTGGGTTGCCCGGGAGAGGATTGAGAATTAGTCTTTGGTATTCGCGGCGACCATATCGATTGGGCAAGTCGAAGTCAGGATCGTTCGGAATATAGTGGATCATCGCTACGACAAGAAAGCGCCGCCAGGGCGGCTTGTAAATACACCTTGAAGAATTCAGCAGGGGAAAACAGAGAGAGTAAATAGTAATAATTTGGCGGGGGCAGCCCGCCGGAGCGAGCGAGCGAATTCAGGGCAGCCAGAGGAGAGGGCAGCCAGAGGAGAGGGCAGCTAAAGGAGACAAGGCAGCCAGAGGAGGCAGGGCAACCAGAGGAGACTGGGCAGCCAAAGGAGGGACACCCAAAGGAGAAAAGGCGGCCGCTGACTAAGCCGCCAAGAAACGTTCCCAAAGCGGTAATTTTTGGTCCCCCCAACTTTTCTCCTCGCGGGGAGGAAGCAACCTTGAATTCTTCAAGGGAAACTGCTCTACCTGTGACAGTTCCCTGCCTCTTTTTAATGCAAATTGGTATCTTGGTCCCCTAGAGGCGATAATCACGAATCAAGTGTTGTTTGTTGGTTCACTACGGAGCCATCCGCCGGTCGCAAAACTCAAATTATTCCAGTCCGCAGTACTCCGGCAAACGGATCGCTTCTGCTTCACAAGTCTAGACCCAAGCACCAAAGGAATGAGATAGTAATGGTAGCAATAATTCACTGGGTCTAGATATTCTTTAGCCGGGGGGGGGTTCTCTTGTACAGTCCGCCACGACAGAGAAAGGTGTTTCAGTATAGGAAGAAAGGGACTTCATCGTGGGGCGTCACGTGTCAGGAGCAACACATCGATGAGCTTTCCCTTATTTTTCGAGTCGTAGGCTGGCCCATAACTAACTAAGCAAAAATGGCGATCTCGATCTCCGAACCGGCATTAATAATCTTGATACTCCCACGCATCAAAACCACAGGCCCAAACCCGTGTCCATGGATTCGACACCGCGCCAATCCCGGGGCACCCAGAACTGCGACCGCGCAAGCCTCAAAGACCTGCTCAGATCACGCCAACGGAGCCGCAACGGCGTGCGCGGAAACCCGAGGTCCTGCCTGCCATGCCGGGAGCGCAAGGTCAAATGTGACAAGCAGGTGCCGTGTCTGACCTGTGAGAAGCGCGGGCACCCGGACTTGTGCGATTATGCATATTCCACAGGTCAATCGCCGGCCCCACCGGGCCGGATGGCGCGGTCTGCAGCACGCGCGCGCGCGATCAGTCGGACCTCGGATCTTTCCGGTGAGCACGGAGAAGCGGATACCGCCGATTTTGACCGGAATAGTGGCCAGCCAGGTCAGGGCCGCGCCTCGGGTCCGTCGATGCTCGACGCGGCAGATGCGTCTTCGCTGGGGGGGACATCCGCCGTCCGCGGCACCGGCGACGGCCTATTTTTGACAGACACATCTGTGGTCACCATGGCTCGGCGGCGGTCGATCCGATCGATAGATGACCCAGCACGGCAGTCTGCCTTCGAGACAGGGATTCTACCTCTTCTTGGTGTCAGCAAAGACGACAATGGCCTGGTGTTCTCACATCAGTCTTTGCCTAATGAGCCGGAGATCATCAGACTGTTTGAACACTTCCGTCGGAGAGTGCAGCCTTTCCATGTCATCATGTACAATTTAGATGATATCGAGGAAAAGGTCTGTCGATTGATCAACACGACAATGGACGAGAAACGGAGGCTCTATCCCGAGGCGATCGGGGACTCTCGTTGGCTGTGCCTGCTTCATGCCATCCTCGCGGCTGGTGCTCAGTTCTCCGACATGGACTTGCAGCAGAGGACTATCGTCGCGCAACGACACGGTGCGTTCCAATCCCTAAAGATTTCTATATTTGAGGATTGATTCTGATAATATCATAGTCAAACACGCATTTGACCTGCTTCGATCAACAGACTACCTTGCCCGGCCAACGAAAGAAGCTATACAGACTTTGCTGTTACTAGGCAATGTGCTCCAAAATGATATGAAGCCCCAGGCAGCCTGGGTTCTCGGAGGCACAACGATACGACTTGCGCAATGCCTTGGTCTTCACAAGAAGGCTAATGGTCAGCCCATGTCCTCGACTTTTGACAGAGACGCGAAGAACCTGAGGTACTTTATAACCTACCTCCTGCCAGAGACAGTCACATGTTCTAACCAGTCGATATTAGGCTGGCCATTGTCTGGCAAGACAGCTTGCTGGCACTTGCTTTCGGGCGCCCCGCTGCATCTTACGAATTCGACTTTATAGGTGATCTAGCGCCTCTTCCCGATCGAGGAAGCCATGTTCTTTCGTATCTCGAAGCCATGAGTCGGCTCTGCCACGTTGCGCTGCCTCATTTGGCTCCACGATCCATTTCGCTAGTCCAACCTACTACCATGCTCGATGAAATCAAATCCATTGATCCCTTTCTAGCACCACATCTGGCCGACCTGAAGGCAAGCACGTCTATCTCTCAAATACAGGAACATTATGCCTTTGAACTTCACCGGAACTTTGTCATATCCACCCTATGCCGGCCATTCATGTCCAGTAGTGTGTCCGCCGATTTGGCGGAGGACGACAGGTTGCACGTTCTAAGCCAATTCCAGGAATCCCTTACACTTAGTGTTCGGGCATACCTTCGCCTGAGGTCGATCGCGGAACACGCGAAGCGCTCTTGGGCCGTCATCCACAACGGACTGACGTCCATTCTACTTCTGAGCCTCATGCGGGAAACGAGGCACTTGCCAGGGACGAGGGTCCTCCAGGACGAGCTTATCGCCAGCCTTTCTGAGGGGGCAGGCGATTCGGTCTCGGCCTCTGAGCCAGTCACCCCTAGCCACCTGTCACCAACACTTCAGAAAGCACTCCAAGCACTCAGGACACTTCGATCGCTCGCGAATCGTGACGTCGGTATGGAAGATTCAAGAGTTGACACCAATATGGGGGTCCGATCACCAACATCAGGCGCTGGGCCCGAAATGGGAATCGGAGATGAGCCAGGGCCCACTGAGCAGAAGTAAGTCACATTGGCCTACTGGAAACTTGCTGAGTGCTAACGAATTAGCTTTTGGGACATGGGGGACTTCGGCTGGGACTTCCCAGATAATTTGGACGTGTCTCCCATAGGCGCGTTTGACTACATCATGTCGGACCAAATCTTTGACGGAAACGATTCGTTCCCGCCAAACATGGTGTGAATGTCAACATTTCAGACTCGCGTGACACCTTTCAGCTTTTCATTATGGCCCCAGGTCACCCTTCTAGTTGCGTACCTCAAGCTAGGTACTCTTTTATTGCAACAGATATATCACTTCACTTTTTCGGAGTGAAACCAAAGCTCTCCCACCTTTGAAGCACCCTCTCCTGGACCTCCGCAGGGAAAGACTCTTTGAAATCCGCAGCCTCCCAATCTCGCCCGGTGGTGTATTCCGTCGGCATCAAGCAGTCCGAGACGACCTTGCCCCCCATGCGCTTGTTCCCATTGCCATGTGACATGTAAGGGATCAGGGGGAAGCCACGGACGTTTTCAAAGTGGTATTCATCCAGGCCCGGCCGGCAGCGCGTGCTAAAGGCCCACATGACGTCCCTGAAATCGTACACGTCGATGTCGTCCCCGACAATGGCGAGGCGGTGGATCGTGTAGCCTACCTTTTCGTTGAAAATGAGTTTGCCGATCGTCCGGCAGAACGCCTCGGCGTTGGTCTTCATGGCCCGGAGCTTCACGGTGTCGACCTGGAGGGCGACCCATGTCACCTGCGACTCGAAGGGGGAGAAAGCTTCCTTGATGGGCAGGCCCTTTGACTTGAGGAGAAACCCGATCTCGGCAGCGGCCAAGGGGCCGATCATGGTGTGCTGGTAAGTGTCCCTGGAGTCAGCCACGCTGTTGCAGTCACATGTTGGCGGTCTAATCAGCTCACCGTCTCGTCAGTCAGTCTACCGCAGTTGCAGACCGGGAGAATGGCATCCTTGCGATGCGTGATGAGGTCGACTCTATACTTTGGCTGCGCGTGCGCATCTCCCGGGAAGACATACCTATGCGCGAATACTTGTCAGTGTCTCCTGGAGTCATGTTTGAGAAAGAATTGACATATCGGCAATGCTTACCCGTGCATCTCCCCAAACGGCCCCTCAGGTGCCGTCTCAGTGGCCGAGCAGACACCCTCGAAAACAATCTCCGAGTTGGCAGGGACGTACAGCCCGTTTGTGTCGCACTTGACGACCTCCAACGGCGTCCCGACCAGAGCCCCGATGTACTCCGCCTCGGATAGCCCCCCCGGCAATGGCATACTCGACGCCATGATGGCCGCGGGCGGGACGCCAAACACCAATGCCCACGGCATGTCCTTGCCTTCTTTTTTCCCTGCTACCTGTTAATCACCTGCTAAGGGTCCCAAAGTGATACATTCTACGTTCCAAGGCAAAAAGATCGGGGAACTGTAGCAAGACAAGAAAGTCACTGACACAACTGGTGGATCTGCCAAATATGCTGAGGCTCGATGATCAGCCCGACGAGGTGGTTTTTGTCGTGGACCATGGCGCGAGCGATGGACCAGTTGGTCCACTTGCCGTCGGGGGACTGCACGATATGCATACCGTACGTCTGGACGTACTTGCCCCCGTCAGACTTGTGCAGCATCGGGGCCGGTAGTGTTGTGAGGTCGAACTGGTCGGGGGACAGGCGGAAATCCTTGCACGGCCCGGACTCCACGACAACGGGCGGGATCGGCGCCGCGCTCTTGGCGGCGACCATCTTGTCGAGGATCTCCTTCATGCTCGACGCCGGCGGGAGGCCGAGGTGTCTCGCCAGGCGCCCGAAGCGCTGCCGCGGGTCGGCGCGCAGCGAGTTGGGCGCCCCGAGGATGCGCCAGAAGCCGTCGGCGTCCTGGCCCTTGAGTTTGTTGAAGAGGGGCGCGGGCTCGTCGTTCTCGACGACTTTGCGGATGATGGCGCCGACTTCGAGGTTGGGGTCGCATTCTTGGTGGATCTCCACGAGGTCGCCGTCGTCCTTGAGAGACTCGACGAACGAGCGGAAATTCATGTGAGGGAGGTCTTGAGGGTTCGTAGACGCCATTTTGGATGATGTTAGTTTTCCAACGTTTACAGGTTGATAGTGGTGGATAATGATCAAGAGCGTGTAAGACGATCGAACATTGGCACTATTTGTTCCAGGAAATGTTCATTTTATTGACAGCAGAGATAACTACATCTGACATCCTACACAGCCGAGTAACAGACAGTCTCAACAGTACACAGTAGCGAGCGAACTCCCCGAACTCCCCGAGGCGAACTGGACTCCGAAACATATGGGCCCACGAGGGTGTGGGCCATCGAACGATTGAAGCCGCTTCAGTGAGCCAACAACTACCACCCCTGGAGTGAAAGTCGGCGAGTTCGGATTATCTTGATCCATCAACACTCCCCGAGTTCGCCGTGAGAGACTGGCGTCAAGCTTCACGGCTATGAAAAGACGGCGTGCTCTTCGACGTCTCGTACGAGAATGACATCCCCAAAGACATTTTCTAAATTCCCAACCTACGCAAAGGAGATAATCCGCCAACTCTTTGACAAAGCACCGAGACCTGAGCCATCGAGGGGGACTCTGTCACCACCTCCTCACACGCTTTGCCGAAGTCAGTCTTCAGCCACACATTCACCACTATTGCAACCATGAAAGACACCGCCCCACCAGCCCGAAAGAGGATCATCGTCGCCATCACAGGCGCAACAGGCGCCCAGATCGGGATCCACCTCCTCCTTACCCTCCGGCGTCTCAACGTCGAGACGCACCTCATCATCACGCGGTGGGCCTCCGAGACAATCAAGTATGAGACATCCCACACGCCCGCAACCATCCGCGCCCTCGCAGACCACTCCTACGGGCCGAACGACCTCGCCGCGCCGGTGGCGAGCGGGTCCTTCCGCGTTGACGGCATGGTGGTGGCGCCCTGCTCGGCGCGGACGCTGGCCGCCATCGCCGCGGGCACGTGCGACGACCTGGTGACGAGGGCGGCGGACGTGTGCCTCAAGGAGAGGAGGAGGGTGGTCCTGGCGCTGCGGGAGACGCCGCTGAGCGAGATTCACCTGCGCAACATGATGACGGTCACGAGGGCCGGCGCTATTGTTGCGCCGCCCATGGTGGCGTTCTATACGAGGCCGGGGACTATTGAGGATATCCTGGACCAGATGGTTGGGAGGCTGCTTGATTTGTTTGATTTGGATACGGGGAACTTTGAGAGGTGGGATGGGATGCATAAGACCACAGGAACATAGCTTTGAGCCAGTTGGGGCGAGCGTTGCTCTCAATTTGGGTTGATTGATATAGGCTGGTTAATGAGGCTTTGTTCTTTTCATATGTCAGAGCAAGGGGATTTGCTTCCAATCACTTGGATTAAGGCACCATCCGCGGTTATCGAGGCATCGACGATCCAGGAGACCAGTACCTTGAGCTCAAGCGACAATGGTGGCTGTTGCCAGTGTTGTGGAATCGGCCAGCCAGCCTTGAAGAAGATATTGCCTCCCAACTTATCAAGAAAGAGGTACCTCAGTCAAAGATTTACACCACTGATCCCCGGCTGTTTTTAGCAATGGGTATATGAATATCTAGGGTAGCTCTAGCAGACACGGGTCAGTAAACTCTATCATCATCGTCATGGCTATGCTGTAATTTCATTTTGACTATTCGACTTCAGATGAAAGGGACACTTGAGAGTTGGGTCTGTGTTTGGGTGGCAGTAGCCTAATCCGCAACTTCTGTTGAATTATTGGATTTACGTTGCGAGTCTGGCTCTTCAAACTTTTTGGTTTCTTCGTTTCACCTTCCACTGCAGCGACAAGGCAGAAATTCGGGTCACTTTTGAACACGGAAGCTGACCACAGGTTAGTTGATACATTAATCAAAGCGCATGCAGGCGACTTTCCATTTCAGCCCTTTCAGCTAAGCCAGTACTCCTGCAATCCACCGCATCAAGGGCTGACACCGGTCGCTCCGAGCCTGTGCTTGACTCTATCCCACGAAGGAATCTTGGCGCCTTGCTGTGTCCCGCGTATTCAAAGGGCTGCTTACGCCAAGCCAGGGCTTAATCTTCCAGCCGCCCACTGGCGCTGGACTGTATTACCTAACTAATACCCGTGCTGTAAGTTAGTGTTGTACTACATGGGCGGATTCGAGTCGATGGTTCTCGTGTTCAGCTGAGGTGGTTTGTTTAATGCATAACTAGACAGACAGGGGCAAAGGTCCCCCGGGGCCTGGATGCCAAAGGATATAGTATCAGGCCTTGCATTGCCCTCATATTTGACTATACGGATGCGCCCGAGAGTCTCGTTTCCTGGAAGGTTTGTAAGGTGAAACCTTGTTGGTATCCATGCCGTGATGCTGTACACACGGCGATTATCAACCTCAGCCATGACTCCTCGTACCCACCTTACAGGGCACTTATCCCGATGCTTCTGGGCGTTGGTGGTGTTTTGCTTCATCCACAGCTTCCCACAACCAGCATATGGACAAGACCAAAATGCTCGCCGTGCTGCTCCGAAAGCCTCAGTCTTGGACTGCCTGGCCAGCAAGAAGCTGACAGTGATCAAGCCCTCCGACGCCCAATTCGCCAGCTACTCGTCGACTTACAACCTCCGCCTCAAATTCAAGCCAGCAGCGATTGTAGTCGCCGCAACCAACCAGCACGTCTCAGACGCCGTGCTCTGCGCCTCTCAGTACAACCTCAAGGTGCAGCCCCGCTCCGGGGGCCATTCCTATGGATCCTATGGCACGGGAGGCAAGGACGGCGCGGTGATGATCGACCTACAGAAGTTCCAGAGCGCCAGCGTCGACAAGGCGACGAACATAGCGACGTTTGGGGCGGGCCTGAGACTGGGTAATCTGGAGCTGGCGATGCAACCCACCGGGCGGGCACTTCCGCACGGGACGTGTGCCAACGTTGGGGCTGGCGGTCACTTCACGATCGGAGGAGACGGATTCACAACGAGGGCTTACGGGCTGGCTATTGACTCCCTCGTGGGCATGGACGTTGTTTTGGCCAACGGCTCTGTGGTGCATGCCACATCAACGGAATACAAGGATGTGTTTTTCGTGAGTAACTCCGAGTGCGTGGGATATCTGTGGTTTTCTGTGACTGACTCCATTCTAGGCCATGAAAGGAGCCGGTGCGTCGTTCGGCATCGCTACCACCTTCTACGCTCGGACATTCGCCTACCCAAAAGCACTCACAGGCATCTATCTCACCTGGCCTGGCCTGAGCGCGAACACCGAGCAAAGCGTCTCGGCCCTCAAGCACATCCAGAATTACGCCAACAACGCAACCTCTGGGCTGGACCGCAAGTTCCAATTCGACGTCACTCTCGACGCCTTCGGCACCTTCAACCTGAAGGGCTTCTACCTCGGCCCTGTGGCGACATTCAACAAGACAGTCATGCCAGAGCTCCTCCGGGGACTGCCAAAGCCCGGCGCGGGCGACAGCGACAGCCCGACCTACGTCAAGGAGTACTCCTGGACGGACGCGCTGACCGACGCCAACTACGGCAGCGACATAGCCTACCCCGAGCCGGGCCAGAGCGGGTACGCTCCTGCGCCGGACCACGACACCTTCTACACAAAGAGCATCACGGTGCCCGCGCCGGGGCTCCCGGAGACGGCGATCCGGAACCTGGTCAAGTGGGGCCAGGCGCACCAGCTGGGCAAGAAGCCGGCCGTCCCTTGGTACTTCACGCTCAGCCTGCAGGGCGGCGTCGACAATCAGATCTTCCTGGACAGCAAGAGCGGCGAGTCGGCGTTCTGGCGCCGCGACACCACCTGGGTCATGGAGGTCTCTGGGTTCACGAACGGTCCGGACGAGGCGTTCCCCGTGCCGGCGGGCATCAACCTCGTCAACGACCTCGACAGCCAGGTCACTGGAGTCCTCGGTGCCGGGAATTTCGGGGCGTACCAGGGCTATGTGGACACGGAGCTGAGTGCCGACAAGGCGGGCAGGCTGTACTACGGCGACGTGTTGTTTGAGAAGCTCAAGGGCTTGAAGAAGAAGATTGATCCGGGCAACCTGTTCTCTAACCCGCAATCAATCCCGGTGGGAAGCTAGAGTCTACATGTATTTGTTAGATGAATCTTTCCACGGCCTTAGATTAGAGCAACCACAGATCCGAAACATTTGAAGTTATTCTCTTGGTGACGGATCCAAGGACACCTGCCATAGGAAAATTTGCATGTTGTACAGCAGCATTGATTAAGAGAAAACCGACAACTTCTTATGCATTGAATTATATGGTATTTTGGCTTGTACTGATTAGAAAGTCCATACATGTCCCACTTTCAGCCAACCCGACATGTCAGGTTTTCAGATATAGACCTCAGTCCAAATATTGCCACATCTACCATGTCGTCGGACCAAAGAAGCTTCCATCATCAGGCAGCATCTTGGTCACAGCCCCATTGTTCATGTCAAGGTTGTTATAAGGCACGCTGTTTCCCCACCAGTCAGGAAACGTGCTGCCCGACAGGCCCAGCGCGAGGCCGGATATGACGACCGTCAGCGCCAGGCCGATGTCGAGGGCGCCGCTGAGGACGTAGTTGTACTGCGTCCACCAGCCGAAGAAGCGCCGGCGCACGAGCCAGTTGAAGGCCAGGCCGAAGAGCACGTAGTTCATGAGGTACCACGTCGTGGCGGGCGGGATCATGCCCGCCGCGCCAAAGATGGCGGGCGTGAACAGGTACCGCAGCCACGAGCGCGGGTACCGCCGCGCGAGGAGGTAATGGACCACCGGGCAGGCCGCGCCGATCAGCCAGAACCAGTTCACCCAGGCGAACAGCTGGCCGGCGCCGAACATGCGGGCGGGACCCTGCGCGTGGGGACCGTCAGTCTTCGGGTTGGGGTGGGGTGGGGTAGAGGTGAGGGTAAGGGGGGCAGGTCTCGGTGTTGGGTGACTTACGATGACACCCCAAATGACAGAGGCGTTGAAGAAAGTCTTCGCGTTGGGGCACGTGAGACCTTGCGGTTGGTCTGGCGTGCAAATTCCGGCGATGTTACCACGTAGGAAGTTGTAAGTTGCGATTTGCACAATAGCCAACCAGATAACCGGGAAGAACTGCGCAGCGAACATCGCGCGTGGTCTGTAGCACTTTCGGTTAGCTAGTGAATTTCTGAGTACGAAGCCTGAGAGACAACAGACGAGTCGGTCGCTTACGGAATCTTCATGTAATGACCAAGCTTCATATCCATGGTGTACTGCAGACAATTATATGTCATCATATAACCGTAGCTCTTAAACAGCATCATTGCAACTGGTCTGCCTGGCGTCATGTAACCCACAATCATCTCGGTGATGACGTTCAGGCCGGCCTGATTGTTCGTGATAGCCGTGAGCATACCCACGGGTATCGTGAAGAATACGCCGATGAGGATTGAGATGATCAGCGCCCACCATGTCAGGTGGGTATCCCACACCTGGGAGGAGATCATGGCGAATGCGAATGCCACGGCGAATGTGGCCTGGAACCACCATTCAGGAGCCTCCTCTATAATTGGTGTCAGTAACTCGTTGTTTCCCTGTTTTTGTTTTGCCGAATAGAACGTGATCATCGAATGCCAGGGAGTATCGACGTACTATACTTGCGCATCAATTTCAGATGGATATCAGGCTCCTCGTACTTGGCGCTCTTGGCGCGGTTCCAGATGTCCACGCCGTAGAAGAGAAAGCAGTGAACAACCGTAGAAATCAAACCAGCGAAACCGACGCCGTATGACAACGAGAACGCAGGTCCGATCAGGAGAGGCGAATACTCCTTGTACGCAGTCTCATTGAAGGTGAACTCCGAAGTCAGGATGCGGGACACATTGTATGAATTTCCAAAATGATCGAAGTTGGCGTTGGCCTCGAGGGGCAGATATCTCATGAAATCCGGTCCGGCCCAGGAGAGTCCAGCGACGCCGATGATGACGAGAACCATACCGGCCAACATGTTCATGAGGGAGAAGCCCGGAGTCATCAGGGGGCTCGTGCCCATGAAACCTGAGATAATGGACCAGTCAAGAGCGAGCGGGATAAGGCCAAGGCCGCTTAAGCCGCCGAATACCTGGTTGACAATGGTGTTGTTGGGCGCGATCCAGGTTGGAAACAGGCCAATGTAGCCCAGAAACTGGGCAATGACCACAGGGAACCATTCGTAGATGAATGTTCCGCCTGCTACAATCAGGAAGAAAGCATATCTTCCGATGCGCCAGCCGTTGGTCTTGGATGGGTCAGAGGTCTCGTGGTTGTGCAGCGTAGCAATGACCACGGCTGGTACAAGCTGGCTTGGCCAGACCATGCTATTTTGATTGTTAGCAAAGGCCGTTATGCAAAGATGTTTTTAGGCTGGACGAATAAGGGTGACATACGCAGCAGGCCAAACCAGGAATCGTCGCATGATACCAGCCAGGCCGTAGCCCATCGCCTGAGTCGAAATGATGAGGAGAATCTGGAAACCCCATTGGAAAAATTGCCCGTAGTAGATCTCCTGCGCGAGCAAGATATCGATCGCGTATGAGCTGCCTGCGCCGGCTGCGGTCATGACCGTGATCATGGTGTGCTCCTTCTTGTTAAAGGGGCACGGGTTCAGGTTGAAGGTGCGGCCAAACAAGCTGTATTCCTTGTTCGGCATGACAGCAGTCCATCCGCGGGCGATGCTGCAAGGTTTGTCAGTCATTCCATATTTTGAACCTCCTCTGCCATGGCTGCATCTTATTCGATGGTACTCACGGGTAAGCGATCAGCTGCACGACAGAGGCAGTGATGGTGACGGGCGACTTGCGCAGTCCCATCAGAATATTGACGGCCGCAATGATAGTGCACAAAGTCATGCCTATGGTCCAGGCTCTGATGGTGTTGACCGGAGTCTCCATCTCATCCGTGGGAGGGACCTAGTTTGAGCTGGTCAGCAAATTGCCTGATCTCGATATGACTGCATCTCCTTGGCATTGTGCTTACCGACGACCGGACCTCAGGGTAGGGAGAATCATCGATAATGAGCTGCTCCTCCACGACAGCCTCCTTCTCGGGGTCCCCCGCCGCCAGGACATCGTCGACCCTGTCGAGCTTGTCGATTTCGAGGAAGGGGTCGAACTGGTGGAGCTTCCTGAATTTCTTCAGGTCGGCCGTGGGGACCTCTGTGGCGGTAGTGCTGCCCTGGTCCATCTCCCCGACGACGACGGGCTGCTCCAAGCCCTTGCCCCGGAATGAGAAGCCCATAATGACAGTGCTGTGCGCAGGCGTCTTTGTATCGATCTCAGTGCCTATGCCCTGCGGATGTGAGGAGCTGCTTCCAGACTGACTCGACTCCTCTTCAACTTAATGGCAGCAGAATACCGGGGTCAAGCTGAGACGCGAGAGACAGGTCAAGATGACAGACTGAGACAGACAGACATAAAGATCTGAGTTCCAGAGTGGTGTGGCATTTCTGCGGGAGGGTAAAGTAGTTGAGTAATTTCAGCCCATGGAAAATGTGGCAACGGAGCCGAGGATCGAGCGAGGACCCGCGGCCCCGGAGTCGAGTGGTTACACCAAATGTGCAGGTGTCAGGGTCGTCTGCAGGGGTGTGCGGTCGATGAGGGGAGGCAAAGTGGGCGTTCGAGCACGCAGATCGCCAATATCTCTCAGAAGTTCGACCTTCCGCAAGCGGGCAAGTCCTGGGAATCCACCGGCCAAATCGAAAGGTACGAAAGGTTGGTGACATGCACAATGTGTCTGGTGAGAATATTCTATCCCGGCACAAGGTGGAGAGAGGACAGGCAGGGGTACGCGAAGCGACCAGGGCTGCTCGGTCGCTTCGCGGCTCACTAAAAGCTTACAACCAGCGCAGAGAACGGAAGTCAGAACATTAGATTAACTCAGGCGCGCCAGTAACCTCGATAGGTTTAGATGGGTGAAATGGTACTGCGCCGTCTCTCCGTTCCCGAACGCCTCCATGTTTTTCTCCTTGAACCTTCATGAGGTACCTCCGAAGAGCAAAACCATCAGACAAAAACTCAGAAACATGGCTGGCTCCTGTCCTACTATCTCGTCCTACCTGCCAGTCAGTCGCGTGATAGCAAATGCTGGACACGGACTTTGGGTTCAGCTGGGTCCAAGGTATGCTCCCCGCGGATGTTATGTTCCACTTCCGATCCCTCCTATCGGCGCCGCTGACACATGCTACGACCCTTTGGGCCAAGGCCAATTCCCACTTTCTGCCGTCTTTCGCGGATTGATTGGACCATCCGCGAATGTCTCACTCCGTGACCTGTTTCTCTTTGTCCATAAAATTGATGAACACCCCGGGAGGCATATTGATACGATGCGGCACAGTACTTTCGGCCACATTCTAGTCAGGCTCTTATGCGCTTGTTCGGACGAGCTGCCAATTCGAGCAGAACACTCGCCAACCGCCTGCCAGAAAGGGGGCGACTAGGCAGTCTCTGTTGGAATTTCCCAGGATCATATGCCTGCGTGTAGAACCGAAGGACTGACGACATTGCGCTGCGGCATGCCGCCGTTCATAACCTGCCAGAATTCACACGACGCCACCTCTGCTATCTGACATGTATCCATGCCTTCGTTCCAGTCCGAGTCAGTCAACTCGTCTTATCAAGGTCCGATTCCGAAGCCCACCAATGCAGGCCGGCACGCGCCGGATCTCGTGGATGTCACCTTGCGAGATCCCCCCTGGCGCCTTGAGGTGGCAACCCGCCACTTGGCAGCACACCCTAGCTTGCGGCCGAAAGCTTGGTGTCTTTAGGTGAAGCTTGTCCCCCATACCAAGACCACAGTAATCTTGGCCCGGATGGCGTGCACCACTTCCGTTCCACCCCCCCCCCCCTTCTCTCAACTCCCCGGCTTGCTGTCAACCTCTCGCTCCAATTCTGAGTACGGTTAAAAGTCACAGTGAGCGCTGTTCTGTTTTCTCCATTGGTCAACCCCGCAAATCGTGGTGACGATGGGCCGTATTCCCAGCCGGGCCGCAGGGATGGCTGGCTAGGCCTGCTAGGCACAATCAAGCTGATTGGCAATCAGACCCTGGCGATCAGTGATAGGATTCTCACCGTGAGAACCAAAGCCTATCTGCAGATTGATCCACTCCTCTAGCCCGACAGGGCATTCAGCGGCTCTTCTTCTCCCGACCTTCCAGAAGCCACCTCGCTCGCACACGACGACGTGCCTCCCACCCCAACCAATATAGCGGACCGGGGTGCAACCGAATAGCTTACAACCAAAACTGGAAACTTCAGGCTGCTTCTGTACATTCATAATTCTTATTTGCCCCCCTCAAGAAATGGATATGCCCGTAGAATATTGAATTGTTCGCCAGTGTGTCCCTCCACTCCCTTGTGTGTCGCTAAGATGGCAACGTGAATCATGTCACGTTGATGGACCATTGAGCTTAATACCTACTAGGGGGAGGGGGATTATTTGATACAACTACGCAATACCTTCAGATTTAAGTGTAATATTAATATATATTTATATATTAGTAATTATAATAAAATGTCAGTGCAAAGCTATTAAAATATTATAAGAAATCAACTATATTAAAAGCCTAATACCCATATTAACCGAAACTTTAATCGCTTATTTAAAAACCAAAACAATTATTAGTCTTATAATTTTATTCCCATTTTATTCTTACAATATAATAATATTTATAATAATAAATATTCAAGTTATTAAATAATTAATAATTAAGTAGAAGATAACCTTCAAGAAAACTCTTTTTTTTAGGTAACGTTAAGATTTAATACTATGTTATAATATATTAAAACATGTTGGAAGGCAGCACTATGTGCCCGTCGGAGGCCCGGTGAAGACACCGCAGTATCGGCGAGAGGCACCGCAGCACCGCTCAGGCCCATACGGCGCCCAAGTCAGGGCTGAGCCTCGCTCAGGCTAGCGTGCATCGAGATCCATGAGGGACGGGCAGGTTAGGTTAGAGGACAGGTGGCTAGACGCACTGGAATCACAATGTAGTTAGGCATCACAACATAGCACAGAATGTTCAGATCCTGATCTGCCCCAAGCAACCATTTTGCCTAGCATCTTCCCCAGAGACTCTTGACAAAATACATATTATATCAACTTTATTATAATAACCTTTTTATATTTTTAAAAATAAAGACATATATTTTCTTAATAATATTGAAAAAAATTAACTGTATAACTTGATTATTCTGTAATTTATTTAGCATGGTTACGTATCTAAACAAAACACCCCTTCCCCCTGGTAGGTATATAGCCAAATGATATAGTTACTCCCTATCTGTCTCCTGGTCGCCGTTGGAGCCACGCATCTTCCAACTAGTCCAATCTCGTAGAAAGAACGACCCTATACGTTCGAGGCAAAATCAATAAACATTCCATCGTCTGAACCAGTATCCACCATGTGGTCAGAGGAACAGTATCGGGTCCTATCGCAGCAAGGAATGACGATCGAAGAAGGTGACTACGTCTACACCAAGATCCGAGGTGGAAAAATAGACCTTCGAGTTTAGCCCTCAGTCTGGACTTGCACAAATGTAAATGCCACTGAAGAGGGTTTATCTGAATGCTAGAAGAGCGCTCAAAACTCTACGCTACCATCTGGCCTTTTCCTCATCTCCAACTCTAACCTCGGATTCAAGAGTTGTGTAAAACCGTGGTCGACGACAAAGGGCTGCGCGTTCGTGGGAAGCCTCCATTCACAAAGCAGCAACAGGTGTACCATGACAATCTTCATCTGATCAACAGCAAAGAACCGACCTGGGCAGGCGTGCTTGCCATATCCGAAGCCCAAGTGTTCCGGGGTGCTGTTGACGAGAAGGGACGCATTCTCCTTGCCGGGCTGCTGACGGTCGCGGTAGAAGCGGTATCCATCCCAAGTTTTTGGATCTGGGTATAACTCCCCGTTCCACTGTTTGTGAGAGGAGACACAAAGGCCAAAGCCCCTTGGAATGAAAATGCCGTCAGACAAGGTCACGTCGACTCTAGCAACTCGTTGCATACTGGCTGAATAGCCCAAGTCAGCCTATTAAACACTGTTTCATTTTCTCTCCAGGGCAAACCAGAGCTTACCAATTGATGTTGGTTTGAGGCGCTGACTCTCTTTGAGTACACTGTCAAGGAGAGTCAAGTTGGTCAACGACTTCTTTGTTAAGCCTTCCTCCCTGAACACCTCCAGAATTTCTAGTCGCAAATCCTCAATTATGTCAAGATCGTTCGCTAGGTCTACCATGACTTGGCCAATGAGGTCAGCAGTCGAATGAATGGACACTGTCGAAAGAAACAGCTGTGTGAGAGCTGGGTCATGTGAAACTCCTTCGGTTTGTGCGTCCTGCTCGAACCACTCAATAGCATCGTTGAATTCGGGCTCGGGTTCTCCATTCTTGGCAGCCTCTCGTTTTTTCTCCAGTCGGTTCTTGATGACGGGCTGAAGGATTACATTCGCCTCCTTAATTTGCGCACGCGCTCGCCGAGGGCCGCCGAGAAACCAGTGAACTATTCCGCGTAGGGGCCGCGGAAACTCGCGTAATTGCGCAGCTGCGGCAGAACCGTTCTGGGCATACTCTCTTGTGAGATTGAGCCAGGTTTGATTGCGGCAAACTTCGAGGCCAAGATACACTCGGCCAGAGACGCGAGAAATTAAAGAGAGAACAGTTGAATGTAACGGAATAGGATGCCATTCTATATTGTTATTTTGTCAGTCGGCATCTAATAACCTTTGTCGCAGGTGAGAAAAGGGAAAAGAGAGGAATAATCAACCTTCGTTCTTTGTAAACAGGTCAGCCAGCGCCAGGGCGTTTCTTCAAACATTGGGTTGAACACGTCGCCCATCCATCGACAGTCAGGCCACAAGAGCTAAAGGCAGCCGGAAACGTAGACACATCATGGTTCTGCAGAAGTACCTACCTAGCTGCTTTGTGAGCTGCTTGTTGATGACCGAGAAAACGATGCTGTCCTGAGTTCCCTGGGCGAAGGCATCGAAGCCGGGAATATCTGTCTGAAAAAACTGACACTCTTTCCTGACATGCAAGCAAAGGCATTCAGAGTGGGGCGAGGGGATGGTGCTCAACAAGAAATACGAGGATCAGTTCACGGGTTTTCAAAGTCCGTTTCAAGCTAATCCAACCAGTGAACGGACAGCAGTAGCCTCCGTCTGTCCGTGGGCAGGCGGGCGGCCTCCGACAGACCAAGGATTCATCCAGCTAAGAAAGTATGAATTCCCCCCCCCCCCCCGGGTATAACCTGTTTAAAACATTGGCATTATGTGATAATATTCAAGTATTTATTTACAAGAATTTTGATTCATTACTTATAATTATTATTAATATAACTTTTAATTATTCTTAATATAATGAAATAAATATTTATTAACGTTAAAGTGTATAACAAATTATTTACAATATAATCATAATACATTTCATATATGAAGAAAATCTTTTAAATCATTAACATTGATTAATAAATAAATTTAACTTTACAATTAATACTCCGTACTTACATATATTGTCAGGCCTAGTGTAAGCTTCTTTGCAAGGGGCCTTGTGACACTGGCCTTTATGGGGGGGCCCATATTCGCCGCACCCCCTGATCCGCCGCACCTCCTCGTTGTTATGGACCAACATGTTGGCACGCCAGGACCCATTTGAGGGCCCAAGCAAATCAAAGACTAGATGCCACGACGCAACCCCGCAGGCACTTGATAGCGGAGCAAGCATAGCCTGCCAAGACTGGGGTTAGGGTTATAACTATGTAGCCTAGGAACATAGTCAACATATGGTATGCCTATGTCGACTAGGCACATAGGCAACATAGGGACTGAAGAGTCGGAACATATAAAGACGTGGTCATCACCACAGCAGACAGCTTTCATAGGACAGACTCTTCAGTCGTCAATCTCAGTATGCAGTCTCACAACTGGATAGCCTCACAGCTAGTGATCCTTACCCTTCAAGGAAGAAGAACAGTGTCTTCGTATTACGAACAGTCAAGTATCACCTCTACGCCGCTCTGCCAACATAAACCCTACAGGCTACCTACTAAACCCTACAAAGGTTTGGTGCGATCATTACATTATGGATCTACAACTAAGCTTGAAAACCAGATTTAATCGGCCTTATGACTATTAGAGGACCCTCTGCGAAGATCCGGAGGTTATTAGGAATTAGTTCCAGCTGCTTTATAATATGATGGCTAAGTATAGAGACCTGAACAACGACATCTATAACTTCGACGAGACTGGCTTTATAATGGGCCAGATAACCTCAACCTTGGTTGTTATACATTCTGATCGATATAAAAAGGCTAAATCTATCCAGCCTGGAAACTGCGGATGGGCAACAGCCATTAAATGTATTAATGCGAAGGGTTGGTGTATTCCGCCGTTCGTTATCGCATAAAGCGCTTACCACCTTGCCAACTAAATAACAAAGTCAGGCTTCCTACCAAGCTGGGTAATTAAGCCTACTCTAAATAAGTAAACAGATAACAAGACTAGCTTAGAATGGATTTAACACTTAAACAAGCATATAATCAAGCGAATCAAAGGCAAATACCAGATACTTATCCTAGATGGATATGAGAGCTATGTATTAGCAGAGTTCGAACAGTATTACAAAGAGAACAACATTATCCCCATCAACATGCCACCATATATATCTCATCTACTCCAGCTATTAGATGCTGCATTATTTTCGCTATTAAAACGTGCATATGGAGATGAGATCAATCTTTTCATCTAAGCATCTATTAACTATATTACTAAATCTGAGTTATTTATTCTATTTAAAGTAGCTTACGATAAGGTCTTCACGGAGGAAAATATGAAATCTGTATTTAGATGGGAATTTTGCCATGGGTCCAAGGTTTTGTTATTTTAAAGCTAGATGTCTGTCTATAAACTCCGATACGATCAGTCCCTGCATTACCATCAAAATGGGAATCACAGACACCTTCCAATGCTTACCGAACTGTCCAGCAATCGAGTTTTATTAAGAGCAAGATATCAGCCCATCAGGGAAGCTCCCTTACACCAATTATGGAGGCTATTGACAGGATGACAAAGGGAGCACAGGCAATGGTACACTCGATTACACTTATGAGCCAGCAGATCCGGACACTTCAAGAGGCTAATATAGCACTTGTTGAACGTTGGAGGGCTAAAAGAACCAGAGTGCAGCTTGGAGAAGCACTTATTATTGAGGAATCCCGGGTAATAATTGAAGAGAAACAGAAGGGAAAGCGGCCAGTTAGTGAAATGGCTGGTGGTGCCGAGTAGGCGGTCCGCAGCGGACCGCTTAAATAGTTGGTCTAGTTGGTGTACATTGAGGTTGATCCTGGATGACCAAAATGCTCCATTTTGGTGGGGAGGCCGATTTTCCCACCAAAAGTCGGCCACTTCATACCAGCACTGCGGCTATGCCCACACCTCTAAATTAATTAAATAAATTGGAACAAAGCAATTGGGACCAGTTGGCACCAATTGGTAAAATTTCCATTGATTCTTCTGCACTGGGTGGGTGCTGGGGTTAACTAAAGTTAGTAGAGTTAGTAAAACTGTCCGGCTGGGTGATATGTCCGGCTGGGTGATAAACCACGTTATAGTATTTTTTTAATACTAATACTAAAAACCAAATACTAAGGTACTAATTTTGAACCCTGCATAGAGGAAACCCTCATCCGCGTGCTGCCTTCGGTCTACTTTCCCCATTTGCGGGAGCCTCGAGCCTTGATTAACGGGTGCTCAGCGCCGAACACAGGAGCACAAGATACCCCATCAGATTTCAACAACAATGGTCGCCCTATGGCATAAAAAGGCTCAATTTGATTTGAGGGACTTGGCTAAGAACAATCATTCCGTAACGCGGTCACTCAATCAGGTTTAGGGAACTATGTACACATGTATGTGGGCTACAGGATGTCAGAGACCACAGTGTCACAGCCTTACTGGCCCAGTCTTCTGACTTCAATCGCTACCTCATCACGAGAAACGCTGCTCTGAAGTCCTGAGGGAGCCGCGAAGACGCAGGGAACTCGTCTGTAAGAAGGGAAAACTCTTGTTGAGAAAGAAGGGAGAGGAACGTGGTTAAGTTCATTTGTATGCTACTCCCTTGTCTCCTGCGCTGATTAGCCGCTCCGTATCATTATTTACTCTGCTTGTATTCTATATCCATAATTTTCAAATCCTTGCTGGCGCCAGCGGGAAACCAACGCAACAATGCAACACAGACACACAATCAACCAACAAGCATCCCGAAAGACTAGGTATCCTCCTTACACCATTCATCGTAGACAACCTGGTCAGGGGTTTACACCGCCACAACGTCAAATGCCCTTATGTGACGCACAAAAGCAGCGGCCAGTGTGCAGCACTTGTGCGGAAATGGTGGCCTGTATGACACCTCTGATTTGTAGTGATGACATGGAAGTGGTCTGCCTCTCGCGACAGCTCATATTGGCTCTTGGGGGGCAAAGGAACTGGTTTGGCGTTGAGGAGAAGGAGCCCGGGCCAGGCCTTTAGAGGTCAAATTATATCTTCGGAGTCACTCAGGCAAATCTGACTACCTAAGCAAAGTGGTATGCCGCCGTGTTTCTGTGAAATGATGAGCACAGAATAAATACATATGACTTACACAGAGGGCAAAGAAAAGAGTCTCTCACCACTGTCCGGTAGGACCATAAACACAGAGCATAACTTGAACCAACCAAGGGAGCAGCAATAGGCAGTCAAAGTAGGAACATCAAACCAGGCTCGGAAGCCAAGCATTGTCCCTACGAGTCCCCAAGCCCGGGGAAGAGACCAATATTAATAACTTGTAAAAAGTTTGAAATTACGGGCTGCATGCTAATTCCTCCTCCCTACCGAAGAGAACAACACCGACCAACCAACCAACCCACAACTAGTCATCTCTATCTAGGTCCGTAACCTTATTATCGTCTACTATTCCAGACTCATCACAGCTTCGTCGCCGATCCCCCAGGACCCGGTCCTCCGGTCCCTTGATATCTCCAGCCCCAGCCCGGGCCCCAGGCTCGCCTGGTCGTCCTCGCTCTGCACCTCGCTCGTGCGCCGCCCCCGGCTGCCCACGGAGTACGGCGAAACCACCACCGAGGACCGCGGGCTGCTGGTGACGCTCTCGTCCCGCCTGTGCTGCGCGGCGGCGGTGTTCTCGGTTACCCGGCGCCGCAGCGAGGGGATGAGTTTCATCGAGCGGGACGAGGTCGACAGTACGGACGAGGCGTCATCTTTCTCCTTTTCCGAAGCCGTCTTGTCCCTGTCTGGACTGTCAACCCCTTCCTCCTTTATATCTTTGAGGGTATCGTTGGTGCGATGAACGTTGGGCATGCTCATCGTCTCGTTGTTCGGCGAGAACGTCGTGATAGGTGGCGCCAGGGTAGGAGTCCTGGGCAGGGGTGGTAGCGATGGTCGTGGTTCTACAGTGGGCGTTGCCGAGGTTTCTTTGGGAGTAGGTTCCTTGGCTGGTTCAGGCTCTTCGTCGCTGTCCACCTCCACCAGCTCGGCATCGCGGTACCACTTCCTCCTTCGTGTCCATCGTCCCCAACCATCTTGCCCGCGTCGGCCGTTTTGCCACTATGTGAAGCTGTCAGTTGGTGTATAGGTTGAAATGCTGGTATTGGAAAAGATACCTTGTTGTCGTAGAATATCCAGCCGTTCTTTGCGGCATCGCCGTCGTAATTCCACTCGGTATCTGCCTCCCCAGGTGCCCCACCGTTCGCCGACTCGTCCGACACGCCATCCACCCTCCACCTGCTCCCACGTACCCAGCGCCACCGCATGTTGCCACCGTCGTCTACACCAGGAAGCTCAAACTTGCCCTTTGGCGGGACAGGATTGTTATGCTCATCAGTCCAGGCTGCCCTTTCATACGCGAATAAGCTGTTTGTCCAGCCCAGGCCAACCCAGCGGCGCTGGTTTTCGTATATGATGAAAGTAAACCTGACGCCGGCATCCGTCGCCCCACGGGCCCGGCGTATGGCTTTGGTCAGCTCGGATTGTGCTTGAGCTTTGGCATTTGACGAGACATCCCTGGATTTGGACGGCTCCTTTTCGAACGTGGGATTCCCGTTTCGGTTGGGCTTGTCCTTGTCGACCTTTTCCGGTACAGCAACATCCAAGCCCGTGATTAGTGCCGCGAACTTCCTCACGCTCGCACTGCGCCACAGTATCGTCCTCCCTGCCTTGACCACCCGGGCATGCCAGGTCAGGGCAATGGTCCCGAACACGAGGACGACCCTCCGTGTGGAGATGACACGGAAAGGAGGAAAGGTCAAGGCGACCCAAAAGGGGGTGCACATGAGTATCCGCACGAAGAGCGTTGTCAGGGCAGGCCTCGTGGTGGCGCTCGTCGCGGTGCGCTGGGTGCTGAGAAAGTCGGTCAACTCCAAGAGAGGCTCCATGAGGATATTACACCTTGCAGTCAGCTCCTTGAGCGTCTCGACGATCTCGTCGAGGGTCTTCTGGTGTTTCGTGTTTGTCGCCTCCGACCCGGCCCTCGTATGTTGTCTTCCCCCAGTCCCCCCAGCCGTATTTGCAGCTGGCGGACCGGCGCTTTCGGCCGATACCTTCTTTCCTTTGCCCTTCAAACTTTTTGGGGCACTCCCCCCTCCCGCGCCGCCGTCCTCACTCCAGCCGCTGCTGCTCAGAGGACTGAAACGCCTGCCGTACATGCCCAGTATTACAACGAGGACCAGCACCACGGGCCCCGCGAAGCGCATGACGACATCTCCGTAGAGCACTATGGCCCAGAAGACAGCAACCAGCAGGAAGCTCTCCCAAGGATCACTCGTTGTCCAGCTTAGCAGCCCGGCAACCTTGTTCATGGGCAGGAGGAAGGGGTGGCTGTATGCGAGGGCGCGGGTGACCTGGGGAGGGGTGGCCAGGAGCAGGGGCGACTTCTGGTGGACGAGGATGGTGGAGAGTCGCTTGGCGGCCGAGACGGGTTGGGAGGACGACAGTGTCGCGGGAGAGAAGGAGGCATAGGTCGGCTTTGGTTCGGCGGCGGCGGCGCCTAGGTAGGAGGCGGGGCCGTCATCGTTGCGGTTTGGTGAGTGGGTGGAGGATGAGCTGTCGAGGGTGTCGCCTCGCTGGCGACGAGGGGTGGACATGTGGGTTAGCCAGGGGATTTCCTGCGCGGGGCGGAAGACAGTTGGTGGTTAGCTGGAATGATGCGCCACGCATGGAAGCGCCGGGATGGTGGATACGCTGGATTCTCGGAAGGGAGGCTGGTTGGGTTGAAAGTAAGGCGCTGACACAAGCTCATGCGCTTGGGCAGGAAGCGAGAAACGGGGTCATGACGGATGGATGACTTGGAGGAGTCAAATGAAGACCGGATGTGCTGGATGACAGACGAGCAGGCAGGGAAGAGGGAGGATGTTGTCGTCGGGTAAGGTGCAGCATGCGCGGAGACTCGAGTTGGCAGTGCAAAGCAATGCGAGGTCGAAGGTCGAGAGAATTGAAGGGCAACGTCAGAAGCAAACAGCAAGTGACGTTGCCACCTGCTTGCTCAGCAATGAGAGCATTGTTGGTGCTGCTGCCCGCGGTGAGAAAGCTCCAAGGTGCCTGCCTGTCTGTCTGCCTGCCTGTCTGTCTGCCTGCCTGCCTGCCTGCCTGCTTGGTCACACTGGTAGGCGCCAAGACCAGGCGAGTTGGTGGCATGAGCAGTCACAGCCGCAGTTACGGCGGCTGCAGCTGCCCGACATCTGCGGCAAAGGGATGCGCTGAAGCATGCGCAGAAGGGATGAAGATGAAGATCAAGATCAAGATGAAGAGAAGAGAAACAGTCGAAATAGACTCACGATCGCAGCCATCTAAGTCAGTCGTGGCTCCCCTGATCGGTCTTGCCCCTCCTGCGTGCGCGGCAAGCAACAAACCTGCACGTCGCAGCTGCCAGATCCACCGCCCAGCACAGCTTGCCGCTTGCCGACTGTTCAAACACCGCTCTTTCCCCCTCCACTACCAACCTACAGTCTGGCCGTCGTCTCTGCTGGTTTGCGTTTAAAACGGAAGAGTGTGGGTTACGACGTCATCGGTTGCATGGGCCAGCGACAGTAGCAGCAGTGTTCGTGTGCAATGACTGTCGAGGGGTAAGACGTAAAACGGAGTTGTGAAATGTATAATGAATGCGAGGTCAAAAGGAGGATAGTGATAATGCGAGGAAGAGGTGAGGATGATGACAACATGCACAGCACTAAAACTAATAACACAAGCGAGCTTGAATGAATGAGCAGACATCCGTTCCATTTCACCATCCCACCGTCGGCCATTCCGGCTTTCCAGCCACTCAAGCCTGAGGCACAAGCGCAAACGGGTGGCCACGTGAGCCGCCCGACCGTCCCTGGTCTTCTTTGGTCCCTCCTTGGAGCCGAAGTCTCCATCCTGGGCCACCATCACATGCAAATTCCACTGCAGCCAGCGTAGCATCCGCCCACGCCAGACCAGGGGTAGAAACCAGCCCGCTGAGAGAAGAACATCCACTTCATGTCATGTTTGGCATCACAGTCCGAGATGCCAAGGCAAACACGGTCCTAATCAGCATCGCGCAGTACCTGTACTCACACATCACATAGCTGGTCTTCACATAAGAAAACCCACACGGCTGCACATAAGCCGACATCTAGCAGGTCATCAGCAACAGGGTTCACCACGAGGATACCAATGATAAGGTGAAGGCCATGTCTATGGCATCATTTCAGTCACCAAAATAAGCCACAACACATAGTTAGATATTCATCGAGCTTTTTATTCTCGGGCGAAAGAAGAAAACAAGGTATACGCCCCAATATGAAGTCAGCCAGTCAGTCAAATCCAGCAGTGGGTATCGATCGAATGCCTCCCGCCTACAAATAAAAAAACAAAGTACCATGCCATGCCAATGCCCATGCCGACCGAGCCATGCCATATTCACCACCTCCTCTCTTCCTATATCCTCCACCACCCCCGATTATTATGTACCTAGCGGCTCTGCTTGGCCCTCACCTCGCTATCCTCACCCCTCCTATCGCTGAAAAAGAAAAGAGCGAATGATATATGCGGTTTCCCTGCACAGAACCAAGGAAAAACAATGCAAGAGACAAGCTTTCTGTTCGTGATGTTGAGTCCGTAGAGTATGAAGCCCATGAGAAACAAACAAATCAAGCTTGCCGTGCAAAAACAACTTTTCGAGCCCATTAGCAGTCCCAATGTTGAAAAGAATGAGGGGCGGAGGAAGGCAAAAAGACCGCAATCTATATACACCCTTTCGTGCGAACAAGGAAAACGGGGGAATCCGAAAACGAGGGCCACGAGGAGCACACATCTGCGCCCCCTCTCTCTGTCTCTCTCTCACTGTGCCTCGGCCGTGGTCGACCGGCAATCGTCCGTCACCACGCTTGAACGTCGACTAGATGCGTCCCTGCACGGAGGAAGAAGAAAATAGAACAACCCGTTAGCCCGTCTGTTGTCCATCAAGAGGTGTAAATGGAAAGCAAACCCCGTCAACCAAATACACACACAGATTCACGGATGATGAGGGAAGAAGACGACCTACCCGCTGCTGCTCACCTCCGCCTCGGGGTTCCACTTCCTCACCCAGCTGACGAACCTCCTCCCCTGGATCTTGGCGTTGAGCAGTCTCCCGCTCGCAGAGTTGGTCTCGAACGCGACGGCCTGCTCGCTCCGGTCCTTGAGCACCAGCTGCACCCACTGCCGGTCCCGCTCCGTCTCGAGCTCGATCCGCGACACTTTCGACGCCTCGATCCCCGCCGTCGGCACCGCAGCGGCCGCCTCGGCAGCGGACGTCTCCAGCGGCTCCGCCACGCCCCGGACGGGGTCCGTCGCCAGCCGCAGGTACCCCGCCGTCGGGCTGCTGCTCCGCGACCACCGCACCCCGCGCCCGGAGTCCCGGAACTGGCTCACGTCAAAGATCTCCTTGCGGTCCGGGCCCCCGCCGGACAAGGGCGTCTCGGCCCGCGCAACCGTCGGGGATGGTTTCTGCTGCTGCTGCCCGTCTCCGTGCGCCTGCGTGAAGGACGCCGCCCGTGCCGTGTGCGGCGGGTGGCCCAGCGAGGACGTCCGCACAGCCTGCCACCGGTCCGAGCCACCACTACCACCGCCCGCGCCGCCGTTAGGGATCAGGACCGTCGGCGTGCTGCGCCCAGACCCGTCCGGCACAGGCGTCGTCGAAGCGCTCCGCGGGGGCGCCATCATGGGCGACTGCATCGGCGGCGAGAGGATATGCGACAGCGACGGCGAGTGCTGCGGCGCGTGCGCGTGCGCGTTCGCGTCCACGTGTTTCGCATGTTGTTGGTGGTGCGGCTGCGCCGGCGGCTGGAACTGGTGCTGGTGCTGGTGCTGGTGGCCATTGTGCCCGTTGGTCTGCACCGGCACCGAAGCGGGCCTCAGGGGGGGCGCGCCCTCGTTCCCGTTGCCGCCGTCGCCGCCGCCGCCGCCGCCGCCGCCCGTCATCTGCGCCATGAGCGCGTCGAACCGCTTGTAGCTGTCGACGCCGTTCTCGCCCGTCGCGCCTCCAGGCCCGTCGCCGCCCGAGGGCCGCATCCCCGCAGGGTTGAGGATGTTCTGCAGATTCGAGTGCTTGCGCCCACCCTCGCCCGGCCTGCCGCCCGCGCCCGCGCCCATGCCCATGCCCATGCCGGGGGCCGCGAGCCCCGTCTGCTGCTGCGCCTCCGTCGTGGTGAACGTGCCGTCCGACCGTGACCGCTGGTGGTCCGACAGCGCCGGGCGCTGCGGCCTCGGGCCCGCGTCCGTGTCTGCACGAGCAGGGGCGAGGGGCTTCTGCTGCTGGTGCTGCTGGTGCTGCTGGTGCTGCTGCTCTGTTGCAGGTGCGGAGGGTGGCTTGGGGCTTCCCTCGGCGACCTCCGACGCGGCCCTGCTCCGGCTGGCGGCCTCCCTGACGGCCGCCGCTGCTTTAGCCTGCGCCGTCTTCCTCACGCGCTCGTGCTCCGAGAGGATGTTGGACAGGCCGGCCTGGTTCGGGGTGCCGTTGCTGGGCTCTTCCGATGGCTTGGTCTCCGCGGCCGCTGCCTCGACGGAGGCAATCTTCGGAGACTTGTCCTCGCTCTTCTTAACCGGCGTGTCATCGTCGACGTCCATTTCAGAATCGTGGGTCTCCGAGCCCGAACCGCCTTCGACCCAGTTAGAGTCTCCGGCACTGGGGTCCGGGATCGGCCCAATGTCCATCTTCATGGGGTCTGGATCCTCGTCGTCCTCGTCGCTGTCGCCATCGGAGTCACTCCCCGGCGAATGGCGCCGCCCAGGGCTCTTCCCGATGTACTGCTTGTCGAAAAAGGTCGGGCTCTTGTCCTCGGACTTGTCTGCAGACCGGAGAGACAGCCCTTGATCGCCTACGCGTGCTCTCGAGTTAGCATCCGGTCCACCTTCAGTAGCCAGTCGTGAACACCTACCAATCCAGTCTACCTCGCCGTCCGGGGTCGCCGAGAGAGGCTCACCAGGCCCGAGCCGTTTCAGCTCATCCCAACTGGCGCGGTTGTTCATCTTCACCGCGAACCACTCCCGCGCCTTCCTGAGACCGCTTATGTCCACATGGTCGGGCGGGTTGTCGAGGTCGAGCTCCTGCAGCTTCTGGGCCGGCAGCCAGCCCAGCGACCAGGGCGTCCTGTCGAAGAACATGACGGGGTATTCGCGCTTCTTGGCCTTGGCCTCGCCGTCCTCGTATGCGGGCTGCCACCCCTTGATCTGCAGGCTGACCCGGTCGACGCGGTAGCACTTTGGCACTGTCTGCATCAGGGGCAGCTCTTGGAACCTCTCCTTCAGGCCGACGTCCCTCAGACTCCCGTCTGGCCGTATGGGCAGGACGACCAGCGAGTACCATTTCTTGTTCGACTGCCAGAGCCCCTGATAGAAGTGACAATCCTTGGGTACGGTGATGCTCGGCGCCGGCTTCTGCTCGCGGATCTTGTACTGCCTTATCGAAGAAGAGGTGCCATCGCCATTGACGTGGATCTCGCCACCCTCCCTCTCGGCCTTGGGGTGCTTCTTGTGGTTGTCGGTCCGCTGCCTCCCCTCCTTGGTCAGCAGGTTCCGGTTGTACGGCTCGTAGCCGTCCTCGGCCACGGCGCGCTGGTACTCGTCGTTGTTGAGCTTGGCCAGCTCGGCGCTGCAGCCCGTCACCAGGTAGCCGCAGATCTCGATGGCCAGGTCGTGCGTCTTGGGCTGCATGTCGTGCTGCGGGCTGTGCACGTGCTTGGCCGCGCCGTGCACCGGGTTGCCGAACTTGAAGTGCACGCCGTGCTCGTCGCACTTGACGATGTACCAGTTGCCCGAGCCGGCCTTGTACTCGAAGATCTGGTGCTTGAACTGCGCCTTGCCGTCCTGGTACACCTCCGCGAAGCTGATGGTCCGCTGCACCCGCTTCTCCATCCCCACCGCGGGCGGCTGCACCGCGGCCTGCCGGTGCGCGCGCGGGCTGCGCTTCAGCGGCGACGGGCCGTCCTGTGGTTGCTGCTGCAGCTGCAGCCCTGAGTGCTCGAACGGCCTGTCCCTGGTCCGTGGCCGCTTCATGGCGCTGGTCGCGGCTTCGGTCGCTGGCGAGTCAGCCGCCTTCCTCTTCACGTCTTGGCGTGGGGTCCCGGTCGGTGTTATGCCCTGCGAGCCGCGGCTCGCCAGGACGGGGTTCGAGCTCGGAAGCGGCGGGACGTCCACCTGCCGCAGCGGTGTCTCGGACATTTTGCTGGCATCGTTGCTGGCCAGGGGCTGGGCGACGGAGGGTAGTTGGTGGCGGGGCTGCTCACGTGGGTGATGCTGATGTTGATGATGCTGTTGCTGTTGTTGTTGTTGTTGCTCGGCGGGCACGTGGTGATGTGGCAGAGGGCGCTGGTGCACTGGCTCCGCAGGCATGCGCTGCTGTGGCTGAATCATGGGCTGCTGTCCCATGGACTCCGGGAGAGGCATCCGCTGCGGGCCCACAGGCTGTCGAGTCAAGGGCTCAGAAGGGAGGATGCGCTGGGGCGCCACCGGTTGCTGGTGTGGTTGTTGGTGGTGATGTGGAGCCACCTCGACCCGAGGGGGTATGCGCTGCTGCTGTGCCTGGTGAGCCATTGGTTCCGGCCGAGCCATCTGCTCAGGCCGTGTCATCTGCTCAGGCCGTGCCATTTGTTCTGGTCGTGCCATTGGCTCTGGCCGAGCTATTGGCTCCGGGCGCGCCGTCTCCTGAGGCGCTGGCCCTCGCGCGGACGGCGTCGGGATATTTGCCGGCTGGTGCGCAGGCGAGGCACTGGCGAAAGCAGGCGTTGCGGGAGCCCCTTGTCCCGCACTCGCCATCTGCATAATTACAGCATGTTAGTAACACTAAGACCCGGCGGCCTGTGGTTACGTGGGCAGAAAAAAAAAACTATGCAGGTCTTGACTGACTCGGATGTTATTAGCCTGGGGGTCCGGCGGCGTGTTACCGTTACTGTTCACCCTTGGGAGCGCACCGCGGGCGGCGGACGGCATCGCCATGAGGCTCGTGATCTTGTTATGGTAACGCTGCTCGATGGTGCTCTTGCTCGCCGCGTGCTCGTCACGCAGGCGCTGCTGCTCCAGCCGGAGGCTGACCTGGTTGTTGATCGTGGCGGCGATGGCGGGCTGGAGATCTATAAAGGCCCGCTGTATGCTCTCGTTGACCCTCTGCTGCAGCTGCGCGTAAAGCCGGTTGTTCTCCAGGTGGACCTGCTCCTCGAGCTGCCGGTGGCGGTGGTCATGCTCGTGGTCGAGTCGCTTCTGCTCCTCCTGCTTGTCCTTCTTCAGCGCGCGGTACTGCGCCACGTCGAAATCGTCCTCCACCGGGTTTGTGTCCATGCGGTCTGCAGAGGGCACCACCGCGGCTGATGAGGCCGGCGGGAGAAATTCATTGACACGTTTAGGATCCATCTTTTGTGCCAACGGAACAGACAGTTGCGGAGATAAGTCTCTGATGCCCCGGACATTTGATTTCGTGTCTGGCAGTGAGGACCTGACCTGACGTCAGTAAAATCTCATTGTTGTCAAATATTGTGGGTGAAGCTCACTTCTCCTTTTCCAGTCCCTTTCCTGCCCAGACGTTATGTCGCGGTGACCTTTCCGCGTTTGTAAGCAGGTTGACCAGAAGTGAAGTGTACGTATGATATGATATGGAAGCGTCCGTGTATGACCTCCTGGTTCACTTTACACCTGCACCTTTTCCAGCTCCTGCACTCCAAACAAAACGAACCATGGATAAATGCGAAGCAGCAGGTACGGTCCAAAGATCTCGGTGAATGTTGTAGCAAGCGTGCGTGCGAGTTTGTGGGCACTGGACAAGGGAAAGTGGAACCGGGGTGGCCGGGCGGTCACGAATAAGGGAGAGCACTCACTTTTTGAACTTAAGAGGTCTGCTATAGCTGGGCGGCTTAATGCTAAGGCCTATGTGGGAAGTTTCCTCCTTTTCCCGCCCTATTGTACGGTATGCATCAATCTACGAGCCAAAACAGGGGGCAACCGGGTCGCAGGGATGGAGGCGGGACAATTAAGAAATCTAAGAAAGGCATTGACCTAGTTTGGGTGGGTAGGAACGTCTACTTATGGGATCCGTCTTTTATATATGCACGCGCTAAGTAAGATTAATGGGAAAGGCGGGTGATACGGCCCGCTAAAAAAAGAATTTTGTGAGCACCGAGGACTATGATCGTATCATAAATAACAGCCACCCCTGTTAGTCACAATCTGACACTGTACTGTTGGCTCGCTCACTTGTTCTACTACTCCAGATCCGGGCATTACTTCCTGGCTGCTCGACCCGGCTTCCGCTGTTCCCTTTGCTCTCTGCTCGTCTCCCTCTCTAATCCTTCCAACGACGGTCTGACTTGGCAGTTGGTCCTAAGGTTGCGGGCCCCGGCCGACATTCGGGACCGGTTGTTGGTGCGCAACGCCCAAGGCCAAGGTCCATGTCATGTCAAAAATGTCCACACGCGTAATAATGTCCACTTTATTAACAGCTGACATACGGCTTTCCCACCAGCGGCACCGAGATTACAAACTCCTAGGGCACGTGTGTAACCCGGCCATCGTCGCATCCTTGCAGTGTAACAGCCCCGTGGGATAGCTTACTGTTGGGTTTTATCTACAGCTGAATAAATCTCACTTATCATCTATCTGGTTGTCAGGTAGCATGTAGTCTATGATCTGTCAACGCCGGTGTATATACCTGCAGCCAGGTCCCCCCTCACGGCCTCGCCCATGTAACCGTAAGGCCCGAAGTACCTACCTGCACGCATTGTCGAGCTGCGATTGATGATCCCTGCGAGCTGTATGACCCAACCTTACATTCGATGGGCCGGCTCCACGGCCTCTTAATACATCCACGGGCGCAGCAACCTAATAGTCAGCCATGGCTGTGGCTTCTGCCAACACCTGCATCTCGCGTTTGCATGTATTGACCTGTTGGCTTGCTAGCGTCGTCATGTTGGTGCTCCGAGCAATTTCCCACTGTGTGCACGCATACACACACAAACACACACACACGACCGCTCACAAATGATGACCATGTGCATGTGCACATGTGCATACACTCCCGGGCCCCATCATCTCGCTCGCCCAGCGGCTCCCGCGCACGCATCTCGCTCTAGCTCTGTCGAGCAAAGTTTCCCTTCTTATAATTTGCTGGGGAGGCTTTCGCACTTGGGACTTTGGGGCACGAGGACTGGGCGGGAAAAAAACGCTCCTCTGTTACTAGTGTACATACAGGTACCTAGCGGGTCTTGGCCCATGTGCCCACCTATCTGGGTCCCTCGGGTGGCTGCGATAATTTGTCACAACGCCGAGCTTTCTGCTTAGCCTACCACCTTCGATATCGAGCACCCTCATTAACTAGATCACGTTATGACATACAAGAGTTGCAACACAGATCTTGTCCCCTCAAACCCCGTTGTCTGAGCGTGTAATAATGGTACGCACATGGCCGAAGCACTCGGGCATAGAGATCGCTCTCGCGTTACTCCCGAAACCGTTATCTGAAACATTTGTTCCGTGTTCCTTTGCAGTCCGCTAATCTCTCCCTGACTTTTCGCCGAATGCTGTTTCAGTCACTCGTCATGATAAAAGTGGATGCCTGCCCACGGAAGATTCATCTTCGTCGCTGTGACGCCGGGTGGGAGGCGCAAGGTGATGGGGGAAAAAAACTAGTCGATCACGTTTCTCGCCCACCAATGACCACACGAGTCACTACTACGTATTCGCCCACTTGAATCTGCTCTAACAGGGTTCACCGGCTCCGCTTTTCAGTTTTTTGCCGAACGCAGACCGAATGCAATGTGTAATATGCAAGTGGCCAGCTGGTATCAATGCTGATCGAATTTTCCTGCATTTGCCATAACAAATAAGCGGCTAATCCTGTCGATTACGAGTGCTCACATGCCCATGCCCATGCGCACACGAGCATCCACTAACGGCTAGCATGGAATCCTGGCACCAAGTGGCTGACAGGTTTGCGATCGCATACGTGCAACCCATCCAATCACCGTCCTCGCCGTATGCAGGGTTTCAGGCATTCCGAAGGGCGGTCTGTCATTTCCGGACCAATCCGTAATGAACACGACGCATATCTGACACCACTTTAGAGGAGAAGAGCCCTTTTTATTCCCTCTGCTTCTTCTTGTTTCCGCCGTGCCTGCGAAGACGTTCCAAGACTGCGCGGCGTTTTGACTCCTCGTGTCTCACGACGCCAATGGTTGAGCCGTCTGAAAATGAAGCCCATTCATTTTATAGGTACTTACTCGTCATGACAGCGAAACACGCCTTGGTCGCCGCAAACTCTACGGGTCGGTCATAATTCTGGATGCGGTTCCATACCAATCAGTAATCAGTCAACGTTGGCTCAACTGCAACGCCGCTTAGCATCCACTCCCCATTGGGCCGGCTTTTCCATATCACAAGCGAAGATCCAAAAGTCAATTTACACAATTACGCGGGCTACCCGCATTGTGCTGCAGCTGTCGCCAATCACAATGCAGGTGACCTGTGTTTAGCGATACGGGAATACTGGGGACATCTCGCCCCAGTAAAGGGAGAGCGCGTGTCCCTGCCAAGAAGCCGAAATTCCGCTGGCTCAAATAAATTATATTATATCCTTCTTCGAGAGCAAGCAGACCCCGTGGATGCTTTGGCAGAAGCGGGCTCCGGTCCTATGATACAGATCATCTAACTTAATTCAAAAAGAAAGATAGTCTAGTAAGCTTCTATCAAGGTTTAGCCCAAGAGCTTACCAGCGCGTACAGACTTGACAGCCCGTATAGGATCAATGCGCCGCGCGAGTCTCAATTTGTCAAACAACCTCATCCTCAACCACTGACTACGAGTCGTGCGAGGGGAATGGCATTCTTCCGGTCTGTCTTTTTCGGTCCGTGGGTGGTTCATGCGGAAGAATACTGGGACTTGGTTGTATGGTGTAAACTCAAATCGGAAGATTCCGTGGCAGAATCCATGGAGAGCTCTGCGTGTTCGTGCGTTGTCAGGTAAAGCTTGCAGCGAGTAGATATCAGGCCAAGAGGATGACCGGATGTGATCCGAGCCTTTGCTCCACGAGAAACATCACTGGCGTCGTCATCGTCATATCATGAACGTCGGGTTGGCCTTTCTGTCGAAACTTTCAAGTACTGAGTATTGCGACACGCATCTTGCTCATGCGGGCGTATATTCGCGGAAACCACTTTTACTCTGTTACATCGCTTTAACTACGGGGGGGTGTAAGTTGACCAAGTTGGATCCGTGCCTCAGCCACCAAGGCTCAAAAAATAAGACTGCAAGCACAACTTCCCGGGCATGGTCCATGAGTCAACAATACCGCAGCTCTTTCACGGCAAGGTCGGGGAGTTAACGATTCAAGCCAACGCCTACTCGAACACTCCCGAACCAATGTGACGCTATGGTCTTGGATCCTTGTTGTGCTGAGTACAGAATTGCCATATCGAGCTCTTGAGGCATCATATAATTCAGCAATAGCATGCAGCATGTGATAGGCTTGCCTTATTTTCATTCCCAGAGAGGAATACTCATTTCCACTGCATTACCAATACTTGGATGAAACAGGACGTCGCCCTCTGTTGAATCTGTCACGCTTGGTATGCCTGCCTAGAAAAGATTCCTTGCGATGCATAATTTACAGCGGCCGCCAGGGCGCAGACTCACGGGGCTTCGGTGCGGCTCCGAACATATACTCGGATCTCTGTGCGCGCAGGAAATCTTAAATCTCCGTAACGGTCACGGAGCGCAGAACAGAGTTCACAAATGGGGGCGGAAAGGATGGAACCCACCTCGAAAGGAGCTTGTTGCTGATCGCGATTTAAAGTTTGGATGATGTCTCGTCTCCACCCCTGCCCCTGTCAACGCAGCACTTTTGGGCCTCATTTCTCTACGCTTTCTTGGCATAAGTGATAGACATACCATAATATTGAATTTCGGGCTTAGGAATCATGCCTCGTTGGCCTCGGGAAGTGCAGCACATCGCATCTGCAAAGTGCGAGACCGAGGTCTGGTGTCGTGTAGAAAGTCGCAATGTCTGGCCGCAACATACTGCCCCAAATGTGAGAGGCAGGCGTTGGAGAGGCTGGGCGACCTGGTTGATTGGCAATGCTGGCGACTGCGTTTCGGGAATGGCAGTGTCACACGCGGCAGAGCTGTTGACGATACACGGCATGAATGCACAACCAAAGAAGGGTCACATACAGAATAAGCACTACTCCAGGTATGGATGGACTCGGGACCGACGGGAAACACAGACCGTTCATGCGAACGGGGACGGCGACTCATTCTAGTCAGGTCTGACTTTCAAAGCTGTTTCTCCTAGGAGTGTATATGCAAGACGACCATGCCGTCCCTAAGCCTGCTACGATCCGCCGACACTGTACGAGCGTCGCATTCTTCCGACGAGGTGCTTACCCACTGTAGTAGGTAATGGTGCGCCTTATATGCACTTGTGTCGAAACGAGTCTGGGCGGTGCAGTCCATGCGCGATCCTCCGTAACTGGCAGTCGGAGCTACGCAAACAGCCGACAGTTCCGATGGCGCGCAGTGACCCCTGACTGCATGTTTGGGTCGCAGATGCAGCATGCGGCCAAAACTTAAAAAGAAGAAATCAAAGCTGAGGCGCGCATTTTTACGGCGTGTGCATATGTAGTAGTCTATATTCTGCAAGGGAGGGTGCTACTGCATATGCGCACCGAAATAGTGTATTGGAGTGTTGGGGGCTGGCTGGCTGGCTGGCTGGCAGTCCCCATTCGAGAATACAGGCCCCCAGCTTGTGACACCTCACGTCAGCCACACATCGCGCTAGATCGCTCGGTCAAGGACCGATCGGATCACCTGTTCAAGCACGCTGTATGGAACCGGAAATTGCAGCGAGGTAGCTCTTGGTACTCTGCCATGCTGCATGTACCATCACGATGACAAAAGGCAGTTTTCGGATAGGACATATTGGATTTTCTCGCCTAAATTATGGCGCAGACCGAGCCATAGCCACCTCGGTACAACCTGCCCAGGTGCCCTCCATCCAACGGCATTTGAACCGGGTATCAGTCGATCACCCTATGTATATCCAAGATTTGCGACGTCTTACGAGTAAAGGGGCGCCCTGTGGGAGCCACGGATGATCCTATGCTTCGTGGAACAAAAGGTACTTGCCGTCGGTGCGTTCGCCCTCGTGGTGTTTTTGCTGGACTGTGTTCGCACGACGCAGTCTTAATAATGTAATGTACGTAAAAGCGGTTTGCAACTCTGCATGCCAATGTACTTATGGTTGACATCGTCGCGTGACACCATCAAGACAGTTGCGTGATGAATTCTAACTACGACAGCCATCCGTGTTGTTAGCCTTGGTCCATCTTGAAAAGTGGGCGGCACTATATTACCTGATGGCTATCCACATACTCAGCCTGGAAACCAAAAGTCTCCATATCGAGCTATCTTGGGAAACAAGTGGCTACATAGTATAAAGTCTATCCCAGACAGGTAATGCTTGACCAAAGGAAGTCAGACTTGTTCCGCGTTGAGAATCAGGTACTCATGCGGGACATTTTAGTCAGTAGTCGTCTGCTATTGATCTGAGAGAGACTGGCTTCATTCCATCCAAAGAAGTGACTTGAAGCACTGAGTTTGAGAGTGACAACTTTGAGAGTGACAATTGCAGGAAAAAAGACCTCACGGTAAAGCAGAGCATCCGAGAAATGTGAAAGCTCGCCAAATTGTCCTGTAATGTGAGCCTTCTGGTTCCATATCGTATAACAGCTCAATAGGCCAACTTGAAATTAATGTAAAATTTCCCGCATTCGATTGATCTTACGTGCCTATCCGCAGCCGGCACTGCAATGTTCAGAATTTCCTAACACGCTATCGTCAATGGGCACTTCAAGTATCCCTTGCGACCAATTTCATCATTTACACATCTATCGTGCGCCGCGCAGGGAAGCGAATATACGTGGATCGACTAGCTAGAGGGCAATTCACGAATCTGACTTTCATACCAATCCCTCATGTATATGTTTTGTTCGTTCGAGGATCTTCCACATCCCGGGTTGGCGGCACATACGGCAGCTAATAGCTCTTCATCATAGATTCAGCAGATGTGACTAGGGATCTAACTCGAGCTCCCGCTCCATTGGTTTCCCCCCTTGCCGTGAATGGAATGTATTGGGGTTTCGAAGCATCAATCAAATTTCCATGTGATAGTTTGGGATGTAGTCCTGGTTCTGTTTCAAGTTCGAATTCATCTTGTGTCTCCTGGCATATTATTTGCCAGTGACGTACTCACTCAGCATGTCACATTACCGAGGTCGGACTCAGAAATGGCTACTCGCTGTTTGTTTAGCGCGGTACTCCCTGAGCTGACCCCTAGTGTACGTAGTAATCACGTATAAGCTGAGAGGGTACTGGTTAGGCTGAGAGAGAACTGGTAAGGCTGAGCGCACGTGTATGGTGACAAGTCGTTTACATTCCAGGAGAAAGGACTAGCGCTGATACACGTCAGCTGGCTGATCAAAGATGCACATCGATCGAATCCTTCTTTCACTCCGTCAGCATATGAGCTTAACGCTTTATTTAAGTGACCAGTGGGTTACGTATTGTTGCTCGCGCAGCGAAGCTTGCTATCTAAGCGCGTTTCTTCTTCTCTGTGAAGTGTCTCCAATCACTTGGTAATATGAGACTAGCAAGGCTACTCAATTCAAAATTACAAGACGCCATAACTAGCCTGGTTTCCATCTCTACCGGCTTGTATGGCTATCCACAGTCATAAGTCAATTCCGGATCCCACAGGGTTTCACTCCATGCTTATCACTTGCGCATCAAGGCCGATAGAATCACAGTTTGGGGGTATCTTTGTAACATTCTTAGTCTCATACGCTCAAATCATCAAGTCAGGCCACTTTTGACACATTCAACCACTCTTCTTTCAATCCTTCTAAGCAGCAGCGAAGAAGCTCTCCACAGCCTTGGTGAACTGATCGGGGTCCTGCGCAGGCGCGAAGTGGCTGACGTCGGTCAGAACCACGGACGTGCTGCCGGGGATGGCGGCGGACAGCTTGGCGGGAACGTCGAGGTTCACAGCCTCATCGTGGTCAGCGCTGACGATGGCGACCTTCTTGCCGTCGATGGCGCCTAGCCCCGCGGCAGTGAACTGCGGCAGCGTCGCCTCGAGCGTGCCGACCTTGGTCGCGAAGTCGGTGAAGTTGGCGTTGGGCTGGTTCGTCGCATACTCGGTGGCGCACCGCGTCACGAACTCGGTGTAGATTGCCGTGTCCGTGAAGGTCGCGTTGGTGTCCTCGGGCACCATGAAGCCGGCAAAGACGAACGCCTTCTGGATGCCCGGCGCGATGGTCGTGTTCTGCAGCATGGCCAGGGTCGTGGCCGCGCCGTCGGACCACCCGACCACGTTGTACGACTTGATACCCTGCTCGTTAAGCTGGGCAAAGATGTCGTTGGCGAACATGTCGTAGGTGAAGACATCGTTGGCGCCGTACGTGCTGCGACCGTGGCCCCGGCGGTCCACTGCTACGACGTAGTGCTTGTTGGCCACGAGCTGCTTGATGACGTCGCCGAAATAGGCGCTGTATCCGAGACCGCCGTGGTCAAAGACGATTGGCGTGCCGCCGGCCTCCTCGTTGTACTTCTGCAGCCACAGGTCGGCGCCGTTAATGGTGCTCAGGGTTGTGTTGACTGGAGTGGGCAGTGCTGGTGTCGGTGGCAGAGTCTGCCAGGCCGCCGTTGTCTGTCGGATTGCCAGTGCATCGACTGCGGTTGAGAAACCAACAGCGGCAAGGAGGCTGAGGACTTGCTTGGAATGCATCTTGTTCTATGTGAGTGAGTGACTATTGGTGAGAAAACGAAGGTATGTATCGCTGAGTCGGTTAAAGAATGAAGACTTTGAATATGCAGTGATGAGATGGATGATGATATTTTCCTATCGACAACTTCATACCTGCGTGGAGGCTATATACACAATCAAATTCTAAGCATACAATTTCGGTTGAGGCAGTGTTTTTCGAAATAGGGGTGGGATGTGGAGTTGCATAGAGCTTAAAAAAGCTGCCTAGGCAAAAAAGAGAGGCCTAGCCACCACCCTCGAGTCAAGCCATTGGCGGCAGGACCGACAAGCTTGGCATCGCGTCTATTAAGCTTCGGGCATGATGTTTCAAGTGCCATAATTACAGCATTTGACAGCCGGATGACCCTCGCGCCTTTCCTTTCATGGAGCATCTCGGTATTTGCTGTAGTTCACTTCATCCGAGATGCCCATTGATGGCCATGTATTGAAGCCACAAGGCGACGGCCTCAATGCGACGGATCGACCGGACTCGGGAAAACTCCGAGATCTTGCAGAGGGTCATCATTAAGCCTTGTTGGTCTGGTCTACATCACAACCGCTGTCTTTGGCCAGCAGTCCTCTGCGACGTAATCGAGCCCCATGAAGACCTTCAGAAGACCTCATAAATCAATCCTTCGCACAGCTTGCAGCCTCATTCTTAAGCCTGGGTCAACTCATGCAATGAGAGACCTTGCATGCGACGGTGCTATTTCTCCGCTGCCAGGACCTGCGTAGCCTCGGGCACTCAGACTGACCTTTTCAACAACGTGAGGTTAGCCCCAGTAGCGCTCTCCAGCGAGAGAAGAATGGAGAGTTGCTGTTATGCCGTTGCAACTCAATCTACTCATCAATGAGAAGTACCTAGTCACTACACGGGAGGGTTCCGATCGAACTGCCGTCCATGGCATGTTAAGGCACACGTTCAAATCCCGAACAAAGTCAGTTGACAATATTGTGGACGACCGTAATTCTACTCATGCCAGTCAGCACACTTCAAAAGAAAAAGAAAAAGGAAAGCAAATCGAATATGGGGATCACCAGGCAGATTGCAGGCATTCAAGATCTAGTAACTACGTGGAAAGCAACCTCCAGATTCCAGGGGAAAATAACCATTATCACAGGTACTAGACAGCCTGGGCATCTGGGTATATAAATTGGCAAGAACATCTCCCGGGTACGTCAAGTCGACACTGACCGTATGGACACCCGGTTCACAGAACTACATCATATGACGCGGTTTTGGAACCTATTATGAAAGCCTCTTGCTTTTTACTGCGGATGGGACTTTATAAAGTGTCAATTTTGCCTCAATTCTTGTCGTTTCTGTAGGTAATTGTTGATTGTTTAAACTTTGTTGTATTCTTATCTACAAATTCGTTGTCGAGCAAAACGTCTTGAACTTTCTTTCCGGTGAACTAAGAACCGAGAAGTGTGGGTGTCATCATCTGCAGACAACCGTGCCTACTCCTTTTCTGGTTCTCTATTTGTTTGGCCTCACGCCCCTTCCTCACGTATATACATGTATTTGTCACTGTTGGTTACAGCACGGTACGACGTATTCGAAGCAAGGCGTGGAAGACGAATGGGCCTACCGCTTAGCACGTAGGTGCTGCTTGATAGGCTACAAGATATGCAGCGGCATTCTAATTTAAGAAATGGTTAAACAAGTAGCCAACGCGTACTTCGAACTGAAAATTTTACCCCGCTTCCCTCTTCGTGCTCCAAACATCATCAAGCACTATTTACATCTGCGAGTGTTCGAAACTTCCGAGTGAATATCTTTCGAAGGCCATCAACCACTTTCACCATGGCTTTACTACCTCCGCTGCATCAATTTGAGCTTACGCATGCCGCAAAGCCACGAATAGGCTTTCGAGTCGTTGCATGCGGTGGGCAAGAGTGGCTTCGGAATCCCTTAGGATCACGACACCCACAAGCCAACGTATCGTTTTTGGCGCTACGGAACCACCTCACTTGGGGAAAGAAGCCGTCGCCGTTTGTGTCACTATGGGACTCCTGGTCCAGGGCTGTGAATTGGGCAAAAAGCCGCGCAAATATTGGGGCGGAGGACATTCATATTGTGGCGGTGTGGATCTATGATGAGGTCGTCTACGACGCTCACCAGGCTGCAGCGAGATTCAGGCTCCTGCCACTTGATTACCACAACGGTGAAGTCATCATCATTGGTCTCGAGGACTATGAAGACCGTAATATCTTAGCTGAATTCAACTGGGTCACAGAGCGGGAGTGGAAGACGGTCTCTTTTGTTTCTAACGGGGTTTCCTTGTCATCAAGTCTGCCAATTGGCAGGTTGTCATTCGAATTGGACAATGATGGCGCAGAATATGAACTCAGAGAAGCCAGAAAATGGCAACAAGGCGGGTTCATGGCTCTGAAGGAAGAAGTATGCTCCAAAACTGGATCTCAGGACACCTCCAAAGTTCACGCCTTGATCTGGCTGCTGTGCCAGAACCGTGCCCTTGTAGCGGCACTGCGGCCAGCTAGCCAGGACATCGCCTCTGATGAGTTGATAGCTCAACTGGCAGAGCTTGGGATTTGAATGGGAGCCATGTACCATTGTCCACTTGTCTCATGTAGACTACAATCAAGTCAGACTTTCTGACTCCGGTCTATCTTTCCATGTACTCGACGAGTTAGCCGCGTAGCCCCATTGTCTGCTAATTCAAGGCTCCTTTCAGTCAGGGAGCGTTGCATAGTTTCAATCAAGGGACTCTTAGATTCATAGGTGCCGGTGAGCACCGAGCGAGGAGCTGACCTCATGCACCTGATTACTTTGCAGCCTGTTTCAAGCACTCGACTCTAGGTTACTAAGGACCAACTGGGTGCCCTGTAAAGCTCGAACTCACCTAAATGTTCTACTGCGTTCTTGGCCAATAGTGATTCATCGAAAGGACGACGGTACCCAGAAGTTGCATAAAGTGGATGCTATCTCGATCCGTGTCAACCCCCGATCACAGCTACAGGGCTTCTTGATTACTTTTTTAAGAGAGAGGAGAGAAGGTGACAGAAGGTGATGAAACTGTCTTCCGGGATTTCACTGGCAGACATTCGTGACTTTGCTACTTGCACCATGCTGTTCTGAGGCTCTTGACATAGGCTCTCACCCAAAAGTCCCTGCGCTCTCTTGCATCTTACTCGAAATGTGCTGCGAAGACTGTGCCTAGGCGGCAAGGTCCATTACGTGACGTGAGTGTAAGCACATACGAAGCTCGGTTTAGTCTTCAAAAGGTGTCTTTCTGATATGAACTATGCTATCAACATTAAGACATGGGAGTAGTCATCACGCTCATTGACGATATCCAGTCTCCCCGGGTTATGAGCAACAGGCTTGCCCCTCTGCTCTGTGAACAGCACCTGCTCTCCAAATGAACACCTCTGTCCACTGAACAAGACAATTTTGTCAACCACCCACCTTGGGAGAGTTCTTCACACCCTCTTCCTCCTTGGCCTCTCCCTCGGTAAGCACAATCTTCTCGACCTAGCATCCAGTGAGACACAAGCCTACACGGAAAACCTAATTGGTTCTGTTGTTAATTTGGTCACAGGGCCCGTTTTGTTAGGAATAAAAGAAAAGCCTGAAACAATTCTTTTACATGGTTATAAACATTTTAAATCATATCATTAAATATAAATATAATAATTATATAATGAGATGACTTACATTTAAAATACAACGTATAATTTAAAATATAAAACAAACTATAAAAATATTAAAATATAATTAGTTACTAAATTAAATTATTTATATGCTTTTGAAGACATAAAAACTTAAAGAAATTAATTTTTATCAATATCCTTTCATTAATTTAAAATATTTAGTTAATAATTCTTTACATAAAAATGGTTTTTAGATTTTGATAAATAATATTTGAAAATAATAAAAGAAAACTAAAATATGAATTTAAATTATTAGTTATTTAATTCCTATTTAGATAACTGAAAACAATGGTTAAGCTATGTCCTCTGGTAGAAGTGAATCACCCAGGTAAAAAGACAAAAACTTAACATACTCTGACGTCGCCGAGAGGACGAACCTGCGCACCCGAAGGTATTGCCTTACAGCTAAATTTGCAAGACCCAATGCGGAAACTGGGTCTACAATACAGCAGGGCAACGGATTAACCACTCTCCCACAGCGACTGTGGTTCATAATCATGTTTGTCAGTCATCCATAACCACATCCATGTGAAAGTGGGGCTGCATGTTCAAGGATACTGAATGTGCAGTGGTTCACCATCAATACAGTCGGTTCAGTCCAGTACTTCTGAGAGGGCACGGGATCGACGGGACTGCTGAGGCTTTTCTCTTTTCCCTGCTGGCGGTGCTTTCTGGGGTTGCTTAAAAGGGTTTAGCCACATTGTGTATGGCACTGTATATTTTGATCCTCTCTATGAATATGTATACATTTATTCATTATCTACTTTCGTCCGTAGGTTAGTTGGATTATACAGTGCATACCGCGGAGAAGCGAACCGTCTTCCTGGTGTCGGTGCCGACCAAATGCTAAACCAGAGCACATCATGGTATTATCGCAGTGCTCTGCCAAGGGCCTTCTGTTGCTGTTTCACCCGGTCCTGATTTTGCGGCCAGAACAGCGCCGCGTTTTCAGCGGATGACCAGCTCTGTCGCACGGTCATGGAACTCGTCCACGATCAGATCAAGGCACAATGCAACGTGCAGCAGCTAGTATACGATTCTCGCGGAACGAGGGGAAAAGCGTGGTGATCTGACAATTTTGTTCAAATTCCAGGCATTGGCCTGTTTCTAATGGGCTGGGGTATGTAATCTTCTAAATATGACCAGTAGTAGGCGGTGCCACATGTGCCTTGTGCCAGGAGAGGCTCATTCTGTTGATGATGGTGGTATGGTGTTTCTCCATTGAAAGACCCCGAAATGACAAAACAACAAAACATTTCCTCCACGAAAACCTCTGATGGGTATAGAACGCCAGTGTAAATGGTGCCACAAAATGCTTCTTGCTGACTTTGCTCTCAGGTGCCATTCTTTCGTTCGTTTCTTCATCTTATCCACTTCGAAAATAAAAAGAGAAACAAATGACCTCGCTCGCTTCTGCATGTCCGATAAAAAAAATTATTTGAAATTAAACAGTAAATCGATTAGGCCGAAAGCGTCCTGATGGCGCTCCTCGCCGGTGATGTCCTTCCTGGACAGACGGCAATAGGCCCGGCAAGGGGCCGGTATCTCGTGTGTGGGAGGCGGCAAGCATCCAAAGCCTCCGAGGGCCCAGACGAGACCAAACCACATGCAGCAGCAGCAGAGACACAAAGGGCGAGCCGCGAGCGCGCGCGCGCGTTCTAGGCCCTGCCCCTGAGCCTGGCCCAGAGTCCCCTCCCGCCGCCTCCCGCCCTGGCGCGGAACCCGCGGGGCTTCTCGCCGACGGGGCTGGGCGGGACGCTGTCCTCGGGGCACTCGATCTCGAGGTCGAGGCGGTAGCGCCTGACGGACCCTGTGTCGTCGTCAAAGCAGACGCGGCGCCGCTCCCGGGGAACGAAGCACTCGGGCACGCAGTTGCGCATGACCCAGCCGCGGACGCCGCGCGACGCAGCGTCGATGGCCGCGTACTCGAGGCGCCGCGTGCGGTCCGAGGTCCAGTAGTGGGTCGTCTGGGGCGGGAGCGGGGAGAGGGGGGTCTCGGACCTGGGGTATGATGGTGGGTTGTGTGGTTGTTGTGCGGTTGATGAGTGGGATGATTTAGGTTTCTCTGATTGTTGTTCGGTGTTGAGGGTGTCGAGGTGGATGCTGACCGGTGCGATGTCCGCGTTGGGGTGGTCTTGAGATTGTTGTTGATGTTCTTCTGGCTGGTCCAGTTGCTCAGGAGATGGGAATTGGAAGTAGGAATATGGGTCGTTGTGCTGGGGCTGTTGTTGTGCCGTGATGCTGGACCGGGGCATGTTTGATATCGGCCGAGAGCGCCGGAGGGCGGGCCTCTTTTGTGACATCGAGGTCCGGGACTGGGATTCTGTGCGGGGTGGTGATGAGGAGGACTTGGTGTGAGATGCGTGTCGGTAGCGTTTTGAGGACTGCGACGTGCGAGTAGGCGTGCTCGACTCGTAGCCCGAGTCCTGACGGACCATCTGGAAGGAGGCAGGGTTCTTGTCGAAGTCGTCCCTCCTCGAGTTCCTTTGTCTTCTGACGACAGGCGTCTCTACGGGCATCGGGCTCCTCGCCGTCGACGTTCCCCGCTCATCAGGTGTGCAGCTCGGCTCATAGAGTTCGACATCTTGGAAGGAGTGGTATGTGGTTGTGGAGTAGAAGCTCGCCCTCGAGTGAGAGCGAGGCACGGGTGACTGTCGTGACATGATTGCGGAGGTGGCTGAGTTGATGGGGACTTCGGGGTGCCGGACTGTGAAAGGCGTGCGTGTCTGGATGTTGTTGGGAATATCGCCAAAAAAAAAAATTTATCCGGGAGGCTGCAAGTGTTTACCTGTTCCTGACAAGCTTGACTCGAAGATGAGGCGGATTTGTTGGGCGGTTTGATGTGAGGAATTCGCTGTTGTTTATGAGTTTGACTCTGCTCGTGCGGGCCCGCGCACAATTCTCCGCAGACAAAGAAGTCACTTCGGCTAGCCGTCGTTCATTCCCTGGCCCCTGGGCTAGGATGGAGCTTTGTGTGCACCGACAAGAGATTTCGTCACGGCGATTGACGAGTTGCGGTCAACCGAACCTTTTGGGAAGACCGGGCCCCCAAGAACAGTTCGAATCGAGAAAAATGGCGCCGGGGAACTGGCAAGCGACGAGCAGTATGGAGCCCCTTCACACCTGTGCGGGTCGTGAGCTTTATGAGCTGTCCGCCAGGGGCAGCACAACTGCCTGACTGCTTGCCGGGCCGCCTGGCTTCTAGAACCTTTGTTGCTGCACAACCGACCCGTCGATCGGTGGGCTGCGTGGACTGTATAAGTCGTGCCAACGTATCAGAGCGGAGTGTTGGAGGGCGTTGAACTAGAGCGCCAGGGCCTCGATTGGCGCTTAGCATCCGACTGGGCGCGATGTGCTGGGTGGACGCTGGAGACGGGGGGCCCTGCTGGCACAGCAGACCAGAGACCAGTTGGCAGCGGCACAAGGCGCGTGGGTTGCCGTACAGTACGAAGTACAAAAAATAATATGCAGGCTGGGATTTGTGCAGATTCTCAGGCCGGCCCCATCCAGCCCATGCGGGCTAACAAGGGATCAACACCGCCCTGCCGAGTTGTGGAACCGTTGACACAGAGCTCCGTTACCGCCGTGGGCGAGCAGCTGCTTCTGTTTCTCTGGCTAGGGCCCCAGGACCAGGACCAGGTCGGCGGGAAGCGACAGAGTTTTGGAGGCGAGATCTCTGGCCCAAAGCCGGCCCAGGGACAGACAGACAGTCTTGCCAACGTCACCGTCGACTGTGAGTGTGGCCCGCGGCGGACAGTGACGTGGATGGGCGATCCGGTACAGCTCAAGATGGCCAGCTCGGTCGAGCTGGACACGCCTGGAGGCCAGCACGGCGGATGGATCTCGTCCAGACCAGTCGAATGATGGGCGGTCAATGAGCAGGCCAGCTAATAGAGCACACGATGTCTCCTCTGGTGGTTGCGGTGATTCAGAAGTCATGAGCGTGACCCCTGGCCCCTGGCCCCGGTCGACTCCACGCCGCGGTCCACTTAATGCAGGATGAGCGTGCAGGCTGGGATTTCAAGAGAGCGGTCAAGGACAAGACCGGACAAAAGACGACCGCCCAAAGCGAGATCGCCAACGCAGGTCGGAAATCGAGATCTTGATAGTCAAATGGTAATAAATGTAGCAGTGTAGATGGAAATACGACAGCAGGAGAGGTGAATATTGTAACCGTGGGGGAGTGAACGGGGTGGGGAGGGGGTCCCAGAAAAACCTACTCCAGCACGACTCCCAGGCAAGAGGGAGGACGAAGTAGGAGGGTAGAAGTAGCAGGTGACTCTTTTAGGTTCTTGGGCTGGGCTGGGCTGGTTCCTGGACCGTCGAAACAGTGTGGTAGCTGCAGGACGGACTGCAGGAGCGGCAGCAGCACGAAGGGACAGGCCCGGGTCTTGTTCGTGGGCTTGGTTGATCAGCCGGAGCAGCTGAGGTGAGGGTGGATTGGCAGACTGGGTGGGACCGGGCCGTACAAGGTTGTTCCCAAGAGCTTCCAAAGATTCTGGCGCCCTTCTATTGTGGAGAGGAGGAGCTGGAGAGGTGGATATATTCCCCTGCAGCTCGTGGCCGATGGGGACGGGAATTCTGGAGCACGATACCGCGACAGTACCACCGACTGCCAACCAGGCAAGGTTTCTCCAGCTTTGGAGGACCCAGAATCGAGCTTGTCCTGGATGGATACCTCCTCGTCATCGGCCAGAGCATCGACAAGTCGACTGCTTCGACCCGAGACGGTTAGAGGCGGTGTTGCCGTCAAGTGCGCGCGCAGTACGGATAGTCTGTTTGCCTGTTCGGGACCTCGAGGGATCCAGAGCACGGTGATCCGGATATGTGTTCGTTTGTTGCTGTGTTGCCAGCAGTTGCCAGCACTTGCACGCAGATGTCGCAGCGTGTTTCCTCGGGAGTGGCCGCTTACACGCGATCTAACCACGGGACGACAGCATAGGAACAACAGTGCTGTCGTGATGGCATTGGCGCGGACCGGCGCTGGGCGTTTCCCAAAAGGTAAAAGAGCTGTTCAACGTTGATCATGCAACCAAGCGGCCGTCGCAGAGCTAGCGAGGGTCAAAAAATGCGCCGGCCCTGCGGACGAGATCGGATGGACTATTGCATCTGGACGCGGCATAGAGGGGTTTGGGACAAATACGGAGCTGGTTATATCGCCGAAGACAAGTTTGATGATGGCGAGAGGGCGGTGTTTCGAGTTGAGGAAGCGATTAATGCCTCTGATTCTTTTTCTGGTGCACGGTGCATTGGTACGGTAGATAGGTATGACAGTCATGCGGACCAGCGTGTCTTTCACATGAATGCCAAATGCTGGCTGGTCCAAGTGGCCAGCCGACTGAGGCACGCATTCATCCTGGACTGAAGTGCTACAAGCCGGATCATGTGCCCCTTCGGCACGGGATCGGAGGAGGGGAGGGGTTGGGAAGAGGCGATGTTCCCGGGTGTGTCTCGTCGTGTTGCTATTTCCGAGAATGGACTTTCACATGCCTCTGCGTGCCTCGCATCTCGTCGTAGTAACTCGCAGCTGCGCGAAGTTTGTTGTGTCAGGGTGTGCTACTGTTACATTCGAAGCTGGCAGTGGCGTCGAGAGCTGACGGCTTGCTGGCTGGCAGGTAGCTGGCAGGCTGGCTGGCTGGCTGGCTGGTCCCAATCAGCGGCTGTCGCGTCCCGTCCCTGAAACCCATCGCCACCCCCCACTTCTCAGTCTTCGGGTCAGCCAACCAGCTGGCCCGCCAAACTTTCTTCGCGCTCAGCTAACTGGCTGGACCCTTCTGTTAGGCCCGTAACGCCCCCACTCACCCTTGACGGCTGTGCTTCACACCACCACACCACCCCCCCAGCGATCGCTTACTACTACTAGCACTGCCAGGCAAGCGCCTGATTTGATGGGCCGGCTGTCTGTGTCGCGACCCAAAGAATACACTATGCCCCTAGTGCCTGTCGGGCAATGATGTGTATGACTATTGGGAGTCATGCTGTTCCATTCGCGAGCACGCATCTTGGCACGTCTGGCGCCGATCTGTGGTGTTTTCCGTGTTGTTCTCGTGAACGTTTTCGGAGAAAAGTGCTGCCGGACCATTCGTTATCCTCCAACTCATGATGCCCATGTTTTTCATTTCGGCAAACTTCAATGCCTAGGTCGAGGTGGGTTGGTAAAAAAAAAAAAATTTGTCGACCATTGTTTTTTAGTCGAAACTTGAATCCGGCAGACCTTGTACATTTGCAGTAGCTCAAAAGTGCCAGCCGTGTAACTAGCTCAATTCACAAGAGTTTTTGCTGCTGGATCAGAAACAGCAACTGACCCAGTTTATGTGATTACTGAAGGTTCTGCCGTACATGAGGCCTATTGAACATTGGCTGGTTAGAAAATCCCTATGATACTGTTGAAATTAGCCGAGCGAACACCAAATACCGTCGGTCTGTACTCGGGGCTGAAGCCTGAGACCTGGGCGAGACAGCCGGCACATGCGCACCAGACCCGATGCGCGAGATGAAATCATGGTACCAAGCGAGAAGTGGTAAATATTCATGGAAGACTCAACAAAGTCATGTGTCATTACTGCCACAGTCAAGTGCCTAGACATTTCACTTGTGATAATGAGTAGCCCTGCACCCCCATGTGTCCAGACCATTTGGATGATGAGAATGTGGTTGCAAGTGCGTTAACGATTCATCGGTCAGTGCAACCAAGGTAAAGACAGTAAAGTCATGACCTTAAATGCAGGTATTCCGATCTTATTATAATAAGAGGAACTGAGTACTAAGCTAAGGGCCCACGGCCTACTCTAGGAAGAGGTGAAGAGGAGTCTCACCTACTGCACCCATTAACGATAGCTATTAAATAGCATATAATACTAAGTAAGATTTTCACATAGTATTTGATGGAGTACGCTAAAATCAGGCCCTGAGGTCTTCAACTGCACAACGTGGATTACGATGAGTGAGCATTTGGCTTTCTTGCCTCAAAGACGGTCCAAATTCAACGCGCAATGCTGCAGACCACGGGTGAGAATATCGCTCTCAAAGGTGAACATTGAGGAGACCTAGTCTTTCATTACTGCTTTCTACCCGAGACAGTATCGCCTTGACACTGCCGCATACGGTAGGTATACACTGTTGACCTACGACCTCCAGGTCAATATGAACCACACGACTTACGCATCATACAATACATTTTGTGCCCAACCCAGTCCAGGTATGTAATTACTTCTAAAAAGTTTCCACGCACCCATCTGTAGTCTTTAAGAAGAAGAAGAAGAAGAAGAAGAAGTATGCAACCCGCCTTCCTTCCTTTGGGGGAGCCCGTACAAGTGGGGATCGCTCCAGGCTCAGCGTTGCAAAAGCCCGAGGACTTTCATTCCATAACCAAAACCATAAAGTACGAGGTTTTGCAGATTCGTCACTACTCTCCATCATCATTGAGTTGGCGATACTCCTAGTCACGTCGCGCCGCGTCGAGCTAGCACCCAGCACCAACCACCACAAAACCAGCCGGTCACTGGACTAAGACTTATAAACCAGTTCAAACCAGCTCCAATACCAGCTGCCCCAAGATGTAAAAAAGGAGCGTAGTGCAGTGGCTTAGACGTAACACTCGTAATGTGTAAGACACTAAGATGTAATAAATAATAGAACAGTAAAAAAATAATAATGGGCAGCTGGGGGATGCACACGCTCAATAAACAAGTAAAACAAAAAAGAAAACCAAAAAAAAATAGGTGGAAAAAGATCTAAAATGCCATATAACAGGATGTAGGCCTCAGTTGGCCGAACCTTTTGCCTCTTTACCAAACCTTTCTTTCTTTTTTGACTTGAAGTCATGGACATTTACTATCATCAAGCCAGGCCCATCTGTGCCAGTGCTGCTACAGCGGTCACCCCCGAGCTATAGATGTTGACCAACAATGAAGATGCGCCAGATAAACAGTAGCCCTTACTAGACCTTATAGGCACTTGACCCCCTTTTAGTTTGGCTTGGCCTGCCCTTTTTTGGTGTTTCAGCTAGTTGTGGAGACCCTTTCTGATCTTCGCTCTGATCTGGGCTCGAACTGGAGGCTGTCTTGGATAACTGCACTTTCTTAGTAGCGCGCAAGGAGAAAGTACTTAGATGTTTACAAGATACAATGGAGACATTGGGGATTATACAGCGGGCCAATGAGATAGATACCGTAAGCACAACGGGACCCAAAGAATTGATGAGTGTACCCAGACGCTTCTTGGTGTGGATGCAAGACATGGACTCAGTGAATTGATTCATGTGGTTCCACGGTATGATTTGGAGAATCGCAAACAATTGTGCTCTCGCATTGTCGCCTTCAGACATTATGCAGTCAGATTTACGTAGAAGCTGAGTCTTACCATATCTCTAGCACGGTCTGCTTCAATTTTCAAACCAAAGTTATGGCGCATTCAAGAAATGCCCCACGGGCTGTCCGGGCTGTAGAATACATCAACTGGCATCGATAAGAGAGAAAAACGGCGATACAAATGGAGAGGAGGGCGGCGATTCTAACAGGGGTGGTTAAAGTTTAGCTAAAAAGCACGTAACTATACGAAACTGTAAATCTCAATCATAGGGATGCAAATGCTCCTCGGGTTTGAAATTTAGCTTTCCAAAGCCATCATAAAGAGCAAAGCTTAACTTACTTGGCCATCAACGCAAGTCATACCTCCGCATAAGTTATAACTTACTATGTGGTACCGCAATTATTAGTTAGCGACCTCTCATGGAACAAGTCTGGTACCGATTCAATATCACTTTGAGGCATGACTATTCTCTGAATGTACAATCAAGTGACGAGACACAGCATGCTGGCCTGAATTCTCTTCAGCAAAGTAGGGGTATTGCGGTTGATTGGGGCGGAGAATCTGGACCTCGGCAGAACGAGCCCCTGCATCTGAAATGGTGTTTCGTTCGAAGTTAAAATGTAGCGCGCGGGCCGGGGATGGAAACAGGACATCAGTTGATGCTGGAAATTACCCTTGGTGTTTAAAAGGGCAACTCCCAGTAATCACGTTACAAAATCCCCTTCAAACAATCCATACGATTGAATCTCATTGCCCAAAATCGTACATACCCTGCAAACGGGAGTGGCTGAGGAACACCGTCTCGGAATATGCTTCTTTCAGGGTCGTCTGAACTCCTGGGCTAGGAGCACCACCAACGGAGAACCCCAAAGTTTCCATGGAGCATGAAACACTCGTCCAGTATAATGCATATGCGATGTGGCAGGCTGCTGATTTGCGCCTGGGCCGTGGTGGGGGCATTTTCTTGGAAGAGAATATTGATACCGGGCCCCTTGATCCGGCCTTAAAATGCAACAATTGAATCTTCATCCCGTCATTTAGAGTAGGTACGATCCCCTTCCGCGAGAGAACCATTCCATAAGATGCACTTGAAAGTCTTTGTTCCCAACTTCAACTTTACTTTTATGACAACTACATTCAGCCTCTGTCGTTCCCAACGTCAAGGTTATAATTGAACATCGCAGTCTGCGGGATCCGAAGTGCAGTGAATGGAGGGATACTAAACTCCGGTCATGTTTTCACGATTAATCAACCGACAATATTACCCTACTGGCGCAGGAGGGCGTCCTAGATATACCCTTTTGGAAAATGTCGACGAGACAAGAGAGGCCAAGTCCCTAGCCGATGACGGCGACGGGCAACACGAGATTTCAAGAGAGACAGAAGAACAAATACTTGAGGATAAATCGCAGCACCTGAATCGAATTAAAGGTGGTCTACGGGCGGCGTTTGCTGTCCTGGTCCCGAGCTTTCTGGCCTCGGGGCAAGATGAACCAGAACCGTTACGTCCTACGGCTTGGCTAGGTCAGTTGTCCGATTTTGGGGCTTTTGTCACAATCATGTATAGCTGACACATACTTATTCAGATGGTCTGCGCGGTATTGCCGCACTATGTGTTGTGCTTGTTCATGCTGGCCTGGTGTGGTTCTCATGGCGCATACAAACAGCTTGGACGCCTGCTGAGCCTCAGCGCTGGTGGCTCTATCAACTTCCAATACTACGACTTGTAGTCTCAGGATTGGCTCCCGTGTCCGTCTTCTTCGTCGTTTCCGGCTATACGATCTCGCACAGGTCACTGAGGCTTGCCCGCCAGGGGCGATTCGACGAGGCGGGCTCGACAATCGCCTCGTCCGTCTTCCGCCGCCATACGCGCCTTTTTATGCCGGCAGCCATGGTCAGCTTCGTCACTGCCATGATGACGTACCTCGACTTGTTCCCGGATCATGGGCTCCCCGGCGTGGCTGTGCCGACACGGGTGCCGCCGCGATTCGACAGCCTGTGGGCCCAGCTCCAGCACTACGTGGCAGCCGAGATCTTCACCACCGACCCTATCGGCACGCCTCATCTCAAAGGAGACATGGTCGTGCGGCCAGACCCTCCATACGATCCTCATCTCTGGACACTACCGATAGAATTCACCAGTTCTATGGTGGTCTTCGTGTTCCTGACGGCTTTTACGAGGGTACACGACAGAGTCAGAATGCTCTTTGCACTGGCCTTGGCGATCTACCTTCAATGGGTGTTCATATACTGGGGAATGTTTCTATTTCTGAGCGGCATGTTCCTGTGCGATTTGCACCTTGAGCTCGAAAATAGACCGTGGGGTTTCTGTCGTGTTGAACCACAACTCCAAGGCACAAGCTTATCCAGGCTAGGACTACAAACTGCGAAAAGATGCACGTACTATCGGGTCGTCGGGCGCATAGTGGGGCTCATATCATTTGTGGTCGCGCTCTGGCTTCTCAGCATGCCAGAGGACCTGGAAGAAGCGGCACAGGCACCAGGATACAGAACTATCGCGTCTTGGGTGCCGGAGAGGTTCCAGGAGGCTCTCATCATTCCGATTGGGGCCGTGTTAGTGGTCCTCGTCGTCGACTACGCCGAATTCTTGCAGATCCTTTTTACGAACCGTTTCTCCCAGTATATGGGGAAAATCTCGTTCTCGCTATATATGATACACGGACCGCTTCTTTATTCTCTTGGGTCAGTCCTAGGTCAATGGTGTGTGACACTTGTTGGAGGCGGTACGACAGACACTTCCTACGCTTTCGGTATCTTTTTCGCGTTTATATTGTGGGCTCCAGCGGCCGTCTATGTTGCTGATCTCACGACCACGTTGGTAGACGTGAAGGCTATACAGTTCTCGAAGTGGGCTTATCAGAAGCTATTAAAGGAGGCATAGAATAGAGACCTCGAGACTCTGATTGAAATAGACTTTCATCAGCTTTTCGGATTGAGTGGGCATCGTGTATTCGGGGTGAAAGTGACACAATGATTTTCCAGCGAGAGGGATGGTCTGGCTCTACCTCCTGCGCCCCCGCCCCCGCCCCCGCCCCCCTTCTCCTTACACTCCTTTTAGCTTCCGTCCCCGAGGTGCGCATATGATGCGCATCGGTCAACTTGAAAAAAAAAAAAAAAACCAAAAAAAACCGGAGAATTCTGTCATCAGTATTTCGTTATTGGTACCTCGGCGTGGGCATGAACGGTGTAGCAAAATTTCGGCAACATACCCCCCCCCCCGTCGCCGTCGTCTCTCGCTTGTCTTTGGCGACCATAGACATAACAGAAGCTCTTGACTTGCTAACAGTTCAGTTCTGATGATCTAATCCTGCTGCGTAAATGATCGACCACTCAAGCTGCTCATGAATTCGATTTGGTGACCATTGGCCTGTTATAATGGCATTTGATTTTGCCGGGCCGAACTTGCAGCTGATCTGCATACATCCCCAGTGCCTTAAGAAATCGAGAATCGGAGGACTGTCTGATGGAAAGGGACAATTGCGAAGTGCATCTCACGCTAGGATGTTACCCAATGTGAATGTGACCTGTCTCCAAGCAATGACAGTTCAGAGCGCTCTCCCCGAAGACCTGCGGCCAATGGCGCAATCAGCCAAGATACTCTGTACCGCCATTTTCTCTTAACCGGCATATTGAAGAGTGCCACAGCTTGGATTAATTGGTTGTACGGAAGATCCCTCTTGGCATAAGCTACCAACACAGAGCTGAAGGAGGTGGGTGTGGGTGGGTGGTCGCACAGCGTTGACGCCTACAGTAGGTACACCTTGCCACCCAATTTCCAATTCGGACAGCTGCTGGACGGAACTTAAACCCGGTCTGCCGTAGCCAACCTTTGGTCGTGCAAACTTTATCTTTTTTCTCGCTGAAGCGCCCGTGCATTTGAGTTTTTAACTTTTGAGGAGCTACCTAAATACCTGGGTAGAGACCTGACGACGACTGCCCTTATATCACTATTGATATCCTCCACATATGTCCAACGATCAGTCATGGAAGTACCCGAGTGCATTGTGAGTTATCTGGACTCATTAAAACACACTATTAGAGATTACTGATCGTACAAGGTGTCTTGCATCGAGGCGCTATGTGAATCACTCAGCGACGAGGACTGCATTTGTCCGACGAGAACGTCCGCCGGAATACCATGGCGGGAGGACCTTGCCCAGTGCATATACGAAAATTGCACGTCGATGGATTTCTACAGTAAGCGTTGACAATAATTTGCAATTCAGTGATGGGCAGAGAGCTGATGCAAATGTTCCGAAGCATCCGCCGGCATGACGTACAACGCTTGCGGCATCCCTAACACGGTAGAGCCTAGCAACATGCGGCCACTAGTTTACATCCCCTTTGTCGTGCAGTTGTGTTTCTTCACATTGCGAATCGCATCAACCTGGAAACGACAGAAACAGCCTTGGGGATTAGATGATATCAGTTTCTACATATCTTCGGTGCGCACGGCTGCCTTGTCCTCTGATATGCGCAAATAGTGGAACTAACATCACGATGCAGGCGTTGCTCCTTATTTGGCTTCCAACATTAATCCTAGGTACGTCTTTGCAAGGTCATTGGCACTCTCGCTGAGTCAGATATTTCTAACCCAATAATTTAGAGGATTATTTTGGCTATTCGCGGAATCTTTGGTTACTGCAAATATGGAACATCGACAACTTCACAAAGGCATTTTTCGCGTTCTCGCTCATATATGCCCTCGCCCTGGCAATGATTAAGATCTCAATTGTCTTTCTCTACCTGAGGATCTTCCGAGGAAGCATACTCAAGGTACTGGTTTGGGCAACACAAGCAGTGAATGTCGCAGTCGCGATCATATTCATTGTTGGGCTGTTCATTGTCTGCCAGCCGCTCCCATTTTACTGGGCCTATGCAGATGATACCGAAGGCACATGTCACGATTACATCGACGAGTCAGGCGTATACCCGGGTCTCAATATCTTCCTGGACGTTTGGATGATCATATTGCCTGCTTCACAATTATGGAGACTGAAGATCACAAGAAAAGCGAAGATTGGAATCATGGCGATGATATGCCTTGGTCTCGTGTAAGACCTCGCCTCTTCAACTGGTTGTTGTTGTTTCAGCTAACGAATCTAGGACAACCGCCATGACAATTCTTCGATATCGCTCTGTACGAACGAACCCCAACCTTCTACGTGAGTACGCCGAATTAATAAATATAAATAAGTTTCACCTAACGCGAGATTGCCAAAGTGGAGATCGATCTGTATCAAGGTCTAATATACTCCGTCATCGAAGTCACAACGGCTTATGTGATTTCTTGTATGCCCGCTACGCGATTACTATTGGCATCATACTTCCCAGCTATCAAACAAGCCGTAGGTTCCTGGGGGCTTCCCTCGTTCACCTCGAAGCGAAGCAAGAAGACTGTTGGTGGCAGCGCATCGAGCGCGGAACCGTGGATGGGGGCAGAATATGAGCTGAGCTGGCCGGACGGGCAGAGGAACCCCTCAAGATACACCAGAGCAGGGCAACAAGGAGCATGGGACATGGAACAGTCAGGCGGGATCGTCAAAAGTACGGCATGGGACGTTAGGAATGACCAAGCCGACCGTGAGCCTTCGGGGAGACTAGTTGGTTTCATTCTTAATACGGTCACAGTGCTTTAAAAAAAAAGGCCTGGGGGCGGTACCTTCATACGGTCGTAAGCGCTGTAAGACCCAGCGCTAGATGTAAACACGATGTCGATAACAGTAGGTTTCAGGGGAGAACAGGTTGCGGTTACAATGTCTAATACATGCTGAACACAGGGAAAGCGTCACATACGCCAAGATTTACAGAAAATAGCGTCATTTCCCTTCCCTTACTATTCTTTCTCAGTAGGGCTTCCATCCCGAGCATCTGGATTGAGGTCCATCTCCCCTAGGAGGAAGTATTCCGCAACAGGCCTGCCAGCCAACCAGAGAAAACCAGGATAGGCCCCGAGAGGACTAGCCTGCACCGAGGCGATGTGTCGGGAACTCTAGAGCTGGGGGCGAGCACAGGAGTCGAGGCCGGGACCCGCTGCAACGGTCTCGTATGCGATAACCATCTATCGCCTAATTTTGAACTGCACCATCACGAATACGCGTATCAATTTTCAGAGTTTGTACAATGTCTATCTATGCCCACACGCTCCTACGGTCTTCACCATACACCTCGTGATCTCGTAGCTGCTGCAGGAGCAGAAGGGCGTGTGGTCGGCATGCCTTGACGCGTCCCCCATGCCGCTCTTGTGGTGCGATTGAAGTATGCATTCCAAAACATATAAGCTTGAAGCTTGACAAAAAATAACCGATAGTGCTTTAGGGATAGTGATACTCTGGACCAGAATTGGCGGATCGCCTTAGTCTGTCTCACACCGAAATGCGAACATATGAGTGACAAGTGCGGATCTAAATTACGTCTCACGCCTCTGCTTCCTGGTTTGGCATTCACATGTCAGCAAATCGGCCCTCTTCTATCACATTAGAAGCTGGGCGATTTGGTAGACCGAAAAAATGGCATGAAGTTGGTGGTCCGATGCAGCTGAACAGCAGAGAGCCAACTGAGACACCAGAATCTCTTAGGTGATGGCAGAGCAGCGGCCAGAAACTATGCCCTCTAACTAGGTACCTGTTTATAGTCCTTGTACCGCCCTGGAATTATCATTTTTTTTGGGCCATCTGATCATGGGGCGGGCTCTCGGTAATATCCAGTCTGGCTTAACATCGAATAAATTCAGTTCAATCTGCAGTCTATCATATTGACACGTGGGCTTTTGTACTCGTGGGCTCGCTTGCTTGAGTAGAGAGAGGATAATGCGCCAGAGAAGCAAGAGAAGACAAGTGTGGGCGAGGCTCGAATGACTGGTTCATTGAAGACATCAAGAAAGATACACTGCAATAGAGATTGAATACATCAATTTCGAAACTGTTGAACTGTTATGCAATTATTATTGACAAGCAATTGTCTATCTATTCCGCATCTAGACCAGCTGAGTCACACCCAAATTCAAGACCAAGGTGAGTTGAAACTGGTGCATACATCCTCAATCACAGGCGATATTCAATTTACGTCCGTAGCGAATGCTGTTAGCAAACCGCGAAAATCATTTTGAATTCTGTGTTGATACTTATGGAGTAAGTCCGTCGCGACATTGCCATCGATGTTGTGACATTTTGTATCGCTATCAGTATCGCGGCACGGTATCATCTGCTAAGCTTGTAATCATCATGTTCAAGTGATTCATATTAGTAAGATGCTCGAATTAAGTAGATGATGCTACCCAGAGAGTCGGAGAATTCGCATGCCGCCACTTGATCTGGGAAAAATCATGGGCCACACGTCGGCCAGATTTCTTGTGTGACGCAACCCGGGGCGAGAGAAACCAATCATTCACTCTAGAAATCAAGCAAACGGACCGTTGCACCTCAGTCCGGCTAATCAGGATTTATTTGTCACTAGTTTCTGCGGAATTTCTCATGTGCCAGAGTCCAAGGAGACAGACAGCTGAATATTCGTAATCACTCAATCCAATTATACCAAATTCTTTGTGGCCTGCAATCAGTGAAACAAGACCAATCAGTGGACCGACTGATAGGGTGATGATAATCACCCAGGCAAAAATCCCACGCCAAGGGGCTGCCGTGGAATGTGAGGAAACAAAGCCGGAGATCGCTGGAATGCGAGGAACAGTGAAAACAGCGACTCGGGAACCATAAAATGAACGCCTCATCGTCGTGCCGACCAGTTCGCTTACGCGACCTTCTCCTTCCAAGGGGTACGCCCGACCCAAGGCTAGAATCGCCCTCACTCACCCAAAGCAGCCTTTCGAAGCTCGCCAACATCAGAAGCAGCGACAATGCCGTGGCTCGTACCTCTCGACTCCCCAGCCGTTTCGCCACGGAGCGCCTATTCCTCCAAGCTCACCAATGGAATGAACAATTCTATCCCGAGGAAGCTGCCTCTTGACATCACTTTCGTGCCATCACTCATCGATGGGGCATGCGGCACACTTCCAAACCCCCAGCGCTCAGCCATGGAGCGGATTCGATGTGACATGTCCCATGCTCTTGCATTGCTCCCAGATATGCTTCGTGCCGCCATGCCTCACCGGTGGGCATCGATGTCCAGGGTGGACATGATGGAGATGGCCCAGCATGCCTGCCTTGCGGTGCTTGAGATGTGCTTCCTGGCCTGCCTTATCCCGCTTTGGGCCTGCCTCCCTGGTCTCATGTTCGCGGCTTGGGCTGGCTGCAGTATGTCAGTGATTATGTGCATGGCATGGATGATTAATGGGCGTGGAGCGTCTGGGCAGATGGTACGGGCGACTGCGGCTGGAGATTGGATGATGGGCCAGGACATGGAGGATGAACGCTGGTTCTTTGTCGGGGGCATAGGCATGAGGTGAGCATAATCCGGAAGCCAACTTGAAGCCCGAATACTAACGACACGCGAAAATAGCTCGAGGTCAATGACCCAGTCGATGATGCCCATGCTTTCCAAACTATTCAACAGGACAATCATGAGCGTCTGTGTGCCCACCTACGGCTTGCCATTCGACTTACTGGCTCTCATCGTGCAGAGATCGTTTCACAAAATTTTGCCTTCCGCCACATCAAGTGTAATGTATGCCCAGGTTCGCGCCTCCTTGCTGGATCGCAGTGTGTCGCGGACGGTGGTGCTCGCTCACAGCAGCGGCGCCATCTGCGCATCTCAGATCCTCCGACAGCTGTATGCAGACATCTCCCCGGACAAGATGTCAAAATTGGAGATGTACACGTTTGGCGCCGCAGCCACAGACTTTGTCACACCGCTCGGAGGCGCTGTGGCCTCAGCAGTGGCCGAGTCCAAGAAGCCCGCCGGCCAGCAGCAGATGCATGCAGCCGGTATCATGGAATCACGGGAGCCGCACATCGAGCACTTTGCCTTCGCCAACGACCCGATCGCCAGAATGGGTGTCCTGCGCAGCGTTTGCGAGGACCTGGAGGGGCGCTTTTGCGGCGGTGTCTTTGTGTTGACTTGTCCTGGATCCTCTCACCACTGCAGAGAGAGGGGCACTATGAGCATGGCACCACGCCCCATGATGTCCATGATGGATTACATGTCATGCCTGTTTCCCCAACAGCATCAAGAACAGAACTCCCACAACACTGGCACCATGGCAGCGGGCCAGATGCAATGCAGCAGTATACTGGACTGTATGATGACCATTGACCGCGACACTGCCGAGAAACGCGAGTTCGCCGCCATGGCGTACCAGAACAACTCCAACAGCTCGGAGAAAAGAACCAAGCGGCTCAGTTGGACCGGCCTCGGCGCCACCGCGAACGGCATGAAGGGTAGCATGGACGGGGTCCTCGGACTTGAGATGGCGCGCATGGGCTGTAGGGACTGCGAGGGACACCGTGCGAGGGACGTTAGCAGGCTGGCCAAGTACGCCGGCTTCCAGAGCCAGTTCACCGCGAGCATGGACAGGCGGGACGTCGCTGAGGCTTCTGGGGTTGGGAAGGTGCAGTAAGGCATTAGTAATATCACGGAGTGAATTTCTTCAGTCTTTTTTGTTTAAACAATCGGCATACTGTAACAACCAGTTGTAATATCACGTCGGAAGAAGATAATTGGCTCAACATCTCAGTGAATTATTGCATTAATGATTACACGCCCCTGGGAGCCTCGCGGTACCCAAGGGTTAGTGCAATGAAGAAGATATCATATGTACATCCCCTGTAACAACTCGCTCAATATTCCACACAACACTTTGCTCTTTATGCCTCTAGGTCATTGCGCACTTAGAGGAGGGTGGTCAGGAGGTTGGCAACAGTGCTCAGGACAGTGTTGAGGATGCCCTGGACAATGATGAGCAGACCGTCGACGACAAGGTTCAGAGAGCGGACGAGGGTGCCGAGAGCGAGGATCAGAGGCTGGATGAGGGTGAGGACGGCATCTAGAAGGGGTATTAGTATTGACCACGGAAGTTCCAAGTTGAGGCCCAGTGATGGAGTAATAGCTTACCGAGACCAAGCTTGTTGATGATAGCCTTGACGGTGAAGACGATCTCGTTGACCAGGGAGAGGACGGCAGACAGGGTGTCACCGGTGACACCAGCGAGGAAGTCCTTGCTGGTGGCGGTCTTGGTGGCCTGGAGCAGGAGGTCGGTGAGACCCTCAATCTGGGGGGTCAGGGTGGTGATGACCTGGGTCTGAGCCTTGACGGTGGGGTTCTCGGGGACGGTCTCAAGGGTCTTGTCTGTAGTGGAGAAAGAAGATGTCAGCCAAGGGTTCCGGGTTACTGGGGTGGGCGTGGAGTAGTGTAGCCTTACTGATCTGAGCGGTGTAGACGCGGACGCTCTCGGTCAGGGTCACGAAGGTCGTCACCTTCTGCACCTGGACATCGCGCTGGACGGCGATGGGGCCGGCGAAGACACCAGCGGCCATGGTGAGGAGAGCGACGAAAGAGGTCTTCATTTTGATTGTTGGGGGAGTGATTAAAATTACTGAGAAGTAAGTTTTAGTTGTGGTAGACTATTGTCTTTAGCAAAAGAATGGCTAAGTTGGTTGTTGGTAAAAGAGTGTGAGAACTGTGTTGATGCTGGTGATTCGAAAGTGAGAGAGGTTGATGGGCGATAGCTTCTATTTGTATTATTCCTCGACTCTGTAAAGTCGAGATGGCGGCAACAACGGCTTGTTGACGTCGAGGTGGACTCGTGGCCCGTGTGGGTCTCATACGGGCAACATCTTGAGTTTGCTGGGCCCAACTGTCATTGTCCTGCGCTTCGTGGGCCTTCGCAATCATGACAAGCTCCCCTTCTGGAGACGTCGATCTGAAGATGCCAATGTATTCATGCTGTGAGAGGCCGGCAGTGGTAGTACGAATGGTGGGTGCAAATGAGTGCGGCGGATCCGGTAGTCCCGTTGCAGATCTTGGTATGGATTCAGCAAGCGATGAACCAAGTCGGAACTTAGAATGTGGGAGCCCGTACAGCCATTGACATTCTGACAGCTTCTTTCACACTCAAAGCGGAAAATTGAAATGGCCCGGCGAACGCTCATAGGAGAGGAGTGGACCCAAAGCTTAAGCGAAAACCCAACGGTCGGGAGAAACAGCATGGCAGGTCGGGATAACCGCGATCGTCGTAAACCTGCCATGCGGAAGTGGATCCCAAGCTGAAAAGATCAGCATGCACGAATCTTGCCCTTGATTATCAAAATATAGGACAGCGATCCCCTGTGGCGCCATTATCGTAGAATATGTCATCGTGCCTCAACACTGCTGCAAAGGAGACGCACACTCGAATACCGGCTTGGCTTATCCCGAAAATGCTGCACTTAGATGAGGAGCACGCTTTTGGGTTTGACAGCCACAATCACGAGTAAGTCTAGGTCACGGTATGCTTAAACCAGTAAGTCAATGAGTCGTAGGAATGGGAGAAGGTGATCCCAAACGGGCACGTTCTGTCAGCATCAATGAATCAAGTTCAGCGTTCAAAGAAAGCATAAGCAATGCATTATTTCGTGATGCTGTGCAACAAACCAGATGCCAGACTTCTCGGACCTCACCCGGAGCTAGAGTTCGCGAACCGCCATTCAGAGAACAGTCCCACCGATTTCTTCCACACTTGCATCATCCGTACCCTGTGCACACGCATCGTCGGCCTGCTGGCAATATGCCGGATGCCCTGCGTCGGTCAGATGCGATCAGCCAAAGAAGCTTAATCACAAAGATCAACGGTTGCTTCCGACTGTCAAAATGTAAATCTTGATGTCGAGCAGCACTTGTGTCGCAGAATTGACAGTCATTGCCAAACACGGGCACTGGCCGTGCAGTGCAGTGTGGTCCGAAGGCCACGGGGTGCCCGGAGAAGCACTGTCGCCGCGGTCCCGAACACGCCTCGGACATCTCGTCCCCTGCGCACATCCCCCTTTTGAGCAAAGCCACAATAGGAGCTTGTTCAATGGGAGTACGCGGCCCCAATACTACGTCGGTCAGTCTCCAGCTGATTTAGCGGTGGCGCATCAAAATGCAAGTCAAACTCATGGACCAGATTCACAGTAAACTTGTGTTTACACTTGGTGCAAAGGCATAACGTAATTCAAGCTTGAAATAATTGTGCGTACTACTAGTAGTGGTACACTGGCATGGCCTCCTCTTGCATACGGGTGAGTTCTGCCACACCGCGGTCCCCACTGGGTATAATATACGAGCGCAGTCCCGAGCCTGGACGTAATGCGGGGTCAAGTGCAGCTTTAAGTGACCGATGAAACTTAGCTCGCAGGCTGTTGGGCCTTCCAGTGCCATCTCTATTCAAAAGCACTGCTAAGGGGAAATATGGTGACTGAGTTGAAGAGTATGAAAGAAATGACTTGACCGATTCTTCATCCGCCAAATCGTGGCCTGGGCCGAGCGGGTGATGCTGCGTAAGGAGTGGATTGAATTGTGAGGATAAACGACTGATAATATGGTTGAGCAACCTTACTTCACCCGGTTGATCCGATGGCTCTGGTGCATTGTTCAGTCAGAATTTACTGTTTGCAGCTCAATACATGGGCTGCCAGGCTTACACTTGAATCCATGATAGTGTCGCAGCCTTGGAACCGTGTTCCAAGAGAAGCGGACGTAATCTGTAGGCAGATCGCTGATATATACTATTTGAGTAGTTTTCTCCAGAAAAGGAAGAAAAAAAAATATGCCAATTTGAAACCCGAGTCAATTGTTCTCGTTGATGAATCTAGTCGAGAAATGATGTTGGCTGCACGCCAGAGCAACGGCTTACCTACGCCATCGATCGTTCCTCCGTCACTCGTTCTTCTCATCATTTCTATGAATGGACGGCTCAATCTGTAGAGAGAGATCTCGATAGGAAACGAAGTCAACATTTATCCCAAAGTATTTCGTCGTGAATGAGTAATTCTTGGCGACTTCGTATGAAACTTGTTCAGGTGGAACAAGCCGTCAAACTTGTGGGTTTGATTCTCAGGAATCGTTCTCATTGTTCTTCATGTTCATACTGCTCTGAAGTAGCTTGCTGCTTACCTGGACATCTATCACCCGGTTGGTTCCTGGACTTAAGAGCGCGTTTTGGGTACCAGAAGTTATTGGCTAACTTAAATGAACGACAGCCGAAAAATATATCAGACAATTTTGAAGTCTTCGGCATTCTCATGTTACACAGAACAAACAAGAGGGCCCGCGACAGTTTGGAGAAAAATTCAGGCAGAATGAAATGTTTCTCACGGGTATTGTGGCACCTCCGAAATTTCTGTCAGCAGTATCCATTGGCCTGCATATCACACTATAGCAAATTGGATGATGCATCCGATACGGTCGTCAATCCTAATGGTCCATTCGGACCCCCAATTGTATGCTGCAGATACTAGTACACTTGGCAAGGAGGGTATGGTACGTTTTCAGATTTGTATATATATCGCTGGCATTGCAATTCGGCTCATCGCAGGTGGCAAGCAACAGACATTGCCACACGATCAAACAGGCGGGTTTCAGCGCGAAGAACGCCTCGAGGCTATAGCAAAATGGTTCCTACGTTCTCTTCAGCCAGCACCTGCCGGGCATTCCTCCTGCTTCTGCTTAGTTCGTGCGGCAGTGCACAACCGAAAAGGAACGTCCAACCCGCTGCTACCGATGTACCCAACGTATCGGCCGCCGGGGCGGAACTGTTCAACAATGAAGCTGTTCAGCTGACGGAATCCGTACTTGTGGGACTCAGTGACCATGTCGACATCGCGCAATATGCCAGCTTGTTTTTATTCGCGAACGTCAGCACCAATCCTGACGAGGTCTCCGAACCAGGAGAGGATTGCAAGACGTACCCTGGCGACTCTCTCTGGCCGTCTTCGGAACTGTGGGATGTTTTCGATGATTTACTGGGAGGCGCGCTCTCATCAATTATCCCAATAGCATCTCCTTGCTACCAAGACTCGACCTACGGCAACTATGATGCGACATTGTGTGCGTCAGTTACGGAAGGTTGGGGGGTTGAAAGCACTCAGTCAGTAGCCCGCAGATGCATAATAATTGCTACCTCAGCTGACTGCCCGATAGCTACGATGACCCAGGTTCGGTGATGTGGCCGATCTACGAGGGTAAAACCTGTCTCCCAAATAGTGACCCATCTCTACTGTCCAACTGCACACAGGGCGGCTACTCTCTGTATTCTGTCAACGTCAGTAATGTGGCTCAAATTCAATTGGCGGTCAACTTTGCCCGTTCTCTGAACCTGCGTCTCGTGGTGAAGAACACGGGTCATGATTATAATGGCCGCTCTACTGGATATGGTGCTCTCAGCCTCTGGACACACAACCTCAAGGACATACGCTACATCTCGGACTACGAGACCCAGGGCTACAATGGACCTGCTTTCAAGCTTGGAGCAGGAGTTCAAGGATTCGAGCTTTATGAGGCTGCCGACGCACACGGTGTCACAACTGTTTCCGGCATTTGCCCGGTATGTTTGAAAGTCCCGACAGTTTTACTGTGCATTTCTGACCTCTAATACTCAATAGACTGTGGGCGTAGTTGGAGGCTACGTTCAAGGTGGCGGCCACTCGCCTGTTATGCAATTGTTCGGCATGGGTGCAGATCAAGTTCTCGCTCTTGAAGTGGTCACCGCAGCGGGAAACTTCGTCACAGCCACCCCTGACCTCCATTCTGACCTCTACTGGGCGTTTCTGTAAGTACTGCATTATATCCCTCAACGCTTCATTGATTGATACTGTATCAGCGGAGGTGGTGGTGGCACCTTTGGCATTGTTACATCCGCGATTCTCAAGGCGCATCCCCGTGTACCCGTGACGACCTCAACCTTCAGCTTTGCGACTTCAAATAATGTCTCCGTGGAAACCTTCTGGAAGGGGGTTGCAGCATACTGGAACCGAATGCCAGTCTATAACGCGGCCAAGACATACTCGTACTGGTCAATCCTCAACGTCTTCGGCAGCTACGTGTTCACAATGGAGCCCTTCTTCGCGACCAACAAGACTATCCAGGAGTACAAGACCCTCACGGACCCTCTGTTCAAATCTCTTTCGGAACTGGGTATTCCGCATAATGTCACAACAGAATACTTCGATAGCTTTTACCCAGCATACCAAGCTACTTTTGCGACATACCCGCAAAATATTGGCAGTTACTCCGGCCTCACAGCTAACCGGCTGCTCCCGGCTGTGAACTGGGACAACGACACTATCATCGAGAGCACCTTGCAAGCAATAAAAGACACCGTGGATGCTTCAACGATTCTCATCGGATATCACCAAGCTCCTCTTCAGCTACCTGGGGAGATCAACTCGGTGAACCCCGCGTTTCGCACAGAAGCCTCACAGCTGGTAATTATCAAAGCCGTCGACTCAGAGAACGCTACTCCAGAGGAACTCAAGGTTGCTGGCGAGGACCTCACTTACGGAATCATGGCCCCCCTGCGAGATGCGACTTCTGCTGGTGGTGCATACAACAACGAGGCCGACGTTGGTGAGCCAGATTGGCAGAAAGAATTTTGGGGGGAAAACTACCCGCGCCTGTTGGAAATTAAAAAGAAGTGGGATCCCACAAGTCTGTTCTATGTGCATCATGGGTAAGCAACTTCCATTCGTTTGTCCTCAATTTTGCAAACACGACTGCCAAGAGTCATAAGTCGTTTTATGGGTACCTAGACATTCTTGTCGTGCTTTGATATGATCAAGAGTTTCTGTTTCATGCCTTGGACTATGATCAATGTTACTTTGTGAGCTAACAGTGGATGATGCAGAGTCGGAAGTGAGCAGTGGCATGTCGTAGATGGAGGTTTGGGTGTGCAGACTCAGAATGGGAAACTATGTAGAGTGGCATAAACATAGACTAAGTACATAGGTAGACAATGGAAATGGTGAATGACCTTGTTTTGACGTCTTTGTGCGTTCCATGTCTCCTTTCAGGTTTGGCTTTGTATGGAAGAGGGATAATAAGCACATAATGGAGCGAAGAACATAATCATATGCTTAACAAACCCAATAACCACAGCACAATACTACAGAGCCCTGAATTCTCAAGCTGTAGATCGGCAGTTACAACCAGTTTGCTTCGCAACCCTAAAAAGAGTTCTGCAAAATGTGCTACCAAGTCAACGAACACTACATCACTCACGACGTTCGGCCCCGTGTCAGGTACTCGGGCCTCGAGGTGAGTATTGAACTGATCAACCCATACGCTCTGCCCCAGCCGTGTCCGGCGCATTGCGAACCGCGTACCGATCTGGAACAGGGGTACCGCTGCCGTTTGCATAGCTGCTGCCATCTTTTTACTCGGATTGTCAAGTGCTCGGAGGCTGAGAGGAAATTGCCGCACTGCGGCATACTGACCCAGTACAACAACTACCCGGAGCAGGGAATCGACAGTCCCGAGGACGCAACGTGGCCTTCCTTGCCTATTTTAGACGCGGAAATAGGATTGCTTGGCAACTGCGAAAATGTATTCCTACCGCACTACGAGGTAGCCAGTGAAATGGCCTCCGAGATCAAAGAAGTGGATGAAGGCCTCAAGCAGCTTGTGTCGGAGTTCATCACCACCGAAGCCGCCTATAGCGACCTCAAGAGTGGTTGGAGTTGCGACAACCACGAGTCATGCGAGCGTGTCCTCCAGCCTCACGAGTATCGTGAATTTGGAATCCGTGTCGAGCTGCAGGAGACTCAAAGCAGACTTTTGAAGCTCTGTTGAGCAAGATCATGGCGCTTGAAGTCAAGTCCAGCCTTCGCCATCTTAGGTACAACGCAACAGCGTTTGCATTCACTGGTGAATGTAAAGTGAAAAGCCTGTCGTTCTAGCTCAATTGGCTCAAATAAAGGCCATGTTGGTTCCCCGTAAGGTGTGTCATAACACTTAAACTCTCTTCAAAGGTGGATGTGGTAAGCAACTCCAGCCTCAGCATTGATTGTAAGGCTACAAATTATGCTCAAGTTGTCACATCATGCGTAGAGGTAGAGTTTACGAAATTTATGTAATTAACATCACTTTCTGATCTTCCCATGTCGTGTCATTTCGCGCAAATATAATTAAGGTCGTGTTCCCCATCTCTCCCTCTCATTCGCTGCAATTCGTTACCTAAGAATAAGATACTTTGACAACCCAAGTATCTAAAGTATCTCCAGTATACCAGAAGATCTCCTTGGGTTAAATTGCATCCTCCTGGACTTTTCCACAAATCATACCGAAGCGTAAATGAGTAGATACTTGGCAAAAAGCCTATGATGGAGATCATTTTCCCACCAGATGCAGGTCAATTGCCTTTAATCAGAATCTGCTTCTCCTTCTTCAAGCTTGCAGCGATGTCGACTGGGATCTTCAGAGTGCTCGCAACGATATCGGCAGGCGTCAAGGCGAGCCACTGTGTCAATGAAATGTCGGCTACGCGGTCGCTCTTGTAGATCTCAATCCACACCAAATCCTCAGTGTCGGAGAGATTCTCGATGTAATGGCCTGATACCATGCAAAAAAAAGTTAGTATAAGTCTCGTAGTATTTATTGGTACATCTAGAACTTCGGGCTACCCACCACTGTTGTCTGGAAAGACGCCGGTGTCGCCCGCGGAAAAGTCAAAGGTTCGAGCAGCTGCGCTGCCAATGAAGACTGTCGCCCGCGCTTTGCCGCTGTGAAAATAAAGCCACTCCTCGGCCTGCAAACAATGTCAGTCCTTATCCCATGCCGCACCAAAACTGGGATTCTCACGTTCGGATGCCAGTGCAGCTCGCGAAGGCCACGAGGCTCGAGCTTGACGAATGTGGCGGCGATCGTCGTGGCGATGGGGAAGTTGCGGGAGTCGATGATCCAGAGCTCGCCGCCTTGCCCTGGCACCGGCTCCGAAGGGTGCTGAAAAGTGTGATAGACGTATGAACTGTTGCCGACCAGTGCGCCTTCTGGCCCCGTCACATTGCGCGTGCTAACAGTCGAGTTGAAGATGTACGGGTTTGGTGAGGGGACAGAGTCGAAGACGGACTCATTGAGGCCGAAGTTCTTGGCCAGAACTGACTTCGGTGTGTGCGAAATCCAGTCGTCCACATTGAAGGTGGTCCTAAGAGAAATGAGTTGATATCTCTGGATGATTTCTAGACGATGAACCTACCCGACTGCGTCAAAATTACCGTCGTCAAAGACCAGCAGGAATTCATTCTCATCCTCCAGCCCTTGCACGGTATGGGCTGCTCCCTTAGGGAAGTACCAGATATCACCGACATTGAGGGTATCGACTTGATACTGGCCGTTTTCGTCTACAGCGGAGACGATAATCTTTCCGGCGTACAAAAATCCCCATTCTGCCTTCATAACGAGTCAGCAAGCTCGGTGGCACTGGAATGAGGTTGGTGTCTTTCTTACCACACGGTGCCAGTGCAACTCACGAATGGCACCCTTCTTGAGGTGTTGTTGGGCAGCAGCGATATCGTGGCTAGCGGGCAAATCCGTAATGACTTGTTCACGTACCCAGCCCCCCGCAAGGATTCTCGTCTTGGAGTCCGAGAAACTCCATTTGAGATTTGGCACTACACCATTGTCGGTGCTCTGGGCTCCAAGGTTGTCGGGATTCTGCAGGTCAATCTGCTTGTTTGTGCCGCCTAAGAGGTTAGTCATACGAGGTCAATTTTGACGGCATGGTCGTAGACATACCAAGTATAGGGGCGCCCTTCCCTTTGTCATCTATGGGCTGCCCCTTTGAGAATTGCTCCCGTTTGCTGAGCTCGGGAGCCGCAGCAGCAAAGGTGCCGAAGACAAAGAGAGAGCTGAACTTCATTTTGACATTACGATGAAAAGTCCAACCTTGGGAGAGCACAGGAACTGTTCTGGAGGCAGTCTCTTGCACATCTGCTATATACTCTCATTCCCCCGTCCACGCGTGCTCGCTCGCCTTATTTGCGAGCGGCTTCAAAGCTCAAACTATTTGAGTTGGCGCCGATACGATCGGGATACGGACTGCAAAGCCAGGTAGCACTACCTCAAGATGGCGCGGGATATGGAAGGAGACTACATAAATGGTAAGGGTCGCCATCGGTATAATCAATGTCGTGATGCTTGGCAGGCTGCTTCCCAACCTATAGGCTGTTACCCCGCAGGATGTGTTCATGTATTGGTGATTCATTGCGACCAGACCTGTAGGATATGTTCGGGTCCCAGGCTAGCAGATGGAACGGTACCTTTGAGGTGTAACGTAGATAATTTCCGGCCTTCTCAATTTGTGATTCGAGGCGCATGGGCAATCGCCGGAGACATGATACAATTCAATGCAGGTCTGCAGTCCCGTCTCATTTGGCAGAACGCCGAACTGGCAACGGGATTGAAAACACGAGCGAGGGCTGCCAAAGCATGGTATGAGACTCCATCAGATCAGTGCGTCCGGCAAAAATTGAGACGTTCGCTGCGGCAGAGCCAGATTTGTGCCTCATCATCACTCCTTCCGTGCTTTCCAAACGTAGTGGTCGGTGAGATGTATTGAGATTATTATGATCACCTGCATTGGCGCTTAGCAAGCCACCCCCACGTTGATACGTACTTCATATAGTCGTTGTCCCACCAAGACGACTGCAGCAGGTGGGCGTAGTTTAAAAGTGGGATTGGCGTGCATAATTCATATGCCGGGGCCCTCGGGAATAGTAACCATGTTTTGTATGGTTCCTTGGTGAAATCCCGATATGCACCCCCTTAGCTGATTCTGCATCTTGATGATATACTTCAGGGTGTGTGTATGGCCAACCTCGTCCCATAAGCATCGGCTGTAATGGTTGGGAGAGTGTTGGATGGAAATCAGGCAAGATCCCCCAAAGCTGATATCAAAAGTTAGTGTGGGGGTAAAATTGCCAGTACGAGGGAATATTACTCTGTTTTCCCATGTCTTTCCTTCCTCCATCGAAATATCATTCTCAACGCTGGACAATGTCAGTAGGTTTTACCACCAAAGGAGGATGTTCCGTCTGCTGTTGCTCACGAAGCGAGGAAATCGCTGCAAGCCACCTGAATAACCACAAACATATGAACTGACTGACAAATACTGCCGGCCGTTGTCTGTTATTCTACCACTTCCGATAGCCTCTAATTTTAAAGCTTTCAGGAGATCCTCTATCTGCTCATCAATAGTTATCCCATCAATGTTGGCTAAGACACGTTGAGGTTCCAGAAACATCTGATTGTGGGCGTCTAAGAGTAAACAGACGAATTAGCTTTTGCACAACTCTGGCAGAGCCTGTCCTCTGGGCCAAGGGTCTATTTGAGGTCAAATGGGCATTCAGGTCGCTGTGCCAACTTGACACATGAGTCTCCACTGAAACTAGGCCTGCGGGGCTGTCACGTAATTCACGGTGGCAAGCGTGCTGTAAGTGAAGCAAAACTATCAGTGATGGTAGCACAAGTCGGAAGACAGCACTATGACTTACCATCAGCTCGTGCACAATCGTTGAGGCGAATTTTACTCGGATACCAACTTTTTCGCTTTCAGAGTAATCGTCCAAAAGAAGCGGCCAAATGTTGTTGGCATTGAGGAGGATACGGATCTTCGAGCCGGGACCAGTTAAGGTCACACCATTTTTAGGAGGTTGGTTTTCGTACAACCCCCATGCCAGACCTAATTCCCGAGAAAAAACAAATAAGAAAGCATTAGTTTCAACACGTCGATGGGGACCATGCTCAGGGGAGAGCGCACTGTTATCCAGGATCTCCCTGGTGGCTACTCCAGGGTCGAAGCCAAGGCGGAATAGGGCCTTCGCATTGTCATACATTAGGTTACGGTCCAGGTCGGGATACAAAGTCCGATACTCGCGGTAGTTGGGCGCCATCTTCTCGCCAGGGCTGCGCCCGTCGTATTGCCTGGGGACCTTGCGCATGTGAAAGGGTGCTCGGAAAAACATCAACAAGTAAGGGTGGTTTGTTTCTAATATCTTGGAAACCAGTCTGAGGGAAGGCTGCATCGCGTCCCACAACTCGTCATTCGTCTGGGTAGCGGATCAGTATTGAATCAAACTCTCGAGAACTTCGGAGGTCCTACTCTGGCGTCCCATTTCTTGACTCCTCGGCCTAAATTATAGTCCATGTTCAAGTTCCGAATGCAACTTCCACCTCCTCCGATGCCCACATCTACCAGTGGCTGTGCCCATTTTTCTCGCCTGAAAAGGCTATTTTCGCACTATTAGCTCCACTTGTGACCATAACTGCGGTGTCTGGTGATTACCCACGGATTCAGACATCTGGCCGGGAGGTCGGACACGGGTACATTGGCCCCCGGAGCGTAAACTCCAGTATCAATCAACTTGAGCAGCCCAAGTATCAGCAGCTTGTACGACATTGGACCCGGGGTTCCATATCTACGTATAGACTTAAGATACCAACATACCTCTTGAGTTGTGAATCCACCAAAATGTAAGACTGCCAGCTCTCCTCATGCGTCCACACCTTCTCCCCTTCAACATTACCTGAAATACCAGTCGGTGTCAAGCCGGACCTCGCCTCGCCACTGGAAGTCTGGGACATTGCTGGGTTTATACCCCACCGCCTGTGTCCTGTCAACAATCCACGATCTTCCGGTCAACAACCCCCAAACTACTCCCGCAACCCCTGCTATTGGTTCCCACAGGATGGTAGCCAACGTACTTTGTGTATTCTGTCCGAGATGGGACATCGTCGCCTTCCCCTAAAATGGGCCGCATGGTACTCAAAGCGTCCCCTCTAACAGCTCTCCATTCCCTTCCGTTAATCGTTCTTTCTATTTTCGGGTCCCAGTTCGGTCTGGACCATTACGGTACATATGATTGAAATCGGGTTATCTCCGCGATCGGGGCCATCGTACACCCTTCCAGCCGCAGGGAAAACGTGTCCCCGTCTCGCCAGTCCCCAGGCCATACTTTTGAATAATCCATACATTGTTCTTCGGGTGGCATCATCCTTTGGTTGAATTCGACAAAGCCCTCCGAAGAGCCGCTGGTTGGGGATTCGACCAGCGATGGCCCCTCGTCGGGCCCCGGCACGACACCTGGTTCTTCGGATGGCGCCGACGAGGGCATTGGGACGTCCTGAGGCTCTATTGGTTGCATCGTTTCTGTGGCTACGTAGCTAGGCGTTGTGGTGTAGTCACAGTCCAAAGTGGAGCGCTAGGAATACAGGTAGTGTCGTGCAGTCCAGCTATGTCTGGTGAACTTGGAACAAAGCATTACCGACACCATCCACCAAAACGCCGCATTGTGTTCAGGTGAGGTCCTCCGGAAGCGGCCAGAAAGCGGCCCTTTCAACTGCTGCATATATATCCCACCCAGTATTACTCCCACAGCCTTTGATCAGTATGAAAACATTTGCGGGTGCGTACAGCCAGCGGTGAGCCGACCGGTATACTTGTTGCCAATTTCCATCGTGGAGTCCGAACATTGAACCTATACCCACAACAACAATGACTAAGGGGGTAATATCACGAGAATCACACTTGACCTGAAGGACTACTTAAGTAGTAGCCGACCATGAACCTCATTCCAATGCCCTGCCCTAGGCCTGTAGAATTATGACCTTGAGACACTTTGAAGACTTGTTGAGCGTGCTTAGAAGTAATACTTCTGTGCACCACTAACATCGTGGTGGATTTCCAATACGAGCCCCAGAACAAGTGACCTTTTCAGGGGATATTGGCATGGGCTGCACGGTTACTCTGCAAATGCCTGAGAGGTGAGATGACGAGCGACTGGCCGGTCGGATCGAGAGCCGCAGTGGGCTGGACCCTTGTCGATCCGGATCAATGCGCTGACATTCTGGTCCAACGTGACTGGGCAGAGCGCTGAAGTGGCGGGGTACATGCTGACATCATGAAATTCAGAACCCGCCTGATTCGACAGGATCTTCTCGTGCCTCTCCCTACCGTGATGAGAGAATGAGGCGGTCTGGGACGAATTTGGTATCTGCTGCATCTTCATTTCCTATCCGATGCACATGCTGATATGTAAATGCCTAAACTAGGTAGGTAAGGGGGCGAGAACGAGGAGACGGAGACATCGTCGGCAGTGCCATGCTGGCTTAATCTGCCTTGGTGGGAGTAGTACATCAGCCACCGTCATGCGGGCGCGTTGAGGCTGACTTGGGAATCCTGGAGAGGATCAGAGCTGGCAGGCCTCGAATTGCGGGGATGATTGGCCCAGCGTAGGTCGTGACAGGCTGTTTGCCTGATATTATGGTTCGACGCCTGAGGAGTCTGGAGAGGGTCTGAGGCCACTGGTCAGGTCAACAGGGTGAGTGAACGGCCGCATTAGCAGCCAGCACCGGCCAGTGGTCGTCGCGTTGGCCTTGACCGTAGCGCGATTGCGGTTGCTTGGTGGGCTGTCTTTGTTTCACCCCTCGTTGAGCAAAGCTTCAACCGTTTCCTTCTTCTCTTCTCTTCCTCTCTTGTTCCATCAACACCATCGTCAACAAAGCAGTAGTGCCATCAACGCCATCGAACAATACCATACACCTCTCCACGATACACACACACACACACACACACACACAAAGAAGTCATCATGTCTCAGGTCTGCCCCGTCGTCGGAACCACCAACTCGGTCCTGCCCCCTTCCCACCCCGACGTCGACCTCAACGTGCCGGGCCAGACCTGCCCCGTCGTCGGCGCAAAGACGGACCACCACAGCAACCTGTCCAAGCACCCCTCCGTGCCCCTCACCGCTGACGCCACCTCGCCCGCCGACGCCCAGAAGTGCCCCGCCCTCAAGACCGCCATCGAGCAGCCCAAGGCCAAGGAGCTCGACGATCAGGTCTGTCCCGTCATCGGGCCCGCCACCACCATCCTGCCCCCGGACCACCCCTCCACCGAGGGCAAGGGCGACGACGCCGAGTGCCCCGTCACCAAGGCCAAGATCGGCCACCACAAGGGCAAGGTCACGCAGCACCCTGACGTCAAGGGCGCCGCCGAGGGCGCTGTCTGCCCTGTTGTTGGTGCCAGGGGTTAAGCGGCTTGCGGGGACGCGTGGATATGCACTGGGAACAATGAGAAATAACAGGCGTTGAGGGCGTATGGGGCGAGGTTGTACAACAGCACACGCGGTCGTTACCGTTAGGATGGACTCTATTGCAATCAATCGCGTTTTGTTGATCACATTACTGGGGATATACTTGTGAGATGGTTCCACAGTAGCTGTGCCCCGGCCTTTCCAGCCCGTCAGAAGACGACCACACTCCTCATCAAAGCCACATCGGTACGTCAGTGCTGTTGTGATCATGACTGTGGCCGGACGGAGATTTGACGAAAGTATTGTCCGTTCACAGGTGATGATTCGGAAAAGTAGGATACGCGCCTTCCAGTATCTGCCTCCTGTGGCTACTGTCTCTGCAGCAATGTTCTGTCGTGGGGTCACGGCACGTCACGGTTCAAGTTACATTCAGGGCCAACCCTCCAGTGCATAAGCGTTACATCTTCAACACGGCTCATTAGGCAACAGTATTCTTCCAAAACAAAAGTGTACAGCCTCCCAAAAGTTCTTCCTGGCTGCTGTCTACGAAACGCAACTGAGACGTGATATTTACCTCAAAATATATTTATTTCTGTGACTGTTCACTTCATGTTGCCCATTTCGAACGTGCATTTCAATCACAAGGAGAAGCACTTCGGAAACCTGCACGTAGCTGGACATCGTCAAACTAGCTAGTGGCTAGAATGGCTTCGAACTCGGCGGCTTGTCAGCGACAGCCTGACACTAAGAATTTGATGGTGGACCCTAGCTCGACACTTGAATGGTCACTGTCTAAAGTAATGAATGCATAGTGAAATCAATTGCCCGGGATAACTATTATCCTTCCGAATTAGTGGACGAACCAAGAGAAAGCAAATAGTCTATATGACTGTGAGAAGAGTGTCAAGGCTAGTTGGATGCATAACCGTCCACATAAGGGATTGGCACCCGTTCCACCGCTTTATTTTGGGCATTTTCAATATGCGTTCCCTTTCACGCAAAAGGTGTTGCCTGTGACCTGCTGGACCGGTCTAGCTTATGCTGCAGAGTCTTGAGCATCTACCCGGATATCTATGCCAGAGTTACTTTCATTTTCGGCAGCGAGAGATGCTTGTAGCGTTGATTCATTGCGGTCCTGGCTTATTTATTCTCAATTTTTTAAACAAATCCACGTAGACACATCTCTATTGATGACAAGGACCGTCACTTACATCATTGATCCCGCTAATGAGACTCTGTCATCGTTCCAATGCTAGCCAAACCAGCCAAATGTGTCTCTGTTCTCTATAGTTGAGACTATGAATGGAGCAAAGAGCCCACGTTAGAACATAGTGCACGGAGATGGACTGCCCGATGTAGCTGCAGCACCGCAATTGGCGTATCTCGGGACTTCCCGTCAACGGAAATGTATGTATGCACCTGCACCGGTATGCATGCATGTCGTAGTCATGTGATATGGTTCGTTAGTCAACCACTTCGAAGCTGGACTTTATTGACACCTCAAGAGTCTTGGTGGCTACCACACTTGAGTAGGCGATCTAGATGCGTTTTGGGCATAATAAGGCGATCCCATGTCTGCAATGTCAATATTCCTGAGGCATAGATTGCATGTCTACACCCGAGACACGGTGAGCTTCTCTGCGACTAGTCATCGGACGTACTCAAGTAGGAAGTCAATGAATAAACTAGAAGAACGTCCATGATATACGCTAATTCGAGTGGCTACAGGGCACCTGCCTCGGTCAAGTCCTAATATCTGTGCGGTTGTGTCATGCCAGAGATAACTGTTTGTATTTCCAAGAGAAACATTTATCACATCGAGATACCGCTACCACCCAACCCTTTACTAAATGAACCCTTCCCATGGTGCATGTCAATTTTGCACCTTGTTGGCTCATATGTACTTGGTGGTCCCACGTATGCACATGTACGGTGCCCAAGCGATACCACCCAAACGTCAAAATAAAAACATGATGCTAGTCGCTGTGGTGATTATATTCAGCTTGCTTTGATCGAATAATAACGTGGAATCCGTGGTGGTGTCCTTGTACCCTACAAGTCAACCCACGAGCTTCCGGCATCGCTCTTGGGGATCGGCTGACCGACCAACATGTCGATGTAGTCATCCAGGCCACGGTCGATGGGCCTACCGTTCGGTTGGCTTCGCGTCGTTAGCGCCATTGAGAGGTTCGATTTACCCCGGAAGCTCCTGCCGATGCTGGTTGTCGGGCATCTCGGGCGTGCTGTACTGCTGCATCGACATCTCGGACGCCGGGTGCGGCGAGTATGGCGAGTAGGGCGAGTCGGCCGGCTTGTTCTCGTAGGTCGGCGCCTCGACGGCGTTGGCGTCGCGGACGGGCCCGTTGCCGTACGCAGACGAGTTGCCCATGTTGTGGCCCTTGTCCCACTGGCCCCAGCCCGCGGCGGCCCTCCTGCGCTTCCGCCAGATCAGCCACGCACTGACGGCTATGGCTATCACGACAACGGGGACCACGACGCCGACGGCGATGGCGGTCGTCGTCCTCGCCGAGTTGCCGGCCGCCTCGGCGCTCGCCGCCAGTGTTGATGTCGAGGAGGCGCCTGTTGCGCCCGGTGTGGCGGTTGGGTCCCGTGAGCCGGCTGTTTGTATCGGAGCGTGTCAGCTTACGTATCTGCTACATTATGCGTCCTGTACCCGGTAAGTTCTGCCAGGTTGAGAACCTACAGTCTGTTGTTGGCTCGAGCCCGGCTTCTACGCCCAACGCGCAGTACTCGTCGAAGACGGAGAGCGCACTCGTGGCCTGCGCGCTCGCCGTTGCCCCACCATTGCAGCTTGTGATGACGTCCGTCGAGATGATGGTGCTCATGAACGAGTAGCTGTCCGTGCAGAAGCAAGTGTAGCTCGTCAGGTTGTCGTCCCACCCGCCGCACCCGCTAAATTCGCCCCTGACGACGGTGGACAGCACTTCGATGGCACATGATGAGAGGGAGCTGTAGCCATCTATGGTGTCGATGTAGTTGGTGGTCTGGATGACCTTCGTCTTGCTGCTGAAGCTGCTGGTATCGCTGCTCTGGGCCATGCCGAGGCCGGACGAGTACGACAGCGCGGTGATAAGCGCGAGTCGCTTGAGCTCCGCCATGTCGGGGAGCTGTTGGATCTCGTCGTGGCGTGAGTCTGTCGTCTGTCTCAACACGTAACGCGATCCGCTGTTAGGGCTGGTCTAGACTTGCCAGCTGTGGAAGAGGTTGGGCAAAAGGTGACCCCAAATAAGAGACCACAATAATTCGAGCCCCCAACATCATTTCCAAAGTCGCGAGACCCGTGGCATTGGGTGGAAGTGCCAGAGGCTTGGCGCACCGGCTCTTTTGAATGGGTTGATGGCAAGGGGCGCAGGGATGGAATCCTCCTAGTGAGAAAAATACTGTTTAGGGCAAACCATCCCGCAGGCTATGCTCGGAAGGATTCGTCGTCCGGGTTTGACGTTGCAGTTTGCGCCGGTTGAGCGGATCCGCCAGGGGCTCGCCGGCGAATCTGCTCTCGTACCAAAGCCCATGGACCACTTAATCTTATGTCCTTGGCGTCCAGCGGAGAGGCTAGCAGGACTCGCTACTCCTGAGCGTTGCAGTCAGCTTGGGACCGAGCGTGCCAGTGAAAGAAGGGCCTGTGTTTAAGCAGAATATTCAACCGTCAGACCAATGTACGAAGCAAGAACTGCAAACACCCTGAGCCATTATAGGTATATTGGGTTTCAATAGCACATGGTCAAGATAACGACTGCGACGTGCTGGGGTGTCATGCGTCCCTTTCTCTGCCTCGCTCCAGTTGGACATGCCGAAGAATACGAGCAAAAACCTATCTGATGGCAAATTGCATGCATCATTTAGCAACCTTCTAGCTGCGCTTGCCCATCTGGGCATGGCAACCACCTGGTCGAGCAGATTGGCGCTAACTCCGAATATAGATCAACACATGTGCGAAAACCAAATAACTTCAACGATTAAAGCACGAGCAGGGCGGCTTCTACATGGATGTAGTCGACTACATGCGTTGCGAGATATAATGGCCTTGGTCCTCTCACACTTGCTCCACTATTTGACAAGTCAGAACACAGATCGCAGGCTGCAGCGGAACGGCAGAGCGAGCTTCGGCAGCCAAGATCTCTGCCAATGCACAAGTTTATTTTCGCCAGCTATCCGCCAATCAAACAATTCCTGGGCAGGGGCGGCTCTCCATACACAGACTTCGAGGCAACGACCGTGGATAAAGTCTCAGGCAACAAGAGCCACGTATTAAGATACTCAATCTCCTCAACCGTTTTATTGGAGATCTGCTCATATTTGGTTGAAGCTTGATATTCACCATTCGAAGTCCACAACCAGATGTACAACACTACGAAGGAGAAAGTCATCACGAGGGCTTGGTCCTGGGAAAGGTTGACTGCGTGGTGTCCGTTCTTGTCAGACCACTCGATGAACAACATTAGTCTATATCAACTATTGCTTGTCGAACCCCGACCTGGGAATTAGGCGAGAATTGACGATTTCATGTTAGTCCAGTATCGCTCCTAAATGCCGTCGCAGAGCCCGAACTGTGAGTCGCAACGGTGGTGCGTAAAACGCCATACCCAGCCAACGACCGCTTCGTCTTTTTCAACTGATAACTTTCGCTGAGGGACAGCATCTCAGTTCTCATTGAGGAGCTGAGAGTTCGAGGTGTTTGTATTCGCAGGCTCCTCAGAGGGAGACTCACTCCTCGGACACCATGAAGATTACCACAAATGAAAATTCGGGTAGCTGGTGTATGTAATGCTGTGAGAGATGGTGATCAAGGTCCCAGTCTTGATGTAGCTCGTCACCCGTCCACGGAATGAGAGGCATGCCGGCGGGCTCGAAACAGTCATTAGCCTCCAGCCACACCTGCCTGATCAACCGAAGTGCTCTGGCAGCATTCTATTCGGCTATGCTAGGGTCATATCTTGTGATCCCGTGGGTTCCGTATCGGGTTGCCCCCATTCTTGTGCTATTTTCGCCTGTGATTAGCATCGTGTCGTCGCTTTCGTCCGGAGCGTTGTCGAAATGTGTCCATTTTGAGCTCCGCTGTCGGCCCGTCCTGAATTCGAGGTCTTGGAGATAGCCTGATACAGATCAATCTTCGCAGTATCCCCGATATCGATTAAAATGTGCCTCTCATCTCCCAGCAATCCGAAAAGTCCGCAAGACTCTATTTCCTCTCTTGACATGACGAACGATGTGGTTGCTAACTTGACGCGGCAATCCCTCTTCTGGGCGAGACAGTCGGAATAAGGCCTGGTCGTCAACCATTTGATCCACGGCGGTGTCCCGGTCCTGCGAGGGCCAACGAGAAGACACATCTCTAGCATGATATTGGTTTATGGTACAACAGCGAGTTCGTATGGCCCACGAGGAAGGTTTTCGAGATAGTTGTCATGCTCGATTTGTCCGTCGGCAGGGTCCTCATCGGCTGTGGGCCCAGTATAATTGAGCAACAGCGTGTCAAAGTAACGATTGAACAGAGTTTTGGTAGTCGTATACCGATAATCCTGGCCCTGATTCCAGACTATGGTAAAGTCCACCAGCCATTCCTGCATGAACCGTGTAGCGACATGGTGAGCTTCCCTACATACAAATGCGATCTCTGGCAAGCGAGATGGGTTCTCAGACACAGCACTCAGGGGCTTGAATGGTATGTCGCCTAGTTGTTCGTATGTGAATCTCCGTACCCGGCGGGGAATGCAGCCTTCGAAGATCTGCTCGCGGATTTCTGTGGGCAGCTCCCCAAACTGACGAGGATGACCAAGTTGAGACATCCAAGTGCTGGTGTTTGCACTTCGCGTGATATGACTATATGATCGCAAGGATCAAAACATGTACTTCGTTGGTTGTGGCGCCGGGAGGAATAATTTCTTTTGAGTGATGCGAGTCGAGCGTTCTTTGTTTTCTTGTCTGGGAATATTTATATTAAATCTGGCATACTCTCCTTTTTTTAATAAGAGAATTGTTGCAGAAGTATAATTTATTGGCACTGGAAACTGAAGTAAGTCCGTCGTGCGGCTAGCAGTGACGGTGTCAGAAAAGTACTGTCAGGCAACGTAGCGCCCTTCTAAATCTAGATCAGAACAACGAGACACAACCCATTATATTGCCTCGTCGCCAATTATGCGGACGCTAACCCCTAGCCGATGTCATCGCTTTAGTGGCGCTTTCATATCAGTAGATATCAGGCTCAGGGGAAGAGACACAGCGAACTTTCTTTTGATTTTTCGAGGGGAGGGGGGGACTGCGTTCCCAACGGATGTTTTTTGTTCAGCTCGATATTGTACTCTCCGACAGTGACGACCTAGGGGAAGTGTTCAAGTGTCTGGGAAGCCATATATGAGGGTCAAACCGCACGGAGGTAGTGAGTGCAACCATCTGAATCTAAAAGAAGCATGGAAATTCCATACACAAGTTTGACTTGTCATCGGATAGTGAGTCGCCCCAATATAATTGCACGTCCACTTGCACTTAGAGCCAGCAAGAAATTATACCTCGTGGAAATCTATTTTAGTCTGACACCACTGGCCGGACTATGGTTGCCGGACTTTTACGCATAGCGCTTGAGAATTGTCTTAACGAAACGAACAGCCCGGGTTTTCCTTTTTCCTTCTTCCTTTCCCCCTCCACCATTTCTTGTGTACAACTGATAATATCCCTCCCTTTTACCGTTGGATACATTCCATTCCCTTATACGCATTGGGGCACTCCTCTCTCACAAGTTCGGCGAACTACGCTCTCTGCCATAATTGGATAGCTCATTGCTAATCAGGACGGAAATTTGTCAACACATTCGTTCATGGCGATCATACCCCTATATATTTCACTGGCGAAATCTGAAAGCACTCCTTACAAACTTTCGCTTGAAGTAATTATCGCAATGTGCGCCATTTATTGGATCGCCTCCACGGGATTCGAAGTTCATGCAATGAAAAGAACGATACGGACATGTTCTTGTGGACACTATTTGCTTTCAGCAAGTGAAGACATCTTTGGAGACATGAATGAGGCAGAAAGTGTCTTCAGCGAAAGTTGTACCTTTCCCTGGTGGAAAGTTTGAAGATCGATGTCAAAGCGTCTGAATTCTTTACAAACATTATTTCGGAACTGAGCAGCTAAGCTGAAAAATCGCTTCTAAATTATTTGACGGGTGAATGGCCGTAACAGACCAATCAAAACTTTGTACACAGCAAGATATTTGTGTTTTGAAACCACAGTCGAAACCACGCAGCCCTATTGTTGAATGACAATGGAGTACATCTTTGAGCACACAATGGTGTAAGCCCCAACAATGTTCCCTTCAGCTTGAAAGGATGTCTTGCCGAGGCCTTGAGACTTAGTTTGGCCAAATGCCGAGATGTCATGTCTTTATCCTGCACTGGCAGAGGCAGAACTGAAAGAACTACCTACCTAAGTACTTAGGTAGGTACTATGAAGACTCCGGGCTAAGTTTCGCTCCCTACTGTACTTAAAATATTATACAAAATTCAAGAAGTCTCACACTTGTTAAGTTGTTAGTAATCCCGTCTTTTGGAAACGAATTGATCAAGAAGATCACCGCAAGAAAAAGGCTGCGTTGCTGTCTGAAGTATCGCTAAGTACCTGGATATTTTCCTTCCTGCCTTGTCTGGACTGTTCAATCATTCCTAATTTTGGAAGGTCAAAAGCAGCCGGAAAACGCACTTCCATGTGGTCATTAGAAAAAAAATAAGGAGTATTATGCCATTGTAGTTGCACACCCGAGTACGGCCTCACAATACGCGTCGGCCACCTTAGAATTACTACTAGTAGGCTCTGACTCAACAGAGATCAAAAGAGATTGGTAGTGTGAGAAGAGCAGGGAGATGAGGACTTCACTGTTCTCTCGCCCTTGACAATACCGCATTTAGTGACACACGGCTCAATGGATGTGCCTTTCTCGCGGGTACACTCGAACATCTTGATGACGCGAGTGCACATTTTGCTTTGTAGAGTGGGGATGTTGCAGAAATTTGGGACAAAACTGACGCGAAATTCGCAGATGAGGCAAGTAGAAGCGCGTGCTAATAAGTGCCGGGAGTTCCGTCGCAGTCAGTCGTGGGGGTTCCTGAGATTCGAGAGACAGACAGGACAAATTTCTATTTTATGGTTAAACAATTATCTGTTGCTTGTGTCTTGTTTCTCATGGCTAAAACACTATAATGGTCTACAGTCTCATGTAATCTGTTTCATCACGAACAAAGCACTTATTACCATGCTACCCTACCGTACCAGGCGGGACACCCCACCCCTCGGGACACCCAAATCCCGCCATTCCCACAAAAGCTCAACATTTTTACTTACACCCATTACAACACACAGAATATTAAAAATTGTGGTGCTTTGATAAACGTATAGAATAATAGTTAATGAAGCCTTCGAAACATAGTTTTTTCCGTTTTGTCGCACTAGTCGGTGCAAAATGGTTAGTCGTGTAACACGCTCCGTGAGTGATTTTGGTGATGATTCCACTACAAGACCCATACCCAATCTTCTCTCGCCACAGCACCAAACAGTCAAAATGGGGCCTAAAAGTACTTTTACGATGATGAGGCTAATGCCATCCATGATATTATGGAGAATATAATGTCCCTAAATGCTGCTGCAGAGAAGCACAATGTACCCAAGCAGACCCTTTGGGCACGTACGAAAGGCCGCATTCCAGCAAGAGAAACCGAACAATCAGGCGCCCGTTTAACTCGCCTTGAAGAAGAGAAGGTCGTCGATTGGATCAGCATCAAGGAAGACTAGGCTTCGCGCCTACAGCTGCTGTAGTGCGTTCTGTGGTGACTGGCCTCCTTGAGCAGAACGGCGATATTCAGCCCTTGGGCCGCAAATGGATTGAGGGCTTAAGAAGCAACATGACGATATCGTTGCTAAAATTGGCCGAAGGCAAGAGAATTTGAGGTTCATCTCATTCAACCCGAAGGCCGTAAAGTAGTTCTTCGACATCTGGGAGGGAGAATACAGCTGGATTGACCCAGAGTTGACTGTGAATATGGATGAAGGCGGCATCATGGCAGGCTTCGGTTAGACACTATTCTTGACGATCTAAAGGTGTACTCGACTGAATTTTATATAGGAGACGACTCTCTGGTACTCGGATGCAAAGATACGGAGGAAACCCTCTTGAGATCTGATCAAGGCCGTGACTGGATGACGATGATCGAAGCCGCCTCAGCCACTGGCCATTTATTCGAGCCAGCAGTCGTTTTCAAAGAAAAAGAACTACAAACCCAGTGGTTCCGGCAAGAATCCTCGAAGATTGCCCAATGGCACGCAATCACCAGCGAGAATGGCTGGACTACCGACTGCATTGGCCTTGAGTGGCTCAAGACTTGTTCTATCCCACAGATCAACAAGATCCGCACCAAGAATGGTGTAGTTGACGAAGGAAGGGCTGATTTGTTGATTCTCAATGGCCACAGCTCTAACGTATCAGTATATTTACCTGTTGGCCTATATAAACAACGAGCAGAGTTAAATAATTACTCTATAGAACGAGTTCATGCAGGAATGCTTTCTAGCCAACATATACTGTTGTTACCTGCCAGCTCATTGTTCTCACGGCTCGCAGCCATGAAACAATGGTCTCTTCACCATTGAGAAGCGTGCATATCGACGAGAATTGGATAAGTTGAGCTCGCTCACAGATGCGGCACCAGTTGACAAGATCAACTTTCTACGTTGTTTAGCTGCTGCGAGGAAGTCTATTACAGCAAAGCACATCCAGTCAGCATTCCGAACCACTGGAATTTGGCCAATTAGCCGTAGAAAAGCCCTTACACATCCGGATTGTAAGCCCGACAAAGAACAACTCCCGAGCAAGCCGAAGAGGATATTGACGAAGAATCCCCGGTTACCGCCAACTGTATCAAAGACCTAGTTGGCCCGGATGCGAGCCCAGATAGTCAGAGGAAAGCCAAGAAGGCCAGAAAGACCTATAATCAACTTCAAGCCCAGTTGGTCTTGAAGAACCAAGAAATTGCGGCGCTCAAATCTCAAAAATGAGCTCCTCACAAAGACGAAGAAGCGCCGGGCAGTGCCCAACCCCAGCAAGAAGTTCATGCAGATTGGAGATATTGTTGCTCAGGGCTATACTGTTGAGCATCTCGAGGCTGAAGCCGTACCAGAGCCGCCTCGCAAAAATGCTCGTAAGCAGCCAGTTGTGGTGGAGGAAGATGAAGAAGAAGATGCGGAAGAAGACCTCGAATCGGGCAGTGATGGTGAAGCGCCAGTTGAGGTTCAATCACGTTCAGGCTGCGGAATTCGAGTGTTCTCTAACCACAATTGAAGAGCGTAATCAGGGCTACAGAGCTGTGTTCTTTTTATGTTTTTATCATGAGAATTGAATTGTTTACGCAACTCTAAAGATATCGTATTTTGGTGGTTGTGAGAACTTTTGAGTGTCCCGAAGGGAGGGGTGTCCCGCCGGGTAGGGTAGTATGGTACGGACAATGGCCTTATCCCAAACACGCCTAGGTAACGTCGTACCACTGAAGCAGTACCAAGAATGTCGTTATGCTATTACTCTCGCCTGTTACCCCTACAGGGTTTTCGGAACAGGCAAAGAACTACGTGCCTTTAGATTTGAACACGCGATTGTCGCCCCCCCCCCCCCTTGCACACTTCCAGTTTTGGTAGCTGACACACTGTCGTTGGATTATAATGCGTTTCTCAACTGTGTCGGCCCTGGGGAAGAGCGTGGAGCTCAGTCTCTGGGGAAATCAACCGCGTGCGCTACCTAGGACATGTGAGTCCTGGGGGCAGAGTAAGGCACATAATAATTTGTCTACCGCGTGTCAGTGCTGCTGTCTTTACATGATCACCACAACATCGGAGCTAGCGAATGATGCAAGTCGATCTTTAGGAACTCCGGTATTTTCTCCGCTGATTTATGCCGAACTAGGTCTCCATAGCCAAAACGGACGCAAAGCCGATGACGATGCATCACGCAATTGGCTCCCGCATCGCTCGTGGCTGCAGGTTCGCCGAGTCGTGCAGGACATCCTTCCGCAATTGGTAACGAGCTCATCACTGACCATGTCACGCCGAGAGTGGATCTCCATTTTCTTTGGTGGACGGCGATGATGCATTTAAGTCGGCCACGACTGCGAACATGTAAGTGCTTGGGAACAAGCCTATAACAAGCAGCAACACCACAATTACATTCATTGCGCATCGAATCACAAAGACATTGTTGTGGCATACCGATTATTTACCATCACATACTCAGCAAATATGAGGCATTCGTGGGATCTGCTCGTACTAGTGGCCCTCGTCGGCCGGGTCATCGCCATGCCCACATCCCCTGTGTCACCTCTGATGAAGAGGAGTGTCACTTGTCTCACAGTTGGTGCGTCGGCTACAGCAACATGGACAAATGCAGCAGGACAAAGCTGTTCATTTGTTGGAGTGGTCGGAAGTAATTATGGAAAGAACGCTGCCGGAGGAGAGTAAGTGGCCTTCTATGATTGCACTCGCTTTCGTTATGGCCCAGGCACTGACAAAACCCAGTTATTCGTGCAACGGGCGTTGTGGCAGCGGTTGCTCAGGAGTGGGGCTTGGGAATGTCTACAGCCAGGATTGCTTTTCGCACGACATTTGTTCGTACTTTAACGACGCCACGGGCGGTGCAACGTGAGCACACCCCATGCCTCTAGAATCCCCGGGGGCGCTTGAAATGATCCAAGATGCGAAGAAAGATGCTGATTTTATAGTGACCCCAACTGTGGCGCGGCATACAAGGCTGCCGAGGACGATTATTTGCTGGGTGCTGCAAATGGCTGCTCCAAATCGAATCCAACAAATGCTGCAGTCGCACCAAGCACCACGCCAAAGTGTACTTGAGTGGTATTTCGAGCTAGGTTGGACTAGTAGTGTCACTGCCGGTATCTTTAGGGCATGGTTTCAGTTATGAGTTGCGACCGTGCTGGTGGCTGTTAGATTTCAAACCGATATTTTGCCGGGTTGACCGATGGAGAAGAGAAAAATCAATCTTTACCACTATCGTGACATTCAAGTCGAAGCACTAACTAAATATCTGTTGACACGTGCCAGTCGGTAACCACTACTCTGCCTACCTACTTAAGTAGGCAAAATTATGTCAACTCGTCGGGCCCCACTGCTCACCACCTCCCCCCCCCCCCCGAACAAAAAAAAGGACAGATCCTTGGACTCCTGAATTAGTTTGATATCTAGCGCTGGGTCTTAGAGTGCTTACGACTGTATGAATGAGCTGCGCTCAAGTTTTTTTTTTTTTTTTAAAAAAAAAAATTTAAATTTTTAATTTTTCAAATTTTTTAATTTTTCAAATTTTTTAATTTTTCAAATTTTTTAATTTTTCAAATTTTTTAATTTTTCAAATTTTTTAATTTTTTTAATTTTTACATTTTGTTTTTTTTAAATTTTGTTTTTTTTTAAATTTTGTTTTTCAAAATTCTTTTTAATCTCTCTTTTTATTTTTGTTTTTCTATTTTAAATGATTTTTATTTTTAAATTTGTATTAAATTCTTTTTTTTTTTTGAAAAAAAAAGCAGCACTGTGACGGATTAAGAACGAAACCAACCAACTTAATTTGATGCCATATAACAACACATCCTCAAGTCATCCCTTCCGCCCCGGAACTATTCAGATCAGTCTATCGACTTAAGTGATGTCTTTATGCTGCCACCTGTCTCCATAGTAGAATTTTAGCTGCTGAAGTCACAGATTCCAAGCCTCAAGTGCTGTCTTGCATTTCACCCTAACAGAAAGCCCAGAGCGTTGCCTGTTAGGCCAAATGGCAAGAAGCCGATACCACGATATGAGAGGAACGGGACACTTGCGATGTGCGAATGATTTCGTCATCCGTAGGAAACAGGGAGAAAGGGAGGACGCCGAAGGCTGTGACACATCAACGCTGCCACCAGACATGCTCGGCGTCGGAGGAGTTGATCTTGTTGAACTCGAAATGAAAGTTGTATCGCAGGAACCAGCTTAAGCAAACACAGCCTGTAATTGAAACTGCAGTGCTTGAGAATGGGCTTGTGCCATTCAATTCGCAGCTGCTCGTGCAGTAGGCTTTGGAAGCCTCGGTACTGTCGTGTTGCATTAGGGCGTATGGGTATGGCTTTGAAGGCCAAGAGTCGTGGCGATCTGTGACACCAGCTGGAGCGCCGCGCTACCCAGGTGTGCCAGACTGGCGATTAAATAGATGAGTCCTAAAGATCTCATGGTTGACTTGCGAAAGTGGAGAAGAACTCGTAATTAGAGTATCGGCTTCTCTACTGCTGCAGATGCCTGCGGAAGATTCTGGCAGTAGGGCTCGTGGGAAGCCTACAAATTCTAGCCGTAACCTCTGAAATGGATACATTTATGTTTGTAAGTGACTCGAAGAAATTGGAGAAGAGCAGCGTGTACTAATGAATCCTGAAGCAAATGACGATAAGGCTGGTCGTCGTCACTGGCAACCACACTTCCCTTTCTGGCAGGGCCATGATTGAGCGAGGTCCTCGAAGTCGTAGGCAAACAGCCAAAAGCAACTTGAAGAACTTTGATGGACAGAGCGGGCGTTGAAAACGGCTGTCACAGTGCCCTATGTTCCCAATGTTGCCTATGGAAGCGAGTCACAATCTTGGGTCTTGTGGAGGAGAAGGGCAATATTAGAGTTCACCGTCAGGCCGTCCTCACGGCCAACCGTCGTCGATGTCCCTGGGGAAGATCTCTGTTGGTATTGTTGTTGGGCAGTACATAAAGATAAGTTGAAGTCGCTCGGCAAATTGATGCCACCTCGGCTTTGCGAAGAATGCGATAGCCACACACATATCGATATTTTCTTAGGCAATGCGAACAAAAAATGTCCTAGAGTTCTAAAGCGGGTAAAGCTGTCCAGTACGTGCATCCTCAATTTCCTCAGCTATTCTTCATAAGACTGCAACTCCTTGTATCTCGACCTGTCCCTCTTCCCGTCCCGCCACTCGGCGCTCCGCCTCCTCACAGCTTGTACGACGCCACAGACAACCGAAACCATAGACTCGTGAGGAAACCGGCGTATCCAAGAATTACGCAGCCTCTTCCTGAAAATGGCAGCGGCGATGACCAAGGCGACGATGATCACCCCCAAGGCGACCAGTAACCTGGGCAGCCATCCCGGAGAGGATGGAGCATTCCCCGCGTACCGGTCCAGCACATCCGAGTGCTTCAGCACCGTACCATCGCGGTCCACTGCTGCGATACGGACGTACTGTGGATACTCGCCCAGCATCTCAAAGCCCGACTCGAAGCCGTCCTTCTTCTGGACATCTAGGTCGACATACTTCTCGCGCCGGATGCCGTCCCAGTCCGCACCCTGCAGAACCCAGCTATCGACCTCTGTGGCACCGTTCCAGCTGACGTAGAGCACGCCCTCGGAAGGCTTCAGGAGCACGGCAGGCGCGTACCATGGTCGACCGACCCAGCGCCTCGTCTTGAAGCCGCGGTAGCTCGTCACCATCCCCGTCTGCCAGATGAGCCAGGGGGCGAGGCGGACGTCACAGAGGACGTCTCCCTCCGGGGAGAACTCGGTCATGGCGGGGAAAAAGCCGTAGTCGACGAGGACGTTGCCGGTCCCGTTGTCGAGGACCTGCACCGAGCCCTGGCTCTCGGCGAGCTTCGGGTGCGCCGGGTCGTGGTAGTCGTGCAGCAGCCTGGCCGTCATGGCCTCGGTGTCGAGCTCGATCATCATCCCGCGGCTGTGGTCGCCGATGTACCTGTTGCCGCCGTTGGTGGATTTCGCGTTGTCGAAGAGGCTCAGACTGCTGGTCCCGTACCACCTGGCGTGGTGCTGCCATGTGAAGTCTGTCGCACGGCCCTCGGAGAGATCCTTGAACATGTTCTCCTTGCCTCCGAGGATCCATAATGTCTCGCCCTGGGGACTGATGCACATCACCGTGTGAGTGTGCCTGGCAGAGATGATATAATTCCCAAGGTGGTCCTTGTCAACGCTGTTGATATGAACGTAGTCGAAGCCATTGGTTGGGTAAAGACCAAGGTCGCTGCCTACGTAGGAGCGCATCGTCCTATCGATCGGAATGTGATCAGAAGCGCGCCATTCGAATATCAGCTCGCCTGTGTCGAGTTCAACTTCCTGGAATATGCTATCTAGCACCCAGCCGTCGACGGGACCTCCGATCGGGGAAAGGTCCAAGGCCTGGGGCCAGTAGATGGACATAAGGCCGGTATTGTCCTCGGTGATACGAAATTCATGGAGGTCGCCTCGTAGGCCATGGCCCCTGGTCTCGACAGCCTTTACTGTCTTGACCACTTGGTATGTCTCATCCAACTGGGCAATTTGTCAACCTGTGTACCACGAAAGGGCTATAAGAAAAAACAGCGAAACAAAGTTCAGCCTACAATAAAGTAGCATCCCGCTCCGTAGCGGTGATGCACACCATCAACGCCCCCCCAGAAGGTCAGATGCGGCTTGCCGTGGTACATCTGGACCTTGAAGTCGGTGATGCCGCGGCCCTTTCCAAAGCTGTCATCGGTGGTCCAGACCAGGTTCCCTCTTCCATCCAGGATTACCGGCGCAGGCGAGTAGACAATGCTCCCCCGAGGGGAGACGAGGTAGTAGCCGTCGTCACACTGTTCATCCCACTTGAGGAAGTTGACCCGAGGTGCAGCGAGCTCATAAGATTTGAATGTTGTTTTTGGATACAAGCCGTAAAACCCCCAATCATAGAGGTTTGGTGACTGGAATATCTCGTGGGCTGTGGACGGTGTGCAAAACTGGCATGCGATGGCCAAGAAGAGTGGCATCCGCAAGCACGTGGCGGCCATGGTCTCGATCATGCGCCCGGGGTCGGGATGGCGGATTAGACCAAATTGGATACAAAGAAGCCTTTGAGAAACCCTCGATTTCACGTCCGCCGATCTCAAGATCTCATAACAGAGCCAGAGATGATCACGGACCTGACAAGTCGAATCCACTCCCTTCGTGGGCCTTTGATGTCGAAGCGGGCTGAGCTGGCTCGTCAGCGGTGCATATGATTGAAGCCGCGAGCGATCTCCGGATGGTCCAGGGATGGGGATGCGGGAGTGGAGTTCCTCGTGCTCAGCAGTGCCCAGGGGAAGGGAATAGAGAAGAAAAGAATTTGCGAAGAGGAAGAGCATGGATAGAAGAGCGCTCAATCTCGGTGGAGTTGAATATTCTCTTGACTGCCATGAGTATTCAAGCAAAAGGAGGCGAGGTGTGGGCCATTGGGGGTGAGTTGGTGGTAGCCCACGGGGTGGGTTGATGCCATGGATTACCCCGATTGAACAACGGGGAACTGGGCAGCCAAGACTGGGAGATCAACCTCTCGTGCCTTGGTCGGCACATCGGCCCCAATGTGTGTCAGATGCGTACGTGCCAGACATGCTGACATGCTTCTCGGTGAACACAGACGCGTGTTTGATGGACCCGGTCCATATATTCGTACGACGGACGACCCGATACTACTGAGCCACTGGCCGTAGCCGACTCCGTACCACGTACTGGCTTAGTTGAGGACAGCAGATGATGGCTCGTTTGATGATGAGAGAGCTCGTTCCGTCTTGAGAGAGCCCCAAAGTGGCTGGAAGCCATTAGTACGGCCGGGTCGTGGTAGATGGCGTTACAGGCACAGAAAAATCCAGGTCACAGCTTTTCTGGGATGCACCATGAGAGCCTCCACTTGTGTGCCAGGTATGGCCTGATCTGCAGAGGGTACCTAAGCCCCACGTTGCCGACAGCCGTCGTCGGGGACTCGGGAAGGGATCTCGAAACGGCACCCGCCGTCTTCAACTTCGACCTCCCAAGCTCTAAATATTGACACCAACAATCAGATCTATCGAGAGGCCTAGAATTCGTGTCCCAAGCTGGACAGTTTATTTTCCAGGTTCTCCTGTCGTTTTTCTGGACCTGAGACCTTTGCGCCATTCACAGCCAATGCAGTTCGATAGCTGTGGAACAAGCCACGCATGAAGATGACGATTCCATGACCTGCTCGTGTACCCGGCCCGCATTTTTCGGGTTTCTGGAAATTTGCTCCTGGAGACCACGGGTAGACAGAGACTTGACATTTGACGACGGCACGCGTCACGTCGGAAGTCGCACAAGTGGAACAAGCCTGGACAAGTCGCCCACCTCTCCTTATTTTTGGCCCCCACATGGCATGCTCAGCCATCTTGCAGGCGTGTCCCCTTCCTGTCTCGCGGTGTGGCTGTTGATTATTGATTCTGCCTGGCTGACTACAACCCTTCTTTTGATGACATGGCCATTAGAATAGGAAGCCAAGCCCCCAAGAGCTCGAGGCAAGTTGGCAAGCATGCACAGACTGACACGGGTCACACCGAGATGTCCAGACGCAGGCTGTACGTATATGCCTTTGTATTTTTCCCATCCCCAATGTGGGCGATCAACCATTTCCTGACAGGCCGCATAGATTGACACCATCCCGTGCGATTGGAGAAAAGGCACACAACATGCTCCGATCCAGGTTGCTGACGTTAACTGCTCGCTTTCCACAATAAATGTCTATCAATTTCTTTGGCTTGCCGCCCTCATCCAGTGCCATCTCCAGTATCTCTTCCTAGACCGAAATGGCCACACCTTGCGTTGAGTATGGCAGTGTGGGGTGTCCGGATCGGTCGAAGGATTCTGAACCTTGATACACTAGAACGCTTACACGTGGAGCTCCCACGACGGCACGATTGACAGCTCACCGTGGAGCCGGCAGTCTTGAGATATCGCAGCGTGCCAGGATGTACACATTCTAGAGTTCTGCAGCTGACCCCTGGTCTTGGTTGTATACATACATGCGTTTTTCTCTATCACGCATACACCAGCCTATCCTGGGACCACCCAGGCCTCAGGTACTCCGCATCGAAGCCCATGTCGTACCCAGTTGTGTGCACATAATCGACATCCCAGTCCAGCTTCACCTCGACACCCTGCTCGCTCTGGCTCCATACCGTCACGGCAATGGTGTTGTCGCCGTTATAATCCAGGATGCCAGTCGGCACGGGGAACGTGATCTGGTTGCCAATGTATGGGTTGAAGCGGCCATACTGGTACCCGTTGACGAACAGCAGGGCACGCAGTTGGTTCGAGTGCGCCGCATCGTCAGGCACGAAAGTACTCTTGGTGCTGGCGTTGCCCGGCGCCGTAAACTTGAACGAGATGGACACGTCAAGCCCCTCGGGGACGGAGAGCGGCACGACGGTGCGGAAGACCCGGATCCCCGCCGCCGGGACCACCAGCGTTGTCGCCGTGGCGTCGTCGTCGCCGCTGCCGCTGACGCTCTCCCAGTCGTCGTCAGGGTACTCGGGGAGGTGCATGCCCACGCGCTCGGCGTACAGCCCGCCCTCGTTGTACACGCTGCGTATCGGGTCGATGTTGTCCTCACCTCCCGCCGGCCCGGCGATCTTCCAGTCCGCGAAGCCCGCGTCTGTGCCGATGAGCGTCGCGTTCCAGATCCCGCGGGGCGTGGTGGCGCCTGACGTCTGGTCGTGGCCCGAGTTGTCCATCACCACCACCAGCACGTTGTCCTTGCCATCCGCAGCGAGCGTCGCGTTCGCGAAGGAGAGCTCGGCCTTCCCTGTCGCGGACGTGGAGGCCCCCAGGTACGAGCCGATGTAGGCGCCGTTCAGCCACGCCGAGTAGCCGAAGGCCTTGCCGCCTGTGATGTTGAGGTAGACGCCGCTTGGCGAGGAGGGCGTGCTGGGGAACGTGGCGCGGTAGATGGAGTTGCCCACATGGATGTGGTACTCGTCAAGGAACAGCACCGGGTTGTTTGGCGCGGGCTTCGATGGGTTGGTGGTGTTTTGGTGGTCTGCTGTGGTCCATACGTTTGGTGAGACGGTGTAGTTGGGCCGGATCTCGGGCAGACCGTCGTGCCACTTCCACGGCCCCAGAGCGGGCAGTGTGAAGGACTCTGGGTTTTGGACGGTGGCTGTGAGGATGCTACCATCTCTGGAGACGCTGGGAAGCTCGGCTCCGTTCCAGGTCACGGACTCGACGGATGGTGCGAAGATGGTCAGAGTAGCAGCGCTGTCGATGTCGCCGACGAGCTCTAGTATCTTGTCGGCGGTGATGGACGCTGAGCGGACCAGGTAAGGACCTTGGACAAGGACTGATTGCAGATGTCAGTCACATATTCCAGGACGCAGAAGAGATTTTTAATTGGATGAATGAGCTTACCTGTGCTGTTCACCGGGTAGAAGGGGTCATTGCCGAGGCTCGGGGCCCAGAAGACGTACGCCGAGGGGCGGTCGAGGATGACAAGCTGCGCGCCATCGCCCAGAGTCACCACGGTCATCCCGCTGGTCTTTGACCAGTTGATAGCCACGCTCGAGTTCCCAGGCACAATGTTGACTGCTGTCGTGGTCGCGTTGGCCGTGGACTTTGCGAGACTGGCAGAGCCCACACCCTCGATCACAACTTCGCCAGACTCGCCTGATGGGACCCAGACAGCCAGCACTTCCTTGCCGTCGATGATGGAGTAGGTGAGTACCTCGGCCGTCGAGTAAAGCAGGTTCTTGCTGCCGAAGCTAAAGTCCACTGGGAGGACCTTGGCCTGGTGGCCATCGATGGCAATGCTGCCGCCATACTGCGGGATGACCTTGGCGCCCTGGGACGTTGTGATATTCAGCTTGAATGTCTCCAGCGTAGACGAAGGCGAGTCAAGGTGCAGTGTCACATAAAACGCCGCGTTCGTGTCGGGGTTCCGCAGCTCAGCGGTGGTGATGGCCTTGTTCTCGCTGTACGCCGTGCCGTTGCCGACCCTGTCCGTCTTGGCCAGCTCCCTCGCCACGCGGGTGAACATGGTCAGCAGCTTGGTCTCGTAGTACTTCCCGCCGATGGCCCGGTTCTCGGACACGGGGCTCGAGTAGTCGTAGCTGCTCGCCACGACGGGGGTTGCGAGCCAGCCCCAATTTGTGCCGCCGAACAGCATGTACAGGCTGATGGCCGTGGCGCGCTGGTAGATCAGGTTGCGGTAGAAGAGGTTGGCGAAGTCGACGCCGATGTCTGACGGGCAGCCGCCCTCTGGTCCGCCCCACGGGTTGTAAGAGCCGCCCTGGAACTCGGGCATGAAGTTGGGCTGCGTGGGTGAGAACTTCTGGAAGTAGTCATAGTAGTCGACGACCTGGTACGCGACATACTTGCCGTTCGTGCCGGTACACTCGGTAAGGTCGCAGCTCCAGCAGGAAGGGTATGAATCCAGGCCCACGACGTCGACATTGCCGATCCCGTCGCTGTAGTCCTTGCTCCAGGAGAAGGCCCTCATGTTAGGGTCGTTATGGGTCAGGGGAACATCGATGCCGCTCGCGCGCGCCGAGTCCTCGAGGAGCTGCATATACTCGGCGGCCGGGACATTTGGCGTCTTGGCCGCAACGTTCTTCCACTGCTGTCCGAACTCGTTCTCGATCTGGAATAGAATGACGTTTCCTCCATTGGTGATAAGATGCGGTGCAATCAGGCTCGACATGTTGGTCCAGTACGGCATCCATGCCGCGGTATATCGTGGGTCATTGTCACGCAGCGCGCCGTACTCTCCCGTCGTCAACCACAGCGGATAACCACCTGCGTTGGTCTCGGCGTTGACATAGGGACCTGGACGCACAATCATGTACATGCCGAGCTCCTTAGCGAGGTGCATGATGAGCGTGAAGTCGTGAGCGCCCGTCTCGAAGTCCAGCACTCCGTCCGACGGGCTGTGGAACCCCCAGTGCCCGTAGATGCTGAAGGCATTGAATCCGGCCGCCCGAACCTTCTCGAGAAGGTCCCGCCACAGTTCTGGCACGGGAAATCGCCAGTAGTGAAACTCGCCCGAGAAGACGAAGAGACGCTCGCCGTTGACGTGGAAGCTGTAGTGGTCCCACTCCACCAGCGTCGTCAGGTTGTTGTTGTGCAGGGGCCAGTCGGCCGCCGCGCTGTCGTCCTGCGCATGCACTTGGCTGAGCCCGGCTGCAAGGGCCCAGGCCAGGGCTGCTGTCTTTCCGGACCACCGCATCGTCACTGAAGAAGCTCTTGGTGGCTCAACCTCGCGATGTCTCGGGTGTGTCGTGTCGGAGGCGTGGCCTTCTCCCACCACCCCCCACCGCCCCGGCAGCGGGCGCGACGCGCATATTTATCACCTGCATGCTCGCCATAGCCCTCATACGACGTCATGAGGTGGCCTGCCTGCCTGTCAGAAGCAGACATTTTGTCTTTAGCCGACCCCCATGGCGGCTTGAATTCTTCCATCCGAACCCTGCAGGTTGGCTGACTACCGGGGGAAGCTGTCCCGAGACTGTGGAGAGCTCATGCCAGGGCCCACGAGCTTGCGGGGCCAGACCAGGCACGCGGGCACGCCAGCACGCTTCAAGGTTCTAGCGGTCGCCGCGGCGGTGACATCGCGTCTGGAGGTCGGCGCAGGTCGGCGCAGGTCCTCGCTGTCCTTGTCCGGCTGATCGTCCCGAATGGCACAGTGCCGCCGTCCCTTGCAAGTTTGGCAGATTGCTTTGTTGCCTAGTTCCTCTGCTCCGCGATGGTAAAAGATGCCATACGCGTATCTTAGCAACGATGAATTTGTGGGGGTTTTAACTTGGCACGGGAGATGGTACTGCCACGTCGTTCTCGGCTCTTCTTTTTGAAGGATGATAGCTCGTCATATCTTCCAGTCCACGTATACCTGCCGACGTTTACCTGTACTTAATGATAGATTGGTGCTAAATCAAGCTAAGGAGAAATCCAACTTGCGGCTGCTGGGAACACGAATGTGTACTTGGTAGCCATGGATCTGGGCCATGGATCTGGAAGGTTACGGCGATAACAACCTCTCTGAGCCAGACGACGGTGAATTCAGCATCAGCAGCATGGTCCTCTTCTTCCGCCATGGACCAGTGGGTGTGCGAAAAGAGGAGCTTGAACCAAACATGACTGGGGGACGTCCACGCTTTACAGATACTGTACGCGAAATGTTCCTGGCAGGTCGACGTAAGAGCAGATTATCCTTCCTTCACTCTGGTCCTCCTCTATCACGCCCGGCGACTCGGTATCTAAGCGCATGTGGCCAGTCAAGGAAGAAACCCACCCCAACAGCCGGCCTCGCCATTTCCAGGAAGACCTATGCAGCCAATGCCGCTTCCTGAAACGGGGCTTTCAGCCGGGTCTTCGTATGTTGGCCTACCAAGTCCGCCGCATCCGACTGGCCGCACATCACCATATCTTTCGGAGCCTGCGTACCCTCAGCCCCTGCGGATGCCCTCAGCCCCTGCGGATGCCAAAAGCACCGACGATTCGCTCAAGACGTTCCCGGGAAAGGGTGGCGGCGGCGATTGATGAGGCGGCAGCGGCGCATGGGCTCGCGATCAGCCTAGCCAAAGGAGGGAGGCGAAAGAAAAGCAAAGCGCCTCTGCTGAAGAAGAAACTGGGCTTCCTCGGTAGCAAAAAGCCGAGGAACGGGGTCAGTACGGACAAGAACAGGCTTGGATATCCCACATCCGAAATTTGCCGCATAATAAATACGTGCATAACGGTGGCAATGGCGAAGGTTTTTTCGAGGATATGGATGATATCGATAAAGAGTTAGGTATGGATAATCTAGATCGAGCAGAGCAGCTGGCTGCGAAGGAAATTGATGAGCTTCTTGTGACATGGACGAATGTGGCAGGCAAGGAATAGAAGCCCAATTTGAGGTAAAACAAGAGCTCAACTTCTTGTATTGGCGTAATACAGTGTCTGATATCCTACTCGTGAGGCTTGAGAGCGGGGAGGATCACCATAATAAGCACGCTGTTCTCCAACCCTTAGCTGCAGGTTCTGTCTTTGTGGCAAACACGGTTCTATGTGTATATAGCTTGTCTAAAGTGTACCTACCTTTCAAACGTACCTGCCTGGATGCATCTTGAAAGGTGGAACAGCGTGGGAAGGCTGATGAGATAGCAGAAGGTGGGTGGGTACTGCACTACAATGCCATCAATTCATTCGAGGCAGATTTAGGCGCTACGTAATGGGAGTTTCAGAGACTGTATTTACGAAAGCATCATTCGACATCTTTTATAGAAGCATAGTCGTCAACCTTTCAGGCCGAGTCCTTGCCATCAAGGAATTGAGCCCAAGGAGCCCTGGTTGTTCGAACAGAAAGCTTTGAAAGGACTGGTAGGCCGAGCCACAAGAGCATATCGTCCGGCCAATCGCATGTGATATAGAGCGACTTACGCTCGATTCCAACGCCCAGTGTAAATCTAAGTCGTGTGCTGAAGTGTAACAGCTTTTTAGCAGCCTTCTCATGCTGAGCCTGTGTGCTGAGTCGTTTCGACAGAGAAGGCTGCCAAGGTGTGTTCACGTGTGTTCATGCCCAAAAAAGACTCATGTCAGCGATCGAAAGCCACGCACCCGGAGTTTACCTTCACCGGACAGACCCACGGGAACTTTTGAATTCAGTACTCGCCCGAGGATTAGCCAGCTTTTGGTGGGGACGCAGATCGTGGCGAACCTAAATTGAGGGTCATTGGCCGTCTTCCAGGGGCATGCTGGCTGGCACAAAACAGCATGTGTACTAGGGGGCCCAGCATCCAAATCACTAGCTAGGAGATACCACCTTATACAGAAACACTATTTCCACACGCAAGAGACTGTCGGCTGGGGTTATCTTTCATGGTGCGCATCAGAAGCGGTAACCAGTTCGCGCTGTCCGTTGAAAGATGTTACGAGCTCGAGTCGGTCGAATTGTTAGCAATTTGCATGGATTTCAATACAGGAGGGATGCTAGAGATTGTGAAGTCATCCACATATAGTGTCCTCAAGCGCGACATAGTCAAACAAAACAAACTTAATCCTGGCATGACAGACCCACCCCTTCCTCGGGTCGGTGTGCCACGTTTGGTGATGCCGTCCACAGCTGATAAAAGCGATTGGTTGCCCGTGAAACTCTGGCCTGGTTTGAAAATATCTTGATCAAAACAATGATGGAAACAAGCTTTTCCCATGCCCAGGTTTTAACCTCAACCTCTTGGGGTGAGATTTCATGCAGCAAGATCCACGCTAGGGGCGGACAAGCAGTAACACAATACCCCACGTCAGTCTATGATTCCTATACTTCCGTTATAGCCCTCAGGCTTCTGGATGTGCTTGTCGTGATGAACCTTTCAAATTATTGATGCGAAGGCGATGGTATAGAATGGTGTCCCAAGTCTTCACCGATGGAATCCAGTCTGATGTCCAAGTTTCGCTAATCGTATCGCGTGTGGTGCGATCATATGAACAGCCACTGATAGAGAGAGTACTTAGTTGGGTAAAAGAGAATACGTTCTGTATGTTGGTTTCCCATATGCCCTGAGTTAACCCGGGAACTAACGCAGCCTGACCTAGGGAGTGCTGGGTACTGTCCGGGAACTATGAAGGCGGAAAAACAAACCAAAAGACACGCGGAACCAGGGATCTGGGCACATGCCTGCGTCAGTGTACTAACTTACACGCGTCTCTGCAAATTAAAGAAATCTGGCCCCTTGGGATCCAAGATTCCTGGAGACTTCTATCAGAATCCCTAAAAGGATCGTCCCGATGCAGGCTGAACGCGCTTTTTCGGATGAAATGCATTGGGCACTTCTTGTGCTATGAGCTTGGATAGGCGGCTAAGGAATGTTTCTCGAGATCGGACAACCCAACAGTTAGACTGACATGCAGTATGCCTTTTCCAGACGATCGTCTGCCACTGGAAGTTTAATCTGAGGGTTAAATGATAAATCAACGCACAGTTGTAACCCCCTTGCCACAAAAGCAGTGCCAATTCTACCTATTCAAGCGTGGCATCCCCCAACTGAGAAGGGGTCTAGATACCCACGCTATGGGAGCGAGAGAATCGCCGCCGGTGCAAGCGCGTCGGGTGAGAATGCCCAGTATGGCGATGCTTTGCGACGGCCACCGACTTGCCTTGTTGCGGTAGATTGGACACTCTTCTGGTCAAAATTGCAAACATCGTGCAGGAGTGCGACCTCGTGTGTCGGCTGTAGATCGTTCAAGGCTCTGACACACTGGACTACGCACCAATTGGTCTAGCCGTGCATGATCTTCAACAAGCCGTATCGCATCATCCAGCGCCAATCCCTGCGGAGCCTTACTGCTATAATTTGGTAGGGACACGGACTTGACAGGCCACCCACGGTTCCCTGATTGTAACGGGAGCTACCGCACCGTCGTATGTTGCAACCTCTGTCTCCGTGTGACGCGACTGGTTAGGATAGAGTTTGGACGTGCGGTAGCTCCTGTTCCCGCCAGCAAGATGGGCCGAATCTTGTCTTCCATTTGGGATGATCCAAGTATGAACACGTGTGACAGCTGAGGCAGAATGTCCGTCCACACGTCAATTCTGACACTTGAATGACAGGAAACACAGGACAATGTAAACCAGGCCAAGCTGGAACGGCAGACATCTCGTGCAGGAAACAACCCTCGGCACTCTGCACGCCATCATACATGGCCCAGTGCCGGCAGATCTGAACCTGGTCCACACGATGACAGGGTTTATCTCCAAGCCGGCATATTGAGCTGGCATTGTACCCCAGGCTGATTGTGTGGCTAAATGCACGCATTGAGAAATAAAGGGCACCGATATGTGGGATCGACACCCATTGAAGTACCGCACATACTTTTGCTCTGGGTCGCAAGATAAAACCGGAAGGGGTAGCTTTGTTTGTGTGTCACTTTGATCACGTTTCGACCAGAGACCGTGACGGTTCTGAACCTGCAAGAAACCAAATTCGACGTCAGGTCACGGAGCCATATATGCCTTACGCTCCCAGGCTCGTGCATAAGAGACGTTCGAACTTGTCTCGCTCTGTCGGGTCAAGGTTGACTTAGTGCTCACTAATTTAATATGCTACTACATCGGTCCTGGTGACTGACCTCGTTAATACACCACCCACGTGGACCCATCTGACTATCAAAGAAGGCGGCAAACATGTCAGACCGACCGAGTCTCTGTGAAGATCGTGATGGAATTATTTGTGATGGGATCAATGATGTCAAGAACATTGTGGAAGGATTCGCTGGCGATGGTGGTAGGGCGACCGCTTTACCAACCGCTTCCGATAGCGTTGCGCCTCAACCAACACCTCCTCGACCCGACAGCGTAACCTCAGCACCGGAGGAAGCGGGTGACGAGACGCCACCACCACCACCTCCTCCTCCTGCCCCAGCAATTGTCACGACTTCCTCCCCACCAGAGACCGTCACAGTGTCTGTTGCGTCTCCAACGAACGCTTTCACCCCCGCGGCTCCGCCACCTTCGTCGCCCGAAATGGCATTATCAGCGCCACAAGATCCTAACGCCAATATTCCTGCCCAGCCGATCTTGCCGACATCGGTATTGTTGACAAGCACTTCGTCCCGGGGGTCCTTCATAGAATCACTCCCAACCAGGACAGCAACTACCTTGAATCCGGTGAATAACCCACTTGTTCCGAGCATATTTGCCAGTTCGGATTTCCAGGCTCCGGTTGTCGGGCTTACGACGACGTTCCCTTCTCCAACAGACACGGTGGTAGAGACCCCATTGGTCTCTCCGGGGCCTGCGCAGGGAGCCATCGTTGACCGGTCGACTACGTTCCCTGCCGCTCTCGTTGCCGGCGTGTCAGGTGGTGTGGTGGCATTTATTTTCATTTTCGCCCTGATATGGAGGCAGTATCTCAGAACAATATCCCAGAGGCAACACGCACGAAGTGTTGCCGATGAAAAGGGGACAATTCACAATGAGCACGGCCACCGCGGGCCTCCCTCTGATCGTGTTGTGACCACTCAGATATGGGCTGGCTCACAGCCCTCAAAGTCAGGCCCAAGCAGATTCTCATGGGCCACAACTGAGGTATCGCTGGGGACAGAGCTGGAGCTCCTGAGTCCCAAACCAGTGATACAGCAAACGGTGCATCGGATGAGCGTGCCCATTCCCGTCGAAGCTAGCAGTTTTCGCAACAGTTCAAAAGAAGGGAGCATGCGGGCCTCGTTTTCACGCCTGTCGTCTACGAGCCCACAGCCAGCCTCAACCAACACGTCTGTACCCGAGGAAACGGAAAGCCGGCATGCCTCATTAGCACGATTGCAATCACCTGGTACAGACCACTCGGCGAAGCAACTGGATCCTTCCCTGAAGCCAGAGCTGACGGAAGAGGACCATGAACTGATGGCGGTTCCAGCGCCACTGCAAACCAAGCGCGATGGTACAGGACTGCAAAGACAGTACACTCTGAGGACCTCGCCACTTCACCAGAACCCATTCAGGGACCCAATCGAAGAGGAGTCACCGGTCGGGATACCGTCATCTCTAAAGTTCGACATTGTCAGCACAGATGCGTCGTCAACAAAAAGTTCATCAGAATCTCCAACTGAAGGGAAGGATACGGACAGCAGTGAACGGCGGTTCTCACAAATGCATGTGTTGGAGACTATCACCTTGACGACTGAGGACCTGATGAGGGCGTCCACTGCCAAGACGATTGCCTCAACAAGAACGCGTCGGGAAGAATGAACAGTTAGTTAAAGTTGGAACATGGCAGAATGTCTATCACCCGGAGAGACTGTAAACCTAATCCTCAGTGTACATACATGGCTCCCAGGCATGGAATTTCTAAATATAAGACCCAATGAACATTCAATTCCCTTCCAAAATCATATAAACATAACGTGGTTTACCACATCGTGGCCGATATCACATTGTGGCCGATTTTTGCTATATCTGCCAACTTCTGTCAACCCCAGCACCCGCCCAGTGCAGAATATTAAATAAAAGTTGGCACCACTTGGTGCCAACTTCATTTAATCGCTTATTACCAATTGATTCCGTCAATTTAAAGGGATTGGCGGCGTGCAGTGTGATTGAGAGTCATTAAGGTTTGTATGGGATGGCTTTAGTACTAATCGCGTTCTGGTTTTTCGCATCAATCTTACTATAATCTACCTACTTAAATATTTAACGCGCTAGATTTCAACAACTATAATATGTATCTTTTATTAAAAAAAGACAAAATCCTTCTAGACATTTAAGTAATTAATAAATCGAAAAAAAAAAACAATACGAAACCCTTAAGTATCCCTTAAGCAGCACAAATCTTTCACGTCCCAGAACGAACCCTACGAAGAAGGATGAACCAAGAACGTAGTTATAAGGAATCACGCGTTAATAAGCATAAACTTGACCAAATCGAAGAGCAAACGCTTATCCGATACATTATTAAGCAAGGTGCCCGAGGATTTCTATTGCGACTTTCTAGTGTGGAAGATATGGCCAACCTGCTGCTAGCACCGCGAGATGCTAAACCTGTCGGTAAGCACTGGGCTCGACGCTTCGTGGATCTACAACTAAGCCTAAAGACCGAGTTCAATCGTCCTTATAACTATCAGAGGGCCCTCTATGAGGATCCAGAAGTCATTGGGACCTACTTTAAGCTCCTTTGCAATATAATAGCTAAGTATGGGATCACAGATGATGACCTATATAACTTTAATGAGACCGGCTTTATAATGGGTATGATTGCCGCGTTAATGGTTGTTACATATGTTAATAGGCGTGGAAAGGCCAAATTAGTTCAGCCTGGTAACCGGGAATGGGCTATAGTTATCGAATGCATTAATGCAACGGGCTGGTGTATTCCACCGTTCGTGATCGTTCAAGGCGCCCCTACCACCTTATAAGCTGGGCTACAGAGTCGGGTTTTCTAAAGGACTAGGTGATTAAACTTATTTTAAATAGATGGACAGATAATAAGACTAGTCTGGAATGGATTCGGCATTTTAATAAGTATACTAAGAAGCGGATAAAGAGTATATACTATATGTTAATACTGGATAACTATAAAAGCTATATATCGGCTGAGTTCAATTAGTATTGCAAAAATAATAACATTATCTTTATCAATATATCGCCGCATTCTTCTTATTTGCTCTAGCTACTAGATGTTGCGTTATATTCGCTTCTAAAGCGCGCATATAGCGACCAGGTCAGCCTCTTCATCCGGGCCTCTATCAACCACATCACCAAGTCTGAGTTCTTTCTTGTATTCATAGCAGCCCATAATAAGACCTTTATAGAGGATAACATTTAGTCTGCATTTAAAGGAGTTGGAATCTCACTTTAGGACCCGGAATCTGTTATTTCCCGGCTTGAAATCCGCCTGCAAACTCCGGCACAATCCCTTCTTATCTCTCCCCAGCATTAAGAGTATTAAATACCATCTAATGCTTAATAAACTATTAAGAAACTAAGTTACATTAAAGGCAGGATTCTGCTTATTAGGGAAGCTCCCCTATACTAAATATAAAGGCTGTTAACAGGATGGTAAAGGGGGTATAGGCTATGGCGCATTTAATTACTCTTACGAGCGAAGAGATCCGGATACTTTAGGAGGTCAACAAAGTACTCGCTAAATGCCGGAGGGCTCAACGAACCCGGGTCCAGCTTGGAGGAGTACTTAGTATTGAGGATTCCCAAGCTATTATCTAAAAGTAACAAAAGGGGTAGCGGCTAGCTGGTGAAATAAGCGGTGGGGTTGAGGAGATAGTCCGCGGCGGACCGTCTGTTCGGCGATGTGGCAACTACGGCAACCGGCACTATGCAATAACTTCCAAGAAAGATATAAACAGCTCTAATTATCCAGATTCTGAATATATAACAATATATTCCTAAGCGGTCCGCGGCGGACCGCCCAAATAGTTGACCTGGCTGGTGTAAATTGACACTGATCCTGCATGTCTGGAGTACTCCGGTTTGGTGGGGAAGCTGATTTTGTTACCAAAAGGTGATAACTTTAGACTGCCACTGCAGCCCCGCCAACCCCTCTAAATTAATAAAATCAATTAGAAATAAGCAATTGAGAGTAGTTGGCACTAATTAGTGCCAACTTTTATTAAATATTCTGCACTGGGTGGGTGCTGGGGTTGATAGAAGTTGGCAGATATAGCAAAAATCGGCCACAATGTGAAATCGGCCACGATGTGGTAAACTACGTTACTGAGATTAACAACTAAAGAGTCTGTTCTATAAAAGTTATCTACCGGTGATGGCCATATCCTTATATGTTTCAACTCTTCCGTTGGATCTGTGGCTCACCTGGTGATCCAATGATGGATGCATTGGTTCATGACCCTAGCCCTAGGGTCTGGTGTGTTCCCGTGACTCCGTTGCTTAGTACGAGATTTCCTGCTGTAGTGGTATCCGATCCTGGCTACCTGGGTCACCCAGATGGGTCCCTTTAGTGCCGACGTATTGGTTTATAACAGATATCAAGAAAGCCGCAAAAGAAGCTACCAACTCTTCCGATCCATCATTTGCCCCAAATTCCCAGTCGAATATGCGATCGAACGACTTATTCAGTGGCGACCGATACGAACCGGCAACTTTTGGCAGCGAGCCACTCCTTACCTTGCTAAGCGGTCATTCTATTAACCTGGCCACCGGATACATTCCACTCCTCGCGCGATTCACTTTCGAAGACAAGACAGCCAGAGGCCTGAGGAAGCGCAAGGCTGGACAAAATCCCGAGCGTCCGATACACTTCTCTGCTCTTGAGCCAGTGCAGGACAACACGATCTTGCTGCTGACTGGGCCAAGCGGAAGCGGAAAGACAACATTTGCGAAATATCTCTGTTTCCAATTGGCAACAAAACGCGTGCAGCTAAGTCGATTACTTGTTCGCAACGAGCTGGGCAATATATACGAAGAGAGCTGGGATGCTGGCAGACTGCTACCGCATTACTATGCGGTTAATAGCGCAGAGTCTTTGAAGACATTGGTCGAGGTCGTGCTGCTAAGCGTTCTGAGCACGGTCACAACAGAAGAGACCCGACAATACGATGGTACCTTAATCTTCCTTGATGGGGTTGAAATAGGAGGCTATGATGCTCCCGAAATTCTTGCCGCCCTATCTATGCAAGTTCAAAAGTCAACTAACACAAGGCTGGTTGTACTGGGTGAGGCAGGTATATGCAGACTCTGGGGACTACCCTCATCTATTGCCAGGCATGAGTTACTGCCCTATTGGTTACCAAGAGGAGAGGTGTAATTTCCAACATTTTGGGTGCCGAGGAGACTTTGGCCCAGGTTGGTGTTGGTGCCGCGGCTGGAAACCCTGCCTTCTTCACTCTGGCATTACAGGCACAGCATCCCGGTGAGAAGGCAGAGGGGCTGTTGGACGCGTGGCTCTCCGTTGCTTCTTCACTAGAAACACCTGCCGAATACTTGGCCGAACAAGCATACCGCCAAATCGCTGGTGGTGTGTTCTCGGGAATGTCTGCAACGCCTCTGCACCCCGAGTTGGTCGGAAGCCCATTGATACGCTGTGACGCAGTCAAACAGTTGCTGGCAGCGCGACACCTTTCGGAACACGGTCCGAATGCCATACTCGAGTTTTTCAACAGCCATCCTCTGGTCTCACGCCTTTGTGCCCGCTGGGAGTTTCACAATGGGCTCTACAAATCATTTTAATTCACAACCGCTGGGTACAGTAACACTACCAAGCTTCCAAATTGGCATCTATTCCGTTGTCAACAAGAACTACCTAGCTTTCATCCAGGATACAGGCCGCGAGTGGCTTAGTCCAGATGGTGCAGACCCGGAGCGCCAGAATATCCCGGCCACGGATCTCACATGGCACGATGCGAGGGCTTACTGCGCATGGCTAACCACAAGATGGCGCTCAGAAATTACTATTGGCACTGAGGAGGAGGTGCGACTGCCGACCGAGCCTGAGTGGGAGCGAGCAGCCCGGGGCGATCAGAACGTCGCCGGAATTGAGGGGCTGGTGTATCCATGGGGCACACCATGGCAAGACGATGCGGCCAATAGCGAAGAGGCCGGATTCAACAGTGCATGTGCAGTAGGCCTGTTTCCCCGGGGGCGATCACCTTACGGCTGCCACGACATGGCTGGTCATGTTTGGGAATGGTGCACAACTCTTTGGGGTGAAGACATGGCCACTCCGTCCTTTTCACACCCGTGGCGGGAGGATGGCAGAGAGAGTTTGCACGCCCCTGAACAAGTGCGGAGGGTACTGCGTGGTGGCTGCTTCTCAAGCCCAAAGATCAAGACGAACTGTACATACCGGGGAAGTCTTGAGCCTTCTGGGTTTTGGCGTGGGAATGGTTTCCGCATTGTCGTAGCCCAGGCGAAACTTGGATGATGCGCACAGGAACCTTCTCCACTCTTGCCCCTTCGAAGCTGCGTTGGCTGACACCAATTCAAAAATTAATTTTCAAATAGAAAAATTTCAATTAAATTGTCATGGATTTGATAACAGAGACTGTATCGGTCCGGTAAACAGGATTGTACTTGTCCGGGCCGGTATTTACAGCAGATCTAGATACGCTTCTTTGCTACCGGTATCCATTTGAGGGACACAATAGTGGAGCTAGATGTCGCCATTTACATCCAGGATCCCCGGGGAAGCATATGAAATCCTCCACTGGAGCCTTCTCGGGCGAAGCTAGTGGTCAAGCTTTTAGCATCATTATTGTGCACTGCCAAATTTTGTGCCGCGCGTGTAACGAAACCTGCAGGTGGATCAGCATAACCTTAGCACGGCCATGACCATCGTCTCCGGGTTCACCCTGCCAGCCTCGGCGAAGGCCCTCGCGTTGCCGGCCGACTCTTCGGTCCCATTTTTCATCACCTTGACAACGTCTGATCTCCCCGAGACTGGACAGTCATGGTGCCCAGATGTGCGGGCCGCATTGCCTCATCTCAAGGCGGCCTTTTCGGCCGAGGACTCGCCTGAGATGGCGTTTATTGAGGTTGGGCAAAGACCAGAGTAAGTAGTGTATCAGGAAATATAGTCTGCCGCTGCTGTGGACCTTGGGCATCCAGGGCTAACATGGTGCAGATGGAAGATTCCAACCAACATCTTTAGGACCACGTGAAACGTTCACAATGTTCCAACTCTTGTGCCTTACCAACGGGTGGATGGTGAGGTTCAGGAGACGGGGCGATTGGTTGAGCCCGAGATTCTGGATCAGGAGGGATTGAAAAAGTTGATCGAAGGGTAGTTTTGAAAATTCCCCTGGCTAGACTTTTGTCCCAGATTTCCAGCCACGACCGTCAACGACCTCATGCAAGTTCCAAGGTTTCCTCGTCTCTGGCACCGTTTTAGCCTGTGGATACTAAGGCATTTTTCCCTCCGTCAATCGAGGAGTAATAGCGCGAATATTTCTGGTCAGCTATTACTAATAAAATTGAGACTTGCCCTGAGTAGCCTTATATAGCTCCCATTCGCGCGCAAGAGGGTGGCGCGAGACTACACCAGCCTAGATAAGGTGTATTGGCTCAAAGGTTAAACCACCACTTCAAGCACCAGATGGTGAAGCCTCGCCCTGCATTATCCCGGAAACATATGCTGGGCCGACCAGCCTGTAATACTTTCCATGTCGGCGTAAGACTAAAGGTACCCGGCTACCTCGAACGATGGCAGTCATGTCATCTTGTAGCACGCGAAGAGGTCCAATTCCCAAGTTTCCACCAACGGTGCTGAATAAAGCTGTTGCCTGGCGCTCTGTCGTTTCGGCCGCTCTTCTAAGATACTCCATTCTATAGAGACGCAATTGATCCGGATCGCAGTATTGCGCCTCTATTTGTAGAGGCTTTTTATCATGAAAATCGACGCTGCCATCATTGAAGACTTAAGAAGCTCGACAAAAATTGGGTCCGGCCCAAAACGCCGGCACAGGTCGTTGTAAAAGCCGAGTACCAGTCTTCTTGCTCTCTCTCGGATCTTCGGATCGTCGGGCACGTCTTGAATTAGTGTTGTCTTGTCGCCAAATATCAGACCCTCAAAAAGCTGGCGTAGGCTTTCCAAGCGGAACCTGCCGTGTTCATCTAATTGGCAAAAAATCCCGATCAGTTCTTTGCGTCTGATCCTTGCACGTGCGATCCCTCGGAGTGGCTTGTGTGTGTTGATGGCATCAACAGACATGGCGTTTACATTGAAAGCATTGTTTCCTTCAACATTCACAAAAAAGTCCTTGCCCTGCAGTGAATGTGACGGATGATCTATTGCTGTTCCCCGATCAGCGTTGAACGATTTCACGTAATGGCCCGCCAGATAGCGAATATCAACATCGCCCATTCATCGTAGATCGGGAACCCAGGAGGGCAGATTAATGTCGTCACCGTTGACTGGGTTCCAGATTCCCGCTGTGAGCAACGCAGACAGATCTCCATCCTTGAGAATCTGCTCCCTCGCAAAAGTCGTGAACACCTCCCGTATAGGAACGGAATAGTTCACTTTAATCATCTCCTAGAGAGCTTCACAAACCCCGCACAATGCGTACGTCTTATCTCTAGGGTCGTGGCATCTCAGGTGCCTTGTTGGGTGAATGACGTTGTGGATGTGGCGTGCCTCCTTTGGAGTAATACAGAAATGTGCGGTTCTGAATAAGTCTTTGCGAAAGTAGAGAATCCATAGGTTTCTGATCTGAGCAGGAAACCACAGCGTGTGGTCCGAGGAGACTTCGTGAAGTCATTTGAAGTTCGATCACGAAGCCTGCAGATTCCCACAATGGACGATTGCCTCCCTGGCTAGGACAATCTCCTGGAGAACCCACGTACGATTCCAATAGTCTCGCTGTAACAAACGAGTAATGGCCAGCGTACCGGTTTTGTTCTTTGTAATACACTCTACGACACTTTGTGCCATTTTATGACGAGGTGGTCCACAAGGATTGATTAGCCCAAATGCCCGATGGTCAAGGTTGGACTTAATCCCAAGGCACAGCCGAACAACCTTGGCCGTCGAATAGATACGCCCCATCAATTGAACTTGGGAATTTCGATCTTGTATACATTCTTGGTTGACGCATATGCTGTCAATCCAGAAGATTGGCGAAGAGGGATATGACTGGCGTCGAAATTCTAACAACAATAGGATATTTCTCTTCACTGGGAATTTGGCTTTGTTGACTGTGATGGAGTCAGTGTCCTTTGAATGTTCCCACCGATACGATACCGCTTTGTACGGTGGGGGATTAGCAAGAGAGGCCGTGAAGAGTCGAGCAACGATGGGAGTTGATGTGTTACTGCCTGGCTCAATCTGCAACAAGCGAAATTCGCCATAACCGGTCAATAATTCATCATATACTGATTTTGACATATGAAATTCTGACATGTGGTCATGAACCAGGTATGATGAAAGGTGTGTACTCGATGCCATCGTAAGTCGCCGTAGATATAGGTCCAAGGAGGACCCTCAAGCCTGCAAATACATCAATTAACTTTGGAATTACGACAAATTCAACTCAAATAATATTCTTCGCCTTACCGTCAGGTCATACCCAAGAGTCTGGTAAAATACCAAACTAAGTACGAAACCTCTGTTGGATAGCAAGCGTGATCTTCACAGGCATAGCCGACTAATATGGTCCGTTGTGTAATTCTGTGACCCCTGGTTCCGGACCTGAAACACCTATCCACAGCGTGCTGGTAGTAGAGGCAGCGACAGGAGCTGTACAGCTCTAGAACTTGGTAGCACATCCAGACCGATACTATTCGCGGCTGTGAATGGAAGGAAAAAATGCAGTGGAGATAGCCATGGCGACGAGTATGATGACGGGGACGGGCTTGTCTGAACCTAGGGCCATGAGTAGACGAGGGGGATGGTAGTTATTTATCTGGCATCCACAGACAACGCACATGGACTTGCTGAGGGAGGCCTCGTGCGCACCTGTCTGAGGCTTACGAAGCCACAGCCATAAATACATGCACGCCACAGCCTGACCGTTGCCCCTAAGGCATAATGGTTGGAATCCTGTGACTGTGATGCTTCTGCTGTCCATACCGTGCTTAGGTAAGGCGTTAAGAGGGTCATTATAACCAAGTATTTCCTATTTAAATATCTTTCCTTCAAAAACATCTTTCAATCAATTTTAAATAATTTATTACCTCTAAATATATACACACCTCTCATCTTAAAGCTATCAAATTATTGTTAACTATTTTTTAAAAGAAAATGGTTACGGAGGAAAAATAATTTCAGAGCGAAAAAATAATTATCAAGAAGGCAGAGTAGGGGGGGGGTACGTATCATAGGCGGTATATACTACGGGCAACATATACCACAGGAAGGTCCCTTCTTTTTAACACCTTCCCTTCCCTTCTCTTCAAATTAATGGAATCAGAATCAGAATCAGAATCAGAATTAGAATTAGAGATTTAAGATTAAAATCCGGAAGTTAAAAAGTTAAAATCACAATTAAACCTAATCAAGAGAGAAAAAGAGATTTTTTTTTCAGCTAACCTGTCACGACAGCAGGCAGGTAGTCGGCAGGTGGACGTTGAGCAGGCGGCACGGAAGTTGTTATAGTTCTATTTTGCTACGGGCAGACTCTATCCGCAGTAGGCACAGGCTCTGTTGACAAGACGTAGCTCGAAGAGCTACGAAACAGGATTCAGGATAGGTGTAATGATCACACCAAACCTTTGTAGGGTCTAATAGGTAACCTGTAGGGTTTATGTTAGCAGAGCGGCGTAGAGGTGATACTTGACTGTTCGTAATACGAAGACACTGTTCTCTTCTTAAGCGGTAATGATCACTAGCTGTGAGGCTATCCAGTTGTGAGACTGAATACTTAGATTGACGACTGAAGAGTCTGTTCTATGAAAGCTATCTATGGTGGTGATAACCACGTCCTTATATGTTCCGACTCTTCAGTCCCTATGTTGCCTATGTGCCTAGTCAACATAGGCGTTCCATATGTTGACTATGCTTACCCCGCTATCAAGTGCCTGCGGGGTTGCGTTGTGGCATCTAGTCTGTTGCTTAGGCCCCCCCTTAGGGGTACCTGGCGTGCCAACGTGTTGGGTCATAATAATAGGCTCCAGAGTTTTGTCAGAGCTAGCAGCTCACGTGATCAGACCCCAGCCCTCTGGGTTGGGCGCCATAGGGGCTCAGTCCGCCCAGGGCCGTGACATAATCGGCGTTTTAAAACACTCCGAAAAAAGAAATTCATTATATTAAAATTAAAAGAACGTCTTTTTGAAAGAAGGAGCTTCCATCCAGAAATCAACTCTGCTTAAAGATGAATTCTATTCTGTAACTGTTCTCACAATTTAAAAATTGTTTTAAATTCTCAGAAACCTTTCAACTTTAATTATATATATCAAATTAAATGTTAAAATAAGAAAAATGTTATAGTGATAGTTACGGAGGGAAGAAATAGTGCCAGAATGAAGAAATCAGTTATAAGGCGAATACAGGGTTACAGTAACTGTTGGTACGGCCCTGACGGCGAGGGTCAAGGGGTCTTTGCACGTGCAAATGGGTTGAAGCAGACCGTACGTGTTTGGGTACGGGTTCTGATTTCTGCTTATCGAGAAGGAAGAAGCTATCGATAATCTCGTCGCCCTGACGGTTGGTGTAGTAGTCGGCCCTCTGGCTGACTAACTCCAAACCGTGTCATTTGATTGGCTATAGCCCGTAGGGGCATGGGCACTTGACAGTCGCTCAGAAATCCACAGTAACCCTCTTAACGTCCCACCCAAGCACAAAATGGGTGTAACACACTAAATGTGGCTGAGAGACGCAGCGCACAGTTCGGTCTCGCTGCTGACTGCTTACACCTCAGTTGCGCGCGGATCGCCACCCTCTGGTATTCCCACCGGTCCCCACCATGACATGAACATGTGTATTGAGGCTTTGAAAATAATTAATGAGCATTGATATCAATTGTGGTAGGGCTCATTTGGAGCGGGGAGGATCAGAGCTGCCATTGACGATCATATTCTTCATATACCTAAGTGTTTCACAGGCATTCAGGGCCCTTTCCATCTCTTCTGCTTCCCAAAGGCTGCTGGTTGGACTTTCAATGTCTTTATTTGATTTTGAACCTGTTGTGGCAAGACCGAAGTTGCGGTGTGAATCATCCGTTCCCGGCTGAGTGGAGGGCTGACATTGCTATTCGAATGATGCTTTTTCTACACGATCTGAACCCCTTCAAAGGCCTGGCCCATAGTATGGTATCTTCCAGGGACGGCTTCCCCCTGCATGACCTTGGGCAGATATGAAGGGCCAACCAGTCTGAAATGATCAACCTCCTTGCGCAACACGAGTGGTATCCGAGAACCCCTACAATGTCGACCAAATCTCCTTGGTGAATGATGTGCATATAGATCCCAACGTATTCGTTGGCAGTGGAGAATATAGTCCACTTTTCTCCACCGTTTTTCGATGTCCGGTACAGATATTCCATCAATTGATCTCATCGCGATGGGGCTCGTCTGGCCCAAACTCTGGCGAGAGCTGAGACGCATTCTTGTCGAGAAGATAAAGCCAAAAGTCTCTGAAGGAATCTGAAAATCCAAGGAAAGCCTGATGAGGCACGAACTAATGCTGCGAGAATGCGAAAGTTCTGAAGGCGAACTTTTGCAACGCCTTCTTGGCTTTCTTATTGCGCTCATTGAGGCTTACAGAACATAACGACTTGCCTAAGGCCATGGTCTGGAATATAGGTAATTGAGTAAATGACTGAGGTTTAGCGGCTCTATATACGAGACTCGTTGATGCAGCTTCTACCGAGTCGTCCATATTGTGCCTGATATCTGTATTCGCCCTACAGAACCTTGAATTGTCGTAATAAATGCAGCGTGCACCAGTGACACCTACCTGTCACTGCAAATGAAGATGGTACCGATGACGACCGCTTTAGGGCCGTCGTGGAACCTCTGCTCACGGTTCCAGTATGGAATGTTCATCCTATTCGGGAGTTTCAAGTGCTTCAAGACAGCGACATGAAAAGGGGATTTGACAATTTGAGAGTCTGGTGTAGTTACTCCCATCTAGTTAACTTTTTGGTATTCTATTTTTTATTCTGCCCTACACTTCAGGTCCTCATACTATCTCGATCCGCTCAAATGGAGACTCTGTTGGGCAGTCACGCTTGGAGAGAGCTTCTCCTTGCATTATGCCGGACACATAGGCCGGTCCAACAAGCCTGTAATATCTTCCTTGCTCGCGCAATACAACAGGCACCCGGCAACCTCGGATAACAGCAACAACGTCGCCTTTCTGTATGCTGTGGGGACAAATGCCGATGTCGCTTCCGCTTGTGTTGAACATGGTGGTGTCTCGGCTGTCTCCGTGTAGCAAGGTTCTTTGCAGGTACTCCAGCTGATTGCGGTGACCATCACTGGATTGCGACGTTGGACTTATGGACTGAGAATGAAGGAGTAGTAGGTTGAGGCCATCATCGTCGTAGGACTTTAAGAACTCATCAAAGACCGGGAGAGATCCGTGGAGAAGCTGCAAATCTCCAAAGAAGCCGAGAACAAGACGTTTCATTTTCTCCCGCAGCGAACCATCTGGGTCCACCTTATGCCCATAGAATGCTGAATTTTCGGAAACAGCGGTTTGGAAAAACCGGCGGAGTTTTGGCACCAAAAATTCTCCTCCATCTGTCTGACAAAAAGTTCTCAGCAGGTTCCTGCGAATGGCCTCGTCGTTATTGTCAAAAGGCAAGCTTTCAATCGCCGAATCAAGCCGCAATGCTTCCACCTGAAGAATGCTATGACATTGATCTTCAGAAAACGCAAAGAATGGATCATTGCCATTGTTGTTGTCAGCGTTGAAAAGCTCCAAGTAAGCACCGCCCATGTACTGGGTGTCAACGACAGCAGTTCCACGCAGGTCTGGCACCCAAGAAGGTAGTTCGAGGTCCTCGGTGTCTTCTGAGTTATAAAGACCAGCAGTAAGGATCGTGTAAAGCTCGCTGTCGGCCTCAATTTGGGCCTTTGCAAATGAGGTATACACGTCTCGAGTGGGAGTGGTATAGTCCACTTTGAGCCTCCTGTTAAGCGGTTCGCAAACACCGACGAGGGCGTAAAGCTTATCCCTTGGGTCCTGACAATGAAGGTTTCGTGTCTGCATGATGACGGCGTTGATATCCTGAGCTTCCTCCTTGGGAATGGCGAATAGAGAGATCCTCAGCAGAGCCTTCCGGAGGTCAAGAATCCACCCCCGCCCGATTTGAACGTCCTTCCAGATTTCAGGATATCCCGAGAGGTCCTTGAGCCATTTGAAATAAGCCCAAGGCACTTCATGGTTGCCGCAGTGGACAATCACGCGTCCTGCGAGAACAATCTCTTGATACATCCACATACGGTCCCAATACGACCGATGCAAGAGCTCCGTAAGCGCTCTTGTCCCTGTCTTATCCTGAAGCACTCGTGTCACAGCTTCAGCCGGGGATAACTCGCCGCAGTCGTCGACTAGTTGAAATGCCTCTTTTACACCCGGGCACTCTTCGCCCAGCCATACCCGGACAGGTGATGACTCAGAGTATATCTTACCCATCAGGGGGACCTGTTGGCTTCGCTCGGCGACGTCCATCTGGTTGATGCAAATGCTATCGACCCAAATAGAGGTTGGTAACCCGCCGCTTTCCGCTCGCAAAGCCTTCAAGGCCGAGAATAAATTCTCCGTGACAGCAAGCTTGGCTCCATTGACGTCGATGGCGTTCTCGAGTGATCCTTCCCAGCGATATGACAAGGCCGCAAATTGACCCGGGCTGTTAAGGGGCAGCTTACAAAGATGGCCAACGATTGTCGAGTCCCGGGATTCCGACGGGTCTATCAGGAATACTCGAAAGTCGCCCGGCCCTAGCCTGCATGCTTCATAAATTGATGACAGGTCCTTTGGCGGTCTTTGTGGAAGGCATTCTGGGGAATGTGGTATTTCCTCAGAGAAAGCCGGTGATTGCTCTATGTGGCATTCTGATGCCAGCTCAACCGGCATGAACCACGACTTCAGCGTCGAAATCATCTTAAATATGGCAAGCTCGGAATGACCTGAATAAAGCGAGGTACACAATATGCAGTCTGTGATGAAGGCCGGCTATCGCAAAACAGTGCCAAGTTGCGGCGGTGGTTCAATTGTGGAAAAAAAAGAGAAAGTTGAAGGTAAAAGCAGTATGATGCCCAATCGCATCATTGACATCAAGTTAGACTAGGAGATACATTTATATACAAGACAATTAGGAGAGGAAAATAAGAGAAGCGGACGATTGACGTCCTATCAGCATCGCAGAACAAGCGCCGAGCGCCCAGGCTCCTGGTCTGCTGCCGAATGTAACGATACTTAAGCGCGCGCCTCGAGTTGGACCCACGCGCTCACCTTTAGCGGCTGTTTGTAAACACAGATGCTGGGAAACCTGCTGAATTCCTGGTGATCTCAAGTGCAAGTACCATGTTGCAGTTCTACCCACTAGTTTCATCGTCACTGCTGATGAGCCGCCTCTTTGTTGAGCATTCTCTTCAACCTGATAACTCGAGCCTTCTCGCGCAGTCGCTCCATCATGGCGTGGTCGAGTCCACAATCTTCATCGTCCGAAACAGTCCGTTTCAGGTCCAAGCTGCTCCTGCCGCGCGGGTCCCACCCTCTGAAAACGGGGTGGTAGGACTCCCATTCCATAGCCTCTATGAGCCAAGCTGTGAACCACTCCGATAACTGGCGTGGCGGTCGGTCCGTCACGACGGCCTCAACAGCCTCATTTTCCGAGCCACTGCTTTCTGCTTCAGGGAGACAATCTTGTTTTGCGTCAAAGCCCTCGTCTGCTTCGGAGCTTTCAGGCTCTTTCGTTACCTCATCTCGAACTATGACATTCGTCTCGGAACTCAAATTCAGATTCTTCTCAGGAGTGTCTTCCAGCACCTGGCGTTGATCTGCCACAAGACTGATGTCGGTATCATCTGAACTTTTGATCTCATCCGGTACCAGATAGATTTCCCTGGCGCCATCGTCCGCCCCTTCATACTCTCCTGTTATCTCAACCACGGTCACTTCAGCACCTGCCCCCGTTTTTAAATCCCTGATTGCGACATCATTTGCACAGTATGCGATATCCATGATGCCGAATGTGTGGTGTAATCTCTTTCCCACTCAGTAAAGTACAACGAAAGGGCGGCAGATTTTGTACGCACTTGGTGAAGCCCGCGTACTCTCAGTTTTCTTTCTGGGGGGTGGAATGCTTCTTGGCCAATTGCGACGAAAATGTTAAATTAAAGCTGCATATCTAGGTATTCAAGTCCTGATAGATCTTGCGAGGACATTGGGTCAATTATCGTGATGCAACAGGAAGCGACGAGTGAGCGTATTGCAAGTGGAAAGATGATATCGAGGGACCTCGGGTTTTGAAAATGTGTCCCACGGCATTGGAACCGTTTGGGGGCCTTAGGCACCAACCTCTGGTGGCTGGTATTAAGCGAACCACTGTCAGTGGATGAGCATCCACACATGCAGACATGTTGGTCTCCTGCATACAGCTATGTGGCTATGCCAGGCTACCATGCGGGGCATCCGAATTTTACGACGTTCCATGCACTCAAAAATGATACAATCTCTGGGATGGTGAGGCGAGTGCATCTCGGAGAACAGTTCTGTGATTGGGTGCTCTAGACGACGTGGCTCCTTAGGCGCCATCTACCCTGTATTTTCCCTCTTTTCCAAACGCTGAGACAGGACCCACCTTCCCTTACGCCAGCGACTCCTCTTTATGAATCTCAATTCCGGGCGGGGCACCAACAAGCGCCTTGCACTGCGCGTAAATGACAAACTGCCCAGCGACCAGCCCACAAGTCATGACCACACGCGGGCCCAGACCGGTCGTCAACAGCCGCTTGGGCCCAAACTCGCGCGCCAGGGAGAACATCCTGGCGGTGGTGCTCTGCGACTTGTCGCCCGCGCCCTTGTTGATAGCCGACAGCAGCGTGTCTGCGGGGTGCGACAGGACGGCCGCAGCGACACCAGCGACGACGCCCGAGGTCAGCTCCACGCCGGTGGACTCGATGTTCGTGAGCCTGGCCTTCTTCTCGGGGCCCATGGCGCGGTAGATCATCTCGTTGGCGGCCTCGTGCACGGAGAACTGACCCACCGCGTAGGGCACCTGCTTGAAGAGCAGCGGCACGAAGCCAGAGTAGAAGCCCCTCAGGCCCTCCTCGCGCGCCATGCGCATGAAGCCCGTCGCGAGGCCGCTCGCGTAGCCGCGCTGGCTCACGAGGCGGATGCGGGTTGCTTCTAGTGGCGACAGGGCGATGTCGGCGAAGAACTCTGCTGTGGCGGACGCGCCGAGGTAGATGGCTGTCCGGCGCTGGGTTGCCTTCTCTGTGGACCCGCTCATCTCGATGAACTTCTTCTTGAAGAACTCGTACCCTGCAAATTTTCCTCCACCCTGGATCAGGTATCCGACGGCTGTAGGGCCGAAGCCCGTGAGGAGGGCTGCCGCTCCTTCGTTGGCTACGATCGTGCGCCCTGCCTTGATCATGTTGAGGCCCTTCATCGCGTCGTCGACTTGTATTCTTGTTTTGACGACATCGATTGGCGTTGCTGCCTGAGAGGGTCGTCAGCTCAACTGTCATCGGTATCACGGATCTTGCGAGGGGTGGGGCATACACCGTGTGTGAGTGTGGCCGCAAGGGCACCGGCACCAAAGAATTTGACATAATCACTTGGCCCGTAGTTGGGTAGTTGTTGCTCTTCTTGTTTCGACATGATGGCTCAGCGGTTTTGAGAACCTGCGATTTGGAAGTCTCTTGCCGTGGGCGCGAAGATATCGCTCCGGGGCTTCCGAGGGCGTAGAGGCGTCTTCAAGGCGGTGATGTAGGACGTGTATGAGTAAGCGCCGTTGGAAACGAAGGTGAATGGGCACGATCAAAGGACAGATGGGGTATCAAAGTCAAACGCCAGGGAATCGTCTCTATTGGATGTGTCGTGTGGCAAGCTGATTGAAATCCAGTGAAGGGAGTCTAGAGGTCTAAACCAAGGGTGAGTGGAGATGGGTGTATGCGTCTGCAACTTAGACTTTGCATAGCAACGACAGGAACGAGAGGTCGGAAGGGTGCGTCAGTAAGTATGAAGTGGTCCGGATCTCTCGCGACAAAGTCGTCACCGGCTGGACAGCGAGGACCTAGACCCGATGAGGTCAATTGATTTTGCTGGTCGCACCGTCCGTTCCATTGAAGCAGGGAACTCACCAGCGCCATGAGAGATGGGTGACGTCAGTTGCTTGCTCGCGTTCCTTATCGCCGCGTTGTGTTTCCCTTATCGCTCGCTCACTCGGACTGGCCGGTTGCTTTCATCAACCTCCTGTGCGCGCTTCGGCTGCCGTCGCGAGGCGAGCCCATCTTGCCGATCTCGGTCCCGAGCAAGGTGAGACGTCCCAGCACTTGAAATTCAGCCCTTGACTTGATGCAATGACCATTCTTACGCCAGGTACCAAGTTTAGAACCAGTGGATCTTCATATCAGAGGACGCATCTGCCGAAGCAGTTGGACTGTGTTCCAACATTCACCTGGGCACTTTGCATTCACTACACATGTACCCAGTTATCAGTCCTCACACCTGCAACCGATTCTCCCCGCTGATGGAGGTATCCAGGCCCATCCTTGTTTGTAACTGCACATGAACACCATTAAGCCCGTGAGAACGAACAGATCTTTTGGAACTATCAAGTTTTACCGGTGGTAGACTGCCCTAGAAGCGCAAAGTGATCAAGAGTCGAGCATCCGGGCGCCTCACAAGATCAACAACCAACAAAAGAAATGGAAAAAAGAATGTCCAAGGGAAGCCATGAGGAACGACCACTACCGATACAATGGAGCCCGAAGACTAGCGACCAGGATCTATGCAACCATTTATTACGTATTCCAAATAAGGTTTCTTGAACACAGGAAGGCTTGAACCCGCGACCACTGGGTAGCCTAATTATGTTAGGTTTTCAGTGACGGCGTGGGACCACTCGGCCACGGGCAACAGGCAGGTGGTTGGAATCAGACAGGAAATGATGCTTGAATCTCGCGCAGCACGCAATGACTTCTTTAAGAAACTCATAACATATACTTATATACTTCTGACGGTCTAGGCACATGATCCCGACAACTGATATCCATTGTGGGTATGCAACATTGCAAGCCCATCAGTTTGAGTGTCTGCGTAGCATTATCTGCAAAATGAAGTACGAGATCACGCCGGTGAAACACATCCCGCTGATGACGCCGAATCCCATGAGATACTTTGGCGCATCGACATCGGGAAACAAGTATGCTCCGTAGATCTGCGCCAAGTTACCCATGGCATTAACAATAGCCAGGCTAATACCCCTGACCTCCTGGTTCATGGACCCAAACGTCGTAGACGCGTATGCCAGCGACAGCGCGTTCGAGGCCCACAGCGCACTCGCCATGAGTACAAGCAGCGCATACCGCGCGTGGAAGTTGTACACGCCGCAGGTGACGATACTGCAGATCATGGCGATGGACATCCACACCGTCAGCGACAGGCCGCGATACTGCGGGACGCGGTCCATGAAGATGCTGTTGAAGAAGGTGCACACGAAGGCGGCGATGTAGATCGGGACGGTCATGTACTGCGTCACGGAGCCCGAGTAGCCGAGCCCCTGGACAAGCGTCGGGTAGAAGTAGGACAGCGTCGAGGAGCCCACGATGGCCATGTAGCCGACGGCGAAGACCCAGGTGCGCCAGTCCATGACGGACCTCTTCAGGGCTGCCATGTGGCCGAGCCTCTCCTCTTCGTTATGGTTGTTTGGGCGTCCGTAGGCGAGACGTTGGATTGCTAGTTGGCGCTCGCGGTCCGAGAGGCGCTTGGTGTTTTCGGGGAAGTCCAGGAGCAGGAACGAGGCTACGATTGAGAAGCCTGCCGTGGCGGCACCTTCAACCTGTTTGAGGAAGTGATGTTAATGTTTGAAGTGAGTGATCCACGAATGACTTCGGGACGTACGATGAATAGCCACTTCCACCCCGGCAGCCCGTGGGTCCCATCAAGGCCGTCCTCGATAGCTCCAGCAATGAGTCCACCGAAGGCCCCGGAGAGGATAGCCGCCGAGATGTACACTCCAAATCTCTTGGCCTGCTCATTTGGCTTGTACCAGCTCGACAATTTGAGCAACACACCAGGGGCAAATCCGGCCTCGAAGACACCAACGACGATCCTCAGTCCGATGAGAGCCTTGTAGTTGGGGACCAATGCCATGGCGATCGTCACGCAGCCCCATAGGAACATGATTGTCGGAAGGAAGACAGAAGGCTTCGTACGGGCGAGGATCATGTTGGAGGGGACTTCGAAGACGACGTAGCCCACGAAGAACACTGTGAGGGCAATCTTGTATTTCGTCGAGTCCATGTTCAAGGCTTCAGCCATACCGGCTGTTTTGGCATTTTCAATGCTGGAAGTGAGGCGAACGGTTAGTCTCTGTTGCTCGGACATTGGTGATGGTTAAACAAACTTTGTACGGTCCATATAGGACAACAGGTACATTCCCCATATCGACGGAAGCAAGTAGAGGTCAATCTTCCGTGCCAGCTTCTTCTCCTCTCCTGTGTCTGGGATATAGTCGTCTACTGTTCCGAGTTGGTGTGGCTTAGGGAGGTCGCTGTAGACATCTTCGTCGTGCTGAGTGTCTACCTTGCCCGTGTTGGGATCCATTGTGTATGAGGTGAAGAGACCGAGACAAGTTCCAGACAATTACAACCGAAACAATGATTTCGGAATTGTCTAGGAGCAACAAGGGAAGGAACAAGACGAGCAGAACCTGAAAGGAAAAGAGATCCCGGGATGTAAGGAGGGAGGACGAGGCCTGACGTTTTAATGCATTGACCGACTCGAGGCTCCTGATAGTGCTCCCTAGTTTCTCACTACAGGACCAAGTGTTCAAAATTGAAATAGATATATACATCCGGCCAAGCCTTAATCCGCATTGTAAGGCAACAAACACCTCAAGCCCCAGCATACCAAGCCTTCCCGATTTTCTGGACTAACCCCAGAATGCCTGCCACTTGTGCCAGGTGGTACGATGGCACAGACTACTGCGTACTATGCGTCTTTTCCCAGTGCCTTGCATGATCACCCCTGCTCGACTCGTCGTCATGAATCCGCAAATCACGCTGGATGGACGCCTGCCGCCCCCGCAAAATCCCGGACAGGACACCTCGGTTAGAGACCGCCCCGGGCCCAAAGGATAAGAAGAATAAGCCTTCAAACTCCATTTGGGGCCCCGCGTCTCCCCAGAGCTCTGCTGGGTGGCCCTTATTGAACGAGTCCAGGTGAGCTCAAAGCGGATATCCCGTTGCGTAAGCAGGGGCAGAGCCGGGCAGCTCCGGGGTAAGCCCGGCCAGGCCTAGGCGAACTTGGGCAGCCTGGGGCGTGGCCTCGAGACGCGGCCCAGATACCTGGGTACGCCTAGGCACGAATTGTGTGCGCAACATTCAGCTTGGTAATCCGCGTGGCGAACAGGGCGCTGAGAGAGATCTTTAATACGCGATAACCAGAGTCTCGAATCAGTACTAGTGACTGTCATAAATCTAGGTAGAACAACCGTTTGGTCCAATAATTCTACTTCGCAGCGCTGGTGACTGTGTGGATTGGCCCGAAGGGTCCCGGAATTCGGCGGTGCCAATTTTGGAAGACACATACATCGACCATGCGGCGCCGTGATATTGGAACACAATATCCCGAGGCGTAAGCAATTGTTAGACTACTCTGTCCGTTTTCAGAGTTTCCGCATTGTCAAATACTGCGTCGAGATCTGGAGCATTGAAAATATCAGATTCGGGGCCGCGTAACCAGGGGCACAAACCGGGGACACGCCTATTACATCACAATGACGGGTTTCTGAGATAAAACTCGTAAATGGCTTCAGGTTACTGGGTTGAAAAATAACGCAAGGCTGGTGTGGCTTCCATTCATCCAACTTAGAAGTTCTTGATAGCCCTGGACATTCCGTCCAACCACTCGTACAGAGCCCACGCGCCAGGATCAGGCGACTCCTACCCCTGCGCCTCAGCAACATATGTGGCTCGCCCAAACTTCGCTTTGAGGTACCTCGTCGCCTCAGCCTTCTCCCTGGCAACGCCCACGGCCGCATGGAAGTCCTTGGACCGTGCAAACTCGTTGGTGAACGGCAGCAGAACGTCCATGACCGTACGGTCCCCCTTTCTGGCACTGGTGTGAGTCTTCAGCGCTACGACGGCCTGTTCCAAAGCTGCTGCAAACTTCTCAGAAATTTGCGAGGACGAATCGTTGCTGGATTGTTCCCTCAGTGCAGAGGCAAAGGCGGAGAGGAGAATTCCCAGTATGGCGCCTAGGGTGCCGCCCATGTCGTCCACTGCATCGGTAGTATCGTTGAGCAGACCCAGGACTGAACCCTTGCCCGCCCCATCGTTGTTCAGGATTTTTATGATGGCTATCGATGGTTCTCAGCCGCTATTGGATAACCTTGGTCAGACTTCTTGGGCAAACTCACCTTCAGAAACTCCTTTGACTGCTTCGCCACAGTCTCCGTCTCCCACTGTGCAGAATACTGTCAGCATATGGGCCATCATCCACTCCGAGGTGTCGAAATCTTACTGGTCATATCCCATTTCGTCAAATTGGGCTCGGCAGCAATAGCAGACTCGCATGCAGATCGGATCACGGTATCCAGCAATTTGGGATCCACTGTGCGGTGTATCAGGTATGGATTAATGTCAAGCAGACTTTTGACGGCTACACTTACCGATAATGTCTTCACCGTCGCTCGACTCAATCTTGGTTTTGCTTTGAGCGTGCTGTTTTTTGTTGACGTAGTTCTGGCTTGCATTTGGTGGAGTCAGGTTCGGCCAACCAACGGCCGTTGTCGGTGCGTCAAAGAGCTCCAGAAGCTCCTCCACAGAAGTACCTGATTCCCTCGAAGCGGCAGATATGTTGCATAACGAGATGGAAAACCCGGGCGCGTTGAAGGACGTCTCAAAGGCTCCTATGAGTATTCGGGCTGGCTTAATGTCCCACTTCGAATTTATCGGCGAGGTTCCGTTAGCAAATATGTGTATTGTGGCACTGAGTTCAAATTTCCTGAGTGATAACTCACCTAGTTGTGCTACTGTCTCATCTGTCAGAGCTCCAAGCTCCAAGTTCGACATGCCGCCGTAATTGTTAATCACGAGCATGGTTGAGTCATCTTTTTGGAACTCAACGAAGTATCGCTCCTTGTCTTCCGGATCGCAAAGCAGCTTGAGACAGTACTGGATCAGCTCTTCCACGGCCGGAAACGGTGAGAGTCTTTGAGCGCCCTATAATGCCATTTGATTGTCAGTCTCGCCAATTCTCCAGGACCGTGCAACCAATGCAATGAGTTGTGACCTACCGGCTCATTGTGAATACCAGCACCAACAATAGCAACGTCCTTCGGGATCGCCTCATTGCCCTGACGGCCTGGGACATGACAGTGATCCAGAGCAGATCCAATCGAAACGACCTGGGAGTTGACGCTTCTTCCCAGCTTCACGGTCCTCTCGAACTCGTATTTCCTGGCAGCCGCAGCCCCGGTGATTTTCATGGCTTTGATAGAAATACGTCAGAAAGCATGTCCTTGTCCCTCAATTCCCTCCACCATACTTACGAACCACATGTCCCGGCATTCCTCTCCTCCCAACAGCACCGCAACGGCTTCTCCCAATGCTCACATCATCGGCCAAATGAATCATGGCCACTTTCGGCGACAATCCTTGCGCCTTGGCCCTCTCAGCTGCAAGTCCAAAGTGAAGCTTGTCACCGGTGTAGTTAGTTATCATCAGGATGTGTCCCTGCTCGGATGGCGTGGCTTCGATGGCTGCAAGCACTTGCTTGATGAGGAGGTTGTGACAGTTGAGCGTTGTGTTGTCGGAAGAGGAGGGCCGGTCGCCTTTCAGACTTGACGAGCAGCGACCAAGCAAGAATGGGAACCTCAATTTATTGATGCAGGGAACTTTCAAAGAATACCAGAGCGTTTCTGAACCTGGCAGCCAAAATCTGTCGTCACTGGTCGGGCAGTTTCGCCTTCATTTGAAGATCGTGGCGAAGGCTCGCTTCAATATCAGGTGGAGAGTCCATAATGCCCGACCATACATAGTCTGCAAGTTGACCATGTTTAGTCACGCTGGTGGGGTTCCTCGACAGCCTGCACAGTTCACACCAGAAATGGCATGCATCAGCGTTGGGACCCTGGCATGTCGACCGCGTCTCGTGGTCGAATCGGCTAAATTGCTCCACTCGGGCTTTCTTGTCGCCGTGGATTCACGGCGCATTATGAATGAGCACCATACACAGGACACGTATGAGACTATGGCCGACGTTTGAGTGACTGTCCTAAAGTCGAACATATTTTCCAGGCCTCAACAAGTATCGACCTCATTCTTAGATACCCACCATCGCGACTTGCAACTGACCGCTCAAGCGAAAGTCAACAAACTCTGAGTGAACAACATCACCAGCTTAAGACCGATTTCTGTCATCCTAACCACTCCAAAACCCACACTACCATGACTGGCTTTCGCATCGCCATCGGTGGCGACGACGCGGGCTTTGCGTACAAGGAGACTATCACCAAAGACCTGAATGCCGACAAGCGAGTAAGCGAGGTCATCGACGTCGGACCCAACTCGGCGTCGGACAAGACCGCGTACCCCCATTTTGCTATCGCCGCTGCTGAGTTGGTGGCACAGGGGAAAGCGGACCGTGCTCGTAAGGAATTATTTACCGCCTCATTCTCTTGCTGCATGAATCCTGCACCACGTGCGCGCGTCTTGTGTGTGAGTTTATGACTGACATGCTACGGACCAAAAGTGTTGACTTGCGGGACTGGCTTGGGCGTCGCTATTTCTGCAAACAAGGTCAATGGCATCCGGGCGTCACAGCACACGACAGTTTCAGCGTTGAGCGAGCAATCCTGAACAACGACTCACAGGTGCTATGCCTCGGTGCCCGAGTCATTGGAATTGAGCTGGCCAGGAGACTTGTCAAGGAGTGGCTGGGCTATACCTTTGACCCGGTCAGTGATCTCACGGCCCATTGTTTGTGTCCGATAAATTTACTGACTGTGTGAAGGCCTCTGCTTCTGCTGCCAAGGTTCAATGCATCACAGACTACGATAACAAGCATAACGCACCGGCGGTTGCGACAGCTTAGGCAGGTGGATCAGAGATGAGTTGTTGAGACCATGCTTGGAGATCAAGGAACATAATCAGCAGTCTTGGGTGGAATGCACTGAACGAAGGCGTGTTGGTTTGCAAAGCTCTAGAGACAGGAATCAGTTGTCACTCCCTTCCGTGATCAGCAAAGCTTCCCGAGTGTGCGAAACTTCGCTCATTAATCTGCGTGATTCTGACCGCAGCCCTCGCCGTCTCAGCTCCGGGGTACCAGATCCCGAGGATACACAACTTGCCGCATTCCATGTCGCAGATTAGCTGGTTAAGTCTGAGCAGGGCAGTAACTATATTCGTCAACACACGACAACGGTTCTACTAAAATCGAACCGAGAGAAGACTCATCTGCTCATTTCTAACTCTACCAGGTTATATGGACTTTGCTGTGTGGTGTGTATGCCATGGCGAGAAGCTCCTTGCGGAGATGTAGTTTATTGCCCGCGAGACGCGGCCCACATCTACGGGTACAGCTACAGCGATCTGCCCTACTTCGTCAATGGCAGCGATGTGGTGAAGGGAAGTGGACCCGACCCCATATCTCTCCGGATTTTTCCCAACTCGCTAAAAGCAGATCCGCTGAACCCCGCAGCCATTTCTGTGCCGTCGGGAGCAGTGGACAACGCCATTGCGAGACCGCTGTGAGTATGGGAGGACGCGAGCCGGGGTAAGGTTTTTCTTCGAACCTCACTGCCCTCGAGCCGCGCCTGTGCTCGACCGTCACCTCCCGTGCGTGCTGCCCGCGTTACCGGGTCACGGCCATCAACTCACATCTGCCCACCGCAGATGCGCGCAGCAGTATGCAACGCTCGGAGAATCTTGGGACTAGGAAAAGGATCCGCAAACCTCGTGGCAGAGGGTTGAGGACGGTGACTGGCTGGTGAGTGGAATGTGGCATTAACGAATTCCCGTGCGTGCCCGCGAGAAGCCTCACTCCCGAGAGGTTTCGACGACTCTCCACGTCATCTACTAATCCGTGTGATTATCCATCGAGGTGCTCATGCTGACTTGGAAAGTCTGACATGTCGTAAGAGGCACAAGAAATGTGATGAAACGCAGCCTAGATGTGGGCCCTGTTCCAAATCCAGCAAGGAGTGTCTCTACGCCAGTGTTGGGACAAGCTCTACGACGAGTCCCATCGATTGTCCCCGACCGTCCGGAAGAGGGCCAACCGCAGGGCAAAGTGATCGTACAGTCTTGCCCAGTGGACAAGGAACCATAAACGCAAATGACGACCAGTCCGGTTCATCGCCCGCTGTGACCTCGCTGGCCGGGGTGCCTGACACCGTATCACATGCGTCACCTGAACGCCCGCATGTCAGGTTTGGGGAGCCTAACAACGACCTGATCTTCAATGGCATTCAAGAAGATGGAGCACAGGTGAGCTTCGACGATACAAGTCATACTCAAACAGTCTACAACACCCCGGACACTGTTCTCTCGGAATACCTTACCACCGACCTTGCATCTACACGATGGCTGGACCTGTTGGCGACAGACGCTGCCCAGGCAGACAAAGCCTTTTCTTTGCCTCCAACCCGTTATCCCAGTCCTATACTGGGTGAACTGAACTTCGAACCCAATGCTGCTCAGACGGTGCTGCCGGATATAAGCACTGCTGTCTCCCGAGCCCAGGAACAGACAGGGCTTGCTGGACGCGAGCTTCAACGACTTAATCAACATATACACTTTAACGACGCCACATGCGAAAAACAGGCGTGGCAGCTTGAGCAAAACATATCTCTGCAGAACCACGAGGTCGAGCTGTTCCGTGCCTTTGCTGAACGAGCGGCACTATGGCTAGATGTGTTCGACCCAATAATGCATTTCTCAACACATGCAACGAGGCTAGCAGTACGTCTAGATTCAAAGGAACTCTTCCTCTGGACAATGAGCAACGTGTGCCTTCTGACATCCATTTCTTGAAATTATTAGCTACGGAATCTAGGCCTTATGAAAGCCATTCTGGCCCTAGCTTCGCGTCATGCCATAGCACAAACCATGCAAACAACTCCCCCGGGCCACACCCAACTAGACACCGACATCCCAATCCAGTACTATTACGAAGCCCTCCACTATCTTCAACAAGCCCTACAATACACCTCCTACACCCGATCGGAGGAGCTCCTCGCAACCGCCATAATAATATCCACCTACGAGATGCTCGATGATTCCAACAGCAATTGGAAACATCATCTCAGGGGCGTCTTCTGGATTCAGCGCTCTCAAGAGGTCCATGGCGCCTCTGGAGGCCTAAGGCAGGCCGTCTGGTGGGCATGGCTGAGACAAGACTTGTGGGCGGCATTTAGAGAACAGAGAGCTTGTTTCAGCTTCTGGAAGCCCGTCAATGACCTCAGCGAGCTGGGACAAGACGACTTGGCTGACAGGGCTGTCTACTTACTATCGCAGTCGGTCAACTATTGCGCGCATACCAAATCAGCAGCGCTGTCCTTTACTGACAAGATAAAAGTAGGCAAGGCGCTCCTGGCGGCGCTGGAGCGATGGAAGAGCTTCCTGGGCCCGGAATACTGGCCGCTTCCTAGCAGCTCGGCTGAGCCGGGGTCAGTCTTCAAGCCCATGTGGATTCACCCTCCGCGTTTCGCAGTCGCCATGCAGGTGTATCACTTTGCCATAATTCTCGTCACATTGCACCTGCCTGCCGTCGAGGGTACTGGGTTTCAAGGTTACCTGAAGACACAGCGTGTGCTCTCCGAGGCCGTGGATAGGATCTGCGGTATAGCCTTGGAGCTGAAGAACGAAGGCTGTCAAATCCTCTCAGCGCAGTGTCTGTTTGGAGCTGGGTTATGCACGCAGGATGAGGGGAAAAGGGAGGTCATCCTGGACCTTATCCGACGCTTTCAGTGGCGGACAGGGTGGCCTATGGCGAGTCTGATTGAAGATTTGAGGGGTTAATGGGTGAGTTTGGGTTGATGTAGCTTGCGGATGTATATGTAAAGTGCTCAAACTCGATATCACCACACGCACGGGCATACATCTTCGCATGCGCGGCAGATGTTACGCCGACAATTTTGCTATGAGCCCGTTGATATGTCCCTCCCGGACGGTGGATGCCAGCTTTTCATTACTCTAAACAGGCGAACAAGATGGGAACTGGCACGTGGGGGACTTAACAGGAGGAGAGTGCAAGAGACTCACGCATGTGCGGCTGTTGATCCCCCAGTACCTATTGTTTGATCCGTGGACGAACAATGAGAGAAGCGTGCAGCTTCTTATATGCACTTACTTTTGACAATGGTTTCAGAACGTACCAATACACCGTAGTACAAGTACTCGGGTAACTAAAGAGCTACACTCGACTGTCGACTATGTGAGCCGGGTATTCCTAAATGCGCAAGAACAAAGGTTCGCCAACCACTTAACATAGCCATCGTCGCTGCTCATATAATTCAATTCATAGAAGGGGTGAATAAAATCTGTGCAACCAAATGTACTGGGACCATTGATTGAATTATGCTGCCAATGAGTAGCCCTTTCCCTGACTACCTAGAGAGGAAAGACAGTGTTTATGATGACAGTGAGGTTGGTCCAAACATACTGTGTGTTGAAGTGAAGCTAACTGATAAATGATGTCCATAAAACGTATCTCATGCTGTTTGATATTTGCAACCAGTACCGTACTGAGGTTGAGTTGGTCATCATCAGTGGTGTGAAAACTACCTACCACCTACTCGAGTTCGATTATGATAGACTGGACGCCGCTTGCAACCAGCACTGGAGCTCCTACAGAATCCGGAATGAAGGACTCTCCCACAAGCGAATAGACACCCTCAGAGTGTTGGTTTGGGCGTATAGCGTATGAAAGGTTCATCCCGTCAAACACGCAGATGAGGTCCCCTTCCTCTGCTGCCTTAGGAGCCCATCCTATCCTTCCTTGCACGGTACGACGAAACCGCCTGCACACCATCCTGATAATCAAATTATCAAGACGTGCCGTCACGCTGTCAAGAGAGGAAGTATCCTCATTTTGGGTCCTGCTCGCGTCCTCCACACCGTAAACCAGCGTTTTGAGGACCCGTCGGTACGTCGGGAACTCCTTCCTGGCCGTGATGATCATCTCTTCTGCACCTGCAACTAACCACAATTTCTCAGCTAGGAAGGCAGCCAGATAGCTGTCGTTGGTTTCATTCTCCATCTCCGCAATTTCCCAACATTCATCCAGCCAGTAGTCTAGTCGGCCCAGGTGTTCGTTGATCCTTCTCTTGGTGGCTTCGTCAACCATTGTTTCATTCCGTGAGCCAGAGATAGCATCCGCTAGATCAGAAAAATTTCTAACGGAATCAAACATGTCCATCCCAACTGCTCGATACAATGGACTATCCTTCCTTTGTTTGACCTGGAGCCGGTCTCCTCTGGTGGAGACATTGAAATCTGTCCTTCGGTCCGTGCTCAAAAAGCGGCCGAGTACCTGAGAAAGCTTCAAGCAGTCGATGGCAATACCCCGATTGATGGCAGGTCTACAATGTTTGTCATCCAAGAACTTGAAGCCCTTTGATCAACCGGCACAATAGAGACAAATGTCCACAGGATCCTGAGATCTTCAGGGTTGTTGAGGCAAACCTGGCTAAGCCCGTAGTAGAGTCTGTCGATTGGTAGATCAATAGTCAATGAGATGTTCGTAGGCGGAGCCACCGATCGAGATGCCCAAGAGGGCAATGACATGGTCTCTGGGATCGGTGCACTCGAAGAGCAACGTCTGCGCCAGCAGGCCCATCACCGATGCATCTTTATGGACGAACATAGTGAGTCACAACTCGATCATATTCGGGAGAGAAGTCCAGATTGCCAGTTGGAGTAACCGCGAAGTTCCCACGGGTAGCTGCGGCCGAAATCAAGAGCAAATTCTCGACTGAGGGCGAGGAACCTCATCCAGACCTTGAGGGTCGGCCATTGAATGGTTTTGGAGCCAGCTACAAGCAATGGTGAATGGGAATTTATTACCTCTCGGATTACCCACTTGCGCGAGAACCAGGGTCGGCGGAACATCATCCATAAATCCTTGAATGCCTTGGACCAACTATTGTGCTTGTCGAATGTTTCCCCCATAGCTTTTATGTGCTGATCGGTGGGCAAAGCGTGGGTGCCGTCACAACATGGAACGAGGTACCGAGACGGTTGCCCACAGCTTCCACAGGCATGGGTGATTATAGAAGCATCAGCAAAGCGTTGCAGGCACTCCATCGCTCCGATAATAGCATCGTCCTCTTCACCCAGCCAGATGAATGTAGTTTCCGCCTGGGAGTAGATGTGACCCATCACACGAACTTGTGCCCTTCGTTCAATGTTACCTTCCTGGTTGATACACAACGCGTCGGCCCATATCAGTAGCTCCGGGTCTTCGGCGCGAGGCCTCAGTCGAAGTAAGGCGCTGTGGAGCTTGATTCCTATATTGGCTGCGAGACTGGAGCAGTGTATAACCACTTGTGGTGATAGGTCTACCCATGCATACGAGAGGGCTTCAAATGACGGTGCCTCATCGAGAGGCACAGTGATGATGTCGACTGAGAGCTCCGAATCTTCCGGACCGGCTGGTGAGAGCAGTTTGAGAAGTCTAATGTGGCGTGGCCCCAGAAGCGGCGGGCTCAGACTGTTGCGCGAACTAAGGCCCTGTTCCTTTGGACACGGATTTTCATGCGGCGTCGTGCAGGAATTGAGACATTCTTTTCTTGCGTTCCAAGGTTGCCGTTGACATTGTGGACTCTTCAACGAAATAGGTGAAGGGCGATACATCTACGTTTGAAAGGATTACGCATGATTTATCTCCGTGATTTCGCGATTCCAGGTTTGTGGAAAACCGCATGCAATGACTCAGTTACTGCATCGTTCAATTCACTCTGGCTTGAATGGCTTGGTACCATGAATTTGCCAACCTCAGCAATTGTCGACGGCGTTCCAGTCGAGGAACGACAGCATCTGGTCCTGATTGTATATAGACGAAGCTTGGCCAAGACTGCGTCAGTCGATGGACAGCGAAGGAATGGCACGCTTGTCATCGTCTCTTGGCTAGTGATGTTGTACAGTTTGTACAACCTTGTTGTACGTACGTACGTACAGGAAGAAAATGTACGTACATGTACTATGTACGTACGACTGAGCCCACTATATTTGAAATCAGGTAATTTATGGGTCATGCCGTACAAGTACGGAGCTATACAAAACTTTGCCGGCTCAACAACTCAGCATTACTCTGCCATTCTCTCCCAACTAAATACATCACCAAATGAAATGGCCCCTTCCAAAGCTGACGCGGCCTTCATTTGGCGACAGTTTATTGACTTCGGCCGCTCGAACCCCAAGAAAAGCAAGCGATACAGATGCCGTCACTGCCAGAAGGAGTTTGCAGCGACCTCTGTTGGGAGTCCGAAAGAGCATCTCGCTGCGTGGGATAAATGGCAAGCTACGCAGCGATAAGAGGGCTAAGCTCGGGATAGCGCCGGCTATTTTCCCTCATATTCTGAAGCTGTACAAAAGAAGATAACAGAGATCGGAATTCAGTATATCTCTCAGGATGAGAGCCGCAGTTTCGCTTATGATGCCGCCGCTGCTGTAATCGCCGGCGGTCGCCCCTTCAGCCTCTTCGAGAGCCGTTGTTGGCGTTATTTCTTTACTTGCGTTAAGCCGTTCGGAATGGTTTAATATTATATTTAATGCCTCTAATAATATCTCGGGTTACAGAATCGTTAATATTTCGGTACAGGTACCAGATAGCCCGTCTTTCTACTGGCAAACACTTGATACGAGAGACGAACAGTACACGGCAGAGAACTGGGTGCAGCTGATCTAGGGAGAAATGCAGCAACTGTGTGGCGGCGATCTCTGCAGGATCAATTCTATCTATACGGATACCGAAAATACGAAGCGCTCTGTATATGACCTACTAGGGAAGTTCCCAGAGCTCTTACACATCAACTTCTCTCTGTGCGATCCTCACGGCCTTCAGCTTCTAATTAAAGATATTCTTCTTCCCTTCTTCGAGGATCTCTTTAAGAACATCAGCACTCTGATTGTGTTCTTCTTATAGTCTAAATTACAATTATAAAGATTGAGAATGTGCTAGCATGTAAGGTGGAACAGAGTAACTTGCGCGCTAATTAGAAGGTACCGGTGAATTATCAGCTGCGATTAAGAAATCAATATACTAAACTGCTTATTCCGAACAGTGTAATTATACGCTGAGGTTCTCAGTATAATACTTTTTTCTCCCTCCTCCGTTTTTAAGATCCTGCTAGAGACTTGTCTGTTTGAAAAGATGTACGGGATGAATTGTGATCTCAAGATTACCCTGTTCTCTTTCCCGAAGCGGTTCGGATTATCAAAAACAGCAGCTTCTAGCTAGAACTCGAGGCTGCGATCGCTGTGCTAAAACCGGTAAACGACTTTCAATACGCTTCTGAGGCTGATGGGGCGGGAATTGCACACGTTGTAAATCGCTGGCTGCAAATCAAAAGCAAATCGGCTAAAATGAGAAAGGCTGATCAGTTCCCTGATGTTCCGTAGAGTGATATTAATGCTATATTAAAAGCTAAGTTTAATAAGCAAACATACAATATACATGAAATCACTAATGCTCTCCGGCCTAATACGACAGGTTTAAACTCGAAACTTCCGCTTAGCGTTTTTATACGCGTAGAAGAATATTTGCAGAAACAGCTGGAAAGTAGCGACGAGTATCACCGTGCTCTCTCCGAATTCACACACTTCCGAATACGTACAGGCGGCTCAGACGGCTTATTCAATAAGCACAGCGCTGTATACAACGATGGCTTCAGGCTAGTAATAGCGTGGCAGTGCCTCCTTAACCAGGACTTGATTCTGGCTAAAGTAGCTGTAAAGGTAATAAATACGCTTGCAAACTCCATACCTTCAGAACTGTGGATTTCTGAGCGACTGTCAAGTGCCCATGCCCCTACGGGCTATAGCCAATCAAATGACACGGTTTGGAGTTAGTCAGCCAGAGGGCCGACTACTACACCAACCGTCAGGGCGACGAGATTAGCGATAGCTTCTTCCTTCTCGACAAGCAGAAATCAGAACCCGTACCCAAACACGTACGGTCTGCTTCAACCTATTTGCACGTGCAAAGACCCCATGACCCTCGCCGTCAGGGCCGTACCAACAAGAACAAAGTTTCTCTGCTATCAGATTTATACACACGAAAGCTCGAAATCGCCTTACGCCTATGGACGCAGACATATAGGCTTTTACTTTTATAGATGATCGCGTATTAGATCGCCTTAAGAACCAGAATTATGCGCATAAAAAGCGCTGGGCGGATCTTGAGGAGAAGGACTGGCTGGAACTTGAAGATTCGTACCTCGAGTTGTTTGTAAATGTGCAGGGCAGGAAGGTCTGAATGGATGGTATGATGGCTTCTGCCAATGGAGATTTTGAGTGGGAAGGTGTCTTACAGTCGACAGGTGATATATTGGGGGTTGGTACTGAAGTGGAATTAGTAGTTGGAGACCAGAGTGACAGGAGACCAGGACCGTATGAGTGCTCGTACCCAACTATTGCCTAAAAGGAAAGGAGGAAATTTGAATGGTACGATTTTGTACGTACAGAAAAGTTGTACGTACGTACAGCTACCAAAACTACAGTACCTACGTACGTACGTGTACAGAAAAATGCATCACTACTCTTGGCATTCGATGGAACCGGCGCCAATGCCAACGATGTTGATTAATAAGCGATCCCGAATTTGTTGTTGGCACCTAAAACTCCGACCCTTAATCCCCAAGAAGTGAACAAATGCGTAATACTGGAAAAACGGTTTGGACGGATTTATGTTGTCTTCGCCCACTGCGGGACGGTGGTCCCGACCGGATTTCCCACCGGAATTGCCGCCGGCCGCCGGTCCGTGCGGATGCCCTCATGTTCCCGAGATCACGAGTGATGATGTGGTCACCAAGCGAAAGCAATAATTACGCTCGTGCATTGAAGTAAGCAGGAGTAAATTTGTATGTCACCTAATATTACAGTCACCCTCCACTGAGTTCGGCATATCAAGTTTTCAATATGTCTATCCCTCGCGTCCCTGAGCCCCTCGGCGAGCCCGCCCCATACATTATCCCCGCCTATGAGGGCGAGAGCATCACCATCCCGGGCACGAGGGGCAGCATCCGCATCTTGGCGTCAGCAAAGGAGACAGACGGCTTGATTTCGGTCTTCGGGTATGATGGAGTTACGGGTGACGCGCCGGGCTTTCACTACCACAACGAGGCACACGACGTCTTCCTGTGCACTCGCGGACGGATGAAGCTCTGGGCCGGGAACCGTTGTAGGATCCTTTCCGCGGGTGACTTCGCGTACGTGCCGCCCAAGGTCGTCCATCAGCCACAGCTCATCGACCCGGTCAATGAAAGCCTTGGGCTCGTCACACCGGGTGAATGGGTCGATTTCTTCCGCTTTGTCACGGAGAAGTATGATGGTATCATTGGGGATGAATTGGACCGGCGCAACACGATGCAGCACTTCTTCACCAAAATCCAGGAGATCAAGGAGAAATACGATGTCATTTTCCAGCCCGACTTCCAAGGCACAGAGGTCTCGGACTGGTCTGACGGGGACACTAAGTTACCGAATGGCCCAGAACCAACCGAATACTTCCTGCGGGCGAATACTGGCCCGCGGTACATTCTTGAGGGAATCTTGGCACGGCCGTTCATTACCACGAAACAATGCGCGGGCCAGTTTGCAATCACCAGCATCGAGTCCAGCAACCGTCTGAGTAACTCGGTTCTGAGCAAGCCGTTTATATTTGAAAAAGTACACCAGGTCTATCATGTGGTCGATGGTGCTATACTCGTCAAGAACGATGGTAAATCTCCTGGGGATATTGTGCGACCCGGCGAGACAGTCTTCATTCCAGCCGGCAAGGAGGTCTCGCTCAGCTTTGTCGATAGGTACGTCCGATTCTGGTCGTTTACGAGCGGAGATGGATTGGAGGCATTGGTAGCGGGCGCCGGTGACGCTTTTGATGGCTCCATTGTACCGGACCAAGTGGTATCGTTCGACATCGACCGGGTAGGTCGGGCAGCAGAGTCATTGAGTATCAAGATCAAGATCTAGGCACGTTCGCAGGTGTGGAACAGGAATATACATAGACCAAGGGTAGCAGCATTCCTTAGACCTTGCTTCATGTTCCATTGAAAAATCAAGCATGAACAAAAGCTATGTAGGCTCGGCTACTGTGATGGTATTTGACATTGCTTCGGACACAGATTCTCTTGAGGTGACTTGCTCTGCAGCTGTGAGCATTCCTTGGAATAGCTTATTAAGAGTTGTCATGATATCCACGGAGGCTGCGTGCCTCTCAAAATGAATTTTGCCTGCGCGAAGGTGCTCTACATCAGCTTTAGCTGACATGCGATGGGGGTACTTGTAGATATTTCGGTATAGGACAGAGATTGCACCCATCAGGTAGTCAGTTTGCGGGCTATCGTGCTCAGGTTGTCAGTGAAGATCAGCTAGGGCTTCTTAGTTATCATTTCCTCGACGTACCAAAGAAGGTTATATCTGCTGTTATCCGCACGAGTCGTAGCACTGAGGTTAGTTAGTAAAATTGATACAAGAATTTGAGACCAAAGGAGGCGCACTCATTCAGTGTTTTTATAAAGGACCGGGCAGCAGACAGACATATCGCCTCGCTGCTTCGAATTCGTGGATTGGCGTGCAGTGTATCCACATTTCGTTTTGCATGAGCGCAGGTCAAGGATGACCAGTGTACGGCTCGCACCATATTGAAGTAGTCCAAATGGAGAGTCATGAGGAGCTGTCCGGTCTTTCCTGGCGACATAATTTCTTCCCCTGGCCGACAGTCCATCGGTATATCATGACACCACAAAAGTAGTGCCGTGTCAATGTTCCCAAGCTCGTTGAGCATCGAAGCCGTGCAGCTTGCCTGGTTCGTGACGTTGCAGAACCAATGCTGAATCTGGGAGAGTTTGGAACTCCAGACGTAGACGTCTGATGTCGATACGAAAAGGCCAGTCTTTAATTGGGGCGGCCCATGATTCTCATGTGAGGGCAACGGTGTTAGGTCCATATCGAAGCTGGTAGGATTCACTGCGACTGGTCTACCCTGGGTAATGGCAAGATGACTGGTGGACTCGTTAATATTGGCCCCTCAAGTGCTATCAAGAAGACCAAGATAAAATTGACTGACCCATCCAAGCGATATGCGACCCACCAAAGCTGTGACCTCAGACGTACATCTTCTTCACTTAGATCAAGGTCTGCAGGACTCCGCCGATGAAGCCCAATAGCTTGCGCCACACGGATGGCCAGTCCACAGAGAACCCAGCCAAAGCCTGCCTTGCTGCATTGCAGATGGAAAATAACCTGTAATCTTCAGCGAATCGAACGGACTTGGCAAAGAATTTCTTTCTTACGTGTAGCAGCAGTATCTGCACGGTGCTGACATTAGGTACAGTAAGACAATCCTGCAGAGTAGCCCAGCTCGTTCGATAGAGATTTTCAGACATCTCTTCGGCCTGTGAAGCAAGTTCATCCCGCGATATTCTGTTGATGTTACCGATAGCCACGACCAGTCGGAAGATCGAGAGTAGCTCGTGATCCAGGGTTGAAGAGTCCGACTCGTACAATTGTGGCCAATTGGATTTGAAAGACGTTTTGTCCATTATGGGATACAGAGGATGCACGGCATCGAAGAAGACTAATTCAATCGTGCCAGTAAGAAAATACGACATTCTAGGGGACATTAATTGCAAGGCTTACCTTCAATTGCCGCCCCAGCGGCGGACTGGTCAGGAAGATGATGCACACACGAATCAGTTAGGGGAGTTTTAGGGACGCCAGCTTCGTCGACATGAACTCCACCCTCCATGAGAAAGTCCAGGCCGACAGTACCAGACAGGCCAGGGGTACTTTTGAGCGACTCCCTCATACAAAAGGAGATGATCGCTCCTGTAGAGTTGAGGCCAATGAAATTACTGTTGACTGTGTCCTTTCTTATGAAAAGACCCGGTAGAATTCGTTCACTGGCATCAGGCTCCAGGCGACCATCGGTGGCAGCTAGAGAATCAACACCACACACTTTGCCTCCAGCCTCCCTATTCCCGCGTCGCGACAGCGAGGCTTGCGACGCGTGTCCTTTGGATGAGGAATCTGGTGAGGGCTGCAGACCTTCAAAGACGATGGCGCATGACAAGTCCAAAGTCTCGTTCCAGAAGTCCATCAAGTCGCCAGGCGGCGGGATATCCGGAGGAAGTATCGTCTCCAATGGGTTATCTGCATCCTGTTGGTGTATTGGAAGTATGGGATCGAGGCGGTTCAAGACGGAGCTGGGTGTCGGAGACTCCGGGGGAATGGACGCCGCCCGAAGTGACCGTTGTCGTCCGCCAGCACCGTTCCGCCTCCGCCGAGAGGCAGCCGTGGCTGTCGGATAGACACATTCGGCGCCATATAGCTGACAGTTTGGGCAGGGATATTGAGCTGTGGTGCACTTGAGCTGAATCGAAACATCCTGGTGTCAGAGGGCTTTGGACATGCGCAATGGAGGACGAGGGGAAAAGGCTTTACCCGCTTTTGACGACAGTGATGGCAGGCCTTATTGACTCGCTTAGTCGCCGTGTTTTGTGCATCAGAATTCGAGGCATCCATCGTAGGTAATTGTTACACACGATGTTCCAGGGAACGTGGAGGCATGCAAACATCCGGGGCTCGAAAGTTGGGTGTGGACAAACGTCGGCCCCTTGAGGGCACGTGTGACTTCTCGGTTAAGCTAGGGTCAAACCGTCCTGCATTGAAACTCTATTTTACGGTGCCCATTCCCCAATGAACCAACAGTGCGGGGACGCAGCTGCGGTGGTCACCCGCGGCAATCATAGTGGAAGCTATCCTGGGCGTTGGCTGTCAAGTACTTCGGACCCGATGGGGTGCGCTTACACACCTAAGACCGCCAGGTGTCCCCGCGCTGACTCGGATTAACCGGCCACTGCTTCAGTATTTAATCACTTCCTGGCGTCAACACTGTCCCATTTGCAGTCAGAGTGACCTTTTCTTTAGCTGGAAGCAGGCCGTAGACACCATTTTCAAGGTTGCCATAATCGGTGCTGGCCTCGGAGGTCTCGCCTGTGCCATGGCCTGTCGTCGCTATGGCCTGGAAGTGGTAGTCCTGGAGCAAGCCTCCAAGGTTACTCCGGTAAGCAGTGGAGTCTCTACAGCCCCGACCTCAATTCACGAGTCAGGTCGGCGCGGGTATCCAAGTCCCCCCGAACGCCTCTCGAGTTCGGAAATAGCTGGGTCTGTTCGAGCAAATACAAGAAAATGCTTGCATCTTGGACTACCTCGACCTTGTAAGATACGAGGATGGCTCTCATACTACGCAGGTCAGCCCAGAACACCGAGGGTAGATATGGAGCGCCGTGGATGTGAGCAACGCACTGTGTGTGAAGACCTTGGCGCTGGGTGCCGACTAATATCTGTATAGGGTCATCCACCGAGCAGATTACCATGGAGCATTACTAGATGCTGCTACAAATGCAGGCACAGAGATCCGTCTCGGCGCTGTTGTGAGAAAAATCAACTTTGAGCAGACGTCGGTGGAAGTCGATACTGGCCAGGTCATATCGGCAAATGTGATCGTAGGCGCTGATGGTATATCCAAGTCATGTTCCGAACTCCGAATTGGTGTTTAGTACTTCGCACAGGGCTATGGTCAACTTCACGGGATCAGATATTGGGTTACCCATCGCCTCCTGGCGAAACAGGTGATCTAGCGACTGTAAGGATGACCGATCTGTTGTCCCTCGGCGATCATCAAATCAACGAACTGTGCGCACAGAAATGTTGCACCGTGTGGATGGGGCCCAAGAGATATTGCGTACTCTACCCACTGAAAGGAGGGTCTGAGTACAATCTTGTCCTGATTCGACCCGACGACCTTCCTTCGGGCATAGACAAAGTTCAGGGTGAGATCAGCGAGATGCGACAAACCTTCGAAGGATGGGATAGCAGTCTCACAAGAATCATCTTACGAATCCCTTCTGTGCTCAAATGGAAGATTTATTTTCATGATCAGCTTGATACGTGGTGCAAGGTCAGGGTCCCTCTATTTGCGCCGCAGAAGGCCCACGTGATAATGAGAGGAGCAGGGAAATGTTACAGTCCTCGGTGATGCTTGTCATCCCACCCTACCGTATCAAGCACAAGGAGCGGCCATGGCTATCGAGGATGGAGCTGCGCTTGGAAATCTCCTGGGTTCTCTGTCTGAAGACTACAAACAGTCACCTGGGCTGGCCCACAAACACGTGGAGTCACTGCTACCTTGTACGAGAAGCTCAGGAAGTTGCGCACGACGACCAACGTCAAGGGCGTAGAGGCCAATCAATACATGTTCCATCTTGAGGATGGGGAAGAACAGCAGAGGCGAGATGCTGAATTGAAGTCTCATGATTGGGTCAGTGCATCGCGCTGGAGATGGGCAGATCCTACGGATCAAGATGAGTTGCTCGGCCACGATGTCATTGCAGAGAGCGAAAGGCAGTATGACACATGGAAGACTACCATCACTCACAAGTTGTAAGTAACACAAACGGACACCCACACGATGGTGATGGGACCCCACATCTCGAATAGTCTTATGCAGTACAATTATAGGACATGATTGTCTGTATCTAAGCTGGTTTGCTTGCCAATACTCACCTCCACTGCTGTATCTGTGCCCGAGCATTTATTTGTGATGGACTCTAGTAATGCTTGAGCGGTCCGCCATTGGCATAGTGTGACCCCATAATATGGCTGACACCAGGCAGCCGCATAACGCCACTTATCACTAACAGGGCCGGTGGACGCCCGTAATAAAGGGGTTTGGACTATTTCACTGCTGTCCACTGATTGGCACTGCCCAGGTCATCCCCCCAGGCTCCCTCGGAGCTGGGGTTGCCCCTCTTTTCTTCTCATTGCCGCCTGCAGCATGCAGATCACCCGCCGGCGCTGCTCAGTGGATGCTACTTGACAGAGGGGCTCAACTGCCTTATTAGCATTGGAAGGATGCTGGTTTCCTGAATCCGTCTCCTGGAGTCGACCTGCATCTCAGGCATTTGGGTGATTCACCTAAGTACCTAGGTATAATTAGCCCCTCAACTGTGCACGTAAACGACCACCCCGCCCCCATATCTCTACCTGTCTACCTCACCCACCCTTCGTATATGCCACTAGGAGATCCTGGTTCTTCAACTTTAACTGGGAAGATGCGTCAAATCATCGCCCAAGCCATTCTGATGGCGTCAGTTCCCGGGGTCCAAGCTGTTGCACTGAACTACACTACATCCGATGCTGGCAACCCTTTCGTCGACGGATGGTATGCGGATCCTGACACTGAAATATACGACGGGCTATACTGGGTCTACCCGACTTCATCGTACGATTACGAGGAGCAAACCTACCTTGACGCATTCTCATCTTCAGATCTCATTTATTGGACCAAGCACCCCGATATCCTCACCACAGACAATGTCACATGGGCAACACAAGCATCGTGGGCACCAGCGCCCATCAGCCGCAACGGAAAATACTACATTTATTTCGGCGCCAATGACATCCAAGAAGACGACACTACGACTATAGGCGGTATCGGAGTCGCAGTCTCTGCCTCGCCAGATGGCCCTTACATCGAAGCCATCGGTTCACCGCTGATCGGCGAGTACCACAACGGCGCGCAGCCCATCGACCAGGACGTCTTCATCGACGACAACGGCCAGGCATACATCTACTACGGCGGCCACTCGCACGCCAATGTGGCCCTCTTCAACGAGGACATGATCTCAATCGGGGCGTTCCCGGACGACACTCAGTTCAAGGAGATCACGCCTGCGAATTGCGTCGAAGGCGCGCAGATGCTCAAGCGCAATGGAATGTATTACATGATGTGGTCCGAGGGCGGGTGGACGGGGCTGAACTACGCAGTGTCGCACTCTATGTCTGGCTCGCCGTTGGGACCCTTCGAGCGGAGAGCCAAGATCCTGCAGCAGGACTACGCCGTGGCTACTGGTAGCAGGCATAACGGCGTCATCAATATTCCTGACACTGATATATGGTATATCGTGTACCACCTAAGACCACTTCGCGACAACGACGGAAACCACAGGCAGCTGGCCTACGACCGAATGTGTTTCAATGAGGACGGTTCGATCGCAGAAATTGTGATGCTAGTCAAGGATAATTTCGAGGACGGGAACACTATCGGTTGGACGACCTATGGCGGCGATTGGTCGGTGATGGATGGCCAGCTCAAGGCCGAGTCGTCAGATGGAGGCGAGGCCCTGCTGAACACCAACTTCACGGACTTGGTGTATGACGCCGACATCACAATTATCGGCGGCGATGGAGATGCGGGTCTGTTGTTCAGAACTATCTCACCGAGTAATGGTTTGAATGCGTTTAATGGGTACTACGCTGGCATATCTTCCACTGGAGAAGTCACCCTGGGCAAAGCAAATGGTAGCTAGACGGAACTTGGAGCGGCCGAATTTGACATCTCTGCCAGCATGCTGTATCACGTCCGCGTGACAGCGGTGGGCAGCCAAATTAGCGTCTTCGTGGCAGACATGAACGAAGCTAAAATAGCTGTCACCGACGATACGTTCAGCGAGGGTCGCGATGGGGTGAGGGTGTCCGCGGCGGAGGCTCTGTTCGACAACATTTCGGTGGCGAGGCCATGAGGGTTTCAATTGGAGTGTTACTGTGGGTATAAGCCGTATCGTGGGTGCGACGCACGCTGAGGGTGGTGTACGATAGACAGCCAAACTGCTAACGGTCCTTTCGCCAGCTGTGTACCAGCTGGCGGCGCACAGACCACGGCAGCCAAACCATAGCTGCGATGGGAAGGCCGAAGCCTTCGGCTCCCCTTTCCGCTCAACAACGAACAACCAACAAAGAGATGAATACAACCGTACCGAGCAACACTCGTGTGCACATGAAGACCGACCAACAGTTACAGGTAATTTGAAAAAATATAAATTATTTGCCACAACTTTTGAACCTCTAGACGGCATCTCGCTACCCGTAAATTATAAAAATGGTATCCCAACTACAACCAACGCTCTATAAACTGCACAGACTCTCGCCGGAATCTTCGTGACTTTGTCTGGCTTTATCCCAAAGTACGCCCCGCCCCATTCTTTGTTGCTGGACATATTGTACACGAATATCATCTACAAATAATTTACAGCGCCTGAATGCAATATGTCAGTCTTGTGCAACATGTTTTGTACTGGAAACACTCATCGGGGGATTGACAAGTTGAATCGGTTCCCGGAGACGCGGGGGAGGGTCTGAACTCACGTATAAAGCCTCAGCAGACAGGGTAATGTCTCCGGAGACACTACCCTTCATCTGCACCTCAACGTTGAGGTGCATATCCATCCGCAGCGTAAAACCCTTCTTGCTTCCGTGCCACGCAGTATCGGTCTTCCTCCTAGTGACAAATTTGTCGTTTGTGTCTAGCTCCCTTCGATGCCCGTCCAGCGTCTTCCATGCCGCAGCCCGCGTGCCTGCCTTCGGCTTATAGTTGCCCCTGCCATCCTGAAGCTTCCACTGGCCAGGCGGCGAGGAGAGGTCACCTGGCATGGGGAGGGCGCCTCGGCTGTCGACGGCTTCCCACCCGCCTGGGTGGAAGTCATGGCTCCGCTGGTAGCCCCGCCAGTCATCCACAGATAGCCATGGGCCTTTAGCAGGCTGCTGGTTATCAGTGCCCAGGTACTCGAGTTTCGACAGCTGGAGAGCAGGCTTCCTCAGCCCTGATGCCAGGCCGGTTGACGGCAGAGGGAGCGCGGCGTAGTTGCCTCTCAGCTTGAGGCTGTCCCTTGGCGTACGCGGGCTCTCGAACTCCGTCGCTGTGGAGGGCGTCTGGATCGACTCCGTGTCTCCTGGGCTCGATATAATTGTAATTGCCGTTTCGATTTCGGCAGATCCAGGACTGCCTCGGAACGTTCTGGATCGTCGCTTGGGCAATGACGTCTCAATTGGCGGTAGAGGTGTCCTAGGTGTCCTAGGTGTACGTGGAGTTCCGGGGATTGCATTCGGCGTCTGTGGAATTGGCGGTAATGTTGGCGCTTTCGGCTCTAAAGCAGGCACTCTGACCTGTTGTGCCAACCGTGGTGGGGCTGACGGCTTCGATTCAACTGCAGTGTTTTTGGCCACTTGATGTACCTCTTTTGCTGTATCTGAGGTCGGTTGTGGTTCGGACTTCTTTGTTGCTGTCGATGATGTCGAGCCTTTTCGCCGTCCTGCAAAAGCGCTGAATGCCTGTAGCACTGACGGCTTCGGCGTTGGTTTCGGCTCATCTGCAGGCGGGCTGGCATCCTGAGGCGGAGGGGCTGCTGCTGGGCCTGGGCCAGGAGTTGGGGGTCGGATAAATGCAATCTGCTCAGGCGCTCTTGCGAGAGACTTATCCACCGGAACTGGAGCCCACTGGTACTCGGGCTTCCAAATTTTCTGGAGGAATTCAAAAGCCTCATTTGGAACCCATACTGTCATGCCATCGCTATTTCTAACTTCCATTCCTCTGAGCGAGTGGACATTGACCCGAGCGATGAGACTCGGTCAACAAAAATAAGACGCAGATGAGCGTGGTAAGAAGGCGTCAAGGCCGACGAAAATGGCAAGACTGAAACGTTGAGAGTCAAGGCATTGCTGGCGTCCGTTCGCTTTACTGAGCACCAGGCTCAGAAATCAATCTTTATGAATCAATGCTCATCTGGATCTCCACGTAGGGCTGTCGAATGCATAGACGTCAGTGGTGATAGCTTGCCAACGTTGAATGCCGGATGACATCTTTTCTGGAGACTGGCGAAGCTTACTCGTGCTCAAAACAGGGTACAGAAGTGATCTGCAGGTCCGACCTCATCACAAGCTCCGGGAAGCCGGGGTCGAATCCGGATTTGCTCTCGGCCGACTTGCAGAAGTTTGCCACCACCGAACAAAAATAGCCCGTCAGCTTTTTGTGTGATGAGGAAGATTTTATCCGGAGAAAAGATCTTGGTTTTGTACGCCGACATCTTCGCAGGAAATGTTCCCAAGTTAAGCGGTCGATTCTTGAGAGTTGGCCAGTGCCCAGGTGTCAGGTATCAGGCCATGCACGAGATCTGGCACTCTGACGGTTTCACAATCGGTCAAGATAACATGTCACCAAAACGCGCCCCAGCCCTCTCTGGAAACCATTACTTGGCGCACCAGTGTACTTATTCTGATGTGGCATGCTTCCTGAATTGCTTACCCCATGATTCCGCCGCACCGGGAAAGACTATTCGGTGGTCCAACGCTCGCGTGTGCAGGATCAGACGAACGGGTTAAGCTGATCACATACCTAGGTACGCACTATCCCCTGAAGGTATGTCCAGGCTGTCCTTAAATTTGTGTTCTTTAGTTACCTGTCCGTCATATTCTCTTCGGCCCTCAGCTCCCAAATACCTACCTACTGGTAGGTTCGAAAAATACATATTAAGGCGTGAGTAACAAAGCTTCACGAAAGTGGTTCCAAACCAATCAGACATGGTTAATAAGCGTACTTAGCATTTTGGTGGTGGTCCAGGTAGTGTTGAAGAATGAGGATGGCAATGCTGAGACTACAAATGGTTGCCTGACGGCACCTGCGAGAAATCTTTATTCGTCACAAAGAGTGGTCGCACAGCAGCACGCGTGCCCTATGCCCCTTGTCACATTGCATCTGACTGTGGCTGCAAATTCCAGTCACATTAATCCTTCAGATGCTCATTGGGCTATGATATTATGGGCTGCCTAAGTCAGAGCTGACAATGCAAGCACAGAGCTGGGTAACCGTGAGTGGGGCTGTCTGGGCCTCACACAGATTTTCTGGTGATTCCAATAGTATGATGCTCATTGCAAATGAGGCCCCAATATTAGAACTGATCCCAAATCGTTGCCTTAGCTCAATCCCAAATATCGGATATAATCAGCCCCCCAGGAGATGTTCCCAACGCTGAATCGAACACTCGGTATTCTCTGCCTGTCTCTGGTTCTTCATCTCCTCGAAAATTCAACGAAGGCTTGGCAGTGGACCACACTGCAAGCTATGGTTTTCGCAGTTCTTCCCTTAAGGCTGCACAGCCTCTATACAGATTTTGGGGACTGGGTGTCGCTTGTTACCCTCTGCCTCGCCCCTTTGTTCGCGCACCTTGCAGCTGGTGTACCGCAACCTTCATATCTAACAACCTCCCCGTCCCAGGTGGCATGACCGCATCTGTCACTATACCATAGTGCACCCACCAATTGAACACCCACACCCCTTGAACTAACAACCACACCACACCACGCCAACACCACGATGGCAAGAAAAAAATAGAACACATGTGTTGTGGCAATGCAAATAGTATCATTTTGAAGTCCTCAATCTGCTCAATCATCGTATCTATTCGGGCGGCGAATTGCACGCCCGCTTCGTGTCTGAATCTCATCCGGAATCTCATCCTCGATGCCGGATTCTTGCTCTTCCTCATCATCATCTTCAACTTCAACCACTTCAGCCTTTGCAGCCATTCGAGGCTTTTTCTGAGGCTGATTTCGCTCTTGTAGGTCCTACAAGCTTCCCCCTTTGCTAGGAATATCATGAATAGTCATGAACTTCTTGTTGGATTCGGAATTGGCTTCCGTTTGTTGGTCTTCGATCTGAGCTCCTCGCGCTCTTTCAGAGCGGCGTTTTCTTCCTCCAGGAAGGAAATTCGAGCTCTCAGCTCTTAAAGCTCAGAAATAACCCTTCTGGCCCTATGTAGTACGAGGGCGTTCCCATCTTCGGCTAGGGACATCACATCGTCCCGTGAAATCGGCTCCTCGGCATCATCGTCTTCGAGGGCTGCGCAACACCACGTTCCTCTCAATCTGGCTTGATCTCTGGGTGATTCAAAGCTTTTGTACGGCTAACGGGCCAATTGCCAGTATGGCGCCAAGCTGCGACTATCGTGGCTTTGGTAACAGACTTCCGAGCCTTGGCCAAGCAACGAATGAAGTTGATCTTGCCCGTAGGCGTTGCATCAGTGAGAGAGTCTAATCTCTCGATTTCCTTTCGAAAGGCGCCTTTAAGGATGTTGAAGTGCCCATTATCTGCAGGCTGCAAATCCTGAGATGTGTATGCTGGAATAAAACAACAATAAACGTTGTTAAAGAAGCATTCCTCTATGAACTCGTCCTGCATAATTATAATCAGCTTCCGAGCTTCCGGCAGAGTAAACATATAATAAATATACCGAGGTATGGCTCTTATGGCCATCTAGAGTCAACAAAACGACTCGGCCTTCATCATTGTTCGGCTTCTTATTCATTTGTGGGAGGAAAACGTCCTGCAACCACCAGACGGCAATGTCGTTGCTTGTCCATCCATTTGGAGAGACAATATAGTGCCAAGGGGCAATTGATTCGAATTGCTTTCGAAACCACTAGGCTTGAAGTTCTTTGCCTTTGAAAATGATGCCTGGGTCAAGATAGGTACCGTCGGCGAGAATGGTGTCGACAATCGACACCCAGGAGCGACTGCCATTGCGTTTGAGGAGGGTTTCCTTCGTCTCTTGGCTGCCGAGCACTACGAAATCGAGACCTATGTCAGGTATAATTAGAATCGACATTATGATCATAGACGAAGCGATAGACTATATGTTTATATACCTTCGCCCTCCATAATGCTGCCTTTATCGATATTAGCTGTGAGGCCCGGCTCAACCCAATCGAATTGCTCCCTATGGTCAAAATACTAGTTGACCGATCTAGGGGTGAACCCGTCGAATCGTGAAGCTTTAGTGACCCGGCCAATCTTGGCTCGAATCGTAGGGTTCCTCTTCTTGAAGCCCTCAAGCCAATGCTTGCCGAGGGGGCCCTCATCACCTTTCTTCTTGCATAGGGAAGACACGACTCGTCGAACAACACTAGCTGTTGGTGCGTGGCCTAAACTTTCCTGCTGTAGAATCCAAGTACATAACTTGTCTTCTTCAGCCGTGGTCAGGCGTTGGTTGGGCTGAATAACCTCGCTTTTGAGATGGTGGCTCCCTTGAGCCGGAGGGACAGGGTGCTCTTCGGTATGCACCATTTTTGGGCTGATTGGCTAATTGAAAGCTTGGGATCTCCATCTATGCAGTCAAACATGGCCGAAACCATGTCATCTTCAGTATTTGAAGGCATCATGGTTGCGTGGCAAGAAGATTCGTAGGCTTGCATAAGACAGGAATCACTTGCTTGAGCCGGAAAGAATTTTCATGACCACGGAGTTTCGGAACGCGGAACGCCGACCTCCAAGACGGTTCAAGTAGGTCGAACCTATACCAAGAGAAAGGGCATGATCAGGGCTTCAAATTGATTACAGAATCAATTGAATTGCTGCAATACTGGTTGTATTGCGTGTAGGTGAACATAGGTGTATTATGCGTGGTTTGTTAGTTCAATGGGTGGGGTGTTCAATCGGTGGGTGCATTATGGTATTTCGACTTCCATCGTATGGCGTTATGCGGCCATAACAGATCGGCGGATTAGATCTCTTGATTGGGACATCCTCAGCACAGCCGCCGTCGACTCACTCTTTTGGACGCCGCAAAGATGGGATGGCTCCGAGGCGATGGCAATGCGCAGCCTTGAGTTCTGTATCTACCTCCCGGAAACCCCTAGGGTAGAGCTGCTCTCCTGGGACATGGCAAAAACTGTGATCATCACACTGCAAGGAGTGGAAGTAATCTATTATCTGGGAAACAACCCGTCTGCGATTGGGTCCATCCGCGCCTCAGTCGACCAGGTTTTCATTCCACTTGCCATACTTGGATTATATCGACTCTCCGCGGCTTTTTGACTAACGAGCCATTTCGTCTTCGCACCGCGCAATCAAGTACTAGTCCTAGGCTCTACGCGGAGGCTGTCTGTGGACAGCTTACTACAAGACCCCGAAAAGCCATCCTCTGCTGCACACCATTACCGGACTAGCCTACTTGCCCAGCAGAGTGTTCAGGTTCATATACTTCCTCCTTATGCTCACCATCTGGGTGGTCTTATTATTTCATACTTTGGTTCATTCATTATAAATACGCAGAGTCTCAGCTTTCTGATCTGCGTCGTCCTATACCACTTCATCCTTGTACCTTCGTTGGCCATCATCGGTTATTACCTCGCGAGAGGAATGACGACCTTCACCATTATCCTTGCATTTCGGCCACCTGTTATAAAATCTACTCTATCTCAGTCATGAGATTGATGGCTGTACTCCTTGTTATTTCAAGTATAGAGACGAGGAAGACGCCTTGTGGTCTCTGGGACGCTACTGGGGGGTTCAGCGGAGACTATTGGACGTGCAGATGAGCAACTCAGAATTCATGCGTGTGGACCCGGAGTTTGATGGAAATGCGTTTGGGATTGCGTCAACTTATCAAGATAATGCCGCAGGATCTCTGCTGGAAGCTGGCCAGTTTTGGGTGGACAACTTTACAGGTTCGTGTAGCGGGACCTGGTCGAGTGAAAGGCGTAGGCATGGTACCACGCGAGGTACCTTTTTCGTAGATGGGTTAGCATGGCCCAGTCTGTGACAGTCATATCGGAATGCAGATGCCGCCCGTTGACCACGTTTCACCCATGTTGGTTGATTGGGTCGGCAATACAGAGATTGAACCTTTGGATCCCTCAGAAAGATGCATGTGCTGGAAACTGATTGCCATTGAAAGCACTTTGGTTGTCGCTATCATTTCTATATTGTATCCCGGAATTGAAGAGATTCCTCGGCAAGGAATATTATCAATTCTATATGAAGAAAGAGGCACCTGGGATGTACCTGCTTGAATCAGTCTTCGCAGATCTCATTTTTGCCTCGTTCTGAGCTTAACGGCACCCTTCTTGGCTCTATAAGAAATATCGTAAGTCGCATCATGGCTTGCAAGACCCACTGGCACCTGCAAGAGCTCATATTTCCACACTATCATGGCTGTGACAATTCGCATCTCAAGCTGGGCCACCGATCGACCCCAGCAGGACCTGATGCCCAAGCTGAAAGCCAGTTTGGGGTAGGTAGACCTGTCGAATTCGATTTCTCCTTTATGGTTCTTTACCAACCACCTCTCCGGATCAAATACATCCAGTTTCCTCCTCTCGTTTCCGCGATGGGTCTTGCTCGCCTCAGAATCGCTCCAGTATTTCGACGTTGGCTTGGAGAAGTCCGGGCCTTGGCAGACGAGAAGCACAACCGTATCTTTTGGGATCCTGCACCCGAGCAGCTCCATATCACGAGTCGCGTCCCGAGGCACCAGCATGGCTGCGCGTAGTCTCAGAACTTCCTCCAAGAGAGCGTCGAGGAAAAGTATCTTGGATTTGATGATCTCGGTAGCAGTGGGCAACCTTCTCGAAATAAAAGTGATGATGGGAGGGGCACCTGAATGAAACGGCGTTGAAGCTTGCGTTAGTCAGGGGGTAGCTTTGAACCATTATTAATCCTGCTGAGGCTGGGCACCATTGGCGCAGTTAGTATCGCGCTCTAGCCACGCCAACATCGGCAAAGCAGAGGGTGTGTGTGTTATGCCGATATCCGTCGGCATAGCGGATGAATCACCTTGGACTTCGACTGGAATAGCTGCTTGTCAACTAATCACTGATCATACTGGTGCTCTTGGTTCGACAGTCATTCCACCTCGATCTTATCAATAGCTATGACCATCATAGTCCAAGGCCAAGCAGTTCGTTGCATAATTAGTCCCAAAACTGGTACAATTGTGCAGCCCTATTCCGATCTCATCAACTAGTTGATTGGTTAAAGGATTAGCCTCATCAGCTTACATAACGGTGTTCATGATATGGGGACGTAATATGATGGACGTTAGACATTGATATAGACCTCAAATCTGCTCAGTTATAAAGTCTGACAGATATCCCACACATCCATACCCCAATCATTCATCCTTCCAGATACATCCATTCATTTATTCCTCAAGTCTACCCTCATTCATTTCTTTCAAAAACTTCAGAATACATCATGCATATCGCCTACTATGTAGGGCTTTCGGCGTCCGTTGTCCTCGCAGCTCCAAGCATCAACACAGATGTTGGTGTTTGTTCTGCATCTGTTGACAAGCTCATCCAAGAGATTACGAGTGGTTATACCGGTGAGTGTAATTTGCTACACAGCTTGATTCACGATCAGTGCTGATTGTTGATTTAGCCCCCGACGGTATCCAGTACTCTGCTCATCGTCTTGAACCATTCGAATATGATATCGCGCTCGCTGCGGTCTCTGCTGAAGCAGGAATCGACACCAATCTCCAGCAACGATGTGCCAACAACCGTGCCGTCGTGGTTGACAGGATCGATAGGTTCCTTGACTGGGACATGCAGCTTTCCCCTGTCGTCCGTGGCCCTGCCGAGATAGAGGTCCAATCCGGCCATTCCATTTCCAACTCCGTCGAGGTCACCGGCGGTATTGCGGGCGAAAATTCCTTCATAGCAGGCGATCTAGGATTGCAAGTGAGTGTCAGCTACACCAAATCGTGGAACAGCGATACCAGGATCCACCCAAAGGTCTCAGTCGCCGCTGGAATGCATGGCGCCGTTGTCATTAACCCGGCCACCACGCGTCGATATGGCCGAGTCCTGATGGGCTGTCTCGGATCTCAGAGAGAGGTCGCTCGGTTCCAGGAAGAAGACTACAACGAGAGGGACTTCAACGGGGTCAAATTTGTCGACGGCGAAATTAGCGTCTGCCAGAAGCCCGTTGGCAGGCCTCTGACACGTTGCGAGGGAAGCGGAGAGTTCATTGAGTTCCCTCCCTAAGACGAGTCTGCGACATCAACTTTGGTGATTGTCTTAAAAAAAACGTGGGACTTCTGGGTTATGGCTTGATGGGGGTTATTGCTTCATTTAAGCCTGTTGTGGAAAGACCGGGGAGTCGTATACGTTATCATTTGCAATTGTGTGGCGCTGTGAAGTTGGATCTTCATTCAGTTGGACGATCCAACTTCGCAGCTTGTTTAACGTTTTATCCCCTTCATTTCCTTCTTTTCCACATTTCTAGAATTATTTGTTCCTCTTTCATGATGTATTTCTTTGTTAGATTTCGCTAAATTGAGTCAGTCATTACCTCGTCACATTTTGACTCGCCACCACCAATGACCGTCGATCGTTGGGGTGACCATATGAAAGTATTTCAGATTTTGATCCGTATACATCCCGAAGGCGTATAAGGTCCCTTTGTCTAGCAGTGTTTACACAAAGACCAAGTGTTAAGAAACACACAGTACTGATATCAGTAAACAAGAAGCATAAATATGGGCCACATAGCCTCCGACCTATATCGCACTATACTCGATTATTCAGCACGATGTTGTGTCCTGTTGCGTGACTGAGCGTCAATTCTTGCCTAGCCTGGCCCCATAGATCATCTAGTGAAACCCCTTTGCTAGATGCGCCCAGATAAACAATACTGCTTAGGTTTTAATGGCAGCAGAACACCGCGTTAATGGCTCGATCGTTTTCTGCCGCAACACCACGACCGGAAGTAGGTCGACATGATGACAGTATCTATCAAATCTACTCCTGCAAAGGACCGACGCAAATCTTCCTCGAGCACCACATCTGCAGCCGCCTTTAAGACGATCACATTCAAACTCTTTTTGAGATCCATGACGGGCACCCACACAACTAAGACCCTGGGCAATGACTTCCGCCAGGAATACTGCCAAGCTCAGGGCACGATACTTGATGTCGAGCATCATGCTTCGCCGCCGTCCTAGGATGGCAGCTTCGACAGCTTTGTGGATCCGGACTTTCAGCCAGCACCACCAACGAGCTGACACAGTAGCAGCATATTGATCTCAACGACTTTCATTTAGGCCCGGTTGACCGGTCACTCTCCGGAGTCATGGTCTTGGTGTCGGCCGCGAGTACCTAAACGGCTGTAACGGCCCCTCGGGTTGATGTGATATGTGATGTTGTGGTCGAAGCATTCGGAGGTATAGACTGGTGAAAGCAGCATCTCATGAAAATTGACATAGTGGGAATCGACATTGCATGACTGATTCGGGTGGATCGGCAGGTGCTTACCACAGAACGTACTCGGCAGCACGACTTTCTCAGCAGTATGCGGCTTGCCCAGGTCCGCGCCAGGTACGATCTGGCACCACGTTAAACGGGAAACAAGGCTGAAGTGATCTGTGGCGTGATCATGAAAGGCACACATTTCCAGTAAGGACTGCGGAAAATATCAATACTGCAGCCGAAGCACTCGCATGGCAGCCCCCCTGTGAACAGCAGCCCTGGAGCCTGGCGAACTTCGACATCCCACGAGCCAGGCATGGAAATTTGCTCTCAACAGCACAGATGTAGTCACTCATTATCTCGAATTTCAAAACAAGAAAAAAACATAAATTTCTGTACAATTTAGATTCCCAAAGCATCGTCTTCATTACCTGCAAACTGTGCAAGGCAATGATATCTAAAGTTGGAAATTCTTTGCTGCGTGATTAATACTACATTAGCTATTGAAATCACGTTGCACTCCCTCACCGCGCAGTCATCGTAGCCTCCAACCCCTTGAACTCAATGTTCGGCATTGAAACATGATAATCATGAACAAATGACACGTCGCTCGCCCTAGTCTTCCACAACTTCATATCAAAACCCTGAACCAGCGCCGCGGTCACCAGATACATCTCGGCGCTTGCCAGCTCGATGCCAAGACACTTTCTGCTGCCCTTGCCGAACGAAATCTGGTATTTGTGGAGCTTGCGGCCCTCGTCGCCGAGTCAACGTTTCGCATCGAAGACCGGGGAAAACACTCGGTGCGGTGTGGACGCTCAGGGTAGTCGTGCTCATGGGAGTACCGGCGGGGATCTTGAAGAACTTCCCAGTGCTCGAAGAGTCGGCTGCATGAGATGTAGGGGTGTATGTAAGTGTTTCCCGACCGCTACGTGCTGTCCTGGCCATGACGCCGAAGGAGAGGCGGTGGCCTTCCTCGATGACCGCGGTGAGGTATAGCAGTTTCTCAGGCTGGGTCCACGACGCTTGTTGTGGGACGGTGCTGAGTTCTTCCCCTAGCTTGCTCATGATCTTTGGGTTGGCCAACATGTGGTAGAATATCATGTTGAAGGACTTGGCTGGTGACTCGGTCCCCGCAAAAACCAGAAGTGCACCTTCTTGCTCAAGCCGCAGTAAGGCCTTCTCCGGTTCGGGAAGAATAGGACTGTCGAGCACGGTGTAGTATACAGAGTCTGGGCTGAACGAATCGCTACCGGCCCCAGAAGCTTTCTCTTTGATTATGACTACTAGTTCGGCTCGGACTCGCTGCGTCATGAGTATTAGAACACCATGCCGCCAATAATTTTCAGGGGAATGCATACATCAAATAGGTCCAGCATATCAATCAATCCAGGTGGCATCATAGGCCTGCTGATGGATTTCGGGAGAGATTCAAGAAAATCTGGAATAAACGGGAGGTGCTTGTTGAGATGAATTCCCATTATGAGCTCGTAGCTGTTATGGCGTAATGTCGCGGCTTTCTTTTCATCCGAAAGGGATCTTACTCATTGGAGAAACCGAAGAAGACATCCGAAAGATTGACTGACGTCTGTTCAAAGGCATATTTTGAAAGCAACTGACAAAGTTGTTGGACTTTCTCGGTAATCGTCGGCTCGAGTAAGACCACATTGCGCTTGCTGAAGAATGGAGACAGAGCTTCACTTCGTTTGCGATGGACTTCAACACTGGGAGTAGTGCCAACTCCACCGGGGACCCGCAAAGTTCTTAGTTGGTACTCATACTTGTCCCTGGGAGACGAAGAAGGGACATAGATGGTGTCGAGGAATCCAACATCAGAGGTGTGAAGCTTGTCCAGGCTGATCCGGATGATTGGTCCTGCGAGGTCAGGTCAGTGATGCTGAGCTGTGAACTAGACGTGCGCACGTATTGGATTTAGCATATCGTTTGTGCAGCTCCTGGATTTAGAAGACAATTGGCCGGGTTGGACGACGTCGAAATAGAATTCATACCACCAGGTGAGAGCCGCAAGTCTCGGGCCAGGGATGTGCGCTAAGGGATGAAGGAACAAACGGCGTATGGCACCTGCGATAGTCAGCAGGCGGGCCAAAAGCGCGGTTATCAGAAGGATTTGAAGGACAGCCATGGCTAGTTCAACACCACACGAATGAGATGGGTGAGAAGACTAGAGGATGAAAAAGATACCAAGTGGATGTTGACGATGAAGGTCGATGTTGGGAGGCCCGGGAGGGGCGGGGATGCGTTTGTGTTGGTTGCTTTTGGCAGGGATCCAGCAGTAGTCACATCAGCCATAGCCGCCCTACGGTAGTTTTCAACGTCCCGTCCCGTCCGTAGTCCCCAGCGAAGTAAACGCCACCGTCACGTTCTCACACACACCACCCGAATTTCGTCCAAGACGCGTTATCTCGGCATGTACCTCCTAAGGGCTGCATTTTGGGGGCGTAGGCTCACATTGCCTGAGACTGATAGCAGATTATCTCCATATAAGACAGGCAATTAATAATTTGGGTAGTACAGGTACAGTAGGCAGCACGTCGTAGGATTCGGATGTAGCACTCCGACACATTCTGTATGTTACACGGCAGCAGTAACACTCCCACCAGTTTCTCAGTCCATTGTGCCTCGGCAGACATCGCATTGGTCAGGCTGCGGTGCATATGCACTATTTGTGGCTGTGCCTTGATAAGCCCCATGTGTGTCAGCATGAGGCCTCCATCACGCATTCCAGGGGCGCCCCGTGAATACCAGATAAATATCTCCAAGTTAGCTCCTCCTCTTCATCACATATATCACCACGGTCATTCCACTGAAGTTGTTGTTTTATTTACAGCTGTCGCCGGTGTTAAGGTTCTATGTGCTACCAGACCCTTGAGCTCTACAGTGCATGTCGCTGCCTCTGGTATCAGCATGCTGTAGACAAGTGTCCCAGGTACGGAACTAGAGGCCATGGGATTACTCAGCGGACAATCTTGGTTGGTTACGCTTGTATGGATCACGGGTCCCACAGTTCTGAACCATCCCACAGTTCTGAACCATCCCACAGTTCTGAACCATCCCACAGTTCTGAACCATCCCACACTTCTGGACCATCTCGCACTTCTGAACCATCCCACACTTCTGGACCATACCAAACTTCTGAACCATCCCACACTTCTGAACCATCCCACACTTCTGAACCATCCCACACTTCTGAACCATCCCACACTTCTGAACCATCCCACACTTCTGAACCATCCCACACTTCTGAACCATCCCACACTTCTGGGTCGTTCGACACTACTGAAACGTACGAGTCCTTCGCAGACTCGTACAGCGAGAGGACTCTGAATACCTCATAACTGTAAGGGCAAGCTGGCTGACCTTCCTTGTTCCTCCCTCATTACTAACCCATACCAAAGCAAGTTAAGAAACCGGCCACTGGACCCGCAATCATTGCACACACAATGCCAGACTCAAGTTCGCCTTTATCATCATCTCTGAGTATGGACTGCAGGTTGGAAGGCAGTCGCAAAGAGTCGTTGTACAATGACTTGTTCACGAATGACAGCGAGATTCGTTTACTTCAAATTGAGCCGGCTGAGGATCCCACAGCCTGTATTATCGGTCGTCTATTCAAGACTTCACTTGATGACGCGCCACTCTATGAGGCAGTTTCGTATCGGTGGGAGCAGATGAAAGACTCTCATATCATCATGGTTAATGGATTCAGATTGCCAGTCATGGGGAACGTATTTTCATTGCTGACGGAATTGCGACGTCAATCATACCCTTCTTCACCAACATTCTGGATCGATAGTGTTTGTATCGACCAGGACAATACACACAACCGGAATGAACAGGTCCAGTTGATGGGCAGGATTTACTCTCAAGCGCTTCTCGTCCGAATGTGGATTGGGTCCGAGTCTGATCTCACCGCGAGGGCTTTTGAGCTCATTCGCCATTGCAGACCTGACAATCATTTACCGGCGGACCTCATAGCAGCAAACGTCATACGTGAGGAAACCGGCGCGAAAGCGCTGACGGAATTGCTGCAACGAGAATATTGGAACAGGATGTGGGTCTTCCAGGAGATCGTACTTGCCAGACAGGCGGTCGTCCACTGTGGCAGACAATACTGCGCTTGGTCAGATTTGAGATGGCTTGATGCAGTCTCGTCCAAACACGGACTATGGTACACCGCACAGATTGAAAAGCCTTGGATCTTCGAGTTTCGCAAGGCTCTGTTCCGAATAGCACATTTCTGCATTTCTCCACACGAGGCCCAAGGTATCAACAATGTTCTTCATCCGACGAGACACTTACGGTGCCAAGAACCTAGAGACAAGGTTTACGCGTTACTTGGCGTTTGCGATGCTATGAAGTGGATCGTGAAGGTGGATTATTCGGTTGCTGTACGGGATGTCTTCACGGCTTTTGCGCAACAACAAATTCTTCAAGACGGGCATCTATCTGCGTTGCTCACGGCTGGCCTCTGGAGTTCACGCAATGGGGATTACATCAATCTTCCCTCCTGGGTTCCCGATCTTCGAGGTACGGGCGACGTCGACATGCGCTATGTTGCAGCTAACCAGATGAACTCCTTTGCGGCTGATGGGGGCCACTCCTCTTTCTACAATGCGTGCTTTCCGATCAAACACGACGACTTCTTGGACTTTGACGGATACGTCTTTTTCAATGTACAGGCCATACTCTTTGATTTCATCCAAAGACACATGTCACTTGAGGGATTCACTCAGTCAAATTCCGATCGCAAAGACCTAATCAAGGCATTTTGCGTGTCGCCCTCTAACGACAAGTTTTGCGTGAGAAGACTCAGTCAGCTGTTCGAAGGTCTCGTATTCCGTGGGAAGACGGTCTGGATAAGAAGCACTCCCACTACTCCCGCAGAGCATGTTCACGAGAGGGGGAGGAAGTTGGCGCTCGGCTTTCACACAGACTTGTGCGAGCTTTTTGGTCCTGACGCGGCATTCACTGATCTTTTGGGGTCTTTGGAAGCTGTTGACACTGATAGTCATGGCTACAAGCCTTTGCAGGAAGAGGCTCAGCTTTGCGATCAAGACCAGTTGCACCTGGCAAGGACGGATTACTTAGCCAGGGCAACTGAAACCACTGAACGTCAGGCAACAGCGCTATTTCTCACCCTCGATGGACACATAGGTATTGGACCTCGGCTCGTTCAACAGAACGACGTGATTGTCATTGTCCGCGGTTGCAGAGTACCGTTGGCCCTGCGTCCAAATGGGACATCCTACAAGCTTATCGGTCCTGTATATATCTCCGGAACAATGCAGGGTGAGGTTGTGCGGTCTCATGAGCGGAGTAACTGCTTGACATTTGAGCCAATACAGCTTGTTTAAACTGGTACGCGCTCACCATTCACAGGTCACAGCCAAGGCATACCAGCCACAGAAATTCACCTCACCTTACATTTTCATCGCATGGCACCGGCTACTGTGTGCGCGAAGTGACTGCTAGAGCAGGTCGTGGTCCTGGTAGTACCTTGGTAGCCTTTACCTGCTGGACAGTGACATGGAGGTCCAGGGAACACATGTGCACTGCACCTTCACCGAGACCGTTGATCATAGAAGCAGTATATTCGCACCGCAGATAGTTGAATAGGAGAATTTCTTTCTTAATAATTAATCAACTTTTTCAAATTCTCCTGGTCCAAAATCTCACCCTCCACCAGTCTTCCTGTCTCCTGCACCTCACCACTCAGCCGTTGGTATCGCACAATGGTGGGTACATTGTGAACATTCCATGTAGCCCTAAAGACGTTGGTGGGAACTATCCATCTTTGTCATATTAGTCAAACGTGCCCAAAACCCTTGACGCGATGAATATTCCAACAAATCACTCACTCTGGTCTTTGACCGACTTCCACAAACGCCATCTCAGGCGAGCCCTCAGCCGAAAACGCGGCTTTGAGATGTGGCAATGCGGCCCGCACATCTGGGCACCATGACTGTCCAGTCTCGGGGTGATCAGACGTGGTGAAGGTGATGAAAAATGGGACCGAAGCGTCGGCTGGCAACGTGAGGGCCTTCGCCGAGGCTGGCAGGGTGAACCCGGAGACGATGGTCATGGTCGTGCTAAGGTTATGCTGATCGTCCTGCAGGTTCCGTTATACATGCGGCACAAGGTTTGGCAGTGCACAATGAAGGATGCTAAAATAAAGGTTGCCCACTAGCTCCGGGGGAGGAGAAGGCTCCAGTGGAGGATTTCATGTGCTTCCCCGTGGAACCTGGATTAAATGGCGACATTCAGCTCCACTATTGTGTTCCCCAAATGGATACCGGTAGCGAGGAAGCGCATCTAGACCTGCTGCGAATACCGGCTCGGAGAAGTACAATCCTGTTCACCGGGCCGAACCAGTATCTGTTATCAAGTCCACAACAGTTGAGTTTATTTTTTTTATTTGAGAATGAATTGTTAAACTGATGTCAGCCAACACAGTCTTGAAGGGGCAAATGTGGAGAAGGTTCATGCACGCATCTACCAAGTTTCGCCTGGGCCACGACAATGCGGAACCCATTCCCACGCCAGAACCCTGAAGGTTCAAGACTTCCCCGATATGTACAGTTGGCCTTGATCTTGGGGCTTGAGAAGCAGCCGCCACGTAGTACGCGCCGCACTTGTTCAGGGGCGTGTAAATACTCCCTACCATCCTCCCGCCATGGGTACGAAAAAGACGGAGTGACCATGTCTTCACCCCAAAGGGTTGTGCACCATTCCCAAACATGACCGGCCATGTCATAGCAGCCGTAAAGTGATCGCCCCCGGGGGAACAGGCCAACTGCGCATGTACTGTTGAAACCGGCCTCTTCGCTGTTGGCTGCGTCGTCCTGCCATGTGATGCCCCATGGATACACCAGCCCATCACTTCCGGCGACGTTCTGATCGCCCCGGGCTGCTCGCTCCCACTCAGGCTCGGTCGGCAGTCGCACCTCCTCCTCAGTGTCAATGGTACCTTCTGAGCGCCATCTTGTGGTTAGCCATGCGCAGTAAGCCCTCGCATCATGCCATGTGAGATCGGTGGCCGGGATATTTTGGCGCTCCGGCTCTGCACCATCTGGACTGAGCCACTCTCGGCCTGTGTCCTGGATGAATTCTAGGTAATCCTTGTTGACAACAGGATACATGCCGATTTGGAAGCTCGGTAGTGTCACTGTATCCTGCGGTTGTGAATTTGGATGGTTTGTGGAGCCCATGGTGAAACTCCCAGCGGGCACAAAGGCAAGAGCCCGCAGGTCGCGGGGATCGCCTAGGCGTGAGAGGATACGACCAGCCACCTCCCTGTCGCTGGCTGGCAAGTCACCCTGAGTGACAATTTCCAGCACCAAACTCTTGATCTTGTCTGTAGATCCCTCACTTGCCTCGGGGAAATCGGCCACCATCAAGGCACCACGCTGCGCCACAGACGGTGGTCCGAGGAGAAGCCCTTCAACCAGAGTTTCTGACTGACCTAGAGAGCTAAGGCGGCTCAGACAACTGCGTATGACAGACTGAGAGATCAGAGGATGGCTGTGAAAAAACTCGAGTATGGCATTCGGACCGAGTTCGGACAGGTGTCGCGCTGCCAGCAACTGTTTGACTGCGTGACAACGTAGCAAAGGGTTTCCGACCAACTCGGGATGCAAAGGTGTTGCTGAAATTCCCGAGCACACACCACCAGCGATTTGGCGGTATGCTTGTTCGGCCAAGTGTTCAGCAGGCGTTTCTCGTGAAGAAGCAACGGATAGCCACGCGTCCAATAGCCCCTCTGCCTTCTCGCCAGGATGCCGTGCCTGTAATGTAAGGGCGAACAAAGCAGGGCTCCCTGCCGCGGCACCAACACCAACCTGGGCCGAAATCTCCTCGGCCCCCAAAATCTCAGAAATGGCATCTCTTCGCTGGGTAACTAGTAGTGGTAGTAACTCATGCCTGGCAATACTTGACGGAAGTACCCAGGGTCTGCATATGCCTGCCTCACCCAGTACAACCATCCTTGTGGTTGGTGACTTTTGCACTTGTGTAGAGAAGCTGGCAAGAAGGTCGGGAGCTTCATAGCCTGCTTTTTCGACCCCGTCAAGGAAGATTAAGGTACCCTCGTGTTGTCGGGTATATTCTGTCGAGGCCGCGCTCAGCACGCTTGGCAGCACGACCTCGACCAATGTCCTCAAAGACTCTGCGCTACTGACCGCATAGTAATGCGGTAGCAGTCTGCCAGCATCCCAGCTCTCTTCGTATACATCGCCCAGCTCGTTGCGAACAAGTAATCGACTTTGCTGCAAGCGTTTTGTTGCCAACTGGAAACAGAGATATTTCGCAAATGTTGTCTTTCCGCTTCCGCTTGGCCCAGTCAGCAGCAAGATTGTGTTGTCCCGCACCAGCTCAAGAGCAGAGAAGTGTATCGGACGCTCGGGCTTTTGTCCAGCCTTGCGCTTCCTCAGGCCTTTGGCTGCCTTGTCTTCGAAAGTGAATCGCGCGAGGAGCGGAATGTACCCGGTGGCCAGGTCAATAGAATGATCGCTTGGCAAGGTAAGGAGTGGCTCGCTGCCGAAAGTTGCCGGTTCGTATCGGTCGCCACTGAATAAGTCGTTCGATCCCATATTCAACTGGGAATTTGGAGCAAATGATGGATCGGAAGAGTTGGTGACTTCTTTTGTGGCTTTCTTGACATCTGTTATGAACCAACACGTCGGCACCAAGGGGGACCCATCTGGGTGACCCAGGTAGCCAGGATCGGATACCACTACGGCAGGAATCTCGCACCAAGCAACGGAGTCACGGGAACACACCAAGACCCTAGGGTTAGGGTCACGATCCAATGCATCATTGGATCACCAAGTGAGCCACAGAGCTACGGATCATTGGATCACCAGGTGAGCCACAGATCCAACGGAAGAGTTGAAACATATAAGGACATGGCCATCACCGGTAGATAACTTTCATAGAACAGACTCTTCAGTCGTTAATCTCAGTATTCAGTCTTACCCACCGGATAGCCTCACAGCTTCTGATCATACCCTCTTCGTGAACAGTGTCTTCGTATACTGCAACTTAGTCAAGTATCACCTCCGCGCCGCTCTGCTAACATAAACCCTACAGGTTACCTACTAAACCCCATAAAGGTTTGGTGTGATGATTACAAATATCCGCGCATACTAAGGAAGCTGGGGTTTATAACGCCTTAGCTTTTCGTTTTTAGGGATATCAAACTTTTTTATATAATCTGATTAAGGAGATATTTTTATAAACGAAGGGGCGTTTGGCGGGCGTGTTGTTGTAAACAGAAGGCTGGTTTGGTAGCCTTGGCGCCCGTTTACATGTAAATCAAATGCCAAGCTCTATTGCACCAGGGACGACAACTAACATTTTAGGATCATGTGGACCTGGTCTGCTGCAACCGCTGCGAGTATCGGACCACTCGTCCAAGGGTCCCTGGCAATTTGGAAACTACAAGTCGTACTAGGATGGATTCAAGCTACCAAGTAAGTTATGGTCCCATTTGCGCATTAGCCAAGCCGGTTTCCGAAGGTTCAGCAGTTAAGTTCACAATTATCTTGTGGCTCACACCCAAGTTTTTGACCTGTTCTATAATACACACTACTGTTTCTCCGTTGGCATAATGGAAAGTATTCCCGACTGCCCAATCCTCAAATTGTAAGGCAGCTCATGTTTCGTAGCCCATACTATCTCTGGTTGTGCAATGTACAGCCATGGGGGATTCTCTTGAAGCCTTCTGAGGACATTGGCGTAGGCTTGGGCGCGATCTTCGTAGCCAATTGTCCTGCGTGCCTCCTGGAACAAGTGCTCAGCCTCATCGTCATGGTACCCCAGCCACCAGGTTGCGTGAGAACTGCTCGAGATCTTGTCGTCCAGGACCCTGAAAGTGCTGTTGGGCGTAGAGTCAAACAGCGCGAGGCTACCAATGCGTTTGTGGAATCCAATAGAACGCGCATATTCCGGACGATTGGTTTCTACCTTGACCTCGACGTTGAAGCCGACATCCCTCAGTGCATTCGCCACAAATTTCGATATCCTTTCGGCGTGTTCCGGCATGTAGGTCGGCGTGCGTAATGTCAGTGGGGTAGTTGTATCCAAGCCCTCAAGTAGTCTCCTGGCCCTCTCGCGGTCATAGGGGATGGTTTCAAGCCCTGACTCCGGGAAGCCAAGGTGAGCTGGGCTCACAACTGTTGCTAAGGGCAATGCAAGCCCGTGGTATACTTCTCTGACCAAAGCCGTTTTGTCTATTGCCAGGTTCGCTGCAAGTCGCGCCTCCGGTGACTTAAAGACCCCTTCTGTACAGTTGAGATAATAGATGACAGACAATGTGCTGGTCAGCCTGCCCCAACGAATCGAAGAGTCGAAGTTGATCAGGTCGAGGTCTTCGGCGCGTTCGAGGTTCAATGCTGCGTCAACCTTCCCGTCGCGTAGCAGCTGTAGTCTCTTGGCCGCATCTGGCTCATGTATCGCTACGATTGTGTGCGGAGCATTTTGGCGAGTCGGGCTCAGTCGTTCTAACGTAGCTTTTCCAATGCCGTCCTTCCTCTCAAACTCGACCACTCGGAATGGGCCTGTCCCCAAGACCGGTTTCCCGTCGCTGTCAATGCGCGACGGCCAGAACTCGCAGAAGATACCCAATATGTCCACAAAAGGCCCAGAAGTCTCCACCTTAACTGTGCGACCATCCTCCGCGGAGAATTTGGTGTCTGCGAAATAGCGACTGTAGCTCCAAGGCATGTCGAAATAGTCCCGCGAACTTAAGAAGCCTTCGATAAATGTGACTATCGCAGTTGCATCGCATGGCTCCCCGTCGTGGAAAATGGCATGTTCGCGAATATGGAATCGCCACGTCCGGGCATCAGGGGAATTACTCCAGCTCTCAAATAGCGCGGGTTCGACATGACCGTGTGGCTTCCATCTGAGGAGAGGCTCAAAGACGAGGCTCTTCAGCGCCACCACACTGTTGTCATCTGTAACTTGTGTTGGGAGGCGAAAGTCGACATTCTCCAAGGATAGGCGAAGGATTTCCGGTGTCATGTTGTAGGATTCGTGTGCTCTTAAAGCTGGTGTTGCTACAGGATGGCACGGGATATCGACGAGGGACTCGTGAGCCTGGGTTGGCAAAATATGTACTACAGTCAGCACCTGGCCAATAGTTCGAATCCTGGACGGCTGCTTCTGCACATGGGAATTTCAAGCATTCTTAGGCGTAGTCCGATCCATGCAACGATATCGGCGGATAGCTCCGGCATTTATTGAAGACGATAGAGTGGGGCGTGATAACGACATCCTTACTTACGGGGCCTGCAGTCACGACATCCACGGATGCAGTACGATTTGAGCTAACATCCTTACGCATTATCAGCTGCACGTAATATGATAGACCATGAAAAGGGTTAGTGGGATCGGGAAAAATCGTTTACGTTAAGGGTCGTAAAGTATATAGCGATCTGGCCACGGGCAAGTCAATCACCGGCCGCATGCAGCTTACAGCAGCGGGCACACCAAACTGTTGCTGATCATTGCTTTTATATCCCGAAATTTCGTTGCCCAAAATGTCTGAGAACAAGGCGATCTCACCCTTGGTCTCTGAATCCGATCTGAATAAGCATGTGAAAGATGCCAGTTCTGTGGACGCTGTCGAGCCACCTGCAGGGAAGACTGGCAAGACCTCTTTGTGGCGCAGGGTCGTTGGCCTCGTCTGGGATTCCGTTGAAGGCGACCCAGAATATCGGAAATATGTTCAGAGATTGGATACTTTCTTCTTGTACGCTTTTTGGTTTACCCCATCCCAAAAGTTTGCCCCTTCGGAAAACGTCGCAAAACTGATGACCTTTCCTCACCTCTCAGCCCGACAGTGTGCTTCGGGTACTTTATCAAGTATCTTGACCAGACCAATTACAGTGAGTGGCAATATAATATGAACGCAATCAGCCATTTCTGATGAGCTCATCCAGGCAATGCATTCATCAGTGGCATGCAGGAGGACCTCAGCCTTTACGGCAATGAGCGGAACTGGTTGAACACCTGGTTCAGTCTAGGCATCATGGTTGGTAGTGTGCCTGCACAAATGTCGCAGTTGAGCTATATTCGCCCGTCTATCCTTATCCCTTCTTGCGAGTTGGTTTGGTCAGTGTTGGTAATTGGGATGGGCTTTTCGAAGAATATCCAAACGGTAAGTGTAATGCTCTGCTGTACTCTGGTTTCCGTTGACCCTTGGCTGAAATTACAATCTAGATGTACGCACTGAGGTTCTTCATAGGCCTGTTCGAAGCTTGCGCCTTCCCAGGGTACATTTCTATGCTCGGTGGTTGGTACGGCCCAAAGGAGCTCACCAAGCGCCTCGCTATTCTCCTTCAAGTCGAGTCGATCGCCAGTATGTTCAGTGGCTACTTACAGGCTGGCCTCTATACTAGTATGGATGGTCGCCATGGAATTGCTGGCTGGAGATGGTTGTTTGTGATGGACGCCGTCATCTCTTTCCCCATTGCGATATGGGGTTTCTTCGGTCTGCCGGATCTGCCTCATAACACTCGGGCATTCTACTGGTCACCAGAGGTCAGCTTCCAGCCATATCCTTCAGGCCATTCGTAGAAGACTGACATACTCCAGCACATACGATATGGCGTAGAGCGTATTGAAAAGTTTGGTCAAAAGGCCCAGCAGAAGCTGACGTGGAAGGAAGCCAAACGCATTTACACTGGATGGGAAATATGGGTCTTTGTCGTCCCTTACACGTGCGTCCGAGATGCCCCAAGATCTCTATTCCCGCCAAAAGCGCTAAGTCTCGGTGCTAGGATGGTTGCTGCTTGCCATACTGCTACGAGTTATTTCAACCTGTGGCTGAAAGACGTCGGTTATGGCACAGTAGATGCTAATATCTACCCCACGGCTGGTAGTGCCTTGAACATTGTGGCCACAGTTACCTGGGGCATCATTGCAGATCGCACAGGACAGAACTATTTGATGATCGTGATTGTTCAAGTCCTCATGATATTCTCTAATATCCTGCTTTCAGTCTGGTATATACCTAGAGGAGCTCTCATGTTCGCATTTTACCTTTCCTATGCGGGCTCTGCGGCAACACCGGTTCTGATTGTAAGTGTAACCCCCATTCGGAACACGAAAATGACGCACTGACATTCGTAAAGAGTTGGGCCAACGGGCTCAACGCAGGAGATCCAAGCTTGAGACAGCTCCTCGTCGCTACAGCCAACGTTATCTCTTATGCATGGGTGCTTTGGGTTCCCTGTAAGTTCGAATTCAAGGTTTCAATACCCTGCTTGAAGTTGATTAATTTTAAGTGGTACTTTTCCCCACATACGATGCCCCGAAGTACAAATATGGTTACCAGATTCTCATCTTATTCGGCGGACTCGCGATTATAAGTGTAACACTGATGTGGTATCTATACCGACGAAGAGAGTAAGTCATGCTTTGATCTGTTTCTTCCAGTTTGTGGACAGGATACTGACTGTTTGCATGAAGTCAAAAACGGGCTCAACAAAAAGCTCAAGGCGCCGAGGGTGGCTCTGCCACCAGGAGTGAAAATGAGACGGAACAGTAGGCATTGGAGTGCAACCTGGTTATATGATCCCACGGTTTATTATTTGGTTGGATGCTCTAATTATTTTGTAATTAATCTGCATCGTCATTGTTCATAAAGCTCTACAGCTGTGGGTTTCTTAGCGACGAAGTACCAATGCCCCTACGGGCTATAGCCAATCAAAGGGCACGGTTTGGAGTTAGTCAGCCAGAGGGCCGACTACTACACCAACTGTCAGGGCGACGAGATTAGCGATAGCTTCTTCCTCCCTCTCTAAGCAGAATTCAGAGCCCGTACCCATACACGTACGGTCTGCTTCAACCTATTTGCAAGTGCAAAGACCCCTTGTCCCTCGCCGTCAGGGTCGTACCAACAACAGCAGTGTGTCTGTACTTGGTCTCCAGGGTTATATGAGTTCTAGCAAAACCAAACTAATGTGGTCTCGGCCGATAATACCCCGTCATGGCCTTCCCCGCGCCGTCGAAGAACTAATCTGTATTCGAGTCCGCAGATCGCAAAGCAACGTTGAACGTCCACGGAGCTTGGCCACATTGGGACCGGAGGCGGAGATTGGAGGAAAAACACACCAAAACCTTATCTCCATTTTCAATATCAAATTCAGCATCAACCATGTCCGGGGCAAGCATTCCTTCCAAATTTGGCTTCGATTTAGCTGAATCTTCCGCGGAGTCCCCTGCCACGGCACTCTTGTCTATTTACCTCTCTCGGAATATAAAGTGGCTTAAGCTCGCCAAGCAATAATTTCTTCGCTTCCAAGATATCAGATGAGCTTGGCCTCAGCCTCAAGCACCTAATTCGGACGATATGTTCAGCATGCTGGTTCCTGTTTCAATCACTTTGGCGTTTGCCTCTCTGGCCTCCGCTCTCGCCTTCCCTGGAGCGGTTGGGTTCGGCTCGGTCTCCACGGGTGGAACAGGTGGGACAACATGTCATGTCACCAACCTGAACGACTCCGGCTCAGGCTCATTCCGGGACTGCGTGAGCGCTTCAAATCGCATTGTCGTGTTTGATGTCGCCGGATACATCAAATTGAGCTCAGCGGTGTCCCTTTCGAGCCAGCTGACAATCGATGGCTCGACAGCTCCCAACCCCGGCATTGGGATCATGGCAGGTGAAGTCTCGGGAAGCGGCAAGAATAACATCATCATCACCAACGTGAGGTTCCGGCAAGGCAGCTTGGACCCAAGCACAGGCAAGAGTGCGGTGAATTTTGGAAAGGCCTCCAACATCATCTTGGATCATTGCTCGTTTGCGTACGGTCAATGGGATAGTAAGTGCAGCCGAAAGAGCCTTTTGTGCCCGTATATTTCAACACATTTTAGCTGACTTCTGATGCGCGCAGCCATCGATGCAGTCGGGGTAGTGAATTTGACTGTGTCAAACTCTATCATCGCGTTTCCCATCGGACAGCAATTTGGGGCCCACATCGAAATCGGGCCTTCGACGTTCTTCGGCAACCTGTGGGTAAGCGCGCACAATCGTCAGCCACTGTCGAAAGACGACACACAATGCATCAACAATGTTGTCTACAACTACCAGGCGGCATACACAGCGGCTAACACAGGCGGAAATTTCTCGCATGATATTATCAACAACTATTTCATTGCGGGCCCGAGTACAACCCAAGCTAGCAATCGCTACTACCAGATGAAGGCGAACCAGAAGGCTTACGCCACTGGAAACTACGGCGATGGTAGTCTGGACGGAGTGCTCAATGGCGCACAGGAGAACAAGATCGGTGACGCCACTGTCCTCAGCTCTCCCTGGGCCTCGTCATCTCAGGGAATGGTAAAGTGGACTGCTGCCGATGCCGTGACCAATGTTCTGGCATCAGCCGGAGCATCGCCACGGGACGATATTGATGCGCTAGCTGTGAGTCAAGTCAAGTCGTATGGAAAAGTCGGAAAGATCTACGCGATCAAGCCGATACCAGTCTGTCCAACGGGGGTTATGGCACGTTGTAAAAGCGGGCGCAGGTTATGAAGAGTGGGTCATGGTTTCAAATGACCAAGACCAGCAATTCTCGAGTAAATTGCACCAAAATCAACCATCTATTCACAACGCCTATAACGCCCGATTGCTGCGATGTAAATATCTGGTCAAAATATCCTGTTTCCTCGCTCACCCGACTCGCCACATGTTCCAAGCCCTCTTCCAACCATAAATTGCGTATCCCAACATTCCGGCCCGGCAATAACTAGTGGGTAAATGATTTGATGATTTTCCTCCTTTTGTACACCTACCTCAGAGGTGTTGGTCGCGTTTTCCTCTCCATCAGCCTCCTTCTGCTGTGACTTTGACAAAGTTGGGTTACACAACCTGCACTCTTCATTCTTCATGTGCTTTTCGCGATGGATGGCGCATAACTCTTGATGCTCGGTGCAGTAGTATTGACCGTTCGGGGGATCAATCCGCTTGCAATTTGCAGGTTGCTTCCTTCCAGGACAATGATGGGTGGTGACCATGGTAGGATGAAAGAGTCTTGCAGCAATTCCGTTGTTGATAAATGGGGTATTTTAGGCAATGTTTGGGTTGAGGTTAGAGGAAGCTTGATGCAGATGGTTTGACTTGGGCACAGATAGGCAGGGAGGACTAAATATGGGTGATGCCCTTATGGCCCAGGATGTTTATCTTGTTTGAGGTAGAAGAGTGATATGAATATGAACACCGGGTGTGCCTGGATTTATAGTTGACCAATTTTGATCTTTGACAGCTCGTGGTGCTATCTCGTGGTGCTACGAGAACCTAGGTAGCTAGTCGAACTACTGGGGTTGTAGTATGTACTCAAGTGCTGCATTGAAGGTATTTTCCAGTCATATCTCATTCCATACAACCAATACCTAGGTATGCCAAGATTTGTCAATACCCACATGAGGCGTTTCAAGACATGACTATACTATTCATATTGCATCACAAATGAGTGCTCTTGGAGCATTGTTCAGCTCTCAGAACACAGGGATTGTAGGTGGTCGTCACGGAAAGGCCAACCGAAATCCTTGGGGTCAGATATATCATTTGTTGGAAGGCATCACTTCGGGCCCGTCGAAGGCCCGGTGATGACACCGTAGTATCGGGGAAAGGCACCGCAGCACCGCTCGGGCCTATACGGCGCACAACTCAGGGCTGAGCCTCGCTCAGGCTAGCGTGCATCGAGATTCATGAGGGATGGGCAGGTTAGGTTATGAGACAGGTGGCTAGACGCACTGGACTCACAATGTAGTTAGGCATCGTCAACATAGCACAGAATGTTCAGATCCTGATCTGCCCCAAGCAACCATTTGCCTAGCATCTTCCCCAGAGACTCTTGGCATCATTTAATTCTAATTTCTTACGTAATTCGGCTAAGAATAATTTGAAAACTTCCTGTAGACTACATGAATGATTTCTTTGTTTGCCACAATAGCTGAACTGCCCAGGTGGCTGAGCAACAAATAAAGAGCGCTGCGATCCACTGCCCGTTCCACGCTACGCAAGTCTAGATAGCATTCTGTGAGTGAGATGTACTATAAGATATGGGGTTGGAATGATATGTCAAATGAAAATTTCTGAGGATTATGAGACTTGTTCCAGAGCCCAAGTAGCCTCCTGCAAAATACTTTCAAGTTTACCCTCAGCGTCAATAGGGAACACATCCACCTCATCTGTCGCGATCCCTTCCTGGTCTGCAAGCTGGCTTTGAACCATCTCAGCCTTCATGTAATGCCCCTTCCTCTCCTGTAACCGTGCAATCAACGTCTCAGGAGCACATTGCATATCCAGGAATACTACCTTGGCCTTGCCACCGGCGCCAATCTGTCGGATATGATCCCTGTACGACCGTTTCAGACCGGAGCAGCTGACCACCACCGTGTCGTAGCCTAGGTCAAAGAGCTCCTCGTGAGCTCGGCTGACCAGGCGATCGAGCCACGGTCTCCTGTGCTCGTCGGAAAGGGGTTGCCCAGCATGCATACGGTCGACGGCATATTTGCTGTGCAACGAGTCGCCCTCGATGAACGGAGCGCTCAGTGGCTCCTTGGCTAGTGCGGTTGCCAAGGTCGTCTTTCCGCTACCACATGGCCCAGTGACAATGATCACACGCTTGGGCGGAGAGCTTGCCGCAGCCTCTTTAGATGCAGCTGAAGACTTCCAGGAAGTCTGGCAGAACTGATCAACAAACTTCTTGGCAAACTCACTGTCCAGTAGAGGCGAATTCTCTAGAGCCTGGGATATCGAGCGTGCCGTGTCCGTGACGTACTCTTTTGAGGGCGAGAACTCGTCACGGTCGTACTTGCTCGCGAAGAAGTCGACCAGCTTGATGGGCGGGTTCACCACCGGATCCAGGTTAGACTCCCTCAGTCGTCTAACCCACTCCTTTGGCTCAACCTCCTCAAACTTCAGGCCAGCCGCCCGGAGGGCCGGGAGTAGATCGTTGGTCCAGCTGAAGGTGCGGTGGTTCACCACGTTGGTGAACACGGCAGCTTTGGCGGCTTTATCGTCCGTGCCTGAGAGTGCGATTTCAGTGACGCCCTGCGCAACAGTGTCGACGGGCAACCAGGACGGCATTTCGATAAGGCGCGGCAGAGCGCCGATTGTAATAGCACTCTGCAGCATCAGTGGGACCGCCTCGGTGGCGTTCCATACGCCGTGCTTCGTGTCTGCGACAATCTGGCCGATCCTCAACACTCGCACGGGGATGCCCACCTGCGCAGCAGCGCGGGCGCAAATGGCCTCGGCGACGATCTTTGACTGGGCGTAGCCCATACCCTGTGCCCACTTGGCATCGGGCAGGGATTCTGGGACCGGGCCTTCTTCGTCTGGGTGTCGGGCCACCGTGCTCACCGACGAGCAGAAGTTGAACGATGCACCTCCCGATTGGCAGAGGCAAATTAGGTGGCGCACACCAGCAATGTTGTCCTTTTCGAATGACGAGAGTCGAATGTTGAAGTTGACGGACCAAGCTGCGTGGATGACCGTCCTCAAGCCTGAGGTAATCTCGCGGTATGTCGACTCCGAAAGACCCAAATCTGGCTTTGAGAGGTCTGCAGGCAGGGAAATGATCTTCCTGCGTAACTGGAGCGGTAGGCTGTGGTACAGCTTTCGCGCGATCAAGGATTCTGCAGTGCGCTTGGCTGCCTTGGAATCGCTCTGAGCGCGGACGAAGCAGTAAATTCGGTCTATCGAAGGGTCTTGAGCAAGTCGAGCTAGGATGTGCGCTCCAAGGGAGCCCGTAGAGCCTGTAATGGCGACGAACTTCCCTGGCTTGACTGGTGGCGCAGAAAATGTTGAATACTTCTCGACCAAAGATGAGATTTCATCCTCAATGCTGGTCTGTGTTGATGAGCCTGACAAGTACGCGGCCAGTTTGTCGACAGAAGGATGGTCGAACACCACATTCTGAGTCAACTTACTGGCCGTCGTCACGGACCTCAGTATTTCTGCTCGTATCTGGATGGATTGCAGCGAGTCCAGCCCAAGTGAGAAGAAGTCAGTCTCGTCGGTAAAGCTGGTTCTTTGCGGCAGCGCCTTAGTGACCATTCCCCTAAGGAAGTCACGCAGCTCGGACTCGGAATAATCCTGGGCGTTCTCGTTCGTCGATGAAGAGATCTCGTACGCGAGTTCGATTTCCTTGGCAAAGGCCATGTAGAAAGCCTGACGGATCAGACTACCTTTATCGGTGCGGGGGTAGTCGACATCGTACGGAAGGATGACAATCATTTCCTTCGAGAGTTTGGCGAATGCATCATTCGACTCCTGGGCTGCCTCGACCACGGGCCACACCAGATCGAGAACTTCGGCCGGTGATTTGTTCTGGGCTGCCGCAGGCGACGGGACTACCAGGACGCCGAGATATGGCTGTTGAGCTCCGAAGAGAACGGCCTCGGTGACCAGCTTGCTGGACCGGATCTTGCCCTCAGTGACCACAGGGTTGAATTTCTCACCATTGACAAGTACGATTGTATCGTCCTGTCGAGCGATATATTTCCACGCGCCGGAAACTGTCGGGTGAGGCTCGAAAAGGTCTTTTGTGCGGTAAGAACCGTCGTCCATGTTCGTGGCCGTCTTTGCCGGCCAACCTGGAAGTACACAGCACTCATATAAGTTGGGTCCCTGGGGAATCCAGCGGAGATATGGTTTCAGCTTATCGTGCTCTCTCACATAATTCCAGGCTTTGTCTCCAGGCTGTCGGAAGGACGTCATGAGCTGACCGACTTCAGTTCTAATCGAATAAGTTAGCACTATCCATCGTGAAGAGCGTGTATCATTTGACTTACGCTCCATAGTGGCTGACAAGATTGACGCCATGCTCTACCAATGTGTCTCCTAGGTCATCGGGACAAGCTGAGCCGCCGTACATGACAATCTTGAGCTGGGCGAGAAGGGACAGGCCTTCGTCAGCCTCAGCGAGCAGCTTTAGTGCGTAGGGAACGCCATAGAATATTTCAAAGTCGTGGGCCTTCAATATCTTGATGAGATAGTTGCACGTTAATGGCAGGTCGGCATTATACAGGTGAATGGCCTTCTTTGACCAGATTGCACGGTATAGGTTGCAGATTCCGTGGTTGTGATATAGGGGTAGTGTAATGAACGCTTTCATGTTCATGTTGCCGGAAAAGTTTGAGAGCGCAGCATTCTGCTTCTGGTAGATAGCCTTTGGCAGACCAGTTGACCCTATTGCCGTCGTTAGTTGCGAAACATAAGAGTAGAGAAGTGGTTTCGTTCGATATTCTTACCACTTGAATGAATGATGTACACAATCTGGTTAGTTTCCACACTCGCATCGAGGGCGGCGTCAAGCTGCGTGTCGCCCACGACATCGATAGGGAACTCAAAGTTGGTCCTCGTAGGCATCTCAAGGACCTGGAGCCCCGGAACCTGCTCCTTGGTGGCCAGTGACGATTCCAGGTACCGAGGGTCCGAAATCAAGTACGTCGCACCAGTGGACGTGAGCAACGCCTCGATGGCAGGAACCGATATCCTTGTCGAAAGGAATAAGACTGTGTGGCCGAGTTTGAACAGCCCCATCATAGTCACCAGATATTCCAGGTTCGATGGGCCGAGCATGGCGACGACCATGCGTTTCTCCTCGGAGCTGGTCCTGGATGGTATGACAGCCTGAAGCTGCTTGCCCACCCGGTAGGCGAAGACATCAAGCTGCTGGAAGGTGTAGTCGACATACTCGATGCCTGAAGACGGGTAAGAGACGACAGGCAAATCTGGGTGTGTTTTTGCCCGCCGTCTCAGGACTTCATCGACTGTGTTTAGTGTCGAGCCGTCTTCTGCTTGTTCAACATGTTGAACACCAACGGCATCCTTCTCGGTGCCAGCTGACAGAGGCTCCTCTGGCCTCCAGATGGTTGACACAGCTGCTGCGGGAGGCATGGTGAAGGGGGTGGGGAGGGGTGGCCGCAGCTAGTATGAAGGTGGCTGGCAGTAACACTTGGAGGTGCGACGGCCGAGTGTCTGGGCTACTAGCAAGTGTGTCTTGAAATATTATGCGAACTATCCCAAGTTGAAGTCCAACTGTTGAGTACGTTTCTGATTATTGAGTAATGTTTTTGCTCTGCTTAGCACCAACGGATTGGGGCTATATGAACTCGGCTCATTGAGTCCCAGCGGCCATGATCTATTCGGATCATCGTCGCCGAGGGCATGCTCACGGCCGGGAGACTTATTGCATTGCCGATTGTATTTCCGTGGTGGGCCAAGGTCTACCTAGGTAGTAGATTCTGATGATGAAGTGCATGGCCAATGGCACAAGTATCCGGCTTAGACCCACTTCGGCTGCTGCTTGTCCGATTTGGAAACCCGGAAAAGCGAAGGGTGGGTAGGCAATTCCGAAACCGAGCCCGGCTGTCTTCCGGATGGTGATCTTCAGAGAATTGTCGACGAAAAAATCGCTACGAGTAGAGTAGGAAATGTGATTCTTGAGCAAGCTGTCTTGGATAAAGAGAGATGGGGTTAAGTTTCTTAGATCTTGCAAATCTGGCAGCCCCCCACGAGTCAATCCGAGGCATCTCTCCACATCTCGCGCCCTGATACCCCAACTGCCAACCATCCCGAACCAAGTCCCTCACCATGTCACTCCCTACACATTTCACACTGAACACTGGGGCCAAGATCCCCGCGGTAGGATTTGGCACATGGCAAGCACCAAATGATGAGGTCGTGCAAGCGGTCAAGACAGCCCTCAAGACCGGCTACCGCCACATAGACGCCGCAGCCATCTACCGCAACGAGGCGGCCGTCGGAGAGGGCATCAGGCAGAGCGGCGTACATCGCTCGGAAATATTCATCACTGGAAAGCTCTGGAACACGAAGCACGACCCAAAGGATGTCGAAGGCGCTCTCGACAAGACCCTCAAGGATCTTGGGACAGACTACCTGGACCTCTTCCTGATACATTGGCCAGTGTAAGTTCCGCGGCCCTTGTTTCTGATTGCGACACGAGACCTTGTTCTAACAACTCCCAATTTCAGTGCCTTTGAGTCGAGCGACAAATGGTTCCCCATTGATGAACAAGGCGTCTTCAAGCTTGCAGGTATCGACCCAGCCTCCACATATACAGCTCTAGAAAAGCTGCTTGGCACGGGGAAAGTTCGCGCAATAGGCGTTTGCAATTTCACGGTCAACAAGCTCAAGGACCTCATCTCCAAGACAAAGATTGTCCCGGCGGTGAACCAGATCGAGGCACACCCCTACCTCCAACAGCCCGAGCTCGTGGAGTTTTCCAGGTCAAAGAACATCCTCATCGAGGCATACTCGCCGCTCGGGAACAACCAGACCGGCGAGCCTAAGGTGGTGGACGACGCCGGTGTCAAGGAGCTTGCCAGCCAGCAGGGCCTTGATGCAGCGCAGCTTGTGCTCTCGTGGGGCATCCAGAGGGGCACCGTGGTCTTGAGCAAGAGCGTGACGCCGAGCCGGATCGAGTCGAACCTCAAGGTCGTGAAGCTACCGGATGATGTCTTCCAGAAGGTGAACGCGCTGGAGAGGCATAAGCGCTTCAATGTTCAGTCGAGGTGGGGTTATGACATTTTCGAAGAAATCGGGGAGGCTAAAGTCAAGAAGATCGCCAAGGAAGCGGGTCCAGAGAACTTGACCAAGTTCAATGTGTAGCAGGCTATCAAAGACCATATATTGTTATTGCTGTTAGTAGATTATAGACACGATCGCCGTAGACTATTGACTCCCAAAATCGACCTTCGTGCGCGGTGGGCTACATGGTCGTTTCGGTGTTCCATACGAACGGGGCATCATAGCTTTCGGAGAAAGTGCCAAACGCCTTGTGGTGGTGTCAGTATAATTCACGTATGGTTCCGCACATATGACTGCGAACTCACCATTGAATCCAAGTTCAACCAGTCTTCACTTTGCCACTCCTGTAATGACCAATTCATTTCCTCAAAGGTCGCCCCAAATTCGTTCTGTGGCGTCGATTTCAACTCCATTGCACTGTGAGGGCGACTGGCTGGACTGGGAAAGGGTGCTTCTTGTATCTGAGACGGGGTCGCATGCGAATTCGAAGGGGTCCCCCCTATATCGATCCCTTCCTCCGTGTGCTTGCGTACGCTTGCCGAGCGAGCTTGCCTCGGCATGATCCCCCGTATCGCCTCTCTTCTCAGCTTCTCCAAGATCAAGCTGTACCTTCGGCTTGGCGAGTTGGAAGCGGTAGCCTGGCCAAGGTGTTTGTGACATTTTTCAGCCAATGCCATCAGCTCTGAGTGGGAAATGCCGGCGTCGAGCACCACGTTCGGCTGCGTCTTCCGACTCTGGACTTCCCAGGCATAAACTATTGCCAGGGCGCAAAAAGTAACATAATGGGTCCACCAGAATGCGTGGAATATAGTCCCCTGTTGATTGACCATCTCGTCAACAGTATCGAGCACAGTTGTGGCTGCCATAATGGCTTCACGTATCTGAGGTTCACTCCCGGAACTCACTTTGCCCAGAAGGAACAGCCGGTTGATGTGCATGATGGCATGGCAGTAGGCTATTCGAAGTGTGATTGTTTGTCGACGGAATGTCGGAATCAGGCTAGACGGGTGTATGGAACCCAGATAGGGCGGCAGGCTTTCCCGCCACCGCTGAAGGTCTTTGCCGAGGCGGTGAGCAGCCGTTATCCGCTCCTTGTGTGATATCTGTTTTATCGAGTACACGGTTCTAGCCGCTTCGCTAATGATGGTCCCAATCTTGGAATGGAAGATCAAGGCGTCAACATAGCAGTCCTTTTTCCCACGCCGGTGGGATGAAACTGGACCCGTTGGAGTCATATCCTCGTCGTTGATGCTGTCCGGCGCCTCTTGGTCGATGTCTTCGTCATTGTAGTGTCTCGGTCTGCCAAATATGACGCCTAAATATTTGTCCAAGATGTAGGCACTCCAGAAAGTTCGTTTGCGGAGCTGCATCTCGATGTAGTTCCCCTTTGGGACTTCTCGAGGTTTCCGTCCTGGTCTTCGGTGGAGTCCAAGCGCGGATATAAGCTGGATAGCAGTGCCAAAGACATACCAGGCCTGGTTGAAACGGCTCGTGGTGAGAAGATATAACACCTGAATGAGCCTGGCTTGTGCAGATTCGAGCGTTGGACTCGCTGTCTCCTGTTGTACAAGGGCAGATGCATCGGAGAACAAGGCGTCGGTATGTTCCATCGAAGCTTCTTCGTCCATTTGAAAGCGGCCACTGGCCTTGTCCTCGTGGGACTTTGCGATAGCCAGCATGGTTAGGATGATGGCTGCTTTCGCTCGCCCTACTCCCCGATGAAGCGGAAGCCCATCTCTGTGGTTGCTCGACATGATATCCAGCCAGCCCTCCACCGTCTGTAGATGAAAGAAGCGGTATGTTGCCATGCATACATCCGAGTACAGCTGTACGAGTTGCTTCGCCAGCTGGAGGGGCGGGAAGTCGACATTACCTTGTCGACCGCGGCCTAGAGGCTTGTCTCCCACTGTCAGGGTCGGGCTGTCTTCATTTTCTGGTTGGCTGGGCACAGGACCACTGTATCTACCCGCCTGGGTACTCGCTTCTTTCGACAACCTCCTGCAGGCTCGATGCAGGAAGGCGAGGCCGGAGGTGGTATCATGGTATTGCCCCTGGATCTCAGAGACTTCCAGCTCGGGCGATGCGCGTGACGGCGCAGAGGTTTCGTTCCCTCCCCGGTGATCTGGTTGGGATATAGGTTCCATCGGTGTATTGACTGCAAGGAAGCGTGTATTCACACCAGCATTGCTACCATCCGGGCCTTGGCGGCCATAGCCACTGCCTTCCACGACATCACGGTCTCCAGATGAGTAGGAGTCTCGCCGATCGGACAATCTTGGCGGGCTGACAGGTCGTCCTCGGTTATACTTTGCATCGTACTGACAGTCCCGGGAGCGACCGCGTTTGACACAGCTGTCACAGGGGAGTGTACCAGAGCATCTTGCCTTCCGTGCCTTTGCGTTTCGTCAAGAGTCAGCCTCGGACTTTGACGGGCCAGGTGTGGGTAGGCCAGTGCGATCACCGGAGTTGCAACATGTCATACCTTGCAAACATCACAGGCTCGTGTAACCTTTACGATCTTCCGCTTCACAGGTCGTTCTGCAGAGTCGGAAACGCTGCGTTTCCGCTCCTGTGTGGACGCATGGGCCAGGACGTGCAGGGGCGTACTGGACACAGACAGGGAGGGCAACGCAACCATCTGTGCGCTCTGTGAGTCTGATGATGATGCACTGACAGGTATTGCTCCCTCTGGGTCACCGTCCTGGCTGCTACGGCGGTGTACGCCCAACATCTTCGGACGAGAGAAGGCACCGCACAGCGGCGCACAGCGGGGGGACAGGCTGGATATCCGCGGCAGGACTCGTCGCTCGCTCGCACCGAAAGCTCACCGTAGCGATTGCGGCATCGCTCCACACTGCAGCTCGCGCGTAAAGGGTATCGAAAGGGCGTGGGCGCGAGTCGAAGGCCTTTTCCGGCGGCGAGCGGAAATCGTCAAGAGTGGTAGTCGACGACTTTCAATGGGTTTTCTTCGGGTCATCTGTACATGTCGTCTTGGCGAACAGTCTGTGGGGGATAACCAACCTAAGCCTTTTTGGTGCTGGGTAGTTTCGTAAAAGTCCAAGCCGCGTGGGCCGAGGCGCGTCGTCGAATCAGAGGCATATCCGTCTGCATATATCCGGAGATGAGGTCCATATTTTCATGCGGGGACCCCGCATTGTTGGAACCACCTCGGACCACAACAGTCTGGGGAAAGCTTGGCCCCCTGCTAAGAGAGACGCGCCCGAAAGGCTGGGTCCCAACAGCCATGATTTGGCCTTTGCGGTTACTTCGCGGTCCCAGGAGGTTGGTAATCTGTAACTGATGCTATGGATAGTCTTTGATATAAGTCCAAAGGAAATACTCTGTTACCATGAGACGAGTTTGATCATCTACCACGCTCTTGTTGTCACTTTTTAGACACGAGTTTGAATCTGCTCACATCCGCTTCGCGCTTGTGTTATTGGTCTGTGCTGATCCGAGGGACACCGCATCACAGCCTTCTTCACGAGGCTGCACATAGCACTAGCATTTTTCTCCTCCTTTAATTGTCCTCCGTTCGTCCCCGGAATCAAATTCGAAGATGGCAGATAAGCCAGATATTTCGATGGTCGACAACCGCAGCATCGAAGATGGCGATAGTCCGCAGAAGCAAAGCGCGTCTCGTGTTATCGCCAATATTCACGTTCTCGGCTTGACTGACGATGATGCGGAGTTCTACGAGAGCTTTCCACCAGAGAGGAGGTCAAAGCTCATTAGCAAAGTGGTGTGTTACATCCAGCTCTTTCGGCTTTGCCTCTTAGTATACGGTGGAGACTCAGCTACTAACTTTTGTGTGTTTTAGGACTGGCGTCTTGTCCCCATGCTTGCCTGCCTATACCTGATTTCCCAACTTGACCGAGCAAATATAGGAAACGCGAAGATTGAAGGCCTCGACAAAGATCTGGGTCTATCTGGCGTTCAGTATAATATTTGCAACTCCATCTTCTTCGTCCCCTACGTCCTACTCGAAGTCCCTAGCAACGTCTTGCTCAAGAAGTTCAGCCGCCCGTCAGTCTACCTTGGAATACTGGTTACATCATGGGGCATCGTGATGACTTGCCACGGCTTCGTCAAGAACTTCCCTGGCCTTCTGGTCCTCCGTCTTATTCTGGGCGCGCTCGAAGCTGGATTCTATCCTGGTGCTGTATATCTCTGCACGTTTTGGTGTAAGTGTCTAATACCCTTATGCTCCCAACTAGCAAGGCTTCACAAGCTGACATCGCTTCAGACATGCCTAAGGAGCTTGCCACCAGGATCTCTGTGTTCTACTGCGCCAGCTCGCTATCAGGGGCCTTCTCCGGTCTCCTCGCTGCTGGTATTGCGGAAATGGACGGCGTTGGAGATTACAGAGGGTGGCAGTGGATTTTCCTGCTCGAGGGAATTCTCACTATTGTCCTTGGAGTGATGACATTTTTCCTGCTGATCGACTCTCCTCGGCTTTCTGGGAAGTGGCTCGAACCGGAGGAGATCAGGTACTTGGAGCTTCAGACTTTTATCAAGCAAGGCGGCCGCGTTGCCGAGGACAAGGAAAATCGATTCAAGTGGGGCGAGCTTGTCGCAGTCATCACCAACCCAAGAGTTTATGGACAAGCTTACATTCTTCTGGCCATTTCCGCTTGCTCTTATGGTACGTTGTTGAACCGCACTCACCCACTGAAACAAAGATATTGACAATAAATTTAGGTAACAAGTTTACTCTTCCTTCGATTACCAAGGCTATGGGCTTCTCCAACACCAACGCTCAGTTGATGACTGCCCCTCCATATATCGCCGGTGCCTTGTCGGCTATCATTTTCGCCCGTCTCTCTGACCACTTCTACTGGCGTATGCCCTTCGTCGCCATTCCTCTGATGCTCATAGCGGTTGCCTACAGCATCATCATCTCGTTTAAAGGCGACCTTGCTGGGAATGTTGGTGCCTCCATGTTCAGCGCGGTGTTGGCATGCATTGGTATCTATCCCGTGCAGCCCTCAGGGAGCTCATGGAACGCCAACAACCTTGCACCAGCTGGCCAGCGGGCTATCGGTGTCGCCTTTGCTATCTGCATCGGCAACATCGGAGGCATTATTGGGAGCTTTATGTACCTGGAAAGCGAAGCGCCGGCCTACCCTACCGGCTTCGGACTCGCGATCGCTTTCGGCCTGTCTGGGGTCTTGGTTGCTCTAGGGCTGGAAGCGTCGTATGTGTTCAGCAACAAGAAGCGGTCCAAGATGTCTGAAGCAGAGATTCGGTCTATGTACAGTGAGGATGAGCTGATTGGCATGGGTTCCAAGTCGCCACTGTTCAGGTACACTACCTAGGTACTTGATCACGGGGCCAGCCAGCGGGATTCAATTCGTGATTGCATTATTATAGATGTAGAGTCTGGCATCTATCATGGAACACCGTCACCTCTATGGATCTGGAAATCATTCATAGGATAGATACACCATTAGTAGCTCGGGCATAGCGGACAAAAGCTGACATATACGATTAATACTCTTCTGAACTTGCACTCAATATTGAGGTGGCATGTATTCGTCTTCTGCGCCCAATCTTCTCGTTGTATGACTCTTGTGCCTTTAAAGTGATCATCTAAGCCTCACTATGACGTGACCCGGAGGGGAGGGGGTGGGGTCTGAGTCTAGGGAGTGTGCCCCGAAGAATTATCCATGAGCGCTTGGGAGCCGTCTTCTCGTTGTATCAAGGAATGATTCACTACTGTCCCATCATATTTGATTCCTAATTTTCGAAACATGCATGTCATGCTCGATACTTACTCATCCACCATATCCTTGCACTAAAGCACGATCTTCACAGTCAGCTTACACCTACACGTACACCGCCAATGTGTAGTCTGCTTGCCGACCCGGGGCATATAAGCCATAACCCCTTCTGTTTCCCGCTTCGTTACTTTACTTGATTATTGACCTCAGTTCCATTGTCTAGGCACTGATTACGTCGCTATCGTGATTGCCGCAGCGAAGATATCTGGAGACGTCTTCGGAAAGTACGGAAACATGGTGCCTCTAGCAGGACGGTTGATGGCCATTTTAGGCTTTAGATCTATTACTTCAAGCACAACACGAAGCTTGTACGCGGCAAATTACGGGGGTACAGTCTCACGCCTGTCCCTCGAGCAGAAGGGAGAGTCTTATTCTTTCAGCCTCTTGTCCGAGACTCGCGACTGTGGCTATAACCCTGCCTGAATGGAATTGGACAAATCCAAAAACTCCTTTTTGTGTCTTAACGAAGCATATGTGAGTTCGCAATATTAACTTCGGAACATATCTCAGGCTGGGTGCCGTTAGTGTCTAACTGAGGCACAGACTATGCAAAATGCCGGCTCCCTTGCAGCTCTCAACGTAGAGACACTCATTTTCACCAGCAATATCACTACTCTATTTGGGCCGGCGGCAGGGAATATATATGGGCCGAACCGCATGGCCCTGGCTCACTATGCTGGTGCAGGCTTGTCAGTGATCGATACAAGCAACACAAGCGACTTGATCGAGCTGCAGCGATTCCATTACGCGCATGATCTTCAGCCAGGACAGTACCCGCCCCTCCAGAACCAGTCCTACAACCACGGCACGGCCATCGATCCCACTGGACAGTTCGTTGTAGCCTGCGACCGCGGCGCTGATGTCATCCGGAAATACAGAGTCGGCACGTGGGATGGACGACTGGATGAACTCGGCTTTCAGCCTTTGGACTCTGCCAGTGCAAACCAACGGCGCTCGACATGGTGTGTTTGTGAACGGCAACGCCAGCAGGACCTTTTTATAGGTACGTTCTTGGAGAACTGACTGCCTCCCTTTTTGGATTCGAGGTTATCTACGACGATATCGTCGACGACCTTAAATTCAAACCAATATATACGGACAGTTTTTTCCAGACTGCCTTCAGGGATGGTCTCGGGCTCGAAATGTCCATTCCTTTCGAAAACTCGCTCGCAGAGCAAAACCACCTAATATTGTCGTCCAGGAACGATACGAAAAGTGTATACCAGGGAGAAGCCAGCGACACGCTGGTCACGTATGAGATAGACCTTGACTCTGGTGGCTTGAGGCTGGTACAAATGGCAGCCTCCGGGGGCAAATGGCCGCGCAGTCTCTCCGTTAGTGCAGACTGCAGGTTGATTGCGGAGGAAAACCAATACTCAACACCGGGAAGGATTCTAGTCTTTAGCAGGGACCCCAGCACAGGCATTATCAGTGACGAGAAGGCGCCTGCAGAGTGAACTTCAACTGTTGCCCTGCCAGATGGTGGCAGCTGGTCAATGCTGCTATGGGACGAATGAATATTGCATGTGAATTTGAGATCATACAGGCTTTGAATGGACTGATCGTTGGAATTAGTTGTCAGATTTGTGTACTAAGCGTACTAGGCCTTTAACGTGGGCGTAGTGATGATAACGCACAAATTCGAGGCCTTCTCTCCATTTCCCCATCTTGGGGATTACAGTTGAGGATCATGTTCCATCTCTATGCGGCGATCGCTCCTCTCGCTAGAGAAACCCCCCTTCCGTTTCAGTATTCCCAGGGTCTTCAAGTTCTTGACGGCAAAATGTGTCTCCGCCAAGCTGAACCTGTGATGCTGGAGCTCGGCAAGCCTGTTCATGGGGCCAGAGTTAGGTGGTCGGGATTTCCGAAATGTGGACGCGTGCTTCGCTCTCACGGACTTTATCATGACCCCGAGACGACTTCTGTGGGGTGGTGAGAGTTGAAAGTAGTTGTTCTCCAAGCGTAGGGCTTCAAAGAATTATATTCCACCCTTGTTAATGGCCCGGGACGCGGGCGGGGTTGCCAAAGAACGCCCGCCGGTATGTGGAGCCGAAAACCCTCGGTGGTTGCATCCAGAAGATGGGATGGCCGAAATGTGGCAGCTGCGCGTAGAAACGAACGAGGAATAATTATTGATGCATCGTCAATCGCTGTACATATGTAGCTTTGTAACTTTCTCTTCTTTCATGGCCTGCTATAGGCTCTCTAGAACTTGACAGTACTTGATGCATTCAGACAATCTAGCCGGGCACTGTCGGAACCACGCTGCAAGTGGAGACGAAAACAATCAAGAGCAGATTAGGTGCAGACTAAATTGTGAGATATCACGGAGACTCTTCTAAAATGGCCCAACCACAAACCACCTCCTCTTTCAAAGTCGTCATCATAGGGGCTGGTCTCTCAGGAAGCCTCCTCGCCAACGGCCTCCTCCATGCCTCCATCCCCGTCGCCGTCTACGAGCGCAGCGAGGAGAACAACAGCAGCGGAGGCTACCAGATCCACCTAGGCGAGTCGGCGCTCATCGGTCTGCGCGCCTGTATGTCCGAGGCCGAGATATCGTCCGTGGTTGCAAAGTTCGGCCGTGCAGGCGGGAAGAAAGGGCAGGCGGCCGTGCTGCGGCACAAGGACTTCAGCCTGCTCCTGGATCTCAAGGCTTTTCCTGACTACAGCAAATCTGCGCCTATAAAGCGTGGGATCTTGCGGGATGCATTGGCGGCGCCGTTGGCCCAGGCGGGTGTTGTACGGTACCAGAAGCGGTTCATCAAGTATGAGATTTTCCGTGCTGAGGGGCGAGAGCGGGTCCGGGTCTTCTTTGATGATGGATATACTGATGTATGCGATCTTTTGGTGGGCGCGGACGGAAGTAATTCCAAGGTAAAACTCTACTCGCTCCGAAACTGCTTATTATGGAGACCTTGCTTACTCAAGAATCCAGGTGAACCAACAGCTGGGGTTGAATAATCTCATCGATATCAAAACTCATGCTCAACTGCTCATCAAACAAGAGATGCCTACCGAGAAGTTACTCACTTTGGGGCGAGAGTTTACCTCTGGCCCTGTACTGGCCTTCGCAGACAATAAGACCTTCTATTTCTCCGGTCAGCTGACTTAAGCAAGTTTGTTGGTGTAAGTTCAAGTCGTTTACTGACCGTTCGAATAGCATATGTGCCCGAGGCAGGGGACAAGTCTTCCTATGATGAATTTTCTTCCTGTTCGGTCGGTGGTGCATTTCCCATCGAAACTGCTCCGCCGAATCTGAAGTATCTCAGCCCCGCCGAGAAATGGGATTTCGTTTCTAAAGGTTTCGCCGGATGGGCACCTCAATTGTGAGTAAATTGTGATGTGCGGCTGCACAATTGACAAATCGAGGAAATCGGCATTTTCACTAACTGTACTGTAGTCACCAAGCTCTTGAAATTGTTCGTGACTCTGACTTCATCGTGTACCCGGCTCGAACGAGCTCGCAACCTCCCAAGGACTGGAGACAGAAAGTCAGGTCGGACACACCAGAGAAGGGGAATGCCCACGTTTGGCTCCTGGGGGATGCGATGCATGCGATGTTCCCGTACAGGTAAGAACCAGTTTCGTTGAATCCACAGAGTTGCCCTACTCACAACATCAATCTTTAGAGGACAAGGAGGTAACCAGTCTATGCGAGACGCTGGTATGGCCTTACCGTTGCTTACCGAGCTTGCTGACCGGGCAAGATCGGGCAAGCTGGGCGACAAGGACTTTGAAGCAGCATGTAAAGAATTCGAGGATGAGATGATCCCGCGCACCTTCGAATGGGTGAAGAAGAGTGGTGGGAATGAGACAATCGTACGTGTTCAATACCTACTAGACCTCGGGGTTGGTTTACTAACTTGAGAACACAGCCCTTTGACTCCAGCAAACTTGGCACACGGATTCTCTTCGCTATTGCGTCAAAACTCGTTCTCTTTGCGCCACTGTGGGTAACTGTGAAAAGCTGGCTTGGCTTTTCAAAGCCAGTAAATTTGAGCGATGCTCCTGAATTGCTGGATTAGGGGGTAACAAAGAATCCCACTACTTGGGTATCCTGGTTGCAGAGGAGAAACTGGCATGGATCATTCTATATCACGATGAATTCAACAAGCTCAGAAAGCTCAACTTTTTAACACACAGCCTTAAGCACTTAAAGTAATTATATCACACTTCACATTTCTGGGAAATTTTTTACCTAGGTAGTTTCTGCCTTTCTTTACCCTAAAATCTCTGCCCCGGAATAAAGATGCGTCGTACTCTTGTGATTGAGATAGGGAGGGAGGCTAATCGGACTTCATCGCCGTACTTCAATTGCTCAAGGCTGTTGTGTAACCACAGCTCGTTTGGTGCCACAGCCTCGTGTCATGAGACAAGCCTTGATGATCAACTTTATGGTAAGAAGCAATGTGGCTATTTGGAGCTCGTTTTCAGCAGTTAATCATCAGGCAGGCAGTCATAGCTATGTATGTTTCAAACAATTCAAAATTACACTAAAGCCATACTTCCACTTGCACTGCTCTGGGGCCAAAATTGTAGTCTTCTGCATTTCTTGGGTGTCTGTGGTGATTATCCACTGAAGGACGCTACTCTTGTACTGGCTTCCTGTAAGCTGATTGGTCAGCTTCATTTGGGAGTCCGGTGTTCACGTTCGGCCCCCTAGTACGATGTTGCATTCACTCATGGAGTAAGGTTTGGCGCATCCTCGCCCCTCCCGGCTATTGACACAGGATGATGCGCTGTGGAGGACCGTCTTTCCCACAACTTAGGCCTGACCTTTGGCTCCTGGAACCGTGACACTCACCTCTTCACCTTGATGCACATCCAGTCATGGCTGTGATTTCGATGCCTTTTGAACTTAGCCTGGGCCAGGCTATCGGCCTCACAACGATCGCAGTGGTCCTTCACCACGCCTTCAACATCATCTACAATCTGCGATTCCACCCCTTGTCATCCTTCCCAGGACCCCTGACCCGTCGTGCCTCACGCCTCCCGTACACGGTCTCCATTCTCCGCGGTCGCCTTCACACTGACACTGCTGCTCTCCACCGAAAGTATGGGCCGGTCATCCGCGTTGCGCCGAACAAGCTGGCTTTCGCCGATCCGTCGTCCTGGAAGGACGTCATGGGCGGTGGGTCCAAGGAGCTGGCGAAGTGGGATGAAGCATATCTGATCCCAGATTTCATGGCCCCCCATCTGCAGAATACTGTCGACAAGGAACATCACAAGATGCTCCGTCGGGCTGTGCCCCGGGTTTCAGCGACCATAGTCTCAGGGCACAAGAGGGCCTTGTTGCCAAGTACATGCGCACCCTCGTGGACAGATTGAGGGAAGCCTGTATCGACAGTAGACGCGGTTCCGGTCTGGACGCCGAAAAGCCTGACTCAGGAAATCAGTCTGTCGTTGTCGACCTGGAGAGGTGGTATCGTTTCACAGTGTTCGACATCATCGGTGACCTGGCCCTGGGGGAGTCGTTCGGCTGCCTGAATGGTGCTGACTTCCACCCCTGGATCAGGGGCATGACCGATGCAGGAAAGGTCATGTGGCTGCTCACCGCTGCGAGCATGTACCCTGTTGCGAAGGTCTCCGACTGGCTGTTCGCGACTGTTGCTACCAGGGGTTTTTAGTTGCATAATAATATGGTAAAGCCCATGATGGAGAGGCGTGTGGCCCAAGGCACTGATCGTCAAGATATGATGAACCCTATCATAATGAGAAAGGACGAGTGGGTGAGTGGACATGACTCGGCCTTTTCCATCGCTTTGTGAGCATCGCCTGATGATGAGACAGAACCTTACGGCCAATGATATGATATCTCATGCCACCGTCTTCATCGGTGCCGGCAGTGAAACGACTGCAGGCGTCCTGACCGCTGTCACGTCCTTCCTCCTTGGGCATCCAGACAAGCTCGACAGGTTGAAGCAGGAGGTCCGTTCCGCATTCAAGTCGCAGGCAGAAATATCTCTGGATGCTGTGAACAACCATTTGCCATATCTAGTGGCCTGCACTGAAGAGGCACTGAGACTCTACCCCCAAACTGGTGTCCCTTCCCTTCGAATTTCCGGAGACAACGACATCATCTGTGGTATCCCTGTACCCCCGAAGGTAAGCTTAGATCCTGGTTAGTTATCTTCCAAACAAGACGGCAGTGCTGACCTCCGCAACTCAGACCGTGGTGGGAATCTGGGTGTGGTGGATGTACAGGGATGCGAAGTTATTTGCGAACCCGGATGAATTCCACCCCGAGAGATTCCTCGGCGACCCACAGTACGCCAACGATGACCGTGGCGCGTTGAAGCCCTTCTTCACAGGCACGAGCGACTGCGTAGGGATGGAGTAAGTGAACTTCCCATCTCTAGTGTGTACCTTGAAATCGCTGTGACTGACCACAGGCTTTTAGGCTCGCTGTTATGGAGCTACGCCTGATACTTGCTCATATGATTTACAACTTTGATATAGAATTGCAGAGCGATAGCAGGCACTGGGCCACGGGTCAGAATAACCTGTTCATCGTGTGGGAGAAGCCGCCTTTCAATGTACGACTCAGGCCTATGGGGCACTAGTCAAGAGCTCAGAGAGGCTCGAAGGGAAGAGTGCCATTTGGTGTTCATAATACACCTCGTGACTTGGTGCAGTCTGATTTACTGGATGAAATGAAGCGAATGTTTGGTATCTCCAACTAGGTAGGCCCGCCTAGGGGGGCAGATAAGGTCTCGTACTGTGAACCGAGTCCTAGAGGAGCTTTCTTGAAATGCATCATGTGAACTCCTTCCCTTTACTGACGAAACCCTACCCAAACGCCTTCAACCCTCATGTTATTATATCTTACATTGTGAAGCCCTCTTTTGAGACCCCTGCCTTAGTCCCTGCATGGCCATCACACATCAAACCGGGTGGAAGGCCTTTTGGCTTGGCATTTCAAAAGTTGCCTCGTCCTCAGTGTCATTGATCTTCGAGTTCGAGGGCAGCCATGCCTTGTTGAACACAACTTCGTCTTTGTCGGTGCCGCCAAGCGATGCTGTTGAGCTTCGGTCGAACGCAGACAACTTTGTAAGGTCAAAGGTGTCCGGGTAAAGTTCTGGGTGTGATCTCTTCCTGCTGAATGCGCTTCTTTGACTTTCGGAGTCTAGCTTGTCCTGTGGACGGTGCTGATATTTCCTCCCGTTCCTGAACTCTTTCAGGCGACGTGGTGTGAAAAGCGGTTTCAGTGCTGGGACGCTGGCGCAGAGAATCGCTACATTGATCTCTATTTGCGAGAAGAGATTCACCTGTGCAAGTCAGTCAGTCGGCCATTATGAACCGGATTTAAAAGAGACGAAGGCTGGAGCTTACTGCTATTGCGTCGCGAAAGGGGTCGGTCGCCAGCGTGTACGTGTAGATACTCTGCAGACGCACGACTGACATGATTGCAGCGAAGATACCGGCGCCGAATATGAGGGCCAGAGCAATTTTCTCCTGCAGGGGTCGCTTGAACCCGTTCAGGGTCTTGATGGGAAGTGCTATGATCCAAAAGTCCGTCACGATATTCACGCCGGACGTCGCTATTCCAAGGTCAATACTTTTCAAGGCGCGTGCTGGGAACTGGTGATGACCAGAAAGACTCACAGTAGAAGAATGCTGTCGTGTTGATACAAGATCCCGGCTCCGTCTTCGTCAGGTCCCACAATTTGCTCAGTGGCTGACATTGACCCAACGTTACGCAAAGACAGATGGCTGTAAAAGCAAGCTGAAAAACAATTGTACCGTAACATAAATAGCGAAAGATCTCAGAGACCGCTGCAAGATGTCAGTTGCTGAGCGCGATTCTGATTTAAGAATCATTCCAGCTTACCGAATCTGAGGTACATGCAAAGAATGGAGGTTTTAATAAAGCCCACGATCAGGTAGTAGGTGACTTCGATGGCTAGTGTCGTCTGCAAGATTCCAAGCATGTTGTCCGTGGTCAATTTCGAGGCAGGGAATCCAACATGGTCTGACCTCAGGACCAATATCTCGATCATGTAGCCTACTGTGAAGAACAGCGCCACGATGATGGTGTATTCATCGAAGCCGGGCTTCCGAACGATGACGAAACGTATTAATGATCGGACCGCAACAACGAATGCTGAGACGCACAATGTAAGCACTCTCGGCCATGGTATCAAGAGTCGTGGTGATGACTTACTGGATAATGTTGTGAGAACGATGGACAAAATGACGAGGCTGTCCTGCCTCTGCTGATCTGTCTGCGGCATTGTGTTGAGCTGGCTTCAGATGTTCATCGGGGCAGTTCAGCCACCAGTGGATCAACCGGCGATATAGCGGGTCACGGATGTTTTGAAGGCTTGGCTTTACAGGGCCCAAAATGCGAACCAGTCGTGGAAACCTTTAATGAGAGCTGCAATATTACAGATCATTGTGATATTACCAGGCTAGTCCCGAGTGGAGACGGCCCGTCCTAAATACGCACGCTTCCTCTCGTGCTTTGATCGCGTCCAGCCATTCGGGTACTTGACGATGATTGGAAGATGTTGGCGCTGGCTGGGCTAATCGATGGAAAGTTTGGTGGCACGCTCTGTCCAGCAGATGGTTGCACTCGATATTACGCCGGTGAATTGCTTCCGGTTGATTTGGTGAGTCCGCGCTGTACTTCTCGATAAACTCGGGCTAGCGACCCTCCTGATACTGTTATGGAACGTTTTTGGGAGCTTGGAGGGAGGGAGCCTCGAGGCAGCTTATGACCCGAGAATCCGGTGAAACCCTGGATCGCGACGGGCCTCAAATGTACGCACGGGGTCGTTGTTTGTTCCGTCGCTTATGTGTGCCAACTTAATGATAATTCGCATAATAATTCAGGTTCTCCTCGTGGCCTCCCGCATGGACTGGGGCCAGGTTTGGTCAAGCTTTTTGATCAAGGATAGCACCTGGTCTCGCGGGTGATCGATCTCGGAGTAGTACGCTTCAGGCAGGTAGTCCGCCCCTGTGTTCACCAAATTATTTTGCCTATTGGCCCATTCATACAGCCCAGCCACTATGATAGTAACTATCATAAGGAAATGGTTACAGTTACGCTCAATTACGTACGTACGGCCACCACAGGCTACTTGTGCTTGCAACGTTGAGGTCACACATGCGTCAATAACATGCCACCAGTCTTGGATTTCCGACATTCGAAGTGAGAAACGCTAGCTAACTTTTGTTCAAAACTACATCTTCAATGGCCGTGCTCTCAGCCACAATGCACTTGCGTCTATTACATCTCCATATCGTCCGAACCTTACCTGGGCGCTGAGCACGTTGGGGATTCATCTGAAAAGCCAAAGGCCCAAGCTCTTCAAACAACAGGCTATGATCCGCGCTCAGTGTTACATTTTGCCCCTGAAATCACGCGTAAGCACGGCTGGGAATTTAGGAGAGGCTATGCTTTCCGAGCTGGGCTCCAGAATCCGATCGTAAGGTGTTCACCCTATAAGGCAATAGATTACGACTTTCCGCATTGAGATAATGCCGTGAGTGCTAAGAACAGACGGTATATTTCATTGCGGCACACTTGCAACTCAGGCTCTCAACCATTGTACAACTACACGAACAGTCGACGCTTCACTGCCGCGAATTCAGTGCCTTGGAGTCCATATGTAACAGCATAATATTGGCGGGAAGTGGACCTAGCAGACGGGGCAGCTTACTCCGCTTTCCAAGGTTGCCACCCGGCCGTTGGGTCTACTCATCAATCAAACTCTAATCATCCTCCAAGTCTGCCATGGCTTCGTGAACGCCTTGGTGAAGTCATGGGCGATCATTATTTCAGGCCGCGTAATTTTCTGCAAGCCAGCAGCCTTCATGCATCAGCACAAATTAGACCATGCAAACGGACGAGGTATTGCGCCCTCTTGCACGCTCAAAAACAGCAGCCTTGGTGTGGAAAACGCCTCGCTTATGGACAACATCCTCAACCTACAGCCCTCCAGGAACGGATTGCAACCCGCCACCCCCGACTTACCGGCTTTAGGATTCAGATCCGGTGGAGTGGCGAGCCGCTGTGCATGCATCCAGCCCGAACTCTGGCGCCTACGCTGCGAAGAATTCGGAAATCTTCGTGGCCGCCGGCGCGAATTTGGACTTTTGGCTGCCAGGTACGAGTTTCATGCCAAGCTGTCAGACCTGCGCAGCACAGGCCATGTTACCAAACTTGCATAGGTCGGCAAACTCTGAGCCCGCACACAGCCGCCTGATGAGGTATACGCACGGTTGTCCAAGCACGATCTCGTCTGCGGTTACGCATCAGAGCTGTCATGGGAATTCGGAAGGGATGGGATATGAATATCAAAGTTCGAATGCAAGCATCTGAATCCTATCGGCCATCACAACTGTTCCCGCGGCCACTCCTCACCCATGCGCATGTTCCCAGCTCCCACAGGGCATTTGAGAAGTGATGATGGAGATGACATTCAGGCACCAAGCTTGGCGGTGGTCAGAGAAACCCGGGAACGAAATCTTATTCCAGAGCCCGCACCACGGGTAGGACTCGGACCTTGAAGGGATACACATGTCATCCGAGTTTCATGGGGATGGCTCGTTTGGAGTTGGGAGGAGTCCGCCACTCGTATCTCGTGCCGAGCTGTGAGGCCCCTGTCTGACCACGCCGCGAGAAACTTTAAAATCATCAGCTCCTCTCCAACCCCGATGCTACCGCACGACCCACAGGTTCGCAAGTTGTTGCTTCCCCACCTTAGTATCTGTATGCGCTGTCTCTAAGGATGAGCCGTGGGAGGATGCATGATGATGCAGGAGTTTGCGAGCCACATCCCCACGCGAGTCTCGGGGTGGGACATCTGTGTTGGAACTTGTAGAAACCCGGTTACCCGGTCCGTCATTCCCTAAAAGGCTCCCGGCGATGATTCTCCCCGTCACCGATCCGGGCGTCCTCCGCCCGCTCGTTAGTTTCAAGACGGAAACAGTAAGTACTGTTATTGAGGGAGTCACATGTAGGTAGAGTCAGCCTCGTAAAGCTGTGTATCGTCAGGCTCTCAGATGTCTATAACCTCGCTGGACACTTGTGTTCGTCTAGTGATATGAATATGTCCGTTCACGTCTACAGTACCAAAGCGCTACGGGACTGACGGGACATGTGGCTCAGGTATTGAAGAGCCTGTAACCATATACCTGCACTAGGCAGGAAAGCTTCCGTCATCTGATAAAGAACCGCATAAAGTATCAGCCAGTTCAGTGACGAAGAATAATGGCAAGAGAACAAGGAGGTGGACAGCCAATTTGTTCGGTGTCTGCCGGGCTAGACGGTCCAAATCGTGCACCGCGCATCTAAGACCATGTGGTCCCAATATTGTGAATCATTACTTGATAGGCCATGTACTACATCTTGATGGGTAAATTTCTGTCTTTGCTATTCGTAGGGAGAACCCACCTGAGGCTGCTTCAAGCGATACCCTTTCTCTGCACGTCGGCTGGCAAGCCATAAATAGCATCGGGCATGCTCCTAACCAACATCGATCACCCTTCTTCCATGAATAGAGCAGAAAATGTAACTCTTGTGAATTGAGCTGCGTCCTGTCTAATTTGCGACAGTGGCTGCAGAACACTGACACCTGTGATAGCCCGAGCGAATGTCTCATTTTGCAGGAACGCTACAAGCATCATGCGCGGACTTTGGTACTGTCGTTATACATGCTACATGAGTGTAACAGTCGTACGCTCAGATATTTCCGCGTGACACAACTGACGAGGCAGTGTCTCATTTCTGCTTAGGTACTAAACAAGACAGATCATACAGACATCGACGATATTCAACCTCGGCAACAGCCTTTGCAATCGGAAAGTGGGCGTTGCATGTGACAAACGATGAACGGGGTAATTCCCGATGTGACAATAAATCGGTTTCGAAAATATGCCCCACGTTGTGCGCAGCACATTAGAGAAACCGGAAGAGACAGAATGAATGATCAAGAAAATCAAAGGCATCCGTCTGACGATGCCTGCAGCCATCTCACCGCTCTATCCTCAATAACGGCCTGGCTTTGGCGAGTGACTTAAATTGAAATGTATACGGTCACTCAATCACTTCGACGTGTCCAAGGCAATGCCTGATCTCGCCTCAGAGCGTTCCGAACAAGCCGGTGCGTCCTTTCATTACAGGATTGACTCCCCAGGCTGTTCGGTCAGTTTTGTCTGAGAAAAAGGGATAGAACTCTTCGATTTACTTGTCAGCCTATCAAGGCGAAGCTTCCCGAGTAGCATGTATCAGAAAAGAAGCGGTCTAGAGTGCGGCAAGCGGGTTGCAACTGGCTCTCGAGTAATGGCATTGTCAGAGCTTCTGCAGGAACCTTTGCGTGGGAGATTCGAGGGAATGACTGACATAATTGAGGCATACCTGATCAACATCATGGGCAACTCAGCGAACATGAGTGCAAATGAACTTGATCATAATTTACGGATGACATCGACCATCGTGGCTGTATTTTCGTCGACACCCCCGCAGGGGCTCTAGTCCGAAGTCTAGGCCGGGTGTCTTCATGCCCACATCGATGAGCTAAGCCAACAGGTGCTCACGAGCGAAAGAAGGCAGTTAAGAGGGCTGAGATGTCTGGCTTGAACTGGTTCTGGGTGCACCGTGCCGCACACGGCATCGATTCCGACGATGGGCTCGAGGAAAAGAGCCGAGAATACGCGCCTGATGCAATTCTGCTGTGGCTTTCCTGGGTTCGATTCATTAGTGACTGTTACTGACACATTTTGGGCGAAAACGGTTGGAAAGCTTCAGGCCTGCTCATCCTTATATCCTATACGATCCAGCGTGCTCCCAGATTCAGCAAGTCAGTCAATCATGCTTGGCCAGTAACTCGATCTATATACACAAGTATCTACGTACTTGATCGAGATATGCATCAGGACGAGAAATAACACTATGGACATTTATACGGGAAAAACGGAAAACGCACAGACCGCTAATGGCGATAAGTATAAGGCAGACATAGCACCATGCCACAGCACACAACTCTTGAAACGCATCTTGCTCATTTTGAGAATCGAAAGGGGCAGCAATTCGGGCCTCAACTGATGCTCAGGGGTGCCTACCAGCACCTTTCAGCCTCGCCTTATCCAGCCCACTCTTAATTCATCTACTAACCCAGGGGCAAAATTTAGGTGCTTCTTAGGCTTCTTAGGCTCTATGCGCTACGAATCTATTTTGGCCCGTGATAGCTATTCTTATCCAGACGAATGGTCGTATTCTGAAATGAAGGCAACTCCGGATGAGGGAGTAAGTACAAGTAATTATTTACCTGGCGAGGATGAAATAAGTTCAAGATGACCGTCATCCCATACGCAGAGAAATAGTGTTTTAAGATGAACTACACAGTGCAGCAGATGGCGGAAGCAATTCGGCACATGCGAGGTACTCCAGGCTTATCGCAGCTGGATTAAAGATTCGATTCTACGTAATTAATACGTTTATGGCCTGTTAAAAAGCGGTGATGGTTATTGTAGGAAAGTGCATCTGTCGTTCAGAATGAAAGTATTCAATTACTAGTATCTGTAATATCTGTGACCTGGTCCGCGCTGCCACTTTCGTGATTGGCTATGTCTGCTGCGCCGCACTGGCGACCCCAATCGGTCCTGAGCGGTACCTGGTCGGTGAGCCGAGCTGTACTTTTCCCAACTGCCCGACAGTGATCAGGCAGTCGTGCGTACTGTAGCCCCTGGCTGTGGGGTCAGCGCCGCAATGGCGAGCTGCGCCTCCGGTTAATCACAGCGGGCGGTCGCCAGCTACCTGTATCTCTTGTGCTCAATTTGGTTTATGCTGCTTTACCGAGGCTACACGCGAGGTGGGGTAGACAACCGGTGACGTGGCTGCAAAAAAAAAGGAAAAAAGGAAAAAAGAAACAAGTTGTTGAGTCTTTCAACCAATCGTTGGTTCTTTCTCTGTCAGGGTAGCGACAGACCCCTGCTCAGGGGTAGTCACAGAATTCTGAAAAATATTTTTCTAAGCAGTAGTTTCTATTATTGTTGCCGTCGCGTCAAGACGCGTTTTGATCAACATCGAGCTGCAGAGGTTGGGGGGCAGTTAGTGGTTCAGCTAGTAAACGGAGCGCCGGGGGTGGCATGACAGCAGCGCGCAAGTAGGGTTCAACGTGAGCTGCACACAAGTGGCACAGCACTAAGTCTTGATCTACACGGCTGTACGGAACCGCCGGTCGGCTGGTTGACAGTTCTATGTAATAAAAGCTGAGGCCCTGGCTAAATACCTGTCTCCTCCTTGAACAACCCCCTCCCCTCCCCCCGCAAGGGAATGTTTTGCTGTTCTTTAGGTCAACAGATCTCGGCACCAGACGTAAACAAACCATTGAGCGACCTTATCATTTGCCGAAGCAAGTTTCGATCATTCCCCTCGTCTTTTCATTGCTAAGTTGAAGTTCTGCGTGTCGAGTAGCAGCCTCAATATGGGCGTATGTTCAAAGTGCTCAGCGGCGATCCGTGCCCTAGGACCTCAAGGATGGCGCAGCAGTGAGAATTCTAGGTCAAAGTTCGTAACAAGTCTGCCCAAGTATCAGGTTACGCAAGTTCTCGACTGTTGGATCTGCACCAGACTTTCAGAGTGGCTGGAGATTCAAGACGAAAAATCATCCATGAAATGGCGCAATGAAGGGCTCGAGGTAGAATACAGCGTTCATCAACGACTCTTATTGGAAGGCGCGCCACGAGAAGATGGTCTCCCTCCACTATCCATTCTCATGAATCCTACCGGTCAGAAAGAGGAAAACGCTTGTTATATAGAGCTGAATTTCGTCTCTTCTCAAGGTTAGAAACCTTAGGCCATTGACATTCAACCTGGAAAACGGGAAGACCTAACGCTAATATCATATGTGAAGTATACCTGGCTGTATCGTCGAGGCGTCCCAGCAGCTCGCTAGTGGATCTGGAACTTATTGAAAAATGGTTCCGTAGATGCTCAACCGATCACGAGAGGTGCAGACGGAACAACCGGGCCTGGTACCCCACGCGCTTGCTCCATCTCGGATCACAGGCTAGCGATGTCAGAATTGTTATCACCAAAGACGAGCCTCCTGATGGCCCTTACATGACATTGAGCCATCGATGGTCCAGCCAAAGGTACAAGAAGTTGGAGTCGTCAACCATGCCGCAGCTGCAAAAGGCTGTTAACGTCATCAGTCTACCTCAGGTGTTCCAGGATGCGATCAGAATAGCTCGTCATCTTGATGTACACTACCTTTGGATTGATTCCTTGTGCATAAAACAGGACAAGAATGACCTTACAGATTGGATGGAGGAGTCCAAGATGATGGGCCAGGTCTATTCTTCGGCTTGTTTGAATATCTCAGCTACATGGCGAACCGAGAGTGGCGACCGTCTGCTGGGATGCAGTTCCTGGGCTCCAAAGCTTCCCTCCGAGATCAAGATCGACTTCGAAAACCAATCATACAGCTACTTCGTAGTTGATGGCTGCCTTTGGGGAGACGAGGTTGACGATGGGCCTCTGAACGACCGTGGCTGGGTTTTCCAGGAACGCTACTTAGCGAAACGAGTACTACATTTTGGCCTGAGTCAGTTAGCATGGGAGTGCGACGAATGGCGGGCGCTAGGGATGTTTCCCGACGGGTTGCCTTTTTACCTCGGTGAGCCTGAGTCGAAACCCGGGCGTGATGCGGCCGTGACAGCGTCGATATCACAATCCAGGCAACTGCAGGAGCAACATATGGGATTCGCCGAAGACTGGCAACAGCTCCTTACCAAATATTCCCGATGCGAATTTTCTTTCCGCAAGGATAAGCTCACGGCCTTTGAGGGTATAGCGAGGTGCATAATGGAAACCAGGCCAGAAGATACCTATTTCGCAGGTTCATGGAAAAGTACTGCGTTGTACGATCTCCCTTGGTATCGGCATGAAGATGACCACGTGTCGTTTCCCATCGAAAAGACGCGTGGCCGTGCACCCAGCTGGTCTTGGGCCTCTGTTGATGGAGACATCAATTTCCCCTTGACCACTAATCCCTTTCCAAAAGTCATGCGTCGTTATGCTGAAGTCAAGAGTTTGGTTGGCCAAACTAAACTCACCAGCAACGAAGTGGCTACCGGAGGCACCATTCACTTAGAAGGCTATTGCCTCCCTCTGACCCTCAGGCGATCAGAAACCAATGGTATCATTGGCTTTTCCTTAGCTGGATTTCAATTCTCGACCACGAAAGATCGCCTGAGGTCAACAATTTACCTCGAGCGCTGTGAGGATATTTCCTGCCCGCCACTATATCCTGGGAAAATGTTTTTTCTACCGTTATTCTGCATGACCCACTGTCTATATGGCATTGTTCTGCAAAAAGTGCGTGGAATTTGTGAATATCGGCGGATTGGTGCAGTCAACGTTGCACTCATGGCCACTACAAATGGTACCCTGGACGAAAGTGGTGAGAGTATTTCACAAAGACGGGCCCAACCTCAGTCGGCTGTCCTTTCGTCCGAATTTGGCCAAGTACAAGATGTATGGAGTAAGCCTGCGATTGATTTGGTGGCCTATCTCGGAAACTCTAAGTTGCCCCCCACCTCAATTTACTTGAATTAAGGATGGGGTACAAAAGAAGCGGTGTGAAGGTACTCCAGGTCCGTTAATTCGGCCGGTTCCAGGTTCCCTTTTTTCCAGTGGCCTAGCTATCGGGCAACGCACCTAAAACCCTCTCACGGCTCTTAGAATTATAAGATACTACTGTCCCATGACGCATCACCTATCCCCATTAAACAGAGATCAGGAAATGCTGCCTTGAAGTGAACATTGAAAGTATATATGTACATGATAGGAGGCTGCCCACTGCCTCAAACCGAGTCGATGCAACTCATTTCCCATCAATCCATGATGCGAAAGGAATTGCCAAAAAGGTCAACCCCGGAAGACCAAAAATTGGTACCCTACACCTAAACGGTGACCTTTCCCTGGATGAAAGTCGCAGCGGCAGTGGTATCAGAACCATAGCCAAGATGGCCCGAAGCACTCGCACTCTTGGTGCCCCCAGAAGAAGGCGACGCGGCAGCCCCAGTAGCGCAGACAGCATCAGCCGACGCGCAGAAGGACTTGAACGACCCCTCCAGCACGCCCTTGACAGCCTGCCCGACAAAGGGGTCGCCAAACGTGACGGCGGCCTTGATCTTCCCCGATGTGGCGGAGTCGAGGTTGTTCATGGTGTTGTGCACGAGCATCGCGCCCTGTGAGTAACCCGACAGCACGATCTGCTGGTCCGGGCAGGCCGACAGCGCGCTCTGCACCGCCTTGACCATGGCCTGGGTCCCCGCGCCGCCCTTGCCGCCGATCTCGGTCGCGATCCCGCCCGCCGACGCGGCGTAGTCGACGCCCGTGACCGCCGCGTTGTTGTTGAGCGCCTTGTTGACGGCGGTCTGTAGCCCGGGCCCGACGATGGTGCCCAGCGCGCCCGGGTCGCCCGTGCCGCGGGCAAAGATGACGTTGACGGCCTTGCAGTCCCCTGCCCCGGCTGCGGCGTTGTTGGACGGGGAGGCTGAGGTGTCGGCTGCGGTATCGGCTGCGGTGTCGTCAGCTGAGCCCGTTCCCTCAGTCTCGGTGTTGGTGCTGCCGCCTCGAAGGCCGCCCAAGAGCCCACTGAGGTCGGGCAGTACGCCGGAGCCGGTCTCGCCGCCGCCCAGGCCTGGGAGGCCGCTCGGGAGAGATGGTATACCACTGCCAGTGCCGTCACCGCCCAGGCCTGGGATACCACTCGGGAGGGACGGGATACCGCTGCCGGTACCATCACCCCCAAGGCCTGGGATACCTGATGGGAGGCCTGGGATGCCCACAGTCCCAGTGCCGCTGCCGAGGCCTGGAATACCGCCGGTTCCAGTACCGCTGCCTAGGCCTGGAATGCTCTGACGGGTTGTCTTCGAAGAGACGGGCAGGCCAGCCGCCATGGCGGAGAAGTATACGACGAGGAGAGGTTGGTAGTGCATTGTTGCTGTTGGAGGTGCGACCTGGTCTTGTCGGAAAGGTGTATTGGAATAGTTGAAGCGAGGTGGATGGGAAGGAATGACGGCCTCAAGCCTGGTAGTAGGTTGATCTGGAAGAAAAAAGAACTTGGTGAAATGAAAAACGCTTGTGGTTGAAGCGAGTGTAGGAAGCGAGTGTAGGAAGCCTCGGTCTCCTGATGATAAACTGGTCAACAACACAATCTTGAAGATTCTCAGGAAGACATCTTGAACACTTATAGATGAATGTCAAGACAGGAAGGAGCCATGAGAAGCGATGCCTTCCTTCCCCTTCAGGAAATGAAGCCGAGTCCTGCAAAAAAAATGATTCATCGCATGAGGCCGCAATATGTCTGCGGCGTTAGCACGAGATCTTCCGGAATCAATATCTTGAAAGACTAAGCACCCAGACAGCCCACTTGCCCACGGCTGCAGCCTCGATCCCTCCACCACCAAGCCACTAAGGAAAAGGAGAGGATCACGACACCCTGGAGGAGTGCCCACCAATATTGACGTCGGCATATTCCTGTGCAGGGGAGATGCCGTGGCAGAGCTAGGTGTAGAGGAGCCAGACGCCGGCAGAAGAGTCCCACGAACCTAGTCGAACTTCCACCCATGAATTGCTGGTCGGCCGAAACATTGCTATACCCTTGCCTGTGGTGCGCCTCGCCCAATCCGGAAGCCGAGCACAAAAGCGCTCGGACGTGAGCTGTCTACCCGTCAAATTTCTCCCCGATGTCAATCCGGCCAAACGGTTTGGCCGTTGAGCACAGGACCGCCCTTGATTGGCCTCTGCCGTGCCGTCAAACACGAGCCCTCTCGAGTCATGAGAACCTGCAGGTTGAAGGAGGCATCAGCTGTGCTCACGCGAAGTGCCGTGGTATATACATAGAAACAGGGTTGCAGTTTCTATCGTCCGACCTTGCGTCCGACCGTGCGGTTCATCTGTACCGCAATGCGCCGCCACGAGGCTGAGAAGTTAAGGTTCTTTTTTCTTGTACTCCCAACCCCCGGGATGTGTGGGCCGGACTCACAAGCCACCTGTTTGTTTCCTCGTTAATTGGAGGGAGCTTAAACGTGATGTGATTATGCTTCTTTTTCTCTCTCTCTCTTTTTGGTGCTGGGGAAGGTAAGTAAGCCCGGAAGACTAGCCTAGAACAGTGAACCCCTGTTTCGCCCGGCAGGACGTGCCGAAGCAACGTTTTTGTTTCCAAGGTATGCCTTCTCTTCTGGAGCGTATTCGCATCTCGGGATCACACCAACCAAAGAGACCTAAAACAAACCAAACGTTCCTCCCGCCGGCCGCAATCAATCTGAGATCCAGGAACGAACCTGTCAGCTTTGCTGGCCTCTGGCAAAGACAGCCATCACCGATGCATAAAATTGTCCGGCGATCAGGGCCAGGCCTGGTCCCCACTGGGAGGACCCATTGTGGCGGGCCGAGGAGTGAGACCTTCCTAGGCCGCATGCGGAGCCAATCGCATTGCAGCAAAGGCGCGGGTGGAGTGGATCGCGAATAATCCGAGGCTGCGAGTCGCCCACGAGGTTTATTGTGGAGGGAGAAGCCACTTTTATTTTGTCTTGGGCTGCGATGAAGAAAGTCTTCAGCATGTCATATATGACACCATCACATATTGCCAGAGTCAGTGTCGGTCAGGCTGTCCAAGGTGCAAATTGTTGGCACCCATCGGCAGCCACATCAGATGAGGGTGTCAGTGGTTACGCACACACACACACACACACACACTTGGGACGGCTGCCTCTGTGGAAGAATGAATGCCCTTGGCTGGTGCTCGGTTCATCGCACTGCGGATTGCGCATATGTGATCAAGACGGACATTCCAAGGATCCTTTGAAACGAGCTGTCATTTCTCATTAATTACCAACGACCGTATCTCATCCAATGCGTCTGCGGCCTCGTCTGGGCTTTTGGAAGACGTTGTAAGGAATAGCCCGTTCATCTGGTCAGCGCAAAGCAGCCACGATCGAAAAGGCCTCAAAAATCGTTGGCTGGTGGCCTGAACCCGGCTCTTTTTGTATACGAGCGACGTCAGTATCATGCCATACCGAAGCTCAGAAGTCTAGCCTCGACGCCCTCAATCTTGGTCTTCGTCGCCATCTTCGTCTGCATCGTTATTCCCATCCCCGTCTTCGTCGTCCGAGCTGGAGTCACTGTCCAGGTTGAGATCAGGCATGACCACATCGTTCAAGAAGCCGACCTGGGACTAGTAAGCCTTTGGGGGGTTCCACACTGGTCTGGAGCAGGTTCCACTCACATATCCAACCATGGCCCTGATAATGTCCGCGATCTGGTCCTGGCTGTCATCCGCGGTGAAGATACTGTCAGGGATCTTCTTCCCCACCGTGAAGTTGCGCAGCTTGAGCAACTCGATGTCTCGGTGATCGGCATCAAAGCCCTGTGACGAGGGGACGTATTAGCCGCTGTTTGGCCCAGCAGGTTCCTTGGCCGGCCCTCGCCGAGACGAGGGCCTTGGTTAAATCCAAGACACGACCACACCCTACCACCAGGAGACCCTAGCAAAGCCCTGGACAGCAAGCGAGGACCACGCTGGACCTCGGCATCATATGTATGGGCCCAAGACGAGGAGCAGTAGGGCAAAGTAGGCGGGGAGATAGGGGAGGAGCATTCTCTAACCTTTGGCTTCTTCTTCAAAGCATTCTCCACATTCGCCTTGCAAAACGCCTTGACGCAGCTCTTCTCATCGCCCCTCTTCGCCCCGGGCAGGAACTCTTTCCGAAAATCGTCCTCCAGCAGCACCCTCCTCCACCGGCGCGGCCTCTCGTCGATGGACGCGCGCAGCCTCGCCAGGTGCGAGGCGTCCGGGTGCCAGAGCCCGCCGCCGACGAAGCTCGACCCACCAGGCTCGCAGTGAACGTAATAGCAGGCGTAGGGGCCCTTCCTCCCCGTGCGCGAGAAGGCGGCGCTGTAGTGCGGCTTGTAGGGGGTCGGGTCGTTGCTGAAGCGGATGTCGCGGTAGATGCGGAAGACGACGTCCTTGAGGGGCAGCTCGGGGATGGTGGGGTCCACGGCGATGATATTTTGCATCAGGGTCTCGACGTATGAGTTCCAGTCCTGGAGGGAGCGGCGGTACTCGGGGTCGTTGGCTGGGAGTTGCACTCGGTTAGCTGTGATCCATGATCGCGAGCCTTGCCGTTAAAGGTCAAGACATGGTGCTGGGCCTTACACTTGAGCCATGATCTCTTGTTGTTCGCCTTGAGGTCCTTGAGGAAGAGCAGGGTGTTCGGATGCAGCCTGTCATCCTCGTAGTCGATGCCTCCAGTTCCTCGCATCTTGTTCAATGGTGTGATGGTGACCCGCGGCTCCTCGTCCTCGTCCAATTCGTCGTCGTCATCCTCTTCCTCGTCCTTTCCATCCTCCAGGAACTCGTCAGAGTCCTCATTCTTCTGAATCTTCGCCTTCTTGCTGGCGGACGTTGGTTGCGACGAGGGGTTCTTGCGTGGCCTGCCTCTCCCCCTCTTCTTGCCGGTGCCATTGCCATTGGTGGCCTTGAACTCGTCTACTGCAGAATCCCCAATGTCATCGTCAGAGGTTCCCTCGAAATATTGGCTCTTCTTGCCGGACGAGCTGACGCGCGTGGATCGACGGCCGGCGGATGCGACGGGGGTCTCGGGTGTTTGGGGGTTTCGCTTTCGTGGAGGCATGTTCGTCGGTATATATAGACGTGCCGCAATAGGTCAATGGGTTCAGGAAAAAGAAATACAAGTAAGCAATGTGCTGAGGCTATACACGGTCGAGGGTGATTCAGGTCATCAAAGAGATCACAAAGGATTTGGCTCGAGTGTAGACGTCATTGCTAATCTCGGCCGGGAGAATTGACGCGACCGAGGCGCGTTTCACCTCCAAAATCCCGGCCCCTCCGCTTCGTCCTCGCAGCGCGAAAGCACGTGTGGTCCATTTTCCTCTTTTACACATAAGCATCACTTGGCTCTCGATTCAAGTTTCTACCTTGATAAGTTCTACCTTGATAACCCAGCGAACTGTCTTCAAGTTTAGATCCTCAATGGAATACATTTGCAGCGATACGCCTCTATTATGAATGCATTATCTACTCAATAGCCTCCACACTCCAGCTCGGCGGCAGATCCTCGGGGGCCGTCCCCCAGCTGGCGCTCTCCCTCGTGCCCACCACAAACTCCAGCACGCCGCCTTTGACGAAGAACTCGTGCGTGATCCAGCTCCTCGTCCACGGCTTCCCATTGAGCTTCGCACTCTGGATGTACTTGGCCTGGTACGTGGGGTCGAAGTTGACCACCCTGATGATGGACCACTGGCCGCTCCGGGCCCTGAGCTTGACCTCGCGGAAGAAGGGCGGCGTGAGGAGATAGACGTCCTGTCCGGCCACGGGGAAGAAGCCCATCATCGCCAGGCCCGAGAACGCCCCCATGGCACAGTCGTCATTGCCCGGGATGCCGGCAAAGGTGGTGTTGAACAGGCTGGGGATGTACCGGTGCGCCCAGTACGAGCTGAGCCCCGGGCGTCCGGCGTAGTGGAACTGGAACACGGGCAGGAAGGACTGCTCGTTGCCCATGTAGATAATGCCCGACTCGTGGAAGTAGTCGAGCCGCTTGGTGAAGAGCTCCGGCCCGCCCATGGCGCGGATCAGCGATGCCATGTCCTGCGGCACGTAGAAGCTGTACAGCCACGGGCTGCCCTCGTACGTGCCCATGCCCGTGTCGAGGTAGCAGCGGTGCATCTCGTGCGCGGGGCTGCACGTCCGCGTGCTATGGTATCTCCAGCTGCCGTCCATCCCGCGCATCTGCAGGAACCCCCTCCACTCGCTCCACAGGTGCTCCTCCTCCCCGAAGTCCTTGTTGGTCTGCACCAGCACGTCCCGCTGGTCCGCCTTCCACAGGTTGCGCCAGTTGCCGCTGCGCTGCATGTACTTGCGGTGGTCGTCCTCCTTGCCAAGCCCCTTGGCCAGCAGGGCGATGGCGAAGTCGTCGTACGCGTACTCGACCGTCCGCGAGATGCTGCGCGTGCTCCGGCCCGTGCCGTTGGTGTCGACGTCGTCGTGCGGGATGTAGCCGAGGTTGTGGTAGCTGACGAGGTTGCCGCGGCCCTCCGTGTTCCAGCTCAGGGGCTCCTCCTCTGCGTCCGAGACGACGGCTGCGTACGCCGTCTCCCAGTCTATGCCGTCTGTGATGCCCTTGAGGAACGCATCCGCGATCACAACATCAGCGTTGGTGCCGCCTTGTGTGAAGCCCTTGCAGAAGGCCATTCGACAGTCTGGAAGCTTGCCTGTATGTGTGCGTTAGCAGTTTCTTAAGACCAAGTTCGTTCGATAATGAGTGCCTACCGAGGTTCCGATAGATATCGAGCAGTGTGCGAACCATCTGTGCCTGCGCATCAGGGTCGATGATGCTAAGAAGTGGATGCTGAGCACGGAACGAGTCCCAAATGCAGTAGAATCTAGAATGAAAAGTCTGTCAGACTGATTTACATGTGACTTCGCTGGGGGAGGCCGGTGTTGGTTCACTCACGAGTCAAAGTACGGCTCATCAGACTTCCACAACTGGTTCTCACCAGTGTAGTTCTGCGGCGACAGCATCGTCCTGTACAGACCCGACCAGAACGTCACCAGCAGCGCGGGATCAATGTCCGTCTCATCCACCTCGATGACGCTCAGCTTCTCCGCCCACGCATCCTCTACCCTCGTCTGGACGGCTGTGAAGTCCCATCCGGGAATCTCCCTCTCAGCGTTGCGGCACGCCTGCTCGCGCGAAATAAAGCTCAGCCCCACCCGCGACAGGATCTCATCCTTGGGCGGCTTCTCGAACTGAATCCACGCCCCAGCCGACCCGGACGGAAGCTTGAAGTCCCCGTGCGGGTCCGGCTCTAGGATTCGGCGGCCAGCATCGGGCACATCCTGCATGAAGGTGCCCGCCTTGCGCACGGTGGCGCCCTTGAAGTCGGCACAAAAGAACGCGTCGTACTCGCCTGTCCCGAACGACGGGCGATACGTGCTGTCGCCTGTGATCCGTATGCCATCCGCGTCGACGCGGATCCCGCCGCCGCTCCGCGTGTTGTCCAGGTCGTTGAGGTCCACCAGGATCAGCGGGCTGTACGGCACGCTGTTCCCCGCGCCGTCCTGCGGGCTGTCCCTGTCCGGGAACCTGAACCGGTACAGCGCCGTGTGCTCTGCCGCCGTCATCTCGGCCGCGACCGAGTTCTTGAGCCGGATGGAGAAGTAGCCCGGCTTCGCCTTGGACGACAGCGGCCAGCGCATCACGGCGCGCGTGAGCGTCATGTACTTGCAGTTGGCGACGTCGTCATCCCGACACCCCGGGTGCACGAAAAGGGGGAACTGGCCCATAGACGGCCGCCCTCCCGTGCCCGAGTCGTGCAGGTGCGAGAAGCCGCTGATGAAGCTCATGTCCTCGACGTAGCCCGCCGCGTTCTCGTCCTTGTTGGCCGAGTCAGCCACAGGCTTGGCCATCCCGTAGGGGAGCGTCGCGCCGGGGAAGACGTGGCCGCCGTTGGTCGTCCCGATGAGGGGGTCGATGTACCTCAGGACGCCCCTCGCCGGTGTCGACCTCTGCGAGACGGCGTGGCCCGGTATGATGAGGTCCAGAACCGAGCCCCTGATGGACGTGAACCCGGGAACCGGGAACAGGATCACGACCAGGAAGAAGACCAGTGAGTACAGCACCACTGTCCGCCTGCTGGGCCGCCGCGCGAGCCGTTTCGGCCGGTACGGCGTGCCGACCTTCTCCTTGTACTTGGCGCCCGGGGGCAGCGCGCCGCTCGCCATGGTCGATACTTTAGCTCGGCGCCGAGGACGCGGGATTCATCAAGGTTGTGAGCCCGCTCAGGTGCAGGTCCCGAGCCGATATACAGGCGCGAGATGCCCCGTTCAACTTTTGGTGAGGCGTTCGTTGGTCCGACCTCAGCTCGGCGATGTCGCGTTTCTTCAAGTGACGGCGCCAAGGAGATGTGTCGTTAGTTCTGCGGACCGAGGCGGCATGGAGTGGTGGTCAGCGGATGCAGGTCCTCCGTCTCAGCTCATGTGTCTGTCCGGCTGTCTGGATGCAGCGCGGTATAAGTCTACTTGATAGAGACTGCAGCGGGACCCGTTTCGCGGTTGGGGGTCTCAGACATGTTCCTGAAATGTGACGCCAACAACGGTCGAAGGGATTTGGGCCCACATTCTTGACACGGTTGTCGGATCCGGCGTGTCGCTTCCCCCGGGCTCTTGGCGAGGGTCTGGCTGAAAACCGGTGGGCTTGGCATTCTCCTGGTGGCGAATGCCCCTGAATATTGGACTTGTTATTGTTAGTGCTAGCCACACTCATTGCACACCAGAGCACAAGCTGAATAATATCGCGAGTATCCAGACTTGCAACTTGGAGCAACAATGAAAGTTCAACTCCACGAGCAAAGCAGGTTTTACATGACGATATCGGATTCTTAGTTAACCCAACCGAATGGGGTTATGGAGCTATAACAATTGTAGGTATTATTACTAAGTCAACACCATACCGTGCGTTGAATGATCGAGGTCGAGGATCCCCACACCCATGAAAACGGGAACCACGCCAATCATTCAGACGGCGACCATAGCCAGTTATAAAATAGTACCACTCAGCTCAATTTGCACACCCCAACCATGTATTCACGGCTAACGAGCTGTGTGAATCAATGGACTTTGGATTTATGCGTCCTCTTGTGCCTTCTTCTTTCTGCCCGTGAGTTCAGCAAAAGCAAATGCCTTTCCCAACAGGCTCTGGTGATCACACTCCGGTCGTGATATTCGCCCTCATTTTCTGCCGGGAAGACTCAAAGACATCAGATGGCAGTGATAATAGAAAGGCACCATTAAGAGTAACCGATAAGAGGCATATCCCTTCTGGCAAAGCCGATCTACCAAACTAAGCGTAGCGCCTCTTCGTGTTAGCGACGCGCTAGGGCACATGGGAACGATCTGTACCACTGATTGTATTCAGGTGAGGTGAGGTTGCCATTTGGAAAGCTTGTGGGAGCTACTTCGGGGACCTAGAAACACAAAAGAAGACGGACGTGCCGACGTGTCGATTCCGTTTTGCATTGACTCCCATTTCCAATCCATAAACTATTGAACCAGCACTCTAGGCTTTCCACTAGGAGCAACAAAACGAGTGAATGGAGCTCCGGCGGTCTGGAGACACCTCCTGACGGCTTTATCACCATGGCGTATGAGCCAATCCCAGATCTCGTCGACTTACTTGCCAGAATGATGCAAAATCACCGAATTCCTCCGCCAGAACTCGGCGAAGCCCTAAACGCAATCGACAAAGCCGGCTTGGAGGGACGAATATTCTTCGACTGTGACGGGCTATCAGCGTGGGCTGCGTATTCCATAGCGAAATGGGCTCTCGACAGCGACAAAACCGTCAGTGGGAGGGTGAAGACTCAGCGAATGATTAACTGGCTCGAGGTGCAACCTGTCGAGCCGCGGCAACACTATGCAAGGCGCATGGCAGCGGTGTTGGAGCCTGACAAAGCACCGATTGAACAGGTACTCCGACTCGGAGCTGGAAGTGCCCGCGAACAAAGTCGACAATCAAATCTGAGACATAGATCCTCCACATCGGGTGATGGAACCAACACTCCCGACCGTCGGGCGCCTGCGTCGTCAACAAATGTGACTGGTGTTCAAATCAGACCCTGGCGAGTCATTCCGCCCGGTCGTGGCAGGACTTCAAGACCTCCGTGAACGACGCTCAATGTATTGGACCTACAGAACGCAGCACAATGCTTTACAGAGCCTGGGCACGCTGACGTGTCCGAGTGCAACCGAGCTTTTCCGCCTCACTTGGCCGGAGCTATCCAGATATTTCGGCATCCAGATGATGTCAATATCGTAGCTGCAGCTGTCTCGATTACATCACCTCGCCCAGGATGGGTAGGAAGCCTCATGAGAGTCGGAGTGGCTGCCTCGAAGGTTCAGTCCATTGCGAGAGAATTCTTCAATGTACGCCTCGAGTCTGAGGATGGCCATCGGTACATATCCCTGCTGGGGGGCTCCATGGCTGCTCCAAAGCCGTTCCTTGTTGTGAGGAACTGTCGCCTGGATCGTCTCCAATGGATATTCGGTGATCCCATCGCCGAAGTTATTCACAAAACGACTATATGCGAGAGGGAGGTCAAGGAAGGATAGGAGCACACGAATTGTGTGTCAATGGCGATTCCCTCTGGTGTGCACCATCCCGGGGCTATTTACCTGCTACTGGATCACGAAGATGCGGCGTTTCTCAAAAAGATTCTGTCTATTTGATATCATTCGGACCTCAATTGGTTCGTGGCACCTGAAGTAGATGAATGGAGTAAAGTGAAATAAAGTCCAGAAGTCTTTGGTGTGTGTCTGAAGAAAGACGCTTAGTGGCTTTGCTACGCACGTCGACACCTAATAGATTGCTGCTTTTCGTCATTTTCTCTCCATTCATGTGATCATAGCTCGCCAGAAACATCCTTTCCTCGCCAAGATGTTTCTCTATATCATGGATATTTCATATGGCCCAGGCACTACAGGAAGAGACTCGTAGAATGCAAGGCCCCGGTGCTCGACAACACCTCATACTCAGACACCGACGCATACCGCGTACCCCTTCCAAAGCGATCCACAGTCCGACCCAACACCTGGGTTCAGCTCGTAAAACTGGTCCAGCGTGATTCCATATGTATTAGAAAGGGCCCAGCACCCGTCTCCATCGACAACAACGTGCCAGGTCTTACAATCTGGGGAAGCGCCGGGTTGCGTTTCTGCCGGCGGAGGTGGCGTCGTGCTGGTCGACGAGAGCACACAGAGCTGAGTGCGGCCGTCGCCGGACATGGCACTCCAGAGGCCCGTGTCACAGTCCCAGCCGATCCAGGGGTTCAGGTTTGTGAGCTGAGATACGCTGATGTCGAAAAGGGAGGGAATTTGCGAGCAGGTGAAGTTCAAGGCGTCTAGTGACGAAGTTTGTCAGTACCTCTGAAAATGACGATGATGTGGAGGAAAAGTTGGTTGAGGTTGTGAGGGGGGGGGGGGGTTGCATTGTGAGGGAGGTCCTTGTGCCTTGCCTTTGTCCTGAGATCGAATTTGGATGTAGCAACTGCATTGTGACGGTTGGACTGAAGTCGGTGGGATCAACGATGTGTCAGCCGCTGTGCAATAGTCATATGGATATGTTATATTGGCTGTTATGAGTGGTCAGCTGAAGACTCCTGTAGAATACCAATCTCTGAACCTGGAATGTCGAATTGAATCACGCAGGGATTTATATAGTCGGATGAAGGTGGTCGTCTCAAAACTTACGCGGATAGTCCCAAAGCCGTATACAATAACTACTCGTGGTTTGCAGCATGCAGGACTCCGGGGAAAGACTTGGGTTCCACTCTATGAGGTTAGCCACCGTCACATCAGAGGCTAATGCCCAATTTTGGCAGGAGTTGGCATCATCCAAGTCTGCAAGACCTGAAGTCGAGTCGAACGCATTCTCGTACACGACACAATCGCTGACGGTGCCAGCTGCTGTAGGTTTCAATGCCGGGGTCTGCACAGGGCTCGGGACGAACGACGTAGATGAAGGGGGCCTGGTGAAGGTCGTAGGGGCTGTCGTGACAGGGTATCCGGTGTATGTGGCCACGTTGCCCACTGGGCGGACACAGTAGGAGGTATTCGCCCATAGATTGCTGCAGGTGTCGTCGATCTGTGGATTGAGAAAATAGAAGTCGGAAAGTGTTATCGAGAATTTCAGCGAAACGGCTGCGCATGTTTCGCCCGCTAAGACCTGTTGGTATGGTTTGGCTCTTGTCAGTGACGCGTGGCATATTAAAGTCTTGAAAATTGGAGCGCACTCACATAATACCAATCCGCACAGTACGTATTGGACTCAGGCTGGGCATCAGTAGGCACAGGTGCAGCAGTCGTGGCTACATTACCCTGGCCAATGTCAACAGTCCCAGATGGAGAGCTGGAGCAAAGATACCATCCTCTCCAAGCAGCCAGGTTGGAGCAGGCCGAGTTGATCATCGGGTTCCATGCTTGAAACTGTGCAAAGGTGATGTTCCAACTGTCGATCAACGAGTCACACGTATCCGTACCGGCCAATTGGTAAGTGCTGCATGTCTTCGGAAGGCAGAGAGTCTCTCCCGCTGCTGGGAAGTTGCCGCAAGCCATGTTCAGAGAGTTCTCCCTAACCAGATTATACGTTGATACGCCGTTCGCTTCCGAGACTGTTACGCAGCTTTCGTCCTCTTTGACTGTATAGGATGAGCCTGTACATGAAGGAGGAGCAGGTGCACTGGTAGCGTTGAGGGCATAGGACGTGGGTGTTGCAAATGCATAGCCTGGTGCACCGCAGCTGGCCGTAGTATCGGCAAACGCATCTGCAAATACCTCGCTGTAGCCAAACGGAGACGACAGCTGGGCTTGTTGCAGTCCCAGCTCACAATATGAACAAGTTTGGGCATCTGTGTAATTGGTTTGGTTTGCCCAACCCGCAACAACTATGTCACAGTAAGAGCCCGATGATCTGGCAAGTTGTCAATGTCCAGGCTCATGCGGTCTGTTTGACCTCTCTTCTTTCTTGATGTTTCCCTGGGCTGTACTTACGGGTCTTTCAGACAGGAAAGAGTTGAAGCGTAGATGTATCTGTCGGCCAGAAATGTTGCTATGCAACCGCGTTTGTTAGGACGTCGAAACTGAGGATCTGAGAAACGGAGTGGGTCGCACCAGGGTATGCGATGATGTCGGCTGGGACCATCACATCGTTAGGTCCCGTACAAGCCGCTGCGATGGACTTCTGCAGGCTCTTGAGATCATCCCGACAAGTGGTGTCACAGAGTGCAGCGAGCTCGGTGCTACCAAGGATCTCGGCACTTGAGCTCCTGGGGTAATATTATTGAGAATCAGATAACCATTCCAATTTGTTTGAATATTCAAAGAGTAAGAGCGAAATGCTCACCATATGTCTGTGTATCTAGCCAGCCAAGCTGGACATGAGGATACAGTAGTATTAACAGCGGCAAAACAAGCATCACTCAGGGAAAGTGTGTCGTAGGGAAATGTGAGTCCATCGAATTGTTGAGATTGGGCCAAATTGCTCAGCATGGCCCACGCTGTAAGTAAAGGAAGGGAGCGGCTGTATCTCGCCATTGTAGAATGAATTGCAAATGAATGTGGGAGAGATGAATATCCTCTGCTTCAAACCATATTCGAATCAGATCGGGGGAGGCAAATCTGCTGTAAGGACAGTATATATCAGATGAGCGAGATGGGAGTGTCCAATCCATGGATCCTTCCGGATGTGTAGACCGGGTTCAATCAGGGCATGCCAACAAAATCGGAACAGACCTCCTACGCCTACTGAATTGGTTTTGTCCATATTGCCTAACCTAATGGACTACAAAGCTTTGCATTTCGTTGCCTGTCAGAGGGTAACATCGGGCTGACCACAGGGAAATTGGATATGGCCCATATCTCCGAGGGGCGGGCCTACTAAGGTAGTGTGTGCCACGCCTGGGTAAGCGTACCAGGCGCAACTAGCACTATATCTGGACACCGATTGAGCCGAACTTGGTTGTCCCTGAAAGTTCGGGCTGGACTGATTTGTAGATAAGACAGACCTTCATAGTAGACCGATAGGGACACCTCTTCATTGGCGCTGAATAACAGAACACCATCCGCATAATTGAATACGGCGTCAACCGATCTTGACCTTGATCAAGAGTTGCCCAGTAACCATAACAACATATCAGTACAGGCACATTCGCATGCTCTCCGGCAGAGAAAATGCGCCATATTCTGTAGCCTTGTTATTAGACCCTTAAGTGGGGGCGGGGCACCCTCAATCGCGTCCGTCCCAAGGTACGCGTGGCAATCTCTTGCATTTTCCCGCGAAGGATCGATACCAAGGCCGATTAGAGTTCATTGCCAAGAGACCCCTGCATGAGTAAATATGCATCAAAACGTAACAAGAGCGGTAGTAACTATCTTGAAATAGATTCACGTGTGTAGTATCACAGTATCTTCAGGGGAGCTCGACAAGAAACTAATGGAAGCTATTGAGCCCACTTCATTTCCTTTGTGGCCTGTGAGAAAATCCTTCAGAGGTAGAGGCTGCAGCGCCATGGTTATGGAGCTGGCCATATGCATTGCCAAGCTCAAGAATATGGCTGCCTCACTACACCCGCCGCTAATCAAACTGAGTGAGTCGATTGTTCGTCCACATGCATGACACGAAGGCTGAGAGAAGATAATTGTCATGCGTCTAGTACCGGTCCTCGGCTCGGAATTCCGTCTTGAAAAACACCCCATGTTTTTTGAAATACTGATATCTCGTCTCATCGCACTTCTCGTATAAGTCTGGACAAGCCACATGCTGCCCTACCACACTCTTTCGGGCTTTGCGGTCACAACGAGCGACTGTCCTTTATCAATTTTCATCTAATGTCCGCAAGGGCTATTCATTCCTTACCAACCTTCATTGCTTTCTGCTTTCACTCGTATCTGTCCACATTCATTCATCTTCCCTCACTATGAAGTCATTCCTTTTTGTTTGGCAGTTGATGCCAATAGCCGTATTAGGCGGCTCAATGATCCCTTTTCAAGGGCTTCCAGGACTTGCCCCAGATCTGGGTTTCCATTCCAGACGTTCTGAACTAGCCAACCGTTCTAGTACCGTTCTGATACCTCGTGAAGATTTCACTTGCGGTGTCGGAAGTAAGTTCTCTGGAATAACGGAATATTGATCAACTACTGACGTTGGCTCCATCAGGGCCCTGCAGTAACGGTGCTTGCTGCGGCGGTAAGCTAGTCCCACCGGAGGCTGATGTTAAAGATTCTGACAGGCCTTATCAGAGAGTGGATGGTGTGGCTATGGGCCTACTTACTGCGGTGGTGGCTGTACGAGCAATTGTGATGCAAAAGCAGAGTGTGGGCAATTCTCTGAGTCGGGTGACAAGACCTGTCCTCTGAACACTTGGTAGGCCAATTAATCTCAATTGAAAGTGGTCTCAGGACAAAATCATATTAACCAAAAATTATTTGTGCACTTATAGCTGTTCACAGCATGGGTTTTGCGGCACTACGGATCGTAAGTTCACCTTACAAGTGTGGAAGGACGTATCAAGCTAATTGTATCAATTAGTATTCTGCGGTGATGGGTGTCAGTCGAATTGTGTTCTGGAACCCAAACCACCAGGGGGCTCAGCTTCAGGGAAAACACTCTCCAGAGGCACGTATGCCACCTGAAGAAGTCCGCATGCAGGTGCAAAGCCTCGCCAGCGATGTTAACTATGTGGCAGTAATTGGGTACTATGAGGCCTGGAACGCTCGGTCAACATGTCACCAGACACTCCCGAAGGACCTACCCCGTGAGTAACATCTACCCTCTTTGTATGGTCTGTGCCGATATACCTACGCGAGGATTGCTAACTTCGAGTGAGCCAAGTCGATGCCCTAACACATTTGAACTATGCCTTTGCTTTCCTTGATCCAGACACATTCGCTATAACAACCATGGACGCCGCCACTCCCGTGTCGCTCTTTGATGACTTCGCAGAATTGAAATTCAGCTACCCCGACCTCAAGCTCTTTGTGAGCATTGGCGGCTGGACCTTTTCAGACAACGGAACGTACACCCAGCCTATCTTCGGCAATATTGCCAGAAGTGCAAGCAACCGTCAAAAGTTCGCCGACCAAGTACTCTCCTTTTTGAATAATTACGGGTTTGATGGTGTTGATATCGATTGGTATGTCGAGGTCCAGAAGGACCAACCCATGATATAGGTACTTGTTTGCGCTGACACACACTTAGGGAGTACCCTGGTGCCCCCGACCGGGGAGGCAAGAAGGAAGATGTCGAGAACTATGTGCTCATGATGAAGACTATTCGAGAGACATTTGACAAGTCAGGCCGTGACCTGGGCCTGACATTCACGGCACCATCTTCGTATTGGTACATGCAGTGGTTTGACCTTCCCGGGCTCATGAAATATTGTGATTGGTTGAATTTGGTAAATACAACCCATGACTTCGTTGATTTGCATCGTGGATTCTGCTGACTCTCAGCTTTAGATGTCATATGACCTCCACGGGGTTTGGGATAGCACGAATCCTATGTAAGTCTTCACTCCCCTCATTCTCCCCTGATGTTGATGCGACCACAATAATACAAGTGAATACGCGTGCTGACCAAATGTTCTGACTAAAAGTGGTGCCATTGTTCAAGGCCATACCAATTTGACAGAAATCAAACTGGCCGCCCAATTACTCTGGAGAGTTGACATACCCGCCCACAAAGTTGCATTGGGATTCGGGTTCTACGGTCGTGCTTTCACGCTGGCAGATCCGAGTTGCAACACGCCGGGCTGTCCATTCAGCGGCGGTGCAAAACCCGGGCCATGCACGGGCACAAGTGGCTGTGAGTCCTTCTCAGTAGTAACTCCTGAATGAGGGTGTACTAGTTGTCCATACCTAGGTAGCTGACCATTCCAATAAACAGATCTTGCGCACTATGAGATCCAGGACATTATAAGCAAAAGCTCCAAAGCGAAGAGAGATGTTAAAGTCATACATGACAAGGAAGCTGCTGTCAAGTATTTCACATGGGACTCGGACCAGTGGATATCATACGATGATGCGGACACCTTTAAGCAAAAGGTGGAGTGGGCCGATGAAGTGGGCTTCTCTGGCTCCCTCATTTGGGCCTCTGATCTAGGTAAGTACCATGAGCACTCTGACTAGGAGCCCAAAACCCTTCAGCTGACATAGAAGTTCCTAAGACGATTTTGATTCCTCCGCACATGCCGCCCTCACAGGCAAGAGTCTGCTCACAATCAGGACCGGTCTTAGCCAGAAGCAAACTCTGGACCAACAAGCCACAATTGATGAGTTTGACGCCTCCCTCGGAAAGAATTGCTACAAGCAGCCTGACGCTGTGACGACTTGCAAGCAAGGGGATGTACAAGTTGGGTACGACAAAGCCGGAAAGAAGGTATATAATCTCCATGGACTACGATTAAAATATGAAACTAAGTTGCTAACTATATTTATATTCTAGGGCGGTGACTACCTGCCTGTATGCTGCCCAGCCGACAGCGGACTCACAGAGTGCCAATGGAGAGGTGGCACTGGTGGCACAAACGCTGGTAGGGACTGCAACGGCCAATGCCATGAAGGCGAAGTCAAGATCGCCGGCTCTTCATACGGCGGGAAGCCAGGTGAGTCGGGCGAAGGCGCCAAATGCACCCGGGGCGGCAAGGCGCTGTGCTGCAAGGTGGGACTCTACACCGACCTCCTGAGTGGGTGCGCCTGGACAGAAGGGAACGGAAACACCTGCAGCAGCACGCAGCAGAAGATCGAGGGTGGCTACATGGCCGACCGGACCAAAAATGGCGTCTGGTGGTCGCATGGCAGCGACTACTGCTGCCCCAAGGACAAGCCGGCCCCGCTGTCCAAGTGCCACTGGGTGGGTTACGGCGATTGTGCGGACAACACATGTTCCAGCACTGAGATCACTCTTGAAAGAGATGACCAAGGAGATACTATGTTTACTTGCGCCTGTGAGTACATCATGATCTCTAACTATCCATTGAGAAGCTGAGGCCCAGCGCGAAGTTTGCATGCTGACCTGAGATGGACGTCGAATAGGGGGCCGCAAGAAGTCTCTCTGCTGCACTCCAAATATGGATGTTCTGGAAACCATAAATTGCGAGTCAGACTTGTGCGATGACTATGAGGGAGGCTGTGAGGATGAAGCCGGCTACAATGACGAGGAGCTATTTGGATACGGATCGAGTTCGTCGGCTGTCGCAAGACGGTCATTTACGGCTGCAGACGGACGTGTGCTCTGGACTTACGACGCTGGCTCGGATGAGCACTGGGAGGACCTCGACAGGAGGGCTGCGGGGCCCTTGCCTGGCCAGCCGCGCCCGAAGGTTTTGCAGCTCGCAAAGCTCTTGGGGTCCGCGTTGTACAAGGGCTATGAAGTTTCTGTGACGAGCCGCCCTTACCTACCAGGTCTGAAGAGCCTATATGGTGCCGGCTCGGAAACACTTCACCTCCGTGGAGGGTATCTGTAAGTTTTGCTCTCCCTACCCTTCGACCTGGCTTATACGAATGGCAATTTTGGACTCAATCAGAATGACTCACTGGAAATGACGATATAGGCCCGTCTCGGATACCTGTGGCTCTACCGCTCTCAAATTCGTCAAAGGCATGGACTTGCCTAAAGTCGGCACGGCTCTGGAGCATATCAGAGAGGTATGTGGAATAATTTGCAAACTGGTTACGAAAAATGCTGACAGAATCTAGATCAACATGGTAGACAAATTTGTCCAATCATTAATTACAGGTGTCAAGGTTTCGGGGGAGGCAATGAGCACCAAGTTCGATCCTATTGCCATTGCCAAAGGATGGAACCACGTTTACGACGTATCACTCCCAAACATCGGGGGTGTGATCACCGATTCCAGTTGGATCAAGCCAATAACCCTCAATGATCGCGTCTTCGAGATCATTGGATCGGAGGCATACCGTACTGGGTGAGTGCTCCGTTCTGCATGACCATAATCAGTCCTTCTGCTGCCGACGCACAGATGTTCCCAAGACGAGTACTTTACTGAGACTTGGTTGCCATATAGACTTTCCTTCCTACCCCAACCCCTGAATCTGGCAAAGCGTTCTGTTCTTGCCGGTTTCAACGTTGGAGGCGCCCCTTCGACCTTCAAGACTGCCGTTGGCAAGATTGCCAGCAGTGGAAGTGAGGTCGCCGTCGATCAGCTCCTCACACCACTCCAAAAGGTACGTAATCCACTAGTCCTCTTCGAAGCGGAATTGTAGGGCTAGTCGCTGAAAGTGCTTTTGCGCCATAGACTATCATGTCCTGGAACTATCTCAACGACGTTGAACTCCACAGAGCATTCGTCATCTCGGGCGAGGCCTTAGCAGCCGAATGGCGTCACGCTGAGGACTTCATCTACGGGTTCGAGGGGATCAGCAAAGCCTGGACAGAGTGGGAATTGGACTATTACACGTATGCTGTGACCAAAAGTGTCGCCTACATGTACGCGCGGACGGGATATGTCGCACAGCAGTTCTCGGACCCGTCCAAGGTCATCGCGAACCCTGCGGTCATGAAGTTGGTATACGAGGCCGGGAAACTGCAGGAGCAGATCTGGCGGATCAAGTCGCCCGTAGATAACTCGTAGTACGTGGCAGATAGCCCATTGGCTGTTTTGGCTGGTTTTGCTCCGACTGGTGCTGGGGTGGGAGGGGGCACAGTTCCGGGAATGAGATTGGACTGAGCCTTCGCAATAGCTGCATATGGTCAAATTAATCTAAAGATATGTCTTGTCATGGTTCTTGTGCATGCATTGAGCTCGCAAATTAAGCGCGTTAGCGGGCTTGGGCGTTGGGAGTGGTTGCCGAGAGTGAGTGATGTGTGAGTGGTGCTGTGGGAGTTGACATTGTAGGAGTGTAGCCCCGTTTTATGGGTGCGAAAAACTGATGACTGAAGGATTCACACCATGATGTCCAAGTACTTAAATCGAAGGTCAATCACGTCGGTAATAAACACGCTCCGAGCTAGTCTATGGGAAAAGAGGCTGGTCACTGTTTTCTGCATACCCCGATAACCCAATATCATGCGTTCTAGGCCCTGAGATCCCTGCATCCAAGCCGCCCAAGTGCGGCCCTACGGGCACTTCATTCGCCTTCGCCAACCGGTCCCATCTGTGGACTTTCTTCGGACCCCTTCACATCCTCACATCTGATGTCAAACGTTCGACGCGTAAGACGTCTCGATGTATCGGCGTGTTGCATTGTACCGCAAGATTACAACTGTTAAGTGGGGAACGTCTCTGCCTCGCTGCGCAACTTCACTCCATCTTGCCGCGTCGCGTCCAGCAACGCCACGCCTGAGGATATTGTCTGCGTACCCGATCAAGTCCGCACCAAATCTAGTAACTCCCAGGCTTTTCACCGAGACTACACGTATGGAGGCTCCTTCGCTCGACCCCATCAGGTCTTACATGACCTGTGCCGACTTTACTGACAGTGTCTGGGGCTTCGTTGTGAGTGACCATACCTAGTGTTTCGCCCGTTGCAATACTGCCCAATGCTCACACATTATCTCAGATCTATCGCTGTGCTGGGACAGACGAAGATGCCTGGAACCGCATGATGCAGCACATTCGAGACAGCGTTGAGGGGATCCTAGAGGAATATGAACAGGAAGACCTGCTCTCCCATCATGACTTGCATGTGGCAGATGAGAGACCGTCACAGGTATTTTCTACCAAATACCATTGAAAAAGTATTTACTAATTTCCGTTCTTTCAGGACTCACAGTAAGCAATCACACAGACTCTAATGGTGTCACAAGCCAAACTTGGAGTTGATACTCACATTGATACTCGATGACCAGTGGAGCCACATCAAGCCAAGTACGCGACCATTTCCAGACCTGGGTTCCCCAGAACCTCACGCGCAGGCTCCCACAAGACTCAGAGACCAAGATCGAGGATCTTGAGTGGACTGGTGCGACATCCACTTCCAGGTATGAATACTGCCTGGTCGTCGACTCGTTATGCCTGGAATCCCTTGACCAGACAGGCCCCAACTTCCCAGTGGTCAAGCTGCTCTGCAGAAATTGGACCGACCCTCTCAGTCCAAGGGAAAGGCAGAGTGCGCTCGTGTATCCGGGATTCCACGATGGAGTCACCGACGATTACGAGGAGGACGTGGGGTGGATGTACATGCCCGTTTCTGAGTATGTCGATTGGTATGCCAGGCTACACGGCGTCAATGGGTGGGAGGACACTTATGTGAGACCGCCGTATATATATGGTATTGAGGATGAAGACGCAGTGCCTGGTGCCTGGCGACGTAACTAGGTCTCTAGTCAAGGTGCAAATGAGAAGACTTGCACGACATTACAGTCCTTACTCCATCTTTATCGTTCCTCCAAATATGCCTTCCTCTTCGTCAATGTTCCATCCCAAATTTCACGCAATTCCCTTTGACCGGACTACTCCGACTCCGTGTGCTCAATGTGGCGATGAATCACTTGAGAAGCACTGGGTGTGAGCTCGATAGATGGGAGAGCCCCCATGTGCAGTATCTCACCATCCTCCACGAAGAACTGCTGCGCCATTTTTGTCCTCGACGGGCTGGTAATCAGAAGTTTCACGTTGGCCTGTATAGTGGGATCACCCACAAGACGCGTGATCTCAGCCAAGACGTACTGAATCTCATCAATGAACTCGTCGCGCTCGTAGAATGCCATGCCGTCGATGAGAAGAAACAAGGTGACCTCGCCTGGCAGGTGGTAGACGAGAAGGCTGAGAAGGTGACAAAGTTGTTGTAAATCCCTTTGGCAGACACTGTCCACATTTAGCTCGCAAGGAGAAGCCGAGATGCTCATGTGTGTTTGTTGATGCAGAAGTTGAGAGATGACTGCCAGCATGAGCGCTCTGGCCCCGCCGAATATATCCTCTTCTTGGTCTATATGACAGCTGCAGAAGAATGCAAGGGACACAAAGCGGTGTTGATCTGAACGTGCCGCTTTGATCAACGTGGTGTTTAATAGAGATAGAGGCGACACCGTTCTGCTGCCACGGAAGACTCTTTGTATGAGGAGCTTGGCCGGCTTGAGGCATCTCATCCATTGTCGGAAGACCCCAGTCTGGAGCACTTGGTCTGCCCTCTTCTTATCCCTCTAGGGTAATGTGTTGCTCAGTCCCTTGATCCTCTTCATGTCAGAGACAGATATATCCGGCACGGCCATCAGTTGCAGCAAGGTCTGGGCTGTCCATATAGCAGTTACCGGTATGGGCGAAGCAGTCGGAAGAGGGCGGAGGTGGTGGAAGCGCTAAAGCGGCTGGGGCCGGAGAGATAGGGCGCGGAGTTATCTGAAGCTGACGCACAAGTTCGAGTAGTTCTGTGTCAAAATGGTGATTCCAGTAAGCCACAAATGCCACAAAAGTCTGGTGTTGGTGGCGATGTCCATGTTACCTTGGCAATCCCTCCTATGAATTGCATGATGATGTCTTTGAATTTCGTCCCTTCGTCTCAGCTCTTCTTGATGTTGTTTCCGGTCTAGTTCTTTGTCCCTCACGTACACATTCATCAAGCCCAGGATCGTGCTCTTCATGTCCGCTGATTGTTGAGCAATATAGGCCTGGCCCGTCAAAAGCTGGTCCTCACGGGAGAGTACATATCGAATTGCGGCCCTCGTGCTCTCAAAATGAGTTCTGTGCTTTTCGGATCAAGTAGTTGCTGCGCTTCTGTACTTCATTGAAACTATTTAGTAATTTTTTCTGATAGTCGCTGCCTTTGAGAATAGCCGCTACAGCTTTTCGGCCTGCGGAAGTCCCTGATCAACATCTCAGTTAATTTCGCTGCGGCATGCCGACTCACCAGCGCTTTTAGTTAAGAACGCTATCGCGTGTTCCACTGCCTGGAAAATAGCGACCACCAAGGCTGTTGACGCCTCTTTGACATTGTGGTCTGTCGGAAAGGTAGCAGCAAAACTATCGATATTCGAGAACGTCTTTCCAAGGTCTAAGAGGCGCGCTAGAACCTCCTCTCGTGTCTTCGCGGCCTGGTCCATAGCTTGTAGAAGGAGGCCGATCGTGCCTGCAACTGGAGTCGTCCAGGGTTCTACCTCAGGGACCATTTTGGCGACATGCGCAGCGGTTTGACCTAAAGCTTTCTGCGACTTTGCGTCGTATGTTCCTGAACTTCCCACTGATCCCCTCCCCTTTCATGTATGTGATCTGGGCTTCACTCAAGCGAGCGCGGATGTTTTGCCAGCTGCGAGCATTACGAGTGCCTCCTCCTGACTTGGTCAAATATGCTGGTTATTCTGTATCAGCTAAAAGGGTCTGCTTAGCCTTAGCGAAGATGGCATCCCAGAATTTTATCGACTGTGCTGCGACCTGCTCGAAGCTTTGGTCGGGAATTGTGCCTTGGCCTGGATGGCGTTGAGACTCCAATGCCACATTGGCCCGATGAAGTGCACGGGTAACTTCACTATGAGAATGTGTGGTTATAAGCGGTATGTATGAGCCGGAGGTGTGATTGAAAACACTCGGTGCGTTGAGAAAGGCTGGATCATGTTCTTGGAGGTGTCGATCGATGAAGTCAACCGCAGGTGACCGGTTCTGGACACAACTTATCTGCTCATAATCCTTCATTCTGTTCATTTTAGCCATCAGAATTATAGGTTCTGAAGCCTCGAAACTTCTCTTATTAACAGGGTTCAGTGCAATGCCAAATCTGGTACTTGAACGAATGCAACGTGAATTGAGGCGGTTCTGTAGCACTAGACACTATGTATTCTTGATCAAAGGATAGTTTTTAACTCATGCTAGTGCTTTCAGACACTACTCACTGAATCTCAGCCGATGTATAGGGCAGAGAAAATGACAGAGAACAACGGGATAGGTGAGGAATCGGTGGCGAGGAGCTCGTGAAATTAGCATGAGCCTCCAAAAGTACCCCTGTTGCAATCAAGAACCGCACAAGCTGCATGGGGCTCTATGGTACTCACATCATACAAAATATGAGCTTCCTACAACGAGTAGAATACGAGAAAACGGCCAACCCCCCGCGCGTTGACCGAAGATACACGTTTTGGTCGCTATGGATTTCATTCCTGCCTATGGCTTCCTCATGTGTAATGCAAACCTTAACTGATATATGTACAAAGAGATATAATCGGCCTCGCGTGCAAACATCCTTGGCTCGGGAGACTGCCGTGGTGTGAGAGAGTAGGGCCGGTGTGGATGTCGGCTGTGTTCGACTACCAGTACGCGGCCAACCAGGTCGTCCTCATGTGTGAGTTTCCATTCCAAAATCTGGGAATCGTCACATAACGCGTGAACTTGCAGTAGCGTGCCAAGATTGTACTACACAAACGGGCTTGAAACTGGTCATTGTGTGCTCCTGCACGCTATCGTGCAACCAGAAACCGTCTCAAGGGGACATGACCCGAGAAGGCAGTGCAACAACACAGTGTCTTGCCCGTCGTCCCAAATGTATTTTGGCTTGAACTGACCCTGGCCTTTGACGACTGGCTATATCAATGCTGCTTAGTTTCACACTGCCAGGATCGAAGAAGGCCTTCGGATGGCATGTAACCTTGGCTTTACTCGTAGCCACATTCTCAATACGACCTGAGAAAGACCAATTGAACTGAAGCCAACAAAATGTGGCAAGCATCAGCCGAGAGATTGCCCCGGAAGCTGATGTTAGGTCAGTCCCGCATGACTTCCGCAGTGGTAGAACAGCAACGTCGCCGATCAATGACGATGCCGCAACACACCTCATTTCCGGGGCAGATGATATCCGGATCACATCTTCCGTGTCGGGCGATTTGAAAGAAGACAATGATGACGCTGGAGAGCAGCATATTGCCACGCACAGTCCGTCAAATGCGGAAGAAGACCAAACGCGGCTTATAAGCAGAATACAAAAGCTTCAAGATGAATTGGTCACGCTGGAGCAAAACGCCCGCTTGGACGATAGACTCAAAATTGCAGAGAGTCAATGGGACACGGTGCTTGAGCGACTAGGAGGTGACGAAGAGCAACGTCGTTGGGCCAACATGCAAGAACTGAGATCTCACAGGTACGTGAAAGACACAACAGCCTTTGCTTTTGGTAAAGAATGGATCTACGAGTCAGAGTATAACTTGACTCGTTACATGATGGAACGGGAAGATTACAGTAGGCGACTAGTCCAGCGCCGAAAGCAGTGGGAATCCAACAAAGGGATAGAACAATCGAAGCTTGAAGGTGCAAACAAGCCAAGGGAGAGTCAAGGCGACATTCACCAATTCCTCACACTTCCAGTATTCCTGGACCCTTTAAGCCCAGAGGCGGTATTCAATGCTACAGATATTGCTCAAAGCTATGAATTACAAGAGCGCCGCCTTCGATCCCACATTCACGACATCATGCGCGAAAAATTCATGGCATTCGCGGACTGGAGGCAGCGTGGAAATGTGCAGCCACCAAAACATTCAGATCCAAAACTGAACACCATATGGCCCAGGCCTGTGGCAAACTACATGCAATGGAAAGAGTTCACAAATAGCGCACCGCCCATGGCTTTTTTTAGCTAAGACAAACAATTTCTATCGGCACTGGACGTGTTGGATGGACAGCCTGAGTCAGAAACACCCTTCTTCAAACTTCACGATAACCCCCGCCTATAACCGCACGCAAAACTGTCGTTGTCCCCAAGTTGGCACATGGACTTGTCACAGAGCGTCTCCGCCTCAACGGTCCTCATTTAATTGATACCTTCAATGCTTTGGAACCGGCATTCTCGCTCTCAGCCCATTCACCGTACCAGAGAATTCTCTTGCAACCGTTTCGCTTCCTTATGTACCACGAGAAAGGCATTCGGGATAGGTGCGAAGCATTGGAAGGAAAGTTCGGGGAGCCGAAACAATATGGACACACCTCCACCGTGCAGCATACCCAGGCGTCAGGGAACCCCTACACAATGCAGGCCAACACTGATCGAGAGGCACCTGAATCCTCTGAAACGGGAGTGCGACCATTTCAGAAGACTGCGGTAGCCACGGACAGCGATCAGAAGCAAGCGGTGGCTGAGAACAAAATGGCAGAGGGACGGAAACAGGAATCGAATGACACAGGCAACAAAATCCAACCAATCCCCGCCGCCGAGACCGAGACTACATTGAAATACCTGCGGTGTCTCCTTGATTTCATGGACTCCACTCTCTCACTCAGGAGGAAGCATGTTCAAGATGCGGAATGCCGAAAAGTCTATTTCAGGGACTTGTAGTATTTGTTTAGCCCCGGGGACGATGTAATAGGTCGTGACGGGAGACAAATGTATAGAGTCATTGTGATCAACCCAAGACACAGGGAGGTATCGAGGAATTTATTCTTCGATTCCGATGAGAAGGACACATCTAGGAATTTCCGATTGTCATGCGTTCACGTCGACTTTAACGGGAAAAGAATTCGGCCAGTCTCCATTACATTTGTGATCAAAACTTTTGCAGAAGAAAGACTGGTGGAATCCCTGGAGATCTACCCACTACGACTGCACCGTCAGACATCGAATATTTCTAGTCAGACAAGGATGCATTGGTCTGCTTCGTTCGACTCAGACACTGTACGCTAGGAGTTCATTAAAAGGGGAAAGAAATTCTTTCAGGCGGCGGGCATGAAACTGGAGAACACCTTCTACCATAGCCCGACAGCTAATGGTGACGAGGTTGAAAGTCAGGTAGTTCTTGATTTCGAAACAGCCTTGTCACCAGATCATAACTTCGGCGAGGACGGCAATCCTGCGCAGACCCCTGTCACTGGTGACTTCAATCCTTACGGGCTTCGACTCAACCCAGTTCTGTCCAAATGCCGTTGCAGGGGCAAGCATCCGGCCGGATGCAGTTCCAACCAGCACATGGCAGTATCAACCAACAAGGACAGCCATGGCTCGGCCGGGCGAGCCCTCCCAGCTCCGCTACAATGCCTCAGCCACCCCCGTCACAGAGCCAGCAGCACTATAATTCCCAGTCGCAACAGGGTCAAGGAGCAGGTCACCATGGTAGCCAGATACAGCCGAGCCAGGGGTTTTAGTCTTAGCATTCGTTGCTGCCGCAACGGTCTAGACAATAGCAGTATCAAACAACAGGTCGATCACACATGGTATCCCATCACGAATGCGCAAAGCAAACGACATGTCGCAGGGTAGAGCCAACCTACCCATTCGCTGCAAAAGAACCGCTGATGATAATGGGTATTCTATCATGAGGAGTAGAGTAATTATGCAAGGACGATGAGGAGGGCGTTGACTAGAAACTAGAAACCTCGTGAGAGCGATGATCGATCCTGGAACAACAATAATGCCTACAGTTGGATGAATTATTGGGACGCAGACGGTCTTTTATGCTTTTCTTGTTGGTGTTTCCTTTCTCATTCCACGCGCTCCCGTTGAAGGAACCCTGTGCCAGGACGAGATTGAACGTTACATCACTTTCTGCGGCTGGAATGCAGAGTCCCTGGACACTCAGGGACCCTTCAGCTCTTTATGAAATAATGAATCATCAAATCGTATTTTCCTTTTCTTGATCCAGTCTGAATAATTGAGTCGGGGTGCTAGAGGTGGAACTAATAGTGATGCCCTCGTCAGAATTAATTGTAGCACGTAGAGGAGGCTATAGTCCTGAAGCAGTTTCTAATACCCACGATTCAACATGGTCGCCAAGATTGACCGCGGGTGTCTGAGGCCTTTTGAGATATTTTCAGGAATACACCAGCGGCTTACAAGTAATGCGATTAGATGCGTGGTCTTGAGGTCAAAAATATGCACGTGTTGTTCCCATTGCAACAATTGTAAAACCAGCGTTCAAATGAGCTCCAGGAGGTGCAAGATGGAAGACTTGTTGCAAAGATCTTATAAACACACATCTGGATTCATCCTGCATTTGACGCTGCAAGCAAGAGTGGTTGCGGTGGACAGCTCAAGGACAATGGAAGTCGCATGGGCTTCTCGCCCCTTTTCATTCTCCAGCGGTTGCTTATTTCGATCAGCTCCTCGCAGCCATCCACGGCCCACGTCCACTTTGCGAGAAAGCCTGGCGTGGCCTCCCAGCTCTGTGCCTCGTGCGGCTCGCCCCAGACGATGAGCCCCATACGTCCGGCTGTGAATTCGTCTGGATCACTCCATGATGAGAGACCTGGTAGGGCCCGTCTGGTCCCAGAAGCGGTTGCTGTGTTGGGGGTCGCCGGCTTGGAGTTTATGAACTCGCCAATAAGATCCTGGCCCAGGTCCCACTGGTCGTAGCGGCCTTCTTGCTGAATAAGGTTGTCACGTATGCGGGGGAATGGGATGCCATTAATCCAAGTAGCGTGATAGTGTTTTCGTTGCAGAGGGGTTGGAACCAGAGAGGGAGGTATGTTTGGTTTAAGAGACTGGGGGGTCATCTTTTCACCGCACGGCCCAGTCATGGGGCAACTGGTCGGATCACTGGGCAAGGTGAACAGTTTGTGCTTATTCATAATCAAGGCGCGGAGGACATTGTATTGGATGAGATGGAGGAGATGGTCCGAGGAGAGGGGCAAAGTAAAGGACCAAGGCGTGGAGGCTGGAGATAGGTGAGTGGAGGTGGTGGCTAGTGATTCAAAGCTGATAGTACGCTCGGCTGTGGGAAGTGATGGTCCTGTGTACGCGTAAGGCTGCCGAGCGGGAATTTGAGTGATTGACGCGCTCTCCGTTGCTTGAGAGGTTGGTTCTGGGAGATCGTCATCCTGCTCGTTGAGGCGCCAACGTGCAATCTTGAATGGACGCACCCTCTGAAGGGCCGCCGCGTCTTTGCCCTTGACCCGCAGACCTGCAAAAGTTTGTAAGCACACGAGAACAACACGCTATCATAGCGCATATCAGACTCACGGTGTGCTCTTTGGTTCCTCCTGTTCTGGACTTTCCTGCGCTGCTTAATGGCCTCAGCCTCGGGATGTGCGGGTGGACCGCCGGACACTTTCGGTTCGACCTTGGACCGAGGCAGGTGGGTCAAATTTTGTTCCATCGCCACAATATACCGGTCGGTAGCTTAGTTCCATGTATAATGGTCTTGGAGCGGAGGAAGCGGATGGGAAGTTGGTGCTTGTCCCAATAACAGAGTTGGTGAATGTTCAGAAGCCGCGTCGAGTTCGCCCATTAATACAACAAATGCTCCATCTAGCCCGTGCGCTACGCCGGAAAGGGAGAAAAGGTCATCTTGACTCGGAGGTAAGAGTGGAGTTACGCACTCTGAGTCCACCGTGGGTTGCAGCTTGAACAAGGTGCCGCGGGTAAATGATTATGCTGGTTCAATCCATGTGAAAGACGCTAGGCTGAGAATGGCAAAAAGGTCATCTTGACCAGAACTCTAAATCATGGAACAGTGAAGTGCATCAATTTTGGTTTGGAGAAGACATCTTGAGTCAGGTGCTTTGTAAGACGAACGAAACCTAAAGGCGTGTTAGGTTCCGGCACGCCGTATGAGCTGCAATGCAGAGCATGATTATCAACAGGCAAAGGGGCTCCATTGTCAGAAGCCATGAAATGATAAATAGTTCACCAATTCTCCCATAATTCCATGAAGACTGCATCAGAGTCACTTCAATCCCTACCATTACTACCGTCCATACTTCTAAATTTCTATATTCAATCAAGATGTCCCGATACGCAGAAGCCCACGTCGATCCTGCTGGCCCAGGCGATGCTCGTCCAACGGCCCTTCAGATCATCAAAGATGAACAGGCAGAGGGCAAGCTAGTCGGGAAAGTTATCGTTATCACTGGTACTTCGTCTGGTATAGGCATTGAGGCAGCTCGCGCTCTGTCTTTGACCGGTGCAAGACTGTTCTTGGCGGCTCGAAACCTGGACAAAGCCAAGACAGCCCTGGGTGGAATCCTCGAACCAGGCCGCGTCGAACTTGTTGAGATGGACAATACCTCCTTGAGAAGTGTGCGCACCGGCGCAGACGACATTCTCAAGAGATCCAACGGCCAAGTCAATATCCTTGTCAACAACGCCGGCATCATGGCTCTTCCTAAACTGGAGCACACGAAGGACGGCTTTGAAATGCAGTTTGGAGTCAACCACCTTGCTCATTTCCTGCTGTTTCAACTCTTTAAGCCAGCGCTGCTCGCCAGCTCCAGCCCCAAATTCTCCTCTCGCGTCGTCAATCTCTCTTCTTCTGGCCATCATGTTGCTTCGATCAACGAGTCGGGCAACTACAACTTCGAGAATGGCGGATACAACGACTGGGTCTCATATGGCCAGTCAAAGACCGCTAATATCTACATGGCCAACGAGATTGAGCGGCGTTACGGATCACGAGGACTTCACGCTACCAGCGTGCACCCGGGTGTGATTCTCACTGGGCTGCTCCAGCATATTGATCCTGCACAGCTTGAAGAGATGAAGAAGGATGAAAAGGTGTTCAAGTCGCTGAAGTCACCCGAACAGGGGGCTGCAACCACGGTTTGGGCTGCGATCGGTCAGGAATGGGAGAAGAAAGGTGGTGAATTCCTTGCTGATTGCGGAAGGACAACCCCTGGGAAGGACACCCACGAGATCACCAATGACGGGTTCGCACCGCATGCTTACAACCCCGAGGGAGAAGCTAGGCTATGGAGAGACTCATTGAAGATGGTGGGCCTGACGGACGATGAGTAGGTAGCTTAGGCTAAAGCGCTAGACAGAATTTGCAATAGAACTGATGTCCTTTCACACTTACTACTAGGCAGTGGGCAGCAAATCCGCGGATGTCCAATGTGAGTGTCAATCAGCAACCACAGCGATGGCACTGAGAGCTTAGTCTAAGAGCCTCCCCACCTCCTCGTAGCAGGGTTTGTTGGGTGTGTGGAGTTTTCCACTTGGCTTTTGCTGCGTGCACAGATATCCGATTTCGTGATTGAATGTGAATATTTTGGGCTCCGTAGCCCTGAAAGATGCCAGAGATTCCTTTCTCCGACTGAAATTTGGTTGGAAATGTTGAGAAATCGATTAAAGTAGTCTCCCACCTCTTGTTGAACAATGTGATTTGAGGTTCAAGTATTGTGACTGTAACTTTCAATATATCTAGGTGGTATTAGGATCTAAAATCGCATGTTGGAAACAGTTTCAAGCAACCTTCAGAGAATTTCATCGATAACCCGAGGTTTATAATTGCGGCATCTGGGTTCACCATGACCAGTTTCTTGGGCGATCGTTTATTTGCAGTACCCACTCACTTTTCCGTTGTTACTCAATTTGCCTCTGCCCCTGTTGCCAGTTAAACCAACCCAAACTTATCACATGATCTCGAAAGTCCTGACAAGTGACTGATCATCAGGTTCTGGGTCGTTCAACATGATCCCCACGCCAACACGTTGATAGCATGCAACCCTCTCTGGAACAGGGACTAATAGCAACACTAAATGAACGTCCTATATTGAAACCAAAGTCTGGATTAGTCACTATTAAATCTAATCGGAGCTTGCTATTCTGACCTGTTTTTCTAAGCGTAGCAAGTCGCTTTCAGAATCAGAACTGTCTTCGCGTCAGCACTGTCGTTCTGCAAAAGTCCCGAATCAGCACATGCCTTATTGAGCGGGCAACACTTTTCAAGGTAGTTGAGGTCAGAAAAAGGCAGTATGTCTGATCGAATCGCTGTCGGTCAAACACTCCGATACCAGTGCACTGTGGAGAATTTCCTCCGAGATACATGGCATCCTGCAAGTCGTAGAGGTCGTCGGCACAAGCGAGGAACAGAGCTTGTGTTCCTGGACAATGGTAGCCTTTGGTTCCGGGGCCAAACTCGTGGGACACACACTTCACAACGATGCACCATACTCTGAGGCAACCCTCCTCGTTAATTTGAACTTCGTTCTGGCCAACATTAGGTCGCACTTCTTCTAGTAAACCGCAACAGAATCGCTTCTTGCTTCCCTTTGACGCCCACGTCCACGAGGGTACGCCTTTCAAGTCCTCCGACTCTTCTGCAATATTACGGCTCATCCAAAGGAGGTGGGAAGCTATTTCTGATAAGAAGACACCCCTGTTGTACTTGTCTTTAGTCAGCTCTCGGAACTCGATTAGACGGTCAGATTTTATTGTAAGATTAGTTTCAGAGAATCGTTCCAAAACCGCGTCTCACTCAAAATACTCATGCCCGTCGAACTTCATATTTCTCTCGTCGATTCCCTCGCCAGGCTTGAGATCATCATCACGACATGACCAGGATGGGCCACCTGGCATGAAACGTAGGGCTCTTCGCGCCAAATATGATTCTTGAAGGGCCCATCCCCTCGTGCGAAGGTGGCCGCCAGCGGGAGATGGGTCTTCGCGGGAGAAGACGGTCGCGAAGAATGAGCCATCGATAAAGTCAGTATCTGAATAAAAGGGAAGCTCCACTGATTCAACGTCTCGAGCTGTGCTCACAAAGCATTCTTCTTCGGGTTTCGTTGCTCCGGAGGCCGCAATAACCAAGCAGGCCATTTGATAGACCGATCCCATCCGTCTAGACTCTCGGAACCCATCCTCATCATCTTGAATTATGCAAAGGGCATCGATCCAGAGATACCGCACTGAAAGCTGCCGTGGAACCTGAACAGCATCCCGATGCATCTTGGGCATATCTTTCAAGCTAATTCTAGAGAGGTGTTGGCCTAAACCTTTCCAGATCGAGTCTGAAAGCGCTTACGACTGTATGAAGGAACCGCCCCTAGCCTTTTTTTTTTATTAAAACAAAGAGCACTGTGGCCGGATTAAGAACGAAACCAACTAGTTAACAACTCACATCTACACCGTTTACCTGCCAAACCTATGGCAGTCACATCCAAACAGCCGCGCCTAATCTACACCTCGAAGTTACCTAGATAGCGCCTTTATTGACAGTTGGGCTATGTAAAGTACACATAAGGTTCAAACTTTGAGCAGCTATCTGCTTCTTGTCTTGTCGCTTCAAAGGAAGCTAAATTCTGCATCTGAATTTTGTGCCAGAATAACGGAGTCATTTAAGATCCTGTATATATCATTTGGGAGTGGCTTGCCAGCGTTGCCAATTATGCAGCTCATATATTCCCTGGTCGCGCCCTTCTCCCATGTCCCATCGACCATCATGTGCGTGGGAAGACCAAACTCGTGTGGATCAAGCCTCTTGTTCTTCAGAAGCCCTCCGTTGTACCACAGAACCTCGTCTCTTCCATCGAGATGGCCGATGACGAAGCTGCAGATCCTCGCAAAAGAGTCTTCCATTTTGTCCTGCAGCCAGCCGACCATCGTGGCGTAGTGCCTCTCGAAGGAGTAGGTCGACCCGCTGAGCTCAAACCCTAACCACCAGGATTCCTTGTCGCCGTATGTGAGAACGTACGTGAACTCATCACGCACGACCTGGGTGTTTTGCCACGCGACATGCAGAAGCCCCATCAACACGTCTAGCCGCGACTTGTCAACCACAACGACGCCAGAGTCACCCTCTTCTGCGTAGTCTTCGGTCCACACCAGCGAGGTATTAAGTGTCGCGCTGGCTTCGTGGATCTGCGATTTCCACTAATCGTGACGTTTGCGAAAACTGTGCTGCCAGAGAAGTCGGTCGTGGAAAATAAGAACCCCAGTCGAAGTGTATGAAGGATCCAACAACAGCTTCTCGGGTGGCTGGACGAATACGTAATCCGCATCCATCAAGATGACCTCCTCGAAAGACGAATACAGGGCTGCGAAGGCCTTGATGGCCCAACCTCCGTGTTCAAGCTTTGGGATCGTGTCATCAACGAGCGGCAGAATGTCCAGTAGTTTGATTTCTTTAAACCGGAAGCGCAAGTTCTCTCGGTCCTCGAGTGGAAGATCATCATTTCCGGCGTAAATAATCTGTATGGGCAGCTCGCTATGTAGCACATCCCTGAGCGAGCCGGTGAGGTGAGTGGCGTATCTCATTGTAGCCTGGCCCGTGGGGATTACAATCCCACGAGATCCAGGGATGATCGAAGACCGCAAGTCAGTGAAAGGCGTCTTGCTTCCATGGTGTCGAGGTGAGTTTTGAAGATACAGTAAGTGTACACGGACCCGATGACATTCTCAATTTCTTCTAGAAGAGCCTGTTTGCCCTCTGGCACGGGAACATTATCCAATAATTCTATCCATCCCCGAGCAATCTGGTTCCGTTGGCCCAAGTCGAAGAATTTGTGTTTATATGGAGGTTTGGTCGGCTTCTCGGAAAGATATCTCGCCTCTTGAACGATAAATTTGGCCAATTTTTGCCATGATATGTTCCTGCCAGACGAAGGTTTAATCACCGGTGGTGGTGCAGAAGGCGGCGGCGATGCGAAGTGGTAGGATCGTGACCAGATTGTGAAGGATATGAAGAGCAATACTAGGCTACCATCCCGGCCACCATTTCGCCCACCCCACCATCTCGGCCACTCAAAATGTTAGTGCACCACTAAAAACACTTTATATTCAAGAGATCCTCAACAACTTGATTTTGCTAGCAAAAAAAAAGTAAAAGTATCGTTTTGAAGCCTAGAAGCTCTTCTTACAATTAAGATATCGTCGAATCATTCTTAATACCTGGGCAAAATAAGTGTGCACTTTCACAGGTGGCTCATCTTCTTTCTTATTATTTTCAGAATTCTTTTTAACCGCTGTAATAATTTCTTCTTTGATTTATTCTGCGAGCCTGTTTTTCTCACTTAATATCTCTGTAAGCTCTACAAACTCTTTGTTTAGGTTAAGAATTGTTTTATATTCTTTTATAATTAACCGCTTAACTTAAATTTTAAGCTTATATATCCTCTGTTTTAAAATAAGTAATTCAGCCTTTTCTGTTTCACATATAAAGTTAATTTTCTGGAATTTCCGGCGATTTCTGGTAGAGGCATCTGGGTTAGCTGAGTTTATAATATTATAACTTCACTTAATGGTATTTGTGGGTATAAGCCGTATCGTGGGTGCTGTAGATAGCCACACTGCTGACGGTCCGTCCGCCAGCTGGTACCAGCTGGCGGTGCACAGACCACTGCAGCCAAACCATAGCTGTGATGGGAAGGCCGAAGCCTTTGGCTATCCCTTCCCTCGAACAACGAACCAACAAAGAGATGAATACAACCGTACCGAGCAACACTCGTGTGCACATGAAGACCGACCAACAGTATTTTTATTTTCTGGTTAAGAGGATTCGGTATAATGTGTGACGACAGCCACAGTCAGACAAGCTCCCTGACCGTCACAAGGACCCTAACCCTTAGCCCCACAGTCGCGACGAGATTCTTATGCAGTCCAGGGATCGCGCGAGCGACGCTCTCCGCTTTTCTCCTTTCTCTGTAGCTTAGAATATTCGTTGATAGCGCCAATAGACCCAGCTCTCATGCGGCATCTCATGCTGGCCGTGACATAATGTTTCTTTTTACTAGGGTTAATCTCTGCGTATAATAATGTTTGAATATGATCAATTCTCTAATTCCCAATAATTTAAAATGCTAGTTTAATAAATTTTAAAATTATACCCCTTTTATAGGCTGTATAAGGTAATCTGATAAAATTGATTTCATTTATAAATAATAAGTTTATAAATGAGTATTAGATTTATAGAATATTATAATAATATATTTTGTTAATATTAAATACTTTGTTATTAAGTAGCTGAAGCTTATGGAATAGTGAGCTACTAAATAATAATAGAAAATATTATTCTGAAACTAAACCGCTATAAACTTATTTTATAAAGGTGTAACGTCCCGAAGCCAACCGGCACTGGGTGGCCGGCGCAGCCTGTGAAGGGGGCGTGCTGGCGTAGCCTGTAAAGAGGGCGTGCCTTTCCGGGGAGGGTACATTTGTAATGTCCCGAAGCCAGCCAGCACTGGGTAGCCGGTACAGCCTATAAAGGGGGCTAGCCGGCCCGCCTACGAACCGGCTGGAAGAGGGACAAGAATGAGTCTTGCACCTACAGTACCCCTAATATCATACTCTCTTCCCAAGACCCTCAGTGACTATTGCGCCTAGCGTTGCCGCACGTTACAAAAGGTTATTGAATTAAATAAATTAAGTTTTTAAGAACTCTAGCTTTATATTTATAAATGTATTACTAAAATAATTATTTAAAATTAAAACAATAGCCTCTAAATTGTCTACTTAACTGATGTTCATTTAGCCGTTTAGCAATATCAGAAACCTTTAATAAAAACAAATCTTCTTGAACTTATCAAGAAATTATTAGCTCTACTGCTTGGTGCGTTCAAGAGAGAGTCAATGTAATCAACACAGCTCCTATGGCCACTGACTTCGGCATATTGCCTGGCTTGCTGGAGCTCTTTCTGATCGAAAGAATTGGGTAACGCAGCACCGTATAGGAGTTCCAACATGTGCCAGCAGCCATTCTCTGCCGCGCCCTCGACTGCCGTTCTCCCTCTGATTTTAGAGGGGGCCCTGTGGGGATCCGCGTTGTTGTCCAACAACAGCCTCGCGATTTTGAGGCTCCCGTTGATCGCAGCTAGCTGCAGAGCGGTGTGTCCCCGTCTCTCGGGCGCCGGATCATTGATATTGGCGGGCCGCTGGAGCAGAAAACTGACCATCTTGAAGCTGTTGATTTTGCAGGCTTCTTGGAGAGGCGTGCGCTTGATTCCCCGACGAGCAGCTCTGTTCACTTGAGCGTTGCTTCGATGAGGATTTCCGCCATCTTCTCGTTCCTGGTCTGGACGGCCAGTTGTTGAATGAAGTTGCCAAGCGTGCACCAGTGCATGGTCGGCACCTTTCTTGTGTATGATCGCGAAGCCGAGGGGGCTCATCTTCAGCCTTTTCGTCACCGTGAAATAGACTCTGTCCACGTTGACATTCGCTTTGAGCAGGGCACCGACGGTTTCGAGGTCATCTTTCGCGATGGCATCGATAAGTAGGTCGCCACCGAAATCTTTGCGTCCCGTTGCGGGAAGCTTCTTGAAAGCCGGCATGAGCATGTTGTACGCTTGCAAGTCGTGCTTCATTGAGTACATAAAGGCTTTTGAGTCTTTGACAAAAGCTCCCTGGGACAACAGAAATTCCATCATATTATAGTCGCCGTTTTTGGCCGCTGCTTCCAGGGGGGATGGTCCGTATTTAGCACGCCGCGTTGACTGTTGCGCGTATCTGGAAGAGTCGGTCAACCAGTGGTTTGTTACGACTCGTCACGGCTGCCGCCAGTGCTGTCGTTTTCGACCCATCATCGAGATCAGCGCCCATCAGTGCGAGATTCTCAATGATTCTAGGGTCTCCCCATATCCCCGCGTGCTCCATAAAAGGGACTTTGGAATTATCGTGCTGTGCTAAATTGAGAATCAGTCGAACATCGCACTCAAGAATGGTGTCAACAACTCGTGTGTTTCGGCGCTCTAATGCTTCGAGAAGTGGAGAGCCAGGGCCTCCGTCGCCAAACTGAGTATTTACATCTTCCCCAGCGTCTAGAAGATTCAGTGCTATGTCCGTATGGTCATTACGAATGGCCATCGTCAATACAGCCGTCAGGTGCCCGCCACGGGGGGCAGGAACGCGCTGAAGAATTTTCTGGAGATACGCTACATCACCCGATTCAGCTGCTGAGAACACAGCAGCCAGAAAGTGATCGCTCTGATCAAAGCATTCTAATGCACCTCGCTGTTCAAATATCTGGATTCGGCTGTGATTCTGAGCGCGAATGGCTTCCGCGAGAGGTGTCATTATCGGTAAAACGTTCCGGCCGTACTTGTTGGAATCAAGATCATCGAGATGACCGCCCGGGCCATCCACTGGTGCGTCGTTGACGAGGAGAAGATCGACCACGTGCATATTACCGCTCCTGACAGCAGCTGACAAAGCTGATTGTCTTTTCTCAGTGTGTGGTAGGAGGAAATCAACGAGGTCAAGACTCGCACGCTTCGCAGCCTGTACGAGCATGTCCGGAAGCAATTCGGGGCGATACGAAGCACAACTACGACAGCTGGTCGACTTGCAGTCTTCAAAGAAGCGCTTGAAGATACCCATCGCTGCTTCTTTTTCGAGATACTTGATAGCATCTGCTAGAATTTGCGTGGTTTTGAATGAGGCGGAGTGCTGCGAGCTTGGAATTTCATCCATCAAGGCTTGGAGGAGTTCCATATCGCCATGCCCCCATCGAACTGCGGCCTCGGCTAAGCTGATGCCAACCTCTGCTCCGCAGTCCAGCAGCAAACTGACCAGTCTCAAGTTCCCTGGCTCATGCTCGCCCCATTTCCTGACAGCGAGCTCAAGAGCACCGCGTTCTTCCTGTTCATAATGGGAATAGATTTTGTTAGGATCCGCCTTGGCTGCCAGAAGTGTTTAGACTATCTCGTAGTTGCGGAACTTTGCTGCCAACTCGACTGGTGTGTAGTCTCTGCCATGGAACTCGCATATAATTGTATTGGGGTCGATGGCAATTTCAGCGGTTTCCCTAGTGATATTCATGATTGCTACCAGAGCTTCGGAGTCGCAACTCTCCACAGCTGCTCGGAAAAGGTTATCAGTGAGTGGTTTTGTCACACTGGAGGAGCTGGTGTTAAAGAAATTGAAGAGTTGTGACTGGATCTTGCGGTCATCGCGGATCAGTTGGAGGATCGAGCTCCGTGGAATGTTCCGTAAGCCGGCGAAACCGTTGATGATGGAATACAACAGCGTTTGAGTCCAGGACCGAAGCAGGCACCTCTTTCAATGATCTGGAAGTCTGGCGTGGTTATTTCCAGGTGCATGTCTTGTGGAAGAAGTGACTCCAAGTTGTCGATCACATCTTCCACATGTGGCAGTTCTGTTCCTTGGAGTGTCGCTGCGCTGCCTTTTAGCACTGTCTTGGCTCTTCGCAGGAGTGCTTCTCCCAGACAGATGGGACGGGTTTGCAGGTCCTTCTCTGACGAAGCATTGTCATGGACACTAGTCTCCCTAGCCTCAAGATGCTCTCGAACCTGCCTGGCACTTTCAAACTCGTCCTCCCATGGGATTAGTTGCGACTGAGGGAGCGGAGTATTGGGAGTTCGTTCAATAGCGGCGCCATCGAAATGGACACCTGAGAGCATGTAACCACCAATCTCGTGATTGTTGACATATGGAAATCCCAAAGGATGGGGAATTTGGTTTCCAAACAGTTGGTGAGTAGTAGAGGAATAATCAAGGATAGAGGGCTCACTGAACCCTCCCAGCAAGTCCAAAAGGGACGGACTAGGGGCTGACACTGGAGCGAGTTCCCTTGGAAGGATCAGCTGGTGTATCCCCATCTCCTGTGAACTCGAAGGAGCGTCGTGTCCAAATGATGCAGTGAAAGCACCATTTCCATCTGCATCAGGGTCCTGATGGTTTGGATTCTGCGTGGATCCAGAAGCCTTCGCGGTAGGGCCCTCATGGTTGTATCTCAACCATACCGGTAGACCATCGCCATCACGGTACTCGACATGAGCCTGTCTTTTTGGTGGTATCGTATAGCCTTGGGACAAGATTAGAGAAATTCTTTGCATTTGATGAAGCTTTGGGAGTTCCTACCAATGTGTTGCTGTGGTTCGCACCATCGCTTTGCTCTTTTTCATTTGGGCTCACCCACGATTTACCCGGACACAATTTAAGCTTCCCGCCCCTGTTCTTGGAGCTCTCCATATTGCCACAAGAGCTGCTCCCACTCGCGCTTATCCAGGTTCTTGGCCCAACTCCATTCTCGGAACTTGGCCTCATACTGTGACGCGCTACGAGCTGGTGTGTTAGACTGAACCAGACAATAGCATGGCATTCACTGACCTCGCCAAGAACCCATGTTCATCCTCCATCGTTTTGATGAGCGGTCGTTTCCCTTACTTTTTGCACTGTAGCGGGATGTTCTCGAGATATTAGAGATGCCTGATAGTTTCTCCATGTTGTTCCCATTCCTCCTTGGTGATCTGGCGAGTTGGCGGCCCCATTGTGACAGCGAAAAGTTCAATGCTACTGCCAAAGTCATAGGACGGACCCTGAGATCCTCGAAGGTTGAGAGCAGCCACATGGATTGTGTGCATTGATTCACGAACCTAAAACTTTCGCTCTCGTGAAAGACCTCGCACCTAAATAAAGTCATACATCTGAAAGGTTCCTCAGATTTGGTCCCTTATATTTTGCAATCCGGTTCTTTTTCATATCTGTATCACCCCAGATTTGGTTGTTCACCGGGCAAATTAAATAACAAATTGGGCGCAAGACCTCAATAAGTCAGCTGCAGTAGTTGAGCCAATCGAGCAGAGACGACTGTTTTTCCATTTTGCTAGCTGCAGGAAATGCTGGTTCTCTCCTGACTGAGGCCTTTGTCGTCACACCCAGGTTTTGTCATTAGGGGTATGGTCCTGCCAAAATGCCAAGGCAGATTTTATTTCCAGGCAGTCTTTGTGATTCAGCCGGTTTTGTCAGCGGCCTTGGTCATTGGATACTCGGATGAGGAGATGATACACATGCAGGTGAGCGTGCCACCACCTTGCGACGCCACCCGAGGATTACCAAAATCCCATTGCGTCAGTATGTTGTACGTCGACGAAGCATGGTACCACCAGTGTTGTACACAAGGCTGTGGCCACTCCTGATAGACCAGGACGTCAGAAGAAGTGTGGTGTCACAGGTCACATAAGAAACTGCGTAGCTACAATGGTCTTTACACGGTCACCCGCAAGGCTCTTTACCCGTGTTCCGAAATATGAGAGCCTTGAAGTCTGCGGAGAGATATGCTAGTAATCAGTTGCATACAGGATCATAGGGCACGCAGGTCTTGATGCCCGGAGGGCTTGAATGGCAATCGCCGATCGGAGTGAACTCGACTGATATTTCGTGCCACCCAGACATCGAAAAGACTCCAGGGACCTAAAATCCAGGTCCACGTTAGACTTCTTCCATGAATAGAAATATTGAAGATGATATCAGATATTCAAACCTGTACCAGTAAAGGGTTTGCGCGTCGCAAACACGAACAAGCCCAAGATAGAAATCTACAAATCCACTCCCATGACAACCCCCCCACGCCTATCCCTACATCCCATCTACCTAAGATCCACGACCTACAGCTGACTCACATGACTGATATACACTGTAAAGTGTAAATTAGCCTCAAGGTTGTGCGTTGGCCTTGGCGTTAAATGCGGTCTACGTGATTGTCTCTGATTAGTATTAGGAATTCTAGAAGTAATATATCGGTTCACTCTTAGTATTTGCAAGTAAGGATATTTGACTCCTTCGAATAACTTGAACCAAGTAATAATGTTTGGACAAACAGTATTGTCGAGTTCCCCAACCTCAAGCTCGCCGAGCTTGGAAGAATAGGCCGGGCGGGGGATGCCTTTTGACTTGCATGGCTACCCCAACGTCATGGGCACTTAGCGTGGGGGTCTGCTTTCAAAGGTTCATGACGAGCTCAGAACGTTGCTCAAACTCCAAACTCTCTTGTTGCAAGCCTATCTTCGGGCCTCAAATGCTTTGGTAGCATCACGAAAGAGAGCAGGCTTTTCAGGCAGCCCCAAAAGCAGAGAGCATGGATACCCCGAAGCGAAGACGACGCGGTGAACGGCAGCCTTTACTTAGAGAAGTGCCGCCGGTGCCAATCCAGGACGACGGCAATACCGACCCCGATGACTTGTGCTACGCCCACGAGCACGACACTGCGCATCCGCGGACGACCGGCACAGTCGCCAAGATAGTCGCCACGACGACCTCGTTTCTCGTGCTTGGTAGGCAGAACATCGAATGGTCCATGTTCGGTGCCACCTCACACACACGCAGCCGGACTAACACTCACCACCAGGGATGCTCATCTCGACCCCGGGCGTCATCCTCCCCCACCTCGAGGCGCACTACCACCTCACCGACGTCCGCGCGAGCCTCATCTTCCTCATTGCACCCTGGGGCTACCTCGCGGGCGCCTACCTCAACGACGCCATCCACCGCCGCCTCGGCCAGCGCGGCATCGCCGCCATCGCACCAGTCTGCCAGGCTCTCTTCACCACCACGGCCGCGACCTTCCACGACCCGCACCGGTGGGGCTTCGAGGTCTTCCTCGCCGCCACGGTGTTGGGCAACTTTGGCGCGGGGCTCCTGGACGGGTCGTGGTGCGCGTGGGCGGGCGGGCTCGGCGGCGGCGCGAGGCGCAACTTCGTCCAGGGCCTGCTGCATGGGAGCTTCTCCGTCGGCGCGGGGCTGGGGCCCTTCCTGGCGGGGACGCTCTTCTCCGTGTACGGGGCGCCGTGGTGGGGCTGGTACTACGTCCTTCTCGGGGCGGTCGTGCTGCAGGCGGCCGTGCTGCTGTGGGTGTTCCGGTTCGAGGACGGCGCGAGGTACCGCGGCGCCCTGGCCGTGTCCAAGCAGCCTGCTCGGGTTGACGGCGCCTCGGAGGCGCCGCCGCTTGCCGGGCGTGCTGGGGGAGGGGCGCTGCGGCATGCTGTCACCTGGATCTGCGCGGCTTACTTCCTTGTCTACGTGGGCACCGAGGCCGCCATATCCGGTTGGGTCGTGACGTTCATGCTCCGGGCTCGCCATGCCTCGACCTACGTCGCGAGCCTATCTTCCACGGGCTTCTGGATCGGCATGGCAGCGGGCCGACTGCTCCTCGGGCTCGTGACGGACAAGGTTGGTGTCCGCAGCGCCGCCACCGTCTACGTGATCATCGCGATCACCGCCCAGGCGGTCGTGGCAGCCGTCAACCTCACCGCCGTGTCGATCGCCGCCGTCATCGTCGTCGGCTTCTTCCTGGGGCCGCTGTTCCCCTCGGGCGTCGTCGTCCTGGCGCGCCTGCTGCCCAAGGACCTGCACGTCGGCGCCGTGTCCTTTGTTGCCTCTGTTGGCCAGCTCGGGGCGGCCTTTGGGCCGTTTGCCATGGGCGCGGTGGTGCAGCTGCTGGGCATCCAGACGTTCCAGCTGTTTATCCTCGCATTACTCGTGGTGGCGCTGCTGATTTGGCTCGCCTTCCCGAGATTACCACGTGTTGAAACGGGTGATGAGAGCTCGGGAAGTACCGAGGCCGGCAGCCATGATGCTGGGGGGAGAGGGCCTTGATGAGCTGCCCCTTAAATTTCTACAACTAGCAATCTTTTTCCTTTTTTTTTTACGCAGCATCTAGCTGATCGTTACGGGTCCGTGATATACTCGGATAGACCAAGAGATCTGCTGTTCGGTTGAAGAACAGCAACTGCTCCCTGCCTTTCCCCCGAATAGCCTCTTGATCAAGCTTTGGCCGCATACCAAAAACACTACACTAATTTCCGGCAAATAGGTTATCCAGGCCCACTGCCAAGGAGACAATGCGAGAGGCACTATAAAGCCGGAAATGCCCCGCATGGTGCAAGCCTGGCCAGCTGTGGCCTCACCAAGAACAGAGGGGCCGGGCGCCGAAAATAAGCATGCACGTCTCGGCGCCAAGCTGTTTGACTCGCAGTGAACCTCCCTTGGTAGATGAGGTTCGCGCAGATCGTTCAGAGCGGCCATGGTACGCCAGGTGCTAGGTATAAAGCAAAGACGACTTCATACGTCACCAAGCTTTAGCTGAGGCAGTGGTTAGCAGCAGAGATTTCCTCTGTCCCGACGTTCGTTATTGCGGCCTTGATATACCAGACCCTTGGTCTTGCCTTCCTGCCGCGAGACACAATTACGCCGTTCCTCCCACCCATCAAGGCTGCCCTGGAATAATTGGAGTGTTGAAAAGCGAACGTCCATCGAGAATGCCTAGCTTTGTCAAGACAACAGCCCTCGCGGCCTTGGGCTCGCGTGCTGTGGCCGAACTCACGTCTTCGCACCCGGACCTGGCCGACTTCGCCGTGTACGACCAGAGCTTCCTGGACATCCTAGGCGAGAGCGCCTCGATCGAGCTCATCTACAACGCCACGGAGCCGCTCTTCCACGAGGGCGCCGTCTACAATGCGACCGGGGACACGCTCTACGTCAGCTCGAACCGCATCCCGCTGCCCGAGGGGCAGGTCGACGAGAGCACGTCCAACCAAGTGATCAAGCTGCACGCCGTCACGAACGTGTCGTCGCCGATCGTCCAGGACGTCATCCCGCCCATCGAGCTGCAGGCCATCGACACGAGCTCGATCGTCCTCCCCAACGGCGGCTCGGCACACACGGGGGCATCCGGTATCCTCTTCACGGCACAAGGCAGCAAGGCGGCCGCGGCGGGCATCTTCTCTATCCCGGACCCGGTGGCCAACCCCAACGTCTCGGTGCCGGTGGTGACGTCCTTCCTGGGGCGGCCCTTCAATTCCCCCAATGACGTGACGGTCAACACGGCCGACGGGGGCACCATCTGGTTCACGGACCCCTCCTACGGCTCGAGCCAGGGGATCCGCGGCCAGCCCCGGCTGCCGAACCACGTCTACCGCCACGACCCGGCGTCCAACACGACGCGCGTGGTGGCCGAGGGCCTGGCGCAGCCCAACGGGCTCGCCTTCAACGCCGACGCCAGCGTGCTGTACGTGACGGACTCGAACGCGTCGGACGATAACCCCGCGGGGCCCGCAACGATCCACGCGTACGACGTGCTCTACGATAACCCCGGGACTTTCCTGGCCAACAAGCGCGTGTTCGCGTTCGCGCCCGAGGGGATCCCCGACGGGCTCAAGGTTGATACGGACGGGAATGTCTGGTCCGGCACGGGGGGCGGCGTGGCGGTCTGGAACGAGGCGGGAGACCTGATCGGGCAGATCACCGTGCAGGGCGGGGCGGCCAACTTTGGGTTTGGGGAGACGGAGAAGGTGGTGTTTGTTCTTGGGGAGAAACTGCTGTGGAGGGTGAGGCTTGATATTTGAGGTGCTGGCTGGGCTGGTGCATTCTGTCCTCCCCCCGCATGAATGGGTATTCTTGTCCATAGATTATAGAATTTGAATTGCAGCCTCTCGGCCGTGAGGAATATACTGTGTTCCTAACAGCCTGCGGTGTCGAATTCTAAGCGTACCAGTCTTGGCACGTCTGCGTCATTTTACCGAACCACTGGCGTGCAGCCGGCCGTTGGTGTCAGATCCCCCCTAAACTCATGCACGAGTGCGTGCATGAGTGAGCGCGCATGCATGATGACGAAGAGGGAAAAGGGAAGCAGAAGAAAGCGGGCCGTGTGTCTCCCCAGCAGCCCTAAACTTGACTGACGGAGCGAACTGACATATGTCGTGTCGGGAGAAACAAGACCAGGAACGGGCCGTCGGGCGGATTTCTTTTCTTGGTGGTTGTTGAAGAGAAAGAAGTGGAAAAATAGAAACACCTCTCAGCCATTGGGCCATTCTGCCAACGGTCATGATGATCAACAAGGTGGTGACAGCCTTGTCTCGGGCTTGCCCCAGGATCAGCAGCGGGATTTGCGAGATGCTGGCAGTCTGGCAGCTCCGAAAAGGCCCTCGCACATGTTCCGAGGTGCTGAGTGCGCCGATTAAATTGCGATGCCAATTCGGGCATGGCGACTCGAGACACGAGGGCGGGCTTGGCATTGCCGCTCAGGTCTCAGTTTCCTCTGAATGTCAAGCGGTTCCTCGGATCTCACTCAGAATGCGATGCCATATACATGCATGCAGATGCTGCAAGATCTGCTATGCTTGTTGATTGTGTATGTAGGGAGAGAGGCACCCTCACCCACGTATTATGACACACTGACCATCACCCGAAGTTCTGCATCCCGCCGAGTTCCACCTAGATTTCCAGAAATCACCAAAACCGCCATGGTTGGGCCCCCCGAGAGATGGGATGAGCGCAACCATGGTCAAACACTGGCTCCCACAGATGGCTGTCATGTCCGTGTGGGGCTCCTTGTTTCAACACACACACAACATGCGCAGGACGAGCCGTCGTCATTGCTCCTCATGCTCGCTCCCAGCCTGTTCTCAACTGAGCAATGCCCTCTTTTCCTGTGTCAATCTGCTTGCCACATCCCGAAGCGGCCAAGGGCGAATCGCAAGGCGATCCCCCAGATTTGCATGCCAACCTGCCAACCTCGCAAGACTGCAACGCAGCCACGGAGGGGTCGTCGATGGTTGCCGCCCCCTCCCCCCCCCCAGTCGCTTAGGACACGCACTCGGATGATCCCCGTGCCTCCTGCCCCAGCTCCCGGCTCCCACAACTCTCAGCTCTCACCTGCTGCTGGCTGGCTGGCTGCTACGCTACTGCTTGCTGCTGCTGTGGCCCGCCAGCCCGCCCCTCTTTCTTGCATCTTCCCCTGAGCTCTACCGACGCTAGGATGTTTGCTAATGTAGCAATCGATGGGGGGAGGGGGGGACCTAACCGCACTTTAAGGCTGAGGCCGACGGCATCAGCGGGCTGCATCAACACAGACAAAGACGAGCCCATGAAGGGCCGCCTGGGCATCGTTTAGAGTTAGGACCGTTTGGAGATATTACGACTCGTTGGTCCGACCCATGCTGTTCCTTGCAGTTTTGACAACTCTGCCCTTGCCCATCTATAACCTAGCTTATCTTCCCTTTACGCCTCTACGCCCCTACGCCTTGACATTTCTTAGTGACAGACCGAATGCCGCCTCCCGATTTTGGCTTTGGGATCTCGAGACCGTTCAAAAGTCAATCAAGCCGATGAGACAATCCGAGCATCGGCAAACTCCCACATCTGTATCAATTGGCATACTCGCAGTCTGTTGACGCCAAGTACCAGGTCTGGGCTGAACGTGTGCGGAACCATAGGCGCCGCCTCCGCTACTAAGTCTAAAGCCACCTGCGGTCCCGAGGAGTCCATTGGCTGCTATACCGGCTCTCACTTATCACTCACTCACTCACTCACCCGACTGAGACGCTTGGAGTCGGCCGTTTCATCCTTGTGCCGTGCCCTAGAACAGTCAACCAAACTACTTCTTCTTTCAGTGAGCTGAGCGAGTCTGTTCACTTCAGAGGACACGACACTTCGACGGTCCTATTTGGAGAACAGCGGGTTGGTCCTCGAGGTAGTGTGGCTTGGTTGTGGTCGTGGTCGGCGTCGACATGACCACACAGCGTCCATCATAGACACGCCCTCTCTCTCACTCACTCTCCACCCACGCTCACATATATACACACACCACCGGGTCTCACTTACCAGCCTGGCCGCCCCTGAAAACGGGTATGAAGAAGCGCGTGGCCATCCAGACGCCCCGAGGCATTCGGTACCCAGGAGGACTCCCCTCCCCGCGCCGCAACACCACCATGCTGCGCTCACGCCAGCAGACCTACACCTTCGTCGCCGGTGTCTTCATCCTCTACGCCATCTTCGCCACCACCCGCACCTTCCTCCCCGTCGCGGACCTCCCCGCCCTCTCGGACATCGGCCCCCCGTCTTTTGCCTACGACAAGGAGGCCGTCTCCGTCACCGACGATGGCGACTGCCCCGAGTACGGCCGCTGGGCGGCGCACCCGCACGAGCCCAGGTCCGCAGGCAGGTACCGCCTGCCGTACCAGAGGCCCGCGCCGGGATGCAGGAAGATTGTCGTCCCCGAGGTTGAGGAGGCCATCCGCGAGATGAACAGGACCATCAAGGACCCGGACCTGTTTAGGCTTTTTGAGAATTGCTTCCCCAACACGCTCGACACCTCTGTGACGTGGACGGGCGTGTCGAGCACTAACATCCAGGAAGAGGTGCGCTACCCCTTACCCCAGCCGTGGGCGCCTTGATGAGCAAAGAGTAGAGATTACTGAAACACCTTTCCAGCTCACCTTCATAACGACAGGCGACATCCACGCCATGTGGCTGCGCGACTCGGCCAACCAGCTCCAGAGCTACGTCAGCCTGCTGAAGCCACCCAGCAGCGACAAGAGCAGCAGCAGCAGCACCTCCTCTTCATCATCATCATCATCATCCAGCTCATCATCCAGCCAGAAGCAGCAGCCCGGCAGCGGCAAGCTCGCCTCCCTCTTCCGCGGCGCCATCAACCTGCAGAGCCGGTACATCCTGGCGTCGCCGCACTGCAACGCCTTCCAGCCGCCCGTCGAGTCCGGGCTCGAGCCAGCCGACGGGGGCCACCGGTCCGACTTTGTGTCGCCGCCCTACAGCGACGCCGTCGTCTTCGAGTGCAAGTACGAGCTCGACAGCCTGGCGTCGTTCCTGCAGCTGTCGTGGGACTACTACTCGCGGACCAAGGACGCGCGGTTCTTTGTCGACGCGAGCAGCGGGGGGTCGTCGTCGCCGGCGAGGAAGAAGGGGACCGGAAAGGCGGTTAGGAAGGGGAGCGGTAGTAGGAGCGGCAGCGGCGGCAGCAGCAGCAGCAGCAGCAGCAGGAGTAGGGGCGACAAGAAGAGGAGGTCAAGCAAGGCCGGCAAGAAGAGGAAGGGCGCCATGGACGGCTGGAAGGACGCGGTAGAGGCCATCCTGAACACGGCCGAGGTGATGCGCGTGCCTACCTACAAGGACGACGGCATGGTGCCCGACGCGCCCTACCGCTTCACGCGGGTCACGAGCGCCGCGACCGAGACGCTGCCCAACAGCGGGAACGGGTCGCCCGTGAAGGGGGGCACGGGCATGGTGCGCAGCGCGTTCAGGCCCAGCGACGACGCCACCACGTTCCAGCTCCTCGTGCCGGCCAACATGATGCTCGCGCGGTACCTGGGCCTGTGCGCCGAGATCGTGGACAGGGTCGAGAAGGAGGAGGCGAGGGTCGCTGCTGCCATGGATGCTGCTGCTGCTGCTGCGGCGGCGGCGGCTTCGGCGGCGTCGAGCAGTAGTAGTGGCAAGGGTGCGAGCCAGGATGTTGTGGGCGGTACACCTGGGGCGGGGGATTACTACGAGGGCGGAGCCGACGAGGAGGACGACGAGGAGGAAGACGAGGCGGACGAGGAGCCGCTCGCGGAGAGGATGCGGCGCATGGCCAAGGAGATCAAGAAGGGCATCGAGACGTACGGCAAGGTCAAGCACCCAGAGTTCGGCGAGATCTACGCGTACGAGGTGGACGGGTACTACTCGACCAACATGATGGTGAGATCTCCCCCTTTCCTCCGTCCTATTTTCTTGTCCCATCCAGACAGGAGAGATTTTAATCTAATCGGACACCCCCCCCCCCCACAGGACGACGCGAACCTCCCTTCCCTCCTCTCAAGCCCCCTGACCGGCTACGTAGCCCGCACAGACCCAGTCTACAAGTCCACGCGCCGCTTCGCCCTCTCCGACTCGAACCCCTACTACGACCACGGGCCCGTGATCAACGGCACGGGCGGGCCCCACATCGGCCCGGGGATGGCGTGGCCCATGTCCCTGGTGGTGGGGATTATGACGAGCGACGACGACGACGAGATCCGCTCCATGCTGGGCCAGCTGCTCTCGTCGACGGACGGGCTGGGTCTCATGCACGAGAGCGTCAACGTCTGGAACGCGGGGATGTGGACGCGCGCCTGGTTCAGCTGGGCCAACGGGCTGTTTGGGCAGATGATTCTCGACCTCGCAGAGAGGAAGCCTGCCGTGCTCAAGAGTAGCTTCCAGGGCGATGGCAAGGGCAAGTCATAGCATCGGCCCGCCCGCCCCGGGATATGGGACCAACCACAATGGGTTCGAGTGGGAACTGGAGGGGATAAGTGACGATACCCACAAATTTCTTTCTTTGAATCTGGCGCAGCACAGGCATCACTTTTGCATAGAAGCGGAAATCTGATCTCTTGGGCGATTATTTTTATGAAGACGTATATTCGTGGAGCAAAAAACGTATAATACAAAGATACTGCTAGCCCCCAGTGCACGGATATATATTAATTACATACCTTTTTATAAACAGCCTTTTTTAGAATCATCAACATTACCATCATTAATATTACTATTAAAGCCCTGGTTATCATATTATCAAGCCCCGATATTTGCAGAATAGGAAACATATAGGGCAGAATACCCACGCCCATAACACCCACACCCGCAACACCCGACACCAATAACACCCACACCTATAACACCCACGCCCACAACACCTACTACACTTACACTATCTCGCTCCTACTAATTAATTAAATAAGCTGTTTTCTTTCGCATTATGCATTTTTTGCTTTGTCAATATATGTTCTCTTTTTATTGATCATATTATTTTTCACTCTCACTACGTCACCGCCGTCTACCCATGATTTCGTGTCCTGTTCATGCCAACACGATCCTGTTCGCCTATGACATCTACAGCGGGAAAGAACAAGACAAAAGAGGAAATGAGGAAAGAACAAAACATTCAGGGACACCCCCCCCCCCTTTACGCCACGCAAACAGCAAAATTTCTCGATCAACATCACGATCCATATGAGACTATCAAGCCAACACCCAGACCGCAGCCCGGGGAAAACCATCTCTCTAGCTCAGATCAAACCCGGCACCGGAGAGCACCGCGTACAGCAGCTTCTCCTCCATCTCCTTCTCATTCCGGTACATGGGCAGCTTGAGCAGGTTGACGCACGTGCTCGCGCTCGGCAGCCTCGTGGGGTCGGACCCGCCGTCGCGGATGCTGAACGCGGGCCGAAGCTGGCCGAAGCCGAGCAGGGGCGCGCGGGGCGTCGACGTCACGTACTTGAGCACGGCGCGGCGGTTGCGGTCCGGCAGCCGGCGCAGCAGGTCCCAGAACATCTTGATGACGGGGTGCTCCTCGCCGTCGTCGCCGATCTGGTACAGGCCAGAGTACACGGTGTGGCGCCGCAGGTCCTCGAGGTCGATCTCGGTCGAGTCGCCGCCCACTAGCCGCTGGAGCTCCGACTGGTTGAACATGCTGAGCCACGCAGGCTCGATGATGGCGCCCAGCCCGCCGAGGAACGCGCGCGTGACCCGCGACGGCTGCGAGACCAGGCGGTGGCGCGCGACGTAGTTGATGTACAGGAGCTTGTTTTCATTGGTGACGGTCAACTTGTCGCCGTCGGGGGCCAGCTTGCGGGTGGCGATACGGACTGGTTCACCCGGCATGGAGATTTGGTCGTCGATGGTGAAGTCCAGCCCGAGCTCGGAGACATCGCCGGGGTAGTTCTTGAGTTTCATCATGTTCATGTAGAGGTCCTGGTCAAGCTCTCTCAGGTCGTTGATGTTTGCCCGGTACCCTGCGTCAGACGACGATGATGCCCATTTGAGCAGGAAGAAGCCGGCAAAGACAACGTCGATCAAGATTCCCTCGTACAAACACTTGCCTATTATGCGGCCAAGGAACTCATACTGCTCCAGGAGACTGGCCATGGAATCCCTCCATTCTGGAGAGTCGGGGCCCAGTCCGGTCTCCCGGAGCTTATTTTGCCGCTGATCGATTGCGCACGGGTTGGGGTAGAGCGAGTTTTGGCTGTTGGCGACGAACAGGCCGTGTTCGTCAGTGAATGCCTCTGTAGTAGCACTCATTAGGAACTCTTTCGTCACACCACCGCCATCGATGCCGGCCTCCGGTATGTCGAACTGATCGACAAATGTAATCTGAATCGGCTCCTTGAGGCCGTCCTGCAGCTCGTAGAACTGCTCGAAAGCATCCTCGAATACCCTCCCCCTGCGGACCTTTGCATGATGTCGCCCAATGACCTCTCGCGCCCTCTGTGGCTCACGCATCGTATGTAGTAGGCTCATGCGCCACTGATCCGCTTCGACATAACCGTCTCTCCGCCTGATCTTGTCGAGATGTACAAATTCGCGGAAGATCTTGACCCTCGTTTCGAAAGGTATGACAAAGGGCATGTTGCGCAGAATCTCGAGCTTCGGCGCAACGGTTGCGGCCTGCAACTTGCGCTGCTCATGTTTGTGGGCTGCCCGCATCCTCTCCAACCGCGCGTTGCGTGCGGCCTGCGTCGTATAAGCCGAAGTAAAATATGCATCCTGGTCATCGCTGTCGCTGCCATCGTCGAACTTGACACCCTCGTCGTCACTATCGGCATCTTGAAGCTCCCGCTGCCTCTGGTCCTCAGCCACAACAGCAGACTTGAAACCCTCCATGTCGAATCTGGAGGTCATGAGCCAGTGGTCACGGGGAAGGAAGCCACGTCGAGAATCGCGCTCATAGACCATGCGCATGGCCTGCGTTACGGTGCCCCTGAAGATGTCAAAGTCCACTCCAGAGACCACACTGTACGTCTCGTTCGCTGTGCTCGTCTCCTGCGGCGTCCACTCCTGGGCGCCAAACAGATCCTGTACAGTTCTATTTGGGCGCGAGGTCTGTTTCGATGCGTGCTGCCGAAGGTCGTTTGCATGGTAATACAGCGTGAAAGCAAGATTTCGTAAGAACAACGTCAAGTTCTTGAGCTCTTCCAGGTCAAGCATGCACTGTCGCAAACGAGACACCTCGAGCTGCTGGACATTTGCCGAGTCGAGCGGGAAAAAGAAGTCCTCATCGTCTGTCAGGCGCAGAACAAAAACGTATAGCTCGAGGAACAGCAGTATGGTCCTCCATTCGCGATCCCACAGGGCATCATCCTTGACAGGAGCAAGCAGCTTAGACTCTTTCCTCTGCAGGAGATCCAGAGTGGTGCCCCGGTCATCCGACACTACACTCAAGAATGTTTTCGTACGGGCCATTGCGTTCCAGAAGAATTTGACCGAGTTCGGGTATGAGGGTATGTCGGCGAGATATAACCTCATGCGGATCTCATCGCTGAGAGCTGGGAAACATCGAATCAAGGTGAGGATGTAAGCCGCTAGCAGGCTCGCCTCGTCGGATTCTTCGCGCGAAGACCCGGCGAAGTTGCTTAGATTTGGTCAGCTACTGAACCTGAACGAGCCGGGTAATGCTATCTGACGTGTACTCACGTCGTGAACCTTTCCAAAACGTGGGAAATTTCGTCTTTTTCAACCAGGGATTGGATGGCCTTTTCTATGAAAGGAGGTAGGCGCTTCTTCGTGGTGGCGGAGTCTGTCGTTGCGTGGCCAATGTGGAACTTCTTCAGCTCGATGTGCAAACTTGAGAGCTGGGTGTATAGCGCATGCAAGTACGAGGAACCGAGTGACGAGTCTTTTGTGGCATTTCCCAAGGCGATGAAATGGGCCAAGAGCCATAACCGCGAATCCGTATGTTGTGTCAAGGCCCAACCTCCAGCATAAGCTTCCACGACCCCAGCTGATACCTTCTCTGTGTCGATCCGCTCTGCAAAAGCGCCAACGTTGCCCTCGAATAACTTCAGGTTTGGCTGGGTGAGGAAGGACAGTGCAAAAGCTTCCGAGGTGCGTCGTCCGGGGTCCTTCGCTATTGGCACCAAGATGGCTTGCTCCAGTAATGAAAGGCTCTCTCCATCCTTGATTTCCTCGTTGCGGCAATAATTCGCGATGACGTCGAAGAGGCTGTCTAAACTGTCGCGAGCGGACTCGAATCTCGTGGAAAAGATCTGTATTACAACCTGCAGGCTGGGACGGGAAATTCGGTGGTAGCCAGAACTGTTTGCCTCGGTCAGACAAGGGCACAAGAGTATCTGGTTTGGAGCTCATGGTGGACGTACCTCTGGAGCATAAGAAGTAGTTTGCTCGTCAACTTCCTTATTTGTGGTCCCGTCGCAGTCTTTTCAGACTTGACAAGGGAGCAGTCACTTTGTAGGAGATCTTGGGCGAAACGGTCGAGTCGGGCTCGGTCGTCGGGTATGCGGGGGTCGAGGGCAGAAACGACGAGGGGGAGGGCTTCAGCAGCCCTTGCCTCTGGGTCGGTTTGCGAGGGATCGTTGTAGAGAGCGTCGAGGGTACCCCGTCTCTGGTCCTTCAGAGACTTCCTTGCGGAATGGCCCCTCCAAGTCTTCTGTATGGACTGTGCAGCCTTGAGCTTCTCCCTCTCGTGCTGTCGGCGGTTTCGTTCGGCCTGGGCGTCAGCGACGGTCTTTGAGGCGGAGGAGGAACCCGTCGGGGTCCAGGAGGTGGCGGCGAAGGGATTGAGGTTCTTCTGGCCGCTCATGTTGACATTGCGCGGCCGCCGCGAGCTCCCAGAGAAGGTAGGAAACATTTTTGTGTGGGACGGGCTGGTTGTCGGCCAGCAGCAGCTCCAACGGCTGAGTAGGAACCTCTCGGGAGCCGTAAAGCAGAGAGGACTAGGATGAGGACAGTACGGCACAGCTGCAGGGTGTCATAAAACACAGACTGGACAGCCGAAGCGGTGTTCAAAATCACATGCAGGAAAGGAGCAGCCAGAGGCTGTCAGACTGAGGAATCATGAAGTCGAGGTAAGTGGCGTCGAGCCTTGTGGTCGCAGTCGAAGATGGTCCGGATAGGCGGGCAGGCAGAGCGGGTGTAGTTGGCTGCAGGCTGGCAGGCAGACGATGAGGCAATCAATCAGATGCCAACCCACGGACCGAGTTGCAGTGGGTCCAGTTAGTGGGCTTCTGGAACTTTCAGAGGGGGGTGTGAGCATTTAGTCATCAAAGAGTGAGAAGGCTGGTTAATTCTGGCCTAGCGTCAACCTCGGCTCGAATAGGAGGGCTTCCCACAGGAGGGTACGGTATAGGAGGGTACCACAAGGGAGGCTACTACGAAGGAGGGTAACAAATATGGAAGTACTACACAGCTGGCTGTCCTCGAGTATGGTAGCCCATGGAAGGTTGTCATATATGAGGGTGCTCTTAGGAGGGAGGAGGATATCCTGTAGAAGACTACCACATAGGAGGGTACCGCAAAGAAGGGGACTCTATGGGAGGATTTACTACAACAAGCCATCCAGGGGAACTGGTAGGCAGGGACAAGTTATCCATATTACCCGTGGATTACAACCAGCTAAACCCACCGATGGGGTGCTTTATTTAATCAGACACCAGGGCTCAGTGAGAGAAGGGACATCTTAGCCTGCACACCCCCACACAAAATAATGGACAGCCGCCAGCCGATCCTGGCCATCTAAGACGCTAGATTCCTCGCATGTCTGGTGGAAAGTCTGTTTGTGGCGCCTTCACCACTGCTTGCCTGTGATGTGCGGCGACCATGGGAGCTTGTCACACTTTCCACCTGACAATACACGGGTAGTCGGATATCAGGGACCTGGCCTTGAGCCTGGGCACGGGCCAGGCCCAACCCTTGGTGATGGTGGAGGGGACCTGAGGCGAGATATCTAAGATGTGGTGAACAGTAGTACAGGCTACCCCTCTTGAGAAGATGGACAAGTACAAGACCTCCAGAGAAGCAAGCAAAAAAAAAGAAAAGAAAAGAGGTCCTGAGGACCTATCCCCCATATCCCACCAGGCTTCTGGTTCCTCTAGGATAGGCAAATTAGACAGATAATCGAGATGAATCTTGACTCGTCGACAGCCCACAGGGGCACCTTTTCCAGTACTAGCGGACCGAATGGAGAAGCCCTCATCACCCTCATGCTGGGGCTGGCTCTGGGGAAGAAGAGGTCCAGCCTCTCTTCCTATTACTAAAAAAGGGCCAAGGTGATATCTCCATTCCCATGGAAGGGAGCACTCCAATTCATGCTTTTGTTCTTTGGAGCCATCAGGTTGCTTGGGATATTGTCTTTTGATAGCCACTCCCGAGTCCAGTCAAGATGAAGTTCACCTCCACAATACTCACCCTGCTGTCCCTAGCCGTCACCACTCTGGCGTGTACAGCATCACAAGGCTGTGTAAGTATGATTGCATCTTGTGAACCGTGACACACTCACACCAGGCTGACACCCCCACAGTGCTGGAACAACGAGCAAGCCTGCAGTAACCAGCACAAGAGCTGAAAGGGCATCGCCGGCAACTTTGGCGACTGCCCGTGCGACGAGGACTCGGACAAGGCAGACTTCTGCAAGGGGTTCGACTGCAACGGGGCTGACTGCTGCGACACGACGACGCACTGGGGGCGGGGCTGTCCGTAGGCGTACTTGGAACGGTGGCTCGGAGATGATGAGTGATGGGACTCAAATGGAGGGGCTATATAGCAGACACAGCAGAGAGCTTGAATAATGTTTGCTGGGATGAAATCCAAATCCTAGTCTGCTGCTTTCTCACTCAAGTCCATGTATAAGGTTAAGGCCCAGCCAGTGGGCAGCTCATTTACACAAAGAATAGAGAGGCTCAACGGCATTGAATTCTCCAGTCCATCGTTCCTGAAAATCAAAAGATTGACCGTGCTACAGGGATGGCGGGGTATTAAACAGGATAACAGGATGGGCCTTGCCGATAAGAGATATGGCAACGCCTTCCCTGTCCTCGGTACACTGGAAGTAAGTAAGCAAGCAATCAAGCGAGAGCCAGCCCCGCACTTGCACTGGCATTGGGTTTTGCTGACCGCGACGGCCGTGCTGCAGCCGTGTCGAATGCTGCTAACACAGAGAAAGCCAAGTGCAGTCAAGAAAATACGGTGAGCAGACTGGTCCTTAGCAGCAGCAGCGACCAACCACACGTAACATGGCATGTGTGTATGAATTCATATCATGTGGATGTTGCAAAGAGATGGCCAAAAGAATCCATCTACTGTGGCCTGCCCAGGCTAGGTAGCAAGCAGCCTGGGTTCCCACGTACTCAATAATACGGTAGAAATCTGAATAAAATGACAAGGAGATGAGCTGGTCGCAGTCGCATGGCTACCAACCTTGGAATGGACTCGTTAGCTTCTGTACCGATCCATGCAGTCGTCGCTGGTTCAGACCTTCCGTCGCACGACGGCAGGACTTTGGCGACGGGCTAATAGGTGAAAAGGAGCAGGTGCGGTCTGGCATCCACGCTTGGGTTAGTAGGGAGTAGGGAGTAGGGAGGTACGGAGGTACTTCCGCACCACTTTACCTTGCACGTATTCCCTGCACTGGCTAGCGCAGGTGACGCGCGACTGACAAGTACCAGCCAGTCAGTACTCGCGCCAGTGCCAGCCAGCACCAGCACCAGCGCCAGCAAACGGCGACTGCAGGCAGGGAAAAAACTTCATCGAAAAAAAAAGGCCAGTCGACTCCGCAGTGCGCCTTCTCTCCTTCCCTTCCTCCCCCGTCAACCCACGAACAACCTCTTATCCCAAAGAAACCCTTCCACGGTCGCGCGAGCTTCAGACTCCCCACGTACGACTTCAAACTCGTACATGTGTTCTGTTCTCGTCTTTTCCATCCAGAAAAACTCCACAAAAAAAATTTGAAAACTCTCGCAAAAAAGACCAAATCACAACCCACCTACCAACCAACCCATACCCAAAAGAAAAAAAAAACCAAGAAAATCATCCTCCGGGCCATCATCAGTCAACCAAGTCAAGACGCGGAAACTTGTCGTCTTGCCATTTGACTCCCCCAAGCCCTCTTGCGACCTGCCGATTCCGAATCCGACAGGTTCCAGCATCACGCGGTCTTGCCTTTGACCTCCCTGGTTTGCTTTGTCTGCAGTCAAGCTCGCCGTCTGGTCAAACGTCCGTCTGGTCAAACGTCGTTCACTCGTCGCCGCACGACCTCCAACCCATCAAGCCCCCTACTTAGGTGTGTTCTCCCCGGATCAAGCAAACAGCCCAGACACCCGAAACTGGTTCGTTATTCCTGCACGAACCATGTTCCATCACTCGAAAATACCAAAAAAAGAAACCGTGGCGTCCAACCCTCCACAAGGCCCACGGCCCTGCTGATAACACCACCCACCTGCCTGACTGTCGATCATTACTGACCAGCCCCCCCTCTCATCGCGCAGTGTCGTCAAGCCATCCTTTCATCCGTCGAAATGGCCGCCCCCACTTCCCAAGGCGCTGTTGACCAGCTCGCTGCTGATCTCGGCAACACCAGCCTCAACGGCTCCGACAAGGGCCCCGCCGCCATCAACACCGCCGTCAACCCCACTGAAGGCGCTGAGGATGGCGCTGCTCCTACCCCGAGCTCCGCCGCCCCTGGCAACCACGCCTCGTCTGCCTCCCTCTACGTCGGAGAGCTGGACCCCACCGTCACCGAGGCCATGCTCTTCGAGCTCTTCTCCCAGATCGGCCCCGTCGCCTCCATCCGTGTCTGCCGTGATGCCGTCACCCGCCGCTCTCTTGGATACGCATACGTCAACTACAACACCACCATCGATGGCGAGAAGGCTCTCGAGGAGCTGAACTACACCATCATCAAGGGCCGCCCCTGCCGCATCATGTGGTCCCAGCGTGACCCTGCCCTGCGCAAGACCGGCGCCGGCAACGTCTTCATCAAGAACCTCGATGTCGCCATCGACAACAAGGCCCTGCACGACACCTTTGCTGCCTTCGGCAACATTCTCAGCTGCAAAGTTGCCCAGGATGAGCACGGCAACTCCAAGGGCTATGGTTTCGTCCATTACGAGACCGACGAGGCCGCCTCCCAGGCCATCAAGCACGTTAACGGCATGCTTCTGAACGAGAAGAAGGTCTACGTCGGCCACCACATCCCCAAGAAGGACCGCCAGAGCAAGTTCGAGGAGATGAAGGCCAACTTCACAAACGTCTACGTCAAGAACATCCAGGCCGACTCCTCTGACGACGAGTTCCGTGAGCTGTTTGCCAAGTACGGCGACATCACCTCGGCTTCGCTTGCTCGCGACCAGGAGACCGGCAAGAACCGTGGTTTCGGTTTCGTCAATTTCACCACACACGAGGCTGCCTACAAGGCCGTCGAGGAGCTCAACGGCAAGGATTTCAAGGGCCAGGACCTCTACGTTGGACGTGCTCAGAAGAAGCATGAGCGTGAGGAGGAGCTCCGCAAGTCGTACGAGGCCGCCCGCATGGAGAAGGCCAGCAAGTACCAGGGTGTCAACCTGTACGTCAAGAACCTGGGCGACGACGTCGACGACGACAAGCTCCGTTCCATCTTCTCCGAGTTTGGCCCCATCACATCCGCCAAGGTCATGCGCGATGCGATCGAGGCCGGTGACGAGCGGGAAGACGCTGAGGGCAAGGACAAGGAGAACAAGAAGGAGGGTGAGGAGACCTCTGGCGACGACGAGTCTGGCGAGAAGAAGGCCGACAAGAAGGACAAGAAGTTCGGCAAGAGCAAGGGCTTCGGTTTCGTGTGCTTCAGCAACCCCGACGATGCCACCAAGGCCGTTGCCGACATGAACCAGCGCATGATCGACGGCAAGCCCCTCTACGTTGCCCTCGCCCAGCGCAAGGACGTTCGCAAGTCCCAGCTTGAGGCTAGCATCCAGGCTCGGAACCAGATCAGGATGCAGCAGGCCGCTGCTGGCATGCCCGGCCACTTCATGCAGCCACCCGTCTTCTATGCTCCTGGCCAGCAGGGCGGCTTCCCCGCCGCTGGTGGGCGCGGCGGCATGCCGTACCAGCTTGGCATGCCCATGCCTGGCGCTCCGGCTGGCCGCCAGGGTCAGTTCCCCAACGCCTTCCCAGGCCAGCCTGGCGGCGGCCGCGGTGGCATCCCTCCCCAGCAGATCCCTCCCAACATGTACGCCATACCCGGAAACTTCCCTCCCGGAGGCTATCAGCAGGGCGGCGGCAACCCTCAGTTCATCCAGGCCCTGCAGCAGGTGCAGCACCAAGCTGCGGCTCTCGCTGGTGGCCGCGGTGTCCAGCCCGGTCGTGGGCCCATTCAAGGTATGGGAGGCATTCCTGGAAACATCCAAGGTATGCCGGATACCTCAATTCCTGACGCATCGAGACCCAGTCCCGCTAACACGTTCGAAGGTGGCCCAGGCCGTGGAAACATGGGCCGCCAAGGCTTCCCCCAGGGCGGTCGTGGTGGCGCTCCACCCCAGATGGGCGGTGTCGCTGACCTGAGTCAGGCCTCGCTGCTGCAGGCTCAGGTCGCTTCCGCGCCTCCACCTCAGCAGAAGCAGATCCTGGGCGAGGCCATCTTCCCCAAGATCTCCAACCTGCAGCCCGAGCTGGCCGGCAAGATCACCGGTATGCTCCTGGAGATGGATAACCAGGAACTCATCAACCTCATTGATGATGACAACGCGTTGCGCGCCAAGGTTGACGAGGCCATGAACGTTTACGACGAGTATGTCAAGAACCAGGGTGACGATGGCGAGAAGGAGGAGAAGGCGGAGCCCAAGGCCTAGAGGGTCTGAGGACACACCACCCTTTGGATCGACCATCACGAGCGCTTCTCAATATGATACCCTTGATTGTTTATCTTTATCGATGACCACACGACGTTCTTCTGCGTCGACACCATGCCTTTTACTGCCTCGGGTGGCTCTCTCCCAAGGGAGCCAAATCTGACGACGAAAGTTATGACCCAAGGATCGTCGGCATCTTCTAGTCTGGTATCTCTGGTCGTTCTGAGGTGGCGCTACTACGCATTCTTCGTGGACCATTTCATTATGTGCTCCACAGCGCTTGGAGAATGTGCTCTGGTTCTGTACTTGGTTTAAAGCAGCCAAGCTTTTTACCACGCATCATCGAACGAAATTTTTTTTTGTTTTTCTTTACTCTCGAGGGGCAACGCACCACGGCTTGGACGATTAGGATGGACCAAGGTACACGAACTTGTTGGGACGGCCTCCTCGGCGGTTTTTGGCTGGCGTTAATAGGTTCTTTCCGGTTACTCGTTTTTTGCCCGCGAATGGGGGCCGCCACGCTCGGGCCCGTTTTCCTGGGAGGCGGCCGAGCTTTGAGATCACACAAATACCCCCGTCGTCACTGGCCCCAGTATCGACTTGGTTGTCGAGGGCCGTGCGACTTTACGTCCATTTCGTCAAAGGGAAAGGGAAGGGTGATATGGAAGGGACGAGGAGGCGGAGAAGGGAGGGGTATGGCCACATATGATATTGATAATCTGTCCTCTGGAGACCCGGCAACGGGGCCGGCTGGGATTTCTTAGGTACAGACAGCTATGGACCCCCGGAAAAGTTCTTGAGCTCGTTTGATCGGATCCTTTCTTTTGATGACCATGCTTTGTTGAGTGACACTTGCCCCAGTGAGGACTTCAAGCTCTAAGAGATGCTCTCGACGGCTTGATACCCCTACACGCGAATGCATGGCTCCCTTCCCTTCGTGCACTCTGTCAGCCATCACCGTGCACCCAATCCGCCCGCGCACACAATCCGAACTACCCGGCGTGGGATGAGGATAATAAATTCAAGCATGGGGACACAAAAACTTGCACCCATGCTCCCTCCCTCACACACAGCCACGACTACAACCCTCATGGGTCACACACACAAGGAGATATATTCCAAGGACACGTGTGATGGAATGAACGTTGATGATTACCTGCCTGCTAAGAAGGCCATGCTGAAATGCAACCCCTGCCTCCCCTTGCCCCCAACCGACTACCCAGGTCCTGCACTGCACTGCACTTCACTACACTGCACTGCATGCCACCTCTCAATTCGCTCACTCGCTTCTCCCTATCCCCCCCTGCCCCTTTTTTCTTGGCTGCTGCTCCTCCGGCCGGCTCATTGTGTCTCCAGCCCGTGGAGTCCGCGTGGGGGTACTGGAACGAGTTGTTCTCCCGGCTGCACTGCGGGCAGCCGTCCTTCTTCCTGCCCGTGTGCCAGTTATTTCAGCCGCTGCAGTGCCAGAGCGGGGGGGCCGGAGGACATGGTGTCGTCGCCGTCGTCGTCGTCGTGGATTTGCTTGGGACGGTGCTGGTTCGGCGAGGCGAAGGTAGCGGGACTAGGCGGCTGTGTGTGTATGTGTGGCCGGAGCGATGCCGTGGTTGTCTGAATCGCTTCGTGTGTTTGATGGCATCCCGTTCGGGCCTCTGGGTGGCTTGCTTGCTTGCTTGGTTTCTTGTTCGGGGCGCTTGCCTCAGCTCACGCAGAGACGTGTGTGGGAAGCCATTGTCGGCCATCATTTATTTATATACTGAACCGTAGGACACTGAGTGACGGGCTTCGTCGTCCCAATCACCACCGTGCTGCTGACGGTAGCTGATGAGATCAGATCGTATTGGTCACAGGATTCCGTCCATTGCCAGGTCCTGTGTCGGCTTTGGCGACGATGAGCGCACCAGCCGCTCACAACAACGTGATGGCTCCAGGATATGCCGTGTCACTCAGTATGAGGACTGACATTTCTGTCCTGAGTCTGATCCTGGTTTTATACCACAGCGGGCAGGAGTAAGGCGAACAGACTCACAAAGTCTCATGGGCTCTAATATTGCTCGCAATACAGCTTGGAGGCTGGGTCAGTATAAATGCCCACGCTGTAGGAAGTTCTACAGTGAGATGGGTATGTTGGCGGCTTACTGTGAGTCTCGGTCCATCCCACTGCCAGAAGAAAAGCCGCGAGTGAAGCCGCAGGGCCTCCACGTGCCCGTCCGCCATGTCGTGGACAGCGTGACATGGCTCCGAAATTGTGCAGGAGGCTAGGTGCCGTGCTAATTCGGCAACCATCCAGACTGGGCGCCTCCTTGGCCCCCCTTGAATATTGTCCAAGTTTATCAATATCCTGAGATCGTTCAAGCGCAGAGTAGGCGCGCCTCTACACCCCAATCGGCTTCTGCTCGATCAGCCTGTCCCTGCCGACGCTCCCTCCGTAGAGCATCTCCATGAGCTTCCCCTTCTGGCGGGTCCGCACGCCCTCGAGGTAGACTCCGACGTCCTCGAGGCCGCGGATCTGCTCGCCGACCGTGAGCGTGGACGAGTTGACGCTGCGCACGAGGGGGCTGACGAGCTTGCGGCGCAGGCTCTCGAGGTTGGCTTTCAGGGCGAGCAGCTTGTGGTTGTGCTCGACGAGGATGCCCTTGTTGCGCACCGTCTTCTCGCGCACGTTCTGCAGCAGGAGGCGGTTGCTCTCGTACTTCTTCACGTCGCTCGCCCTCGGCCCCAGGATCTTGACCCACAGGGACGAAAGCTGGTCCGCGTGGACCTCGTCCTGCACGTTGGACTCGCGCACCACCGTCCGCGCCAGGTTGAGGAACTGGTGGTCGATGCTCTCGAAGAGCCCGAAGAGCGCGAGGCTGTGCTGCAGCTCGTTGTTGATGGCCTCCTCGAGCACGGCCAGGAACTCGTTGAAGGTGCGCTGCAGCGTCTGCCGCGTGCGCTGCGGGTTGGACATGCCGAAGACGGAGGTCGCGATGGCGCCGATGCGGGTCGGGGTCCCGGTCGGGGTCTCGAGGACGCCTGCCGTGGTGAGGATCGTGTGGATGTTGTCGAAGGCTGATGTTAGGGGTGGCGAGGGCAGGGAGGCCACCTGGGAGAGTTCGCGACGGGCCCAGTCCATGACAATCAGGATACTAGATTACACATATTAGCCTGCAATAAGGATGGAAGAAGTAGCAAGGAGTGATATTACCTGTCGATGTCCCCATCGACGTTGGCAAAGAACTTGGTGAGCTCGATAGCCAGCGTCTTAAGACTGTCACTCAGCTCGTCAAGCTCTCTGACAATGATAGGCCCGCTGGTCAGGTTGCTGCTGCGCACGCTCTCGCCGAGGTCCCACACCGCGACGCCGGTCGCCTGAAGGTCACCGACCTGCGCGACACCATGCTCGCTGTAGTATATAAGCGGCTCGAAGCTCCGCGCGATGCCGGCGACCTTTACGAGGTCAGGCACGGGGCGCCCGTAGGCGGGCTGGAACAGGGCGCGCGCGGCCGACACCGAGAGGAAGGCGACGATCGCAGACAGGATTATGGAGGACCAGCTCCTGGTGACGAAGCGGTAGGCCTTGCGCACGAGGTTGATGGCGGCCTCTATCGGCTCCGTGCGCTGCTGGACCTCTGCGCGGACGGCGAACCTGATATCTAAAACAGCAAAGTCAGTTAGTTAAATGTCCACTTCCCGCGAGATCAGGGAAACATGCAGTTCTCAGGATCGTCTTTCTGCGGCAGTGCGGCGAGAGTCGCCTTCATTTCCTCCATGGAGGGCTCCTCGCTCTTTATGCGGACCTCTCCGTTCCTAATGACGCCCGCGGCCGCCTTGGTATTCGCATTCACGTTGCTGTTCGCAGCGTTGGCGTGGAAGCGAGGATTTCTGTAGTCCGGCTCGGGGCTCCTCTCCTTCTCAGGGCTCATGCTGCCCGTGGGCAGCCTCGTACGGATGGCGGCGGCGAGGATGTCGTCGTCGTCGCAGCAGTCCTCGTCCATGCTGTCATATGCCGGGCTGGACTCCCTGCTGCGCCAGTTGGGCGGCAGGCCGCCGTACCCGAGGAGGTTATCCCCTTGGCGCCAGAAGCCGCTGCTCTTGTCACCGTTTCCGAGGCGCCTCCAGGCCGGAGGGCTGTAGCCACCTGCGGAGGCCGTCGAGTTTTCCATCTCGCTCAGATCCGCCTCTGTGTCGCTCTTGAGGAACCCGCTGTGGGTCGAGGGGTAGCGCAGAAAAGGCGGCGGCGAGCGACTGACCGATTCGAAGTCGTGCAGAGAGGCGTCCAGGTGATCTTGGGGGTCGAACGGCATCACTGTCGCGCTTGCTGCCCTTGTGCTTGTCGTCCTCCTTCCCTCTATCGCCGTCGCCGGTCCTGCTCTTGGCGGCGGCGGTCGTCGTCCTCCTCGTGGCGCGCAAGACTATGCGCGATGCTGGTGCTGTCCTGCGGCGGCTGTCCTCGAGTGCGAGTGTCGCGCGGGGTTGGGGAAGGCCTTGGGTGAGGGGCGGGTGGTCACGAAGCTCGATTGGGTCGCGCGCGCTGTTGCGACTCCAGTAGGGGTACCACCAGGTGTTGCTGTAGTCGAAGTATGAGGCAAAGCGACTGCGGTAGTCGCTGGCGGGGTCGGTTGCGACGTTGTCGTCGTAGTACTTGTTGTACTTGGAGAGTGATGTGGACTTGTCGGTATGCCTCGCGCTGCGGAATGGCAGAGGCGGGAGGTACAGGGCGAGGAAGACAAGGGCGATGGTGAAGATGGCGAGGGCTGTGCTTGGTGCGATTGTCACACTCACTAGACTGAGGCTGACGTTGTTGTTGACAGTCACAAGCGACTGCATTGAGTGCCTCTCGGGGAGTCTGGCACGGTGAGGGGAAGATAGCTACTGTAGGAAGGGAGTAGATGGGTAGACGGATATAGGACACAAGATAGGGCGACGGGCGGGTGGCGCGGAAAACGGGAGGGGTGGAGGAGGAGGGAGGGTGGGTTGGTTGTGGTGTTTGGGTGCCGCAGGGTCGAGAGCAGGGTCGAGTAGTGTGCAGCCCAGGCTGATGGGTGTCCGTTCGTGTTCTGGTTTGCTGTTCCGAGTCACAAACGGAATGACGTTGTTCACCGCTTATCGCGACAACAGAGTCAGAGTGCGAGGGAGAAGTATGTGATCCCGATGGTGCGATCCGGGGCCGAGCTGAGATACGCTGCGCTGAGCTGCGCTTAGGCTGAGCTGAATGCTTGATGTTGGGCGGCTGTCGCGACGGGCTCTGAGTGGTCTGTCTGACTGGTCTGGTCCTGTTTCTGGTCGGATATGACGGGCAGAAGCTATAGCCAGGCCGGAGAAAGCTTGAGTGTTGGGTGTAGGATGGCTTCCAGGGCTGGTCGAATGGGATGATGCGATGGGTAAGGTAAGGTAAGAGTTGAGGCTATTCCAGCCGGTCGGTATGGATGGTGGATGGATGGATGGATACCGAGTGAGTGACTGACTGATGGTCATGCGGATCAGGAACAAGGTATTGCGACAAACAACGTCAAAGCGGAGCGAGCGCAATGCAATCGTAGTCCGGCAGGTGGGAGGAGTGAGGATAAGGAAGTGGAGAGAGAGATGGGTGGGGGGAGTGGATTGGGAATGCGGATATGGGTATGGATGTGGATGTTGGATGAGGTCGGGTGGACGTGGTTTGGGGCAGGGCAGTGCATGCGATCTGGTTCCCTTGCTTTCCTGACCACCTCTCCTGCAAACGAAACTGTAAGCTGTAGAGACTGGCTGTATTTACATGTATCTAATCCGTAGACGGATTTCCGGGCGAATGTCTATATGGTAGGTATATGGATCAGATAATTTAACTACCAACTGCTATCATACCATAGCCAGGTCAAGTCAGTCAGTCAGTGACACACACTCATAAGGTTTGAAATATGCATTCGAATCGGGGACTCGACTATGGATGGACGAGACTCTTGGGGGAGAAACGGGCTTGAGGGCGGACATCAAGGTGTGTGTGTGTGTGTGTGTGTGTGTGTAGGGGAGGGGGGAAGAAGGGGGGTGCCGTCCATCTGGGAATAGGAAAAGCTCACCTCTTCTCACTCTCTTGATGCAAAATGGAGGGGCTGGTGGGCTAGACATGCCCATCCCTGACACCATGCAAGTCCAATGCACTCCGATGCAAGGGAGAAAGGGAACGCCCGTTTTGGAGACCACCTGTTCTGGCCAATCAGCCTCGACCGCACGCCATCCTCGCGACCTCTCAACCCCACCTTGTGTGCGGTGTAGTGTATGGTCTTGTGTGTTGTGTGCCGAGTGTGTGTGTTTCCCTTCCCGTCGTCTCCAATCTGGAGATCATGCATCCCCCCCCCCATCGCAGTCTGTCCCCTCCGTCTTCCTCCTCCTCTTCCCATGTCTACTACCACACATTTCTGCTGTGACAGGCCAGTCTCAACATGAACAAGTCACTTGTCCTGCCTGTCTCGCCCAGCTTTCCCATGTTTCTACCTGATATTGATCACCCCGGGTTCCTGAGACATGTCTTTGGCTAGGCTGGCTGGTCGGGTCCGGGCTGGTACATGTGTATGTATGATATGTGCTCGGTCCTACACGAACTGCGCACTCCCTTGACTGGAGTCGTCCGGGCTACCTGATTAGACCGCCTCCCGCACCGATGTTTGTTCAAGAAGCTGAGTGACCTGGTCGATGGACCCAACGGATGGAGACCTGGAAACCCAAACACATGCAAGCACTCAAACTAGATAACCCACCTCCCCCGCCAGGCCAGCATGCACACAGTATGTCCGATGCAGCTGCTGCAGTTCCTTCCCCAAATCTCCCTGATCTCACATGTTTTTCTTGTCTGGATTAAGACCCCCAACGGTCCCACTCCCTCCCGACTGCAGCCCAGTCCACAGAGCCCACCTCGTCTGTCCACCTGACAGCATGCAGGGCGATCCACTGGATCATTAAGAAAAGGGGGCCCGATTCATCACACACTAACAACAACCACATCTCGTGTCTGCCTGTGAGCCCTATGTGTAACCATACTGGGCAGACTCCCGGGACTGTTGACTGGGCAGGACGGCTTGCGCCCGTCCTTGCCACGCTAGGCCCAGAGGACGACGTTTGGTTTCCTACGCTATTATAGTGCTCCCGTCCCGGGGAGAGACAGGCCGAAACACACGACCGCAGGTCGCTAGCGACATCCGAAGATGTTGGCAGATGGCCGCAACGTCTAGTCGTTGATAGCTTATGTACTATGGCCGAATAAGTCATGTATGATATTCTAATGCTGATATGCGCAATGGATACTGTATGCGCGCTGAAGCTGTGTAGTTGACCCGCATAGAGGATCGACTGCTTCAGCAGCATAGGATCCCTCGGTTTCAGCTCCCCCTCGCGATCCCGCCGGCACATATTCCTTGGGCTGCAAGGGTCAGCCATGGTCCCTTCATGCAACACGTAGCACTGCATGCATACAGCAACCTTGCGTTACCACCCTCCTTTCCCTCCTCCCTTCCAGTTCTCTCCAGACCATCTCACCCACCCCTCTACCGCCCCCCTGCCCTTCCTTTGCTGACAGCCGGGGCTGGCACATGACTGAGCATCTGACTGTGGATGGGCACCCGCGATAAGGATCACGTTGCTGATAGCTGACTCTTGCAACAGATAGCCAGGCCAGCCGCCCGCCGACGAGCCAGAAGCGACGTCATCGGGAGAGGAAGACTGGCCGCTGCCCCCAGGACCTGGGCAGCTGTTCCCGCCTGCGAACTGGCAGCGGCAGAGGCCTGCAGTATGCACCGTAACTGCTGCTCAGCTTTGCTCGACCTCCAAGTTAGTCTGCGGCTGGCTCATCAATTGGGGCCGGGGCCTGCCTACATCTGGTGTGTGCGTAATTGTGCTTCAGTTGTGCTTCAGTATTGCCTGCCCGCCCATTGCAATGATAAATCCCCTAATACTATGAGCATACTCAGGCTCGCAACTTGCATCTTTATAAACAAAGCAATGTAGTATGCATAGAAATCGAAACCATCACACATGTTTTGCAGTCCTGGATTCTAGATCATTGTCCAAGGCCAACGTCACCCAAACTTCTCTGGTGCTGCCATGAGATCAATATCGGACAAAAGACAGAGTGGATAAGCCAATTTTCTGCTCTTTGTTCTGTGATAATTATATCCACCTCATGGTTATTGAGCTGACAGCTAGGGTCAACTTATTGATGTTGCCACGTGGGTGGGAAGGAGGGCTCCATATATATAGTATAGAGCCAGCTTTGATATTTGAAGTGAGTAGTTACACGGGAAACAAGGTATCCCCCAGCACATGATGGCATGTATAGATCTGAGATTTGATGCTGCTGAGGAAAGGTTATCTCTCGCAACTAAGCCGGGTGCACTCAGAATCAATTCCATTTTGTAAACCACTGTGGTTTTCTGGCCATAAATTCCGCTTTCATGCATGAAGCTGAAAATCTAGACGTGGAGCCGCCTCCATTTGAATGCAGGCAGCAACTTTGAAGAATTTCTATCGATACAATTCGGCATGCACATGGTTCCATTTCCGGCACTCATGGCTCTGTCGGGGATACTAGCAGGGGATCGACTCAATATCCCTGGGAAGCAACGGTCTTTAAAATACCTCGTCAACTCTACTCCCCTCAAGACAGCACGATTAGACACTCTCCAAAGCGAAATGTCAACGCATGTAACATCACCTCAATTAAGAACATCCATGGCCTCAAAGCCAGATCATCTGCCGGTCTACGCTCGCATTTTCTTCGCATTCGCAACGCAGAATTTGAACTTGGCGTAAAGTACACTTCCGTATGCCCGAGGAGATCGGCGGCGGGGCGGGCTGCCATTGGGCTTCCGCGCCACCGGATTGACCACCGAAATCGCCTAGTGCTGACCGGGCGCCGGAGCGGGCCCTCAAAACTATGCAGAGGCAATAGGAGATTGTCCCGGTAGTAGGAAATGAGGTTGCAAAGCCAAGACGGCGGGCCCAGTCCGCTTGGTGGCGGACCCGGATATTGACCGTGTTGGAAAACATAATAAATCATGTCGCCCGCCTCGACGCCTTCAATGTGTCCTCCCTTGGTATGTGGTATCTGACTGTGTGTGGCATCTGGAAAAGCCAATACTGATCCGTCATGGCAGCTCTTCGGATCTCGTTCTGTGTCGGCCTCCTCCTGGCCAGATGTACCCAGGCCGCGCCGGAGCTCTTCGAGTCCGAGAAGGAGCAGCTCACCGCGGCAGACATTGAAGCCCTGCCGAGTGACTCCAAGCACCTGTTCGAGTCCAGCTCCCTGTCAAACAACCAGGCATCTGCCAACCGCTCCTGCAAAGTCTACCCTGGCGACGTCGACTGGCCCTCGGACGAGGCATGGGCCGCCCTCAACCAGGCCGCGGACGGCAACCTCCTGAAGCCGCACCCGCGCGCAGCAGTCTGCTACGACGGCCCTTACTACGACGCGGCCGAGTGCGCCACGATATCGGCCAACTGGACCAACTCGTACATCCACCTCGAGGACCCCATCGAGATGTTCTCGCCCGTCTTCCAGGGCCTGACCTGCTCCCCTCCCAGCATCTACGACAGCAAGGGCTGCACGGCGGGAGGGTTCCCCATGTACGTCATCAACGCCACGGCGCCGCGGCACGTGCAGGCGGGCGTCAACTTTGCGCGCAACACGGGCGTGCGGCTCGTGGTGAAGAACACGGGGCATGACTTCTCGGGCAAGTCTGGCGGCGCGGAGTCCCTGAGCATCTGGACGAGGCACTTCAAGGAGATCCGGTATATCCCTGAGTATCGGGACGAGGCGAGTGGGTACTCTGGTGCTGCTTTCAAGTGCGGGACGGGCGTGCAGGCGTTTGAGATTTATAAGGCTGCTAGCGAGAAGGGCAAGGTGGTGGTCGGCGGGGAAGGCCAGGTAAGCCCCAAGCCCTGTGAACTTGGAGGAAAACGAGGAATTAGTCGTGGAGCTAACCGAAGGTCTTAGACTGTGGGTGTGATGGGCGGTTATATCCAGGGGGCTGGACACAGTCCGCTTACCTCGATCTACGGCACTGGGGCCGACCAGGTCCTCGCTTTTGAGGTGGTCACGCCGGATGGGAACTTTGTGACAGCCGACTTCACCCAGAATACAGATCTGTTCTGGGCGTTGCGTGGCGGCGGCGGCAGCACGTTCGGTGTGGCCACGTCTGTGACCGTCAAGGCATTCCCGGACGTGCAGACCACGGCATCCAGGTTCTCGTTTGATACCAACACCGTGGGCAACGAGTCCTTCTGGGCCGGAATCCGCGCCTATTTCGATTACTTTCCGACGAACGCTGATCTCGGGACTTATGCGTACTTCCTGCTGCTCCCAAACAACCCAAACCAAGGGGTCTGGACGTTCCAGATGACCCCGTTCTTCGCACCAAACAAGACCCTCGCAGAGACCGAGGCGATCCTGCAGCCCTGGCTCACCCAGCTGGACGCCCTCGGGATCAAGGTCGACCCCAACATCACTCACTACGACTCCTTCTACCCAGCCTGGGTCGAGTCCTTCCCGCTCGAGGTAGTCCAAAAGGTCAACAACGCCGTCGGGTCACGGCTCTTCCCGCGCGCCAACTTCGAGGACCCTGACCTCCTCAACGCGACCTTTGACAACATCCGCCTGTCCTCGCAGCGCGGCCGCGCCATCGTCGGCTTCAACATCAAGGCCGACGTCCCCGGCGGCGACCCGGACAACGCGGTGAACCCGGCGTGGCGCGAGAACCTGCTGTTTGCGATCCAGGCGGTGCGGTGGGGCGTCAACGCCACGACCGAGCAGATCTGGGAGGCCCGGAGGGGGTTCACGTTCGGGGACATGCAGCGGTGGCGGGACGTCAGCCCGGGGGCGGGGAGCTACCTCGCCGAGTCGGACCGCCTCGAGCCGGACTTCCAGCAGGCTTTCTATGGGGACAAGTACCCGCGGCTGCTTGAGATTAAGAGGAAGTATGACCCGGGTGATGTGTTCTACGCTGCTACGGCGGTCGGGAGCGAGTTCTGGAATGTGGTGACGGCCAATACCCTGCCGAGTGAGAATGGGAGATTGTGTAGGGTCAACTTGACCAGCACATGATCTGTAAATAGCCAATATAGTAGGAGGGAAATAAGGTCCTCTCTAAATAAGATCCACGTAGGGCAGTGTTCTAGATCCCGTGACTCATCACCACTCGAAGCCTAGGGTTCAAAATGTCATTGATGAGACATTTTCCATCATCAGAAGCACTTGCTGTCGGGAACTTTCGACTCGTTTGAAACGCTTAACTGTCGAGCTGTTGGAAATGAGGGTGCGAGGACTTGTGCCCGCAACAATAGGAGAGCTCGACAAGATCGTTGACCTTGCACCAAAGCTCCGCTCCAGAGCTCGTAACTTCCCACGGCCTCGAGCCGTGCCGGTTGTCCAGGCTGCGCACGACGCCGATGGAAAAAGGTTTCTTGCCGTCGTCACTCCCACTAAAAGTACCGTGCTCCCTTCCGAGGCACCGCATCTGCTGGAGCTACCCGGCCAGCTCTTTGGCAATGGACCTTGCCTTTGTGTCGACCACCTTCGGCACCGCATACCGCATGCCACCACTCGGAATCCACGGCATTACGATGTGATTACGATGTGGGATTTCAAGCTCCCAAGGTCTCTGGGTGTCGCGAACTTCAAGGCCTGGACAGAGTGAGGCAAGGAGGGCCACAAGCTGGAGCGTAAGAGAAGGGAACAACTTGATATTGACAGTACAGTTCGGGTAACTACTAGTCGATCATCAATACCCATGGCATTGCCCTAAAGCAAGGTTTTTAGTTCCTAGTTGACAGCGAAGGATGCGCTACTAGTAAATGGTCTGAGACTTGGCGCATCTCATCAATGTCTCGATTAGAAGAGGGCCCAGATCCAGTGGTAACGTCTTCGTAAAATTTGTGTGCTTCATGTGAGTTGTCTTCACTTTCTCCCTGGGAGCAGCGACGTTTACTTGGATTTAACACAACACTGAATTCCTTTACATCAGGAAATTTCTGGAGCACTCTTAACTGCCAATGAATCCGTGAATATCAGAAATCGCCCGGTGGAGGTTGAGTGAGCAGAGTCATTATTGCAGCTGTGAAGGTTGTACTGCGATAGAGTGAGAGACAGTGATGCTCCTTGAAGCAAGAATTAACATCAGTGCTCTGATGCAATGAGTCAGAGCTGTCAACATTGACGTTGGGCCTGTCGTAGCGAGCTGACTAAGAAGGTTTCGGGTGCTGCCTGGCTGCTGGACCCACTAGATCAGCCCTACGAGTTGGAGTTTTCAGGGGTCCCGATGACTTCATGGCCTTGACAGTTTACGTTTCTTGCAAGCGGTTTGACTCCTCGACATCCTCAACTGCACATGCTCAAAATTCGATATTGCACAAATACCTATTCTATCGCATGAAAGAAGGTCACTGGCAGTGTCTCTTATTATTTCCTCCATTATTATTTCCTCCATTATATGTATTCAAACCTCTGAGGTCGCAACAGCTACGTCCTGTCGAAGCTCACCAAAGCTTCATCAGGCCCTGCTGTCCTCTTCATCAACCACCCACACAATGCTCGACGCCTTACCAGATGACGTCCTGCTTCTCATTATTGTCCACCTCGAGACCGCAAAGGACATCCGCGCCCTTTTGCTGGCCAACAGGCGTCTCGGGTCACTCAACCGAGCAGACCATGATGGTGGCTGGTGTGCCTTCGTCCGGTCCAGTTTCCCATCGATACCCATACCCTTTGTGCCATCATCGAGCGCTTCCGCCTATCCGAAGTGGGGTCAGATAGCCAGTTCTCTGACGTGGCAGTCTCGTGCCTGGGATCGTCGCTCTTTGTCCTTCCAGGCCATGCTGCCTGAGGTCAACCTCGACCACCGGCGAGCCCCACGCCGCCGTCAGGTTGCCCCGTACCACCCTGTCCTGGACGCCCACTTCAACTTTCTGGAAAAGCAGGAGTTGGTAGTCTGGGGCGCTGGCGAAAACTTCGTGGCCAGAAGTCGGAGACTCGGCCGGGAGGGTACCAATCCCGAGAGGGTCGTCTGGCACCGACTAGATGGAAAGGACCTAGGCTACTCGGCTGGTCGTGATGACATCAAGGCCGTCTCCATTGTGGAGGGTATTGGAAATGGCTTGGGAGCGCTTGTGGGCCGAGACAATGGCAACCTTGCCCTGTTGGATCTGAGTGATGAGGGCTTTGGCGAGAAATTGGCGGATTTCAACCCGGAGCATGCCTCCGTGGACGAGACCGAAGACATCAACCCAACAACACAGTTCAATCAAGGCACCATAAACTCTGTCGATGTCCTTCCTCGAAAACGGCTTGTGGCTGCTGCTACCAAGGCAGGGGTACAGTTATACCATTTACCTGAGGAGTCGGGAGTCAATGTTCCACCTTCCGCCTATTTCGACCTAGCCACTCATCACTTCGATCATCCCAACGCGACGCTAGGACACGCACGATGGATGGGCGAGGACATGATGGCACTTTCTTTGCAGGGCTGTCCGTATCAACTCAGATACGCTACAGTCACCCCTTCGGGGATCCAGGCATTATCATCCTACAAGAACGCTGCGCTGGAAGAGCAGTTCGACATCAGCTACGATAAGGGCAGGTTGTGCACCCACTCCTTGGCACCTATCGACGCGACCTCGGTCACAGGTGGTAACTCAAACCTCCTGTTGAGCGCCTGGCGCGACGGATCGGTGAGGCTGCAGGATCTTCGCACTCAGTCGCCCTTCGACCTCGTCTACTGCGACAATATCGACCCCTGGTCCGAATTTGAGGCACTCCTTCCCTTCGGAACCAACCACTTCGTTGCCGGAGGTGCTCATGGCGCGTGCATTAAGATCTTCGACTTCCGCTGGTCGCGAGACTACTACCACACCGCAGCGATGCCGTGCAGCTCGGAGCAGCCCTTCCCGATGCCCATCCAGCCATTCCTCGAACGCCCAGTCCCCTCCACCAACGGCCAGTGTAAGCTCCAGCTTCTAGGAGGCATGTGTAACTGGCACGAGCAGTCGCGAGACCTTTACTACCGCCCTAATGGCACGTTCTTCTTCTCGAAGGCCCTGCCCCGAAAGGATGCCTACGCAGGCGTGTGGAGCATGGCGCGGTCGTCCCAGCTGGCGCCCAACTTTTACATCGGCATCTCCGGAGGTGTGGTAGAAGCCAGCCTCTCCTCAACCCCATCAACCACCAGCAGTGCTGCCGCCGAGGATGACCCGGTCTTCGGATGCACGTTCGGCCAGGAAGAGCCTGGCGCGGGCTACTCGACTCTCCCGCTTGACGCGAGTCTGATGGAGACCGGTGATGGCCTGCTGTACACGGAGAACGACCGGACCGTACGGATGCCGCCGATGAGGGGCAAGGGGTGGAACAAGCTGAGGAAGGACGAGTATGAGGATATACCCCAGGAGCTGAGGGCGAGACACCGGCTGGATGAGCGATATCAAATTATGAGCGATTTTGTTGATGATGTGGACTTGCGTCGAGCCAAGGATAGATGGTGATAGATCGTGGGTCGTTCGTAAAATATAGACGAGATAAAATGTTCCAGCTGCCGGTGGGCCCGGCCCAAAAGCACGAAAGTTGACGTCTGTCAACCTGCAGTGACTCAAGTCTTGCCCCGCTCCCGCAGCGTGGTTCATCATCATGCCTGGACTTGCTCGTCAATCCTCTGAATCTGCAGTCTTCATCGCTTGGCAGTGCTTGAGGATCCACGGATGTTGAAGGACCTGCGCGAGGGGCAGTCTTCCACTCGGGTCAACGACGAGCAGCTTGTTGATGTCAGCTCAGTTCCTAATTCGAGGGCCTCAGGCTCACCGACCTTCTGAATAAGATCCCGGGCGTCATCGCTGACGAACGACGGGATGCTCATCTCGCCCCTCGCGATCTTCCTAGTCGTCATGACAAACGTGTCCTCGAACGGCGCCTCGCCCATGAGGAACTCGTACATCAGCACGCCCAGGGACCAGAGGTCCACCCTCTCATCGTAGGAGCCATCTGCCCTTGACCCTCCGGCTCCCACCATCTCGGGCGGGAGGTAGTCAAGAGTCCCGCAGTAAGTCGTGCGCCTCTGCCCCGGCGCGTGCACGCTCCACCCAAAGTCTGAGATCTTGATCTCGCCGTGCACGCCCACAAGGATATTCTCAGGCTTGATATCCCGATGAATAACATTCTTCCGGTGCAGATGGACCAGCGCACTCGCCATCTGCGCAACATACCGCGCGGCCCTCGCCTCAGCAAACCGCCCGGCCTTCTGCAGGTGGCGATACAGCTCGCCCTGGCCGGCGTACTCAAGGATGAGGAACACGCGCTTGGTGTCGTGGAAGTGCCCGTACAGCTTCAGTATGTTGGGGTGGCACAGGTTGCTCTGGATCTCGACCTCGCGGCGGACCTGCTTCTCGACGCGCGCCTGGTACAGCTCGTTCTTGTGCAGCACCTTGAGGGCGCAGATGAAACTGTGCTCGCGCTCCCGGGCGAGATATACGCGGCCGAACTTGCCCTTGCCCAGGGGCTTGCCTATCTCGAACATGCCCAGGTGGAAGGACCTGGCCGTGGGCTGCTTGGTGAGGGCGGCTGTTGATTTGTGCTCTGGTGGGGAGGCATCGCCGGGTTTGTCTGTGTCACGAGAGGCTTTGCGACTCAACGACCATAAGGCGGTGTTGCCAAGCTGGTTTTGGAGGGCGACCTTGAGGAGTTTCGGCCGGAACGAGGCGTACGCGATGGATTTGGTCAGAGTCTTTACCTGTGATTCATGGAACATTAGCGGTGCCGGGATAAACTGTTTGCATGAGGAGAAATATCATGCCTTTGACTTCTTGTGGCCCTCCACGTCTTGACGGTCACCGTCAACGGACAAGCGCTCCATCTGAGTCTCGAGGGTGCAGGTTGCCATTGTCACCAGCATTCATCATGGGAAGATGCAAAAAGGACAAAGGTCAAAAGGCTACTTTGAGTGAACTTCAGACCCCGACTGACATCGGGTGAATTCCAGGATTGGAGGCGCGTATGCAAGCCAGCATTCCGTGTTGGTTTTCCAGCTGGGCATTGCGGCACAGTTGCAGTTGCTGGGCAACCCTGAGCCAATAGACTTTCATGTTACCATCTTAATTCACCATTTCCGTATGCCGCCCGCTGAATACTACCTAGATGTAAATGAGCAGGAAGATTTGAAGTGTTTATAGTATGAGGGCCCAATATATTCGGCGCGTCATCTATATCAAGATCGCGTTTTACCGTTGTCATATGCCGGAAAGCTAATTGGGGCACCACAGCTCTCGAAGTGAAATATTTCCCCCTCTACCAGGCCATTTAACGATGCCACCATATCTCTGGCCGCTGGCCGCTGGCCGTTCTTGGTTGTAACGAGGTCAAGAAGATCCCATGCCGAGGGCGGTCCGTTTGTGACGGTCGAGAACCCCGTTAGTCCGCGCCATATTAACCGGCAAAGGGAACAGGAACTCGATGCTCGGGCCGTGGAATGAGAGAAGTGCTCTGTGTGGTGCCTCTCAATTTGAGAGGACGAGATAAGTGCAGTTTGATCAGAGATCAAGGGAGAGGCTTAAATTCGCCGTACCCTAACTCCGGCCAGAGTGAGAGTGCTCGACTTGGTGAGGCTGGTAACAGAGGAGAAAAATACGTATTCGAATTTTCATATGCTTTGGCGAAAGTAATGACTACGATACTGCAGCTATCAAAACTCTTGACGGTCTAAGAACCCAAGCTAGGCGAATGCCTGCCTTTTGCGGGATCGTGAACTTCACTCCGAAGGCTATTCTCCCTCAACAGGCTCCAGCGTTGGTTCTTGCTCCCCTCTCCGGATATCAAAGTATCAGCAATTAGGCACTCGTGGGCTTGGTTCACGTGCAGGTTGGCGTGAACAGGCAGGCACGGCGGGGGCAACGGCTTGTCGAGGGGAATGTGAACCAACAGTAACGTGCTGGCATCGATTCTGTACCCACACTGGCCTCATACTTACAGATGTACCTTGCTGTCAAGGAACGCCAAAGTATTTGAGTGCGGTAAAACTACCAACAGACGCTGCACGCAGAAAGGATCTGCAGCGGGTTCCTATGTTGCACGTCCGTGGCCTCGTGTTACAGTGGGTCTTGCTGCCTGTCCAGTACTTGTACAGTACAGAAATTCAATTTAACCAGCTCTCTTATTTATAACCGATGCAATCAAGTTCTTTATCTGGTCAAATTCGAAGCCTGTCAATATTGAATGCTTGACTTCCGCACTCGTAATACACCGCAAGCTTGCCCTTTTTTGTGAACTGCTCTTCAAACTGGATAATCGCCCATGTGTCAATGATTACCATGGCAGACTCAAATCCATCAGTCGAAAAGTCAAGATTTTGCCGGCGAAAATGTGCAAAGCAAGTCATCTAAAACTACCGCCTTGGGGCCTGAACAGCCTTTACAAAGCGCCTCTGCCGACGCCTCCGACTTTGACGCTCTTGCAGCAGAGTCCGGCGAGGTTGAAAAAGCCGTCGCTGACGGGCAGACTGCCGGAACTCTCAAGAACGACGGGAAGCTCGCCCCAAGAGGCTCCATTTGCGGGATGAAGCAGATCTTTAGAACGACGAATAGCTACGGTGACACTGAATGGGTCGACCAGAAGCCCGGACGAGACCGGACTAAAGAGAATGAAGCCGCAGAGAACCGGCGGATGCAATTCTCTGTGATACGGCGCATGACACCCGACGGTGCTGGCGGATGGAGGACACACTCGATACTGATCAACAGCCGCAGCATACAGAAGTCGCTGGCAGAAGTCTTTGAGGGATACCCGGTGACTTATGCTGACGATCACAAACTGGAGCTGTATCCCAAGTTCATCCCATTCTGCCATCGCTGGGAGAAGCTCCTCAAGATGGAGCAGGACGAGGCTGACCTCAAAATCAAAAACCACCTGACCTTGCTGCGATCTACTCTGGAGGTTGACCTTGCCGACAGTCTTAAGCAGCGAGACCTCGTGGCTCTTACTGGACTCGCGACTTTCCTCGACTTGGAACTCTTGTTTCAGCCCAAGCAGATCGTGATCCACAGACACTCCGACGGTACAGCTTGGAACGGCGAGCAATTTGATATGGAAAAAAAACACATGGACATTGAATGACTTCAGCGGGACCCAGAAAGTCCACGGCCTGGACATTTTCCCACTTCATATGCACCCAGATCGCGTAAAGATCTCGAGAGAACTGATAGAGAGAGGCAATAAGTATGAGAGACTTCGTGGCCAGCATTTCTTAGCTTATGCTGGAAAGTTTGGGTCGAAATATGTGAGTAACTTGTGGGTTCTCCCAGGTCATCTCGTACGTGCAGCGATTATTTACTAACTTGTATATCCGCGTCATCAGATCAGGGACCGTGTGATAGTTGACGAACAGGGTTACTGGGAGCTCAGTGATAGTCCCCTGCCCTATCTGAGGACTTTTTACTACTCAACCAAAGGCAGCGTGATTCTGCACGAGTGAAATCATGCCAGCAACGACAAAGTCACAGACAATACGGCCATGACGGACGCCTATCCTTCTAATGCCCAAGGCACTGATCCTGCTTCTCTATCCGAGTATCAGCTGCTCCTAGCTTTATGGTGCGTCCTTGGGTTCGCTCTGAAAGCGAAAGAATGGCATGAATTGGACATTACTCAAGTCCAAGAGATCGACTGGATACCCAACCTGATGAGAAAACTGGTTCTGGACCAAGATACCAAAGACCTCATCGACGGACTCATCGACTATAAGACCACTCATGCCACGGATGATAAAGATTTTTTCGATAATTTTGTTCCTGGGAAGGGCCAAGGCATTGTCATGCTACTCCGCGGGCCCCCTGGCGTTGGGAAAACACCCACTGCGGAAGCCGTATTGGAGCATCTGAAGAGCCCACTCTATCGGGTCAGCGTGCAGGACCTTGGTAGTGATGTATCATCCCTAGAGGGGAGGCTGCAGACGGCAATGAAAAGATGTCCCCGCTGGAACGCCGTCTTGCTTCTCGACGAGTCGGACATTTTCCTCCAGGAGCGGGCCCTCGACAGTCTGCAGAGGAACGAGCTGGTATCAAGTAAGTCAAGACACCCCGTGGCTATATTCTTTCTATCATAGACATCCTGCTCACATACATGGGTCAGTCTTCCTCCGCGAGCTTGAATACTACCAAGGCATCATGGTCCTCACAACAAACCGGTCTGTGACGATTGACCCGGCGTTCGAGTCGCGCATCGACGTCACACTGGCCTTTGAGGAACTCGCCAAGGAGACCCGCAGGCAGATCTGGGACGGCTTCCTGGCGGGCGTCCAACCCCCGGCGCAACTCAGCGACAAGGACCGGGACCGGCTGGCAGACTGGGTGCTGAACGGGCGCCAGATCAAGAGCGCCGTCAAGGCGGCGTCTATCTTTGCATCGAAGCAGGGAGTGCCGATGACGATTAAGCACCTGGATGTAGTCATCACGCTGAGGAACAGTTCTGTGACGATTGGTTCGAAAAAAAACGTGATGATAATTGTCGAATTTGCCGGGGTGATACTACAGGCATAGATGTTTACGTTCATGTACCGTGCGGTATTGTGCGGAGGATATGCCTGACCAATCTTCACAAAGCTGTCCGTAGGCTTTTCTACTGATATGATAAATAAGATGAACCAGATGCCAAAGCTATGGTACCATACGGTTTCCAAGGACAAATAGCGATCACGAATTTCCGTCATTTCATAAGCGAGCTGAGTTCTGATAAAGTTTTCATGCTGGAGTCAAGGCGCCCGGTCGAGGGTAAGCCACCGATGGACCCTTTCGCGGACGAGGGATTGACCATCAGAGTATGTGGTAATGAAATTCTCCTCAGAGACAAACCTGAGAGAACTTTTCCATTGAATATGTCTTAGAGAGCATCTTCTCAATGGATGTCTCAGGGATTGATAAGCCTTAAATCCGACGCGCAAGATCCCAATGGTAACATGATGCGCTGTGGTGTCCTTCATGATCATGCTGAATGCTGTTTTGTGGGTAAGCTGCAGTCTGAAGTGCAGTGTTCCTCAATTGTGAAACAGGACCTGGATGTTTACTGATGTATACTTGGCCAACTAGTCAGTCTAAAATGGTGATAGTGATGAAAGGTAAGCGTGTTTGGGGACACCATTAGTCATTATAATATCTTGAATGGACTTAGCAGGTCAAACAAATAAGATAAAAATTTACTGGTATGCTAATTCGTTTTGGGCGGTGCAAATATGCCTACTCTAAAAATGGGCATTCGTGAGGCTCTTTGTCTCTGGCGTGCTGTTGTCTCCACTAAATGCGGTTGCAAACAAACGAAGATTACAATCCTTTCAACGGCATACCCACGTATACAATGGTGACATATGGCACATGCAGCTGTGTACCATTGGAGAATCTCAATATCAAGTTTCAACCAACACACGACACCGTCGTTCGTTGCCAGATATTGCGTATGAAAGAACTATGCCCGTACATCAGAGACAAAGCGCAGGTATTCAGGCAGCACATCATCAGAATAAACGCAGAGCGGAGCAGACTGACCAATACTCACCTCCACCCCACTTCTGGGATAATCTTTCACAAATATCCCTTGTCAAAAGCGCACTCCGCGAGCTTGACAGACGCAACAATGAAACTGAGCAAGGAGATGAGGGCCTGGAAGTCCCTCCTCAAATCACCTGGCCAACCTTGGCATCTTAAAATTGGCAGGAAACCCCGAGATATAAATCGTTTCACACGTCAAGGTGGTCCTAAATTGAGCTATTTGCGAGGTGTTCGTTGTTTTATCTGCCACCTTACCATTCTGATGCCTTTAAATTGCACGACTCACCCTTCCCAACCCGCTCTTTCACTCAAGTCCATATTCCCATCCGACTGATATTTTCAAAGTACAGACGCGGCGCCTCACAGCCACCACCGCAGATTAATGCACGGGACCGATGTAGTAGGTGCCAGCCCAGGGGAACAAATCGCGTTAATTGGGCTGGGTTGGGCGGAAGTCCGTGCTGGCATCTCTAGACAAATCGCCGAGCACAGACACGCCCATGAGCCCTGGAAATGGCCCACATGATGCTAGATTTGAGCAACGTCTCCTTGATTACAACATATTGCCCCTGGAGTATGACTCGCTGGATGGGAACGAGCCCGATCCCCCGGACAACATGAGCGAGATTCAAGCTGCGTTAGCCGCTCCTCGCACCTCCGAACCGGCTGAGGGCTTCAAGAGCTTCCAGAGAGTCTATAGGCGAGCTTCGAACGATGAAGATGCTCTCAATCTGATAGATACTTTCCAGGACGACAAGGTGGCCCTCCTCCAATCCCACACTATCCGACAGAAGGAGATGATGAATCAGCTGGCGGCGTTGACGGACGACAGCATCATGTCCGGGAACCCGGACCGCATCTACAGGGCGCAGGCTGCAGAGCTTGCCTTATCCGCCGCCGGCATTTAAAGGACTTGAACGTCCCAACAGCCGAGCAGAACTTCGTCTTCCCCAACTTTGTGGTTCATGTCAAGGGCGATGACGGCAGTGCGGCAGTGGCGAGGGTGCAGGCCATCTACGGTGGCGCGCTCGCGGCCCAGGGGATGCAAGCTCTGTGGGACTTTAGTGACGGGCCCGATGATGCCTCGTCCGTGGACCACACTCGCAGGGGTGGTAAAGGCAGCGACAGCCCAGGTATTCGTGGATCTCGTTCTCAAAGTTTAACGGAACACAGTCCAAATCTTTTGGGCTATACTGGGGTTTCTTGGGTTGCTCGCACCATTACATGTACCTGGGTCGATGGAAATTTGAAGATGTATACTATTTACTGCAAGGTGCATCGAGATATCCCAGCCTCTCGCGGGCAACCCGGCGGCCAGGGCCCCGGGATACGTCTCCATCCTGGTTAGATCGTGGATCATGACCGACAGAGAGGACGACTTCCGACAAGGCCTCGCAGCATACCGTAATGGACTGGACTGGGCCAAGAGACAGCGCGATATGGCCATAAGCCGTGCCAACGCATGGGTATAAGTCGAAGACGCCCGTCGACGCAGGGACGAGGAGGAGGACACCAACGAGGGAAAGAAATCAGAAGGAAAGGACGATTGAGAAGACAGTAACGACTGACCGGCGTGTTTCTCGGAGGAACCGGGTCTGGGATGGGCGGAGCTAACTCATACCTACACATTCTGCTACCTTGAACCTCTGACATCGGAGTCCAATCAATCCAAGAGTAGGTGCCCTGTTACTGACTAAGCGAAGTTCTGACCTTGAGGAGGGTTGCACTAAGCGGCGACATATTACAAATCCTTGGCGGAAGTCCTAAGAACAGAGTTCGAGGCTCCCCACAAAATAGCCATGAAACGGACGGTACAATGGAGATCCGGAGGAATGTAATCGCCGGTCTAAGAGCGGAGGGCTTCAAGTCGACGTATGGTAATCCAATTCTCGGAAACTTATGAATAATGCGTTGTTCAGAGAACCTTTGCATCGCCATTAATTGAAAGGCATAATCAATTCATATAAGTATGGCTCTATAGTGCTATTGACGACGATTGGCAGACAAGTACTCTACAAACCTTCCAAAGCTTCTTTCTCGTATTATCAACATCAACATTTTCTCAGCTATATTCCTCACCACCTCTCACCATGTCTAATTCCAGTACTGCCGAGCCTTGGTCTTTGAGCGGGAAAACCGCCTTGGTTACCGGAGCTTCCAGAGGAATCGGCAAGGCAATCGCTATCCATCTCGCTCGCAAGGGGCTGGCCAATATCGCCATCACATACGCAGCCAACAAATCTGCAGCAGACGATACCATTGAAGCGTGTCGTGCGCTGGGTGTCAAGAATGCAATTTCAATTCAAGCCGATGCCCTCAAGCCGGAAATCTGGTCCAAGCTCGTCAAACAATCACTCGACGCTCTCGGCGTGGACACCATCGACATTCTTATCAATAATGCCATCGTGGGTGACATGAGCTATTATAAGCCGACCTCATATCTTACACCAGATAGCTTCTCAGCTGTCATGCTCGCCAATGTCTACGCTCCCGTGGCCACGACCGTAGCATACATGGAGCATGGGGCACCGAAATTCGGCGGTCGCGTTATCAATATCTCAAGCAGCGCGTCGAGAATGGGTAACAACGAGCCTATGATTACTTATGGTGCCAGCAAAGCGGCCCTTGACAGTTTCACGCGATCTTTCGCTAGTGAGTATGCGTCCGCGAGGGGCATCACCTTCAACAGCGTCATTGTTGGGCCTACAGCTACGGATACTCTGCATACAGCGCTTGAAGCGATGCCATCGGAACTTCAAGAGCAGCTCCGTTCGGGGGCATCGGCTGCCCCGCGACTCGGAGAGCCCGATGACATTGCGTATATAGTTGGTTTTCTTGCAAGCGAGGAGGGACGATGGGTGAATGGCGCGGCTGTTAGTGCCGGTGGTGGATTTAGACCAACCCTTGCGGCTCTTGGGTAAATGGTTGATTGCAACCCGGTGTTGTGACACGCGCCGTACGGAGGTCCCGACATGGGCTGTCAGGCAGCATGGATGATCATCACATTATTTGAGAGGATCTGGGAGCAACCTGTGTGGCTCATGGACCAATGTGACCAGGCAATATCTCATAGCGAATCAGAGACAAGTTTTCGAAACCCGATGAATCCTGTAGAACCCATACAGACCATACATGCCACCTTCGAAGCCATTTGTTTCCAAAGCCGAAAAGTCTCAGCTTTGATAGTTTCCCCAAAAGTTCTCAAGAACATACAAAATGGGTCGGCATTGACCTGTTGGTAGGTGCTCCGAATCATATTGACTTGTTGTGTCCGTTAAAGGAGGCAGCCAATAAGTCTATGGTCACGAAGATGGCGGTAGCCTGGATTCGAGAAAATGTAAAGGAAAAAAAGGTAACGCGCAAAGAATAACAGGCTTCAAATCTAGAACACGGATATTTGCACCGGCAAAAACGGATGGTACACTGGTATATCTTAGTTAGCAATTTAATCAGCAACCTCTTCCCCCTAAAACCCCTTCCTCCTGTTATGAACCAACACGTTGGCACCAAGGGGACCCATTCGGGTGACCTAGGCAGCCAGGACAGGAAGCTAGGAAAGCCAGGAACCTAGCACTAGGGTGCGAAGCGTCGCTCCAACTGCCTTAGCCATCCTTTCGCTCCATCACGTGATCTCTGCCTGATTCGTGACCGTTCCTTCAGGCCTGCCTGCTGGCCTGTGGGGTTTATCTGCGCCTCCAGGGACTAACAGTGCTCCCCTGTGTGATGGGCATTGCCCAGGGTGGTTGTGTCCGGCTTACATAACTCGGACTTCGCGGTTTTAGGCGCGTTTCCCGAGGGCTTCCTGCGGGGACTCTTCGTCTCTCTTTCTTCGTCTTTCGTACTCTACATCAATTCAATCGGATTCCCTGGACCTTTCCTCGAACCCTGTGACACCCTGTTTCTATTCCTGTCACGTTCGTGACATATAGTACCAGTTTGAAAAGTTAAAGTTTAATAAGCGGGTTTGTTTTCGGTGCAAATCATATCCCTAATTTCGCGTTAATTACGCATTACTTTACGTACTTAAACATTTAACATATTAAAAATTAATATCTATAATACTAATTCATTTGAGAGAAGATAAGAAGATCATTTTAGCCCTTTAAGCGATTGAGAAATCCAGAATAAATTATAGAAAACCCTTAAATACTACCCAAGCTATACAAATTTTTAACATACCTTACTCTACCATTAAATTGTAATGATCACACCAAACCTTTATGTGCTTCAGTAGATAACCTGTAGGGTTTATGTTAGCAGAGCGGCGCAGAGGTGATACTTGACTGAGTTGCAGTATACGAAGACACTTTTCTCGAAGAGGGTATGATCAGAAGCTGTGAGGCTATCCAGTGGGTAAGACCGAATACTTAGATTAACAACTGAAGAGTCTATTCATGAAAGCTATCTTTTGTGGTAATGACCATGTCCTTATATGTTCCGACTCTTCAGTCGCTCACGTGGCTCACTTAATGATCCAGATGATCCGTACTGGCGGGTGGGTCCGGACCCTACCCCTTAGTCTTGGCGTGTCCCGTGACTCCGCTCCAAATGAGCCGCCAAGAGCAACGCTCCCGTCGCTCCAGGCTGAAGAGATAGACACACGATCATTACCAGTCGATAGCCCTAGCTTAGGACAGCTCTTCAGCAGTCAATCTAAGTAATCACCCAGGAATAGCCTCAACGGCTCTGGATCATCATTGCCACATTGCTCAGAACGATTCCACCTTGAACGCCCTTTGAACATAAACCCGCACACCAAGTTTATCAGCCAAGAACCCTCAGTGATCGTTACACTATGACCCCACCACACCTCCAAACTCACGAAATCAATTGAAAATAAGTAACTTAAAGTAGTTAGCACCAATTGGTGCCAATTTTGATTAACCATTCCGCCCTAGGTAAGTACTGGGGTTGACTAAAGTTGGTTTTTTTGTAAAAATCGCTCACTAAGTAGTATCGCTCGCTGGGTGGTAAAGCATGTTAACCATTAATATAATATTAATCTTTAATATAAGTTTAAAAGAAAACCTTTAAAGGTTTATCATTTATTTAATTATTAACTATTATATTTTGTTGGAAGGCACCAATTCGGGCCTGTCAGGGCTCAGGCTAAGGCGCCCCAGCAAAGGATGAGCAGCCCTGACTATGGCAAGGGATAAGCAGCCCTGGCTATGGCAAGGGATAAGCATCCCTAGCTATGGCTAGGGATGAGCTGTGAGCACTGTCATCCAGAGGAAATGGGCAGGCTATATAATACGTGACCAGACGTGCTGCAATCACAACGATTAGTTAGTTATCGAAACATAGTACAGAATGTTCAGGTCCTGATCTGCCCACTAGCAATCTTTTGCCCAGCATCTTCCCCAAAGACTCCTGACATATTTAGTATATATTATAAAAGGAAAATAAAAATAAAATTATTTATTTAAGTATCAGAATTTAAATTAAAGTTCAAACAAATTTAAGATAACATTGATTCTTAATATAATATATTATAATTCTGCATTAATACATTTTCATAATTTTAAAGTTTTAATAATTATTAAATCTAACCATATATTATTACTATGTTAATTTACCCTCTCCACTCTGGTAGGTAGTGAGTGACGGTATAGTGACACAAGTTCAATTGTGGCCCGTCGAGAAGGTCAAGTCAACCATCGAACAGCTTAGGGCTACCCTAGGACATAACTACGACTACAAACTCCGAGTTAGATGGCTGTACCTCGAACACTCTTATGCTACCTTGATCGAAGGTGAAAATAGTCCGGAGGGTGTCGAGTCACTAGGTTAAATATGGGGCCGAGACCTTTACCCTAAATATCAGCCACTTTTCTATAGATCATTCTTCCGGAATATTCTCGAGCGAAAGACCAGCCGTCCCTATGAATGACGGTCCTGAAGTATTCAATGCTTATATCATTATGTTCGAGCTATATGTAAGAGACTGTGGAAATCGACATGTTCAAAATGTATAGCGCTAGTTACTGCAATGAGCGTCCGAGACGTGGCTAGACGTAGATGCTCTGTATTATCTGTGGCATTGCTTTACTCACTTGTCGGATGGGGTTTGAGTGTGTATAAGAGGGAAAAGACGTTTTACTGCCGCCACTTTGCAAAGCACAGGTTATCAACATCAGTCTAGATCATCATTCCAATCAGTTCGGTAGTGCGTACGCGATAGAGACACTTACAAAGACATTAGGGTGTAGGAAGACCAGCGCAGAAAGTTTAGATAAGGGAGGGTAACATGTGCACTATCCTTTTGTTAAGCAAAAAAAGTAAATCATGACTGTGATGGCCCAGTCGATTGTTACACTCTATAGTCCATGTCCTGTACGGACCGTTCCAGATGAGAAGACTTCTAAAGTGCTATGGGGAGATGTTAAAAACTAGCTGTTATGAGACAAAAACGGAAAATGACATTCTTCTACTCTCATGAAACCCAAAGAGGTAAGTATTATAGACTTGTGTTATGAACAGGCAGCAGTGAAGGCACCCAGGAGACCCACTGGGGAGGTCCATGAAATCATAACCAAGAAGAATAGCGAAGCGGCCAAGGCAATATGGCGTGAGGCTTCTAGACTTCCACGCAACCTACCGAGGTACTCTCACCCCGAGGCCCTTGGCAAACCCTCAATACGCTCGATTGTCGTGCCATTAACTGGCTTTTAATTCTTGCGTGATCTCAATCTCACGTGGGCGATATGCGTAGAGTGTTATGTTGTCAGGCTGTGCACTTGTGGTTGTTTGACTGCTGCTGTACCTATCATCCGATATGGTGACCAAGGAGATGCCTAGTCGTCGGAAGAATGGGACGGTGGATTGTCGGGAAATATTTTACGCCGACTGAAGCTGAGGGTAAGATGATGGGGTAGGCTCGGCCGGAAACATGTTGGGCTTGTTGCGAGGGTGTATTTCTTGGCGTTTAGATAGGCACGGAAGTGTACGAGACGTTCCAACGTAAAGGCCCAGAGAGATCACAGTATGGCATGGGAACCCATGCTCAAGGAAAGATTCAGAAGATCGGCTCGGTGCCTAACTACGTGTGACTACCTGCATGGCCTGATATGAACAGGCAAGACTTCTGAATAATAACAATGTACAAGGAAACAAAGAGGAAAAACCATGCCGCCAAAATTTCCAACGCAGTGCTTAGTTAGGCTCCCTACATATGTAGGGCCCATGGATCCTTGCTCAATCAAAGATGCAGCTGGATAATTATGCCTGCTTGACTCTGTCGAAAGTACTGCGTACGTGTCGTGTATATGAGCCACGGAGCCGAATACCTCGCACGGCTGTCTGCACAAGCCGCCGTCGCAACGGCCAAATGTCGTCGCGATTCTGTATCTCGTCATAAAGGCGGTCAGCCCAAAAAGTCGCATCCAGGGTTTCCAGAGGTCCTTGAAGGCGAATGTCTCATGAATGCTGACCAACCCCTTCCTTACGTAACCTTTGAGGGAAGCATGATCGAACGACAACAAGATTCGCGACAGGTTCCGTGAAATATCTCTCTTGTCAACTCGCAAGCCAATCTCGCGAGAGCCAAGTCATTTCCTGCCAGCTCATCCGTAGTAGTCCTCCAACTCGTCCTCTGCCATGTCGTGGTCCGTCAAGTCGTGGCCGTCTGACACTTCCTCCTCGTCCGTCATGCCCTGTGGCGGGTAGTTCAGGAGGCTCTCGTACGATCCGTAGAGTCCAGCCGCACTGCTTGTCGGCAGACCGTGGTAGATGCGATTGCCCTGGCCAGAGAAGTTTAAGCCATATTGTCCATAAGGTCCTGGAACATTGAACGGATTCGGGTCGAGGTTCAGACGCGGGAGCTGGGGATGTGCGGCCTGTCCGACCTGCCCAATCGAAGCGAGGGCCCCGCCGGCGATAAAAGAGGTTTGGGGCATGCCGAGGGAGGGGAGGCCCGGCTGGTTCGGAGCGTGACGCTCGCCCACCGGCAACTCCTTGGGCTCCTGCTTGAGGCTCGGACCTGCAACGTCATCGTCGAGAGCGCCATCCTGAGCAGCGCTGAGGTAGTGCTCTTCGTCGTCGGCTACCTCGCTCTCGGAGCCCTCCTGAGTCTGGCTGGGGTTGCTCTCGTGGATCGACGGGGATCCCACCTGTGACTGTCGACCCTGCTCCTTCGAAGTCTTGACGCGCTTCGAAGGCCGCGGACTTGGGTCCGCGTGCTCTGCCGTCCGAAGCTGCGGGGACGGGACGGCAGCAGCCTGGCTGGCAGGTTGTGCCTCGTGCGCAGGACTCGGGGCCGCCGCCGAAGTGCTGGCAGAAGCTGCCGCGTGGTCCTTGGCGCTGCTGAAGTCGAGGGTAGGATCCTTCTTCTTCATCTCGTTCGCGAACTTCATCTTGCGGCCCTTTCCGTCGTTGATGTTCTTGTTCTGCCTCTTGAGCTTCAGTTCCGCGGCTGGGCTGCTGGCGATCCGCTCAACCAAATCTACGGATCCGAAGGCGCTGCGCACCAACATCTTGCTGACCTGCTCCCATTACTTTGATTTAGTTGACTATTAATTTTCTATAAAGCAGACGAAGTAATCAATAACTTACCCGAAGCGCATCTGCGACGGCTCGGAAGCGCTGCGTGAAGTTGTCGTACTTGTCGAGGGACTTTCTACTTGCCGAGGGGCGCCTAGCCTGCGCCTTGCGCATTGCTCTCTATGAATCAATGTTATTCGCCATACTGAAGAGAAGTATGTAAAGCCAAGCGGTGGAGTGGATGCTTACCATGAGCCTCGCGACCACCTTATTGACCTCCCAGGTCGTCTTTGATTTGACGAACCTGACAGCGATGCTGTCCTTGTCGCGTCTCAGACTTGACTGAGCACTGCCTGCCTGGGGACCAACGACATCGTGAACACCGACGAGGTTCTTCATAGCCTTGAACAGGACGCTAGAATGAGCGATGTAATCCTCATCGGTATCGGGGTATCCAGCCAAACGATCAGGACTCTGATCATCTTTGGATAGATGCTCCAACGCCTCCTCGAACTCCTCAAACTCCTGCTCGTTTCGGACCTGTGGCTTGAACTGGTCGCCCTTGTCCTGCTGATAGCCCTTGACCTGGGCAACGCGAGCAGCGAGGCGGGACATCTCGGGATCGGTGTCGGACTTCGCCGACGAATCTGCGACTTCGTCGTCGCTCTCGAGGTCGGAAACAGGAGCGAGGTTGGCATCAGAGAGGGAGGGACTGTGGGATTTGTTGATGGCCTCAGCCTCGGAGGAGGTGGAAGTGTCCATGGCAAGCTGTTGTTCCTCAAGACGCGGCTGAGGGTTGTGTTGGGTTAGCAGACAAACGACTTGTCTTGCTTTCAGCAAGGTGGGGTTTGTCAAGAGGCGAAGGGGGGCTCTTGTCAAGAGGCAATGTGGATATTAACAAGAGGCAAGGTGGGTGTTGTGAACAGGCAATGTTTACTTGATGTCGGCAGTCAGTTGAGAAGAGGAAACGGTGCTGATACTGGACAGGGAATATTGGTTGAGTTGGACGATTTCGAGAATGGTTAATGAAGCCCGTTAGAAACAGTCTTCAAGGCGATTTGCAGTGGTTCATTGGTTGAAATGGTCATGGGGGATTTTCTTACAGGTGCTTGGGCAGCTATGAATTCCTTAGAATGGCCAGGAATTGATGGTGAAATCTAAGATTCTGGTTGATGGATTTGGGACTGGGAGAGGAAGAGGTTAGGAGAGGGAGAGTTCAGAGCTGGGAGAGGTTCGGAGTGGAAGCTGGGAGAGAGGCGCGGCTGAGTGTTAGGGAAAAGTCGGCTGGAGGAGGCTGTGGCAGAGTCGGCTGAGTGGTAGGTACTGCAAACCACCTGGGCATGTTCACACCCTCGTGTCAATGGCCACCGTTGCAAACAATCAGGGCCATTTGCAGGAAGTTACTGATCGAAGTGGTGATGGGGAGAGTTTTACTTACAGCTACTTGATGGCAATGTGATCCTTGGAGTCTAAAGAATTGATGGTGGAATCTGAGATCTTGCTTGGCTGAATTGGGAGTTAGAGAAGTTAAGAGTGGGGGGAGCTGGGAGTGAGATGTGGCAGGACAGTCGGCTGAGAAACTGCTGCACAGTTGGCTGAGTGTTGCTGCAAACCATATCCGCAGCCTCGTGCGGATGGCCCAGTGAATGACAGAGTAAGACAAACACTGATAGAGAGTAAGCAAACAAGACTGTACTTCGAGTAACTCGTCTAGCATACGCTCCAGCTGGGCCTGTGAGCAACCACAGCGAGCATTCAACAGATGCAAGGGATACATGTTCAATGTTTACTACACATGACGCCTGATTATGATGAAAGGTTCTCAGAAAGTGTTCCTCATTGTCGAACACTATTTAGAGAAGGGAATCCATGGCCCTAAAACCCTTAAGCTGAGCGCATTGCTCGCCTTCTAAATTTCCAAAACAGGGCTCACAAACTTCAGCGTAGAGGGAATCGCTCACATGCCAAATGTACTTTCACAGGCTACATCATAATCCCACTAATATTCATAATAGCAGCCTCCGGCTGTCTTCAGATGGACAAACGGGACGGTGCTCCCAATGTTGGCGCATCACTGTTGCCCCGATCATACACCGCCTCCTAGGCCGACGGAGAAAGACCACGATAGCCAACATGGCCGATTTACCCCCTATCGAAGTTAGACTGCCCCAGTAAACAAATCTGAACGCTCATTCCACTCGAATGTCTTCACAATGAGCTGGACTGCTGCGAGATGTCCATCAAGCTGGCCTCCGGTTTGCAAAGCCGAGCCAGAGAAGGCCTGCCTCATGCCACTACCCCGGGCTTCTGTCACATGTTATCTCCAGAGGCAGATGATTCATCGGGCGCACCAAGGCCTGGAATAACGGGAGGAACTCCAGCAGTGCCCGGAGTTGCCATGCCGTATACATCGCTCGACGAGCCCATGGTATTTCCATTGAGGTTCGAACACGCCCGGGTGGGTTGTCCAAGCTGTGGAGCTGGGGTGGACAACATGTCGTTTCCACCGTTCGGGTGCTGAGCAGCTCGCCAACTGCTCTGCTCTGGTCATTATGAAAGCTGGAATGCGCAGCATAGATGTCCCTCAAGCTGTGTCCGGTATTCCAGGAAAGCATTGGGCCGCCATCAGGAAGGTGGGCATCTAGCGAGCCTGGAAGCCGTTGAAGAGTCCCTGCTTCTGCATCGTGTGGGGCGCACTCCGCTGGAGTTATGTAGTCTGAAGGGTGCAGAGGACGTTACAGGTAGATACCACTAAGCACTACTTGAGGCCCAACTTGGTGCCCTGTTCAGTCTTCGAAATGACCGAGATTCGTTTGAGTGAACGCAACTATGAACTTCCTTGGTCCTGGCGTGATGTGCCCGGGTGTGCCATCTGATCCGGTTTGTGTACCTACCCGCATTCCGTGCCTGCTGCTGCATCATGGTGGGCTTCTCCGATGGGGTTTCATAGCTGATGAATTATTACGGCCGCCGCTGACGACGTCGCCCACGGAATCCGAAGGGAGCGATGGAGTGGTCGCCCAGCACCTCCCTCATGGCAGCTTCCGAGATCGGTCCACTCGAGCTACCATTAGTGAGAGCCCTCCACTCTGCCTGTGTATACTGCTGGCCGCCCTGGACAAATCTACGAACATGTGCGAAATGTGCGGGTGTGATTTGGTAATTGGAAGGGTGCACGGGAAGCGCGGCCACCGCTGGCGCTCGAGCGGCACTAGTACGCTCCACCTGCTGCTGCTGGGTCGTCTCATGGCTGTTGTTGTTGGTGACCGCAGTCGCTGGGGCCGCAGCCTGCTGGCTGTCATCGCAGTTGGCATGCTGAGCATGGTTGTTGGGTTGCACCGTAGTCTCAACTTGCCCGCCGATTTCATCAACCGACTGCTCGCCCTGCTCGTGGTCCTGGTCCTGGGGCTCGTGGACTACCGCTGGGGTCTGAGTATTGCTGCTAATGGCCTGTGACGACTCATCGCTGCACATAGCCGGAGGACGGGCGTGCTGCTCCTGAATCGTAGGGTCCAAGTTTCGGCGCTTAGCAGGTCGACGCGAAGGAGTCGATGGTCGCTTGGCAGGGCTGAGCGAAGAAGAGGCCACAACGCTCGAGGTGGCGACACTGGGAATACCGGGGGAGGATTGGCCGCCTTGATTTCGAAGTTGGGGTTGGCTTTACTGGGCGCAGTAGTGACCTTCAACTTTTCGTTCTCTGTACTTGCAATCGTGTTCCGAACCGTCCCCTGAGATTTCTTCAGCGGGGCAGCGGCGACGCGATCCGTAACATCCTTCGAATCTGGTGCACTTTGAATATCCTCGGTTCTCCGGATGTGGTTTCCGAGGTCCGCTGCGTTCTGTTTGATGGGGGTTTTGAGGTCTGTCATGTCCGCCTTCATGGGCATCTGAGCAACAGCAGCCTGTGCTGGCTGCATCGCCTGCTTCTGGTATTCTGCCTGGCGCTGCCTTGCCTGCTGGCGCTGCATTTCCTGCTGGCACCTTGCCCGCTGGCGCTGCAATGCCTGCTGGCGCAATGCCTTCTGGCTCTGCAGAAGCTGTTGGTTCTGTGCATACTGCATTTGTTGCATAGGTTGTGTGGAGGCCATGAACTGAGAGGGCTGCGACGGCTGTATGGGCTTTGTGGGCTGTAGATAGGCCGAAAAGATACCGGGTGACAGGGCCCGGTTTCCATCCGCAGGCGAGTGCGAATTTCCACAAAACATTTGGTGCTGGGGCTCATTTCTGAGTGTGGTGTGTGGACCGGTGCCAGCGACCATCGAGAGGCCAAAGTTGTGGATCGAGGAGTTCTGGTCCGGGGATCGGCCATTTCCAATCGGAAGATACCGGCCATTGGGTTCTTGGAGGTTAGCCAGTTGTTGAACATTGCGAGCGAGTTGCGGGTTGTGTTCAGAATGAAGGTGTTGGACGCCTCCTATGGCTGGACCGCATTGGTTGGTCGGCATCACGGTGCGAGCGATGCTAGGAGTAGAAGTGTGGCAATGGTTGACAGATTGTCCTGCGCCAACCTGAAAAGTTGGAGGCAGGAAGCGGTCGCCTGGATCGATTGGGTTCAAGGGAGGCGTAGCCCCAGGGGCTTGGTAACCGATGTTGTTGGGGTCCATCAAGACGAGGCTAACCAATCAAAGTAAGTCTCTATGATGAAATCTGGAGCGTCAAGGCCCTCGGTTGGTATGAGGAAGGAAATTGTCAAGGGGTCCTCAAGGCGGTTGTGGGGCGATGGGGCATAGAAGATGGGAGATAATTTGTAGGGGAGTATGGAGAGACGGGAGTGAAGTATAGGAGGGAGGAAGGAAGGATAGGGAGACAGGGGAGAGGGAATATGGCCCAGCTGATAAAGGCGCGCCGCACGGCTGTGAGTGGTGACCAAGTAGTGATTTTGTGTACCTGTTGCGTACTTGGGCAGGGGGAGCGGAGACTGCCCACTGAAGATGACTAGAATGGTGGAAAGATTTACTTCCTCAAGTTCTTGGTCGATGGAATAAAGACGAGTATTGAGAAGCTTCTAATAGGACTGTTAGAAGTGTTCTATATTGATGGAGGTGTGTGGAGACGAAAGAAAGAAGTTGGTTTTGTTCTTGATCCGGCCACAGCTAAAATAAAATAAAAAGCCTGGGGGCGGTTCCTTCATACAGTCATAAACACTCAAAGACCCGGAATGAAATAATGAACACGTTATCGATAATAACAGGTCTAAAATATAATAGCTTGTTATTAAGAAAATGCCTAGGTAGCGATAGCCTTGTAGCGATAGCCTTGTGATGAAGCTAGTTGAGACCAGTTCTCAGCCATCCGTAGACTATAACTGTCAATACGAGTAGTCCAAGACCAACTTACACCGGCGAATAGTTATACAGCCAGAAGTAGTAGTTACGCTGGTCTTGTTTCTAAAAATGTCCTAGCGAAGGCCTCCATTGCTTTTCTTATTCACACCTACACTTTCCCAAGTGGTCTCCGAAGAGATGACGAGAAATCTTGCAACATAACTCCTCACAACATTAAGCTCCCATAAATTATAGCCTTGAGGTCGAAGGCAGGGAAGAAGGAAGACCGAGGATAGTGCTTGAGGTCGAGGGTTTAAGTACTCAGGGCTGTCCACAGCAGCAACTGAAGTGAGTCATGTTCTCGATATCATAGACTTCATGTGAGAATGGGACGGTAGCTCTGTAAGGCGAAAAGCGTGAACGGACGGGAGCCTGTGATGGAAGTTTGGCCGGACGGAAGCTCTACCAGACAAGACACATCACCACGGCGGATCCTGTGATGAACTCAAAACAGCTTCACTAGATATACTAGTACCTGTTGATTGATCGTGAACTTAGAGAATAGTATTGGAGTCGAATAGCTTGGAATGCTTGGCATCACACAACGTTAATGGCACGCGACGATAAAGAGTGAGGGCTTCTTCCTCGGGTGGTAGCACATATAGTGGCTCACAAGGCACTGGGATCGGGATTCAGTAAAATGAGGATCTCAAATCTAAAGCGATACGGATAGTGGTACGAACAGAGAATGGATCAGAGGCAAAGGAAAAAGGGAAAAGGTGGTCGCTGAATGGCCAGTGTCTAAGAATATAGAACATCAAAAAGGTCCCTCCGTCGACCTGACAGACAGTAACAACGTATGCCATCTCACCATGGCCTACCACACATACCTACATCAACCATCAACCTCCATTGGTGCCCTCGCCGGAACCGCCACCTTCGACGCCTGCCTGGTTGGCAGAGTCCTCGCCTTCGACACCAGCCTGATCGCCTGGCTCGTCAGAGGTCTCCCGTGGAGAGTACTGCTCCAGATTCTGGCCCATTTGCCTGATCAGCTCGTCAATGTCTCCCTCATAATGATTTTTGTATTCTCCCTGGGTATCGTTGAGGATTGCCGCAAGCTGCTCGTCGGTTACTGTCCATCCATAGTTCCCATTCTCGGGGAAATTCCCAACAGTCACCTCTCCCCGCGGTGCCTCTGTCTGTGGGTTGCTGTGATCGCCTACCTAAGGCGATTGCTGTCCATCAGTGAAGGGCATCGCGGCATTCACTGCATCTGACATGACGGTGGCCTGAGAATTTGGCTGCTGGGTAGCTCCATGCTGCTGGTGGGTTCCATCTTGCTGGGTGGTTCCGCGCTGCTGAGAGCTCATCAGCGACTGAGTTTGCTGAAGTGGTTGAGTGCGCAAGATCTACTCAAAAGGCTCGAGATGACGGGAGTTTGCAAGCTGTTGGGTGTTGTCGAGCAACGGAGTGTTCGCAGCCTGCCGAGTGTTTCGAGCCTGCTGGACCTGTCCAGCCCCTAACTGTCCGTAGTGCTGCCTCCGAGGGTGGTTGCCAAACTGCTGAGATTGGAAAAGCTGCTGCTGGAATTCCTGAGCTTGAAGTCTAAATTGAGTAGCAGCCCCAGCCGAAGCCTGCGCGGCTTGCTGATCAACGCCCAACTGGTCTCCTTGGTCCTGCTCGATGTGGTGCTGTGATTGACCCTGCCGAGGCTGCAGGTCCAACTCTAGGCTTCCGGGCGAAGGCATCCTGGTCTGTCGTGTAGACTTCCTGGTGCTGGTGCGCGCGCTCTTTCGCTTGGTTGGAGTGCCAGTTGGGAGGCCCTCGGCTTTTCTCTTCTCGCGCCCGTCGGCAAGGAGATTCAACTTGCCCTCGTTGTCTGGGAGTTGTTCTTCTTCGACCTCTCCCCCTCAGGGTCTGCGACTATCCGAGCGATCCATGTGTCCGACTCGAATGCGCTTCGGACGAGATTCTTGGTTGACTTCGGATTATTTATCGCTGTTAGCCTCTTTCCATGATATATGCATTCCGTCTTTACTTGGTAATATCCAAGAACTTACCTTCAGGGCCTCTTCCAAGTCCACGAATCTGCGCATGAATTTATCGTAAATTACAAAGGTGTGCCTCTGGTCTAACTCAAGATCGTCCTTGTGGGCAGCTTCCATCGCAAGCTGGAAAGATTGTTTAGAAAGGCAATTAGAGAAGTTATCAGCCGGAAGAGAGCACTTACGACGAACCTCCACCCAAGCATGTCGAGGTGGAAGTCATTGCTTGTGACAACGGCCTTCACCCCACCGCTTTCGGCGGCCTGAGTGGTGCCTCCTGGTGTCTGGACGTTCCGCGTCAGAGTGCTCTCGACGTTATCGAAGTTTTTGATGGCGAGAACCAGACGTGTCACAAGTAAGCGTCGAGTACCGTCGTTCCTGAGCATTTCAGGGGCCACATTTGAAGCAGGAATTCTTCGCAGCTGCCTCTCGGCCAGATCACGACGCCAGAACTCTTCCGAAGTCATGATGCGCGGAATGAAAGGTCCCCGAGTCGGTTGCAATTCTTGGAGTCTCTTTGTTTCGTCCTCATATTGTTGGGTAAGAGCCGGGACCATTGCCATAGGAGACATCGGCGCAGGGACCAATGGCCCAGATGCTGGGCCAATGTGTGTACCACTGATGCTGCCCTGTGCGGGTACGGAGGTGTTTGTGTTGCCAGTGGTAGCTGGGACGGCAGTCCCGCTGCCCGCTGGCGGCCAGGATGAAACGGTATCATTGTTGGACGGGAAACAGCCGTTGGATGAAGAAGTGACACCGCCATTGGATGAGGCACTTCCGTCGGAAGCGATATCGCCATTGGACGGGAGACCGCCGAAGGATGGAAGACCGCCGTTGGGATGGATGGAAAGGTTGACTGGAGCTCCCGTGGTGGGCATCAGGCAAGGCTGAGCACTAGGAGGAGGACGACACGGCGGCTGGGCCTGGCCACATGCGGCGTGTTTCTGCTTCAGCTGATCGTAGCTAATCCACTGAGGCTGGCCATTCCCCGGACTTTAATCCGGATTCCTCACCGGCGGAGGCATCGTGGTTCAAGTGGATTACAGCGAAGCTATCTGTTAGTGGGGCACTCCAGGCAAAGAGGAGGCAGCGGTGGTTCGAGACCAAAGAAGGTTGTGAAGACAAGGAGGCCAAGAGGTTTTGTTTGTGTTATTGGTGGAATGGCTATCAATGCTGGTGCTCTGCATCACCGTACGGCCGGGGCATCTTCAGGATGGCCGGGACTCTTCGGTATAGAAGAAAGGCCCGTGATGGGATGCATCATGGACGGATGGGGGCACTGGGGAGGTATGATTGGTTGTGAAAGATGGCGATGTAGACAAAAGAAGACTCACGTAGGATTGTTGTAGTACACAAGTTGGTACAGGCTTGATCAAGGAAGGTCAGTTATATAGTGCTGATGGTCATCCAAGACCCAAGTCCAATCCCAGGTTGATGTTGAAAGGAAGGAAGGTATCAATTTCCAATCATGGCCGGTGTCGTAGTGTTTTGGACGTCGGTCAGGTCTGACTGATGATTCCAGGTTCAAGTATTTGTAGTCGCTACGTGCCAATGAGTCAGGAACAGAATCAGCACTTCACTGTGTCCTGCCAGACGCTAGCGGTCTTTGCTGAAGTAAATGTTTTTTAAAATCATGGAAAACTCGTTTGACAGGAATCAACTCGCGCATCATTGATCGTGAAGTCAACTTAATAATGCGGGGGGTTTGGTGTCCAAGCCAAGCGCATCCTCCAGAGAGGACCCGTCCAAAGACGATGGCATTGCAGGCAGTCTCGCCGCTGGCAGTATAGCAAATATGTTACCAAACCAGCTGTTGGCTAGCGCCTTGCCACAAAATTTACGTCCGTCATTTGAAGTCAGCGTTGAACTCATATAGGTTTGTCGTTTGAAGGCTGCTCGTCTCTCTCTCTGTCCAGTCTGCGTTCGTCCCCGTCCAGAACCGCCATCGACGAGAAGACGAACCGCAAGGAAGATGAACAAAGGTCCTTGTACGATACATCCAGTATCCCAAGTCGCTTCGACAAAATGTCAAGTTCTGAGGCTACAATCAAGGCGCATTCAATGTTATGATGTTGGATGGGACTCCGGCTGACAGCTCCATGAGCAGGCCTTACGCAGATGAACAACATTCTTCAGGCCGATTGAACATCCGAGAAGAACCACAACACGCTGGAAAGTAGACCTCAAAAGAATTGTTTTATCTCTGTCTGAACTCTATCGGACTCCACGAGAACTTTAATTATTAACAAAATCGTTCTCCCAAGCCCGAGAAGAACAACAGAAGAATGCCGAGCGGGCCCGGAAATATCAACTTGTACCACCACCGAACCGGGCTGCTCGTGTGTAAGTCACTGAACTGGCCCTGGTCCAAGGCAGGAGGCAAAACTGACGGATTGCGCGTGGTTTGCTGATTCAACTGACAAATTTCGGAATATAGTTAACTCGATGTCGACAATCGCTCCAGTCTCAGGTCTCTGGCGTGGGCACAACCTTTCGCTTTGGTGGTTGAGTCCAATTGATCCCACTTACGGATTGGGAATATGGGAAGAGCCTAGGATTTTCGTCTCACTCGGGCCATAAGGTGGCGCCGAAACCTGCACCACCGGTCCGCCTCGGGCAAGGCAGAAGACCAAGCACAAACGATACGATATGGGCAACACCGATCAGAAGCCCTTTAAAGACAGCTCAAGCAGGCTCTGCGAAAAAGTAATCTCGGGTTTACAAGACCTGGAGTCTAAGTCCTTGTGTCAATATAATAGCTGTCTCGAGTTTATTTCACTGACTAGTGCCTGCATTCTAGGACCCGACGCCCGTGCCGCTACCCGCTCTCATAAAAAGACAACCTATACTATCACAGATGCCTTTGGGGGAGATTCCGCTTAACTTGGAAAAAAAAAAAATTTCAAGGGAGAAAAGTTCTAGAATATTTGGCGAGGACCTGTCACGTAACGTCGAGTCACCACTGCCGGGGCGGCCCGTTTCAGGGCTCCTGGCCGCCCTGGCCCCGACACGAAGCGTTTCACCCTAGCTCGCCCGGACAGAGCTGGCCTCGAGCGTCCGACTTCCAGAAGAAAAACACGTGCAGCTCTTTCTTGGCCCCAAGAAATCCAAGTCCTGTCAAACATCTTGGCTTCCACCTACAGCGGTAAGGAGTGCGGTGCCCGGCGACACACTCTCTTCTGATTCGGCTGCTCGTTGAACGACAGCCCAGGACCGCCATGCTCTGCCAAGATCGCCCGTGGGTGGCGGCCCTCCTTATGGGGGCCCTGCTCGTCTTTATATGGACCTCGCGGTTGATGAGTGGCTTCGACGGGGTGGCGGTGCTGCTGTTCGCGCAGCAGGACGGGCCCGCGCCTGCGGTGGTGGTGGCCGGCGACGAATACGAAGACGAGGCGGAGAGGGCGTTCGTCCTACGGGCGATGGACGTCGAGTTCCCCACGCCAATCGATTACAGCCCTATAAGAGAGATATGCACGCGGAGGCCCGAGAACTTCAGGCCGGGCCTGCTCTTCACATGCGAGGGCCAGCACGGCGGGATCGGCATGCTGCGCAACCAGATCCTCAAGTGCGTGCGGTACGCCATCAACGGCGGCGGCGCGCTCGTCGTGCCCTCGATAGCACTGCGCAACCCGAGCGACATCACAGACATCGAGACGGCCAACGAGGTGCCCATGGACTACCTGCTAGAGCGTGAGGTCTTTGTCAAGCACCTGACGGAGGGCTGCCCCGGGATGAAGATCTACGAGCGGGCGGAGGACTTCCCGGCCTTCGAGCACCGGGTAGACGTCGATTTAATAGGCGACCAGTTCGAGCCCAACCACCCCCGCGAGGGCCTCCGCTTCCCGCGCGAGTGGCGCCGCTTCTTCGACGAGTGGCTCGCGGGCGAGCAGAAGGTGACCCCCAGCGCCGACGCCCCCGTGCGCGTCCGCATGGGCCAGTCCTTCCTCGAGTACCCCGTGCGCGACGACGGGGACGCCTTTTCGCGCGAGTTCGGCAAGGTCCTCTCGTTCCGCAACGACACGCGCGCGCTGGCGGCAAAAGTCCTCTGGCAGCTGCGGCGGCGCTTCGGGCTGCCCGTCGACCCGGCCGTCGCAATAAGCCCGGGGGCGTACTACGGGGCACACCTGCGGCTCGAGGCGGACGCCGTGTGGGCGTGGCCGCCCGAGGAGTGGAGGTACTCGCGGGTCGAGGAGCAGTTCCGGGAGCAGTTTGAGAACCTGGCGCGGACGGGGCTGCGCGTGGTCTATGTTGCGTCGGGCGACCAGTCTGTGGTGGAGTTGTTTGCCGAGCGGCTGAAGGCGTCGGACCTGGTGAAGGAAGATGTCAAGGTTGTGACAAAGTACGACCTTCTCCAGGGCGCTGACCGACAGCGGCTCGACAACCTCACGTTTGATCAGCAGGCCCTGGTGGACTTTTTGATAATGTTCAAGGCGAGCGCGTTCATGGGCGTCGCACACTCGAGCTTCCCATGGAACGTGGCGCTAAGGAGGCATGAGGTCAGCCATTATACGGCCTTTGGGAATGAGGGCTCGGATCTGCTGAGGGACGAGTACAGCATCATTATGGGGATGCAGGCCGACTATCCGCATGTCGACCCGTTCGAGTACGGGATATGGCCGTGAGGCAGGAGGTGTTTTACCAAATACTTGATATCTACAGCATTTAATATTGAGCTACGATGCAGTGCCGAAGTGTTGTAGAAATTCCAACCACTACCGCCCAGATCCCAGTTCTCGGGTGGAAACAGGGTTGTGAATAGCAAGTCTCGAGTTCATCCAAATTGAGCATGACGGCAGGCCAAGACTGCTGGCATGTTATCGGCACGCAGCAGCAGCACTTTGGCGGGACGAGGAGGCTACGCAGACACACTCGACAGAGCGTTTCTTCAAAATGCCGCGTACAACTGAGAGGTTACAGGAATGGCAGTTCCCCGGGACAAGTCCAAAAGCCGTTTCAATCAAATCTCCTCATCTTTCGTCTTCAGAAACATGCCGCCAGGCGGCATTACATTGTGGGTTTCGACCACTTTCGCTGTTGATCCCGCTTGCATGTTGTAATGCCCCAATTATCTTTGGGCTCGATGTGTTGCGGACTGGTTTTGGTTTTTCTCTTTTGGTGCCGAACTGGCGGTTCCCATCAAGACTCTTGCCTCGAAAATACTGGTGGCTGCACTGAGCAGTGGCCTCCTCAAGAACGTATTGTATTGTCAGAAAAGATAGGCGATGTGATAGTAGAAGAAGCAAGGACAGTAGGGTTCGGTAAAATTTGCAAGAGTGCTTGGTCAGGATCTCTTTCGAAGGTCATTGTAGCCTTCAGAATACATTTCGGCTTATACATTCATTGACAAGGTCTCTAGTAATCATCAAAAGCACGGAGAATCTATAAAGAAACAAAATCTAAAGCTTGCTCTGAGTCGGCGAAACAAGCTGGAGCTTCTCCTTTAGCGCACCCTCGGCCTCTACGCTGATCCTCTCGACGAGATCCTTGCATGTCGGTACGTCATGGATCAGGCCGATGACCTGGCCAGCAGTCCAGACCTATTGAGCCGTATCAGCATGTACTCAACGGAGATATGGGGATGATGGAAACGAAGACAAATCACTTACACCGTAGTCCGGATCGCCGTTGACAAAGACCTGCCTGCCCCTCTGCCCGCTGACAAAGGGCGCAATCTCGGCAAACTCGCCCGTCTTGCTCTCGCGCTCGACCTTGAGGGCCTCCTCGGTGACCTTGTTCTTGTACAGGCGGGTAGTGTTTGTCCACCTGCGCAGGACGAGGGCCGTGTCCGTCTCGCTCGCCTTCACGATCTCCCTCTTGATGTTCTCGTGGATGGGCGCCTCGACCGTGCACATGAAGCGCGTGCCCATGTTGATGCCGCTCGCGCCGAGGCACAGCGCGGCCGCCAGCCCCTGCCCGTCGGCGAAGCCACCCGAGGCGATGAAGGGCACCTTGAGGGACTGCCGGGCCCGGCTGAGCAGGATGAAGTTTGTGATGTCTGATTCGCCGACGTGCCTGCGGTGGTGCGCGTTAGCAAAAAGGTGGCCTACATTCTCCTGTTCCCGGGGTCCGACTCCGATGCTCGGAGACAGGGCCTTGAAAACTTTTTTTTTAAAAAGGAAAGTGGAAAAAGCAGGGCGAAAAAGCAAGTGCCCGGGGGGCCTGGTGCGTGCATGAGGCAGGCCACCGCGCCGTACGGGACATGTACAAGGCAGACCAGGGGCGGAGCCCCGTCCTGAGCGACGTTGCGCAGCAGCAGGGGAGGCCGTCAGCCGCGCCCTCAGATGACGTGCGTCTGCCGTTTACGAAGAAGGAAAAAACAAAACTAAAAAGACTAAAAAGGACTGCGGCATGGCATGGCATGGCAAGCGCCACGTAGCAAGCCTAAATCACGGGGACAAAAGCATGACGGGGCGCGCATGCGGTGCACGTCGAACTTACCCGGCGCACTCGAAACCATCGATGCTGAGGAAGTCGACACCGAGCTTCACGGCGCTCTGTGCGTGCCTGATGGTGGCTGTGGGACGTGTCACCGTGTAAGCATGTGTCGCACACACGACGGGGAGGGCGTCCAGTCAGGAGGGGGAGACTCACTGCACTTGTGCAGTACGATACACCCAGCCTCCTTGAGCTTCCTGATGACCGGCCCGGGGCTGTTGCCGGCCGTCTCGACGATGTTGATACCCTCGTCGATGATGGCCTGGGCGTAGGCGCCGTAATCGGGCGGGTTGAGGGACGGCAGGAGGGTGATGTTGACGCCGAAGGGGTTCTTGGTTAGTGTCCTGCACTTCTGAATCTCCTTGCGCAGGTCGGCTGGCGTTGGGAAGATCAGAGCCGTGATAATGCCAAGACCCCCGGCGTTGGAGACGGCGCTGGCCAGCTCGGCGTACCCGACATACTGGAACAAGAGGTCCGAGGTCAGCACTTGATCGTGTATCCATCGCGGTGAGGCCGCCTTGGTGGGCCCTGCCTCATCGAAGGGACGACGACATGCCGTCTCGGTGACAGCTGGCAGACTCGGGACACGTACCATCATACCGCCTTGCACGACGGGCACTGTGGTGATCGTTAGCCGTCTGTCTCCCCGTAGGACTCCCCGTAGGGCCTGCGTCTCGTTGTGGGGTTGTCCCTCCCGAGTAGCCTACTCACCTCGAATGCCTAACCGGCGGGTGAGCTCTGTGTTCCACGGCATGCTGCTGGTCTTGTCTGGGGACGAGAAAGAGTGGGAAGAAGGAAGGGTCACGAGGCCTATATTGTTCCTTCGGTATGTGAGGGTCGAGATTCAAAGTCTATGAAAAGGAAGAACGCTGAAAAGAGGATGATGCTCTAGTCTATGAGAGATGAAGGAGACGCCGTCTTTGTGGGTGGAAGTAGCAGGACGCAGCCGCAGTCGCCGGCGGAGGACGACCTCGGGAGGGTCATCCGAGTCAAAGAAGCCGAGGTCCAGTTGTGGGGAATGGGGGCGTCTTCCACGAGCCCCTGAATCTGGGGTAGCCCGAGATGGAATCCCTGCTCAGCCGCTTACTCAAAGTCGACGGTCTGGCACCTCCTGACAGCTGAAAGCGACCAGTCAGCCGCCTCATCAGTTTGGCCATGACCACTTGCCATGGACGCGTGATCCAGCAAACGACACATCTACCTGTATGCTTTGATAACGAGCCTCACAGACAACAGTACAATTATTGGGACCCCCTAAACCACACACATAATCTTTGGTCTTCACATAATTGCATCTGCATGGCTTTCGGCTTGCTGAATACAGGAATATGAGATTGACAGCAGCGTGTGTGCAGACCACCCCCTGTTGAAGAATCGATGTGGGGTCAGTTCCAGTGGCCCAGCATCTTGTTTACCTTTTTCCTTCACTGATAGATTGATGGGACATGAAGGGCACCAATGCATCAGTCCCTTTTGGAGAACTCTCAAACCATTTTAATCCACAAGCATGATAAGGTATTGGATATCGTTACGTGATGTTCGGGTTGGGGCAGGCCCATTTTGCTGGCACGAAGCTATTGATGGAGGCAACCCACACAGACCCCCATCTTCCCAGGATCTGGTCTGCATCAAACCAATAGCATACCCGCAGACCCTCTCACCACCATATCATTTCACCTCACTCGCGCTTAGGATTTCTGCATTTTCTGCATTCATCCTCAGCCACCACCCGCCGCCTGTCATCCGCCAGCCATCAACGCGTCTCTGCTGACGTGACGTGAAACTAAAATTAAAACTCCATCGGATACGCTCTTCCTTCCCCGCCATGTTTCTACTACGAACCGCAGGATGTTGGTCGAAGCTGATCGCTCTGCAGTCCCACGTCGAACACGACGTCCTCGGTCTGGCACTGGAGTCTTCGCATGCCGTGTCTCGACGCCAGCCGGTGACACACCTTCCCTCTTACCCTTCCCAGTTGCAACACCCTCACCAGACCGCCGTCCATCGCTGGAGCAGAAATCAACTAGACAAGAGGTCAACCTATCCTTCCCGCTCACGTATCACCCTGGCCCGTCCAATGCGCCTTTCCGAGCAATCGGCCCAGCCAACCGGTCTTTTGGCGTTGCTTTACAGGCTACCTGACTGCAGCTGTCCGGGGAAACAAAGGCCTCCTCTTGACAGCCATTCACTTAATCACACAAAAGCCGCTGTCGCTCTGATCTGATGGAGAGAAATGAGCGCTCCGACCTGACGGCGCCGTCTCACCGGCTAATGGCTTACATCCGCACGGCGTCTGCCCCAGCCTCTTTGGCATTCACTTCCAATCAACCTAGGAATAGCATGGAATTGTCAGACTAACTCAACCATCAAGACCCCAGGATGGCGAGACGAGTGCAATACGACGGACGCATCAGGACCCGGGAGGATGCTCTCGGCGGCTGCCACGACATATGTCAGCAATGAGACTGCTGTGTACGTGTACGGTTGAGCATCCGGTGGCAATCGACATATGTGTTTCACGGCCAGCACTGGGGCCGGCAGTCCCGAAAGGGTTATCATCCTTGGTGTAACGAGCCATATATGTCTACCGATTGGTCGTTGCATGTGGCTCTGCTGGTTGACGGTGGCGACATGGGGACATCGCACAATTCTGGGTGACACAGTCTTTGCTTTTCCTTTGGCACCAGCAGCAGATGGCGACGAGCGCTCAAAGAGCCGCGTCTCAGTTGACTCCATGTCTCGACGGCCCTTGAGCGACAGCAGTCGTTCGAGCCAAATCTTACCTTTTTATCAATGGCCAGAAGGAAAACACCTCGCCGTCTGATGCTCGAAGGCGTCCAGTGCTTTTGACCAACCCCACGCACACCCTGGCTTTGTCGCAGACTGCGATAACCCCCAACACGCCCCGTGCTTCACAGACGCGTCCGGCAAAGGGCCGACGGAACAGGTGGCCTTTACGACTGGGCCAAGGATAGAGCACTACTCCGCGTGTGACATCCGCGGGTATCCCCGTCCCGTTTGACCTTCCGGCCAAGTGAATGCGCATCTTGGGTACTGCACCACCACCCTACTGCCACCGGTATAACTGCCACCCTGGACGTAGACAAATCAACAGACGACACGAACAAAGTGGGAGAGGCGAATCCGAATGATCAAGATCTGTGACTTTGAGGCTGACTACAGCTCTATGAGGGTAGGTTGTAGCTTTTTCAAGGCAACGCGCAGCGCACTCCTGCATACAGGAGTCGTCATGCCGCATTTTGCAGAATCAATGGACTCATCAGGGCCAACTGCTGTTCCTTGGCAATTTTGTGGTGTCGCCTCAGTTCCGGTGTGAGTAGAACGGGATGCCTGCAGTCGCCCAGTATACGCTCCCCAGGTAGTTCTGCGTTGCAATCACGAGGCCTGGGTTCTGGTCTGGACCATCAGTCTGGTTTGAGGCGGCGGTACCTGATCCCGCACTCGCATAGAACCAGGAACACAACCGGCTCACACCAGTTAGTACCATACCAGCCTGATCTCGATCATGACGAGTGAGCCCATCGGCGGCCAAAATTGGGCGAAGTCCGGCCTCTTATGCCTCGCCAGTTGGATGTGGCTTACAAGCGTCATGCCTCTAACACATCACGAACCGGTCTGGGCAGGCCGGTTCAGCGATACATGGCCTGCATGCTTTCAGGTGTCAAGCAACCCTCCAAGAAAATACAAGCATCCAATGAGCGTTGAATCGGGTACGGCATCCATCATCCTTGAATCCTGAGGTCGAAGGAGGGTGACATTGGTCTGTCGTGCCTGGCATACTCCCTACAAATATGCCAGATTTGGGCCTCCAGGCGTGATGCTGCCGTTTAGCCGTCGGCTGTCGCGCATCAGTCGGGGCCCAGTTCTCTGGAACGCTACGACGTGAGTACTGGTCTTATTGGAGCGTTTAAGTGAGACCAGACATTGCATACACGATCCCGGGGGCGAGCAAACATTCCAACATTGAAGAATGACCCACGATAACAGCAATCCTCGGAGGTTCTGGGACGGAGCTGCAGTCGACGGCGCCTACTGCAGTCAGATGAGGGCTGCCCGGTGTGGGATGACGGCTGCCCGACCCCCCCTCAATTCTACACCGGGGGGGTGGTTGTCAGCGGATGCAGCAGCCCCTTGTCCCGCCGCATGCAGGTGCCACACCCGCTTGAAGTCTCCCTGGCTGCATGATTGCTCACAGCATGCTGCCTTCCTGGTCTGCCTGCCCTGCCTGCGCCCTCCTTCGGGCGTATCTGAGGTGTCACAGAGATCTGGAGGCCCAACATGCCTGTGTGCGTGGGTTTCTTTGAATAGACCGCAAGTCCTCCTCGTCATTTCACATGACGCAGATGAAGCAAGAACGAAATTCGACTGGGTCCACGATAGCAAGATCCCACAGTCAACAATGAGGCGGTATGGCCTCGTCTTGCTTTTTGATACATCTCCCATTTCATCCGGCCTGGCCTAGGAGACTCTTTCTCCCCAACACAGCCGTCACACACCAACCATCAGACACAACTCATAGGACTGCACCTCCCCTTCTTTAGTACCTTTCTTGTACCACCTCACTCCTCTGGCGGATGCCGGTACATGCATTCTTGGGCAATAGCCCCCAGTGACGAGTTGTCGCTGACTTTCATGTTGCGGGGATGCTTTGATGATGATTCAACTGTAGGTAGTACTTTACGGGCAAGGCCTCATAGTACGTGTTCGCCTTTTGACCTATGCTTCTTGTCGCGGAAAAGCAAAGACGGCCTTAGATGGGCCCTCCCAGTGCTGAGACTTTTCTTCACTCTCCTATCTCTTTCAGGCTTAGGCCGGCCATTGTCGCAAGTACCGGCCCCCAATCCTGCAGGACTGCACACGATGAATGAGATGCATTGGCCCGAAAGGCTATCAAGTTAATTCCCGACCGACCGGCCGGCCGTCTACATGCAACGTCTTGGTGCGCAAACGAGTTGGCGTGGGAGAATCAACGTGAGGGACGGCGCGATACATACCCAACCGTCATTCATTTTTCTGCCCATCTCACCTCACCATCACGGCACGCCCTGCCTGCTCTCCCAATCGCCCTGACATGCCCGTAAGCCTTGTTGCTCAAGGGCACTGGTCCCGAGTATAAGAGATCGTGGCCTCCCTCTCCCTTCAGTCACTATCGGACCACCACTACTGCACCAATCTCACAATCAACCTCCTCCCTTGCTTTGCGATTTCTGGCGTTGATTCAGCCTACTACTACTATTTCAAAAACTCATCTCCATCTCAGCCGTAATAAACGACACATACCCACACAACACACAACAAATACACACGACGCTACACAACGCAACGCAACACCTCACTCACACCACACGACAACACAACAAAAACGCAACATCATGTCTTCCTCACGACACAGCTCCCGCGCCCACAGCACCAGCAGCGCTGGCGAAAGCTCCGCGTGGCAGAGCAAGCTTGAAGGTTCGAAGAGTCCTCCCTCCCACCCATATACAGTCTCGCATCTACTTACCCGGCACTACTCACCTGCCGAAATGCTCACTCTCACGAGTAGCTACATATCTCACCATGTTCCTAACACATTCTCACAGATGCATGCCGCGAGTACCAGATCGCCTCGCCCTCCTTCCAAATCGTCTCAGACAGAAGAGGTAAGCCGGTTTTCCCAAGCCCCCAGCACACGTCCGTCTGATGGGACGATCTATCCCAGCCACCCGTCCCCACGGAAGTGCGAAGGTGGGGGGTGTGGTGGGCGGCAGGACGATGGAGAACTGTGAGATAACCATATCAGATATGCTGACCCAGGAAAACGCAAAATAGGTGGTCGCACAGCCTGGTCGAGCCGCGTGACCGTCAACGGCGCGATCCACCAGGCCCGGTTCTGGTACGACGGCAAGAACCTCAACAACGCCAAGGAGGACGCCGCCGAGGTCGCGCTCGGCTTCATCTCCATGGCGGCGTCGCCCTCGGCGACGAGGAGGTGGTAGGAGTGCCCCATCTACCCATTCCTCCATCTCCGGTGTGGGACCGGTGAGGGGGGGGGGGGAGGTGATGGATGGATGAGAGGCTGCGAGAAGCGAAGGGTTGGGGAGGGCGTCACGAGGCGGTCGTTAGAGGCGCAACAAGAGACGAGCAACTGTCAATTTCTTGTCTACCTCTGACAAGCCACAGGTCGCAGATCCCCTTCTCTCTCTCTCTCTCTCTCTCTTTGCCGCCACCGCAGCAGCCTCACTCTCTTCCTGGCTTGGTATGTACCCGTGGCAGACACGGCGTGTATCCATGACGCGTGGCGGGAACTCGGCACTTCTTCTCTGCCCTGTCGTCTGATCGCCGCCGCGGGCCACGGCTTCGACTGGCCCGCCTGTCTACCTGCTACAGCCTGGTCGTATCCTTCGAGAGTGAGAGACACTGTCAGTGGCGGAAACTTCATCCATCATCCTACCACTTACCTACTACTCGGAGCACCCTGGAGGCACGTCTTGGGGCACTGCATTTCTGTGCTGCCAATTTTCAATTGTACAACTGGTCTTTTTGTTCATGGGAGACATTATTCGTTTTTCTTCTTTCCATTTCTCTACTGTTTTCACACGCCTCTCTTCAGGTCACCTCCACGGGATCACCAACGCGCATCAGCCTCGCAATTTATTCCCACTGCCACGTTTCTCACCTCCCCGGTCTGCTCGGTCTTCTTGTGCGACTCGAGTCTTTGTACCCCTTACTGGACAAATCTCTCCGCCACCGCCAAGGAGAAAAACAAACCAAGAAGACAGCAAACAATAGCAATATGGCGCCACACGGCAAGGGAGAAAACAGGGCACTTGGGTCCCTTTTGGCGTTGTATTCTGACCATTGACTTTCCTTTTTTTCGCTAATCTTCTCACTTTCCCTCATCTTCTTTTCAAACCACACTCTCTCTACCCCGATGTCATCTAGAATCAAGGTTGTCGGCTGAGCTAGGGGTGGCTTCGCTCGCTTGACGACAGCCGCCTGCTGGGGTTACACAGACCGACGATCAGGGTCAAGCATCCAGCCGGCAGGGGGCAGGGGGGCAGGGAGAAAAGGAACCTGCCGGCACCTTCACAATGGGAATGTCCGATGACGCCACGAGCATGTATTCTTGACAGCACATCATGCATCCCCGTTTGATTTTCTTGGTTTTGGTTTTTTTTGGGGGCTGCCTGGGGACGGGTATTCCTTTTCTCACTTCAGATCTTGGGGCGATCCATCCGGATGGGGGATCCGGCCAGAGGGCAAGACACGCGGGAACAAGCGAGATTGAGGAAAAATGGCCGGGCAATGGGTGCACCTGCTTGCTTCTTTTTTTCCCTCCTCTGGGCTGGGTTCTAGACGGATGCACAACTAAAACTCCCGGGGGGAGAAGGGTGGGTGACGGTGTGTCTGTGTCTTTGGATCTGCGCAGGGCTTGGGTAGTCGAGATTGTTCTACATCAGCTTTGCGCCATGGCAACAGCACTTCCTCTCCGTCACAATCTTTTGTTTGTTGGCGGAAGGGAGGAAGGAAGAAGACAGTAAACTGGGCGAGATTCAGGAAAAGTAAGTCAGATTGCGAAAGGCCGAAAATGGCGCGAGTGATGATTTTCATATGGCGGAGTCCTTAGGCAAAATGTTCTTTTCCCACCCCTCTCCTTTCATCACTGTACTTGATCTTGGCACCGGCATCTCGAGATAAGATCGAATGAGAGCAGTCTCATAATAATGCCAATCAGATATTACGTGTCTTTTGTCAGAAAGACTTGTGACATGCAACGTGGGGCATCGCAACTTTGCGAGAGTAAGAAAAAGCAAGTGTAAACATGGGCCACAATGAGGATGACACATCAAGTTGGGACAGATTGAGAACCCGGGGGAAGCCGTCTGGGCCTAGATCTGCGAACAAGGGGTCACTCAACGTCGATTGCGTTGAGAGCCGGTGTACCGGTGTAGCTCGACGTAGTCGAACATGCAGGACAATGCGGTTGGGCCCGTCCTGTTGTGGCAGGATTTTGCTTCGCTTCGCTCCGCCTCCCACTGATCGTAGGACGAAAACAGCAGCAGCAGCAAGCAGGTAGCCCGAGCCGGGCCTCGACTCCGAGGCAAGCGGCCCCTGCTGTGGTGTTGACCAAGATAAAACGGGCTCGTTTTCCCTCCCAACGACCTGCAGTCACTTGACTCTTACTGCAGATTGGCATGCAGCTGTTTCTGCGACTAGCACATGCTACGGGGCTGGTTGGTTTGGGGGGGAAAGTCAGGTAGTTGAAGTCCAATGAAACCCTGACAGCCGCAGGACATGCTCGTGGGGAAGGGTAGCCGACCCTTGTCTCAGGCATGGGTTCATTGTACACCCTCAGGCATATTGAGCGCGCCACGATGGCGTCGTGGGACTGTCTATCGGGTACTAGGCAAACCGCTCGGCGGCGCTGTCAACCCTGCATTGGGGCATCGCTGACGAGGCCCACCATGTTTGCCCGCGGGTCGATCCGGGATTGGACACAAAGGGGAAAAGAAGCAAGAGCAGGGGAATGCCTTGGAGTTTTGAGCCTCTCTCTCTCTCTCTCTCTCTCTCTCTCTCCCTGCTTTCCCCATACTAGGTCCAGTGATCACAAGCGATGGCGATCCACTGAGGCAGCGACCAGGGAGGAGTGGTCGATGGCCGCGGATGCAATGTCGCGCATGCCAATGTTGGGCTTGAGTGCTGACTGCGCTGCAGCCTGTTGCATGCCAACCACCACGTGGACGGGGGAAACGGGGCAATTTAGCCGAGCGAGACATCATGCCATCAGTTGACACCATGACATGAGCTGTGGAGCTGAGGAGCGTCCAGAATAGATGGTGCCAGCGGACGGAGCGCAGCAAAAAACCGTGTCGCATTGAGACCTAATCGTTGCGTCGCCTGCCTCACCAAGACGGGACGGCACTGATGGGCGTTCAATTGGGTTCCATCGAAGCTGCCCAATGCAATGAAGTCGCAACGGGGAGCCAGCCCTCGGTCGTGCTGGTGCTGACCGGTGAGCCGGGTCCGGACATAGATGGGGTTACGTCAACGGGCGGGATACGAAATCCGGGCGACGATAAGGATCGATGAGGGTCGATGTCAGTTCAGAGCAAGATCCTCGACGCCCACCGCTGAGCAGCCGGAAATAATGGACATGATCTCGCCCGCCGGTGGTCATCTGAGTGGTTGCGGTGTTGCAGGGTGAGACAGAAGCGTGTGATCTGAAGTTGCAATTTCGAGAAACAAGACGGCAAGTCGTTGACCGGCGAAGGGGACGATTACAAGGTGGTATAATGAAGCATGGGCAGGATGAGACAAGAAGCAGGGATCAATTCACGAGGAGTGAACAAAAGGGTCCTTCACAAGCATGTGCAAGAAGCTCTCTCGAAGGAGCTTGTGGAGCTGTGGAGGGGGAGCTCGGGATGAGCTCCCACAGGGAAGAAGGGACAGACCCCAACCCGGGCCATGGGCTGGGGCGGGGGTGTTCGATTATCTAATCCACGAATTGCCTGCCGGGAATGCCAATGATTTTTCGTGATGGCTTCGACCGCGCATCATTGCCATCTACTACCCACGGTCTGCGATTGGTTCCACCAGCAGCCCAGCACACCTCACGATGCCTCCGACCTCGAATCTATGGGGCGCATGCCGCTCCATCGCCATCCGATCAAAACGCCCGGCATGCCAATCCCAGCGACCCGCAATCGCCGCCATCGCACGGCAGCTCTCCACTGACCCAACCGCGCCGCGCTCGACCGGCAGCATCCCCAACATACCCGGTGCCACCGGCCGGCCCGTCCCGCCGCCCTCGGGCTCGATCAGAGAGGAGGATGTGCAGATGCGGGAGCAGACACCACAGGAGGCGGCTCTGTCGCAGCTGGAGCTCACGGCGCTCGGCCTGAACCCCTTCGACAAGCGCCTCAGCGGGCTCAAGTTCGGCGAGCCGGAGGTGCCCCAGGGCAAGCTGCACGAGACGAAGTTCCACATGAAGCACCGCTACGAGGAGGGGATAATACAGCTCACCAAGCTGCTCATGCGCGACGGCAAGCTGAGCAAGGCGCAGAGGGTCAGTGGTCTACACCCTCCAGGTCCCATTACGGATTGGGCACAAACTTGTCGTGGGAACCAGGCAAGCTAACTAGTGCCGCAGGACATGGCCATGATCCTCAACTACCTCCGAACATCGCCGGCGCCCAAGATAAACCCACAGCGGCCACTGCTGCCCGGCTCGCCGCCACCCGAGCACCTGCCCCTGAACCCGAGCCTCTACCTGTTGCTGGCCGTGGATTCGGTGGCGCCGCTGATCCGGATCCGTGGTTTCACGGGTCTGGCCGGTGGTGGCAAGGCGCTGGAGGTGCCGGTGCCCATCTCGAGGCGGGCGCGGCGGCGGACGGCGTTCATGTGGATCATGGACGTGGTGGAGAAGAAGACGCCCATGGGGTCCGGCAAGAAGATGCTGGCGCACCGCATCGGCGAGGAGGTCGTTGCGGTGGTCGAGGGCAAGAGCTCCGTGTGGGACAAGAGGAACATGCTGCACAAGCTGGGCACGAGTGCACGTGCGAACCTGAACTCTCCGGCCTTGTTGAAGAGGAGAATTGGCTAGAGGACATATAAATGGCGATCTCTGAATAACCACATTGGGCATGCAGTGGCTTTCCTCGCGGCTTGCCTGCCTGCTACCTGTTGCACGCTGTTGTGTGCGTGCCGGCGAAGCCAAGCGCGCTGTGTATTCAGGTAACGGTGGCTAGACGAGCCTGCGGGTTGTAGATATAACTGTAAACTTATTCCGTCCACTAAACATCTAGTGGCTGAAACGACTATGACATACGAAATGGTGTACCGGGGTCTTCGCCATCGTTCTTGGGGTGAACAACAGACGACTGCTTGTTCTGCCTTGCGTAGGCTAATATGGCGACGACTAGAGGGAACACCAAATCAAAATGCCTCTCGGCTCTTCTCTTCTCCCGGCCGTTGTACAACCCCAGTAATCGAATTTTTTTTCTTCTTTTTTCTTAAAAGTCTAGATTCGTATGACACAGTGGCTGAATAACGTACCAAGTTCTTCACGTCAGTTTTTCTGATCAAAATAAGTTGAGACAACTACTTTAACTACTCTTTGCTGTCAGGGCGAGATCTCGCAACATGCTGGAAGGCACAATCGTAAAGGCGTTGTGGCTACCTAGGTAATATTACAAATGTTCCCGAAAACTCCTCCTTTCATTCTCAACGAATTAAGTGAGACAATTTACACTTTTCTTCGTGTCCTCTACTTCGCCTTGCCCAAGCCAACCATGCCTTCCCAAGGGAGAAGATTGACGGTTCCCTTCTTTGGTTTTTCCGTCGATATCGAATCCAGGCTCCCCAGCACCCAAGAATGAATCTCATGTTTTGTGGGGATGGAAAACTCGGCCTCCTTATTACTGAAGTTCAATATGGTGATGGAGACATTCGGCCCGCAGCTTTTCCTGAACGCAAACACGCTCGGGTGGGTGTTCTCGATGAGCTTAAAGGTACCGTATATGAACAGGTCGGCGTTCTGCTTGCAGATCTCGAGAGCCCGCTGGTAGAAGCGGTACGGCGGGACGATCGCGGACCACTCGTTCGCCCTCCCCGCCGCCACCTGGGCCGCCGCGTTGACGACGGGGTAGTCGTCGTTGACGCGCATCCACGGCTTGACGCCCGAAGGACAGAAGCCGCCGTTGGAGGTGGAGTCCCACTGGATCGGCGTCCTGGAGTTGTCACGCGCCTTGCGTCGCAAGAGTTCCATCGCCTTCTTCCTCTCCGGGGACCCTTCCGGGTGTTTCGAGGACACTCTGCACAGTTGCGGGTGGTCAGTGATGAGTTTACAGGCCGGAGGGTTGGAAACACTCACTGCTGCCAGTAGTTAATGGACTCGATATCCTTGTACTCCTCAGGGCCCCAATGGGCGGGCACATTGCGCATGCCTAGCTCCTGGCCCTGGTAGATGTACAGGGTGCCGGTGCGGGTGACCTGGGCCATGCAGAGGAGCTTGCAGCCGGCGACGTGGTGCGCGTCCGAGTCGTCGACAAACCGCGACACGGAGCGAGGCTGGTCGTGGTTCTCGAGGAACACCGCCGCCCACCCTTGCTTCCCGTGGATGGACTGCAGCTTGTCAACGACCTTCCTCAGCTCCTCAACGGACCACGGCCTGTAGCTGAAGCGCCCCTCCTCCGGAACCATGTCGAGCCCCATCCTCTCAAAGGTGAAGATCATGTTGAGGACGCCTTCTTCCGCCTTGACGAAGCTGAGTCGCTGTTCGTCGTCTTCCAGAAATGGCATCTCTCCAACCGTCAGGGTGTCATATTTGGAGAGAACGACTGGCTTCAACTCCTGGAGATACTCCTTGAGCCGCGGTCCGTTGGCAAAATATTTGTCGCCCGGCTGGAATCTCTTGTTCGGGTGCACAACGTCCACATCAAGGAACCTTTGGTCCTTGCAGATCAAGTTGATAACATCCATCCGGAAACCAGAAGCCCCCTTGTCAAGCCAGAAAATGCAAATATTATGCACCTCGGTTCGAACACGTGGGTTCTCCCGGTTCAGGTCCGGCTGGTAGGGACTGAAAAGGGAGAGGTAGTACTCGTCTGTCCTAGCGTGATAAGTCCAAGCTGACTGCGAGTCGTCGAGGAGCATAGCCCAGTTGTTTGGTGGCTGCCGCTCGCCGTGTTCGACGTATTTTGGCTTTTTCCAGATGTACCAGTCTCGGTGCTCACTTGTTCTCGACTGAGCCGAATCAATGAACCAAGGATGCTATACCATGTAAAGGTTGGTAATTCGGCTTGATTGCGAGAGGATGACAGGAGTGGTGCTGGGAGGTGCTGCGGGATCAATGGTTATCTTGGTCTTACCTGATTAGAGGTGTGATTAACCACGAGATCCATGACAAGCTTCATGTCGCGTGGCTTCAGTTCGGCGATCAAACGGTTGACGTCCTCCAATGTACCAAACGGAGGGTGGATGTCGCAATAGTCGGACTAAAACCCAGTGAGCAGCCTTATTTTTTTATAGGGTTATTAATAACCGACGTACAATATCATATCCCATATCGTGCTGTGGGCTTTTATAAACTAATAATCAAGCATTAGACCGATCACTGCGCACAAAAATACCGGGTTTTGCAATGGGGTCCCTTACTGGGAGAAAGCCACAAGACATCAACTGGTAAAAATAAGGTTGTTAGCAACATTCTGAGAAGGACCACTCGACCAAATCCTTACCGCCGAGCTCCTTAAGATAGTCCAACTTTTCCGTGATTCCATTGATGTTTCCCATCCCATCCGCATTGGTGTCCTTGAACGAGGCAGGATAAATCTAGCACAACTGTGAATAAGACTCACAACAAGGAAAAGAGCGACTCCTGACCTGATATATGACCACTTCTTTCCACCATCGTCTTTCTGACATGAAACACTGCCTGTCCGTTTCGTCGAAGCCCATCGTGCCGGAGAAAGTTTGGTGAGAGCTGCAGGCGAGTTGCCAGCGATCCAAGTCAGCTCACATGCCGGAGCTTGAGGGTGATCGCCAAACTTACCTGCGACACCGACTTTGACCAATTGGGATGAGGTTATGGTGAGAAGCAGTTGGAAGCCGTAGCTTGCCGGGCGTTTTGCGATGGAGGTTCCTTTTCAGCAGTTGCTGTGTCGTCTCACCCCTCAAGTTCCACGTGCAAGTGTCCAAGGTGCGGAACCGTGTCAAATCAGCAGCACCAAGGCTTGCCAGTCTTCGAACGTTCACTTGAGCGTGTCTCGACTTGTAGGATAACATGACCTATTAACCATTTGCTCCCATCTCACTTCGGCCTGAGTTGCGAATAAATATTAAAGCCCATGTGAGTGAGATAGTTATGATCTGCTTTTTTGCGCTGGCTTCATGATGTAATGATTGTATGGTAAGTATCCTCACAGACTGCACATTCTTTCAATCACTCGCCTTTCCAGAATTCCACGTCATCCAAGAAACTAAGTGATGCCGGTGTGGAATTCCGTGCCTGCCACGGCCTTCAAGCTACTTGAGGATCACCCGTATCTGCAAGGGCCGCGGGCGTTCTACTCCGTGCATACCGGTAAGGCTTAGTTATCCGCCGCATGATATATGGTTTTTATACTCATGCGCCTTGTAACGCGGCATATCCGCTGAAGTCACGGCAGTCCCAACATCAATCCGGCGCAAGCGTTGCGGCAGCTTCTGCGAGCCTTTCCACGACCTTCGTTTTCGTCATTGTCCGTCATTCCTGCTCGCGGTGACGGCATATGGCACGCCAGCGCACGAATGAGATACCTCACACTGGCATTTAACTTTTGACAGCAGCCAGGGAAAAAGTGACCCACCACCGATTGAATCACTTGGTAATTGTCTGACGCCGGGCGTGGCCGGGTGGTGCCAAGCGCCGAGCTGCACTCAATCCGGGACGTTGCGTTTCGGCAGGAGGATGCACTCCGGAAGCAGAATGGACTCCGGGGAGTAGTATGGATAATGCTACGCTGTCCGCCGCCAGGTATTGGCGGCGGGCACGGCTCCCAGATTGGGTACTAGAGGTCCAAACGCGCATTACTATCAGTGTCAGGTTTGACCGGTTGGTCGGTGGGCCAGCGAAAACACCTCCGGTAAGTGACTTCGACGAAATCGGCGCGACAATCACGATAGCAATGTCAGGCCACGTTCTCAACATCCCAATCATTGGCCAGTGAAACATTGTCGCAACCCATCAATAGCTTTAGACATCTTGGCAGCTTTCACCGTTTCAGTCGAATGCTGTTGTGCGGCGAGCGTTACCATCACCTGTAATCTTCGGTGTCGCCCTTCCGCCTTTGCCAGGGAAGGCGAAGGGAACCCTCGTCGGCATCGACACCTTTGGCATGTTCTTAACATTTAATTGGGCTTTAGTAGAGTTGCAATGTACAGGATTCGTACTGCCCTCGGCCGATCTCGTAGCTACTGTCATTCCACTGTAGCATGAAGGAGAGGAGTCCCAGCTCGACGAAGCACTTTATTGGTACACCTCGGCGAGGCTCGAAGATCTGGCTCAATATCTATGCAATGCGATGTATAAAAGCCTCTGACTAAACAATCTCTGGCGCGCAGCTGCAGCCGCAGCCGCACTCAGCGGCCTGTCCACTTGCCCGCCTGAACACAACGCCGTCAAAAGGCCCCAGTTACAATTTCCCCATGACTTCTTGATCCGGCAGCACACGGCTGGAAGTAGAAATCACAACGGACCATCCTCCCCTGCGCGTCAGGGGCATTTCCCAATCCACAACTTCTTGACCGAAATTGAGAACGACCAAGTAGACCAGCCTACCTTGTGTACGGGTATAAGCATAGATGGATGGGTGGTGCTCGTCGATGAGGTGGCAAGCGCCGTAGATCTGCCGGGCTCACAAGTTAATATCATCATAATTCCTATGCCTAGTGCTCCCGAACTTTCTATCAGGAGATAAACAAGGCGGAGCGGACTTACAAGTGCCGGGTGCTGCTTGCGCAGGCGTATCATGTCGTGGTAAAACGCCCAGACAGACGCCTCGTGCCGACGGATTCGGCGCTGAATACCTGGAACTCCGGGTGCCTGGGGAGCCACGGCTTTGCGTGCGTGTCGGTGAAGCCGCCAGAGGTGTCATGGTCGCAGTTCCACTATGAGCAAAGCCTCAAGTCAACAACAGGAGAAACATCGGAGGTTGGGGTGTGAGAGGTGTGGGGTTGAAAATACCGGAATGGGTATGCGAGACGCATCCCTGCCCTTTCTCACGATTGCATTCTTGGCCATCTCCAGGTTGTGGGTGTCCTCGTCCTGCTTCAGAGCCGCGTGCGTCGCATTCCAGTAGATGCGCGTCTCGATGTCCCGAATCATCTCCTCCGAGAACTTCTCCGGGTTCGTCATGCCCAGCTCCTGGCCTTGGAACACGATAACGGTCCCCTGCAGCGTGAAGAGCCACATGGCGAGGAGCTTGGCGGCGTGGCCCCGGCTCGCCCTCGCCCTGCTGCAGAACCGGCTCAACCCCCGCGGCTGGTCGTGGTTCTCCATCCAGATGGTGTCCCAACCGCGGGCCTCGTGCATGCGCGACTGCCACTTGCTCACGGCGGACTTGAGCTCGGGAAGCTCCCAGTCCCTTAGGATCCACTTGTCCCCGTCCACGCAATCGAGCCCGACGTGCTCGAAGTGCAGGATGAGGTCGAGCTGCTGCTTGGCTGGGTCGTTGGAGATAAAGTTCACGCCGAGGTCGGGCGTGATACCGCAAGACATCTCGCCGAGGGACAGTGCATCATAGTGAGCAAATACTTCTTGGTGCATCTCGCGGAGGTACTCGTGGACCCTGGGCCTACGGTGCGTCACGATGTCAGCTGGTGTCGATAGGAAGGATACCTCTGGTAGAAAGAGACACGGAACAAAAGGATGAATCCAGTAACACGGAACAAGAGGGAAATAGAAGTAGTAGAGTACCCGTTAGCAAACATCTCGTTCGCCTTCTGCTCGAACCTGCCGGGTGTAGAAATTAGGGCATCAGGCCAGCCGGACGCAGTCGGCAGGCCGGGACGCGCCGCAGATAAGTCCTGGTTGTGCACCTTGGACATGCAGTTGATGGCGTCCAGCCGGAAGCCGTCGACCCCCTTGTCCAGCCAGAACCGGAGCTCCCTCCACAACTCCCTCCACACGCGGGGGTTCTCCCAGTTGAGGTCCGGCTGGGCCCTGCCGAACACGTGGAGGTAGTACCTGCGCGCCTCGGGCACGCACTCCCACTGGCAGCCCTCGAAGACGCTCTCCCAGTTGCTCGGCGGCCGCTCTTTGCCGCCCTCTTCGACAATGGGGCCGTCCCAGATGTAGAAGTCCTTGAAGCCGTTGGCTTCACCCTTTTGGGCGGCGACTGACCTTTTGAACCAGGCGTGTTCGCTGGAGGTATGGTTCAGGGCTATACCCAAGATAAATTTTAACCCCATTTTGTGCGCCTGCTCAAGCAAGTCATCGAAATCTTCCATAGTGCCGAGTAGGGGGTTAATTTTGCAGTAGTCGGAGATATCATACCTGGAATCGGCTTTAGTCAATACCTCATTTGATGAGAGCGCCTCCAGCGGTGCATTACTTACCCCATGTCATGCATGGGAGAATCAAAGATGGGCGACAGCCAGACAATATTGACGCCCAAGTCAACCAGGTATCCGAGTTTCTCAGATACGCCTCTCAGGTCACCATACCCGTCGCCGTTGGCGTCTTTGAAGCTGGGGACAAATATTTGATAGATGACCCCATCCTTCCACCAGGTTGACTTTTGTTTGTCCAAGCTTGCGGTCTGCAAACCAAATGGTCTGTCGTTGACTGTTGGTTTGCAGGGAGTGGGCGGTGTGCTGCGCAATCTCGTGGCCCTAACACCAGGGTTGCCAGACCGACGCTTATACATGCTACTATTGTTTGGCGTACAAGATGAGAACTGGAGATGGAGGATGTAATTAGCTTTCTGTGGACGGCCGATCTGGACAGAAACGTCTGTCCGAAAGGGAAGGAAAAGCTTGCTCTGGTAAAGCTACTACCCGCGGTATATACGACGCCGTGGCAAGGATCTTGGAACGTAGGCCAACAGAATGACGGAAGGGAAGCATCAGCAAAAGCCCTAAGCGAATTTGCCTGGGCTGTGTGCATAGCATCGGCAACGTTAAACTCTATCTTACCCTTCTTATAGTTGGTAAAGTGGTTCAGGTCTACTCAAGCCTCCTTTCGTCTTAGCCCCTTCGGCTAAGTTCCTTGGTGATATTTGCCTCGACCATCCGGAAGATAGTTACTGCTTGCATAGTTACATAACTGCAGGGAACATGTCAAAATCTCCCCACATTATTGGTTTGAAGTCATCATTCCCACAGAGCAACGCAATCCGTGCACGATCCGACCACGAGGTCTTCGAGCGAGGCAAAGGAGAAGAAAAAAAGAACATTGTACGCAGTGTTGCGGAAGCTGCCCAAGGCCGGATCTCATGAGATGTTTCCGGACCTATCTCCGGAGTCGGCGGAGGTGGTTGATTGACCGCCAATGACGAAAACTCTCTCAAGGCTTCTGGAAGCCGCCGCATCACACGAAAGCATTACGTTATTAAGCTGCTGGAAGAATTGGATTTCATGATACATCACGCGATTCTTTTCCACGAGTTTAATGGTTCATACTGCACCGATGGGCTAATTATATATTTTGGGTACCTGTAATAAGCAGGCTGCATCCACAATATTGTCCCGGTGGAACAAGGGATAACATAGTTTGTGAGGAATCGATTTGCCAACGTATTTCTTGGGACAGTGACAATCCAGATTTCTGCAAACCAGTCTTGGGCCAGAAGACACTCTGCTGAACCATTCAGTCATCGTGTCCATGTTGCGCTGTCAAGGTGCCGTAAGAGTCGAGTTAGTAGCAGCTAGATTCCCAAGCCCGCGGGATACAGTTACGCAAAACGTCCAATCCGAATCAGGCAGTGGAGTATAACCGGAAGGAATTGGGGGCCGGCCAAGGCCCCGGGCGTGAGGGCCGGCGTACAGGCAGTGAGTCTACCTAGGCAGGCCGGGACGCAGATGTCTCCTCAAGGCTGGTTACCGTTGCATCTAAACTCTCGCCTAGTAGATCGATGTCGCAGGCATGGGATACATGCAAACCGGATTGCTTCCTACTGGCCTGAAACTCACCGATTGGATCACCACTGGGGCCCATCTCTGGAACTCGACTCCATATGTATTAGGCGTAGTTGTTCTGGGTGTGGGTGGTACTATGTTCTGGGTGCAGGTGTTCTTGGTGTGGGTGTTCTGGGTGTGGGTGTTACTCTGGTCTGGGTAGTGGTGTTCTAGGTGTGTGTGCTCCGGATAGGTGCTCTAGGTGTGAGTGTTGTGTGTATGGGTGTAGTTGTGTTGTGTATATGGTGTCATTGAGTACTGTGTATTTGGTATCTACACCAAGATTTAATGTATCACGTAAGTGCTCACGTCTGTCGACAATTCTCACGGTGCGGGGTGTCAGGAGCAGGGATGAGGGAAGTCGGGAGAATATCTAACCTTTATTATGGCGGGGTAAGTAAATAGACTACGGAGTACGGAGGTACACGTAGATCTATCCATGCAACACATGCACTTGACTACGTATCCCGACACGTTGTGGGGCGGCGCTTAAAGGGCCCAGAAGACTCGAAAAGAATGGCGGGAGAGGCAGAGATCCAAGTACCCCATCTGCTTCGCCTCTTTAGGAACCCTCGAGAGGTTTCTTGCTTGTGACACGTCGGGTCGGATAAGTATTGAACATTGAAATTGGGATAGGAGAAGGACGGGAACAAGGAGAACAAGGGAAGCTGCCCAATGAGTTCATTTTCATCTCCCACGGCTGCCCAAGCGGAGTGCTGGTGAAAAAAGGTGCAGATTCCGTACCTGGGCAATCCACGTGTGTGTAAAGTACCTAGGTAGGCTACTCTAAATGAAGTGCCACATGTCTGTGCACTGATCATTGCCGCAGCCTGGCGGCCCCGGCTAAGTTTGGAGCCTAATGATGAGTGGAGGTGATGAATGACAAACAAACATGCTGTAGTACATTCCTCTCGTGTGTGCAATGGGCATAAGAATATCCTACCCATCGAGGGCAGACAGACACAGCAGAAGAAGAAGAAGAAAAAAAAGGCACGACCTGAGAAGTTTACATCATCTCAGCCCACGCGGCCCACCAGCACAGGCGCAGCACAGAAACACCACACAAGGAGCTTCCCCTCCTTTCCGTCAATCGTCGACTGCGCCAAAGACTTGGCACCGGGTCAGACCTCACGCCCCGGCACGCCCACTCCCACACCGTCTCTGTCTATCCTACCTGCGTCCTTTCGAACACACCTGCACACGCACACGAAGAACACGCACACGCATCCACGGCCGGCAACACCCCGATCTTGGCGACCACTTTCTCTTGGCAACCAGACCGGGCCACCCTCTGCTCAGCCATGAACTGAAGGAACACCACCACTGCATCCCGTCATATCGTCCCGCCTCTTCTCTTTTCTCCCCTTCTCTGCTCCTCTGCTCCTCTGTTGGCCTACGATGCTGTTGCATCTTCCTCCTTGCCTCGAAACAACCTGCACGCAGCCACGACAACAAATCATCCCACGTTAAGGTTCGAACCTGCCATACCTGCCAGCCTTGGCCCTCGCCTCTCGAGTTACAACATCCCTACGGAGTACCTACCACACGTACACGTACACGTCTCGGACATCACCACCAACCTTTTTGCGCGACGACATAACCTTGGCAACCACCTGCCGTTGGGTCGCAACTGCCCGCCTGCCCGCCTGTCCCACCCGATCACCGTCGGATCGAAGAACCGGGCAACGGGCCCCCTGACCCAGCATGTCTCATCCCCCCCATAAAGTCATGTCTATGGAGGCCGCCCTCGAGGAGGAGAGGCGCGAGGTCGAGGCCCTCATCGCGGCTAGGAACCGCCGCACACCCAGCGCCCTCAGCGGAGTCCGTTCCTCATCCCCCTTCACGCCTAGGTCGCCTGTCAGGAGCATGCTGGATATAGGTGAATAGAAAGCCCCTTTCCCCGTTAATTGGTCTGTGACTTTAGTTAACACGCTGCCAAGGACCCATGAAAAGCATGCTAGACGTTGATGGCAAGCCCGCTGCCCCAAAAAGGAGCATGCTCGATATGGACAGCCCCCCAGCCTCTGCCTCGTCAGGCAAGCAGGTCTTCAGCACCCCGTCCTCGCCCGTCCTGGCCTCCAACCAGCTCGCCCGCGCCTCCAACGCCTCCCACCCCAGGCACATGTCCGACGTCGCGTCGAGGCCCGTTGGCTTCGGCCCCCGGTCAGACCCCAACCGCGACCTCACCTCCGAGTACCAGTTCTCCGACATAATCACGAGCAACACCGGCCACGCCGCCATGCCGAAGCGCGTCTCGCAGGGCAACAAGAAGCCGGCCCAGCCCACCGCCTCCGCCATGTCCCACATCGTGCGCGGCGGTGACGTCAGCAGGATCCCACTCCCCGGCGACACGAGGGGCCGGCACTCCATCGCCGGGCCGGGCATGCGCATCGGGAGCAAGTCGCGGTCGCCGCACTCGCGCCTCGGCATCCGGTCCAGCTCGCCCGCCCCCAACCTGCTGTCCGGGCGGCACCTGAGCCCGGCGGGCCGCGCGTTCGTGGAGGAGACGTACGGCGTGGACATGAGCAACGCCTACCGGAGGCTCTCGGACGCCAACCTGCTGCGTTCCGGCGGCACCCTCGCCGAGATCGGGCGCAAGAAGAAGAGCGAGGACAACCCGGACGGCGGGAGGCTGGCAAAGGACTATCTCACTCCCGACGGCGACGACCTGTACGACGATAGCAGCGACGACCAGGAAGACTCGAACGCCGAGGATGGTGAGCGCGGCCGCAAGGCGGCCAGGAGCTTCGACGGGCTCTCGCCTGACCCTGACAAGGCAGGCGCGAGGGCGGACAAGGACAGGACGGCGCTGAGCTTGTTGGCAGCTGCCGAGGAAGAACGCATCGAAGTCACCAAGAACCCCCACGTCAAGTATCAGTATCGGTCACTCTTGGACGAACCTCAAATCACGGTCACAGGGCCTGCCGGCCAGGGCGAGAAGCCAAAGCACTCAAAGGCGTCTTCGATCCATCCAGCAACCAGCTTCGATGATGGCCCGCCCTCGGGCGCCAGGACGCCCATGGACTCTGACACGGAGGCCGACCTCACTGACATCCGGCGGGCGCAGAAGCTCTCACTCTTCCAAACACCCATCAAGGACACGCCGAATGCCGCCCGCGCACTGCGCATTATCTACCGCGGCGACTGGCGCAAGGTTGCCCAGGAAGCCAAGGAGGAGCAAAGAACCCTCCGGAAGTACATTGTTGCTTCTGATCTCAGCGACGAGGCGACACATGCCCTCGAGTGGGCCGTCGGAACGGTCCTCCGAGATGGCGACACCATGATCTGCCTCTACTGCGTCGACGAGGAGGCCGGTATCGCCCCAGCCGACGACGGAAAGTCCGTCAGAGACCAGGGTGCCGCACTGAACGCCGTGGCCGACAGCAAGGCCCCCGTCACGCCCGGCGGGAGCACCATGGACCTGCACAAGGCCGACCAGAGCTCCGAGTCCCTGGCGACGCCGGTCAAGTCGAAGGCCGAGGAGGAGCGGCACAGGGCCGTGCAGGACATCACAGACAGGGTCGAGAAGCTCCTCCGCAAGACGAAGCTGCAGGTCCGCGTCATCGTCGAGGTCCTGCACTGCAAGAACCCGAAGCACCAAATCCTGGAGATCATCGATGTCGTCAACCCGACTCTTGTTGTTCTGGGCAGCCGGGGGCAGAGCGCGCTGAAGGGGTAAGTGGGCACCTGCCCACCCACGATCTACACGCAAACGAAGACTAGCTAACATTCTCACGTACAGCGTTATTCTTGGCTCATTTTCTAACTACCTAGTGACCAAGAGCTCCGTACCTGTGATGGTCGCCCGGAAGAAGCTCCGGAAACAGTCGAAATACAAGAAGCTGTCGATGACCCAGGTCAACAACATAAACAGCCCCATGGCGAGGACACTAGCCAATGCAAAGATTGACTAGAAGTCTTGATACCCTCAGCCGTAGTCTAATACCATTGTTCTATGCTGGCCGTTTTGACCTGTTGCTCGTGTGCTGTGCGTTGTGCCGGAGTGATACTGCAACACCTAGCCCCCATGATGCCCACTCCTAAATTGATGGAACACCTGCCAAGGGCACCTACGCCTAGTACACCTACACCCAGAAACCTGGGACACCTATACCACCACACAGACCTATACCCAGACACCCACTCCTAACAACCCACAACACCTATACCTACAATACCTCTCATAACACCTCCTCTCACAACACCCACTCCCATAAGACCCACTCTCATACCATCCAGAACACCCACACCTAGAAACCTACAACACCTAGACCAAGAACACACACCAAGGAACCCAGGAAACCTATGTCACACAGACCTTCACCCGCACACCTATTCACAGCAGCCCGTAGCACCCAGACCTATGATACCCAGACATACAACAGCTACTCCCACGGCACCCACTCCCATGACACTCGCTCCCACAACACCCACTCCCACGACACCTACTTCCACAACACTCACTCTCATAACATCCGCTCATATACAACCTACATCTATAATCTCCATTTGTAAAGTCCTGTAACACCTGCTCAAAGCAACTTATAACACCCAGAATAATTACATCTAGACACCTACAAGGACATATATATGTAAACACATACCTAGAGAAACGTAGCAACTATACCCATAGGATTATACCTGAATACTTATGATGCCTATTCCCAGCATACCGATACTGAATAAGACGTATTTTGGTTGAAACATTGTGATCTGTTATAGTGGTCCTACAAGGTACCTGAGAATGGTGTTGGGCTCTATCAACCATGTGCGTATGTCTTTTAGTTCTCCGTGGGCTCACTTGACGGAGCCCATCCCAGGTCTCCATAGGGCCAGTGTGAAGTCTTTCGCATCCTGTTTTCATTCCTGTAGCAAGGTCTCTAGCAAGAAAACCATCTGTTGCAGCGTTTGCACCCTATTGGCTCACTTCGGGCCTTCTTAATATTTCGGTCAGGATTAAGAGGCATATGATTATATGTTTCAGAGCGTTATCTCTTTGACGCGTCTCTACCTGGCGTGGTGCTTCTTTCTGAGTACCTCCAGCCTAACCTCAGTATTCTTTCTTTTCTTTTCTTCTTCTTTTTTTCACTTTTTTTTCACGTAGCGAGCGTACTAGGCCGATGCATACCAGCATACACGTTATTGTCATCCGTCTCTGGCCACTTGCAATCACCGACGTCGTCAACCCGACTCTTGTTGTTCTGGGCAGCCGGGGGCAGAACGCACTGAAGGAGGGTAAGTGGGGAGAGGCACACTGATGGTGTTTTGATCACGTCTTCCATCGCAACAGTACAGCCCGCCTGCTTAGCAGGGGAAGTGGGGAGGCAGAGTGCGTCATCGGCACCGTCTTGCCCCGTGCGACCAGATGCGTTCGCGATGTTGTGGACACATGCAAGGGTTACATTCGCAGAGTAAGAAATGGAGGTGAGTCAGCTCTTCTTACAGGTGCTTCCCCCAATATGGTGGACGCGTCGAGCTCGGCGGCGACCCTGGTGTCTAACGAAGCTGGATCCGCTCGGGCGAGTGTGCTTACTGCCCCTCACGAGTACCGAGTCTGCTGACATGAAAGACGCAGCACTGGATTTGCAGTATCTGTCAGAAATTGGGACTGGGAGTTGATAAGTTTATCATAAGCAGCAGCAACACTACTCGTGTGAGCCAGACATCGTCTGCGAGTGGTTTGGCGAGACGGCTCTCCGACGATGGCCCAGCCAAGTCGTTTAGACCAGGTAGTGGTAATGTGCAGACATCACGCATCACATAAGGTGATCTCAAACGCAAAGAAGACTCCTGCCGCCTATGCGGGTTCCTCTCGCGCGCCGTGAGAAGATACAGCTCAGGCAACATTCACGATGTGGCAATGCTCTTCCTTACATGGGAGATCGATGGACGTGAGGCGGTTGAAGGCCATCAGCACATCAACCTCACGCGTCGGCTCCGTGTGAGATGGACTGAAATTGCCGGCATCACCCAGGATGTGTAACTCGTCTTGGTGGCACCGAGGCACCCCAGGCTGATCAACTCAGATGCTTACGCTGCGTTCGTAAAGGAAACTCACTTCCTGGGCCGGGGACTTGTCGAGCCCAACGAAAAGCAATCTCTCATCAAGAGCTGGATCGACCTATGCGTGAAGGGCCACAGCAAAGACACGTCGGACTGCCATATGACGCACGGCTCGGCGGAAGACTTCAGAGCTCATCAAAGGCATCCATTCTGGCGTCATAGACGTCGTGGATATGTGCCTTAAAGAATCCCCCTTGACTCCAAAGGAAACCCCGAGAAATATGTGGCCCTGAGCTACATCTGGGGGAGGCGGCCCTTGGGGGAGGAGGTATAGAAGACAATCATGTCAAATGTGCTACTACACATCCGGCATGGTGACATTGAAAAGATATGGAACCAACTGCCTCGAATGATTCAACATTCTATTTTACTTGTCAGTCGCTTGGGGGAAAGATACCTCTGGGTCGACTCCCTATGCATCGTCCAGGACAGTGTCAGTTCCTGGGAGTTGAACGCGCGCGCCATGCATCTTGTCTATGGAAACGCACACTTTACAATATGTGTAGCTGACGGCGACGCTGAGACTGGTCTCCTCGCCGTTGAACCTATACTGCAGCCCAAGGGTCCCACCAATTTTGCTCAACCTGACAGCCGCCAACGAAAGCCTGGGGATGCCCCGCCAAGCCATGACTGCACACTGCGCGCCGGGTGTCACCTTACTTCTGACACGGTCACCAGAAGCCATCATCCAGGATTCCGTGTGGAACAAACGAGGCTGGACCTTCCAGGAGAGACTCTTATCTCGAATATGTCTGGTCTTTGCTGAAGTGCCGGGTTTACTTCTAGTGTCGGACGCCGGTCATGTCGCAAGACGTATTCACAGACAGTGGGACCGGAGGTTGGTCCTTGGACTCGACCAGTGCACCACTACGGACCTTGAGGGAGCTCAATCGTCAAGCCTTTTGGCGCTACATGAGATGCGTCCAGCTGTACACCGGCCGCGAGTTGTCTCATCCCAAAGACATTCTCACAGCATTTCATGGGACTTCGTGGTGGCTGCAGCCGCGCTTCAACTCCCCGTTGCTTTACGGGCTCCCGACTTCTCACTTTGACGTTGCCCTTTTATGGAACCCGATGGACTCATTGTGGCGCAGGAAGAAATATCGACCGCACTATCTCAATACTGGTATCTGCAGCCAGGATGAGCTTGGAAACTGTACATGCAAACCTGACGAAGAAGACTACGGAAACATGAACTTTCCTAGCTGGTCTTGGTGTGGATGGATAGGAGGCAAGGCTGAATACCAACCCGATATGATCAAAAGCTTGTCTCCTCAATGTAAGAGACTGGCTGACGGATCACACGTGGATTCAATGGCACTTTCGTGATAAGCAAGGAAATCTCCGGCCACTCTGGGACAAGGGCTCCGCCACCGAAGATGCCAGCGAGAGGTTGAGTGGAGAGGCTATCACAGCACGTCAGTCTTAGAGGAACTTGACATCCGAGGGCGCAAAGGAAACAAGTGTGAGACTTGCTGTCAAACCAGTGAACGAACCAAAACGCGCAGCATCGAACGCAAAAAGTCTGCTTCAGAGCCAGGTCAACGGCAAGACGAGGGAAATGGGAGGTACAGGACGAATAGAACGGAATACATCCAACAAATGTCTAGAAGTCATTTCGACCAGGCCGACAGGCTTCGACTTCCTCCTCCTCCTCGTCCTCAGTACAACTACGGACAGCCGTTGCCGCCCGCCCCTTACAGCCATTACTTTAATAATCCGTTTTCTCCAGACGGACCGTACCCTGGTCCTAGTGCCTACGGGCATATACAGCCTCCAATAAACTACATGTATCCAACACCTCCGCCGCCACCCACAGAAGCGCCAGGCGCTCCGCGAACTCCGCGTCCGGCTTCGGATGACACAGACTCGGAGAGCTCAAGCGACGCAGACTCCTGGACATCAGCGCAAGAGACTATCAGCGAGTCCTCTCCCTATGTCAGTGATTCTGACACCAGAAAAGAACTTGGCGTTGATGGTCACGCCGCAAGCACGAGCTCTGCCAGCAAACTAGATCCCTACGGAAGATCGCGGAGACATCCGGAAAAGTCTGGGATTATATTCTCGAAAATTATCCCAGACAACCCCTTTGGAACAATACGCGAACCATTCTCCAAGGATCAACTGAAACAAGATTACGCTCGCGCAATGCTCATATTGCAATTCTTCACATGGCATACTTGGCTGTACATCCGACATGCAGCAACGACAGGGCCGTTTGGTGCTGGCACTGGTAACACGAGCCTTTCTCGCCATGACATCATCGACAAGACCGGAGACTGGTGCGGTTCTATCATGATCCCGAATGACGCAAGTCATGCGGCGCTACAGGACACGTCTCAGTCGTTCATTGCCATCTCGGATGCCAGAGCATTCACCAGAGAAGAGTGCCCGGTATGGAACTATTATATTTCCAAGGAGAAGGACGAGTCTGATTGAGATTTATACCACGTTTTTCTCCTGTCCCGGAGTGGTGATAGGGGACTTTGGGAGCACGTTGCTCTGGGCAAGGTCTTCAAGACTGCTTTCGGTCCAAGGGTTGCAAACTGGGAGGAAATAAAGCTGGGGTAGCGTTACTCACTTTAAAGTTTTGTGACTTCAAAATTTTTGCATTTGAGAATATTTAAAAGAGAGACGGCCAATTTGAGCCGCAAAATTCGAAGGCTTTGTTGGATGACAGTCAGGCGCGCTTCCGACCCCAACCAGCAATCGCGACACAAATCCTGGCTATCGAGGCAATAATCTTGTTCTCCTTAAGATTACATTTCGCAAAGCTTGCTGCTCCTTAGGGGTGAAATTCAGAACAATGAACGGCTGTTTGAGACGGCTTTATGGCATGAGTTCTGTCTTTGTGTCAGCAACCAGCACCATCAAAGAAACAAAATGGCGTTTTGCCAACAATAACCATTGTCCATCTAAATTTACTTCAGATTCTCTGATACTCCAGCGCAAAACTGTAATCCTGATCTTGTCGCTCTCCCCTCGCCTCTGAATCTTCCTTCACCTGGCAATCACGCTGCGACCCTCATCCACAGCCTCCTTGAGTCCGACACCGTGCTGTCCAATCTCGTGATCGCCAGTCTACCCCAATATCTGGTTCGTCGAAGGATCAAAAGGTATCCTTAAATAATCTCCCACCCTCTCAATCACATCCTCCAGCAAAACCCAAAAGGATCAACGTTAACATACAGGGACCATGAGCCAAGGAAAGAAGGTCTACATCTGGGCGCTATCCATCGCCGGTTTCATCGTCATCTTCGCCGTGATGCCGGTATTTGTAACCTGCCTCACTCGCACCCGCCGTTCCAAGAAGGACGACGAAACTGAGAGTACCGCCTGTGATCTTGAGCTTGGTGACCTGGAGCGCGAGCGCCAACGTGATGAACAAGCGCGTCAGCGTGTCCGTGAACACAATCGGGGGCGTTGGCTGAAGCCGATGATACGTAATAAGCCCAACCGAGACTGGGACAGGGACCAATACAGAGAGATGCCGCACCCGGATGAGTTCGACCTCTTCGTCAACCCCTGGAGGAATCGATCTCTGGACTCAGTCTCTATCCCCGAGTCCGTGCATATGCGAGACTCGAACAGCCATTTATCACGGGGTCTCGCCGCCGAATACTACAACTACACTGAGCCTCAACAGGAGCTAGATCTCCCGGGTTCTGATTGCTTCCACATGCCAACTGAGGACGATGAGAGTACCTTCTCGGACAGTGGAAACCCCTTCGCGGACCCCACTGCCCCGGAGGCTCCTCTCCTGGCCAAACCGGAACCGGCCTCCGTCCGGGCCCTGACCTCCATGGGTACACATTTGCGTAGGTGGAAGGCACGCGCGCTGCATCCTGGCAAGAAGGAAGAGGACGAAGGGGAGACTCGCGAAATCACCACTCCCGCCGCCACAGCCGAAGGCTCAAACCTGGCGGCACTCAAAGCTGCTGCGGCGGCGGCGAAGGTAGTGGCGTCCAAGCCCTACGACCCGCTCCCGGTGTGGCTTATCACTCCCAAGGCCTCCGCGGGCCCTAGGGTCCCGCGCTTTATCGAGGTTGACATCGACGGTGAAGGCCCTGTGAGCGCACCGGACTTAGACCTGATCAAGGCGCCCATCCCGGAGCGTCTTGTCATTGAGAGGGTGATGACATGGCATACTAATGTCGACACCGGCACGTCACCCTCTCGGCCAGTGGTGGTGCAGCGCAACCGAGCAGTCTCTTTCTGAATTGATGCGGGTGCCGTTGTGCTCCTGGCTCTGACTGGGACTCTTGAAGCTGGCCCTTTCGTGGCTGTCCTCGAGTGATGAGTCGGTTGTTCCTGGCCTCTATAATTCACTTGAAACATCAATTCATTTTCTTTTCTGTCAACGCTTTGCGCCTTGAATTGTCGAAAAATAATTTATTATGATGCGTGAAAAGAAAAGAAGATTGCGTAAGCACGAAAGAAAATATTCGCGACTACTGGAATGGAGTGCAAAGTGTTACATCGCCCACCAATTGTCAAGACATGTCTATCGTCTTCTATCTTTTCCATCTTAGGAAATTGAGATTTCCACATTTCATTGAGACATCTATATTCATAATGTGTCCAACTTCAAAGACCGCGTGGTCATGCCTGTTGCTGCCGGGCCGGGGCGGCTCATCCTACCCGGAGCCCAGGATTTATTTCAGACAAGCCTGTCGGTGGATTCTTGTTGAGCGTTAAGCTTCTTATTCTGAGTCGTGCCACTGATCTTTAATAGGTGACTTGTATCAAAGATAGCTTGCTGGCGTGGCTGTAGGATCCGTAAGCTCATAGCTTCCTGGCCCCTTGCCGTTTGGCGGCCCAAGCGTCACCATGTCGCGTCTCGAAGAGGATGGCTTGAAATCATCATCCAGGCGAGTAACAGTAGTCTGCTGAAACTTGAGCCGTAAAGCCTTGATGATAGCTGAGTCAAAGACATAGAGTCTCACGAAAGTGACAACGTTTGGCATGGATCCGACGATGATTACCACGTTGTTTTCTACCATCCTGAGTGGACGTCAGCCACCATCATAGTTTTAATGCTGTTGAGTTGTCAATTGTAGTTTGGGCCTATGCTCACACAGCCACGTAGAATGCAGCTTGCTGCAAGGTGGGATCGGAGGTCTTAAACAGCTTTGCTCTATAAACAGGCGCAACGATACTAGCCACCACGCCGCTAGAGTTGAATAAGTACCTCGGCGAAAGATATGAGGATGTTGGACTAAAACTACGGCGGTAGAGAACGCAGTTATCAGTTTCAATCGTATGCCGAGGGTCATTTGTAATGTTGCGACAGTCGGCAGGGGCAGGACGAATATGTAGATACCCAATGCCACTGCTAGAGTCCCGAGTAACACCGAAGTAGACCAATTTCGCAGGCTCACCGCTCATGATGAGGTCTGACCAGGTCACCCCGCCATGAGGGGTCAGGTAATAGATTGAAATGGGTATACTTGGGAAACAGATTAAGAAGGTGGCGATCAGCCCTGTGTATATGGACGTTTGCATTGATGTCTTCACCGAGAAGAGCTGGCGATAGAGGAAAAATATTGAAGACTTCGAAAAGTATGAAGCAGGCCCCACAAGGAGAGTAATGAAAAATTGGAGCTGAGAGTAAGCGTTTAACCTTCGGCGGACACGCCATCGACACTGGATCTCATACACACCTTCATCGATGTGGGGTTCATCCAGCAGGCCGACAAATCCCACATGTGGCGATTGTATTTGGAGACTGCCATTCTGTCAGATTCTCTGCTTCCAAATGGATAACTAAGTGAACCCAGGCTACAAAACCAGATATGAAGACGGCCGTAAATGCCAGCCCAAAAGTCATTCCAATTATCATGAAGTCTGCTGCAATTAGCACCGTGCTTGATATCATATGTAGGCGCGACCTTTTCAACCCACAGTCAGACCAGGATAGCCTTCGCCTGTTGACCACTACTCGAGCAGCAACAGATGCTAGTGCCCATACCGTCATGAGAACGCCAATGACTATTGTGACCTTCGTGAGGCTGGCCGGGTTGACGAAGTTCGGGAGCTGAACATTGGGTGGAACGGCGGCTGGGAAAGCACAAAGATCCGCGCCTGGTGATACTACTACAGAGGAAGCCATAGCCGCACGTGTGCAGGAAATTAATAAGAAAAAGAAAACGCTCTCGAGGATACTAAGAAACAAAATTCGTAAGCAAGTGCAGGGATGGCCCGATTAGTCTATTCCCTGTCAGTGAATATGGCGAGGAGTATAGCAGCGGAGGGAACGACTTATATTATTGATGGCAAACTATTGTAATTCAGCCGCAGCATCTCTCTCATATGACTGCATTTCAGGTCGACTGCAGAATCATCAAAGAGGCAGTGATCGACTCTCGGTATGTGCTTACTCAGGACGTCTATTTGCAAATGTGGGGTCCAAGAGGACTATTTAAGGTCGACCGGCACAAGATGCACATGTGAGAAAATACGTCCCTCCGGCAATCATGCATGCGGTGAAAAGTGAATCTTACAAGCCGGCTCCCCGTACCTCTAAACCATTTTCCCTTCCTGCTAACAGAGAGCTCATCCATGCTTGTGAATCAGCAGCTGGGTGAATCCAGGATCACATACATGATGCTTCAGCAATTCAAAGCCGTGGATTACGCTTCAGTGTAATCAGAGTATATGATTCTGGGTTAACCCATTACCTTCGAAGCTTGTCAGTGTATCTCCTACCTGCAGTGGCCCCCACCACCGAAACCGGATGGGACCGAGATTGTTACACCAGAAATTTCAACATTTCTTGTACTATAGATGTGCCAGTACCTACGGGGGCTTGAGGTGCAACCTTGTATCAAGCGTGGAATTAGTGCTTACCTATGAATCCCGTAATTGCCATGAATATTTACCCAGGCAGCCATGGTAAATGGCTCGTAGTCCTTCATTGTTACTGCTGCTGCGGCACATGAAGGCTCTATCTAGTTCCGAAGCAAGACGGTGTACATAGAATACTGAATCGAAAAACCCTACGCTGCATGCTTCACAAAACAGGCACTGCAGCTGATAATTCACACCTTCCAGCCCGTCATATGCAAAGAACCATCTCCTGAGCCATTACCAGATGAGGGGGTCGCTTTTCACAGTAAGCGTGATTCGCTTAAGCGTTACAGACATCTCGGGTGCTTATGGTGCCGATGGCGCTTCCTGCACTCATCGGGCGAAGAAAAACCCAGGATTTCGGTTGGGCAACAAACTGTATGACCCCAAATCTAGAGGAACACAATGCTAAGTATATCTCTGCGAAATGCAGAACATTGTTCCAAGATTGAACGTTCCCTAGGTCAAGTCTGCAGTTCATTCTCAATCTCTGCTCGTATGCTTATGTAGCCCAAATCGTATCAAGCTGATAATTAATACTGTTATAATTTCAAGTTGTCTTCCGAAACCACGGCCCATGCATCATGTTCATCCCTAAACCACAGATTGGCCTGAATACAGTCAAAATATTCCTTGACTCGACCTCGAACCCGAAGTGATGGATGGTGCCTATTTGTAGTTCTAGTGAACAGTATGAGTATAAACGCCAAGGTCGGGCTGCCATTGGGCTCGTCGATTACCAACAAGGACTCGCAAGACCTGCGCATTAAATTCATAGAATCTCGGACAGGGTCTACTATACATTACTTCAGCTGTCTGGGTTCACATGACCAGAACCCGCGCCAAATCAGGAAGACAGCTTGTCCACTTCTGGCCCGGTTCTCTCACCCATATCCTCTGAAGTGACTGTATAGCGGCCGGAATGTTGCGGAAGTGGGTTCTCTCATAGATCTCGTTCATACGAGTGACGAAGAACTCCCTATGCTCCGGATCGTTGGTCTCAGCTCCCGCGATGAAACAAACCCAGACGAGCGCATGGGCTCCTCGTGCATCGCTGTCAATCTGCTGAAGAAGTTGCTTCAGACGTGTGATGGCCATTTCCTGTTCGTGGTCTGCGGTTGCCCTCCCCAGGTAAATTTTGCAAGCCTCCGCAAAGCATTGTCTGATCAGAACCACGTTGCGTCTATCTTGGCAGTCTGGTGGTAGCTCTTCATACGGGAGCCAGTCTATACAACCGTCAAAGGCCTGCAGGATGAAGTGCACGGCACCCTGTTCCTCAAGTAACGGCTGCCCCAGCATTGTGAACCTTGAGATTGTGTCAGGGATCAAAGTCACAAAGTTTTAAACCTGGGCCACAAGGGTAGACTCACATATGGGTCTGGGCCCTAAGAAATCGAGCCAATGGCGAATCTGTCTTCGTGACGACATCGTCTTTTGCCAGGCACTGCAGCATTTGGACAAGGAAGCTATAATCGGCATTACCGGTGACGGTCTCACCAACGAGGAGAACTATCAGAGTGGCCCACGTGAACTCGTTGAAGACTTGTGAGGCGAGGGATGCGTCTCGTCGCAGCCGTGATATTACCGCCGTGCGGCCCTTTTCGGCGGCTAGTTCCAGCGCAGGCTGACCTTGGCCGAGATGTTGGGCCGCGACTACTGCGACTGCCCTACACAGCACCTCGTCTTGAAGAGCCATTGGTAAGATGAGCTCTCGGTATCCATTTGATACCTTGTCCAAAATGACCATGACTGGCGCTACCGCTTCCGAGACTGTACAAAGGTTTAGTCAGCTCCCCAGTCGAAAATTGAGATATCTCCCGCATACAATGGTAGAATAAACTCCTTGTTTCGGAGCCTATCGGCGCAATCCATGGCATGATGGTGCGTGTGTGGCGTATATTCTGAGTTAACTGTGGCTGGCAGTTTAGTTGAAGACTTGTCTCTGTCTTGTTGCTATACTCTTCGTCCTGTGTCCGTGATTCTGGCTCTACTAACTCCTCATCTTGAGAGATGGTAGACGTGGCTGATGGTATCGCCGTATTATCCACTGTTGTTAAAGCTTCGAAAGCCAGGCATGGTGACGCTTCTGGGGTTTGCAGGCCAAGATGCTCCGGCGCAGACTTAACTCGTCTTTTGGACACGCCAGCCCGTCGAGAATGTGCACTCCGGGTTGGGCTTGGTGAGTGCCACTGGATCTCAGGGAATGTCACCTCGGTCGGAAGTGAATTCGAAGTCTTTCCATCTTGGCCGGCGACCTCAAGAACAGGAATTGGGCAGTTCTTCAATCGACCTCGACGCGCGACACCCTGGTTGAAGCGAATCCTGGCGAGGCCGGAGCATTCGATCCCTTTTTTGATGCACTTTCCACATGACGGCTCAGCCTTATCGCAAACAATTCTCCTCTTTGAGCATTGAAAGCAGCCTGTCACGCAACATCAGTCAGGCCCTCTCTTCGAACATAGCATCCTAGCACCGTCGCACCCGGGCGCGGGCACCAGAAAACATTGCACGTTACCTCGTTCTTGTTTCGTGCGGATTTCGACAGGCATGTCGGACCCACTAAATAACGTCAGAACAGTTTCTCGCAACGGGAAACAACAGAAACGAAGGGAAGCAGTGTAGTGAGCAGTCTGTTGGGCGAAGCACAGCTGTCCCGAAAGTAGTTGCAAATGGGAGAAATCTGGCAGCCAAGCGCCCAATGTCAGTGCCGGTGGAACAGAGGTTAAGCTCTTCTCCACTATCACTTAAACACTAAGTCCCGGTCAGAGCCGGGATCTTGTCGCTCCTCAGAGGAACCGCCTATTGGGCAGTCCGAAGATCTGAGTGGGGCCTTTTCTCCGAATAATGCCCCTTTTTGGACGAGCGTGTCTTGGTCCCGGACCTGAGAATCTGAAGCGGACCGATCTAGAAGATGGCCTCAATCAACATCACCCACGAAGGGTATCCATCAGCCATTGATTGTTTTTTTCGCCATTCTCGCGGTCAACTATAAAAGATTGGGCATAGTTAAGCAGTGTCGGCAATAAGTCTGGCCAGATCTGTCAAAAAGGTCAGATCTGGAGACGAGTTTGTTTAGCTCACAATATTTTAGTTAAACCCAGCTTGCCCCCAAACTTATTTCTTTTCAGTCTGTGACCCATTTTCTGTGTTGACAGATCTCGGGGCCGTCACATCGTTTAAGATGGACTCTCGCGACGGCTACTCCTGGGCCAAGTCCTCCGGTCTGAAGCTGGGCGTGCCATCAATAGGAGCCATCTCACCTCCCACTAATATCTCATCCACCGAATCCAAGCTGACCGCGTAATCTCGACTGTACCACTCAACGTTCTTGGTGTAGTGTCGTTCAAACCCCCACTTCCGGCTGGAAAGAAATCTGCGATTCGTATCGGTCACGTCAACCAATGCGTCAAAGTCCACGCTGAGATACCCGACAAGGAATTCCGATCATGGACTGGCGTCATGTATCCACACAACAAGCTATCCTACGCTATCGGCGACGGTACGACACCAGCCGGAAACACGCGCATTGTTGCTTTCGGGGGACATTTCAATCACATGAATGCAGAGGACAACATGGATGAGACGCTTACAGCGGTGAAGGGCTTGTTCGCACCAAAAAACAACAGCGGGAAGTCACCCGAGATCGAACGGCTCGTTTTCCACAACTGGTCAAGGGACAAATTCGCGAAGGGAGCATGGTTCTTTTCCCCTCCAAAGCTCCTGGCTGATCACCTGGAGGACATGAGAGCACCGCACGGCAACATACTTTTTGCTAACTCAGACTGGGCTCTGGGATGGCGTAGTTTCATCGACGGTGCCATCGAGGAAGGCTGCAGGGCTGCCGTCGAGGTCAGGAGTGAGCTGCAAGCCAAGCGTGGTGAATAACAACCATAGAAGTGACGGAGCTCAGTAACATGATGTTCTGATGATTGATGCTGTCACCATAGCTCTCAAAGCCCGCGGACAGCTATTGTACTCTGCCACTTTGTACAGAAACACAATGCTTGGTTCTACAATATTGATGCTCTATTATTCATTGTAGGGAGCCGTCAAACAAGGCCCCATCCGCTCCGCAGAAAATAGGCTTCGTAGGCTACCATTGTCTTGGTGCTTTTGCCGGTCTTGCACGTACTGTTGTAAGAGTATTTAAGATCAAAGTCGGCCCGAGCTACCACATCAAAGCTACATATTGACACTGCTTCGGAAATCTGGTCAGAAAGTCGTCTTCAGCAAAGTCGATTCCAGTCGGCGTCTGAAAATGTATTTCGAATGATGGCTCCGAGTCCTCTTTTCAACACTACCCTCATCTGCAACACGTCTGACGCCTGCGCCTCGGCCCTGGACAAGGTTCAAGAGTATGTTGAGGATGCACAGCATCTAAGCTACATCCTTGCTGCACTTCTAGGTATTGTGTTCCTATTTTTCATGTGTAGCCCTGTACTCCTGGATCTTCCGAAGGAAGAGGACGACGATTTTGGAGTGAGTAGTCGAGGACTTCCCACGATCACCGAGGAGACTGAAATTGAGCTGCGAGACTTCGAAAGACCCCAGGAAATGCCGAGACCTGAGCAGTTCGTTATTGGCGATGAAGAGCCAGAGTCTCCTAGCACGACCGAATCAAACATATCAGACCCCTTTCGGCACCGAGAGGTTACTGTGGGTGGCGAACGCTTCCACGTTATGAACTCGAATGCCTCACTCCGAAATTTGACAGGCGTATTTCGTGAGGCCGGCGACGAGACCAGTTGGGAGATGCCGTCTCCGATTGGGACTGCAGTGTAAGTAGTTACTAGTAGGTTAACAGTGTCCACGACCAGATCACATTCCTGTCGTCAAATCTTGTTAACGTGGTTTACCAGGTCCCCGGCAGTATCAGGTCCCCGGCACGTTTCCCAACTTTACCCGACTTCAGCCAACCCCAGCACCCCCACAGGGCCAAATAATTAATGAAAGTTGGCATCAATTGGTGCCAACTACACTTAATTGCTTATTTCCAACTTATTATATTAATTTTGAGGGGTTGGTGATGGTACAGGGTAGCCTGCACTGGTTAAGGTTTGTATGAGGCTATTTTGGGTATAAATCGTATCCCTATTTTTCGCGTTAGCCTCGTATCATTCCTCTTATTCAAATGTTCAACGCGTTAGAAATCATTAATTATTATGTATCCTAACTCTAAAGGGAAAATACTTCTGGCCTTTCAGGCCATTCAAAATTCTAAAAAGAACGATACGAAACCTGTGAAAGTAGCAACAGCTGCACGGATTTTTAATATTCCTAGTGTCACGGCCAGCATGAGATGCAGCATGAGAGCTGGGTCTATTGGCGCTATCAACGAATATTCTAAGCTACAGAGAAAGGAGAAAGCGGAGAGCGTCGCTCGCGCGATCCCTGGACTGCATAAGAATCTCGTCGCGACTGTGGCTGTCGTCACACCACCAACCCAATCGCCAGCTTCTTACAGTTTGTTTTATAATTAATAATTTTTATTTCGTTGATAATAATTTAAACATTATTTTTATTCATAATTTCATTTTTAATTAAAATTTAATCATCTTTCTATTTTTTTTTTGTTTTATTTTTAAAGTATATAAATCTTTGTTTTTAAAAATATGTAACTTATTGCTTTTTCAAAATACTAATATTAAAATAATATTGTTTAATTATAGAAATTTTAGTAAATATGAATATATAACTCTATCTAGTAAATTATAAATAAAACCTATTTTAATTAATTATTATTAATGTGGGTATAAGCCGTATCGTGGGTGCGATGCACGCTGAGGGATGTACGGTAGATAGCCACACTGCTGACGGTCCGTCCGCCAGTTGTGTACCAGCTGGCGGCGCACAGAGCACTGCAGCCAAACCATAGCTGCGATGGGAATGCCGAAGCCTTCGGCTACCCCTTCCCCTCTAACAACAACGAACCAAGAAAGAGATGAATACGACCGTACCGAGCAACACTCGTGTGCACATGAAGACCGACCAACAATTAACTTTTATTTTATAATTATAAGTAAATATAATTGACAAAGTATTTTCAATAATTGAGATCATAATATATACTTTATTTGATAATGTATAAAGCTTATATTAAAAACGTTCAATATTCAATTTCATTATAATATAAATTATCTGAGTAATAATGATATTTTTATCTCTTAAAACTACAAAATGTATAAGTTTTAGGGCTTGTAGCAAAGTCATGGCGAGTATAATGGCTAATTATTTCTAGTCTATGATTATCCAGTTATCAGTAAACTCAACCGCAGAATCAAGAGATGTATGCGCTTAAATGTGAATATATCCACCGCGTTGGTAGATGGGGTCACGGCCCAGTTGCCACTTCGTCTGAAACTGATGAATCCTCGAGAATTAGCTGACCAAGGAGACCCTCTTTGTCAAACCGAATCGCGTCTTCCCTCCGCATCTCAGCCAAGTGAATGCCTTGAAGAATTGTGCCCTTTAACTGTAGCCATGTGTTACCACGAATGACGGTCTCGGGCTGGGAATAAATGAAGCGCCCTTCTGGCTTAAGATCAGTGATAATGATGAAGGGGTGACGGTGTATACTACAGCTTCATCGTGACCATACAGATCACCGTCCCAGGCGAATGAATTTCGCCATGCCCTGTAGTCCGACTCCCAAATCCTCCCTTAGAGAAGTAATGATTTTCCAGATCAGTCGACCGCCAATCTTTGATCACAGCCCCGTACGGCAGGCGGTACTTTCTGGGGAGGTTGATCAACTCAGGAGCAATGACGCGGCTTGTCAGGTTGGTGATCATGAACTCCAAATCAGGACGGCCTACTGCTGAGGGCAGGAGCCGGAGGCTAGCAAACATTCTGCCGTCAGTCTCCCTGCATGGCACTGCAACCTGGATCCAGCCTTTGCTGATGTTAGTAAATTCCTCCCTTCGTAATCGTGAAACCAAAAGGATGCCACAACTAGCTTCCAGGATAAATTCCGCCGGGTGTCTGTCCTCGAACTCAGCATTATATGGCCCACTGTTCGAGCAGACGACCACGTATGACCCTGAAGGAATGTCAGCGAGGGCCTGGCGGAAAGACTTCGCGACCTCATCCCAGAAAACCGCTCGGCGAATGGGATCACGGTTAGGTGGGTCCGGGGGTTCAGCGTACGCTCCAAGACACAGTCGGCTAGGTTGTGGAGGCCAAGAAATTGGGGATCCCTACGACCGAGGTGGAACTCGTTGGTGCGATACATCGAGTCCGATTTCAGCATGCTGAAACTGTCTTCAGCGCTAACAGTCTCCATCTTCGTCTCAACCCTCGTAACACCGGGAGGTGCTGCTGTGGTCATGCCCTACAGGCCGAACATGCCTCCTGGGTACAATCCCGGCGCTGGGACACATGTGAGGTTAGATGAATCAGTCGGCATCTTGTATCTGGACACTGCAAAGAATACTCCTTGATGATAGATCTATGAGTTCTCGAGCACTAGGACTTGTCGTTGAATTGTGCAACTCTACCCAGTTTAGTGAGTTGAGACAATTCTGATTCTAAAAACTGCAGGACTCGGGTGGTTACCGATTAATTTATATTCTGTGCATACACAGATAAAGACGGGATTAGACAATGCATAGTCCCTCACCACAATGCCACTTGCTGATTCTTTTTTTGACACTAGGTTACTTTGTGTTAGCCAACATACATCACCATACAATAAATTTTCCCTTTGTACTTATCGATCCCGAGTCAATGTTCTCAAAAGCCTGGGCCTTGATGCTCACTCCAGGAGACCTGAAGACTCTGCACTAATCAATGCTCCAGATGCAACCAGATTAGATTGAGATTCGTTCGCTGTATGAAAACCCCTTTGATTCCAGTGATCATGCCACTCGGCCATTGAGTGATGGAGAATAAGGGTGAGCTTGGGGACCCCTTGTATTGCTGTGCAACCAGTTGTACAGGCCTCGCACTGATTATCGGTCCAAAAACCCAAAAAGACACCCAAAAAGACTTGTAATCACAACAGAACCCAAAGTATGCCACACTTGGGACGCTTGAGTAGTACTTCCTGAATATATTGAGGGAATAAATCGCATGTCAGAAAATGGGGACTGGATATGCAGGCTGGACTGAGTGCCTAGGTGGATTGCAAGTCACTCATTTTGTTCTTAATCCGATTACAATACTCGCTATAAGAAGCTGGAGGCGGTCCCTTCATAAATCCTAAACGATGAGAGATCCAGCATTAGGTAATGCCGATAGCAGTAAGTACAAATCATGATAGCCCATTGCATGCAACAAAGTGATATGGCACGAATACTTGCCATAGTGGTCCCAACGGCTCCAAACTACCGGCAGCCATTGCTAGTTGTTGGTTTCGTTCTTAATCCGGTCACAGCGTCTTTTTTTTTTTTTTAAAAAAAAAGGCTGCGAGCGGTTCCTTCATACAGTCGTAAGCGCTCAAAGGCCCAGCGCTAATTAAATAACAAATACATTGACAGCCATTGTTAGAGGTATAGCTAGTCCAGGACATTGCCATCTGCCATCATGCCAGTGTGAGACTGGTACAGCCTTGTCTTTGGTGGGAATTCCCCGACAGACTGATGCATCAGAAACATCCTGTCTCAAGCATTCGTCCGCTCGGCTTGATCCGGGAATCCCGGCAGACGGCCAAGAGTCGCTGTTTGGTGAGTTTGTTTGGACGACTCCGTTAGTGCGCACGGCATCCATGGCGACGGATGTTTACCTTCCGCAGCCCCGTAAAAGTCCACGATCAGCTTGACATCCACTTTTGGTACACCAGAAGTGGAACTCCGAACTCTTTAACTGTACCTCTAGTGACAAATGCAAAACATGAGATATTTAAGATCATTGAATAAAATAGGTAGAAATGCCAGATGAGTCCGTGGTAGCTGGCGGCCTGGAAGGCAGTGTAACTAGGCAGCGAAGAGCGGCCAGCTCCCATAGTCACTGGACAAGCCGGGAGAAGGCATAGTTGAGGTCCGTATTGTAGCCTCACCCCTGTTGCCAGAGCGCAGGACCGGACACAGTCATAGTGCCAATCGCACCCGGCTCCTATCCCAAATAAATTGATCCATCTATTCTGAGCACGCAAATGATTTTACCCACCCAATAAACTGCTGATGTCCCCACGTCCCTGCTTGGTATGTATGGCCTGTAGGACCGTTCGGCCCATTCTTCCGAGTCAAGTGTGCGTCAACTGACGTCCGTGGCCACGATGGGCCATCGATATGGAAAGGAGACTTCACATATATAAAGGGAAACGCCCGGATCTACTTCTGCCAAGACTCTTTCCAATTATACAGTGCAGTAACTCCCGCGTGGCTTTGATTGACCCGAAGAGCCTCAAGCTATTTTCATCGTTCTGAAGACACAGCAAGGCCTGCGGTCGTGTGCCACTCGAGATGCAGATCTTCACCACCATCCTTCTGGCGGCGTCCGCTGTCACTGCTCACTGTTAGTACCTATATAGTAATAGTACCTTTGTTCGACGTTTGTGGACCTCCGGCTAACCAAGGCTTGTCGGATCGTTAGATACCTTGCCTTCCATCCAGAACAGTGCCGCTTGGACCGCCGTTCGTCAGGCGAAGAACTGGCAGGATAATGGTTTCGTTGGAAATGTACAGAGCAGTGACATCCGTTGCAACCAGCTCAAGGTATGCAAAATTCCGTAAGGCTTCGGCAGCGGTGATACCTTCGTCAACAAAGAAGATAGAAGGGTGACTAAATCAAGATAGGCCGGAAACTCGACCGTCACCGTTGCGGCCGGAGGCTCCGTGAGCGTCAGCATCGCCCCGAGCATCTACCACCCGGGACCCTTCCAGTCATACCTGGCCAAGGTCCCCGCGGGACAGGATATCAACACCTGGGACCCGACCAACGCCGTGTGGTTCAGGATCTACGCGGAGCAGCCCACGTTCGGCAGCCAACTGACGTGGTCCTCGAATGGTGAGTTCTAGAGCAAGAGAGGAAAAGGGTCTAAATAATGTCCAGATATCGAATTGATACTGACTCCCGCACAGGCAAGTCCACCATCTCCGTCACCATCCCGAAGTGCATCCCGGCCGGCAACTACCTCATCCGCAACGAGCACATCGGGCTCCACGTCGCCCAGAGCGAGGGAGCAGCCCAGTTTTACCTCTCCTGTGGTCAGCTGGTCGTCACCGGCGGAGGGAGCACCCAGCCGCAGAACCTGGCTGCGTTCCCGGGCGCGTACAGCTCCAAAGACCCCGGCATCCTGATCAACATCAACTACCCCGTCCCGACGACCTACGTCAACCCCGGCCCGGCCACCTTTACTTGCTAAGCTCGGAAGATATGGGGAGTGATTCGAGAAGCCGAAGACGTGGGCCACGGACCGTTAGTAGACAAGACCTGAGCAGAATTGTATATAGCTCATTCGTTACATGTACATACAGCTTGAGCAGTACCATGATCCGCAAATAAAGAATCGCTATGCTCTTCGCACTGGAGGCTAACTTTGCTTTCAACCTGTATGACCTGGCGCCGATTTGCTTTGGCCTTCCTCGGGTCTGGTGAGTTTCTTTGGATGGCGTAGCTTGCGATGCCACGGTCAGCCCAAACAGGAGCGGTGGCTTGATTCGACGTCTTGGTCTCATTGGCCGTCATGTGTGATACGAATCTCTTATTTGCCGGTGAAATGAATTAGCACCAAGGTCTCGAAACGCAGTGTCCGCCATCGATACCCCAAGCAGTTGGTGAGTGCGCTGTATTGCATGGTTTTGTGCATAGATTTGAGAAATTGGATTCAATGAAAACGCTTCTCGCCCTAACTAGACACAAATTACATGAAATTCAACACAAGACACACCCAGTCGGGCTCTACTCCTTCTTCGCCTCGCCACCCTGAGCCTTCTGCACGGGGGCATCCTCCGGGCTGAAGTTGAGGCTGACGCTGTTGACGCAGTGGCGCTCGTCGGTCGGGGTGGGGAACCCCTCGCCCTGGAAGACGTGGCCGAGGTGGCCGCCGCAGTTGGAGCAGACAATCTCGATGCGCTTCATGAAGAGGCTGTTGTCCTCGAAGCGCTTGACGGCGCCCGGGATGCTGTCGAAGTAGGCGGGCCAGCCGCAACCGCTGCTGAACTTGTGCGAGGCCTTGTACAGGGGTGCGTCGCACCCGGCGCACGTGTACACGCCGGCCGAGGGGGCGTGCTTGTCGAACTTTCCGGACCCGGGGGCTCGGTGCCCTTCTCGCGGAGGATCCGGAATTGCTCTGGTCGGGGTGTGAGATCCAACGAAGACGGAGGGCATCGCGCTGGGTGGGGGTTGCATACCTTTGTTCAGCACGGCGCGCCACTCGTCGTCGGACTTCTGGACGGGGTAGGACATCTTGCTGGTGTCGCTGGCCTTTGAACTGAAGAGACCGCCGATTAGAGGGATGGGCATTGATCTGAGTGAGGTGGCCCGGTAGGGTGATGAGTTCAGCAGTGGTGTTGGCTGTGAAGCTCTGGCTCGAGTGAGGTTTGAGAGGGTGTACAGAGTGCGCAGTACACTTGAGAAGTGGATGCGCATGGGGAAGATCTACTCGTGCGCAAGGCAGACTGGGGAGATTTGCAGAGCTGTTGATGAGTGATACTCTGGTCGATGGAGTCAAGATTTGTGCACTAGTCGGAGTTGAGGGTAGAGAATGCGAAGTTAGGATTTGTGGCTCAGCCAGCCAACTTACAAATATCTGAGGCTAAAGTGATGATGGTGAAGGCAATTCCAAATGGATGATATCGACGACGACAGCCGCAGTTCGGAAAGTCGCCCCTCCACGGACGGAACCCCAACGATGGAGCGACGTCACAGATCTGGAACGGTTCCGCTGAAACGTAGGCGGCCGACCGCGGCTGCTCCGTTACGCTCGTAATTGCGGTACATGGGTACAAGGGCACAAGGGTACCTGGCTCTTCAGGCCGCCACTTGGATACCTCACACCTCACACCTCGGGCTGGATAGACTACACTACACTACCAATCCAGCAACTCGGCCCCATTATTACTGACAGGCAGTCAGCTCAATTGGCGCCCAAAGCGGGACTCGGTCGGCTACCTGCCCTCAGAACCCTGCAGGCTCTGGCTCAGGCCAGGCCTAAGCGCACTCGACCCTGTCTATTCTTCTGTAATCTGTACAGACAGACAGCAGACACACACACATCTCAGCGTCTCCAAGACTTACTCCCTTAATTCCAACCTCACACCCAAATTCGGCATCAATAGCCAACCTCGACCAACACCCTCCCCATTCGATCTACCAGCTCCTCCCTCCCAATTCGACACCTCTAGCACAATTGGAACCTGTCGAGCCCATCAGTGCACAATAAGCAACCATGTCGAGGCGGCCGCCGAACCCCGCTGCCGAGCGCGCTGCAAAGAACCAGGCGACCATCAAGTCGCTGCTGAAGTTGGAACCCAACAAGATGTGCTCTGACTGCAAGAGGAACAAGCGTACGTCGCCTGACACGTCCGAGGAAGATATCGCTCGAGGCGGCCCCCTCACTGACACTGTCCGTGCACAGATCCGCGGTGGGCAAGTTGGAACCTGGGCGTCTTCATCTGCATCCGCTGCTCTGGTATTCACCGTAGCATGGGAGTCCACATCAGCAAAGTCAAGTCTGTCGACCTCGATTCCTGGACCGACGAGCAACTCCAGAGCGTTCTGAACTGGGGCAACGCACGGGCGAACAAGTACTGGGAGGCGAAGCTGGCGCCCGGCCACGTGCCATCCGAGGCCAAGATCGAGAACTTTATACGCACCAAGTACGAGCTCAAGAGATGGGTCATGGACGGGCCGATGCCCGACCCGTCCACGCTGGGCGCCGACGCCGACGACGACGTGCCGCTCAGCATCGTCAAGGAGAAGCAGACCATCGAGAGGAAGCAGTCCCTCAAGACACACCCCGGCCAGCCGTCGGCCTCTGCCCGACCAGCTCCACAGGTCGACCTGATCGGCGGTGACGATCCCATCCCCCGTGCCAGCACCGCCGGGCCCGTGGCCGGCAAGATGCCGCCGCCCAAGGCCGAGCCCGCGCCGCCAAAGGCGACGAGCGCCAACAACTCGCTGCTCGGGCTGGACTTCCTGGGCTCGGAGCCGTCGCCGCCGCCCCGGCCTGCCAGCACCACTGGCTCCGGCGGGGTGGGCGGCCAGTCGCGGCCCGATCTGAAGCAGTCCATCCTCTCCCTCTACGCCACGGCCCCCAGACCACAGCAGGCAGCCCACGGCCACTCACATTCCGGCTCGTTTGGGAGCCTGGCATCGCCCACCGCGGCACCGCCCCAGATGACCCACCAGCCCAGCCAGCCCTCTGGGGGAGGACTGAACGACGCCTTCAGCAACCTGAGCTTCTCAAACATCTCCAGCCCCAAGAGCCCCCAGAACTCGGCCTTCTCCAACCTGAACCCCGTGTCGAGCAACAGGTCGACGCCACAGCCCCAGCACCAGTCACAACAGTCGTCTTCGTCCGCCTTCTCGGGCCTGGGCGGCGGGGGCTTCTTCGACTCGAAGCCGGCACCCGCCCCGGCCAGCAACCCGGCGCCATCCAACAGCGGCTTTGGTGGTTTTGGTGGGTTCGGCGACTTCTCTTCCTCGGCAGCGAGCCATCCCAAGCCAGTAGCACCGGCCTCGTCCGCGATGAACGACCTCTTCGACTTCTCGGCCCCCGCCCCGGCGGCAGCGACACCAGCAGCACCCGCCCCCACCGTGTCCAGCTCCTCCAACTCCGTCTTCAACCTCTCCCAGCCCAAGTCCCCGCCCGCGCCCGCATCAACAACCAGCCCGCTCGGCACCCTAGGCGGCGGCGGCGCCAGCGGAGGCGGGTTCTCTGGCGCAGACGTGTGGGGCGGCAACGAGTGGGCGGACCCTGCGCCCGCGCCAGCCGCCGCCGCCGCCCCCAAACCGGTGGCCGTGTCCAGCCCGCAGCCCTCCAACGACTTTGGGGCGTGGGGGAGCAGCACCGGTGGTGGTGGTAGCAGCATGATGGGGTCGTTCGCCAACACTGCGATCGTGCCGGGTGCGTCGGGCGGGCTGGTGACGCAGCCCAAGGTGTCGGCGGACGAGGAGTTTGGCGGGTGGACGAGCAGCACCGCGCCGCCGGTTACTGGGTCGGCCAAGGGGAGCGAGGATCTCTTCTCGAATGTGTGGCAGTAGAGGAGGAGCTTTGTGTGGGATTGATGGTTGCTGTAGTGATGGGAAGGAGTTGGAACCTGCGCGGGGGTCAATCCCCCGCGCTCTATAGAGATGGGCGGCTGTGGGCTTGCTAGAGTTTCTGGTGGAGCATGACACCGTACGAAAGAATAACAACGACTGTTGCAAGGATCAGGTAGCATGTGGGTGAGGGTGTGGTGTGCGAGTAACTGTGGCGTGCATGATGATGGCGACGAAGATAGTTGGAGATGACATAAATAAATGGACAAATGAATTATTACGGATCTCAGAACCCTCTTTCACCTTCCCTTCCCGCTACCGAATGTACATATTGCCAGCCCTACCCGGGGCCGACATCAAGTAAACCCTGTAAACGCCTGTTGCTATGCCTCCGTTTCCCATCCCTCCCATTTCATTTGTATATTGTGTTTCCGCCGGCCCAGCCTGCAAGCCTTGGCCCGGCGCTGCTATGTCGTTGTCCTGGCTGTCCATGTTGCCCAATATGGAATGTGATATGTGATCCAACCAAGCTGCCCTTCGTGGATCAGTCGTCGTGGTCGAGTATATGGGTGCCCTCTGATCGATCAGCATTGCTCCCGCACCCCGCCCATCGCGGATGATCTCTGCAACCCGCTTCTCCTCGGCTGCCTCATCGGGGGATATTCATCCCCCACCCCGTCCGCTTCATTGCTCGGCACCGCTTTCCACCCGGGCCGACACTCGGTGGTCGTGTATTCTCGGTTGATTTGCTCGCATCGTAGCGTGATGAATCCACCACATCACCCAGACCTCTTCTCTTGTTTAGACGAATATCTTCCACCCGTAGTAGAGCACCAGCACGATCCCGATGAGGATGCCCGACAGCTTCAGAATGGCGACCTTGTTCCCCGCGGCGGCCATGCGGCCTAGGCGGCCCGCGGAGCCCGTGAGCTGGGTTCGCATGGTGGAAAACGTGTCGGACTGGAAGGCAGCAATGCCAATACGTTAGTATGTTCCTGTTTGTTCTGGTTGGCGGGATGGGAAATGGCCGGTGAGGTGAGAGAGAGTGGAGGAGCGTGGACGCACGGTGTTGTCGATGACGTCCTGGGCGCGGGCATTGTCGTAGATGTCGATAGTGACGCCGCGCAGGGCGCTGACCTTGGCGGACAGCTCGTCCAGGCGGGAGTTGTTCTGGCGCTCGCGCTCGTAGGCCTCGGACATGATGGGCAGGGCGTGTGGGTGGGTGTGCTGGTTTGTCGGAGGAGGCGGTTGGTGTGTGAGTGGGATCGGGGTTTTCCCTCGGCTCGGTCTCGAACTTGGGCTGCTAGGTGAACTCGTGGATTTGGGTAGTCCCGAGGCAATCGATTTCAAATTGATTCGTCTGGGTATCGCGATGACTATTCGTGTCCTTGATAGGAGGTACTTGTGGAGGTCGCAGTCAAAGAAAGGAGGCTGGCGAGAGCGGTCGTGATGGGTTTGGTCCCTGAAGTTGAAACCCGGGTTGCGGCTGGCTGGCTGGGGGTCCTGTCCTGCTAATACGGTGCAGCGCTACGGAATATACTACGGACTACACTGCACAGTACGGTACGGTGCGTGGCACGGGCCATGTGCGAAACGGAAGATGACGGCACGTGGGAAAGATCCTGGCAGGTTGGCGCTAAACGGCGATCCCAAGAACGAAAGTTAGAGAGGGAGGGAAAAATTACAGTGGCTCCGGCACGCCGGTGACGACAGTTGGGGGACTTGGCAGGTCGGGAAGACAGGGACGTGTGGGATGTCCAAGTACTGTGTATAGAATGGGGACGAGGCTGCCTACAGAATGCACAGCCAGCGAAGCCAGCTGAGCAGGCGACCAAATGGGATGGCTGATTGCGCGTTCCGTGGCGATGGGAGGCCGTTTGGGAGGTCGTGTAGTGTTGTACTCGGTACTGCGCAGCCTGCTTCTTCCATTTGTTGTAGACTACTGGAGTAGATACGTACTCTCTGCATTCCGGTGCCGTTGCACTTCGGCATCATGTACCGAAAGCTAAATGAGTCCAGGCCATGTACGTGCGTGCGCCCTGCATGTATGATGTGTGTGCATGTACAACAGCATGATCCCATGTTTCTGACTCCTCAAGTCCTACCAGAAGCAGATACTGTCTGTCGCAGGTTGTGGATGTTGATGGTTGATGGTGGCTCCGAGGACGAGTCCATGCATCACACATACAAAAAGTACGTACCCACACAGTCTGCAGCCATCATCGTCAGCTGCAGCTGCGCCTCTCGGGAAGCTTGGGTGTCTGCCCAACCTTTGCTTGGCCTCCTCCAAAACATCCCTGCCCTGCCTTTCCCAATCCCTACTCAGCATCTCCATTTACACAGTTCCCCGACATACATAGCGGACGTACCTTCTTGTGATCCATAATACGCCTCGCTCTCCTGCTCTCTCTTCCTGCCTTCACTTTCTACTCCCTCCCTTCCTCTCTGTCACCAACCTCCATACTTCCTCCCTCCCTGTTCAGATACCCGCGTCGCAAAGATGGGTATCAACAACCCACTCCCGTCGTCTATGGCGTGTAAGTCCACCACACCCGACAAGCCCCCGCACTCCCAATCCCGCCCCCTCCCAGTGCCGGTCATCCGGGTCTCGGAACCACGGGCAGCTACCCTACGAGGAACAAAACAATCAGCCAGCATGGACGAATTGACTAATTGGACGTTTTGCTCAAACAGCGGAGTGCAAGAAGTGTGGAAAGATTCTGGCGTCCTTCATCGACCCGCGCCAAGCGTTCGGCCCCGACAAGGTCATCCCACCAGCCGTCCTGGCCTCTGCAAAGGCAAGCCCTCCTCAACCCCAACTATTACTCAGTTGCCAACCTTCAAACCTACCATAGCACCGCTAACAGACGACCCTCTCCTCCCTGCAGGGCCTCGCAATCCTCACAGTAATCAAAGCCGGCTTCCTCGGCTCCGCCCGCTTCGGCTCAGGCCTCGTCGTCGCCCGCCTCCCAGACGGCTCCTGGTCCGCCCCGACCGCCATCGCCACCGGCGGCGCCGGCTTCGGCGGCCAGATCGGCTTCGAGCTGACCGACTTCGTCTTCATCCTCAACGACGCCGCCGCCGTCAAGACTTTTGCCCAGGCCGGGTCCCTCACCCTCGGCGGCAATGTTTCTATAGCCGCGGGGCCCGTGGGCCGCAACGCCGAGGCGGCGGGCGCCGCGAGCCTGCGCAGCGTGGCGGGCATATTCAGCTACAGCAAGACAAAGGGCCTGTTCGCGGGCGTGAGCCTCGAGGGGAGCGCCATAATAGAGCGCAAGGACGCGAATACGAAGCTCTATGGCCGGCCTGTTAGCGCGAGGGATCTGCTCAATGGCGCCGAGAGGCCACCGCCGCAGGCTGCGCCGCTGTTCAATATCCTGAATTCGCGAGCCTTTGCCGGAACACGATCTGGGAACTTCGACGACAGCATGTACAACGACGTCCCCGTCTACGACGACCGCCACGACGATGTGGTCTGGAATGGCCAGCGGGGCAGTGCGTACGGCGAGGGCCAGCCCAACAACACCAGCGCGAGGCATAGCATGTACGGCGGGGCGGCTGCGGCGTCGAACAACAGCAGGGACTCGTTTGGCGCGCCGAAGCGCGCTTCGACGTGGCAAGATGACGTCTACGACAGCCCACGGCAGTTCGGCGCCGGCTCGAGGTCAAGTACCCTACAGGACGTCACCGTGCCACGCGAGTACACGGGCCAGCAGTCTTCCGGGTACCCCGAGGAGAGGAAAGTCGGCCCCGGCCGGCCGGCCGCGCCGAAGCCCAACTTTACGAGCAAGCAGGCGCTGATGAAGAAGAACGAGGCCATCGCGCTGTATACCTTTGAGGCGGAGCAGCCTGGCGATTTGGGCTTTAAGAAGGGGGATGTGATAACGGTGCTGAAGAAGACGGAGAGTGATAACGACTGGTGGTATGTTTTTCTGTGGCTCCAGATTTCGTAAGGAAAAGTGTTGGAATTCCGACTGACTTTGTTTGATACAGGACCGGCATGATCGGAACGAAACATGGTACTTTCCCCAGCAACTACGTGAAGATGAAGGAGTAGAAGCGCCAAGCCACCAGGAATATCATCTGAGCAATCCCGAAGGCTGGATAGATTGGGGCCTGGTAGAACTGGTCGACGCAGAGACTCCTTTGACGCTGGCCGATGCCAGCCAGACCGATGAAGGGATCGAAACCACAGATGCGATAGAAGCTTTAAGAGAAAGCCGAAGGGGAGCTCGACCGCCTGTCAAGGGTCTCATGTGCCGGCAGCACTGCTACCGTACCGGTACATGGAGGCCCAATCTTTCGGCCGTTGACGTGTGAAGGGATGGACGAGACGAACGAGCCCCCAACGACCTTTTCCTCGGAACATCCTCCGCCTCCCAAAATAACTGTTAGCGTGCATGCGCAAGTATGGCGTTCAGGAACAGACTTATACACCCTTGAAGGATTCATGGCGAATTGTTTTACCACTTAACGATCCAACCACACACACAAAGCATCTGCGTTGCTTCTTCTTCTCCGTGGGCCGGCCGGCGTATGCGAGTGCAGGAACGGGCTTGCTGGATTTTTTCTCAAGAAGGCTTCAATGAAGTAATGTTTTTTTTTCTTAGTAGCAGCTATTTCAGATACCGCTTGAGGTTGGTGTCTCATTTTAGGCGGGACAAATGAAAATTTGATGGTTTGGCCTTGGGCCGATTTGATAAGCTTGTGAAGTCGATACGTTCTGGTGAATGCCGTGATACTCGGGAGCGTCCTTGTCCTTGACTCTTGAAATGTATGTGGCGATGACGAACTTGAGCAATACTGTTGATATTGGGGGCAACAGCTGGCTCCAAATCTCCCGGATTCGTCTTCTATAATTCGGCGAGAACGACGAAGACCAAATCGGCTGCTTAAGTTCTGGCCAAATTCCTTGTGATTCTGCTCTTACATCTCCGGAGACCTGTTCATTATTGACAAAGTAATCAATATGACCATGAGATATAGTATCGTCTGCCTAATCAATGTGAAAATATCCAAATGAACCAACGCCATAACCCTCAAAGTTCTCTGTGCCACCCGGCCAACAGGAGAATATCTCGTCTCCCTCCCAGCCTGCTTTTTTAAGAGGCAAGACCAGATATCGATGTCGACTTTGAACAATCCAGACTCTAGTCTTCCCCGTCGAACAGTGCAACTTGCGCTCCCCGCCGTACTGTAGAACGACGTGATGCCCATCCTCAAGGACACTAATCTCCCTTTGTCATCGTAGGTTTGAATTACTTGCTGCTTCGCGATACCCGCGGTCGCGACGGGTCCGTCGGCGTCATGGGACATGCTCAGCCACGGAAACGAGTAGAGAACTGCTGAAACCACCCGGCTTTACATTCCACGGGTAGCTCTCACTCTGACTTCAGAAAACCTTTGCTTCCGGCCGGAATCCGAAGGCTTACTGGATCTTCGCTGTCCAGCACCCTGGGCTTTCTGCCCGGAGCGTGAATCCTCGGCTGGAGTCTCATAGTGGTCTCGGAACGGACGCCGGCTGGGCACTCCCAGTACGTCTGTTTCTCAGTGAAGTAAATCGTGCGCCGGGCCAGCAGCCTTTCTCGCAAAGCCCAACCTCTTTTGTCGAAATGACTGTCCACGGCGTGTCCCTCGAAGTTGTCCATGAAGTCGCAGGCGAATACTGGAGGGCGACCGGAAATATGCTGATTGATATTCAGGCACTTCCTCTCATCTCTCGGCTTCGTGAACCCGTCTTTCAGGTTTTTGGCACGACTGGGAGCTAACACGCAGTACGCTTGGCTTAAAATCGCTCCCAAATGTGGCACTTCTTCGGTTGCATCGCCATTCGGGCCTTGAATGATGCAGAGTGAGTCGATCCATGTTTATTGATGGTTCAAGCTTCTTGTGATCTCTACCGCATCTTGAAGTGTCTGTCAGGTCTTTGACAAGGATTACTTGCAGATATTGGCTCAGGTTCTCAGGGAACGTGGCGAAAGGCGACGAGTGCTTATCCGTGCCCCAGGAGTAAGAAAGAGCTAGATACTCGAGCGAATCGTTGTCTTTAGTCTCGTACAGTCTGACACTACTTTCGCCAAGTTCTCCCCCGTCGACTAGTCTCGTGGGTAGTCGAACTTCGACACTGATCGGGGGCCGGCATTGTCCGTGGTGTTGGTCGCAGTCTCTTAGCCACTCCAGAATCATAGTGAAATGTGCTGCACTGCCAAACGATGGCAACCATGGAAGGCCAATTTGGGGCCAAATAGTGTCGATCTCGCTCATGCTCTCTTCAAAAGCTTTGGAAAAAGCTTCGTGTTAGCAGGTTTCTGTTGCCTAGGATAGCGACCACAGATCGGCCACACGGGAGAAGAGACATACCTGAGCCTTCGAGGCAAGCCAAAAGACTGATAACCGGTCGGTCATTCAGTTGCAAATCTGAATAGACCAAGTTAAAAGAGATAGTCTGGGCACTGTCGGAGAATGCGTCCTTCCCTAGCCGCAATCACATGTTGCAGAAATCACAGAGACTGGCCTCTCGCCTCAGCTGCTCGAACGTGTCTGTGATTTCCAAACGGGCAGCGGAAAAGTCCATACTACCACATTTCTTGCACAGCCTAGCCTCGGGAACATTTTCAGGTGTGAAATGGTGTCTCAGCTCTGGACGACTGAGCAACGTCCTGACAAACTCTCTGTCTACAGTGCCCAAAGCTTGCTGCTGTGGGACTTGCAGTGAACTTGACTGTTTGAACATATCCGCTGGGGGAACACAGTACCGTGAATCCTGGCATTTAGCCTTTATCCCTAGTAGAGACTGGTAGAGGTCAGCAGCGTTGGTTCGAGCACCCGGCTCTGGTACCATAATCTTCTGTGGGAGCCGGACGACGAGCTTGCGCTCGACGACAGATAACAGGTCTTGCAGAGCCTACGAATCGTTATTGTCACGCTTCAGTCTCGCGATGTGGTCCTTGACTGCGTTGTGGATATCGATGTTGTAATAGCCTCCTTGATCGTTGAAAGCTGCGGTCCAGTAACGACCTTCTCGGGATCGGGCGAAGGCGGTTTTGTTCGTAAGCTCGTAGATGCCCTTGGTTCCGTATACCAACCACGTTATCAGTTGTAAAATAATGCAGCCCATGGACCTGATATCGTATAACCTTGAGGTCGTGCGGATCCAGCTTTCGTACTTTCCGGTGGTTGATATGATATGGTACCGGCCCCGAAATCCCATATGGCATTCAGGCTGTCACCAGTTGCTATGGTGTGGTACTTGACAAGTTCCAGGTCAGCCAACTTCCAGACACCAGGGAATTTCCAATTCTCGCTGTCAAACATAAGAATGTTCTGAGGTTTCAGGTCGCCGTGTCGGTAAGAAGTTGCGTTCCCGAATTGAAGACCGTGCAGTCGCGTCAGTGCAAGTGCTATGCCAACAGGTTGGCTCACGATATCAGGGATATGTTGACGGGTAATGACGGTACGTCGCTGGTGACTGCCGTGGTGCTCCCAGAGCTCTAGAAGACTTCCTCCGTCTGCCCAGGGCAAAACAAAGTATTGTCTCTTGCCGATAGAGATCAGAGCTCTAATTTCAATTAAATGCGACAGACGGAGTTGGCAAAACTTCTGCAGAGCCTCGACCTCCTTCTGCTCGACCTCCTTCTTCCAGGCGCGCGTTCCCTCGACGCTCTCAATTGTCGCCCTGAGTTCTTTGACAGCAGTCACACCTCCTGCCTAAAGAGACTCCGTATCAGCTAATCATCGCTTTTCTCTGTGTCCAACAAGAGACAGATGAATTGAAGCGAACCCTTCCGTGGGCTTTAACAGCCATCGCGGGAGCGCAGCCCATGGTGCAATAGGGGTCTACACAGAATTCCATCCTACCTTACGGATCGGATCGGTGGAATCCAGGAACTCTTTATGGATTTTGGCCTTGTGAAGGAAACCAAATCGTCCTTCCGCTACGAGTTTGTACTCTGACATTGTAAGTACCATATTTGGCTCGAGTGCAATGACAGAGAATCTGGTCCGCATTGAAAGGATTGGGCCCTTGAAAAAATGTTGAGCCTGTCGGAAGGCCCGTCTTTTGCCCATTTCTCCAGGCCATAGTTGCTCCAGTTCGGCTTCGGAAATCGGGAGGCCGTTGTCGGACTTCTGGAGATTCATGAATCTACCCATCATTGCTCTCAAATCCGGCCCCTTGACATTCATGTATATTCCAATGGTGAACATTTCTTGAGCTTGGCCACTGACGAAGACGGCAAGTCTCCTGTCCGCGTCAGGCATAGCATGGAATGACTTTGACATGTTCCAGATAGTTCCGGTCACGGTTGAGAGGTTAATAGCTTTAAGTGCACTTTTCGGTGCAAAGTGTCTACCCTGTGAAGCCGGAAACACAAACTCTGTCAGAGCGTTATTGATGTGCTCGTCGAGATGACCTTCAGGTAGCAGTGGAATTGTGGGCATAGAAGAGTCATCCTGAGGACTCAAATCTTCAAATACTGGTTCAGGAAGTCCTTCGCCTCGACTTCCTGGCTTTGAGGATTGTGTTAGGTCGTCGCTGCCGGCCCTTGAATTATCCGAAGCGTTGTTGATATGTTCGTCGAGAGAAGAGTCATCTTGAGGACCTAAATCTTCAAATAATGGTTCAGGAAGTCCTTTGCCTCGACTTCCTGGATCTGAAGATTGTTTTGGGTCGTTACTGCCGGCCCATGAATTCTCCGAAGCGCCGGCAAAATACATCCACCCCTTCTCATCACATATCTCATTTTGAGGAAGACTGAGTTATTACTGCTCTCTAACCCCTGCCTCCAGCCAGGGAAGAGAGTAAAGTGAGAACGCGTGTATGTGCTCAGCCACATGGTTGAGCATTGCCGCGCGGTTAATCTCCTGCCCCTCGCTTGGTTCAAAGTTGAATCCTGTGCCTGATAGGCACAGTGGACAGTAGGAGACGCCTGCAACATTGGTAATACTGCATATATCGACGTTCGAAGGGACTTCATCAGGAGTAATCTCGCTGTTGTGGTCTTCATTAAGGTGCTGGATGACATCGTCTTTTTGATTAAACCGAACAGGTTTGTCACAAGCCGTACACATAAAATATTGTATAGTTCCATGGCCTTCCATGCACTCGTTCCATTCTTTGCGAGTGTGGTAAACAGTTTCTGGGCTTGGGCATTTTTCAAGAACGCATGTGTACGGCATGATGTCCTCACTCAGATGTCTCCTAGGACCCAAGTCAATGTGCTGCTAATGATGTAGCGGATGAATGACCTTCAACTTACTTCCAACGGGAACCTTTGGAAGAGGCGGCTGGTAGCGGTTGCCAACAGCACGGGCATTTGAGCATCTCTTGGCCCCCAATTATCTTTGGTGCTTTGGAATAACTGATATTGGAAGCTGTTGATGTTGCTGTGACGACGGATGCCTCACTCCTTACAGGGATCTGCACTGGTTCTTTGGTTCGAGTTGGTGCAGAGCTCGTCACGAGTGATGGCAGAATTGCTGGTCGCTCGGCATCCAACATTGGAGAGCTACGCGCTCTCGCATTCACGTCGAGTTTCTCGGAAATTTTCGTCCTCTCTAGTCCAGAAATCAAGGGTTTGCTCTCCTGTTGATTCTCGGCCTGCGGGATGTTTGCCGGTTTTTTGATAGCGTGACGCCGGAAGTACAGAAACCGGTGACGCCGCCTGAGATTGGCTTGGATCAAGCGATCAACGATCCGATCTAACCTGGCCTCCTTATACTCCACGCCAAGCGCATTAACAGCGACGATGAATTCAAAGAAGTTTTCCAATTCTCCATGCCGATCTTGCTGAAATTCGCTGTCTGCTTTCTCCAGGCGAGCTTGAGTGCTGGAGCGGCGGATGGCGATGGAAATCCTAACCAAGTGAGCAATGAGTCTTTGGGTCCTATCCAAAACATGCGGCAGATCATGTGAATTTTCTATCAGCTCCCTGAGATCCGAGATTCTGGGCTCTCTTCATTGCGCATTGTATCTAGTCTCCCACCGCAGTCGTTCTGAGAGGCCAATGTTTCCTGTTGGCATTTTCCCAGCAGCTTTTCAAGGAGCCGTAACATGTTGAGTATGCTTGCTTGCACATTTGGCTCTTCAGCCAATCTCATATCGAGCGACAAACGACTCTTTGCGAGGGCTCCTGATCCTGATGCCCATAGGTTGAAGTCGGCAAAACGCATCCGGAAGGAGTCGTCAAGGGCTTTCAAGGCTGGTGAGGCCACACATGCTTCCAGCAGTCGCTGACATGACTGGCTAACATGGAAAATTGGGTATTCAGCATTAGCCATGCTCGATCGATCGCGTTATCTCGTGGATTGTCTGCAAAATCTTGGACAACCAGCAGGAACTTGAGCTGAAGAGGGATGATACAGTGTTTTCTACACCTGGGCATGTAAATGCGGCAAGGAGGCTCGGAGTATCCTCACAACCTGCAAGTAACCGCCGAGACTAAACTGTATTTGAAGCATGCTGACTGTGCATCATGTTGTGTAACGAAGGCGGCGGGGTTGAATGGGAGCTTCGCAGAAGTGGATCCGGCAACTACGAAATCATCCCCGACTTCGACTCTTGCAGACGTGGTAAATATACCGGCGAGGATTGATCTTAGACACCGACACGATGTCCCTGTCTCTGCGGAATATGACACAAAATGCAATGAGCCCAAAGTTTTGGCTGCTGCATCCCTCCTTTGAGTGGTTAGCAAGGTTGGCTACAGAGCTTGTTGTTGAAGAGGATGACCTTCATGGGCTGGAACTGTTCGGTACGGAGCTCTTATTTCTATCTGTCCGCGCTAAAGGGCGCAATTCGGCTTGGGGTCAAGTATGGAGTTCTGCACAAGGATACCGAATCGAAGAGGCTCTGACAATGGTGGAGAATTCAATATCAGTGAGTCTGGAAACCGCTCAAAGGCTTAAGAACCGTTTGGCTGATGCGAAGCGGAGACCCAGCTGCAGCCCCCGTCTCGTGGAACTTGGCCCACGTTGAGTGAGATCGCCTCATCGCAGCAGACCCGGAGCAAGGTGGATGATCATTTGGAAGGCAAGATCAAAATGGCTCTGAAGGAACCCACAGTGGACTTTGGAGTAATCCTGCGGGCAATCCGGGCCTGTACAGATATCAGAGAAGGTGAAGAATTGCTTGAGTCGTCTGACGCCATGGACCGCGAACACGACGACCTTCCTCGCTATGCGAAATACGCCCGAACTCTGTTTCGTGTTCTTAAGAACTACGCCTCTTGCAGCTGCCCACAGAATGACAAAGAAGAGACACATTCGACCAGGCTTAGGCTGAAGCCGGTACACGAAATCCTGGAAAACTTTGTTCCCTTCGACATGATCTTTCCAGCAGAGCCGAGTCCCACCAAAGTCTTCGACTGGCAGGAAGCTCGGGTCCTTGTTCCAATGAAGACAAAAAAGAAAAAGACATCATTCACTCAAATCAGAGCCACAGCCAGTAACTTAATCCTTAGATGTCGATTGTTATTCTGAGGAGATAGAAAGCCCCTGCGAGCTGATTAGTCTCAGATGTGGAGCGGTGTTACGTCTGAAAGCTATTGGCGAACGATTGCGGATCACACCAGCCTCACAGCCCACGAAATTCGAGCAGCCCAGGACGCCAGGTACAAGCCTTGCAGAACTTATGGAAGGATTTAAATTGCAATGCGGGATGCGCCCTGTGCTTGCTTATGCAATAGCCAAAGCAGTTTGGCACTTTTATGATTCTGACTGGATGGCGATTGGAACCACAAGCAGCCGTATCTTTTTCATGGAAGAGAGACAAGGAGAAGCCCCTGCTCATTCCTGCAAACCCTACCTCTCTGTTGGTCTACACTAGAGCCAGGAAAGCGTGCAGGATTGGATCTCCGCCTTCAGAGCTTTGCACAGATGGCCGAGAGTCCTGGCCCTAGGCATCATGCTCATCGAGATAGCTACAGGACAGTCATTTGCGGCACAGGGTTCACCCGAAGAGTGGAGTTCCAGACTCGCAAATGTGCAGCTTGGAAGGCTGCACAATACCGCGAGGAGCGGGGACGGGTTTCAAGAGGATTGCAACTTTCCACGTTATAAAGAAGTCGTGGAAAAATGTTTGAGCCCCGCGATTTTCGAGAATGTACCGTTCAATCCACGAAAACCGATGGAGCATCGAGAGAAGAGACAAGAAGTCCTCTACCATTAAGTCGTTGTCCCGTTGAGGAAGTTCATCCGAGGAGCGAAATGGTACAAAATGTTTCAGGACATCGAGACGAGACCTCTCAGGCCAAGAAATGGAGTGAGGACATTTCTCCCGGTACAGGATGCCATACCGAGTTACGAAGCAACATCGTCCATTAGGCACTCGTCGAGTCACGAGGATGAACGTTGGCTGAACAGAGTTGCAAACCTCAATTTGAGAGTTCAGCAGATGAAGCTCGGAACAGGGGCCAGGGCCGGCAGAATCGCAATCTTAGATACAGGCTACGAGCGAGGCACACCAAGCTTGATCGGTGACAGTGCATCTAGACGCATCAATGGGTGGAGGGATTTCGTCTCGGACGCCTCTGACCCAGTAGATGAGGACGGTCACGGCACCAATTTGCTCGGAATTCTATTCAAAATACGACCTTTGTCCCATATTTACGTTGCGCGAGTTGCTAAGAATAGTGCTGGAGTGGCCGGTGCCGAAGACAACGTCGCTGAAGCCATCCGCGTTGCGGCAACGGAGTGGAATGTGGATTTCATGTCCTTGTCTTTGGGAATTCCTCGATTTCCGAAGAAGATTAAAGCGGCAATCACGGCGGCCCGGTACCATAATGTGAACATCACCTTCTTCGCCGCGGCCAACAATGAGAGACTGATCGGATCCGAAATGTATCCCGCGAAGCTCGGCGAAGCTCAAGCGGTGCTGGCAATACGCGGCACGTTTAGCGATGGTTCATTTCATCCCAACTTCAACCCACCACGAAGCTCAGAGTCACCGGTATTTGAAACACTGGGGCATGATGTGTACTCGGACTGGCCGGGTGTGAGCTACATGAAGGCGATGTCAGGCTGCTTGATTGCTACTCCCATAGCGACCGCACTGGCGATAATGATTTTTGACTACGCACCGTCCAAGCCCAAGGAGCTCTCGCAGAATGACGTGTGCCTTATGCGGTCACCGCGTGGTGTCATCGAGATCTTTAAAGGTATGTGAAAAGCAGTTGTCTCTTGCATCGCTTGCTTCTCTTCAAATAGTAACTGATGCTCTTATAGAAATTGGCTAGGATTACGGAGAGGGGCGGTACTATGTCACGACTTTCGAACTGTTCCTTCGACAGGAGATGAGGTGATCTCCAACATAAAAGCTGCCTTGGGCAGACACCCAGAAAGATGTTGACCTAGAGGACGGGATGAGCATATACTCGTAACTATGGAAGTGCTAACAGGCCAACATGTGCCTGATGCCGAGGCAAGCATCCCAGGGGGAAACTTGAAGTTATACTTGCACATATGACCCATTTCAGAGATAATAATTTCGATGATTGCACTATGCCAACCACTTGATCAAGGTCTGTAAGTCGTTGTTGTGCTGTGGCTATGAGGAGAGATCATCCTCCAAGGAAACAATGCTCGCCTTCATTTCCAGATTCTCATCATCTTCATCATCAAGTGGCATAATGTCTGCCTCATTAGCGTCCGTCAGCTCCATTTCAGCATCCCTGTCCCCTTCCTTTCCATGGTCAGCACCCAAAGTATGACCCATATCAGCCAGTCGGTACTCAGCCAGATCAAATCTTTTTCTATTCCATCCCCGCGGCGAGATTCTCGCCAACCGATATGCCAGCACAATTTCTTCATCCGCAGTTAGCTGTAACCATCGCTTCTATGGATGGACCCACCCACCTCCGCGTTGACACTGACAGGCACCCCGGCCGTAAGAAGCGCACCCGCCGGTTCAACGTTAGCGGCAGCACTCCGGTTCACCTCATGATTGCTCGAACCTCTGAAATCCAACTGCGATCCTAAGGCCAGTGATGAAAAAAAGCAGGTGCGGCCATAGCCATGACTTTGCGCTGGAATGGCCTCGCGGGCCCGCTCGATAGGCGACAAAAGCTTCATAATCACGCCTTCGGCCGGGTGCTCCTGGAAGAATTCAGCGCGGAGTGCACTCATCGCGTAATCGAAGGAATCGGATGTTCCCGCATCACCGCTCATCATTGCCGAGATCATGGCAATCAGCTCCGCGCCGACTGAGACGTTGGCGCCGCGGGACTTGCCATGAGTTTTGGTGGCCTCACTCTCGGAAGTCGTAGTGAGCTGCGGCCACTTCTCACCGTCGAGACGACATAGAGACTGATGCGGGATGAAAGGATCCTCTAGGATGTTGCCTAGAGATTTTGCCTAGAGATATAGAGCTTCCGGGCGGGTAAATCAGATCGGGACAAATAATCCAGCATGACGTCTTTTTGGGAGCCATGACGGTCTTTCAGTGCCTGCCTCCTCAGGGAGGTATACGGTCAAATGAAGTGAGAAGAGAGGGGCCCATGAATACCTGCTTATTACGGGGCCCTGCACAGCCTCCTCTACGGCTGCATTTGGTGGGATACCTATCCGGCAACAACAGCGATACCCCCTCACACTTCTCCTACATGGCCCATGTTTGGGAGTAAGTTTGTCACCGTGCCAAGAGTCAGCTGCAGCTCTCCCCTGTGAGACAGTTGGAAAGGTGCTTCGGACAACGAATTGTGTATGCGAGAGCCGTGTGGTGTCTCGCGAGTGAACTGTCCCTAATCAAAAACGACCCCGTCGTGTGTAGAAGCGCACGTACACCCTCGAAGAATTACCTGCAACCTTCGTATTTGACCTTGTCCCGAAGACAGTCCGATTTGCGGGGGCATAAGCCACGGCCGTCGCATGCGGTTCAGCTGAGCAACTGAGAGCTCTGGGCTTCCCAAATCGGACGTACTGGGCGTCACACTTCGGCAGCAAAGTATCTACGGCTTCCTGTACAATAAGTCGAGTTTATATTTGTTAATGTATAATTCCTCACGATGAGAATGGTCTATTTCTCGGCCGCAGGGGATCATTTTTCGTACACCTACGCAGTCCCGAGGTGCCCATGCGGATCCGAGTCTTGATTGAGCTATCTGGATAACGTGACCTTAACCAGCCGCCTGTACGGCCTCCCCGCCGCCCTGCCCGTCGGCACCCATATATATATGGTTTTTATACTCATGCGCCTTGTAACGCGGCATATCCGCTAGTCACCGGCCTCGATCGCATCGCGCATGACCTTGGCGGATGTGATGGGGCCAAACTCCTGCTGGCGCATATGATGGGCAAACATGACACTGAGGGAACCAGAATCGTTGAGTTCTCTCAAGCAGTCCTAGAATAGCGTTGTCAGTCAAGAGCCTTTCGACCTGTGGACGTCGTTCTTGAGAATGTTCGTCCCGATTTCTCCTGATATCACCTGCATTGAATTCTGAATTACCAGTGACGGTTTGGCAGGTGTAATCACGAAGATCGAGGATTATCTTCCTCACGGTGCTGTTAGGCAGGGAACACCCACTGCACAGCGAGCAGTCCAGCAGCCCCCAAACCTGGGCACCTTGCCACGTAGCACTCCAAATTCTGCCCTTGGGGTCCAAAGTAGCCGTGAACGAGGTTTCACAGACCTGCCTCTTTTAGAACAACCTTGCTGCTACTAGGGGCGAGCTGGCATCCTATGGCATCGGGCACTTAGAGCAAAAGGGTTGCCACCGGCGCGTTAGCACGAGTTTCCGGCAATCTGCAGCGCTCGTTTTGGTTTGTTTGCCGCCTCACCACTAGGACCCCCGAATGATGGCCACAGTGCATCATGTCTTCCTCAGAATGCATCCCATTCAGCTTTGCTACCCTGGACTGTCGTAACTCGACCGTGTGGTGCTTACGTCCATACGGCGATGTGTCCGGATATGAGGTGAGATGTGTCCGCTTGGTTCTCGCCTCTCAGCTAATTGGTCGTTCATACAACAGGTTATCATCGGATTCAAGGGAACGGGATATTACACTGCTTTACTTTTCATCAGTTACTATGCTACTGCCTTCGACCCAAGGCGAAATCCATTTAAAACCGAGTGACCCCGGCAAATTTCGACAGCCTCACGAGAGCCTAATCCAATCGATGTCTTGATCTTGGACTTTATCAGAATTAGATGCATCCTAAAGTGTATGAGAAAGCGCTTACCTGTATGGGGAGACTACCTTGCAAAGGTGAGCAAATATTCACATTTTCAGTCTGGATAATCTCGGAAGTCCTTGCAGTCCACTAATGAGTTCCACTTCGGGCACGAATGCAGTCTATTCTCCAGCTTTGCGATATACAAGCCTTTACTGGAATGGCTATATTCATCAGAGCTTTCATCTCTTTATCCACCTGCATATCAGCTTACCATTGGCAGATAGTCGACTCACTGGCCTAGTTCTCAAGTATCACTCACCTCTCGGGGTTGACGGTCCTCCGAAACCACACAACGAATCGTCGCCGCAACACAACAGGACGCATTGTACTCATATTTTCTCTGCTAACTCTGCTACTACTAGCGACAGTACCTACTGGCTACTTTTCTTGGGTCGAGAGCGAGTTCCAAGGAGAAGGAGAAGTTCATGTCCTCGCCTGGTATCTGCTACCTCAACCCTGGTTCAGGCACTTGGGACCTTTGGCGCGCAAGAGCCACTAGTGTCTCCGCCATCGAAACAAGGTCTTTCCAGTCCATGGTGTTTCAGTTTTGTTTCTTCTTCTTGCGTTTCTCACTAGAACAGTGAAGATGTCCTGGAGACTATCTCAACTCTTCACTGCCAAACTCCGCCGCTCTATTAGTCGTTATGCACAAAGGCGAATCATTGTCATCTCTTCGAGTAATGGGAATCACAATTGACCAGGACTGCGGCAAACAATATGGCACATGGTAATTAATCAGCCATGTCTTGCCATTTTCATCTCTGCCAGAATAATTGCAGACTCTTGCGGTTCACTCTTTACGGAGGTAATAATAGCAATTCATCATGAAAAGGATCATTTTAAAGCCCGCTCACAAGCAAGCAGGTGATTTTGGGTCCTATTGGCAATCCTGTGGGGTGATTTGAAGGTAACAGGTGCGATAGCTCAGCTGCCACGAAGCATCTTCGGGCAGGAAAATGACCGGACATTCGGCCAAATCATTCCCCTCATCCAGTTAGCGGTGCCAGTTTTCGGCACAATCGTTCATTTTGCGTCCCACGGGACCAGACCCGATATTTCAGACAGCGACAACGAAGACCACGAAAGCCGTACCCTTTCACGACGCAAAGCTCGGAGCCCTCCGAGGGACTCACTGGAGCTTACTCGTCTCGCTCCCGATAGTTCTGGCCCTCCTTTCTCAGTTATTGTCTTTCAACTTCTTACTTCACCTACGAGGCCTTCTCGCTGAATTTCGGTCTCACGATGGGGATGACACCACATGGCAGCCTGGTTGAGGCCTGGTTCACGCATTATGGCCTATTCTGGTACTTTGTTTTCGTCTCGCCGTGTATGTTTTCGAACACTGTCGCCATCGGACTGGTATTGGACGCTTTGTTGGAAGGACCGAGCACAGTCACTGCCCGAGCCAAGACTCTCCTCTTTGTCATCTTTGTTGTACTTCTAGCCCTGGCTAGTGCGGGCATTTGGCTGTGGCTTGTGTTTTTTGGTTTACAGTCTTACCTACTCCAAAACTTGCACATCTTCAGCCGGGCCGTCAAGAAGATCCTCGTACATGTCATCACGTGCGTGTTCATGGATGCGGTTTACATCGTTTCCTATCTTGTTGTAGCATTTTTGGCACCGATTTGGACCCGCTAGAAAGGTACAGAGCAGCATTTGTTGAGGTGATGTCGCCGTAAAGCTGGCTACGACCTGAAACTAGTTTGTCTATCGTGAGCCCGTGGATGAAGAGATCGTTTGAGAAGCCCTTAGAGTGACAAATTCCGGATTGTGTCTTCAATATTGATTCGGCACTTGTGTCTCTCAAGTTAGTCTGGCAGCAGGTCTAGCTTTACTGACTTGGCGACACTGGGGTGTGGGGATAGCAAACATTCGAAGCGGTTTTCCTTTTGTGAAGCGAGACTTGGTATCCTCAAAGCATTGCAGCCTACAGCAACACTGCGAGAAAGATAGAAGCGAGCTCAAGAGATCGTATAAGTGGTCTGCATGATGAAGAATATGGATACAGGACTATCTTACAAAGGAAGATGTCGAGCATTTGATACAGGCTGACTGAATATGATTACATTGTAAGCTAATAAAGACACAAACGACTTAGTCAAGCTCCCTGTTTCTGGAATTTCAAGCTCAGCACATACGATCAGATTTGCTGCAAGCTCCTCGTTACTATATGATTCCCTATAGTATAAGCACCGTTACCCAGCCAAAGACCATATTATTTGTAGTAGAAACCACCACTGAGCTGCACAAGCTCAAAATACATGCCCTGTACCTGACAAATCTCACGCCCAGTCCCCTCGACTGCCATGCGGGATATCCTTCGGACCCAGGCGGACTTCAATGTTGGTAGTCGCGGCAATCTGGCCCATCGGAGGGTGCTGGATTGGCAATGGATGTTCTGTCTCGCTAATATCCGTCCTCAAGGACTGTTTCGCGGAACTAGTACCACGCCAGTTGCTGCGGCGGAACTTGCTGGATGGCGGGGACCCGCCGCTGTAGCCACCGGATCCCTTGAGCGGCGTTCGCCCGTAGGAAGAATCGAGTTTGTGGGTGACATAGCGGTCCCAGAGAGGCTGCAGCGGCGGGATGTTGCCGCAGAAGATCATCACGAAAGCCTCGGCGCCGGTCCACATTTGGATGTCATAGGCGCTCCCTGTACGTATAGCGGTCAGACCAGTTGTTCTGATAACTGGTTGTGGCTGACAACTTACATGTGAAATCACTTCGGGAGGTAAGGTCGACAATGTACCGAACTTTGATGCCACTGAAAAGGGCGGCACTGTGCATCTATGTTAGCAACATGACATGCGAGGAGATAGAGGTGCATTGGTCTTACATGACACCAAGACCAAGCAAGACACAAAGCGCAATCTTCTTCCCTCGCTGCAAGTTTAGTCCGCTAATGATAGTTGCTGGCAAAATGGCGAGGACCAAATCGGCGGCAATATTCCAAGCTGTGTTGCTGTTAGCAATGGTCGTAATGCATTTGTGTGCAGGGGGCAAGGGCCAGGCGACTCACCAGCAAGGAAGTAGTTAAAGTTCTGCTGGACCGAAGGGTCCCAGCAATTGGCCTTGATGGTCGGATTCCAGAGGGCGCGCGGCGGGTTGCATTGGACAAAGGTGAAAATGCACCCGAGCGAGTTGATGATGAAGATGGTGACGATAATGAAGTAGAGCACGGCGCGGCGCCAGACCGTATTGCGCGACATGAAGCGAAGTATGAGGATGGCCACGGAAGCCTTGCCTGTTGCGAACAGGAAGATGGCCCACGGCTGAGAGATCCAACTCCATTTGACTGCCTCCATCGTCTGCTCTGGACTCAGATAGAAGACATGTCGTGCTCCTCCGATGCTGGCCATGTATGTCACGAAACATGCTGTGATGACGAAAAGGACCTGTCATATTTCCAGATCATCAATTAGTCGTCTGCGATTGGTAAAACACTCGCTTGGATGAGTTCAAACATACCACAGTAATTAACATCATCCAGTCATCCCATCCGAGACCTCGGATCTTGACGCGGGCATAGAACCGGACAGCCAGCATTAGCATGGACACCGCTGACCAGGTCCAGTACGCAGCTTCGAGCCTGGGCCCACGGTCCTCATCCGGAGGTAGGGGACCCTGCATAGCAGGGGGAGACCCGCCAGACGACATGATTTGTCTGCGTTTTCCGAGACTGGAATATACCGGATATAAGTTACACTGCAGTGCCGAATTGATTACGACGCAGGCTGGGCGGTATTGGCGTTGTCCGTGACAGCAGCAAAGCAGACCCGTGAATTCGGTGAAACATGCAGGGTGATGCTTATAATTTAGATTAAATTCCCGACCCGAGTTATCCCAACTCATGCTCTACATCATGATTGAGAGGACGAAAATAGAAGTCCTGTATTTGGTCGTTCCCATGGCGGCACAGCCTAGGATTCGAGGCCTCGATCCAGAAACGCTACATGGCCGTAGGGCACAATCCTTTCGCCAAACTATTGCCACTCCCTCCGCTGCGCTATTGTCGGCATGGCAACTTTGGAGGTTACGTACAAGGAATTGACGACCTCGATATGATGGAGGATGTCCCAAAAAAGAAATATTCATCGTCAAATGCCAATGCAGGTAACGAGTGCAGCTTTTGCAAATGCAACAGGCTTTCTGCGTCGCGTCAAACGACCCATGCATGCTTCGTAGCGACTTGTCGTTTGAGGAACGAAAGCCGAAAGCGGGGATCTGGTGGTATTGAGGGATCTGGCCCAGGACCAGCCCCCTAGTGCTTAGAACATTGCCAATATTGAAGAGCTGCCAACAACTATCCGGAATATAGCCGATCGCGACAAGGTGCCTGCGGAGAAGTCTTACGACGTGGGAAGGGCTAGACTTAACTGTGCCGCTTCCTTACAGTGATACTGGGATGGTCAGACGAGAGGAGCAACAGCCTTGATTCCCAGGCTGCCACGAATAGTTGTAGAAGGATTGAAGGATTGTGAACACATCCCAACTACCACATGTATGACAGGGAACCCCGCTCCAGAACCTCGCTTTGATTGATAATGCATGCCGATCTGAGACTACCCCAGCCATTCCAACATGCTCGCTAGGAATAAGTTTCAGAGGATCAGGGACAGGTTTCGACAAGGCTGCCGTTGCGTCATCTTCCCGGGAATACGATGATAACTCCCAGAGCTGCACCTACCCCTGTGTGGAATTTGATTGTGTTGAAACAACAAGAAAGCAATCAATACACCAGTTGACATCGAGAGCACATTAAATTTGGACACAATTAATATTGCATTGGCATTCAATGTTATGGCAGTGCATCAAAGTGGAAGCCACCAAACTGTATGAATCATATTGTGTTGTGTTGAATACCACATCTAACCAATCATTGATATAATCCGAGGAGATAGGGCCATGGAAGGCAACCAATGTCGCTCCAATAGAAACCAATTCAACATCTGCCACCACCTCCACATTGATTTCCATGCAAGTAACTTAGTCGTCGGTGTAAAGGTCCGGGTAGATGATTCCCGAGTCTGGGTCCGGCTCCGGGTACACAATCCCATCGTCGACATCCGGCTCTGGGTAGACAATGATGTCGTCCACATCGCCTTTTGCGGCATTAGTAAGGGATGGCAGAGGCCGATAGAGGTCTGCTCACTACTTACCGGGAATTGGCTTGGCCAGGACACCCATGGCGGCGGCCATGAGAATCAGAATAGCGGACTTCATGATGATGGTGGATCTTTCGTTTGTGGCTTTGAGTTGAGCCGGGACTAGTCGAGAAGAGCCGATGAAGGATAGCTGTCCCTCTTGCTCATTTTAGCAGAAAGAAGTGCGCAAGGCTTTATACGCAGGACTTATGCTCAAACATACAGCAAGTAGTATCATGTCGACATCTGGACCAGTGCTGCGCCGTGCCGCCCCGCGATGGATCGCCCTGTGGGATGCAGAAGCCTGCTCGGCTGTTTCCTCGCCAGGCGACCGCTACTACGCAGTAAGAAAGCTAATGCAATCCTTCAGCTGACAAGCGCATTAGATATCATGATGACATACATCCATATCAAGATGAGATATCGGATTGTGGGTGGCAGGTAACCGACCGAGATTCCCTCATCCGGTCGCCCGTTCTCCAAGTCTCCAGGACCACCCTTCATCCCAACTTTTCTTCCAGTGTGCGCATTCACTTCCGAGCGCGGGCTATCTTCGTATCAGTGCACATTCAGATTTGGAGCCGCACACCAAACTACTGAAAAGATGTCCGCTCATGAGAAAGAGCTCCTGCTTGAGAGCGATTGCGACGATGCCAGCAGCACTGTCACTAGTCAATATGAAGTCAACAATCACGTGAAGCCATCCTCACGTCGATGGTGGCTAAGTGCCATAGCTGTACAACTTTTACTCATCACTTTTTACACTGCTGTTTCGTACGCGGTGATTCGTCATAACGCCGGCCCAGAATCTGACACTGATATTCATGGTAAGTCTGCCCCACGCCAACCCTCGGTTCTGTAACAGAGATCCAGGGTATCTTATACTAAAACTTCACAGCTTTTGCGGGCTTGGACGTACGGTACGTTTTCCGCCTGTATGACAACTTCGTCAACAGCCCCTACGCAGGGGAGCCCACGCCGGAGAGCGACGAGGCGTGGCACACACTCCTCAACAACATGAGCGTGCGCGTGACGGCCGAGGAGCTGGCGCGGCACAACCAGACGTCAGTCGAGCTGCCTGGAGGCGGCCACCTGGCGTGGCTGGGCGTCTTCCACGAGCTGCACTGCGTCAAGATGCTGCGGCAGTGGAGCTGGCGCGAGCACTACTTCCCCAACATGACGGCCCACGAGCACCGCCACCAGATGGTGCACATCGACCACTGCCTGGACTGGCTGCGCAACGCCGCCATCTGCGGCGCCGACACCAGCGCCCTGGCTGTCTTCAAGTGGGACGAGAAGCTCCCGCACCCGATGCTGAACACCAAGCGCGTGAACCATCGGTGTGTGGACTGGGATGCGCTGATGAGGTCGCATGAGGATCGGGTGGTGAGCAGGGCTGAGATTGTGAGCATGAAGAACCCTCTTCTAAAGGAGAGTGAGAATTCTGGTGAGGGGGAGGTCGTTGATAAGTTACCTTGGACTGGTATGGCCGAGGATGACGAGTAGAAAAGTGAGCCCGGTAGTAATTGCAGACTGTTTCTGTTTGAACTTCTCGTGCCATTTCATTAAAATCTGGACTGCATAACTTTGCATGGCGTTGGCCGCAACTGCAGACGAGGGAAAACATAGCGAAGAGTATTATTCAATTCCATTCACGGCCTAATACTAGTACTAAATTTCTGGGAATCTACAAACACACACTTCTCCAGTCCAGTTCCCTACCGCCCAAAATGATAAAGCCAACTCTCTCTCACTAATTCGGCACAGCTTGAATGATAGAGTCCTGGCGGCGAGGCAGGTAGGTGTGGACCTTCTGGATCTTCAGGCCGGCCTGGTCGAGGAGTGTAGTCCACTCCTTGATGGTGCGCTCGCGGGAACCCAACGACGACATCATGGTGATATCAATGGTGGCTGCCTCCCAGGTGACGCCGGCATCGGGCAGGACCATCTCATCAATAAGGATCTGAGATTGGGGGCCTGAGGCCGCGATAAGCTGCTTCAGAATAGCAACACACTTCTCATCCGGCCAGTCGTGCAGGACCTGACGGAGGTAGTAGAAGCGAGCTCCCTTGATTGGTTGCTCCTGGAAGAAGTCATGCCCAACGGCCTCAATGCCCTCAGGGATGGACATCCCTGGAGGCAGGTGGGCCAGAGCCTGAGGAAGGTCCTGAAGCACGAGCTTACCCTTGAGCTGCGGGAAGGCGCCGAGCAGGGCGGCGGTCTGGTGGCCGAAGCCGCCACCAACATCAACGAGGACATGTTGGCCGTCAAAGCCCGTCAGCTCACGCTCAAACGGGAAGACGGTGAACCAGGGGACACCAACGGCACCCTGGACAGTCATCACCTGTTGCAAGGGGCCGAAGCGCTCGGGCTGGGTCGGTAGCCACATGAAGGCAGGCAGCTCCGTTGGGAAGGCCTTTTGGAATGCCGTGTGGGTGGCATCGGTGACATCTTGATACTTGGTCTCGGCTAGGAATGCCGGGAAGGTCTGGAAGACAGGCCCGCAGTTGTCAAAGAAGTGATAGATGCCGCCTCGGTAGCCGGGTTGCGCCAGAGTCTTGGTCAGAGCGTTGGCGATGAAGGAGTCTGGGCCCGTCTCGGTGACCATGCCAACAGACGCAAGGTATCGAAGGATGCGGCCTAGAGGTGACGTGATGTCAGGATCTGTCCCAATAGTTCATCCTGCGATAAGCTGAGAAGGCGGATCGAGCGGAACTCACTAGTCAATAACGGTGAAGCAGACTTCTTGGAAGCCAGGTCAGCCGCGGTCAAGGGCTTGTCGGAATTGGCGAGGGTCTCGAAGATATCGAGATCCTCACCGATGCGGGCTGCCGTGATCTCGAGGTGCTGGGACAAGTGTCAGCAAGTTTCTTGGCTTCGGCCCGTTACTTGTCCACCGAATATCCGGCTCCACCTCTATTCTGCCTTTCTTTTCAGGTAAGATGGATTCCACACATACCAGTCCCGAGTAGCGCGACAGGGCGTCGTGCGGGCTCTCAAGTTTGAGCTGGAGGGTCCGGAGGAAGTCGAGAATCTTGTGCCTCCCTGCAGCATCCGCCTGCAGCGCGGCCGTCTGGATTTGCTCAAGCAGGCTATCCATTTTAGTGTATTTGGGGTCTTGTCGATGTCTTGGGAACGAGATAGAAAGTTCCGGGGCAGTAGTTGTGGCACGGCAATAATAACTGCATCCATCACCAGTCGCGGTCAGTGGATATAAATGTGACTAGCTTTCCCCAACTTTGTGGAGGGGCTGGAACCAACGGCAGCTTGGCACCAGGCTAGAACGTTGAAGGATCTTATAGCTGCTGACTGCCCAAGACAATACGACCGTTGGTGGGTTAGGCGCGGGTCGGCCTGCATGGTTGCAACAAAGGGGGTAGATTAGTAGTATTATCGATGGCATCGCAAATATGACATGAGCGCTGAATCTAGGCATCCAGGCTCCAGCTCTGGCAAATCTAGCAAAGTGGATGGCATTGAAGGCTACATGAATCCTGCAGTCTGCCAAGGTCAAGATGACATGCTACAGGAGGATTTACCTTTTTCGATCAACTATCGAAAGCTTCACACCCTCGATGCAGCAGTTGTGCGGCGCGGGCAGGTTGGTCGTGATGGAGGTGGATAGAAATCCTCAAGGAACATTAATAGGAACATTAACTGCGGGGCTAGGTTCGGTGAGGATGACCATGCCGCTACCAATATTGACCGGATAGTGGGAAACCTGTCTAATTGCAAATGATATGCGGACCTCAGAGATTGCATTTCTGGCTCAATGTTCCACGGCGGTTGATATTTTGTCAGCTCTGTGATATAGGCATAACCATCAGAAAATAAAGCCGTTACACCCAAAAACGTGACCGTAATATTTGATACAGAACGAAAGTCATTCTTCATTGTCTGCATCTATTGGCCGTCTAAATTGATAGTCTGCTGCAACAATCCCGTGTTCGATCTTAGCTTTTAGCCCTGGTTATGGATTCGTCAAAGCCCACTGGCAGAACGGTGCAGCTCGCCGCATCGATCCTGCAGCACACCACCGAGATCGAGACATACCTCACCGAGAACAACCTGCCTAGTCCATCCTTTGCACCAGGAACTCCACCAAACCTGCCCCTTCCCCCTGGGCTCCAAGACTCTCTTGATGCCGCGTTGTCGGCTGTGGACGAATTGCAAGCACTCCTATTGGGGCCATTGGGATGGCTAGTCAGCCAGGTTGGCCATGCTGTACGATTAATTGCCCGACTACCATAATTGTATGTTTCCAGCTAAATAGAAACAACCAATCCAGTACGACATGGCCAGCCTGCACGCCTTGTACAGATACAAGGTCCCGGAAGCCATACCACTTGAAGGGGAGATCCCCATCAGTGAAATCGCACAACGATGCAACGCACACGAAGACTCAATGACCCGCTTGTTAGAGCACGCTGTGTCCAACTACGTCCTCGCCCGTCCACGTCCAGGCCACGTCGCGCACACGGCCCTGTCGGCCATGCTGGCCACTGCACCGCCCCTGATGGACTGGGTCGGCAGCGCCTGCGAGGACATGTGGCCAGCCGCACCGCACTTGGTGACCGCGCTGAAGAAGTGGCCGGGCGACCCTGTGTTGCCGCGCAAGACGGGACATAATCTCGCGGAGCGCACGGATGTGCCCTTCTTCAAGACCCTGGCGAGCGATCCGGAGCGAGCCGCCCGATTTGCAGGGGCCATGGGCTTCATGCAGAATATGCCCGGGTTCCAGCCGTCTGCCGCCCTGGACGCGTATGACTGGGGGGCCGTCGCTTCGGCATCGGAGAAAGCGGTCATTGTAGACGTCGGTGGCTCTCGCGGGGACTTTGCTTTTGCGCTGACAGAGAAATTTCCTTCCTTGCAGGTTGTTGTCCAGGACATGCCGGACGTTGTCGAGCAGGGGCGTGCGGCCCTGTCGAGTCGTGACACTCCCTATAATGTGACATTCCAAGCTCACGACTTCTTCAACCCGCAACCAGTTAAAGACGCAGATGCCTACTTCCTACGCATGATACTTCACGATTGGCCTGATGAGTTGTGTCTGAAGATTATCCGTAATCTCATTCCCGCACTGAAGCCGGGAGCGCGACTGATTCTCAATGACCATTGTGTTTCGTCCTCTGAGGGGATTTCGCGATATCAAGAACGACAAGCCAGGTACGCATGGAAGTGCATTTTTTATGTGGTTGACTGAAAGCTAATGATACACAGATGCCAGGACATAGCCATGATGGCGATGTTCAATAGCAAAGAGCGGTCGGAAGTCCAATGGAGGGCACTCATAAAGGAAGCAGATCCCAGATTCAACTTCGTATCTATAAAGCGGCTTGCGCCTTCACCATTGGCGGTCATGGAAATGATTTGGGAACCTTGAAAGGTCTATAGAATGTATTTTTGAGGCTAAATAGATTTCTTCAAGGATGCGGCTTCTTAGTTTCCCACTCACTGGTCCATGAGAATAATGAATCCCAGTCAACGCATTGATGTTCTGTGCCAAAGCCATGGACCCCACCAGCTTCGTCGTCCTTGACTTCCACCGTCAAGTCTGCGTTGCACATGAGACTTTGCCGAATGAGATCAATACAGTGTCGTATGTGCGGTGGCGAGATCATCATGGGTAGATCACCGTCTTTGAGAGGGGTTTCACCTGCCACTGCATGATCATGAACAGCCCAGTACCCCTGGCGGATTCCATTCTGGTCATTGAGATTCTGTTAGTTGTTTGTGGTCCCGTACGATCCAATGGCCTGAAGATCGAGGAGACGAGCATACCAAGCAGTGCAGGAGGTGGAAGACAGAGAAAGTCGAGCGGTGGGGTGCGATGGTGGGATGAGTGAAGTAGCCGGCCTGTTCGGGGAATAAAGTGGCCCAGGCGGCGTCGGAGTCCGGACTGCTCTCTGCAAAGGTACGATTGTATGTGAAGGTATATTGATGTGAATCCACTGTGATCGATGTCAGAACTTCGTGTCGGCTACGCTGACAAGTCGAAATGCTTACACGAAGGAACGCCGGGTGAACCCGATGCTTTGCTCGAAAAGCGGCCCAGGAAAAAGCTTGCTGAAGAAAACACAAGGATGGTGAGGAGGATGAGCACAGATGATCGGCCTGTATTTTTGGATTGAGGGCCAGAATTGCCGTCAAGCAGGGTATACGGTGAGCGAGAGAACCACTTCATTGTTGCTGTTCCGCCGCCTAGAAGATTTCAGTAGTCCATAAAATTTAGTGAGAAAGCAAAGGGAACGGGGCTGGGAGGTTAGCAGAGGGAAGCGAACGGCGGAGGTACATGTGGTGAGAGTACCTCTTTAAGACAATACCTCGGATATATAAATATTATGTTCTGACAAGCCTGACAAGAGGCCATGAGGTTGGAGCGAATAAATCTGAAAAAGCCAAGCATGTCATAGCAAAAATCATCTCACGGCAGAACGTGGCAATCACCATAGTTTCCTTGATTTGAGTGTTTTCAAGATATAGTTTTGCATTCAGCCTTGACGACATGTGACTAAGTAAAAATTATTGAGGAGGCTCAAATCCAAGCCAGGCCTGATGTGCCTCCTTTGCAACGTCATACGAATACATCCAGTTCTGAAACTCAGGGTCAAGCCACGGGATAACAAAGCCCGGCTTCAACTCGGCATGCAGGAGCTCATGATCCCGCCTCTGCTGCTCGGGCCCGTCGTGCATACAATACACATCTCGCAGGTTCATGCTGACCTCCTTCAGTCTACGGCATCGTGGCTCGCGTATCTTCTGGAAAGCGCGCAAAGCCCGGGGGATGTCTGCACTTTCGGTGACATGCGAAAACAACGCACCCAGGGCAACGGCATCCTCAATGCCCTGCGCCGCCCCTTGTGCGAGATATGGGGTCATCGCATGCGCCGCGTCGCCCATCAGGACAAACCGGGCGGAAGCTGAGCCCCAGCCGTCCTTCAGCACCGCCGTGGCGGTCGATGTCCACTTTACGCAGCCGACGGAGAGGTCGACGAGTTTGGAGATCCTGGGGTCCCAGGACTCGAAGGCATTCTTGATCTCCTCTTTTGTCGCCGGGACTGGATGACCATGCACAGGGGTGTCCTCGGACTCGGGGAGACCACCCATCAGATTCATGTGCTGAGCTGGCCCACCCGGAATCGTGCCGATGGCCATCGTGCCGGGGCCCAACCACCAACGCGTCCCCGGGTCACCAGCCAGATCGGCAAGGGCAGGGTCTTCTCGCAGGTCTGACAGGGCGATCTGGGACGAGAAGACCTTGTGCCCGAAGTGAAAGGGAGGGTCTGGCCGCCCCAGTAGCAAAGCGCGGCACTGCGAGCTCTCGCCGTCTGCACCGACCACAAGATCCGCTTCCAGTACCCGACCGTCTGCGAGCGTCACGGACGGCGCGTTGAAGTCGACCGACGTGAAAGCGGATCCGTACTCGATGACACAGCCGGCTGCTACTGCCGCCTCCACTAATGCGCGGTGTAGAGGAACGCGCCCGACGCTGAGGTAGGGCAGGCCATACTTGGCTCGCATGTCCGGCACCAGGCCCATTCGGTTCAAGACGGTACCCTCAGAATAGCTCATGAGGGTGATGTGGTGCTCCTCGAATGCTTCCTCTTGGCAGGCTGGCAGCATGCCGAGGGATTGGAGCGCCCTGCATGCATTGGGAGGCAGGTGTATTGCGCCACCGAACTGTTTTGATATGTGTTAGCTAATTTGCCCACAATTTGGGATCCCGGACCATATACGTACGTTTTGGAACTCGGGCATGCGCTCAAGAACAGTTGTCTTGTGACCGGCGTGCTGCAGTGCCAACGCTGTGGTCATGCCTGCAAGGCCGCCGCCAATGACAACGACTCGGCATGGCGTGGAGTTATTGGCAGACATTTTGACTGGTGATTCGAAAGCCACTGCGTTCTAAGCGAGGATCTGCTCCAAAAACCCAAATTTCAGAGGGACCTGCGCCAAGGTGAAGCATATTCCCAACCATGTCGCAACACATGCATGACTGGTGGCTTTTAGGCAGTGATGAGTTTCCAAAAGCTCAACTCGCTAATTACATGTTTGTCTGGACCTCTGCTAGGATTGCTATAAATATTTTAGCGTAGCATGGCGTAGGATTTGGTCAGATTCCTTGGCATCGATAGCGTCACTTGGAGCAAGGTTCACGGAGACCGGGGTAGGCCGGAAGGAATGGGGACGTCCTCGTTTCATTCATCAGCTGATATGCGATTTGCCAGTTATTGAAGATGGGTGGGCTTCTGGATGATGACGCCGGACACGCACCTATTTGATCGGACTGTTCAGATTGTCCGAGATTTAGTGATCAACAGTACTGGGGTACATTTTGATGGAAAATTGAGAACGCACAAACTTGGTCTTGACCTTCAAACATTCTCTCGACAGAATACGAGGCCAAATATCGCTCAGACATTTGCGTGATGATTATTTCACATTGGAACAATGAATTGCCGTAGTCTCCCGAGGCTTCGTATTTACTCATGGCACATGCCGATACATGTGGACAAGTGACTAGTTGATGCGCTGGGAATGACACATGTGAATTGATTCTCAGGAGAATCAATTATTCATTAAATATGGTGCTCGTTCTGAGGATATAACCTGGAGCCAGCAGCGACTGGTCGAATGATTTCTTGCTCCTCTAGCTTGCCTACTAAATCGGCAAGAACGTAGTCACAGCCCCTGGCCATCCTGAGCGCCATCGACACAGGTATGTACTCGACCTGCAAAGACTTTGTGCTGTTGTAGGGCACCTCGCCGATGGGTATGACGACCTCAGGAGCCCCAGCAATGACAGCGACCCGTGATTCACTCATACCGAGAGGAGGATTTGTAGGGGCTGTCAAGTATTGATCACGGTACGAGGGCTCACCGCCACGGAAGAGGTAGGTGTACACACTCTCGGAGCATGACTCTGGGTCGCGGCGGCCGTAGCCCTCGGTAGCGTACCACTCCGTGAAGGTAGATATATTGCGCAGAGCCTCCTCGTACACCTCGTCTGTGGCATAAACCTGTCCCCACTTCCAGCGTGTCAGGGGCCCCGGGTTGACATATGGCTGGCGGCCGCCGTTATGGGCGGCGAAATCCTCGAAGAATGGCTTCCCAAGGAGTTTCCACTGGTCGTGGGAGACGAAGACAGCGTATGTCAGGTTCAGCATCTCGTCGACAGAGGGAGCGTCGCCACGGGTGTCGGCCCACAGCTGGGTGTAGTTGCCCGGGAGAGCCTCGGTGCCGAGCAAGTCGCCTAACTTCTGCACAAAGCTCTCCACCAGCGCTGCAGCCTCGGCGCTGGTACTGTTGGCGATAGGCGTGCTGTAGAGAGTGCTGGGCAACGCCGTCCAATTGAATTGCATATTGGTATAGTAGGCCTTTGTAGCCTTTGCCCACAAACTTCCGCTGCGGGCAAAGAGACCAGCTGTGTCGGAAACAGGGCTGAGTGGGATGACATGATCCAGAGAAATCGCGCCTGTCGAGGGCCTGTTGCCGAAGATGCCTTGGGCGCCGGCAGGACCACGCATCGAGCCGCCAGTATCACTGCCCATGGACAGATCCAGCCACTCATACGCACCTATGCCGGCGCCAGGCCCAGTGGATGAGCCGCTGGGGTCTTGATACCCGTCACCTCGTGGGTTGAACGGTGCGTGAAGGTCAACCCAGTCCGCAGTGGGCCTGTCGCCGTTTGCGAACTGAACAGTGCCCATCTTGCCGACCAGAACCGCGCCGAGGTCGATGAGGCGCTGCACAGCCGGAGCGGTGTGGGTTTGGGTGCCGTAGTGATAGAAATACGCGCGGTTGCCGCCACTGGTGCCGACGCCCTTGACGTGGAATATGTCCTTGACGCCGAATCGCAGACTGGCAAGTGGTTTCTCCTTAGTAGCCTCGTAATATAGCCTCGATGGCACGGCGATGCTCTTAGCCATGACGTTCTCTGTGACAGCGGGGAGCGTGAAGTAGGCACCCTGTTCATCACTGACAATTCCCTGGACAAATGCAAGATTGTTGTCAGCGTACAGTCGATATGCCTTGTAGACATCTCCACTGTAGGCCGAGACGAAATAAGGGCCTTTTGGGAGAGAGGGACTAATCGTGGTAGTCACGACAGACGTAGATAAGCCTGTTGTGTTCCCGGGGACGATTAACAATTTGATGTCCAAATCGTCCAGAGTTGACTCGACAGAAGCGATTTCATCGACAGTGGCATCAATGTCGTCGGTAGGCTGAAGATAGACAGTCTGAAGGAAGGCCGGCTGGAAGACGTCATCCAGCTTATCGTACTCAGCGGTGATGTTGACGATTGCGCCGGGATTGAGATTTCCGGAGGAGGTCTCAATGATGGTCATGGGAAACAGATCGTGACCATCAGGAGCGGCAGTGGCGATTGCTTCACGAGTTTCGTTGATATCGAGCCGGGCAATCGGTGTCCCCCCCGTATAGTAGGATACCCCCTCTAGCTCGATGACGCGCCCTTTGTCTGAGGCTAGCCCTGAAGCATGGCCAATAAAGGCCAGACTGAGCAGAGCCGACCACATTATGTTTCACGCGCAAGAGTGGATGTGGTCGTGAAACAGACTGTGGTGCCTGTGATAGCAGCGAGGTATGGGCAAAGGTCGCCAACACTTTTATCGTCTGGTCGGTCTGGGACGACCTTTATGTAGGACTAAAGGCCATTCGGGCCAATGCTACCCCATATCAATTGCCCGGGCATGCTAGGAACATATCTTCTGTCCCGGCCATGCCGACAGTCGGGTCTGACTTGCAGAATACAGGGCCGAAGCGAGTACAGGCACAAGTCCCGACCTTAGCTCCGGCACGCGCTACACCTTTCCATGGATAATTTGGCGTGTACTCGTTTCCGATGTCCGGATGGACAATGACCCTGTTACCCTGCCCACTCCAGTCCGTGTAAAGATAAGGATGGAGACCATTTATAGTTGGTCTTGGCTGAGTACGGGACCTGACGTAGAAGTGGGGCATTCAGTATCTCACAATCAGACGGTGTAGGGAGGCACTAGAGATTCCGTTACTACTCGGTGCACACATACACACAGAAAGGAAGAGTGCGTGCATGTGCGTGAAAGATGTAGATAAGCAAACAACGAGCATTGCATTTTCCGGATAATTTTGGCCAGTCAGCGAGTCTCAATCAGAGTTTTCCGCCATTAGCTTGCATGGAATTCATATATGCCTTGTTACGTGAGATGCCAAGCTATTTTATCTACTGGCCCACAATCGCAGCACCTCGAGCCTTCAAAACTCCAACAACCTGTTCCAATCATCTGGCAGACCTCATGGCGGCGGGCTGTTCGGGATGTTGACAATTTCGTTGTCCATGATCAATCCCAGCCGCTCAAGCATAACCGCCTTTTGAGTACTGGTGAATAGAAGCTTCAATTTCGCTCCTTGCTGTTCCCGGAACATATGCACAAGCTGTATGAAGATCTCACGAAGTCCCCCCCTCCGATCATCCGGCCTGGTGAAGTGCTCAACGCCATCTATGATGACGAAAACCACGGTTTCCAGTGGCGTATTGTGCAGTAACCTCGCCAAGGACTTAAGTATTGACCCAAGGTCGTCAGGATCCGTCTCATCCAGGCAACTCTGAAGTATCTCGGGCCCGAAGTCCCCATTAGCATTGACGAGTTGGAGCAGAAGGCTCATCGCAAGTTCGGCGGGGCTTGCATAAACATCTGTATGGTAATTTTGATGTTGGCCGCAAAAGTAGCCGAGCGGTATCAACTTAATGCTTCTGTGCACCTGTAAGGATTGCTGCATTAATGTGCTCATAACTTTGGCGCTGAAGAAGGATGTTGACGTATCGAGGTGGGACGGTGAGTTTCCGTTTAGCAGAAGCAGCGAATGGCTATCAAGTGACAGCCAGGCCTTGATACGAGGGCTTTGCTGAATAGCCAGAAGCCGGCGCGGCTGAATCATTTTGTGGAAGCCTGACGTCCCTTGTTGGAGCAGATAATCCATATCTTCAAATACCAAATCTGGGTCAAACAACAGCTGGCGCAGAACATCATCTGCTGTGACTTTGGATGATGCGAGCTGTTTCGATCGAGATTTGCGTATATCGTGGTCTCGGTGGATTTCTGCAGTAATGTTAGTATCATGGATGGCATCTATTTGGCGATTCGTTCAGGAAACCACAGGTATGGCCCCATGGTGCACCAACTTACGATGCCACTCCTCATTCAACACCGATTGGAAACTGTTCAACAAGTTTGGTACAAGGAGCTCCAGCTCCTCCACTCGGTCGAGCTTAGACGATAATTGGTCTACCTTATAGTGAAGGTTTTCCATCTGTTCTCCGATCTCCAGCTGTTGCAAGCACATGCCATCCTGCCGATTCAACATGTTCTTGTGGCCTTGAAGCAACAGAGTAGTCGCCCGTTTTTCAAGTGCTTGGGCCGCTAGCCTCACCTCTGCCATTTTATCGTTGAGGTCTTTTGCGTAACGGCCGGGCTTAAACATCTGTATCACTCCAGAGACTACTCCCCACTGAATGATCAGTCAAAGAGCCGATGGAATTTCATGTCTTTAGGTATGGAGAGTGCCACTTACCGATCAAGTTGTCCATCATCCAGCGTAGGATGTAGTCTAGAACTTCACATACTCGTGCGTAAAGCTTTGCCGTCAAGCGGTGGATTTCGCTGTCTTCCACGGCGATCTTGCTGTACCTCTCATTTGCATTCAATATTTCGGGAAGACCCTCCAAAGCCTTGAGTACTGATTCCTCATACATGCAATGTTGTTCAAGGCCAAAGAAGATCACCTTCAGCCCACCGGAAACAGCAGAAGCGATCATCAAATCACTGGGAACGCACGACACCAGGGCCTTGCCAGTTGCCGCATTTCGGCAGAGAACGTCGAACCCACGCCGTATTGCCCCAGTCAATCCTCGCGTTTTCTTCTTCTTCAAAAGAATGCTGTCCAATACCACGCATGCTTTCTCCATTTGGCACTTGACTGCCTCCCAATCTCCGCTGGTCTCGAAGATCATTGGGGGCTGCTTGGACTTTTCCAGGTACCTGTTAACCCTGGTTACCAATTTCAGCTGGGCTTCCAGACATTCTGAGTATATTTCTTTCGTATTACTAAATCGTACATTAGCCTTTGCATACTGGGAAGGCAGAGGGTAGGCCGTTAGCAACATTTTGTTTGGGGTTTGGAGCCACAGCCCCTTCCAGCTATCACACAAAGTTTTGTGCGAGAACAGTGGAACTTTTTGAGGATCCAACTGCTCAATATACTCGCGAACTTCCAAGTCAGGGACTTTGACCGCACCCTCAAGCTTCTGGGGCATTCTTGGCATTCTGAAGATGGTGAATGTGACTGCTAAGGAAGCCGAAGACTTGGTGATATTCTCGCCTGTGCCTGGCTGTCGACGAATAGTAGTTTCACTGTGGAGTCGATGCTAAAGACTTGGTTTTTTAAATTTCGGGCTCCGAAGAGCGGGTCGCATGCGGTTGCTGGTTCTAATTGATGACCTAGGTAGTTGTTTCTGGAGTGGGAGTAGAGCTAGCATACGTTTGCTTGCACTGAACCTGCATACAGGTTACAGTCTGGGCCCGCTCAACCAAACTGTCTCGTAATCGTGCAACCCAACCAATGCAGGCCTAAGCAGATGACAATTTGATGAGCACCAATCGTTGCGGATAGGGGTGTGAGACCGATCCTGGTTCATCCAGCCCTTCATTCATCCCCTCTCTCAAAATAGCTGAGGAGGTATCACAAATGCAACCAAATGTCTGCTCAGCCACCCTCATAGTACGACGTTGTGTCAGTTTGCCAACTGCGCGATCGTCTCCGGACCACATGCACTGACAGTACCAGCCTTTCTAGCCCGCCAGTCAGAGCGGGTGGCAATGAGGCATTCTCCGCATGTCATGTTGTACAGAGAGGATACTTACAAATTGAATGCTGAATTCTGCGGCGGATGCGCACTATCTTTTGGACCGGTGAGAAAAGTTGTGGAGTGAGCTGGCCATACAGCTGCGGTAAAATCGTATTGCAAATGTGTGACAGCCGCTGACATGCATGTTTGCATGCGGAAGCTTCCTGCAGGTTAGGGCAGCAATCAATCGAACAATTTCGCTCAATCGCAAATTTCAGGGAATATGTGACATCAGTTCCCCTCTTTCATGCTGTACGCATTGGGATAGAGATACATGAAGACTCTGAAATACAGGATAACTTACATAACTTAGCCCCAATGCCATTGTTTTCGAGCTCTCGGGGAGTGTTTAGTTTGGTGTGCCACATAGACAAATCTCTTACGCAGTGCACTTGATCAATGGTCTCTGATTATACTCGAAGTTAATAAAAAAAGCAGCACCATGGCTAGCGCTACGGCAGATACAGAACAGCTACAGGGGCAGCTGCCCGAGGGTTCTACCACGGGGCGAACAGCCACACCAGAACGGGAAGAGCTCAGGAGTGCAGAGCAAGATGCCGAAATGCTCTCTTCTGGAGGCCGCGAAATGGCCACTGGAACAATACTTCGGATTGCCACAGCCGTGGAAAAGATCTTTTCCTGCATTGACAAACCGTCGGCAAACAAGTAAGTCCAGACTGCGAATGTTACTGTCGTCGATTGCAGAGACTACTTAGGTAGCATCAGTTCCTGAAACTTGCACACATGCCCCTGGCTACATGATTAGCATTTCACAAGAACGAATCATGACTAATCGGATCTCCCTAGAGCTGATCCTGATCATAAGCCCATATTACAGCCGACCGTTGAGCGCTTGGCACTGTCTGACTGGACCTCATCAGCATTTATCGTTGCCGATGGTCTGCAGAAAAAAGAGTCAAGTGTCTTGACTGCATTTTTCACGGAGGGTCCCGGACTGACACATCCGGATCTGGAGGCTGCTAGAAAGGATGTACACGATGACGAAGACCTCAGCGCGGTCTATTCGAAAGACAAATGGAATACGGCTCCACAGCGGGTCTTCATACACTCACCAGATGCGCTCCATGAGTTGCAGACGATGACCAAAACGCCTCTCCGAGCCCGGCCAACAGGAATGATTCCTCCATTCAAGCTGCTCATACATCATCGACAGACGATCAAATCCAGGCTTGATGAACTGAAGCAAACCAATCGCGATCATGAACGACCCGAATCCTCCGCTTCCACAGCAGCTGATTCGACCAGCCAGACCTCGCTCGTTGACCATCTTGAATGTATCTATAATTTCATTCATACTGACTTATCCAATTACATTGGGTTGGATCTCAGACTCCGCAATGGAAACATACACGAAGTCTTGTTTGAAGAGGTCTACCATCTCTTCAAGCCGGGTGACTTGGTCCTGGCAGCTACGACGGGGGAGGACCAGCTGTATCGGGTCTGCTTTGTCAGTGGCGGGAGAATGCGATTATCGGACTTGCAAACGGTGTCGGGTCCTAATCCTCCCCCGCCACGTAGATGGAGGACATTCGGAACGGGACCGGGTACCTGGACAGATGTTAGGGTTATTTCTTACATCATGGCATGGGACGGCGAAAACATTGGACCACGGCAAACAACACATACAATATCGTATTTTGCCGGGGCAAGGCGAGTGACGGATCTGGGTTTGTACCCCATTCAATTCCACGAGGACCACGCCGGGTTGCGAAGTCGCCTGCGAGCCCGTGGAAGGAAGCTTATCAAGTGCTCAGGCCACAAAAGGTACACTGGGGAATCTGCTACTGTCTTCTTTCCATTGCAAGCATTCGTCAGAGAGAGGACGCCCGAAAATGACAGTAGTGACGATTCGGACGACGAACAATCGCAGCATGGTTTCAGGAACACCGACATGGTTCGAAGCGATATATACGTCGATTACAAGGCGTACTATACCAGCTTCTTCGCCACGAAGCCGGAACTGAGCATTTTAGCCACCTTTTTGGGGGACGAGGCAGAGACATTTGAAGTCCTCGGCAATCAAGGGAAGTCGTGGAATTTCAATGACAACGATGTTGACGCCCATCGATCAGACAACTTCCTCTCCAAAAACCGTCACCAGACGAAGTATGGGAAGCCGAAGGAAAACCTTGATGATGACCAGGATCGGCTCGAATTGCTTCCTGGTCAGGTACCCGCGTTCGTGTTTAATCTGAGAAAGTGGAGTAAGCCGTACACCTAGATCTCGATCGACAGTCGGAACCAAATGTTGACAAGCACGATAGAGTGGTTAACCCTTGACCTGGTCGAGGACCTGGACAAGTCACAAGAGGCGAAGAATAGTGGCTGGAATGAGCTCGTCATACCCAACAGGTTCAGCAGCCTTCTTCTGTCCCTCGTCAGCAACCATATTTCAGGCATGTCGTCACGGCAATGGGAAACGTCCAGTGAGCAAGGCCCAAAGGTGCAAATAGACCTTGTGAGGGGCAAGGGTAGGGGTTTGATAATACTTTTACACGGTTGGTTCTCTATTTCCAATTATGTTCTTCCTCACATCTTACCCATCAACCACCTGGTGCCTCTCAAATACGATGGTCAGTTCCTGTCAAAGGGTAAACACCTTTTGGTCAGATGGCTCAGCGAGAGTAATAGACACCCCTTTGGACGTTAATGGGTGGCTCTTTCAAGTTCATCTCTATCCTGCTTCTTTCGGACCTTCCTTACTCCCTATAAACATACCCCTCCGACCGCGAAACAAATTCCCTCTGGTTCTTGGGGTCCACTAAGTTGACAAAATTGCAGGCCCACCGGGGTCCGGAAAAACCAGCACGGCTGAAACTATAGCAGCGTACACTGGTAGACCACTATATGCTATCACTTGCGGTGACATTGGTACGAAGCCAAATGAGCTGGAACGGAATCTTGCACAGCACACTCGTCTTGCAGAGAAATGGGACTGTGTTCTGCTTTTGGATGAAGCAGACGTCTTCTTGATGTCGAGGACATATGACGACATGCACCGGAATGCTATGGTTTCTGGTAAACAAGCCTCACCCGAATAATGGCCTGTCAGACGTAGCATCGCTAACACTCACCGTCAAGTATTCCTTCGCGAACTGGAGTACTACTCTGGAATTCTGTTTCTGACAACGAACATCGTCGGTGTCATGGACGAGGCTTTCAAGTCCCGCATCCATATTGCCCTGGAATATCCTGCACTGGATGAGAAGTCGACGCTTGAGATCTGGACCAATCTACTACAGCGTATTCAGCGAGACAACCGAAACGCGGAGGTGAAGATCCGCTTTGACGAGGAAGCCCTGCTGCGGTACGCCAAGACACACTACCGAAAGCATCACCGCAACGGCACAACCTGGAACGGAAGACAGATCAGGAATGTATTTCAGACTGCGATAGGAATCGGCCAGTATGAGAGGCTCAAAAAGATCCAAGAGGCAGAGAAGCGTGGGGAGGCTCCGGACAGGAGCACACGGACCATCAAATTGACAGTCGCGAGTTTCAAAACAGTTGCGGAGACCGCCAACGACTTCGAGAAGTACATCACCAAGACGCGGGGTGATGACCGGGAGAGGGCAGCGATGCATCACTTCAGACGGGACGATCGCAGCCGTTCGCCACCACCAAAGAAGAGCTATCGTACCCCGGCCAGCATGTACCAAACGGACCAGGATGCCGGCGCGAGCAGGGCGGCCTGGTCTCGTCGCTACGCCGGAGAGTCTGCTTCACCGGCTCCAAGGCGGTCAGTCAAGGGGAGAGAGGTCCACGGCAAAGCGATGCGAGCCACTCATTCGGTATCTGATGACGAAGAGCACACTGGAGGGGACATGGCGAAAAGTCATGATAGTGACGTAGGCAGTATTGAGGATATCATAGAGCAAGACTTGGATGAGGAAGAGGATGAAGACGAGTAAAGTGGTCACAAGCGATGTTTTCATTCTCTCTAGTAAATTGAGGTTGTTTCAATCCTTTGGTTTTAATGTGACATGGATTTGCACACAATCTTTCCAAACACTTCAAGTCCGGCACTGATGATAGCGGTTTCGATGATCCTAAACCCATTCGAATTTGCAAGGGTGCCAGGAGTCTAGGAACCCAAACCCTCGACATCCCCGCTTCTCTCTTGCACGGTTTGCAAACTCAAACTCAGTCCGCCTAAGACTCTCCCTCAGTCGTACTACAAGCGACCATGTAGACTCCAACGACTCGTCACGCGTCTTCTTGAGGATTCAAAGTCTTATCTCAATATCAGCTCCAACGTTGAGTGGCTTTACATGATTTCCACCCGAGAAGATCATGTGCCGTTCACCCCGATGATCTCATCAATTTCAACCACTAGATCTTGACAACATGGCATCCAAAATGTCCATCCTGCCGCCTCGGAGATGGAACCCACGGTCCCTGATGGTGATGTTCCTGCCGCATCTCTTCCGCAAGATCCAACACCCTCAAGAGGCAATCGGGCCCCTCACGGAAAAGGTCCCGCTCGACGCGAACCTGAACCAGTACTTCATCAACAGCAAGACAGATAAGATGAAGAAAGCCATGCGCATCAATTTCCAGCTCACCATGAAGAAGCCCTTAGACGCACCAATGAACTCCGCGTGGAGCATCGCCACGGGCGAATGGGTCCCTGAGCATGAACTGAAGCTCCACTATATCTTTCCGTTCTCTCTCGGGCCGACGATCGCAAAGGAAGTCTCGGGTCGGATTGAGTGGCGGGCGGCGGAGAACGGGATGATGGTCCCCCGGGCGATCGGCCAGGCATTCGACGAGGTAAATACCACATCCAATACCCATTCAGCGAAGTCCTTGTGGCGCGGAGAATGGAGCAGTTCCAGTCGGCAGCACCGCCCCATATTGAACCCAGCCGCCTTCAGTAGACTTTTATGCGTGGCTGATAGGAGCATGGCTGACGCTTACATCTCACAGTGGTCGCTTTTGATCGCGCCTGGCAAATACTGTCACGGCCAAAGGATTCCCGAGTCTTATGTGTTTCAGCTGCTTGAATCAGAGAAAAAGAATCTCAGAGAACCAATAAGCAATCGGTCGAAGCTGGCAGTTCGAGATCTCCACGGAGAGCGGCTTCACTTCAGAAGCGCTGCGAGGTTGAACCCCCATTCCTGCTATTTCCAAAGCTGTTGTGCCATTTGGAAGTCAACATTCCTGGAAGACCCGAGTAGAAGGCCCGAGGAATTTTGGGAGCAGTTCCAGGTCAGAATGTCTGACATATGGGCTACTCGGCACGACAGGAAGCGGATACTTCGCCTTTTCAAGCCCCCAGAACTCGTCAAAGCAGAAGAAGCGGCTGAAACAGACGCGAAAGTGGAAGAAGCGCTGGCTGTTGAAAGCGAGCCAGAGGTAGAGATTTCGGGAGACAGAAAAGTGGAAGACTGCTCGTCTGTCGACGGTGAGGCAGCCGAGAATGAGCCGGACAGGACGGAGAAGCCACGGAGGAAAAGACCAAGCCATTAGCCTGACAGCAATATTTGGAGGCTCAGGCAGGCATCGCGGCATCAGCAATTATCGGCAACCACACAGCGAATCGGATTCTAGCCAACGACACTAGAGGATGGCGGACATTCTTTGAGGCTAAGCTTCAGCCTCGTCAGGTCCGTCGACAGACCGGTGGCTATTGGAGGACACCATTGCACGCGCCACCGGGAACGGGACATATACGAGCGACTACGGAGCCTCAGGTGCTACACTTGTTCGAGCGACTGCTCGACGGTGCCTCATCGAGGTATACTTGTTTTAGAGCAATTTGTCCCAGCAGGGATTTAAGCCAGACCTGATCTCGTCTTAACATTCTCAACCTCTTCCCACTTCCAATCCATTCCTGGGTCCACAGTCCTGTCAAAATGGAATCTAACGTGTTTTCACACACTGAGCCCAACTCCTACACCCCAAAACATCCCATCCAACACCAACCTGCGATGCAGGTCCATGACACAACTCGCCCATCTAATAACCCAGCCACGATGTCTGCTGAATCCACCACCAGTGCCCCATCCCTGCGGCAGGAAAATGGCGGGCACGCATCTGGCTGTCTACTCCCACCCTTAGCCAGGGAGGATGTTGCGGCCCACTGCATTTGCAGGATGCGAAACCCCCTGGCGCCGGAACAAGGCGTGCAGGCGACGCAGTTCCGGCTACATATGCAGCCAGAGGACGTGACAATGCTCGAGTATGCGCGGTTCTACGTTGCCCACCTGGCGCGGCACATGGACGCCGCCATCCAGCGCATTCAGCAAGCCCGGCGGGCTGACCGCTACCCCAGCGGCGACGACGAGTGGATCGTCAACGAGGCCGGGTCCCTCATGACCCGAGTGATGCCCCGTTTTGCGGACAGTTCGGACGGGTTTCACCTCGACGAGGGCAAGCTGTTCATTGCGATCCCGTCGCCGGAGGGCAATGCGGCCCGCGGCGAGACTGGCGGCTCATCACAGGCGCGACGGGGTTTGACGGCAGCCGCGAACGACGTGGCGGAGCGCCTCGTGACGACGAGGACGAGGCAGCAGCGCGAGCAGCGCCAGCCGCAGCCGAGCAGCGGCATCCCGGGCCAGCAACCTTTCTTCAGCAACCTTGCCCTGCGTCAAGGCCATCCGCACAACCCCCAACTACCCACACCTGAATACCAGACCACCACCCAAGAGCCTATCCCTGGGTACTATGTTTACCCGACGGGTGGTCCGTTTGGCGATCAGTATGTACCCAACGAATATGTGGTGTATGGACTGCAAGCCGGGGCCCAGCAGCCCCAGCAGGTCCAGCAGCCCCAGCAAGGATGCTCGATCTCCGTCAGCATGAGTGTGCAGCAGCAGCACCCACAGCAGCAACAGCAGGGCTGGCCTGCCCAGAAGTCTTTGGACGACGAATGGCTCCAGCAGCTGCAACTAATACAATGGCAGCTGCAGCAGCACTCCAGCCAGGCGCTACAGGATCAGCAGATGCAGGAGCACATGTTGGACCAGCAACGACAGTACCGGCAGCTATTGCAGCGAAACCAGACACAGCACGACGCAAAGTCCCCCAACACCCCTCATCCCTCCGTCGAGGCCGAGGCAGGCAGCCCCGAGGAACGGGACATTCTGTGGGTCACGGAGTATGAAGAAGACAACTCTCGTTACCAGCGTCGGGTAACAGCGGCGGATATGTACTCGCTCGGGCCGGACCAGCAGTTGCGCCAGCCCCCGGGCAACTCGTACGGGACTTACTGGAAGCACTGGGACTCCCACCTCGAGGGCCGGTACGAGGACGCCAAGGAGTTCCTGGAGGAGCTGAACCCACAGGGCCGGGGCGGTGGCCGTGACTACGGAAGCAGCACCACAAGGATCAACGAGCAACTGTTACAAAGCCTGTCCGCGCGGTTCAGTGAAGAACCGGTCGAATCGACACGCCTGTACCGAAAATTCTTGCCGCCCTATACCGGGTATGAACTCGACGCAGGGAGTCGCACGCCGGGTCTGTACAGCCTTGGCTCCCTGAGCGGTTATCAGGCCGAGGAGGCAGTGGCTCGCCGCGAGAGGCGGGAGCAGAGGCGGGAGCAGCAGCAGCAGAAGCGGGAGCAGCAGCAGCAGAAGCAGAAGCAGGAGGCCGCCAGCACGGCTCCGCGTCCGCAGTCTCATGACCCCACACCGTCATCATCATCGGGCACGTTGGGGCTTCCCTCGCGGCCGGTAGAGGAAAAGGAAGAGGAATGGGAGGGATCGTACCAGCCCATGGCGAGCATGCTACCGCGGTGTCTGGCGTCGCTCACGCGCGACAAGAAGCAAGGCGGGCGAGAGCGTGAGCTGCACAAGGAACAGGAACAGGACAAGAAGCGGCAGAAGCAGGAGCAAGGGCAGCCGCCGTCGGTGTATTTCCAGAGGGAACTCTACTCCGGCAACGCCACGGTGGCGTCGCCGTGCTCCCCGGTGGCCCCGCCGCCACGGGATGAAAAGATGCCAGCCCGTGTGGCATTTGGTAAGAAGTCGCTCAACAAACTACCAGAACAAGAGCAACCCCGATCCCGTGCGCAGCCCACGAAGTCTGACACTGGCCGGGAACAGGAGCAGGAGAAGAAGACGCAGCGGGAGCAAGCCGGGGCCCCCGGGGAGCGCCATGATTCCTTGATTTGTCTCGTCGGCGGTGTTATCGCGGGCAATACCGACCAGTGCTCCCTATTCAAGGCCCACGTCAAGAATCAGGCCGAGATGCACAAAAAAATGGTCGATGAAGCCAGGAAGGAGTCGGAGGCGATCGTCGCCAAGACCCCGGCCGCGCCCGCCACAGCGGCAGCAAAGCAGCAGCAGCCGTCCGGTGACGCGGCCGAGAGGTTCGACCGTTACGTCTACGCCGCGGCGGAGCAGCCGCCGGTGCGGTTCTGGGAATACACGGTCGACGGGCGCGACAACATCGTCCCGGCAAAGAGGCCGGCCAGCGCTGACCCCACCAAGGCCGATGCGGCGTCGAAAGACGACAACAATGTCAACCACGCCAACTCCACCGACAAGGTCACCGCCCTCTCGAGGGCCGCCCCCACCTCCTTGAAGGCCTGTTTCGACGCGAGCCGCACCAGCCCCTTTGAGGCCCCCGCCGGCGCTCCTTTCATCCCCGCCCCTTGCGCCCAGCAGGCCCAGCAGCCACAGTCCCAGGCACAGCAATCACAGCCCCAGGCACAGACCCAGCCCGCCTCCCCGATATCAGAGAGCTCATCCTGGACGGAGGTATCAGCGGACACAACCACTACCGCCGAAATCAGCAGCAACTACAACACCAACACCGACGCTGCCCCTGCCGCCGCCCCCGACGCCCCCGCCGAGCCGATGCCCGACTGGAGCCCGCCCGAGTGGACCGGCAAGAACCCCATGGAGATCGTGCGCGCCATCCAGGCCCACCACCAGGCCCAGGGCCAGGGCCACTCGTGCCGGGTCGTGTTCCGGCAGCGGGGCTGGGTCCGGGGCCAGGACTACGATGGGCCCGTGAGGCCCGAGAGCCCGGTCGATTTTGAGTACGAGTACGAGTGCAAGTCTGACGGGGATGTGGATGATGATGAGTATGAGGATGAGGACATGGACGAGGATGAGGAGGATATGGACTACTTGTACCACAACGACGACGAGGGCGATAAGGGCGTTGAGGGCGTCGAGGGGCTCGATTGAGTCATGATCTAAATAAACGAGAAGAAAACCTTTGGGGCCCTTTACGTGTCTTTGGGGGCGGCGCGCTTGCCATGCGCACCCCACGACACGCCTCGCCTCGCCTCGCCACTCCACTCAACCACCTCCAGCCATCCATCCCGTTCTTTTGCTTTTTACCCTCGGGGTTTTTTTTTTCCCTTTTCCTCGCCGATCTCAGCGTGGATTGCGTAAAGTCGATTCAGGAGGCCCACGATTGGCTGGTCACAAGCCTTCCCTGTTTTCTGTGTTTGAACATTTGAAACCCTTCTTGACCCCTTGTTGTTTCTATCCATGTTGGAGCTGCTCGTATGTTTGGTCTTAATACTCTTGGGGGGGGGGGGTGTTTTAGTTGACATAATCAAACCGAGTAAAGAAGCACATTAATAAATACCCCGACTACGCTTCTTTGTTATCTTTTCTATTGTCGTTCTGTAGAAATGTCTCGTGGGAATAGATAGGAACGGGTGCATTAATTCACTTGCAATGGGATGCTGTGGGCGGGCTGTAAAATGGCCCACGATTCTCCCGGAGCCACTAGTTTAGGTGTGTACTCGTACCACTATGGAAGACCTTCTTCCCAGAAACTTTAATCAACTACTTCTTGTGTTCAACCAGTACGCATATGCCCATCTGACTGCCTGTCGAAAAGAGCGTGCTACCGGACCTGCCTCCACTCCCCGCCTGGTCTTTGTCACCTCTTCGGATCCACCCTCCACTTCATTGTTGGGTGGTATTGCGTCACGGCAACATACAAACAACAAACCATCATCTCCTTCCGTGTACAATTGTCCTAGACAGAGACGTCCCTGTTCCCTTGCGAGAAAGGGTTCTTGGTACCGGTCCCAGAATTGCGCACATTGGTCATCATGAGAAAGGGCCCATGCATCTGGATCGTCTGGGCGGATCGGGACCGGGGTTGGGATTGGGATTGGGATTGGGATTGGGATCGATAACTCGACAAGCTGCTCGGTACAGTAGAATAACTGGATGCTGCTGTTCCATTTTCTTTCCAGCCACAGTCAGCCCCTGAATCACTTCGAAGGCATCCTGGGCGGCCTAGGAAGACGTACCTTCTTCCCACACATCATCAGAACCTCGTTCCCCGGATGAGCTCTCCTAAAAGCGTGACCCGAGGGACTTGGAGCGAGTCATCTCTGCCTTGTACTCCCGACGGTCTGGGGCCGACCGAGGTGGAATGATCTTCAATCCATCATTGGCCAGAGACTTTGCGTCGCGGTTCCCTAGAAAATTGAGAGAATTACAAAGGCAGTTTGGACCAGTGAGGCACTTACACTCAGCAGGAACCCACCAGAAGAGCACCTCAACTTCCCACATGCGCTTAACGATCTCGAGCAAGGCCAGCAGGGCTTCCCACAGATCCTAGTCGCGGATGTTGGACTGGCCACGCCCGATCCTTCTCATCCTGTCAGTTGTTCATTATGGGATTTGTGTAGTGAAACGAGATATCGGGGTGGGGCGTGCTTGGTTGGCCCGCGAGCAGGGAGAGGGGGGTGTGGATGTGTTCACAGCTGGGAGGGCTTCAAAGGTCCAGTGATATAGGGAGGTCGTGTGCAAGGGCAAAAATGTCAGAGACTAACCAGCCTTTCCGCAGCCATGTGAACATCCGCTCTGTGCTTCCTCTGGCCACATACTCCGAGTCCGTCTTGATAATCACCCTCTGCAATGGACCATTCGTGGCCAGGCCCTTCTCGAGTATCTTGACCACAGACTGCAGGGCCATGACAGCACCAGTGAGTTCCCCTCTCTGGAGGGTCAAAAACGTCCCAGGCTGGGCAACAAGCGGGGTCTCGACGTCGTTGAGGGGGTTGCCCGGGCCGAAGAAGACAGCATAGCTCGCGCGAGGGCCAGGGTAGCAGAACATCTCGTGCCTAAACGACCCTGTGGTGTAGAGATTAATGTTAGCACCTTCGCTACATGAGAGGCAAGGGGTGGCGGTTGTTGTCATTGTATCAAAACGCGGTCATCTCAGAAGTCATGATCTATCACGTGGACTTGTTCCATACTGGCACGCGTCTGAGCAAGCAAATAGTTACGCGTATGTATGCCTTACCAGCAGTGGCGATGATGAGGTTACCAGAGTGATAGAACGGCGTTGAGGTGCCAGTCATCGGATCGGGGATGGCCTCATGGATGAAGCTATCACCAGGCGATCGTTCATGCTGATAGTGGTTCACCTTGATGGCATAAGGGTCGACTCTTGGGTCGAACGTCAGGGTTGGGGTATACAGGGTCGCCATCGTGCCTTTGTTCTTTTCCTCGAGGACCGTGTCACAAATCTAGTGAACGACACGTGCTGTATGACGCGAAGGGGGGTCAAAGGGAATAAAGAACAGTGCTGTGGAGACGTGTCGGGGATGGGGTGCTTTGTGGGAGAGGGCGGCAAAGGGTTGTAACTGCTGGGGTGAGACAATAGACAGACACAGAAGATGCTCTATCGGTGCTCTCAATGATGTTACGGGCAATGGGGAATGCTCAAAAGACAAGGACTGTGTGAAAGGTTGACAGATGGTTGGGGATGAAAGAAAGACAGAAAGTGTCCGAGGTGTCGTCCAGAGAGTCGGGGCTCAGGCTTCTTCTGCCTGAAAGGATCTCTGGCCTGAGGGCATAAGGATGGAAGGCACGGTCTTTCTCAGCCTGTGAACACAGACGCTGTTCGGGAGGGACCCAGCCAAAGGAGGAAGGAGCAACAGCCTTGATGGGCGGTGCGAGGAGGTAGCCTTGTATGGACTTGATCTGGCTTGGGACTCGACTTTGGGACTTTGGGGCTTCCTTAAACACCAAGCAAGGCAAAACCAAAAGAGATCAAGGCGAGTAGTGCTGCTTCTGCTTTGTGGCCAAACATCACAGCGTTTCATGCCATAGTGTGACACGAGTGTCTACGTTGTTGGGCAGGATATAGATCACACCCCGAACAGCTGTCATCTCAGAACCCCTAAGTCACAACATTATCATTAAGCATCTCTATTGCCATCATCTCTTTTGCTGTTTCCACGGGTTCGAATCACGGCCACAGTCGGCCATGAGCTATCTCCCTAATCTACACAACCCGAGGGGCTTCAGGCCTACAGGCACATCACTTCTCGACCACCTAGTCACTGGCCACTTTACACAGTTCCTTCATTAGCACACACTATGACTTTCTCAGAGGGCTAGTAATAATATCAGCTTTTGGCCCTTTCAATCTCTTTCGACCTTTCATCCTTCTTTCATCCCCTTGCTGGGCACAGCCTTTGGGCTTTCCTTCTGCCTCTGGATGGGGCAACGGTCGAACCCAAACTCCAGGTCCGGGGATGGTGTGCCTGGTTCTGCTGCAGCAGAAGTCATGTCCACGCATATCCCTTCACTGTAGGCAAGACCTACTCGAGGATAGAGCCAGACGACATCCGTCCCAGTGAGGGCTGATCCCTCGGCTTGTCCAAGATGTTGGAGTAAATCTCGAGACCGTGGCCCATAGTCTTGACAAGCTCGAAGATGTGCTCCCCCTTGAAGGTCTTGGCCCAGATGCGGAGGACTGCAGAGGCAAGCTGACGCAGCTTTTGTGAATCGTTGAGTGATCCGTCCATCCTCGATGGCTGTTGGGCCGCGAGGCTGGGGTCAATAGGGACGGCGTACTCCGTCTCGTCCACTATCGTCCGGATCGATGCAAGAATGGTCTTTTCCTCAGCTGTCTGCATCTCGGTTGGGCCCATCGATGCCATCGTCATCAGCCATTTAGCAAGGAGGACTGCGCATTCTAGGTTGCATACTGGAACGGGAAACGTCAGCACATGCCTTTTTCCTCCCTCGAGGACAGCCTGGGCTGACATAGAAAGATTGGTTACTCACATGAGTGCTGCATACTCCACTCGAGAGACTTGGTCCGAGCAATGTAGTTGATACCGGCCTTGACCAGCATGGAAAGAGCGTGCACGGCTTGCAGTATTGCCTTGTTGAGCCGCGGGCCTCGCGGCAACAGGGGCAGGTTATTGAAGATGTTTGCGGCGGCGTATGGCTCACGGCTCTCAAGCGCCCGAGCAGGCACAATGTCCGTGTGTAGGCGGATGTGTGCAAGTCGAGAGAGTGCAGTGGCGTCAAAAGACACCGGCCCGCCTGGGAAGTTCTCGCTCCCCATTTGCTGCGCCGACTGCGTGATCCTCAAGCGGTGCTCCTCAAAGCCCAGTTGCCACACGCGCAGGGCTTGTGTGACTTCTTCCACATCCTCCGCCTTGAGGCCCCTGTGGATGTCAAAGGGGGACGTGTTCGCGAACGATGTCTGCTTGAGCAAGTAAATATGCTGTATCAAGGCGTGTATTAGAACATAGTTGCCGAGTGAGGTCAGATCGTTCAGTGGACCCTGAGACGGTCGGTGCAGGAGCCTCGACAATGCATCCTGGAGGGAGAGATCCATGTATTGCACTGACTGCCGCGCCTCTCGCCATGCCCACGAGCTCTCTGCCCTCCAAAGGCGGGCAGGGCTAGGAAGGAGCAGGTTCATCTCCGACGTGAACAGGACAGGTGGGCTATTGTATGCGACACTGCAGAGGTTGAAGTAGCAGTAGGCAATCAGCTTAGTCCGGTTGCTGCCCTCGTTTCTCACCCAAGTCTCCCAATCATTAATCTGCGTCGGGTTGGAGTTTAGACCTTCGTCACGAATCAGCAGGGCCAGCTGGCTCTGCAAGGACAGAGCATCTTGCAAAATGGCCTTGGCTCCCCAAAGGCCCACAGAGAAGAGTAGAAGCAGGGCCTGTATTGTCTCGAGACGAGACTGCGGGTTGTTCGGAGAGCTGATAACTGGTGTCAATAAACCGGCATTTTCAAGGTGGGCTGAGATGACTACTTACTATGGCTCTCGGTGGGTCTCCTGCGTCATGGGCCGGTCCGAATGGACCGATGTAAAGGAATGGCGGAAGCCAGAACTAGGGGATGCTCGGGTGGAGTGCGGGCTGTAGGCGGCTGGGGTCGGAAGCAGCGTGTGGACCTCGTGGCTGTGACGCCTCCGAATCTGCTCAAGAGCGACAGCCTTGGCAGCATACCAGAGAGCATGGCCGCGGTGGCTTTCAAATCGGTACTGTGCACCGACCGAGGCAATCGCCAAGAGGAGCTCGGGAGCGATCTCACTCGGGTTCAGAGTTGGTATGTGCAGGAATGGAAGATGCTCTTGGAAGCCGCTGATGTACCCCTCGAGGTACCGGGTCAAGGTGTGTCGCGATGGGAAGACGAAGTCGTTCGGAAGGACGCTCGAGAACTCATCCAGGCGGCTCTTGATGACGCTGTGGTCGTTGCTCGAGATCCTCCAGAGCGGTGCTTTCATGATCTCGTCTTGTAGCCTACCGGTGCCATCTGTGGACGCCTCGGGGGCCAGGGAGGGGAACCTCGATGGAAAGGAGGAGGTTCCTGCGCGCCAACCACCAAAGGACTGCTCTGTATCGACTCCAGCCGGTAAAAAGTGTGATTGCGTGCCAAAGTCATCCATGAAGAGGTCGTAACCTTCAAAGTTTGGCGGCGCGTTAGATGTGACGGGGAAGGTTGCCGAAGTGACAGGAAACGGCGCCGAAGTGATTGGGAAAGGCGCAGATGAGACCGAGTACGGCGCTGTGGTGACGGGAAATGGCGTCGAATAGACCACCGGGTCCTGCTCTCGGCTTCGGTCACCATATGACGGCATGCCATCGACTCGTCCGAGGGGCGCCTGCTGCTGACTCATATCCGGGAGCATGTTCTGCATCGAGGACACATCGCCGGCGGAAGCAAGTTGGGTTGCTGCATCGGAGAGCAGGTCGAGGTTACAAGCTGCTGCTGGCCTCGGGGCGATGCGTGAGTCGGGGGGCAGGCTCGAGACGACGGCGGACATGGCGGCATCCGGGGCGAAATGGGTTTGGGTGGGCGTCTGTTGCATACCGAGCATCTCGGTATCGGCCTGACTCTTGGTCGGGCTTGACTGGGTGTTGGCCGCCGACGACTTGCGTCGCTGGGTGCTGATGCCATTGACATCTTTATTGCCATCGCTGAGATGCACGAGCTTCTCATGGCGGACGAGGAGGTCCCTGATGTCCATGTAAGCACAACCTGAAGACGGGATGGATTGCAGGAGGAAGATGATAATACCGCGCGATACGGTTGTGGAGCAGAGCACGGGATGCGGGACCATATATGGCGACATGTAATTGGGGTAGAAGCAATGGAGTACAGTGTACGAGGGTGACTTAGGCTAGGTTGTGGGCAGGGCCAGGTCGTGTTTATTTGCTCCAAATGGAGGTACAAGGCAATAAGGAAGAGATAGGACGAGGGAAGTAGCTCACCTTCTGCCGAAACTCTTCCCGCAGCCGTCCCAATTGCACGAGAAGGGTTTCTCCTTGGTGTGTGTTCTCTCATGTCTCTGGACATGTTCTACTCGCCTGTATGGGAGAGACCCCGCGTCAGCCGGTGCCAGCACAAGCAGATGGTAATCAATCTGTCAGCTTACCTGAACCATTTGTTGCAGTATTTGCACGGCAGCGTCTTTGGCTTCTGCTGCTTCATGTCACCGTTATCGTCTGCACGAGGAGGACTGGGTCCCTCTACGGACTGGATGGAAAGCATCTTTGGGCAGCAGGAGGCGGGCTATGCCACCAAGTTTGGGGTATCGGAACGTGTGGGATGTCTGTGGGACAGAATGAGGCTTGCTGGTGTCAGGTGTGGGGGACAAGGCCGGGGACGACGGAGTATGTCGACCAGGTAGACAAAGCTTGACAGCTGATATGCGTCAAGGGGACGAACTGAGCGCGTACCGTCCCGGCTGCCGAGCAAACCCAATTTCAAGGTGAGCAAACGGGCTGGACTTGGCAGTTTGGCCGCTGTGTGCGCAAAGGGTGGCGCCCGCAGGTCTGTGTCCTCGGCCTGCTTAAGCACTCGTACGTGGCACTGATAGATGATTATCTTACCCCAAGCAGAGCACTGGGCGGTACGGGAGGTCTGAGGGTTGCGGTAGACAAGCAGTACGGAGTCCTCCTGAGCGGGCGGTAGGTACCAGGTACAATGGACTCGAGTCCCGTCAACTTGGAAGGCCGTGGGCCGCAGCTGGGGGCCCAGTGAGACAGTGTCGAATGAGGCCCGACAGGAGACCCAGAGGGTGGGACGGAAGGCTCGTATGAGCTGTGGGGGGCGGCTGAGGGAGGGTCGGGAGCCCTGCGATGCACAGATACGGTTGGATTGGGCGCGCGAGATCCAAGGAGCGAGATTCAATTGGCCCGGAAGGTCGATGACAGGCGTGCGGGTGCCAAGGCGGAGGAGGCAGGGGCGGTCGAGCAATTTGGGTCGCTATGCCGATGGGAGGAGTTGAGATGAAAAGCGATGTCGTCCAAGTCCGGAGCTTAAGGTGAGGGGGCAGGAGGGCGGACGGTGGCAGGGAACAGAGCTGCTCTGATTGTCTGTGTGCATATTAGCAATTACTATGTAAGTAGGCGAAACATGGACTACTGCGTGTGCATATGTGTGGGTGTGGGTGCGTGCGCGCCTGTTTGTATATAAGGGAGTGAGTATTGTGTATGTGAGCAGCGTGTAGGTACAACGTGTATGTGTGGTGCGTCCGGGGCGAGGGTGGGAGTTAGGGCCGATGTGGAAATTCTCCGAAACGTGGGGGAGCCTGTCAGGGTAAGAAGATGGCGGCGCCCACGCGGAGGGGTATCCCCGGTGGAGTGGGGAGGCAGTGGGCAAAAGGGAAGCGGGGAAGCCTGACGAACGATAGTTAAGGCGAGTCTCGGTAGTCGTCGTTGTGGGCTTGCTGCGGCCAGTTATGTCATGGTCGGGTGGGCGAGATGTAGCGACTGGCGGCGACGACGGGACGGAGAGTTGTGATATCGCCCTGAAATCAGAGGCCAAAAAGACGGGATGAAATTGGAGAAGCCGGGGGAGCAAGGTAGAGAGCATGGCAGAGCAGGGCAAAGCGAAGTGAGCAAAGCCAATCGAGCCGGGGATCGCGCGCCCAGAGGCGTGGACGAAGGCAAGCTGAGATTGGCAGATGGGCTGGGCAGATGGGCAGATTGACAAGCTTGGAGGGCAAGTTGGGCACCTACTCTGGCAGGGCAGGGCGGGAAGGGGGCGCACAGGAGACTTGGGTTGGAGAAGTTCTGAAACCAAGGTGAAGTCTTGTTTGTGACCCGATCGTCGGGAAGGCTGGATGGGAGAGGGCGGAAATGTCAATCGAAGACGGGGAGGATGGGCGCGACCAGGCTGGGGCGCGGCGCGACATGGCCAGGCCAGGCATGGCAAGGCATGGCATGGCATTGCCGTGGCATGACGGACCCGGATGGCATGGCATTGCGTGGTAAGGACAGGACAATGCAGGATAAGGCAAGGTAAGGCATGGCAAGGCATGGCATATGGCATGGAATGGAATGGCAATGGCAATGGCAATGGCAACGCAAAGAAGCACATAGTAATCTGACAAAAAGGACATGATGAAATGATGAGCACGTACATACCACTTCTCTCTCTGTGTCTCTCTCTCTGGTGCGTGCGCGCGGGGGGGGGGGATCTGTTCCTGGTGATGGAGGATATTGATTGTCTTCTCCAAAGTTGTTGATCTTGGTCCTAATCTGACTGAACCCACACACAGATTGACGGCTGTACTGTGGTATACTGTGGTATACTGAGCGAGTGTACTGTGGCCTGGATGTGTGTGCAGCACAGATGGTGTTTGGTGACAGCTGGGCTGAGTTGGAGATCCGGAGCCTCAATGGCGCTGGGTCGATGTGGGGAGGAACGAGATGGGGCTTATGTTGACGAAAACGCGGGGTTTGGGGATGAGATGTTGAGCCCGGAATGCTGGCCGAGGCGAGTCGCGTGGGAAGAAACAAGGCCCTGCGACACGAGGGAGAAGGTCAAAGGCGTTCGGTCCGGGGCGATCAGAGAGATCAAGTCGATCCCAGCGCGAGTGGACTTTGATGTGAAGGCAACATTGACCAGAGAGTTAAGACAGACAGCCCAACATGCGAGACAGGCAATCTCTCAGTCCGTCCGTAAAGTCAGTCAGTCAGTCAACGGTCCAGTCAGTCACCGGCCAGTCACTCAACCAGTTGCTGCTTTGCCGGTGGGGAGGGAATGTCGATCGGTGGAATCGTGCGTCCCTCATCGACGGAACACAAACAGACAACGAACGAACGAGCAGCAGGAGGTTGTGGTGCTGCTGGTTGCCCTGCTGCTGGCTAGGCTGCTAGGACGGGGGATGGGACACTGCGTTTGCTTTTGCTGGAGCTTGGAGCTGAGCTGGAGCTGGTTGCTTGATGTGCTGGTTGCAATGTGGAGAGGGGCGCGTCTGCTCTCGCGCTGGTCGTTGCTGTGCTCCACAACGGTGCAGCCGGGTCGATGCTAAGGTGTGGGAGGGAAATGCGGAGGCGGGGGCGATCAAACGAGTGTGAGTGGAGTGGTCAGCCTGGGCTTGGAGCGGACAGCCAGCAGGGAGCGGAAAGCGGGCGGCAATCTTTTTGCTTGGTTGGATGCTGGGTGGCAGAGACTGGGGTTGCGGTACATGGAAGAGGGGCACTGTACGGAGATGTGGTGTGAGTGAGCATGAGTGTGGGTGTGGGTGTGAGTGTGAGTGTGAAGAGGTGAGGAGGGAGAAAAGAGGGGGCGAGAGGAGGAATCTTGGAAACGAGTTGGGGATTTGCGGAGGCGTGCAAACACGAGTGGAAAGCTGGCACGACACTGACCGACATTGGAAGCAAGTGCAGCAACACGCAATGGGCAAGCATCAGACGGCAGACGGCAGACGGTGTTAATTTTGGTTGGCCTTGGAAACGTTGTGTGTAACGTAGCGTTTTGGGTCGCCTTGCCCCGACCTGCACCGTCTTGCTGCTACTGCACCATAGGTGGTAATTGTTGCACACTTCAAGGTATCACCGGCCCGTCTGGGTATCGATCAAGGTACCTAGAGTATCCAGAGTACCTAGGTGTTAAGCATGGACCTCCTTATTATCAGTATTGCGATTGATAAGCTGGCCACAGCCTGTCTCCTGCCTTCATTGCATGTCTCCCGCATAGCTCTTTGTTTGCTGCCAGAGGAATGGCGCGTACAAATACGACACACCCAAACCCTAAAGCCGCAGTCTGCCTACGCTACTTACACGCTCATGCCCATTTCTCCCTCGTTTGCCCCAAAACGACAATTGATGTCTGGCATATATTACAACGAACACTGAGCAAACGGGCTTTCTCCAGCTCTGTCCCCGCATTGGAGACACCTCCACCAGGGGCAGGGCCTTAAGCTGAGCAGGGGTGGATCGGGGGAGAACTGGGAGAACAAAAAGCCAAAGGGCCAAAAGGCGGGGTCATCCTCGGCAATGCTTTGGGCCGGAGCTGTCGCTGGTCTGCCGAGCTTGGGCTAGCCCGGAGCCTGTCTCGGGCCAATCAGAGGCAGCACAAGTCCGTCTTTTTATGTCAGCAGGTCATGATGATGATACCGTCGTTTGTGATTGATGCTACCTACCTTGCCTGTCGGTCTCTGACCTCCAACCCTCGTGTTTCTCTTCTCTAAGTTTCGAGCAGCATTTATGCAAATTGCAACATTCGTGTACGCAGACTACTTGACTACATACTCCAACGAATACCACAGTCGGTAGTCGGGCTGAACTGTGGGGTTTTGCTAAGACGGGCAATCCGAGTTGGAGAAGCTACCAGGACGGAGCTGGTTCCAGGTTCAGCAAAATCCGGGGAGAATCTGGGGAAAGTAGCCGAGCCGTTGTGCCCCTGGTAGCCCAGGTTGAGTGTTCGGGTGTGGAGGTGGAGAATGAAAATGGGGATGAGAGACGGAGATGGAAGACGGAGATGGGGACGCGCTTTCCTTGACCAGCAAAACTCCCGTCCCTGACCTTGGATACGCCCGACTCCCTTGCTCCGTATTCCTACTGCTCCTTCCTGGTCCCAGATTGCACGTAGACTCATGAGCATGTGGAGAAACTGGTCCACCACGCCGTGCACCGGTCACTATGCACTCAGACAAGACTTGTTCTCCTCGTCAACATGTCGTGGCCAGGCATTGTGTGTGGGCTCCAACATCCAATCCAACATTCCCCCTCCGCGACACCTCACCGAACCCAGCACTGCGGCCCCCGAACTGCCATCTTGGCACGATACTCCCGCCGGAGCATAACCTACCGCCTTTTCCTGCACCTCGTCCAGCCCCCACACTTGACCACCCTGAGTACTTGGAATACCCACCCGCTCACTCCACTATCGACGCATCTCGGCCGAGTCCAATTTGTGCACGAATAGTAACTCGTGGAAGGACGGCATCATCAACCATGTGAGCCATTTGCCTAATTGATTTCTCTTTCATGCGGCCCACTCCGAGAACCAGCGCACCAGCGTCCGACGACTAGGCGCAGGAAGTCTTGGGACATGGCGACAACGAGTACTTGTTGGGCAAACATGGCAATTCTCGCCAGCTGGTGCTGTTTGTGTTACGAATGGATTTGCAGTCTGGTTTCTTGGGCTACCTGGCTGCCCTGACCAGGCGGCGCGCGGCACATTATCCACTACAGGACCAAGACGAACTGTCCACGCGTACGCGGCGCGGCGAGGCATGCTTAACTTTCCGGCGCGTCTCATCAAGCTTCCTACTGCACGCACGCACCATCTGGCATCAACGTCGTCGCTACTCTTGGCTGCCTCTTCACAGGCCTTGCGTGCCGTTCTACTACAAGACCTACTGCTCCCAGTGCTTGGCGATTGCTTGACTCTGGGCAGATCGCTGCCCGCCCGTTCGCGTTCGCGCCCGAAACCACGCCCGAGCTCGGGGCTGCTGCTTGGCCTTATATCAGCATCATGTATCTACCAAGGTTCGCGGGCGAAACCCGGCTAAAAGTCAGCCACTGCACGCGCTGCAGCCCTGAAGCTGAAGCTGAAGTTCACGCATTCATGCGCCGCCGAGGTTGGACACGTCTGTGGCTTCACCCGCGACCAACCAGCCACTTGCTTGGGAGCCACCGTCACAAGGGTCCTGGACGGCTTTCCACTAGAACAAGAGCCTAGCCACATGATGCGCAACTGCAAGGCATCTCATGTCGATCGCCATACTGGGTCACGAGAGCGCCGCTGCAACTGCGTTTTCTTACGCAGGGAGAGGCTTTGTCAGCCTCCCAAAGGGCCAAAGGGCTGACTCCATGTCTCACAACCTGATGGAAACCGGAAAAGTCAAAATTTGCACGCCTCCAAGGCCTTCCCTTCTCGTCAAGTACCAGGTTACATCGCAGGCACGAGTGTGTGTGTCGCGAAACATGTGGCCAGCAGCGCCTAGCAAGCCCACCCCGCAATTTTGGCCATGCGGAGCCGTCCACTGATCAGATCCCCTGCGCAGATCTCGTCCCAGACGTTGGCCGGTGTCAACGCCGTGAAGCTGTGCCATCCTACCTGAGTACTCCCTGTGCTTACTTCTGTTTACATGGAACATCTCTGCTGTCTTGTGATCAGATAGCTCGCCCTGCAGACGGGACCGCCTGACAACGGGTGGCTGCTTCGAACCAGCATTTCGAAGGGAGAAGGAGGGGAGGCCAAGTAGGGGAGATTCTCTTCCGTCTTGTACCCGATCTCCTCGGTGTCAGTGATTCTGAATCGACATCGATGATTTCAGGGGAACTGTAGACGTTTTGCCCGACAGCCACCTTCTCTTTATGGCAGAAGCGTCGACCGTCTTGTAGGGCCCCTTCTCTCGAATAAGGCCGACATCGTCCCGGGCCCATTCACCGCTGGGGCTTGACCTCCGACCTCCGGATCAGGGTCCAGCCTCTGAACTAATGTAACCCTAGAGGATATCATCAAGGCGTCCAATTTCCTTTACGCCAATCCCGGCCCCGGGACGAAGCCATCATCACCGGGAGTCGTGACCAAGCGGCCCAGATGATCGCCTAATTGGGCCACGGTCGATCCAAGCGGCCGGCCGGCCAAGATCTCTTCGGTCCAGTTGCCTTGTTGGCCGGGCGGGCGCTGGAGGCTAGAGCCCTCTAACGGCACCCTCGTCATCACATTCCCCAGGATGGGCTTGCCCTCTCCATTCCTTAGTTCCTGAAACAGCGAATCACTGACACTCTTCCCCAGCCCACTCGGCATCCCTCCCGTGTCGTCGGGTGCTCCCAGGCGGCCACCAGCAGACACATGGCTCTGCTGCGAACCCCTCTGACGACACCGACGCCCTCACCTGCGCCCATTTGTGAGTGGGCCGACGAGTCAGGCTCTGTATCTGGGAATATCAACACTGCTGCTGACATTGCCGGGCACTCCCGTTGTTCATGTGCCCATGGTCGCTCCATCCACATTTGAGGTCCCGTGAAGTGAAGTTTTGAAGCCCGTGGACATATTCAACGCATCAAGTGGCACGACTAACCGGCTCGGCGAAGCAACCTCATTTCTCATGGGCCTTCTTCCCCACAAGACAATTGGTGTTCAAGGCAGGCTTGACAGGCATGGCATCTGCGCTTCGGCGCTTCGGCCAAATTTCATTCGTCTGGTCCCCTGGCCCGCACACACAGCCGATGGTGGGTTGCTACCAAGGGATGCCACGATGTTCTGGACATGCCAGCCTTTCCCCTTGCCTTCGGGTATCTCATTGTACAACCAAGGTGGCAAGGCCACACTTGTGGGAGTGGCAGGTACATGGCCCTGACCGTCGTGCCACCCCTCCTGAGTCGCTGTTCCACGAATAATGCTATATACTGCTTGTCTGTGCCGTGTGAAGATGGGTGTTCGTCCCATCCATCTCTTCCTGCACACCAGTCCTTGCGCGGGTTGACATCCGTGTTCCTCCCTTACAATTCATCCTAGGTCAAAGTTGACCATGCGTTCCTTCACCACTTTGTTTCTGGCCCTTGCCAGCCTTGTACTGGCCGTGCGGGCTGCGTACTGGATGGAACAGATCCCACATCAGGGTCTTGCTCCATATGCCGGCAATGGCTACACGGTATTCAGGAATGTCAAGGACTATGGTGCTCGAGGTAGGCAGAATCATACGTGACTCTTTGTGGTCGACGATGCTGATGTGAGGATCAGGTGACGGTGTTACGGACGACACAGCTGCCATCAATGCCGCCATCACGGCTGGCGGGAACCGCTGTGGAAGAGCATGTGTAAGTGGAGGCTCGAGAATCGATGGCGAATTGCTCCTTCGTGGAGATAAGTCGTCCAAACTAACACTCGTTAGGCTTCTGCTACCACCACCCCGGCTGTGGTGTACTTCCCTGCGGGAACATATCTCATTTCTTCTTCTATCATCCCTTACTACTTTACTATGCTTATTGGAGATGCCGGGAGCCCTCCGACCCTTAAGGCTACGGCCGGCTTCCAGGGATTTGGCCTGATCGATGGAAACCCCTACTGGACAGAGAACCTGAACTGGGTTTCAGTAAACAACTTTTACCGCCAGATTCGCAATCTCGTCATCGACACGACGAATGTTGCCCCAGGCACGGCATGTACCGGTATACACTGGCCGACGTCCCAGGCTACAAGTCTGCAAAATGTCAAGTTCAACATGCCCGTCGGCAACGGCGTTGTGCACGTTGGTCTGTTCATCGGTATGCTCTTTCTCAGCTGTTTTTATTCTTCACAACAATGCACTTTTGCTCGAGTGCGACTCCGCTGACCGTGTATCGTATCAGAATCCGGAAGTGGTGGTTTTCTGTCTGATCTTACCTTCAACGGCGGTGCCACCGGCGCTTCCATGGGCAACCAGCAGTACACCATGCGGAACTTGGTCTTCAACAATTGTGGCACTGCCATCATCATGCTGTGGGACTGGGACTGGACCTTCCAGGGCCTAAGTATCAACAACTGCGGTACCGGTATAGACATGTCCGCCGGCGGCTCGTCTGGCCAGCAGGTCGGTTCCATCATTGTCGTAGACAGCACCTTCACAAACGTCCCTGTCGGCATCGTCACAGCTTACACCGCTTCTGCGACCCCTGACGCCGCAGGAAGTCTTATCCTGGAGAACATCAACCTCTCAAACGTCCCAGTCATGGTCCAACAAGGCGGGGCCACCGTCTTCGCCGGCACGGCAGGAACAACCACGGTCGCCGCCTGGGGCCAGGGCCACAGCTACACCTTGACCTCCGGGAAGACCGACTTCCAGGGCATCATCACCCCCAACTCGCGGCCCGCAGTGCTCCTGGGGTCCGGTGGCAGGTACTTCACCAAGGCCAAGCCGCAGTACGAGACACTCAGCGCGTCCGACTTCGTCAGCGTCCGCAGCTCCGGTGCTGTGGGCAACGGCGCCACGGACGACACGGCCGCGCTGCAGCGGGCCATCGACACGGCGGCCGCTGCGGGCAAGGTGGTGTACATCGACTACGGCCTGTACCTGATCACCAGCACGCTGCGCATCCCGCCCGGGTCCAAGATCGTGGGCGAGACGTGGCCGGTGATCATGGCCTCGGGGTCCTACTTTGGCAACATCAACGCGCCGCAGGTGGCGGTGCAGATCGGGACGAGCGGGCAATCCGGCTCGGTCGCGCTGAGCGACTTTATCGTCGCGGGCAAGGGCGCCGTCCCGGGGGCCATCATGATCGAGTATAACCTCGCCAGCCCCGCGGGGAGCCCGAGCGGTCTCTGGGACGTGCACACGCGCATCGGGGGTTTCACGGGGTCGGACCTGCAGGTTGACCAGTGCCTCAAGACGCCTGGGTCTTCGAGTATTAACAGTGCGTGTATCGGGGCGTACATGAGCATGCATGTTACCAAGGCGAGCAGTGGGTTGTATATGGAGAATGTGTGGCTCTGGTAAGTTTTCCCTCCGTCCCCGTTCACCAGGGCTTCGCCCCCCGGTGTCGCCATGTGTGTGACACGTGTGGACAAGGACTGACCTGAATCCTTCTGGCAGGACCGCCGACCACGACATCGACGACCAGGTCGACAACACGCAGACCAACATCTACGCCGGGAGGGGCCTCCTGATCGAGTCTACTGCGGGCCCCGTCTGGCTGTACGGCACGGCCGTCGAGCACCACACGCTGTACAACTACCAGCTGTCGGGCGCCAAGAACGTCTTCGCGTCGCAGCTGCAAACCGAGACGCCTTACTTCCAGCCCCACCCCAACTCGCTGTCGCCGTTTGCGCCCAACTCGGCCATCGGGGACCCGACGTTTGAGTGTACGGGGGTGAGCGGCAACTGTGCGATGGCGTGGGGCCTGAGGGTCGTGGGGTCTTCGGATGTGTTTTTGTATGGGGCTAACCATTATTCCTTTTTTAATGATTACTCGACGAGTGAGTCTCTCTCCCCCTTCCTTTCCCTCTACCTCTCCCTCACAGTACATTTCTTGGCCGAATTTTGTGTTGTATCTCGTTTTGCCAACCATGAATGCTGAAACCCCCCGCAGCCTGCTCGACCTTCGCGGCCGGCCAGACGTGCCAGGCCAAGATCGTCGGCCTCCAGGGCACCAACAGCAACATCAACATCTACAGCCTCAACACCATCGGCTCCATCAGCATGCTGGACAACGCGGGCGCGACGGTGGCGCGGTTCTCGGACAATGAGAACGTGTACCCTAGCACTATCGCATTGTTCAGGCTCAGCTAGGGGGGGGTTTCTTGCACTTGTATATCTACACGGGTAAGATGGGTATGTCTTGGAAGTAAGGGGCCCAGGTGGTGCTTGACAGGTCAAAGTGCCTGTGGTGTGGATAACTTCTTCATTCTTGTGGGCAGACTTTTGTGTCCGTATATATTTTACGTATATTTCATATGGATACATTGCAAGACATTTTCTGTGCTTCTCTTGACCGTCATTGGTATCTCAGTAGTGGTTGTGTGCTTTGTTTCGATGTGGACGTATTTCAGCACCTCTGCCTGTTCCCGCCCACATCATTGTGACCATAGGTGTGTCAACCCGTCTTTCATCATCCTTTTTATCCGGAGTTTCTGAACAGTTGATACCCATAGGTTCACGAGAGGCGGTTCACGACTCGCGAGATGAGCAGCAATAGCTTTGAATTGCTATAGTGTATGTACACCAGGCTTTGGGTCCGATTCATCCAAGACCGAGCTCATAATAAATACATTTGTAATGTCATGCTGGCAACGTCGCTCGTATTAATCCGCATCTCGCAGGACATGTAGTACCCTCGACTGAGCTGCTTACAGGTGCAGGGACTCGTCCTCCTTACAGAAGGTCTTGATGTCCTTCTCGGTGACTTGGCAGACGGTGAGGCTGTGATAAAAGCATGTTGGTCAGAACAATAATACCATGATATATCAGGAGTAGGGGAAACTATGGCAGTGGGGAAGGAAAACTCACGGCGACGGGTTGGGGTATTGGGTGTAGCAGTCCCCAGGGTTAGCGGGCTTGGTCTCGGTGCAGACATCCGTGATGTAACCGTAGATGGTGATGCCGCTGTCGCCGCCGACGGCGTGCCTGATGAGGTGCGTCGTCTCGGCGGAGCCGGGCGTGTCCTCCTTGCGCAGGCAGCTCGCCGGGAACTCGTCCGAGGCGACGTACTCGTAGGACCCCTGGTCGATTTCGGTCAGGGCATGGGCGAAGGGCTGAGGACCGATGCTCGCGCCACTAGGGCAGCTGTAGCCGTACTCGGAGATCCAGGTCAGCTCCTGGCACCCGCCGGCGTTGTTGCAGAGCTTTGGGTCCCAGGCGGAGACGGTCGTGGCGGCGGCCGCCAGGGCGAGGACGGCGGTCTTGGCGTACATTTTTGTAGAGTGTGGAGTTGAGTGAGTGAACAAATATGAGTGAGTGTGTTTTGAAGGAGTGTATTGTATTTTATGTGCGTGTGTATGTAAGTATGAGAAGGCGTGACACAATTCTTATGGGGGGCGAATAGCCTCCTTTATATCTACATTGGTTACTCCTCAGAAAACAAGATTGGTTGCAACTGAAATAAGGTTAAAACAACCCTGGCCGCCGATCATCAGCTGGCAGACCCGGAACCAATCTCGTGCGCGTGGGCCCAATGTGTTGGCATCATGGTTTGGTGACTGGTGGTTAGACCAGGCTGAATGTTTCTGTCATACACACAAGATCATAATAGTATACACTTCCACCATTGGTGACAGCGCGCGCCCCCCTGACATGTCCTGACAAGCAAAACAGTTCCCTAGCGGGTCGCTCATTTACTCCAGCCGTAAGGGGAGCCTTGTCTCACCCCACACGTTTCCTCGCTAAGCATCCACGTTGTTTCCACAGCCCGTAGTCAACGAGCGTAAACTGACTCGCACCCCCCGACTCCCGAGGCCCGGTCAGCCCTTTAGGGGCCCTGACAGTTCCTTTAATGTCGCGCCTCGCCGAGCTTGACCTCGATGGCTTGCATGAGGTAACGTTTGCCATTTCCATCGCAATGCTCCATTTCTCTTCTAGCGAAGTAGTGTATTTGTATTCGGCGGCTCAGCGCCTGCGGCTTGGTCGGACCTAGTTGCATTCTGTCGCATATTGGCCGAGTGTCACCTCACTGCATACTGAGATTTTCGACAACGTGTAGCAGGAGAGGCCCTCCTGGTACCGCGGCCCTATAATTCCTATGTGCGTCACCTGAGGCATGGAACAGGCGAACTATTTATCTGGTCACACGTGCATCTACGTGCCACCGACCTCGTCTTGGGAACTTAACTGCGCCCATTGCCTATCTATATGGGCTCTTTGGCATTGAACTCATATCTACCTAGGCAGGGTGTTCAGACTGCCTAACTACCTAGGCAGGCACGTACGCATCCTCAATGAATCTACAGCGTTGTCGATCTTAAGATAGTAGGGATATCACCAACGTCTCCGAATCCTCCTTGCTCTCGAGAGACATCCAAGTTACCAAGTGGGAAATCCCAGTCTCTGGTCAACTCCGTCTTCCACGCACTCACAGTCACGTGTTACGCGCCGTCTTCATCATAACAAGCTTCCAGGACATTCTCATCGCCATGCACAGACCTTATGGCATGACGTCGCAACACACTCGCCGCAGTTAGTCCGACGTATATATCTGCGCCAGCGGCCGGTATCTTAAACCATCGATGCTTGGCGCTACATGCAGTAATGGACGTCGACAGCGAGGGGCCAACGATGACCCATACTCCTCCGGATTAACGCCACGAAGGCGACCCAGGCACTCGGCACAAAGGTCCTTGTTCGGGCAGTAGATGCAGTGGTAAAAGTCCCTATCGAAGCCGCTCAAATTTTCGCAATACTTGCCATTGGACTTGCGCCCATCGCAAAACCATCTCGCGCTGATCGTGTACGTATCTGCGCTGAGCTTGGGCGTGTTAGCTTGATCTAACGTGGCGAGGCGAGAATGCAAACGCTCAATAGCTGCCTTCCGAGCGTTGGTCCCGTCATCTTTCTCGTCGTCCGCGCTCGCACCTTCCCCAGTGTCTATGCCTGCGATGGCGGGATCGTCATCTGAGAGAATATCCAGCCCCCCCCGCCCTTCACGCGCCGCCCAACACCGCCTTCGACTGTTCTTTCTTATCATGCATTGCGTACAACGAGCCCAGAAAGCCATCATGGGAATTCAGATCTGCTCCGCTGTTGGCGCACAGTTCTTTAAGCTTGTCGATCGGGACATTGTTGGACTCATCCAAGTCGTGACGGTTCATCAGGGTCTGAAAGTAATGCTCCGCCAGCTCCTCGGTGGCGCGCCTCTTCCACACAGAGGCTCTGTAACCACCGACCTTGGCCAATTGCGCACGGCACTGTTCCAACAGATTCAATGCCTCGTTGACTGGCTCGGTGCCCTGAGGTGCAATTCCGTAGGCATACGCAGCACTGCCTCGATAATAGAGCAGTACGCCGCGGACCTCATCCTCGACAAACATCTGGGCCGAATGTTTCTGAGTGATGAGACCCCTGTTGTCCTCCGGATGCAGGTCTGTGGTAGCTGTCTCCGAAGCTCGCACGATATTTCCTAGGAGGCGAGGATCAGACTCGGCAACGGCTAACATCCTTGGCAAGATGAAGTCGCACTCGGTATCGCGTGCAGCCATCTTGATGATGCTGATAATCCGCTGATCTCGATCTGAAGCGCCCGAAAAGCCAGCCTTGAGGAGGAGCTTTCTCGTCTCTTCCTCATCGAGAAAGCTCAGCTTGACCTTGAGATATCCGGGCTGGCCCTTGTCCGCCTGATTCTTATCCTCGCTCATGGAAACCTGCGTGTAATATTTCGCCGCAGTCTGAAGATTTTCCATTGCGTAATTCATATCCGTCAACCTCATCTTTAGATCCACAGTCTCCTGGGGCTGCATCTTGGGATTGGCAAGATCTGTCTTCCCCAGTGCCAGTTCAAGCTGAATAACTGCTTCTGAAGTCTGACCCCTAGAAAATGATGCCTCGCCGAAGCTGCGGTGGCATACCCAACTTGGGTTCTCTTTCTTCGAGGGCACGCTGAACAAAGCGTCTTCGACTTCAGGCTGTTGGCCCAGATTGGAGGCGGCGTCGGCAAGTCGCTCGTACCAAAGGGAGTCAAGATCTGTATCTTGCAAACCCAGAAACGTTTGGCAACAGATGCTCACCTTGTCCCAGTCAACTTCGGTGCTCTCGCTGGATACAGATGGGCTAGACGGCGGTTCCTCTGTCTCAACATGGGGTCGTTCCGGCACTGGTTCCTCATCCTTTTGAGTATCACCTGATTAGCTCTAACTTCATCATAGTGATAATTCACCCTGCAATGAATGAGTAGAGGCCAATCTGGGAAGATACTTACCGACTTGATGAAGTTTGCAACCCACATGTACGCATTCAAAACCGGATAATCCCTCCCACGAAGGAACCACTCCACAACTGTCTTGGCGAACGGCTTCAAGTAGCCCCTTGGTGGGCTCGGTGCTCGCTGAACTGTACTCAACCATCCCTTATCCAACCCACGCACAACATACGGGTCCATCAACCACTTCTGCATAAGAACCATATCTTCAACCGTCCAAACATCCCAGTCTCTAAACTCGAAACGTTGCCTGTGATGAACGAAGACCTTATTATTTTTGAAGAGCTTGTACAGACTCTGTCCGATTTTGAGCCGCGCACTTGGCACAAGTTGGCTCTTTTCTTCATCTTCGAGCTCATGCAAGCGATGAAGGTGGACTGGTAGCAAGTACACAAGATACCAGCCGATTTCATCGGCTAGGTCCATGTGCGACTGGAACAAGTAGTCGAATGTCATAGTCACTATGGCATGGTGCGCTTCAAACTCATCCACGAAGATAGCGGTGTGGGCCGTTTGAAGTGCGTTCGAGGTGGCATCGAAATTGAAATTAAACTTCTCTCGAATAGCCTTCTCCGCGAGATCCCAGAAGAAGTGCCCACAGAGCTCTTGGTCTATTTTCTTGATTGTTATCGCCATGCTGATGGCTGCTCGATCCGTGGGTGGTAATGATGAAGTGCCCACCTCCTTTTGCAGATACTTCACACCGTCTTGCACGTAGACGGAATTGTCTTCGACCTTGAGGATGGCACTGTACTTGTTTGTGATTATGTGCCGTAGGGGGACCAGTGACTCGGCACCACAATGCAGGTACTTCATATTGAATCAGCGATGTGGACAGAAAGCATTATCGAAGTCGATTTCATGCACATCACTCACCATGACAGCCTCAAGCTGATCGAGTGTCATGTTTTATTTGGCATAGAGCACCCATTTTAGCAGCTCATTGAGGTCACCAATCTCTTCCTTGGTCAGTGACCGCCGCAGATTCTTGAATGCCACTTCGTGTCTGTCTACCGCTCGGTCTAGCAACTCGTCGAGTTCCTGGATTCCAGTACGTGAGCTCAGCAGATGGCTGACATCATCGAGTCCGAATTGTAGCAGTGAATAGCTCCCTTTCACTGTCTTTTGCAATTTGTCCATGACCTTGTCCCTGGCCTTCTGCTGGATGGAATCCGGCCTTGCATCATGCAGTACTTGCTGTCCATGGAGCTTGTTATCGATGATGATGCGTATGTCTTGGTCATTGTACCGTTCCATTTGGATGCGAAGAGCGCCCTGGACTTTCGGATGGCTGAGGAGCTTGTTGTCACTTCCGCTTATGACGACACGCACGCGCCCCGAGTCCCCAGAAACCTTTGAATCGAATGCAAAGTTGAGTAGCACTTCAGCCTGATTTTCCGGCATATTTTCGAGACCGTCGAATATCAGGTCATACGTCGCCTCAGAACCGCTCATGCCAATGCTCAGCTCCGCCCAAAGGCTATCCATACTCAGCGAGCTGCTCCGGAGAGTCGATGCTGAGACAGGATCTTGACATGCCTTACCAAGGATCTTGCGGACGGCCGGATCTATTCTCGCGAGCTGGAACGCCATGTACTTGAGTGCCGACTGCACTGGTCTTTTGTCGTCGTCAGACCTTTTGTCGCTGGCGGGGAAGAAATAGTGTGCCACGTACTCGCCCCGTGGCTGTTCCTCGAGACGTTTGACAATCAGGGCGCTGGCGGCCGTTTTTCCCGGGCAAGGCGGACCGGACAGGAGGAGCACGTTGGGGTTCCCATTGGTGGCGGTGTATCGCTCTTTGGGCTTGGCTCCCATCCAAGTGGTATATGCCTTGTGAGTCCAAATCCATGCCCCCGTGCCATCGGAGCGCTTTTCTGCAATCCTGTTGCATGTCTCCGTGGTACTTCTAGATGCACTAGCGGCGAGACCCCGAGAATGCTGCGAATGTTGCTGATCGTGTTGTCGCGGTCTGCTTTCTGTTTCAGGGACTATACTACCTGACGAGTTTCTTTTGCGGTGTCACTAACGACCGCGAATCTCTCAAGCAGCTTCACCATGTCTTGTCTGGTTTCGAGTACTACAGATAGCAAGATGGTCCCCTCTATATCTTACTGAGTCTCCAGGAGCCTTTTCATTTCTGTCATCTCGCTGCTCAAACCGGAGTCATCGTCAAAAATAGATTTGGCCTTATGTAACGGACGAAGGCGTTCATTCCCTTGGCGGTACGTGACGACATGGGCGCAGACCTTGACAAAGCTGACCATTATAAGGTGAATTTGCCGAACGATGACGCGGTCAACATTGTCCATAGACTCGTAAATCTTGAACTTTACCAAAGCCGAGGAGACCTCACTGAAGACGGCGGTGATGGAATCATTATATCCTCTGATTGCTCGGGGAATATCGAACACGAAGCACAAAGCATTACTGGCAATGTTGGCTGCCCCTGGGGGAAGAGGTATCTGTATTCGTCAGCGGTTGTTGCGTCCCTGTGAGAGTGATCCCGCCAGTCCATGACAAACCAATTGAGGCTTGAGCAGCAGCTCCGACAAAGCACCTTGAGGCACTTCAGTGAGATGAGTCCCACTCTCTTTGCCTCGCTCCTTTTACTCGCTGGGACCTCGTCGATATTTTCATCGACGATTTGAGTTCGTTGAATTCTGTCTTGCAGGTCGTCGAAAGACTGCACCCACAAAGGGGTGCCTCAGGCATCAACACTAGCGTCGGTAGAAAAGACCCAACCACCCGAAAGGAAGGGGGTCAGCCGAACATGGACAAGACACAACAATCAAGACCCATCAAATTATCTTTATAAAATGGGTGATTACGTATAATCTGACAAATATATTGGTGCTGGGCGGGTGCTGGGGTTGATAAAAGTTGGTAGTTATGACGAAAATTCCGCTACTCACTGGTGAACCACGTTATACATTTTAAATTTTTTTTGATAGTAATAAAAATACTTTTTATTAATTTTAAATTTTTAAAATGTAAGATTAAAATAATTATAATGATCACACTAGACCTTTATAGGGTTCAGTAGGTAAGCTGTAGGGTTTATGTTAGCAGGTGATACTTGACTGTTCGTATACGAAGACAATGTTCAATCGTTCGAGAGTATGATCACTAGCTGTGAGCCTATCCAGTTTTTGGACTGCATACTTGGATTGACGACTGAAGAGTCTGTTCTATGAAAGCTATCTACTGTGGTGATGACCATGTCCTTATATGTTCCGACTCTTCTGTGACTATGTTGCCTATGTTCCTAGTCAACCTAGGCGTAGCCCTAACCCTGTGCATTTGCTGATTTCGCCAGCAAGTGCGTGCGGGGTTGCGTCGTATCATCTGTTTTGCTGGGGTCATCGAAATGGGTCCCTGGGTGTCATCGCTGTTGGCTCATAACAATAATATAAATAATTTAAAATGAATATATTTAACGTATGAAAAAAAACTCAAATTTATTTTATTACTCTGTAACTAAATTCAAAAATCAAATAGTAACTTATAATAATGAAAAGAGCTATTTAAATACTTATATAATAGTGTTGGATGGCACCACTTCGGGCCTGTCAGGGCTCAGGCTAAGGCGCCCCAGCAAGGGATGAGCAGCCCTGGCTATGGCAAGGGATAAGCATCCCTAGCTATGGCTAGGGATGAGCTGCGAGCACTGTTATCCATAGGAAATGGGCAGGCTATATAATACGTGACCAGACGTGCTGCAATCACAACGATTAGTTAGGTATCGAAACATAGTACAGAATGTCCAGGTCCTGATCTGCCCACTAGCAATCTTTTGCCCAGCATCATCCCCAAAGACTCCCGACAAATAGTAATAAAAGATTAATGTTTAAAAATGTATTTTATAGAAAATGAATACAATATAATATAAAAAGATTTATTTGCATTATTTTAGAATTATAAATAAATACTTATTAAAATATAAAAAGAAAAAAAATTGAAAATTATAAATAATATGCTGGTGGTAATGAGATTATAGGGTTAAGATCAATTATAGTTTTGTGTACAGCAGCCGTGTTGCAGACCGTAGGGGGTGCGCCAGTCTGATAGAATAGCTTACGTAAGCAGGAAGGGTCAGCTTACCTGACCTTCTGCCCACACCCTGCCAGGCAGACCTTCCTCTATTAGACCAACCAACAAAACCAACTGCGAGATTCCCAACCGTACCGTGCTACACCAAGCCGTTTTTTTGTGTATGAATATCCGTATTCCTAAAATCATGTATCATAAAACCAACTGCCTATAACCTATAAACATTATTCCTTCCCACCAGGACAACTAATATTATCTTTCCGGTCTACCAGGGAAACTCAAATAAAACAAATAAATTAGTCTTCTTGAGGGCATGGCCGTGAGATGCAGCAACAGATCCACCCCCAGGAAGGCATACCAGGTGCCACGGCAATTTTATAGAGAGGCTATGCGTGAGATGATACGGATTACTATCCAAGCCTCGGTCTTTCATGTGGTAGCATAACACTACGTGCTTGACTTTTTGAAAGACAAAGCAGCATCACTAATACGTCTGCCCTGGATCAGCTTAAGAATGGAATTCGGAATTTTCTTGGAGCATGATGGAATTTTGCGAACCAGCTCGGGGAGGTTAGCAGCATCGCCTAAACCACGAACTGCCCCATCCGCTTTGCCGAGGAAAAGAGCGGCTCTTGGACAGCACGTCCTGACCCAGCAAGGGAACTTTTTCAACCTTATGCGACATCCATACCTTGTCCTCAAGTATACTGGAAGAGGGCCCAAGATATTGTTTCGTGCCACTGCTGCTTTGAACAAATTCACATAGCAAATATGTTCTAAAAGTAGACGATGATTTGTTCATTTAAAATGCGCACGTGACGCACCCAATGTCGCTGGTCAGGATCTGAAGTTTGGGTCACACACCAGCGGATAACCCAGCTTGCAACATGATGAGGTTAAGCCTGGAGGTCCAATCCTCCATTGTACGGATCGTCTCAAACATTGGTTTCTAATCGGTCTCGGCATCCCAATCACACTCGTGGTATCCACCAGCTTCACTTTCACCGCGGGACTCCTCGCCTTTCCTTGTTTCCGGCTTATTCCACACTACTCCAATTTCCTCCGCACTCACCTTGTCTGGCTCCCCTATGTCAGAAGTGTCAATGATCGTCAAGATTTGTTGCATAACAGGGAGCCAATGACGGTGCTAAAATAATTCAAATTCATCGACATACTCTCCGAGTTCCGATTCAAATTTGGCCATGAGATCATCGAGGGTGTCCACTAGAAAGCGGTCCTCGTCACGTAATTCGGCTAGTTCCTCCTCCTCTCGATATTCTGATATTTTCATATTTTGTGGTCGCATGTGTGCCTAATGCCCAACATCTCGAAGGTTGCATACCTGATTGCAAACAGCATCTGGACTTTGGTCATTGACGTGTGGCTTTCTGTGATGATTTTTGGGAGTCGTCCAAGAAGTTTCGAAATTTTTCCGGAAGATGGCATTTGGAACATAGCTGCAAGAAAACACACGAAGGGAGTGCGTCCTCCTGGCCAACAAGCACAACTACAACTATCGCGAGGGTTTCGGTGTGATAGCTAAAGCGTAAGATCCAAGATATGTCCCTTCTCTGAATCGTCCAGAACTTGAAGGTCTGTGAATTGCGTAATATAACCCATGGATAAGTAGAGTTTACAGCCCATGGTTGAAAAGAGCTCATGGCCATCGTTGAAACCCCATCTGGAGCCGTCCTCCACAAATCCGCGCCATTTTCGATCAACCAGGACATGGAGCTTGCGCTACACCGTCCGAAATTGCTGTTGCAGTCCTTGAGGGGTGTGGCTCCATCGATGTTTGGTACGTCTGTGTCGCGGAAACGTGGAAAGGCACTGGGCTGAAATGATGGTGGTACACTGAAGTTGATGTATCGCAGTCATCTTTCCCGTCGAATCGTCGAACCCATGGACTAGCAAGCTCGGCGGCACAGAGATTCCACATTGATTGAGTGCGTGGATTACCCTGGTTGCTTTCGAGTCAAGCAATGAGGAAGAGAAGAGACCCAATTCAGTGGCCTGTATGCGAGGGGGTTTGATTGCTGCCAGCTTTTTCAAGTTCTCTATTCGATCGACCAAATGTGCCGATACTGTGCGTATGAAAGTATCGCATAGGAAACGGCTGTGTGAGTGAGAATCGCGTGGCCAGGACTCCGTTTTCGGGATCATACAGTCTGCATCTAATAGAATCTCCAAACTAGTGTCGCCCTGGTTGTTCAGACAGCCCCCATGGTATTGTTGATAGCCAGATCTTGTGCCACATAAACAGGAATAAAAGGCGTATTCCACAGGTCGCCGACCAAGGATGTCTGGAGAGTTGATCAATTTACCACCCACTGATTCAACAATAGCGCAACGCAAGATTGGTGTCCGACTGTCAGATGGAGTGGAGTCTGCTTCATCAGGTTTAGCTCATCAATGGCGTTAGGATGGTCTTCCAGAAGAGAAGCCGTCTTCTTAAGGTCCCCTGAAGTGCGGCGAGGCTTAATGGGCCACATCCGAAGGCTGCCTCGATTTACGTGGTCAGCGTTACCAACGTCCGCGAGCGCGACGAGGCTCCGTATGAGGCAGGACATACCTTCTGCAGTGGCTGAGAAGGTTTTCATGATGCCACAAAGTTTCAATGTATCTAATCCTAAAAGTGGTAGATCGAGCGCAGGTTTCGTGACAATAGGCACATATGGCTCCTGGGCGCACAAGGCGTCGCTGAGAAGAGAGAGAGGGTGAGGTACATTCTGAAGGGTTGTGCGGTATGAGACCCCTTAGCTCGCCAGAAATATCAAATGCTCAGAAACCCGCCACGGCAAACATTGCATTCTAGGCAGGTGTACTAAGCCAAATACTAGCTAAGCTGAAAGCGCGTATTGGGGACATATGCGCACGATCCGTAAATGTCATAGCTGGTAGATTGCACTCCGAGCTTTACCAGCCTGTTCAACCTTTCCAACAAGGACTCGTGCGTTATTTTCTCCTAATGACTCTCAATAACATTATTGTGGCTTGGTAATGGAGTGACGCGGACCTACAAATGATTTGCTGTTAATGTGATGTAGGACGCTGCGGCCGTACTGGTCAACGGCTTTGGGCGAAGCTTTACCACGACGATAAAGCAATGCTATGTTATCCATACACTCCTCCAGGAAGTCTCCAAGACTTGGTTCATCTCTCATTGTAGAGATGGTCCAGGTGAAAACCTTCATAATTCGAAAAGCCGGGTCCCGATTGTAATCAATTGTTGGGTAATAATTGAAGTCCGGACTAATGCTGCCTCCGCCAGCCCCAAATGAGTATGAAAAAGACACCTCGACCGCGCGATTTGCAAGTCCTTGTAGTCCTCTGAAGGCAATTGCCCATCGCCCTGTTGTTTTCGCTGCGTCAGGTGAGTGGCAGACACAATCTGGCAAGTGGTTAAGCGTCTTGATCGTATCTGTCAAAGCCTGCCAGGGTCCCCAGACCAGGGCCCGCCTCGACCTGATTATACGCTTCCGACAAACGCATGTCCTCCGCCCCAGGTTGATGCGCGAACGGTAGTTGAAGTGCCTGGAGTTGATGAAACTTGGCGTTTCTTCCATCATTTCGCACACCTCTTTCAGTTCGCCGGGCCTTGAAATGAGGGCCTCAAGTTCTTCTCGTTCGGAAAGCGCTTGTAGTGCCTCATCAAAGCGTCTGAAACAGCCAGCCAACTCAGAGATGCCGCTCTGAGTCATTGCAATCTCTTCAAGTATTCTCTGCTTGCCTTCGGCATAATCTTGTCGTAGCAGTGATACTGATGTAGTGCTAATAGAGGCGATGTCCTGCTGCAATTTGGCCACGCCCACATCAACGCCATTGACAATATTACTAAGGTCAAGGATAGACATTGGCGTCATTGAGACCTCATCAGAAAGTTTGGAGTGTCGTCCATCGTGGTCTAACTTGAGGGCTGACACAGCTGCAGTCCTAGTGGGGGAGATATCTTCCAGTACCTTGGCTAGGCCCTGGTCGAGACTGCTAGACAGAGACACGACTGAGTCACTCACGCTGGTGACGGCATTTTGAATAACCATACTCTCCTGTTTGGTCTCTTCTGAAATCTGGCGGGCCAGGTCTGGCAGCGTCGTTTTGATGTCGGAGGTGGCGCGTTCAATGTCGATGGCAGCATCCCTGCCGGATATTTGGTTAGTATTGATGATTGCTTTCAAGAGTTTTAAGACTGCAACCTTACAAGGATAAAACTTGGAGCGCTGATTGTAGTGTTGAATTCACTGGAAGCAATTGCGACTGCAGCCGATCCAAGGTCGGACGGTGAAACGGATAGGTGAGCTTTTTTGCTTCGACATAGACTTTCCCAAGAATCTCATGCTTCAGCTGGGGCATCTTGTTGATATCCAACTCTGGACAAGTTCATATAGATTTTGGAGCTCCGGCTGGACTGAAGTGAAGGACTTCAGAAATGCTGCAGGCGTGGTGTGGTTCGGCTCGGCCTTCGCTGCCACATTGTCCACAAGCTTCAGAAGATCTTGTGTGCGAATGACTTGTGCTTTCACCGAGGCTACTTCATCTTTGCGTTCGCGGACCGCGTCCAAATACTTTATGACGCCACCGGCCACCTGTATCCCAAGCGAAACGATTCCAGCTACAGATGCTGTGGCGCAGAGTGGATCAGCCATGCCGAGAAAGTTGGCCTGGTGTAGAACGGATGTGTAAAACGCTAAAAGCCTGTCGTAAAATATTAGTTTCGATCGTGGAGAACCACGCACTGCAGGTAATTGAGGAGTAGTTAGATCGCGATTTTTCAGCAGGTCAACAAGATGTGTCTTGGACTACAGCATCCAGTATCAGGTTGTGAGGGATTGGACACTAATGCAATGCAGTCCGTCCCGCCCATGGCGACTCCGATACCCCCTCCCCCCAAACTTTGCCTGGCAGACTTTACCCGGGTCTTACTGCATACAATGGGACTTCCAATAAAGACCCTGGTTCAAGAGGCCCGGTAGCACACCCTGCACGGCAAGAAGACACCAGACTGGCATATCATTTCCATAAGGGAGGCTCAGCTCACGCTAGATAACTAAACGGAGGTGGAGTGACCAGAGGTTGGGATAGGCGCTCCCGCCTGTGCTTGAGTTACATGTGGAAAAGCTTGGCCCTAGTCATCAAGAATCTGGAGGTGGACGAAACATATCGGCAGGACTGTTGTTGATGGTGGTAACTGACCGTCACTACTGGCCACGGAGACAACCGTTCGAGTATGGAAACTCCGGTGGTCAATGATGTGGGGGGTTGGAGTATGCCAACTTCGGCTTGCACCGAGTGATGCTCAATTTTTCTTGTCTGGTCGTTCAGTTGTCGACCTTCTCTAAAGCCTTGTATCCTCTGAAGACACGACCCGACCGACCCACCCCCCCCCCCGCGGTGCAGAAACAGACATGGCAAATACTACAGAGTAAATAAAACCGTGCATCTTGCTAGAATACCAATACATGTCAGAGTGTTGGCCCTAGGTGTCCGCTGTCCTCACCCTCAGCACAATATTGTATTGGCACCCTAGACAAACAGAGGCCAGAATCTCGGACAACTTTATCTCTAGCTTGAGTCGGGATGAGATCTTATCGTTCAAGAACAGAAGCCCAACCAATCTAGCTGTTTTCCGGAAAAAAGGAGATGAGTTGTCGAGTCCATGCTGAGCCTAGGAGAATCACCTGGGGCCCCAGAGTGAACGCTCGATCTAGGGCTTGTGCCCGCCCCCAGCTTGAGACTAGCAATAATCTTTTTGTAGACACCCTTAGCAGCAGTCGACGTCCAGCCCCCTTTCGGGTGCCTACTTATCTCCGGTGCCAGTGACAAGCCAGCCGCTTTCCTAGCCGATCGATCCCTTGCGTGCTTGCTCGTCGTGTATGTCGATGGACTCGAGAGCCACGTGAAACACCTATCCCTCATATCATGCATCATCTGCAAGACTATCTTCGCAGTGTCATCGTTATACAAGCCCGACTCCAGCGGTCTCTGGCCATGCAAGGTAACGGAAAGCTCGCGGTCACGTACCAGCATCACCGCCAGGCTCGCCCAGTCGCACTCGTCGACCAGACGGTGTGTCTCCCCGTAGGATACGGTTCCTTCGAGGCGATCCTGATCCTCCTCTCGACGTGCGCCTGGTCCAGCATCATCTCCTTGAGGGGCCTCACGAAAATCCGCCGGTACATTACGAAATCCTCATCACTCCCGCCCGTAGGGTTCCGGTATTTTTCGAGGGTCTCGACCCTCCCGGATATCCAGGAGTCAATTTCTGCCTCTCGCAGCGACGAGCCTGCGTAGTCTAGCAGTACCGACCTTGCCAGGAACCATTGGTATCCTATGATATTGGCAAATAGGGCTGTGCGGAAGACGAGGCTCTTGTGGAGGTCCTTCCAGCGCTCTGAGAGCTGCTCGTCTAGACTGTCCAGGTGGCTGAGCTGTTTGATGGCACCCAGCTGTTCTGAGGGCGCAGGTTCGGGATGCTGAAGGACTTCTTCGTGCTGCCTCGCCGCATCTTGTAGCTCTTTGTGGAAGAGAGGCGTGACGTAGTCCAACATGAGTATTTGATATGCGGAAACTCGTGTGACCAGTTTCGTACGGACCCCTTCAGAGGTGGTACTGCGTACTAACTTGTCGTCCATGTTGTGAGCTGGTGTGAGGGTCAGACGAGGAGAAGGGTCAAAAAAGGGAGAGCAAGATGGGGTTGTAGATAGTACGAGACCCTGGGCTATGTTGATTTCATATATATGGACATAAGGCGTGAAGTAATTGCCCACTGGAAAAGTTGTTTGGATTGTACCTAGGTATTTAACTATGGGTTGGCATGATGTCATCTACCGCATGATCGCAGCAGCACAACGGCACAGTATCTGGGCCAGCGCTCAAGGCAACACATTGGTGATGGACTAGGCTACCAAGAGGACGAGCCTTTTCGCTCTAGCTGGGCTAGTGGATATGTGTTGGAAGGTTGGATGGCTAAGACATCGGGACTCGGAGTCGATGGATTAATCGCCTCAGAGCTTGTCACTGGCTCGATGCATTTGCGAATTGCGAGGATCATTTTGAGTTTCACAGTAACTGGCATGTGAGGCCTGCTGCGTTCCTACTTAAGAGGCCAGAAACCCACCTGAAAGGTGATAGACAAAGCGGAAGACCCTCACGGGATGCAAAGATCACGGCAGACACCCGCGACCAATACGATCAAATAGAAAAGCCATTCACTTATCAACGCACCATCCAAGAGGCTTGACCGCTGGGGGCAGTTATCGAATCGGCTGGTTGAAAATCAAAGAATTAGGGCGGCGGTAATAAATCTGTCTAATCCACACATCAATCAGTTTCTTCTTTTTCCCGTGAGCTCCCGCACCCAGTCCCTCCTCCAGAGACTTTCCCTGCGCCACCAAATCGTCATCAACGCCATTGTGAAAGTTGAAAAAAAGGGCGAAATGCAAAAAGCGCATGTGCTCGCTCGAAGAACGAGGCCCAGGAGACACACGCCTAGCCGCCGTTCGCTGGCCAGGCCACACACAGGCATAACTCCCAAACTAGGTTTGATCGGCATGAGCCCCTTGCCAAATCTCTGCCTCCTCGGGGTGCCACATCCAACATCTAACGGGACCTCCGCCGTGCAGAGGGAAGCACAGGATCTCTTCCTGACCTCATGCCTCCCAAACAAAGCGCTCGCCCCCAAGCGTCTCCTCAGAACGCACATCTTCCGAGTCAAGAGTAAACGGCGAGTCAGGCCCGGTGGTGCACAAAGTCGCCGCCGGAGATGCCCGCTCCTTCACCTCCTCATCCGCAGCAGGATAAGCCTCGACCGCCGCATCCCCGCGGTATACCCTGTCCCAGGGCAGCGACGGCGACCCGAGGGGCCTCTAGCCCCGGTCGTCGATGAGCTCCAGCAGCGTCGAGATGGGCTGGGCGAGAACGCGGTTCTCGGCCATGATCTCGTGCAGGCGGGGGAGGACCACGCGGAACAGCTGCTCATTCCAGCCGCGCGCGCCCTCGGGGGCGCCCCGGCGCTCCTGCTCCTCGAGGAGCTGCTCCTGCGCGTCCGTCTTGACCACGTTGCGCGCGATGTTGCGCAGCACGAGGACCGCGCTGAAGGGCGTGCCGGCGGGCTGCAGGGGCCCGTTGGGGTTGCGCTCGTCCCGCGCCGTCATGGTCTCCTCGTACGTCAGGGTCAGCGACTTGGCGGGCACGTAGTGTGCTCTCTTGGCTCTCTTGCTGGGGTTGGCGGTCGGGCTGGGTCCGCTGCTGTTAGAAGACGTGCTGTCCGAGACGCTAGTGCTCTGGGTCGGTGTGGCCACTGGCTCGAAGTTTTGTTGGACGGCCATCAAGTGCGTCTTTACGTGCGACATGAATGTGCCAAGGGCTATCTTGTCATCGCCGGTAAACTTATGGCAGCCCGCCCACAGACAACGGTAATCGGATTCTTTATTCAGGTACTTGCCATCTGCGTCAGGCTTTTCCTGGACGTGCGCCAACAGGATGTGCTCGTACATCTTCTCTGCGTTGGCGAAGAAGTTGTTGCACTTCTGGAACTTCTGGCCTGGAGCCATCGGAAGGGTCCAGAGGCACCGAAAGTATTCCCTGCCGTCGTTGTCTGGATCCACTGGCCTGGTTCGAGCTCGAATTCCCTTGATAATGAACTTCTGGTTCGAACCGTTGGGGGCTTTGATGATCTGTGCACCGGCAGTCGTCCAGACGTGATTTACGTTCCGAATGAAATCTGCGGGCGAGATCATTGTCTTGCCCATCTGAGAGAGTCGGCTACTGAACGATGATTGGTAGGCAGTCCAGATGGCAATCTGCGTTATGCTTGCATCTGTATCCTCTTCGAAGAGACACCGCAGCCACATATAACACCGCTCAGGCTCCTCCATTGCCAACAGGCGTTCCTGCAGGTCCTGCGGCAACGGCGCGACTTCCTCGCTGTATGGAATGCGGATTTCAGGCTTGATGACCTGCTCTCTGACAACGCGCTTGGCACCGTGGGAAAGAAGGCGGACCAGGTGTTTGACCAGGCTCTCCGGCTTGTCTGGCTTGATTGTTCTGAACCCGAGGAGAGTCTCGATGTTGGAAACAACGGCGGTGTACTGATAGAGGAAGTCAAGACAGGCATCCAGAAGCTCATCGTCGTTAAGCATCAGCCAGTCAATGATTGTCTCGAGAATATCCAGAGGGACGTCACCAAGCTTGTTGGCCTCTGCGAGGTTCATGGATATGCGGCCAAGGGCACGCAGAGATGTCAGTATCTGGCCACGGTCGGTCGACATGAGTTGCGCGAGGAGTGACCGGTACAGAGGATCATCTGCGCTGAGTGTCAGCTCGGGGGTGAGCTGCTCCGCAATATCCAACGCGCAGTGCTTCAACTCCACAGTGGTCCCGTTCGACGGCAAGCGAAGAATGATGCACAGGAGATCCCGGAGTGGCGGGAAGTCAGCCATCGACTCTCCGTTTTCCCGCAACATGAGCATGTTGCGGATAGCCAGCGAGGCTTCCGTGATCAAGACCATCTGGTCGGTGAAATTGGCGGGCTGTAAGTGGTCTTGCCCAGATCGAGGTTTTAGCTGGCCGATCCGCTCAATGATATCTGCCGTGCCATTCACACCGTCCAGCTCGCCAATGTCGTCGCCTTCGGACTCGGGATCGTAGGATATCGTGAAGTTAACGTCCCAGTAGAGGCTGCCGACTTTGAGTGCCATTTCCACAAGACCCTCCGCCAATCCCGGGAAGGCATCAAACTTGTATCGATCACCCCTCTCGTATGAAATCTTCAAGAGATGATGCAGGGCAAATGATTGCTCCTCCGCGATTCCGGAACGAAGTGCGTACAGGCATCGAGCGTAGATGTTGGGGCCGTCGAACGGAGACGGCTGAACTGGCAAGCCTAGAAGCACAGATGATCAGCACACGCATTAAGGGTCCTGGTGGCAATGCAACTTACTACCGGGTAAAGGTGCCTGGCGATTCGCTGCGGGTGGCGCAGGATCCTGCGGGCGCCTCGCCCTGATAAACTTTGCCGGCGCATTTGAGGGTGTCTCGACGGGACGAAGGGGCAGTGGGGCGTTGACTGGTGGTCGGAACCTTTCGACAGTTGGTGATTGGTACTCGTAGTTCTGGGGGGTGAAACTGGCAGACGCGCCGCCGCGAACAATGTGCGGCTGGGGAATCTGGCCAAGGGGGGCGTGTGCCATCTGGTGAGAGGGCATGCGGCTGGAGCCTTGGATCTGGCCGTGTCCATTGCCCTGGGAATTTGAGTGGCCGTGGCTATGGGAGCTGTGGCTGCCTTGTGGCGTGGAGGATCCAGCATGGTGTTGGGCTGAAGAGTGTCGCGATGGACGCGTCGGGCCAGTCTCGGGTTGAAAAATGACCCTCTGGGGCGGGGCCTGGCGCAAACCTCTAGCAGCACGACCAGTGCTAGGGGGCTCTTCGGGTCTGCTCTCACGCGCGGGGGTTCCATCATCACCGGACGGGGCAGGAGAGTTCTGGGTGGATGTGTCGCGACGGTCCTTTGGCTTGAAGTTGCTGAGGGTGCGGGTCAGGAGGGAACCGCCCTTAGCTGAGGTCTCCTCGAGGATCTCGGGAGGTGGGGGTGTCTGGTTGTGGACGGTGCGGATCTCGTAGGCGGCGAGGTTCTTGTAGTAGGCAGTCTTGAGACTGAAGGCAGCGGCTGCCTCGTTGGCAGTGCGAATGCCAAGCTCTGCGCAGACCCTGCGCCAGGCCAGCTTCTCGTCGGTGATCCTGTCATAGCCGCCGCTCTGGACGACGTGGTTGAAGATCTTCAGATGGTCGAGCTGGTAGGGAGTGATCTTGGGCTCCGGGTCGAACCTGGTTCCTCGCTCGGTGTGGAACTCTCTCAGCTTGTTGATGAATTCCTCGTACTCGGGGGTGCGATCGATAACATGGTCGGGAGGGCGTTGAGAAACCATCGTGGCCGTGTCTGCCCACCGCGCGGGGCGAGGGAGCGCGGTGTTGCTGACTTTGCACGAAAGGTCGGGACAGTTGCCGCGTGTCGATCGCACAGAAGGGCGACGAGGTGTCGCGTCTTGTGAGGGGTCCCTGTCTCGGAACTGCGACAGGCGTGGGTGATGGAATTCAAGTTGGTCTTCGTGCAGGTGCAAATGCGGGCGCAGGTCAATGGTTGATGCATACGGGTTGCAGTTGGAGCTCGGCTGGGTCGTCGCAAAAATCCCCAAGCTGGCAGCAGTGACAGCCTGAAAGGCTGGGTGATTTTTGGGCTAGCGTGGTGCACGGATCATGAAGACAGAGTTGGCCAATCGGCACACACGCTACCAGCCCCTGCGTGCATCCACACAGCCAGTAGTCTAGTGTACGGAGTACGTGCATAGGTACCTAGGTACTTCGGTACCTCTTCCCCGTATTGTGGGCTGCAGTGCCCTCCCAAGTATACCAATTAGATATACTGTACGGATACATAAACTCATTGATGAGGAAGGCGCACCTTCCATCCGTGACCTCCAGACATGCTTGCAGACACCAAAGAGGTGCAGGAAATGCAGGGCTTGGGAGAACACCTCCGACTGTGCTTCTGCCCTCACACTTCCTGCACTGCTCTCCCTTCAACTTCTCCCCCTTCAAACCGTCGATTTACCTCTCTCCTAATCTCACCAGTTCCAGCTCCGACTATCTTGATCCTCTCCTTCAATTTCATCCTTAATTACCCATTGCACAACGACCGGATCAGATCTCCTGTTGCATATCGGAACGCTTGACTTGGTCGTGCCTGTCCCCACAGCATTCCGCGGTTGACAGCGTGCATCACCATCACCATTTCCAGCGAGCGGACGGCGCAGAGCAGCTTGGCGTCTCTGTCCGCCCTCGCTATTCCCTCTTCGTTGTGCCACCGTCACGTATGCATGGAATGTAAAACATCAGAAATCCCGCCCATGAGTATTCCAATCATGGCTTCGAAAGGACTTGCGGCCCACCGTTTGGCGCTGCGCAAGATCATGGTCGAGGGCGAACTACAGCCCATCGATACTGTCGCCCACTTGACACTGAGGGATGAGGACCCAGACAAGCACGTAATGAAAGTGCATGTGGACGGCAAAACATTGGTGAGTAAGGAAATAATTGACATCGACGCCCCCGAGCTAATCAATTCCCAGGGAACATGGGATCTCAGCACCGTTGCCGACCTATTCCACACAGATCGTCAAGATGCCCAGCTCCAGTTCACATTACCATTGGTGGACGAAAACGGACAGCACACCCTGCACGGAGGTGACTTGCGGGTAGTCCAGCTTTTCTTGCGCCATGCAAGGGACTTCGCAACAGTGGTCAACTATTTGTCCGAGGACGCCGGATTGCAGCATTGCCCGATCAAGGATGTATTGGGAAAGCTCAGAGATACGAGAATTCCTTGGACTACACAATCCCAACCCCAGGAGCCTTTTGGGGCTTTCGATATGGGACCTCCAATGCAGCCACCAGTGAGAGCTCCCAGCCGGCTCCCCAGCGCACACGGTTTCTACCCCCCGTCCGTGCATAGTAGAGCGCTATCCATCCACAGGCCACAAACCGCAATACCACATCCGATGTCTGATCATGGACGCTTCGCTCGACCTCCATCAAGGGCGGGCACCATCACTCCCGGCTATGAACGAATTCCAGCGCATGGTTACGGCTATCCACTCCGTTTGCCTCGTGACTCTTATGGCTTTCGCCCAGACGCTTCAACCCAAAACAGACAATCAGTCAGCAGACATCACGATCTAGGGGGTTTCGGAGAGGGAGTACCACAGTATGAACCCATCATGCGACGGGCCTCAATCGCAAGCCGCCCGCCATCATCTCATCCCGTGCGAGGATACAGGCGGAACTCCATGGCATCAACTCACGAAGTCCTCATGAGCACTGAACAACCTCTCAACGGATTCTCAAATGAGGTACTTGATGGAGATCTTCCAATTCAGACAGGCCGTACCTCACCCTCAGCCCTCAGTGTTAACACCTCGGGAACCTACCTGTACAGTCAGCGTCCCTCATCAGCGACGTCCTCTGTGAGGCCACCCTCACGACCCCTTTCAGTCGCAGCAAAAGGAGTTCCTATCAAAATACAGGTCATTGACCCTGCGGCCGTGCGTGTCTACCCATACTCTCACCCCAAGACCCGTTGGGAGTTTACCTTGCATATCCTGCCTGTGACGAAGGTGGGTGAACTTTGCCTCCATGCTGCAGACCATATACGCCGCAACTTTCAGCCCCCGGTGGACGGCTTTGCGCTAGCAGCGCAAAGCAGGAACGGTGATGTCCTCGATGATCAAAAAACTGTCCCAATGGAAGTCGTGCGGGGAGAAACCCTCTTCTTGATTGATCGCAGAGCGCTGGCTACGACTCGGTCGATTCCAACCAATTTAGTCAGATCGTCCTTGGACCCTCTGAGTTTTGGCTGGACATCAGATGCAGGCAATATCAGCGTTTCGCATCCTGCGTCTTCCATAGACCCGTATGCACAATGCATTGAAGAGTCAAATCGAGTACCGCCTCCTCCCCCACGTCAAGTGCCTTTCTCTGTGACCACGACAGCCAACCGGCCAAGATCATCGAGCTCAGCAACTGCAGCCGAGTCCCCGCCGATCCCGAAGCCAGTCATGAGAACTGTGAAGAGGCCAGGGAACGCAAAAAATCATCTGGGACCGCCGGTCAACCAGAGCGCAAGTCAGGACTCAGTCGCAAAGAAGCAGCCAGGTGGTTCTCAGAGACGACGAGGTCGTCCCGCCTTGAAAAGGCCAGCCACAGCCATTGAGAACAAAATTGACTCAGCGCCAGCAGTGCCACAGGCCTCACAGCTCCCAGCCCGGAAAAGACGGCCAGAGACTGCTCTAGGCATTAGTCGCAAGAGAAAGACGCCATTGAACGATGAGGGACCATCTGCACTTACGCCACTCGCCAGCGTTTCGATCACAACTGGCGCCACAGCGACCGAACAACAAGAATTGGCCGCGACAACTTGCATTGGGTGCAGGAGAAAGAAGCGGAAGTGTGACAGATTCAAACCAGCCTGCGGTTCATGCCTGAAGGACAACAGACAATGCATCTATCCAAACATCCAAGAGACAGCAGTCACCAGCTCCACCGCGGCACAAGAAGGCGAAAGGGAGGGTCTTGTGACTTTGAATCTTCCAGGGGCTCTGAGAAACCGGACACTGGCTCCACTTCCTGTCATTCAAGAGGCATCAACACAGACGTCTCCTCTAATGGAGACCAGAGACGCCGAAATGCAAACACAAGAGGACAAGGGTGGTGCTGCTGTTGAAATGAAGGACGAGGGAACCATCACATACCACACAACCGTTGACACTTCAACTGAAACGAGCAGATGCAGCGAAATCTGGCTTCCTTTCAGCCAATCCGTCGAGTTGACAGTGCGGGCCAGCAGACGCCACGACGAGCAGCTTCAGAAGGCTGTTGAGATTTTGAACGCGACAGATCCCTCCCAAGAAGACTACCAGAACAAGGTTGAGCAAGCAGGAATGTGCTATGTCGAATTCATAAAGGAGCTCCAGGAAAAGTGTGAGAAAGCTTTTAGGTGACGACCAGAGCCCCAAGCCGGGCGTTACGATCTGCTAATGTGTTTGTGACACCTACCACCAAGGAAAGGATCATTTGGGGCGAATTCGGTGTCAATTTAGCCGCAAGTTGCTATGTTGCTTATCAAGAAAAGGCCTGCGGGTTTTTGAGGGGGAGTCGCGGGTCACGGATAACTTGTCAGATACCGTTGATCAAATGCTTGTGTCGTTCATGGCCGCTCAGTATTCATGTATGTTTGTGCGATTTGAGTGAGATTGATTTCAGAACAGTCAACGACGGAACCGTTAGAAAGTGACCTGAGGAGCGTATCGAAAAGCAGCCGGATTTTTCGATTAAAGACATTGACATTAGCTGAAGTCAGCTTACTTGGCTATTGCGACAGAACAGTCACTGGCTACACTATAGTCTCCAGAATGATTCTGAAGAACTCTGACTTTTTGGCTTTTCCTTCTGCCAAGGTTTGATGCCGCACGCGGTCTCACCCCCTGCACTACATGGACCCCAGAGCCGCGATACCAGGCCTCGCCTTGCCTGACCCGTCCACGAGGAGGTTATCCGCGCAACTGGACCCCAGCCCGGCGTTCCCAATCCAAGCCGGCTCCCAGTAGTACACGCCGACGCCGCCCTTGACACCCCTGACGATATCGCCGACGCTCTTTAGCCACGTCGACTGGCCCGCCTCGCTCCGCGGGATGCCCGCCGCGTCGGAGGGGAAGGCGTACTGCGGGCTGGGGCAGCTGGCGGGCCAGTCCGTCTCTGCGACGACGATCTGCTTGCCGTAGGCTGATGCCAGCTGGCCCAGCGAGTATTTCAGGTTGGCGAGGGTCGCCTGTGCGTTGTAGAAGGGGTAGTAGGACACGCCGATCATGTCGAAGTCCGAGGTCGTCAGTGGGCCCTCGCCGAGGACCGTCTTGTACCACCACGTCTGCGTGCCCGAGTCCCACCCGTTGTCGAGGTGGATCATGATCTTTGGCTTCGGGGACAGGTTGCTGTCCTTTATGCCCCAGGCTGCCGAGTGGAGGAGGGACGCGATGTTGTACCAGGACGAGGTCCCGCCTAGAGGCCAGAGAAGGCCCGTGCGGATCTCGTTGCCGATGGAGATTATGGAGGGGCTGAGGCCGGCGGAGGCGTAGGCGTTGGAAATTTGCTTGGTGTAGTTGTAGACTGTGTAGGTTAGGGTGTTGATGGTGGAGTCGTCCCAGGCGGCGGGGGCGTCCTATAGGAGGCCGGGTCAGTGAGTTTCACTCGAAATGCTGATTTCAAATCACCGATATTTATGCTGCGGAGATTCTGGTGCTCGTAGGCTCCTTACCTGGTGTGCTGGGTCCGCCCATGTGTCGCTGAGGTGAAGGTCCAAGTAGAGGCTCTGCCCGGCCGCCTTCGCCCGCTTTGAGAGCTTCAGGTTGTAGTCCAGGTTGTAGTTGCCATCCTTGGGGTTGACCCAGAACCTCTGGCGCACCGAGTTGACGCCCGAGGACGACAGGATCTTCTCCAGCGGCGTGGTGACGCCTCCCGTAGTTTTGTAGGTTCTACCCTGAGCCTCAAGCATCAGGAGAGACGAAACTTTGGTTTGTTAGTACATTGGTCTTTGAGTGCGTATCGTGGGTAGGGTTTTAGAAACTGGCGGGTGTTTCGCAGAGTATAATGATGCCATCGTGGGATTCGCCCGAATAGGAAAGTAGACCCGGACTCACTATCGGCTCCTTTGTATATGAGGGAGTCTCCCAGCACCAGACATGGCGCTAGGAGCACAGAGAACCAGCTTGCCGCCTTTGCGAGCATCGTGATGTAAAGCAGAGTAATCGAGGCCTAAATGACTGGGGAAAAAAATTGAGAGTCCTCGGCAATGGCAGGCATTGCCCATTATCATGTAAACAAATTCAGTTCGTCTCGTGTAAGCGGGACGGCCGCCAAGCTTCTGCATGTACCAACACAAGCCGAGTCGGGAGGCTCCGAACTGTCACCGTTCCCCACAACGGGCCTTCATCGCCCGATTGGCTCGGCGGAGGGCCCGTTCCGTTCTGCGTTCGGCAGTGAAGTCCTAAGAGCGCCAGTGGAATAGCATGGTCGATGCCTTGTTTTGAGTAGCTGCGCATATGGGGATGCCCACATGACAGGTGGGTCTGTCGCTTATAACAACCGTTGGGGGCCATTAATCGAATACGCGGAAGATTACGTTTCCGTTGTGGTGGGGATTGGGTTTCAAACTGATTACCAGGCCAGTATATTTTATTTGATGCTGAGAAAAGAACCCCCCAATTATAATCGTCTTACTATGAGCCCAGTTAAGCGCCGGATTGTATCAGCTCTCCTGCGTCAGGGTTCAACGGACCGAATGGATAATCTCTCACGCAGGCCCAGATGTTGTCCCGGCATTCCTCGTGTCAATATCCGCAAGAGTGATTTAATAAGGGTTCTGGTGAATGCGGACCGAGTACCCCTTCTCTCAACATGTAAGATGTGAATGCACAGAATCAGGCTTCTTCGGAAGGGCAAATGAGCAACGTTAACTGATATATTACTCAGACTGTGTGTGGTCGAGTAATCTTATAGTTAGCACTTAAGATTTTCTCACATAATCCCTATGTCTTGTAGCAAGCGCAAAAGGGAAAGGCGGCACTTCACTACTAAATGTCGAGCGAAGGCGTAGCCGGATAAGTCGTTGAAAGATTTGACACCTCAGAAATCAACATGAAAAAAAAGGATTTCAAAATTGTTTCACAGTTGCCCAGAAGATTCGCCGTTGCCTTCCAATCTCTGAGAAGTACGAAGCTCCGGACCGCGCCATCTGATTGCGCCTTGGAAATCACAGTTGTCTCTTTTACTGGTACCTGCCCTCCAGCATCTCATCTGGTACTCGCTCACCGAAATCGGTCTTCTCACCCTCCGGCGCCGGCGCACCACCCCGTCCTCGAGGTCGTGTGACGCAGCCACAGGTCTGGTCTCGCTTCCCGTCTGATCCAGTCGAACCTTGACTGACTTCACCATATCCTCAAAATTTTCCACGCTCTGGGGAGGGTGGGGTCCTTGCCCGCCCGGCACCGAGTTTTCGTCCACAAAGGGGCCTCTCAGAATAAAAGGCAGAGGGTGCGCCTTCCAGGCCGGTACCTCGGCTCGTGCGGTGGACCAAATCGTTAACGGGAGGAGTACCGAGGATGCCAGGGCTACGAGGCTCGCCGGCAGCGCTATCCAGTGCCAGTGGACGTTGAGACACGTTGCGTAATGCCAAACGACGCCTATCGCAGGCGGGCTGTAGTCACCGTTGCCTTTCTGGCGGATGTGGTTCGTGAGTCCCGTGGCTAAAGGGTCCTGAGAAGGAGTCAAAGCGGTGCTTTAGTGAATCATCGCTGATTCTCTGCGCCCCCGTGACGATTCCGTCAAGAAACTTGGTCCTGACGAGGAAAGTTTGGAGGCTGAGGTCGAGATAGGGGCCGAACATATATGGCGATCCCACGTCCCCGGGACGCAGATCTCGTCTGGTTCAGAGCAATTCTAAGAGTGCCAAGTACTTCTCGACTCAAAGTAATTAGATCGGGCCACGGTCGCATTCACTCCCAAGGATAACTGGCAGTCCGCTTACTGAAGAAGGGCTTGGAAGAATAGGTCGGCCGCAACCACCAGAAGGGTAATCAGAGCGCCTAAAGCTGTCAAAGGTTGCTGGAGTCGTCGAAATACCAACCACTGGCAGGCCCCAGACACCGCGGCCAGCTGAATTGTACCGCACAACGTCTCCCAATGGTCGCCGTTGCCTCCTTCAAAGCCACTGATGCTGACTGATGCAGGACTGGATTATAAATGTTGCTGAGCCTTTCAGGATAACTGAGTAGATGGACAACAAAGTGTTGATAGAGGTGTAGATGGCCACTGGGGTAGGGGCTGACTCTGGTGTGGCAAGAGTGTACCGATCGTCGCCGCAAGTGCTATGATACTGATTGCGCTATTTGCAATCTCCCACTTCCAGTCCGACCAATAAATGAGTACGCTCTCACATCTCTGGTCCTGGAGGAGAGATCGGCTTTTCCGCGCTCCGACGTGGTTGTGTGTGCCTGGGGAGGTGTGTCGGAAGATCTCTGCTCGTCGACAACATTCACCATGGAAGAACCTCGAGACCCAGCTTGATTTTCAGAAACGCTGGGGCGTTCCAAATGCTGAGACTACGTCCCAAGATTGACATTGCTGACTAGCGACGTAGTCGAAAGCTCTGGAGAGGCGTTTTGGCCTCCTCGACCTCCACCTGGCTGTTCACCAGGCTAACCAACTCAATCGCTGTGTCTCTGGCTTGGGATTCCGTTGATGGAGACATGGCTATTCGCTTGAAACTTTGTCGCCCCTCGTAGAGGTGAAAGGCTGTTCGGAGTCCAGAGTTCAGAGGTAGTAAAATGCTGGGATACGCGCTTCTGACCATGTGTTACGTACGCCTGAAGTCACGCAGAAATCATGAGCGCAAGTTTTGGCTTTCCCACAGAGTACCGTAGGAACGGGTCTTGTGAAACTGAACATTCCGAGGCGAAGACCTCGGCTGTCGTCTCCTTTACTTATACTAGGAGCATTTCATCGTTACAGCTAACCGAAGGCATTGGCCCCCACGATGGCGGAGTACCATGTAATCTATTCGAGTCATCTTGTCGTTACACATCATGGCTAATTAACCTTGTCGAAAGTCAAGTGTTGGCCGGTGCAGTTCCCTTTGCTTTCGCTTGTGAAACCCAAGGTCGACAGGACAGAGCCCTGGCTTGTACCACCTCGATGGCAAGTAGATAACTCTGGCTTACGAAGATCCATTCCAGGACATAACTTGGGGGCTCAATTATAAAAGTCCGTGGAGACGCTATTCTCGATAAAGTGGAATGACTTTCAGAGAATAGAGTGTATGTTGCCCGAGGAATAGTTTTGACGCCGATTTATCTATGCTATATTTTCATCTCGGTCCATCAGCTAATGACGATCTCAGGTTACCCTCCTAAATGATTCTAATCATTAATATGTATCACTGGGAGAGCAGATGGTCCGGACTTGAGACCAGTATGGCGGAACATTAAGGTTAGAAAAGGTGACGGAAACTTAACACTTGCTATAGGTCTCTAGTATTTAGGCATATTGGCTTGGCGACATTGATATGGGCAGATATTTTTTGGTAGCTAACATTATATTTTTTGAGACCTTTACCGTGCTTACTACAAAAGAATCCCATCTGAAATTACCCCGGGAAGACTTATGATAGAGACCGGTTATCTACCGAGGTATGTACCCTGTGTTACATAAGGCCGTCTCAACACCAAAGCCCCTCTCGTTTTGGCACCAAAATTTCCTTCTGCTTCAGCATCAACCCCACTCTGCTTATTTCAAGCTGCTTATTTAACGAGCACATTTCCACCATTCCTCTTACCTTGCTCGGCACACCTGCAACTCGGTCCGCAGAAACTCTGCGTTTCCCACATCGACTCGTCGGCACAACAGAGCATACCATCGCATGGAATCTTGAAGCAAACATTCCAAGAGATGATATGCCTGAGCGTAACAGCGCCACTGTGCGACCTGCAGGGCCAAGCCAAGCGACCAAGAAGATGTACATTCAAGATTCCTCAAAACATCTTCTGTTTATACAGGACAAACAAAGCTCACAAAGAAATCAACAAAGACAAGCCAATCAAAGCAACCACCAACGAGGCACCACCCAGCCAGTTCAGAAGGCACAGGGAAAGCAGGCCGGCATAATGTCAGCCAATTCGACCCCGGCCCCCAGTTACGACTCGATACAACTTGGCGGCGGGGACTTCGTGGACTCTGACCATGAATGCGATATTGAACATGAGTCGGAGGACACACTGCAATATCTCAACGGCTATTTCTACCCGGTACGCATCGGGGAAGTTTTGAATGGGGGGTACCAAGTCGTACATCAGCTTGGGCGAGGTGGTTTCTCAACTGTACGTATGGCTAGCTCATGACCGCAACACGGGGAAAGATGTGGCTCTAAAGATTCTCAGCTCAGCTGGGTTTGCTGCCGAGGAGTATGAGACGCATCTGAGAGTCACACAAAGAGTACAGGATCGTACTCGAATCGTCTTATGCCAGGACCATTTTGTTCTCAGCAGAATAGACAGCAGCTCCACGTACAAACATGTTGTCCTAGTGCTCCCACTACGGGGCCCAAGCCTTTCGACCATTTTGGAGGATATCAAGAGACCTATAACTTATCGCATGTCAGCCGCGAAGCAACTTCTGCAAGCTGTTCTCAGTATCCATAGCGCTGGTCTAGTGCATAGAGGTAAGTCACTGAAGCATTCTTTACTCTCTTTATACCGTTAATTAACCTTCTTGCCAGATATCATACTTCCTAATATCGTGTGTGGTCTCAGCGTAGACCTTGGAAAGTTATCTATAACGGACAAGTACAAGCTTCTTGGCCGGCCCCGCAAAGCACGAGCACTCGTACAGAACGATAAGATAGTTGGGGAATTAGTTTCACCAGCCGCTTTTCCACCCGAGATCCTTGGCTCAGATATCTATCTTTGCGAATTCGGAATCCTGATCGAGTCAGGTACCTTAGTACCTAACAAGCTCCAGTCACCGCCAAAGTATTGTGCCCCGGAGCTTTTTCATAACTTCGAACCTAGCTTTGCTAGTGATATATGCAGCTATATGGTTTTGTTCGTACATCTTTATACGGGACATTCGGTATTCTATGGACCGGGCTTTGCCGGTAAGCTTGACTCAATCGTTAATCGTGTAGGGATGCTGCCCCTGGAGTGGAAAGGTTGCTATAGTGTTTCCGACAAAGAAGCAGTTCAGGCATCATGGTATGGCAATGGCTCAAATCGAAGGACTTGCTCAGCGAGTTCAAGGATCAGCATCGTCCTGATATTAGTGCCAGGGAAAAAGCACTTGCGCTATCGGTCATCCGCAAGGTATTCCGTCCGAGACCCGAGGAGCGCACCGGAGCTTCAGATTGCTGGAGAATGAAGATTTCAAGGCTCTGATGAGGCTGTATGGGATTTGGGGGCTACTGACTGTCGGGGTTGTCGATCTGAGCACAGGCCAGGATTTGTGATGAAGAAGATCACATGGAAGGGAATGAGGATTACATTCTTAGGCAACGTCCTTACATAGTGCACAGAATTATATGTGGAAGCGATGATTCGCAACATGATGGTCTTTGAGCCTGATTCTCATGCAAATATCAGCATTCCATTCTGGCTGTTTTCTCACAATTATAGGAGCAACTAGGTCTTCCTAATTATATGCTATCAATGATATCAAGACTCGTCAGGTAACGTTAAAGATCTTGCTCACCTAACACGAACTGTCGGAAAATAAATGAACATGGTAGACACTCCCCATGACAGGGAGGAGACACGCAGTAGGAGACTAGAACAAGATGTGATGGGTGCAGGAACCGTTTAGGTTGACTTTAGGCTAATATGCATATACGCTCTGAAATCGTTCAAATGTAGTGCTTATGGTTCTCATTGCCTCTGACCTCGAACCAAACATTGCAACAAGGGGATCTTGACTCAATCAAGAACAAGGCAGTGGGTGCAGCTCGGCTGAATTACATTGTAAACTTCACTTTGTTAGGTTGCTCCTGGGAGGCTGATGCAAAATTTGCTGGGTTGGGCGTGCATAAACATCTCCTGAGAAACGACTTCACTACGAGAACAACATGCGGATTGCATTGCATCGTATTGGAATAACAGTCTCAAGTTGGGAACAGGCCTGACCCAAAAGCTTCTTGTATTCCTCTTAGCTTTGCTGAGTCTTAGGGGCAGTGCAAAGATGGCTGCCGTAGTACTTGTCTCCTTCCACGTCTGTACCCAGGTCTGGACTCAGCACAAGCCAAAGAGCCCTCTCTGGGTCTCCAAGGTCGACGACAACAACGAATTGTGTGGTGGTCCATCCTTCGGGACATTTTCTTCGGGCATTCTATGGCATAGAAAACATCCCTTGAGAAACGAGAAGGCGGCCAAGAACGAAAACATCCTCTGGTGTCTCAACGTCTGGGGTCAGACCTTGGTGAGATTGATTGAGCACATTGCCGTTGCTGCCAAGTTGTTCAAAGTAGCAAAACCCTTCAGCGAAGGCTTTTTTGCCTGCATCACCCATGACCATGTGGTTGTCAACCTTGTTCCACATACCCTTTTCCCACGCCGGCTCCACTGTGGCTATGTTGTCTCTATCCTCCAGCTGTGGCCCCATGCACTTGTCAAGGCAGATGGCGAGTCGATGCGGGTGGCCAGCTGCGAGGCCCAAGGGGATCGGGGTGTGCAGGGGTATCTTTTTCTTCGTCTCTCCGATGGTCTTGAAGTCCTTGAGGTGCAGGTCGGTAAAGTCAAGTCTGGAGACCGCCTCCATGAGTTGTTGAGTAGCGTCATCAGTTGCATTTTGGGATACAAACTCTGAGCTCCCAAGCAGCTGATTCACGGACTGGCTGACATCCTGTGGCTCACAGATGAAATGGACATGGCGGGTGTTGGAATTAGCAAGCAGCTGCGTGCTCTGTGGAAGTGTGGGTTCCCGAATCGTGCTATCAATGACAGGCATAGCCATTTCTAATGGTATTATCTTCGGTCAGAAGGTGGATGGACTGGTGCAGCTGCTCGTTCAAGGGGGAAGACTGTGGCTTGCTTTGAGTGGAAGTCAACCCAAGGGGCCCTTTTCACGCTGTTTGGACTGTCTTCACATTATGGACTGCAAGAATCTACCTTCCTTAGATACTAGGCGTGGAAGCGTACAGAATTAAGGTCAAAGAATGCAAAATGATCTTTTGTTTCTGAAGCTTAGGCTTCTGCAACTGTGACCAAAGCCCGCACTAGCAGGTACAAACTATGAAGTCACGAATCACTCCGTGAAAATAAGTATTTTCTGCTCGCATCTGGTGTCTTGGGCAGTGAATTGCAGGTAATAAAGGCAAATGCAAGGACAACACAAGGCTTCTTCGGAACAAGGTGCAAGAGAAGGCTGTAAACCTGACACATGTGCTCTTTTTTGAGGTGTTATAGGAGTCTGATTGACCGAGGACTTAGGCAAATGAGAAAGTCAAAATGATACCTTTCTATATCTAAGGATTTCACATGGTCCATATGTCGAGTATCTAGTACTTTCCTATGTCATGACCAGTCTTAAGACAAACATCCCCAGCTTTTTGATAGCTTCAGTCAATTCTGTAGCCATGCTTTTCGCAGTTTCACAAGAAAACATCCTTCATCTTTAGTCTTCTGGTCAACCCATTCTGAATATCTCAATCTCCTGGAGCAGTATGGTTGGAGTGCAAGGGGCTGCAGCCGATACAGACCTAGAAGTAGTTGTTGGGAAGGATCCAAGACGCGGGCCAAGCCTTAGCTCCAGCTGCTGAGATTAACATTCATTCCGAGAAAGGATACATTACGATGCAAGCAAGTGTCTACCATGAATCCCTTGGGCAGGGGCTTTAAACAAAGAAATATTCAGGCTCAGCACTGGCCAAGTGCATTGTGTAAGTTGCCTCGCTGCAAAAAGGTTTTACGGTCACAAGCTTGCCACAGCAGCCGGCTGTTGCAGGAACTGAACAACAACGTCTGTGTTCAAAGCATCACGTGACTCCTGCGAAGCACATTGCCGCCCAAAGATTGATTCCAAAAGATGTCGCCCAAGCCCGAGGGATACCACCTCGGCGGCAGAGATTCGGTAATATCGGCTCAAATCTTAGACAAACCGGTTCCGACAGGCTTCAGCCCCTCGCGGGTGCGTCACAAGACCGGTGAGCGAGTGAGCTGTGGAGAAATGAAAAGATGGCCGCCCATAGCTATGCACATGTGAGGTGGTGATACCGACGCGTTTCGGCTCCGCTGGTGGTTAGGCCAAATTAAACGGCGAACGTCGAGTCGGGGCACGCCTATCTGAAGTCGATTGCCTTCTAGCGTGCCCTGGATCCGGCGAACGATGGCCAGCGTTGGCTGTGGGCTCGACACCGCAACGCCTAGTGGATCTGTCAACCCTCTTGGCAGTGGGACAGCATCACGCTCTTCTCATTGGGACCTGTCAATACGGCCGTAAGTTTCGACTCGAGAAGAGCCGAAACCCATCGGACGGTGGGTCATCGGGCAGTCGCCGTGACATGTCCGGTCAACGCTTAGCTTCCGCTGTCAAGAGGACCGGCCCGCGACGCAAGGGGTTTGCGATGGGAGCACGCGAGCAAGAAGTAGCCTGGTAGTACGTCAGAAACACATGGCTCCCAGGGTCTGGATTATTCAATTGGAAACACTGGTACCACTTTATTCTGCATGAGAGGTGCGCCGGTGAAGATGTGCCGGGCGGAAAGTTGAGTCTTGTGGCCGCTGGTCTCGCCCGAAAGTCGTCGGGAAACGGTCAGAAGGTCCCAGCAGCACTGAGCATGTGCGTCCGGATCGTACGATTCCGCGGGTGCCAGTGTGAGAAATCATGCGATGGGGAGGTCTAGACTGGATGAGAGGCTCCGAAAGGTGTCGGCTGCAATGCCTTGGATTTTGTATAATGCTGTGTGTTGCTGCTGTTGTCGGTCGTTGGGAGAAGAGTCCTAGAGTGATTCTCTTTCCCACGACCAAGTTTGGCCGTGTCGGGGTTGGGGTTGCTCTTGTCCCGCCTCTCCGACCAAGCCCACACATTCTCTCTCGAACCCAGCGAGACCAGAACAGAACATCTTGCCCAGATTCTGACTCTCCATAACATTCAGCCACTCGATTCTCCCGATCCACTTGACTTTCATGTCAACATCCATTACCCTGCACAGATGCTGCCCATAATGGCTGGTCCAAGGAGCCACCGCATCAGTTGGGGGAGGGACAAGGCAAAGTAAGGGTTCATGGCATCGACGGGCCGACCGACCGGTGACGTTGCTTCCGACCGTCTTCCGAGAGAAAAGCCGGCCTTGTTCGAATCTTGGAGCAGGGACGACGTCTTTCGAATTGGGCGACCTTGTGACGCGCAAAGTCCTGGCGCGGGCGCGGGAGGCCTGGGGAACACGCAGCGTCGCAGACACACCGCGACGACATCGAATGCCACGTTCCAAGCACGTTGCAGCTGCCTGCCATCAGGTTACACAGCTTTGGGCCACGAGACCGACCCTCCATCCTGCTGCTCTCGAAGCTGAATTCCGTGGAGAATATCCCAGTCTTCAGCTGCTCGGTTCGACACACCGACGCCCAATGTGGACTGCCCCTGCTGCGGCGGGATCCCCACTCATGATCCTGCTTCACGCACCATCCGCAGCCCAACCCCCGGACCCGACCGACCGGGACAGGGCGACAGGCGGGGTGGAGATCGTTCGTCTTGTTTCCTGGCTTTGCCGTCGAGCTAACTAGCTAATAACTAACTAACCCAACTATCAGTTCGCAATCTGCCCATCTGGGCCAATTCACGGCTGCTTGCCAGGCCGTATCTCTTCATGGTCCGCGTACTGTGCTCACCACCTCCTCGAGCTGCCCAACGAAATTCCTCGGCTGCGACAGATTAACTTCACGCATCGTCACACAGACCGGCTGCTCGCATGTGCTCGTCGGCTCCCTCTCGATATGCTCTCTCTCTGCACTCAGCGGTGGCACTGATGCATGCATAGCCTGCTACGGCACAGCGCACGCAAGATCTTTTGCTGTGCTTCCTTGGCACCTCCTCACGCCTGTCCCGAATGCTGTCCTAGCATCGGTATGCCCGCTGATGCGACCTTCCCCATGCTGGTCGACAGATTCGCGAGTCTCGCTTCCTTCCTTCTGGTCTCCAATTAGAGGGTCCCTCACCACCAGATCTGTTCCTCCCGCCAATCTTCTCTTTTGGTCGCCCGCGTCGCGAAGCAACCCCAACGTCATCGCTAGTCGCAGGGATCCATTGTCCCGCGCCCTTCCGCCTTCTGCAAGAGGCCGCGCTCTACCATAGTACAATCGTGTATTACCTTATCCAGGAAAATTCCAAATACCACGAGGGTGCTAGACTGGCGCCGGAAGCCTGGACCCCATGTCTTACCCAAGAGCCCAATCGCACCCAAATCGGACATGCCCCGGGAGACCGGCTGCCCGCATTTTGCTTCTTCTGCCCCGGGCTGTGTCCACGCACTGTATCACCCCCGGGAGGCTTCGATCTGCACCACAAGGCTTCGAGACCATCTCTGCGAAACCCACCATGTTAGCTATTGATCAATCCGGCCCACCCGCCTGTGTCAAGCGACAAGCTATAGCCATGTGTGGCCCCATGCCACACCGGCAAGTGCCTGGCCCGAGGGACAGCCACTATCCCTGTCTGAGGCTTCTGGCAGGCCAGCCGCTGAGGAGGCTCAGGTTTGGACGACAAGTCAACCGGGCGCACTCTACAGCCTTCATTGGCCAGGCAAAGTTTCTTTGGCAGGAATGCTACCGCCCTCCCACGGGCTCCCTCGAATTTAAATTTTCGCCGTGTTGAAATGAGGAAAGACGTAGGCATCGAGCTGAGCTGAGCTGCTTGGCCCCGGCTCAGCTTTGGCCCGCCGAGAGAGAACAAGCCTAAACGGCAAAGGTTGGAAGATTGAGGGCTTGAGACATAAATAATGAGTGATCAGAAACAATGTTTCGAGCTGGGTTCGGCTCAATCACCATCGCGCCCGGGCTTTCAGGGTAATCCAGCCTCTCTGGCGGCTGAACTAGAGGACCAGGCCGTTACACTACCACGACGCTACGCCCCCGGGGTCCCTTACCATCCATCATTTTCTCCACCTGATCTAACGCAGGAAGGAATTCCGACGGCGATGCCCCGAGCTTAGTCACTGGTCAAGAGATAATTGCTCTCGAGCGGCAGAGACGACACCTCTTTCAGGGTCCTCTTGTGCTCCCTGCTGTCCACCAGCTCTACAGCATCAGCAAAGTGGTCATTTCACCTCCATTCTCTTAACCCCCATCAAATTCTCGTCCTGATTTCCGTCGACAGTTTGAAAATGAGCGGAAACAGCCCTGTCGATAAGCCCAAGAGCGGACGCTCGGCTACGTCCTGTCTGGAGTGCCAGCGGCGGAAGCAAAAGGTAGTAGACTGATATGGGGGGTATCTCCACTCATCCTGCCGACAGCCGCTGACGCCATGCGTTACCAGTGCTCTCGTGAGTGGCCTTGCAACCACTGCCAGGCCCGGAAGGTACCCCATCTGTGCCAGTTCGCCCCGAAAAAAGTAACGACGCCCGAGGAGGACTTGTTTGCTCCTGCTGCAAAGTACGGCGGATTTCCACCTGACCGCTTGCTCATCACCATGACGAAAAGAAGATTTCTGACCTGACATGATAATAGGTTGTCAAGGAAGAGAAAGGAGGGCAGCTCCGAGTCCGACACGTCCGCGTCGGCTAGTGACCCTGACCATGGCCTCTCGGACGGATTGGCCAAGCTAGGCTACATGCCTAGCCATGACGTCTTCAACCTCGCTAAATCTACAGCAGACGTAAGTATGAGCTCTCTCTGTGGTCTTCCTTTCCTCGTTGACGCCTCTCTAGCCCTCTCACGGTCTCGTAGACGATAGTCAAGGCGCACAGTCTGAGGAGATTGAAGCAGCCTTGAAGATTATATTGCCGAAACCTTATACCGGTGCGTTGTGTCCCAATCTGGGGACTATTCCTTCGCCCACTGACACAGAACTCAAGATATTCTCGTGCAGAACTATCTGGAGAGTGCCAATTACCAGTACTACCCAATCTTCCCGGAGCAGCTCCGAGGCCAGAGTGCGAAATGGTGGGAGTCGAGGGCAGCCGGCCAGAAGCTGAGCCCGGAGCTCACATGCCTCCTGGTCCGTGTTTGTGCCGTGTCCACCCAATACCTGGAAGCATCCCTCCAACAAAGGCTAGAATCTGAACTCGGCGAGAAGGCCCAAGTAATGACCGAGCGCTTCCACGCGGCTGCCCAGAGGTTAAGTTCCTCGATTGGCCGCGGAAAGGGGGGGATCGTACACGTGCAGCAGCTCTTCCTTGAGGCGCAATGGTACAAGTCGGAGGCGTGCATGGTCGAATCGTGGCACTCCCTCAGCGTTGCCATCCGCGAAGCCCAGGAGATAAGTAAGCCAATCACGGTGTTGTTTCATCGCTGGAAAGTAGGTGGCCAGGCCCCCCAAGCCGTACTGACAGAAAGGCGTAGATATGCATAAACCCGCCGAGGAGCTGCCAAACTTCGAACGAGAGCTGCGCAAGCGGATGTGGTGCGTCCTCTGGACGTGGGATTGGTATGTCAATCAACCCTGACCGATACAGACGACAGCTGTGTCTAATGCATACAGGCAAATGTCGACCCTGCTCTCCCGACCGCTGCTCATCGACCAAGACGACCACAAGCTAGAGATCCCAGACGGCCGCCTCGAGAACATCGCCGACCCAGCCATGCCCCACCCCCTCTCATCCGTCGCACTACAAGCCGAACTAGGCCTCCACGTCTCCCACCACTTCCAGAAGATGGGCACCAACTACTCGATCGACCTCGTGCTCGAGATCGAGGACGAGCTCGAGAAGTGGATGGGCACCTTCCCCGCCGCCCTCCGCGACCACCGGCCCGACACGCGCTGGGACCAGAAGCACCCCAACGTCGCCTTCATGCGGTGCCAGCTCAACATCATCGCCTACGCGTACCTGCTCGCACCCCTGAAGCCCTACCTCCTGTCCAAGGCCGACTCCGAGATCATGAGCTCCCAGCTGGGAGCGAACCTGCGCACCAAGGGCGTCGACACGTGCCTCGACCTCATGAGAGCGTCGGAGCAGTTTTATGACCTCATCTACCCGGCCGGGTTCAAGTATTTCTTCATCATCTTCTTCATGTTCGACGCCGCCACGGTGCTGTGCTCGGCCATCGTCCACGACACGGGGTTCGATTTGCCCCGCCGGAGCCAGTGCGTCCGCGCGCTGCGCACGTCCCAGGAGCTCATGGACGGCATCGCGCACCTCTCCGAATCCGCGAGGCTGTCAGCCCTACTCCTGAGAAAGCTCACGCAGTCGCTGCCGCTCACCGATTCTGAGAAGGTGACCCTCGGCGTCGCATCCTCCCCATCCGCGCCGTCCTCGTCCAAGAAGATCAAGACCAGCCCCTCTTCCTCGTCCCCAGCCGACCAACTCGCCGCGGTGGCCAGCTTTGGCGACTACACGTTCAGCAGCAGCGCAGGGCCCTCGTGCTACAACGACAACAATAACGGCTCGTCCCCACCACCGATGGGCGGGGGCGCAACACCCTCGCGGTACGACAACATGCCGGACCTGCTGCAACAGCAACAACAGCAACAGTCACGGGTCCAGGCGCAGGCTCAGGCGCACTACGGCGTCCCGCCGCTGATGCCGCTGGGCAACCCCGGCGGGATCTCTGTCATGCCGGCCGCAGAGTGGCCGTATGTTGATTATACCTCCATCCTGACGCCCGCGCACCGGCAACAACAATCACAGCAGCAGCAGCAGCCCGCTGTGGCTCCTACCCCTACTAGTACAGTCTCCACCACCAGCCCGGCTCAGCTGGACCACCAGCAGCAGCAGCAGCAGCAGCAGTTCATGGGCGGCGGAATGAACCCCGGGGACCCGCTCGCGGGGACGTTCCTCGAGCCGCTCTGGGACTGGGACCATCTTAATTTGGACCTGAGTCAGTATTCTATGGGGGTGTTTGGGGGTGGGGGCCAGGAATTCTAAGTCAAGGGTGATCGGACGGATGGTTGGCAGTGTTTTCTGAATTAGTCAAGGGTTTGGAATTTAGTTACTTAGTACTAATATTTACTCTGACTAAAACTAACTAACTAATTTAAAAAGTTAGTTAATTAATACTAGTATTTTTTATACTCTAACCAAAACTAAACTAGTATTTGCTAAGGAAATAAAAAGCACTCATTAGTTACTAAAACAAATCAATTTTTAGAAATTTTTCTAAAAACTAAAAATAAAATTATAAAAAGACTTTTTTTAAATTATGTTTCATTTTTATTTTTATGAAATATAAAAAATACTTTTTAAAAATGTTAAAAGAAATTCTAAAGATCATTATTTTAATTAATAATTAGTTACTATTAGTAACCAAAATTATTACTATAATTGGTATTAAAAATCGTTATTCAACTTAGTATTACTATAATTAATACTAATTAGTACTAATTACTATAGTACTTTTCCCAAACCCTGGCATTGGTTGCTAAATCGATTGGCTGGAGGCGACGTGTTGTGATTCTGGCGGAAATGCTCTGTGATGGTTGGGTATCTTGGGATTGGAGGGTTATAGATTGTCTTTGGCGTCTGAATAAGATGACGAAGTCGCAATGAATGTAGCTGTGACTCACTTTCTGACAGTCTGTGACGACAGCCACAGTCAGGCAAGCTCCCTGACCGTCACAAGGACCCTAACCCTTAGCCCCACAGTCGCGACGAGATTCTTATGCAGTCCAGGGATCGCGCGAGCGACGCTCTCCGCTTTTCTCCTTTCTCTGTAGCTTAGAATATTCGTTGATAGCGCCAATAGACCCAGCTCTCATGCTGCATCTCATGCTGGCCGTGACACTAACGTCCCAGTTTGAACAGCGAGTGTTGAATGCAATGTGTGCAGAGGCGCCACTTCATTCTGACTTCTATTCCATGGCATTAATCATCTATAGTATACGAGTATCACCACTCCAAACATTAGGAACACATCCAGTGGCAGCAAATATTCAGTACATCTCTGCCATCCAGTGTGCAAGGGTTACCAAAAACCTATTATTAGTTTTCTTCTTATGTTAATTTGTCCTAATTCTCTTAAAATTAAAAATTAATTATAAATTTACAAATATTTTATACAAATATTTGAAATGTTTAAATTTAATTATTAATGTCAGATTACACGTAATCACCGACGTTATAAAGATAATTTGATGTGTCTTGATTGTTATTTCTTCTCCCTGTTCGGCTCACCCCCTACTTTCGGGTGGTTGGTCTTTTCTACCGACGCTAGTGTTGATGCCTGAGGCACCCCTTTGTGGGTGCGCCCCTGGGGGCCGTTCGCAATGGACCGATAATCTGACAAAAGAAGCAATCCCTTGCCAAGCCCTGCTGCTTACCTAATCCCCAAACATTGCAGGGCATAGTGCGTACGGCTCAACCACTGCTATTCCAACATATATATAATATTAAAAAATTAATAAATCTAAAATACTATTTTTCAAATAGGAAATTATCTTCTTTATTTCAAATTTAATTATTAAATTTATATTTAATTTAATACTAATATTAATCAATGTACTATAAAATAAGTATAATTAAATAAAAATATTATTATCATGTTTTCAAAAAAAAAAATTTATAACCATATTGAGAACAAAAGCAATTAACCCATGAAACTGGCTCCTCATCGAATTCTTCCAGTGACTCGTCCCCTGCTACAAGCGCCAAGTGCTTCTCCTGACCTGCTAGGTCTTGTTCATCCCCGAGGCTTTATTTCCGGGGTCTCCATACCGGTGTCACTCCACATGATGAGATACGTAGTGTCTTTCTCCCCCTCGTACATGGATCCAAAGATGATATCCATAGAGACTTTCTGCTCCTCGCAGATGAGTCCGATGATGAGTCCGGTGCTGTTACTCGCGAGCGGGCAGTCCCGGAGGCAGCGCCACACCATCGGCAGCAGCCTCCATCCCAGGTAGAGCATCCGCTGAGGACCGGTGTTTGCGTAAAGGAGAAAAGCCGCTAGGTTAGCAAAGTTTGTACAGATACTCCGCCCCCCCTCCCAAAAAAAATTATGTCGCCCAACCGCCAGGAGGCGGGCATGTTACACGACACGATTGGAGGTCTCCGTCCTCGGGTTGGCCGGTGATATCAGCGCCGCACCTCTGGACTTGGCCGTTACTCTTGTACTAGTATGGTTGATGGTATCTTACCGAGAAGACAACACCTTTGAAACATGGCGGGATATGTTCCGCGGAGCCTCGTGAGCGTGTTGGGCCTGGTGCTCAGCTTGGACACGCCCACCATGCCATCCTCCTTCCCTCCGTGGCCCGCTGCCCCGTTCCCAACCTTGGTGACGTCCCTGCAGACGCAGCCGAAGTCCTCGCGGAACGGCTCGCTGCTTAACGGGAACCCGAGCCACCTGTCCCAGTCATATATCTGCAATGGGTTCCCTTCCGCCCTCAAGAGATAGTACTTGATTTTGACGTTCCGGACGTACCGGAGGCAGTCGGAACCACCGCGAGGGCCGAAGTCGGCCCACATGCGCAGGAAGCGCCGCCACGCCCACACTTCCACTCTGGCAACCCGCTCAATGCTGTCCTCCTCGCGCAGGGTCGCGCCAGCTTCGCGTGCGGGTGATCGCTCGGTAGCGGTGTTTTCGATGCCGTCTTCCCCGTAGGAGACTGGGATGGCCTCGTTTTTACGCAGGGCCGTGCTGGCGCGGAGGAATGCCGCGCGAACTTCGTCTGCGGGGGAATGCTTGATGGTGATTTCGAAGTGGTTTTCCCAGTAGAAGAGATTGATGACCTCGTTGCGCATGGCCCTGTTGGCGCGGAGGAGGGCCGGCGGGGCGAAACTTCGCAAGGGACCCGGGACGACGAGAGCCTTCTCGTAAATCATGTTGCGGATCTCGCCGGGGAGCTCGAAGAAGGGGAAGATCTCCTGTGGCAGGTACTGTCAGCTTTGAGAAGAAACGAGATGAGATTGGGGAGCAGGGTGGGTGAACTTGCGGCCTCTGGGACAGCCTCTGGGCTTGGAGACTCGATCCGAGTAGGGACAAGCTGCTGTTCCATACCGGCAGTGAGGCTCTTGGCGAAGTGGTCCTCGCAACTGGCATGGAAGTAGATACAGAGAAACACTGTGAAGTCCAAAGACGTCTCCCCTTGTGACCACGGAACCAGTCAAAATAGAAGTTGGATATCCATTTGGCCATGTCCGGGTGTGTCTTCTCGTTCAAACGCGTGGCGGGAGGAAATTCGTGGTTGTTCTCGGCACAGAGATCCATCAGTCTGTGGGTGATGACGTTCGTGGAGCACTGGCTGTACTCCTCGCTTCCCATCCAGTGGTACTCCATCAGTATTTGCATGATGAAGCGGCCCAGGTCCTGGGCTGTGTCGTGGGTGACGGGGGCTCCTGCCGTACTGTGGGCGTTTAAGCTCATCTTGGTTGGTTTCGATGTACCACGTCTGTCTGTATGGTGATGGGATAGTGGGGGAGTTGAGTCAGGATGGATGAGTATAATAGCCAAGGGGGGACGTCAAATCTTGAGGGTATAGCTAGGTATGATCAAAGTTTTGGGGAAATAGCTGGCGATTTCGTTGTCGAAAGGCGAGGTGATGTGGTATCGAAGAAGAAGAAGAAGAAGAAGAAGAAGAAGAAGGAAGACCTTTGGCTGGGGGCCCCGGGGAGGGGGGGACGACGGGTTTAAATAATCGTTGAGATGGTTGGAAGCAAGCGGGTTGGCTATTCACTCCGTGAGGTTAAGAGAGCAGGGTTAAGAGAGCAGAAACTCATTGTTAGATGAGCCGCCCGCAATTGAATTTTTACAATCTTGACCTTGAAAAGTTGAATAAACAGACAAGTCTAGGGGAGTTGCAGTAGATATTCTCGGAGAGCACATTCCATTTTCCCGCCATCAATGAAGTTCATGCCATCAGTTTAAGCCATCGGGATAGTCCAGATACTGATGGGCGGCGAGTCTTGGGAATTGGCACTTATCGATCAGGGAGTGTAGAAGCCTTTTAATAGGGCTTCCGATTGAGGTATTACTGACCTGTCACACCGCTCGTTAGCAAACTCTTCAATTCATGTTACTGGAGCCCGTTTTAAACATGTAACCAGTGAGTAGGATGGCCGGATTAACATATGGGCCCTGTATGAGTCTGATGTGCTGGAGTCTCAACCAAAAACAACTACGGATAGAAGTCAACGCATCCAGATGGCATGGCACCGCTCATTCAAGAGGTCTATTCTTCCCAACCTCGCCCTGTGACTGCACAGAGCTATGTCACTTGGTACTAGTAGTACCTTCGCGGCAATCCGGCCCACGCCTCATACCAAAACTGTTAGCAGTTTATGACTCCGACCATGTCCATGGAACGCAAGCTCTTTTCGAGTCAGACCGCCCCCTCGCTAGCCTCTGGTCTTAATAATCCTCATGATACATCTTGTCGAACTCGATCGGTGGGTCACACGGGGTATTTCAGACCTTGTTTGTCCAGAACGGCTTGTCCTCGCAAATGAAGTCAACGTTCTCCGAGGCTAGCGGGCAATCCTTTGCACCCCGCCACAACATCTGTACGAGCCGGGGCATGTGGTAGATTCGCCACACCTCGTGCGTTCCTGTGTGGAATCTTGAAGTTAGCAGCTGGTGTCAAGTCTCCCCCTGCCCTGGGAGCAGGCGCGCAATAGGGTGTAGGTCTCCGCCCTCGGGTTGGCCGGTGATTGACGCCCTCGAGATGACCTTCAATTTGATATGATACTTACCGTATTCACACATATTCTGGTAGAACAGGCGGTGCGTCTTACGCCTGTCCGGACACTCAAATGTGCCGCGGTGGATCTCGAAGACGTCAACCTCGTTGGTGTCCTCCTCCGCCGCGCCCTGGTTTTCATCTTCACTTGTGCCCTGTGTAGCAGCATCCTCCCCTGAACCGTTATCTGCGGGCTGGGTCACGGCGGTGGCATTTTGAGTAGTGTCGCCGCTGCTGTCCGACTCGTCCATCCAGGCGTCGTCCGTTCCATCTTCCCGGTCGCGGCGCTCCTCCAACGGCAAGCTGCTGAATCGAAAGCCGTAACGCAGATCCCACTCGCTACCACCAAAGGTCTTGCCTTGTCCAACTGAAAGCTGATAAACGAGCTAGAGACTTCTCAAATGCCGCATGCAGTCGGACCCGCGGTCGTTGAAGTCCTCCCACATGTGGAGGAACCGCCTCCACACCCACATGTCAACATTCTGCACCCAGCACTGTCCGGCGCGGGCCTGCTCATCCATAGTCCGCGTGATAGAAATCTCGAAGCTGTTTCTCCTGTAGAAGATCGGGAGGGCTTCATTTCGTAGCGTCTTGTTCGCCTGGAGGATGGCAGGGGCGGTAAAGCTGCGCACGACACCTCCTCCCGGGACGACTAGGGTGTGGTGGTAGATGATGGCCCGGACTTCTGGGGAAGTTTGAACAAGGGAAATATCTCCTGAAGTATAACAGTGTCAGTTTCCAGTGCGAAGCGGCTGGGATTGCGGACCAAGGAAACTGTGGAAATGCTGGACCTACATTCTGAAGACTGGTCAAGGTGCTAGAAGGCGGGCCACCATTCACTCCGGCTTGGTTATCACCGTCACAAATGTGACCCGTCTCAAGGAGTTGCTCGCAGTGCCGGTAGAAATGTCGGAGCACATCGTCAATGATGAGTAGGAGGCGCTTGTCGTCGACCTTGCAGTCTAGGAAGTTCTTGGCGACCCACTTCGCATCTCACAATGGGTGCTGTCATCAGAGAGAGTCGTGAGAATAAAGCGGTGGTGATTTCCGGAGCAAAGGTCGAGCATATTGCGGACGATCTCTCCACCGATGGAGTCGTAGTCATCGCCCAACGGCGACCGACCGTGGACAGCGAGCCTCTGCACAATGAGATGCTCAAGAACCTTTGGTATGGAAATGGTCAGCCCAGCACGGGTCCTCATCTCGCGTCCTTGCTGGCGGGGACACATACCTGTCTGCGTAGTGGTACAACAGCGGCGGATGAAGGGAGTGAGAAAGGATGAATGTATATAGTAGCCAAAGAGGGCTCTCCACAGCCTGACTATGTGTGATGAAATTTCGCGGGAAAAGGAACAGCTCGCGGAGTTGCTGTTATGAAGTTTGGGTTTTGTAGTGAGATGGAGGAAAGAAGATTTTCGCCCTGGGGGCGAGGATTTAAATGCTTGCCGCGATGGCTGAATACAGGCAAATAATTCACTTGTGGAGGTGAAGGGCTCAGAATTCATTTCTAGATGCGTCTCGGCACTACTATTTGGTGTCATATCCATGTTTGTATTCGCTTGACTAGTGTTGGCGGATTGTACCTAGTTCCTCGAAGGTTGTATTCACTTGCAGTGTTCATGCCTCTGGGCAATGGTAAATCACCCGGGTGAATCAGGGTCCAAATCCTGACTACGATAGCTTTATTGGTAAACATAACGTTTCCAGGAGAAGATACTCTGAAATGGAAAGAGGATGGTGTTTGGCGACAAATTGATGGCATTCCTCAAACTAAACACTCCTAATTCATTATTTGTCCGATAGACAGCCTGCCACGCAAGTGTTGATTGAAAAGCGAGCAAGTGTCTCTAAATCTTGCCTTGCTGCCACCTTGTTGCATGACATCAACTTCTTTCACAGACTCGTGTCTCGGCGATTTTGATGCTAGCTTCCTTCAGATCAGACGTAGTTGGCCCAGTCAGATCCAATGAAGAGCTCCATGATAGAAAATGTAATTATTGTTCGCCTCTTCTGCGACCTTGGGTTTCTCGTTACAATTTCCTGTCAAAATCTCAGCTGCCGCGCAAACGCCCAAAAGTGCTATACCCAGCAACGCAGGTGAACTGCTGTCAGAGTATCCTGTTGGTTGAGGAAGGAGCTGAAGGCAAATGTATCGATCATGGGCTTGATCCACTCCCACTGAACCAGAGAATGCTTAGATACCACAGGCAGACGTGACTTAACATGCACAATTGCCATTCGGCACAACTATATTACGTTGATCCGTCCTCCACTTCCCACCGACTCCTCCCAGTATTTATGAACTGAGACCTCAAGACCTGGGACCTGGGGTTTCTATTCGGCATCATAGCTTGGTTAGTGTCTTAGTTTTAGTTGAGGAGCTGATAGCTGGATGTGATACTTACTGTTGCGATATTCATAGCGCTCAGGGCAGGATGTTGTGCGTCCCCAACGACTGTCACAACCTCAGTGGTATCTCGAACATCAATGAGGTTGCATCTCGGATGATCCATGGAGAGACCAGGGGACTCGGATTCGGCTCCTCTCATTTGCCGTGTACAAGTGCACTGGACCGATCACTTCAAATCTGGCTACTGCAGGAACTGAAATGGCAGCCAATTGTGCATGGAAGTTCTCGATACAGCCATGCATTATCTCCACATTGTGGTGCCACTTATTTCTATGCCTGAAGTTCGGCCGTCTTACTCCGGAGACCATATCCCCGAAGCCGAACGTACTGGACGTAAATTCGGACAACTCAAGTCTGCTTCATCCCTTCTCCGGTCCCAACGGGGCGGATATAATTAAAATTTTCATCTCATTACATAGATGGTGTTTAGTAATCTCGTACTATACTGAGGATGTTGTTAGGGAACTGAATGGCCGGTTTTCGGACCAACACAGGTTGTTTTTGGGGGGCCCTATTCAAGCTGTATAAAAGACAGCGCCTGCCAGTGCTCTAATATTCCACCTAAAAGGTTTCCATGCCAGAACAAAGCGCCCGTGTCAAAACGCGACTTGGTTCTGATTACTACGAAGCTCAACTTCAACTTCACCTCCGAGATAATGGCCCGACTAAAAGTCTTGATTTCTGGAGGCGGTATCTCAGGAAACGCTCTAGCATTCTGGCTTTCCAAGTCCGGTCATGACATTACCGTGGTCGAGAGGTATCCAGATCTAAGGGTGACAGGACTGCAGGTCGACCTCCGTGGGCCCGGAATCGAGGTCCTGAAGCGTATGGGCCTCGACGAAGAATTCCGCATCCGTGCTGCCAAGGAGCAAGGCATGCAGGTGGTGTCGAGTTCCGGGAATGAGTGGGCGTACTTCCCGGCCAACAAGAGCGGCAAAGGCGCTCAGAGCTTCACGTCCGACTACGAGATCATGCGTGGTGATCTTACCAGGATGATATATGATGCTTCAAAGGCCAAGTTCGTCTTTGGGATTTCGGTTGAGAACTACCAGGAAAAGGGCGACTTCGTTAAGGTGGTGTTCTCTGATGGGAGAATCGAGCAATTTGACCTGTGTGTATCGATCCCCAATCACCCGTCTTGTAGAGTGCTCACCTACCTAAGACACCCTTATTGACTCAACCTAGTCTCATCGGTGCTGACGGCCAATGGTCACGAACTCGGCAATTGATGATCGAACGCGACTCACCAGACCCAATGCACTTCCTCCGCCACAATTTCTACATCGGCTACTACACCATGCCCAAAGAGATCCAATCCGGCGAGAAATACGTGTCCACTGTTTATGTGGCAACAGGAAATAGGATGATCTTAACAAGGAGGAGTGATCCACATCAGCTCCAAGTCTACCTCCAGGTAATGAAGGGAGGCGTCACCGAGCGTCTCAGGCAGGCCCACCGGGCCGGCATTGACGGCGAGAAAGCAGCTATAGCCGAGATCTTCCGAGGAGCTGGCTGGAAGACAGACGAGCTCCTCCATGTGCTGAAGGAGTCAGACAACTTCTACCTCGAGCGTCTCGGCGTCGTCAAGCTCGATTCCTGGTCCAGGGGCCGAGTTGTCCTCGCTGGAGATGCAGCCCACTGTCCGTCTGCGGTGACTGGAATGGGAACAACGTCCGCCATGGTGGGAGCATACATACTAGCTGGCGCGATTGAAAAGCACTGTGGAGGATTGGGTGGGAAGGGCAACCTGGCCGTTGCGCTCAAAGAATACGATCATACGCTGCGACCTTTCATGGACCACGTCCAGAAGGGAGTTGCGGAGGGGCCATTATTCTGGGATCTTTGGCCTTCATCTTGGTTCGGCGTCGCACTGCTGAATTTTATTTTCAAACTGTTCGCAGACCTGAGGGTGACATATCTCGGTAGTCTACTCTCCGGAGAAGAGGGAAGGGATGGCTGGGAGCTTCCACATTACGAGCAGCTCGAAGGCAAGGCTAGATAGACAGCTCTCTGTCGTGCTATACGGATGCCTATGTACGAATCACTGAGAAAGAATACTCAACTCATATCTCATACTTATGCTTTTGTTCCTTTGCTGGAGGAACTTGAATGCACCATGATCGGCGCCATCCCCCTCCCCCAAGCGCCTGCAACCTTACCAAACTGAAATATTCAAACACTTCGAACACATGGAATTGAAGCGGTAAGGATAGGAGAAACTAGCCTAATACATATGTATAAACACAGATTTTTCTACTTTTCTTGCGCCGGGACGGAGTGAACCCATGACTCCGTCCTGCTTTCTACAATGCCTAGCAGTACATAGATTCGTGTCAGAAGACGGGAAACACATTGGTCCAGGAAGGTTCCTTTGAATTTGCAAAGTTTTCTTGAAGTACTATCTTTCATGTATCGAGCACGTTTAGATCTCGCACTGCCACTAAGTTTAAACCACTACCCTTGCCGTTATGGTTTTGCTGGCGTCGCAGAACCATACTGATCGCTCTATAGATGGGTCTTGCGGGGGCTTATGAACGGGACGGCTCCATAGACTGCTAGGGAAGTCCAATTAGAGATTGGAAATTCTGGTCTTTTGGCACCGTTCTACGTCGCGTAGCAGTACGTAGATCGTGCCACCTCACTACCAACATCGTCTTCTCTGACTCGCTTCTAGACCATAGGTCATAGCATAGGTTCTCCAGGCCCCCGTTTCGTATTATTTATACCTTCGTTCTCGCCGAGCGACGTGTCAATCGCTCCATATCAACTTGAATTACAGTGATGCCAAGACCGCAGTTGATTCCATAAACCACCGCCTGATCCAACATCCCGTCCACCGAGATCATGCGTGAACGATTCCAACATCTCCCGCTCCCGTCACACAAGGGTTACGACGTCATCTCGGGAGTATCATCTTTGACCGATATACGCGAGCAAGCGGTCAATTCCTGGAAGTGCCGAAGGCTGCTGCTCGTGGTGTCTCGTAGCCTCGTTACGCATCATATGCCGTCCCTCGTCGATGAGCAGCGCAGCTCACTCCCCAAGGGGACACTTGTGTCGGTCAAGGTCAGGGTGGGACCACACTCGCCATACGCAGATTTGATCGACATTACGCGGCGGATTCAAGCATTTGACGTTGATTGCGTGGTGTATATCGGGTCTGGGTCTTATAGAGATTCATGGAAGGTTGCAACTGTGTTGGCGGAAACGTTGCCAAGATGGGAGCAGGAACTTGATGGAGACACGGACGGGAGGACCCGACCCGAGTCAGGCAAACCAGCGGGGCTTGATGATAAGGGCATCAAAACGCTCGTGGACGGCGCCACAGGACTGGCGATGCCGGAGAAGCTGGCATGCCCCCGGGCCAAGCTGGTGTGCGTGCCGACTAGCCTGAGCGTGGGCGAGTACAACGCCATCGGGGCCTGCACAAACCCGTGGGGCAAGAAGCAGCACTTCTGGCGTGACGACGCCGCGCCCACGCTGATTCTGCCGGACCCCGGAATCGCACAGCACACGCCCACCCACATGTGGCTCTGCTCGGGAGTCAGGGCAGTTGACCACGCCATCGAGGTCATGTGCAACCCCAAGTGTCATCCGGAGGTTGCCGAGGCACAGAAAAAAGCCTTGAAGACTCTACTGCAAGGGCTGTCTGCCTACGAACTACTGCGAGCGGATGCTGTGGCCGATGGCGGCGATGGCAGCCACCTGGACAGAGGGCATCCCGAAGGAGGCCGGGAAATGCCGAGCCCAGCCCTACATGACAGCATCCTCCTCTGCCAGAGCGGGGATCGCCAGGCCATGTGTACCGATCTACGGTGGCGCATCGGATTCGATACTGATGGAATAGGTCCAACCAGGCCCGACAATGTCGATGACAGGAATGACGGCAGCCATCATGCCCACACCCAGCAGGCAGCGGAAGACGTTGCTACCAGCGCTGGCCGTGGCGGCCTGGCGTGGAATGTTGTCCAGCAGCAGCACGTTCAAGACCAGGAAGTCGGACGTGGAGCACCAGCCAACGACAAAGAGCAGCACGAGCGGGACCGCCAGATGCACCTTGGGGTGGGTTCTGGTGTCGAGCGCCCAGCCATAGCTTGGTATGGATGCAAGTCTTTGGGGCCTGTCGCACACACACCGCTGCCTGCCTTCGTGCTTTCATCGGGCAGTCTCTTTGCATTGATGAAAGTTCTCAACAACCTTCCGGGTGGAGACTCACCTATTGTTCTTCTTTCAATGTTTGAAGGTATTGCATGACTGGTCTTCTGCATCGTCTGTCCTCTTTCACTCCTCATAGTTGCCCTCAATCCGGAAGGTTTCAGCAGAGACCTGGACATAAAGATGTCGAAGCAACAGGTTGTTCACAAGCTGATGACGGCGGTTATTGAAACTTTGAGCTATCGGAAAGCCAAAGAGCCATAGGATATATGTTATGTTTTGTATCGAGTGCTATGTGGCTTTTGGGTTGACCTCTCTGAACTTGACTAAAGCAAGTCCAGAGCTCGAATTTACCATGAACCCTGTCTGGATATGCTAAAATTCAGGCCCTCCGCTATTAATCTGATTATTCACGTCAACAACCTCCAGCAGGGCCAACCATTTCCCGATATGCAAACTGAGAACTCGCCATCATGGGTCTCAAATTGGAGCAGGCTCGAAGCCAAACAATTTGTTTCCCTATAGCCTTCCAGTATACGTGAATCATACTATACGAAAAAGGGAGGGCTTTCGGTAGTGGCCTCTCCTAGCAACGACTAAAAAAACATTTTTATCACCGGGCACTGGAGAGGGGCAGTTTCGGCCTGCGCAGGACGCCTTTAAACAATCACAGACAAGGCGCCGAGCATGATCGTCAGGAGCCATGCTGCTTTCATAGCCGTAAAATTATTTTCAGGATGGTTAGCGGTATTAAGGGGTCTTGTCTTCTTTGAACATCAAATAATGCGCCCTGTCTACCAACGACTAGGAGCATCAGGAGCTTCCGAGAACGTCACCAGCCGCACATGGGCCCCCATGCCCAGGAAAAAGGGCATGCATCCTGCTACAGTCTTTTACACGTTTCTGACGCAGAAGCTGTATGGAGAGGTGGGACCACGATCTGTTTTGGTTTGGTAAAATTTACTGCATCTTTTCACGCGAGCAAGAATTGCAGAACAGGAGACCAATGCCGGTAGAGATGATAACACAGACTGCCCAGGATATAGACTACTACTTGTGTCATTGCACAGCGAGGATTTGTTGAAACTTTTCATCGACATCGTCAATGGCCAAGTCAAGACTGAATCCACTTGGTCCATCATAGCAGAAGGTCATCCCGGCTGTGGCCATGTTCGGTAATGCCTGGAAACCGGGTTGCGCTTGTCGCTGTGGTCGCTGTGCCCATGGTATTGCGGCCGTTGGATTTAAGCCAAGTGGTTCGACTCTCAATGCCTGGCGGTTTGCTCGGCTTATGTTTTGGGCTGGATGAATAAAGAGGTTTTCGAAAGGGATCGGCTGAGGACAATCCATACTGTGTAGCAACACATATGCGGGAGAAAGCTACCTGCAATAATATCGGTATTTGTAGATTAAAACTGGCATTGACTATTTGCCTGGTTCTGGCAGGATGTGCTTTCTCGGACGTCGTTCGAGACCCCGGCCAAGCATCTGTCATTCAACTTTATTGATCAAGCAGCAACGCCAAAATTGTTGAGCGTATAAATACGAAAATTCAAATCCATTACAAGGGTGTTCTGGAACGATCTTGGCTCTCTAAAAAGTCTCAATGGCTCATATTGATGATTGAGTGTGTACTACACGCCACGAGTCGGGATCCTGGGGGACCCCGAAAAGTGCGCCACGCATAAGGCTTAGTGTACCAAAAACAGAGTTTCACTTGACGAGTCAGCTCAAGCCTACCAATCAGCCCGGCGAAAGCTTATTGCTCCTTAAATTAAGATGAGAAAGGCACCCTTATAATTAGACTTAACTTGCCCCTCGTACTCAAGTTGCCATCGTTGACCTCAGCCCACAATCTGCCCGTCTGTATCGACGGCGTCCGCTCCTTAGCATCTCTCCAACCAGCCTCCGGGCATTACACTCATTCATATAATTGTTCACTACGTCACTCGTTATCTCCTATTAAGACATGAGACACTTCCTCGGGGCTATTACCCCACTAATTTGTGCCGCTGTTGCTGGCGTTGGCGCCTTGAGTGCAGAGGAATGGCAGAAACAGACCATCTATCAGGTAATCACCGATCGCTTCGCGAGGGCGCCATCCGATGACCGCGGCCTCGGCATAATCGACCCCCCAGACTCGGACGCGGACTGCCCAGCACCGAAACAGTACTGTGGGGGCAGTTGGCAAGGGATCATCGACAAGCTGGATTACATTCAAGGCATGGGTTTCACGGCAATCTGGATCTCGCCCGTGATTGAGAATACGGAGAACGCGTCGACCGAGTTTTCGTACCACGGCTATTGGCCCAAGAACTTCTACGGGCTCAACCATCATTTCGGTACCGAGGAGGACTTGATTGGGTTGTCTGACGCACTCCACGAGCGCGGAATGGTATGTATCCAAGTTACAAACCGTGTGGACCACAATTGGCGGACTAATGCTTTGGAAGTATCTCATGTTCGACATCGTCATCAACCACGTCTTCGCACCGGGCCCGGCCAACGCCACGAACTACAGCATGTTTACTCCCTTCAATTCGCCCAGATACTTCCACACCTCGTGTGATATGGATGAATCCAACGAGACCTCTGTCGTGGTGTGCCGGCTCACCGATGATAAAGCCACGGCGGTCTTTCAGCTGCCCGACGTCAAGACCGACGATCCCGTGGTCCGGGATATTTTCCAGGAGTGGATTAAGGACACAGTACAAAAGTATAATGTTGATGGGCTTCGTCTCGACACGTACAAGCACGTTGAGAGGGACTTTTGGCCTGGTTTTATCGATGCTGCTGGCGTTTTCAGCATGGCGGAATACCTTGACGGAGACCCGAAGAATTACAACAGCGAGTTGGTCCCCAGCGAGGATGAAGGGGTCTTGAACTATCCTACGTAAGTTTTGTTTCAGACCAAAACTCCTTGTTTGTTCAGCTTTTTCGGTTACCTTGCCACGCAATTCTGACCAAGATCGTATTGCAGGTTCTATTGGATACGAAGGATATTCCAAAACCCACAGACATGGATGACCGAGCTTGTCCAAGGCATCACAACGATGCGCAATGGACAACGTAAGTCCCTCAGTCTTGGGAATTCCCAAGCACCTAAGGCTGTCAATATCTTAGACTAACCAACGGTGTTCCCGGCAGTTGACACGAACCTCCTTGCTCCATTTTTTGAGAACCATGACGGTCTGTACCCATTTCCATTTCTGATCGTTTTGCGGCCGTTCTCACTGCCCCAGAAACAGTCCAATCCGGTCAACATTGAAGGGGTTCTATGCTGACTATGTTGACCAGAGGCACGATTTGCATCTCTGATAGGCGACATAGCCCTCACCAAGAACGCACTGGCATTCACACTCCTATTTGACGGAATCCCGATCATCTACCAAGGCCAGGAGCAGCACTTCTCGGGACTGAACGACCCTTGGAACCGAGAGCGGCTGTGGACCTCGGGCTACAACCAGGATTCGGAGCTTTACCGTTGGATCGCGCAGCTCAACGCGGTGCGCGCACTCGCCATCGACAAAGACCCTACATTCACCTCATCCCAGGCAGACACAGTCTGGCCCCCATCAGCGCCAGCCGCCGGTAACAGCACGAGCGGCAGTAACAGCACGAGCAACAGCACCACCTCTCCCACGACGACGACCCTCTTCTCGAACCACCACATCGCCGTCAAGAAGGGCTCCCTCGTAACCGTCCTGACCAACGTGGGTGTTGGTGGGGATAAGCTGGACGTTGTGCTTCCCCGCAATGCCACCAAGTACAAGCCAGGCGCGGCATACATCGACCTGCTGAGCTGCGAGGCCTTCAAGGCCGATCGCAATGGAGCGCTTTCTTTCGAGATGGGATGGCTGCCCCGGGCGCTCTACCCCGCGCTGGAGGCCCTGAGCTCCGGGCTGTGCTTGCTGCCACAGATCCCTGGTTCTGATGATGGCGACAAATGTCTCGTGACATTCAATATCAGCACGGAGACTGTGTTTGGGCAGAACGTTCAGATGTGAGTTCCGTCCATTTCATATATTCTATCTTTGACCATGATGCCACAAAGTAAATGAAACTCCTGCTAATCATTGCCCCCGCAAAGCCTCGGTGACATCCCCCAACTCGGCTCTAATGATCGCCACCAAGCCGTCACTCTAGGATCCTACTTCTACAGCAGCGACGATCCCCTGTGGACCCTGACCTTCGAGCTCCCTGCAGGAAAGCAATTTACGTACCAGTATGTGAAGATGGATGACACCGGGGTACCGAAGTGGGACGGCGGAAAAAGAAGCGCCGTGCTTCATTCGTACATTGTTCCTGAGGACTGCATTCAAGGCAAAACTGCTTCCATCGTGGACAAGTGGACTGAACCTGCCAGCAACGCCACTTCCTCTGCTGCGAGGTCAGTTCTAACACGCAATTCGAAGAAGAGGCTGCGTGCGAGCCTTTGGGATCAGGGTCACCAGTACAGTGGCTGAGGCGTTGCTGCTATGTAAGGGCCCGTCTTGGTTTGCAAGAGGAACAGGGTATGCTTAACAATTCATTTCTGTTAAACCGTTGTATTCTGCGTGCTCAAGTCCGAATAATCATTGATAGCTAGTCAACATTGTCAGTGTATATCGCACCCAGGACAAATGTGGAGATAGAGTGATGTAAGAGGACAAAGCAATACTGTTATGTAAGGATACCTGCTGTAAAGGATAGTTGCAAGTGTGAGTTGATAATCACAAAGATTTGGCTACAGCATTTACGCAAGTATAAGACATGAAGGACCACAGCAACATTTGACCATGATCTAGCCAATTCTCTGGCAGGTGTATCTTGATGTCTCCAAGTTGTATCTTGTCCTGTAATGGCCTGCTCGATTGGCTCCGTCTTAACAAGCAGTGCGTGATCCACAGAGTACACGGTTTTCAGGCACGGGGGCTCCGTCTGATGGCCCAAGGCAATTTTGATAATTATTTGCGGGTTTATTGTAGCTGACCAGCGTTACCATGACAAGACTCAAAGGCGTGACACCAAACGCGTCACGAGTTGCATATTTAGGTACAAAAGTGACTGCGGGTTCAACTGCATGAAACACAGGAACATGAATGGACCCATACCTGAACAAACCGCTAAGAGCAAGCTTCAGTCACTGCTGCTTCATTCGCCGCAATTTTGTAAAGGCATAGTAATCACATCCCCCTTTGCACCGCCATTCCATCTAGCTGCCCTAGTTGATTTCATTCTTAATCCGGTCATAACACTCTTTTCTTTTTCTTTTTTTCCAAAAAAAAAGAAAAAGAAAGGCTCAAGGCAGTCGCTTCATAGAATCATGAATGCTGAAAAACATAGTATTAGATAATGAATATATTACAGATAGCAGTAGTTTCAAAATATACTAGTTACTAAGAAAGTCGCAACAGCGTTGTGATGAGGCTAGTTGAGACCAGCTTCGAGCCGCGTGTAGAACCGCCGAACAGCAACTTTACGGCGAGAACTAAGCTAGTCTCTCGTTTGTAATAATATAACTTCCAGCGAACCCCTTCTCTGGGTATAAGCCGTATCGTGGGTGCGACGCACGCTGAGGGATGTACAGTAGATAGCCACACTGCTGACGGTCCGTCTGCCAGCTGGTTCCAGCTGGCGGTGCACAGACCACTGCAGCCAAACCATAGCTGCGATGGGAAGGCCGAAGCCTTCGGCTACCCCTTCCCTCGAACAACAACGAACCAACAAAGAGATGAATACAACCGTACCGAGCAACACTCGTGTGCACATGAAAACTGACCAACACCTTCATTTATTTCTATACTGCACACCCACACATCCAACACAACCTCGCAAAACAAGCCCTGGCGCCAAGTACCTCTCTTCCATTTCATTCCTTCAACCTCCACCCAGCTTGGCCGAACGATATCGAGACTTGTCCTTCCTGGCCATTCTCATCTTATATCTTAAATCTCCAATCCATCAATGAATTTCACGGCCTTTCCCACATACATTCATACTGATATCAGTAGATTCCATTCCCATTGCAAGAATGAAGATGCCACGCCGCAGAAGCCGCCGGCGACATCTCTGACCTGCTCCTTGAAAAGTATCGGCACGCGAACTCCCTCAACATCTCTCAAGTCTCATTTGACGGCACGGCACGAAAGGACTTAGCTCAAGATGTTTCTACGAGGGCCCTGAGCCTTGACCCCACACCGAATGGCCCAGCTCTCATATCCTTTGTGGGCGGCCTCTTCGGCTTCTACCAGGGCCTTCTCTGGAGCCGGATACCTCAGCCCTTGACCGAGCTTGATCGGAGCCTGTGGGTCATCAATGAGGGCTCTAGCCTCAACCGTAGCACTGAGGGCGACATACCAATTGTGAGTACGCATCGCTGGCTACCTAGGTACTCGTCAGTAATAGTTGAAACAAGACTAATATAGCCCTGCATAGGCCAATCCGGAGGCCATCTTGAGCCGCTTTTTCGAATTCCCTAATGAGATTCGAGATTTGATCTACGAGGAAACACTGATTGCGCCCGAGGGCACGCTCGTGCGAAGTTTCACCCCGCCTCCCCTCCTTCACACCGGCAAGCGACTGCGCAACGAGTGGATGCGCTTCTTCTACAGACACAACCACCTTGAGATTACGGTGAAGTCGTTCTGGCGTCTGATGGCGAATGCTGCCCCAGCATTGACGTCCGGGTCTGGAGGAACTTCCTGGATATGTGGAATGTCTTTAACATTCAGAAACCAACGGCCTGCGATTTGTGCAGAGGATCACCATCATCTACCAGCTCCCTGTCATCAACGGAAGGGCATTTCATAACTCGGGTGGGTGTTATGACGTGCGACATGGCTTCCGCTTGAGCCATATCCCCTTCGAGGGGGACATTTCTGAGAGCCGTGGCAACGGCAACGGCACGAGAGCATTATCAACGACCCCGATGGCACCGGTGATTCCGGTGAGAGCGATACGGGGAGCAACGAACATGACCAACACGGCAGACGAAAGTGCGATGGCATCGTTCTCAGCCGTGGCACATTCAAGTGGCGGGGCCGGGCAGAGACAGAGCGCTTGCTTGCTGACAAGATACGTGAAAAGAGTAAGCCTGACCTGGAAATAATTTATCATGACAAGGGCCCTTGAGCGGCGTTTTGAGACAGGCAAAACCTCCTGGTGTATCATCGACCAGAAGGTGGGAAGACATCGTCAAGATTTCTAACATATGGTGAGTACAGAAGCAACAGAAATGTGGACTATACACTCACTGCCGAGGCTGGCCCACATGTAGTGGCGCTGCGCAAAGGACTGCCCCCTTGCCACGAAGAACGTCGATTTCCTTTACGAGGGCTTGCATTACTGGATACACGACGAGTGGCCCGAGGTCGACGAGGAAGACGAGTATTACATAGATCTTGATGCTGAGGACGATATGACGTATTCAGAGTATTGTGAGGCACTATGTTTGTGAGGCACGCCAGGATTTACTTAGTAGCCATTCGTTTGCATAATCCAGGCATTATAGCAGATTCCTGTGGCTGCGAGGGGATCTCGATGTGGTCGAGGATGGAATTCCAGGCTTGAAATACAGGTGAATGATCTGCGGTAAGGAAAGCAAGTAAATGTACAATTAGACACTGCAATCATCAGTTAGAGTCACTACGATACTCGGGCCTCATCCCATTTCCGGAATCTATGGGACACTCAAAGCGTGGTGAAACACAAAAGGAAAGAAGGGCGCAATAAGTCCAGAAGGGTTTATTTCATTAAGAGCCTTTCATTATGCTCCGTAGCGGCTCTTGTGGTGCCCGAAATCCACCCTCTGCTTGACATCCTTATTATTCGTGAAGTGTTGATGTGATATCACAAGTGAAAACCCTCGACCCCACCAGAGACCAACAACGGCACAACCAAAAAAGACGCATAAGTAGCCTCAGGACCATTGACTACTAGCCGTCCCCGAAGATTGGTATTAAAGAGTACCATACAGGTCCGGGATGCTGAACTTCTCAGCCTGCAACTGCGAAACGGCAGCAGCAGCCGCGGCATAACCGCTAGCCACGGCAGGGTTAACCGCATGGTACGGGCTCGCCGCGTCGCCAGCAGCAAAGACGCCCCGCACGCTGGTCTCGAACTTTGGATATCCTCCTTGATAAAGCCCTCAGGGGACATCTCCAGGCCAAGCTGCTCGACAAAGAGGCCGTTGACTGCGGCCTCGGGGTTGTGGACCAGAAACGCCTCCACCTCGGGAGGGCCGCTGGCGAAGTGCATCGTCAAAGAGCCATCCACGTTCATTGTTATGCGCTTCAGCGGACGTGAGTTGACCCTAAATTCGCCACTTGCGGCTTCGATGAGCGGGGTGAGCATCTTGGTTATGCCTTCGTCGCCGTGAGTGTACAGCGTCGCCGCTCCAGTCAGCTGGGCGGCGTTGCCTGCCATTTGAAGGCCCAATTCGGGGCCGGTGGGCGACACGACGAGCACGCCAGCGGACTTGGCCCCTTTCAAGTAGTCCTCGTATCCTTGGTAGTACAGGCAGCGGAAGCTATGCAAAATCACCGTCAGCGTTGAACATGACCGGGTCAGACCTGGCTCCAGGCCTGTGACTTACATCCGGTTGCTCACGCATGCCTGCTCGTAACCCTCGATGTCGAGGAATTTTCGGGTCGTGCCAACAGCGAGTATGACCTTGCGGAAGTTGTATTTTTGCCATCCTCGTCAGTCAGGTGGAAATGAGAACCCGACTTCTTCTCGATCTGCACGATGCTGACGTTGGCGAACGTGACGGTCTTGTACCGGGCCCATATATCCCGCCTGGCAGCCATGCGGAAGTTTGCGGGATCTCTGTGATCCCACGTTGGAACCGTATGCATAGGAGGCATCCCCGTGTTGCTATCATCCTGGTAGTCGAATAAAGTGGGACAAATCTCATCGTTGCTGCAATCTTGGTCGTCAAAGATGATGGGAGGTGGGTCAGTAGTACTGTAATTCGGGTCATCGAAAACAATGGTGGTATGGAGCTGCCGCAAGATGGTAGTCGCTGCAGCCAGCCTTGCCGGGCCGCCTCAATGATGGCAATGTCGGTAAACTCCGAGTCCATGATGACTTTTGATGGCAGTGTAATGATCATCAAGGGAGTTGAGAGTTGTGAGTGTGTCGTCGCCTTGTTCGTGATATCGGAAAGAAGTCCGGGGATTGGCTGACAGCTCTTTTATATCCCTCTTCGTTCGGTAATAACACAGTCACAGACATCCGTCAGGGGCAGCACTGCGTGGCGAACAGCTTCACAACCGATGCAGTGACGAGGTCTCTCCTAATCGGCTGGACCATGCTGCGTGTCACACCAAAGCACTGTTTGAGCTACTCATAGAATTCATCAACCCAAGATTTGTAGTTTAAGTCCAGCCTTGCAGAGCATTCCTTACAATATTTGGATCTACATCTGGAGGTCTTCACGAGGCTTTAAGGGAAAAGTGCATCATTTCTTGCTAGACTCTTTTTCTGCAACCTTATATCATTCACCGTTTACCTGGGTACTTGTCACTCACTCCAAGACGCTGCTTGAAGTATCCGTATCCCAACTCCAAGGTCGTGTGAATGGGCAAGTAGACTGTAAAATATCATATGTCTGAATCCTGAGCAACGAGTGCTGACTTCTTTTCACACCCGTGGGACAGATATGATGACAGAGGTTGAGGCTCATCTCGACTTCCTGGTTTGAATGCAAGGCGCCGGACGCGCCATCGACTGCTCGCTCAGCTTTGTGCTGGACCGTTTGACTTCCCTGTGCTCCCCTGCCCTGGCCCCTACACCCGGCTCAGCCACGGCCCTTGAGGAGTGACCCGCATTCTGTATGAAGTCTGCTCTTCAGGCCGGGTGTCCAGGGACATAAGACTGTTAGGGTTGTGGACAGACTGGGAGCTGGGCCGGTCACTGAGAAGCCGAGAGAAATTCAAAGCCTCGAACCGCGCTTTTTATATATAAAGATCGCCAGGACCAGTCGCATTTGCATGAGAGAACACTGTACCTGACACGTCATTGCTAAGGAGAGTGGCCCAAGGTAGCATGTAAAACTTTGAACGACGTCGTGATGAACTGTCTACCTCCTTTATGTGCCATGTATGATTACCACCTGAGGACCAAGCCACTGGGGATCAGGACCCAAAGTCAAGAGAACAAGTGGAGCTGGCCTTGTGCTCCAACATGCAGCTTCAAACACACCCAGAAGACCAGAAAAGACTTGGTATGGCTGTTGAAATCAAGCAGCAGCTCGACGAGCAGGATCAAATGCATGCCTGGCTAGTCTAGCCATACTCATGGCAGAAGATGAAAGCCCTAGTCCCTATCAAGGCTACATTCCATGGCCCCGACCCTCCCTCTCGGTCCTTTTCCAGGCAGAATCCGGTCACAAGAGACCAGCAGAATGTATTTGGTCTACATGACGTCCCTGCACCCCACAGGTTCGGCTTTGGTGCAATGCGGGGAAACTGAGGCGTGTTTCGGCCTTCGATAAAATCATCGGGGATACCTTGAAACAAGATTTGCCCCTTCGCGCCTCGTTCGGAAAGAATGGATGGCGACGGAAGACTCTTCCAGTAATTTCCGAAGGTAATGGATGGCGATGGGACTCGTTCCGCCTGCCTCTGCACCCTTGGCGTGTGCCGGCTTGCGCAGTGGGAGAGACGGTTGTCCCGACATCGCAGATGTGAATTCGTGTAAATCTTGGGTAGTGGTATCATGCCGCTACTGGAACAGGTCGATAATTAGCAGCCGAACAATGACCCTGTCGATTTCTCACACAGCGTGCGTGCAAATGATGGCGCCCACATACCTGCGTAGCTTGGTGGCTTAGTATGGATGGCAAGCAATCCCGATGCTGACCAGCTGCTGATGCGATGCGCATCCCTCCGTGTGTTTTCGAATACGACGAAAGAGGACTCGGTATGAATTTGGAGAAGAGAAGAAAAAAATTGTAGAATGAAGGACACATGCTTGAAGCAAGGGCAGAATAGTCTTGTGGAGAAGTAGAAGACGACGATGATGTAGGATTGTAGCCGCACCCACACAGACAGAGGGAGAGACACACACGAGCACACACACTGACCACACGAGGTTGCACGACTGACCAGGAAGTCTTCTGAAGTTTGGTAATGTCTGAAAATCAGACCCGTCGTGTTGGCAGACTACGAATCCATAACCTTTGGCGGGTAGACGAGGACAGCTTGTTGGGCGGGCGATGAGCTGAAGCAGGTGGTTTTCATGGCAAGGAGTTGCTGTTTAGAGTCGACGGTGTGTATTTGTCGGGAGTGACTGACGATGCGGGACAGACGGCGTGGAGTTGACGGCGTGGATTTTATGGTGAGGGCTGTCGGCGTGATAGAAGTCGGATGAATTCCCTGCGTCTTGTCACAACCTGTCTGTTCAGACCACACTCTGTGCCGAGGGACGGAGGACATACCGAGTCTACGGCTGGGGTGGTCGAAAGGTGTCCATATTCAGCATGAATGCTTCCAGAAGAGCCCTTTGGGCCAGTGTCAATTTGGATGGGGGACGTCCAGCAGATGCATCTTCGTGGTGTGGGATGGATGGAGGGAGTCGAAGTCGGCGCCGCAGCCAAGGCCCGTCGAACAGTGGTCTCAATCACATTGGCCATTCTCGGGTATCCTCCTTGCTCGTCATCGGCCCGGTACGTGGCGTCCACCCTCAAATTCAATCATGGCGCTGAGCTCCATTACGTTCACAGCAGCAAGCCAGGCGGCACGGGACTACGTGTGAGAGGTGGCGACGGAAATGCCTTAGGCAGCACGTGCGACGATCAAGCGAGGGTTGGTCTCGTCCATGTAGATTGTTATCATGCCCATCATGGCGGTCGCGGCCGCGGAATACGCTGCTTCGACGGGCGAGTCGATTGGTAGAGCCGGTTTTAGGGGACGCTTGGGAGGATGGCGGGCCCGAACTGTCTCGAGATCTTCGGTGCCATCTGGACGGTGCGGATGCATCTTGCTGTGTGGGGGCGGGGGAGATTTCACCACTAGCTGTGGATTCAACGGTGCGGTTTTGGTTGCGCGGGCTGGTGGTAAATTCCGTCGAGGCGTTGGACCGTTGGGAGAAGTCTCAATTGCCTCCTTCAGCAGTGTCCCGAGGACAACGATGACGACAGCGCCAAGGAGGCCCAAGGTGATCTCGCCCACCTGGCAAATGAAATTAGACATCCAGAGGTGGAACAGACGATGATCTTGGTTGGAGATGCCGGGTTGATGTCGAAGGGTCGGGACAGTGAGGAAGAGGGTTGAAGGGATGGAGGATGCGGGGAAGCTGTCAACGTGTCTTGTTGTTTTGAGGTTGTATTCTGAGTGTGGGAAGGACATGAGCTCACAGCTCCAAGGACTTCCAAGTTAGTGGCTGCGCTTTCCAAAGACTTGTGGGCTCTAACAGCAACCTTCTTTGACGGCGCCTTCTCTGATGGGGCAGTCATTGCCAGCCTGGCAGCGAGCCTTTTCCTAGCCTTGTGCCGTCCTTCTTGATCACATCCCGGCTCTCGCTAAAAAGCCGGTCCAGAAACCTACCTAGGCACCTAGGTAGGTACTGCCGAGGTTGTTTCTTTGCGTAAAATGTTTTTTTTTCTAAACAACGAGCCCCCTCTTTCCACCCAACAAGCCCCTGCTCTGCATGATGTGAGGATCTGCTCAGGGTCACCTTCCCGTAGATGGCATGCCATGTCGTTCGCTGCAATGCTCAGGGCCGAAACACACGAGATGCCTGACTCGTGCGATGGCAACTAGCATAGTTGTATATGCTTCACTAAGCCTCCAGGAAACGTTGTGGAATCTTGTTCCTTCTGTTAGGGACACAGTGTGGCTATAGCACAGCAGTCCTGTCTAATGATGACCCGGCCGAGTCCAGCTAAGTAAGCCCAACGTGAGATGGAATATAATATGAAGATGCTGAGCCACAACTTGAACACAGGCCGCACAATTTTATGACTTGTTGACTTTCTGATTCTGGTCTGCCTTTGAGAGACAGGCTCTTAAGTTGCGAGGGCTGACTCCCATTCTTACTGTCACGGCATGGCTAGGTTTACGTGGAAATAACTAGTTGTTGCGCGAAGAGAGAGAAACTATCTATCCATGTGTAGTAGGTGAAACGTAGGCGTTTATATAGTGGGCCATCGAGGTGGGTACCGTAACACTCACTCAATTTTGTCCTAGTTCCAAATCACTCCGTCCGCGTCGGCGGTGGTCAGGAAACGGGGACCACACCCAGTGTTCGTAGTTGCTAATACTCGTCCACAACATCCGAGATTCTTTCCCATGATGCCGTATCTGAATTCAAAAGAACCGGTCTTATACAACTCAGAGTCTACACATGTATTCCCACTCATGTAACTAACTCATTTCGCTCTTTGCTTGCCACTTGGGTCAGTCAATTTCACCTAGGCTTTTGCTCTCGCTCGCAACCGTATACTGATACTCGAAGTAATTGTATTCAATTCGCTTTAACAGACTCGGAATTCCCAATGATCCTTGCTCCCGAGGCTTACAGCAGAGTATTCTCACCCAGGGTTGGGTCACTCCTCCATGACCCGTCTGCTTTCACAGATGGTACTCAAAAAAATGCCACTCTCCCGTATCAACGTCCGCCGTACGTCCTATGCCAATGCCAATAGACACGGCTCTGTCAGTCCATCGGGCCATCACCAACACGGCGACGTCTCCACTGTTGGAAGCACCGACATCACGCCGCACACCAACACAAGCAAGCTTTCCCCCATACAGAACCCATCTCCATCCCCTCCCCGAACTCCCATCCCTGCCAGCGCTGCGAGCATAGACACAATCTCGGAAAATCCTAGATGAAGAATGGATCTTCTAACTCTTCGCAGCCACATGACTTCCCCGCAAGGCATGCCCCCACGAACACCTGGGCACTGTGGGGTGACTGTGGGGCGATCTGGGGAAGTAACATTCGCTAACCCCATGCGCGTTTCTCGCAATGGCGGAGACTCCTCAACAATAAAACAAAAAGTAGAAGGGTCTTTCTTCATAGATGATCTCTCTCGTTGACGGGATAATACTCCAAGAATCACAAACTTCACCACCGGAACAGTATCCGGCCCGCAATGCGACCTGAGGGGGTTAAACATGGAGAAAGTTGCACTCGCTCCAACATTAAGAATCATACCGAAGCATTGCTTATTCACGCACCACTGCCAAGACCCTCTCCTCAAAAAACAGCGGCTTCTTCTCCACAATGTGCTCCGTAGTACCACCGCCGGAAGGGACCGTTGTAAGTGCCAGGGCCGGGCTCTTGAACTCGCCTAGTCTGAAAATGAGGCCCAATTTCTCTCGAATTGCCCGAAGAACAGCCGTCAGGTACGCGGGGAAGTGAGAATGACGTCTCAATCGGTCTGAACTCTGGAGACGTCGCATCCGTATCCCGTATCATTGTCAACAATAGCATGGAATTCGTTTTCCTATCATGATCTAGGCACCGGTATTCGGTGTACGTAAAGGAGGCGTGGAAAAGTTTGGGGGGGGGGGGGGAGCGGGGAGGCAGTCGCGGGCTTTAATAAATAGAGTGCTGTGCCCTCTTCATTGAAGTCATTCGCATCTGGCCTCTCTCCTCTCTCTATCCTCGCAGCATATTGTCACGGTAACCATGTTGACACTCATCCTTCCCCTGGGCGCGGTAGGCGGCGCCCTAGCCCAACAGATATATGTTCCGACCAACGGCACCGTCGCCCGTCCTCAGTGCAGTTCGACCGCGGATCCTGCTCTGTATGCCACGGCCAGCCCGACATATGCCTTGTCTACCTTCGCTTTCACCCAGTTAGAGACAGTCAGGACAGCCACTTCAATAGCCCCGTCTGCAACCACGGCCACATTTGCTCCGTCCTACGAATCTCTCAGCCACCTCCTGCCCAACCTGTCTACCACAACATGGGGCAACTGGTATCCGGACTCCACGGCCACCCCGACAGACGCTGACGACCCCTATGGCCAGGCGGCGTGGTCCGCCCTGTGGGAGCGCGTCCCGCTGGCCGATTTCACCACGAGGGGACTGTACTCAACCACGGTCTCGCCAACCCCGCTGCCGACGAGCGAGCTGGTGTTCCCGCCCCCGGACTACTTCGCGCCCCAGGACTGCTACTACTTCCCCGAGGGCTTCATGTTCGGCGTAGCGGGCTCAGCCGCGCAGATCGAGGGCGCCATCGCCGACGAGGGCCGGGCGCCGACGGTCATGGAGCTCATCACGACGCCGATCCCCAACTACGTGACCAACGAGAATTATTACCTGTACAAGCAGGACATCGAGCGGCTGGCGTCCATAGGCGTGCAGTCCTACTCCTTCTCGATCCCATGGACGCGGATCCTCCCTTTTGTCCTGGAGGGCACCCCCGTCAACAAGCAGGGGCTCGACCACTACGACGACCTGATCGACTTCGTCCTGGAGAAGGGCATGCAGCCGCTCGTGACCCTGATCCACTTCGACAGCCCCCTCGCCTTCTTCGGCGACCTGCCCGGGGTCGGCGGCGCGCTGGGCGGCTTCACGGGGGGCTACGAGAACGCGACGTTCGAGGACGCCTTCGTCAACTACGGCAAGGTCGTCATGGCCCACTTTGCCGACCGCGTCCCCATCTGGTTCACGTACAACGAGCCGTTCCTCCCGAGCACCGGCGGCAAGAGCTTCGACACGGTCCTCAAGTCGCACGCGCGCCTGGCGCACTTCTACCGTGAGGAGCTGAACGGCACGGGCAAGATCGCGCTCAAGTTCAACAACAACTTTGGCGTGCCGCGGGACCCTCAAAATGAGGACGACGTGAACGCCGCGTATCACTTTAATGACCTACAGATCGCCTCCTACGGCAACCCGCTCTTCCTGGGCAAGGATTACCCGGAGGCCTTCAAGATAACGTTCCCGGACTACGTGCCCCTGACCCAGGAGGACATCGAGTACATCAACGGCACGGCCGACTTCGTCGGCATCGACCCCTACACCGCGACGGTTGTCTCCCCGCCCAGCAGCGGCATCGCATCCTGCGCCGCCAACACCTCGGACCCCCTGTACCCGCTCTGCGTGGAGCAGTCCACGCTGACCACCAACGGCTGGAACATCGGCTACCGCTCCGAGTCCTATGTGTACATCACGCCCAAGTACCTGCGCGCCTACCTCAACTGGCTGTGGAACACCTTCCGCCACCCCATCGTGCTCACCGAGTTCGGGTTCCCCGAGTTCGGCGAGTCGGCCAAGGAGGATTTATCTGATCAGTTGTTCGACCTCGCCCGCAGCAACTACTACATGAGCTACATGAGCGAGGTGCTGAGGGCCATCTGGGAGGACGACGTGGGCGTGGCGGGCGCGTTCGTGTGGAGCTTTATGGATAATTGGGAGTTTGGGAGGTATGACCAGCAGTTTGGGATCCAGGCTGTTAATAGGACGACGCAGGAGAGGAGGTTTAAGAAGAGTTTTTTTGACTTGGTGGACTTTGTTGCTGCTAGGACGCAGTGATAAGGTCTGAGTAGTGGCTACACACAGTATTAACTCACACGTATTGAAAGCTCCCGCAAGCTACGCATTTTCCAATGGTTTGGTAATGATGCGAAACTTACTCGTCGTTCGTCACTCACATCCTCTCCCACGCTTGAAGACATAGCTGTATCCAGATGCTGATCTACCCTACTGTGCATGGTTAATTCGGGCTCGTTCGGGTTTTTAGATCTCTCGTGGCTGTATCATGTTAAAGATTGTGCTCTGCTGATTAATTAATAGCATAGCTTAAAAACATGACTTTTGAGTTCCTCTACAGAGCTAGAACGGCATGAAACAACTTCATGCGACAAGGAACAGCGCGGAGTATAGGCAGGCTTTCGCTGATTATATATTTCTTTGGGCACATGCAGGGACCGTTCAAGCTATTTCTGCGAGCCAGTGGTTGCGTACCTTGCATCATATACATTGTCAAGCCAAGCCTGTCATTTACCAGATCCATTTCCGCTGGACCAGGAATTCGACCTTGAACCCAAAATTCGCACACATATTTGACCTAAAACTATGAAGGTCTCAGCCTAACACGACAGGCTTCCTGGGGGGCAGTCCCATCTCTTTCCGGTACTTGGCTACAAGAAGCTCAAAAGGCAAAGATCCCTCGATGGCCGGTTCTTGCTCGCCCGACGTTTGAATGTCAGGAGTGGAAAAGGTGTGTAAATAGCAATCCCCGATCAATTCATGATCGGGTGCTTTGTCCCTGGAACTATTTAGGTAAGGTCCAGAAGGAAGGCCAGCAACACTGCTCCGAAGAACATAGTGCGTGCAGCCGCTTGGAAAAACATGTATCGAGTCTCTTTCCCGCATTGATGCAGGTCGAAGACCCATAGAACCATTCTTAGTCAAAAAGAAGACTCGTCTATCCGTGGCAACTTGTACGTCCTTAAAGAAGGGGCTTGGAGGTACAGAGTATCCCTATAACGTGTCAATTTCGGAACCTTCAGTCATTAGGGGATGAGTTTGAGGACTTACTCGGCGGTAGTCTCCGAAGTATTCTTCCCGGAGGCACCATTGAGTCGGTGGCCCCTGGATGGCCCGCGAGCATCCAACCAGGGCCTGGGCTCGCCCCCTCCTGCAATTTCAACCATTCCTCTACTGTAGAAAAGGCGTCCTCACCAGCTTCCTGGCTTGAAATGGAGAGCCCCTCTCTGGCCATGAAAGCTTCGAGTTGACGCAACCAGTCCACCAGAGGCCCCAGGGCCTCGTCATCAATCACTTGGTACGACCCGCCACGCCTACACATGCCCCAAGTAATGGTCTTCGCAAATTGGCGTATTCTCCTCTTAATCGGCCGTACACCATCGACACATAGACGCAGCCAGGAGGCCAGTGTGGTCAAGGCTGACTTTGTATCAGCCCAACCAAACTGTCTCGGACCACAGGTTCTGACACTGTCTACCTGTACCGTCTGCATTTCCAATAACCGGTCTGGAGTCGTTTATTGTGTGCAGTTTGAGAATCCGGAAGCCCAAGCCGTTACCGGCGCCAAGCTGCGTATCAGCAATGGGTCTTTCTCGCCCGCCTCGTAATGATAATAACTAAGCCAAGAGGCTGTGCCTCGAAGAGCATGCGACACATTGAACAAACTGCGTGTGTCGATCACACTATCTGTAGCCCCTATTTGCCTGTCAGCCAATCTGAGACTTGTAAGTCTTGGCTGACAGCCGGACAGGTGCTGCCGGGGCCATGTTAGGGAGATATGCTGGAGGGGCAAACCCACTGCACAAATATGACAGCTTCGAGCATTGGTGAACAAAGCTTTCGATCGCCATTGCTGTGCCATGGAAAAGCGTGGCCATCTTCGATTGGGTCCGTAGAAGCAGGCTATGTCTTGTGTGACGTCTCTCGTAACTAGTGCTTACTTGTTGCATGCACCCTCGCCCGAATTTTTCTACTTCCACCTGCCAGAAGAGGGGGTTTGCATCACCGCTTTCCGACGTTGCGCAGCGGGCGGCAATGGTGACTAGGCAAGCCATAGGTGCTGCACGAGGCTACATTTTTCAGAATGTTGGGCATAACACACTGCCATTCCGAAGCCGGGATATCCGTATAAATTGTTACGTGGTTGGCTCTCCTACAGCGGAAGGCGAAAAAGGCTAACCCCAGCCTGAGTTCAGCAGCTAAGAACACAAATATCTAGGTACATGACTACCAATTTTTAAATATAAAACGATAAAAACCGCCACGACTTGTTGATGGCACAAAGGGCAGGGAACGACTCACAAGGCGGAGACGTAGTAAGAACAGTACCGTCGGTGGTCTTGAAACGATGTTAGCTCTTCGAACTAGAAGTCCGACAGGCTTATACGGGAAAAGCAGAAGGCGTTATTTCAAAAATTATGTCTCAATTCAATATTTGTATGCAAGGAAGAAATGCCCCAGTCAGCTTCCAGCTTGGAAGTTCTGTAATTGGCCAGGTGTCGAACACAGAATTATACAAAACACGAGTCTACAGGAGTCATTACGGCTCTGTCCAGAAGAAACCTGCGATGAGCCTTGAAACTATATGTATTCGCTGCACCTCGCTCCGTCAATCGTCCAGTGGTGGTTGCTCCTGTACCACCTGCAGACTTGAAGACGGACAGGTTGAGAAATGGCCAACCACAGACGTCGCAGTGCCTTGACATATATGTATGTCCGAGTCCGAGGCCAATGTTGTCTGGCTTTTTTTGGGACAAGAAGTCTAATACCGTCGTATTAATACGGTGCTATTTGGCGCTAATACCTGCTTTACGGAGTTTGGTGCCTGTCCGCGTATATCACTTTGCCCAGCGAACTCTAAATAGCAGATCTTTGACCAAATGCACAATCGCCAAGACACTGTCTCCCCACATTATCAGTTATGCTTTGAGGGTTAGACAACCACGCGGTGTAGCGCATTGAGATTCGCGCTCCGAAATCCCCGCGGGAGTCTGACGCGGCGGGGGTCTGACGGCGCTGAGATGTTAAGAGGAGCATTTTGAGAAGGGGCTGATTGATCACAACACATTATAATTGAGCTTGCAGGGCGATTCAACTTGGTTTAGTGACAGAAGCGTGGCGGAGATAAATAAAACAGCGAGAATTTATCTCCTTGCCGGTACAAACTCAACTCTCAAAGACACGGAAGCGACTCGAGGAATATAAAGACCAGTCGCTTCCTCGGTCAAAGACAGTCATCAGGTCAGCAGCGTTTCACTAGCCCAAATTCTACCCAGTCCGGAGACCTGGGCCAAGGCCATCGACCAATTGAAGCAATAAAACACCAGAGTACATCCTTCCCGAGCTTGGATTCAGAATGTCAGGTGCGATTGTGGAGTTGGTGGTTCTTCGCCTAAAAGAAGGCGTCAACGTGGTAGACGATGGACGCGACAAGACAGTGTTGGAGGAAAACTTCGCTGAAACGAATTGGCGGCCTGGCTGCCACGCGATCTACATGGGCATACCCGAAGAGCAGCCCGATATGCTATACCTGATCGCCGGTGAGTACGAATAAAACGCCACAGAACCCCCGCTGCAGTTGCCGCATTATGGACCAAGACTATAATGCAACTTGCTGACCCCTGAGCTCCTGGACACAGAGTGGGAGTCTCTGCAGGCTCATAAGGACTGGCAGAACCACCCCGACTACCTTGCGTTCATGGCGAAGACCTTCACACTCGCCGATCCCTCCTATCTACGCGTCATTCACTTTTACCTGATACCTCACGAGACCATCACCTCCCGCGCCTCGCCCTTCAATGCCCCCGTCACACAAGTTTCCTGGAACTATTACCCAGATTCTTACGACACCAACTCGCACCATGCCAGATACGAGAGTAGCATAACTGACGCTGCCAAAGTGGCGCCCGTGCAGGGCATGCAGGGCGGATGGGTCATCGAGGATACCGAGATGCCCGGCACAGACGGGGAGAAGGCGAAGCTGTTCATGGAGTACAATGGATGGGCCAGCACCGCGGAACACCTCGGTGCGGAGAAAAATCTCACCCAGGAGGGTGGTGTGGGGGTTTCTCTGCTGAAAGAGATTAGGTCCGGGCCAACAGTACACGTCGCATTCAAGTGGACATCATCTTCGCAGTGGAAGGTGTCCTAGCTTCAATACTGTGGACAAATTGACATGCAGGCAACATATCAAGACCCTGTGTGTATGAAACTATAAAGATTCAAGGTGCACAAAAGGAAAAAGGAAAAAAGAAAAGAAAAGGAAAAAGGAAAAAAGAAAAGAAAAGGAAAAAGGAAAAAAGAAAAGAAAAGGAAAAAGGAAAAAAGAAAAGAAAAGGAAACTGCCCAAATACATTTCGATCCGGTGCCAAAACATTCAATGATACGCAGTACTACCTGGTCCCAAACCAAGTTGGATAGTTACCGGTGTGAGGTTAGGTAATAGGCAAAGTTTTGTACGGTATATAGTGGAACCTCATCATACATTTCCACCGACGTTTTAGCTGCAAAAGCAAATTAGATGATAGTACTTAGTTCTTACCAACCTAGTTCTACGATTCTCACTGAGTGACCTTTTAACAATCGGCCATCGAAACAAGCCGCATCCAAAGGCCTGATTTCGGTAAGTTCTATAGCGTCTATAGAGCGCTTACGACTATATGAAGGAACCGCCCCCAGGATTTTTCTTTTAAAGCACTGTGACCGGATTAAGGACGAAATCAACTATAACGCGGGCACCTTCACCAAGCTTGGGGGCTCTCCTTCCATTGTTTTCATTTCTTTAGAAACGCATATTTTTGGGTGGTGAAATGATCTCCACTCGAGGCATAGCAAGCTCGGTGGACACAACTTGAACTTGAACCGGTTAGCACATGGCTGAGTGAGGTGAGACAACATGTGAGGTAGTACGACAGGCTGCACGCCACACATCAGGACTACTCACCCTATAAGATCTGAAAACGGTCCCGTGACACCACCCTCAACCATTCCATAGGTATCCTAATCTGGATGAAAATGCGGATCTTTGCATCCACCACAACTTTTCCATCTGCTTTCTGCCTTCTCTCTCGACCTGGTCAAGATCAGCAGCAGGCTCATGGGCGGAACTAACACAGCCCACATCTCATCCTTGTTAAATACCTCCGGGGCATCCTATATTACATATTTGTAGCATCTCACAAGGGCATCCTTGTCCTAAGAAGGATAATGTGTATCTAGAGCCTCCACACCCACTCGCACCAGCTTATAGTCTACCCAAGGCCATAACCAGTGGTATTCTTTTTCCAATAGGCCCAAGTGACTTGGATCGAATCAGCCTCCCTCCAGTATCCCCGTCCACCTTCTTTGTAAATCGCAGTCCTCTCCTGCCACGAGTGCTCCATGTGCTTTCTGCCTCCTGTTCTGACCTCGTTTAGATCGGAGGCAGCATTTTGACGGGCCACGTCGACACAGCTGCGTACCTTATCCCTGTCAAGCACCTCTGGGGCATCCCATATCACATATCCGTAGCGTCTTAAACTGGAATTCTTGTCCTGAAACACTGTGTCTTGAACAAAGGAGTGTTTGTGCACATACCACCACATGTCGAAAGGACCAGAGTCAAGGTCATCAGGGCCATCAGTGTCCCTGGCTCTGAGAACGCGTTCGACCTCGCCTCTGGTCCACCTACGGTAGTCTGCTAGAGGGTACATACCCGGGGGGCAACACCTGCAGATGTCCTGAGGAGCGCCTCTAGGGAGGTAGGTAGCCAAGAAATGAGTGGTGGAAGAGAAACCTTTAGATTTCAGGAGTTGTGATCGTTGTTCATAGCCCTCGGCTCGGTCGAGCAGGAAGAGGAAGTTCAACCCGTACGAGAGCTGGACCAACCCGCAAGACGTCAGTGATAAGGCGCTGGCCAAGTAGCAGATTGCGACGGGGTTTGACTGACGTAGGCTTGCTTGCGAGTATTATCCTTTCCTGTTAAGAGCCAATTGACTTTCCGGGCCCCCCATTCCATGTCACGACTTGCGACCTCATCAAATGCTCATGGGGCGTCAGCTTTATAGCATTAGTAAATAAGAATGAGGTGAAGCACAAACATCTCGACAGAACTCGTTCCAGGTAGTCATGAATACAAGCAAGCTGTTCATTTACCCAGGGCGAGAAGGCGCGGAAGTGCGCCTCTTGTTGGCATCCCCTGAGTGCGGAGGACCACCACCGCTTGAGGTCTCCGCCTAGGCCATCATTGTAGTCGTCACGGAACCCCAGGTTGCAGTAGGCCTGGAAGCGGTAGAGAGCCCGTTGAACGCGGAAGACTTCATTTTCCGAGGCCTCCGCGGACGCGGATTGAACAGTACCGAATACCTTCGGCGCGAGTGGCAGGGTGTCGGCGAGAAACCGGCTGCAGAAGTGCTCAACGATGGAGTGGGTTCTGCTTAGCGCAGCAGCGAGCATGGGCGCTTCGGTGTTGTTCTCGATTCTGGACTTGAGAAAGCGCTCCTGGAAAGTCGTACCGCGTCTATCATGGCCGCGGGCAATAGAGTGGATTAGAAGTTCATCCATGGCTTCCTTACTATCGCGACTGATATAGCGCGCATCGTAAGCGGTGACTGCATATCGCATGAGGCCAGATGGGATCTGGTTTCGGAGTATTGACTTGAGGACAGCATTGGTGTCGTCCCGGTATGCTGCGTACAGCAGACTGTGGCTCCTGATAGCCGACCCTAGCGACTGCATGTCGTCAAGCTCCGAGAGGACCATGACGAGGAGATGCAATGGCATCCTTAGCAGCGGTTGCCATTCGGCCTCAGATGATGGCGAGCGCGACATGGCTTTTGCATAGTTGAGGTGAACTTGGAACGAGTATAGAAGGCAGATATCAATCGCGTGACGATAGGTTGGGTTGGGACGTGAAGTGAATAGGCACCAACGCGGCACGTCCCAGGGTCCTGGGCCAACACGATGACTCAGCAGCCTATCCGCATGCTATATTCATCACTACAAGCTGTGAGTGAGGATAGCAGCAAATGGTATCATACTCTCGTGCTCCTTATATCGAGATATGCTACTTCAGATTCAGCCACTCTTTGAAACGAAATTTGATTATGTTGCCAAGAGCCACTCTCTATATCCAAGTGGCCTTGGAACACAAGAATGGGAACACAATGTTTGTTGATTGATGCCACAGCGTCATACTGGGTGGTCTGCGCATCTCTCCGAGAACACAACGCCAAGACCCGGACCCCGGTATGAGATCTGCAACTCATATAATTATGCCTCTCGCATCCAGACCACCTGCCCATTCTAGGGTACACGCGGGGTAGGACCCGTCTCCATCCGTCGACGTAACGGTAAGGCAGGGAACAGCGTATAAATGCGGAGATATGGGACGAACAATGATCTTCACATAGCATTGAACATGCTTGCTTCCAGCTTAAATTTGGGTCGGTTTTGCAAGTATTCCCACTTGCATTGGGTGGATACATAACCGTCGTTCTTTGATGAACATGGTGTGTAGTCTTTATTAGTCTTTATTAGTCTAAGCACTGGCACTCTATTGATTGTCACCGAGCCTCAGTTACGCAGAGTTCATCCTCCAGGATCCGATTCTGTTGCCATCCCACGGCATGCTTCACTCGTTCGATATAATACTCTCGCTCTGCATTGTTTCCTTTGAAGTCCATCGACTGAAGCCAATCATGGCTTGCCTCCTGGTCTCCATCCTCGCCCTCATGCCATACCAAGCCCTCGCCCAAAACAACACAAACAGCTCCTTCGACCCGCTGGCATTCGTCGACCCCCTCATAGGCTCCACAAATGGGGGCAATGTCTTCGCGGGCGCCTCCCTCCCCTACGGCCTCGCCAAGGCCGTAGCCAACGTCGACGGCCAGAACACGGGCGGATTCTCGACAGACGGGAGCAACATCACAGGATTCAGCTCTGTCCACGACTCCGGAACGGGCGGGAACCCCAGCCTTGGGAACTTCCCGCTCTTCCCGCAGGTATGCCCCGACGACGCCGACGTGAACAGCTGCAGCTTCCGGATCGGCGATAGGAAGCTCCCGTACGTCAATCATAGCGTGGTGGCGCGCCCCGGGTACTTCAGTGTGCGGCTGCAGTCTGGGGTCAGCGCCGAGATGACGGTTGCGGAGCGGACGGCGCTGTATCGATTTGACTTCTCAGGAGCTTTGGAGGGTGGCGGGAATGCGTCGCACCCGCTGATCTTGCTGGACTTGACGGACCTGTGGCAGAGCCGTCAGAATGCCTCCATCAGTATTGACGCGGACACCGGGCGCATGACCGGCAACGGGACATTTCTGCCAAGCTTTGGAGCTGGGTCCTATGTGATGCATTTCTGCGTCGACTTCTTCAGCGCAAGCATATACGAGAATGGCGTCTGGGTGAATAACCGGGCAGGGACTGAGCCTAAGGACTTGTTTGTGACCAGGGGCTTCAACCTGTTCTTTCTGGAGGCGGGCGGCTTTGCCAGGTTTTCAGGACTAACAGACAACACAATCACGGCCAGGATGGGGATAAGTTTCATCAGCTCAGAGCAGGCCTGCAGCACTGCTGAGTCGGAAATTCCAAACCCGGCCAGAACCTTCGACGAGCTCGTCAATACGGCGCAGGACTCGTGGAGGCAGAAGCTGAGCCCAGTATCAGTCGACGCAGGCGGCGCAAGCACCGACCTGCAGACCAGCTTCTGGAGCGGAATATACAGGGCCATGATGTCGCCGCAGAACTATACGGGCGAGAACCCGTACTGGGACAGCGGCATCCCGTACTTCGACTCGTATTACTGCATCTGGGACTCATTCCGCGTGCAGCACCCGTTACTCACGATAATCGACCCGGTCGCCCAGACGCAGATGGTGAACTCGCTACTTGACACGTACCTCAACGAGGGCTGGCTGCCCGACTGCCACATGTCCCTTTGCAACGGCTGGACTCAGGGCGGGTCCAACGCGGATGTCGTCTTGGCTGACGCGTATGTCAAGAACCTCTCGTCCAGTATCGACTGGGACCTCGCCCTCGAGGCGGTAACTAAGGATGCCGAGGTCGAGCCGCTTGGGTGGTCCAAGCAGGGCCGTGGTGGGCTCACCAGCTGGAAGAGCCTGGGATACATCCCCTACCTGGACTTCGACCCGGTGGGTTTTGGCACCAACTCGCGGAGCATCTCACGCACCCTCGAGTACTCATACAACGAATTCAACCTCGCCACGCTCGCGCAGGGGCTGGGTAGGACGGACCTGTACACCAAGTACCTCGAGAGGAGCACCAACTGGCAGAACCTATGGTGCGAGGACCAGACGTCCCTCATCAACGGCAACGACACGGGCTTCGTGGGGTTCTTCCAGCCCAAGTACCTCAACGGCACGTGGGGTTTCCAGGACCCCATCGCCTGCTCCACGCTGGCCGGGTTCTGCTCGCTGACGAGCAACCCGTCCGAGACGTTCGAGGCCAGCATCTGGCAGTACCAGTTCCTGGTGGCGCACGACACGGCGGGCCTGATAGCGCGGATGGGCGGCGATGAGGCCTTCGTGGAGCGGCTGTCATACTTCCACGGCTCCCCGCTGGCCGACATCTCCAACGAGCCTGTGTTCTCGACGGTGTGGTTGTACCACTACGCCGGGCGGCCCGGCCTCTCTACGGCGCGGATCCATGGCTATATCCCGGGGTCCTTCACCGCGACGCCGGGTGGCCTGCCCGGGAACGACGACTCGGGCGCCATGGGGAGCTTCCTCTTCTTCAGCATGCTGGGGCTGTTTCCCGTCGCGGGGCAGGACGTCTACCTCATCTCGGCGCCCTTCTTCCGCTCCGTGAGCGTCACGCACCCCATCACTGGGAAGACGGCCACAGTGAAGGTCGTGGACGGGTGGGATGCAGGATACGGGAGCATATACATCCAGAACGTCAGCGTTAACGGCCAGCCCTGGACGCGGAGCTGGATCGGGCACGAAGTCTTCACTGAGGGCTGGACCGTCGAGGTGAGCCTCGGGACCAGCGAGTCGCCGAGCTGGGGCCGCGCCTTGGAGGACCGCCCGCCCAGTTATTCAGCATCGGTATCCGGGTCGGAGCTCATACGGGCCTGATTCCGAGGGTCGTGGTACTGGGATGCCATGTTCGTAGTAATCCGATTATAATTGCCGCTTCGGGACCTGCGCCGGTTCAGCGCTAATTTCACCGACGTGTATGCGGGATAAGCTTATATGTTTTGATCCTAACGATATTCTGCTGTGATACCCGTCAAGTGCCGGCCTTCGGTCCCGAAGCCACTGTTTGCCATTCCTCAGGACACCCGAGAAGGTCGCTATCTGGTCTACAAAATGTCGTTTTTAGTAGTAGATAGTAAGCATATGGCTTTTCCACCATGATTGGCTCGGTGCAAAGCAGAAGTGTGACAAGTGAATGAACACGCGAGTGGAGGGACTAAGCAATGGTCATGAAGACCGACCCAGGGACACGCCAGGGCTTGCGTCTCACGCGATGACAAAGGTGCACAATTAGCATAAATTTGCGATGGAGAAGACAGATTTTGTCAGAATACACTTGATGTCTAGAACTACATAACTGATCACTCTCGAATACAAGTGCACCGCTAACATTGTGCGAATATAAGCCGGCCCCAATCTCCCTCCAAAACAGCACCGCCCGGCCCAGGGCGGACCCACGCTAGCCCCACCAGTTACCAGCCGGGTCAAGGACGGTCGAGAGAGCGAGCGAGCGAGCGACAGAACGCATCTATAAGTGAAGAGAGGTTTTCCATCAGCAAGCTGGTGAGTCGCAGAAAAAGCAAAGAAAAACCGCGGATGCTCGGGAGCTCGGCTCTGATCATCAACGCAAGTCAGGTGCGTCACCCCTTCATCGCGACACCCACCTTTTGACTGTCCATGATGATAATCTGATTCCCTCCTGGACCAGCAGCCTGGCGAGTTCCGCGGCATTGCACGGCCCGGAGCAGCTTGCTGCGTGGATAGGGACAAGAGGGCAGGGGGCTGAGACGACGTGAGGGCGAGTGCTCCGAAAGGTGTGGAAAGGGGATGATAAGATGACCAGAACAAGAACAAGACCAAATGGAGGGATGGAAAGTGTCATCAGGGGTGGCCAAGGTGCCGTCAGGTGTGCGAGGAGTGTCATCGCGCTGGTCGTTGCGTCCGTTGCTGCGAATGTTGGTTGTGGGGGAGATGAAGATGAAGAAGGGAAGAAGGGAAATGGGTGGGACGAAGACGATGAAACTCTTAAAGAGACGAAGAAGTCACCCAACAATAACATTGCAAGAGTAGGAAAGAGTAGGCGTGGAATCCCAACGGCGAGTGTTCACCCCTCGTCCTGATATAGACGGCCGGGACATCGGGAGGAAACAACTACATAGGATTTTGTTCTGTCAAGCGGCAGGAGAAAGGCAGATATCCTCTCTACCTGGGAACACGCAGGCGAGTGCCACCTGCCAAAGTGAAAGCCAAATGCGAGTCGTGCGTCTTGATTTTGCTACCATCTGGGAGCCAAATATCCGAAGACGCGCCTTTGGCAGGAGCGAAATGATGGGTTGTTTTCCCTAGCAGCTCACATAACTAAACATTCGACTATTTATACCCTGAAGAGCCAGCAAATTCAATTTTTTACACTTATATACTGGTATAAAACTTCAAGTATATGCTATCACTTCTAACAAGTACTACTTGTAGCGTCTGAGAGGAATTCGCGTCCTTGAGAGCCAGGCTCCAAACACAGCGAGCTGTACTACTTGCCACAGTTCGTGACTTGGCAACGAATAATACGGAAGTGGTGATTTCAGTTACGCCCATGTTGACCGGAAGGATCATTTGCGATATCTGTGCCCGTTCACTCTTGTCGTGTATACATCTACATTTGGCCCGGCGATTTCATCAATAGGTCCCGATTACTTTCGTCCTTCATCATTTCCTTCCAAAATAAACCCCGACCGCCAATCGCCCCTGAAAGACGCCTGCAACGTCCAACAAGAGGTCATCTGAGCCCTACACCGTCCGTATTTCAAACTAAACGCCCTTTACAGGCCAGAGTGCCCCTAAAAAGATCAGGAGGGGCCAGAAGGATCAGTCCCTTGGCGAGAAGGTGCCGGCCCCGGTTGCATGTCAGGGAATCGCCCGCTGGTGGCAATGGGTGGGTGAAGAGGGTGAAGAGGGTGCCGGATCTGAGGTGGTCGGAGATGTCCTCGGAAAGTGCTGAGGATCATGATGTGCTGTGTGGGCCCACTATCCGTAGAGCAAATTTTGATGCGTCGGCCACTCTTGCTTGATAAAAGTCTTTTCACTCTGGCTACTCCTCGCATCATGCAACTTAGGTGCCCTTGTAGCAACTGGGAACATCATGATCTGGTAGTGGTGCAGAATCACGGATGAAGTTCAAGCAGAAAGACAGCTCTAGGAGTCATGATTCATGATCAGATTCATTATTCATTGATTTTCTTACAGATCTCCTTTAGCCCATACCTACTACCGTCATTTACACTACCACATATACTTTATTATGCTTAACTTCTATCTCCACCAGGGATATCTCTTCCGCAGCCATTCAAAATCCCCAAGAATCTCCGAGAGTCTCACCCTCCATTTTCATCAATGGGGACCTGCCCCTGCCAAGGTGCCCAATGCCCCCTCAGAACCCATTCGAATCCTTCATATCCTGCGCCGCAGTCGCCCCCTTGACATACTCACTCAGCCGTATATCATTACTCTCGGCGCCGTGGCCCCTCATCGTCGCCCGCATGTTGTTCCCCGGCGAGTACGGCGGCAACCCCCCGTTGCTATCTGCGCAGCCACCGCCCTGCAGCTGACGGAGCGGGGTGTACCGCGACCCGTCGGCCACCATGGCCAGGTTCGCACTCACGTCCGTCGCCGACAAAATGAAGCCCCGATCCTGCGGCAGCGGCCCTCCCGTGGAGGAGGCGGACGAGATCGGGGAGTCTGGCGAGAGTGGGGAGACGGGCTCGAGGGCGTGCTGCTGCTGCTGCCGTGGGCGGTATGAGGAGGATGATGCCGCTGAGGATGATGAGGGACCGGGCATCGAGTCGGGGTATCTCAGGCCCGGGCGCGCGGGCCTGCTCGATGCCGACGAGGGTGTCGTGTGGTACGCCGAGCGCGAAGTAGGGCTGAGGTGGGTACTGGAGTGGATGTTTGTCGCTGGGAAACCGCGGTTGCTCTGGGGCACGACCGGTGACGTGCTTTGCGCTGGCGTGGGGGCCTCCTCGTCCAGCACTTTATGTTTCGCAATGATCCTCTCCTCACGTCTCTGTAGGAGTATCTCAACCTCCTCCTTGGAGTGCATCCGCAGCTGACACACACGTATGACCGACAGTATTATTGTGATGATATAGCTGAGGCTGCGCATGGTGTCAGTGAAAATGCACCACACTAGATCAAGGGGACAATCATGTACGCACATGATACAAAGGGCGATGAAGTAGAATGCGCGCTCCATTCCACAGTATTGATCCAGAGTGCCCTTGTTTTGACCCGGCATATTACTGAAGCCGGTCATGTTGAATTCTTTCTTCCCGAGTTCATATTGCTCTTCCGGGTCAACTACACCTGGTCAGCAAGTGCCTTCCCACTATAAAGAAGAGAGAAGCATACTGGGAACTGTTTTTGACAACCCACTGCAGTTCCTTGGGAGTCCCGTGTAGGCCAGTATGGAGACAATGGCCACGGCGAAAAACAAGAAGACGACGTCAAAGCATATGCTACCAGTCATCCATGCGGATTGTTTGGAGAGCTTGTATCCGTGCATCACCAAGAGTGACAGTAATGTGTAAAAGAAAACGAGAGTGATCTATGGTAATTGGTCAGTCTTGGGATGCTTTTCAGAATGCGAGGCGTCCACAGGGATGGATGCAGTGTTGAAGTCTGGTGATCTGCAGCCATTGGAGACAACATACTAGTATTTGCAGAATAATCATCGTCTGGGACAACTCGAGATCCTTGGAGATATAGTAAAGCAGCCAGCCGTTGAGTGCGCCCGGGATGAAGGACCCCATGAGCTGCACCGCTCGCACCGAGACTATCCATCGCATGAGCCCCCAGCCCATTGTGAAAATGTTATGCGGAGCCAAAGAACATGGACCTGGTTGTAAGGCAGACCTGGAAGCAAGGAGAGCAATTAAAGGTAACAGGCAGACAGCACCGAGCCGTGGGGGGAGGACAGTCAAGGGATAAACAAGTGGGAGATAAGGGGGTAAAACGGCAAAAGAGGATGATGGTGTGTAAGAAAACACACAACTCGGAACGGGGACGCAGGGAGGGTTTTGATGGATTTGATCCTGGCAAAAGACTAGCAAGAACGCCGTGCTACATGAAAGCCAGCTGGGAGGGCTGGAGTAAGGTGATATGTAAGAAAGAGGCGATCCCGGGGCTGTGTGCTGCCGTGATCCTGTCGGTCACCAAAGGACTGGGGCCGGGCGAGCGCCATGTGCAGCGAGCAGCCACCCAGCCAAGGCTGGAGTGCAGCCAGGTGGGCTGTATATGTATGTATAATACTACCTACCAAGGCATGTAGAGAGAGAGCAGACCCATCTTGGACTTACCTACTGGGTATCTGTCACTATGTGAGAAGGGCTGAGGCCCGGCGTCTGCAGCGAATAGGTGACGGGGTTTGTTTTCTCATTGCGCAGTGCCGCTCTCGTGCATGACAGCTAGCTCCAGGGCGCTACTGCAGCTGCAGACCGAGACTCCGGCACAAGGGGTGGCGCCTCTCGGGTCCAGAGCCGCGTTCGGGGGCCGTACGCTGCAGGTGTAGCGGGTGGCCCCACGCCGTGGTTGGACAGGACCAGAGTCAGTGTGCCAGCGCTGATTTGGGGGTTGTCCGGACTTTTGGGTGTGAAAAAAAAAAGCGCCGTGGCTCGAACCTGGTGAGCTTGTGAGCTGGCAGGCTGGCAGGAGCTTGTGGCGTGCAAGCTTTTTGCCCGTGATGATGGCCTTGTGAGCTGGCGAACCGGCTCCCAAACATGAGTGAGGCTTGTTTATCATGTTTCTTTCAGGTGCGGGTCGGTCAAGGAAATTTGATAGGCCATGAGTGGTCTCGGATGGTTGGTAGACCCGGCGTACCAAATAGCCCCCATGCTCAAAATAGAGACAGGTAGGCGGTGCAAGCACGCGGGTTGTCTCAATCGGGACCACATGTCACAACTCGCATCGACAGCCGTGCGAGAAGGAAACAAAGCCAAGGCAAGAGACAAGAGGCGCCCTGTCAGTGTGTGTGTGTGTGTGTGTGTGTGTGTGTGTGTGTGTGAGCGCCTGTGTCTGCTGCTAAGACCAGGTTCCGCGCTCAGTACACCGGCAGCCACCGAGCGGGAGGAATCTTTGCTCGTATCTCTCGGTTTCCACGACAGACGAGGGTTGGTGACAGCGTCAGGAAGCGGGTGGAGCGAGGGTGCCGACCCAAGGATTGCCGACAAGAACATCGGATCTTACTTATATTCAGACCTAGACCCGACGAGTGCGACGGCGGAAGGGACGGCGGGCCAGGGTCTAACAAGATCATCGTGCAAGTCGAGAGAGGCGACAGCAGCGCGTGGGCATCACATCAGCAGCGAGGACATGCAGTGAGTGCCGGGACGGAGTTATCAGTCTGCGCAAACTGAACTCCGGTGGGATGGTCAGACAGAGGGACGCGTCACCGGCAGCCACGGGAAGGACTAGCTGCAGTAGCCGGTGGCCCGAGGGAAACAAAGCAAATAAGGTTGTCATCCCTCGTGTCTTGGTGGGGGTCCCAAGATGTGGGCAAAGTGGCACAGCAATGCCACAGCTCATCACATCAGCCGTTCCGAGATGGTTGATAGAGAGAAGAGTGAGGAGATGCAAGACGAATCGGAGAGAGCCAAGTCGAGGGTTCGGGTTGGCACTTGATCGGCGTAGCAGTTAGCGGGCATCCCTGTCACCGGGTTCTCCCTCGACGGTGGCTTAGACGGTGCAAGTCCGTCGTGATTGGCCCCTTCGGAACCCAATGGCTTGACGGCACAAGGCAGCAGCGTTTCTGACACGAACGGGCAGCAAGCGTGGAGGGGGGAAGACGGAAAGAGGGAAAGCGGAGGATTACGTGACGACGACGACGAGCTGGCATGAATTGGGACTGGAGCAACAACCAACTGGACTGAGTGAGTGAGGCTGAGCAGATTTGGACTGCGACAAAACTTGGTCTCGGACACCTCACGCATCAGGCCACCTTGGTCTCTTCTGGCTCTTGAGACTCGGCCAGACTGGTTCATCTGGTGGTTCCTGGTCTGTTATTCTCGTTGCAACAGGCTCTGTCGCCTGCATAGCATCGCATCACCTCCCATCGCATAGACTATTCGATGCAAGTTGGTTTTGGTTGTGGAATTCGCCTCTGCTGACCGGCAGACGGGCCCATCATCCACCCTCACCTTCTCCCTCCTAGACCTGGCCACTCGCCCAAGGGCCAGACCTCCTCCGCTGCTTCCGGCCCGCCGTCCACCGTGAACCGCCGTCCGTCTTCCGCTCCGAGGCTGCTCCTTTCAAGCTGGCCTCTGCCTGCTCGCCGGGACCCACCGTTCAAGAACCACCTCCCACAGGTCTACGCAATCGCGTCGTGGACACCATACCTAGGCCAGCATGGACGAGAAGCCAGTCCCGTCGCCCAGGAGGTTCAACGCCGTGGGCTTCTGCCTGACTGCCATCCGGATATGGCAGTGGTCCTCGTCCTTCTTCGTCTATGCCTCCTTCAGTCTCCTGTATGAGCACATCCAGAAGAACAGGCTTGGCGAGAACGATCGCATGCGAGGGGTCCAGATCCTGGTATCTCTCACCGTGTTTCATTACCTGTGGTCCCTCTCTTGGTGACTTCCATACTTACTCGACGCCCCGATGCTCTAGGGTCTCGTGTCCCTCGCCTACTCTACAGTAGTCGTGTGCTGTGTCCATGTCCTGAAGACCCTCGGCCTTCGGACATGGCGCATCTTTGCCATCATGTCGGTGCCCGCTGACCTGACCATCATGGGCATCAACCTGGCCAAGATCACAATCTTGAGCTACTCTGGCCTTCCGGCTGACTGCCACGGTCTCACCAGGGACAATTGTATGTCTGACAACTTCGTTTTGTAACCTTATCCCGACTACCAAGCCATGGCTCGAGTAGTATTCAACTGACACTTCTTCTAGACGATGGCAATGACCTCGTCCGTCAGCCGGCTGACGGCTTCACGACCATCCGCTTCGGATCGATGACCAACGAGCTCTCGGGCGAGCTCGACGGGCTCTGCACGTTTCCCAGGACTGTCTACGGTCTCTCTGTAGTTGCAATGTAAGATGGGCTCATGCAGCAGGTTCTGGTCATGTTGGCGCCTACTTGTAGCTGACATTCAAGTAGCTTTTCCTATACCTTCTCTATCTTGCTGTCGGTCTTGTATCTCCAGCAACATGGGACATCCGGGGTCGCGGACAGCGAAAAGTTGAACCACGGAAACGACCACATTGATCGCCGATCCCTCTCAAGCAGACGATCCTCCATAGTCTTGCCTATTGGTCGACCCTCATCACTCTCAAGCAGGAGTTACTACAACCCCTCAAGGTCCCCATCGCCCGAATCCATCCGCTCCGCCGCGCCGTCCTACCACAGCAGGGCACCCAATGGGCAGTCACAATGGGTACAAGTGTCCCTACAAGACGAATCGCTCCACAACAACAGCAGCGCCGACTCCAGCTCGCGCTCGCGATCGGCGGCCTCCACCACCCAGGTCAGCCGCTGCTCCTCGTGGGACGTGACAACCCTGGCCAGCGACAACGACGCCGAATCCATCCGCTCAGGGATCTCCCTCCCGGACACCGACTCGGTCATCTCAGTCATCTCGGGCGGCTCGCTCCCGCCGCCCCCGCTCCCCGGGTCGTCGGCCGGGCAGCCGCCGCCCAGGAGGTGGTCCACGTCGACGAGCTCGTCCTTCAACGCCAACGCGTTTATCGTCACCGACGGGTTCCGCCCCGGCGCCGCCGGCCAGGACTACCCGCCGGGATACTCCAGCAGGCCTGGGAGCTTGTACCACGAGACGGTCAAGTATGACGCCGGGCTTGGGCTGCCTGGCGGTCCGGCGCCCTGAGTGAGGCCTCGGTGAGCTGCGATACTGTATACTTAGATCGGCCCAGCGGAATCGGGACCTTGTGAAGCGTGAGCGAGGGTGTCCATCTCAGAGCCGACACAAGGAGGGATCCTGGACTGGGACCGTCAGTCACATCGCCTCTCCCTGTCGAATGCCGTACGGGGTCATTGCGAGACGAGCAGCAAGTCGGAGATCTAGGAGCGAAGCCCCGCCAAGGGACGACATTCCCACGCAGCGTTGAGGCACCGCTGTAGCAGGTGATGAGGTACGCTAGTCCGTGCCATGTATTTTATCCTAGTGATGGTAAATAGAAGCCAGGTCGTCCGAGAGCTAGTTTGTCGGGTGGTGGCCGTCAATTGTCACGGAAAAGCGGCCACAGGAGGGCCCCTGATCGGGAACAATCCCGCAGGGGGTTCCACGGGACTGCATCTTTGCAGCAATGGCGTAAGCTTTCGCAGGTTAGGGAGTAATGTGTAATGATTTAGGAAGGGGCCCACGGTCTTCCTGCAGATACGTCTCTGGTGCGAAGGGACAATCCTGGGCAGGACATCATAGCATACGCCTCGTTTGGGATATAGCCACATTTACAAATTCCAGTTGATTCCAGCGCCACCGCAATTTGGATCCGCCCAGCGCTCATTTCTACCTCTGTAAGTCCCGTACCTGTCAAGTCAAACTTCCAGCAGGATCGTCTTCACCCTGTGAGGGCTCGTCCAGAGTGGCAGTCAACGAGTCCGCAAGATTTAATACCCAGGACACTGCCAAAACTGCGAAAGCCCCAGGACTTGACCAAAAGCGCCATAACCACTGCCCCTCAATATATTACCAGCCCATCGCCGGCCTAATGGCGTAGGAAAAGGACTGTTTGGCGGCGCGCAGAGCCGCGCCTGCACCGTGCCGATGTCCCTATGGTAGGTCACCGGACCGCCCGCCCGAGCCCCTCCGTTGCGGTGGGGATTCAGTTCAGTCACGGGTCCCTACCAGCTCCGGCGAAACATGTCGCCCGTGGCGCCCGGGCAGCCCTCGACTAGAGGGGGCAAGACCGCATCTGTCCCATTTCCCCCCCCCCCCCCCCCAAAAAAAAAAAAAAAGAAAGCCCTCGAAAAGCTTGTCCCGGTGCGCAACGGGAATGGCGCAACATGCGTGGAAGTTTCCGAATGGAGCCAGACTTCCAACGTCAAGCTTCAGCAACGGCCGCCCCCTCAGCCCCCTCTACCACCTCCCCCTCCCTCGGCCACCTGACAACCCATCCCGTACACGTCTTGAGCACCTCCACGTCGCCCGGGTCGTCCTCGAACAGCGGCCGCTCCATCTTGCGCTCGAGGACCTTGTCGACCGCGAACCCCCTCCCCCGCGCGAGGTCGAAGAAGGCCATGTCCTTGTGCCGCAGCCACGGCCTGTAGCTCGTGAAGAAGACGTACGCCTTGGAGTCCTGGCCGGGGGCCATCGTGTCCCGGATCGTGTCGAGAAGCTTGCTGTGCTCCGAGTGCCGGAACAAAAGGTCCGCGAGGATGAGGACGTCGAATTTCGGGCGGGATGTGTTGGGCAGCTCGGCGAGGAGGGGTTGGGGGTCGAAGCCCCAGACGAAGCCCTTGGAGACGATGATTTCCGCCTTTGTCCTGCCCCCCTCCTTGCCTATCTGATCCGCAGGCGGGATGATCTCACACTCCTCGATATTCCTCGCCATCGTGGCCAGGATATCCGCATCAGGAAAATCCGTCATGACGACCCTCCGCGCGCCCAGGGCAGCGGCCATCAGGCTCGGCAGTCCCGCCCCGGCCCCGAGCTCAAGCACATTGCGGCCCCGGACGGTGCCGGCCGGGTCGGCCTCGAAGTACTGCGCCGCGACGCGGGACCCGTTCCAGAGGTGGTGCGCCTCCGTGGGGGAGTAGCCGACCAGGTTGAGGCCGACGGTGGCGCCCGTGGAGGTGGTGAAGGTCTGCTTTGTGGGTTTTGGGGAGGGCGGGTAGAAGTCCTCGGGCTCGGCGAAGATGCCGGGGCTTGCGGGCGGGGAGGAGCCGGCGTCGCTTTCTGGCATGTTGGGTGGCTTGTGTGTGTGTGTGTTGTGGTTGTTGGTGGTGATTGGGTAAGTGGGTAAGTGAGTGAGGCTGTGGTCCCCGGTTAAAAACTTTGATCAGGTTGGTGAGAGCGGTTGCTGAGATATAAAAACATGTGGGAAAATTCAGGTTCTTCACCAGGGTATCATTGAAAAGATATATGTTCATCATCTACAAGGTATGTTATAAATGTGAAAACATCCCCGAACCACTCAGGTTCCGAAATGTGAAGTTCAGACGGTCCATGGTGAAAATTGCCCCAAATAGACCGACTCGCCGTCATGTGACCACCCTTGTTCACCACATCCGCCCAGGGGCCGAGTATGAGGTTCTCGCCACAGGCGATGGCCATTCCCTGAGGGATTAATTGAAGTGCAACCCAATCATCCTGCAAGTGAAATCACTCCAAGTGAAGTCACTTCTTAGAATGTGCACGGAGTCAAATGCCTTGTAATGCTATACCAACACCGACGCTCACAAATAAAAGCATGCTGCTGCTGCTGCATCGCCATAGGCCAAGGGAGACAGATATAAGCGCACCCACGGTCAGGTATACCGAGTGCCCTCAAACACCTCACCAAGAGTACCACCACACAAAATCCAGAAACCCCAAGCCCTACAAACCCCCCTACCCAAACCTCGCCCTAGCAAGCTCCTTCAACCCCCGTAACTTCTCGTCCTCCCGTTCCCTCCACTCCCTCAGCCGTTCGAGCCTCTCCTCCTCCCTCGCCCTAGCCTCCGCCTCCCGCCGTAACTCCCTCTCCGTCTTCTTCCTCTGCAGCGCCGCTTTCGCCCGTTTAAGCTCCGCAACCGAGTCCCCCCCGCCCATCAGGTCCCCGTCCCCGACCTCCTCTACTGCATCGCCCGCCCCGTCGCGGAACCCCTTCATCTTCTCGTTGACAGCGGCCTTCTTCTCCAGCCGCCGCTCTCGCGTCCCGGGTTCCGCGCGGGGCGCGAGCTCCTCGAGGCGGTCTTTTTGGAGGGCGCGGTCGGCCTTGCGGGCGAGGCGGAGGTCGTGCAGTTCGGATTCCCGGGCCTCGGAGGCGGACTCGCGCTGCAGGGATAGGTCGGAGAGGGTGGGGATCCCGGGGCCCTTGCGCGCGCCGCTTGTGGTTTGGTTGGATTGGCCTGGGGGTGGCGGTGGGCCGTAGTCCGAGTCGGAGTCTTGGTCGTTGCCGTTGGGCACAGTTCGCCGCTGCCCACTGTCTTCGGCAGCAGGCTCCCGCGCGCTGTCCGAGGCGGCGGAACGCTCTATCTCCTCTCTCACTTGCCGCACGGCGTTATCCCGCGCGGCGGCGGCAGGAGGAGGCGCAGCGGGGCCGGCCTCCCTCGTGACCCGATCAAACAGCTCCGGGTCGTACCACCCCTCCGCCAACTCCCCGCGGTTCCACTTGTTGACGAAGCTCTTCCACCGGCCGCGCGCAACCTGCGCGTCCAGGTCGTAGTAGTCGATGTTCTTCTGCACGTCGAGGTAGTAGGCGAACAGCGGGGTGAAGGCGCCGAGGTCGTGCTTGTAGGAGAGGGGGCGCGCGCCGGAGGGTAGCTCGATGGGAGTTTCGCGGGCGGGGTTTGAGGAGGACGCATTGGCGGCTGCTTGGGCTGTGGGTTTGGGTCGGTGATGGCGCCGGTGGTGGTGATGCCGGTGGTGGTGGTGGTGGTGTCGTTTTCGGTCTTCGTCTTCTGGCCCCGGGGACCGGCTGGCTACGTCTCGCGAGTGGTGCCGGTCGTGTCTCCCGTGTCGGTGGCCGTGACCATGCCCGTCACGAGGTTCGGGCGTCCGCTCCCGGTAGAAGTCCTCGGCGGCGGGTAGCCGTCTCCTCGGCGACCTCGACCTCGACCTGGTCCTCCTCGAATTACCGTAGCTGTCTCCCCCGTGTTGGCCATAGCCCCCCTCCCTCTCGCCACCGCAGGCAGCTCCGGAAGCTTCGCCCAGCTCGTCCCTGCGGTCGCGCGGCATCCTCTCCCTTCTGGCCTGCTTGGCCACGGCCGGGGCCACTGTCAGACAGCGCCTTGGTGCGCAAAGCTCTGGATGCGCGTGGCTTTCAGGTGCTACTCCAAGAGTCGCCTGGTAGAAGAAGCAGTGTTGGGACAATGACGTGCTGCGAGCTCGGTAATACAAGCGTCGTTCTGGGTAAGGGGGACGATTGTTTGACGAATGTTTCGAGGCGGGGTGTTTGTGGCGACAGATTCATTCAAAAAAAAAATGGCCGTTTGAGATTTGGAAACATTGCTTGTTGACAGCCAGGCGCCAAGGCTTGCCTACCCCCCTGCTGAAGATCATGGGCGTAGAGGGCCGACCCTACTGGGGGAACTTGGGCAGGCAGGGTTTCATAGCGCTGATCTCCAGGTGGCCTGTGTCCCCTAGCGTGGGCTCGCTCCAGGGCCCATCTTATCTTATCGGTCTTGGCTCTCTGGTTTATATTTGACATGTGCTTTGGAAAAGTACCTTCGATCGTAGAGGCGCAAATGCGAAGATACCTGCTGAGGATACATATAATCCTAACATTCTGCCATTCAAAATGCATTTCATGCTGTCCTGAAAATGAGTTTCCATGCCTGTGCATGACCCCTTCCCCCCCACCTCGTGTCATATGCACCGTAAACACATAAATATCAGAACTCGAAAGGACTCCATGCTGATATGCTTCCACAGATATTTGTAGACCCTCCTCCGTGCCGCATTTACCCAGGGTATCAAGAATATATACAATATTTTTTTGCAGAAATCGTTTGACATCCAATCCATCGCCCACCTCCTGTATGCTGCACAGACAAGGCAGTCGCTCGTCCCACCTGCGCGAGCGATTCAAGATCTCGTAATCGTCGTCTCCTGGTTCCGATTCCCGGGGGCTAGCTCCAGTTTGCTGCCGTCTCCCCGTTGCTGGGCTTCCCATGAACCAGGCACCCTATGCAGGCGCAGTCGTCCCCACAGGGACACCCCTCGGGCATCCCGCCGCACAGCCCGCTCATGTCCATGTCGGGCGGCATCGCCCCAAAACTGAAATCGGGCTGCGGGTCGTACTGGTTGATGTTGTCGAGGGGGAACGCAAAATTGAACATCTGGAAATCGGCCGGGTTCAGGAATATGTCGGTGGGCTGCTGCGGCGGCGACGACTGGTGCGGCATCATCGCCTCGCCGAAGGGTTGTTGGGCGGGCGCCATCATGCCGTTGGCCATGGGGCCGTTGCTCGACGGCCAGCCCTGGCTGAAGGGTGCGGCCGCGCCGTTGTGGGGACCCATGGTCGGGGAGATCGTCTGGTCGTTAGTGGTCATCATCTGCCCGAACTCTGAGGCGATGTGGTTCATCGTGGCGGTATTGTAAGGGTGGTCTATGCAGAGGACGCAGTTGCAAGTAGGGCCACATTCGCATAGGTGGTCGCCGTGGTTGGGGTGGGCCGCTTGGGCTGCGCTCATCGCCATCACCTTGAAGTCCGGGGCAGGTTGAAACTGTGGTGCCGGCGCGGATGCCGTATTTGAGAAGTTGGCCGCAGACAATGACTCGGTCTTCATATGGCCATTCCCATTCGTGAACGGTGCCGGAGTCGGAGCTTCGGATTTGACAGGTTGAGAGCAGCAGCAGGAGGATGTCGCTGGCGCTGCGACTGGGGGCGTGGGTGCTGCTGAGGCGGGCTTTGAGCAGCAAGAGGACGTCGCCGGCGCTGGCTCGGGCGCTGCTGCTTTCGGGCCTGAGCAGCAGGACGATGACGCGGCAGGTTGTGGTTGCTGGGCCACGTCGATATCAACCGGTTCGGTCGTCACCTGCAGGCCGCGGGCCACGAGGTCCTGGAAGAATATGGGCTGGGTCTCCTCGTCCGGGGTCGACGCGCCTGCGCCGTTGCCGTGGCCGCACATGCACTTCTTGCCGCTGCTCCCTTGTCCCTGGCATGAACATTTCTTGTTCCGCGGGACGGCAGCCTTGAGCCATGTGAGGGGGAAGTAGTGCGCGCACAGGCAGAGGTCACCTGGCCCGTGGACGCAAGCCTTGTTGGGTCTGCCGGCCGGGCGCACAGCCCATAGGGGCCCACCGAGGTGATTGCATGTGGAGGAACGGTGGCCCTTTATGCAGGACCGGCTGTTGGTCAAGTCAGTGGTGATTCGGGAGCTGGAGAGTCAGGGTCGGCGGTATGCCACGACGAGAAGATAGGGAGGGTGATCCTCTGTTGATGAAAGAGAAAAAACGCCAGGGACAGCCAAGCAGAATCATCACTTGCTGCAGCTAGCCGGCCCAGCAGGGACCAGACCCGGGTGAGAAGGAAAGCGAGTGAGACAGGAAGTGGATCACAAGGTGATGCACAGTGTTACCACCAACTGCGGTTGAACATCTCGGGCGTCACACTTGAATGGTCCGAACTGTTGAATGTATGTACGCCCACAACGGTAGCAAGGTAGATATAACCTTGGCCAGCCTCATGGTCCAATGTGGTACAGAAAGGGGTCGAAATGGGATAGAGGGTGGATAGAACGGGGAAGAGACGAAGACGAAAGACATGGAAGAAAGCTCACCATGACATCTTCTGTTTTCCGACCCAGATGGCCATGTCGTCGGCGGTCCGAGCCTTGCTGGGCTCGGTCCAGGTGGGAGGAGGAGGGGGGGGGGCAAGGTAGGCAGGGAAGAGAGACGGAGAGAAGACAAATGGATTGGGCCAGATTGCGACGCGAGGATGCCGGGAATGTGCTACCGGTGGCCGTGGCCTTGTCGAAGGTTTATTATTATGAAGATTATCAAGTCTGGGCAGCGGGGCCTGTGAGCGAGCTTGCTGGCGGCAGATGAGAAAGGGGGAAAGATCAGGTCGGCGACGGACCCGAGGCGCGGTGCGATGATGTGCGAGGCGGGCGGCGTATGCGATGCGAGATCGGTCCGTGGCGGGCCTGGCACCCGCTAAGATCTGAAGTGTTTCGAGTTTCGGATTTGAAGTGTGTTTCTCCTGGCGGGCTTAATGCGGGTGCTCCGAGGCGATGGGATGCGAAGAGGCGAGGCTGCGACCTGGATAATGATGATTCGAGATGCTCTCTGGCATGAGACAGCGCAAGGACAGTGGTCCAGACCACAGGCAGGCAGGCGCTGGCTGGACAGATGCCGGCGAGGATGAGGTCGTCGTGATGGACCGATGCGCTGAGTTGAATTTGTAACGGGATGGGATGAGGCGGGAGTGCGGGTTGCGGAATGCGACGGCGGTTAGGCTACGGACTGTACTTTTACCACGTACGGACGGCCCAGCACGGATCCCAAGACCAAGGTTCTCCAGCTCTACTGTACTACACTAGAGCAGCAAGCGAGAGCAGGTTTGAAATCCACCTGCCCCTCCCACGGGTCAGCACCGGCAGGGCCAGCAATCAGAGGAGGGGTCTCGGACCCTTAAAAAACGGGAGGGTGGGGTCACGCCGGCCATCACAGCCAGTCAAGCCACTCTCAGGGAAACGTCGACACATGTACCTTGTACCCTCCCCCACCTTCCCACCGCGCCATCCCACTCCATTGGCCTCACCCGGCTCTGCTGCGCTCGGCATTTTCTATATGTATCTACTATTGTGGGCAATTATGCAGTATATCTCTTTTCACATGCATACAATACACGTGTATGTCTGCGTCTGCACTGGCAAACAATCAATCGACTGATCCATCAATCTGGCAGTTCGGCTATACATACAGTTCGTGTAGTGTACATGCAGATTTCTGACCCGAGGACCGGGCACACGGTAAAACCTTGCTTGGTCGCCCCCAACTCCTGCGGCCAACGTTCCTTCTAGGCCCCAATCCGTGCTCCTCCATTGCTATCTATGGCAATGGGTAAGCATGCATCTCGGCGCACCTTGTTGGTCAACTATGTATCTACACAAGTACCCCATCATTTCTCCAACGGTCCCCAACCCGGACCGTAAGCTCATCGCATCTCTAGACCTCCCAGCCTCGGCATCAAGCTCGACGTGCCAGCCAGTTCCGCACCACCTTGATCTGTCTGTTCGGCCTGCCCGGCCTGCTTGATTAATTCATCACGTTGAGATCGATGATTCTGAAACTATAAATTCACATTCGCTGGCCATGGATCTCCAGCAATAGAACCCAGCTTCGGGGGCTCTGCTGTACTGTCTGGGCATGCTGTGCTCCCCCAGATGATATCATGTAATCAGGTGTACTGCCACCCATGAAATCATAGCACATCAAGCCTGACAAATAGGTAGTAATTTCAATCAATCGACCAGCAGATCGTCGTCATCTGCGTCATTCCGTACTGCATGTAGTTGTCCAAAGGTGCACTATTTGCGTAGTAATTGCAGGATGCCCAGGTGGTCGGCGGCAGCGTGTAACTAAGCCAAGTCTGCACGAATATAAAAGAGAAGTTTATCTGCTTTGATATTAACAAAATATTGAATCTTGATCCACAACCTCTGACATTCTCGCTCCTAGCTATGTGCATAGGTACATAGGTACATACAGCGGAGAATCAAGTTAGTTATGGTATCAATATCCTTAGAAGACAACAATTGGAAAAGGTCGAAGGGAATGCAACCCCATTCTTTGATTGTTACATTGGAAGGCCAACATACAAGGCTACCTCACGTCTTAATTCGTTGCGACACCCCGTCAACCACCTTTTGTGGGATCAATCGGTACAGATTTTGACTGCCAACAGACGTGCCAACACCTTAGCTGTCTGCCCTTGTCGCCTCTAATCCGGACAAAATCGCTGCTGTCAATTCGAACTTGGTCCAAAAACGCCTACACTATTCCTCGCCTGTTCATGCATTGGGAACAAATTGGAGCAGTCTGTGCGAATATTCAAGGCCAATATTACAGACCAGAAGACCCAAGTGCCCAACAAATTCAAAGCTTCGAGCAAAGCACTGCGTGAAATGACCTCCGAACAATTCGCAGAATTGATGAGAACATCATACCTATCAACAACCCGGAAAGCAGCTACGTCGTGGTATGATGATTATTCCAAGGCTATCGACATATCAAATGCAGAGCAGAGCACTGAGCCAAAGACGGAACGCGCAAATCCAGGTCAAAGCATCACTGGTGGCTACGAACCACCAATATCGGACAAGTCGCCTAGAATACTGATCAACCTATATGGGCCGCAATATCAACCATCTTTTGTAGCGTCAATGTCGAGCGAGAGCTCCCTTGACGAGCTCGACTCTGACGATGTTGTGATCACAGCATCGAGCATCGTCGAGTTTCCCGAGAATACTGAATCGATCACCATGGGCGATGTGATTTGGCAGCCGTGGATCACCCACTTCACCTATCCGATGCCTCTCAAACTTGATGTTTCATACACAGGTGGCTGCTCCTTCTGCAGTGTTATCTTGCACAGTCTTCGACGATTCTATACGACACAACACTGTCCTGATCACATGTTGCGAGCTTACGTGGCTATTTGACTTTGTCGTGGACGATAGACAAGAACGGAGCAGCGCCTCGTCTTCACGCGAAATGGGACTCCCTGTCGGAAAGTGCCACATTAACAATGGACTTCTTGCTTGACCTCAGCTCTGATACCGGTAATGATTAGCAGCCCTTTTATTGTAAAAGGCACTGGCACTTAACAATACATTAGGTAATCCCTTATTTCGACAAAGTTCTCGCGTCCATGCACATGCGCGCTCGTGTGTCCCACTCTTACGAAAGTGGATTGAAGAGTGCCTACACGCCCATGAGCACCGAAGTTGCAGGAGCATACACCAAGAGGCGACGATGCCAGCCCGTGTAATCGACGTCCGCAAGATTGGAAACTCGAAGGATGTGAGGCTTTATGAGACATCCGCCTCTAGGGGCATTCACACAGGCTTAAGCCATTGTTGGGGAATTACGGGGTCGGTACTAAAAACCACCGAGGCAACACTTCCGAGCAGGCTAGAGAATATACCATACTCTACCTTGCCGAAAACGTTCAAGGATGCTGTACCATGGGACCCCACCATCTCGCACACCCCACCATCTCGCACAGCCAAAATTCTCAACGCCCACACAAACGCACATTGTTTACTTACACGTTATTCAACAACCACTGAGGTTATCTACAATAAAAAATTATGCTTCGATAGAGAATTTGATGATGAATATTCTAGTCTATTCCAAAAGCGGATTGACGCCCTTTACGGGCCGTTTATTCCGGGTGCACAAATGACCCCAAATGCCGAATTGGAGATGATTTTGCTCTTCTCTTTGACTGCTGAGATCACCGAATGAAGCCCATTGAAGCCGCCACGATGCCTCCCATACACTATACTGAGGAGAACGTGCGGGATCCTCTATTTGAAATCATTGACAGTGGTCTTTCTCTCAATAAAGCCGCCTCGAAGCACAATGTGCCTCCATCTACACTCTCTGGCCGGAAGAACGGCCTGCACAATTCGAAGAGCGATCCTGAAGCTCAGAATAATAGTCGACTATCGATTGCTTAGGAGGACAAGATAGTTGAATGGATCCTTCGCCAAGAGAGACTTGGAGCCGCACCAAGTCACTCTATGGTCAGAAATGTGGCCAATTCCCTCCTCAAAGAAGCCGGTGATGATGACCCAGTTGGCCACCACTGGGTTCAACGCTTGATTAAGCGCCGCCCCGAATTCCACACCAAAGTTGGACGTATTCAAGAGGCCTTACGTTTCAACGAGTTTACCCCGAAGGCAGTCGGATAGTACTTTGACATCCGGGAGGGCGGATTTGGTTGGGTGAAGCCAGAGCTTACCGTCAACGTCGATAAAGCCGGCTTGATGGCAGGCTATGGTACGTAAACAAGCTCCAATAAGGCCAAAACTAGACATACTGACTGATTATATATAGGCCTCGATTCCCTAGTAGTTGGGAGTTCTGAGACAAAGAAGGCGATGGTCAAATCTGGCCAATCCAGGTGGTGGTCTACTATGATCGAGGCTATTACTGCAACTGGCGAAGCCCTCGATCCGGGCATCATTTTTAAGGGCAAAGAACTTCAACAACAGTGGTTTGTTGAAGAATTCCGACGATTCGTGCCTAGTTGGTACTGGATTACCTCTCCGAACGGCTGGACGAACAAAGATCCAAGAGGATAAGACCAAGCGACGAGCCGAGCGGGATCCCGTTTCAGAGCTAGATCTGCCCAAGTCAAGGCGAGATATCATGGACCTCGCTGGCCCCAACGCCAGTGCAACAGATCGAGCCAAATTCAGGAGGATAGGGCTTGCATACGACTCTAAGCAATCCGAGTTGGCTATCGCCAATGCGAGGATTCAGGAGCTGGAAGCTCAAATTGAGCGTATGAAGGCCAAGACACGCAAGGCGATCCCGAACCCCAACAAGAAGTTTATGCAACTTGGGGATATAATGGAGCCCGAGATACCACCTGCGAATGCCCTCAACCAAGAGATTGAGGCTGAAATCGAAGTGCAAGGTGAAGAAATCGAGGTTGAATCCTCGGAGGAAGAAGAGGAGCAAGATGACAATGATGCACCACCTCCAGAAGTGCGGACGCGGTCCGGCAGGGCTATCAAAATGCCTTCACGATATATCTGATGAAAGAGGAGATTCTGAGCTTCAAAACAATACCATTAGATTATTTTTGTAAGCAGAATTGAGTTGGTGACAGCCTCGTCAAATTTGGCTGTTTTGCAGGTAATCTCCAAATTTGGCTGTGCGAGATGGTGGGGTCCCATGGTAGACATCACGAGAGCACTAGGTGTCGGATTCATATGGATTGATTCTCTCTGCATCGTGCAAGACAGCACCTCCGATTAGTTCCACGAGGCTTCTAAGATGACACAGGTATACACGGATGCATATCTCACGCTTGGTGCAGCCTCTAGCGTCGACTCCTCAGGCGGGCTCTTCAGCCTTAGGAAGCCAATTACTACCTCAAGGATCACGGAGGACGTGATAGTCTCCTTGCCCGAGACTCTGCCACGAAATCCTACGTTACCTCATGTAAGTGAGCCAAATATTGTTGGACCAGATGGACTCTACAATTACCAGGCGTGCTTTGGTACTTCAAGAAGAGTTTCTGTCTACTAGGATGGTGTAATTTTTGAGCGACCAACTATACTGGTCATGTTGTTCAACCAGCCTCTCCGAGAGTGGGCGCACGCCACTTTCCGCTGTGGAACCAAGACTGGGACACTTGTCGGACAACGAAGACGACCCTTTGGACATCTGGCTTGATCTTGTGGCCAATGCCAGTCACCGGAGTCTGACATTTGAAAAGGACAAGCTGATTTGTTTGTCCGGCATCGCCAGAGCCTTTCAAGAACATTACGGCAATGCATCGACGTACATCGCCGGGCTATGGTCGAGATGGCAGGAGATGTCTACGTCGAGGCGAAAATGCCAACCGCCGGCCAGTCGCTGGTAATCACGATCCTGGGGCGCATCTTCGTCGGGCTCCCGCTTCACGTCGCGATGGCGGGGCGTGCTGAGCGCCGTGGCGCCCTCGGTGGCGTACCACGCGCTGTACGACTTCATCCTGTTCACTTCCAGCGCATGGTTTAGCGGACATGTCGGCTGGTTGCACCCGCAGGGGTTGGAGGGGACATGTACTTTTGTGCTGTGGGTACTTTGTGCGCATACGGCGCTGGCGTGAGTGGGGTGGGGGAGGAAGGCCAAGAGAGAGGGAGTGAGTGAGTTAGTGAGTGAGTGGATGGGTGGGTCGGGGGAGGATTGTAAGATGGTCGGTCGGTGGAAGCATGACATCGCTGCTCAACCCCTTTCAGAGCATGCGGTTTTCCGTCAGTAGGGGGCCATCCTGGGCAACCTATCACTTTAATTCATGCAAAGAATCTCCTGACAATGTCAAGAAAGATCTCGGGATTCATTATAGACGGATATGGCCACTCAATTAGTCCGAGTCAGAATCCGCAAACATGTCCGCAGCAGTGACCCGCTTGCGCTTGCCCCCGGGGCCCAAGGACGAAGAAGACTCCTTGGTCGGGCCTCGAGCCACGGCGTCAGAGTGCTCTTGTCCCTTCTTGACCTCAGGCGCCGGGCCCCCACCGCTATCTTCTCCCATCTGCACGTCCTCCGCGACGTCGAGGGCCAGCCCGACAATATCGATATCAAGCAGCGGCTCCCCGTCGATGTGGTAGCGCGCGAGCAGCTCGTTGTCGGCCTCCTCGTCGTCCGTATACTCGTCGTAGCTCCCGTCCGAGTCCGCCCCATCCGCCGGCGACTGCCCGTCCTCTGCCGCAGGTTCTTCCGCCGCCGCCGCTGCAGCAGTAGCAGCAGTGGCGTCCACCGTCTTCCAGCGGCCCCCGCCGCCGCCGCCGGCAGCCCTCTTGGCCTCCGCCTTGAGCTGCTCCTCGGCGTCGTCGCCCTCATTCCGCAGGCTGGGCGGGTTCTCAAAGCTGCGCACGAACAGCTCCTGCGAGTCGTTGGGGAACACGCACCACCCGTCCCACAGGCTCAGGACGAGCCCGATGCTGCGCCGCCACTTCTCGGCGCGCAGCCGGCCCCAGCTGAGCCGCTCGGGCAGCTGGCCCAGCCCCTCGAACGACCGCCTCGCCTTGAGCGCCGCCTCGAGCAGCTGCCGGTACCGCCAGGCGTGGCGGACGCCGCTCGTCGACGAGGACGAGAGGATGTCGCTTATGATGTAGAGGGCCACGAGCTTGGCGCCCGACGTGTCGCGGGACGCCAGATCCGGGTCCTTGGGGGTGGGCGACGTGTCTCGCGAGTGGTCGGCCTGCTGGTCCAGGCCGGCGTCACTGTGGTCTGGGTTTGCGGAGCTGAATGACAGGGGGCTTTCGAGGTTTGTGACGATCAGGTCGACTATCTCGTCGGCACCGCGGTTCGCGTGCGTTATCGCGAATGCAGTCATCCTCGCTATGTCGCCTTTGCGTATCTTGCTTAGTGTCGTCGGCAGCCGCGACAGCAGGTGGACCAGCTTGGCCTTCTCGATAGGGTTGAGGAAGACCTCGTCCGGCTCTTTGGCCCCTTCGGTAGTGATCTTGGGCTCATCATCGTCTTCATCATCAAATTCTGAGTCATACTCAGACTCGGACACGAAGCCGTCCACACCCGTGGTGTACTCGTATGCGAGTTGTTTTTCTGGCACTTTCCAGGCGGAGCCTCCGTCAAAGAGAGGGAGGTATCTGCCCCGTTCTTTTCTTGATTGCCCGCCTCCGGTGAGAATCTCCCACAAGCGCCAGCGATACCATATTCCACCTTGCGACCTGGCGTCCCAGATCCAGGCCCACTTCTCTTCCTTTTGTACATTAGGTCGGGACATCAGCAACGCCTCGAACTCGGGCCCATGCTCGAGCACAGACTCCACGACCTTGTGTATCATGCGTAGTTGTTTAATGTCCCTTGGCGGCTGTATGGGAACATGCAGCAAAACACCGCGAGTGACACCTCCCGCCAGATTATAGGAAGACGGAGGCGCAAAGCGGCCTCGCGTATCTGGCCCACTTGCTGGTCCAGGTTGGGCCACTGGCTTTGCGCCGAATGGGTGCGACGTTGTTGTCGAGGCCGTCACGTTCGTTATAGAGCCCGCGGCAATAGCAGCTGAGGATAAATGGCGATGCAGGGAAAGGTAGTAGCCGAAGCCAAGGTATCGATTCTGTAGGGCGCTGACGGCAGCATCGATCTCAGATGCCGCAGTCTCTTGCGAAAGTGTCACAATGGCGGCAATCGACTTGCGATCGGTGCCTGCAACACCCGGTGCGTTGTGAGGGAGTATCTTGACAGCTTCTACCGCCAGATTTGTCGGGATCAGTGCCCTTATTGCAGCCGGAGACGTGGCTGGAGGCAGATTCGCAAGTCGTAGTGTCGGTCGCGCCACAGCCTTCTCCTCGGACCGCCCCAGACCCGTGTGCTCTTCCTCGTCGTCGCTCGCCTCGAAAGCCTTAGAGAGGGGTTTTGAGCCAGGCTCGTTGTCGTCGAGCGTGCCGGCACCAAATCGTCCCGACCCAGTCGCTGAGTGGTCCCTCCTCCTATCGTTGTTGGACTGAAACCCGTCGTACGTCCTCTTCTTCCCAAAGCTCATGGGCGGCTGTACCGGGCCGAGGGATCCTGGTCCGCTGGCTTTCATGGCGCCAGACCCTGCAGGCGCGCCAAAGTGTCTTCGCCCTCCTCCTGGGCCTCCAAAGGCACCACCCCTCGGCTGTGGTGGGCGTCCAAAAGCGCCTGGGCCCCGGTCGTTCTGGTTGCGGTCGTCATCGTCTTCGTCAGCATCGAAGCTCTTGACAAAGTCCTCGTAGACTGCGGCTGTCTCGGCGGCTTCTCGCAATCGCTTGGCCTCGGCCTCGGCCTTCTGGCGCTCGAAGGCGGATTGTTTGGTGGGCTTCTGGAGCTTCGCCTCGACGTCTGGGAACTCGGCGATCTTGTTAGGAACGGACATGGCGGCCGGTTACTATCATGATTGGCACCAGGGCACGAGATCTGATCCAATCTAAAGTGAGGCAGCACAGAGTCTTTTGGGTTGATCAGCCCGAATGGCACGTGGGAATGCTGTGCATCTCGGAGTTCCAGTTGTAGAGTAGGCGAACGTAGAGAGAAGCGCGGCCGGCTGGCGAAGAGGCGAGGCCAGGGCGTTCATCGAACATGCAAGTCGACGCCAGGGTTAGGACGGGAGTTCGGAGCTGATCCCTGCTCAGCCGCTTGTCCCAAGGCCAAGGACCGGATTGAGATGACTCAGCAGGGGATTTCTCAGGGACATGGCTTGTAGTACAATCAGCCCCGCCATAGAGAATTACGGTAACAGACGCATATCTGGACGAGGAAATTCCACCACTTCGATCTATACGTAATTTGTCAAGCCCTTTTCCTCATTTGCCAACTCTGTCTGCAAGGACGGGCGAGGAAGCTCAAATGTGTCTCGCACCCGGGCATACGAGATGCCCCCAAGCTGCACCACAGGACGCAGGGCCTCCAGGTCCACAGTATCTCTAGCCTCGTTCAACGCGCCGTCTTGCACCCAGAACCTCGTGGCTTCGATGATAGCCAAGGCACCAGCAGGCCTGCCCTGCGCCCCACGCCCGTGGTAATCAAGGCTCTTCATCTCAAGCAGTTTTCCCTCGATAGAGAAGATGGCCTCCTGCACTCTTTTCGGGCGGACAGTCTGCGAGTCCTTGGGAGTCAGGCCGGACAGGCCCCACTCCGAGGTCTTGTACGGGACGTCGAGCGAGGCGGCATTGGCAGCCTCGACGAAATGCTCCGACAGGATGCTGATGACACACTCGCCCGTCTCCTCTAGGTTCCTCTGAGTGTCTTTGGTTCTGTCAGGGCGTGCAGAGAAGCCAATCACAAGAATGACCGGGTCGTGGTCGACAACCTGGAAGTAACTGAACGGCGCCAGGTTCGGCGTGCCGTCCTTCGCGAGCGTGCTGACAAAGCTCACCGGCCTCGGGATCGCGGAGACGAGGAGCTTGTAGTTGGATATCATGGCCCGGCCCTCCTCGTTGGGGTCGATTACGGTGTGCGATTTGGCCCGCGACGACTCATCAGCGGTGCCCTCGCCGTATTTCCAATCGGGGGCCGGAGACTGTGAGACAGAGACGCCCAGGGATGCATTGAACGACTTGCGAGATGCTTCGGTCTCTTTGAACTTCTCGAGGGAAGGGACAAGCAGGAAGGGGTTTTTGGCTGGCGCTGCCGTGCTTTCGGTGCGCATTGTCATGGGAGGGAGCCAGGCCTTGGCAGGCAGCCAGGCGTTGGTAGCCGCAGCTCTGAGAGGACTTGTGATCAAACCACCTGCGCTGCATCGTAGAGAATACATCATAGTGGTTGGTCCGCATCAGACAGCGTCAGTCAAGTTCCATTCAGCTCATCTCGTCTCCTAATGAGCCTACGCCGAGGCGACTCTAAAAATAGTCCATTGTTATTAAGCTGCGTGGGAGGAAGTTTGGATTATCAAGCCGTGCAGTGCAGGTGGATCTCGGGAGCATATTTCTCCCAAATAGTCAGTACTTAAACGCCAAGTCCCAACACCACTGTCAATACGAATGCGTTCGGCGTACGACGAGACCACCCGACGTGTAACTTTTCATGGTGGGCCTAAGCCTGTTTATATCGGTTGTTCTGATTGACTACGTAAGCATTGAAGCTAGTCCGATATGTCTCTACACAATTCACCCTCCCCTCTAATCCTAGTCAAAGCGGCTAAGTTTCAGGCTGGATGAAGATGGATGGAGCACCAGGCCCTGGATTGCGCGACCAGCGTCGGGATCGAAAAAGTCTGAAGCTGCTTTGGGAAATTCTCTTCCGTTCTGCACAAAGATAGCTGGGGCAGACAGCAAAAGCCCAGCTCAGCTTGCTTGTCTGGTGCAGCAAGCAGAGCCCGGCCCAGGTACTCACTACCTAGATACTAGATGTCTCGGCAACACTCCATGTAACTCACCTGCAGTACCCAGTGAATTGTAATAATCTCGGATACCTGCATTTTGCTTGAGATACATATGTACGAACCTTTGGAATGCAATTGGAAGCAAGCGGCTTCCGGGCACTGACAAATATGGCCAGGGTTGCTCACGCCAGACTGTTCAACAACGGTACCCAACGCAGAGATCATCATGGTCAAGCTCCACCACGGGATTTCTTTTTCGGGCGAAAAGATGAAACTTCTTCCACGAGTCTGTGGACTGTTGTCATCGATCATGAGTATACATACACGGCTGTAAGACGAGAATACCTAAATTTTGACCCTTTGGCCGCAAACAGTAAACAAAAGCCACGAGAGTCGATAGAGATAGAAGGGGGACCTTCTGACTGGCTGCTCGGCCAGCAAGCTAGTAATAAGCCCCAAAGCTTGATCCGACGGCTACGAACCATACGACAGCTTATAATCTGCCAAGTATCGGAGGAAAAGAAATACGGCTGGTAAGAGTGATTTCTGAACTGTACTTAAGTAAAAAAATCGGATGTCTCGACATCACACGATTTGTTACCTTAAATTCTGTCCCCTAGTCTAACATCTCATGCAAGCAAGGTGCGGGCGCGCGCAGCAACATCACGAGCGTGTTTTTGAACCGGAATTCAAACGGGTGTAAGACTTTCCACGGTCAAGCTACTCCGCGCAAGCATCGCTTGGTATTGGGGTCAGATCTGAGTGGCTCAATTGTAAACGACGGAAATATGACTGTTAAAACTTGGCACAATATATAGATATGGCTAGGTGTATCACATGCGTATGTCTTACAGAATTAAGGTATGATCATGCGGAACTAGCGCGGTGAGCATATATTCGCACAAAATAGGCGGCATTTGGAAAGACATCGGCTATGTCGCCTGATGGCTATGAAATACATTAATACACCTGATATACCTGCGCACCGTTGGTCTGCAGATCACTGACGAGGATGACATATACATTTGTCGAGGTGATCTCCACCAGTATAATTTAATCCATTGGCAACGACAAGGCAATGAATAAAAGTGGACTTCATACGTATGTACACCTCCGCAGGCATCCCAAACGTTAAATGGTGTTGTACATTTTCTATGGGCAATTCTGGACCCACCTGGTCACACTTTGCCCAATTTGTTGGCAAAAGCGACTTCGAGTGGAGACGTCAAAATTTAACGTATGGGATGCCTGCGGAGGTGTAAGCACTAATCAACGTTTGAGCCAAACGCCAAGAAGGACGCGACCAAACTCCACAACTTCATTGGGGTCTGGGGTAGAAAACCTAGGGAAATGGCGCTATTTAATTCCTGCGTATCGTGGGGCAACCCCTTGGCGAAGATGAGTTCCCCGGCCACCCATCCGCTGAGGTATCCATGAATGATCAGATGGACTGAAGTAGAAAACATGCTTAAGAGCCTGATACAGAACCAGTGAATCGACTTACGTGTCGAGCAACATAGATCGATCATTCCTCTTGTCTGATACCTGATCTTGCCTTGCTGTTCCCCATCGAGTCATGACATTCTCGAGATGTGGCACGGCACAATTAGACGATTAAGGAATGGAGGCACTGAGTGCCAGGGTGGCTTTATGCTTAATGCTGGCGAGTCTGTTGGATCGTATGAGGCCCTTGTAACTTGATGAAGCACGCATGTCCAGTGATTTGCCGAGGCTCGAGGAGGGTACCTTTATCCTTCAGTGCTGAGAAGTCACCCACTTCGCTCACATTCAGCGATACGGAAACAAGGTAGGTTAAATGTTTTCCAATCTCACAATCAGAGCCCCTTCGTCTCTCTATTGCAACGGCCCATGGTCTCAACAAAATGGTTACAGCAAAAGAGCTCGAAGCAACACGATCGTTGGTTGAAGGTTGGTTACGACGAGTGACGGTTCACATCCGGTTCTTTTCCTAGACAGCTTTTTCCCCGCGAAACCCCGCGCTACCCATGGCCTTGGCCAACCTTGGAAGCGTGTCTCGTGCAACCTGTATGACTTCCCTTGCCAATCATGGCGTGTTGACCTACGCCTTGGCCATGTCTGCTGACAGGCTGCTCTCGCCCCAGATTCGCTGTGATAACCCCTACATGTGTACCAACTGCCCAAAAAAGAAAGGCGTGCTGAAGACATGCGGGACTTATGCGCACGATGGCCTGCTCCGCCTCCCCCGCATTGTATGACAATGGCGGCGTCAAGAATTGAAGCCGGGACTATCGCGGAGTCGAACATAGCGAGGGCAACGGCATAACGCTTGTATGGTAGATATAAGTTAAGAGCCCCAGACGCGATCTGTTCTGCTGTAACCAGAGTTTCAACACTTGCAAAAGAATTTTCCAGCCATTTTTACAAACCTTCATCTCTAGAACGAACCCAACTAGAAATTTTAGTACTAGAATGGGCTGCTTTAACACTCATGCTACTGGCACTCTAGATCCCCCAGAGGTGCGGAATTGGCGCATCCATGTCATCGCTCTCATCGCTTCCATGTCGGCCCTTGCCAGTAAGTACCGACTGAAAGTCAACTCGACAACGGAGAGCTGAACATGATGACAGTGGGGTACGATACTGCCGTTATTGGTGGAACTATGGCACTGAACTCGTTCATCCGCGATTTTGAAATGGAAGGCATGGCCAAGACTGTGCGCGACACGACCCAGGGCAACATCGTGTCTACTTTCCAGGTAAAGTCCGCGACATAGGACTCCAAACCTAGTAGGTATGCTGACTCTTCAAGGCTGGGTGCTTCTTCGGCGCGCTCTTCGCCTTCCCCGCTGCCGAAAGACTCGGACGGAAGAAGACCATGATCATTGCATCCGCGGTCTTCCTCGTGGGCGGCACGCTCATGACCGCATCGCGGGGCTCTCTCGACATGATCTACGGAGGACGCGCAGTTGCCGGGCTCGGCATCGGGGCATCCTCCATGGTGGTCCCGGTCTACATCTCCGAGACGGCCCCGCCGTCCATCAGGGGCCGGCTCGTGGGCATCTTCGAGATTGCCTCACAGGGCGGCGGGATGCTCGGCTTCTGGATCAACTACGCCTGCGACCGCACCATTGACGTGAACCGGCAGGCACAGTGGATCGTGCCTCTCGCGCTTCAGCTCATTCCTGGCCTGCTCCTCCTCCTCGGCGTTACGTGGTGTCCCGAATCGCCTCGGTGGAAAGCACGTGGGGATGATTTTGAAGCTGCGGAACGAATACTGACCAAGATCCGTGGCCTTGATGCGAGCCATACCTATATCCAGCATGAGATGGCTGAGATCCGCGCCCAGGTCGAACAGCGTAGTACCAACAAGCTCAGCAAGAAGGCTCAGTTTATGAAGCTGTTCCAAAAGGGTGTGCGCAACCGTATGGCAATAGGACTTGCGCTCATGTTCTTACAGTCCTTCACTGGCGTAGGTGAACAGTAACTCACTAGGCGATATCACAACTAACAGTATTAGGTCAATATTATCACTTACTACGCGCCCCGCATTTTCGAAACTCTCGGGATCACTGGCACTTCCACCAAGCTCTTCTCCACTGGTTTCTACGGCATCGCGAAGACATTGGGCATGTTCACATTCACCTTCATTGTTGTCGAACGAGTTGGGCGGCGCAAGGGCCTAGTATGGGGTGCTGCTCTCGGCTGTATCCCCATGTGGTACATTGGAGGCTACGTTATGAGGAGCGATCCAGCTGGTGCCGCCTTGCGGGGAGCCGTCAACCGCGATGGTTGGGGCTATCTCGCCATGGTCTGTGTTTACGTCAACGCCTTCATCATCTGCGCAACATGGCAAGGTATCACCTGGACCTACGCATCCGAGATCTTCCCACTCGACATCCGCATGCTCTGCGTGTCTCTTACCACGGCGGACACCTGGCTCGGGTCGTTCATCATCGCGCGCAGCACACCTTACATGATCTCAGACCTTGGCTATGGCGCATACTTCTTCTTTGCCGCAATCTTGGTGTCGATGGGTATATGGGCATTCTTCTTTGTTCCTGAGACGAAGGGCATTTCCCTCGAAGAAATGGACGCCCTGTTCTTACGGCCCATGCACAGAGCCGTATGGGCGCAACTGCGCGGAAGACCTATCCTGACAGAAGAGCAAGTGGTCGCAAGAACGGAAGGCATAGACCCCATGCGAGAGGAGAAGGAGCTTGATGTTGAGCACGCTAGGCATGTCGAAAGGAGGTAGACCTTTTGACTGGTGTGGCTTGGGCTGATTTTGAGCCACATAAAATGACAGCATTTTCTTCTAACGAAGAAAGTGTCTGGGGAAAATGAGGGGCTTTAGGGCTGATAGAAAGGACTAAGTACCTCGCAAAAATATATAAGTCACACCATTTCTGGCTGCCTTGCCTTGATATAAATCCGGTAAAACTTTCTCTTTCTCATATTACGTATCCATATTCAATGGACGGGGCCTATGAGCTCCTCAAGCGGTATATAAAACATCCTTTCAGAAGGGTACTTTGAATAACAACTTGATTTAACGCTCTGTTATTATTTAAATAATTCTAAAACATCTTTATAACTTGAATTTATTTAAATATTACATATTTATTTACTTATTTTCTTAAAATATAATTTAAACGGTATATTATTGAGTTTGTTATTATATTTACTGTAATGACTCGTGATGGAAGGTGCCACTGCGCTACATCTGAGCAAAATATCAGCTAATATTCGAACTCTCCGTTCGAACATCCCTTCCAACCGTACATATAGCTTACGACTGGACTATGGGTCGTAACATTTACTTTTATTAAAATATTTATTTAAATAAAATTTTACAACGATTTCATTTTCTGAAACAAAAATATTATTAACAATTTACATAATGTAATGGGATGGACCTTTGTCAACAGAACTCAGGGCCAGGGCCCTTCGTACGACCCACTGACCCACAGCACGATTCCCCACAGAACCTGCTAGCATCTACTAGAAGAACCAGCGAAGGACGACAACCAAGTATATAGATCAGCAGGAACCTGTACGTTAGTCAAAGGGAAAAGACTTCTCTCCCCAGAGAAGTCTTCTTGTTCATAGAGAAAATAGACGTTAGAGTGTGACACTCAGTCTAGACCCTTACAGAAACCTTTGAGATACATGCTGATTTTCTCGAAAGCTGGTGAGTTAGGGTACATCTCTCGAATCAGCGGGAAAGATGAGGTTCTGCCAGTGTGCTTCTCAATTATGGGTGCCCCAGGTACTTTAAATTAAGGGTCCCCCCCCCCTCTCTACCGCTTCACCGGCCAGTCTTCCGCCTGGCACGCTTTTCTTTAATATGCCACGGTATGGCTGGAGAAGAAACTTTTATCCACTGGTCTTGCTAATACTGTAAGCAATATAGGCACAGACTTAGAGCTGATCAATTTCATGGTGGATTTCCTAAGAAGCTTCAACAGGCCTACCTCTGTCTCCGCTGATAAGGCTATATAATCATCATGGGCTCGAGACGTCGGCGGCATATGGAAGTTGTATGGACGAAATAATATCTCTTATTATACAAGAACCAGCCTTTTGACACTCGTAAATCTTCCGAGCTTGTGGATGCCTCTCACAGCAACAACCCGTACCATAGTAGATTGCCATGCCCCCTTCACAGTCTCAGTACAAGTCGCGCAGCAACCTCCACCTCTGACAACCTCCAGCCTCCACAATTCTATAAATATCTGCAAGAAATATGTGGCCTTTGGGTCGTCGCGGTGACGGAAAATGGGTCTTTAATCGCCTCTTCAGCCTTATTTAGTAAATAGCTCTCATAACCTCAACTTCTATGGGTCTTCCCCCAATCTCGCCGTGGCCGGGGACGCAAAAGGATTTGAACTAGCATAGCCCTTGGATCGGGGGAGAAAATCCAGATCGATTGATCGAGATAGCGATGTCGAGTCTCTTCTCATGACGCGATAAGGCTAGCTAGGACTGCTTTGTTCTCGTGGACGGCCATGGAGGCCAATGCGTGGGTGGAAGACAGCCAACATGTTCCAAAGCTCGGGGCTATCTTCAATTGCTGTTACTTGGTAGTGAGCACAAACTACTTACCAACCGAGTATATCAATTGATGGTCTTTTCTGAGCCGCTAGAGTGAGACGTCTCTTCGGGAACACAGCACACAGAATCAAGTTGTGCATCGGATTGTGTTGAACTTTCTAGGGTTGAGAGGTGGGGCCTGTAGGTTGTGGGGGGAGGGGGACGGTGGGAGGGGTCGAAAGCAGGGTTGGCGTGCCGTCCATCTGTTGACTAATCACCCCCCAAGCCTGGGCATTACGAAGCTGAGATGGTGTGCACACCAACCAGATGGGGGAGCTCCCGTCCTTTGAATATATGATGTGCGACTACTGTGATATGCATCGTAGCCATGGACTCGCATGTCCAATATGCTTCCAACCGTTCAAGTCTGTTTGATACCCAGTGCTCTCGATGTCACCAACCTAATCTCCATGCAATCTGGGCAGGGATATGTCATGGACGGGTCAGCCCTGCCCAGACACTGACGCCTTGCACAGTCTGTACCATGCCACGCCTCATCCTGAAGCCTCGGTGGCCAGCTCCTGGACCTCTCCCAGTCACAGCCTTTGTGCCGAAGATCATTCGTCACCGCAGCTTGCTGACTGTCACGTTACGGCTTTCCTGGTGACGACTCAGATGGAAGGGCCTGGTCGATGGCGAGCGAGCAAGCACAATCAGTCCCACCTTGCTGAATGACTCAGGAGCAAGCCATGATTCTCACAGTCTCCTTGGGCGGATGACATTGCAAATGTCAGCCCCAGAGAGAGCCAAGTCACCAAGGCCCCCAGCGGCTTAAGCTGCTGCTAGACCGAGAGAGCCCCAGGTCAATCAGGCCATCAAGCGCCGAGTGAGAGTGGGCGCGGGCGGGGACGGTGGCCTCATCGTGGGGCAACGCCAGCAGCTGCGCGGCTGCGAATCCGAGGCCGAGTCGAGCTTGGTTGAGTGGGAGGACAAGTCTGAGTCGGAAACGCACGAAGCCTGCGCATCGGTGCATGCATGGCATATCTCCCCGGCTCCGACTCCGGCATTGGGAATTTGCACACCACCACCACCATCACCACCACCATAAAATGTGCACACACACACAAGCACGCCGTTCTTGCTTCTCTCCCACGGCATTTCAAAGGACCGGGCCAGATTGCACGAGATCACTGTTTCACGCTTTCAGACTGAACTATTCACATTCCACCACTCAGACAGCACAATTTGGGAACACCCTGTGAAACAGGCCGCCCGGTGATCAGCCAGGCCGGACCAGACCAGAAATCCTGACCGCCGCCCTCTGCACCAACTCATCACACCACTGAGACAGGCACAACAGGCACAACAGGCACAACAGGCACAAAACGGACGTGGGATAGCACGAGCCAGCAGGCGAGCAACACGAGAGGCCGGAAGCCCCAATCAACCTCCAGCACGGCACACGCATTGGTCTGGGCTGTTGGTGGCTCTGGCTGACATTTGGACATTGAGTTTGCATCTCTTCCCCCCACTGGAGTTGGCCGGACCCCGAGCCAATTGGTCTTACCCCCTTACAGCCGAGATAATGTCAGCCCCCGAGCTTCTTCTTTTCTCCTCATCCTCCCCCTTCCTCTCCTTCAACCTTTCCATCCACTTTACTTCCCTTCGCCAGCTTAAACTCCTCCACACTTCTTTCTCCCGTTCTCACTTCCACACACAAACTCCTCTCCGCTACCTCGTCTAACATCCCACTACCTCCCACAGGCCCTCCCCAACACCTTTCAGCACAACCGCAAAGCCCCCGTCGCCCTTGACCAGCGAGAATGGCGGCCCCATCCCATCAAGCATCCTCATCGTGGGAGCGGGCGTCTTCGGGCTGAGCACCGCCCTCTCCCTGGCCCGCAACCCGGACCTCCCCAGTTCGACAACAATCACCGTCCTCGACCGCTCCCCGCACCCGGGCGTCTTCCCCAGCCGCGACGCCTCCTCCATCGACACGTCCCGCATCATCCGCGCCGACTACGCCGACCCTGCCTACGCCGCCCTCGCGGCCGAGGCACAGGAGATCTGGAGGCAGCCCGACGGCCCCGGCGCGGATGGGCGCTACAACGAGACGGGGCTCCTTATTACCACCAACGACGCAACACGTAAGTCCCAGGGCGTCGACTACGCCCGTGACTCGTGGGAGAACGTCCGCGCCCTCACGGCGGGCGACCCGGCCCTCTCCTCCAAGATCGAGGAGCTCCCCTCCCCCGCAGCCATCCGCGCCGCCTACGGCACGGGCGGCGGCACCGGGGCCTGGGGCTACATCAACCGCATGTCCGGGTGGGCCGACGCCGAGGCATGCATGGACTGGCTTTCCGCGCAGGTCCGCGCCACGGGCCGCGTCAGGTTCGTCAACGGCACCGCGGCCTCGCTGGTCTGCAGCACGCGGGACCGGCGGCGCCCGCAGGTGCGCGGCGTCCGGCTGGCCGGCGGGTCCGAGGAGTTGCTGGCGGATCTGACCGTCCTGGCGACGGGGGCGTGGACCCCGCAGCTGGTGGACCTGTCCCGGCGCGCCGTGGCGACGGGCCAGGTACTCGCGTACGTGGACCTCACGGACGAGGAGCAGGCCGCGCTCGCAGGAAAACCGACGCTGCTGAACCTGTCGACGGGGTACTTCATCATCACGCCCGCCAAGAACACCCTGAAAGTCGCGCGGCACTCGTACGGGTACCTGAACCCCACCACCACCAACAGCACCGCCGGCGGCTCGCCGGGAGTCATCTCCACGCCCGCAACCCACCTTACCACCCCGCCCACGACATCCATCCCCCCTTCCGACATAACCGCCCTCCGGGCCGCAATGCTCGAGATGGTCCCCAACCTCCCCGGCCTGCGCGACCGGCCCTTCCGCGAGACCAGGCTGTGCTGGTACACCGACACCGCCGACGGCGACTTCATCATCGACTACCACCCAGACTACAAGTCGCTCTTCCTCGCCACGGGCGGCAGCGGCCACGGGTTCAAGTTCCTACCCGTGATCGGCGACCGCATCGCCGCCACCATGTTTGGGAATTGCCCGCAGGCGTTCCGGGGCAAGTGGACGTTTCGAAAGAAGGGCGGGTCTGAGAAGGCGGCCGCGTGGGACAAGGTCGTCACCGAGGACGGGAGCAGGGGCGGGGTGCCTGGGCTGATCCTCGGGGAGGAGATGGGGAGGAAGGAGGTGGGTACGGGCACGAAGACGACGTCACGTTTGTGATTTGATTCACAACAGAAACGCAAGCGAAGAGGGAGGGACGGAAAATGTCAAAGGTACGTTGCAACTGAACTTGATTCACAAAACATTGAGAGCGCAACTGTTTATGGCATTGACCATGGGTGGCTATCTATCATCGGCTAACGAGACGTCCAGCGGACCAAGGCGGGAGAAATGTAAGACACTCAATATATGAGCACTTGCCGCCAACTGAGGCACTTAAGCCCATTGTTTTCAAGGTCCAAACCAGGACGTGCTGTCGAGAGCCAGGAGCGGACAGACGTTCAGTAAAGTGCCAAACTCATATACTTGGCGGACCCTTCAAGGAGGGTCTCTCCAAAAAAAAGCCAGTACCAGCACGCCCATTGCATGGGCCTCCCCTCTTGAGGAAATGCCACAGCGCTGTCAAAAAATAATTTCCTTTCTTTCCCTTTTCCACACGCAGATGTGAAAGTTTGTCATCGGGTAACCTTTTACCAGAATACCGATGGGTGACGGACGACTGGCGTACGCTCTTCTCATCAGAGCCTCAAACTTTGCTCGCCAACTCCGTGAGCAACTCCGCTGCGACCATTCCAGGACCGCATAATAATTATGTTACTTCCACGCTGTGCGCGCTGATGTCTCTTCGCCCGCGCGTTCGCACCTTGATCGAGGTGCGATCTATCGTCTTCGAAGTGTAGTAAAAAAAAGGGGGAGTTTGGGGGAATAGGTGGGCCAATTTTTGTTTTTCCTTTCGCAGTCCTCGTAGTGTAGTCCGTGCCGACTGTAACTTTCCTTGTCGTAACGCCGATGCAATGCTGTAGCAGGAAGAGCAAAATCGAGAAAAAGTGGTACAACAAACAGGCCTTGTGTGGTGCTGCCTCGGGGTGCGAGAGGCAGCTGCCGGGTGCCTATTTGGGGTATGCGTCGTGAAATCATGAATGCGCGTAATCTTACAGATCAAGAGGCGGTTCGGTAGGGCGGTGTCAAGATGACCTAGACCTTGCGGAAATCTTGCAAGACGGGGTAGATGAGCTCGAAGGCGTGGTAGATCTCGTCTCGGACCTTGGCACCGGTGAGGACAATCTTGCCGCTAACGAAGATCAGGAGCACAATCTTAGGCTTGACCATGCGGTAGATGAGACCGGGGAACAACTCAGGCTCGTAGGAGCTGAAGTTGTGGTGGCGAGATGCCAGACCCTCCAGACGGATGGGGAACTTGATGTCACAAGAACCGACGATGTTCTGGATCTTGAAATCCGTGAACTTGGCGTTGAAGCCTTTTGGGGGTGTGTCAGCCATATTGTCTCTTCCTTTTGCGCGAGAGCAAGCCATGTCTTACCCAGCTTCTGGATGATCCGAGCATACTTGCGGCTGGCAAGCTTGGAGTCATCCTCAGACTTGGCACCGGTGACGACCATCTTTCCGCTGGCGAAAATCAAAGCGGTCGTCTTGGGCTCACGAATACGCATGATGACAGCGGCGAATCGCTTCGGGTCTATTTTCAGTGTGAATAACCCTGGGGAGCAAACAGACTCCGGATATACTCACTGTACTCAGCGTTGCGAGCGTGAAGAGCAATCGTCTTCAAATCCAGACGGCAGTCCAGGTTGACAGTTGCCACGATGTTCCTGGAAGGACACAGAATAAGTATCATGAAGACCATGCACGGACCGATCAAGGGAGAAAAAGCTTACTGCAGAGTTGGGGTCAGGCCGCTGCCAGTCTGTTGCGCACCAGGAGTGGCAGCAGGCGTGGCTGGGGCAACTCCGTTGCCGTTTGCAAGCGGAGAGCCAGTCGGAGCACCGTTTTGCGGGGCCTTGAGACCAGCATCGCCAGGGGGCGTCAACTCGTTGTGGCCGGTGGGGAAGGACAGCGAGCCAGGAGACATGAAATTCTTGGCCTGGTTGGCATTGCCGGGGTGGGTCTGAATAGCCTCCATGATTGATGTGGTTGCGTTCTGTCGACGGGATAGATTCCGAGACAAGGCGATCGAGCAGATCTGAGATGGGAAGTAGAGTTAGTACAACAGTTGACTAATATTGCACGACTGATGCGTTTCTGGAATTTGACGTCTGGTACAGCATGGGAGAATGGCGTGCGGGCGCAAGAGGCAAATGGAGAGGTAGCCACTTGTCCCTTTTCTACGATGGCAAAGGCGGTGATGGCGACGGTGACAGAACGGGCAGGCCATGTGGGGCCGGGTGACTCAAAGAGCAGCACCAGCCAGTGAAGCAGCTGTCCCGCTCTCGTCTCCCAGAAGGAAGAAGGGGTTGCTTCACAACGGTCCTCAGGGAAGAACGCGGTGACGTACCAAATGCGGGAGAAGAACAAGTGAATGTCTCCCCTACAGTGACTGCTCACGACAACGACAACGACGACACGAGGTGCACGACGGCGGGCTGATTCTTGGAAGTCGGTACGTGTCCACGGGACTGCGTCTGCGGAGCGAGGCGGTGCGATGCGGTGCAAGCGCGCTTGATAGCTTCGTCGGTCGAGTGAATCGAAGTGACTAGACTTGACGGCGACGAAGTTGCGATGCGATGCGATGCGACGCGACTCGACGGTGCAGGTGAGCGGTTTGTGTGTGACGTAATACCAACGACTCGAATCGCTTGCGCGCGACTTTTTTTGCTTCTGGCTGGGACTGGGTTTTCAGGTACGGTAAATGAGGATTTTCTATTCTCTTGTTTTGTTTCTCTTTCTGTCTTTCTCGAATCTCTTCTTCAAGTACAGAGAGCACTGTGCACTGTACAGCGGCAGCAGGTCCTGAGGCCTTGTGACTCGGGGCGAGTTGGTCTCTCGAGAGAAGAGTGGGAGGGGCGACGAGGCCTTAATAGGTCGGCGAGGCAACAAAGGTCAACCTTGATGGGAGGGATTCCTTTATGGCCAAGGACGGATTAGGAAAAGAAGAGAATAGGGCGGGAGGTGGTTGCACACACACACAGGCGCAAACCAGGGTTGGGGGGCAATGAAAGAAAGGACGGTGTTGGCGACGGGAACCACACAGTGTGTTGCGATCTCGATGCGATGAGGGTCTCGCTTTGATGGCACACACTGTCGACGACGAAGTCGTGTTAGGTTGGTGTTGATAGGTGTGGTGTGGTGTGTGTGTTGAGGGTGCGCGTGGTGGAGTGAGAAAAAAGTTGGTTCAAGGCCAAACGTTAAATGTAGGGATACGTAGGGCCGGTCGGGACTTCCGCTCCAAAAGGATGGGCAATCGGGCGGTGTTGGGGGGTGCTGGCCTCTTTATAGAAGCAGCAGTGGCAACCTCAGGCAGGAAATCAGCAGGAATTGCAGCTTGTGGCACCCAGACTTCACACTTTTTCGGCTGTCAGTAGTGCCACCCTGGCGAGAGGCTGCACCCAATCAGTGCTCTCAGGCCCGCCAGGTTAAGTGGGTCGCGTCCTGATGGGCATGAAATCCATTGGCATCATCCCTGGACAAGTGTTGAACTTGCATCCCGCCCCACTCCTTCCTGCACATGTACCGGTACTTCCACAACAGCCTTTTTCTTGCCTCCCCTCGCCTTCTTCCAGCAGCACTGACTGACTGCAATCTTCTCCCAGTGGCCCAGCAACCAACCAACAGCAGCAGCAGCAGCAGGAGCAGAGCAGGAGCAGGAGCAGCGAACCAGCCAACCAGCTCCAACCAGCTCCAACCAACAGCACTCAATTCCAATCAATCATATCCGGCCCAGTCTAAAAGTAGTAGCGCTCAGCGTCAGTGCTTCCTTTTTTTACCTCCCACTACTCGTCATCTCTCATCCAGTCTCTCTCACCTCCAGCTCCTGTGCGCTGCACCAAGCCAGCCAGCGAGCCAGCCCAGCAGCCCCAGCCAGCCCGCATTCATTGGCCTGCAGAACCCATCACAACTCTGAAACAATGGCACCCTTCTCAACCCCCCTAAATTTCATGCCCGCCTCCTTCCAGCACGCCACACAAACACATGCACACATGCACACAGACACACCACACCACACTGAACCTGACAACCCAGACAATACCCAACATCCCTTCTCCTGATCTAAAATCCACTCGTCTCAAACCACTCCATCGGGAGCCACGATGATGCATCACCATCACACACCCCCTCGGGCCCTGCATGGCTGCTGGGAGCAGTAGATGGATGCATTTCCCTCATCAGCACCAGCATCATGCAGCACGTCTGAGACATCAACAAGTCCGAAAGTGAACAAAAGGGGCGAGCAAATGAAGCCGACTGCGAAAAAAAAAGGGAGGCCGGTAGCCGTCTCTCGCCATACGACCTGGACCGACCGAGCCTTCCACCGAACCGAGCCAGCGATACGTAAACGAGCAAACGAACCACCACGCGATCGAGCACATGAGACGGAGAAGCACATCTCCTCCTCCTCCTCCTCCTCCACCTCCGACTACCAACGATATTGCTTCGACTCGCCCAAGAGAAATGATCAACGAGGCTGAGTGCTGCCTGGCTGTCCAAGCAAGCACTGCTGTGCGGCGTCGGCCGATGCGACGGCCACGCTTTGCCTCGGATGACGCGGGCTCCATTTCCTTCCCCTTTCCCCGACGAATCGCCTACCCGTCGCCCTCGCCCTCGCCCGCGAATCGGCACTGACAGGAATCCTCGGCGATCGAATCATGATGGCCACCGCCAGCAGCACGACTTGTCCGTCACACGCGCTCACTGTCACGACAATGGATATCGAGGCAGGAATATATGGAGATTCCACGACTACCATACGCCACAGCATTGACTCCGATCAGCCAGGGCGACGGCGACGGCGACAAATACCACATCCGTCCAATGCAGGCTCCAGGCCTCCAGCCCTAGGCTCCAAAGGCTCCAGGCTCCAGGCTCCAGGCTCTCTAGCCTCTCTCGTCTATGCGACGCTATCGGCTTCGTTCATGCAGAGCCCCCAGTCAGCTGGCAACCCCCGGAGATAAGCTTCTCTCTCCCTTGTCCTGGTCTCGACTTGCTGATCACCACCGCTTCGGGGTCCATTGCCCAATTTGAGTGGGGAGACGCTCACCACAGAAGGGCGGCCTGAGGCACCCGTCGCCCGGCAATCCCAATCTTATTCTGGGGCCTCGTCTTGCTGCAAAACCTGCTCACCACCTTTTTTTCCCTGCAACCTCGCCAGCGTCGCGTTGGCTTATTTCTCGCAACCCAATTTCAATAAGCACGACGACTCGTCCAACCTCGCTTCCAGCCTAACGATATTCGCCGCTTCTACTGACTGGTGCGCCCGATGGTACTGCCGCCCTTTTCCCATCAACATTGCATCACGAACACTATGCCAGCGCCCGTGAGATGAGAATGGGAACAAAAGACAACGACGAAAAGACAGTCTCATCATGACGTCCGACGGGCATCACGAAGGGTACGTGAGCCAGCAGGCCAGAGGTGAGTTGATCCTCCAAGCCAAACTTGGAACGAGCCTGCTCTCCCTTCGCCTCCCCGGGCACCGACCGGCTGCGCCTGATTTCCAGCGCCTTTCCTCTCCCTCTTTGTGGGTGTGTGTGCTGGGCTCTTGGGGCTGGGCCCGGCTGGGAAAGCAGGGAGGGGGCACAGAGCCCCAGATTTAACAGCTTGCTTCCGAGTTTAGTGGCTTTCACCGGCCCAGGCTTTGGGCCTATGGAGCGAGGGAGCGTCGTATGCACACCAACAGTGTGGGTGGCCCAGTCTGACATGTACCGGTACGTGCCCAGCCCCAGCCAGCCAGAGGCGGCCGCGACCCAGCCAGGAATTTTTTTTTTCACTTTTTCGCGCCTGTGCATCCATCCCTCCTCCCTCCCTGGGCTGCCTGGGACCACCACAACTGCGACAGCGGCCATCCGCACAACTGATGCGAGGATGGACCGTGCCCCCTATTTTCTTCCTTTCTCATGCGCACGCCCGCGACCCAACCCGGACGGACTGGCCAACCAGCGACGACGCCGGCCCAGCCTTGTCCACCACTCTGGGAAATGACTCATTCCAGGTTGTTTGTTGCAACCGGCACTCCGTCACGCAATCGTTTACTTTCGTGCGACGCAGCATCCCGCTCCCACCAACCGGCGCCTTTGACCACTATAAGTAATAATGCGAGATACTTCTTGGTGGTGCCGTGCGTCTGGGTTACGAACGGACGAAAAAGAAGAACGCATTGCTTATCTCTCTCGTATGCCGTCTTCTCCTTTATCTGCTGCTTCTTGCCATGGGCCCGTGTTTCGGTGCATCTCTAAACCATGGAGCACTCCGCTTGGCTGTGGGGCATTCCGTAATAAGGAACCTCGGGACGATGATGGTGATGATGATGACGATGATTCTGTTGTTGGTGCTGGGGGGACCGAGAGATCGGCTCTAAGGGCCCCAAGAAGGTCCATGTCCCACACAGGCCACCCCCTCCTCGTACACTGGCACAGTAGTGCGGAGAGGCAGAGAGGGCAAACGCTGCGCAATGAATGCAACTCCAAAACTACCAAGAGGAGCTCCTTGCGCCGGGCCCGTCTCACCCTCGTGCATCCCTGTCCGACGCTTATCGCCCGCATCTGATTCCTCTGCCCTCCTCTCGGGCCTGCAGAGTGAACCAATTTCCGATCGTTACACGGCGCCCATTCCTTCGCCCCAAGGCCAATCAGAGGGCGTCGCTGACCATGGAAGAGACGGTCTTGTGTCTCCTTGCTTGGCAGCCTGCAATCATTCAGATCTATTACCAGTCCTACCTCAACACGGTACGCAACCAGTCGGCCAGCCTGACAAGCAGACAAGTTGAAAAAGGGAGATGCTTGTCCACCACCACCAACCAACGCTTTCAGCACTTATTTCATGCACCCCAACGGTTGCGTGCGATTTGGCCAGGATGAAGCTGCACCCCGGAGGCGTCGAAGAGCCGCGTGGCTCGCCCGTGGCTGCTGCACCCCGCGTCAAAACGCGTGTGAGGGTTTCGCGCTCTGTTCGCGACGGTGAGCGGGGTGGAACGAATTCAGAGGCAGTCGAAATTTGCTATACAACACGGTCGCGAGTAAAACTAAGCATATGCTTGGGTGGCTCTGAACCCCTTCTTTCCCCCTGGCCGTTCTCAATCCCACCGCAAGAACCAAGGGAACCCTGAAGATCAATCGAAGTCTACCCGTTAGTCCAGGAGCTTGCTGCATCCCCATAGCAAGTGACGTCTCGGTGTGGGCATATTGTCTTGAACCTTTTTTTTTTTTTGTCTTGGTAGGGTGTGGGCGGGACGAGTCAGTTGAGCCTCAACATCAAGAAGGCCACCCCATGGAAACGAGAAGCTCTCAGAGCCTAGCAAGCTTCGGATATGCACGCCCAAATCCTCAAAGGCCATGACCCGTTCCGATGGGGGACCAACACCCACCCACATTGAATCGGGGGCCCGATGGGCACGGTCTTTTTTTCTCTCCAGCTCGGCCAAGCAAAAAAGGTTATGCGTATATGCAGGGTCTTTTTTTCCCCTATGTGCATCGGGGACGGACGGAGGCAATCGGGCCACAGTGGCCACATCGCTGCTATGCGTGAACAGGCCGGCCGTGGTTGGGGGTTGGGCTCTGCTGCTTTGGTTTTGCCTGCCTGCCCGAGATGCACGGAATTACGGGGCATTGCTCAACTACCAGACTACCTAACCATCATAATCGGTCTACACGGTGAGAATAAGACCGAGCGCGCCCGCCTGCCCCATGACAGAAAGTTGGGACGACGGGAAGTGGTGGTTGGCCTTTTTTATCTGTTGTTGCCAAAGTATGCGGCTGACACAAGAGACAGAGGAGGACGCGCGTACAGGGGCCGCCTCTGCTGCCCATCAAACGCGAGGCTGATACATGCATGCATGCACACGAGCACAAAAGCCCCGTCGCACTCCGATTCTACCGTCATCATAGCCGCAACCAGCCCAGCCTGCCTGCCTGCCTGCCTGCCTGCCTGCCTGCCTGCCCGTCTACCTACCCATTCTCCCAAGCCTTTTTTTTTTTCGAAGCCTCGCGCTCGCTCTCGTTTTTTTATGACGCCATTGCTTGCCCAGCCTTCCCCATCCGGCAATCCGCGCCTGTGGCGTAGTGTATTTTGCGCCACGCCCGGGTTTGGTCCTTCTTTGTTCGGCTCTATTGTGGGTCATGGATCTTGTCCGCTTGGAATTGTTCAAGTCAAGTGACTGATTTCTCTCTCGTTTCCGGGTCCGTGCCCGTCCGTGTTCCACTACTTCACCGCGCTTGTTGAACAAACGCCGCTTATGGAACACCCTGGCTGCTTCTGGTGCCCAGGCAAACTAACTAGCAGACGCCTTAACACCGGGCTTGGCCCGAGGCGAGCGAACCATGAAAATGACCTTTCAAGCTTGGTTCTCATAACACGCCATTGGGCGTGACTCCTTGCTTGACTTCACACCGGCCGCGAGGCTGGCCTCGCGGGCTGACCGGGCTGGCTTTATGCGATATGCGCCTGGCCCTCACGTGCGCTCTCATCGTTTTGCGGCCGAATTATTGCGCTGGGCTGGGCTGGGGTCAGCCTCCTATGACTTGTGGGTGAGGACGAGCAGGCCGAGTTGCTTTGCGGGCCCCTCGTTCCTCTGTGGATTCACGATGCGCCAAATTGGTTGGGTCGGGAGGGAAGGAGGGCTGGATTACTAAAGGCCCCACGGTGCCGAAGACGCCCCCCTTCCTCCCCCCAACCCCCGCCTCTCAATAGGTGTGTCCGGACGCGACACGTTGTATAGCCAATCCGGGAAGAGTGGTCCAGGACCAGCAAGTGAGGACGGGACACGCCAGAAGAGGAACCACGGCTCGTGCCCGACTCCACGCCTCCTTTGAGAGAGAGAGGGACAGTAAGTGAGAGCGCCCAGTTCAACAGGCGAGAAGTCGTGATCCGGGAGCGACAGTCCGGACGACGTTCGGAGACGACTGAATCGTCGTCGAGGAGGACGGCTAGCCTGAGGCCTAGCAGGCAACTGGTGCGCAAAACGAGCTGGCCACTGGTCGGCCACCATCCTGGCCAGCCGCATTGGTTTGGTTCCACTATCTACTAGGTAAGGTAAACCCACTTATTTTGACCTGACTGGCAGGCTGGCTGGCTACACATCATCCGGCGTGCGAGGCTGGCTGCCTCCTGGCAAGGCTACGTGGGATGTGTACTAGCCAGCCTCGCGTCCAGCTGTCTGTCATTGTCCCATCTGCTTTTGGCCTTTTGCCGGTTCGTACATATACTACGCGGCCTGCCCAGCCCTTCGTTGGTCCGGCCGGCGCCCGGGGCCGGGCGGCTAATACCTCCCCCCCACCCGGGCCTGAGATACTGGCCGGCCCCATCACCCGCCTACCACGAGTACTTGGGATATGCACATGTGGTAGGCAGGCAGGCAGGCCATCCGGCCGGCCGCAGGCTTACAGCCCGAAGCCACCCTCGCTGCTTCTATAACACGCCATTGGCGTACCCATTGCTTCGATTCATGACTCCGGCCGCTACCATGCCTCCCCCCGCGCGCTCCAACATCCGCGGCCGAGTATCTGCCGTGCGGGTGGCTGCTGGGTCGGCCACCAGTCCAAGATGCTAGAACATCTCATCGAAAGCGGTAGGCAATGAACACGGCCATATACTAACTAGGTGTGCGACTCCAACGAGATTGCCAAGACTTCATGACAGCCCAGAGCTCTTCTATCTAACCAATCACACATAGCTGTGCTGTTCAAGTTGCATAGCATTCATCAGGCAGCAGGAACCCCGCTCTTGAGTACCTAAGCAGGTAGTGCCAATTTTCAGGTAGCCTGGTGTTGTTCCAGACAGCCACTGTCCCGTATGATCTATTCAGATAGAATACCATCTACGGGTATTGTCGTGCTTTTCACAGCATCTCTGCTAAGTTACTCTCCATCCTCAGATTAATGTGCACAATTGTTGGGTTGGGTTGCTGCATCTTGTTGATCTGCGTTACGTGCAGCATCGGTATTTGGGTGATGGAGACTGTAGATAGATCCTCTACACTATGTGTTGAACTAGGCTCCAAAGGCGTGGGTGAGGACGGAATTTAAGGCGAAGGTGGTAATACAGAAGCCACGGCATTCACTGCACCAGGCTGCTTTGACTTAGGTAGCGTTTTTGTATAGCTCGGACCTGCGAAAGACGGGTTTTTTTGAGCCGTCTAGGCTACGCTCAACTAGGTCAGGACAGACAGCGGCGATTAGCAGCGGCTCGGGTTTCTGGTTGTCCGAGTTGCCGGTCTTGGTCACTGCTGACTTTCTCAACTCACTACCGCGGCAGGAAGAATTAAAGCTCTTGCCTACTTAGCAATATTAGTACAACATGTTCCCTAAGAAAGCGTGAGATAAGTCTATAAACTAGTATTTGCAACGCTAGCCACTTGTATCTTAGGCAAAATAAGTACGAAGAGCTTACCAACCTGCGGAATGAATATATAGGATCAACCCTTGCTGAAATAATTAATGAGAATTACGCCGTTGTAGTTGCTGGGGGCCATGGTTGAAATTTGCTGTCACGCGTCGACGTACCAGGTACAGTTAGACATCGAAGATCTTGTAACCCCAACTCACAGGTCTTTCAGAAAGCTCAAGCCGGAGCTTCCTTCGCGAGTATTTGTAGCAGCCGATCATGGACGCCAAGGCTCACTGGCAGCTCATCTGAGTGAGAGGTTGTTGGTTGTGTACATGTATGACCAACGGGACTTTTCCCGCCGCTGATGTGAATCACAGCACTTGACTGCGTCCTAATCTTTTCTGCGTCGATAATAACAGACTTTATAAATTGAGAGTCTGGATCAAATCCTAGCAGTTCAGCGGATTCATAGGAGAAAAGAATGTGCTTATGTAAGCGCTGACGAGCTTGTGACACATTCCCCGCCTGTTGCGCCGTCCACGCGTCAGCTGGTGCTTCACGAAACCTTTGTGCATGGACGTACGTTCCAGCACAGTGCCGACATAAGTTGCAACCGCGACCCCATAGCTCCGTACCCCCACGGGACCACGAACACTGGCGATGACGGCATGGAACACAAAGGTTTGACGCTGCGCGCCACGCTGGTAGGCCTTCTGCTGGGCGTTCTTGTCAACCTAACCAACACGTACTATGGACTGCGAGTAGGCGCAGAGGGTCAAATGTCTATGATATCGGGACTGCTAGGCTACGTTGGGTTCAGGATGTTCTCCAAGTACCTCTTTATAGAAGGTCCACAGTAGGCGCGAGTGCCCTACACCCAATCCCGCATTGGGAACCTGCGACAATGGCGATGCATTTGCCACGAGCATCGAACGCATTGCCGTGTCCCAATATATCGTGTAGGCCATAGGGCTTTCTTTGCAGCCAGTCCGGCACCCATGATGGTAGGCCGACGTGTTGAGCTAGCCCTGCGCGATACAGAAGCAGCATGGCTTGTTTCTTCTCGGAAAAGCGGCGGAACAGAGCAGTCGCGAATTTCTGAGTGATTTCAGCAAGGGTACTGGAATAGTCTGGCTCAAACTCCTGGAGATTTCCGTCGGAGGCTATGCCGAGAAGCGAGAAATACTTGTCTCTCGGGTCTGATGCTTTGGCGTGGCGGAAGTTCTCAAGCAGTTTCAGAATCGACACACGGCCCGACTTACCCTCCATATGCCGCAGCTTTGCTAGCTTAAGAAATGGGGCCCACGAGGCTGGCAAGTCCCCTTCGGTGGTTTCCAAGCCCTTGTCAATGTGGTCCATCACCAGGAACAAATGGTTCCAGTCAATCCTTATGTTTCCATGGACCAGGTGGAGCCTGCGTGAAATGACTGCCTCCTGGACAATCCAAGCCCTCCGAAACCACGGATTTTTGAAAAATGCAGCAACTGAAGACCAGATACTGTCTTCAGGAAACGGCATGTCCCTTTCTTTCCACGACGCCGGACAGCGCGGCAAGTCCTCCGGCCACCGTTCCGACGATGGACCCAAGACCGAACGTGCACGTACTTGCGCAAACATCTGAATGGCATCGCTGTGGTCTCTATCTCCGCCAATAAACGCCAAGTAGAGACAGACCTCTGGAAAATCTCCGCCAGCAGGTTTATTTGCCTCGACTTCTCCCGCTTGTCTTTTTTATTGATATACAGCGCGTCAATCCACAGCGTTATGGGCTCATGCTTCGACCGCAGGCTGACAAGTGCCTCATGCAGACTATCTAGAATCATGAGACCCCCCGATGGCGTCCTCAGGAGGTGCTTAGTTTGATCCTCTGGTCCCCACACGTATGATAGTGTTGTGTAAGCCCCTGTCATCTTGATGTCCGTTGTCCAGAGAATTCCGCGGAGACTTCCCACAGCATTCCCAGGAAACAGCGTGAATAGCCGCATTTCGTTCTCATGGAGATCAGTGTATTCGTACATGCGCCAAGGAACCATGTCAAGCCCCACCGCAATTTTCTTAGTGGGTGGGCACACCTCCGGAGCACTAGGGCTTCCTTCTGAGCTGCGCTTGCGCTTGAGGCCTTTTGAAGAAATTGGAGCCTCTGGTGATGGATCGCTACTTGTAGGCATTCGACTCGCGGTTTGTGTCCCCGGGCTTTCGGATCCATTGGGTTCCCTTTGTCTTTGAAACCAGACGTTTGTGATGCCTTTCGAGAATGCAGTTGTCGGAATACTATCAGCTGTTGCTCCTATGGACGCTATGTTCGATTTAACAAGTGATGACAGATCAGGATTTGCGATAGGCTCATTCTTATGCGGCTGTTGTGTTAAGAGAAGAGATGTTCGCAGAACACTTCCCGGCTCTGGGCGCAAAATCCTAGAGCTGAAGTGTAACCACGGGTCAAGAATGAAGTAGAATTTCGGCGCCGTGTACACATCGATGATCCGGATCAGAACCACCACGTTATCCTGCAAGTCGTGGTTTACATCGAGCAGGAGGCGATTCCTTTGCGCCTGTGAAGCATATTAATACCCGCCATACTAGTGGAAATGTGTACAACACATACCAACAGGAGCTGCAAGGTAGTCGAATGTGTCGTTGATCCCACCTGCAGATACGCCAATATCAAAATGGTAGGTCGGTGGTCTCGATTTGAATTGTTTTAATTCCTTTCCAACCACGTTTCGCAAGTAGCTCTGTCACCTTTTCTGCAATACTTCGGTCCGAAATTTTATAGGGGCATCGGTCTCAGTTGTTGAATAGGCCGGAAGACCGGCTCTAGTTCGAAGAGGACTGGTCCAACACCGCACCGGATCATAGGGATCCCCTAGCTCACGCTGGAAGAGGGAAGAGGCCTGGCAAAGCCATCAATGATACAGTTCTTCGAGTCAAATCATACGTAGAAATCGTATTAACTTACAAGTCTTTCGCCTAAGAACCTCATATTCAGATTTGGGTCAATCCTGATTTCTGTCTCTATAGCACCATTCATCGTCTCCTCTTCTAGAACTCCGGGCTCACCATGATGTCGCATGAGATACAATCTGCGATCGTCTTCCGGTTTCCAACTGTCTCCCTTTCGACGATCTTTCTCGTTACCGTGGAACACCTGGAGGTGGTCTTCCGCTGTGGCCTCACGAAACAGCCTCTTGGCATTGAAATCGCGAAAGTCGAAAGGGTCCGGGAGATTCATTGCACTCGATGCGTATTTCCAGATTGCATCTTCTGCAAAAGTTCGGTTCTCTTATAACACACTAAAATTAGCTATTGGATGCATGGACTTATGTGTGCACTTGGTCTGAAAGATATGCTCACGACGAAAACCCATCAGGTTCTCTAGTTGAAGCCCTGCCTTGACAAATGCAGCCTCAACCTCCTGGTCGTCAGGCTCATTAATAGAGGTTGTAGTAATCGTATGTGTGATGGGATTTTGATGCCACAGAAGTCAAGCAGGTACTCGGCGAGATGAATCAGAGGGACAGTAGAAGAGGTCTTTGCTGATATGAATAGCTTCAACTGCCCGTTTCCATCTGGCAGAGAGCTTGACTACTGGTGTTCCTACCATGCACCATCGTCTTCGCATCAATACTCAACTGGTGGGTGTCAATAATGTCGACAGCAGTGCTTACGTTCGTCTCTCGTATTTGACGTGATGTCGTGATTTCCTCGGGTTCGTTGACGGAGTCAATCTGAAGTGAGTTATCGGTTCTTTTTGCGTTTCATATCTTTTGGCTTATACGATTAAGAGAAAAACTCACGTTTCAAAAAAACAGAGCGGGAGACCGCAAGAGCTCGGTTCCATCGCTCGCAGTTTGATGAAGCCTGTCGGGTTGGTCATAGTGGCCACGCAGATCGAAATTAGCCTGGATTGTAGACCAAGAAAAGTGAATAGACCACCCATCTGATTCGCCTGCGCCGCGGGTATGTCAAGAAGGGCCACCTTGCCTATGAAGCTATGTCGTAAGTGAGAGCGGTCCGCTAAATACCAGTCCTCGTTCTTCGAGGACCGCAGCTCTGTGATCGAAGATGGGTCTTTTGGTTTGACCAGGAAGATAGGCCTAGCCCTAAGTGGTTCCAGCGTTCTCGTAGCTCTGATACGAGACATTGCTGATACCGCTTTGTTCAGCTGGCTCAGACAGTGAATGAGAGAGGGTTTCAAGGCATTCGATGGATATTGTAATGGGATGAACCCTTGTCAACAGAACTCAGGGCCAGGGCCCTTCGTACGACCCACTGACCCACAGCACGATTCCCCACAGAACCTGCTAGCATCTACAAGAAGGACCAGCGAAGGACGACAACCAAGTATATAGATCAGCAGGAACCTGTACGATAGTCGAAGAGGAAGAGACTTCTCTCCCCAGAGAAGTCTTCTTGTTCATAGAGAAAATAGACGTTAGAGTGTGACACTCAGTCTAGACCCGTACAGATATTCTGACAAAGAGATCAGTCTGTCAACTAGATTATGGAGCCCCAGACCGTCAGCGGCTTGTAACATTCGGAAAAACTGAGCACTGCGCGGATACACATTCTCGAGTAAAATCCCATCTTGGCGCAATCAGAGATCGTTGCCCAGCCGCTAAAAGGCTGCTTTATTTGTAGGGAGTATGGAGCTGAGACAGATCAGAGGCTCGTTGAGGATGGCATGTCTGTTGTTTCATCAGCCGATTCTTGAAAATAATACCTAGGTATACGGCACGTACTCGAGGTCATCTTTGTCATCTTCCCAGTACGACTGTATGTGTTCGTACAAATACACAAGACAATCCTGAGATGGAAAATCCTGTTTCTCATTGCCTTCAAGCATGTCAAGTAGAACCTCGAGCTTCTGCGTGTGTTTACACCCAGACAGTGTAATATGTTCCTTCGAATCTCATCCTTGAGATTGGAGATTTGCAGGATGGCTGTATTGACCCCTCCATTCTGAATCAGGGGTTCAATGTCTGAGAGGACAGTGTCCATCACCATGGTATCTCTCCCATGTTCAACCTGTGAAGGCGACTCCCGAATATCTTAATAGAATCGCTCTAGAGTTCAGACATTCTTTGCAGGTCCTGTGGAGTCCGTCAACTTCAATACATGGAGAGTAAAATTCCCAATTGTCCAGTACTAGCTGGAATATGTCAGATACTGGATATCTTTGGAAAAGATTTCGAAAGTTGTCCGAGAGTGAGAATTTGCATGAATCATTTTCATGCTTATGTACAAGCCGAGGAACCCTGGAGACACGAAATGTGCGGCTCAAGTAGTTCATGAAGTCCCGACGTATTAAAGGTGTGATGCAGCCATTTGGAGGAACTTCGGCAGGCGTATGGTCGAGTGTTCCAGGGTCCAAATAACCTGGGTGGAGCCTTGGCGACATCTCTTTAAGGATCACAGCGACGCCATGGCGTTGGGAGAAATCGTCTCCATCTGACGTGATATAGAGGTCTGAGCCTCGGCGATGCTGGTCATCCTCGGAAACGAACCACAAGTGGGGATCTGGACCGAAATTTGGGGCCCATGATGCCCGATACAGAAGCATTGCATGTGAAATCAGTGCGCGGGAGCTAATTGCCGATACTCTGTTGAAGGAACCAAATGCATTTGCCGCGTGAGCCGTGACTACTCCGCGACATATGCGTTGAATGTCCAGTGTCTCGACTCCAAGTCTCTCGAATAATTTCTGACGATTGGGACATTCGGAAGTCTGTGGATGGACCACGGAGAACCGCAATTTGTCTTCGCTTCCGTGCAAGTCTATGTCGGCAGGCCAGAAGACAGGGCTAGGTACTCGCTGAAGCCGTTTTCCTTTGGGCGCTTCCGTACGCGTCCAGGTTCCCTGCAAAAGGGGAACGAGGTTAAGCCTTCGGATATTTTACTGGAGCTCTGGCGAATCAACAGAGGCAGTAGTACAGCAGCCAAGTTGTCATGCCACGGGACGGTCTGCTTTGAAATGTGCTCGGATCGTCCGCGATCTTGTACTCCAGGTGGTGTAAGAACTCTCCATTTGTTAGGTGGCCCACCCCAAGAGCAAATATACTTTCATTTGCCCATTCTGGGTATTCCAGGGAAAGGTAACGAGACTCGGTGGAGGCATCCAGTGTCACTGGCAATCCATCGTGGCCGGCAAAAGATTCGCGGTCAAATAAGCGAGATCTTTCGGTGCCCACAAACTTCCGTCACAAACCTGCAATGAATGCATCGATGCGAGACTTTCCCACGCAGCTCTCAGTGCGGGCTCGAAGAAAGCCGAGGGGGTCGCAACCGTCGTGAACCACGGCCAAGTGTATCTGCTTGCACTGTCCCTCAGCAGGTCGACTGCCTTTAACAATGCCGGCGTGAGAGAATCGCGAAGGGCCATGTTCCAAGGTAGCGAGTCATCAACACTTTGTCGACTGGCTGTAAGAACGAATTCCGCGTTGAGAAAGAACTGCGTCTGTTGGTCAGATTGCACGGAAAAGCCTGGCAAAGCTAAATGAGAATACCCCATAGTTCCTCTCAAGGTAATAGCACTTACCTTGAGCCCGTAGTTTCCGATCGGCAAACCTGAGAATACATTGTGTATGCTCGTGGACGGAACTTCATTTGGGTTCTGTTGAAGTGGGAAAACCATAACTCCGACGTCGAGTAGCCGCGCCTTCTCGGCTCTCCTGGAAGGTTGATAACAGTGAAATTAGTATTCAGGTAGGAAAATTCTTCTTTGCCATCATGGATGACGATAATACTGGAGTCGTCACCTTTGATCTCTGCTCGAGTAAGCGACCTTTCCCAGTGCTTTCCGTCACTGTCAAACACCTCAATGTCAACCCCACATATCTTGTTCAAAAACATCAATAGACAGGCGTCGAATACTTCGAGGTCGTCAACAATCTCTCTCAATTGTTCGTCCTGGTTGAGCTCGAAGAGAAGTGATGTACGGACATCCTCCAGAGCTTAAGGAAAGGTTGCCCGTTCTGGGACCATGGCTCCCAGTTCGGCTGCTCGATTCCACCTGATTGAATAATTCCGCGAAGACAGCCATACAGTGTTCGCAACCCTGAACACGCTTTTGAACCCGATTCCTTTTTCGCCAATGGAGCGAACAGACTCTTGGAGATTGTCCTTAGTACTGCATCCCAAAGCGCAAATCGCATCTATATCTTTTGCATCGAATCCCAGTTGGTTGGAGTCGATGCCGAGGCGTCCTGGTGCATGGTATGTGAACCTCACTGTTGGAATGACCGAGTCCTCGTATGCAGTATCGTCCACATTCTATCAAATCTCGTGAATGAAGTGCGTCGACCGGTCATATAGCTGACTGACAACTATAAGTCGCGTATGAAATGAGTTTCCTGTTCACATGTGAGATCGCAAGCGGACTCACCTACAGATCGAGGGCATTGGTCAACAGTAACGCAAAGCGAGGGTGATGGGCTGGGTCTAGCTCGCTTCGAAGACGTTGAATGTGGTTTTGAGTTTCAATAATCGATGCCATGTTTGCAGAATACGGAACAAATATGGATATGCTTGGAGTTCTCCAGCCGACGATGCAGCATAGAACTGTCGAGATACAATGAAGCAAATTAAGGGATTGGGTCCGGCTAGTTTGTCACGCTCACGTTTATTCAGCCCCAGGAGTGAAATACAAAGGCAAAAGTGCCAACGAGCCCTAGTGTATGCCTTTCGACAGAATTGGTCACGCTGCAGGTCGGGTGACGTGACGCTGCATCTCTGCAGCTCTGGTCAGCTATATTGAATCTGTGATCGGCCTCCCACGGGACCCTGAAGGCCGTGTCTACCTAGGTAAGGTTGCTCGACAGCTTTTAGCCCGGAGGCCTCCTCACAGCCTGCTCAGCATGCATTTTTGGCTACACAAGGCCAATAATGAGTAGTAAATATCCGCTCTCATTGATTTTGAATTGCATGTGGCCCTCAGTTGCTCTCCCCTCGACCTCGTTGGAGCCTTGCCAGAGCTTTACCCCCCCCCCCCCCCAAAGCCACTTGCATGAACCACCCGTCGCCTGCACAGATACCAAGGGCCGTAGTGAGGCGGACTAGCCTGCATATATCCGATCAAATAGGGATAGAGCATGCTGCACGGTGCAGGCTGCAATGCATGGTGAACCAGAGGCACTGTCAGTGCGCTCTGACATCCGTGTGCAGCCGGGCGAGCACCGGTTAAAACAAAGACAAATCATGAAATGGTGACTTGAAAGTAGCTTAGACTATTGACGGTAGGTTGGAGGATTTAAGCCCTCAGAGACAACGCGTGTTTGGCTTTTTGTCCCCATCGAAAAGCGGCGGCACAGCTGTCGCCTTCACCCGGGTCATGCTGATCACGAGCACCCTCTCCGGACTTCCATATTATTCGTCAAGCCCGCCAGCGCATTTGGGAAGCTCTAGTGGGAGATTTCATCCACATTGCTGGGCTCTGACGGCAAAAACATGGACACATGTTCTACGCCAAGGAGGCCAATGGCGAGGCGTAGGCTGCCGGAATGTCAGGGTATCATTAACGCGAAATTCTTCTCGTTCAAGCCTCCGTCGCTGCATGAAACCCGCCGATAGCCACCATTTGAAGTCACAGGCCATTATTTTCCACATAAAGTCCTCCCCGCCGTCGTGGATGGCAATGTATCTGCACACCAATCACTCCCTTAGAAAGCGCAAGAAAGCCTGCGCAATGAGAATACCATCATGCTGACCGACCGCCCTCTTCATAGCATCCTCGAACACCCTATCAGGTATGATTCCGGCTTGCCGGTGAGCCCAAAGCATCTCTGCCATCATGAACTGAGGGAACTCGGGATGTCCTTGGACCGTGAAAAGCCGACCGGGAATGTACATGGCCTGGGTTGGACAATGGTGAGATTGGGCCAGCGGTATAACGGATGCTGGGTAATCGACGACCATATCCTGGTGTGTTTGGTAAAGTTTCTAAAGCCATTGTTATCTTATGCACCATGAATCAGATTCCCAGCCGTCCAGAGGTATCATCCACCAAATGATCACCGCATCTCCCAAAAAACAAAATAGAAGTACTCACAAGTTTCGCCGCCCCGAAAATAGATTTTCCGATTTCCGTGAGCTGCATTTCTGTCAGAGAAAGCTCCCACCCCGACGGTGATGGCGTAACCACAGCGCCCAGTGCGCGTGCAATAATCTGGTGCCCAAAGCACACCCCAATGACTCGGACACGGTCGTCGGTGAGCAGCAGTCGGCGTATGAAGGCCGTCAAGCGGACAATCCACTCGTCATCGGCGTAGGCGGAGTATCTCGAGCCCGTGACTAGCACTGCGTCGATGTCCTCAGGGTCCGGATAGGCCGTGGTCGGGTCACCGCATACGACATCGTGCGCCGTCACAGTGAGCTGTGAGTCGAGTGTCTGTGGTGGATTCAGGCTTTTGCAGGCCGCTTCGAACATCGATGTGAAGATGGCATCAAATCTCCCTAGTCTCTCTATCACGCTGGGCAGAGGCTCATCTGCTTCCAGAATAGCGAGGCGGGTGGGGGCCGGAGGACCCACGGAGCCCATTTTCTTGCTGACAGAGGGCTCAGGAAAAAGAAATAAGGTAAGCAAAATAACCACAAAGATAAAGGGAATCAAAGTCCTGGCGATGGTGGGTAATATAGACGAATCAACTTTAAGGGCCATACACTGAACCAACACAAACTTTAAAAAAGTACTGTGTTGTGCACCGTATTGCAAGGCAGGGGAATATCTGAAAGGAGGCGGCGAAGCGTCAGCTGGAAGCCTGGTGGCTGAGCCAACATAATGCCCCATATTTAGAAGAATCCTACTGCTATTTCTTACTTTCTTGGTGAAAGGAATCCATATGGAGTACCGATCTGGAATACTGTACCAAGGAAATATAGGATCCCGTAAATCTGGGCCCGCCGCCTCGGCCTCCCGCACGCACTGGCCAACAAAGCACCCTGGTTGATGGTGCTTGTGACCAGCGTCTCTTGGATGGCCGGGGCCCTATCCGGTCATCAGTCAGCCGTGTGGCATCCTGGGCAACTACCAGGTGGGGGGGGGGGGGGTAAGATACGAAGTCAAGCTTGATTCATATATCGAAGGTCTCAACTCGCTTACAAAGCTCTCGTTAATCCTTTTGGAGACGGCTGACGAATGGACTCTACGTGGTAGGGGCTCGCTGACTATCCTCTTCACAGTGAGACAAGATGACGAATTGGATTATCTCTGCCAAGAGAAATGGTCATGGGGGAATATCTTGTCAATGCATCCACCGACGTGTGCAAAATGCAATTGGCTCGTGAACGGCCTGAGTTCGCATTATTTCGACTGTCTCACTCCACCAATCTCCTCCTCCGATATTGCCTCGGCCAAAAAGGGCTCCTTGATGGTGATATACTGACTATGCGCTCTGATCCTGTGGCCGTATTTGTACAACAACCAAGGCACCGGCACCAATGCCACCGACACAAAGCCCAGCAGACTACTCGCCCAGCCAATTCCCATGGACGAGAACATCTGCACCGTGAACAATGGAAACGCACCTCCCGCAGCATACCTCAGAAGACTGTTTGCACTCAGGGCGCTCGCACCATGCAGTGACCCGTACGAGTTCATGATGTACAAGGCGCCGCTGCTGTAGATCATGATGTTGCCCACAGCAAAAGGCACGGCCGCCACCACTGGGCTGGCCCAGAAGACACCCTTGTCGGCACACCACCCGAACCAGAACAGACTAGCCGGGTTGAGGGCGCAGCCAGCCATGGCCCCATAGAGACGATACTCGGGGGGCACCATGCCGACGCCGTACTTGGCTTCCAGGGCCGGATATGTGCGGCGGTCTATGTAAACCACCGCAAGGAAGCCCAGGACGCAGCCGAGGGCGATGGAGATGAAGGTAAGGCCTTGCTGGCCGGGTGTGAAATTGTAGTGCCCGCCGAATATGTAGGGGAAAGCCGCGAAGAAGCTGTAGAAGACGGCGAAGTTGAAGGCCATGTAGATGGTCATGAAGAGGACGATGGACTCGACGAAGAGCATCTTGAATGGTTTGAGGACGATGCGCTGGACCAGGGCGCTTGAGGGGAGTGGGGGTATTGTGGTATGTTGTTGGGGTTCCTGGGATTGCGTCTCCGTCTTCACACGTTTCTGAAGAATTGTCTTCTTGTAGGTTTCGAACTGCGGCAACGAATAGAGGTAATTGAATGCAACCATAAAGAGTATTACCCATTCAAGCCATCGAAAGCCCTTTGCCTCGCTCAGGTAACCTCCAATTACCGGACCTGAGTTGGTTAGCATGCGCAATCATTGCCCGGAAGGGTGGAGGAGGTCGGAGAGTGAAATACCAAATGCAGGTCCAAGGAACGGCGACACAAAATAGAATGGATATACAAGCCCAGCAAGTTTAGGCGGCCAGATATCCGCATTGGTGCCACCGCCCACCGAAACGACGGCGCTTCCGAAGAATCCAGCAAGAAAGCGACATACTAACAAAGTTGCAAAATCTTGTGCGAGACCGGAGCCGAGAATGAATAGCCCGAAAATTGGCACAGTCGTGAGATACACAATTCTGCGACCGTAATACTCGCTTATAGGCGCCGCGATGATCGCCCCGAGGCCGAGGGCCCACAAGAACAGGGACAGCCCAAGCAGGGCTACTGTGTGGGAGACGCCAAATTTCTCCGCGACGTCGTTGGCCCCTGATGTGTACACTGACGAGGCAAAAGACCTGGAAAAGTCAGCACATGGCCAAATTGCGTAGGAGGTGAGAGGGGGTTGAGAATGCCTACACGTTGACACAGAGCAACGCAGGAATGCTGGTCATGTACAGGCGCTTCCACATGGGCCAGTTGTGAGGACAGTCTGGATCGTCCGGCCCCGTCCAGTCCACCCCTGGGAGTTCGTTCGGTCGTTCTTGCATATTAGCCACACTGGATAAGACAATGAACAAAGAATTAGGTGGCTCATAGAGAGGGCAGAAAGAGTCACGGAAAACATAATCTAGCTTTGGTATGTATGTAAAGGACATGACGCTGAGTCACATTGCGCTGTTAGGGCGAGGAAAATGGAGAGGCCCTGTAGGAGAAAGGGATGGAATGTGCTGTTGGCAATTCTCATCACGTAACGATTTCCAGCCAACCAACACTGCTGGTGCCGGGTCCGGTTCCGTGCCGGGTACAGGTCCGAGCACGCAATCTGACATTTAGTGCCAGTGCGGATAAAATGTCAACGCTCATCCAAGGCGGGCCTAGAAGCAGGGGAGCACGAATGGAGGTCGAGTGATGACTGATGTTGAAATAAATCAAGTGGTGCATCGTCAATCTACGATGATGCTCTGCATTCAAAGCAAAAGCGTCGTGTTGCCCATTTCGGAGTATATTGCTGCTAAGGTAAAAAAAATAATAGGATAAATATGTACGTAATGTAATGTTATATCGGTTTCGATACGATGATTCAATATTGCTACAGTTTTGAAATAGGACTCGGATAGGATTTGTCTTCCAGCCTTGATGATTCAGTGTCACAAAGATGAAGATACTGAACTGAAATGCTACTTGCTGCGCCCTTTAACCACATCATCCTTCGAGATACACGTGCAATCTCTTTCTCACACTAGACGTGTATGCTTCGGAATTCTATCCCTCCCGCTGGGGCTCGAGGGCAGTGAAACCAAGTCACAATATCGACCTTACACTTCTCGCACAGGAACCTGTCCTGCTATGGTGTCACCAAAACACTTTACCATCCCGATCAATGCAATTCAACGATATGTGATTGAGGATTGTTCGGCTTTGAGGTCTAAATAACCTTGGCCGGTGAACCTCCGGCTTTCTTTGACAGCTAATAGCTAGCCAGAGACTTCTTGACGTTGGTTATCCAGGTCTTGCGATGTTGTAGGCATCCTGCGTACTGTCCATATCGCCCTGCAACTGGTAACCCCGGGATCAAACATTTACCGGCAAAGCGTTAAGTTCTTCATCCATTCCATGAACTTCGTTTCGATGCCGCTGTCGAGTCCTCCATCTATCGAAAGTCTGATCACAAAGACCACATGCAATCGGGGCCTTTTGCTTTTGACAGGTTAGCTGGCGCGGCTTGCACTAGGCTCACCTGGTGGCAGGCAAAGAATGGTTAACACAAGCAAGTCCATACCTGCATTTGGTACCGTGCCAGGAGCTCTGGCGGAGTTGGACCCGGCCGGGCCTCCGTGACGACGACAAAAAGGCCCATCAAGCCGTCGTCCTCCTCTGAGCCGGAGCTGTACATGAGCACGTCTTGCCTTAGCTCTTCGAAGCCGTGGGGGATCTGCTCCGAAGGGTCTCGGGAAGTTATGTTGCGATGCGCGTAGATGTGTGCGTAGCTGTAGGCTACATAAGCCCATGAGGATGGGTCGTGCCCCTCAACGGGGCATGACGAGGAGCATGCTGTCGACACTGCTAATTGTGCGCAGTACGTCCGAGATCCCATCGGTAGCGTTCCCGTCGTCATCGTAGTTCCAGAATGGTGGAATGCAACCGCCGTCTATTCCGTGGTCCTGTCCATAGGCGATCAGGAACTTGTCGAGTGTGGCAGTACGGATCTTGAAGCCGCGGAGGGCGGTGACTGAGTCTGGGCCGGCCATGATGGCGTCAGGGTTGAGACTTTACAGTGTTCCGGGAGAAGGACAAGTACAGATGTGCATTCCTGGTTGAGTAAAATATTGGGATAAGTTGAGCTGACGTCGGCTGCTTGCATACTAAATAGTGATTGCATTGTGGATTGGATGCCTCGTGGAACGGAGAAGTGACGTGTGGGGCCATGGCTGCCTGTAACTAGGTAGACAACGCAGTCAGGGGTGGCCAGGGGTCTTTTGACCTGAGGAAGGAAGTAATATAAGGTTTTATCATAATGCTTTCAAGGTCTTGTTTGATTTCCATCTCCAAGTACGCTATGACCTAATCCTGCTAGCACTGCACGTCCGCACTTTTCGAGAAGTGACCCAAAACAGTGGATATTTACAGCCTATCTACATGGTTTCATTTCCTGATTTCAGCCGAAATGATAATCATTGTCTCACTAGGACAAGGAACGACGTAGACTCGGAGTGTGGGCAGACGAATATCCTACGCATCGGTTTACGGAACCAAAAAATTAGTCATTTAATGTGCTAGTACAAATCGGTATTAAATTAGGAAGTTGATATGTATACTATCCCCGGCGTGCAAGTTTATCACCCACTGCCGTTGCTAAACGCGATGCATCCAAGCCCTCGTAGCACAATTTTCGCAGATCTGCTGAGTCGCAGCAAGTGGATGAAGGATTCATTTACAGATCAACTTTTTCTCTGTCAACTCCCTGAGATCAGCAGCCTCTTTCGGCATATACACATAATCTACAACACCTCAACTTCACTTACTCATCGAGAGCATTATTTCGGATGAGCGGCACTCTCACGTACCTGGCAATATTCCACACATACACATTTCGGTATGCAGTCAAGCGCTCGAGTTGAACCGTGCTCAAATAAACAATAAAAAAGCAAAAATGAGACGGTTGGAAGATAAAGTGAAGGTAGATGATGTTGCCTTTCGGATGCTATACAGTCCAAGACCATGGTATGACATAAACAAGAAGCACACCCCTCTTGAGACGAGCGACGCCCTCTAATCCTCTAGATCCGCCCTCCTCGTCGTCATGCTCCTCCGTATGCGATGGTCCTCCTCCTCATCACGATGAAGGTGCTCCCCCGGCAGCCTGACAGCATGGTCCAGCGCGACGGGTAGCCCGCGGTGCCTGCCGCGCAGCATGACGAGGCACAGTACAAGCTTGCTGCCGGTATACCACGCCCCCGAGAAGCTGTACGCGTCCGTGGGGATGCCCACCGAGATGCCGACGGTGCCGTAGGCAGACACGACCTCGAAGATGATGTTGAACACGGAGAAAGTCACGGGGTCGCCGATGAAATGCGCCGTCTCGATGGTGGCGATCACCAGGACCGCCAGCACCAGCCACCAGATATCGTGGGCCAGCTGGCCGTGGACCTGCTGGGTGATGAAGCTGATGCGGCTGTTGGGGTTGGCGCTGTTGCCAACGCCGGATGGTCGGCCCGAGGCGAAGAGGTTGCCCAGATTGTTGCTGCTGGTGTGCCGCGTGGGCGGCACGCCGACCCCGTTCATCGTGAATGTGCGCTGGAAGACCCGCCCGATGTCGGCGGCCGCATTGGAGCGGCTCAGACGGTGCATCAGGGGCGAGGCCAGTGATAATACACCATTAGTCGGGTGTGACTCGAGATCCGGGCCGCCGGCCGCAAGCTCGGGGTCGGAGTCGGACGCGGAGGAGGACTCGTCGCCGCTGTAGATGCCGAGAGAGCGCTCCTCATAGACGTTGGAGTGGCGGATTGTGATCACGACGGGGTACACGGATATGTACATCATGATAACGTATAGGATCTGCAGGCCAATGTAGACCTGGGAGATTGGCACGATGTAGAATCCACCGGACCGGACGGCTGTAGTAAGAGGTTTGTTAGAACGGTGATGGTCTCCCACTGAGAGCAAAAGGAGAGGCTTACCGAGGGCTTGGAACAGGCCGTCGAGGATGCGGGACCCCGTGGGAATACTCGTGATGGCTGGGTTTCCGAGATTGAGCAGCTCAAAGGCCACCCAGTCTACGGCGTTCAACCACACGAGCATGAAGAAAAGCCACCAGGTGGGGCGGGACGGGAACAGATTTGTGTAAACCCGGCGAGGGTATTTCAAAATGAACTCCAGGGTGGTCTTGAGCGTTTCGCAGGCATCCTCTGCAGTCACCGCTTTGAGGAGCTTGAGGCCTGTCCATATGATGAGACGGAGAAAGAGGGGGTAGGCGGTGTTGCCGGCCAGGATCATCAACCCCATTGTGATGAGGACGAAGTAGGCTCCCTGGAACGGGATCATGTTCGCATCGAGCAGCGACATGCCCGAGTTGTTGAAGGCTGAGACCCCGTTGAAGACGCCGAGCCACCATGGATTTATCCCATTCGCCCTTGCGGTGCTCGGCATGTTGAGGTTCATCCACGCCCCGAGCGCAACGCACCCCAGGCACTGCCACAGGAAGAAGTATACAGGCACGACGAAGGCGAGGACTTTCAGGGCGCGGTACTCGCACCCGCCCAGGTACTCGCGCTCCTCGCTGGTCAGGTCGTGGAACTGGCCCTTGCGGCCTGGGGCGCGGCTTCTGAGGAAATGCTGGGTGGTGAAATGATCTCCATCCTGGTCCGCCAGTGTCTTGCTGGCGCCAGTTCTCCGCTTGGGACGGGTCCCGTTGACTTCAGACATTCCGGTCGATGTGGCATCCCTACCTTGCTGCGGACGCGGCGTGTCGACGAAGAAAATGTGCCCGCCAGGGCTGCCGGGCTCTGGCACGGCCTTGGCCGGCTCGGGCGGAGGCTTGGGTGGCTCCACAGGACCCAGATCCGGTAGGGAAGACGCACGCCGCCGTTTTGGTATCTGTTCATCAACCTGCGCCTTATCAAGGTCAGGGTCTGAGGTCGATGGCTCCAGCTTGACTGCCCGAGTCCCGGTGGCCTGCAGGGCCTTGTCTGGTGCCGGGGCGGTCTTGGCTTTCCGGAACGAGATGGCCTTGCGCAGCCTCGGCAGGCTGAGCGACGTGCTGCTGCCCCGCCGGCTGAGGCTGCGCATTCGCTCGGCGCGCACGATGCTCTCGAATCGCTTCTCGAAGACGTGCTTGCGCGCCAGCACGGTCCATATGGAGACCCAGATCGTGCTGCCCAGCATGATGAGGAGGAAGAGCATCGTCTGCTGCCAGGTGGTCAGCGTGCTCAAGTTGACCGTGTTCAGGCCGGCCTCGGTCATGGCCGACACCACGATGAACAGGCTGTCGGTGTAGCTGATGCTGTAGGCGGGCTCCGACGACCGCCAGAAGATGACGGAGCTGATGAGACACACGACGATGAAGTAGGCATAGTGGATGGTGATGAAGCTCAATGGCGGCAGATACTTGCGGATGGAAATGATCTCGGCCACCCGTGGATGGTCATCAATAAAGTCATCCCAGCGGGACATTCTGCCCAGTATGCTGGCAGAAGCACCCTTTCAGAATACACAGTCCGGAAGCTGGAAGACGGAAATTCGCGTGTCGAGTCGTACTGACCCGGGTACTGAGGGGGCGAGTAATCTCGAGTGCTAAGCCACATCCAGGAGGGTGGTCCCGTGATTCAACTAACTGCTATGCAGAGAGCAGGGACGAAAGAAGCTTGGAAGGATCATTATGTTCTGATGCTTTTGGTCATGATGAAATCGAGGACACATGGAGAATGTATTGGGTGTGCTAGAAGTTCAAGTTGTGCCCTGGTCGGTGTTTGTGGTCTGCACTCTGAGGTAGCTGCTGATGATTTGGAGTTCAGACTTGCCCAAAATAGCTTACCACCCAGTCGGGGATTTGGTGCCTATTTTTGCTCCCCTGCGTGTTGTAACCCAAAACATGGCCTAGCTGCCCGCATGTAGAGCGTAGAAGGGCGGAAGGATTAACACGTTCTGTGTACAAAGTTAAACCAATAGTGGCACTCAGACAGCGGACGCCAGGAAGCCCCTGCACAGAGAAATCACAAAGGCACGCCATCCGATTGAATTATGTAGCAAGTCCGCACAGCTGGGTATAAAATATGATACGGACCAAGGCGGATGAGGAGATGAAATGTAAACACAGGGTGGGTGAACCGCGTGAGTATGCAGCGTACTATTCTACGCGCTCTAGCGCGCATGGAAATACAACATTCAGGGAAAATACATATCTTATTTTAATATCCTGTTGCTAATGTAATCTGGCACGATTGCACCCGGGAATCTTTTGTTTTAGAGTTGCATGAAGTAAGCCGGCTTGAATCGTACATCTGACCCTTATCATGTTGACTCGGGGAGTCTCTGGCTCCTCCCGAGTCAAATGACGCATGACCGATGACGAGGAACGACCCTAACAACCCCTGTAAAATAGCCAGCAGGCCAGAGGCGGAGGGCGGTGGGGGTGGGCCGGGCGTAACGCGGGCAGCCAGCAAGCAGCAAGACATAAAAGCTGCGCCGCCCTGCGGTCACTTGGGCTTCCTCCCAAAAAACCGGCGGATCCCAGCGTTGTGCATGCAGTGAACTAGGCGCGTGAACAGCGTCCGCTGCTCAAAGGACTTGGCGTTCGGCCGAGGATGGCGGTGGGAAGCGCGGCTAGCAGGATCTGGTCGCTGATCTCTCGTCTGACATTTCAGTACGACCAACTGCACCGCCTCTTATCTATTAAAGCCGGCACGCATCAGCTTCCCAAGGGTTGTCGGCATGACCTACCCGAACGTCCTATGGAGTCCTGCTTAGATTGTACAACTCCCGACCTTGCTTTCGTGTTTCTCTCCCTTCTTGGTTTTGTCTTTATTTCATTGAATTTTTGAAAGAAAATATAGAATCGGAGGAGATAGAGAAGAAATACAGCAGAGTGGTTACAATGTTACTCGCCGTCACGAATTTCAATGTTGTCATCAGCGTGGTCGGCGGCTGGATGGTCCTGGTCGGCGTCTTCTCTCACCTCCTAAGCGACAGGTTCTACCTTTCCGAAGCCCGTAAGCTCACTCACCCTTGACTCATCAGTCTGTGATAGGACAGGACGATAAACCACAACGCCAAAGAAGAAAATAATGGAGAAGGAAACCGAAAAGATCGCCACCATTCATGAAGAACTCATCAGCTGACCCGCAATTATAGTTGTCTCGCTCGTGGGCGGCGTCACATTCACCCACGTCGCGAAGCTGTTCAAGCCCGGGGACTACGTCGTCTCCGAGGACGCCGTGGCCTCGGTGACGCTCGACCTGAGCCGGCTCGTCCTGGGCGTCCAGCTCGTGCTCGAGGGCATCCGGCTGCCCAGCCGTTACCTGCGCACCGAGTGGAGGACCCTCGCCGTGCTCCTGGGGCCCGGAATGCTGGGCATGTGGGCCTGCAGCAGCGCCGTCATCTGGCTGCTAGTCCCGGGTCTACCGCTCCTGCACGCCCTCGCCGTGGCCGCCTGCATCACCCCGACCGACCCCGTGCTGTCCGGCGCCATCGTCAAGGGCCGATTCGCCGAGGAGAACGTCCCCGAGGACCTGCGGCATGTCATCGTCGCTGAGTCGGGCGCCAACGACGGCCTCGGCTACCCGTTCCTCTTCATCGCCCTGTATCTTATCAAGTACGCGACGGCCGAGTCAAACGCCGAGGGCGGGACCCTCACGGCGCTGCAGCTGTTCTTCGGTCAGACCTGCGTCTACGTGGTGCTGATGAGCGTCCTGTACGGCGGCGCCGTTGGCCTGCTCGCCCAGAGGCTGCTCGCCTGGGCCGAGCGCCACAAGTACGTCGACCGCGAGAACTTCCTCCTCTTCCCCACCGGTCTGGCCATCTTCATCATCGGAACCTGCGGCGCCGTCGGCAGCGACGACGTCCTGGCGTGCTTTGTGGCCGGCAACGCCTTCACCTGGAACGACTGGTTCCGCGTCAAGACGCTCGACGACCCGCTGCAGCCCTCCATCGAGATTCTGCTCAACCTCGGCGTCTTCATGTGGTTCGGCGCCGTGTGCCCGTGGGAGAGCTTCTGGTCGTCCAGTTTGATCCACCCGGCCCGCCTGGTTGCCATCGGGGCGCTTGTTCTCCTCCTGCGCCGCATCCCCACCATCCTCGGCCTGCATCCCTTTGTCCGCCAGATCCAGGGACGCAAAAACGCCATGTTTGTCGGCTACTTTGGGCCCATTGGCGTCTCCGCTATCTTCTATCTCTACGTCGGCCTGGAGTTTCTGGAAAGCATGTCCAGCGATCATGGGGAACGGCAGGACACAAAGCAGCTGGGTGACACGATGATGGTCGTCATCTGGTTCCTTGTCATTTGCAGCATTGTGGGTTTTCCTTTGCTACCATTGTCGTATTATCCTTGTTTGGTCTGAAAACTGACGGTGACCAGGTTGTTCACGGCTTGAGCGTACCCTTGGCCAAACTGGGATCTCATCTTTCGGGCGTGCTGCGCCCCCATCGCGTTGCCTTGCCCACGTGATAGCCAGAATCCCCCTTCCAAAGCTGCCTTGGGAAAGAGGAGGGGCTTGAGGTCAGCTCCAGACTGCCCGTTGGGTCCCTCGATGAGGAATTGGCCCATCGTGACTGCACTGGCGGGATACTAGGCAGACAAATCCGTGCAATGTTAGCAACCACGAAGCTATAGCCGGTAACTTCTTGCAGCCAAGTTCCATCTTCTGGGCCGGGTCACTCCCAGACTTTTGAGTCATGATGGTGGTAAGCCACTTCAACTTCGGCAGAGTTCCAATTTGTTACGTCTGGCTGCACAAATGAGCACCTGGACAGCCTCGATTGGGGTATGTAGCAGCTGCGCTGGGCTAGCCTGTAGCATTTAGACACAATCTTCAAGTCGACATGTGCATAAGGAAAACGCCCTAGGGTCTTGTTCATCGTTGGCCATAGTAGACCCACGCGTACAGCTTCTGTACCAGAGTGAAAGAAAAAGCTTCTGACATGTATTCTGAGATAATACATAGGCAGTCGTGATTCGGACTAGAATTCCCCAACCCTTATTATAGCTATCTACGTTTACAATATTATATATGGCATTGTATTTTCTTTTATACGCTGGGTCTTGAGCGTTTACCACTACTTGAAGGCGCTGTGAATGGCTTCGGCCGTAAACGGAAAGGAAATAGAATCGGTTATAATTTTATATGACCTCTTTTTTCTTTGCAGTTTTCGTTTAGTTTTGTGATAAGTTGTTATAAAACGATACGTTGTCATAAAAGATTAGTAAATGGTTTTAAGTCATGATTAACATTAAATGTTAATGTCTCTTCCTCAAAAAGCAAAAGACCCGCTCAGAGTCATCGAGAATCATGTACACTCATCTGAACCACATTGGACCGCCTTTCCTTCCTCTTCCTCCTGCACTTTCGTACACAACACCATACACATGAACTAACTGAGAGAATGAAAAGTACGGGCACTCCAACGACAAGGAACCAGTAAAGATCGTGTCCAAAGAACTCCTCATTACTTGGATGGTACGGGTCGTCCAGAGCGACTTTATCACCAGGTCTCCACGTTGGCAGTCTTATAGGGTCAGTCACCGAGGGCAACTGCGGTTTCAATGTCGCCGTATCAGACTCAGCCCACGTTACTGCCCAGCCCTGGTGCACCATAATGGTCTTGTCCACGCTTGTGCTATCCGTATAGTCCTCTTCGTCGTCTTCGACGTTGCGTGCGTACTTCCCACATGGGTTGGGGACTAGCGACGTGACGAGGCCGGATCCGTCGAAGCCCATGTGAGAGAAGCCGCTAGATAGAAGTGGCAACGACAGTCAGTGACGTAAATATGAAGGGGATTAGATGATGAACACAAGTGGTAGGCAATGCGAGAAGGCAGCCGGAGAAGAGAAAACGGGTGAGTACCTGTTACAGCAGAAGGCCGTTGTCGCCACCGGTGGATCGTCCTCGGCCACGGCATAGTACACCCATCCTTTCGGGCATACCCCTGGGCTGAAGCTGAGGCGACTCTCCGGTGAAACTTGGTCCCATCCAGATGGGTAACAACTTGCGGCCGGGTCAGAGATCATGACGGGAGCCACAGTGGTGGTGTGGCGCCGCACCACTGGCACGCTTGTGGTCTTCCATTGTGTCTTGCAGTCTGATGGTTGTACAAATGGTGTCCTAACGGCGAGTGGCCCAGTGGATGTCGCGGTAATGGGTTCGTTGGTGCTCAGAGACATTATTTCGTCTGTGGAAATCACCGCAATGGAGTCACCCTCTGTCACAGAGCTGAATGGGACGGCTGTTGATCATTAGCCGGGACATGTGCTTATTATAGACTCACGGTGCAGCTGTTGGGGGACGCAGCAGGGGCTTGGCGGTCTGTGGAAACCAGTAACGGTATTCTAGAAAACACGGAACGCGCCCCTGCGTGTTCGCTTCGTGCCGCCACGTAAAAGTCTCAGCATTGCGACCACCTTTAGAATCGGCGCCTGTAAAGAAGAACCGTCATTACCGTATCAATTACTGGCTCATTTGGGCTGAGGCACACTCCCTGATAAGTATACATCCTACCAGCGTCTGTTCAGAATGAAACTCTTGGAAACCTTGCATCGTGAAAGCCACAACGCAGCCCTCTCGCAGCCAGACTCCAGAGGTGAACGGGGTAGTTGCTCAATGTTGGTGCTGCCAAAACCTCTATCGTTGCCTTTTCGAATCTTTCCTGTATCCCGTCGTGTTGGCTAAGAATCTGACTAGCGAGGGCTTGATTAAGCCGAAGTAACCTTGATTCATCCAGATCCACACAGGATTGGCCCAGGCCAAGGTCTGTGTGGTTAGCCTAGGGCGTCCTGCCAAGGTGAGGAAGACCCCGAACATTTCGGTACGTGTTGGTTCTAAAGCTCACGTGGCACACCGCCCTACAGAAAAGGATGCTCGCCAAGCTTTTCCATCCTTGGTTTCCCCTTTCGATTTTTCTCCAATGATCTATGCGCCCACGCCAGCCATCATCGAGCCAAGACAATTTGCGAGGTTGTGAAGACTTGCAGTGCGGACCGCATGACCGAAGTCGATGTTACAAAGCGCCAACAGGGTATTTAAACCAAACTCCTTAAATAATCAGCAGAGGCATCAGGATTCCACTAGCTGCCTTGCGAGTCCTGCTGAGGTTAGACCAGGTCTGTAGCAAATCTTGTTGTGATGCCACAAACATGGAAAGCAATGACAAGTAATACCAAAGGTTTTCCCATGACCTGTGAATCGTACAAGTGCCTTCAAAACTCGCAAAAGCAGCTATTGATCGACGTCTACTTTACGGTGGGTGGGTAGCTGCTCGATGCAAAGAGGTTTGAAGCAGTCTCACCGGGCATGGCTGTGTGTCTGCGTGGAGCTCTTCGAGCCACGGTCCAGGCAGACCAGGCGGAACTGATTTGGCATGTCAAAGACGAAGGAATATTGAATCCCGGGAGGCCAGCCAGACACAACCAACAACCATCGCAACCTCTTGGCTCACTAAGTCTCACCTAAGGCTCTGGTCTAGAAGAGATTGTAGACAAAACTGGACAGTCACGCCGTGATTGTGCCTCAATTTCGCGGGCTATGCCTCGTTCGAAGGATACAGTCCACTCGCTGGACTGTGGGGACGCGAGGTCCTCCCTGGTGTGGCTGCCTTCTGATATTGTGGGTTGACCGGCTCAGTCGTGAGTCCGTACCAAGGCCGCCGAAATTGATGATGTATAAATGATCGTGAACTCTCAATTCTCATTTCATGTGCTGGTTGTTCCGATGACTAAAATTCTGCATTCTTTACTCTTCTCTTTACCAATCTTCACAGACATGAGATTCAAGATTCTACTGGCCACAGTGGCTGGCGCATTTCATGTCCAGGCTGCAGCAGTATTTGCTCATTTCATGGCCAGTCGCTTGGCCCTTCTCACTGTGGTTGTTCGCCATACCTACACTACGGTATATAGCTAACATATACACTTACTGCAGGTGGGCAACACGGCTGGGTATACGGACAGTACCGGGAGACGGATATAAGACTCGCGAAAGAGGCTCATATCGACGCGTTTGCACTCAACATGGCTCATGGCGAGTCGACGAACGAGGCATCCCTGGACCGCGCATTCAAAGCCGCCAGCAGCGCAGGCTTCAAGCTCTTCCTCTCATTCGACTACGCGGGACAAGGCCCCCGGCCCAAGGAAACTGTAATCAGTTATCTCAAGAAATATTCCTCCAAAGCCGAGTACTTCAAGCACAGCGATGGTAAACCGCTGGTCTCTACCTTCGAAAGCCCAGCTAATGCAGACGACTGGGTCAACACGAGGACCAAGTTGGCTGCTTCTTCATGCCCGACTGGTCCTCAGAAGGAGCAGAACCAGCCTTGAAGCTCGGCGGCGGGGTGGCCGATGGCTTGTTCAGCTGGGCAACCTGGCCTTAGGGCGCTAACGATATGGATACCTACGTCGACGCGTCTTATTTCCAATTTCTCAATAGAAAAAAGCCTTACATGATGCCAGTATCTCCTTGGTTCTATACCAACATGCCGGATTTCAACAAGAATTGAATGTGGCGCCGGGACGACATATGGCACGACCGATGGATTCAGGTTATATACAACCCGCCAGAGTAGGTGAAAGGCTCCATTGATGGGTTGTAAGCTCTGGCTAATTTGAAATCCATAGGTATGTTCAGATAATATCTTGGAACGACTATGGGGAGTCCCATCACATTGGACCTCTGTACAGCCACGCAATGGAGGCATTTGAGCGTGGAAAGGCTCCCTTCAATTATTCCAACGACAGGCCCCACGATGGTTGGCGAATGACACTACCTTTCTGGATTGACTACTACAAAAGTGGAAAGACCACAGTAACTAAGGAAGGCCTCGTCACCTGGTATCGTACAAGCCCATCCAGTGCCTGCTCAGACGGCGGAACCACGGGCAACACGGCCAGCCAGCTTCAGCTTGAGTTCCCACCGCAAACCGGCATGCAAGACGAGGTCTTCTTCTCAGCTGTCCTTGGAGCCGACGCACAAGCGACAGTGACGGTAGGCGGCAAGACGTTTCAGCCGAAGTGGGCCTCAATTACCGACAGTGTCGTCGGCGTTTACCATGACAGCGCCGAGCTTAATGGAGACACTGGGGCCGTTAGTGTGCAGATATCGAGAGGCGGTCAGTCCATCGCGCGAGTAGACGGGGTGGCCATGAGCTCCGCTAGCTGTGACAATGGACTCACAAATTGGAACCTGTGGGTCGGCAGCGCCGTGGCTGCCGGGTCCGTCTCTGTCGCGATGCCGCGATCTCGCGACCAGCAAGGGTGCGTAAAGGGGACGGGTGCCACCGGCTTCAAGGAGCTTTGCGAATTCAACTGCAAGTACAAACACTGCCCAGTATCGGCCTGCCTGTGCCAGGATTTGGGAGCCAATAACACGAAGCCGACTGCCCTCAACCGTGAAGCGTTTCCCGCCAAGGGGAGGAGCGAGAGCTACTCGGGGCTCTGCGCCAATGCCTGCAACTACGGATACTGCCCCCGAGGAGTATTGCTCACTGACGAAGCAACCCATGATCGTGCCAACAGTGTCGGAGTTCCTGCCACCGGCCTGCGTTCAAGGCACAAGCCGAGCTGGGTTTGAAACCCTAGTGGGCCTATGCATTTATGCGTGCAATTTTGGCTTCTGCCCACTCCACGTTTGTCAATGTACCGCCACGGGTGGTCTGATCAAACCTCCGCTACGAAACCCAGGTCTCAATGGGAAGCCCATCGGGAACATCAACGACAAAAAATTGTGCGATTTTACCTGCTTTCGTGGGTGGTGTCCGTCTGATATGTGCGACTTCAGGGATGATGCCGGCGGCGACGAGGAGATAGATCCCGACGACGCTTGTAACATAGAGAGAGACGGCACCTACAGTGACAAAGGTTCTAATCGGGACGGGGAGTATATGCGATGGGCACTGATGGATCCCGCGAACGCTGCTACAACCGGCAGACGATATCTCACTATCGTAAACCTGACACCACACCCCTTCAAACTCACCTCAACGCACAAATACCAGATGGATGAGTGGGACTGGGGTGATGTTCCCTGCGGCAGGTCGCGAAAAAATGTTGCACAGTATACAGACGACGTCAGTGCAGACCCAGTGGATGACAATGGTGAGGCATACTACGAAATTGGGGATACCGGGAAGAAGTTTGTCGTACGCGTCACCACTCATATTCCTGATCAGTATATCCACCGCGTGGTCTTTGACTTGACAGGCATGGGCAAGGTTCAGCGCGAGTATAAATTTCCAGGACAGGAGACCTCCGTGACACTCGTCATTACGGGCAGCGACTCGTACGGATTCATCACCTACTTGTCCTTCGGCCCGGCAGCCTGGATGAGTGCCATCAAGAACGAGATCAAGGACCGGAGGCTGGTCGACATTATCATGCCCGGGACGCATGACGCGGGCATGAGCACGCTTTCGACAGCAATCATGTCGGGCGGCGCCGAAGTCAACGCGCAAACCCAGCTGCTGGACATCTACGATCAGCTCCGTGTAGGGTCCCGATGGTTCGATCTGCGTGTCTCCAGCGTGCACAAGGTCACTAGCTGTTGCGGTGACTATGAGTTCTGGACCTCACACCTGGATGAGGAGTTGAAGGAGGTACCTATTGGAAGGTCGGGTGAGAAGTTTGACCAGGTCATCGACGAGATCAACAAATTCACGGGCGAGAACCCGGGCGAGGTCATCGTCTCTGCAGTTTCGATATCTGGTCGGCATACGCAACGTCCCAAGTTACGGGCCCATCTACTGGGCCGACAGCGTCAAGAAGAACTTTTTTGACAAGCTAAAAAAGATCAGCAACCGCTGCGGCAACCTTGGGGTTAGCGGAATCGAGAGGCGTAAGATGAGAACGTTGATGGGCAGCAATGAAGGGAAAGGCTGTGTTCTCATATTCCTGGACACAGCGCACTGGAAAGATGTATCTGAGCCTTTGGCCCTTCCAATGGACGGCATCTATAAGAAGGATGCAATGAACTGGTCCGATGCCTGGCCCAATCGTGGGGATACCGAGGCGGCGGCTGAATGGGCCATAACTTCGTGGACTGAGAAGCAGGACATTCTTGACGTCGGTCAATGGCTCGTCACAGTTCCCCTGTTACGTCTTTGTTCTAGATGCAGCACTTCAGGATCCGTCTCAGGACTAACGGCACACGTAGACTTCCACTTCCCTCTACGGTCTTGAAGAAATCGCCCTCCTCCCTACAAATCCGGCTTTGTACTGGCGTGGAGCAGATACAATTACTCCTGTACATTATCCTAATGTACTGATGGCCGACTACATCGGCATGGTACTTTTGAGCGAGCCTGAGTGGGGTGCACTAAGCGCCGAGCTCTATACTTTGGCTATCGGTCTCAACCTCTATACCATGACCGAGAACTGTACCATCAGCAAGCGACGGTCACCTCTGCTACCTTCGACGACTCAGACCCTGGTCCTGCCTTCGCATCCACTGGTCTCCGATTTCAAGGGAATAATATTCGCTAACGGAACAAATATTGACAACCCTCCAACAGGATTGCATCCTGGACGCGTGGAGATTTTCAGAAACGGCACAGAATTCAGTAATAGTACCGTGCTGGCGGTGGATGTGCCTAATCCCGATTTCAACTCTACTTCGGTCTAGTATGCCTTGGTCGATGAGGCTGCGATTAGGTGGACAGCCATCTTCGGGGGTGCCCACGTCGCTTTGAGCGAGATCCCGCGGAGGTCTTCTGTGCCGGTTTGGGACTTCGTTCGTGTGCCCAGGCAAGACGTTGGTTGTAAGATGTTTGTAGAAGCTTAGAATCTACTTGTCCCACGTCCAGGCGCTCGTATTGCGCAATAGACCGCCCAGCTCAAAGATCAGAAATCTAAGTCGGGAGACTTGGCTCGAAGCAGTATATAGTCTGATACACCGTGCCGTCGTATGTAGTGCCTGCTCCATGCCCCAGACGCAGAGCGCTGTGCTCGCGTCTCGTCCTTGAAAGCCAGGGTGGGTTGCGATAATGCGCAGGTGGACATAGCCAGATTGGTAGTTGTCGTCAAAATACGACTGATTGGCCGAAGTGAGCGCAGTGGTGAAGGCTTCCATGCGTTCGAGGTTCGCATCCCTGCGGCACTCTGTTTCGTCTACCCAGAAGTTAGCATGAGAGCTCTCTTTCAGGATCAATCTCAGGTGGCCAGTCCCGGATATGATCGAGGGGCAGGCACTGACTACTTCGCAACTTGGACACGTCCTTATCAAGGTTGTGTTCCAGTTCCCACACAGCCAAGGCTGCAGGCACCTCCTCATCCTCCTTCAGACACGGCGAGGGGATCGCCACGACGGTGATGTAAACGCCATCTTCTTCGAGCATCGACTGAAGCATGCGTCGAGCACACCCGTAATTATCCTCGGGGAACTGCTTGCGTAGCGGGAATCTGTAATCCCACTGCGGGTCCAGCGGCATCGCTTGGTACTGTACATGATTGTCGCCATGGCGCCGAGGTCATCGGATGTGGTGGCGCGGACGCGAGAACGCGTCGCTCTGGGGCCTGCCATAGCGGATGATAGATTTCTGGTCGAGGTTGTAACTTGAATGCCTTTCCTTTGGCTCTGCAGTGGTAACGTTAGGGTGTGATATCTTGCTACCTGGTCAAAGCCTCGTTGACCTTTTTCAATGCCGAAGTACCTAGGCAGCCATCTCTCAGTGGCCTGTAAGTCATCCATGCGATGGCCTCACTCGACTGTTGGTTATAACCCCGCTCTCTTCTTCATCCGGGATTACTGGCTGGGATCCCGGACGGCCCTCTGGCACTCTGTCGAACATATCAGTCGCGGCCCCTTTCTACCGATATCAGCTTAAACTGCAGTCGTGACCATTGTGTTCACCTTCTTCCAAGCCTCCTCCACTCATAGGGTAGCGGGGAGCTTGAATCGCATTTACGTATTGAGCACAACTGTCTTGTCATTCGATAGCTTGTTGTGGCACTTGCCCTTTTGTGATGGAGGTAGGTACTATAATCAAATTACCACAGACTACCCACAGTCGATTATGACCATGAAAGGACGCACACATATTACCTGAGGTAACAGACTTAATTGGTGAGCCGGAGAGGGCCAGCCTAAACTCCCTAGACAGTGGTGCCTCCGTACAATAATATTCTATATGCTGCATTCATGTGTTTTGCTTCCGCCACTCCTTGAGGGTCACTGCTGTCCGACGTGAGCTCGGCTCCTGGAATATCAGATAGCCAACCACCCCGGCTTACATTCTGCGGACCCACTCACCCCAGACCGATCAACACCTCTCTCTCAGGGTTGCTTCCGAATTCATCTCCGATAACGTCTGGCCACCCGCCTTCTTGACAGGAACCATCTGGATCTTGTGGTCAGACCGCACCTTCTCGCTCAGCTTGTTCTTCCGGATCAAGAAGCTGGCGAACATGCCCGCACCCATGACAGCCGCGACCTCGATGAAGATGTGCGTCATGCCCGTCTCAAACACGCCTATCGTGACCTCCCTCTTCCTCCCCTTCATTGTGGCCACACTATCAATAAGCTGAGAGATGCTCATCTCCTTGGTGGGCCCCGTGTTGGAGCTTCTGCAGCTCGTCGAAGCACACCAGCCCGCTAATGCTGATGCCCATGCTGAGCCCGATGGCGCGGATGAAGGAGTACGCCGAGGCCGACATGGCGATGACCGAGTTGTCGGAGGTGTCGTCGAAGGAGGCGTGGATCGGGATGAGGAGGGAGTTCAGGTTTGGCGCCACGCCGACGCCGGCTATGAGGAGCAAGACCATGGTGATGGCTGTCGATGTCGACTTGTTGAGGTGGACGAGCATGCCGCAGCCCATTGTGGCCACGAGGAATGAGCCGCAGATTAGTGTTTGGTATTTCTTGGTCGCTGTGATGAGGTATCCCGCCCCGGTGCTTACGATGCCAAACATCAGCACGAGAGGCAGCATGCTGATGCCGCTCTGAGAAGGGTTCTGGCCCATGACTGCCTGGAAGTAAATCGGGAGGTAGTAGTTCAGGCCCATATATCCCACTGCGTGAAAGAATGCCGTGAGGTAAGCCCCGATCCTGGTGGGATGGGTGAAGAAGCGCAGCGGGATGACTGGCTTGGTGGCCTTGGTCTCGGCGTATATGAAGAATCCTAGAAACAAGGCTGCCGTAACCAATGAGATCAAAACCTGCGGTGCGCTCCATGGTGTGCCAAGATAGGTCCACTCGAAAGCGAACAGGACCAGGACTGTCGCCGCGCCAATTGCGAGGATGCCGACGGTGTCCAGCGTCTTGATGGCCTCGCGGATACTCTTTGATGGCCGTGACATATTGAGGAACAGGACAGTGATGATGAGACAGACCAGACATATGGGTAGGTTAATGAGAAAGCACTGCACACCAGAATCAGCATCCACCGTCCACATTTCCTCACATCGATGCGAGCACTCACCCATCTCCAACTGATATGATCAGCAAGCACCCCCGACAACACCGGCCCCAGGGCCGAAGCAACAGCCCAGGTGGCCCCGATGAACCCCTGGTACGCCCCGCCCAGGCTGGTCATGATTTGGGCAGGGCGGTGGAGACGATGGTCTGGTCCAGGGCCGGGAGGAAGAGGGTCATGAAAAGGCTACCGACCAGGATGATGTGGCGGATCTTGGTGAGGCCATGTCGATGAGGGACGCGAACCTGCAGCCACCCGCATGCTTCTTCATCCCACTCGTTCACATCTCACCCGCTTCCCCCCACCATCCACCAACAGATATGCCTGGACTGCCCCCTCTGCCTCTGCGGTGGCACAAGGAGGTGGGGAGCACAAGGTAGGGGACTCGCGCTGACGGGCTGCTGGCATGAAGCCATGAGGCCGAGGGCCTAGCCACGGCCGCGATGCTGCTCGCAGCTTTGGCAGCAACGGTATCCCGCCGTGACAGTCCATCAAAAAGAACTAAGAGGGCTCGTTCCGGAGCCGTGCTGCAGATCTGGCAAGTATCACGACATTTCTGCCTGCACTGCACTTTTGCATCGCATTGCATCGCATCTTCACTTTTCTTTTTGGTCTCTTCCCCTTCTTCTTCCTCTTCCTTTTGAGAACTTGGCGCAGCGGGGGCCAAAGGCAAGCCGGCCCTCGCCCGATTAAGTAACGTCGTCTCGCCTCGTGCATCCGTGCGAGCACAAACTCTGAAGTCATCAAGTGATAAGCGAGCTGCAGTCGCTCGCGGTGGTCTCGCTTCTTTGTTCTCACTTTTTTCCCACCCTCCCCGCTCATTCTACTATCCGTCTGTGCCTCCCTCGTACTACCGTCTCGGCCGAGGCCGCCCAACGGGGGGTCCGGCCCCGCGTCAGAAAGGACCTCGCATTTGGCCCCATCACCTGATCTGTCTCATGTTGCACCTTGGGGGAGGGGGAGAAAGCGGAAGGGGGCACACACTGCAACTGGGGCAGCGGCGGCCAAAGCCGCGTCGGACGATGCAGCCCTCCGAGACATTCGATGATACTGGACCGCCCTCCGGAATCTTCTTTTTCTTTTTCGATTCTCGAAGGGCAACTTTTCTGGTGCGCTTCCGTGCCTGGCATGCGGGACGAACAGTCTGGACTGCTCCACCAGGACACACAGCTATACTCCAACTCCACTCTAGACAATATTTCAAGCAGGGAGAAATCCTTATAAGATCGCAAAACTCATCGTGACAACTCAATTTTTCACGTATTCACGCATCGTAATAAGAAACAAAAACCATCCATCAGAAACAGCATCCGAGCAAGAAGCACGCAGGAGACAGTGTCTCACAGCTCGGCAAGGCTTACTTACCTAGATATCCCTTGTGTTGTCATGGCTACATGCTTCCAAACCCTGAGCAATCATCCACTCGCTCACCAAGTCAACCCTTGAAACCTGACTCACTCACTTCACTCGTTCACTCACTGGCTACTCACTCGCTCGCTCTCGAGAGGGCCGGACCCAGGTAAGCCGGCGCATTGTACCCGTCGCCCCATCGACTCGTAAACACATCCCTCTCACCAACCCTTACCCACCCCGCCGCCCGGTCATACAACCTGACAGCCCTCGCGTCCTTCTCAAGCACGACGAGGACGACCATCCTCCCCTCCCGCCCGCCCCACGCAACAGCCTCCTCCAGCATCTTGGTCCCAATACCCCTTGCTTGGGCGCCCTCGGGCTGACGAAGAAGCGGCTCAGCACGGCGTGGTCGTCTACCGTGCCGCCACCTTCCATTCCAGATGCATCCTAGGCGCCAGGTTTGGGTTCTGAGTGTACTTTCGCTGTCGTTGCCGCCACCAGCGGTCGGCAACATGAGCATCGCGTGACCGACGACCTCGCCGTCCTTCGTGTCAGCAGGCCCCCGCCGCCGGAGCACGGCTACGATGGTGTGCAGCACGTGATCTGGTGGGGGGTTCAGGAACTCATCGAAGAATGGGGGCCCGTCGACTGGGTAGCCTTTCTCTGCGTGTACGGCCGTTAAGATGGCGCAGAGTATTGGGATGTCAGATGGTTGGCGCTGGCGCAGCTCGACTTCGACGCTCGCTTCCGGAGCCGAAGTCATGGTTTCTCTCTTATTTCCAGCGAGGGCACTTTTATCACCGACTTATGAATCTTGAGGTTCTGTGACACTAGATATGATAGTGACGATGCACCACGCTCTTCCGCGATGGATGGACACAGCCAGATGTGCCTGTCATGATGCAATGCAAAAGCTCCCACCGGGGCCGGGGTTCGGATCAGCAGCAGCCAGCCAGCAGCAGTCCCACTCCTGCGCTGCGCGGTCAATCTCTGCCTAAGACATGCTCTGGTTGGTCGCCGAAGCCGAGCCCGAAGTCGACTGGACCTGTCTCACCTGCCTGCTGTGGGTGTCCTGCGCTAGCCGCTTTCCTTTCCTGCAAAAAGGCGACCTTGCAGCGCTGCACTGCAGAAAGACAGCGGGGTCCTTTTTCTTTTTTCTTTCGTGTGTGTCGATCTGCCGTCGTCATGCTGGGCATATTTGCAGCTGGCTGGCTGGAAGGAAAGGGGAGATCGGCTAGATCGGCCCGATCGGCCCGCTGGCGCAGGCTGCCGAGGATTTAGAGGTGTTGTGCCAGTGGGTTCAACTCGGTGTGGACTTTTTTGCACTTTCGCTGTGACGGTTTCTGAAAGGCCTTTCGTTATCGGTGTGATAGGTCTGTGGGACATGTATGCAGGCGTGCGTGCGTGTGACTGCAAGTGGCCGACACATGTTCGTGGCTGGCCTGTCATGCACAGATGCCTTGCCGCTGCTATTCCGCTTCGCGGGTGTATTTTCCTTGAGCTCCATAAGGGTACGAGTATGAATCGGTGCAGTATCTTTAGGCAATACGATCGTCTGAGTTGTGATTGCGCATCAATGGCTACTAGTACTGGCCATGTCAGTCCATAAAGCTTATGCTTCTATTTCTGCTCGTGATACTTATAGTAGTGGTGCCAGAACTGGGTGACGGGTTAGCTTAGCTGGCTCTAGAGGCTACCTTTCCTGTCTACTTGTCATCTCGATTCAAACAAAAGCCTGAGGCACAGTTGCAGAAGGACTGTTAAAAGTGCTTGGGAAATGGGCTCGTGAGTCGCTCAAGACGGCGGCATAGGAACTTTCGTCAGCCGACTCGTTGTTTGACACTAAATTTGCAAGTTATACTTTGATAATCCGACTCAAAAAAAAGTGCTCGAATTGCATCCCGCAGGGCAGCACGAAGTGTTGCCCTCAGTCTTCCACCCAGCTGCCAGGAATCCACAGTGGCTCCGGGTCCATTTCCCTCCAAAAGTCTCCAACAAGTTCATCTGTCGGCTCCGACCACCACAGCTTCCAGTCATCTGGCTGGCTCCCATATTTGAAGCTGATCAATCTTATCATGAACAAATCACTTTTACTCGTCTTCACGACGTTTTCGTAGCTGTCTTGACCGCGTTTTAGTACGTCGCTGAATATTCTGAAGTTATAACCGTCCTCTTCATCATCCATAATTTGCTTCGTTTGTAATCCGTACTCCTGTAGGTCAATATCACAATCTTGGAGTATACCCAACCATATGTGAAGACTCTTTTCACACTGAGAAAGTCGAGATGTAATCTTATGGTGCCTTGCCGGACCCGGACCAGTGTGGCCACCAGGAAGCATGGCCATGGAACCCCAAAACAAGCATGTGAATGGTGTCACAGGGCTAAGTTGAAAATACCTATGAGCAAACCATCCATAATCATGAAGATGCTGTCCCGGCATTACGAAGACTTTGTTGAGTCGAAGTGCAGTATCTCTGATGGCTCTCTGCCACTTGTCGCCCAGGTCTCGATCCAGCAACTTGTCGCCCAGGTCTGGGTCTTGCCACACTAAGTCACCGAGCGCAAAGGCAAAATACATCAAGACCATTGTAGTAGTTTCGGCATCCGCATCTCCGAGGAATAGAGATTCGCACAGGTGGCGAAAAGTGGCAGGAGGAGGCAGAGGGAACTTTTCCCGCAATTCTTCCAGGAGCGTCATTGCCAGGTCCAGTCGTTCATCCTGGAAGAGTGTATCATAGAACGCATCGGATGGCCAAACTCGGCCCACGAGATCAACGAACAAATTTATGTCGTCGGGACAGGAGGCTAAACAGCTTATTCGCACCGAGTCGCTTAACATGCTATGTTTGAGGAAGTCTCCAAAGTAAGGTTTGAATTGTTCCTCGTCATCCCGCCACCCATCGTAAACGAAATCTTCGGCGCACTCTACACCGTAATTCAACAGGTATTGCGCGACGTTCCAAGCGTTCATCGAGAGTGCCCACTTCTGCATAATTAGCCAAGAAATGATACTATCCATTTGCAGCAAGTTGCATAAGGAGCGGTCCCATGTGACATACCTCAAGGAGACTCGATTCAAGCCGAAATTCACTGGAGGATTCTGCTAATACCAGATGATCCGGTAGAAACGTGATCCGATCCCATGGACTGCAGCGCCTCTCCTGGAATAGCCGACATAGTCCAGCGACATCTTCACTCTCTAAGGCTTTCATGACAGCGCTACCTTCCTCACACTCCTCCAAAATATGGCCGGATACCCTAAGGGAACAATCCCACCCAGCGTAGCTCCTGGAGAATGTCGCATCGAAGATAGATTCAGAGAGCCATATGGGCATCTGCACTTGAATTCGCAGGTTCCAACCTTGCTCGGAGGTAGTCGTCTGACTATTCTTGCGATTGGAAGATGTGAAAACCCGAATGAGCCCAGTCAAATTCACAAAGCCCTTTCCCAAGATTTCGTGCCATGCGCTGGCATTGCTGTTGGTCAATATCCTCCCATCCGTTCTATTGGCGACAATTTGGGACTCGCAAGACTTTTCGTTCCCGGGCATCTTTATGTGGCCGTGCACGGCTAAGGTAGCTTGATCGAGGGCAAGCTTGACCTGAGAAATAATGGTTTCGGGTTGTGTTCGCTGCAATGCACTTAGACGATAATAGTATTAATAGGTGAAGCTTCACGGCACAAGCAATAACAAAATTCGGGATCTCACATAAGGTAGGTGTTCTGGGCCAGAGTCAAGAGCTGGACCGTCTTTTGAAGCCGCATCTCGAGTTGCACTAGTACGCCCTTTTTGAGGACGACCTTGACCGACCCCATGGCGCGCTTCCGTCTTGCCCCACCGCCGGCCGCATTAATGTTAGACATCAGGTCTGTGACGAAGGTCTCGAGCTGTTCGGCAGCCGTTTGACATGCTTTGACTGCTCTCTGCAGCGCTTGTTGAAGATTTGAAGAAGGGGACAGAGGCGTTGAGATCGTGCCTGGACCGCCGCCGACGTCGATGGTCGCCTCAGAAAGCATGGAAGTGAGAAGCTCGAGGTGATCAAGCATGATGCTCAGGTTCTCCGGTGCATCCTTGACTTCTTCGAGCATAGTCTTCAGCTTCAAACTGTTGGTCAGAATGGATCCGGCAACCTGAGCGACGCTGAGGCCGGAGGCGACAAGCCCGAGGACTTCGGCCATCCTGTGTCATATTTAGCCAATTTTCGGCTGCAAAGGCTTGCCCTGTCTGCTTTGTCTTGGGCAGTTTGCTAAGGCGAAGAAGAATTTGCTGAAGTGGAAGAGGATGGGAGTTGGACCTAAAGCACAACCAAATCTTTTTATCAGGTTCCCCGCTTCGCAATGCACTCAGCCTCAATGTGTAACTGCGCCTCCAATGACATGCCAAAATGGACCCCCACCATGCACGTGTAAGCAACGCGCATGCCGTGGTGGCGGCGGAGCTGCTTGCGCATGGCCGGTGACCACTGAGCGAGGGCGAATTTCAAAGTTGATTGGATCGATAGGCTTGTTGATGGTTAGGCAGACTTGATACATTTTGATGAGTTGAAGAGATTTTGGAGCTCGGGAGCTTAGGGGCCGAGAAAATGCGGGAAACATATCTGGATGCAGAAAGATGCAGGAAGTATGATTGATGCATGCATACTAAGGTATAAAAATGGTCATGCACACGTGCAAGCTCTGCCCGGATGTCTATCACACAGCCACATCATTTTTCAGCCTCACTTAGCACAGACTTCTGTGTGAATCCCTCCTATACCATACACATCCAGCTTCCTAGCGTCAGCGGATGACTTCCTGGTGGATGACGTCGAAGGCTCGTAGTCGATAACCTCGTGGTCGTAATCGCTAGATGGCAACACCCTACCACATAATGTCCTAGTAGATAGCCTGATAATGAATAACCTCATAAAAGGTAATATAGAACAGCTTCTTATAGAATAATGAACACGATGCTAGAAAGCTACAAGGGCGGTAATATGACATCACGTAACCTTTGAATAATATTTGGCATGTCGTTTGCTGCCTGCCAGTGGTGTTGACAACAAACTCGTACGCGACTTCAGCCTTTGACCAAAAGTTCCAAGCCCTGGCCAGCTGGTAGAATTTATCGCCGGCTGCATAACCGCAAACACGAAAATACTTTTCGATAAGAACCAACGCGATTTGAACCTCGCTCCCATCAGGCCGCAAACGCATCTCCTGTCAAAGCACCCCCTCTCAACACTCTCTTTTACCTCTCCATCGCCCCCTTGGCGCGAACCTCAACTCACAAGACTGTCGCCGACAAGCGATCCCTTCGATGGCGCCTTACGACGACGCCATGGAGGACCCCAACCCCCAAGGCGAGGCGCAGAAGATGTCACTCGGCCACGACAAGAGCCCCGATACCTTCCACTGATATCTTCACCTCCCTTTCGAGCTTCGAGCGCCCATTCGTGCCTTTGCGGTTGAAGCCGCGATTCGAGACTACATAGATTTCAATGGTGGCGACCTCGAGGGAGGCTTGCCTTGTTCTCGTCTGGCCTCCGTCTCCAAGGAATGGCGGGGTGACGTCGAAAAAGCGCTTTTCAGCAAGATTCGACTTGACCGTCTCAATGAGGAAGACATTTCGAGGTTCGAGCAATATTTCACAGATGAAAGAAAGACATATCTGATGCATTCCGAAATTGCCATGGATGTCAGCCTCTCAACGGGACTATGGACGAGGAGCACGTGCCTCTTGGATATCAGTCGATCGATGGAGAAGACTGGACAGCTTTTTCAGAAGCTTCGTGGCTGGGACTTCTCCGGAGATGACGGCAAGCAGCGCTCGATCGCCATCATGTTCACAGGAAATGATTGGGACACCGGATACCATCCAGGGAAAGAGCAGGACCCTGAAATGGGCTCATGGTCTCTCTGGGACCCAGCGGAGCTGTCGAGATTCATCACGAATGGCATACCCACCAATGTCGTATTGTGGGCCATTAAGTCTGAGTTTCCGTCATCTTTAGATATGGTGACGCACCTCACTTTGACTCCTGATTGTGTGCCCATAGCTGCTACTAAGAGGATCATTCAAATCATGCCAAACTTGGAATCTTGCACCTTTGAGACCCGTTTTCCGATTGAGGTGGGGCAAGGATGGACAGACTACACAGGTAAGTCCCCCTAAACACTTTCTCTGTACATGATAGTTGTGGCTCACATCCATCAGATTTCATCCATCAACTACGAGCCTCCGCGCCTTCTCCCCACGAACTCCGATTGAACGGTTCTGGCTGCGGGCGTCTTGAAGATGACGTGCCAGCCGGCATGGTAGATTTTGCCAATGCCTTGCGAGAGTTAAGTCAGAGGCTCGAACTCTTACACGTCTAGCCCCCTCCGGTACATGAAGCATTCTTCCCGTCAGTCTCCCAGAATGCCGGTGCTGATGCGTTTGGATCGCATTGTACCTGGCCAAACCTACAGGACCTCTCTGAAAGTAATAATGCCGTTTTCAGCCATAGAGTGGCCGTTTGCATATAAACAAAGAACGCTTTATTATATAGCTGCAAACGGAAGTATAGGGGGGATATTTACTATATATATAGGGAATATCCCCCTCCTAGAATAACGAATATAGCCTATTCTGTACCCTGAAAATTCAAGAACCTCGCTATCAGAAGCTTCTGCGAGCTTCCCAGCTCAGGTACAGGCCGGGCCAGATTGAATCCATCCGATATAATGATCGCTGCGTCCAGGGCCACTTTGATCATGCCGAAGCTCAGGTCGATGGAAATTTCAACAACAGGGGACTCCAAATATTTGGACTTCGACACAGAGTATTTGGATATAGGTCTTGCAGGATTCAACGAAGACGAAGAAGACACAATCATCAGGGCATTCGCTCCTTCCATTAGTGCTGAAGCGAAGTTGCTCGATGAGGATGAGTGGGGCGATAAGGCATCTTTTCGATTATTCAAATGGTCGACCTAGGCGGCCTTTACTGACGGGCTATTTTTTTGGACGACAAGGAATTTGTCCTGGAGGAAATTATGGCACGGAGACTTGGGAGTGTCCTACAGCATTCTAGGAGGCTGTTCTACAGGAGGCCCGGAGGTTGTCTTATTTAGGATCGGATGCCATGGCCGAGTAGATCGAGCGGGGCTCTTAATGCCACAAATTGATTTGATTCGCATCCCAAGTGATAACTCTCCGGGTGATGCATGCTGGTTGACATGAATGCAGGGACTGACCACGAAATACGTGACACCTCGGGTTTCTTAACCAGCAGCCTGCTTCCCTAGATCGATCCTCTCATGCCAACCTACGGATGACAGTATCACCGTCATCGACATTCTCGCAGGTACACAGGAAGCCATCCCCAGGTAAAGGTTATGGATCGATTGCACTTCAACTTTGTATCCTTTCTGCCCTGCTCAATGGTCAAAAAATTATGAGTCTTCAAGTCCAACACTGGATCAAATCATGTTATGATATGCCGGCTGTCCATGATTCGATAAATGACGAGGTCCCCTCAGCCCGTCGCGTTGCCACTTACTCCCAGGGGTGGCAGCCGAAGTGACCCTGGAACAGCGAATCTGCATCTCTTCCCCCGCCCTGACGGCACTTGGGGCTGTGCTGATGGCTTCACTTCAAATGTACCGTTGCAGCACGAGGCAAGATACATGTAGCCAAAGAATGGTGTGCCCTTCATCCTCTGGGAGTTTATTCTGCTGCGACGCTCATGGCTGGTTCGGGCAAGTCCAGGGCGTCGGTCCGTCCCCTTGTGATGTCGATGTTGATGATACCGCGGCCGTCGCTGCCGCCGGCGTCGCTGGGTGCATCAACGTCGACCAACGTGTCAGTAGGGACTTGATATGGCTATATGAAGATGCCCCGGAGGTCTTGGAGTGCCCGCGGAACTCGGGGCTGGTTGGGCAGCGAGGCATGAGATGAAGCTGTGGTCAAGTGGAAGATTTGCGGCACCTAGCCGCCGTCGGATAAAATCGTCTTTACAAATGCGGTTGCTTTCAATTTTCATATAAGTATACGGGGCATCTCAAAACTTAATAATGAATCCTTGCTCTCCTTTCTCTCCTTTTGCCGTCTTTTCCACATTCATGAATCTGCCTTCCTTGCTACAAAGCCCCTCCCTTGTCCGTCCCTGCAACCATCGCCACCGCTGTACAACTGCCTCACCTCCCAGCACCCAAATCATCTAAGGCACCATTTTAACCATTTTCAATTCCCAGCAGAGAATACCAACATAGTCCAGCAAACCCCGAGGATGCTCTGGGCGACACCTTGGAGACATTTCCGCTACCCCAGGGGGATCTAACGAGAGACCCAAGCACAAGCAATTCAAGACGTGGCTGAGCGAAAGATGCCATTAGGTGAACCCGGAACAGTCAGTGCTTGTGGTTGTACCCAATGATGCTTCGAAGCGTACTAGACGAAGGCTTCGGAGTGGGTAACCAGATTCGGAATTGTACTCAATGCCTTGGAGCGAACTCGACTAGACCTCGGAGTACAGGAGATTTCCCGGCAGTATCAAGGGCTCTGATGATTCACCCCCAGGGGATCAGCCAAGTACGTCAGGCTACCAGACCAGGTCTTCGGAAGACGAGGCCTAAACAACCAGGGGAGTGGATACTGTCGGAGGAAATCTTGGTTGTATGTAAGGGGGAGTGCTGGATGCTGCTGGTATCTCGGTGCCGAGTTATTTGAAGTGGTTTTCATGCTCTTGATGATTGGTGAGCGCTGGATGGTTGAGTAGCCGACTTAGCGATCAGGTTGAATGATTAGGAGACGTGGCCGAAACCAATTGAGGAATGGAGGCTGGCGGAAAGATTCATGGGGCGAGCGAGATGGGGATGCTGGCTGCCGCCAGTGTGTATGTGCCGAGTATATAAAGGATTATCTGTCGTGCTGTATGATTGATGAGCGCTTGGCAATCGGATGGTGGGTTGTCTCAATGAAAAGGCCCGTGAGAGGTTTAACAATGTTGGCGGTAGTACAAGTAAAGAAGCCAGGGAAGGAGAATGGCCGGCTGTCTAGGCGACGTCCGCATTCTCAGGTGTGAGCCACTCTTCCTTGCTCTTGTTGAGAAGTGCAGAGCACACATAGCCATGGGCGCCCTGACCCTTGCCGCTGATGTCAGCCATGGCGACAATGAACACCTTCCTGTCGTTTTGCTGTTCTTGTTCAGTGTCGAGCGCCTCGAACTTGCTGCCATGCTCGGCAATCTTTCTGCCCTGCTCCTCGATCTCCCTCTCTTGCTCCTCGAGTTTCTTATCCTTCTTCTCGATAATCTTTTCTTGCGTCTCTAAGCCCTTCTTCAGCTTCACCTGTTCCTTGTAGAGCTCCTCGCATTTGGCCGTGAGGGCCTCGATTTCCTTGTCCTTCTGGGCGGTCACCTCGGCCTTAGCTGCTTCAATATGGCCCTTGAAGGACTTCTGGATGCCTTGATCTTTCCGTTGAATGTGGCCTTGACCTCTTTCACAGCGTCTTGCGTGGCCTTCTTCATGGCATTTTGCACGAGTTTCTGCATCTTCAATCCTGGCCCTCGACTGTTGAGAGTCTCGTGTCCAGCTTCTTCAACTCGGTATCCACGTGCGTGACGAGGTTGGGGAGACCCTCCTTCTTGAGGGCTTCGCAGAAGTTCCACATGGCGGTAAGTTGAGGAATTATGGACTCGATGTGCGCGATGCGCTGGTCATGGCCCCCAACGTTGGTGGTCAAGATGTTGATGGCATTCTGATCGCAGCGGCAAGGGTTCTCACGAAGCTACTTAGCGGCAGCGGCGGGTGCGGTCATGCCATCTAGGGCCTGGAGCTTGCTGTCGTACTCCCTGAACTTCTTATCGATCGCCGGTCCCTCCCTTCCACATCTTTTTGAAGTTGATCTCGCCCTTCTCGGGGTTCCAAAGGCGCTGAACGAGGGTCTTCAGGTCGGCCTTGACAACTTTCAACTCGCTGCAGTGGCGGCAGCAGTTGCCGGCGGCGCTCGTGTCATTCGCCTGTTGGTTGGGGGCGGACTGCTCAATCATGCGGACGCGGCGGGTGAGATCGATGAGTGCCTTTTTGATGCCGGCATGGGTGTCGGGGCTTCCCGGGACCTCGAGCTCGAGCTGGGCGAGGCGGCGGGCGACGGTTGGAAGGCTGTCCCTGACGTTCTGTGCAAAGAAGTCCTTGAACTGGGTCTTGAGTGCACTAATCGCAGTCTTGATCTTCTCGTCAACCTCGATGAGGATGACCGCCTTCTTGATCTCGCCCAAGTCGTCGATGCTCTGAATGAGCTCGGCTCGGAGGTTGTTGGACTCAGCGGTGATGGCGACCATGTACGGCGCGGGGTTGTCCTTCAGCCACGTCTGGTCGTAGAGCTGCTTGTTCATCGCGATCTTGACCTTGTCATCTGCGATGGTCTCGATGACCATGTCCAAGGGTAAGACTGTGATTGAAAGATGTGTCAGCAAGTTCCGATCATACACGTAGTTATGTGGTGATGATTGGGGACGTTTGTTACCTCCAGATTGGAGAGCGCCCACGGTGCCGGGCAGAAAGCGTGCTACGCAAGTCGCGGCCTTCATTTCGTACGTAGCGCCGTCTTTGCAGACGCGAGTCGCCTCATAGAATGACATGATGTATGGCGAGGTGTACGTCGTGATGTGAAGGTCAGACGATGGACCGATTGAAAGAAGAGGAAACGGGGTAATGGGCAGGTTGAGGATTTTTAGGATTAGGGAGGATCGATAGAACAGGTCTAATTGGTATGATGGGTTGATAGTCGAAGAACAAGATGAAGATTGGTTGAGTGGTCAACTTCGGTCAAATCTCAGATCTTGTCTGTGGTTGCAGGAAGGGAGTTTGAGAAGTTGAAGTTGGGAGGTCGGGAAGGGATTAAATAGTGGGGGGAAATGGGTGCAGCAGCTGCAGTTCCAAAGTGAACTGGTTGATCATTTGTCTAGTGATGCAATACGGCGCGCTTCCACGGCAACCCACGACGCGTCTCGCGATGTATCGGTGGAGGGATTCGAAGCTGTCACTGAGCTGTGGGGCGACAACAGTAACTCGATATGCGTGATTGCACAAGAACAATACGAACAGATCCCACTCAAGCTCTATTCAGATCTCTAATCGTTTGGCTAGCTACTCTCCTATTGGGTCGTCCTCAAATGCTCAAATGCTTACTTTTTATGGTGCACCAGGAACCTGGTGGTTGACTACGCAGGGGAGTCACGTGTGAATAAGCAGCACAATACGTTGGCACGGGAGGAACAATACTAAATAGATAGCCAATCACAGAGCTGCCTCTATTTGATCGTGGCGTTGAGAATCTGCCCTGAGATGCAACGGCGATTCTGTGCCTGAGAGCGACGTTGACTAGGATGACGTCGAGGCTGACAACTTCCCGAATTGGACCCCGCGCCTCGTCGTTTATAGGTGGGGCAGTGCGGCCCGCCCCGCATCCGCCCGCCCCACCTCAGCCTGCCCCGCAGCAGCCTCGCGCCCCACACCTCCCTTCGTGCCCCTCACCTCATATTCTTTTATTTAAATTATTAATTTAATTCAAATAATTAATAAGATTTGAAACATAAATGTTTATTTTAAAAAATACTACTTAGCACCATATTTTATTTATCTGAAGATAAAAAGCCACACCCCCATGAAGATAACCATCATCTTCAACGGACCCAACGCCATCGTCCCACCACCTGCCGCCATAAGCAAGAAGACTACCATAATGGTCACGCAAGCGTACTCGCATGATGTTGAATTAATGTATCGTGGCGATGTGGAGCGGAGGGTCTGAGGGTGTTCAGGAATAAACATATGTGTCTGTTGCATTGATATACTTAACGGGTTATCCTAGAGCCGAAAATGGTTAAAGATACGAGCTTACGTTATGAGATGTGCATACTGCTCAGCCAAAAAAAGCCCTTACCAAAGTGACTGATCATTAGATTCGCGTCCTAAGCAGTGTGCAAAATTCGTACAGTCATGAACTATATTCGTCGCCCAGACCCTCATCCTCGAGTATTCGACCCCTTAAGTATCTCAAAGCCATCGCCGTGCTCTTCGTTCTGCAATGGCCTTTCCCCAAGATTTCCGAGTATCCGCCAAGGGCTTCCTCGAGGAGAATCTGGGCCTGCCCTAACTCATGCACCGCCGTGATCGTGAATGCGAGGGATTCAGTAGTACTGTAATATCTGAGGGGTTTCTTTCGAACCCATTTTGGACTCTGGATATGCCTTGTACGTACCATGTCCAGCTTCGCATGTGCTTCATCGTACTTGCCTGTCTTCGCCAGTATGGATCCGATGACCTCGAGATTCTCAAGCATATCCGGATTATCAATCCCGTAGATCTGTTCCTCACCAGCTAGGCAGATCTGAGCCGCGATGCTGCTTTTCCATATTCCCCCATAGCGAAGTGAACGGCGGCCAAGTCTTGCATAGCTCTCAGTGTGCTGGGATGCAGTTCTCCGAGGTTCGTCATTCGGAATTCTAGTATCTCTTCGAGCTAATCCATAGATTGTTCCAGTATACCCCTGTTCCATGCAGATCATGCCAAGTCCAGAAAGAAGAAGCAGGTACTCGGGGTCCTGCGGCCCGAGTCTTCTGAGCAGGATTTCTCTCGAAGATTTCAACAGGTGACGAGCTTCATCATAATCGCGGAGAATCGCTTTTACGCGGGCAAGAGCATGCTTCGTTTTAGCAATCTCAAAACCATCAGGATCGGGTTTCGACTCAAGGGCCGCCAACACGTCGGTATAAAGTTGTTCAGATTTCTTAGTCCTTCCGTGGCTGCGATAGATCAAGCTGGAGTCTCGAAGAGACCGTAGAATATCCAAGCGATCGGGCCAGATGGAGTTGTACTGAAGCATTCAGTCTTTCGCCTGTTCAATGTGAATCATAGATTTTTTCTCCAACAGCCAGTTAGCAGCTGTTCTTGACAACCCATTGTCATTTATCCTCACGATGTTCATGATGTTGATAAAAGTTCGTGCGGATTGCCTTGCCCTTTCGCCTTCGTCTAGCTTTTCTCGAGCCCACATATGAACAAGGGGATGGATCGTTATCTCTTCATCTGCTGTTCTCTTGATAAGCGAATATGATAGAAGTGTTGTACTCGCAGTTTCTGTTTGGTTATATGAAATCAGCGAGGCAGTCAAATCTTGATATGTTTTTACCAGGGAAATTTGTTTACCATCAAATGAACGCTTCAAAATTACGATTGGAATGTCGTTCGGGGCGTAGAATGACGAAAACAAGAGAGCTGTGGCAGCGGATGGCGCCAAAGCCTGGATTCTCTGATAGGAGATGTTGAGAGACGAATACACGGAGTGTGGATAGTTTGTGATGTTACCCGAAGGTCGCTTCGACAGCACCCCGATGATTCTCCAGCCGGGGGGACCACGGACGACGTGCCTCAGGAGTCCCACAACAATGGATCAACGCTCTAGCATCGGTCAGACCAATCCTGCCCGTAGTAGTGGCCTGCCCTCTTGTTTTCATGATATGACGAGGCTTTCAACATGCTAGCTGTGGGTTCCCTGTCATACTCAGATAGCGAGCTCGGAGGCAATGCTTACCTTTGATTTCGCGCTGGTGCAGATGACGTTGGATTGGCAGTTGGTTTGAAAGGATTGCTTTGGCATCGGACTACAATGGGTTGCGCTGTTCTCGGAGGTAGTCTAGCCTGATATAATGTGGCAACGAGGAACGTAAATCCCTGGATTTAGATTTGATCAATACGGACGTCCAGTGACTCTCATTGCCAATCAACTCACTCTAGTCATAAGGTTCTTTTGAGGGCTATGGGCGAGGCCTGTGTCGTCGGGGCCCCAGTCGTAAGGATTCCCTCGGATCTTTCCTCTTTAGCAAGTTCTGTCACACCCAGCACAGCATCTGTGTCGGGGTGCTGATTAAATTACTGTGGCCCGCTATATAAATACCACAGATTCGCCGGTGTCTTGTATCTTCTCTCTTCGCGCAACAATAAGTCATTACCCATGAACCATCCACCAGCAGTGCTCATGGTCAAATTGATTGATATGCAAATGGCGCATGCCAATATTTGAATAAATCTATGGAAGACTTTCTAGGTAGGTAATTATAGCCACCTGGCGCTGAATAATAACGTACTACTTACACTTGACACAGCGAAGCAAAAAGTTTACCCAAGCCTACCTACCCTACCCTAACCTACCTCACCTCCTTCGGGCCAGGTGAGCTCACTCTATCCAACCGAAACCCGACGGGTTCACGAGTCGTCTCGACGCTCTCAAGGTTATTATCATTTCTCTCGCCTGTCTCGACGGCACACAGTTCGTTCAGCAGGGTTGCTCTGTAAAAAGAACAAAAAAAAGCTCTCTCAAGTTCGGGTCTCAGTCTTCCCCGCGCAAGAGTCTCTCCGTGGCGGGTGATTCGGCGTACCACCGGGGGGCCCGTGCCCCCTGTGCATATAGAGAGGGAGAGGGAGAGGGAGACAGAGAGTTCATCCCTGCCCATCTTCCGGTCTCAGAATCCAATCTTGCCTTTGCATTTGCCCGCCCTCCCGACTCGGGATTCTCGTGGCACGGTATATGTTTCAACAGCGAGGCCGGTAAGGCTGGCTGGCAGGCAGTTAAATAGGTAGGCAGGCAAGCAAAGCGCGGCTATATGGCTGTATGAAATTTGCTTTTCCTTCTTTACTCCGAACGAGCATCTCCCAATATGAGGTATATGTACACCAAGTGATTTGCTTCCCAATCATACATTTGTGGAATATCCTTGCAGACCTCCCAGTCTCTGCTCCGTGTGCACCCCTCGCCCTGGCCCATCTAGTCTGGTATTCTCATGGTGATAGATGTTGTGCACCGTTGGCCGTCTATGTCATGTAGTACTTGGGACCCTCGCCACCCTGGGGCACCTGCCAGTTGATATCCTGGTGCGGGGCCTTGATGTCACAAGTCTTGCAGTGGATGCAGCTGTGTGGGCGAAAGAGCGTTAATGATTGGTCTTAATTTGCGGATAGTGGTCCAAGGTGAAAACGAGTGTGCCACTGAAATATGGCGTATCAATGCAGGAGGGAAAAAAAATTGATAGAAACTCACTTCTGAGCGTTGATCTGGAACCTCATGCCCTCGGGCTTGGACGCGTCCTCGACGTACTCGTACACCCCCGCGGGGCAGAACCTGTTCTCGAGGCCCTTGTACAGCGGCCACGTCTCGGCCGTGTGCCTCTCCCAGTCCTTGACCTGCAGGTGGACCGGCTGGTCCTCCTCGTGGTTCGTCCCCGTGCGGCTGACGCTGGTGAGGATGTCAAAGGTGAGCTTGCCGTCGGGCTTCTCATACTCGATCCTGGGGCACTCGTCGGCCTTCTTTGTCGCGGAGTGGTCGGCCTTGTGGCTAAAGGTCCAGGGCACGCGGCCCTTGAGCAGGAAGGTGTCGAGCCCGGACCACATGAGGCCGCCGTACAGCCCCAGCGGGCTGTGGAAGGACGGCCGCAGGTTGCGCACCTCCTTGAGCTCCTTCCAGATGTAGCTATCGCGCAGGCTCTCCTCGTAGTCGTACAGGAAGACGGACCCCTCGTCGGCGTTGCTGCTCAGCGCCGTCCACGCCGCCTCGGCGGCTAGCATCCCCGACTTCATGGCGTTGTGCGTGCCCTTTATCTTGGGCACGTTGACGAAGCCGGCCGAGTCGCCGATGAGCGCGCCGCCTGGGAAGGCGACCTTGGGGATGGACTGGAAGCCGCCCTCGATCAGCGCGCGCGCGCCGTAGGAGATGCACTTCCCGCCCTCCAGCACCGATGCGTACAGCGGGTGCTTCTTCATCTTCTGGAACTCCTGGTACGGGCTCATCCACGGGTTCGGGTAGTCCAGCGCCGTGACCAGGCCGACGGACACCAGGTTGTCGCCAAAGTGGTACATCCAACCACCTCCGTACGTGTCGTAGGGTAGCGGGTAGCCCAGCGAGTGCGTGATATCACCCTTCTTGAACTTTTCCGGCTGCACCTCCCACACCTCCTTGACACCCAGCCCGTAAGTTTGTGGCTGCGAGTCGCTGCGCAGGTCAAACTTCTTGATGACCTGCTTGCTCAGGCTGCCGTGACAACCCTCCCCAAACATGGTGACGCGGGCGTGGAACTCCATGCCGCGCTCGAACGTGTCCTTTGGCTTCCCGCTGCGGCCGATGCCCAGGTCGTTGGTGGCGACGCCGAGGACGCTCCCGTCGGGCTTGTACAGCACCTCGCTGGCGCTGAAGCCGGGGTAGACCTCGACGCCGACCTCCTCGGCGCGGTCGCCCAGCCATTTTGTGAATTGGTTCAGGCTGAGGATATAGTTGCCCTTGTTGTGCATCTGAGGCGGAGCAGGGAGGGGTACCGACATGGACTTGGTCAGGAAGCGCATGTGGTCGCTGCCGGCTGGGGTGGCACCATCGAAGCGGGACTCGTTGTCCTCGGCCAGCCAGTCAGGGAAGAGCTCCTCGACAGCGTTGGGTTGGATGACGGCGCCGGACAGGATATGGGCGCCGAGTTCACCGGCCTTCTCGAGGAGCAGGACGCGGAAGTCCTCGTTTCCGGCTTCGTTGGCGAGTTGTTTCAGGCGGATGGCGGCAGAGAGACCTGCTGGGCCTGTGTACACGGAATGAATTGGTTAGACAGGCTTGAACTCGACAAGGTGAGGGCTCGCAACGAGGGCAAGGTTCGGAGAGACTGGGAGCGCACCTCCGCCTACTATACACACATCGACCTGGTCGCTCTCCCGTTCTATGGTGGCTGGGTCGAAGGAGTCATCTGGGGTGGCCATGGGCCGTGATGCGCTGACAGAGAACAGCCTGGCCTGGGTTGTCCTGCTCGTGGCCGCATACGACTGGCGTAGTATGGTCCTACGAGGGAGGCATGTTGAGACTGTGCGTGGGCATTGTGTCTGTGACCTGGCCCTGGCAAGTGGTGTTGCCGACCTGGCCAGGCGGCCCGATATCCTCGCAGGCGCAGACATGATGTGTGGTAACGTATTCGGAGTTTGGTGGTTGATGGTTGGATTATGTTGTCCTTGGTCAATGCACTCGAGGCATTGGGCGAGGGATATGCTCTTCAGCGGAAATCAAGAGGTCGTTCCTCTTGGAGCATGGGCGTCAGCAGCTAAAGGGCATTGCACGACTGTCGGGGGTGGTGTCGTGGGTGCGGTAATGGGTGGTGATGCCGACCACTGTGAGGTGGTGGAATGACGCATCGTAACCGCATGTGCTCAAGCTCTCCCTTGGCCGGCTCGCTCTATCTCAAAAATCGGCTCAGCTTTTTGCTGGGCCCGGCTGCCGATCAACTGGTCATTTTCTTCAGGACTCGTCTGAGTGGCTGCTGCCAGAGCTGGGCCCTCCCGTTCGCCGAGGTCTGTCGTTCCCCACCTGCCTCTTCCGATGTTCCGACGCAAGCCGCATCCGGCACTGACGAACCGCCTTCCTCTTCCTGCTGCTGCGCGTTGATTTGGATTTGGGATTTGGATTTGCTTGTGACTCCACTACCCTAACCCTTTGCCCCTGTGTCTCTCCCCTCCTCGCCTCCTCCCCGGCTCCCCTCTTCTCACACCATTTTTTTGTCTCGTCATTCCATCCAATTTCGTTGCCATGACTGGTTAGCCTCGACCAACCAATCTCTTGAGCACGCCTTTCTCTCGTTGGATACATTTCTGGATGGTGTTGTGTTCATCCTCGCACTTGACTGCTCCCGTGTCGTCCCGTCACGCTGTCCCGAGGACCGACGTGGTTGAACTTCGATATTCAAAGTGCTCCATACAATAAGAAAACTTACAAGCTTCGCATCCAGGTTGCAGATTACTCCAGGACCCAGCAAACCCCGAGAACGGATCATCAAGCTCAAGACTTGGCTTTGGCGATTGATCCACCTTGGCCAGCTTGGGTGTGGAGTGGAAAGACGTTTGGCCTGCACATCACCACGTTTTCCTGGCCGAGGCAAGGGTCAATGCAATGCAGCAGCAGCAGCAGCAGCACCGACCCAAGACACCTGACGAGGCTGGCGGACCGCGTGGTCTCCTCAATCCTCTTCGTACATCAATCATGTTCCAGGCGGTGTCCAAGCAGCCCAAAGAACACAGAGATCGACTTAATGGACCACAGCATCTTGCACAACTCTAACAGACACTGCCTCGGGTTCATCACATCTTCGACCCATCCATCTGCTCGGGCTGCTGCCATCTCAACTGCCGCCAGCCCACTCAGACTCGTCTGTTCCCAACTTCTCCCTGTCAAAAGTCTTGGCTCCGGAACACATGGGCGGCCAGGGCGGCCCACAGCCCACCGTACAAGCACGCGAGGCAGATGCGCCCTGTTTCAGACCTGGGGTGCCCATGAGGCTCTGTTAAGCTTCTTTCAAACATAACATGTGCCAAGACAGGGTTGCCGGGGGATCTCCCACAGGCTCCACTCGTGCTTCGAAACGCCCTGTCTGTTCCTATTCGATGGCGAACTGTTGCAGACTAGCCAGTGCCTGGTGAGCACATTTCCGCCTCCTCGCTATCGTCATAGCCAGCCGCCATGATTCAATGCTCAGTCGGCGCCTTGCTCCCACCACGGTTGGCTGTCTCTTCCTCACGGCCATGGAGCTCGGTTGGAGTCAGGCCATTCCGACATGTCCCTTACATACGACACACCGCGGGCGGGTCCTGCAACTACCGAAGCTACGGTGCCGGGTGCCTGTTCACTACTCATGATCCCTCACGACAGCACTTGCAGCAGCCCTCGCAGCACCATGATCAGTGCTGTTTCCGGGGCCAACATCGCATTCCCAAGTAAGGTATCTTCTGCGCCGTCCCTACTCCTCGCTTCCTTGGGAGCCCGTCGATCTCATGGAGGATCGACCAAGTCTCATGCTTGAGCTCGTGTCTCCCAGTTTGAGGCCCACCCATTTCTTTTGTCCCGGATGCCATCTCTGGCTCAGCAAGTAACTGGGCTGATATTGTGTTCCTCGCTCGATCAAGCCCATGTCTTTTGTTGTTTTCGCGCCGTCAATTTCTCCCCTAGGCTTCAAGTTCCTTTTCCAGGCTCGCCCTGGACGCGCAAGCTCCATCGAGCCGCAACTATGACGGTAGGCTAGCCTGACAGCTCCCACACCCGGCGCACCCCAGTCCGGTACATGTTGCAGAAGTCGGTAGCGGTGGAGCAGTGAGCATCAGGGGTCCGAGGCTTAATCCCCCACGATCGCCGACAGTCTTCTCTCCTTTTGCCCCAATTTTCTGGAACATGGCTGAAATCTCGCGCCTTGGAGCCTCGACACCAGGACGTGCGGGCCTTTCCTCATCAGGTTGGACTCATTTCTATCTTCGCCCATTCAAGTCCACCCAGCCCATTCAGGTGGAGTGCCTTGCTTGTTTGATCCACGGTTTGGCTCAACCCTGCTCTCACATCCGACATGCATCTCAACTACCGTGCAGTGCTACCAAGATCCTCGCACGGCGTTGATGGCCTTACTTCTCCTGTATGATTTCCAGATCTTCTGCCAAGCCAAAACAACCTGCGGATCCCAGCATATCGCCATTGCTACCGTTTGGTTTCCGCCAAACTTGGTAACCAAGGCGCTGTACCACGAACACCCTGGGGCTACCAGCAGCACATCACCAAGCTGTGATCTCCTTGCCAAGTCGCTTGCACATTCCCGCCCAGCTCAGCGTTCTGGCGGCACAGGAGCTTATCCTGATCTGTCTCTTCCCCGTATAGTGGCCCCTTGGGGTATGGGCCTTTTGCCTGCTCGCCCCATCCTTGTCCAGTCGACATGAGCCCAACCTTGAACCCGACTGTCATCCTTGGTCTAGGAACATTCAGATGAGATGGAGTTGATGTTTCGTTAGACGCTAGCATCTCGAGGTCATTGCAACTTGCAACCTCCTCCACGTCCCAGGCCAGACGGCTCTCAAGATCCCGTCCAACCCCCCGGGCCGTCCAAACATGGATGGATGGCGGTTGGGGATGCATGAGATGGAGAGACCAGACGGATATAAGACTGTTCCTCCTTCTTCCAGTCACATTCTCGTTTTGTTGGCCGGGCATCTCTTGCACCAACTTCAATCTCGCTTTTCTTCTTTCGTTCCAGTGGACCTGGTTCTTTTTGCCCACCCTCCTTCTAGCAAAGTAATAACGGGTTGATCCCATACCTTTCATTCTCTTGAGGTACGTATACAGCATCACACCCACAAGCGAATACACACCCTTTCCCCTCCTTGGTCGTGGTAATATACTCACACAACCACGTATAGCTGTGCTCTCAACCTTCCCTTCTTCAAACACCACTATCCTTTTCAACAAACCGCCAAGATGAAGAACATCGGAAGCTTGGCCATGCTCCTGCTCGCAGGAGCTGGCTACGTGGCATCCCTGCCCGCAGGCGACGTCCAGCAGCAGAACCAGATCCGTGCCGTTGGGTACGAGCCCATCCATGAGATCCTCGCCAGGGAGCCCAAGAAGAACAAGAACAAGGGTAACGGTGCTGGTAAGTTCACACACTACATAGCTTACACACATCCCATACCTAAGCATACCTGATTACTGACAATTTCCTCCACTTACAGGTGCTGCTGCCAACGCAACGGCCGCTGCCGCCAACGCAACGGCCGCTGCCGGTGATGCAGCTGCTGCTGATGCTGGCCAAGGTAAGAAGGCCAAGAAGGGCAAGAAGGGCAAGGGAGCCGGTGCTGCCGCTGGTAAGTTTGTTCTGTATATCGGAGTGGAGTGGTCTGGGTCCCCAGGTCACTCGCTCGGCATTCATACATGGCCAGAGAATGAATCAAGTGCTAACGCAATATCGGCACAGCTGCCAACAACGCCACCGCAGCTGCTGGTGCCGCTGATGCCGCTGATGCAGGCAATGGAAAGAAGGGCAAGAAGGCCAAGGACGCACAGAAAGGCGCCGACGCCGCCGCCGCACAGGATTCCGGTGCCCAGGCAGCTGGCGGCGATGCTCAGGCCGCTGGTGGTGACCAACTCACCCAGCTCCTCGAAGGGTATGTTCTTCAACAACAAAATCCTGACGAATTTTCGATGGTCCACAGTATTCTAATATTTCGATTTACAGCCTCGCTGGTGGTGCTGTCGGAGGCGGCCAGGCCAAGGGCGCCGATGCTCAGGCTGATGGTGGTGCCGGCGGCGTCGCCGATATTCTCGGCGGCCTGCTCGGCAACCTTAAGGCCCGTGATGAGGAGTCGCTCGAGACGCGCCAGAACAAGGGCAAGGGTGGCAAGTAAGTCAAATTATCTGAACACCTCCAACTCTGTCGACATGTTTCTACTTTTGGGGAGGACACATGTGCTGACGTTTGTCGTGAAATAGGGGCAAGGGAGCAGCAGCGGCTGGTGGTGCCGGTGCCAAGGCTAAGTAAGTTGCCCACATATATACAGGCTCTATGTCGATATATCTACTCCATCACACATCATTCATCACTTGGTCACTGGATTCATATACTGACATTCCTTTCTCATCAGGGGCAAAGGCAAGGGAGCCGCAGCAGCAGCTGGCGGAAACGCCAACGCAGCCGGTGGAAATGCCAATGCAGCAGCAGCCGGAGGCAATGCTAATGCTAATGCCGCTGGAGGAAACGCCAATGGTGCCGCAGCAGCGAAGAAGGCCAAGAATGGCGGAGGAGCAGCGGCCAAGGCGGCCAAGGCATCCAAGGCCGCAGCGGCCGCGGCAGCGAAGGCCACCGGCGCCGCCAATGCCAATGCCAATGCCGCTGACGCCAATGCCGCCGACGCCAACGCCAAGAACGCCAACGGCGGCAACGCCAACGAGGACTCGGCAGACGGCACCGTCAACCCGGCCGCGAGCAACGGGTCCAAGGGCGAGGCGGCCGCCGCCCTCGCCGCGAGCGCTGTTGCCCTGGGGCCCGGCGCGCTGACTGGTGATGCGGCCGCCGCGCAGCAGACGCCTGCTGCCAAGGCTAACGGCGGTGGGAAGAAGGCGGCTAAGGGGGCCAAGGCTGCTGCCAACAATTAAGTTGTGTCCCCTCCAGTATTGCGTTGGGAGCAAGAGTGGGTTCTATAGATCGGGTTTTTTTGGTTGACCCCCCGCTTGAGTCATTCGTGGATTTGGGTGGTGGGTTATACCCATTGTATGGAATAGGGTTCGTGGTGGTGGCCTCCTCACACCCGGGGATCTTTTTGATGATGACTGTCACTCTCGGATGTGGTTGGTACTGATGAATTTGACGACCTATGAGTGGTATGGTGTGAGGATTCTAATGATAAAAATTCCAAAGTTTATTAACAACTATGATTTACTCACAGCATTGTGATGGGGTTAAGAACGAAACCAGCTACGCTTACCGCTATCCTACTGCTGTGGTGAATGAGTGACTGTGGCGCCCAGCACCCCTCGCCACTTTGCCTCGTGCTGGGAGGGCCTGTTGTGACTCGGCCCATATAACCGCTTCTTGCAGGAATAATGGATGCGATCCGCTCTTTTCCAATCCGAGGGAGACATACTGTGTGCTACGGTGCCTCTGGTTGTTTCACAAGTCTCGGGCGGCTTTGCGCCTGGAACTGAAACTAGCCTACGTAGGTGGTCATCATTTCTGTGGACGAAGCGCGGAGTGTTTCTAACTGTTTACAGTGAGCACGCGCATTTGTGAGTGGTGGTGCATGGTCGTTCTTAGTTGGTGGATTGATTTGTCTGCTTAATTGCGATAATGAACGAGACCTTGACCTGCTAAATAGCCCATGCCGTGTGGTCATGCACTATAGGCTGTCCAAAATCTTCTTTCCGACTTGGCTGATCCAAACTTGGTTACTTACGCCTGTGGCAGATGTAATTACTCTCTTTCAACCTGTTCAAATTTATGAAAGATCATTTGTGGGTGGAGTTGTGTATGAAAAGGGGTAGGTATGCTCGGGTGGATATAGGGACTTCAAGGATATACAGAATTTAAATGGACAATATAAATGTAGAGAGTATTTAGCCAGCTTAAGGTAGAACTGGAGACTGCCTTATATCAGAGCCTTACCCTCATGTTTCTAGTAGGAAATACTAAAAAACTCGCAGCGAAGATTTGCGATGTGAGGTAAAGCTTGTAAGGTCTTTTTGAAGTGAGATGATGCTTCATTGAGTTCGCAAGGTCTATCAAAGACCATGTGTATGATGGCCGTAGCCAATTATTCCCCGACCAGTAATTCTGTGTACTATCTAAATCTTAGGAATTTTCATCTGCCCCAGTGTACTCGCAGAGAATGTGCTCGGTATCTGTGGACGAAAGCCGAAATCGAACCCTTTCAGTGGAAATATCGTAGTGGTCTTCCACGAGATTGACCGAGCCATAAGCATAGTTTAAGTGGCGGGCAAGTCTCAGAAAAGCATTGCCTCGCTCCGTCACCGTTCGGCTCTCGGTGTCATCAAGAGGCGCCGCCAGCACCGTGGGCTTCTGCATGTCCCTTGGCTGCAACAGTGTGCCCAGTGGCCTTGCTGCCGGCAGCGGGCTCTTTGGTGGGAGCAGGTTTGCTTGAGCTTGAAGACTCCGTGGTCTGAGACTTGCTCTTCGTGACAGGCTTCTCTAGGGATGACCCCCTAGTGGTTTCGGGCTTGGGCTGACCAGCAGCACTCACAGCAGCGTTCTTCTTCTGTTCGCGTCCTTCATATTGTCGTGTGGTGGAAAAGCTCTGGGAAAGTTGTCCAAACGTCTTGCTTCTTGCGCTAGAGATGGTCCGTAGCAAAGAGGTTTGAGGCTGACAGCGATATACAACAGACAACTTTGAAAGAAGTTACAAAATGGCAATATTTCTGCAAACTCTGAGTCTGAGTGTATTTGTCCGGATGCTAAGAAGCGTCCAAGGCTTAAAAATACGGTCTTCGATTGAGGGAGGTTGATCAGAGAATTTTTTTGAGAGAAGTGTTCGGAGCAATACGAAGAACAGATTATCCAGGATTACTTGTCAGATGTTGATGGGATGTGTTTCTGCTGGAATTTCGAAAGTTTCATGAATTACCGGCTCACGGTCTCTTTTATGTTTAGTGTCCTCAGCAGGGCAAGCCAGTCGTATATCGTCCCAGAGATTTCTTATGTGAGTTGCCACCGGGCCGTCCTGGCTCTTGACCATCGTGTACATCAGGCCCTTAACTAGGCCCATTTGAAAGACCAAGGCCATAAAGCGAGGCTGTTGAGACCCGGAAAAGTCCCAGCACCTACAAGGCACGGCTCCCTCCAACGGCCAAGTGTCCACCGTGATCGGGACTTTCGATAGACAAACAGCCCCCACAAGAGGACCAGGCCCTTCATGCACAGGCCGAAGTGCTTCGACCCGAGATCGTAGCCTGTCAGTCCGGGATTCTGTGCATACACTGTCGCCCGAGGTCACCACGGCCGCGACCGGGCTTGCGGCCTGCGACGTGAGTACAATAGAACCTCGGGCATCTCCCGGTGGCTCAGCATGTCTCGTTGTGGATTATTTGGACCGAAAATAGTTGCCAACAGACCAAAATAGCCTAGAACCCTTGCGTATATCGCTTGCGCCGTAGTGTTGGTTCGTAGGGCAGTCCACATTCAGTGCCCAGTGGAGGAGGTTCAGCAGTCACATTATGGGCTATGTGGCTCACATTGTTTGACGGCATAGGTCCACATGTATGCACAAAATAGCGACGCCTCAAGTTGGCCGTCAATCTGAATACTGCATTTCGCTGCGCCTCAAACGACACAAAGAGTGGACACAATCTCAGCTAACTGCCAGACGAGCTAGCCAATGAAGCACGTTTGGACCCGAGTCGTTTCGTCTACGGATGCACTATTGGCCGTTTCCCTAAAACGAAGAACCAACCAACAAGCAAAAAGCGAGTACGATGCTCCACACGGTTGCAGCGTCGAGGGCCAGATCTAAATTGGAATTGTGCCAGGTGCAAGGCTATACTTGGAGCTGAGATTCTGAGATCCAGAAGTTTCCCATGGGGTTGAATGGAGCTTGAAAGCCAGCCAGCAAGCTATGAAACAAATACCTTTGTGGGTAGACCTTGTGTGATTTCTCTGGGCAAAATTAAATTTGACTGCATACAAGTGATGCTGTATGGAATTGCGGCACCGATGAAATGCAGAATAAAGAAAATTATTCCCAAAACATAGATCCTGACACTAAAACAAAATCTTAGATTGGACGGCATATCATTCACATAATTTTCCGCTAGATGACAACACAATTGAAAAGAGGGCAGATGAGATTGAGAATAATTTAAAGAATGAAATTGAGAAAGAATTGACAATGAAGAACCGGATTATCACCAGCCTGATCAGTCGACATGCTACGCGTCTGTGCTGTCCGGCTACAATGTTTAACCGAATACACTGTGGCCCCTTAGCTGAGTTCCAAGAAAATAGTACAACGTCAAGAACGAACCTCAAACGAGACCAGGGCAAACGCTCCGAAGAACCTTGAGATCCCGTCACGATTGTCTGGCAAGGACTTAGCCGTTGATTCTTTCACCGGTTCTTATCGATGAACAGGACAATATTTCACGATGACTTCATCCAAATCGCTCTGGTCATCACAGCCTTTCAAGGCCATTTACACTGCAGCTTTCCTCGTCAAAACGCCACTCCACCTGCTGCTGCTTTCTGTCGCGTATATCGTGAAGCCCCTCCGCCCCCAGCCGGGATTGAGCGTGGCGGAGAATGTGCGCGCAGCCATGGCGAGGATGCTCTTCAGCTTCTGGTCGACGATACGGTCTCAGCGCCCCGTTTGTACGGAACCCGAAAAGGCCCTGGAAAGACACTGCCGCATCGGGCCACTACCCGCTGCCTTTTTTACAGGCGCCCCGGCGGCTTCAGACCTCGTCAAGCCGGCAGCGGTCGATGCGGTCTGGTTCCCCAGCCCGCCGCCGTCCGACACAGCCGAGCTTGCCAAGCACAAAGTTGTCCTGCACTTCTCTGGTGGCGCCTTCGTCCTCGCGTTCAGCCATGAGAGCTCGGGGAGACCCATCGCCGACTTGTTGAGTAAGCACTTCCAAGCAGACAGGGCCGTGTGGGCCCAGTACCGCCTGTCTGGCACTCCCGAGACCTGCTTCCCTGCCGCGATCCAGGACGCTGTGACATTTTACCACTACATCTTGTCACTTGGTGTTGACCCTGCGAACATCATTGTGTCGGGTGACTCGGCCGGAGGCAACTTCGCTATCGCGCTCGCACGGTACATCCAGGATAACCAGGCCAAACTTCCGCTGCCGAGGGGAGTTGCCGTTTTCTCCCCATGGGTTCATGTGACGACGACCGCCGGAAAGGACTATGACTTGGAACCTAAGTCCCAAGCCGATGTTCTGCACAGCTCGGTCTTGCAATGGGGCGCCGATGTGTACCGACCACAAGGAAAAATTTTCCCGGAGGTCGAGGCATATGTCTCGCCACTGCACCACCCATTCGAGCTAGCAGTGCCTCTTTATGTTCAAGCTGGGTCAGCTGAGGGGATGCGTGACCATATCAGGAGCTTTTTGGAGGAAATAGCCAGCGTGAGAGGGAACAGGGTGCTGTTCCGCTCGACGACCTTGGCGCCGAACATTATCCCATTTTGTCATGACCAGTTTGGCAAGACGAAGGACCTCGAGGAATCTCTTGACGAGGCATTTGACTTCCTCACGCCAGGTACTGAGGTGAAGAAGCATGCGCACCGTTGCTGTATCCCGGCCGTTCACACTTCAATACCACGGAGAAGTTGACAAACCAAGTCTCAAACCTCGTCTCTCTCGGGGCTTCACTGCCTCGACAGATATCCATACCAATGATTTGTCGTGCCGATACCATAAACGGGCAATTATTGCAAACGACAGTACTAGGAAGATAGGCTTGACCTGGAGGAGTCGTATGCATCCCTCGAGATGATACGAAATGCCATTGCTGGAATCTAATTTACCCAATACCTACTGTTTCTGAACTCCCAATATGCGTGTGAACATTATCAGGCCTGATCTCCGCTATTTCTAATAAGTAATTTGTGGCCTGGGTTGGAAATCGAAATCCCAAGGCATTACAGCGGTGGTTGACAACTGAATCTAATGGATATTGAATATTTCAGTTTAGTGATTTGGTTGGATATGATCACTTTGTCCCCCCAGATTTCCAAGTCGCCCTTCTCGTCCCACCACTCCCAGCACTATCAAACCCAGTCGGAGACCGCACCCGGTTCAGGTCCGGAATCTCATAAGAAGCCATGGTCCTCTGCCGGCGCACCGTCGCCCAGAAGTCATAGCTCCGGTCCTTGCGCTTCCGCTCGCGCTCCTCCCTGTCCCCGAGGGCCCTGCCCGCCCTCCGGCGCGCCTTGGCCTCCCTGCTGGCCGCGGGCTCGAGGGCACGCGCGCCCTTCTTGAGGCGCAGCCAGCCGATGCCGAAGTAGATCTGCACGCGGGAGGAGAAGGCGGCGACGAAGGTGACAACGATCAGGACGAAGGAGATGGGAAGGCTGACCTCGCCGATGAAGGCCATGGTCGGCAGCTGGTTGTCCCACTCGACCACGTTCATGCCGAAGAGGGAGGTGAAGAAGGACAGGGGGAGGAAGATGACGGTGAAGATGGTGAAGATCATCACCGACAGGTTCTGTGAGCTGGCGAGCTCTGTCTGTAGGCGCGACCATCTCACGTCGTCTACCTGAGCCTGGCGCTGGGCCATCTCGAGGAGTTTCTCGTACTATGGGCAAACAGGAATGTCAGTAAATATCGACAAAGGCTGGGAATGAAATCAGCACTCACGTCTCCCCTGGTAGCCGCAACCCTGTCAAGCATCTCCGCCGTCTGGGTCTTGTACTCGGCCAGCCTCGCCAGCGCCTCATTAAGGTAGCCCTGCCCGTGGTATGTGATGTCCTTCAGACCGTCACCTGAGTAGATCTCGAGCATCCTGGTGAGCATGGTCGTCTGCGTCTCGAAGAGCTTCATCAGGGTCCTGAGCTCGTCCTCCATGTCGCGGAGCTCCATCAGCGCGGAAGTGTTTTCCCGGTTGTCCCGTTCGGCCGCTTCGATTTCGCGTTTGTGCCGCTTCTTGATCGACTTTGCGCTCGCCTCTGCGAGGTATTCCTCCTCAGAGTCAACGTCCTTGAAGGTCTGCATGCGGAACTTCTTGAGGTTCCATGTCATGCGTTCAGTCTAGCAATGGGAATGTCAGTTTCGTAAACTCATAAAAAGCGGTTAAACAATGGAAGCATACCAACATCCCGATAGCTTCCTCGAATATGCGGAATATTTCGAGGTCGGGATGTGATGACCGGTCGAGTAGGACCGTGACGGCGTGCAGAGCAACAAACGCAGCGAGATCCAGCGCGTTCTCGCACCGCCCGGTGAGATCACCATTCAACTCGTTGTAGATGCTGTTCCTCAGGTCTGCTTGCTGGAATAGCGCTCCCTCGGAGGGGCGAGACTCCCGTTTCGGGAAAAAGGTCGTCAAGGTTGTGGTATCAATGGCCCAGAGCCATAATTGGTCCACCATAAGCAGGTTCCCATCACGAAGTAGCTCTTCGTGTTCGCTTTCGGATTCAGAAGTCGCGGCTTCCTTCTGGTTCTCAATGGTCTCGTGCAAGAGCTTGGTACCAACTGAATACCTCTGCACGAGGGACTTGATCGATTGTTCGTCGCTCCAGGTCTGTCCCGCGAAGGGTCGCAGCAGGGTGTCTTTCTTGGTGAGTTTATATAGCATCTGGTCGTCATCACGGGCATTGGTGTCCCTGAGAGAAGGGTAACCAAATTGGTCCAATGTTCGACGGCAGTTCAGAGGTGGGTCGTGGCCTAGATATTCCCACATCACGCGCAGTTCGAGTGACTCCAGACCAGCGATGTCCTCTGGCACGGGCCTAGAGCGCCCGTGAGCGAGCCGCCGCGCCATGATGCTTCTTCGTCTGATGATGTGTCTGTACGTGTCGAAATGAAGATATGGGAGGTAGAGGTAAAGGTAGGTTGGAGGCGGGCCGGCGTTGAGCCGCGGGCTTGAGGCCGATAGTCGTGGAGACGGCGCCGAATCGGGGGAAAAGTAATGGATGGCAGGCTTGACGAATGACGGCTGAGACTGGGAATGCCGGCCATTTACGTGCTTTGAAACCCAATTCTCATTGTTGAACAGCTTGCTGAAGTCCTGGCCGTGGGTTTCTGATAATTTGTCAAAGATGTCCTGCGGCGAAACCTGTTAGCATCCTGGAAGTTCCAACATGTGATTTGCTTTTGGCTCTGCTCACCTTAACCCAAAGAGGATTTGTGAACGGCAGATGCAACCACATGAACTTTCTGCGGTCAGCATTCGGCCTCGAGAATCCGGCAGTCAACTGCATGAGTGCAGATATCTTGCTAAACACATGGGCTCCACCAGCTTCTGAATCCAGCCTGAAGCCCATATGGTCCAAAGTTGCCCTTTCACGACTATCAGGGGCATCACTCCCTTCAAGTGCGTCCGAATCCTCATCCGGAGGGATCTCCCGGTCTGTTGGATCCGACATCGTGCTTGCTGTCATACCACTACCTCGGCTTCCAGGACGCTGGAACCCGGGTGTGGACAAGGATGGGAGTATTAGACTGTGTGGTCGCCTGCCGATTGGGGGAGTTGAGTGGTTCCCATCGCCCGCTTCCGGTCTTGCTGTCGGAAGTGTAACGACGATATCAGGGGACTCTGGCCGTCGCTGTTCTTGGGTCCCTGAAACATTAGACTTCCACAGGTTTTGTGCGCCTGTCAGGATGTTCAATCCGCCGCCGGAGTCTCTGCTATTCGATCCGTCATCTGTAGCACGAGCCCCATTCCGCCCTCCAGGTGCGCCGTGCCTCCGTGACACCCGCCTCAGGCGTTCTTCCAAGCACATCTCGGGCCCCTTCTGCAGGAATTCCGCGAGGTGGTACTTGGAAAAGTACAGGCGAATATCAGACTCGAGGCTGGCATCCGGATCGTCATAAAACCCGATAAGCTCGACCTTAACATGCTCCTTGAGCTTCAAGGGCGTATGGATGGTCTGGCTGAGGGTCTCAGCTTTGGCGACCGCAGCGGCCAGATCCTGCAAGTAGGTGGCCAGCGTTCGAGGGTTGGTCACACCGAAAGAGGCACAGTGGGCGTGGTCACTCTCCAGGGCAGAGTAGATCGTCTCTTGTCTCACGTCAACGATGGCGGATTTGATGGAGACGAGCGGGGCTGAGAACTGGACTTCATCCGCATAGTCCAGTCCGGAGCCGGATAACTGTGAGTCTATGGTTTCATAGAAACTCCAGACCCTCATCTCGCTGACGATGTTTCCGAAGTCCTCATGCATCTTGATGAGGCTCTTGTTGCCCACTCGGATCTCATTAACCAGGGAAGGGGGCAGTGGCCGTTGCAGGTGAAGAAGCGATTGAATGCTTTCGCTCAGGTTCCGCATAGACATGTAGCTTGAGCCGCGGTGTGGTGTCGCTGAAACAATGTTAGCTGCGGGGGTAGTCATAACCACTTAGTGTCACTTACCAAAGAAGGTGATGCCGTGACAGTTGAACAGAACCGGGCGGTACTTTTCATTGTTGCTTGCCATGAGCAGGGCCTTCTTGACAACCAGGCCACCGATACTGTGAGCGATGAAAAATACAGGGCGAGATGCATGATGTCCCTCTCGCCTTCGGTACACATTCTCCAGCAAGTCCCTCGCAAGGCCCTCGAGCGTGGTGGTGTTGGTCAGCTCACGATGCCTGTATAGCATGACCCGCGCCGTGTTCGCATATCGACGGATGCCCTGCCTGACCCACAGGTGGGCTGCCTTAGGGAAGTTGCCGCCGATGCCAGGAGTCAGGATGGCATCACCAGCCAGCTCCTTGATCGCGGGGTGAGTAGTTAGGTCATCCTGGTCAGCGTTTCCGAAGAAGTTGTCCGGGAGAGGATCCCGGGTCCAGGTCTCGACAGGGTCCGCCCCGGGACACGGTACGGTGATTATATCGACCTTGGTCTCGTTGTAGCCCACGCCGCCGACCTCTCCGTCGACGTGCGCGAACCCCGGCTCAGGGTTCCAGTGGGACATGCTCGTCCGGTTCGATGCCTCATGCTCGTTGACGCGGACAGCAGCCAGCTTGCCCTTGACTGAGCTCGGGCCAGGGCTCGACTGAGGCGTGTCGTGCGACTGCGAGCCCGACTGCTGTGCCTCCGGGAACGCGGGTCTGGATGGGAGGGGATCAGATTGCATGCGCTCTGGCGAGTCCCTTAGTTCGTCCTCGAGTCTCGAGTCATCGAGCGCGTCCGCCAGATCTGCAGGTACAGACGCAGGCACAGACGTGTCGGATTGGGCCTGTGAGACGTGGGGCCGGCGGTCCATTTTCAAATGCTGCAGTAGCTAAGCGCGCTTGTGGAAAAACATGAACTGTGGTGTGGGTACGACTTCAACATCTCTCCCGTCAACAACGACGTTCACGATTAGAGGAGAAAAACATTGAAGAAATGAATGAAGTAAAAGAGGAGACGACTTCGAAGCAGAGCCATGGAGCCCAGAGGAAGTGTGATCAGACTCATTTTCTGACCTCACGAGTCCCGGAAACCCACAAAGGGCTGCAGGCTCCAATCTGACATGCCCCCAGACTGCGCCCCCGGAAGGGAGGGTCACGAAGCCACAAGGCGCCAATCCATCAGCAGTAAAATGCCCATGGCGTGTTTGCCTACCAGCTACCCGGGAGCCGGCATGCAGGAGCTGAAGCCCGCTGAGGCACATCTGACCCGAGGGAACGATCCACACTAACGCCGATCGGCGTGGTCATAAAGGGGTGATCATCTGCGCCCCAAGACGGTGCAGGTGGGAGCTGCCGAGATGCCGCGTTGGGGCGCCTAGAGTATCATCTGTCCACTCAGCGTGCCATCCAACCTGTCACCGACAATTGTACGCTGCAAACATTTTAATTACAAATGACTAATAGCAGTCCACCTGCTTCTCTTGCCTAGGCAGACGCACAGAATTTCTATACATCTAGCTCTGCGTACCACGTTGTCATCCTTCCAATGCTTGTTACGTGCGATATTGCCCAGGTGAGGGAGGTCGCAGAATATTATTTCCATTGACTTTTCTTGTGACATGTAAATTGAACCCTCCACATCATCAAAAGCCTGCACATCAGCAGGATGCAGGAAGTGGACACCCGACCTCACCAATAGTGCTTGTCTGATGGCTTATGAATCGGTCCTGAGTAATCAGCAACAATCGTCGCTGTACCTATAGCGATCTGACGTGGGTCGATCATGAATTTGGTGATCGGAGGGGCCTTTTTACTACTGCCGGATCATCCGTTACTATTCATATATTTCCTTTATCCCCTTGGCAGTCCTGTTGCTACTAGCTGTCTGGGCATATAATGAAATCAACGTGAGCGTCGAATCTCCGATACGTCTCGACAATTGTTGGTGGGATGGTTCTTGCCTTAGTTACGTTTCAAATGAGGACGCGGACGCATGGTAAACCAGCCCACCGCCTATAGACAACCTACATAATCCGACGGTATTTCTCGCACTCCAAACCGATAAAAGTTGATATTCGCGAAATCAACCCTTGAATACACAGTGCTGGCTCACGGTGCATCCATTTTTAAGAATACAAATTTGCGGTTTTACTCAGGCGAGTCTCTGTTCTATCGCGGCGATCTTCATCCACAAAGACCTCACAAGTGAGTGAGCAAGGCAAAAAGAATGGCGCAGAGGCTCTTGACTTGATAAATATCGAACTCAATGGGCACATTGGGATGGTCAAACACCGTGGTGTATCCCAAATACAGGCATGTGAGACTGGCATCTCAACGTGGTGGAACCCCCAAGCCACCGACTGTGGGCCACGGGATGTGGGTTTGGAATCTTGAAGTCATGTTCAAAACAAAGCGAGCCTTCCTTCGGCTTGGCAAAGTGGAACACATTCAGGTACCAGGCTACAACCAGACTTTTCTTGAAATTTCAGATTCTCAACTTATTACACCCCACAATATAACCAGGCCCTCAGTCTGGCTGTTTATATCTACGCTCAGCTTCTGTGATTTGAGACCCATTCCCTCGTCCCAAGCCCCACGATATGGAGACGACGTCGCTACTGCACACTGTCACTTTAGCGCTTTCATCACTACTTGTAGCACGGGTAGTATATCATTGTATAGTATATGATGCTAGATCTGGGAATGCAACTATCTCAGATTTGAAATTCTCAGGAAGACTACCTGTCTGTCTTGTCTAAGTCAATCTACTGGTGAACTACAGAGGACGCTTTGTGATTCCTACTTCTTTGCTGAATGCTGCATACTGAATGGTCCTCAGTTATATGCTTGAATGCATATACAGACCACATGCAGTCAACATCGAGAGCAAGAGCCTCCAAAATGATATCAGCCTGGCTTTTCTTTGCCTTTACATTCTCATGTGGTTTCTTTCGGCAGGTTTGTCAATCTCTAATAGTGTGCATGTGTTGGTGGAGGCCAAGTCGGACGCATGCCCGGAAATAACCCGGAATTAACACAGCCTTCTGCACATAATCAGCACAGTCTTTACACCACCCCAAATCACCATTGAAACTCCCCAAATATAGTAAGCTCTTTACCACTCAGGACCTGCATCAATCAATACAAAGATACGCCCATAACTGCTTGTCAGTCCTTGTGATGATACTAAAAGGATCAAAATACAAAAAGGCTTAGCAAAAGGGTCTGGCCGGGGATTGAACCCGGGACCTCGCGCATTGAAGCTGTAGGGTGTTCCCTAAGCGCGAATCATACCACTAGACCACCAGACCAAATTGTAGTTGTTGAAAGTGTAGTTTTGGGGGGTCTTAATAAGCCTCTACCCTCTCACGACGGAGCTCCCCGGTCGGGTAGGACCAGACACTCCGTGCCCAACCGGACCGCCTCCAGGCTTTTTTGCTTTTTAAAAAGGAGTATTTTGACCGTATTAAGAATGAAATCAGCAGCTAAGTTTGGTAGACAAATTGTTGATTCAGACACTGCAGCTCTTGACACGGTTGAATTATCAATACTTTGTGTGTCGTCGGATCAGTGAACATCAATTCAATATTGCCGGATAAGTATGATCATTGAGAATCGTCCATAGTGTTACTCTGAAACTTGGGAAATCATCTCATGAGAGCATGGGTTATGGAGAGGCTCATATAAGACGTTATCCTATGATTTCAGAGACATTTCAGGAGAAGTATTACGAGAGTAGATATTCTAGGGTTAGGTGTTGTAGGATTGATTATTCATAGGAGCATGGGAGTGAGTATTGTGGGAGTGGCTGTTAGCGATATATGGGAGTAGGTCTGACTTATGGGAGTGGGTGTTGTGGGAGTGGGTATTGTGGGAGTGGGTATTAAGGGAGTAGGTATTATGGGAGTGAGTATTGTGGGAGTGAGGGTGTTATGGGAGTGAGTATTATAAGAGTGGGTGTTGTGGGAATGGGTACTGGTAGTCTTTGGGCTTTGGGCGTCGGCATTTGGGACATTGAGCGGGAGTTCCCGTCGAGGGTCTCAGCTTCAATCTTACGATGATATCTAGGAGCAAGTCATCCGACACAGTCATCCCATAGAGAGACATTCTAAAGGAGACCAATGTACGGCAGATTGTTCTGAGAGACCATCATATCACATAAGAGACTTGTCTTATAGGCGATTACTGTAGGCCATCCAAATGGGCGGGAGTGGGAAGTAAATACAAGGTCGGGGATGGAAAAGTGAGCATTTAATCATCATTTCATATACAAAGAGCAATCACATAATAACAAATTCGGTCAGACTTTACTTGGTAGCCCTAAACACAAGCGTGCAGTCAAGAGCGCTGAGATGGTTTAGATAGCCGTGTGTCTTGATCAAGTTGATGATAATGCTGAACCGCTTCTGGCAGGTGACCATAGCCCCCTTTCCACCCAACAATTGTTCACGTTAGAAAGATAGGCGATCTCAAAGCTAAGACCATCAAAACTAATTCTTCATGCACCAGGGCCCTTCACTCATACTGGATCCAGGGTCGTTTTCGATCGGTTACCTCACGAGTTCCGCCCAGGAAACCCAGAGCGTCAACACGAACGAACTGGTCCGGAGGTATCACAACCAAGACATGCCGGATAGAAACGCTCTCGAGGGTGCTGATGCATCCACAGCCTGGAAATATGCGCACACTATGAATATCAAGGAGGAAGAGGTAGGCCCCCGAGGTGCTTTATTCATATATCTAGACGAGGAATCCATCGACCTCCTCGCTCAAGCTCCAAGCTCGGAGGAATTGGCAAGCATGTCCGCGGATGACCGGGCCAAGACAGCCTGGTAGTTCTAGGTCAAGGTCATCTCCACCGCCTGCGGGGTCACGGAGGACGGGGACGAAATGGACGAGATGATGGGTTACTTGTTGGCGAGAAGGCGACTACGGCTCTATGACTTTTTTGACGTCTTCATGCGACTTTGCGAGGGGAACCTGGACGAGATGAGCGTCGAAGGGGAGGGGCGGCAGGGTTTTGTAAGACATGAGGAGCGGGACTGGGAGTATTTCAAACACCCTGAAGAAACCGGCAAGCGAGGAAATTGGCTGCAACCGTTGTATGGGGAGGAAGTACCGGGAAGAATGCGAATTAAACGGAGCGCCTTGCTTGCTGCCTCTGCTCTTCCGGTATGCAAGGTGTATCATCATTGTATCTTTACAAGCGTGATAAGGGAACAGATCTGACGCAGACCATGTCCGAGACGCCATATACGCCCGTGCCGGGCAAGGCGTTACGGGTTGAAGAGACAGCTCGCGACGTATTTCGCCGTCGGAGGAGCTGTCTGCTGGTGGTGATACGATAGTATCGCTCATTGGGTGATACGCGATCCAATTGGATCCACGAATGCTGTTACGCCAATGGCAAGAAGTAACCAATTATTGGGACCCCTCTAAAGCCCGCACCGTCCTGTGTGCCATATAGGCTCGCATACGTGGACCTTCCAACTCTCACAGCGTGGCTATGTGTACGTGGAAATAACTACTTCTTGCGCAAAGATGGAAGAACTATGTGTGTATATGGGCTGCAAGCGAGACGTCGGCGTTTATGTAGCGGATTGAGTAGGTACCGTAACACCAGCTGCGCAAATATGTATCCGTAGAAGGAAGAGAATCCACGGAACTATCGAAGATGGCATTGAAATGTTCATTGCTATCATCAAACATCTTCAAGTCTGCATTTTACATGTTCTGATTTCTTCATAAGTCTATCATCCACCACCTGGGGAGAGACAGTGGCAAAGTGTGTGATTGGGCGTTTGATAATGGTGTGTCGCACTCGGGAGGAACGTGCAGATGAAGACGCACAACGTTGTTAGCTCTGTGGGTTGTCGTTCTAAAAAGGGGGCATTGCCGTAAGGATGGCGTGATGTAACCATTCGAGTTCAATGTAGATTACCTAGCTTGGCCTCTACCGAGCGCCAACAACCAACAGCGGATTTGGGATAGCATGTTTATGATCTAATCACTGCCTGGAGTAAACCGGCGGTTATTTAGCTGCCCCTCTTTCGTTCATCGAGATGGCCATCGTGCTCACTTCAAGAACAGTCACAAGATGTCAAAGACAATGCTGAATAGCCGGATTCTTGTAGATTTTTGTTGAGATACCAGGTCTGGAATTCTTTCCTCCTTGATCAATCACAAGATGTCAAAGACAATGCTGAATAGCCGGATTCTTGTAGATTTTTGTTGAGATACCAGGTCTGGAATTCTTTCCTCCTTGATCAGTCATCCTAAGAGCTTCAACCAGTCTTGCCTACAATGGATCCAGGGGACCTCGAGGCTTTACGGTCGGCCATGCCAGGCATCAAACCCGCATTGGACGACGTCGGCTCCAACAGCTTGTTCAGGCAGCTAACCGGCATTGACAGCGTGCTGCTGGCCATGAAGAAGAAGGATGACGGCTTCACACCGGGCGACGGCTTCACATCGGGACTTGAGCTTCTGAATATTCAAGATCCATCCACTGCATTCTCGATAGGTCAACAGGCCATGAACTCTTGGCTGCCGAGACTCGAGGAGCTCCAGGCCTCAATACGACATGCCTTTGGCCTGTACTCTAGGCCGTCCCTCCGAGGCCTTGGTATCCTGGATATGCCAGACGAGCTGCTCCTGGAGATCTTTGATGAATTCAAAGGTGATATGAACCTACGATCATCGTACGATTGGTTCGACATCGGGGCCGATGTGGGGAGCATACAGAATGTCAGGCTCACTTGCCGCCGGCTCTGTGCCATTATTACTCCCATCTTGCTCCGTTCTGTCAGTACCAGTCTCACTACATCGTCTCTCGAGCACCTTGAAGAAGTGACACGCCATCCGACTATATCCAAAGGCATACGGCGCTTCTCGATAGACCTGTCATTTTACAGCGCTGCCGCGGCCACCAATTCCCGGATATACTGGGCCACATGTCACAAGATGGTACGGACAGAGGCTGTGCCTTATGAGATATCACTCAGGACGGAGCAGGAATCCGCAAAGACAGCTTATATTATCTATTTGGAGGACACAGTTATGCGCTCCAGGCGCGTCTTATCTGCCTGCGAAACACTCGGTAACAGAGTTCCCACCGATGAAAAGGGTAGACACGACGCGGTCACAGTGGCACTCCTGCGTGTGTATGATCGCTATCGGAAACTCTTTCGGGATCAATATAAGGTCCTACAGGGCGGCCGCTTTGTGCAGGCCGTTGCTGCAGCCGCGGCAAGGTGCAAATCCAATGTCATTCTGAGCATAGATCAACGCCGGGACCCTGAATTCTTTCGTTATGAAATGGGCATCTGGTCCGATCTGCTCCAGGATCCGGATTTATTGGCTCACTTTCTGTTGCAAACCAACACGTGGTCCGATGCCAGAAGCTGCGGAGTCGGCGAGCCCCATCAATCCATTTTGTATGAATTGCCCTTGGCTTTACATGGATCAGGAGCAAACTTGGTTGAATATTCCGTCGAAATGGCGGCCCCTGCTCTATTCAGCCTGGGTACATCAAATCAACAGCTTGAAGACCTCAGAACGCTCGCGGAGGGTCTCAATATCTTCGAGTTCCGCATCGAATGGCCTCGTTCTGTCCCTACGAATAGACCCCCACGTATCAGGCGGAGACGCGAGGAGTTAGAAGAATTATTCCAATTTCTTTCGGCAATTATTGATTCCCATATTATGCGCCGCTTGGTGATTGATCTTGGTAAAGTCAACACAGAGATGGGCTCGGAAAGAATCAGCATTGAGCCCCTTCTCGTTACTCAGACTTGGCGAAAACTCAAAAATTTTGTCCTCGATGACTTGTTCATCCACCTCCATGAACTTCAAGTGTTGGTGGGCATGCTTGAGGTGGGAACTTACCTATGCATGAGCAGCATCCACTTAATCAGCGGAACATGGGCCGCGGCCCTTGACAAGGAGAGTCTTGAGGCAAGGCTTCAACACTCTCTTACAAGCACCTCAAGGAGCGGAATGTATCAACATGGACGATTCCGAGTATATGCGTATCTTTATGCTGAGCTGTGGGCCGCCGCCCGGGTCACGCCAGGGCCACCCTGTACATCAACTCATACCCTGGCTATAAGAATAATCCCATGCTTCACGACTACGAGACAATCACAGAGCCAGGAGTCCAAAAGGTCGTCGAAGGTGGTTGAGTACTTTCTTTACAACACGATGGACTGAGATATAAGTTAAAAAATAAACTTGTGACTCTCTAAGCGGTTTATGGGTGCACGAATCTCAGTTGAAGGGTCGATGGACGAGAAGTGGCGTTTTGTGGCTCTGCTCTCTCATTTGTGGCACATTTATATGCAAATTCAGTGCGTGTCTCGCAATGGAAGCCAAGGCATTGATTTGTTCTACTGTCAAGTCAGTGTGGGTACCGTCTTACAGATAGACAGCCAGTCAATCTCGGTGCAAATCAGGTACCGTGGGTATGGACATCTCAAGGCTCCATTCAGAGCGTTTCTCAGCATGTCTCCTAGTCTCTATTTATCCGATATCAATAATCATTCTTCTTTTCCATATTTGTCTCCTAACTGGCGTGATGTCAAGGGCATAGCCATATCGATCGAGACTCTAATTAAGTACGTTTTAATGTTTTTGAACGAGAGTCTCCACAACAGGCCAATATTGATCTCGATCTATGTTTCCACATTATTTTCTATGGCCAGATTCGGTCGATGCTTGATTTGAATATACACTACGGCTTTTGTAACCTAGTAATGAGGCGGCAACTCCAAAGCAAACCCTCCATTTACTCATTTCATGTGATGAATCTTTGACATGAAACTTTTGCAGGCCAATGCCACAACGCCACATACCGAGAAAGCCCTCTCGATCTCTCCGCAAGCTAAATTAGGAACACATGAGCTTGGCATTATGATCTAAATCTTAAACATGCCTTCTAAAACAGCCTTGGAAAGCCCATCTGGGCGAAACAGCAGTGTTCTTGTTTATTGTTCGACAACGGCTCGTCCCGAACATCTAGTGCTGCTTTTTGTCGGATAGTCCCTGCTCAATATCTGGGCTGTATGTACACGTAGGCAGGGTTTCCCTGGAAATCTTAATACGCTCAAAGCCTGTCACAATCCTGCGACAATACAGTTCGGCGTGGCAATGGCTGTGTTCCTGACAAAAACCTTGAAGGAGATCGCCGAGGTGCGGAGATGTAACAGTGCGTCACCAATGATCAAAGAATGACGCTTGAGGTAAGACGAGAAAAATTGTTATTGGAGCGCAGGGCGGCGGGCTTGCCGTTAGCACCATGAGATATTTGCGTGTGCTGCTGCAGCTTGAATTCGCCATGCTGGGAAGCGCATTAGAAGATATGTGTTTGGCAGCTGGCCACGGGACATTTCTCTTCAGAATGGCGACATGCCGGCCAGATCGATGTAAGCTGGTGATGGTTTACCGAAACTGTCAGCCCGAGTGCAGTACGATTTCCCATGACTTTTTTGCATGTCAATCTGCACACATTCCCTCTTATACGTCAGTGCGTAAACTCGCATCTTGCAAATCCCGGGCTCTGTAATTGACGCCGATGTTGTTAAGCGATATTACCAGAAAGACTCACGTCCCCATCAAAGAAACGTACACTTGTGATTCGCATCCTGAATAGTGCTCAGACTATCATGATCCCTCTACAACGAGATTCATATGGACGAGTTCTCACAATTCCAGCACCCAGCAGCCACAGCTCGTACTACCCCAAGGTAAAGGCAATGAACGTGAATTCGTGATTCGGGCGCCAGATGCTTTCGCCGCCGTGCTATGGAATACGGCTCACGGGTGGCGCCGTTGCCACCAAGATCGATAGGACCCTGCTCCTTGTTGTTTCTTGTTTGGTGTGGCTATTTCCGCGGAAAGACGCCGTGAATCTAGACTTCGCTTTGGACTTAGATCGCCTTCGCACGATCGATCTTTCAATAGTATAATTAGTAGTAACGAAGTGTCCGGATAATGCTCACCCGGACCGCCACTGTGCATCATCAGGCGGAGAATTGTCATCCCGTTCTTTCTGACGGCTCCCAAATAGGTGGTCCTGTAGCGGTGTTCTTGCTGAGGCCTGGGTTGCTTGCGGTGAGGCACTCCACATGCATCCCTCTCGGCGTCTGTTGATCATCCGGACCGATGCAGCATCTCACACTAGTGCACTGTCATTCTCGTTCCCGGTCCGTCCATGTGGCAAGAGTCGGCCGGTATGAGATGCTCAAAGCGGGCACACTGGCAATTTCCGCCGTTCGTCGTCGATATGGTTGGCCGAGACATTTCTGGCCACGAGGTGTCCCAAGCTGATCCTGCAGTTCTTGGAATGTTTTGGCCAGCCTTTGAGACCCTGAACTTCAGTGACTCCCAATTGCTCGAGAAATTTTCTACATAGGAAATGGAGTTCAAGCGCATTAGAAGCGCGTTGCGAGGAATTAGACGAGACCAAGCACGTTCTCCAAGTACCGTGTGATCGGCCTTCGGGTGACATTGTTGACGGGCCGGCTTCGGTCACCCCATGGGCGAGTGTTCAGCACAACAAGACGTGCTTCAGTAAAACGTGTTCGTGGCGACAGATTCAAGCAAAACAACGGATTACGGTCGTGATTGGATGATACAAGTTGCCTCTGTCCAAAAGTGGCAAGTTAAGTAGAAGCCAGCTCACGGTTCAGGAGTTCTCGACCGGTCCATGTCTTGATAATGTATCCATTGTGAGACGACTCAACGCTTGCAAATGCCAATTGCGGATGTGGCTGATCGGTTAAGTGATATCGCGGGAGAGCCGACAATTATCTGTGGAAATTCCGCCCTCTCTTCCGAAGCTGCCAACCCGGTCTGCCCGGTCTGCTGAGGTCACATCGCATAACGTGCCGAAGCTAAATTGCCCGAGCGAAGGCGGCTGGAACGAGTAGATTCTTCCCACTTGCGTGCCGAGCAAATTGGGGGCCTTTCACGCAACATCCCGGGGCCACTCTTCCAGTCTTCCTGTAGCATCCCCCCAGGAGATACAAAAGTCCGCCAGCAAAAAAGTTTATTGTGCGAGTCATGGCAGGCGGATGCAGTATTCCCCTAGGGATCGATCAGATGGAATCACATATGCACTGCAACATTTTAGCTTTCCTTTGCGCCTCTGACCGCACCAGAAATGACGTGCCGCAGCCGGGACATGCATGTGGGCTCGGAGCTCGTCTGGGGATGGCGAAACACCTTGGCTGCCTCTTCTCGAGATTTCGCTTCTCCCTGGCTTTATCCACACACCATGCGCTGCTTTCTCCAGGCCATGCATTGTGGTGCGGCCATCACTTGTAATCGCAGTCGTCAGGATCCGGTTCTGCTCAAGCCCGATACTTGATTTCGGCTTGCGATTAAAGATAGATCGACGCAAAACGAGTTCGTCGTCGCTCCCTTCAGCGTCATGGCGTCGGGTCAGCGCCCGACCCCGGTGGACTGGTATGAACCTCCTCTCTACGGCCGGACGCTCAGCATCGCCATCGCCTTCGTGTCCGGCTGTCTGATTGCATTCCTGTTGGGTTCGTACATGCCCATTCGTGCCCGGCTGCCCCACCGTCTGTTCGCGTCCTGCTGACCATATTTGCCCTCTTGTGCAGCGAGCAAAGCTTTCGCGGTGAAGGATTGGCGGCTACTGCCGTATACCATGTGGCGTAGGTTCGATTCACCAACGCGAGGCGCCTCGAGTTTGGCACGTGCTAAGTCGGCGACAGTCGTCCTCGCGGTATACTTCTTCAGCTTCATCTTCGTCTTCGGATCCACCGTGCTGCAATTCGGTGTCGGAACCAATTTCAACGAACAAGCTTGCACGGCGGCTATGGGATTATGTCTGTTCGCATACGTGACAAGCAAGGTAAGTATTATTGGGCTCCAGAGATGAATGCGATGAGAGGTTGACCAGGCATCAGGTTGTAAGTACTGTTACCGAGCAATTCCGCACGATGAATTGGTTTAACAGTTGACTAGTTCATATATTTGTTCCTGGTTGACAGAGCGGTACGTTGGGCCCCTTCACTTTGAAAACTATCGTCTGATATGCGGACAGCACATTGTACGAGGCTCAAAAAAGCCGCGTCTGAAGTCAAAACTTTACATTTTCAACTCCTTTGGAATGCTTGGTACGTATCCTGGCATTGGAGCTTGCTTTTGAGTGTTAGTTAACAAGTCAAGGGATCTACATTATCATCACGATTATGAACTTCGTCTTGTAAGTCGCGAAGATGCTCTCAGTCAATGATCAACTTCAGAACTATGTCAGGACTCTGAGTAGGTCACGCCGTCAATATTCTAACATACCGCCAGGCATATTGCGGAGTTCGACAAGGGGCACTGTGTCATTGGGCTACAAAAGCCTGTGATCATACCACTGATTGGATTTGATGCACTTGTCAACGTATGTCATACCTACTGTCGAAAGCTGATTTACACCGCTTTTCTTTTTCATGGACCAATTGACACACTCTCACAGGTATATTTAACTTTGTCTTTTCTTGTTCCATTAACAAGTAAGCAAAACAACCCAATCGCGACATTCTGCGCGTTGCTAATCATTGCCCCAAGGCTTGCCAACAATTAAATGGTCCGAGTTCTGGAAGACAGGGACATTTGGGACAGTGCTACAGAGTCTACAGTTTCAGAGGACCCCAGCCAACATCAGACTGAGGAAACTGGCAAAGAAGACTTTTATTGGGTCTTGCTGTACACTGGCCAGTAGCATTACGTATGTGATTCCAACTACTTAACTCGTGACCAATAACTAACGCTTCGACAGGAACTTGACCGTGCTGATGGCTCTCAACGGGGAAGAGTCTTGGCTGTGCCTGATGTGCTGTAATAGTGACAGTGAGTCCATCATACTCACATTCTTGTGTTGACACGTATGATGCTTATGAATTGTCCTCATCTTCTAGTCCTATTTTCCGCCATTGTCATGCACTGGCTCACATCGAACGAGCACACGGCGTCTAAGAAGCCCGCCTATGCCAACGCCTATATGAGACGCTCACAACAGTCCGGCCCTGTCTCGAGATCGGCGACGGACGACACGGCCGTGGTGCAACAGCCTTTGATGGTAGCAACTCCGACAAAACTCGGACCATCAGTTGCGGATAGCGGGTGGTCAGCGGACCCTGAGAGTAATCGTAGCAATGCCACTTAAACCGAGTTGCACGGCAAATCAGCTTTCTAAACCATTTGTATATATGCATAAATTCTAACTAGGATGCTCCTCCTGGCAGTGACACCCTCGCCAATCCCTCGTGATAAGTAGGCCGACCTAGCGCAAGGTACCGATAAGTTCTGCAGCTCTTAAATCTACTGACAAGGTACAGCATACAGCTACTTGATGTGAGGTCCTGAATTCCCCACACTATTCAGAGTCAGCGGCGTCTGTGCTCCCACGATGCATGACATACGCCGGGGATCTTGTACACGTGCGAGCAACGGTAAAGCCGCCGGGTCAACGGGTCGGCCCTGAAACACAAGAGATGTGGAGAAGATGAAACCAAGGCCATGAATCCCCTTGTACGTGTACAGCATAGGAGATCGGCATGTCGGCTGGTCGAGAGTTTCCGCTGCATCCTGCAGTAAGCGGGTCGAGCGCTGAGGCGCTGAGAGAGATTTCGATGGGTTTGGGACTTATATCTTATGAAAATATGAATACGCGTATCTCAAAGTCCATAATAGGATGGGAACCCTTCAATCTCGTGACTTACATGCTGGTCGGCCAAAAAGAAGCCAAACAATTCCGAGATGTACACTATCCGGTACCTGAGATCCAGAACTAGAACGAAGTTGTCAAAGGCATAAGTGGATAACAGAGTAACCAAAAGTGGTGAGACCTCTGACTCGGACACGAAGTTTACCACGCGATCCGCAATTTCTTTTGGTGCTTGCTGCTCGAAATCTGCCGTATCCAAGGGTGCCATGCTAAGGTATTCGCATTCGCATCGACCACTATGGGCCTTTGTAGATGCAGTGTGACGTACCGAAGTATAACCGTGGCCGCCACAACCTACACTCGGTCATTTACTTGGTTGCCTACGGACATACGATACATTCAGGTAGTTGTGTGGCTTGATCGTACGCATAACGCGAGCCTCAAGTCAGCAAAGAGCTGGAACTGAGCACAGAGATATGTAGGCCCAGAGAAGTCATTCTTACAGTTACTAGTTCTGTCATGCCGTTTATCGCACAATATCATGATGTGTGGCGACTTACTGTGTATCAGCTGTGTACTGATGTAGGCATAGACTCTTCTGGGTTATGAAGACATCGCCTTACTACTTGAGTATCGCGTGTAGCGGTAATAAAGTAATATTTTCGAAGAGATCTTGCCGTGAAAAGTTTGCAATTCGTTTTTCAGACTTGGCGCAAGTATCAAGTTTGATCTTGGAAAGCATTCCGAGATTTCCATCAACATGTCAAGAACACACCCTTTTCCAGAAACAGCGTTCCGGGTCTATAATAGGACCAGGCATTGCAACCCCCCCTCTCTCTCCCCCTCTCTCTCCCCACCTCTCTCTCCCCGCCTCTCTCTCTCTCTATATATATATATGTGTGTGTGTGTGTGTGTGTGTGTTTGTGTGTTTGTGTGTTTGTGTGCAATTATCCTTGTAAGTCTCTAAAGATCTTTTCCACTACATTGTGGCGAATCTTGGCTTGACGGTTCCACAGAAACCTCTGTCAAGATCAAAAACCAAAGAACCAATAAGTCTTCGCTACGCGAATAGGAACATTCAAGGCCTTCCTTTTAAAAGCTGGGTTAAACCCCCAGGGTATTCCTAAACTATGGTATGATGTAGTGCTTCCAATATGCTAGAGTCCACGTTGATTCTCACTGTCACTGACCAACCACGAGGCACTCAGGAAATCAGCTTTACTTATATCCCCTTTTGGTAGCCCGTGTATGTGAGAATATGTCACGAGCGCAGTCAAGGCACCCTAATATAGCTACGCGAAATATTCCCGCCCCCTATCGAGGTCAAGAAATCCTTTTCACTGGAAAAATTAACACGGCAAGTCCACAGCACGTCAGGTAAAAACGCGGAACATTGTTCCCGCGTAGATTTAAGAATCCAAGACTAAATCCTTTGTAACTAATATCGTCTCACCTACCGTTCCCTGCCGCGCACGCAAAGTGCAAGGTTCGACACGTAGCAGTATCCTATCTATCAGGAATACTCTCTGGCGAGGATACCCCGAGTAGATTACCCCAATGAAAGTTGTACAATACCGTGCTACAGAGCGTCACATGTGTTCAGCCTCTGAAATCGGCCATGCAGTCCCGAGATTGATGTTCCAATGTCTCATAGGGCATGCGTCTTTTGGATTAGTAGCTTGAGATTGACGACATTCCAATGATCCCAGTTGCTAGCAGATGCTCACTCAGCAAGCTGTCCGAAGAGTGCTCCCAAGGCGCCTAGCATAAGCTGCTAGGACCACTGAGGGTCTCCTGCTAGTGCTGCGTTGGTGTGTTGCCAGACATCAGTCCGGGAAAAGGATACCGCCTATTTTTGTATCACCCACCTGGCTGCACGATTTCATGCAGGCGGCCAACTCCGGGTATATATTCCGACTGCTGGGAAAATTTCAGCCCGAATTAGAAGCGGCATCGTCTCCCGGTGACAGGGCGAAGCAGCGGAGAAGGCTGGTTACACGGCAGCAATTTTTATTTAGCAGCTTTATTCTAAGCGAAGGCCTCAGGCATCCATTTCCCCCTTTTTTTTCGCTCTTTACACACAAAAAGCATCTTCAGCCAAGGCTCACCCTTTCGCGTTGGCGAGTTTCTGTGCGAGGTTGAAAAAAGTCGAATTGTGTTGTGGAACCCAGGCGGCCGGAGTCGAGCCCACCTGTCTGTCTGCTGGCAGTCCTGACGCAACCATATGCAGGGCCACTAGGATCTCCAACATGTAATTGATGTTCAAGAACTTGGTCAAAGTAATACGTACGACATAATCAGAAGACGTCTGATAAATGTGCCATTTGCTGGCTCTACCTGTCTACTCACATTCACGGATTGCAAACAAGCGTGCGATAGTTTCTTTAAAGTAGAGTCTATAATCCTTGATTCGGGGACCTTGAGACACACTACCCGCACAGTACTTAAAAGTTACTTGAAAAAGTGTATACGCATGTGAAGACACGAAAACTCCATGTTCACATTTGCTGCACTTGAATGTTCTGGGCTTGGTGACGAATAATGATAAAAAATCTATAATATGTCAAGCCGAAAGATACTGAAATTTAAAGCTACAGGGAAGTTGGACCCTTAAGCATGGTTTATAGTGGCTTCCTGGATTCAACAATATTACTTGTTTTAATTCAGTTTCTAGGTCATTAGGGGTGCTGACACTAGGATTACAGTCGTGCTACGATCCGGAATGCCAACAGCCTATCCACGGCAGACCAAGCCCTCAGCGTGATATCCGCGGAATGCGTGGACTGACCACCACAGCTTTCTACAGTGTAATTGAAATGGATTACTGAGCATTTGAAAAGTTGTCTAATGATCCCCCATTTTTGTGACGTGACCAGTCGTCCACATAGATCTACTGAGGCTCAATATAAATCGCCGAAGAGTCGATACACAAGACATAAACAGAATTGGCACCAACACACAGAACACACCGCCCTCCTGCTCCCCCCGAAGCTCTCTACCTCACCTTTGTGCCACCACCAGACGTATTCAAGCGTGCCCAACCGACCAAGGACCATTTTTCGGACAAGGGAAAAAAACATAGGTGGAAAAGGTAGATCAAGCACCGGATATGATCGCCATCGTGTCTCTAGGCTTCTGGCACCGGTAGTACCACGCTTCAACACTCAATCCCCATGCGCTACCTAGGTATGTGAGGTTGCAGACACTCAGGAAATATCACAAGATAGCATACTACCCACCAATTGTCTTGTATACAGGAAAAGCACCTTATTCGCAAGACACATGCACGTCTACATGGTGGTCGTCCTTTGGATGTCATGAGGGTTACGGGAGAAGAGTGAGAGACCGGAAGGGGGAGGGGGTGTTGGCCAGGGTCGCGGAATGCTCGTTTCGGAAGACGACGAAAAAACGAACTGAGCTAACTGTGGACCAATCACAGCCCCCGGATTTCGGTCTTGCATCGGCCTGGGGGCAGCTTTGCCCGAACCCTCAACTCCACCGCAAGACGACGACCGCACTAATTGTATGCACAGACGAGAGGCAGGATCGAGAGGGAAGTTTTAGGACTCATTATCACGATCCTTCATATCATCCCATGCCCATCCTTATCAAGCGACGACGCACCCGTCCCGCAGGGACGGGAAGGGGGGATCCGTGGGTGGTATGTCCCTTCGATGAAACATCCCAGGTTCCCCCCCTCGACAACCCCAAGACGAAGCGAAGGAACATGCCTACCCAACTCCGTGGGTGATCATCAGCCGGGGTTTTGGGACCCCCCGGACTTTTTTGCCACAACCCAGCCAGGGCGGCCAGGTAGGAATGGGCCGTTCTGTCGTACGTGCGCCCTCAGCATTGGTATTCGCCAGATTCCTATGTCTGGGGTGGTGTGTGCGGGGTATCTACACTCGTGCCCCGATCTGATCTGATCTGATCCGACGTCCCCAGGACTTGGAAAAAGGCGTCAGTCAGTGCCAGGGAATCGAATGACTCGAGAGTTCTCGATGGATGAGGAAATTCCGGATGGGGCGAACGCAGGGAAGGGCAGTTTTAGTCCCGGCAGGTTACTAGGCACGTTCTTTCCTTCGAGCTGGGCTCTCCTGCAAGAAGAACAATGCATGCAATGCGATGCATGCACACAAGTGGCGGTATACAATGGTGGTTGTTCAATGCCATGCAAACCGGGGGGTTGTTTGGTAGGCCGGGAGAGCAAGTAAGCGAGTGAGCGAAACCCTTTTTTCCCACCGACGACCAGACCGTCTGTTTTGGGGCACACTCGGCAGGGTGCGCTGGAACGGAAACACCTGAAAATACGGAGCAGTAGCAGCAAGCAGCAGAGAGATGTATAACCACCACCAACCAAGCAACCGCCCACCGCCCACATAACAGAAACACCGGATGCGTGGTGGGTTGGGCTGAGCTATATCGGGCGAGGCGTTATAGGTAGATTGCGTCTCGTCTCAGGGGAGAAGCGACGTCGTGCAAGGAGAGCCTACGGGGTTTACCTGTCTGTGTTATTTAGCGCCTGGGCCCTGCGCCGTTGAACAACAGGCAAAGTGCCCGGCCGGCCGGGCCCAGGGGCCCTTTTCAATGCGTGCGAGCAGGCAACAAGGATGAAGCAGCAGCAGCAGCAGCAGCAGCAGCGCGAAACTGACGGTCTGTCACCGCCTTCGGCTGCTGGCTGCCGCCTGCCGTCTGCCGCCTGCCGGCGTTCCCAAAACGGGGAGACCGGTTCGTTCGTTTGTGTCGCACTTGTGTGGTTGAGGTTGCATGAGTAGAGTGAGTGTGTGTGTGGTGTGCGGCTGCTCGCCCACTGCCGGTAGAGTCGTTTATGGGGAGACGGATCAGAAGTGATGGATGGCCCCGATGCAATGGGCAGTCCGTCAGTCGGGGCCTGCAGTAGCTACCAACGCCCCAAAGAGGCTGGGGGACAAGAGGCAGGAATGGGCGAGAGAGACTGCTCGTCGTCGTCGTCCTCCTTTCTCCGGTCCGGCCCCCAGGTGATGTGCGAGTCGACTGCGGCTATTCCACTGGTTGAGAGGGCGTATCATGAAGTCATGGCCCGGGGATCTTGTCACTGTTAGCGCGCTGTGCCCCCCTTATTACTGCGTTCAGCACCTGCAGGGTAAGGCAGGGCAGGGCAGGGCAGGGCTGGCAGGCTGGCAGTGCTGACGTTGTGCCTGGCTGGCTGGCTGGGCTTGGTCGGATAGAACAGGAGCAAAAAGGGACGACAAGTTTTGGTCTGGTCTGTTCTGGTCTAGCCGGAAGTTGATGGAGATAGCCGAGTGGTGCTGCGCCCGGGGGGGGGGGTGGTGGGCCACCCAGTGCCCCGTTCTCTCTGGGGGCAGGGGGACGCCCATGTCGGATGAGCTGCGTCGACGAGAAGTGTCGGTCGAGGTCCCGGCCTCGACGAGAAACACAACCTCGGGACATGCACGAGCAAAAAAAGGAGGACCCCTAAAAAAAATCAAACCTGGGGAATGATGAGCCTCGGGGGGATCGAAGAGAGAGAGGGAGAGAGATCCTTGCAGACTGCCTGCCCACCGCCCAACTGACTGGTTGACTGATTGATTGATTGAACTGAATGACTTGGGGCGGACTGGATACGTCGTACGTCGTGCTGGAGCAGGATGGTATCGTGACCCAATCGCGTGGGCGAGGTTGAGGGGCGTCGGACGGGTCCACTGAAAGAAACCTGCCATGCAACAACAGGAAGAGGCGAAACTGGATATGGGCCGAGGGAGGTGACGAGAAAATGGGGCCGGGTGGTCCAATTGTTTCGTCAGTGATCTTCTCTTCTGTTGTTGTTGACCTGGCAGAACAAGACCCCTGGAGCTGGGTTCAGGGCAGTTAGGATCGGATTGACGAATTGGGCAGGGCGACGGCCAAGAAGAGTGATGCTGCTTCTCTTCGTCTATCCCTCTCACCCTCTTGGTCAGGTTGTCAGGGTGAGGTTGGAATGACAAGGGTATGGGCGCCGGCTGTTTGGGGCCATGGAATTCTTCTCGAAGGTGGCCCGTCCCCCAATCCTGGTCGGCCTCTTATTGGTCTGTCTGTCTGGGAAGGGGGAAAAAAGATCCAGAGCCTGTTGGCCACGCAAAAGGTAAAGAGCAAGGGGGGCAGTTGGGGGCCCACAAATCTTGATGTCACTGCAGATGCAGCCCATTCATCTGGCTGTCTCTTGTTGTTTCCCCATCCATCTTTTGGGCAAGGTGGCAGGGTGGCACACATGTGTGGGGACTGGACTGTGCTTGTTGTTGACTGTCGATCAATCTTCTGGGTGGGAGAAAGAACTGGCGAGAACTGGTCACTGGCAGACTGGCACCGAGCCGAACTTTCCATTCCCACAGGGTCCCGCATCTGGGACGACCTGGGCCCTGGACTGGGGACCTGGATTGAATTTTGCTGGTCACGATCTAGTGGAAGGTAGCGAGGGTAGCCACTAGTCGGAGACGGGATCCATGTCAAAGTGCTCAGATTTTTTTTTTCCTTTCAATATTCTTTCATTTTCTTCTCTTTCCCTACCCGAGCCTGCTAATTTTTCCACCCGCGAGCACTGTCAGTCCCGTTTTCGTGACCATCAAATCTCGGAGTTTTTTTTTCAATTGCCCACTAGGGATGGGGAGATTAGCAAAGACTAAATGCTGGGTGGCACAGCCGAGCTGCTACCTTTTTTGTAGAGTATCTGTGGATGTACGTAATGTATAGAGAACAGCACTGTGTGCTCATGCTGTGTGTGATCTCATTTCATTACCTACATACTGGAGGGCAACACTCAAAGTCCGAGGCCCCGACAGTTGCCCTCGGCGTTGCTGCGACCATGTTGCGACGATATATTGTGATGATGCTGCGGGTGAGACATGCAAGTGAGATGATGAACACCCGCCCAAATTGCACGGCGTCTAATATGCTGCGCAGTCAGCACGGCTAGCAAGACGAGGAGAAAAGGGCTGAGACGAGGCCCCTTTGGGTAGAGTGCAATGTCACCTGGACCATTTATTACTACATACTCACTTGTGATGTGTACGATCTGAGGATGCGTGGTGGTGGTGTGGTGGTGGTGTGGTGGAGTGTGCGTGTGCGCGCGTGGTGTGTGGTTCGCGTGTCTCTGTGAGAGGAGGGTACGTACCATACAAGTTTGTACAGCACAGCAAGCAGCGAGAAGTGAGCAAAGGGCCTTGAGGGCCTGAGGGTTGACAGCAAACGGACGACTAGTACGAACTGGCCCGTTGGCAGCAGCCAAGACAGCACAGGGAGAACGGCAGTTGGATGCTCCCACCCGCTTCTTCTCCGACTGGACAGCAGCAGATATGGAGTCTTGTCGTCAGCAGTCAGCACACCCGCCGCCTGGTTGACTGGCAGACGTGTTGATAGATTCATCCATCTGGACTTGACGCGAACAATTCCGTCCTCGATACAGCCAGGCAGTCCTACAGATGTCTCTGGTCTCTCCCTCGAGGGGGCGCACATCCCACACCCAACCACACATTATTCTCATCTCCCACACACCACCATCTATCAACCCCCCAGGATAAGAATCATGACGATGACGACGACGATGATGATAACAACAACAATATTGCCGGCTGAATCGACTTACCGCCTTTTTCAAGCCGAGACGAGGCATCGTCACAGAAACCAGCCGGGGCATGGCATTGTTCGACATCACGTCGGTCTTTTCTCTCTCTTTTTTTTCTTCTCATTCTCCCCCCTTCGTGTTCGGCGTCAAGCCTTTCTGGGAAGGGGGTGGGTCAGATCGAAGCTGTGGTGACGGGGCTCTGACTGGGTCCCGGCAAGGATGTCGCATGCGCGCTAATGCAAGTGTCATGGATTGTGAAGGGCCCCCCTGTCTGGCCCACACACCCAGCTCCTGCCCACTTTTCCTTCTCTCTCTTTTTTTTTCCCGCACTTCTTTTTTCTTCGCGACAGGTTCGAAGACAGTCCGTGTCTCTCCGGCTCCGTCTCACCACTTTCTTCGATACCACCCCCTCTACCCTGCCCCCTGTTCCCCCCGGGTGTGTTCCTTTCCTCTTTCCTTACCCTAACCGCTGGCTGGGCAGCTGGGTTGGCTCGCTGCCCTGGTTACGAGGCAGGCAAGAGGGCAAGGTACAAGGAGCTGCCACATGAATCTGCCGTTCATGCCAGGTACCGCTGGGTAGTGTGGTTTGTAGTGCCGTGGCAACCCTGGGGCCCAAAGAAAACTGGCCAATGAGCGAAGGGGTGACCAAAAGTTTGTCACTCAAACGCTCATCAGTCTTCGTAGTCTTCATAGTGAGAGAGGGAGGGAGGGAGTGAGTGTGAGTAAGTGAATGAGTGCGTGTGCACTGTCCGCCACCTTCGTTGCCTACCTGTCTCCCCTGCTCTTTGCCCCCCTCTTCTGTCCCCAAGCTTCCCAGCTTCCAGCTCTCCTCCACACCCCGACCCCCCCCCCAAAGCTTCCTCCTCCTCCTCCTGCCCACCTGCCCACCTACCCGCCTGCCTCAGACAAGCCAGAGCAGCCCAACTCAAACTCAGCCCAGACCCTCGCAAACACACAGACAGACAGACGGACACGCCAGCCCATGCCTCCCCTGTCTTGCCTCGCCTTGCCTTCCCTAACGTAAACCGCAGCCTGCACCTGCACCTGCACCTGCACCTGCACCCACACCTGCACCCGCACCGTACCTACCGTACCACCCACGTCGTCCTCGCCCCTGCCGTACCCGACGCACCCCATCCCCATCCCATCGCAACCCCGTCAGCCCAGCCCAGCCCGTCCATCCCTTCGTCCTCCTTCACCGTTGCTGTCGCTGCTGCTGCTTGCACTGCACTACACTTTCCCTTCACATGCGCTGCACAACCCAACTCTGAACCATCCATCCATCCATCCATCCTACCAACCAACCATCTTACCATCCTACCGTCCAACCATCCACTCACTCACACATCCCATCATCAATCTCTTTACTGTACTGTATTCCCTTCTCGCCCTGCATATCTTACCCTGCGCAAGTCTTGTCCCCCAACCTACTGGACGCAACTCTCTGTGCACGCTGCATACATACGGTACATTACAGTCGCAACCTACATCCGCCCATACATGCTCGGCCCCGAACAAAAAAACAAGACAAGACAAACGGAACGCCTAGACACACCGGGTCCCCTCGAACGTTTATAGAAGCCCGACTCGCAGCCACCATCGCTCAGAAACACATAAATCAAGATGCCCTACAATACCCGTCGCAAGTCGCTCTCCCTCCCTTCCCTGGGAATCCACGTCCCGGTCACCCTGGCAGAACGCGACGCCGCCAGAGCAGCCGCCGCTGCAAGTCGACTCTCGCCTAGCCACTCCCACGGCCATAGCCAAAGCCCAAGCGCATCCTCCTCCTCTTCGACACCATCATCCATGACGAACTCGCCCTCCTCCCACTCGCCACGGAGACCCTCCAGCCCCGCCGACATGGACGCTCAGACCCATCCCTCCAAGAAGATAAAACGCTCCCATGCTGGCGACGGCGCCCCGGCTGCCAAGCGCCATCAGCCCGCCTCAAATAAGCTGCCCCCGTCTCCGCCAAGATCCAGGGCCTCCTCCGTCGAGATGAAGGACGCCGCCGACTCGGCCTCGTCGCCAACCACCAAGGTCGACCTCAGCACAGTCAACGACGAGATCGTCGAGGCCGTCATCGTCCAGCTCCAGAATGCCGGCAACCGCCCCCACATAGTCAAGGAGCTCGTCCCGGTCCTGATGCCGCAGCTGAAGATCGTCCAACAGTACGCTCCCCTCCCTTCCGGCCTTGATCCATCCCATATTTCCCTACCGCGCCGCACCGTACCGCGCACCCACATGATTCGCATCGTCACTAATGACACTAACACTGCTCTTTCAGATCCGCAAATCCCTCCGCCATCATCTCCTCGCGCCTCTCAACATACCTCAAGCGCCCCTGCTGGAACGCAAACAACCCTTGCCCCATGGCCAAGGAGCTCGAGACAGTCCACCCTCGCAGGACCTACTTCTACCTCACAACATGCCCACATGGTCCCCTGCCCGAGCCGACCATGGCAGCCTTGGCCGCCGCCCACGCACGCACACTCATCACCCCGAGCGCCACGTCGGCCTCGGATGAAGCCGAAGACGAACGGAGAAGAGAGCTCAGCCCCTCGCCCGAGGTGGACCTGTCGTCGCCCGAGTTCGACGACGTGGACGACGACATGCCCATGCCCGCCACCCCCGTCGGGTCCTTCTCGGGGCGCCAGATCCCGACCCTTGCGCTGCCGGTGCAGAGCCAACGAGGGGCGTCGCCACCCCTGGAGAAGGACGAGAAGGAGTTCACCCAGACGGCAGACGGCCTGCAGAAGCGCAAGCTTAGCGGCGACTTGCTGCCCGTCAGGTCGGAGCTCGTCGTCCAGAGCACCGAGCTGGACGAGCACGCCAAGGACGACAGCCTGTTTGGCGAGCCCAAGGCCGGCGCCGCCGCCAGCCACCCCCAGCCGATGGCCTTCATGGCCAGCCCGGCGATGCGCCCCACCTTCTCCATCAACACCAAGAAGGAGGGCGAGATGGACGGCTGGGCCAAGCTCGACACCCTCCTGGAGTGGGACCGGAGCCCGGAGACGATCGAGCTGGACGAGCTCGACTGCATGCTGGACGACTACTGAGGCTACAGCTGAGCGCGAGTCACGATTTACGTGTGTCATTATCGATTGGTTGGACCCGTCGCCACTCTCCTGAACGGCAGACATACATAGCTGCCCCCATCCGCTGCATGCGGAGTCTCGCTTGGCCATCTCTGAACAGATGCCATCTACCTGCTCCATCTATTCTACGAACGATGTAACGATTATAATCCCGGAGAATGTCTCTACACTGATCTGGAAAACTACTGTATGTGTACATTATGACTTTATTTTGAGCGAGACATGGGGGCAGGCCCGGGGGAGGGAACAGACTCATTTTTTTTGGCACTCTAGATTACTTACCCCTTTTAGAGATGTAGATGCTTATGAGAGAGAAGGGAGCGAATTTTGGCGGGGATATTTGGGTGTCGTTCACAAGCGAAAAAAGGGCATGGGGGGTCAAACACACAAAAGCTTGAAAAGTGCATTCTGGGGTTCTCTTCTTGAAGGAAAACGGCGTGACAAAATCAATTGCAAAGAATTCTCCCTTCATCTTGGGCCTTCACATTCATTCATTCTCGTGGCTTATTGTGATGTGACGGTCAGATCATGCGACGGGGGGTCAATGCATGCGCCGTTGCTGCGGTGGACAGAGAGGCCTGGGCAGGCAGGCAGGCAGGCGGGCTTGCGGGCAGGCTAATTCCTCAGCCAGCCAGACAGAAAAAGTCAAGATGGCCAGGCGAGATGCATCATGGCATAGGGCACGGAATATAATAGAAATCTAGCTCAAGCTTTCGCGTCCGGGAGTGGTTTCAATTTGCTCCTCTCTCGAGTCAACTGAGTTCGCGCCCAGGCAGTAGGCGACGGTAATTAAGCTTTTCCCGGCTGGGGGAAGGGGAGGAGGGGAGGGGGGAAGCAGCGGTTCCCGCCAAGAGTGGGTGGGTGACCCTCGCCAATCTATCTAACTAACGCAGAGAGCGAGCAGCTGCAAGACCTTAGTATTCTTGCAAGCGCTTCTTGTGTTGATGGAGTGAATCGGGGAGGGGGGGTCTGTTCTTTTTTTTTCCATCGTGTGTTTGTGTGACGGGCGGGCGGTTAGACTGGGGTTGTCATGACAGTAGTACCAGCATACTATTACTCCCTTCTAGCCTGGGCGCTTGACTTGGGGCTTGGGTCGTTCGTCTACCACCATACAGGTTTAGTTTTTTTTTTTTTTTTTTTTTTTTTTTTTTTTTTTTTTTCTTTTTTTGGGGGGGGGGGGGCGTTTGGCCCGGCCTAGATCCCGGGTGCCGATCCGTTCGACGTCGCTGCGACCAGAAACCAACCCAGCCAGCCATTGGCCTATCAGGGGGACGGGGGCTCGCGGACGGACGGCACGCTGGCTGCTTTGGTGGGGGAGAGTCATGGCGCTGCTGCTGCTCTGGTCGGGTGCTTGCTTCGCCATTGCTTGGGCAGTACTCCCGTACTGTTACATGCCGCCGTGGCTCTATTGACGATATACCCTTTCTGCCCGTGGGGCTGGTAAATAATGCGTAACATGATATGTGCATGCGTGTAAAAGTATCGACGTTGCGCTCGTCTTCTCTCCTTCGTGTCAGATCATTCTCAGGACATCCGGGGCCAGAGAGAGGCGCTAGATGAGACGAGATGAAGATGGGAGCTTCGGAGAATGGGCTGGCTTTCTAGGTAGATACACTACACTACAGTGAGGCGGAAAAAGGACCTTGTTTTCCGCAATGAACAAACGACCAAGGCTTGACTGACTCGCGTGGCCCAGGCAGGCAGGCTCGAAGCCAAGGGGGATTTGACGTCGAGCCAGCCGGTTCCAGAACAGAGCTCGCTCTCATCATCATGATCGATCGTTCGACGAGTCGACGCCATTGCATCATGATGGTGGGGAAGGGTGGTGGGGTTGATCTGGGTGGTAGATTAGGGTGGTCGCGTGTTGCCATGTCGTCGCGGCCGTGGTTCTTCGCGATCTTGCCTCTCCTCACACCACCACCACCACCACCACCACCACCGTCGTCAACGTCGTCACCAAGCTGGGTCCGGCCGGCCGGGCGGCAAAAAGATGCATTGACAACGAAGAGACAATCTAGGGGTCCTTCCTATCCTGTCCTATTATCCACTTTCTCTTTCTTTGCCCCTCTTTATTCTGCAGGGCAGAAAAATCAAGAGAGGAAGACACCGAGGGCGGAGTACTGTGTAGGTAGATGCAGCAAGTAGCTTGAACAGCCAGCTCGGGCAGAAAAAACATCTCAATCGGACCCCGCCCCCCACCTTGCCGCGTCAGGGCGGTAAGTTTCAAGAGGATGGGGGAAGATCATGCGATGTTTGTCGATGGCAGCAGAAAAAAAAAAGGGTACATGGACAACTCACACACATGCCGGCCGGAGGTCCACCTTTTCTGTGGCCACCCTCTGCCACCAGTATGCATGTGCGTATGTAATCGTGCATTCTGCATACTACACACAAATATAATCAAATCTTGTGCCGTCTTTCTATTTCTGGAGCGACGTACGCGCCGCGGAGTATGTAGGAGGGAGGGCCCTTTGTTTGGGCCGGGCCCCGCCACTAATAAACAGACCAGAAACCAGAGCGCGTCGCCGTGTATCACTGCGTGGGCGCGAGTGAATAGGACGGCGGGCCAAGAAGATGCAGCAGCAGTGGCTTGTTAAGACAAGACGGTAGATGCACGGCAAAATTATACACCATCGGATTCCGTTCCGCAGCAACTACAACAACGGAATTATGGATGCGTGCATCAACAAAACCCTTCCCCTCCCCCCCCCCCCCACATGTCTACTACTGTACCTATCTACAGTAGACCGTGTCCAGGCGAAACAGGCCACTTCATCAAAAACGGGATCGTGTCTAGTCAGGTATGGGTTTTTTTTTTTTTTTTTACTCGGCTTTGTTGATACGCGGAGCCGGAACCCTGAAATGGGCAAGGAAATCGCATGAACTCGGGGGTCCACTTGGATGATATCCCGACCGGATCATCGCCAATGCTCTGCCCAGTGCTCTCTTCACCGCCGCCCGTGGGGGGACAGTGGCCCGGTCGTAGCAGCAGCCCCTCATCTCACCCAGGCTATGTTACTTGCCCAGTGCCATCCTTGGATGATGGAGGAGAGATGATGGTGAAGAGGCTAAGGCGAGAGAGAAGAGATGCATGCACATACCAGTGATTGGCACAGGGGCACGCGGAGTTTGTTGGGGCTGGCACGGACAGGCGACACATCACATCACAACAACAACAACAACAACAACAACAACAACAACACAGACATATTGGACCCGTAGGGCCCATTACCGATGAATCCTTCCCATACTACACTATGACTGCCAACGTATTAAAAAAGTTCCCCCATGTTATACATATTTTCTCGTCAACCGCCTTAGCACAGCCAGTCAAAACAGCCTGCATCGTAACACCTCCACCCAACCAACTTAACTCCCCCTGCCTTCCCCCTCGGACCCGGCAACCCCAGCACGCAGACTGTTTTTGTTCTTAGATATTACAGCAACGACGGAGACTGATTAGTCTATTCACACGCATGGTTGTAGAATCTCCGCATCCTTGCTATACGCGTATTCCGGACGTCCTTCCAACCGCCTGCCGCCGCCGCCGGGAGGTCCCCTAGTAGCAGCCACACACAGGCCAAACCGCACACCTAAGTATATATCACTGACTACTGAGAGATCCTCCTCAAGCAGGAGAGACGTGACTACCAATGTTGTGCACGGTAGCAGACCACTCACCAGTCCCCCACCCAGCTACATAGGTACCCCAGCCCAGACATAGTCTACTTACTTACTCATTGACCGACCACTCGCCTCTTCTCACATGTACAAATCCACCATCCACCATATATGTATCCAGAGAGAGAGTCCAGCATTAGGGATCAAGCGCACGTAGAAGTCAGTCCAATCCTAAGGAAGGATACCTATACAAAGACCCGGGCTCAGAGGGATATCAACGGTCGACCACCGACGCATCAATCTGCATGGCCTATTCACCTGTATCTCATTTCGTAGGGGCCGCCCCCCTCCAATCTCCGGCTTACACCCCATTATTCCCGGTCCGCCCCGTGTTCGGATCCGAGCCGGATTCCCATCATTGCTCGAGCCTCGAGGACGCCCCCCCCCCTTCGGCCTGGCACTGCACCTCATCAATTCACTTCAACTTCAAAAAGCGGAAGCACCAAAGCACAGGAATTCAAAAACGAATAGTCTGTATTTCTTTGCTCTGCTCTGTTCTGTTCTGTTCTACCAGCACAATCTTTCTCAGTCTCTTCTTTCGCATTACTAACGCCAAATGCCAGATGCCCATTCCGTCTTCGCCAGGCCCGTTATTCCTTTTCCTTCCCCCCATCCCCCAGGAGCAGCTCCCATACACATTATGCCATGCCCATGGCCCCCAGGCCAGAGCCAGCCCAATGCGACTCTACGATGCGATGCGAATCGCGACACACCCCGTAGTATAATGCAGCCAGTCCCCCCCCCCCAATTTTACCCATTTTTAATTGTATCATCCCCCCTTTCCCCCACCCGGTTCCAATTGTAATACGGACCCCCAAGTCCGAACCCCAGGTTCCCATGCAGCCCGTCTTTGGAACAGGAACCAACCAACGGACAGGGCGCCAGGTGGAGAATGAGAAGAAGGGGAAAAAAAAAAGGACAAACAAAAGAAAAGCAAATGAAATCAAGAAAAAGTAACCAGACCACTTCTCTGGGAAAAAAAAAAAAAAAAAAAAGGAAACCTCATCGTAGCAGAGGCGGTCTGTACCTCCTGGTGGCTTGCGCACGAGCTCTGCCTTTCTGAAGTTCCGCCTTATTCCTTTTCTGAACAGCGTGAGAGGCTCAGCACACCAATCAATCGCCCCCCTGGCGGCTGCACGGTGGGAGGTGTGGCGCTTTCTGCAGTATCGACCAAGTCCCTTGCCTGCCCACTCGTTTGCCGCGCGTGCATGCATACACACATCTATTCGAGAAGAAAAGACGCCATCGCGTGACAGATCTAGTCGCTTGCGCGCCAGGGGAAGCGGGAGGGCCAGATCCGGCAATCCGGAAATAGAAACCACCATGCCTTCCCCCCTCCATCGTCACTATCATCCCACCACCCGACATGGCAGCTGCATGTCTAGGCGCCACCTGAACGCCATGTCTCTAGAAAATGGGCGCCAAACGGGCAGGCACGGCGGTGATGCCGAATAGGTGGGGACTGGTGCTGGGCAAACCTGCTTGCGTTGATTGCCCACGCACAATTAGTCGTCAGACAAGGGTGTGATTTGACCATGACGCTGGTATCGCTGCCACTGCGGTCTGTCGTCGGTGACAAAACTCAGCCGCATCGCATCCAGCCGGCCTCTCTTGATAACCGGTTCCGGCAGCTCGGGGGCGGGGGCGGGGGCCACATCCTCGATGAATATTGCCTCGTCGACGCCATCCACGGCACCAAGGTCAACGCCCGAGTCTCTCCGGGAAGTGCGTTGCGGCAGCGGCTCCTGGACCGGCTCTTCGTCGGTAGCGCTGCTAGCGCTGGCGTCGTCCTGGGCATGGGAAGCAGCACTGAGTTCGTCCTCCTCCGGGGCCGCCTCCTCCTCGAGGTCGCCCGACCACCAGAAGAGCTTGCTGTCGCGCAGCAGAATCTCCCTGAGCTTGGCCAGGTCGTAGTCCCCCGCGGCCGGGTAGACCCTGCACTCCGCCGGCGCGAGGTTGGCCCTGCTTGCATTTGCTATGCCCTGGCCGAAGGAGGAGCACCCATCGAACTCGTCGTCGTCCGGCGGGGTGGGCGGAAAGGGGTCATACTTGGCAGTGCTGACGATCTTGATACCACCCGCCAGGATCGCCTCGCAGATGCCGTCTTTGAACTCGGTGAAGTCGGCTGTTAATGGGCTGTGGTACATGGACGAGAGGCCCTGCGTCCACATGCGCCTTATGTGCTCTTCACCTTTGCTGGTGTCGTGGAAGTGAGGGTTCATGGTGCGGATCTGGAGGATCTGTACCTTGGGGGCAGAAGGGGGCACCACGGACTTGCGAGTCGGTAGCATCGGGTCAGCAGCCGGAGTGGAAGCCCCAGGCAAAACAGAAAACCAAGGGGGAGCCATGGCCGGCTCTGAGATTGGGGACGAGCAGGGTGAAGTGCCTGTCGGTGTCAACGTCGGTGACGAGGGTGATGTGGAGAGGTTCGAGTGCTGCTCGTACATGAGGGAGGCCGGGGCCGAATTGGCCCCGTGGTTGCCGGCGAAGCGATCAAAGATGTCGAGGAAGTGGAAAGGCTCAATGGCGTAGCCGCCCGCCAGCTGCAGCTTGAGCGCCAGCGACATGGTCATCGCGTGTTCGCCCGCATTGCCAGTGCAGATGTGGTGCAGCTCTAGGTGGCCCTGGTCGTCCTCGACGCGCTCGCAGGCGTCGCCGCTGAAGGTGCAGGTGCCCTTCTTCTCGAGCTGGCCGAGGAGTTGGTTGAAGTGCCGGTTCACGACCTCGCTGCTCCGGCCCGAGGTCTTGAAGACAATCTCGCCATTGTCCACCTTGGGCTTGCTGCCCCAGTTGATGCGCACCATGGCATCCTCCGCCGAGGCGAGGTGGAACCCGGCACTGAAGGCCTTGCAGTACTCCGAGACACTGCCGGTGACAAAGTTGTCGGCGTCGATGAAGCCGATGTACTTGTAGTAGCTGGTACTACCGCCGTCCCTGGCTGCAGGGCCGCGATATTGCTTGTTGCGGCAAGTGCCGCTGTCTGTGGCCGCGCAGGCACAGCGGAATTGCTGCCCGTTTCCGCCCGTGGTGCCACGCGGGCAGCCGTTGCTACATCGCACATTTGTCTCTTGGCCGCTGATCCTGCCATTTCTCTCCCCATTCTTGTTGTGGCCGTGGCACGGCTGGTGCGTGCGGGCGTGGGCAGAGGGGTCTGTACCGTCGGCTTCCCCGGGGCCTGGCGCAGCGGCAGCGAGAGCGATCCCTATGACAAGCGCCTCGCCCTTCCCCTCGTGGACGAGGCCGTTGTCGCTCAACAGTCTTGTCATCCCGATGTCCCTCAGGGCCTTGGCGAGCTGTTCGTCGCGCTGGTGGACGCTTATGCCGTCCCGTCCCGTGTCACGGCAGAACCTCGCCAGCGCGTCCCTCTCGAGGGCGTACCTGTCCCTCGAAGATGCGGAGACCAAGATAATGAGGCTGCCTGCCGGGATTCCAGCCCATACACTGGCGATGCGACTGATGGGCTCGTCCATGCAGGGGACGACGATGGCCGTCCTGGACTGGATAACATCGATGGCCTCGGGCGAGACGGCCTCGGTTGGCTGCTGCCCATGGCGCGTTCTTCTGCTGGGCTGACGCTCCCTGGCCTCGAACTCGACGACTTGCTGGACGCCTCGGATCTCGACTTGGCCAATATGGGCAGTGGACTTGTGCACGGAGAAGCGCATCGTCAAGGAGCTGCCGACGGCCGCGGGCTGGCAGACCGGACCGGAAGGTCGCTTGCTGGGCTCGTGTTTGGTTTTGATCTTGTGGTCCGTGGAGGGGGGCTGCGATGCCGGCGTCTTGTGTGCTTGCTCACACGTAACGAATACTTGGAAAGAGATATGGGCGCGAGAGGAAACGAAATATGTGATGTAGGTTCGGATGCTACGGCCAGGAGGTCATGTGTTGCGGCTCAGGTGTGTTGTTTGTTGTTGATGGCTTGTGGGACTGGGCCCAGGTTGTGCGTGGGATTCCTGGATGAGGTTGTCATGCAGCTCGACGCTGTCAGGGAAGGAAGGTCGGCCGCGACTGGCAGCGGATGGTCTGAGAAAAGATTGGAAGGTTCGATGGTATGTATCATCTGGCATCGTGGAGAAGGAAGGAGAGCAAGCAGGTAAAGAGATGACCAATGTCACTAGGCGACGCACCTTCCGTGTGCCACATATATTCCTCGTGTAATCATCGTGAGTTTGTGTTCAGATGCTCGTGCCGGCCTACCTCTATATATGTGTGGGGGTTGTTCAAGGTAAGGAACTTCATCTCCGGGCACGGCGAAGGGTAGTGAACGAGGCGCTGTCATGCCCTTCCCCAGTCAACCTGGTCGACGGGCTGGCTGGCTGCTTGTCTACGCAGACGGTACTTGCGAATTGGTGGTGGCAGTTGAACACGAGACTTGGTTTTGATCTGCTCCCTCAATGACATCGTGAGACAGACTCCACTCCCAAGTGCTCTCCATCAGCGACCCTGTCATTTGCCAGGGCCACGATCTGTACGCGAGCAGCCGGCCCGTCCCATCACTGACTCGTCATCGACAGTTGCTTTTCGGCTGATTCTATTGGCGCTGGGTGATGCTTCTTCTCCATTGCCGTATTGACTGGCGATGAATTCTTTTCCCGGTGCAGAGCGGCCCGCTGTGGGAGGGCGCACTCGGGGGAGAGCGGTGTCCGGGTCCGTTTCAGGAGACGACAGAATGGACCGTTGTGGATTGTGCATCCTGCGGTATTCCACGGCTCATTTGGCGAGGATCTGGCTGTTGGTTGGGGGGAAAGGTGGCCACGACTGTCTCACGGTCTCCTCGGGTGGCTGGCTCAATCAGTTCCTGGTCCAGCGAGGTTCTCAGTACAAGAGTGGGCCAACCGCGTGTCACATGGAAATCCGCACTTGTCCAACACTGAAGCCGATTTGAGTATGCGCTGAGCATAGCAGGAAAAAAAAAAAGGCAGTCCCTTTGCCTCTGTGTGCAGGGAAATATGGCTGTCCTTTTGGTCACCTGCTGCCTCTCTTTTTTTTTATGTTACGGATATATTACCCGCCATGGGGCCGTTTGTCGGTGAGACAAGTCAGAATGCCGTGGCAGGCATGGCAGGGCTTGGGCAGAAAAGCATGCCCGGCGGCGTCACATCGCTTCCGGGTTGGGATTTCCAAGCCCTGCACCATTGCGGAAAAGCAATGACAGACCCAAGAGAAAATTAGCAACATGATTCCGATCATCGGCACTGGATTTCCTTCCAGCATCCTTCCGTACGGTTGCACAGTCGGTTGGCTGCTTCTACGCGTACGGGACACGACGCAGCGTACAAGACGCTACGCATAACCCAGGTTGTACGGTTGCTCAGTGGGATGCTGTGGCCCGATAGGAGTGTTTTCTGAGGTAGCATCAATATCGATCTTGATCTGAATCGGACGGCGTGCTGCAGATCCATCAGCGAATTTAGGCCCGGCCCGTCATGGTCGCTTAGATTTAGCGTCGCACGTCAAGATCTCTTGCCCGGCAACTTACGTCGTTGGGACTGCCCCTGCGCTTCAACACCGCAGTACCGTAATATCACGAGGCGAGCCGGGATGTGGAGCGCCCAGCCCGCTAGGGTGTTGGCGTCGTTGCCGTTGCTGATGTCGGTGCCGCCGCCGCCGCAGCCCCGTATTCCTTCTGTGGGTTGACCCTGAGCTCGACCCAGTACATAGTGCCGCCCTGTGTCCACAGCGGCCTCTCGATCCTGACGACCTCGAGACCCGGGACCTCCCTCTCGGCCCTGCGCACAGCCTCCTCGATGTCCCTGTTCCACCAGCAGCCGTACCTCTCGAAGTGCGAGGGGGCGAACTTGTCCAGCAGGCTGTTGATCCAATCATAACGGCCGCGCCCGTGCTCCAGCAGGTAGATACGGCCGGAACCGGGCCGCAGCACGCGGGCCATGTTGGCTAGCAGCTTATGTGGATCAGCGACGGAGCAGATTGCGAAATTTTGAAGTATCGTGTCGAAATAGCGCGGAGCGGGCAGGGTTGTTGCAGCATCCGGAGCCAGTATGGACGGTGGCGAGGGAAGTTGGTCTTGTGCATCCGACTTGAACAGGCGGATGCGACCGCTGCCAATGTTTGCAGCCAGGGCCTGGTCCCCAGGCTGGCTTGAATCAGGCGGTGCAGGCTGTCGTGCAGGGACCGGTACCTTGGATTGTGACAATGCTCTTAACGGGTTCCGAAAGGAGACCGACTTCTTCTCTTCAGCAGGCTGCAACTGCTTTTGGGCCTCCTGCTGTGTCTCGTTCCCTTCATTTGCTTTCCTTCTGCGGCGGGGGATCAGCTCAGGAACGGCCTTCTTCAGCTTTGTCCATGTGACCTCGAGCACATCGGCAGAGACGTCGATTCCGGTAAAGCTGAGGACCTCTGGGGCGTCGTCCCCCGGCAGGACGAGGCCCTTCTTCCCCTTCTCCATCCTCCTCTTGACGCGTTCCCTGTGCAGCTCGTCTGGCGACCTCGGGTTTGGAGCATATCCGATGCCTTCATCTGCGGGGCGCGGGGCGGTGGACTTAATATCTTCCCAATCCATGTACTCAATGTTCCGGCCCGTTCCCACGGCGACCTCGAGGACATGGCCCCTGGCAAGGCCACCCATGAGCTTACGCAGGCTCGTGATACCCATGATCCACTCATTCCAATCCTGCTCGCGGTCAAAAGCAGAGGCGGTGATATTGCCGGATCGAAGGTCCAGTGGCCGACCAGAGGGGATGTCCCGGTGCTGGCCATGGTGGCCATGCTGCGTCTGGTCGGAACAGGGGTCCTTGGTCATGCTGCGGATGAGCATGGCCAGGTAGGCGCCCATGACGGCCACACCAAGGCCGAACACGACAAGCTGTTTCTTGTAGGTCTCTGCAAGCTCGGAGAGGGGCCTTGCTTCTCCCTTTGCCTGGGCGCGAAACCTGGGTGGTGACGAGTGGATCGTACGTGTCTCAGAAGGGACGCATCTCGCCAGCGACGGCCTGCCGGAATGTGCTATTCGAGCCGACGGGACCGCGTCATGTGGGAGGATCCATGATGCTGTTTTTGACGGGACCCGGCTCCGTATTTCCCACTTGGGCAAGGCAGCGCGGATGCCTCGCCCCAGATGCTGCGATGCGGGCATGGTGCAGAGAAAGTCTCTCGGCGGCGTCACAACTGCATCTCAAGGGCGTCTCCGACCGACGCTGCCCAGTGTTGTGATCCTCAACCCAGCCCAGTTGGTCCCCCACAAAGGATCTCCAGTGGTCCGGCGTTGCAGCAAGTAGCAGCCGGCACGAGATAGACGCAGTAGACTGGAGTGGCTCGATCTCGAGTGACCTTGCTGGCGCAGCGGCGCACCTTCGAATCTAGCCCCAGGATCCCAATGGTGTCCAGATAGGGGGCCAGTTATAATGAGACAGGACCTAGACCTCCACGATGCAAGCAGCGGGCGGTGCTGGGGTGTTGAATGAGGGTGAGGTTGATCGAATCGCACGCGAACCTGAGTCCGAATGTGAAGTGCAGGGTGCAAAGGTGCAGGGCAGGTTGCTGCAGCTGGGCACGTGACAACGCGGACGACGCGGCATGGGGGCGAACCACTCGGCTGTGTTGGTTCCTTGCAGCCGGACCACTTCCTACTGACCGCCTTGAAACCTCGAGAAAAAAGCAAAAACATCGTATTGCTGAATTGCCCATTTCTCCCACATTGACAATCGGGCATCCTATTCCGGGCCACCCACATCCACATAATGACGATCCCTTCGACAAGTTCTTCCGGTCGAATGGGAAAAGGACCCAGGTAGCAAGGAAATGGAAATGAGACAATGTAGAAAACCAACCCAAGCCCAAGAAATCCCCAGGTGCCGCCTTGGTAGCCATATCACGCGCAACACCCTCCCTATCCCGTCGTCACCATCCACTATCTGCCAGACAGGTGGCCAGGGGGCAGCGATCTTTCCTCTAGATCAAATCTATCTAGGTACCCCGTTGCCTGCCTGCCTGGCTGTGTACAGAACGCGCCTCCTTCCGGCACACCACACACCAGCCAGTCAGCCAGCCACCTTGGGTAGCCAGCATCATCGGCGACGGCCCAGTTTCTCTCTCCTCCCACCCTCCCCACCAACAGCCCTTGAGTGACTACAGTGGCCGAGTACCCTACACGGCATTGTTTGTTGATACCAATGCCCACAAAAAGACCCTAAATATGGCAGGCCCACAGCTCGGGTGAAGATGAGGGAGGGCCGCCGCACAATCCGTTGACATCATCACGCAATTACTCCGTAAAGAAGGGCAAAGTAACTACGCAGCAGCTGTTCCTACACACACACACACACACACACACACACACACACACACACGCATACACACAAGAGCATCAAGAACCCCCCAAATTCAGAACAAGCAGGAGAGCAGACATCGGAGACTGAGTTGTAGAGCTGGGCCGACTGGCTGGCAGGCCCCCCAAGACCCACAGCCATGTGTCTTGTCTTGTCTTTCTCATTCGTTACAGGTCTTCCCAGTACTCATACATTATACGTCAATGTACACACACACACACACAGTCCCGCCCATACTCACTAACCCTCATTCGCTGCCTGTCATGTTCCCACTCCTGTACATCGGCAGTGCGCCGCCGCAGACACACAAAAATAGACAATACCACCCTGCCGCTATCCACCTTAATCATTCCGCCGTGGATAGATAATAGCCCGGATAGACACACACAAACAGCGTGCGTCTGCATGTTGCTGTTGTGATGGTGGTGCTGATGATGACGACCCCAGCTTCCTCGTCTCAAATCATGAGCGAATCAATATGCGTGAATGAATGCAGGCAGCCCATCCATCCATTCCCCCCATTTCATTTGCCCAACGCCTTGACTCCCCTCCTTCCGACCATCTTCCGGCCCCGAGACATGCCCGCCTTTCTCTTTTGTGCTCCTATTCCGTTTTGTGTAAAAAAGACGTCTCGCGTCTGATGCAATTCCCCGGCTCCGTAGGATCACAAGTAACGTTTTTTTCCTTTTCATCGCCCCGCCGTGCCTGCGCCGTCGTCCAGGTCAAAAATCCAAAAAGAAGGGGGGAGGGGGTTTATTCGTTGTGCATCACGGCGTCTCTTGTCGTCGTCCTTCGGCTCGGCTCCGTTGCCACTCTGTCACACTCTAGCTGTGCGCAGTAACTATCTCTGCAAAGCGCTGGGCGACCTAAGATGAGATGAAGTTAGCTATGATAAAATTGACAACGTGTCATTGGGGGAATCACTCACCTCAGGAGTCTGCTTGATGAACGGGAGCTCAAAGAACATGTACTTGTCGTTCTTGACCAGCTCCACTACCGTGATCAGCAGGCCAAAGGGCTGCGGCCAGAACCCTATCAAGCGCTCGAGGAGGACCCTTGCGATCTGCTCGCGGATCTCCGTCTCCTCCGGGTCCGACAGGTCGTGCGAGAATATCTCGAGCAGGGACTTGCTGAAGAACTCCATGTCTGCGTTCGGCTCTCGCAGGTGGTTGAGCATGCTGAGCAGCAGGTAGTGCCGCGGCTCCGGTGCCAGCTCGTGCACGAGCATCGAGAGTGTCAGCAGGGCGGACGATCCGGGCTCAAACGCCGGCTGTCCTGCCGCCGCCCTCTGCACCGCGTAGTTGCCAATGTGCGCCGTGATTGCGTCGATTACGCCCAGGTTCGCGTTGATGGGAGCGGGGCCAAAGGCCGTCTTGCCGTCCCCTCGATTTATCGCATGCGTCATGTGGGCCACCGCGTCTTCCGACGGTCCCTTCTCCAGGGCCGAGTTGAGGATGTCCAGAAGACCAATGCTCTGGAGGAACCCAGCAGAATTGCCGCCCCCATGGGAGTGCCCGGTCTGGTTGCCAGCAGCGTCGATGCCGGCAGTCATTGGGTCCGGCATCTTGCTCACGGATGCAAACAGAATCGTATTGATCAACTGGGTGCAGTGCGGTGGGATGCTTCCTAGAAGTGCGGATGAGTTCGCCGCCACGTATTGTGGGTAGTCATGCTGCAGGACAATCAGCAGCTTGACTGCAGCCTCGTAAGGCTTGTGGATCACATCGGGCATTTGTGCCGTGTTCAATTGCTCGCCCACAAACTCCAGCAGCTGTTGGAGGAGTTCCGTGTATGGTGCCCAACCAGCCTCGCCTTCCATGTCCATGAGAGACGGGAGGAAAGCCGTATGGTGAAGCAAGCCAAGCCAACCGTACAAGAAGCCTGGGAACCTTGTGGGCCCAAGCGCCGACAACCTTGACGCGGTAGCCAGGAGCATCTCATCCCTGAGAGGCCCGCCGAGTTGCTCGAAGAACGCTCCGGCCTCGTGGAGAAGCTGGGAAAAGTAGCGGAAGAAGACTCTCTGGTTGAAGAGCTCCTCACGCTTGCGCGCGTGGTCGTTGAGAACCATGGTGGCAAGCGCCCACGCAGAAGCCAGCAGGGATGCGGGGCTTGACTTTGGGTCCGTGTCATCGAAGCTAGTGGATTTAACGAACGCCATCACGAGCGATGCCAGTGCGTTCACCCAGATGTACCCGTCGTCGATGCTGCTGCCAGAGGCGATGGCAGCTTCGAACTGCACCACCGAGCTGTCCAGGGCGACGCGGATGAGCACCAGCAGGTCGTCTTTGGACCTGACAACGCCGTGGTCATTCAACTGCTTCACGAAGTTTCGGGCGAACTTGTCGGTCACCGGTATGTTCCGGAAGCGATAGACCCATTCTTCAAAAACATATTCCATTTGCTCACGATTCTGGGCCTGAGTACGCTGATCGCGCGCGCCATCCAGAGTGGCCTTCAAGTCTTCGCCTCCGGGCACTTCGGGATCCGCAGTCACCCAAGCATAGGCGACTTCCAGACTGGATCCCAAGTTGGCAAACAGCGCCATTGGTGTCTCGCTCAGAATTGTCGCCTTGATGACTTGATTGAGTATCGGGAGGCTCTCAGGGTCCTGCGACCTGATTAATGCTGACAGCGCCTCGTCCAGGGTCCGCCAGTCGAGCAAGTCCGTTCCAATAAAAGCCTTGATCATCGGAAGACGCAAGAACGTCGTTCCATCTTGTCGTCGGAAGAGTTGTACCACAAAGTCGCTCAGAGCCGGGCCTCCCATCCTTCGAATGGTGCTGAGAGCGTGGGCGAAAGCCTCAATCGCGAGGCTGTCCTCTAGAGCACCAAAGAGGTGGTTGCAGATCTGCTCGACGACGTGGGGTGTAGGGTCCTCGGTTGTTGACGTACGAGCCTTAATTACGTTAGAAATAAGGGCATCCATCGTGTCGAGGACCGCGTGCCCTCGCGGCAGCTCCTCATAATGTTCTTCCGGTGCCTCCGTTGCTGCACGCTGAAGATCGAAGAGGTGCTTGCTGACCCGCTCGACGAGTACCCTAGCGTCAACCTGGCTGAGGGCGGCGGGTTGTCGTCCGTTGGTCAGGGCCGCATGCGCATGAGGGTATGTCTGGGTGTGTCCAGCCAGTGGGGGCATGGCGGGAGTCTCGGCAGGCGTGGGGGCAGACGGCACGGAATTGTACTGATCCGAGAGAATCTCATTCGCCATTGACCTCGTTGCATCAGAGGTCGAGGCAATGTGCGAAGGAGTCGTGGTGGTCGTGGCCGGCCGGGGTTGTCGCTGGAATTCCTCGTAAATTGCCATTTGTTCCGGGCTCAGACCGTTAAGACTGGGCGCCATCTTGTAGGGATCCGGCATCGTCATAGCCCACCGGTTGAGCGAAGCATCGACATAGGGTTGGTTGGGCCTCTGCAGCCGGTGACGACGGCGGACATCCAACTCGGGTTCGATGAGGTCTTCAATCTCGGGGATCGCACGCCTCTCGGCGGCGTCCTCGATCACGCTGGAGGCGAGCTCGAGGTTGGAGTTGACACACATGATAATTGTGCCCTCCGGCAGCCCGCCCTGGAGGTCAGTTGAGAGCTGACGCATGTAGTTGGTGAAGTTGGCCCGCAGGGGTTCCTTGGACGTAACAAGAGCTAAGCTGCCTGCGGTCGCCTTAACCATGCTGATAGCCGAGTTCCTGATGCGGTGCTCATCGGGTTCAGTTGCAAAATCCTTACGTATCATCTGGTGCGTGCTTATGGCGGCAATGGTAACGGATCTATCAACGACAGGTTGTATGATATCCTGCAAGGCCTTCTGGAACGCGGTGTGAACAATTTCACGCAAACGGGTGTTGCTCACAACCATCTCGTTCGCAGGCGGGATGTTGAGACGAGAATGAAGGTCGGGAATAGCTGGTGCCACGGCATGTGGCAGCAGGTTGCTGACCACACCCTGCCCGATACCGTTGAGGGAGAGGTTGTCGAAGGCTTCCAGGCCTTCGTGGACCGTGATCTGGGTGGCCTCTTCCGCAATCACCCGGTTCTGGATCTCGCCGGATGGCTCGATGCTCTTGTGATCCAGACTCAAGGTCTTACACAACACCTCGATCTCGAACTTGAGATTCAGTTTGAGCTCTGCGTTGTGGTAGAGCTCGATCAGCAGGTGGATGATGTCCATCAACCAGGGGTTCGGCGGGCGGAAGACCATGGACGACGCGCCTTGGCCCAGCACTTTGCACACAAAGGGTATTACAACAATCAGTCTCTTCGTGTCGTGTGCCTCGATGAGCAGCTGCTTGAAGGCGATGTTACGGTGCCGGATCGGTTTGTCCCGAGCCAGAGTGAGCATGCCCAGCCACCCGCCGAGGTTCTTAAGCTGTGTTCGCTCAGTGGAGCTGTGCATGGTTGATTCCGAGTTCAGCATCTTATACACGCAACTCAGGGTCGCCCTCTGGACCTCAGACCACAGCAAATTGTCCTCGAAGAGCTTCACGACGTCCAGGTACATCTGGTGGAGGTTCGGCTGTACCTTTGCCCGATCTTTGACCAGGTGGCTAGCAAACCACTGCTGATGCTTCTGCTCGAGCGACTGGCGAATTGTGTCAAACCGAGATTTGAGAGACGCCTGGTCCATGTTGTTGAGGGCAAACTGGATCTTGTCCTTAGTATCGTCCGTTGGGTCCTCGAAAGAAGCGCCGGGGGGTGGAGGGTCCACGTTGATAGAAGCAAAAGGCGCAAACTGTTGCTCGTTGGCCTCAGTCATGTTGCCATTGGTGAGGGAGTCGTGATTGAGGGCTGCGTCCTCGCCGTTGTGCTGATATGTTGCGTCTTCTTCCTGATCCCTAACCACATTCTCGGCTTTTCTCCAGGCCTCCGTTCCTTGGAGGCTGCTGATCTGGAGAAGCTGCTGGCAGAAGCTCGGCCACTCCGGAAAGCGCCCATAGAGCTGCATGAGCGCCTGTAAGCCGAACTTGTGCATGTTATGTTCCGTCGGATAGTCGCGTATCGCTTCCAAGATCATCCCGAGACCGGCTTGCTGGGGCGTGCCATCGATGAGTTTCCTAGAAATGACGCCACCAAACAAGACCGCGGTCCTAGCCAGTGCATCGATAGGATAGCTGGGATAATGGACAAACTCGTCAAACAGCCCGTGGATCATACAGGCAAAGATGTCCTGTTCGAGAGGGTCCCGGGAATGCTTGTAGCGCTCAAGAGCCTCCACAATGTCTCTAACTTGAGTCTCCCCACTGTACATGCTCTTGTAGTGGTCCTCCATTCTGCCGATGGCAGCCAGCGGAAGGTTATTGCCTTCGGCTCCATTCATGTCGATGATTGCATCGTATGCACCGCCGTAGTTGATGAGACGTGGGTAGGCGATGGTACATTGGCGCTGGCATTCCCTCCACTCCTTCAGCTGGGGCGTGCAGAACTCGCTCAAGAAGCCGAGGAAGTAGTACACCGTCTTGACCTGGAGCGGCGTTGTTCGGGGCAGGCCCTGGCCCCCTTGCTGTCGCTGATATCTCGTCTCCATGTCCGCCTTGATATTGACGAACTGGAGCAGGGCTGGCACGACCTCGGCGCCCCTGGTGGCGTTGGTCCTCGTCCACTGGTCAATGTCGAGCCGGCCTTGTACGTGCGCAAAGGCTGCGAGATCCAGACCAATCCCGCTGAACTCGTACACGAATTCGTCCAGCCAGCCGTGATACTCGGCGTGCTCGAGGTAGAGCGGTAGGTCCATGGGCCGTCGAACATGTGCGTCGCTGATCTTCTGCTTGACAAAATCCTTGTCTTTACGCCAGAGGCTGTCGAGAGCGAACTGATATCCTTCTTGCTGCTTGAACAGAAATGTCTCAAACAGGGTCGTCAGAGTATCGTTGGCCATCTCGGGCCACGGCTTGGGCACACCAAAGGCGGAGACCACGAATATATCTAGATTAGGCACGACGACTTCGTTGAACAATCGCTTGGCCTCGGTGGTCTGCGAGGCATGTTGCGAACTCAGAGCGACGCCGAAGACAGCCGTGAGCGCATCGACCGAGACCAGAGGATGCCTGACCGCATACGCAGCCCGTTCGCGCACAGTTGCTGGAGATTGCGCGTACTCGGCCAAGGTGAAGGTCGGTCGGAGGCCCGGTATCGTGGTCGCGTCCAGCTCTTCTGGAGTGAGGCTGCCAAAAGCACAGACGAAGGACAGGTGGGCATCCGCGTTGGCCCAGTTCCCGCCCCAGAGATTCTGGATATCAAAGCTAGGCCCATCGTCGTCCAGCGCGACCATGTGTAGTGCTCTGTACAGCCGCAGGAACTGGGGAGGGGAGATCCGAGCGCTGGGCTGATCGAAGTACGAGAGCACATCTTGCCATCTGAACACCGAGGGCAGGGTCCGCCGAAGACCAGCTACCAGGACGGGCGGGTTCTGCTGCGGGGTCTGGCTGATGGCAGTGTACCAAAGCGCGTTGGAAACCTGTTCGGCGCTGAGCTGGACGGATGGTGGGCGTTCTTGAAGAAGCCTGGCGCAGGACTCGTCATCTCGCGTGAAGTCAGGACCGACTTTTTGAATGTACAACGCCAAAGCATTAGGTGGCTTGTCGACAAGGACCCTGTTGAGGTCCAGGGCGGCAAGAACCTCGGAAGGGGTCGCCATGTCGAGCTGTACGTATCTCGCCTCGATCTTGGATAGGAGCTCCCTATGCGCTGAGGAGTTGAAGTTCGGGGGATGGTACTGGATGAGTCGGTCGATGATGACAGAGAGGAAGTGGGGGCTCAGGTCGGAATGGTCTCCGTCGGGCTGGGAGAGGATGGCGATGAAGGTAGGGTAGTTGGTGGAGAGGATGGCATCGGCTATAGATTTCCTGTCAGTCTGCTCTGCTGCACGGTAACCGTAACCCGTCCCGGTGGGGCAGTGGCATACCTTTCGCCTTTAGATCGGGCCGGCTGCCCAACTTGAATGCCAAGGCTAATATTGTCTTCTCCAAGGCGTCCAATCTGAAGTGTTCCATGAAGGTGGACAGGTCGAAGTCTCGGAAGATGTCCTCTGTGCCTGTCTCGATGGACTCGGAGATTTTGGTCGCCTGATCAACATCGTGGGATATCTTGCGCATCTCCTCCAGGAGCAGGGAATAACTGCCGGTATTCGTCGCACTGCCTATAGGTCGACTCGTGCCGGGGAAGATCTGGGAGGCGCTGGTATGCACCAGCTTGGTGAAATATTTCGTAAAGACCTCCATACCGTTTTCATCGATGAGCTGTGACGGGGGTGCCGTTAGCTCGTGCGAGGGAGAGGGCGCCCTGAGGCTTTAAGGTTCGGGTCATGGCAAAAGGCAGGAGGGACAATAGGAAGAGTGCGAGGGGATGGAACAGGACAGGAGATGTTTTGGAGCTTGGGCATTGAGCAAGTAGTGCGAGAGATAGTGACGAGGTGGAGATAGGGGAGATGACAACGAAGGGAAGACGGTGGCAGGCGTAGGGCGCGCCGACAGCCAGTAGCAGCAGGCGAGCAGGCTAGCAGGCTCCGAGGGATGGGCGGCGGCGTACCTTGTTGAGGCGGTTGACCTTGTTCTCGTACTCGGCCGGGTCGTCCTTCTTGGCCTTGAGGGTGCTCAAGAGCACATAGACCTGGGCGACGGTGATCTTGGAGACGGCGTAGTTGCCAGTCGGGCTGCTGGTACTCGGGCTGGCACCCGCACTCAGCACACCTGCCTGGGACGGGTGTGGCGAGTGGGAGATTCCTGTCTGCAGGCCTTGGGGGGGAGTGGGAGAAAATGTTCCCGACGATCGTGGGAGCATGGGTGTTGGATGGAGGGGGGGCGGGGCGAAGACGGTTCTGCTACCCAAAAGGACAGAGCCGTGCCGCTGCACTGGTGGAGGGAGTCGGGGTTTTATTCCTGGGGGAATTTCCTCGGAAAGGATGGGGTTTGCGATGGGCGCAAGACGAGATGGAGACGTGAGGTCGGAGTCGAAGTCGAATCGAGTCGGTGGTCGGTCCGTCAGTCACCAATGCAGAGTCCAATTCAAAAGCCCCAACGGCGTGTCGCAACAGAGCTCCGATACAGGATTGCTGAAATCTGGGCTAACTGCTGGCAGTTGATTTCAGGTCGCTGTGGTGGCAAGGCGTGGGATGGGCTATTATGGCGGTTTGCTGTGGTGGATGGTGGTGGTGGTGGTGGTGGTGGGAGGATGTGAGGAAGTGAGGCTTGAGCTTGGCTTGGGATTTGTGGTGGTCGGTCGGGTTGATGGGCCCAGTCGTGGGAGCTCTGGAGAGGTCGGACTTGGTTCTGTCGCAATTGGGCCAGCGTGCACAAGCAGCGGGGTTGGGGCGTCACATGTGCTGGCCTGGTACAGACAATGATACAGAGTCAAGAGAAGGGGACACAAGTGGGAAAGGTTGAGGCAGAGGCAGGGTGACGATGATGTTGTTGTCTGTCCTTGTGTGAGCTCACCTTGGATGCTGTGGGGGGGTCGTCTCTGTGTGGACAGCTGCTGCTCACGAGTTTGCTCTGCTCTGCTTGCCCATGCACGCCTACCAGGTAGTCCTCAGACAGACCAGACCACTCATGTGTCCAGCTGGTCAGCCGCCTGCTTCTGTGGCCACTCAGGCTGCCTAGTCAACCTCAAGTGGGGCCGTCGCTTGCCGGCCGGCTAAGCCAACTAGTCTCTGCTCTGCAAAGCTGCCTGACGAGGTACGTACCTCTGGTCTTCTTGTTAATAAGCCGACAGATCCCCACTCATCTCCAAGCTTGGTGTTAGTAACATAGTTGCTATCCAGTAGTTGGACTGGGACAATGGAGATTCTCATCAGACGCTTTCTCCAGGATCGAGCGCCATAGGTATTACAGAGCGGAATAGAGTTCTCTACCTGCGCAGTAGTAAGTCAAAAATTCTCTGCTTTTTCAGCACTCATCACCTGGGCATGGGTTTCCTGCAGGGAATGGCTTACTGGTTCTGTGTTTACCCATCCGGGGGTGAAGCAGTAACGCGGAAAGAATCACTACAACATTGCCTTACTACTGCAAATGGCTTACTACCGTCATTCTCACGACTGCTTGCTGGCTTTTTGATGAAGGACTCTTTGCGGCCATCGATTAATTGAGTAGCTGGAGGTTTAAAATCAAGTGTCAGATTATAGGGTGTGGTGCTGTACTAACCAAGAGGCTGCACCAAGAAGGGGTGCCTCAGGCATCTACACCAGCTTCAGTAGAAAAGGCCTAATCATTAAAAAAAGGGGGTTAGCCGAGTGTAAAATAATCACGTTAATAATCAAAACTTATTGAATAATTTACAATACCATCAATGATTATATACAATCTAATGATTAAAATTCTTATTACTTTTAGCTAATTGATAATAACTGAATAATTTAATATAAAAACTCTGAATACTGTTTTAGCGAAAATAAGCAACTGAAATAATTAGGATTATGAGTTTCAAATTCAGATCCAAATATTCAGATTTAAACAACACCTAACTAATAAAAAACACCTTCTTTTCTAATTAGAGATCCCAAATATATTTTTGTAAAAAAGAAACATATTAAGGAACCGTACATATAATAGAATATAGAATTATGAATAATTAATAATAAAGAGAAAGATCAGAAGATAGTTTAGGAGAATGGTTAATGAAAATAAATAATAGCTGATTTAATATCACGGCCCTGGGCGAACTGAGCCCCTAGGGCGCCCAACCCAGAGGGTTGGGGTCTGATCACGTGAGCTGCTAGCTCTGACAAAACTCTGGAACCCATCCTGAATCCTATTTCGTAGCTCGAAGAGCTACGTTTTATCAACAGTGTCACGACAGCAGGCAGGTAGTCGGCAGGTGGACGTTGAGCAGGCGGCACGGAAGTCGTTATAGTTCTATTTGCTACGGGCAGGCTCTATCCTCAGTAGTCACAGGCTCTGTTGACAAGATGTGTGACACTGAGTGGAAGTTGTTGGCTATGAACTGCAGAGTAAAGAAGCAGGTTGCGTTGCAGTTCCAGGTGAGCACGAGGTCTTCGCCCCCATCGTCCTCGGATATTGTGATGGCCGATATGGGCACCATCGCAACGATGAGAACAACAAGTAGGATACCCATGAGCACCATGCGTAACTTGCGCTCCCAGGAACGCCCGTGAAGGTGTTTGGACATGATACTCAAGCCGGACAAGTGCGTGACCGTTGCAAACCAAGCAAGGTAGGAGACCATTTGCCAGTGAGCTCCCTTGAGGACCGGGAGGGAGATAAAGCCAGCAATTAGAATGCCTGATCCTGTTAAGATTTGCAAATCGCACATGTTCAGGTTGGCCTATACAAGTAAGTATGCGCTATTCTCGGGTTGTGTGGTTCCTGGCTGAACACGACGAAGCATTCCTTACCTCCCCTCATAATTCGATCAAACAATCATGATTGCGCTCCAAACGAGATGCAAGGTTAGGAAGCCTTGCCCCGGCCTAACCTCGCACACTCCTGAGCACCTGGTAATCGACTGGGTTGGCCTGTGCTGCATCACAACCCAATATGGCTGGATCATATGCAACGAAGTAATAAAGTACCAGAAAAAGTATGGCAATAAAAGCCCCGCCAACGAAGCCTAAAATGGCCTGGTGATGCCGGGAGTGTTAGAAGCAATCATAGACATGCTGTGTAGGGAGATTGGTCATCGCGAACTTACCCCAGTGCCGCAGAGATCATCGATTCCCACCGGATAGTCTCCGCATGATGCCTCGCAGTCTTAAAGGCACTCTGAAGACATAGCTATTATATAAGACGAGAGGGAATACAGCTGATTGTCAAATGTTCTTCAGAAGTGCACATTTTCTTCCTTAAATCCCCGTGCTGACGACATCTGGAGGTGGCCAGCTGAACCTGAGCTGCACGATCCTTCGGGACAGGGGCTATAGCGCAGGGATCGACAGTACAGTATAATATTACGAAGAGGCTTTGATGTTTAGCTGAAAATCGCATGAATGTTGCTGGAGTGATTCGGAAGGTGATAATTTCTTGCATAACAGACCACGGCAACTAAACACACTCAAGCCTTCCCGTTTAGTACCCCAAGCAGGACATTTCCAATGACACCGGCGCTGGGCGGGTTCTGCCCCGTGACGAGTTTTCCATCTCGCCCGCTCACAACAACCTTGACCCCAAACGGCGCGTCGGCCTTCTGGTAGATGCCCCCATTCTTCTTCATATTGTCCTCCAGCAGGAACGGCATCAGCTTTGTAAAGTTGTACGCGTCTTCTTCGGCGTTCGAGAACCCGGTCACCTCCTGCCCGGCGATCATATACGAGCCGTCCTCGAGCTTGACGTTGACGAGAGCGGCTGGGCCGTGGCAAACGGCAGAGACGACCTTTGACGCGCCGTAGAACTCGCGGATCAGTTGGTGGGAAACGTCGTTGTGGGTGAGATCGAACATGGCTTCAGACTGTCAGCATCAAGTTGGCAGCAGGGTTTGGTTTGGGTCAGCCTACGTCCATGACCCCCGACGTAGAAAATCCCCATGAACTCAGACGAGCGACCAAGGAAGGACTCCAGCTTTGTAGTGTTCTTCCATACCTCTTCTTTGGTTTTAAGAAACTCTTGACACTCCTTGTCATCCTTGGTGTCCTCAACGGAAAACGGATCGATAGGTGCCTCTCCTCCGGCAGGAGACGCCATGACGAGGTCAAAGTGAGGAGAAAGCTGATTGTAAGGGTGGACAAGCTCTGGGAGATACCATCCTGTCTTCTGGCCGTTGCTGGGCAGGACCGACTGGGAGGTCAGAACCACGAGGAGTGAAGGTCGGGTAGACATCTTTTGAGGTCAGTAATTTCGCCAAAGAAAGAGTAAGATGGCCTGTGAGCATTCAAAAGGAAGTCCGTTCCAATTTTATATGATTCCAAGTTACTGTTGAACCGCTTCTGTATTTTATACTTCGAATAAGACACTCGAACGGTACGATAATTGGAGATGCGTTGAAAGACTGACTCGGTCTCGCTGCGAAAAAGCCGAAAACGAGAGTGACGTCGTCCGAAGCTTATCAATCACTATGCTCTCTCTACTTTTAATCATGAAACATGATAAATATTTAACCGGGCTTAAATCCGCGTATAACGCATAGCTTCCTTGAATACGAGGATATACATCGTGTACCTGGCTTATCGAATGACACGGTATTAGGAAGACGACGAACCTATAAATAAATGTGAAAGAATCCCGCACAAACAGCTGACTCTCGACAAACAGCTCACTCTCGACAATCTCTTTCCAACCTTCACAAATCCCTTCAACTCAGTCATCATGCCGGCTTCCATCACCGTTCTCTTTCCCAACGAGGCCGATGCCAAGTACGACATCGACTACTACAAGACACACCACATGCCACTCATCGAGAAACTTTGGGGCAAGTTTGGAATCACAGGCTGGTCCGTCACGACCTTCAACCCTGGCCCGGACGGGTCAGCGCCGGCCTTTACCTTCGGCTCAGTCGTCCAATGGGCCAACGCGGACGCGATCAAGACGGCATTTGCGGACGAATCTGTCCCGCAGATCATGCAGGATGTTACCAACTTCAGCAACAAGAAGCCAGTCTTCCTGTTCGGTGATGTGTCTGCATAAAGACAGCGGTGCGGGGGCAACGATTGGGTGGACGGAAGAAGGTGGCATATCTTGATAGTGGTGATGGCAGGGGAAATTTTCAAATCAAAGTCCGAAGTAACACCTCTTGACTGTACAAGATAATATTGTTTAATACGCATGAATGTCAGTAGTGCCCGATGTAGTCAAGAAATTTGTGTTCTGTTGCGCGACATTTTCACTTCATGTTGTCATCCTGAAGTCGTCAAAGGTAAACTCCAGTCTTATCAGACAGTGAAGCAATATACAGCATTCTGAAGCTTTCTGTGCACTAGCTACGACCATCAACGTGCCCATGAAAACTCTAGTTATCCAGGTGTCGACAACGGCAGCTATCTGAACGATCACCAGGTGGTCTGTACGGTTTCGTCCCAGCTTTGTTGCAGTGTAACTCTGTGAAAACTATTAAGCAGGCTAGACAACAGCAAGGTACATTTTTCCAGTGCGACGACCAGAAGCAGATGTCCTAAACACCGACCAATGTTGCCGGCGATAAGCCGTCGGATCGGCCCTAGTACCGTATTAGCGACGCGAAATTATCCAGGGCCTATCGGACTTTGTAGCTGTACGCCGAAGTCATTCGACGACGTGCGGGTCTTGGCCCCTGAGTCGCTTCAATATTCGTCCCAAATAGGGTGATTCTGTAACATTATTTTAAAATGACTCGATACCTTGCGGATCGCCCATACAAGATGCAAGGCCACCTTCACATAAAGTCGATGCTGGAACGTGTTTTGGCAATGTGCTGTGCCCGTCTGTATTGGAGTCGCGACCCTTAACTATTTGAGAGCTGGGCCAGCAACATCATTTCGGAACGGCGCACCGGTGCCTAGGAGCATCTCACCGTCACTGACCGTCAACCAAGACATGGTATGCTCAATGTGCATGTTCTCATAGGACTGCACATGTGCTACTGGGTGGTCTAGTGGCCTAATTTCTCCGTGAGACTGTTGATAAACGAGCATCTTCCCATAAGCTTTTCCTGGACCAAGACCTTGTGCCTTCCCTGGACCAAACCTGTTTCCATTTCCTCGTACTGTACGGTATCGACCAAAGGGTTTTGATCTGCGACCAATTCTCCATTAAGATCAGCGTTCAAGTGACGGCTTTCTGTACCTAAAGGCCCTCCAATGACCTGAAAGGCCACACCCGAGCCCTCAGGTCTGTCCGACTGTTTCGTAGCCTCCGAGGAAAGGTGCCAATACGTGGGACCGCTGGGACGAATGCCGTCATTTGGATCACCTGTATAAGCGAAGTTGATAAAATACGCTTGGAGAAGATCAGACAACTGCGTGTCATGATCAGACATGCCGTCTTTAGGGACAGCGTTTTTGAAGAGGCAGTCCAAGTCGCTGCCATGAATAGTACCTAGCCAGGGCATTCCCGCGTTGTGGAGCATCGGTGTGACCATACGCTGATTCAGATCATAGAGGCGGACGCCTGGGAAGTTGGAGGATGTGTGATTTGACGAACTTGACACATGGAAACCGAGCTCGATCGACGAGCACGTGAATATGAGGTCTCGCATTATGCGGGCGACTCGGGAATAATGGACCGGTGCAACAGGGTCCGACTTGCTTCTGCGAGCTTCGTAGTTTCGAGCATCTTGCTCGAAATCTGACGCAGGATATAGCGAGAACAGACGCTCGTAGTCTTCGTCCGTAAGTGCATGGGCAAAATTCCTGATTGGTGCCTTCATATCGTCCTCGGTTTGGAATGCTGGAGCCGGTCCGGTATTGGTCGCGCCATCGTCTTTGCTCCAGCCGAGAACAAGAGGGATGCCTTTGACGAATCTTCCTGATTTATACAGAACGGACTGGCGGTGGAGCAGGAAGTCCGAGTCGACTGAAGGAATGAAGGTGAAGAAGCCCAATGGAGGATGGCTCTGCTGGGAATATGCCACCGCTAATTCGAGCAGTTTGTCCATCGGTAGGTCCCTCAAGCACTGGATCATTTGCTCATCACTGTCCCCGTCCTGCTCAACCGAGCAACCAGCAGCCTCGGCAACAGCGCGGGTGTGTATTTCGGTAACATCTGATGTCATATTGAGCGCGGTACCCGTAGGACCAGACATGGCCCACGCTTGGGTAAAGAGAACGCTTTGCTCGCCCCGTACGTCATCAGGTGCAGTGACGTGAACGTGCCGCCGGAGCTTAGTCCGAAGACCGTGATCCTCTAGGGGTCGCCACCAAAGGCTGCGATATTGTCTTTGACCCATTGGAAACCAGCGCGCTGGTCTCTCATCCCCACGTTCAGGGACTTTTGATCCCTGAGTATCGGGAGACGGGCGAATCCAAAGATGGTGAGTCGGTAGACCAGTGGGACGTGCTTTAAGTACTTGTCAGTCAGTCATTCATAAGAGAAGGTTGACACAAAGAGCGGAAGTCTCAAGTGCTCACAATGATTGGCTTTTGGAGAGAAATCGAATGGATGATGAGGTTCTTGGGGTCAACATGCGAGTCGTAAGTGGAGCCTTTTACCACTACTCTGCCGACGAGATGCACCACGACTGGGAGGCGATCATTCTCGGTCGTTTCAGCTGGTCTCGTAACACGAAGATGAAGACAGTCTTCACTAATGTCAGGTGTCTCATCGAAGAACGGCGGAATAGCGGCTTGGAATTGAGGGCAAGCTGGGTCGTGAGAAGTCCCGTCGATCTCGCTGCCATCTGGAGGGCTGTATGGCTCGGGAGGAGCAAAGTGTCGCTGCCCTGAGGTGTCATGGGCAAACCTCATGTTATGGAAGTCCTCCACCAAGTCACGGGTGATGCCTCGATACGTGACTTTGCTCTCGCCGAGTCTCACAACAGGCTCAGCAGCGACAGTGATGGTAAGAGCCAAGCTCAGAAAGACTTTCCGTAACAACATGGTGTCCGTTGGAACTAACTGAGTCAAGTTGTATATCAATCTCGCGCTAATAGTGAAATTTCTTGAACAAGAAGAGCATGACGAGTTTGCTTTCGAAACAGCTCCGGGGACTAGACAACAAGTTTTGAGCCAACGCAGCCAACAGGACCAACAGAATGCCGTTGGCAGTGCACCCCGCTTGCTTGCACCCCCACCATCGTAACCAACCATCTGGCCGACGATCATCTCGTTCTAGGTAGTATCATAGACGAGGCATGACGAAACTTTTGCCACGGCCGCACATTTGGCGATTCGAGTCGACAATCGCCCGCATATCCATTAATCACGCTAACAATTTGGCTCAGATATCCTCGTCAACTCCATGCTGGTGCCTCTATCGAGAGCGGGTCGACCTGCCTTAGACTTGTCCCTGGTATTGCGACGATAAAAAGAGTTGCCGACCAGCCACCGCGACTGTGTGAACTAAAAATAGAACCAGATGCGGTTGCTCCGAGGAAAGGGCATATCCAACGAAACCCGAGATTGCGAGAAACAATATAGTCAATATGTTGATCTGGAGGACGCCGAATTCGTGCCTTGGGCTTCAACCCTTCACGATCTGACGCAAAATCGGGGAGAAAACTTTTTCGAATGCGATCAGATGCGGGAGCGAAAGGGTGATAAGCAAGGCGTAATAAATGAATAGGGGTGTTTTAGGTCAGGGCCAACATGCGCAGCGTGCGGCTGCAGCCGCACGTGGCCACGATTTTACGAGATGGGAATCCCAGTGCATGGCTTCTGCCGCTTGACCATAATGCGTTTCGTGTGCGTTGCTTATTAAGGGGACTCAAATGCCGAAGTCTCTCTCTAACTCATGGGATGTTGTAGCCAGGTCCGCGGATTTTTTAAGGTTAATCATATAGTTATTCACTTATATGTGCACCGAACGAAACTGCTTTTGACTACACAATCCAGGACCCACTTTGGCATAAGAGCCTGTCCCTGTCTTAGCATTCGCTTTTGTAAAAACAGTCCGCTACGGTTGCGGCTCTGACATTCGGGTTTCAGATCAGCCAATCAGCGTTACACTGGCGGATAGCTTGTGCGGTTTGACGTTAGTACCGTCGGGGTGATCGCCTTGGCGATTCCCCTATTTCATCAAAGACCGCTGGCCGAGACTGAGTACGGGGTACCGTCGGAGGGCACCGTGACCTTTATTGGGTGATCGACTGAGTCGCTTACAAAATGAGGTGCTATCAACATTGGGCACTGACCAGGGCTGTGTTTTTCATAAGGCCTGCTGGGTCCGATCGAATACGAAAGGATTGGAGTCTGCCTTACCTGACTTTGTTTTCTGCTTTCGTTTGTGGGTAGCCACCTCACAACAACTGCGAGGATGCAGTCACCCACAGCCGCCAGCCTCCATGGCTCGACGAGCACATGCAGCGCCGCCGAGCTACGCGGCTGCCCGGCTTCGAAGGCATACAGGAGGACTTACATGCTCCGCCTTCTTTTCGGATGGTTAATCACGGTGGCTCTTAGCTGTGCAATTTATTACACACTCTACATATACTCTGAGGCCGTACATATCATGGGAAAACGGACGAAAAAAGAGTACAATACCCTGATAACCGCCTTTTCCATCCTTCTCAGTTTGTCCGTGAGCGCTTTTGTCGACAGGACAATACGAGATGTGCGATGGTGGTTCCTTAGTCTCCGCTTCAGGCCGAGGCGCACCGTAAGTAGCCAAGACCATACTTGCCGGTTTACACTACTGATTCTCAAATCCTATTCCAGGTTGAGCTCATTTTGCAGGCGAATGGCATTGTTTCCGTTCTCATACTTGCCATCAGGTCGAAGAGATCCACCATATACACTGCGGCGCTGCTGTGGTTTCTCTTAGCAGTTGTAGGTTCCTGCAGCGCCTTCTATTGGCTGTTGCTCATTCACTAATAGTCCATACCAGGCATCTCAAATTGGCCTCGCTACCCTTGGACTGTGTTATGCAGTCGAGGATGCCAACAAGCTGGCTTTGGTGGTAACTCCCGGAAAAGTACTTGTGCCTGATATGAGTGCCATTCGAACGTTCAGCACTGTTGTAGCTGGCGAGGATTACTCAAGTTCAGGAGCCCAAGAATACACCGCAAACAGGTATGGGATGACTAGAGATTCATTGCATTCGCGTCCTACTGACCCACCACAAATCCAGTTACGGCTCCATGTCTCTCACGTATGTAGAGGGTACTCCTGATGTCGTGCCTTCACGAGGGGATCTACGGGTGGCATCAGACCCTCGGGTATTCTGCGATGCGCAACAATGCCAATATGTCTTCCAAGAGAAAAATACGCCACCCGCAGACCTCCCCCAGGGTGCCGACTTCCAGCCCATTATCGTTGCCACAGACCGCAGGATCCACAGTGACGGTACATGCGCCCGCTATCAAGTCATAGCCGGCGGCGGCGGCGAAAGCACGACCATCACCATCGACGCCGGGGGTGGTACGAACCGAACGATCCAGATTCCATTTTCTGGTGGCAAGAACCAGACAACCTACATGACCAACACTTCCGTGACCTGTGGGACCGGCTGCGGCGTCGTGACGGCCTTTGAGTCCTCGCCGCCCACTTCGTGGTTCTACGACTGCAACGTGACCGTCGGGTCCGCGACCAACGCCACGCAGCCGGCGCACCAGGTGGCGGACAATGTCCGACTCCTCGCCGCGCAGGGGATCGCGCTGCAGGGTTATGCCGTGCTGTCATTTGTCGACGACTCGCGGTCCCAATACCAGAGCTATCCGGCCGAGACTGCGTTCGGGCTCGCGGCCGACGGCGACGCGGACGCCATGGCCATGAGAATGGCAAGGTTCGCAATTGGCGTCATCGCCGGGACTGCTGACTCCAACAACGACCTGGTAGTCGAGGGGTATCCGCCCGTGCGGGGTTCGCGGCTCAAAGTTGATCATTGGGACAATGCAATATTGATTCTCCTAATAGCTGTGATCGCACAGCTCGTCCTGAGTCTCGTCCTGGCCGGCATGTCTTTCAAGGTCATCATTCCGCCAGAGGGCCTCGTTGGAATGGCTCAGCTGCTGAAGCCAATGGCCCTGATGACTCACGTTGCACAGCGAGCAGAGGCGGGAGAGAAAACACTGACAGAGGATTTAGCTTGCCGTTACTCTTCCAAAGGGTACTGCCCTGATTGCAAGTGGATTTATAGGCACAGGCTGGTCTCCGGAGATGGCATACACGATCTATATATGGAGCATCTTCCATGCGGCAAACAAGCAGAGAGTGGTTACCAAAAAATACAAGGGGGCTCTGACCACGAGTTTGAAATGAAATGAGAAAGATAAGGACCATTAGAAATTAGAGGCACATAGAAGGGGCTACAGCATTAAGTACAACAATAATCAATAACAGCTTCCAGTAGTGATGTGTTATACACTTGGCGGAATCCAGCGCCGTAATACCAAATTTCGACATCGTCACAGTAGTAGGGCAAAACTCTGGTCAGCAGCTTACTTGCGTCGTTTCGATTCGCTCATTGTATAAGTACAATTCGGAGTGATCGTTTAAAACGGCCCTTTCGTTCACTTGACTAGGATCGTTTGTGTCGTCCACAAATAGTCTTCAGCTGCGATCACAAATCGTCGTCGATCGCCCCACTCACAGGGATAGACAGCCAATCTTCCGCTCTTGCATGTCATCAGCGGCGTCGACCTCTACCCGGCTGACCAAATCTTTTTGCCGCAACGACTGTGCGGGGATCACCGATACTCTCTTGCTACGGTTCTGCTCAGGGTCTGGTTGGTGCCGCAAAGCGGTTGACGCCGGCAGGTTGCATGCCAGGGGGAAAGCATTCTGCCAGTTTCTGCAGCTTCAGACTATCCGGGTCGTTTACCTAACTGTATTTCGGAGGGACTATAGATCTGTGCTGCAGGACGGACCAATTGCCATTCTAACGTCAGGTCAATATCGCCGGGCAGATCTTGTGCACGCCATCAGTCTCTCAAGCCACTGTACTTGATCAATAGGTGGATGATGAGCTTCCATGCTAGTCAATGAAGAGGGCGGGTGCATGTCTGTAGATGACAAATACTGGCTTTGAATGAATTCGCCACTGGAGAACTTTCGACTGGGTCTAAGTATGCCCAGGTGGTTAATGAGGAACTGAAAGAGTAGTGAAGAGCCTCTAGCATCGGGAAGAACCAAACCCGACGTTCAGTGTGGCACACCTCTCAATTCATTTATTCATGGTCTCGAGAAGCGGTGGACCACACGTCTCCAGTAGCATTGCATTCTCCATGGGCAAGATAGCCGAGACCGGCACATTAGATGCAGAGTCGCCAATTCCTATAAATCCCCCACGCAAGCTTCCAGGATCATACCGAGGCATGTTGGGAAAAGCTGAACGTTCAGTTGAGAAGGTCCAGCAAATGGGTCCGCATCGCTTGATGATTGTGTCGTACTTGAAGTGGCCTCGCATGGTGGCCGGTGTGGGATCGACCGCAGTTGTGGGCCCGCGGATGCCCACAAGTGCCCATCCAGGCTTAACAAAAGTAATGTCACGGAATTTTCCACGGCACCATGCATCCAGATGTTTTTCAGCTGAAGAATTGCGACATGATCCAAGAACTTGTGTGGGTATCATTGCAGCCTTTGCATGCTGTCGTGGTGGATAAAAAGGCCTTTGCGAACTTCGAAATTTCGACATGATTTTCTCAAGTGCATTGTCGTCATGTATTCGCAGAGGAACATGAGATCCAGCTTCAGAGGCGTCGGTGCCTCCAAACTATGGTTAACAGTATGGAGTGCCAAAGACAAGAGCGTGAGACACCTCAGCTTTGGCCGGAAGAAGGGCGTCAAACGATAGCGGCTATGAACCGTCTTTCTGAGGAGCCTGGCCAGCGTGTGCTGTTCTTGGAACACACTTTAGACGAGTACTGTCATCAGTCTCTGCGACATGATTCCAAGCTTCTGGATCAGCGAGACAAAGACCAGGTTCTCTCCCGCAGCCAGAACAGGCGCCAGGGGCAAGTATCGGCAAATCCCGGCGATATAGGCACTGAAGAGAGGAATGCTTGTGAAGATGTTCAGTACGGCGGCTCAAAATCCATGGTTGTTGTGTCTCAACTGAGTGTCTGGAGTTTTGGAGGTTCGTATTCTTCATGCTTCTTGGTTTACTGGCAGTCCTACCCTCATAGATGCGGAATTGAGCGGTCTAACAAATCTCAGATGTCATCATTACCACATGTGGGGGTGGATCGAACCTTTTATCCCCGAACATACAAATATTGCGTCAATGGGTCTTTTCGCGTTTCTCATTAACCCGATCCGAAATTAAAACCGCTCCGGATGCAGCCGCGACGTTAGTCCAATACATTCTCGAGGAGTCTGTGAAGCAGGAGCCCGTCATAAATTCAAAGGCAGGACTCATGACCCGACTACTAGATGGAGCGGGCTGTTTTGCCAGTGAGATTGCTGCTAAGGTAAGTTGGCCCTTGTCATCCCGTATGTCGACACTATGATCAATTATAGCCACTAACTAGTCCACGACCATAGTCTCACGCTGTTACTACCTCGTTTGAGACGTACAAAGCAACGCTCAGTCAAGTGGACGATACATATAAGGAGTCTGTGAAGGAAGAAACAAAGATTCTTCTGGAACTTGATGACATCCTCAGCGAGTTGGCGATGATTAGACGAGTAAAAGAAGATGCGGCGGCTCGTTGCCATGGATGTTTACAATGATAGTACGCACTATAAGATTGTGGGTTCCTGGATGGACCGCGGTAGGAGTAAGCTGAAGCGCTTAGAGAATGATGCTTCGAGGGTCAGACAGTCAGTAAGTCGCCCCCGAACCTATTACCTCTAGATCCATACATGCTGATTTGGATGATACAGCTTGTTACCTTACTCAGTCTGAAGCAGCGAGAGGTCAACGCCGAGAGTCTCATCAACTCCGAGCTTCAATCTCAGATTCTCTTCGTCTTCACAGCCGCAACTGTGCTCTTTGTAATGCTACCCTGCCCCTCGTATACCCCTTCAAGTTCCAACCAGGTATACTGACTGGTAACAGACGCCTCTGTCATGGATTTCTAGTTTACTGGCTCTTGATATCACAAACTTCACCCCGGCTGATTCAAAATGGAGTATCAAAGCCATGGCAGCATCATCCGACAAGTTGAAGAACCTCGGAATCTGCCAATGAGAAGTACTCATCGTTGTCTCTAATCATCCGTAACTGTGGCTGGTTTCGTTTCTGTGATGCTACTATGTTTACTGGCTTGGCGCTCCGAGTCGCTTCGCGAGTTTGTCAAGATGATCAAACAGAATACCCAAGAGCACATCAAGGATATAAAAGCTCTGAAGAAACCCACAATCGAGTCATCCCACGAAACCAAGCCAGATGCCCAAACGCCACCGGTCTGACATCCGGAAATTGTTTGAGACTCTCAATTACGCGTGGTTAAAGCCAAGCAGCTGGTGATTACATTCTTACACTTCTACCTGCTGTATAATTTGGGACTGAGGTGTACTGGTTAGTTTGCAATGGCCGATATCGAAATTATAGAAACCATGCAAGGTGAAATACGTCAAGATAAAATGGCCCAACCGAGATCTCTGGTGAGATCCAGAAAGCATGGACTGAAACGAAAACAATTCATGAATGGTAAACTCCTTGCGCCAAGGAGAGAGCCCAAAGTATGATTCTCTCACCAGATGCGCGGTGATCCGACATACTGCTAATTCCACAATAGTAGACCTTCAAACGGTCTCTGAAAGAGTGCGAAAGATGACGGAACACGATGGATGGAGCTATTGTACCTCAACATGACTACCTAGGTAGATCTGAGAAGTGCGGTGCAGCATCGGTGGGAGCAGTCGTCGGCGAGTCGTAGGGTTATTAGGGTGTGCTGCCGCATTGGTTGTGCCATATTAGGCATGCTGATGATACGGAAAGGGTGATGGGGCCGTGGAGCTACTTACGGAAATCTGTAAAGCTCCCTTATGAGTAGGGAATTGAGAAGGACCTATCCCTCAACAAGGAGTCATACTGTCTTTCCTAGGTAATGAATATGTCCTGATTGGCACCGTTAGGTATGCTTAATACAAGGTGTTTCCCAGTCACTTTGCCCTCTTTGCAATTCGGTTGATCAGTACCATCTGTTGAAAGACCTACTAGGCATAGAGGCTACATAGTTGATCCAGAGAGGCGCATGGGTTCCTCTCCCCTCATCACTCTCCAGCGATTGCTAGATTCAACTAATTCGTGGCATCCCTCAACAGCCCATGACCATTTCTCCATAAATCCGGGGGTTGCCTCCCAGCTCCGCATGTCGTGCGGCTCGCCCCAAACAACAAGTCCTTTACGCCCCGCAGTGACCTCGTCTTCCTCACCTCCTGCTGAGATGGATCGGATCCTCTTGGCTGGGGGATCCGAAACTGTGATGGTGAGGGGCGTACCTCGTCGCGTCTGAGTCGGTATGGTACCCATGAGCTCACCTATGAGATCGCCCAGTAGCTCCCAGTGATCAAACATCCCTTCGCCCATTATAAGATTATTGCGGAGGCGTGGAAATGGGAAGAAGTTGATCCAGAGCATGTGCAAGCGAGTCTGCTGGAGTTGTGTCGGGAAGAGGCAGGGAGGAATATTGGGGTTAAGGGGATATATGCATGTGTCATCACGGTACGGACCGCTCATGGGACATGTGGTAGGGGAGGGAGCTTTATCCGTACGGCCAGTCAAAAGAAGATTGAGAGTACACTTGTTGGAGACAAAGGCGCGGAAGACATTATACTGGATAAGATGAAGCAGGTGATCCATAGAGAGAGGGAAGGTGAAGGACGGGGGTGTTAGGGACGTTTGGGCATCGACAGGGGCGCCAGGCTGTGTCCTTCTGAGGGCGGCGGATGTGACCATGGATGCAGTAACGTGCGTGGGAGGTGGACGAGGGCCCGTGTACGTGGCGTTTCCACCTTTTGATGCTGACGAGCTGTCTTCGGAGGAATAGTCATCGAGTTCGTCTAGACGCCAGCGCATGACTTTGAACTGGCGCGGAGCTTCAACAGACGTCGGGTCTTGCTCCTTTATCCGTAGCCCTTCATCCACGTTGTGAGGCTTAGAGGAGCTAATTCATTGGCAGTAGAGACTCACGGCGCGCCCTTTGGTTCTTCCGATTTTGAATTCTCCTACGCTGTCTGTTGACCCTGGCTTCAGCCTCGGATTCAGCGTCGACGTGGTCGGGTGAATCCCCAATCCTGCTCCCTTCGTCATCGTCCAGGGCCGAGGGAAGCTGGCCAACCGAGTGTTCCATTTGTTCAGGTACCGAGTATCCGGTGCTTTGTCGCTGTTGTTAAATTGTAGTGGGAAGCAGTGAGAGATGTAACAGACGGGGCCTAAATTTGGAGTCAATACCAGCTGGTATGCGTCGCATACTGCACAGGGGCTAGGCAGAAAGGCGGATAAAACGTTATCCGCGATGGCAAGATTGCATACCAAGACCGTTTAAAACTTTGGTGAGCTGAACTAGGCCGAAAACGAAGAAAATGTCATCGACGAGTCATGGGTGGGGTTGATCGAACATGTGCACCGGTGCAAGCATGGCTTTAAGGACGGACCACATGGACTTAGGGGGTCACTTTTTCAGCCGTGTAGGAGAATAACTTCAGGTAAGTAGATTTCCTTACATTGAATCACATGTGAGGCTGTAACGATTTGGGTCCGCGTAGGATAAATATGGACGGTGATCCCAACTTCACACGCCCACTTTCTCCTGGAAGTATCGTACCATAATTAACAGTCCCTTATAACTCCTACATCAATCCTTACCAGAAACAGCATCCGAAAGGCACCAAAGAAATTCCAATCATACACTTCATTATGGCTTCAGGTACTTCTACGAGTCTTCGAGAGAGAATCGAGGCAACAACCAGAGCCTTTCTGTCAGCGTTCGAAGAGGGTTGCTCTAAGGACGACGCCTCTCTCATCAACCGCGATGTTACAGCGGACTGCACCCGGCACATGCTTCCGGCTTCAGTGCCCCAGGCGTTTGGCATGCCGGCAGACCAATTCGTCGATACAACCACATTTCATCGGCTTTTTGCGAAGGATATGACGGTGCTGAAATTCAAGAACAATATCATGGCGAACTTGGTCATCGACACCGAGGCCCACCAGGCCGCTTTCACGTCCAATGCAGATGTGCAAGAAAAGGCAGGTGACTCATACTCTGTCGAGCAGGCATGGGTCTTGTATTTCAACGAAGATGTGTCCAAAATCACGAAGGTGATTGAGTTTTGCGACAAAGATGCTATTGTGAGAATGGCAAAGGCATCTTCTTGATTCTAGTCGGCTTCTTCTGACGAGAGCTGTGGAAATCTAACTAGATGAGGCCTTCCTTGACAATTTTCGAGCTCAAACTAGCATAGTACATTCTCTTATAGTAGTGCTCGTCGCACCCATCACATGAATATCAGAACAACTCGTAACAAACAGAGCAAATCTGTTGTATGGAAATGTGAAAAAAATACCGTGATTCTTTGTAAATGGTGCTCGAGTAGTTAACTACATACCTCTATAGAAGTAGAGGAAAATGGCCCTGATTAATTCGAAGGGTGGAACTTGAAGTGGTTTACCGTGCCACACGATTTAACAGGATTTTCATTTTGATTACTGCACAGAATGCCGAGGCCTAGTAGGCTTTCTGATGCATGTAAAGATTTTATGACAGTTTTATTTGGGAAACACAGTATTTGATTCGCCTTAATTCGGTACTCATTTCTAAAAAGAGCATTTTGAGACATGGGTGTATTAATGTGTGACTAGCACTTCCAGGCAAGTACTAAGAGAAGTGCCGGATTGACAGATCAAACCATCACAGGGGCATTTTTATGTGAGCCTGTATGCCTATTTTCCTAGTCGTTTGCGTCCTGTCTTCCTTGGTGTACACTGCTCTCATGCCCCTACCCCAATGTTGCTTGAATGATAACTGGTTACGGGATTGAGGTCGATTTCCGAAACAAAAGTCCTCACTGTTGGTACGGCCCTGACGGCGAGGGTCAAGGGGTCTTTGCACGTGCAAATGGGTTGAAGCAGACCGTACGTGTTTGGGTACGGGTTCTGATTTCTGCTTATCGAGAAGGAAGAAGCTATCGCTAATCTCGTCGCCCTGACGGTTGGTGTAGTAGTTGGCCCTTTGGCTGACTAACTCCAAACCGTGTCATTTGATTGGCTATAGCCCGTAGGGGCATGGACACTTGACAGTCGCTCAGAAATCCACACTCACATTCTCCTATTCATGGTGGCAAGCAGAGAACAGATCGTTCTAGATGGGGCAGCACACCTCGTAGGGCGGGTGCTGCAAGAATAGTTGTCAGTTTAAGCCAAAAAAAAGCAACGAGGACGAGCTGTGAGATGTTTCGAGGATGGGCTTCCGTTCTTGCAGCGGTCGTAAGCGGCGATTCCCTCGATACACTGGGTGGTGCACCACTCCGCATCGTTAGCCGCATTCGTGCAGCAGCGGTAGCCGGCGTTCTCGGTACCCGCGAGTGCGAGATGAGTCATGCCGGCGATGGCGAGGGAGATTTTGATGATGTTGAGCTGCATTCTGCGTAGGCGGCCGGCAAGGTTTGGGAAGTTTTCCTGATGACTGGTGATATATGTGTCAGCCCGATGGGAATCTGGAGTTCGGGCAAGCTGTTTGCAATTACCTGTGTGTCAGACCTGGGTTGCTTCAGGGTAAATAGATCTAACAGCGAAGAATGTTAAGGAAACTTGAGGCTGGTGGCAGACTGGTATGAGCACTGGTGGTCGTGGTCTCCAAGGTGCCTTGTGGATGGATGGAGGGACAGCGACTCAAGGAACAGTCGTCTGGTCACTGAGTGTATTCAGCGTTGTAATGCCGTCACATATGACGGTTTGGTAGCGGCAACGAGCTCTACATGTTTGTTCCTTTCTTTTCAAGTCTCGCCCAATGGCTAATTATTGTGGGCTGGTGTCATGTTGTAGCTGTTTGACGCCCCAATGGCAGTCGCTGCAGCCGACTCTCTTCACCTCACAACTGGCATTTATCAACGCATGTGGAAGAACAGCTTGCTTATCTTAAGTCCCCTAAAAGCTCACTTCTTTGCGCCATCTGACCTCAGGAACTTCAGATACCCCTCCTCGTCATGTCCAAACCTCGCCCACATCCTCTCTGAATTCTCAGTCAAGTCCTTCGATGCCTCCTTGCCTTGAACTTCCTCGTCCGTCCAACCGTGCAAATCAAATGCCAACAGAGCAAAGGACGATGCTTTAAGCAGCGGTTGCCTCCGCGTCAAGACTATCGACACTCCCAACAGCACAGCGGTCGCAAAAACCTCGGCGAAAGTGACAAGAATCCAGAGCCATCGAACATGGTAGTACGTCTCGCGGTACCGCGCTCTACCCTCCACCGTCGTCGCCATGGTATTGTCCTTGCTAGCGCTCCTCAGCTGCGCAGTCAGGGTGTTTGCAATATTCGCCGTTAGCTTGGAAAGGTCCGTGAGGTACATGTACTCCGCTAGGTTCAGGGAGTCCTTGACGGCCTGCTGCCTGGTTGCAGAGCGTAGCTCTCGGGTAAAGAGGGTTGTTATGTAACTGAAAAGGCCCCTGTCAACGGAGATGGAAACGTTGAAATAAGGGCTGGAGGATTCTGGCTCCTTGTAGTATGCGTATGATGGGTTGAGGCCTGCATAGAGTGAATCCTCGGCGAACAAGACGAGTTCTTTCGTGGTGACATTCGCGGCGCGATGACCCGATGGAGACGCGGTGAGGTTTCGGAACGTCTTTTTGCAGAACTTCCATGACATTGCATAAGCCTCTGTGACCGACGTTGTGGAATTTGTTTTGACCGCCCACAGTGTTGTGCTCTCTGCGTTGGAAGTAGAGTTGAAGAGTGATGTGGACCCCGTTGCGCCTCCATCGACAAGTAGGGTCATTGGAAGACTGTCCGGAAACTCGTACGTGCAGTATGAGCCCTTGCAGGTTCGATTGTACGCGTCAGTGCCAGTTACGTTTTGAAAACTACCGCAGACTGCCAGAGTATCAAAATCATCCCAGGAACAATCAGTCGCAGGCTCTGGGCAGTGGAAGTCGACGATAGGAGGAGACCCTGCAGCACCATTCAATATCGATGTCTGAAGTTCTAAAGTGTGTAAGTTGGGCTCGTGTGGCGCTCCTGTTATGAAATCAATGACCCTACTTTTGTAGCATAATTATCAGAGTTATCTCGCACGCACCATTGAAGCCTTGGAAAGAGCTAGATATAAAGGCTCTCGAGGAGTAGTTATAGGCGAGACCAATGAGTGCTGTTGTGTTTGTCATGTCGGCAAATTTGGTCCGTGTTTCGATCGTCTGCTGGATGCTCGGCTCCATACCCAGCGCGACCAGTGTGACGAGAGCGAAGGCCCATGCACTGAGAACTTTGAGTCTTCCAGTTACAAGGAGGACAAACGAACCCCAGGGTCCACGGCTGGCATCGTCGTACAGCTGTAGATGGTCAAGTGGGTTTGGCCGGTGTTGAAAATGATCCCATTTCATCTGGCTCAGGCAAGCAGCGATAGGCACCATCATGGCTGTCTTGGTGACAATGGTCAGGATGGAGAGCAGGGTGTTAGGCAAAATCGCGTAAGGCCACTTCTCCACCGGCAGGTTGTCGACCTTCAACAGTACCGGTATCAAGAGGGCCGCACTGAGGAGGCTCAACATAACGGCACCTAGTTCCCACCACCACCATCCTCCGATTTGAGGTCGACTTATTTCGTTGGGTCGTGAGCCGCGGCAGAAACTGTCACTTTGCGAGCCATTGGTCTCCGAGAAACGTGTATCCGGCCGCTTATGACTATCAGTCGGCTCCCGGCCGGGAGCCGCCATGAGTGGCGCGCTTGGAGTGGAATTGTCATCCTATAAACTAAGGTTAGATACAACATCCGAAGACCAACACGAGTTTAACGCACTGTCATATTGCCTAAATTATCGGAATGATCTTGGTCAACTCACGGCAGACCAAGATGACGTGACGTCCAGCTTTTACGATCAAGGAGCTGATGAACATGTGCGGGAAGCTGGGCAACCGAATGTGCAAAGCGGCTTATTGACCAAACAGTGTCAAATATATGTCGAATCCAAATTGAAAGAACGTGAGATGAATTATGAAGGCGCAGGATAGCAGGTATCAGGCAGCAGTAAGATGGGTTTTGGGATCCACTGTAAAATAGGGACTGCCGAAGACAGAAATCATCCGATGGAGAACTGCTCACTCACAGTTTGCAGGGTCTCGAATCCTTCGCTGCAGATCAGCTGATTGGCCAAGACATGTCTCAAACACTTCCAAGTCAAAATTGTTACTGTAAGAAAAATGCAAGGAATAGCAAGGTTTCTCCATAATTGTCGCAGATGTCGGTCCCTGCTGGCCAATGGATGTCACAACAGTATTCCTCGAGAACAGGTCAAGATTAATATGCAGAAGACGCAGGGCTATACGGTAGCTATTCAACTTGGAAGCGTCAGCGCACCTAACGGTAAAGCCTACCCAGGGAATTGCAGCCCTACTATAACTACGCCTTTCCGCGAGTCAGCCAGCTTCTGAACCAGAATACGTAATATCTATGCTCAACTGTTTCCCCCTGATAATTAACACTTTGTGTGCCTATATTGAGACTCTGATCTTGATAATTTATGATAGGTTCAAAGAATGATAGCAATTGAATGACTTCTTAACAATCGTTAATTAGCGTGACCACAATGCAAAATAATTACATCTGAATCATATCTGGCCGGTCTCATTTATACTCTATGTTCGAGGCACTGTTGTAACCTCCCCCGAGACAGTCCCTTTTGAAATCTGTCACAACGTCGTGCTACATCAAATTGAGTAGAGCAAGTTGACAAATGCCTAAATTCATGGTGAAACCAGCGTGCTTGGATGGCAAAGAGCGTCACAACCACTTATATCACAGATTCCATTTCGTCGACCCGCCATATAATGGCCAAAGTCTCACCCGCGGCTTGTATACCTCTAATTGTCTGGTTCTTGCCAAACAACAAGAAATGTCATGAACTTTGTAACCCCTTTGTTTCAGTTGAGCCAATGGTTCATGGCACTGACTATGAAGGTTATTGGGTATATTGTTCAGATAATCTCAGAGCAAATGGGCTGTTACTGTCGCGCTATCCCGAGTCCACACAGACAGACCAACCATTCATTCGACAACCATGTCCGGCCGGCAACTCCATGTGTGTGTAAGGGTCTAGACTGAGTGTCACACTCTAACGTCTATTTTCTCTATGAACAAGAAGACTTCTCTGCGGAGAGAAGTCTTTCCCCTTTGAATAACGTACAGGTTCCTACTGATCTATATACTTGGTTGTCGTCCTTCGCTGGTCCTTCTTGTACATGCTAGCAGGTTCTGTGGGGAATCGTGCTGTGGGTCAGTGGGTCGTACGAAGGGCCCTGGCCCTGAGTTCTGTTGACAAGGGTCCATCTCATTACAGTGTGTTTCTTTTTCATGAGCCGTCGTTCTGAACGCTGGTCCACTTGCACATTTAAGGATATGATTGACACATACTTGGTACTGCTAGGCAAGCAAGCATGATCGGTCTCTGATGTAATGATCACACCAAACCTTTATAGGGTCTAGCAGGTAACCTGTAGGGTTTATGTTAGCAGAGCGGCGTAGAGGTGATACTTGACTGTTCGTAATACGAAGACATTGTTCTCTTCTTAAGCGGTAATGATCACTAGCTGTGAGGCTATCCAGTTGTGAGACTGATACTTAGATTGACGACTGAAGAGTCTGTTCTATGAAAGCTATCTATGGTGGTGATAACCACGTCCTTATATGTTCCGACTCTTCAGTCCCTATGTTGCCTATGTGCCTAGTCAACATAGGCGTTCCATATGTTGACTATGTTCCTAGGCTACATAGTCATAACCCTAACCCCGGTCTTGGCAGGCTACGCTTACCCCGCTATCAAGTGCCTGCGGAGTTGCGTTGTGGCATCTAGTCTTTGATTTGCTTAGGCCCCCCAAAGGGGTACCTGGCGTGCCAACGTGTTGGTTCATAACATCTGACCGTTGAGTCAAAAGACCAGGATATCCAATTAAGACAAGGGACTTCCCAAGTAGTATATAGAGCCGTCCGGTCATAATAATGTTGTTGTTTCCTCGTTGCTAAGGAAAATAAAGGCCTCAATTGTATTAAATTTCCAATTCTTCATTTATTATTTTAAAACGTTTTGACTATTTTTAAAACTTGTAATTTTATTAAATTATTTAATAATTTTGTAATTCATTTTTCATTTTACACCATTTTATAATATCTTAGTCAAAGACTCAAACATTAACTTACTAATTTATTAATTAATTATTATCTTTTTATAACCTTAATGTGATTTACAAGGAAGTGGCCGGTATCAGTAAATGGCCGAATTTTTCAACTTCGCCCAACGTTTAACACCCCTAGTGTAACGTGCGGCAACGCTAGGCGCAATAGTCACTGAGGGTCTTTCGAAGAGAGTATGATATTAGGGGTACTGTAGGTGCAAGACTGATTCTTGTCCCTCTTCCAGCCGGTTCGTAGGCGGGCCGGCTAGCCGCCTTTATAGGCTGTACCGGCCACCCAGTGCTGGCTGGCTTCGGGACATTACAAATGTACACCCCCCGGAAAGGCACGCCCCCTTTACAGGCTGTACCGGCCACCCAGTGCCGGTTGGCTTCGGGACATTACACTGGTAAACCACGTAACTTATGCTGTTTAAATAAAACTTTTATTTAGTCAAGTATTATTTTAAATAATATATTTATTTATCAAGTTCATTCAATTAAAAATGTCTTCATACGATATTTAAAATAATATTAATTTACTAAGAAGTTTAGTTATATCAAAATTAAAATAAATAGTAAAATCAATAAGAAAGATTAATATAATTAATACGAAACATTTTCTCAAGTTTCATATTAATTAATCCTTTTTATTTTATATTTAAAATATGAAAGGTCTTTCCTTCTTTCTTCTCGTTTCTTTTTAAGCTTGTGATGGGCATTGCCCAGGGTGGCTGTGTCCGGCTTACATAACTCGGACTTCGTGTATTTAGGCGCGTTTCCCGAAGGCTCCCTGCGGGAACCCTTCGTCTCTCTTTCTTCGTCTTTCGTACTCTACATCAATTCAACCGGATTCCCTGGACCTTTCCTCGAACCCCGTGACAAAGCTAACTTTTCCTTAAAATTGACATTATTTTGTGTAAATCTCGAGTTCCCGTGCCGAAACGCCTAAGTGACGTCTCAGTCGACCTATAGTTGCCGTGAGGTTCTTTGGAGAGGGATTTAAGTCATTACACCGCATCCCTCCGCCGCACACGCCTTGGCTGGCTTGGCAGCAATCTCGTAGGTAATATCTGTGGGGAAGCGCTGCCAGGCTAGATACCACGGAAATCCTCGTTGTACCTCAGTTTCTGCTTCAATACAGGCCGGGCTGAGTGTAACCCTGGTTTAATTCGTGAGAAAACAAAATGCTACAGGCACCTGATTTAATAATAGCTTTAGATCTATAAGTAGCTGGGTGAGTTTTAAACGTTTTATTCATATAGTACTTGGTATTCCTTGTTTTCAGTACTATTTATATACGTTTCGGGTAGGTCGGATCTAAGCGGCACCTCCCCATAGCTATTGACCATGAGAAATGCAGTGCACTGTCCAGGGAGTGACCAATTTACGTAGCTGACAAATAATCATTTTCTTGGCAGCCGGACTTCGGAGTCGCGACCACTGAGGCATGGTCAAATCATCCATATTCGGTTTGGCGATCCCCGTTATGCAAGTTGAGATACTTTTATTCCCAGATATTTAACTCCAATTTTTCCTCATGGTTGACATTGCGCAGCAACGGGGCACTGCAACAAAGTTGAAGGATTGCACTGGTAACCAGTCTACGTTCTCTGCTAATCTAATCTTGTTTCACTTGTTTACGCAACCTTTTTCAGAATGGCATCCCTAAGGGCAAACATGCTGCAGTGTTAGTGCCATTATTCTCCTTTAGAAGTCACCTTCTCTCGTTGTTTGGGATGTTCCAGAGCGCATTAATTTAGAATTCGTAGCAAGCGACTAACATATAGCAGTGCTGCAGAAGTACCTGAACGTCATGAACAACGAAGGCCCCGACGGCCTCAGGGCCGTTATGACGCCAGATTTCAAAGTCAAGCTTTCCCCCGAGGGTCTGAGGCTCACATCGCCGAGTGGCCTCGACTTGTACATCGATGTCCTGAAAAGACACTTCCAGGCAACGGGCACGAAGAACATCAAAGTCTCCCTTTCTGATGGATTCGAGCCGTACGTCATGTTCAAAAACGTCCCATCTCACTCAATTATACCTATCCGCCTTCCTCTTCACCCTGCTGTGTCGTCTTAGTCTTAAAGGCCAAAGAGTCCCAGATAGAGTTTGACGCGAGTAAAAACTAAAACCAACTCGCAGCGTCATCGACGAAGAGACTCACCGTATCGTGTTGCATTTACAATCAACCGCAGACTCGAACTTCGGGCCGGAAGAAAACGAACTCATCATGGTATTCAAGACGACGGAAGACGGCATTCGCATTAAGGAGCAGCATGAGTTCGTGGATAGTGCTGCATTCTTTGCACGTAATGGCAAGCTGCAGGGTAGTAAGGATCAGAACTGATGAGCGCGACGGGGTATGGGTGCTTAGGTAGGGTCTTACCCTTAGGTAGTCTATTACTAGCATACCCGGGGGGATGAATGGCAGGTCAATGATAGGAATCAGATCGCAGCAGACTTGAGGTGTGCGGTGAATCCGAGCTCGATCTTACTCCAACGTACCTAGTTATGGTTCTTATGAAGGGTCTTTTTGGCTCTCTGACACAGATCTCTAACACAAATAAATGTAGTATAAATCAATACACTCGACCGGTAGGTGCAAGGATGAACCTGCTAGACCACGCCAAAACAGGCTTCCAGCCTGACGTGCGCACCAAGGGTTCCTCGTTGGCCGTCTGTAACGAGGATAGAGCCGTGGATGCCGTGGCCGTTGACATCATGGCATTGCGCGTTCTTCATGGTGTTGTGGGTTAAAAATGTGATCCCTATGCGGAAAATTTAAACCTTTAGTCTATTGGTGCCTTTCTTACCTCGATGTAGAAGATGTAGTTTCCAGTAAGCTTCTGGCATAGGGTAATCAAAGCGTAGTTGACCTCATTGTGGTTTCCCATGTCACTTCAAGTCTTGCCTGTGCTATAACAGCCGTATCCAGCCAAGATATCACTGGTAAGGAGGAACAGCAGCAAGTCCACAATAAGAGAGAGCTTGAACCGCATGGTGTTTGCGTTTGCTTTGTCTGGTGTATGATGGAAGGTTGGTTGCTAGTATGGATGAGTTTCTAGGGAGCTCGAAAAGTTGTTTTGGTCCAGGGTGCTGTTGTGGTCAGGTTGTCGAGATCAGAGACTCGACCTCTAATGGTTTGAAACTGGTGTCCCCACACCCCCTACACCCATTCAGTATGGTGGGACTGAATGTTAGTGAGTGAAAGATGGAGCAGTGAATACTTTTAGTACCGCTTGCATGTTTACGGCCATCATATGGAGGGCCTCCAGGTACATCCGCATCTGAAGTCAGATTCAGTGTCACAAAACTGGATCAATGGGGTCGGTACTCTCTGTTCACACTTGGACGTCAGGAATAGTCCCTCCCGACCTGACTGCTTCGTGATCTATCTTCACACTGGTGCCAAGAGTTTTCTCCGGATTTGGAGGTCTCGAGAGGCCAGATCACAATTTTATTACACATAACTTCTTCCCTCCACAGCCGCAAGCGAATATGCTCGGAGGGCGTCGGACGACTGAGTTGACACCTGCAGAATTGAGGGCTGAGCTTCTCGGGGTCTCGGCATCTAAATAGTCCTCTGAACTTCACTTCTTAAAGACTTTTGGCCCTTATAAGTATTTCCAAAAGCAGCCAGTGCAGAAAAGTGATAATATTGGGAACAGAAGAAATTGAAACGACTTTACGTTCCCAGTCTGAACCGGCGATCATAGACAACTCATGAAAGATCCATATGAGTTCGAATTAAAAATCAGCCGCGTAAAAGTCATATTCATGTCTGTCAGATGATACGTAATCACCGATGTTATAGAGATAATTGGATGGGTCTTGATGTGACTTGATTGTTGCGTGTCTTGTCTATGTTCGGCTGACCCCTCCTTTCGGGTGGTTGGGTCTTTTCTACCGACGCTAGTGTTGATGCCTGAGACACCCCTTTGTGGGTGCGCCCCTGGGGCGGTCCGCAATGGACCGACAATCTGACAATGTCCATCCACCATAAACGAGCCTTGGCAACGCCAGAGTCTATGGAAAGACGTAGGAGCAAATAAAGTCATACCCTTTAATGGCCGCCTGCCATCCCTTTGAAGAAGGATTGCTGCTTAGATCGGTGATATGTGGAGCGCCTTCAACAAGGGCCAACTCGACCGGGATACCCTTCTCCACCATGGCCTCATATGTGCCCTGGCTCTGTTGCCATGGGATCAGATCATCGGCTGTCCCGTGGATCAGGAATGTAGGCGTTTTGTAGTTTCCCGCACGAACTTGAGCCAGAGGACTGACAGCCCTGATAGTTTCCAGCGACGGCTGGGGGAGAGCATGCCAATTGATTTTGTCGGGCGACTTGTTGGCCTCCTTCCTGCTCGGAAGTCCGCCGGTGATGATGGGGAGAGTCTGGGCTTTCCAGTTGATGTGGAGTACGATACGACAGCGCGCGTCTGTCAATATTCGTGGATCGGAGAGTGGCTCCCAGGCGCCTACGAGGCCGTAGTTTGTGATAGGCTTGTCCTGGACGGCTTCGAGCACATCATACTCCACCCCCGTGTCCTCGGCCCCGACGGGCTGGATTGGATTTCTCCACCATTCATCCTCGTAGTTTGTGGGGCAGTAGAATGAAAGTATCGCCTCTGGGGGCCGCAAGCCACGTTGGGGTGCTGTCCATGCCGTTGACATGGCAAGCTGCCCCCCGGACGACCACCCCACCACCACCACCCTCTGACCGTCAATCTGCAGCCCTGCCCTCTTCAGTTGGATACTAGGTAGCTTGTTGCGGGCCCATTCAAGGGCATCGCAGACGTCCACCATAGGGCCCTCGGAGAGCGAAACCTCAGGGCAAAGTCGATGATCTAGGGCGACTGGAACGAATCCCCTCTCTAGCAGGAGTCGTGTCTGGGGCGGCCGTACGTCTTTCCTAGTGAACATAATGTGGCTTCCTCCGTGTATCATCAAAGCTTTTCAAAGTCAGCTCATTGCACCCTTGGCATCCAGGCGGGTAATATGGCTCATACGTACCAACTGGCATTTTCCCTCTGGGAAGCTCTCCGGCGGCGGGATAGTATACGTCAGCGTGGATATCCAAATCACCTATCCGCTTGTACACAACCGTCTCGAGGGCGGCCTTGATACTTGTCGTCTTCTTCACAACCTTCTTGGATGGAAAAGCACCGATGAGACGCACAGTCTTTGACTCGGGGCACGCGCCGTCCGACCACTGCACCTCGTTAAAGCCAGCCGCCCGCATCCGGCTCTCCCATTGCTCCTCGTCGATCAGGGCGTGGGATCTGCCGTCTTCGAATAGCCACCACCCTTCGAACTGGCCGAATACCAGGTCCAGCCAGAACACCCGTCTCGTAATCTCCACCAGCGTCAACGCCCCGTCTTGACGGAGCATGCCGCGCAGGTTACGGAGGGACACGTCAAGGTTTCTGGTTGCGTGGATCGTGTTGGTGGCGAGGACGCAGTGAAACGCGCCGTCATGCTCTGGCTCCGGTGTCTTCTCGATATCGAGGACCTCGAAAGACATGCCCTCAACTCCCTTGAATTGCTGCCTTGCTGCAGCGACGAGTGATGAGGAGACATCGGTGAAGACGTACTCAAATGGGATCCCATGGCTTTTGAGGTGGTTGATAATGTATCGAGTCGTGCCTCCCGTTCCGGCTCCAACTTCCAGGATCTTGAATTTCCCGCTGCCAGTCGCGCTGGTGAAGGCCTTGGTCATGAAGTCTCCAAGGACCAGAGTCGGGGTCCTGAACAACGGCCAGAACTCATATACGTCCTCCAATATCTTCTTGGCCTCCTTGTTACCAAAGACTGTTTGGATACCATCTGTTTCGCCAACCAAACATGCAGCTAACTTGGACCCGACGATTCGCACCAATTTGTTCACGCTCGTGTGTTGAGGATGGAGATTAATAATCTGCTGATAGATGGACTCAGCATCGACAGCATCCACTGGCGTGTCTGTCCGTGCAAAAGATTCATCCGTGGACGGAAAAATGAGCTTCCCATGTTCAAGGACCCGGAACAGTTGGCGAATGAGCCGTTTGTGTTTCTCCAATCCCCGGACTTCAGGAATGTCATCACCCGAAGACAGCTCCCTCATGTCGCATCCCAGCTTTGCAAATGCTTCCACGACATACGCCAGAACTAGGCGCGCCTGGTGCGGGTATGCTTGAGACCAGAATTCCAGGGCTTTGGACCCCTCGGCAAGTTGGTCATACCGAAGCCTTACCTGCTGAAACGCATCGGCTGCAGAAGTAATGGTGGGTCGTTCCTCATTCACCGCTGGCCCTGATTTAGCTGCAGTTGAGGAAGTTGATGAGGTGACGGTCGAGCCTGGTTTGGGAATCTCCTCGTCCGACTTGGTCAGTTCTGGGCTCGAGGAACGCGTCGAAACCATGTCCCAAGATGCGGGCGTCGGAACTGCGTCTGAGGCATCGCCCTGACCCGTGAGACCCAGCTTCTCATCGACATGAGCGGCAAGGGAACCAAGATCGGCGAAGAAGAGGAAGCTGGTCAGGTCCATGGTCAAACCAAAAACGGATCTAATATTGTTAAGCACTTTGGTGGCCATGAGCGAGTCAATCCCAAGGTCATCGAGCGTCGTGCCGCCCTTCATCTCTTCCAGCGGAACATCGGTGATGCTTGATAGGAGGCCGAATAGCTCCAAACGCTTGCTGGAAGGCTTCTTGTTCAATGCAGCTGGATTAGGAGTGACTGGCACGTCAACCGTAGCGGTCAGATGCTCATGAGAACGTGTTGCGCTTGGTTCTGCGGCCCTGTTGACACTCCGCAATATTCGTGCAAGTGAGGCTTGCGGCATCTTGTTGAATCGCAAACCAAACACTGCCATGACCATTTTATTGCTCTCGGACTCGAAGACGTATGCATCAGCAGACATATCAGTCTCGCCGCCCTCCGTCATGTTGGCGTACACGATCCATTCTCCTGCATCCGGGTTGAAGCTACCGCCTGTCTCGATATGTTCGATTTTGCCGCAGACGAGCACATCATCTAGGCTTGGATTGTGGAAATAGTTCACCAGGAACCCGGCGAACTGCATAAAGCTGTCAGTCATTGGGGTGTCACAGAGCCGCTGGTCTGGCGGGCCGTCCACGTTGGGAGTGATGACGACCTTCCCGGCGGCTTCCATGCCCACGCTGGCTATTTGCTTGATACCTCGGAAATCTGGTCCGTAGTAAACGACGGTGGTGAAGGCGCGATAAATGTGTTTTCCTTGCATTTTTTCGGCGTTCGGGTGCCTAAGCACCTCTTCGACTCGACGACTGCCCGTCAATGACTCGAATCTCTTGAATTCGCTGACAGTCTGGGCGTCATCTCTCCTCTTCAGGGAGACTTTGCCCGTGGTCACCTCAAAGGGAGCTGCTGAAGGGTTGATGCTGGATCGGGTGGTGACGGAGAATTGCCATGACGGGCGGAGCTCATCGACACGCTTCAACTTGAGTCTTATCTCAACACTGGCATCTCTGCCGATAGGGGACTTCATGGTAAGATCGTTGACTGTCGGCACATGAGTTTCCACATCTGCTTCTGTTTCGAGGAACATGGCTGCCCGGGAGACAAGTTCATAGTACAAGGACGCGGGACACAGCCCCTGCCCGGCCATGACATGCCCAGCCAGCATGACCCTGAAGCGCTCAGCTTCGGGATTGATTCGGAACACTGCCTCTTTTTGCAGGCTGTCATCGAAGCGGATGAAAGACAGAACCTTTTCAGCCTCCGCTGGTTTGATTTCAGGCACCGCCTCCACTTTCTTCTCGGCGCGGTTTCCTTTGAATGGAAGCCAATGGCGAGTCTTTCCAAATTGATACGGCGGGAGACTCAGGTGAGCATACTCCTGTTTCTGGCTTCTGTGGAATGGCCAGTACTGCACAGAGTATCCGGTCTTCCACAGGTCGACCGTTACATTCGTCAAAGAGCCGTGCGCGTCGGATGCAGTAAGCTGTGGGGACAAGAAGCCGTGCCCCTGGACGTTTGGCACAGAACCTTTTGCCAACTGTATTACCGATGAGCCGCGGCCAACCTCGATCCATGTGCTCCTTGAGAATCGGTCGCTGAGTCTTTTGATAGCCTGTTTGAAGAACACGGGGCGTCTCGTGTGCTCTGCAACGCTTCCAAAGTCCGGCTCCGAAATGCTTTCGTCTTCATCGCAAGTTTCGAGGTGGATCTTTGGGCTCCTCCAAGTCAACGTCTTCGCCAAGTCACTCAGGTGAGGCAGCATGGACTCAGTATACTTTGAGTGAAAGCCGTGCGTGACTTGAAGCTTCTTAGTGCGGACTGTATCCCGAAGCGAAGGTGTGCTTGCAACATGTTGTTCGAGAGCAGAGATAGATTTCGCAGAGCCCACCACTACGTGGCTGTTTGGACCGTTGCAGCAGGCAACTTCGGCATAGCTGCCTTCATTGTGGCCGGTCAACGACTGCAGAGCTTGGTCGACCGTCTGGCGATCTGCCTGCAAGAATATCATGCTTCCTGGCTCGTCACCCCAGTGTTTAATCATGAGGGCTGCTCTACCCGCAACCAGCGTGACGGCATTGGGAAGGGAAAGAACGCCAGAGATGCACAATGCAGCAAGGTGTCCGAAGCTGTGGCCAACAACGGCGCTGACATTCAGCCCACAGTCCATCCAGGACTTGGCAGAGGCATACTGGGTAGCGAAAAGTGCCGAGTGCAGGGTAACCAGGTTCTGTATGGGCTTGTGGTGAAATATGGCAGGGAGGAAGCTGTCCAGACCCATGGAGACAAACAGATTGTTGCATGTGTCCAAATGGTGACGGAATACCTTCGATGAGTGGTAGATGTCTTCTGACAGACCGATGAAGTCGCTCTCCTGGCCCCCGAACACGAGAATCACAGGCTTAGGGCTCTCGGTGATTGAAAAACCCGTGGCAGACTGTGACGCTGCTGCTTCAAGCTTGGAAGCGAGTTCTTCGATTTTGCTGACCGATGCTGCGAGGGTGTGAGGCAGTGCATGATTGGCTCGATCAGCGAGGTTGAAGGTCAACGATGCCAAGAAATCCCCCGTCTTTGCTTTGCCATCCTGGAGCCAATCAAGGAGCTTTCGGCTGTACGTAGCAAGGCTGCTCGCAGAGCCGGCTGAGATGATCAGCGGCCATCGAGAAGCATCAGGGAGACTCGTTGGCGTCACGAAGGATGGCTTTTCAAGAACTATCAAGGCCGAGTTAGATCCAGCAGCTCCGTAGCTGTTGACGCATGCAGCACGGACCGGAGAGTCCCATGAGACAACGTTGCGGGGAATTAACATCTTGTCCGGGCCAAGAGGTGGTATTTTGGGGTTTATTGTGCTGTGGCTCGCCTGCATGGGGATCAACTTGTGCTTCATCATCATCAGCACCTTGATGAGGCCCGCGACACCAGCTGTCCCTTCGGTATGTCCTATATTCCCCTTTATAGACGCGAAGTGGAGTACCGAGTCTCGCTGAGGGCCGCCAAAAACATCACGGATGCTGCGCACTTCTACGGGATCGCCCACTCCCGTGCCAGTGCCGTGTGCCTCAACGTACGACACAGACTCTGCGCGAAGGCGACTGAGCTTCAACACATCTCTGTAGAGCTCAGACTGAGATCCTGAATGGGGAACCGTGATGAGGCTGTCGTTGTGGTTCTGGTTCGCAGCGGACCCGGAGATTACGCCAAGTACGTTGTCTCCGTCTTTAATGGCATCGGACAGCCGCTTAAGAACCACGACTGCTACGCCCTCACCTCGACAATACCCGTCAGCAGTCGAATCAAAAGGCTTGCACTGCCCAGTTGGACTGAGAAAGCCTGCCGCAGACAGGTTTTGGTAGTCGAAGGGACTGGAGATAACATTGGTACCTCCAGCGACGGCCCGGGAACACTCGCCAGACCAGATAGCCCGACACGCGGTGTTGATGGCGACGAGCGAAGACGAGCAGGCGGTATCGATGGTCAAAGAGGGGCCTGTCCAGCCGAAGTAGTGACTCATGCAACCGCTAATGAAACCTCGCGTTGTTCCCATGGTAGCGTACGCTGTGGGAGCATAACAAGAAACGTTGTCGTAATAATTGCTGATGCACGCTCCAATGTAACAGCCGTAATCCTGTGGTTCTTTTGTCGAAGCAGGCCCGAAGTATCCTGCCGACTCCAAAGCCGTGTAAATGACTTCAAGCAGGATCCTGAGGAACACTTTATGTCAATTCGGCATTCACAGTAGTTTTTAATAAGAAAATCGTATGCAACTGTCCGTGCTTGGGATCATCCAAACACAGAGGAAGGATAGAAAGAGAACTTCGTACCTCTGTTGTGGATCCCAAGCAAGAGCTTCACGAGAAGACTTCTTGAAGAAGCGGTGGTCGAATGCATCAGGGTCCCGAATGAAGTTGCCCCACCACTTCGTATTTGCAAAGTCGCCAGCTTGTGACAAATTCAAACGGTCAACCGGTGCTGGCCCCACTGTCGTCTTACCTTCGAGTATCAACTCCCAAAGCTCGTCGACCGAGTCCGCACCAGGAAATCTGCCGGCCATGCCAACTACGGCGATGGAATGGGGAGGATATTCGGGTCGGGGATGAGATCCATTAGGGAACCCATTGACATTTATGGCTCCCAGTCTGCTCAGTGTAAAGATCTCGAAAGATGAGTCCAGGGCAAGAGATGGAGGGAAATGATTTCCAAACCCAGCAAATGCCGCCGTCTTCCTGTCCCGACCCAGCTGACGAACGGAAGATCTGAGTGTTTGGTGCCAGTCCACAGCCTTCAGCAGCGTGTTGTTCAGAACATGCTGGACCAGGGACCCTTCAGAGATGACGTTGCCGTCAACTGTGGACCGTAGAGGTGCGGAAAGCATATCCACTTCTGGCAGCCTCAGATCTTCAGACTGCAAGACCAGCTGTGCGAGTTTTGCCGCCGCCCTCGAATGTTCAGAGGTGTGGAAGCGGCCACGCACCGAAACGGTCTTTGAGCGAAGGCCGACGATGCGAGCCCTCTCGTTCAGATCGTCAACGTCAGCCGATCTCAGAGTTACCGTAACACATGCTTCATCATTGACGCTTGATATATACGCCTGTCCATATGGATCATTGAGTTAGACACGGTACTTGAACCACCATTAGATCGAGGTAGGGCCTCACTTTGGGAAACAACTCAATAATTCTGGCCACTTCAGCTTTGCTGTCAGAGTCTATCTCCTTCCAGCGAAGAGCAACGCATGAGTAATCCTCGTGCTCCTCTGCGTATATGCCATCCTGATCAACATATGCGCCTATACACACAGCCAATCGCAGTGCAACAGCTGCCGCGGGGCCAATATCGGCTTCAGTGGCTGCGCTTGCCACGGCGAGGGCGCAGAGAAATCCGGCGCAGAACCCCTGGATTGCTCCAGTTTTGACGCTTCTCAGGATTTGAAAATGGCTATTCTTTCCCAGGTGGTCCAAATAGCGGGAATACTGGCTGATCTGAAGGAGCACAGTGACTGCGAGACCGTAATGGTTGGGTGCATCGCCATGGTGGTAGGGATGGCAGCCGCCGTCCCTGAGCCACTGCTTGAGTTGGCCCAGGAAGCTGTCTCCGGGAACCTGACGCAACTCCGGGTCAAAGTCCAGAAGTCTTCTCCAGAATCGGGGCAAGTCGCTCACAGCATCTCTCAGAACTACTAGTCGAGCATTGGTATTGAGCTCTTGTCGCAAGTCTTCAAGTATCGCTTCAGGGGGAAACTCATTGTGCGGTCCGAAGACCAGCATAGAAGGGAGAGTTGAGTTGGACGGCATCTTTGGGTAGAGGAGAAGTCCAAGGTAATCATTAGCAGTGTAACTCAGGCTGCAAGGATTCTATTCTGCAGACGGCGGAAACGAGTTGCGGTCCCACAGCATTGAGAGGTTTTTTTCGGTTTTTTTTTAGCTCGGGTTTCATGGAGTAAATAGTCCTGCAAGTATATACAGAACCCCAAGCACCATGAAGGATAACCGAAGCCGTCATCGCTTCGAGCACGCAAACAAACTTCAATGTTGCGTCCCGGGCTCAAACCGATGAGGAGAAATGTGGCTTCAGATCCTGCTCGGCTGGATTTCCGAGAGCGCGCTTGCATCCGATGCTGACCTCGTTGACTTATTGTGGTTCCAGTCACTACAAGATTCTGTTTGTACTGTGTAAGAGAAGGAGGATTACTCTGCATAATTAGGGCGGCCACGACTAAGCTGCCCCCTTTGAGAAAACGCGCATAATCCTTAGCTGTCGCCTCGTCTGCGCTGAATGAATTCGGTCTCACTAAAGCCTTGGTAAACATCCTGAATGGATGGAAGGTCTGAGCAAAGTGGAAGGTAGTTAAGAATGGAGGGTAGTATTTAAGGCTATCAACATGCTGTCGCGCCTCTCGACAATGCATTTACATGTTTTCTGCTTACACAAAGGGTAACATCACGATTGAGATAGTGGAAGAAAAACAAAGGCTGACACATGAACACTCAGATGTTGTCGAGACATACTGCTTTGCACGATGCCAGCATCATCTCGATAAGTCCCGTTCCCAAAATCCAATATCTATTACACGCTAGACACTGAAGTGACTGATGACTCTAGAGCACCCTGATTTTACATCGAGTTTTTAGCTACTGGTCACTGTATCTTCTATCGTCATGGATCAATTGACATGTAATCCAAATTTTTCTTTACGCTATAATATGCTCTAAACTTTGATGCAATCTTACACGATCGCATGCCCACAAACCTTCCCAGCTTTAGCTCGGCGTTTTAGGTGATGGGGCCATACCACTGTTGCGGCCTCGCGCATGTTGTGAAGTCTACGAGTTCTTCGTGTAGAGTAACGTGCACAAACCTTGTTTCATACGAACTGCTTGCGGAGAGCCTCACTTTCGCCAAGTAGATGGCTATGGTCCCCTAATACAAGACTGTTCCGGTCATCTTGAATGCCCATCGAACAAACACCTTGCAGTTCTCACTACACAGTGCGTAATAACGCTCTTATCGCTACTATTACGTATCCAGTATTTAGTCAGCGTCTTACAATGAGTCCATCGTTCGTTTTCGGTCAGTCGACCGAGCCCGTATTACTCTGGGGCTTCGCAGTCCACATGCATGCCGCTTACTAGATATGTATGTAAGATGTGTTGTACGAGGATTGCTCCTGTCGCGGCCGATCAAGTGAGCATCCACCACTCTGCGGGCCTGATTAGCGCAGCCGGTAAAGCTCGGAGAGCGATGCGCGTTGCAAGGGTGATTATGAGTGCGAACGTCTCGTTGTAACATATCAATGACAGTCCAATTCTGTCGCCCGTCGCACATCTGGTTGAGCGCAATTCTGGACCAGAATATCTTCGACACTTGCCCTTAGGGTCATCCAACTGAAAGTCCATAGCTTGACTTGTATTCGTGCTTGCAAAATGTCCCACAATACACTCCATAACAAGGATGTGTCTATCAGTTCTCTGGGAAAGCATGTTTCTTCTTTGTCATCTGAAATCGCCGAATATCTTTCCAGAACTTCTTCCCCCAACCCGAGTTTCGAGGCCGATGAGGGTGAGGTCCCTGAGGACCCCGGATACGAAGCCCTGCGCGCGTCCCTGAACGACGCAGCCCTCGATCTTTTACGCCTGGTCAACGGGCCCAAGTCCACGCTTCGCGACCTCTTCTTCTCCCACTACGATCTCGCAGCTCTACAGGTTGCGCTTGATCGCAGGTTCTTCAACCACGTGGCCGCCGGCTCCGGTTCAGCAAATGGCAATACCGTCGCCGAGATTGCTGCGAAGGCGGGCATGGACGAGGGCCGTGCCGGCGCCATCCTGAAACTCCTGGCGACCCGTCGCATTTTTGAGCAACACGACCACGGCGACGGAATTGAGCGCTTCAAGCACACTGCCATCTCGGCCTTGCTGGCTCGAGATCCTGAGTATCATGCCTTGGGTGATATGCAATTGGATGATATTTTCAAGGCATCGTCCGAGTTGTCATCCCTCATTGCTCGGTCGCCGCACGCTTCTAGTGCTACCGAGTCGGCTTTCCACCAACGCTTCGGCGTTCCCGTGTACCAGTACTATGAGCACCACCCGGAGAAGGGAAAACGCTTCGCACAAGCCATGAGCAGTTGGTCGAAAGGTGAATCCAACGAATTTCCAGCATTGTCCCCCCGGCTGTATACTCACAATTTTGGCATGTAGTGAATGAGAGGGGAACTGAGCTCCGTGATAGCTTTGCGTGGGCGTCTTTGGGCAATGGAAAAGTTGTAGACGTTGGCGGAGGAAGCGGACATATATCCATTAAGCTTGCCCGAGTGAGTTGACATTTTACGTGTATCCGCTCTTTTCGGTTTCCCAGGCCTGTACAGGCATTTCTTGTGTTGACCATAACTTGTAGGAGTTTCCCGGGTTGCGGTTCGTTGTGCAAGACATCTCTCCCCTCCAGCTCTCCCATGACCAAGAAGACCTTCAAGGCCGTGTGACCTTCCAGCAGCACAACTTCTTCAGCCCACAGCCTGTCCATGATCCGTCGGCCTTTTTCCTTCGACAGATTCTTCACAACCACAACGACAGGGAATCGCTCAAGATCCTGCGTGCCTTGGTGCCTGCTCTGGAAACATGTGGCCCAAAGACACCAGTGTTGATCAACGATGTCATTCTTCCCGAGAGCGACACAGTGTCGCGTTTTGAGGAGCATTTGCTGAGACAAGTCGACCTTTCAATGATGGTGATTTTTGGTGCTAAGCAGAGGAGCCAGCGAGACTGGGACAAGTTGTTAAAGGAAGCCGATCCGCGGTTTGTGATTGTGGACGTGCAGAGGAACCCGCTAGGAGTGGGCTTGTTACAGGCCCATCTTTTGTGTTAGATGTGCCATAGCTATTCATGGAGCATACGTTCTATGCCCTGGACGCCGGGCAAATGTTGTACACTCGGCGCTGGATTATGCCGTGCTGCCGCAGTCAAGCTGAGGGTAATAGAGGAAAGTATTTGTTAACTGCTGAAAGAATAATTCATGATTGAAAACTCTGTCTGCTTTTCCGAATCAACGAGGGTTTTTCGATGGACACGAAGAAGATACAATCCGAATCAGAAGCTCATAAGAAAACGTACAACGCCACTACTGAAGCTCTTCTATGGCACTCTACAACAACACGCTCGCTTTCCAGTCTCATTGCTTCACCAAAAAGTTTCCTTTTACCAAGGAAGTGTCCATAAATGATATACCGAGGCAATCTGAATTGAGTGGTCTAGTGATATTTGATGATTTCAAACAGCAACCTCCATTTAAGCGCTGTGACTTCAGTGATATTGTTTCCGAATACACGTCATTTTGTGCTGGGGGTGCCCATGCTGCCCGTTGGCCCGGATGTGCTGTCACCTTAGCTGTCCGCGTCAGACTCTCTGCAGCCAAGACAGGCTTATCTCAGGCTCATCTCAGAACGAGGCATTTTGCCCCGCGGGAGAGACGGGTCAGCCCACGACCTGACAGCTGTATGGCTACTCAACATTGTGTTGTGACCTGCAGCCCCCTAAATCGCTGGGCTGAAACCGAGCTTCGCACTCAAAGGGACCAAAAGGCACCGGTCAGCGAGCTCTGGGTGGCTGACCCTCATCTGACAGATGGTCTTTTTGTCACCGAGTCGAACTCGGCTCTACGGAGTACGACACCATACATATTCTTTCGCCGTCTGAGGCAGCGGAACAAAGATAAATTGTACGTGAGCCGCGTGGGTTCTCTCAGTCGAGCCACCTTCGTGTAACCCAGGAATTTCTCCGGCAACACAGAGCACAGCACAATCTCCTCCATCAGGACTGTCGTGCGGCTACCTAGGTAATAAGCGGAGGATGCGAGGGCCACCTGAGTACGACGCTGGCATCCACACCAGGCATCTTAACCCGCCCATATCGCCCTACCACATCCACACTCCCCGCGCCATGGCCACGGCAGTGGAGAATACCGTAGCGAGCCCCTGGGATAGCATGACCGCTTCCGTGCCCGCCAGCTCGCAGGCTAGCACGCTTCGGCGCACGACATGTGATGTTTGCCGCGAGCGAAAGGTCCGGTGCGACCGCACGAAGCCCGAGTGTCTCCGCTGTAGACGCTCCGGCGCCGTCTGCGCCTACCCTTCCCTAGACACGGATGCAGCGAAGATTCAGCAGACGCTGCGGAGCCTCTCCAAGCGCCTTGGTGAGGCTTGTTTGCTGCTGCTCCCTTGCTCACCCTCCTTGTCTGCATTTATTGGACGTACTTAGACTGCTGACACTTCTTACAGAGGATGCTGAGAGCAAGCTCCAGTCTCGTCAGCTTCCGACACAGGGGGCGACGCCTATTTCGGTCTCGGGAGGGCAGATGATGGACTTCAGTATTGTCGACTTTCATGGCCTCGGCTTCTCGGCCGAGGGAGGGGATGACGCCGATGTCCAAGCCTGGTATAGTACTGGCGCCTCCCTCGGGTTCAGATCCGAGCGTTACTAATTCGTGCGTACCCTAGGGATCAGCCAATGATTCATGATTTTGGGGGCCATTTCGGTGGATCGGGTAAACTGAGCAGTACCGTCAGCGTGTCCCCGCTGCCGTACGGCACGCTCTCTGACAGCATTCCCATCCCGGACGAGACAGGAACCACGACGGCGACCACAGCCACCTCGTCACGAGCGTCTACTCTTCTGCAGGAGTTGGGCCACGGGCAGGTTAACCAGCCGAGTCCTCCTGAAAGTGGCTTTGGGACTTTGCCCATGTCTCCTGAGACATGTGCAAGACTGTAGGTAGCTGAGCCTCAACTCAAGTGCTCGCTTCCCACGCCATCCCACCCCACCCCACCCCCCTCTCAACCCCCGGAGGTGTTAGTGCCCAACTCAGTCTAAACTTTGATTTAGCTTCGAAGCCTATTTCGACGTCGTCCAAAGACATCTACCCCTGATGAGTAGGAATGCTTTCTACCGCACCTTACATCAGTCTCCAGACAAGCACCAGACACTGGCCCTGAAATATGCCGTGTGCATGGCAGGGGCCCAGGCAGAGAGGGGCTCTTTCCAGTTCAGGGAGCAATGCTACATCGCCGCACGATTCCACCTGGAGCAAGCCGAGCTCGACTCTGGCGCCTCATCGTTCTGGAACCCCGAGGCTGCGCAGGCTCTCGTGCTCGTGGCTCGTTTCGAGTTCGAGCACTTCACCTCCCCACGCGCAATGGTCACCATGTCTCGGCTGTTCGCTCTCATGTCCGTTTTATGCCATCAAGATATCTCCGGCTCAGAAGAGGGGCAAAGTGAGGATGAAGAGGAGCCGAATCTGTTCAGGATGATAGTGCTCGCCAGCCTTTCTATGAAGCTCCGGGAAACAGGCGTGCTTGGAGACAGCAAGTTGAAGGCGAGTCACTATGATGCTCCGCAACCCTCAAGTCCAGAAAGAGTGACAAAGGGAAGAAAAAAGTTTCGTCTTGTAAACTTCATAAACTAACAGAACGCTAAGCCGCCCTCCATGTCCAACATCTACGACGACATCGACCTGGACCGTCTCAGGATCAACCTGCTCACAATATCACGGACCATCCCAGAAAACGACGCATTCGGTGACCTGTGTGTCTCTCTGAAGCTGGCCAGCGACGCGGAGCAGCACGACCGCATGACCACCACAGCCGTGTCCGGGGTCGACCTGCCATCCTTCAATTTCTGTCGCACCCACGAGCGCCTCGAAACGAATATCGGGATTATTGTGGCACAGTGGCTCACCGCCTTTTCCTCTTCTGGGCTCTCCTCCGGCCCCCACTACGAACTGCGAGTCCTGGCTTTGCTTGTTGCCCTCGGAACACGGATCCAGCTCTTCAACACGGCTGTTTACCATGGCGGGGCATCAAAGTTCCTGCATACCATCACCTACGAATGCCGGGAGGAGAGCGTCTCCAGCGCCATCGACATCAGCGACTTGTTATGCTATGCTGAAGTTCTGCGCCCAGATAAGGTTAGCGGCTCCCCTCGCCTTGTGCTATGCAGATATTCGCAATATATTAGATGTTGACAAGACCCAGATCACGATATACCGAGAGGCAAGCTTCTACATTATGCCCCCTCTTCGGCTGGCCGCTGAGACCCTCGTGGCCGTCCTCCAGGCTCGCGGCCAAGACAGAGCGAGGCGAATCCCACACGGGCACCTCGAAGTCCGTCAGTCGCTGAAAACGATACTCCAAGTGATGGATGCATGTAAGAACGAGGCCGGCTCGTATAATGATTGTATAGGAATGGTTCGTGCATATTTGGGGAGCTTAGAGGAGACATCCACGCCGCTGCGCGCGGGGTTTTCGGCGAGCTCCTCCCTGGGAAAGAAGTAGACACCTGGGCTAGTCTCAAAAGCCGATACCTATTTCTGCGGGTCCAAAAGGTCACCTATGCTCCTATGGTGGCACGGCGCCGGTTTAAGACCATTGCGGTCTGGCCCACAGCTGACCTGTGTAAAGTGAACCTGAAGAAAAGATACTCATATTTATAGAAGACATATTTTAAGATACATTCAAGTATGTAATGGACACTCGGTGCAGCTTGCAGTATCACAGATCCACATGGACAGGGCAGGTTGGCATGGGGATGATGATGGGAAGATACACAAAGAAGAGTGCCATGTATGGCCCGAACACTGTGTCCCTGTCCACAACTCCATGAGGACTTTATCATGAGCACACATACTACGGTAGCTAATGCCTATTATCCATCTTCCGCCTACTTTCATACGCTGATAGCATGTAAATCAGATGCTTTAAAATCAAGTTATCATTGACGTTCATGTCTTGCTCCTTTAATGAAACAAAGCCAGCCTACTGCAAGTTACCAAACCCCTCCATCAAACTGCTACGTGCTACATAAGCTTGGTTCGCTACACCCCCCAGCACAACAAAGTCTATGATAACTCTGTCTGTCAAATGGTGCCTGGGTCCATGCATGGTTCTAGTTGTTAAAAAGGCACTATCAAGAATTCGCACCAGGGTCTGCCTCTTGAGTCGCTGTTCCACAGGCGCCGTTGTTGGGACCAATCCTGACCTCGCACCTGAACTTGTCATTCAACAGAGTGCTGCTCGGGCGAGGGCTAGGGTTTATGTTGGATAACTAATATCCAACATATCCATTACGTGATTCTGCTGAGTCATCTGTTGTCCTTGCGACTCCGCACCCTAATGCGAATATCCTGACATCGTAGTATCCGTTTTCAGCCTGCCGGGGTCACCCGGATGGGTCCCCCGGGTGCCACGCCTGTTGGTTCATAACACCCACTCACTAATACTGCCCACTCACTGGTAAACCAGGCTATATATAATTTAATTTTTATTTAACTTGTGTATAACGTAGTTCACCAGTCAGTGGCGGATATCAGTAAGTGGCGGATTTTTATTATTACTACTAACTTTAACTAACCCTGGCACCTATTTGTCACGACCCTGACAGAAATAGGAATAACGGTTGGTTCTGTTTGGGACAGAACCCCACTGGGCCAGCACACCGGCCAGCCGAACGGCACAAGAACACCAAGCCACCGACACGTGGTACCATGCAGGGTTAGGGTCAGAGCAGGGAAAGCTCACCAGTGCTCACCGAGCCTCAGTGAGCACCACTGAGCACCAGTGAGCCTCGTCGGGCCTCATCGAGCCACGATGAGCCAGCCTGAAGAGATGGACTATATAGACACGCCCCATTACCAGTAGATAGCATTAGGATAGGACAGCTCTTCAGCAGTCAATCTAAGTGTTCACTCTTGAACAGCTTTCATTAGCTCTTAATCATTGTGCAGACCCCAATATTGCTCAACCACCGCCTTGTTACGTATCTTGGACATAAACCCCTTGATCTCTTTGGTTTATAGAACCCAGGAAACCTTGATTATTACACTATTAAGGGCTAAAGAATTAAGAAGAATTAGCATTAATTAGTGCCAACTGTTCCTAATTACTTATTTTTAATTAATTCAATTAATGTAAAGCTGTAATAATACTATAAACCTTTATAAAAACTAATATTAAGGCTATATTTAAAGGAGCGGGATTAATATTTTAAAACTCGCATTCAATTAGCTTTTGAATTTAATATCTATGTTAAAACTCTAATATTATTCGTCCCTATTTCTCCTGAATAAATAAAATGTTAAATACTCTGTAATCTATAATAATTTATTAAATAATTAAGTTTTATTAAAAATGAAATCTCTACTTATTTAGGGTAGGCTTTTATATTAATTATTTTAATCATTATTTAGCTAGGAAGTCTAGAGTTTAATAAATCGAATAGGGCAATAATAGATAAGAGATAAGTAATAATAGGTGTAATAGTGTATATTAAGAATTTTCTCCTCAGTTGTTAAGCTAAGAACTAGTATATTCTACGGGAGGAATCCTCCTTATTTACATTCGTCTTTTGAACTGTATGGAATATTCGAGAATTAGTTAATTACTAATCAGAGACTAGTATTTAGTTCGCAATTAGGTAATTATTAGCTTATTATTATATAATATCGAATTCCTTCGAAGTGGGTGGAAGAACACTAGTCTGAAAGAAGATGGGTCGTAATTCTTATTTAGACGTGAAGGTCTTCCACATAGAAGCTTCTAGAAACCCGCTTACGTAAGGAGATTACGTAAGCATAAATTATAGAGTTATGTATTAGTATAAGTTATTAGCATATGAAATATATAGCTTGGAGCTAATTAGCCCTTATAGATAATAAGTTATTGATAAAAATATATCTTATTTTATTATATACAAAGAACTTTTATTTATTTTTAATTATTAAGGAAGCTTAATTATGTATAAGTATTATTCTCAGATTATACGTAATCATCGATGTTATAACGATAATTTGATGGGTCTTGATTGTTGTGTCTTCTCCATGTTCGGCTGACCCCCTCCTTTCGGGTGGTTGGGTGTTTTCTACCGACGCTAGTGTTGATGCCTGAGGCACCCCTTTGTGGGTGCGCCTCTGGGGGCGGTCCGCAATGGACCGATAATCTGACAATTATATATATTTATAAACCTTATTTAAAGTTGTATTATAAAAGCATGTTTGCTTACGTAATATCTTATAACCTCTCCCTTTAATCTTCCAATTTATAAAAGCTAGGGTTAGGGGCTGGAACACCCTTGTTTGAAGTTCATTCAGACCAATCTTCCCCAATGGTGATAAGACACAACCTCGGGAGCCGCAAACGGTTGCCACAACAAACCATATCATAGCTCCTTGCAAACTCCCTGGGTTGGTTCCCAACATCCTTTGCAATTAATCAATGTTATTTATCAGTGTCGCAGCCAGGATTACGGTATATACCCAGGCACCGCCATGGGCTCAGACAGGCTTGCTCTGCTCGTCGACGGCGACAACATTTCGGCCAAGGTCATCAAGGGCGTCCTAGCCGAGATCGCCAAGCACGGCACTGCCAGCGTCAGACGCATATATGGCGACTGGACCCAGCCCAACCTTGGGCCCTGGAAGAAGTGCCTCTTGGAGCACTCGATCCAGCCCGTCCAGCAGTTCGCCTACACCACCGGCAAAAATGCCACCGACGGCGCCATGATCATCGACGCCATGGATCTGCTCTACACTGGCCGCTTTGATGGCTTCTGCCTTGTCTCAAGCGACAGTGACTTCACCCGCCTCGCGGTTCGCATCCGTGAACAGGGGCTCACCGTCCACGGCTTCGGCGACAGGAAGACGCCGCGCCCCCTTATCAGCGCCTGCGATAAATTCTACTACTTCTATGCCCTGGACTCGGAGACAGTACCACCCGGTGAGGCGCTGGCGGCCATCAAAATTGATACCGTCACAGATGTTGCCGCCGGGCGGCCTGCTGTGCCATCTACTCCCCAAGCCGCTGGGAATCTCTCGCACACTACAGAGCTCGCTTCCTCTGGTCCCGCGACTGGTAAGCTGGACGACAAGGCCTGCCAGACTCTGGCCATGGCCGTGGTTGCATGCGCCGAAGATGACGGCCGCGCAAACCTGGCCAACGTCGGCAGCTACCTGGCCAAGCAGTCGCCAGACTTCAACGCTGCCAACTATGGATTCAGCAAGCTGCGTGAGCTGGCAGAAGCCACCGGGTTGCTTGAGGTTGAGCTCGAGAAACGTCCCAATGGACCGCCGGTATGCATGGTACAGCTCAAAGAACCCCGAGAGAGAGAACTGAAGCGGCGGCGGTTGAGTGAGACGGATTAATGACCCAGCTCTTCAAATTGCTGGAAATAGTATACAATAATATTGGAAATGGTATGCAAATTACAGTGCTGGTTCTCGTTGGAGCCAGAGGGAGATGACCACAATTGGATGGCTTCCACTCGAATCAGATGGCTATTGTATTTGAACCTACTGTTATCCACATGATGTTTATATCTAGAGCTGGGTCTTAGAGCCCTTACGACTGTATAAAGAAAACGCCCCCAGGCTTTTTTTTCTCTCTTCTTTTTTTTCAAAAAAAAAAAAAGAAACAAGCACTGTGACCTGATTAAGAACGAAAACAACTACTCAAATCAGGAGACTTTTCATTACTTGGGTGAACAAAGTATGTTTTCACACTCTGAGACAGTATAATAATCTGAACTGCTTAATAGTGGTGCAAAAAAGTCCTGTGTTCTGATCAATATTCTACAATATAGGATAAATCACCTTCAGAAATGTGATGAGCCCTCTGGAATATGACGGTTTTAGAGGCTTCGGTACCAAACCTGCAGCGAAACGGTCACTCAAAGTCCACTTCCGGGGCATAAAGCCTTGAATCTTAAATCAACTCATGAACTTGACCCCCATGCATAGTTATTCATGAACACCATGTCCGATACTCCTCTCCCAGAGTAGTATCGGGTACTGTTTACAAATCCTAATAATTACACCGGCCACATGGCTTAAGGAATTTTGAGAAAGAAATTTAGTCTCTGGCATGGCATCACAGCTTGTATAGTATATCCTGATTTCATATAGTCTATACCCATTGTCTCGTCCCACTAGGGCAATTATTGCCGTTCCGGCCTAGCAGAGGAACTCAGGAGTCCTGTCTTAATGCCCAAGGCAATCTGTCTTCGAGATCAACTTAAGCAACAACCTCTTTCGGGGGTTTCTGAGTGGCCACAGGTTTTTGGGCCATCCGATATGACCAGAACCTCTGTTCGTAGACCTGGCCGTTAGTTTCCGTGATTTGGTGAAGCCTACCAGGTTCGCCCACGTACCACTCCTTGTGTCATGCGGTCCTGCTGGTGAACTTCACCACCGGGTGGCAAGCGGACCTCAGCTGGCTCAGCAGGAACACGATCAAGGGGGCTTCGAAGCTGGTGCTGGCCACTCTATGACTTCTTTGTAGGAAATTGATGCACTGGAGGTACACTGGCCGTAGCAGGGTGTCACACGAGAGATCGGTAGCGTTACTAAACAGTCGACTGGAATCGCAGACTACCTAGGTACGTGGGTCAAGAACTGGATCAGGGGAAAGTTGGGATCTCCTTAATCACATTCGACGTACTTGGCTCACCCGCGAATGGCTTACAGAATCTTCTGTGTCAATCAAATATTATTTTCCTGTTTCACTCCAGGGCCTCCAAGCGCTTCCAATGGTATTCAGCCCGAAGTTTTGTCATCTTTGTCCAACGTCCAATTATAGTTTGGACCAAACAAAGTCATCATTCCAAACTTTCTGATATCCTTCTATATTTGTGTTTCCAGAGAAGGCTGTATATATCGTTCATAATGCCTCCTGTCGACTCTAGATGTGGATCCTTCATGTCAACCATCTTGATACGAAACCCATCTGTCTCATCCAGATGCACTGCGATCTGTTTTGACCTGTCCTTCATTGCCTCACAGGCATCACTAGAGAAGGAGAAGTGCCTGAATCTAGGTCCATCAGTGTTCAAAATCTACGCAGGCTGTGACGCCTCCCAGACTGGAGTTTTTCTTTTACTCGCCGTCTCTATGACTAGGAAGAAGAGTAGAATAGTCAATGAGCCGAGTGTGGAGGGGAACAGCAACCACGGCAATTTCACCTCGAGGCAAGTCGCGTAGTGGTACACTCTGCCCTGTATGATTCTTGTGTAATTTGTGCCGTCCGATGACGGAGCCCAACCGTGTGTGCGAATAAAGGTCGTTAGTGAGTCTGTTATGTTCTCCAAAGTGCTCTCAACTAGCTGAAAGTCAGTATCCCCCCAATTGTAAATAGTTTGGATCGCTGGTGGCCCTTGGAAATATCCCATTTGCAATATCTTAAAATTAGCCGGGTCAGATGACATTTCAAGCGGCATGGCTTGAAAAGTACCCCGCAGGTATTGCCCCGCGGAATGTAACAATGACTCAAGTGACACATTGTGGAGACAGCCGTCTTCGAGAAGCGATAATATGTTTTTCGGGAGATCGCTTGGAAATTTCTCCCAGTCTGATTCTGGGACATCGAAATCAAAAGATCTCCACCGGTCCTTCAACTCGGAGTCCGCAGAGGAGTTTGTCCGTTCTTGCGTGGAGCACTGGCTGTTGAGCATGGCTAGATAATACGTATAGTTACTATCCACTCCACGTATTCTGCACCAACTCGTACCAGATATAGTTGTGACCAGATTCTCTTTAAAGGTACCGGCGGTAACAGTAGCGTTGTAGAGTTGTATGCACGGTTTGATCGTACACGTGGCGGCACAGTAACCACGACAGCCCCAAGACTTATTCACGGCTTTTACATCGCAGGTCGAGTTGTCCGTTGTTGTCCAGTCTAGTCGGCCATTGGCCTCCACTGTAGCTCCCAAGAGAAACCCAAAGACAAGCTGGCTATCTCTCATATCGCCTTGCCATTCGGTGAAGGGGGGAAGTTGTTCAAAAGTTGCCACCGCGAGGTTGACATCTAGTAAGTCCCATGCTAGGGAGGCTGACATATTCACGCTCATAGCCAGAAATTCGTTTTTGTAGCTGAAATTAACCCTGAGGTCCGGGAAAGCCTGGATCTCCTCACGGAAATGTTCGGAGGCATTCGAGTTTGCTGGTGAAGACCAAAAATTGACAACAACGCTGGCCGATACGTCTTCACAGGAGTTGCAAAGACCGGTATTGCTGTATTTGGGAAATGTGCAATTTCCTATTGGAAACTGCCAAGGTATGTCTTGTTGTGGACCGAACGTTGCAGTATACAAAGCGTTTGGTACGGCTCTTTCCTTTAAGCAGTCGGAGGTAGTGATTTCGGAAGCTCCGAAATGCCCTAATCGATGAAACACATTCGCCACTGGCAAATTTCCTGTCATATCATCTCCAACAACCTCTATACTGCAATCTACAGGGCGTAGGAGCTGCTGGATAAAGGGGCCAACAGCAACAGCGAGGATTGTGATGGCGCATCCGAGTGTTGTCAAGGGTTGCTGAATACGTTGCCGTCAAATCAGATTCAGTGCTCCACCTGCGTCCCGAGTCGCCTGGTCAAACCATACCATGTCGTAGAGCGGCCGCGACTCCATGGCGAACCATTTCCATTGCAGTTGTCCAATGCAGGATATGAGGATGATGGCGATTGAAGCTTTGAGTACCAAAGCGTATACAGAAAGTACTGAGTTGATGGATACACCGAAAGGCCACTGAGGTAAAGGCTGCCCGTTGTGAGGATAGAGTGTACCAAATATGACCAAGGGGCCGCTCAGGACGAGGATGCAGGCCGCAGACTCGTACTTCCAATTTTTCCAATACCACGAAATGGCATCATGGCGCGGAGAAGCTAATTCTGATGACTTGATGGTCGGTTTGGAGTGGTTGTGTGTTTGTGCGTAATCAGCATCGACCAGTGTTGGAGTGGATGTCGGTTCTGGAAGGTGCGTTGTAAGGTGCAAGAGATGGTTGCATCCTGCTTACAGCGACATGAGAGGAAATTTTCAAACGCCCGAGGAATGGTCTAGTATCGTTCTGCCTGCAAGCTCTCAACGAAATGTGCTCTGATCACAAGGCAAGACTGGGTGAAGGGAGATAAGGGAGATGAAGAGATATTTTCAAGCAGGTGATTAGAACCATGAGCATTCTACACATTTAAATGGATATGCGAGGGTCTTCCAGTTCCCGCCTTCCAGGCAATATGGGGCGGGCTTACATGCATAAGAACACATCCAATACAAATTTGCCGTTGGCATTTTACCCCCTTCCCCGCCCCCAGTCCCCCAAATGAGAAGTAGACTGGACATCTTGATTTATGAGCTGGTGCGGTTGCACATGTCAGTATCATTCGTTTCGAATGCAGCTCGCCTCCCCACCTGCATCTCACAGCCCCCCAAAATAATACAACTGGCTAGGCACAGGAAATTGGTGAGGCCGAGGGTCGTTTCACAGTGAGCTCTGATGCTCTCAGCCCCAACCAAAATATTCAAAATGGGAGAGCTCATACAGACATTTAATAATTCTCACAATCGATCATTGCATTCTACAGTCTAGTATCTGTTGATGTGGAGCATATATGCAGACGTGATCGCCGGTAGCAAATAGAAGGGGATGCCTCCTTCAAAAGTTCAGTGCCAAACTGAGTACTATTTGTTGTTCGGGAGCCCTTTCGTTCGCGGCACAAATGTTGCAATGACTTGATCAATTCATCCAAAGAGATTGCCAACAGCAATTTGCCTTTTTAAGAACCTGCCTCGCTTTTAGTTCCAGCCTTGACGAAGACATGAGCGATGAGCGTCTTCGCTAATGTCTCGATGTCCCGTCCGTTGGCCCAGCCATCGGTCGCGCTGAGTTCCGTGAACGTTCGATGAATGTTTTCCCATTTCTCAGCATCCTTCGGGTCTGGTTTCCCAGCGGTGATCTCAATTCTGAGCTTGCGGAGCTCTTCCTTGAGGTGCTGCACGCATTGCTGCGGACCCATAGATGGGAAGTCGACGTGCATGGGGAATCGGCTCCGCAGCCCCGGGTTGGATCGCAAGAGCTCCTCCATGTCCTCAGAGTAGCCGGCGAGGAACACAATCATCTTTCCGGCGTACCGTGGCTTTGTCATTGCGTTGAAAAGCTCTCCCACAGCCTGGGCTCCAAGACTAGAGGAGCCACGCTTTGTCGTCAACCGATATGCTTCGTCAACGAAGAGCACTTTGCCAAGCGAAATCTCGAAGAGATTCATGACCTTCGGCCCACTGTGCCCCTGGTAATGGCCAACCAGATCCATGGTGGAGCAAACTAAGACCTCGTCGCTTGACAGGAGGCCAATGTCATAGAATAGCTTGCCAACCTTTCTTGTCGTGGATCTACCAACAGAAGCAGACGTCAGCACATGATGGACAGGAAGCAGCAAACGCACTACCACTCACGTTTTATTCGTTCCGGAAGGACCTCTGAAGACAAAGGCCCAAGGGATGTGGAGCCGAGGGTCTATCTGATGCTTGCGCATCCCGTCGGCCATCAACTGGTATTGCCGGAACTGGTTGATAATCTTGTCAAACCCAACAAAGCCAGAGAACAACAAGTCTCGATTCTGATCAGCATGAGACGCTCGGTCGTAGTCTGGGTCGAAATCTTCAGTCTCAAGAGTAACAAAGTACGCCTCGTCGTCATGGGCGTGGGCCGGTCCGCCTGTTGCCTCGAGCCTCTCGGCATGTCTCACCCTGGCGCGAGCCAACAAGCTTTCCACGTCGCCTGCGTTTCCAAATTTTGGTCGTTCGCTTGCCCTGCTGAGAACCTCCCGAGCCACCTGCTTCGCGCGCTCCGTCGCTTTGGTGCTGCCTTCTTCGGCCATCTTCTGGTCGAGGATCTGGCACAGCTGATCGACATTGTAGTTGACAAGATGCACGACATCCTCGACGGGGAAACGTCTCCGGAGCCCGGGGTTGCTGTTCAGGAACATCTCTTCCCTGCGGCCCCTGCTGCCTGTGAAAATCACACAGCAGTCCTCGCCCAGCTTCCCAGAGACGTTGGCCTCGATCGTATCAATGATGCCCCCGCCGACGCTATTGGAGATGCTGGTCCCATGACCGCTGCATTCGTAGAGGATGTCGGCGTCGTCAATGATCAGCAGTTGTCCCTTGGTAGCGTCCAGTGCCTTTTATCTGCTGTTCCGAGTGTCCAACATACGCGGAGATGAAATCTGATGGGTTCATCTCGACAACACCACCTTCGGATGACAAGTCAAGGTCGGAGAGTATCTGGCCATAGAGCTTTGCCACTGTTGTCTTTCCAACACCTGGCTCCCCCACAAAGACGCGGTTGAGAGTCACCGGGATCAGATCGAGGCCCCGGATCTGTCGCCGATAGTTTGTCTTCGCCCGATCGAACAGCTGGGATATGTGCTTTTTGACGCTTTCGAGCCCGATCAGCGCCTGAATTTTCCTCCATGCCTCACATTTGTCTCGGACGTTCTGTGGCTCTGGTCCAAAAATGTGTTGTCTCTTGATCAGTGCCTCTTTCTCCGGCCATATTAGTCGTGTGCCGTTTTTCATCTCGGCTATCAACAGGGAGGCATCATCTCCAGGGGAATCGGATCTCGCCCAGCCAAGATATTCCTGCTCCTGTCGCTTTTCAGATCGATAGCACACAGTATCTAGCTCAAATTCGAGAACACGGATCTTGCGGGAGAGGTTAAGGGACTCGTGACGGCTCAAGGCTCGCTTGACGAGCACCCGTAGGCTCAAATCTTCTTAGCCACCCTCGACCTGTAGTGACCGATTGTTCACCATCCTCACCAGAAGCTGTAACATTTCATCCTCCCTGTAACCACCCAGGCCAATCGTTATCGGGAATTCTCGCATTGCGTCTAAGTTACGTCTGAGGGCGCGCGAGTATCTCTGGTCGAGTTTGTGAAAGGAAAGTACCACGACGGTGCGATGTTGGCTTCTCTGTGTTTCTTTGATCGTATACTGAATCTCGCGGGTCCTGGTCCGTGTCGTCAACTGTTGAAGCCTCGCTTGCGCTTTCAGATCCCTTGTCAGCCTTCTTTTTGTTGGCTCTTGGAAGGTGGACGACCTCAATCAGGAGATTTTGTGAGCCATATGGCTTCCTTTGATTTTATCATAGGGAACGTAAGCGCACACCGTCGGCAATCCATGTCTTATGTTATCGGTTAAAGTCCATTCTTCAGTTCGTTCCAAGTGGATTCGAGGCATAGCTCCCACCGAAAACAGAAACTTCGAGTACAAGTAGGCAACTCTCTTGGCAACTGTCGGAAATCATGAGCCGGCTATTACTCAAACAACAGGTGAGCGTTGTGAAATGACCGATACCTTGGCCCCCATGAAGGACAAGAATAAGTTTGAGGCTTCTTGGATCCTCATTCCACTTTCTTGCTAGAGCCACCCGGTCCTTGACGGCCAGGAAATGCTGATTTACCTGCTCATGACCAATCATGGCCATCACACAGTCCAGGTGCTCATTCCCCTCGGCCTCATCCCGCTTCTGCCGCAGCCATTCGAGCTTCGGTGGGGGATCGTCGAGCATGCATTCGGGCTCTTCCCCTTCCACCAGAATCAGGGACTCGGGACACTCGAGAGCGGGCATGCCTTCACTATGGTCACCGGTTTCCCAGCTGAAGACCTTCTCGACCTCGCCCTCGAAAGCGTCAGACTGCCATCCTCCGCGGAACACCTGATGGCTGTTGAATGGATTCTGAACATGAACCTTGTCGTCTGCGGGTCCCTGGTGGTCCTGGGAACCATTGTGCCAATGATCAGGGTGGGTGCCATTTTCAACTGGCTCCAAGGGCTCCTCTCGCTGCTGCAAATAAGTGCTTCTGATCGCCCGACTGGTATGGGTATTCGCCTCGACTTTTGGGTCGGTGCTCATTATTCCTTGATCCTCATCCATTACTTGAAGCTTTTATTCTTCAGATGAATTAGACATGTTGCCGTTTAGGGAACTAGACATGGTGCCATTCAGGGAATCAGTCAAAGTCTCGGGTGGAGCACTCCTTGCTGTAATGTTCCGTAAGTTAAACAATACGGGAGAATATGAATCTAGGAGAGCAATGAATCCTTTGCAGAAACGGAAACAAACTGTATCTTTGAGCTCGGCAGAATATTGGGGGGTATGAGCTTTTTGAAGAGTCTGGTGGACACCTTCCAGTCGGTTATCTTGGCAATGGCACTGTTGCCTACCAGGCAACCCGTACGAAGCCTATATAAAATGGGTGTTTGTGCAAGCATTGATCTTGGATAATAGTAACTAGAGGTTGGAAAGGGCATCTTCGGAAGAGTCACAGGTACCTAACAAGGTACCTAGTGACAGGTTTGCCCGCCACTATGCTCCTCAGTATCACTGCGGCGCCATGCTTCTGATAAGTGGCACCCAAGAGTGCCTTTTAGTATTGAGAAAAGCAAATATTGTGTTACATGCTGAGCTGTCCCATGGTCATTGTCGTTGATTCTTGAACTCGGACTGGTGGTGGTCTATGATGCTGAGCCTCTGTTGCTTGATTTCTAACGTATAATAATGTTAATAAAAAATCAAAGAGGGTGGGGGAAGCATGGTTACACCATATAATGCAAGTTGTTGTTCAACTTATTGAAGCTGTTGGTGGCGTTGGTCAGGCAAACGCGGCAAAGGCAGAAGCCAGGCTAGAGTACTTTGATCTCCCAAATGCCTCCTTGGCTCTCCGTACAGTTTTCTTGAGACAGATGCACAAGGAGCTTAATGTGAAATAAATCTATGAACAGGGGACTATGAACAGGGGACGGTGAAGGGGAAGGTTGGTCTTTGATGGCAGAATCCTTCCATCTGCCAATGAGAGACCCTCAAAGCGCAACGCAACCAGACACCTCGTGAGGATGGGTGGCCGATGTCAGCGTCACAAGTACTGAAACTGCGTAGCGCTAGTCTTATTCGAACAGGAAAACGTGACAGAGGACCGGAATTCCTGCGCATTCTCGCTTATCGAGGTGCAATGGGGCCGCTTGCCACCAGCTTGAACGGCATATGAGACCACCTACCTAGGTATGAGGATGAACATGAATAGGCTGTGTAACTAGCAACGGACTCAAGAGCAGTCAAAGCGCTGGCCTTTGAATAAGCAATATTGGCTTCGAAGACCTCAGCCAGGGCTATTTGCAACAACTATAACCCATATGCAGTCGATGGAAGAGTGGCAAACGATAACAAATGGGTCCAGGCTGAAGGACACGTCTGAGCATCCTATAAAATCCTCCATCCGGGCCAAGGTGTTCTTGAAAAAGTTACATCAAGCACGAATATCTGCTTATTATGTCGTGCAAATACGTAGACACGAACTGTTGAGCCATGGGCATGCGAGTTGCCCGTCGGGTGGGGTCGCCTTGCCCAAGTGTGAAGCGACGTCACTGCTTAGCCCAAAGGATGTAAGACGGGCATACTCCCCCCTCGCTTCAGGAATATAAACCATACACCCAGTCATCCTTCCCACCCCTGGCAAATGGGGCTATCTCTCTGCTCGAAAATATTGTTAATTGATGTGAGAGACTAACAGAAGATGCGCACGTCAGTCCAGATAGCACTCGGCGCCGCATTGTGCGCCACGGCTGCGCGGGGTGAATCCCAAAAGCCCATCTCGGGAGGCGAGGATGATAAGAGCGTCCGAGGCGGCAGTCCGTTCACCAAGGAGTATGAGAAGCACGTAGGCGAGCTGCTGGAGAAGTGGCATGTGCCGGGCGTGGCGGTCGGCGTCGTGGACGGAGATGACATCTGGACTGCGGTATGTAGGCCAACGACGGGCATGACATTGTTTCTACAAGCTCCCCGTCGAGTACTCCTAGGGTTCTCACTTGTGAGGCCACGAAGACCTCACAAGCACCACCGAAAATGAGCGCAGGGGGGAAAAAAGGGAAGAACATGCTCTAACACCCCTCCCAGGGCTTCGGCATCGCCAACTTCCCCTCCACCCCAGTCACTTCCTCAACCCTCTTCTACTGCGCCAGCACCTCCAAGGCCTTCACGGCCGCTGCGCTGAGCATGATGATCGCCTCGGGCAACTACACCAACCCGTCCGCGCCGGGCGCGGACGTCCCCTTAGCCTGGGACACGCCCGTGCACGACCTGATCCCGGAGGACTTTGTCCTCGCCGACGCCTGGGCGACAGCGCACATCACGCTCGAGGATGCGCTGAGCCACAGGACGGGCCTCCCGCGGCACGACAAGGCGTCCACACACCGGGTCCTCTCGTCCACATCCCTGGGCAGCGCGGGGAGTGGTGAGAAGCGCAACGCCACCGTCCGCGATGGCACGCGCTTCCTGCGCTACCTCCCGCTGAACGCGGCCCCGCGGACAAAGTGGCAGTACTGCAACCAGATGTTCGTGGCCGCCTCGCACGTCATCGAGACCCTCACGGGGGGCCGGTGGCTGGGCGACGTGCTCCGCGAGTGGATCTGGTCGCCCCTCGGGATGCGGTCGACATACTTCTCGCTCCCCGACGCGCTGGCGGCGCCGGAGCACTTCGCGGGCGGGTACGCGTGGGACAAAGACGCCCAGGAGTTCATCAGCGTTCCATACATGCCCGTCGACGAGGTCGGCGGCGCGGGGAGCGTCATCTCCAACGTGGACGACTACACGAAGTGGGTCCGGATGTTACTCCGCGAGGACGGGCCCGTGCCGAAGAGCGGCCACGAGGCCTTCAAGACGCCGCGGAGCATCGTCAAGCCGCTGGACGCGCTGCCGTCCCACAAGGGGGGGCCATACGACGCCCCCGAGCTGTACGCGCTCGGGTGGGAGGTGATGAGCTACAGGGGCCACCGGCTCTGGACGCACGCGGGCGGGATGCACGCGTACGGCGCCGAGGTGTTCTTCTTCCCGGACGTCGACTTTGGCGTCGTCGGGCTAGGCAACACGGCGGGGACGTCCAACTTTGTGGAGCTGCTGCTAGTGTGGGAGCTGGTCGACGACAGGTTGGGCGTCCCAAAGAGCGAGAGGTACAACTGGACTGCGAGGTATGTCTCTCCCATTGAGGGTGTCACAATAGGCGACGAAGCACGCACGGGTAAAGGCGATTAACTGAAGTGATAATGACTTTTTCATTACGCATGAACTAGCTTCGAGAGGTCCGAGAACCACACAGAGACAAAGATCGCAAACGCCATCGACAAGTACTACCCAGACCGCCCCTCGCCCAGCATCCCGCCTGCCCTTCCCCTCGTGGCCTACGCGGGGACCTACTTCCACCCGGGCTACCTCAACTTCACTTTGGAGGTGGCCTCGGGGTCGGGCAAGACGAACCGCGCCGGGGCGTCCCTCACCGCCGACCGCCCCGACGCCACATGGCCCACCCACAACGAGTTCGAGCACGTCTCGGGCGAGTACTGGATGCTCTTCATGTACTCGCTAGACCGGCGGGCCGCGCTCACGGGCGAGTACGCGCCGGCGCAGTTCCGCGTCGGCGCCGGCGGGAGGGCCGACGCGTTGGGGGTCACGTGGCTGTCGTCAGACTTTGACGGCGAGGACGTCGTCGAGGGCCTGGTTTGGTTCGAGAGGATCGAGTAGGGCAGGCGAGGGCAGGATCTCTGTGTCACTATTATTCATTCTTAGTTAGCCCAGATGTTACAAGACGCTGAAGCTGTCATGAGAATGAGAGGAACAAGAAATATTGTTTGTGTGCAAAAATTCAGACTGTTGAGCTTGATAAGTTGGATCAACATGGGTTTGACTTTCAGTTGGCCGTTCTTAATGGAAAGATTTTATCATCATTTTGCAAAAGTGATAGTGAAGAGAATCGATGCGCGCGCGCTCTTACCTTGACACTGCATGGGCTCCTCGAGGGCGTCTGACGAGCCCTCGAGGTCGCCATTGTTGAAGGAAGAAAGCAAAAAGCTGGAGCTTGAAAATTTGGAGCCGCCTAGATATTTGGAGGGGACAAGGTGGGGACCTGGCTGCTTACATAAGTAGGCTGGCAGGGTTGCGAACCCTGGTGACCGCAATCATCTCTGGGCTGGCTTGTTGGGGGCTGAGGAGGGGGGGGATACAGTTGGAGATGACCTCGGGAGTGGCGTTTTCTACCAACACCGCCCATATCATAGCCACAGCTGATTCTGTCCCCCGTTTGTCTGTTTGGACTTTACGAGAAAAATTTGCGATGAATGATTCTACTGCTCCGTATATATTTGCTAATCCTATGTACTTCTGCCTAACGCGTTACCCTTGCCTTTCTTTTTTTTCTTTCTTCAACAACACAAGTGAACACAATTCGAAACATACGAAGCAAGGTGACGACCATATTCCAAAGTCTTAGTTCTTCGGCAGTCCTATATAAATGGACAAAAGCTTCCTTGAATCTTTCAAAGGAGTAGTCGTACAGGCTCGATCACAACAGATCTTTTTTTTTTCTTTTTTTGGCCAGCAGAGAAGCAATGCCACAGTCACAGGGGCCTCTGGTTCGGGAGGAGCAAGCTAATTAATAATGCCTTGGGGTATTGTTGCTGCGAAGATACTCCAACGTCTGGCTCCAACAGATTTGATTTCCATGCCCATGGCAAGTATCACAAAGGAGCAGGGGGCGCACTGCGCCACACACACAACTGCAGCACCTCAGCGTTGAAAAGCCGCCCGGTCCCTGGGGTATTGGCAATACCTCAGCTTGTGAAAAAATACCATAGTTAGTCAGGTCGGTGCGCCTCCTTCGGCCCGCCTGAAGGTAGACACGACAGGGAAAGCCAGGCCCAATCCCTCGAGAGGCGGGCAGCTCGAGGTGACTCTTTTCTTTTCCAAATCAGCAACAAAGTGAAGCCGTGCACAGACAGTCGCGCCAAGGAAAAAAGGGCACGACCTCTTGACAGCAGCAGGTCCATGAATGGAACCAGGGCAGGTCAGGTCCCCATTCGGATGTATTCAACCGTCAAGCACCACCACCACCAGACGCCTTAGACTACCACGCTTCTATGGAGAGGGAACAATATAGACATGAGGAAGAACACGCTACCCAGACCAGACAAGACAGATGCCATCCATCCATTAGGTCTCAAAGACCGTTTCTATCCGTAAGCCTTTCCGCATCCGAGTCCGTGAGGTTACCGCGCCATGTTCTCCCCCTTTTCGACCCGCCACATCTGTTGGCCACATGCATCTTTGAGGTGGGAGGGGAGGGGGGTTGTGGGAGGTGAGCAAGCAGCACATGCAAAATCCACAGTTCCTAACACCGCCTCCCTCTTGCTTCATCGCACAACAGACAAGAACCCTTCTATTTTTTTTTCTCTCCAGATAACCAATCCCCCATGCGCCCATGTCTGCCCGAGAGAAGGAGAAATCCTATCCCATCCTCGGAGCCCCACGGGGGATAGCCCCTTCTTGCTGACTTATTCGTAAAACCACGCCTCGAAGGCAGTCACTCTCCATTCATTTCAGTTTCCATAGTAGGTCTATTCCCCTAGTTATCCTATCCATAGCCGCCGGCTGTTCAAGATCCCCAGGATTTCACTTTACCATCTGAGGCGACCGCAAATGAAATTTGCGAGACTGGCCCCTTGATGCGCTTGGTGTGTGTGGCGAACCATGACAAATAAGCGCGCACCAGATCCGCACCAGGCCGAGAGTGAACCCCCATTTCCCCCGTTTTGATTTTGGTATATTGGGGTATTTACACATTCATGACTCCCCGCCGTTCTCCAGTTCGGGAGTCCCCATTGCTCCGAGCGGGAGAGAGACAGAGAGAGAGGTAAGAAAGGTTTTGGCTCACCGGGGGGGGTGGCGCCCGTTGTCCACTTCTTGTACCAGTCAATGTGGGTACAAGATAGATTGCGGAGTATCCGAGCCTCCCAATCCGGAAACTGTCCTGGTGTTCCAGTTTCTGAGACATGCCTGCAACGCTGTGTATCCAGGTGTATAAAGGGGTGAGGTTGTCCTCGAAGTATGATGAGCTGGGTCCCCGCCGTCTGGTGTATCCCCAAGTCCAGACCTACAGCTACAGACGTGGTGCGCATGACATCCTTGTGATAAAAGCTCTATAGCTCCTCCTCTTCCTCCTGGTGTGCCTTAGAAGCCTGCGCGTTCTGCGCAAGAGGGGCCGCGGGCACGGCAGGGGCGGACGTCGAGGTCTTTGGCTGGGAGACACCCAGGGCGGGCTGGGACGGCTGCCCCGACCCGTCGTCCAGGGTGCCGGCTCGTTGCTTCTTGAGCGGACTGCCGGCCGCCGCCGCGGTGTCGTTGGGCAGGTTCTGCGGGAAGAACGAGGGGGGCGCGAGGCCAGTGGCGCGGGAGCCCTCGCTGCCGAAGATCATGTTGTTGGGCGGGGAGGTTGCCGCGCTCAGGTTGGGGGATCGTGGGTCGGGGGAGGCGGTGCCCTCTTGTTCGGCTGATCGCTGACGCTTAAGCTGCAGATTTGGTCAGTACTACATTATCCTTTCAAGTGCAGGGGTTTCACGAATGAGAGTGTACCTTGATGCGATCGACGCCGTCCGCGAGTTCACCTGTGAACTTGACATCTTCTGGTGCAGTACTCGGCTTGACCTCTTTGTCGTCAATGTCCTCCATCTTGCCCAGGATCTCAGGCTCCTCATCGTCTTCTTCAGAGTCCTCGTCCATAGCGCCCAGGCTGCTGTTTGACTTCTTGCGGCCTTTCCTCCTCTTGGATGACTCTGCTGTTTGGTCTCTGAAGGCAGAGAAGCCAACCGTTCCGGTAGTCTTGAGAGGGCCGAGATTCGAGAAGTCGAGTTGGCCTGATCGTCGCTTCGCTGCTGCGGGGGTGGTTGCTTGCGCCTTGGCCGAAGGCAGCACTCCCATCTTTTGCAGTTGGCCTGGGCATGCGACGGTTAGCTGGCATTCAGGTGATGTCCCTGAAGGAATGGGCACTTACGCTCGCCACGGTAGTAGAAAGTGAAGGTAGCATAGGGCTTCTCTGGGCCGTCGATGCCTGTCACGGTCTGTGTGCTGATCGTCTTAGGATCCAGCGTCTTGGGTTTCGCAAAGCTCGTAGTGTGTTCGACATCCGCGTCGACCCCGTTGGAGTTTCCACCATTGGCCTCGTCGTCATCGTCGTGCGCACCAAACTGTGGGGAGTACTCCCCCTTCTTGATCTCACCAGACGCTATCACGCGGAACATGGCGACCTTGATCTGGCCTGCTGCCTCTGGGAACTCGTCGTCGGAATCAGACAGGGAGTCCTCGTCAAACACGGCCTCTACGGGGCTTCCCTCGTCGTTGCCGTAGCGGAAGGTATCTCGCGGCCCATTTGACGAATCGCCCAGCAGGGCGCCCACGCCTTCGCCTCTCTGCTTCCTGCGCCGGCGCTCGAACTTCTGTCGGCGCTTCTCGAGGCGCTCCTCGGCGTCGTGACCCTGCAGGTCAAGGCCGTTGAGCCAGCGCTCCAGGCCGACCTCGCGGAAGAGGAACTCCCTCTCGGCAAGCCCTCCGCCCTCGGCGTCGGGAACCTGAACCCACCTGCTGTTAACCCAGGTCTCCTCGCCCGGCCTCAGGAGTGTTGCCACCTCTTCCTTTGCGCGGCCATCGAAGTAGATGTAGGCGGCGACGGTCTCGTTCTCGCTGTTGGTCATGGGGATGTAGGGGTTGACGCCGTTGCCGGCCCTGCTGGAGGCCATGTCCCTGGCGGCATACTGCGGCGTGGGCTCAGGGTTGTCCGGGCTCGGGCGGGGGGTCGAGTAGGGGATGGGCAGGCCGGGCGTCAGCAGTGTGATTGAGATTGCGAACTTTGCGGACTCGGTCTTGCCAGAGTCCTCGCTCAGGGTGGGACTGGGAACGGGTATGAAGGTATTAATCCTGGAGAACCTGGACTGCTTCTGCATGCCGTGCTCTGGGAGCGGGGTCCCGTTGGCATGGATGCTCACCGCAATGCCCTTGAAGCAGGGCATTTTGGCGGCGGGGGTCGGTCGTTTGCTCGAGGAGGGGCGAGGTCGGGAGGCGGGGCTCGAGATCGAAATCTAAATGGCAGGCCAGGTAGTCGAGGCGGTTATTTGCCAGGGCAAAAAGCCGGTGGTTTGCTCGCAGGAAGGTTGTCGGCGTGTGTAGGTTGGCCTGTGCGGCAGCTTTCCGGTGGTCTGGCAGGGCTCGGCAGGCTTTGGCCCTTTGGGAGGAGGGAGCGTTGGTTACTCGAGCAACGGGACTTCGGGTGGATTTGTCGAAGGATGAAGGTTCGTTTTTTTGGTTGTGCACCGGCCCACCAACAGGGGGCTTTTCTCCAGCCCAGGTGGACAGAGAAAGCTATTGTTGGTAGATACAGCCAGACAGGCGAGCTGCAAAGCAAGGAGTCTATCACGCTGGCAGGCTCTCGAAGGGTCGAGGTCGTGCGGAGGGGCGATAGATGGGGTTGCAAGGAAAGGCAGGCGAGGCGGTTGAGGGCAGAAGAAGCAGCGCAAGGTTGACGGTGCTTGGTGCTTTGGTGCTTGGCCTAGGTGAGAGCCAAGCTAGCCCGAGTTGGAGAAAGGCGGGCGCGGGTTGAGGGCGTGGCCAGGTCAGATAGATCAAGATCAAGGTCGAGGGTCAAGTGAGGTCGAGGTTGTGACCGTGATTGACGGCTGCTGATCCGCACTGACTGATGACTTGACTTGACTTGACTTGACTTGACTTGACCTGAGAAGTCGGGTCGGGGTCCGGTGGCCTTGGAGTCAAGGCAGGCAGGCAGGCAGGCAAGCAGTCTTCAGTCTTGCTTGTCTACTTTTCCTCTACTGTACTTGTGTCTGATGGTGCTAGACCGGGCCCGTCCGTGAGAGGGGGGAACCAGGCGAGCAGCAAGGAGAGAAGGAGGAGCAGACAGGTAGAGGATTGAAGTGCAGCGCAGCGCAGTGCAGTGCAGCGCAATGCAGATACGGGCAGAGGGAGAGACAGAGAGAGTGCGACTTCAGCGGCGTAGCACTGAACACGGTGAGGCTGAAGCGAGGGCCATCTGACGACGACAGAGTTGCAGCCGGCGACAGAAATCAACAACGGACAGGAATCATAGGATGAGCTTTCCCGGTCGGCAGCAGCTTTGCCTGCTCCAAAAGCTGGGATCATCCAGAACACACACACGCCAGGTGGAAAAGGAAAAGTCACTGCCCCGCACCCTCTGCTGGTGGGGTACTCCGGGCCCTTCACACTTCGATGTTGTGCACTGCGTACCTGGACCTGGACACTTAGACTGCTTTCCAGCCTGGCCTGTGTGACCAGGGTGAGGGGCCGGAGGGGTCGACTATCAACCTATCGCGGAGCTACCCGGGTTGGGGTCCGGACACTTGACTACTGTGCTCTATTCTGTAGAACAATACAACAATCTACCATACCCGGATGGGTATTCACTGCAGTCGAGTGAATAAGGAATATGTCATATTGCCTGCCATGGTTCAGTCTGTATAGAACTATCCATATTTCATTTACCATTTATACGAAACTGGGAAACACACCAGCCTTTGTAGTTGGCAAGCAGCCTACGGCCCGACAGACATATATACACAAAACGTGGTGCCGGCTTCAAGCCAAGACGTCCGGGACTTCAGTAGACAAAAGCAAAATCACACTCCTCCCGCGCATTTTGATTTTTGTATTACCCAGCCTGCAACCCTGTCCTGCGGCATTTTTCATAGCAATGGACACGCTCCATACTAACTGCACAAGACTACGGTACTTGAAAACATAACGCCCAGCATAAGCCATCAGGCTCTACTAGAGATGATTGGCATCCTCCAATGCACAGGATAGCCCTACCCTCCAGCACTGAATAGCATCAAGCTAGCGCAGTCTGAATAAAACAAACTGGATATGCAGCAACCCCCAGTTGAGAGTCCCTACCCCCATAGACTGGTTACTTCTACCCACCGAGGAAGTCTCAAATTGAGTATCATGAAGAGTACTGTGATCGGATTAAGAACGTAACCAGCAAGGGGATCATGGCTAGACGATGTTTCGCGAGGGCACAGAGAAGAGCCCAAACAGGTCAGGCAGTAGACCCCGGGCATGGACGGGAGAGCAGTAGTGTTATCTCGCTTGCCAGACCCCCAAAGTACTCTCGTAATGTTCCAGCGAACCGATGCTGTTCCACATGCATACGAACGAATACGACCCTCCATCGCACAGCCTTCTTGAGTCCACGATTCATTCCCCCACGGCCCTCGAGTCTGACCATGCACACACACTGCGAAATTCCAAGTCCCCCTGTGCCAACTACCTAGGCAATCTGTTGATCGGGGCCTTTGTCTCCACATATTTGGGGATATCTGGTTCGTTTTGGCAAAGGCCGGAAGATGCGAAGGACAATTTCCTTGTAAGGATTCCTCTGGTAGGGCATGAAAGCAGACGTTCAAACGCAGGGAAACAATACAGTTACTTAACTATCCGTCTCATGAGACTCAGTAAGTAGTTACAAATGACCATGACCTGGTCGACCCCCGGTACAATCAAGAAATGACGGGTAGGAACCCGATGATGTATACCATTTAGACAGTGATGCAGAGAGAGAGCTGACTTCCAGGCCTCCGTGTAGGTGTATATTCAGACAGATGACGCATTTCGATTCAACCATCCCTGTCTAAAATGTTCTCGTGCCTGGGGGTATCTAACACACACATACACACTCCTCACCCACCGGGTAAGAAAATTCCCCAACACCTCCCATTAAACGCCTTGCTGTCCCGCTCTCAAACGTCACCTGATCGATCTCCCTTGTATTAATGGCCAGGGCACTCTCGTCAAAACCTTGAAGGTGGACGCGTGGAGAGTCGAGAACATTCCGGTAGTTAGTCTGTTCCCAATTCCACACACCATGTCCTCCGGACAACAAGCAAGCAAACGGGTCTGGCAACATCACACCACGAAGCTACCTTCCCACCCATATTAAAAGCCCAACTTTCACATCATTGGTGCCGGCCCGACACCCTCCGCAGCGAAGTCCTCCTCCTAAGACTCCCAGGCCCGCCGCCGTCCCTCTCGCTGAAGCTCGTCCCGATCCCCGAGTCCCTCCCTTGTGGGTCCTCCTCCTCCTCCTCCTCCTCCTCCTCGCGGTACTGGTACCCGCCCTCGTCCTCGACGTCCGCGTCAGCCTGCGGCTGCTGCTGCAGCGTTGCCGCGGAGCCCTCATCCACGGCACCGCTCCCGTGACCCGTCGAATCCGGCTCGTACCGGAGCGGGGGCTGCTGCGAGGACGTCGGGAACGTCATGGGTATGTCCTCAAGGGTCTTGCCCTGTTTCTGCCGCTCCTGCTTGACCCTCGGGTTCCCACCTTGTCCCTGTTCCTCCTCCTCCTCCTTGATGGATTTCGGAGGGGCCCTGCCGCTGCCGAATACGACGCCCCAGAGTACCTTAGCCGCCACGGCCGTCGCGGTGAGGAAGAACACCTCCGACACCCAGAACATGGCCGTGAAGAGAACGAAGCTCGTGACCCACCACGTGTGCATGAACCAGCGCAGCCCGCCCAGCCGCGCCGTGAACGTGACAGTCACATCATAGACCTGCAGCTCCTGGCCGCCCCGCACGTCCAGCACCACGTTGCTGGGCATCATCTTCCCCGGGACGAATTCCAGCTCCTCGATCATGGGGACCGTCAGCCTGGTTGTCTCGGAGGCCGGGAAGAGGATGTGGTACGCCAGCAGGAGGACGCGCCGCGCGAGGGAGACGAGCGGGTCGGTGTAGGGGATGATGGCCGGGCGGGTGGACATGAAGAGGACGCGCTTGCCGTCGAGCACGCTGTGGGGCTCCAGGCGGGACCCCGGCGGCGGGTGCGAGCCGGCCCTGGCGAGGGTGCCTACCACGCCGCCCGGGAGCGGCGGGGTCTTCTCGTCGTCCACGAGGTACAGGGCGAGCATGAAGTTGCCGCGGGCGAGGTTGGAGGGGGAGTTAGGCACGTTGAGGGTCACGGAGATGTCGTACTCCTGGTAGTCCTTGAGGTTCTCGCCGGAGATGTCGGCGAGGCCATAGGGGTGAGGTTCGTATCTGCAGGCAAGGACCGAAATGGTCAATCATCAGCTTGCCGCTCTTCGTCCTGCACACATTCAACCAAAAACTAGGTGTCACGCCACCTACCCATACTGCAAGTGCACAGGCACGACCGTGACCTGGTCCGGTAGGTACTCATGATAAAACGCCAGGTACCCCACGCACGCGAGCCCAAACAGTACCGCAGACAGGAATGCGAAAAGCAGCGTCGTCAGCACCGTGCGCTGCGCCGTCTTGGAGGTTGCCGCGCTGTAGACGGTGCTGAGCAAATCGACAGCCGCGGCGTACGTGTCCCGTGCGTACTGGACGCCATCACTTATGAAGTCCATGGTCCTGCGCCCTGGCAGCAGGCACCGGGGTCGGGCGAGGTGTGCGCAGGGGCAGCGGGGCGAGACCTCTGGCTCTGGATCGTCGGGTGATGCGTCGGCGGGAGGGTGGGACGGCGACGGTCTCGTGTTCGCACCCTGTTCATAGGCATTGACCGCGCCTTGAGCCCCGTGGTGGTGGTGTTGGTATGCTCGGGGACGACAGCAGCAGCTTGTGTGGGTCTGGGTCGCGGCGTCGCGGGTCCGTACGGTGGCCGGGGGTGAAGAATGTGGTCTGGACGCGGTCGCGAAGAAGATGGGAGGGCCAAAGTTGGGGAATTTGGGCCGACGTCATTTTGGAGGTGATCGCGCCAGGAGTCATTGCTCCTGCTGCCGCGCGTGGGGACGGCCCCTTCTTCCACTCAGCGGGCCAGCCGGGCCATGTCCTCTATGGAGCCGGCAGGGAGGACCCTAAACAACGGTAGTGCCATGGCTTCAGCACAGGTGTGCAATGAGCAGCCCTACAAAAATAAACAAGCTGGTTTTCTGATCAAATTGTACCTCTTCGAATGGGGAGGGCGGCGTCTTTATCATCAAATAGCCTTCCAGTTTCCCACCTTCTCAGTCTCGGGTATTGCAGAACAGGGATGCACTTATTGACCCTAGTAGGGTAGTTAAGGCACTCTCAAATGCCGGCTTTGAAGCAACATAACCACCAGCAAGGGACAGGCAGGACCCCAGGGACTTTGAAAGCAAGACAGATTTCCATGCAAGAGTTCAACATCACTTTCATTCAATCCTATCCGCCCCTCTCCCCCTCCTTTTCCCCCAGTTCTCATTTCTCATACATCCATGCCATGTCCTGGTTGACTATGGACATCGAAAAGAAAAGCAACAAAAAAAATAACATCAAAGCATTGCTTCATCCTCATCACAAGCGTACAGTACAAGGACCGAGAGGCCCTATCCTGAGTCAATTCAATCCAATCCAACAAAAAAACAAACCCCCCAAGCAAGAGGGGGAAAAAAGCAGAGCCGGGGTGGGGGCGCCTTCTCTTGCCATCAACAGCTTCAGTCATGAGTGCCTTTGTGCGCCAGCAGAAAGAAAAAGTAGAGGCCAAAGGAGAAATGTGAGAATTATGTGCATCAACTGGGTCAGGAAAACAAATATCAAACTCCTCCTGATGACGGGGGCTCCTCCGCACTGCCTGGAGCCCGGCAGGAATCCCCCGATGCTGGTATCTCCTAAATCGTCTGCAGGTAATTGCTCGGGACCAGCCCGGACTGGCCGTTGGCCCCGTGCACCTCAGCCTCCCACCACCCGTCGTCCTGGTGGCGGAGGACGGCCAGTATGTCGCCCTTGTTGAACCCGAGCTCCTCGGGGATGGCTGCTTGGTACATGTACATGGCGCGTGCTGAGAAAGGGAACGGGTTAGTCATGTTATGATCGGGATCGTGTTCGGGGAGTTTCCTTGCTTACCGAAATGCAGAATAAGTCTGCCTTCCTGGGTGTATTGCCTTCCACCGTCGGCAACGCTCTTGCTGCGCGGCCTAGACGCAGGCGCCATCGCTCCCGGTGGCTCGTAAAGACCCATAGCCCGGTTCCCTTGGCTCGTCCCTGGTCGTCCGCCGCGTCCCCTAGTCGACCCGCCATACGAATCATCGGTGGGCGCCGGCGACATCCCCCTAGGCATGTCCCCGCCCGGGTATGCACCGTAGCTGCTGCCAGCCCTACTAGCAGGCCGGCCATAGTCGGTAGATCCACGGAACGGGTGAGGCGAGGTTGCACGCGGCAGGTCGTTGGGCGTGTTCTGACGGTAGTAGCCCTGGGCCGAGTTCCTATGGTCCATATTGGCGCTTCCGTGGCGCGAATCCATGCTGCCACGCTGGCTTGCCGCATACGGGTTGGGCGATGCCGACCTGTTGTTCATGCTCGGCAATGGTGAGGCGCTGCGCGGCGGGGCAGGAGATGCTGCTCGTGGCATGTCGCTGCCTCGCGTCGGTGGTCGGGAAGGCGATCTGTAGCCGCCTGAGCCGGGCCTGTCTCCCGAGAAGAGGCTGCGTGTCTGCTGTGTGTATTTCTGAGAGGCCTGCTTCATGGCCTTGGAGGTGACCGCGGGTGCTGGAACCCCCAGCCTGTGCACGGGCTGGTCGTACGATGGAGGCGGTGTCCCTCTCATACCGGACGCAGCGGCACTATTATTGCTGAGCGGTGGCACTGATCGTGAAAAGGGCTGCGACCCTGGGGCAGGAGTGGCAATCCCGTGGTAGTGGTCCGCGGACATTCGAACGGACGACTGCTTGCCCAGCGTCACCCCTTTGAGCTCCGCCAGGGCTTGCGCAATCGGGTCGTCCTCCTGCGCCTCTGGCTCGGGTGCAGGCTTCTGTCTGCCGGGCAGTTTTACAGGCAGCACATTCTCCCCAATGTTGATGGCCACATCAGCATTGGCGTCGATCGGATCGGGGCTGGCGACTGCTCTGTCCGGCAGGAGATTCTGTGGGATGTCGCGATCGGAGCTGGTCATGCTGTTCCCAGAGTGCCATGTGTTTCTGTTGGTTGATGGAACCTCTCGGGCATCCCTAGTGCTCTTTCGCCTGCTGAAGGGGCTCTTGTTCTGGAAGAAGCCACTTGTCTTCTTCTTCATCACCTTCCTGTCTCCTCCCGAGGCCGGTGAGGAGGGTGGCATTGACGGATCCTGTTTGACTGGAGACGTCTTCCCGCTCATCGGGTCTCGACTCGAGTAGGAAGTCGGGGCCGAGTAGTCACTATGCTCATCTCTGCTCGTTGGTCGCTCCGAGCTTGACAATCCACTCATTTGTGAGCTTGACGCTGCACTAAGCTGCGAGCCCAGGTCTGAGCCATTGGGGTTCCCAGTGCGACAGAGCATAGTCATACCGTCCATCGGGTACGGCTCATGGGGCACGGGTGCAAAATCGTTAGGGTCAAACTGTGCATTGTTAGGTCTCTGAGATCCATGGCCATCACGAGACAAGTTCTGCATTCGCGCCGAGTTGGCACTGACCTCTGGGGGTGCGGGTCTCTGCAAGTCCCGAGGCAAGTCTCTGCTACTCCGTGGCTCGCTGGCCTGCTGCTGTATCCGCTGTGGTGTTATTGTTCGTTCCCTGCTGCCAGTTGTCCCGAAATCATGGCCCAGCTCTTTTGCCAGAGCGGAGGTCGGGTCGTGGTGAGACTCGTAAGTGGACGGTTGTGGCGACGATGACCGGAACTGCGGATTGATACTCCGCGGGAACTGGGCTACCGAGTATGCCTCGTCATCGGGATCTTCGGTCGGGGTTTCGGCGTCCCCGCGGCAGAAGTTGATGTATTTTGGCGGGTCTGGGATCTCTTGTCCGGTTCCCCTCTCTCGTATGAAAGCGACGATGTCCTTCTCGACTTCCATCTTTTCCAAGGACAGGCGCACCTTCTCGCACGAAGCGTCGTCGCTAACACAGACCGTCGATGCGATGTTGGCGAAGGTCCACAGACTGCTCTTGGTGAAGTCTAGTCGTTCCTCCTCCAGGTCCTGGAATTTGTCGGCAGCTGCCTTCCACTCCCGGTTCCACCGTGCAGTGGTCTCCTCTAAGGCTTTGACGGCGGCCTCGTACTCAGAATTGGATGTGGCCAGGCTGATCTGTGTCTTCTCGAGCTTGGCCTTGTTCTTACGCTCCTCCTGGCCCATGACCATGTGGCCCTGAGCGAGATAGCCCTTGATCTTGAGGCATTCTTGCTCGTATCGGTCTCTTGTCTGCGATGTGTCAGCGTCAGCCCTGGCGTGGTGGCCGGTTGGTGGCAGGGTTGGTGGCATGTTTCCAAGTAACGAACCTTGTTGACAAGTGCTGTTTGCTGCTGCTTCGTCTTGAGCAGCTTCTCGATTGTGTTCTGAACGATCTTCCTCCGCTCCTTCATGCCGCCAGCAAAGGCAGCCAGTGGCTCCTCGAGCTCTGACCTCATCTGGGCCGCATTGTTCTGGTGCTGCTTGCCCATGCACTCGACCTCGCCGCGGACAGTATCCAGCGAGGTCTTGAGGCTGCCCATCTCCTGGGAGCCGAGCGACTTGCGGCAGAGGGACAGCAGCTTGCGTGCGTACTCATCCTCGATGGCGGCGCGGGTGGCATAGAATGATCGCAGCTCGTCACATGTCTGCTTGGCGGCATGCATGCGCTCGAGCATGGGTGGGACTCCGGCATCGTCCTTGCCCCAGAAGTTGTTGGCGACTGTATGCGTGCGATCGACGTTAGCCTCACAGGTCAAGAGAAAGTGGACATGCGGGAGGGCTGGGAGAGGGTAGGGGGTGTCTCCATACAGGAGAGGGTGACCGTGGGTCCCTCCGAAGTTACTGACGGCATGATGCCTCTGTGCTCTGCCCAGCGCCCTCTGTGCTGGGAGTGCTGCCGTCGCCTTGTTTGTGTCTGGTGATTGTGTCTGTCTGCCCGTCTGGGAACCTGTCGGAGTTGGTGACGAGGTACTGGCTGCTGGCTGTATATGCATACCCCGGGCTAGATATGCTCGAAGGTAATACTGCCAGAAGAAGTGCAACAAAAGTCCAGTCTCGTCAGTACGGCGGAGAAAGGAAAATTGCGTGTGTGCCTTGATCGAAGTCGGGCAGCAAAACAGCAATTGGGAACAAGAATGCCAGGTAGCAGCAGCAGCATCGGTTGCAGGCACAGGAGTCCGGTGGGCCAGGATGCCAAGACCAGGATGGAAGTATTGGGAGGCTGGGAGAGCTCCTAAGCTCCTGCACTGTTTACTGAGACCCGTTTTTGCCAGGGCAACGACCCCTCCCGCCTCCACCCCATTGGCCATAATGTCTCTTCGGTTCGTCCCGTTGGCTTCTTAGCGCCATTCAGCCGCGCTAAAATTGACACTGCAGGATCCAGGCTGCTCCAGCCACCGCGAATCGCGATTGTCAAAACCGGATTCGACAGCCCCGGATATGGTCCCGCAACAGATGCAGGCTCGTCATTACGGTACGGATCCTGAACCCTCGAGGCCCATACTGTAGGCTCACTCACAAATGCATTGTATGATGGGGATTATCTATCATCATGATATCCATTTTGATCACAGACGAACTCTCGCAGGGCTGAAATCCTCCTCTTGTACCTACATCGGCGTAAACAAACACATGCAGGGTCCTGCTTGGTTGAATCCACTTTGCGTCAATCTCCAAACACTTAATTGTGCGAGAAATCATCGTCCGAAGACTGCTTCGGGGCACACCTGTCTCTAATTGAAAATCCGTTTGCACGACCCACGTGGCGTGTGGCATTCCAACGTCGTCGTCCCGCACGTTTTCGGGATCGGTGCGTGGGGTTCCAATGTTGCGTGCCAAGGGTTCGTTCGGCAACAGATCCGGAGACGTCTTAGAATTACTACTTCCCTACGCAGTCTAGCTCACTCCACCATGATTGCGATTGCTTGAAAGCCAGCAAATTTGCTCGAGTCTCTAGGAGCAATGTAACATTGTGGGCTCACCCCAGGTCTGAAGTGTTGGATTCTGTATTTAGCACGAGGCGGCCTGGGCCAGCCACAAGCATTGGCTCATTTGTTCTTGTGTGGCGTTGAGATAAGAATATCACCGGCAACTGTTTCAGTGTGCGGGAGGTTAAATTTTCTATGTATATTGGCCCATTAACACTCGCAGTACCACTCATCGGTCCCGCCAATTCAAATCACAGAAATGCAACTCCAGTGAAAAGCACGAAAATAACAGAACCACATGGTATGACATAAATCCCACAATGGTAGGCTACCTAGTCAAACATGCAGATAGTCATGGTGAGGCGCTGCTAGCTTTGCTCGATCTGTTTCCAAGTCGTTTGGCGTCGGGCTCTGTATTCGTACTTCCCTCGGAGTTACCGTCTCGTTATCTGCTAAAATTTCTCCTAGAATCTTCCATTTTCTGGATGTTCCTTTCCTCTTGATAGAATGCTCTATCCCATGTCAGACATCAGCAACTCAAACTTTGGTGGCATAGATATAAGACTTACCAATTGCTGCCCGACCGCCTTCTGGTATGACCGAAATGAAATGAACCAGCAGAACGAACTGTCCAAATCCCCACTGGTTCTCTGGATCCCCGGAGAGGTGATTCTCATTTGAAGCTCGAAGCGCAAAGAGCATATAGCAATGGAGGGGGCACTGGAACATGGCGAGTGATAGCAGCCTGAGCCCGCCTTCTGGCAAGTCTTCCATGAATATCGCGAAAGCTGCGCGACAACTATCCAGGGGGTCACCACTAATGCCAATATTGATAGCAGAAAGAGCTGCGGCGAAAATCTTCTTGGGCGTTCCGAGAGAGCTCCGTGTCGTAGAGAGTCCACCTGTTGCTTAGTTACTTTGCTCTTTGTTGCAAATAGTTTGCTTCGTGAGAACGGCGGTGGGCCGTTCCATGAGGTTCTCGGCTCTCCTTGGGTTCCCGGCTTTCTGGGAGGCGATCAAAAAGACTTACAAGATAGGATTTTCCGAAGGGGGACATCACAGCCACAAGCTTGAAAGATAGCGTAATCATTGTGTTCCACAAACTTAGTATTTGTAGTCTCCTTTCAGACATTCCTCGGAGGCGATCCATGTTTTGTTTTATTACTTTCAGCTGGGGTCCCACCGTCAGCGATAGCGCAACGAAGCAGTGGAAGCTCGTGACTCCAACGTAAATCTCATCAACTAAATGATTTGAGCTTGAAGCTGACACAAGTCTGGTGTGGTAACAGGCCCCAACAATATCATCATTCCACGAATGAAGGCGGACCCCGAAGATGGCGATGAATGCGGGATAAAGCGCTGCGAAAATATTGACAAGAAGCATGCGAAATATTGAGGAGGTTGGGTCTCCTGATGCAGTGGCCATGGCTGCATACGCGGAGATGCTGATGGAAGGAGGGCGATGAGTTAGCTAATACCATTCTTGGGGTTAATTCAAACAGTCTTATAAGATCTTGTTTCTTGCCTTGTGAAGTTCACAGTGTCATAGGCAATGTGAAAGTGATAGAGTTCCAAGGTATCATATTGTGCCAGAGATCCCACTAACAGCGAGATTCCTGTATCAAGAGACAGAGAAATGTCAGTCGCAGAATTGAATCCGAGGTACTCTGGGATAAGGTCAAGAACGAACTGATCGTTGAGCGCCCGAGCATCACTTATAGTACCGAGGAGGCGATCGATGATTTTTCGCTGTGATCTCCATCGATCCTGAGCCTCACCGCTCAGGGTGGTGACGTGGTCGCAAGATCGTTCTTCCTCGGCCGTGCCCAATTCTTGGTCGTTGCCACCCGAGGAGGGAGAGGCAACAGAGCGTGACGAGGGACGAACTGAAAGATTGGCCAGCAGTCGTCGCAAAATCCCTAGTCTCAGACCGATGATCAAAGCCCAGTAGGACAGACCAACCGAAATGAACCCCTGGATGTCAAATGAAAGTACAATCTGCGACAAATCAGTCGCTGTCAATGACCAGGAACATAAATCTGCCCACCCCCAGTCCTGCTATGTCAGTATTTGTCGAACCGACGTCTTTGCATGCCATAATCATGAAACCGGTGTACGCAACAATGAGAATCTTAGTTTCTAATGGATTATCTGGGAGCTAGTATTTTGTTGTGTGGCCTTGGAGTGGATGGCCCTCTGGGCCAGCAGGTTGGATTCTCTCAAATCGTGAAGTCTAGGCCGCGATGGGCTTCAGCCACATTATATATTACTAATTAATTAGCGACTTACTTCCATTATCATGTTTATTTTCCCGTTATTTACTACAACTCTAACTACTCTCTTCAGAATTTATATAAAAAGCTAGTAATCTGTCTAAATCGAAATTTATTTACATACAAATTATAATTCAATAACATAAAACTATCTCATTTTTCTTATAAATTCTTTAAAATCTTAATGATCTTCGCAGAATAAAATTCCTTATTAATAATAAGATAAAATATAGTCAACTGAATCCATCCCCATATTCATACGGCAATCACCTCATGCGGCCATACTGCGGATGGCGCGGCTCAACCTCCGAGCGACCATACTGCGGCGCTCTCGGGGTAAGGTACGGGTCGTTCCAGAAGGCCTGCCGCCCGGAAAGGTCCGGATGGAGGTCCTCCGAGACCTCACGCGGCTGGTTCTGGCGGCCCCAGCTCGCCTGCAGCCTGTAGCCTTGACAGTACTTATCGTATCCCTTCTTTGTCTGCGAGCGCCTCATTTCCGACTGCAGCCACGAGCCGTGGAAGTGGTGCATGGAAAAGGAGTCGTCTGGGATGGTGCTGTCGTTGGTTGTGCCAGAGTGGTCCTGGGCGGTGCTGAACGCATCGATGGGCAGGACGAGGACATCTCCGTACAGCTTAGGCTTATTGAGCCCCGAAAGGTCGGTCAGGTGCTGCAGGCCCGGGTCCTCCTTCTGGAGGAAGGGGAATATGACGTCGGTGAACATTGGCGGGCCTGTCGAGTTCGGCGCATCCCGGACACCGGGCTGGATCTTGCTCAGCGGCATCTGCTTGTCCAACGACAGGGCTTGCAGATTGGCACCGGTGGTTTTCACAAGGGCGCCAAAGATTGGATGTCCCGGAGCGGCCATCATGGTCCACTGCGCAAACTGTAGGTCCCTGTGTACACCGTCCCATTGGGAGCCGCCGAGATTGTCGTATTCGAAGCCGATGACCACCCTCACCTGTTCCCGCAGGCGACCGGGGATCCATTGGTCGATAGGCCGGACAGCTTCCGTATCCAAATCTGTGTAGGTTCCGCCCACTGTCAAGAGGAGCATATACCTCAGCAGGTCGCCCTTTCATTGCATAGTTCTTGAGCTGGCGGTACACCTTGCCCATCACCGAGTTTGCGCCCAAACTTGTCGTCCACATACTGGTTGGCCCAGGCATAGTCGACAAGTTGATGCTTGTAGTGACGATTTCTGGCAATCCACGTCCACAAAAGCTGAAAGACTTCGGGCTCGCTCTCTACGTGGGCGTCTGTGCCGTTGGGGGCCAGGAAGGTCTGCCACATCTGCTTGGGGATGATCGACGTACAAGTTGCATCGAGGTGTGGCGCTGTCTCGTTGTCCAGTACTTTCCGGAGCGCTCTTTCGTCCTCCAGTGTCTGTAGTCGTAGTACCTCTTTTTGCTTGAGAGTCCCGTGAGAATCGAGGGCCTGAAGCGATGGAATGTGCTCCCGGTACCTTAACCCGAGGGAACAGAAAACAATTGCAGCTGTTGCAGCTACGGGTAAAATTGTAAATCTGGATTGTACATGAACATACAAGTTGTGAAAACGTTTAGTGGTTCAGAGAGGGACGAGACAATTAAAAGAAGAAGAGCAAGTACACCAGCTCCCGAGGCTTCTATTACGAGTCATGTTTCATAGGGAGTCCTGGAATAGAGTTTAACATGCAATATTGCAGCGAAGAGAATCACTTAGCCTACATGCATAGTCCTTGCATAGTTTCTTGGAAGAAAAGTATAGTAATTAGGCTTGACAATAAGTCGACTTAGTAATAAAGTTGGTTTGTTTATCAGTATGTCGAGTTTACGTGTCAAGGATTCGGGAAGAGACCCCAAGCCATAGTAATTTGCGCCTGACACCCATTCTTAGCGCGTTCCTGGCTGAACTAACCCCCGGTCCACCAAATATATGGATATCAAACTCCAAACTGACAGCACTTTTCGTCTTATGGTGTTGTTGTGCTATTTCAGCTCTAGTCTTGTTACGAGAAAGAGACTTTGATGGCTGCATTAGTTGCTTTCGTTCTTAATCTGGTCACAGTACCTTTTAAAATAAAGCCTGGGGGCGGTTCCTTCACACAGTCGTGAGCGCTCAAAGACCCAATAATAAACACAATACCGATAACATTAGGTTCAAATACAATAGCGTCCCATTGAGAAAATAGTGAGAGGCTAAGCAGTCTGTCAAAAGCGGCCCTCAAAAAAGGATGTCTCTACCCACCTCGTCAAAAGGAACGTGTTTCCAGAAGGTCCTCGTCCTGCTTTTTCAGAAAAGTACACTCTCCTAGAAAGGGCTCTCTGTTTAGAAGTACCTACTCTATAAATTACTATTAGGCCTAGTAAGCGATCATGGATCTGACCGCCGCATCAGGTGTATATGCAGACATAGGGTCCCTAGACCCACCTCTTCCACTGCGGTACTGGGCCGCATAGGCTGGGACTATTCGTGGAAGCGTCGTTGCGGAGACAAGTACGAGGTCATAGGAGGGCTGTAACAACAGGCAATGAGTCATTTACGTGATTTCATGCATCAGTTCACCACCGTGAGCTCGGCTTAGTCCTCGTCCGGTGGCCGGATGATTCAGGTCATGTGTTCAACCTGCATGTCTGTGTATCCCGAGAGTAAACGTCCCCTTGTGGCTTTGATGCGAATTTTGTCGATTTTCAAGTCAACTATACCGGATAATATGGCCGAACCATCCAAAATACTACCCAAGGACTGTGTCAATATCTGTATTTACAGCGTGGAGGCGGAGAGAATGATCCGGTTGCCTTTGACGACTTGTTCATGGCAATAGAATATCATAAGCGTAGACTGAAAAAGAGACACAGGGGAGAATTCCATTGGCGGTAGATGATTGCTTCAGCTAAGTCCATGTGCTGGTTCGAATTGGAAGCAAGGAAGAGCCAGTAGTATTTTGCAAGGGATTGAAGTCCTCCCAACTGGAGCACAAAAGAACCTACGCCTGTGAGTTACCTCTTAGTAGGGTAACCCGATATGAAGCACGCGCGCCGCTAAAAACCTGCTGCCAAGTCCAAATTCTCGGTTCAATTTTCTCAGGGCCACAAGTAGTAGAGCAGGCACATGAACTAATCGTTGACGGGGCAAGTCACGGGTAATAGAAAGGTACAGACAGTCTGACAAAGCCGACGTGGCTGATGAACAAGATGAAGAAGCCAGACCATCGTAACACACAGTAATAAGTTTGATTAGAGTTTTGCTTGACTGCATTATTTAGACCACTTAGGTAGATATCTAGAAAGCACCAATACAAATGAAATCCGTCTGGGAGGAAGCACACGGGTATAATCCTCAGAAGTTTGAAGTAAGTATAACATTTATCGTGAAAGCGATGACTTGTTCTCCCCTGGAACGTCCCCCTCTGCCTAGCGATGCGTGTTGTGGGGTGAATACAACTCGCTAGGAGCAGCCTGGTCGTTGTTTGCCTCGCAGACAGATGCAGGCTTATATACAGGCGTGTTGCTACCAGCCTCGTACGGCGGCGCATTGGACCGATGCTCATACCCATGAGCATTCGATGGGGGCCTATACCCTTCAGCATTCGAAGGTGGCCTGTACCCATCAGCATTCGACGGGGGCCCATACCCGGGAGCACTTGGAGGGGACCCATATGCAATAGCACCAAAGCCAGGCTTGGGTGTCTCAGCTGAGTATCCGGAAAATCCCGCACCTTCCTGTGGATGTCCACCGGGGATCTGCTGCTGGTTCCTCTGAGCCTTGCCCCGACGGAAGGCCAGCCAGCCTACCCCAACGCCTATCACTGCGGCGACAGGAATGCCAACACCGAGTCCTATTTTCGCCGACGGTGATAATGCAGGAGGAATCTCTGATGATGTGGATGAGGCTGATGGCAAGCCCGATGCAAGCGCAGTTGTCGAAGGAATAAGGTTGACTGAGGAGGTTGGGACCGAAGCCGCAGTGGTCGCAGTAGCCGAGGCAGTGGTCGAGGTGCTGGTAGAGTCACTATCCTCGGTTCCATCGGACGACGAAATATTAAAGTACACTGTTTGGTCGGTTGCAGTCGTGGCCCCTGTGACGAAGATCATCATCAGGAATACGGGCGAGGTGGAAAGATCCTTTTCCGTGGACACCATCCAGTTGCGCGTGTTTCTATTGTAGGCCTGTCCCTCTGTTCAGCAGCTGCTGTCAGAACGTATTCAGGACATGAACTACCCGTGCGTAGACAAGCCCGGCCGGAGAGTGACATACCTGCGAGATACTCGAAATCGCCCAATGTCTCAGGATACGTATCGGTTGGCAGGCTCGTTCTTAAATCCACCTGCCATAAAGTGACAGTTGCATCTTGACCCTCCTCGCCCACAGTCCATTCGATTTCTAGGGCTGATTTTTCCGGGTAGACCTTGTTCTTCGAGAAGCTGATCTGGCCTCCATGGCTTGCCGGGTTCACAAAAGTGAACGCAAACGTAGTGCGAAAGATTGAACTAACTGCCAGAAGGAACTTGAACCCCTTAAGAAGCATTGTGCCGCGCATGAGTCCCAAAATGAGGCACAAATAACAAATTCAGCAACAAAGGCTTTTTTCTTTCTTTTTTTTCTCTAATAGTCTAGGAGGAACAGTACACCCGCACCAGCGAGATACCATTTCAAATGAGGGGGGCGCTCCTGCTGGCGAGGGCTGAGGTGGAGCCCGACTTTTTCACCATGGCACAACCAACAGAGAATATAAAACCCACTCCCCATATCACATTACAACCAACAGTCCTTGGCAAGGCAAAGATATTGGTGGCTGGCGTGATTTGCCGCGGTCATAATCCGCCAGGACTGTCTTCCCGCTGAGCTTTTCAGATGGCCCTGCTCCTGAACTCTGTGTCCGCCCTGCTATCTCGGCAGTGGCATCCATGAATCGAGCCCATCATGGCAAGTATCGTCCATTTGAACCTTTCTTAGACCCAGTAACATCCCGACTGCTTGGGCTGAGTGGATCGCCAGCCGGTGACATGATGAACCTCTAAGCGAAGCTGTATATTTGGTCCTGATGCAGAGCCTATCAGCTCAGCCTGGGTACGTAACAAACCCAGGTAAATTTGTCGCTACAGTGGGAAGGAGCGATGACTGCTACCACAGCACTTAGCTGGGGCCCTCCTTCAGAGGGCCTCCCCTCTAGAACTTGAGCAGAATACACCACCCAAAGTGAACACGATACCATCACTTACGTACGTACGTACAGTCCTACCGACAACATTCCCACACCAAGTGGCCTTTCTCTTTCTCTAATTCACCACAAGCCTTTCCAATAACAAGACAATGCTATAAGATGCATATATGAGAATAGAAGAATTTAATAATACATTTGAACCTGAAATATTTGTCCGCAGATTTTGGTACATGTACAGAATTCATGATTCTCACGCTGTGTAATGACTCGAGACAAGGATACCGCTGAAAGGCCGCCCTCCAATAGCACGCGTCGACAGGAACCAACGCACCGTTCAGTGTCAAACCACAGTGTCCTGTACATTTAGGTCAGCGGCAGCCCACCTCCCCTGCATCGTGGTTCCGCACACGTGCAGCTAATAGAATCAGCTCCTCAAGCGCGCAGAACTTCCCGGGTTCCTTGGCCCGGGCCGCCAAGCTTTGTTGGTTGACATTGTCATTTCTCAGCTCCAGATGAGGTTCAGTTGGTCTGGTTTGTACACGCATAAGGTTTGCGGGAATTGCCCCCACGTGTCCGTGGAGGCGGGCCTGGCAGTTTTCCCCTTTGCGCCGCGCGGAAGAGGGCCAGAGCACTTTGTCAAATTCTTGTTGAAGTATCTGCCATCATTCGTTTCAATCCTGTTTCTGGTATTAGGCAGGACCTGAGCATCAGAGTAATCGCGCTGCACGTCGCCTCGCCCAATACTGCCAAGCACCACCGGCGAGAGTGCGCGAGACGACGAGTCGGCATTGGAGCCTAAACCTGCGTCTACCATCGAATCCTCGCCCACCATCCCGACACACACTCTACGATGTACTCTCCGAGATCGAAACTGTTCTCACTCTGTTCAAACCGTCAGGTGACGACAATAGCCGCAGGAATCGGCATCATCTTTATTCTCTTTCAGTCATGCATTCTCTTCTCCCAGCAGCTCACCTATTCAGAGCCATTAGTGCCACTCGATCCAGCAGTATCTCTCAGCGTCGATGGTGAGATACCCAGGAAAATATGGTACAAGTTCGGCGCGAGGGGACTCAGTCACGACGCGGTATCATGGACGGGCAGCTGCATCGAGAAGAACCCGGGGTGGGCAGTCGAGTTCATGACTGACGAGTCGGCCAAAGCCTGGGTCAAGAAGAGATTCGCCCACCGTCCCAACATCGTCGACGCCTACTTCGCGCTCCAGGTGCCAATACTGCAAGCCGACTGGCTCCGCTATCTCATACTTTACGCCGAGGGTGGGATGTGGTCAGACCTCGATGTCTCCTGTTATTCCCCGATCGAGACTTGGATCCCGCCGCAGTTCAAACAAAACGCCTCTATAGTTGTCGGCTGGGAGTTCGACACCACCTGGCCGGACGGGGCGCCGAAACACGAACTTGTCACATGGACCGTTCTCGCAAAACCTGGCTCACCCCACATGTTGACTGCGGTCGAGGGTGTGCTCAAGGGGCTGCACGACGTTGCCAAGGAGAACAATGTCGACGTCGCCGGTATCACGGCCACACCGCCCATGATGGGGGACATCGTTACCTTCTGTGGGCCGAGGAGAATGACGACGAGCATCTTCCAGAGTCTGCGGCGAATGCTCAAGTTGTCCGACGATGAGTTTGAGGAACTCGAAGCGAGCACATGGTTTAACATGGAGCCCAAGCTGATAGGAGACGTCTTGGTCATGCCAGGGTACTCTTTCGCACGGTCTATGGGTTACTACGAGGAGGACGTCGGTCCTTCACTGGTTGAACACCACTATGCCGGCAGCTGGAAGAATGACAAGGGTGGCGAATTTCTTTGAACGTCAACCAGGTGCAGGCGAACCTGGTTCATTTACTCAAATGGTGACAGAGCAACGGAGGTATTAATTATACATAGACTTGAAACAGAGTTTGGATCCTCCATTGGCGGATTGTAAAATTCCGTGTGTTGTATGCAGTTTTCTGAGGTACATTGTTCAAGGAGCACACAGATGTTTACGGGGCCAGAGACTAGCACAGGCAAAGTCTGATTGGAAGCCTTAGAACTCACAATCATAAATAGAATTATGGATAGCGCCTTTGGACTCATGGAAAGCAGTATCACTATGCAAATACTCATCCTGGCTGAAGTGAATTTAGTATTTGGGGAAAGGCAGTGGTTGAGGCTACTTGATATGTCTGCCTAGAAATATATGCTCTATAATTCTCATACTAAAGCAATCATGGAGGCTTTGTTCAACTCTGTGGACACAGGCGGAGCATTACAACCTTTCTATGGGTTATTTGTGTGGATATGAAAAACGCTGTGTGTTATTGCTCCTTGGGAAGTACTGGGAGTCCTGAGAGCCAGAATTCACTACCCCCCCCCCCCCCGCCAACGGGCCCCAAAGTTACCATGACTTCTTGACCCCGAAGTGGTGGTTGACAGCGACACAGAACCGATCGCCAGCAATCCCCTGCAACTGTGTGTCAGCTATGCCTGTTTGCCTACGTTAAAAGGAAGGACGATCGCTACACGCCTAAGTCACGTAGCTCCGACCTGGTCGTTGGCCAGCGTTCAAGATCAGCATTGGGGCACGATAAAAAGACGGTCTATCATTTTAGATCTGAAATTTCATAAAATACATCGTACAAAGAATTTCACGGCATCATTCCACCTTCCTTGTCACTTCGCTCCTTGCAATCTGCCAAAGTCGACACTGCAATTGAATTGCTCATAACACAGCATTGGTGGCACTGTCATCCGCTTGGGGGGCCCAGCTGGGGAGTCGATCTTCACAGTATCTAGTCTGACTTCCATTTCGAACTGTTCCATCATCCAAACTTTCAGGAGGTAGTTCGGCATGTACAAAGGTATTGTGATTCCTTAAGAGTGAAAACTTATGTCTACCGTCTAAGTAGGCAAGCCAAAGAGCCTTCCACAGTAACGTTTTCGGAATTTTCAAACGTGGCTTTAATATAATATTGTATGTGATATGTGACTATACTCGACGTGTAAATGCACTCGAGATCTCTTTTTCCGGTATGAAGAGTGCCTTTAGCCCCTTCCTCAAAGCATCCCAATCCTCATCTTCAAGATACCCACCTGCTATGTCATAAATTACGTAAAGACCGTTCTCGTCCAAGTCCTCGGGAATATTCTCATCATCGAGCTTGCTCCTGGCCTCCTCCACAAACCTTTGACAAATCCCGGTTCTGTTCATCGCATTCGACACTGCGATCCAGGAGGCCTCAAAGATGTGCGATTTCTCAGTGATTCTGTGATCTCCCACGATATCCCGCGAGACGAGGGCCTGATTCATCTCCTGGAAGTAATATGTCCGGTACTTCTGCAGCTCGTCCGGTGAGTTTTCGTCGGGGCAATGGGGCCAGCCGTACATGAGAGGGTCCCAGTCCCGGGTGATCCAGCCGGGGTACCGTAAGCAGCCCATGAATCCGGGTACTGTTTGGGCGTTGTCCCAGTCGATTATTCCAGTAATATTGCCTTTCTCGTCAACCATGATGTTTTGGGAGTCGAAGTCAGGGAGGGCTAGGACAAACTCGGAAGAGTCACAAGGTATAAGTGGTAGTAACTCTTCCAAAAGCTTGGCGCCACCGATAGCAAAGGGGCTCTTCTCGTTGGGTGGGGCCCAGTGACTTCTGATGAACGACTTTGTGGTTAGGAATGGGCCTGAGGCGGTGATACTGGCCGATCCATCACCCGCGTTGTTCACTTCAAAGCATGGGCCGAGGTGGTAGCCGTCATCCTGCTCGTTTGGGACCAGGGATCCGATTTTGTCGAAGTGGTGCATGTTGAGTTTCGACATGGCCTGGGCGAGCTGCTTCAGAATATTTCGCCGCCTCTCCTCGAGTGGCGTAGGTCCGGTATTCTCAAACCAGAGGCTTGTGACAGGCTGCCCGCTGATGTATCTCATGGCAATGTACGGCGCGCCGATCTCGTTGTTTGCCGTTGTGTCCAAGTGCAAGACTTCAGACACGGGGATGCGGGTGTGCTTCTTGATGAACTTCAAAGTGTGAACATGTGGTTCGAGCGTTTCTTTAGCCGGACCACTGAGATTACGAGACTAGCCGTTGCGTGGGATGCGAATGACCATCTTGGTCCCGTCCAGCTGCAGTATGCGCACGAGGTTATAGGAACCCTTGTGGTTCTCGACGAGGCGGGCATCCGAGGTCTTGACTTTGAGAGTGAGCTCTCGTATCCGTGAGCCGAGCGCGACAAGTTGGGGTTCGGTGATGTTCAATAAGCTTCCGAATACTTGTTCATCGTCTTCAGAATCTGACGCAGATATAGAAGAAGGCATGAAAGAAGGGGTGAATAGGAAAAAGCAGGGGAAAGCAAGAATTGATCAGGGCCGGTAAGTAGATGCTACCGGCGTTTCACCGTTGTCTCTTCGTCTTTCTCTCCACGGGTATCTCGGTCACTGGAAGAGCAGGAGGTCTGTGACCTTGCCGTCTATTTCAACGGGCAACCCGACCTGGGATGCTGGGCCAAGCAGCAGCAGTCAGACCGACATTTGACCTCATTCCGCCGTCGCCACTTTACCTTGCAGGGTAGTTTGAAGAGCTTCTCTTGGAAGCCTGACGGTTTTCCCCAGACGAGGCTCTCCTGTCGGATGCACGATGTGTGCAATTCAGAAATTGTTACATAAGATCTGCATGGAAAACCAGACCACCAGAACCACTGCCGTACGTATTAACTAGGATCAACTATTTATATTCGTTAAGTTCCTTTATTGATCTGGATAATAATAAGTATAATAAATATATTAATAAAATATCTTGATAAATATAAATTGTAAATAATTAATTCTATAAGATATAAATTTAAGTAATAATTACATAAGTTGTGGGAATAATGGTCGTTGGGGCCATACGGTTCCTTCATCAAGCTTGATGGATTAGGTAAGCTGCTCGGCTTGGCGAAGGGAGGACCTTATATGTTCTCCGCACGAGCACCCCTTTCGTAGTTTCATAGAGAATACACACGCAGAATCAACCAGAAGAGTTGATCACCCCCAACACGTACGTACGTGCAGAAACCCCATTCAACAAAAGTTATATTCTATTTTAAAAGATCTTAATATGAAATTATAATTAGGTACTTGTTAAATCATTATTATTGAAATTAATTTCTTTGATCATTAATTAATTTAATGTTATAAAATATCATAACGTGGTTCACCAGTCAGTAGCGGATATGAGTAAGTGGCGGATTTTTTATCACTACTACTAACTTTAGCCAACCCTAGCACCTACCAAGGACCAAGAAATTGAGAAGAATTGGTACCAATTAGTGCCAACTGGTCCTAATTGCTTATTTTCAATCAATTTATTTAATTTGAAGGTGTAATAGTATTGTAATACTAATTTGAAAACTTAAACCTTTGGTAGTGGGTTTGTTTTCGGTGCAGATCGCGTCCCCAATTTTCGCGTTAATTTCACATTATTCCACCTACTTAAATATTTGACAGATCAGAAAGCAACAACCACTAATATATTCCTCATTTTGAAAAGATCGTGTGAAACCATTACTGATTATTTAAGCTGCTAAAGATTTTAACGTTTCCTAAAAAAGATTAGACCGTTAAATGAATAAATAACGCTTTCGTAGGAAATTATACGGTAAAGAAAATATAAAATTAACCTAATGAAAGGGGAAATACTTATCTTGTATATTATTAAGCAAGATATGCGAGGATTTCCAATATAGCTTTCGAATATGGAACACATAGTTAATCTCTTATCAGCATCGAGTGATAACAAGCCGGTAGGCAAGAATTAACGAAACTAGTGTTGGAATATCACTCGGCATGGACCGTACGCTAATACACACGGCTTGGTCAGATGACTAAGCCAGCCCCTGGGCGGTAGGCATGCTTATCGTGCCCATCGCACCTCAACGGCTCCCTTTCCTATTAGTTAACAACAAGACATCAGCACCGAATCCAACCCATCGTTTACGCGATACCCGTACGTACGTACAGAAAGCCCATTCAACAAATAGCTTCATAATAAGCCAGATAACCTGAACCCTGATTATTATATATTCTCATTGACATAAAAGGTTGAATCTGTATAATCTGACAGCTAATAGTAACTAATAATATTAAATGTATTAATATAAAGGGCTGATATATCCTGCTACTTATAATTATCCAAAGCGCTTACCACCTTGCTAACTAAAAAATAAAGTCAGGCTTCCCACTAAGCTGGATTATCAAGCCTACACGAAATAGGTGAACAGATAACGAGATTAGTTTATGTCGCAATTTGGAGCGTGTACGGGCCGAAGGGCACCCACGGAAGCCACGTGCCCGTACGCCGAAGCACGTATGAATTGCGTGCCGAATGGGCGCCCCCTGCAGTAGAAAACTTAGAAAAAACAACGCACTTCTGAACGCTCAACTACTCGCTATGGTGATCTACGGTGCTTCATAGTTTAAATAAATTAATACTTCAATAATCATACAATTAGTTGTATTGAGGGTAAATATCAGATACCTATGCTAGATAAACATAAAAGCGGAGTTTAAATAGTATTATAGAAAGAATAATATTATCCCTATTAGCATACCACCAAGCTCATCTCATGTACTCCAGCTATTAAATATCATATTATTCTCACCATTAAATGTCACGGCCCTGGGCGGACTGACCCCCTCGCGCGCCCAACCCAGAGGGTTGGTGTCTGATCACGTAAGCTGCTAGCTCTGACAAAAACTCTGGAACCTATCCTGAATCCTGTTTCGTAGCTCTTCGAGCTACGTCTTGTGTAACGTGCGGCAACGCTAGGCGCAATAGTCACTGAGGGTCTTGGGAAGAGAGTATGATATTAGGGGTACTGTAGGTGCAAGACTGATTCTTGTCCCTCTTCCAGCTGGTTCGTAGGCGGGCCGGCTACCAGCTTTTATAGGCTGTACCGGCCACCCAGTGCCGGCTGGCTTCGGGACATTACAACTGTACACTCCCCGGAAAGGCACGCCCCCTTTACAGGCTGCGCCGGCCACCCAGTGCCGGTTGGCTTCGGGACATTACATCTTGTCAAAAAAGCCTGTGCCTACTGAGGATAGAGCCTGCCCGTAGCAAATAGAAGTATAACGACTCCCGTACCGCCTGCTCAACGTCCACCTGCCGACTACCTGCCTGCTGTCTTGACATTAAAGTATATATATAGCAATTATATTAATTTTTTTTCCGTGCCTTAATTAAATACATTACTAAATCTAAGTTCTTTATTATATTTGAAAGCAGCCTATAATAAGGTCTGTACAGAAAAAACGTGAAAGCTGGGTTCAGAGGGTCTGGTATTTCTCTATAAGACGCAGATTCTATTATTTATAAACTAAATATCCGTCTACAAACTTCGATACAACTACTATTTATATCAACATCAAAATAAGAATCACAAATACCCTAAAATACCCACCAGAATATTTAATAGTTAAGTTTTATTAAGGGCAAAATATCTAACCGTCAAACCAGCATCTCTATACCAATTATCTAGATAATTAAGGAGTTTACAAAAGAATATATAAACAATAACGCATCAGATCTGTTTTAAATAATCAGATCTATACTCTTTGTTGGAAGGCAGCACTTTGGGCCCGTTGGAGGCCCGGTGATGACACCGTAGTATCGGCGAAAGGCACCGCAGCACCGCTCAGGCCCATACGGCGCCCAAGTCAGGGCTGAGTTTGGCTCAGTCTAGCGTGCATCGAAATCCATAAGGGAATGGGCGGGTTAGGTTATAAGGCAGGTGCCTAGTTTTATGAACCAACACGTTGGCACGCCAGGTACCCCTTTGGGGGGCCCAAGCAAATCAAAGACTAGATGCCACAACACAACCCCGCAGGCACTTGATAGCGGGGCAAGCATAGCCTGCCAAGACTGGGGTTGGGGTTATGACTATGTAGCCTAGGAACATAGTCAACACATGGTACGCCTATGTTGACTAGGCACATAGGCAACATAGGGACTGAAGAGTCGGAACATATAAGGACGTGGTTATCACCATAATAGATAGCTTTCATAGAACAGACTCTTCAGTCGTCAATCTAAGTATTCGGTCTCACAACTGGATAGCCTCACAGCTAGTGATCATTACCGCTTAAGAAGAGAACAGTATCTTCGTATTACGAACAGTCAAGTATCACCTCTACGCCGCTCTGCTAACATAAACCCTACAGGTTACCTACTAGACCCTACAAAGGTTTGGTGTGATCATTACAGCTAGACGCACTGGAATCACAATGTAGTTAGGCATCATCATCAACAACATAGCACAGGATGTTCAGATCCTGATCTGCCCCAAGAAACCATTTGTTTAGCATCTTCCCCAGAGACTCTTAACATCTTCTATATTAAAAAGTTATAAGGGGAATCTTTAGATACTTTAATTACTGATATATCAAATAAATATTCACTCTTTAGTTTCATTAAGTTTCCACTTATGAATATATTATTTTTAATATCTTTATTATTGTTTTACTTTACTGTACGATATAATTTAGAGAATGTTAACGACTTTAACAGCTGTGGGTATAAGCCGTATCGTGGGTGCGATGCACGCTGGAGGTGTACAGTAGATAGCCAAACTGCTGACGGTCCGTCCGCCAGCTGGTACCAGCTGGCGGAGCACAGACCACTGCAGCCAAACCATAGCTGCTATGGGAAGGCCGAAGCCTTCGGCTACCCCTTCCCTCGAACAACAACGAACCAACAAAGAGATGAATACAAACGTACCGAGCAACACTCGTGTGCACATGAAGACCCACCAACAACAGCTTTATATAAATTATAGATTTTACATTATTCTTTTGAGAGTTCTAAATAATCTGAACAGCTAAGAGTATTGTACCTTTTTGAGATATAGGATATATATTATTATTATCAATATCTAATATGTTAAAAAATTCAAATAGGTAAGTCAATCTTAACTTAACGGAAAAATGAAAAATCCAACTAGCATTAGCAAAAGATGGTCTCATCAAAACCTTAATAGTTACCAGCCCCCTTACACACCCTCCAACTTCTCCAAATTAATGAAAATAATTAAAAAGTTTTAATCAAATATAATCAATACTAATTAATACCAACTTGTATCAATTATTTGGCTCTGGACGGGTACTGGGGTTAGCTGAAGTTGGCGGAAATAGCAAAGGTGGTTTACTTGCTGATGTGGTCCACTTCCTGGTAAACCACGTTAGTAATTTTTTAATACCAATACTAAATACTAAATACTAATTTAGTATTTATTAATACTAAGGTACTAATTCTCAAACCTGACCCCTTGTTTACCAGGAAGACGATCCATGATTTGCGTTCATCCTTTCTAATTCCCCACGTTACCTGGAATCCATTGTCATTGGCAACTTTTGCCCTGATCGCTATTGCTACTTTATTTGTACTCTACAAACTTCTTGGCAAGGCTCGCTCGGCAGGTCGCAAATTGAAGCTGCCGACCCTGCAGATGCGCAAAGGCTGGGATTATCCAAAATTGCTGCAGGAGGGAGCTCGGATGTACCCCAATTCACCATACATCATCACGTATAGTGGATACGAGTACGCGGTATTCCCGTCGTCAGCCTTTGACGAAATAAAGAAACTCAACGCTTACCGCGCCTCCATGGTCAACTGGTTTACGCAGGTCTTCTGGCAGGGGTGGCATTTCCTAGGCACGGACAACAGTGCTCGCTATCACATGGTTAGCACCGATCTTGCGCGTGCATTGCCTTCGCGGGTCTGGATGCGCCAAGACAACGCGCAGCAGGCCTTTGAGACAAGTGTTGGGTGCTGTGGGAGTCAATCAGGATTGGACGACAGTGTCTTTGTGGGGCACGGTGCAGAAGATCATCTCTCTCATGAACGCCACAGGCCTACTGGGGCCTGAGCTTGGGCAGGATTCTCGATGGCTCAAGGAGACTGAACGACTTCACAATGCTATCATGGTCGGCATCGTGGGCTCCCATCTGACACACCGCCTGTTGAGACCCCTGGCGGCTCCCGTTGTTCTCTTGCCCGCAAGGCTAGTCGACTGGAATATGTCATAGCTACTACGGCCAATGCTGCAAAAGGAGATCGACAATCATGAACAAAACGGTCGGTCCCAATTGGTCGCAAAGAACGCGGCTGCTGCTCCTGATCCGGCCCCTCACGCAGAGCCGAGCAGCGAGAAGTTCCCTCAGGCATCTTGGCTATTGAATCGGTACCGATCAGGGGACCATATCGTGATCGCATTTGAGGCAGCGACGTCGTCAGCAGGCATGTTATACTTCTTGTTAGCGGAATTGGCCACACGACCTGACCTCGTACAAGAGCTACGAGAGAAATTGGTTCAGAATATGGATACGGAAGGACATTTGCGGTTAGACTACCTGGCGGAGCTGCGGAAGATGGACAGTTTTATGCGCGAGTCGGCTCGATTTACTGGAAGCAGTCATTGTACGTTTCATCGGCTCGACGTAGATCCCCCTGCTCTCGCTTCTAATGCTTAACCTCATAACTGGTGGCACTCTTTCGAAGGATTCAGAAACCCCTGCGGCTCTCGCTCGGACCAGAGCTTGCTCCCGGAACACTCATCTGTGTTGACGCATACCACCTTTCAAAGTCTCAAACTAACTGTAAGGACGCTTCGACGTTAAACCCATTGCGATTTTACGAGATGAGTCAACAGCCAAACCACGAAGATATGCAACAATTCACGCAGCCGGGGCCAACCAGCACCATTTGGGGTGGTGGTACGGAGGCGTGCCCTGGGAGGCTCTTCGGTAGTATGACCATCAAGGTCGCTCTCGCTCATTTCCTTCTCAACTATGACGTTCAGCTTCTGCCTAATGTTGAGAATGCACCGAAACGCAATTCAATGCCCAATGGGTCCATCTCGCCAGATACCAACACGAAGATCATGGTTCGAGAGCGTCAAGGCGGTTAAGGGAGAGGCTGAATGTATTAGACTGAAGAATACCACGATCGGCATCTTGGAATGGAAAGGGAATTAGTACACTAATCATACTTGCATGGTCATCTCAGGTGAATTCAATACCTATACCTAAAATCTTCCAACCATAACTATTCAATATGAGAGGCCTGACTTAAATAAATAACGCCGTGACCCCAATTTAGAAGCGCAGCTAAACCGTTGCATCATATACGTGACGCCACCGAAATACATGTGAATATTGCAAGACAATTTCCTCAAAGTTATACATCATACGATTCTCCAGACTCTACGGGGTTAGGACGTCCGACAAAGCCGCCCATCACCGTCCGCGCTCCAAGCCTCGCTGCCAACAGCCGTGACCCCATAAAAGAGATCATGCCGGTCGTGGGTCTTTTTGATCCTCAATAAGCGCTCATAATTCTCCCCGTAGAAGCTTTGCTGCCAGTCCTCCTGCTCGAAATTTGCCTCGTTCAGGTAGGCCCCACCGTCAGGAGCCAGGGCTGTCAACGCCGGGACGGTGACGTCGAGCAGGTAACGATCCGTGGCCAAGTTTTCCTCGCGTGCCCCATCAAGATCCCACGGTGCGAATGCAAGGATCTGCAATATGCTGTCCCTCCAGGCAGGCAGCACGGCGTTGTCGGGCGGCGATGTGGCGGCTTTCCCCCCTGCAGCGGTATGCGCCGCCGAGTTGGCGTTCAGGGCGACGCCACCAATCTGGAACCCGCCACCTGGGTGTGTGCTGAGTTTCAGCGCTTCGAGAAGGGCGGAGTTTGAGGTTGAGTTCTCGACGATGCGTCGCGGGATCAGACGGCCGGCCAAGGAAACATCGAGGCTGTTGACGAGCGGGAGGCCGTACGGAAGGGGCCCGAGGTAGTTGTTGAAGTGCTCGAGGAACGTTGGAAAGGATGTGACAGAGGATGTGACGGAAACAGCGAGCTCTTCCATCTTGGCAAGGAACGGCCGAAGTAACTCCGATACCTCATCCTTGGTCATGTCCGGCGCGGTCAGAGGCAGAACAAAAAAGCTGTCGTTGCTCAGCGAATACATCACGGTGGCACCAGCGTCGACGATGCCCGGTAGGGACGTGTGGAACTCCTCCACGCCCTTCCAGAAGCTTTCTACTGGGACACCGCTTTTGTTGAACGTCAAGAAGGCCCCTCCGACCGCACCGTCGGGGAAAGCCCTGACGGTTACAGAGAGGACCACGCCGTAGGTGCCGCCGCCTCCACCACTGAGGGCCCAGTAAAGATCCGCGTGTTTGGTTGGAGTGGCAACCAGGTGTTTTCCATCGGCAGTGACGACCTCCCATTCCAGGATTTCGTCTGCTCCCAATCCGTATGTTGAGGTGAGCGTAGAGTGTCCGCCGCCTTGCAGGAAGCCGCCTGCGAGTCCGACGGTGGCGCATGCTCCGCCTACAATCCGGAGTCCACGGGCGTCTGCAGCGGTGTACGCCTCAAAGGCCTGGACACCGGCTGGAAGAAAGAAGCGTCAATTTCGACTTGTTTCTGTCATCCATGCTGACTGAGATGCAACTTACCTCCCATTCTGACTGCTGGCCCCGCATAGATGGGGCTTGAGTAGTTCATGAAATCTATGGATTTTAGATTATGAGTCCAGAGCCCTAGCGCGCCTTTTCCAGTTGACTTTCCAGAAAAGCTGCGCGGTTTGTGTGAGCACCCGGATCCCCAGAATAAGTGAAGTGCATCACAACTCACTCGTGGCCCGTGTTTTTGATCACCACCCTCACATTGTGTTTCTGAGCGAACCGGAGACCGGCGGCGACATCGGAGGCACAGCTCACGTTCACGGTGTAGTCAACATAGTTGCCAAGTGTGCATGGGCTCGTGCTGGGAGTAAATGGATCACAGCTATTGTTCTGCCAGTAAGGTGACATGATCTCCGCAGGGTGAGGGTAGCTGGTGGGAAGAACAGTCAGTACAAGCTGAGTGCCCTGCTTATCCGAAGGCTTGAGCATACTGAGTTTGAGGCAGGTTCCACGACCCTGCCAGCTGAGAGCACGCTTCCTCGTCATAGGTTGACCCATGGCATACCGAAGCTTGAGGAACGATTGCGATCAGCCTCCCTTTTACTGTGTCATTCAGTTGCGACCATTTCTCTTGGCCCGGCCAACAACTATCTCCCGGGATACAACGACATTTGGCGGGCTTTTTATCGGCTTGTGTTGTGGAAATGCATGCCAGTAATGGCAACAAAAACAGACCGATTCTAAATACCGATGACATGATGAAGGAACAGGGAAGCAGGAGTTGAGAATTGAGACTGGAACTACACGACATCATACAGACAACTGACTCAGGGCGACTGCTATTTATGAGGAACCATTAAATTTAATTACCATACAGTCAAAGCCATCAGTTCAAACGTCTTTACCCATATGGGGGCCGTGCCGAACCTGGATATTTCTCGACAAATTCCAAGCCACGATGGCAGCGTCAGGTGTCCGCGAAGATGAGCCTCGACTCGGAGGCAACCTGAGGGCTAATTAGCAAAAGCTGTGCATTCCGCTGAATTCGAGGCTGAGATCATGTGCGTCACAAGGAGGCGAAAGGATGATGTGATCACTTCTACTCGGAGGATCAGGCTATTGTATTTGGACCTACTGTCATCGACGTTGTGTTTATATTTAGCGCTGAGTCTTAGAGCGCTTAGCGGGCTCAGAGCGCTTACAGTCCGACTGTATGAAGGAGCCGCCCCTAGGCCTTTTTTAAAGCACGGAGGCCGGATTATTAATGAAACCAAGTAATCGAAGGATCATTGCACATGATCCAGCGCTTATCCGCGCAAGATCAAACAAGGCACGCAGCATCTCGGTGAACTGTCCTGAACAGCGAGGGCTGTTTTACTATCTGATGTGAAAATTCTAAATCAAAACCAATGGCCAGTTTCAAAGAATAAATGGCCAGGCAGGCAAAGCAGGAAAATTATTGACGGATCTTATTTACTTGGAAGTTGTCACGAGCTCTGTCGTGTGCAGTACTATAGGTAGTATCCAGCTTACACGGATGTTGAACTGTCTCGGCTTCCCGGTCTGGGAGCCAGAAATGCTGTGCCTGACCCAAATCGCAAATTTCAACTATAAATAATTTGTTTCATTCTTAGTCCGGTCATAGTGCTTTCAAAAAAAAAAAAGGCCGGGGGCGGTTCCTTCATAAAGTCGTAAGCGTTTTAAGACCCAGCGGTAGATATAAAAACAACGTACATAACAGTAGGTTCAAATACAGTAGCCACTAATAAAATAGTGACACCACTATTAATAGTGGACTCCCATATGGATCGAGCTGGGCTGTAGACAATCCTACATCCTATCACGCCAAAACTTGTTGGACACAGTGGCGTTGGTTCGGCTCACCTACGCCCACACTCTCACATCAGCCGGTTGGTGTTACAAAATTATCGCATCTATAAGCACATGAACAAAGAGCGAGGTTGGGGGTGCATACTGTGCCTCCAAGGCAGCCTCGGTCATTCTGGCCACTCTTTTGGCTTCACACCTGTATTTGTTGAGGACGGAACGCTGAGTAGGCTCACCAGCCCAGTAATGATCAGAATTTTGTCAGAACCATCGATCATTCCGTTCAAGTCATATCCCTTCTCCATAAATCCAAACATCTTCGAAACGTTCAGCTCTCCAAGACAGTCAAGGGAGAAAAGGTGTAAGTACGTCTACCTAGCCACGCGCCAACCCCCTTACACACATTTATATCAAAGGATTACACCTTAGTTTTAAATTAGTATCATGAATCTTTGATAAATTTAATACTAATATGAATTAAATAAATATTACTACAAGTATTACTTTAAATATTAATTAATTAAAATAATATTTATTGAATATTTACAGCATACTTTTTAATAAATTAATTCTATATTTTTGATTATAATACTAAACATTAATTAAAGGTTAAAAGCCAATTCATTATCACTTATTTGTTATTGTATTATTAAAATTTTACTAAATACTGTATTTAAAAAAATATTCTACTTCTTATTTATTTAATTTTAAATTAAATATCTTTAAATAGTTTCATAAAAATTGATATGTAAGATAGACTATAGTAAATTGGCATATTTTTAATTTGTTGATGACATTTCTTTCAAATTAATATATTGTATGTAAAATAATCCTTTTTGTGGAAAACGCTGTGCGTGAGGGGGCTGGTGCGTGACTGGGTAGACGTACTTAGCCATAGAGACATATTCAGGCTCGCAGGGCTAGCTTCATGGATGCCTTTTTCGATTTATAAATAATTCGACACAGAAGTCAATTTTAGATTCCAGATCCAGCACAGCTGCCTTGCTATATAAGCCACCAATGGTCTTCTTGAGAGACGCGTGGTAGTTGACATCCTGCACTGCGAAAGATTCAGTAGTTGGTTTCGTTCTTAATCCGGTCACAGTGCTTCAGTAGCGGAGCCCCTACGAATGGCCTCGCGGTCGGCTTCTAGAATTCAGACTGAATCGACAACAACGCATCAGAATGGTCTTACAGGTGCGCGGTATATTATATGCGGGAATGGACTCACTCTGCTTTTCGGGATCCATGAATGGTCTGTAGTGCCTCTGGACGAGAGAAAGATACAGGCCTTCTGCATATTCGAACGACTGGGCCGTATCTTCTATGCGCTGCTATATTGCGTTGTGGCTTGTCATTACCGTATACAGCTAGGACCTTCCACAAGTTGCTGATGCTGGTGGAAAGAGACCTGGGAAAATTTGCGAATAGCAAATTTGGTCCTGTGACCGTCGCCACACAGCAGTTCATGAGGATCAGTTCAATAAGCCATAAGCTTACACGCCACACAGTCCAAGTTGGACGCAGTGTTTCGCGATAAGGAGCTCACATGCTGATTTGCTATCGACAATGCTTTCCTGAATCCTGCGCTAACAAGCCGCAAATGCGTCACCACTCTCGGAAGCCCGGCAATGGAAATTGCGTCAAGCAATGTGAAATACAGGTCACCCATAAATAGGCCAAACTGGGCTTGGCACCTGCTTCCACTTTGCATGTTGCCGTGCCCTCCAACACGTTGTACAAGAGGGTCGAACCAGACCTGCACCGTTCGACGAGTCCCGTGTAGCACGTCACATCTCATGCGGAGAGAGGGTGCTTCCCAAATACCGTGTGATTGATCAGTATGTACAGGGGTAATTTAAGGTCCTCGAATACTGGGGACGTGGTTGCATGGGGACCGGCTTCAGCCGCACGCCTCACGCCTCCATGTCTTTGGCACCCATTACTCATTACTTTTTACAATTGCCTGATCCTTGATTGAGCTCTCAAAATTTCAAGTGTTTCCTGGTTTCCCCCCTACGTTTTACGATCAAATTTTGATTCTTCGGGGATCCTTTGATTCTGTCGATATGACTTCAGCTCTGCAAGCAAACAGTTCCGAAATCGGGATGCAATATCTTCAGCTTGCTTTGAATCCATTCTCCATGGCATCCAAAAGGAACCAGGTTCAGATACACAACAAAATTATTGAAAGACACCCTTGCTATACCGTTGAGCTCTCGATCCCGCATGAAGTCGACTTAGAACTCAAAAGTCCTACCTAGGTACCAATATTCACCAACGGTTCGGTGGAGTCTATATAATGGGAACGCATTTGCTATCCTTCTACACTATGCGAGATACCCTCCTGAAATACAGCATCGGGACTTGAAATTCTTTACCGACACCCATCAAGACGAAGCTTCAAGGTGGCCCACCCAGTCTCATTGTGCGCAGGACCATTGAGACAGAGCAGCGCATACGTGTAGATGAGGATAGTGACAAGGCTGGGCCAGAGGATGTCCCATGTCTCCCGAAAGGACGGTGGCCAACCCAGTTCAATATTAGCGCTGACACTGGAAACTCAAGGTAAACTTTGGAGATAATTAAAAAGACAAGCTTCACCCGCAAGCAGGCAGATGCCTAGTAACGGCATAATCTACACAGACTGTCTGAATTTATGCAAAACTCCCGGGGTCGAGTGATCCTGTAGGATACCTGGAAGGAGGCACTGGAAATTTTATAAAGTCGCAATTTCGTTTGACGTTTGAAGTTAGGTGCCCGTGCCAGGTAGCCTAACTACTTAAGTAGTGAACGACTACGCATGAACGGGTGTTTTTCATCAGTTGTCACGACATTTGAGTAGTCATTCTTTATCTAGTCTGGAGGAAACGTGGACTCTGTGATCCAGAGGCACACGAGGAGAACCATGATCTATTGCTACACGCGTGGCGGCTCCCGAGTCCGTGTACGGCGTTTCCAGCCGGCTGGGCGCTCCCATTGCTCTCGGGGCTTCCGCCACGTCCGCGGGTTCTCCATTGATCACAGACCATGAGGAGGCCGACAGTACATGATATGGCAACGACCAGTACCACTACACATACCCAGGCGCGCACCGAGGAGCCATTGATCTCAGTGATATTCATGCCGACTATGCTTATGAATAGGTTGAGGGGAAAAACCTATATGAATGCCAAGTGGGTGAGCTTCTGCGAAGATTGCGCCTGTTGGATGCTGGTAGCTGAGTCGAGCACGCTGATCGAGCTCATGAGAAATTGGAATATGTCCATGAGGAAACGGTCTGTTGTTTCGGCCTCGTTCAAGATCTCGTCGAAGATACTTTTGAAAAAATTATCGACCGTTCGCGGTACACCTTGCAATTTGTTCTTCACCTCCGGCGGTAAAGACTTCTTTGCGTACCCAACATCTTCACGCAGACCCATAAGATCTCTTCGCAATTCAAGAAGGCGATTGTTGACTGCGTGAACCACATTTTCTTGCAGATCAGATCTTCGCACGTCCTTGAAAGCGATGTCCCTGATGATTTGTTTGATGTATCGGGCATTGTAGCGCCAGTTGGAGGCCGCCGAGAGCCATAAGAAAGCTGTGGGGAATAGCTGCGGCTCTCTCATCATCATCGTGAGGTGACACGAATGGCCGAAGAACTGCTTCAAGCTCTCGAATAGAGAACTATCTCGTCTTTCAAGAAGTGAAGATAGTTTTAGTCCGCCCCTGCTCTCTGATGCCGGTATGTGTAAGCCCGTCGACAGCGCGCAGGTTGCTGATGACCCCGGCACTAGCCCCTCAAGAGGTGCATCCACAAGGAATACGTCTCTCAAATACTCAGCCAACGAATGGTCAATGTGAGTATTAGGTACGAACATATGTCCTGATTAACGACTCTGCAGAGCGAGATGCGTGTGTTCCACCGCCATCCGTATCTCGGAGGGGCCATAAAGCTGCTGAGTCGCTGGAGGAAGTTAGGATCGTAGAGTTTAGGCGACCCTTCCGTCGGCTCTGCTGTCTCCCACTCAAACACGCCATCTACATGGCAGAATTGCTGGGTCTCCGGGATCCGTTGTTGTACGACGGGAGATCTTTGACCCTGCGCGGAGCTTGAGAAGGCCGCGCTCCAAAGATCATCCCCGATCGGGTTGCGGGCATGCTTGCGGAAGAAGGCAGCGTCAATATCCAGTATCTCACTTAGTCAAAGCATCCAATTCGGTGTGATGTTCTCGACCACGAGCACAACAGGGAGTTTTGAGCGCTGGGCAAGAGCTTTTATCTCGGGGAGGTCTTGAAGTGGAGGGATTTAAATTGACTGGGACCCCGAATGGAAAAGAATCGCCCTCGTGTTACGTACATTCCCTAATGATTGACTTGCTGACAGGAAGTCCCAAACTTGGCTGGGGGTCGTATCCCGCGATATCATTGGCCTTGCCGCTTTCTCGACTTGATACATTGTGCTGAACGGTATTCGGGACGGTTCTCGGCTGTGATAGAATGGCAAGGGCGATATTTCTTGTCTGCAAGTAGTTGTCAGGGACTGGCTAGCACAGCAACATCCGACAGGTGATGGTTACGCGCATTTGAGGGGCTGGCCCTAAATAGTACTGACCTTGTTACCTGTGGAGCAAGCAACGTCCTGATTCCGCATTGGCGGTGAGAATAGGCAGCCCAGCCATCCAGGGCCGGTGGCTGGCAATATTGGTATCACGACGTCATGTGACGCTGTGTAGCGTCGATGCGAAACGAGCTGTTGGTATTCATAGTGTCTGCATACATATTCATTGGCCAAGAGATTCGCTTTCACCGTGCAATATTTGAGTCGTCATTTTCGGGTTGCGACTTTGGAGGCTGAGGAACAAATTAAGGGTGCAGGCTGTGGCCAACAGTGGTACGTCGGAAGAAATCCTGGTTGAAGAAGGCAGCTACATGCACGCCTGTGCGCTTCTTATCTGAAATTTCTTTTAGACAACCAAGAGTAGGAATTATCACCGAAGAATATTCCCCCCACAGATCGCTGTTAATGAGTGGCAACGGGATCGTTTCAATACTTTGCAGTGACTCCTCACTTGAAGCCCCATGCGCCCACAACGACGTTTGAATGTGATGATCTCAGCAAGCAGTTAGTGAAAGCCGGATGATGGTAACACAGTTTCAACTTGCATATGTCTGCTCATTGACTAACCGAAAGAGGCGGCGAGGGCAGCCGAAGGAACTGTGTCCCGCGACTGGAGGCCACGAGATCCCATTGATTTAATAATGCATATTCCAAGGCTCATTGTACCAGACTTAATCACGATGAGGTGGAAATGCACCACTTAAATGGATCGGCATAAGTATGCACTAACGCATTCACGTGTATTATGCAAGCTGATAATCAGACCGCGCAGGCAAAATTTGAATGTAGTGACTATGGATCAATGGCTTGTGGCAATCTTTTGCCAACATGTTTGGGGTTGGCCATGTTGAATGCCGGAAGTCAAACTGAGCAAGCATGGGTTTTCAAGAACAGATATTGGCACGGGCGCACCCGCATTCCAATACTTCCAAAGCGCTCAAATGGTTGCTCTGTGCTAGTGTGGACGTCCACTGTCGCGGTGAGGCACGAGACGTGTGTTCAACAGTCTCTCGGGCGATAAAAGTCTTCAGCCTTGACTGAACAAGCCGTATTCTTAATCAGAGTCTTTTGTGACCCCATGCTAGAGTTGAATGGGTATTACTGAGTCCATGTAGTGCAATGTGCACAAAACCAACCGCGAGATTTTCCAGCAATATGTGGGGAGTCTTCATTAATGATCACCGAATTGATTGTTTACGAGGGTAGGTCGAAAACCCTCATGACAGAAATGCTAACGATGGGATACCCCATGATCCAGTCACGCAGTCCCCCTTAACTTTTCTCCAGAATTCAACGGCGTAGGGCAGGGAGCAAATACTATTAATGGGCGGAGGTAGCCCGCCCTCACTCGCTCACTCTGCTCGCTCGCCTTAGCGGGCTGACTCCGCTTCCCTTGAATTCAGGGCACTTGGAGAAGAGAGTAGCTAGAGGAGGGACAGCAAAAAGAGGAAAAGCGGGCGTTTAATAAGCCGCCATAAAACGTCCCAAAGCGGTAATTTTTGGTCTCCCCCTTACTTTTCTCCTCGCGGGGAGGAAGCAACCTTGAATTCTTCAAGGGACCGTTCCTTGTCACTTTAGAGAAACTCCATCCTCCCGCGCCGAAGGGTGCTTTTCCAGCCTTCCTCTCCAATTCCAAATCATCAAAAATAATCCCCTCAGACAAAGTCACGTTCACACCACTCCAAAACATCTGATCGCAATAGAACCAGAGAATATCGTAATCATCTTTAACGTGGATGATATTAATGCTATAATCACGGCCGAGGTTCTTCCCACTTCAGCCATCAATAACAGTGGCATTCGCTCACAAACGCGCACAAAAAATGCAAGCCGCTCTGCGCTCGGCCAATTATCGCGGGTAAATATATTAAATAGGTGCAGGAGTCTTAGAAAGCGCGCGACGAGCCCCAAAAGCGGGATAGTGCCAGCGACGCAATATGTCGCGGTTAGACTCTTGACGTCAGCGAAGGGTGCCACCAGAATAAGTCCAGAGAACAAAACTGGCTCCGGTAAAAGGGCCATATGCTCAACCAGCTTTGTTACTACAACAGTGCCGATCAAGTGCGACTAGATAACTATGCGGCTTGGGCGAATACCAGCTTGTTTTGTGGCCCAGTCAACAAGGGCCACGCCTTCGACGAGGAGGCCCTCCTCAGAAGGCGTACCTGTGCTGGTACCGAACCCGCGGCAGTCGATCGCCACGATGTGGATACGGTTTGGGGCACCGGCCGAAGTCGCTCTGTAACTCGGGGGCCTGTGACCAAACCCTAACGTTCCTGCGGCTCCATACAGATATAGAACGAGGAGGGACTCTGGATCATCACGTAATAGTTTGAAGCCGACTCTTTCTGTGATATCCGGCACGAGTCCTGAAGGCTCTGATACCAGCTTTTGTTCATTTTGCAGGTAGAGCCCCGGAGGGAGAATGTGCCAAGCGTGGAGTCTCTCGCCGTCGGACATTTTGATGTAGGAAGGCGACACTTGGTTGTGGAAGAAGCCCTACTGTGCAGGAATGTTGAGATCCTTACCCCAGGTCAGGGTCACCTTATTGATACAGAAGACTTGATTTTGGATCAATGCCGCTGTATGTAGTCCGAGGAAGTCGGCATATAAGATGATTGGGGCGACGATCGCGCAAACTATCGCCACGGCTGAGTGTAACAGGACTTCGTCAAGGTGCGTAAGCAAGGCTGCGAGCTTGTGGCAAGTAGTCCAAGGGAGTGGGAATCGAAGTACCGTATGGGGCGGGGTAGTTGCTCTGCAGATTACTGCAACGAAAAGCAGTTAGTCACTGTTGACGGAATGTCAAACATGTCGAACCAACAGCGCACCGATTATCCAGAACGTTGTGAGCGTCCCATGCCTGCTTACCTCATCGCCTATCTGCATCAGGCGAGCGGCGTAGCATGGGAACCACAACTCTTGAGCTGCAGCGCTACTTTCGTTTGTCCATCTCTCCTTGGGAAGAGGCAGCATTGCTTGAGATCGCACTTCCAGCAGTGTAAGTAAACCTTTCATAACGAGTGACTCACCACTTGGGTCCAAGAGACATGCTGGGACTCTACTCCCATGAATTGTACGGGATTTGCCAGTAAGGTGGACCCGTGATTGAACCGCTAAAGATGAGTGCTCCTGAATTTCAGCCATGGCAGTGCGGTCTTTCCATATCCCTTAAAATGGAGGTACAGTGGGCTATTATGGGCAGCTTTTCTCAAGCCAGCTGATCGGCGCATTGAGAAGCAGTTTCGCAGACATATAGTTTCAAAGAATGGCCGAGCGTGGAGGCCCACTTGCGAAGATATTCTCAACCAGGACTGCTTGACACACGGTCTGTTTGATTACGTTCAGAGAATTGAAGATGTGGTAGGCGAGGGCATTTTAAGTCTGTGCCCATTTTATTGCGGCTCTGACGCTGTCGATGCCCCTGAGCAGGCGACACGATCACGAAGAAATAGGGCAGGCTTCTGTACTACGCCGTGCAGTGATGGAAGCGCAGATAGGCGCGTATATGGAGCGCTTTGATAAAAGACCCAAGGAAAGCTCGCAGCGTTCACTTCCAAAACACTTCAAGCCCTTGCCCTCCTATAATCTGATCAATGGGCCTGAAGTCATCGGAGTCGGTATGGGCTCGTTCAGCACAACGGAAGCTTCATCCTAGACGGCCTTTTGGACATGAGGGTAAAGCTGATAGGTACGTAATGGCCAGATCTGGTTCAACATTCAGTCGAGATCGTCGAGCGGGCCAGCCCGCTTAGCATTCGCTTTGCGAATCCACATCGCGCAACATCATCAAAAAGGCGAATTTCCTGTAGCCTTTGAAAATGAACCGTGAGAAGAAATAATACGACACCAATGAATAGTGTAGGAAATGGTCAGCCGATCACGAAAAGCCTTGGAATTTGGAAACGTTGTGGCCTTGAAGTTCAATCAAGTTCTGAAACATGGAATTAAGGTCAAGTATAGGCCGGAGCAAAAAGACAGCGTCCGGTAGTTATTGCGCATCAATGCCATTTAGCAATCCCCAGAATAGGGTATCCGAAGTTCAGTTTCAAGAGCAATCAAAGAGCTTTTACAGTACCTTCTGACTCTGCAGATGTCTGGAAGAAGGCATACTTACCTGGGTACTGTTTATAACACATCTTCACTGAGCGTCTTCTTACCAAGAATTTAGAGGGCAAGCGGACTACCTCCTTAAGTCACATGAGGCCTCAAAAACGCTTCGTGCCGTAGCTAGAGAACTAAACATCAGCCACCAAGGACCAGACCATGCAGCGATGAAACCAGGAGGTTTAGAAAACAGCAGCGAGCCAGAGAAGAAGTCAGCAGCGTCAATTAGCGTCAATTAGCGTCGTGTATGGACATTTATGTCCTACGTGGTTCGAGTTGACTGGTGCTATGGTCTCCATGGTCGAACCGGTGAAGTCGACCATCAGGGCACTAGTAATGATTTTCCCATGCGCGTTAACCCAGATTCCAATCTTAGCTCGCGCCTATCTAGTTACCTAGGTAGCATTCTAATCAATAATTTGGATTGGTACGGGTGTTTACTCCCTAACGGCCCCAGAATTATACTACTCTTTCCTCACAGGATTAGTTGCACTGCAAGACAAAAGAACGCATAATCACAACACCGAGAGCCTTCTGAGCAAAGGGGCAGACAAACAGCCATCACAGCCAGCCATGCCACCACAGCACTCACAAGACACGAGCATATTGTTTCAATAAGCTGCCCGCCGAGCTCCGCTTAGAAATCTACTCTTTCACTTTCTGTTCCACTCGCCTGTCTTTCCGCAAGAGACCGGAACTTCTGTACGTTCGAGGCAACCTTAACTCTGTCCGATTTCGTCAAGCCCCAAATAGCCTGAGCCTTCCACGCGTCTGATGTCGATTCAATAGCGAGATCGGGGACAGTTGGCTCGGTCAAGTGCTTTTAAGCTTCGATGATGCCGAGTCGATTCTGGATAAGCTCACCGACCTCGAACCGCAAGTTCTGGGGAAGCTGCGCCATATGCGCTTTGAGGCTGAATTCGGCCTCGTACTCAACGTTCCTGTGGGAGAAGGAGGTAGCAAACAACCGCGCCTATTCGATTTACCGGATATAGTCACGATGCTTCCTGGATTGCGTCTTGACAGGTTGATTGTCATTAGCAGATCAGAGGGAAATTTGGAATACTGTGTCTGGTTACCATGATCAACCACAGCGATGGGTGGAAAGAGCTTTACAATCTTTCGCGTAATTCGACTATGCTTGGATTTGGGGGAAGCAGGATACTTAGGAGGTTTCGCGCACTACAGCTAACTACCTGGACCCGAGCACTCACAGATTGTGACGGGCCCACGGCATCTGTCGGCCTTTACTGGTCGATCGAGGCGGCTGCATCCGGAACCATGATCTCACAACCAACCACTTGTCGAGCTTTTGATCACCAGGCTGCCGAGCCAGGCAGCGAATTGAAATATGGAGTTGAATCAGACCCAACACTGATGATACCAGGCGAAGAAGAAGAGGACCTTCTAGTCATCAATAAGAAAGGGAAAGGTGCAGATTATGCTGAAAATGGGTCGGTGCCGTTACGTAACCGTGGCATCCGAAGGTATTACCCAGGTATGACATGCTTGGGGATCAAGTGGGCCAAGGCTACTACCACAACGGCGGCGGCGATGAAGATGGCTGCGTGATCATGATAGAAAACTACAAACATGTGGATGAATACGAGTGGCAGGTTGACAACTTCTAAGTTTCACTAAGCTTTGGAACTATACCAAGTTTAATTTGAATGGTGGATACATTTTCAAGATTGAAAAAGAGCCAGCTGAAAGTTACAGGACGAACAGTCGTTGGTACCATCCGCAATGACGCCGTTGCAAGCTTGTCCACCAACGCGTCAGTTATGGTCAACAGAGAGCAATTAATCCATCAAAAGAAAGGATATAAAAGAGAATTAAAAAGGGTTGTCGGGAAATAAATGAATCACCATCTCCATCAATTCAAGCATTCTGTTCCCAAAAGCTTTCACCGTTTGTTCCCATGACACGCCCTCTCCATACATATGTTCCGGGACCCATTAGCCCAACCACAAGTCGATTCGTGGGTTGCAGCGAGTGCATTGACTTGTGATCTCAAATTTCACAGTGCCAAAAACATTACACAGTGTCCGCTGTTTCGATCTCCACTGGCATCATGCCCGCAATCATCTTCAATGACGGCATCACTGGCGCGATTAGGATTCGTCTTTTTGGGGGTTTTATCGTCCGTGAAGGCCTTGCGTTCTGCTCCAGATGCCTTAGAGATTATTTCACAAGACTCAAAAGCTTAGCAACTGAGTCTTTGTGGTCTTGCGAAGTCAACGGACCCGCCACGAATTCCTGTGACGCAGCCAGGCGCTCCAGTGGGACTGTCTGGGCTCTTTCCCAGTCTATGACACCCGTGAGGTTATACTAGTGGTCGAAGAGAAAATTTCCGTGGTGGACTCAAAGTGACAGAAAGGGAATGGCCCATGAAACCTGTCTTCCACGATGACGTGTTTTAAGGCGTCTTTGAGAACCAGCAGGCAGTGCTCCATTCTGTGTCGCCTGGATGCTGCTCCATCACCCCTCTATTCTCCGTTTGTCTGTGCTAATCAAACCACTACAGGGACGTCATTGGTGAGGTGCTGAATGGCGGGGAAAGATGGTCGGCAGAATTACCCAGGTCTCTGCGCGGAAAACGCGAGATAATTTATGAACGCTATTCGCACTCGATGCCGTGCCTAACCGTGCCTATCTCTGGGAAAGACAACTTTTCCTCCAGTTGAAACAGGACATTCGCAAGCTGTTTGGCAACTTTGGGAAGAAAACTTGTCAAAGACTGCCTGCACAATCGAGGTGCCCAAATCTCGACCAGGCAACATCTCCATGAAGAGGAATGGGAATTCGAAAATGCTCGAGGCTTTTGCCTGATGTCCAATACACGAAGAACTGGGATGGTCGTCCCTTTTCTGACTAGCTTCATGGTGGCAATGTCGCTGAACATGTAAACGACGTCAGAGTCGGCCATGGGGGCATGATGCACCTTTGCGCCGAGTACACATCGTCTGTGAAGGCGACCTCGAAGACGACACTGTTCAACCGAAGGACAAGATGGATGGACTCATAAACATCCTATCCCTTCATCGAAGTCATTGTCGACATTCTTGCGGGCCGCCAAGGCCAACCATTCTAAACTTTGGAAATTGGCGTCCAATACAATTGAATTTTTCTCACACAGCTGACCTTTGCTGGAAGCGAGACAGTTGAGACCATCCATGGATTCTAGACGTTGCTTGGCCTTACTTGGTTCATGATCGAGCGCACTCCCGTTTCCAGGGGATGTTGCGTTGCTGTTCGTCATACCGGTAAGAGATATGACTCATGTAGCAAGAACACTGTGACTATATTCAACAGAAACAAAGCACTGCATGCTTTGATATATCAGCACGGGTAGAAACGGATGCCAGGCAAATGCCGCCAAGCCACGCCATAGCTACAATGTCCACGTGCACTAGATGCCTGATGTTTCTATCATGCAGCAAGCACTCGATTCTTTGCTGTTCATATTGATTCTACAAGTAGCAGATGATGTGTGGGGCAATGCTGTGGCTTTGAAAATAGTTTTTAAGTTCCTGTTGAAATACTTGGCTATCATAACTGAATGCGGTTTCATCCTGCCGTTGGACCGTGCCAACCAACAGTCATTTCACACCCATCCACTGCAGACCCTTGTCTAATGGATTCCCGTGTTTGTACTTGCGAAACTTGCTCAAACTTAATATGTAGATGCTGTCAGAGTTTAGAAGCCCATCCTGCAGTTTGAAGAGGCAGCTGTCAAAAGAGTGATGTTTTAGTCATTGGAATGTATCAGAAAATGAAGACAGGAAAGGTCGTAGTGTCTTGAAACACGAAATTTGACATCGCTTTTGATTGAACTAACACAGAGCACATAGATATTTGATGCGATGAGTTTCAGACGCAGTCCGAAAAGTGAAACTGGAAATAGCCAAAAGTATGCCGTGACAAGATGTAGAAAGGCACCATGAAACATACAGTGAGGGGCAGTCTGAAAGGAGGCTTTAGATTTTGTGAAAAATCAAGGTCTCGTGCATCCTTTTAGATGGAATAGTTTACTGTGAGAAGGCTTCTTTTCTTTTTCTTGTGGAGGCTGCATCTGAAAAATGATGGATTTAGAAACGGCACGAGAGGAGTCTGGACAATCTTTGTCTATTACGTTCTTCGATTGGTTCGGTCTGGCCATTCTCTGGCATGATTCCCCCACTTCCAACTATAAGAAGTGCGAAAGGTAGTGCTTCATGCGGCAAGAAGTCAGAAGTCAAATCACCTGGGTACTTCAACCAAGATTTCAAGATCGCAATCTATTTGAAGATATAAGTCGCTTGTAGACGCATTTGAAATATATTCTAGCTGTTCTTACCCCTTTTACAACGAAGCAAAAACATTAAATTCGGCCTTTTCCTACAGTGGTCAACACTCGGAAAACACAATATTAACCCAAGATGGTCAAGTTTGAGGAATCTCATGTTCAAGACTTCTTCCGCAAAATTCCAGGACTTTCAGATGATGCAAAGGACAAGATCCTCCGTACATGCGATGCGTCGAATAAGGCGTCGAGTAAGGCTATCGACAGTTTGGAAGACACCGCCTGCGTTTTGTTGGTCTGGATATTCTACTTCGTTGTTGATGAGAAATCTTGCCCTTCAAAGGTGACGAAGATAGTCAACAAACGACGAGGTTTGGAAGACTACAAGCCGCCGAGTCGTGATGTGTACGAATACAAACTTATGTACCGAGAGATTGCCGACTTCCTACGTGAGCTCCGAATTGGGGAGCAGTTGAAGCCTTGCAGATAGTGGGTGGATGAAACAATGGAAGATCAGAATGTTGGTCAGCTATAGATTCGAAAGATGCACGAAGACTGGGATTGATGGAGACATAGCATCTGGAGGAAGGGAATCTGCAGCGATGGGAGTTGATGGCAGAACACTCTTTACTAGAAATCCTGCCAAGTGTGGAGACGGGGACAGAGTGTCCGAAATGGGCGGGGATACTGGGCGCTTAACATGTATAGACCACCTATTCTTCGACATGATATTCAATATCATTCCTGGATACAACGGTGTTTGCAGTCACTGCGGCTTGGAAATGAAAATACATTCGAGATGTTTCTGTAAGTAATCTGATTCGACGAATTGAAGATTGTCATGCATATTTCTGAGGGAAAATCCAACACCTGCGCAGTGGGCAACCCTGACATGTTCGAGCAGGGTCGCTGGCGTGCCACGCACCAGAGGAGTGGGATAATTGACAACCGCAGACAAAGGAAGGAGGGGGCATTAAGACTTGGATTCTGGTGGAGCTTGCATTTACCTACTCTCGGCTCACTTATAGTGTGCAGCTGTCAAAGGAAACGGGCTGGGTCTCAGACATGAAAGTGATGGATCTGTGGGGAGAGACACGGGTCATTCACCGTCGCAAGGGGCCTGGGGATTAAGTACCTACCGCAAAGCAAATGCTACCCTTAGGAGCACACAAAGGCGAAATCCTAAAGCTTAAGGCAATGAATGACCTCGAGTAGATAATTGCTCGGTGGCGGTGACGGTAGTCGCTAGTCAGTTCCACTGCACCTGAGAGACAACTATTCATTTTAGCAATGGGCTCCCACAGAGGTCTAATACGATACCGGTACCCAGGTACGGACAAGACCACAGGTATGGCTCTAAAGCATACCAGAGACTGACTAAAATCCAAGAGTTTCTCGGTCAAATACTCCCGGGTTACAAATATGCATTGTCTGTGCCTGTTTTGTGCGCCTGATGTACAAGTGCCTACGTAGATGAAATCTGGAGGCCATTAGCAAGCAAGCACCTAGGTATGAAAAGAAATGCGAATCTTCTATATGCTATCGGGTGTGCCAACGCGGTTGCAACACTCGGAAACCGTCAAAACAATATGGGGTGAATTCATCCGCATTCCATACTTTCTCACGGGGCAGATCCCAAGAACCACAGGATCTGGGGTAGTACCAGCATGACCTCCGTATTCCCGTGCTGCGAACAACCGACAGCTAAGTAGTGTGTTGGCACCACATGTACGAGAAAATACCACCGTACTGCCTGATTATTTTGAAACAGAAGACACAGCTCACTCTTCCGGATGTCTGTCCGATGTGGTGATTCACGGGGACAAGAAGACTTAGATTCCCAGGAAGTGTTTAGGCCGCCCCTTCAACAAGCTTAAAATACACCTCTTCCCTAGGCAGAAATAACCGAGTCTTACTTTTGCTCCATTGCCCGAGCAGTGACGTGGAAGTCTGCAGCACACTTCGCTGCCAGTACTAATGACATTAGGTATCGTGTTCGAGGCTTCAGAATAGCCTCAGGTAGGAGTCAAAGGGAACGGTGGGGCTTGAAAGCAGGAAGGGTATCATTTCTCTACAAAAGAGTAAAATCAGGCAAAAAAAAAAATCACAAAATAGGTCAAAATCAATAAGCCAGACTCAGTCAGGCCCTCGACGCCAACGTCCATCGCCGTGACGTAAGCAACACTGCTGCCAGCACGGCAGAAGGAAGATTCAGGAGCCCTTCCTCCGCAAGTCCAGTATGGTCTTGAGCCGCAGCGTGCCCTTGGCACCCCAGCCCGACGGCCCCGAATCAACCTCGGGCCTCGCAGCAGTATACCAGCTCCACGCCCGCCGGTCGAGCTCGTCCACAGAAATGAAGTCCGCCCAGCTGTCGAAAAGGAGCCGGAGCGCCCCGAGAAGCAGTCCGAGATTCTCCTCCTTTTCAGTGTTCTCGGCCTTTAGCGTCTTCTTCTTGGCAGGCGTCGAGGTCGCACCGCCATCAGCAGAACCAGCAGGGGCGCTAGCGAAGCTCTTGAGCAGGTAGCTCCGCGCGGCCTCGGGGCGGTGGGTGAGCATGCCACCGCCCGCCGCTGCGGACGACGCCTTGGACTTGCCCCGGATGCCCTCGAGGTCCAGCCCCCAGACCGCCTCGCCGCCCAGGGAGGCCTGGACGCCCGTGCTTCGCAGGCGCTCCGACAGCGCCGCGGTGACGACGTTGCGCATGAGGCGCCAGCGGTCCGGGCCCAACATAACGCCGCCGTACCAGCGCGTCATGACGACGAGGGTGTCCATGGAGTTTGTCTCTCGCAGGATGCGCAGGAGCAGGTCGCCGGCGCCCGACTCGCCGTCGTCGTGGGAGGCCTCGCGGGGGTGATTGCTTATGCCCTTCTCGGAGGGGCGGGCGCGGTAGGCCCAGACGTTGTGGGATGCGGTCCGGAGCCCCGGCTGGGCGTCGAAGAGGGATTTGAGGAGCTTTGGTCGTTGGAAGGGTTCGTTTATGGCCGTTGCGCGGGCGACGAATGTGGACTGCTTCAGGGAGACGGAGGGGCTGGTTGACCACGTGTCGGTGCTTGATGCCTGGGCTATTGCTGGAGTGGCGTCGTCCTCGGCTCTCAATGTCGACGCTGAGCCATCGGGTTCTTGATCCGTCGTACTGGTCGTTCCAGTTTCTTTCTTCTCTTCCTCCACTCCTTTCCATTCGTACCCTCCTCTCTTCAAGACGGCAATCTCCCGACCCATCACCTTGATGCGGGGCTGGCCCTCGCCCCATCCCTCCTCGTCCGCACTGGGCCCCTTGTCCAGTCCCAGGCTTACAGCCTTGGAACGCGAATTTGCGCTCACAACAGCCTGTGCCAGGGAAAGCCTGCTTGAAGGAGGTTGTTCGGGCATTGTATGTCGCAAAAGCTCGACTGCGAACGAAAGGACTAGGGGCGCGCGGTTCGTTTGGATCGCGGTCTCGGCGATGCGGTCTTCGTCGGTGTCGAGGGGCAAGGAGAGGGAGGCCTCGAGCTCCTCTGGGGTCATGTCGGTCGGCCCAAGCATGTAGCCATTGCCGCCGGAGAGCCTGGCTCTCTTGGCTGCTTGTTCCTGGGCGGCGGTAGACTCTGTGCCGGCAGCAGGACGTTTCCCGAGCGCGCCGGCGGAGGTGGGCGATACCTGCATCCGCTTGAGATGGGCCTTGCACGCATTCTGTAATGATCGTGCCGCTTTTGCGTCCTTTATTGCATCCTCAACCGTCTTCAATGGCGCATCGGCGATCTGCTGGACGCTGCTTGATGTTAGAGAGCATCCACTGTGTCTGCCGATTCGTATCCGAAGCCGTGATTTACCTTCTCAGACTGGCAGTTTGAAGGGCCTTGATCTGGGCCATGGCGTCCTTCATGGGCATCTTGCGGGCTGTCTGCAGCCGCAGAAGCTCCTGGAGGTCTTGCTGAGTAGCCATGGTCGTTGCATGGTACGTTAATGGTCGACAATGGTCTCCTGGCTGTCAGGAACAACGGCTGCTCTTCACGCCCCTCCTCCAAACGCGTCCAGGCAGACACGACGTCGTTGGTGCACGCGTCCGGTAATAGTGCATCCCACCTCGTTCCCCCGCCTCTGGCTAAGAACCCTAACCCTTCAGCCGCTGCGCTGTGGTGATGAGAAGAACGTTTGCAACCGAGTTCTCTGCTTCTTCAACACTCATCCAAGCTGTGCCACAACTACTGGATCTCAGGAGCAGCACCTGGAGCGGAGAAGCGACACACCGTAAAGTACACATTTCTTTCGGGTAAGGAACCTGTCGAAGAACAAATGATACCGTGATATCACCCACATCATAACTCAAAATCTTTCAAGAACAGTGGCTTAAAGCAGGGAGGGTCGGAGCAGTATCTACCCAAAGTCATATCTATGCGACTATGTGCTCAGTCTAACATCTAGAAGTCCTGCTCGATCCACACCATATTGCGTTACCCAACTTTGAGTCGATGCACTCTGCATGGGTAATAACAAGTCAAATGAAAGCAAGTAAGGTGGTTAAGCTTCATATACCAATCGAGACCCGCAAACTTTCTCCACGGAACCGATTCCAACAGGCAAGCCATTGTCGACGTTCTCTGTGTACATAGACGTGTACTTAGGGCCACTACTGTCCAAATGAGGGTCTACTTGCCATTGTTCGCTCTCATAAACCTACGCATCTGTTGCGTAGGTTGTCATGCTGAGATGAAGATTAGGTTGACTTGTAAGTAGCAATTTCCACATCAGGCGGAAGGTTCGCTTCGGCCGGGTGCGGTGCTGGCCAGCCGTGGTTGTTGCGTGGACGCGGTCCTGACGCATTAGAGTTTTTGATATGCAGATCAGGTCGCAGCGGAGAGTAGCCTGAGCAACTACCTGTCAATAGGTCAGTCACTGCTCAGGCTACTCTCCGCTGCGACCTGATCTGCATATCAATATGATGACTATGTCTTCCCGGGACTCCGGGAAAGGCGGCACTGGATGCTGGTGCGGCCGTGTCAGTGCCGTCGTGAATACATGTCTGGCTTGAACGCCAAGCTGACTCGGACACGATTGTGGCTGAAGAAGCTTTCGCGCTTCAGTCAAGGGCCGATGTTCCGATCAAATAGACCAAGATGCAGTGATTCTGTCCTTGAAGATCAAAACTTGATTGTGGAGCTACCAGGTTGACCGGGAGAAGTGGTTTTCGTGAGGAGCTGTCCAATCCGGACTTTGGCGTTTGAGGCCAAGGCCGAGTACCACATGCTTGAAAACGCCAAAGCTGGGGGATGAATATCTAGCAACGAGAAGCCTTGTGCCTAGATCTTCCTGTTTGTTGTTCATTCTCTAATACTTGTAATTACCTAAAACCCTACAATTCGCCGCCGCAGGACTGCAGGGCCTCGATATGACAGACCATCTCGACTTCATCATATGTAGCGTGTGTACTACCCAGTACAAGACAACAGATCCAGCAACATTGAATAATCGATGCGAGATTTGCAATGTGGCTATTCCTCCCCGGTAGTATTTGTAACGCTAATAAAATCTGCAGGACTTTCGCTCCCTCGTCCCAAGCCCAGGTCAGTCTTGGAGCTCTACGCGCAAGGTCAAAGAGGCCGGACACAAGCTCAATCGCACAAAACTCAACGACGATACAGTTACGGCAATTGAGGTTGAGCCAAAGGCAAGGAGACACACATTTTCACAAACATCCTTTTTTTCTAACATTTTACTTGTGTATCTATAGTTTGGGTTCGTGGGACAGAGAGCGATACTCATACAAACGCCACAAGGAAATGTTCTTTGGGATATGGTGGCCGTTCTCGACCAAGAAACCATCGACTGGGTTTCGTTTTTTCTATTCTTTACGTTATAAGGATCACCATTCAGACTACTCTACAGATTCAATCCATTGGTGGACTAAAAGCCATTATCATATCGCATCCGCATTACTGCGCCACAATGAATGAGTGGAAGATTGCTTTTAATTGCCCGCTGTATACAGCCCCTGAGGATTGAGATTGGCTTAAGAATACTCCAGCGAAGGAGACAATCACCTTACTTCATAATGAGGTAACAGAAATCCTACCAGGAGTGACGGCTCTGAAGACTGGAGGTAATTTTCCGGGCAGCTTTCTCTTGCATTGGGACAAGCGTCCTTTCCATGGAGACACCTTTGGTACGAATTGGGTATGTTCACATTTTCCCGAACAACACGCAAAATTGTGATAGCCGCATGACTAGGAATAAACTGCTATTGATCTAACAATTCAATAGATAGGTCAATATTCGATGGGGGACCGAACGCCTGATCACGCCGAATTCGGTTTCCTCCTATCTGTCCCCGCTCAACTGCCAGTGGGTCCAGACGCCATTCACAAAATATGGACGATGGTGAAACCATATGATTTCAATGCGACTCACGGAGCTCTTCCTGCTTGGGACATCTATGGAGGTGACGTTAAAGAGAGGCTACTCCACAGCGCAAAAGTTTGGGTTAAACCGATGGATCACCCAAAGCATCCATTGTTGCAGGAAATAGTGTAGTTTTAAGTTACTGAGGTCAAGTAATGGAATCCATTTTTGCCTTTGTGTACCGCCAATAAGCTCTCCCAAGCCGTTCGAAGTAGACTGACTCAAGATTTTCTCCTGTTTGTCAATGTGAACCATGAGCTTTATTACACGTTGGTGCATGTGGGAGTCCTTCAGGAAAAACTCCCGGAGAGATGGGGGACGGGGTGATTCTCTAGCAGGAGATGGAGCGGTATAATACAACGGCTTTTGGCTAGGAAACACTTTCGGGACGATCATTTTCATTCCACCCAACAAGCCAGTTCAGGCTCTTGTCCGTAACTTGACGTTCACATTGGCGTCCGTCTAATCTCGACACTGTACTTGAGCTGGTCACCACCAAAGGATCTATACGAACCCTAATTCATGATATTCAGAATAATGAGATCGAATCACCCAGATGATGTTGAGATGATATCACTAAGCACACCTTGGATGAACTGTACATGCAGTTGCAGAGTCGTCGAGGCCGCCCACCAATTATCGACGCGCATGAATGGATTAACGAGCCGAAATGGATACTGCCTGCAGGTTCTGCCACAGGACGATGCAAGTCCTCGGCATGTGTGCCCGGACATACGTAGTGGATCCGGTTCCATGCGTGTTGTATTACACTACATGAGCGCAGGCCATTGTTCTTTTTGGGCTTGCTTCCTCATGAGAGTCACTATCACGGGTAGTGAGCTACATATCCGCCCAGACTGCACATCAGCTATAACCAAACTGGCAAGATTGATCGCTGAACTCGTCCGGGGGAGGCATTTTGCTCTCAAGCATCCGACACTCGTCCTAGGGAACTGGTTGTCATCCAACCTTTCCAACAGGGCAGTCGTATCTTGCACTCCAGCCCAACACCAACTATCCCATTGTAAGCATCGTGACTGATCTCGACGAAGGAAGCGACGGCGAGGTATAGCACTGTCCTGGTGAAATTTGGAATCTGCCCTCTCTTATCAACGTATTCTGCCGAAGCTTGTTCACGTTGTTGGAAGGTGCAGGAGCCAAGAGTCGACAGTAGTGATCAAGGAGAATTTCTTCTCATTGAACCCACGCCCAATTGGCAGATGGCTAGTTGTCCCATAATTGTAATTGCTCAGCCACTTTATCCTTGAGGCGACTTCGTGATCCTATGGTGCTTTATGTGCTGGCGGCAGAGGAAAGTGGGTTGAAGTTAGTCCTGAACCCAAGCACCTAGCTGAATGTGGACTGGGCGAAATGACGGAGTTGAGAACAGTGAGGCACTGCTGCCGCGAGGGCGAAATTGTATCGAAGCCCTGGGGTATGAAGTGTCTCGTCCGAAGATCCTTCTCCCTTGTCCACCTCCAGAAACTTTGGGGGCCGTGTCGAAATATGTTGAAGCAGCACGATTGCCCATCATCGGATGTTTCCGGCTTCTGTTCAGCCTCGTCGCTTCCCGCGGCTCGATCTTTCAAAATTTCTTCGTTCAATCAGAACGAAGTAATCTTCTCTGCGCGGTCAGTCCTCCTTTTGGCGTGATGTCCCCGGCATCGATCAACCCCTTCACCCACTCCTTCTTCTTGAGAGCCATCTCCTCGGCCATCCTGGCCATCTCGGGCGGGTCACCCGGGAACGGCGCCTCGTGTGAATTGAAACCCTCCAGCGCGACGTCCCAGAACGCCTTGCCCGCCCGAAGGTCCACTTTGGGCTGATGCTCTGGAACGTCCCCTCCGACAGGGCGGCCTGGACCACAGCCGGCTGCAGGTCGACTCGGCCCCAAGTGAAGAGCGAGAAGCCCATGAGACCCGGCAGCGGGTGCGCCTTGAGGTGGAACTCAAGGGGAGCATTTTTTGCCGCGTTCTCGGGTTGCAAGATTCCGTAATCCTTTTCCATGATGCTCTGCAAGGTGGACGGGGTGGCAAATGCATCCAGCTTGACGCTTTTGGCCGCGCGCTTGGGTGGAAGGGGCCGTGCTTCTCGGATGATATTGCGTGCTTCCAGGTGGCGCAACTCGTACTCGTAGTTCTTTAGTTACGCAACTCTTCTTGGTTGGCGGCTCGCCTCTCAGGCGCAGCATCGTGCCAGGGCCAAGGAAGTCACTAATGACCTCTTTTACTGGATAGTTTCCATGAGTTCCTCTCCTAACCAAAGCCAGATCTCTTGGAATCCGATATCTTGCACCGCAAGATCCTCATGGGGGACGAAGTGGTGTAGCCAAGTCGGTTCTGCCTGGAGTAGCGCATGCCAGAAGTGCATGGAAGACCGTCGCCATTGTTGTGTGAGTCGTGTGATTGGAACTGATCTCCGGCACGCATCAAGCTTAGAGACGAGCAGAGACGACATCGCTGTCGAAGGCGATTGAGCAGCGCATGTGTTGAGACAAACTTCACAGTGGGTCCAGATGGCTGATCCCGCCTCAGGGTTAGGGCTTGCTACCCCTGCTACCTTGTCTCCCGATCTCCTGCGACACCTTTACTGTCAGGCGTCTCTTTGATACTTTTTCAAAAAGACAGCTCTCTAAGGTTTGGCAAGATTTAACATGGTATTATGGACTTAGACAAAAAGCTAACATGTAAATTGCAGGAAACACACAAGCTCAGAAAGGACACATTGATGAACCTTCGGATGGCGGTAACTGCGAAGCATCGATTTGGACCATAGACTTGAAGCGAGAAAGCGATTGGAACTCACTTTTTGCATGGAAATTTATGAAAAATCAAGGCCTTCATATTTCTTATGAGTTTCATTGCATCGGCAAGCGCAGGGTGGTCTTCGGCCTTGCCTGACCATCTTTCCTCCACATCAATTTGATCCCACCTCCAACCAAGGGACTGGACCACCTACCCAGGTACATGGATGGATTGATAGTACTTCTGGCTTCCCATCATGATAGTCCAAGGTGGCTCAAAATTTGTAGATGCACTGCACGGTCAATCCACACAATCCATAAACTTCTTCCAGTAATCTCCACGAGGTTTGAAGACAAGGTTCGGGCCACGGTGTCCCACGATAGTGCCATCCTCCAAAATGGAACACAAGAGGCTGGCCGGGCGCCTCGCCAAGCTTTCCCGCCTCTCCAGAGGCCTTCTCGAAGTCGAAATACCACAACGTGCGGGCGATTGCCAGGTTCAGCTCCAGATATGCCATGGCCTGACCAGCACAGGACCTTATGCCCAGGGAGAATGGGACGAACGCACGCCGTACGATGTCGCTGCTCCCCCTCAGGCTCAGACTGTCCTCAGCAAGCCAGCGCTCTGGTCGAAATGAAAAGGGCTCTAGGTAGTACTCAGCAATGCTCATGAGGCTGTACGCATTGGTGGCCACCTCCGTGCCCGAGGGAATGATGTGGCCATCGACGACGAGCTGCTCCCCGGCTGCTACAGATGATGGGTCTTGGATACGCCAGTTAGAGATCGTCCCTGCCGAGAGCCGGAGCGACTCGTCAATCACCGCGCGGAGGTAGCTGCACGCGCTGAGCTGAGGGCCTTGCTTCATTTCCTTGGCGGATGCGAACTTGGTTCTTATCTCAGAGGCCAAGCGCTCGTACACAACGGGGTAACGTGAAAGGTAAAAGAGGGCCGCTGTTATGGTTCTTGCGGTGGTGCTCCCACCTGTAGATTACACTCGGTTAGTCAGTGTCGTGGGCTCGAACTGCCACCCCGGATAAAGGCCTGGAAAGGATCGCGCCTGGAAAGTGGCGGGAGGGATTGCCGTACCTGCTGCAACGATTAAGATTGCTTCTGCCCATAGGTCTTTGGTGGGAAGCCCTGGGTCACCGGGAGCGATGTCTCCAGATACATGAGCGTAGAAAGCAGACTTCGCGTCTTTGGGAAGAGCCACGCGGGCCTTAATCATTGCGTGAAGTGACTTGTAGAGGCCCCGCATGTCGTCCTGGTACTGTGTGGGTGATAGCTGGGTAATTATGGGGTCCAAGTAAAGAAGACCCGGCCACGCCATATAGAGGCTTCCAAGTCTACTTCTGGGTTTCATTCCCGCCGAGACGGACCGATGGGTCTCGTATTGTTGTGAGTTGAGTTGGAAACCGAAAGCCAGCTGGCCAATGATATCCACGCCCAGATGCTCGCAGGAGGGCGTTATGTTAATAACCTCTCCAGCTTGGCTGGATTGAAGTAACTGGTTCAATAATACGTCAATTCCATCGGCCATCTGGGGTTTAAAGCCACGCATGGCACGCTTTGAAATGCCGAAACCGATGATTTTGCGCTTCATTCGGTGAAGATCCCTATTTGGCTCGTTGAATGTATTGGGACTTTAGGCACCCATGCGCGTCCCGGAGTAAGCGGGGACTTTCGTCACTTTTGGGTTGTTGTAAATGTCTTGAACTAATCAGCAAGGCAATCAGAGGATGACTTGAAGGTTGAGGTGGTGGGTTGCCCGCCTACCCTGCAACGCCGCCACTGTTCTGAAAACCAGGCTGTTTGGAGCTATGCGGACAACGGGACCTAGATTGTACAGCTGTATTAGATGCTCATGACCCTTCTATCTTCGAATGGCCTGAAATTAACTCAAACGCGGAAGAGGTAATCCTTACCATACGTCTCCAGGCATTGGTACGTATTAAATATGAGAGCGGCAACGCCAAGCGAAGAAAGCCGTATAGGCGCTCGTGAGCTTTGCAACAATTGGGCCTGGATATTTTGCCAGTGGATGAAAACAAGTTCGATATGTTACTAAGAGTAGCAGCTGTAATTCCATGAGCGAGAATCATTCCTGGAGTCATCCAAGGCCAGTGCCACGTACCAGAGGGACAGTGATGATTGTTGTGTATTTTATGGCCGAAATCAGACCATCGATGACCTTAGAGTCCATGCTTATGCCTAGGTCCTAGATGTAGCAAACTATCACTCTGTCTCTTCAACGGATACCTGATAAAAGCCGCAGTGACACTTGAGCCTCGGATCCACAGCGGTTCCAGGCCTGGCCGTGACTGTGAACCTGAGACGTTAGAGTGGCTTGGCCTATCCGAACTTTATTGCTTGACTGTAAAGATGGGTTTAGGCAAAAATGCCAGATAAGAAGAGACTGGAGCTTGTGAGCGACCACCGGAATTGAAGTGCGCGCCGAGATCGACAATATGTATGAACTGGATCCGGCATCAACGGCAGGTGATGATGGTAGTAGTAGGAGTAGGAATTAAAGAGAGCGCCAATTAGATGTACATCCGGTTGTTCATGTGTGTTGGCTCTTAGCGCACGGCTGGTCCCAGTTACTTCAGATATAAAATTACGACCTCGGTACTGTTAGAACGAAGTAGGGATGCAGCCAGCCAGTCAGCCCGGTCTTCGAGCCAACACGAAAATCCTCTGGGTCTCAGGTCTTGCCGAATCAAGCTTCAGGCATAATAATCCTGCTGGAAGATATCAGGCAGATCACCATGCCGGGCTTCTCCCTGTAACCCTATTGTGCCGCAGCTTGCAACGCTACATCGCAGAGCAGGCTACTGCGCTATCAATTGCCAACATCTGTTTGTGGACGAATCAAGGGATCGCAGTGCCATTTTTGGCGTTTGATTGTAGAATTTTAGGCTCCGAGGTATTCATTCTTTCACTCGGCACCATAATTTGAGTCCCCCTTTCCACTGCCCTTGGCGGCGACACCGCTCCAGCGAAATCGGCAGAACCTCTCCATGACGCCCCCACTCGAAAGCCTGACCCGAGAAATCGACCAGGAACTTCTCGACTGCCCTTTTCGGAGTTTATGAGTCTAAATTGATCGACTGATATACCTGCAGTTCCGACTGCTCAAGTCATCACCAGCGGAGGTCTTCAGACTGCCTTGAAAGACTCTAGATTGGACAAGAAAGCAATTCTAATTCAATATGATAGCCTAGAATGAGGCGATTAAACTTCCTCTAACAGCTTAGCCCATGACGAGGTCGCTCTTGTGGCTGCCTCATTGATTTCGAACCCGGAATTGCGCATTCTACGGTCGAATACTCCAGACTAATCCAGCCCCCAAAGCCCGTGTCAACCACACAGGCCTTTAGAAACTCCACCACAGGCAGATACCCGCCGAGGTTGGTCTCGCCGGGAAATGGCCTTGCATGCTTCGACCACGTGAATTCTGCGGCCTCGCCCTCGACGAACCACGGATGCTCTGGCGAGAAGACGGGGTCAAATCTCTCGGCGTCGGACAGCTGGACGTAGAACAACTTATCGATGGGGAAGTCATTCTTGAAGCTTGCCAGTGACGCCGCCAGATCGGCATCCGCATTTGGGTATTTGCCCGAGGCCTCGTACGGACTTCCCCAGAGCTTGGTGAGGATGTGAAAGGAATCCAGGCACAGCCCAAAATTAGAGCAATCGACTGCCTTGATGACACGAAGTACTGACTGCCAGGGGAGCTGTGGCTGGATCAAGACACGGGCTCATAGGCAATGGACACTAAACTGGTTCCTTCGCATTCCCCAGTTGGGCCAGCCGCTGCAGATCAGACACGATGACATTCTCGTCGCCTGAGCAATTAGCGCCATAATGTGATGGCACCTGAAGATACGTCGCTCTCAGGACCCTCGCAATATCTCTCCATCGCTGCGCTTCATGCAGTCTTTTGTCCAGCGGGAATAGTCGACTTCGAAGTTTTCGAAGGGAGCCAATGATAGGAATTCAAGACTGAGTTCATCGCATAGCTGTCTGATGGTTTCCGCGCCGCTTATCAGTGAAAGATTGCGCGATTGTACATAGATCTCAAGGTCCTTGTAAACCATTTCCACTCCAGAGACGCCATATCGTGCTATGGTGTGAATGATCAAAGCTGGCACTGAAAGAGTAAAGAAGCTGTTAGAATCTGAAGAAGCATACTCCGTAAGGTTGGAGCAGCCACCTCACCTTTTATAGACTGTATTCGGACCCTATCCATGTTCATTCATCAGCTTGGGTCTTTCACGTCGAGCTGCCAGTGTTGCCCTATTAGACCACACACTGCCTCGACGTTACAACGAAACAACCATGTGCTCAGTGTGAGAACCAACATATAAAAATACCAAATCAGGAGCAAGGTCACGGATGGCCATGGCGACATGTCCCACGGTCCTAGCTGAAGGCTATGGCATCTTCACCGAACCAACAAATCGGTGGCCTGCCAACAAGGTGGCCTCAGGATTGGGACTGAGAGTGACCCTAGCCGCCCATGCCCATAAACTATGCACAGATATTCACCAACAGCAGGAACGATTGGATGTAAGCAGTCCCGTCCATACATTAGACATAACCGCCTGCAACGGCCCCGAGGGCCTGGAACCTTGCGAGAGAAGCTGACACTCCTGAGCACTAATATACATCGAATTATTCAACCTCTTCATGTTGACCCGTCAGCCTGGTGTGCCTGGTGAGGCCGTAGTAAGGAGTACCCCTGCACATTTGGGCAACGACAAGAGGGCGTCGGCTCCAAAAAGGGTAAGCCTTCAAAATGAGGGGTGGATCCGGCCTCTGCCAACAAATACCACCGTTTTGATGCTCCGTATGATACTGGGCCGTTTGAGGAGGCGCGCGTTGAAAAAGTGCCCTAAAAAGTCAGCAAACGGAGAAGAAGATCAGGTGCATACTCTACAGACTGTACATAAAGCTGCCCCTCCCTAACTTTTCATGGGCAGCCTGCACTATCATCAAACTCCAACGCATTTGATTGCGCCACAATTTCAACGTCGAAAGTTTTATTGGTCCCGTTGGCTTCGTATGCAACTTATCTCAAGGCCGCTCGTGAAGTCGCTATTCAAGCATACCTCTTAGGAGCCCTCAGCCTCAAACATTCACCATCGTCCGCCTACACACCAGAGATCCCATAATACAAAACCAGGGGTGCAGTTGTGTAGCACTCGGCGCGAGACCAGGAGCCCCCAACTCCTACCTACGACGATGTCGTAGACACGACAGGGCTGGATTTGCACGAGGGGTTTCATTGCAATTCAACATTACACACATTTTGTTCTCTTGGACCATGGGGGATCAGATCTATCCGGCGAGAAATCATTCACGAGCCCCACCAGTCTCAACGATGGACGAGCAAAATCTTCTGCACAACATAGACGGCCGGATGCACGGCCCAATGAGCGGCTTTATCAAAAAGTACTTCGGAAACTTCCAGCATGCCCAATAAGATACTTTCCTGGAAATTCAGGTAGCCGGAAGAGCTAGTAGCCGTTATGCCATCCCATCAGCAGCTCCCCCACCCGACAGTTTCTGACAATGGTTCTCCGAGTATATGTCTCGGGAGGGGGATAGTGCTCGTGGCCCGTGGCAAATATCTAGGGACAATGTATCACCCGAGAGTGGTGACGACGGTGCACGTCTCCTCTTGACTGCCACACTCCGCTGGCTTCCAACGTACAGACAAGATGGGACCGTGTTCAGGTTGTTGGCCAGTTTTACCGCCATGGTTCCGTTTGTTACCAAGATGGTCTCCTGCATTTATGTCGGTCCGCATACCACGTCTTCGCCAGTCAGCCTACACGGCTCTTCTTACACGGCTTGTACGTACGAGGTTCGCTGATCGAACTTTGGGTATTTGATCGGTCTGATTTATATTGTAGTGACGTATTCGACATCCAAGAAGATTTGATCCAATCTCTCTCTATTCTCCTCAGCTAGCAGCGGATGACAGACCATGACCTGGGGAAATCCGACATCATTGAGGCCGATGAGGGTGGTAGCTACCTCGTCTTTGATGAGGCGGCGATGCCTCACCTCGGAAAGCTGTACCTCGAGAGCCAACCGATTGCGTATCGTGAGAAGCTCATTGCACTGGGACAACTTGCTTCCGGGCTAGAAAGCCTGATTCCGATCAATGGAATCATGTCTTGAAATTCAAATGGCGCTGGGCAAGGGAACGCCCAGAGGACGAGCTGCTCAAGCTAGCCAGGGAGAAACGTGTTTGGGGTGCTGTCTCCCTTGATTATTACCAAGAAATTGAAAGCACGGCAAACCTGCGTCGAGGTCTCCGATGGGGGACACACAGAAGATTTACCAGCGGCATGAACTTTCGTAAGAAAGATGAAAATATCGAGCACCGACGAGAAATGGCTCGCACTACTGACGGGCTTGCCTAACACACAGAAGAAACAGAAAACTTCTTTCAGAATCGCATTCTTGCCACCATCTTTATTTCTCCTGTCGGCAGGCCCCTTCATACTTTTCAGTCTCTCTCGGAGTTGCATCAAGTATTTCGAGATGCCATCAGGTATCACCGATCACTGTTAAATGACGCCAAGATTCTTCATTAAGATGTATCCCCAGGGAATATGATCATTTTGGATGGCCAAGATGAAGGAAGCCCCCGGGGTATCCTCATAGATCTCGACTCCGCAGTAGAGCTTACCGATGAAGAAGAAATAGAGCCTGACATTACCGGCACCAGACCATTTATGGCCATTGGCGTTCTAAAGGGCGAACGTCACACCTACCGCCATGACCTAGAGTCCTTCTTTTACGTCTTCCTCTGGACAGTCATCACGAACCACTCAGAGAACCCCCCGGAGACCAGCAAGCTTCGGCAATGGAGTAGTGGCGAATGCGACGAATTGGCATTACTCAAGTCGCTTGACATGGATCAGGATGGCTTTCAGACTATTTTGTGGGAGTTTCCTGCCGCGTTCCATGTCCTCAAGCCTCTTGCCACAAGTTTACACCACCTTCTCTTTCCCCTCCGGGCCCGAGTTATTTGGACGGGAACAGACGGCTCACCACAAGCTGTAGACGAGCTTTAAACAGGGATGATAAGCTTGTTCGAAGAGGCCATGGAGTTTGAAGGCATAAGATAAGTAAATCGGTACCAAGCACAATTCCTATAAGGCTTGTAGCCAGTCTCAGATCATATTCAAGTATTGATAACATAATCTGTACTACAAGATCGACTACTAGGTCGGAATCTTTTATAGTATCACGAATATTTAGGAGAATTACCCAGGGGAAGTTGGCACTCGAACTCATTGGGGATGTCACTAGCAAGAGGCAATTCAAACTCCACTGCTTTCAAACATCTAATGGGATAAATGGACAGTGACGAGAGGGAGTCTCATTGTGCGGACACTTTTATCCAATTATTGGTATCATCCTTCCTCAAGCTCTTGAAGCCCGAGAAGTCACACAGATCTAGATCATTCGTCCTTGACCCCGTCAGCGGAGCAGGAAAACCTCCATGCCACACCGGAGGCACAGCAGCCTGAGCACTCTCCCCACCAATTAGTCTGCCCATCCTCTGTCGGAACGGGGTCGCATAACTCGACTGTCTTGTTGGTAGCCCGGCTAACGACAGCGGTGACCTGGGGCTCCAAACCCCAATCAATGTTATCGTCCTCGCAGGCCAGCTCGAGGTCGTAGTAAGTGATGTTGGTCGTATCATCGGTAATGTTGAACGGCTTGCGACAGATGGGGTCGAGCACGTAGGTGTTCACGACCCTGATGGCAGTCCACGTGGCCGTGCCCTTGATGGCGCCTTTCTTGTCGCACAACTCAGTGACGTCCTGGGTCGAGGTCGGCGTGAACGGGGACCAGGCTATAAAGTGGTTGCCGTGTGGATACCCGAAACGTCCCAGGTTGATTGTCGGGTAGCTGATGTTTTGAGCTGCCGCGACGGCCAAGAATGAGGCACCTATGAGGGCTGAGAAGTGCATCTTGTTATCGAAGGGGAATGGTCCTTTGGGTGGGGGTTTCTGAGTTGCAAACACGGCAGCGTGGTGAAGATGTGCAGTGGAGGGAGTACGATGCCAGTGATAACAAGCAGATACTCAACCTTTAAATACCATAACGCCGTCACATGTTTTGGTCAACAGAATCTTTTCCTGCAGCTGCATGCACGAGTAGCGCTCTAGTGCCTCCCTTGGTGGATATGGTCTGGACTTGTTCGGAATCACTCCCGAGGTGCACGGAGTATACTTGTTGGAGTCCGAGACCTTCGTATTGCGATTGTCAGGCCAGAAAAGCTTGAATTCAAGCTTATATCACACGTCGGTGAGAACATCATATTGACCTCGCCATATGACTGGACAGGTCTGGTTGGATCCCATCATATTCAGCATTGCCTTCCGATATTACATGCAAACAGCTAGTGGTTGGTGTCCTCTTATCACCTGCAGCAGATACTTACATCTGTTGACCAGCGGCACAGCACGGCACTCTGACAGAAGCCACATGCACGTTTCCAGAGCTGTCATCCCGCTTACCACGGTAAACGATTAACGGTTGCCTGGCGCTGGGTCCTGGGCGTTGTGGGGCACGCATGCAATCCTTCTCGTATTTCTACACTAGTCTGACTACGTAGCGCCACAAAAGAGATGCTTGTGTGACCAGACTCAGCGAGTGCCGGTAAGCGCCGGAAAAAAAGAGTTGTTCGTAATTCTGACAGTAGAGCCGACGTCATTCCAACCAAGTCGAGCGATATCGACGGGTCGCGTGGTGATATTGCCTAGGAACATTTCAAAATGCCGTCACAACTCTGGATCCCACTGCATTTTTTCCCTTGAAAAGTAGAATGCGGTATAGCATAGAGTACAAAGTACAGTACTACAGTCACTGCGTAGAAGTTTAGAGTGGGAAGACAAATTCGTAGCCGAACCAGCCAACCCAGCCGCTCCCTCCGACGATGAGATTCATTGACTCAAAATGCGGGCGTCTACGGAACTGCCCTGAGTCTATTTCAATTCAGAGCGTTCTAAGGCTCCACCTGGAAGGGAATTGACAGAGTACAGGTCACGTAGTCAAGTCAGATACAAGCCTGGGCGTATTTATGCCTTGCTAATAAATGAAAATGGTGGCATTCAATTTTTTTACTTGTGCAGCATTGCATGCCACGTGCTCGGTTCCATTCCAGATCCGATCACATACTCTTTATACCTAGGCGGATAAGCTTCAAGTTGAAGCGGCCTCTTCATACAGACGTATGTCACTTAACGCGCGTTGAATTTATATAACTTTACATAACTCAGCTTGATGACGGGCCCTGAAAGCTTGCCTCGGTGATTGATCGCGATTTCTAGGTCTTCCTTGCTATGCTCATATGTTGTCATCGAGTTTATGTATACGCAGTAATGGCTGTCTTTGAGATGATCCATAAATTCAGCAACGCCCAGGACATTATAATGAAAATTGACAGCCTCGTCTCAGAGCTCCTCTCACGTGTAAGGATAATTCGGTGTAGCGGCTTCCGACTAATCAGTGGGAATCCCTCTCCAGAGTTCAACATCAGCTTTTCAGAGTGGGCGTGGTCTCATTCCATGTACGAGAAGCGAAGACTGATGAAAAGGAGTAAAGGAATCGAAATCAATTACTCATCAACATATAACCTGCCTTTTCTATACGAATCCCTCGATTGTTCCTCGTGGACTCCCGTTATGGTCTGTGGTAGTGACTTTTACGCTCATACTTAGGTTCGCTTTCCAAATACAATTATTGTAGTTCAAGACACCCTGATATTGATAATTCTTTTTATATTTGTTTCGTCGAATTTTCCTTTTTTCTTTTGAAATAGCAGTCAAAACCACGTGGTCAGCTACATAAGATCGAAATCGGTGACATTAGGTGTAACCTGCGAAGCTCTGCGCTCAGTGTTGTCTGAAGTGCAAGTTTCATCAAGCGTCAATGTCCAACTCTCTGGAGATGTCAAGTTTATGTCAAAGAGACGATCTTTTGCAGAGCTATATCAGTGTGCGACTGAGGATCGAATCTTGTTGACGGAGCTTATCACTTGATGCCGCCACTCATCGTCGCTCAGAATACTTCTGACGCGAGCCTCCAACCACTCTGTATTTCCCCAGAAACCCCAGCTAGCCTGAAAGCGCAGCCAATCGACTAATGCAGTCTCCCAGTGCCGGACGAAAATCACCCAGTCGTATTCCTTGCCGCTGGTTTCCTTGACGCGCTTCCAATACCTTTTCAGTAGCTCCTTTTCGCCGTGTTGCATCTCGAGGTTTTGAGGAATGTGGCTGTCTGCTACAAGCATTCCCAACGGTATTGAGCATGTGAAAAGCTTAGCCAAGTCACATACGCCTGGGCCGATTCCGGTGTACTGAAAATCGTAAAATGCAACTTCTGATCCAGAAGTGCTAGTGAACAGGTTCTCAGACTTGACATCGCCGTGGATAAGTGTTTGGTAGTTTTCCATGGGCGTCCACCCGGATATCTTCGGTTCGAGATATGCAGCCACGAGTTCGGCGATGGAACCGCTCTCGTCGTCAAGGTGGTCAGTGAGCGGCTTGCTCCATTCATCAAGGTGGTCCTTAGCGAGTCTATTGTATTCTGTGCGTCGTGTCGCAAGGTACGTATAACCACCATTTAGCCAGACAGTCTTGTCAGTCGCGTCTTGGCCATCGTGCCTAACTTCTTCCAGAGGCGGCGACACCAAAGGAGAGCGCTTAAGGTCCTGAGTGCGGGGCCACCAGAAGCCGTGAAATTCTGAGAGCCAGTCTAGTGCTGCATGTGCTTGAACCACCGAGAGCACGTCGCGCTTTTCTCCTGCAACGGGATACTGCACACGAAGATCGCTCAGCAAGGTAGCTGTGACTGTTGATCCGTTCTTGTTATGCTGTTTGATGCTCCCGAGACATTCAGCAACAGGAAGTGATGAGGGCATCTGCGGGGCAAGACTGCTGTAGAAGAACTGTTCGACCTGATAGCTCAGAATCTTTCTTGTGTGTCCCTCATCACCAGATTTCGTCGGCGGCGGAGTCACCAGTTTCAATACGAATGTCTGTGCCTCTTGCAGTGCAGATGTTTTCCCACCGCTTGTCGAGCGTGTGCTTGATGAACTCGTGGCAGATTTTGGCGAGCCGTCCAGTATAGCGGTCACACGGCAGATCTTGCCATATCCCGCCCACAGTGACTGTATGGTCTCGATAGACTGAAGCCTCAATCCGTTCGAAGCAAGTAGCGTTGCTGCGACCTCATCTGGGGAAGGGTGTCCGGACATGGCAACAGATGAAGGCCGATAGTGGAGGCCCAGTGCGACGAGGAGTACCAGGGCCGAGATTAGCAGGTAAAAACGCACCAAACCCCGTCGTAGGAATAAGTCAAGTAAGAAGCCCCTGAGAAGACCCGACAATGCTGCATGTGGGTGGAAAGCTGACCAATTGTAGTAATGATAGGGAAGATGGAAGAGTGCTTCTTCCTTCTCGAGTCCTTAAAGTGGATTTCCTGAGGACAGGTTGGTGTGACGTTTCCAGACCGTACGCCACAATTCATTAGCCACATTCGTGGCTGAACTGTTCAAGTACCATCCAATCAACGCGTCGGTCGGCCCTTCAATGAGTTCAGCATCCTCCAATTAACTTGAAGTACCATCGCGCCGCTAATAGATCAACTCTACTACTATTCTCCCAAAGCTCTGGAGACTTCCAAACATTTCCAATGGTGAAAAATCGTCCGACGAAGATTCCAGCTGGTCCCAAGACATTCGGCATCAGCTCGACAAGAGGGCACTGTACACATCAATAAAATCCATTACTTTCATATCTCTAAACAAGTTCACCGGTAGATGCATTTGGATTCAACCCTGTGTGCCCCTCCTTTCAAAATGCTCAGTCGTGATAATGTCATCTTCGTGAGGCGCAAAAAGCTGATCGTTCTTGTTCTGGAATGTCTTGCACTTGTCTATGGATGCAGTAAGCTTTCTTGCGACTAGCTAGGGATGGGATCGCTGAAAGGGTCTTGGTCCGGTTGGGCCAGCATGGTTTTGGCCGAGATGGGCCTCCTTTTTCCCGTTCAAGGTCCGTGAGAAAGGCTAGGAATCAACTCGCATTTGATTGATGCAGGCTGCGTCTACCTGACTCATTTACTCCGCCCGATCCAGCACGCAAGGTTAGCAAGAGGTTTGTCTGCGGATATTTGACTTGAATGCCCTGGTGAGATGTGACTTCTGGACAGCTTTAAACCCTCCTGCGTGACACGAGGAAGAGCCGCGGATCATCCAGGGCGACGAAGCTAAAGGGCCCTGGAGAAGGTTAACTTTGGGGCCCAAATCTTGGAGAAGAAAACAATCATTGGGAGAGGCAAGCTATCGAATTAGCAGAGCCAAAATTCAGCGCGTCACATTACAGAATGTCCGCAAACAGAAAAGAAACAGGACAGAAAACGATCGGAACTCAATTGTTCATGTCATGCTGGACCCTGCGCCCACGGATGAGTCCGACAGGGCATCCCTTGCCGAATCGCGTGGCAAGATTTCAACGTTTCCTTTAACGAACTTGTTCCCGAAGATTGGGGACGATTTAGGTTATGCGCATGACTCACATGTCTTCACTCGACGAGACCAATCAAACTCTCAACATGCCATGATCTCAGCAATCCTCGGCGAGCTGCTAGCTCTCAACTATATGACCTTCCAACCGCCAAATCCGGATTACCGACCAAGAGATGCCAGAAAGCCGCCACGGTTCAGCCAACCAGGTAAATTGAATAACAATGAATACTTGTGAGGCTGATTCATGTCTTAGAGTATGGGGATTGTACTCAAGGCCGGCACGCGACAGATGCAGCTACCATGATTCTAAGAGGCCGATAAACGATTCAAGGGGCGGTAAACCCACAAATGGTCTTACCCTGATCCTACCAATCCATGAGCCATACACGAACAGAGATAGAGCTTCGGATCTCGAGATTAATTTAGGGCTGCCTTGTGCTACAAATTTCGTGTCCTCCATGTCTAAGCTTTGGGAGCACTGCATCGGCGGTCACCTGTGAAACAATACGGAAGCATATTTCTGAAAACCAGAAACAATGTATATGTCGAGCCGTGGCATCCATCTTGGCATTGACTATTGAAGTATGCTATTTGAAGAAAATGACTTTCACCGGACATCTCGGGATGAAAGTGAGGCTCCTCGTATATATTCGTCGGTTTGTCGTCCTCCATACAAGCCCTCAATGTATCAAGCTCTCGACCGTTCAAAAATTTCACTCTATCACTACTTCTAGTATACCCAGTCTCTGAATCCCACATCATATAACACCACAATGGCTTCTTTTACCAGCAGCATGCTGATCGCCCTCGGTCTGGGACTCTGCGCAGCGCAGTCACCGGCTACCATCAGTTTCAACCCTGTGTACGATTCTACCTTCCCGGTTGCCAATACGGCGTGTGGAGGTGCAGAGGGACCCAATCCCTTTTCAACGCTTGCCGCCGCAAGGGGATGGACCACACTCAATGAGATTCAAGCAAACCTTGTCGCTTCCCCACTCGCAATTAATCGGACTGAAGTGAGCACTCAGCAATCCTGGGTTATACTTGTCGCTAGTAGCATCGTTAACAATACGGTGTCTTAGTGTGGCCAATGCTACAGAATCACGGTCAATAGCACAAGCATCAATGCTTTGGTTGCCGATGCTGCTCAGTCTGTTGTAAGCATTTTCTGAATACATTTTCACCCGCTTGACAATCAATTGATAGCCATCTTCTTTTTGAAACGAATGTTTCAAAAGTGGCCATGGGCATACTGTGGCCATATCGACCCTATTACCATCGAAAGAACTTCCTCCCTATTTCTTCAAAGCTGACTTTTAATGCTGCAGTGGGTGTTGGGTCAAAGTCCAGAATGGGCTACCATCAGTGCTGGAAGTCTTGCAGGGCAACTTGCAGGAACTGTGGAGCAGATCGCGCAGAGCAATTGTGTTGCATAATATCCCAGAGATTAATGAATAAGTTAGGAGTACTGTGGTCAAGTCCAGTCTGGCTCTTGATCGGCATTGAAATGCCTATTCAAGTTCCAATAGTGGATAGCTGGCTTCCAGGGACCTATAACATCATTAGGTACTCGATCTGCGTTCAAAAACCGTAGATAACACAATTATTCCACCGAAATGTGCCAAAAATAACCAGAACGCACGTGATTCTTAAATTCTGTGGTTATGGTAACCCGTAATAATCACAATGTTTGGCTGTACCTCATGCTCAACTCTCTTACTGCATGACCAGTATGAGTTTTCGTCACTTCATCCAATGCAGTACAGTCACAGTACAGTGTCTGATAAGAAAATAAGAATGTGATCTCTTCGCTGACAACACCAAGCAACCCTATCTAATCCTTGTGGCGCGAAAGTACGCTTCTTGTGCGTTACTGACGGCGGACCATATAAAGACCACTACCGGGGGATTTGCCACAATTCAGTGCCTTCCAGCGTACTGATTTGTAAAATATCCTCCGTGGCGCAATTGGCTAGCGCGTCTGACTGTTAATCAGGAGGTTGGTGGATCGTACCCACCCGGGGGAGGAGACTGGCTCCATTTTTCGTTCGCCTTTTTTTTGCGTTTTTGGTTCTCGACTCAGAACAACGCCAGCAGCTAGTATTCTGGGAACTTTCAAGAGCTACAACTTCTCTGAGAATTCCGGCATACTCATGTATTTATTGCCCTGGTCAACATGGTCTGTGTACTTAGACACCCGCATATACAAAACTCGGACTGTTCAGACTTTATGCAACTGTAGGTGGCTGTAAGTAAACTTGGCTAAGAAGCATTTGACTCGCCTGATATGTTTGTTAATTGACATAATTCCATGCTTGTGCGTAGTTCACGATGGTATTTAAGCCAGAATTAGGAGAAGATCCTTGCTGATTTAATTATGATGGCCCTGTGCTAAGAAGTAACCCTAGTTTATATACAATGTCCGTGCTATTAAATTCTAGTTATGCCTTTTCGTCATCACGCTCCCTCTTTTCATTCTTCCTAGATTTGATAAGGAAGGCAATGCAGACGACTATTCCCAACACCGCCAGTGCGATGGCGAGATAGAGCGCTGCCCTGTATCCCTTCAGCTTATCTGCCTTGGTTACCCCGCCGTTGTTGTACCTCACTTCGATTGTGCCCGCGATTCCGAGACTCAGAGAAATGCTGTAGTTGACAACCGTATTGACGAGACTGGCGGCAATGCCTTGGTGTTCTCGCGACACGGCATTGGACAATATCAGAGTAGCAGCTGGAAAGCTCATGTCCATTCCCCATGGCGTGATGATGAACGCGACGAATGTCTGGGCCCAGTATGTTTGATCAATAGGGCATGTCGCAATGAGAATCGTGCCAACTGCGAACGCTACAAGTGCTGCGGTCATGATTATCGGTGGTCCGATGCGGTGCAGGAGAGACCCGACAACCACAGCAGCCATGGCCCCAGAGACAACGACAGGCGTGAAGTTGGCGGTACCCTCCAGTGGCGATTTCTCCCGGAGCTGCAGCAGGAACTCCCATACATACCAGAACCAAATTCCGAAACATCCCCATCCGCATGCGACTGCGCCGAGGACGAATGACACGTCGGATTTAAGGGCGTGGAAGGGGACAAGAGGCTCGGGGGAGACCTTGATCTCGATCCAGAAAAAAGCGCCAATGAATATGAGACCGAGAATGAGGGTGACTCCCACATATGGCTGGTCCCAGCCGACCAGTGGTGCCTGGTTCCATGCAAAGTTAAAGAGCACAAGACCCACGATTCCAGCTGTTGCGCCTGGGAGGTCGAGATGCAGCAACACGCCCCGCCATGTACTCGGTCGGTTCTCCTTGTGTGAACTTGGCACGGTTGGTATCACGAAATATGCCATGACGGTGGTGATTGCCAGCGCTATGGCGAAGCAGAAAAACGTCCACGGCCACCATGCGAGAGCGAAGACACCCGAGAATGCCGCTGCGATGATGGAACCAGCCGGTGCAGTCGCAGCGAAGGCAGCGAATGCCATGGACTTCTTCAGGCCAGGCTCATAAGCTGCACCGAGCAGCGCCAAACCGTTGGGCAGTGTCAGGGCAGGGCCGATACCCTGGAGCACCCGGCCAAACACGAAGAGGACGTGGCCCGAGTACACTGATAGCCCACAGACAAGGCTCCATACGGAGAACCAGGCCATCCCGATCATGTATAGTGTCTTGTACCCGTACATATCCCCCAAACGGCCGGAGAACAGGATGAATGTGCCGACCGTCAGACTGTATCCGGCGAGGAACCATGGCAGCTCGGAGTCTGGGAGTTCGAAGTCCTCCCCTATGACGTGGATAATAGACAAAACCTGGCCGAGTCCAGCCTCTGCGATATAGTGTCAGCGGGAGCCATGTGATACCAAGACACATATAGCCAGGCAACCGGGAACTCACGTGTGTAGAGCTGGGCAAGGCAGACCAGAGCAACGAAGAGCAGCTCGCGATACCATGGCAGCGTTTCGGCGATGGATTGGGCCGTCTTCGTTTTCGTGAGTCCTTGGTGTTCTGGATCGTCGTCTCTGTCGTCGCTATCGGATGGTGGAGTGCCGGGAACGTCTTCTTTCAGGACTCCCGCCCCGTCCAAGTTTTGGCGCATGCCAAAATCTGTCCGCTTCGTAGAATCTGCCATCATATCCTGCCGGCCCTTGGCCAAGTTGTCGTTATTGTCTGTTGGTGCCCGTCGACATGGAAGGCAACTTGATCTCTGAGTGGAGGGGGGTTCACGCATATTAAAGGGGTCGTTATCGCCTCACAGGGCCGGCGGCTTATTAGACGTCAGAATCGTCTCGAAAACAATCCGCTCTAAAATCTTCGATTGGACCCACTTGATACCGACCATAGTCACGAACAAACAGTGGCGCTGACACGACCCATCATGGCCCGTTATTCCGCAATTCCGGCGCTAGTCTATGATGTTTCGCGATCTTGACAGCTGCTAAATTTTACACGCGTCGACATGGTGTTTGACGCCACACTGAATTGTTTATAAGCAAAACGTCTCCATCCGATTAAATCCGAAGCGTGACATAGTCTCAACGACTGACTGAATTCCACCGTTTGAGCACCTAATCGAGGCCGGAACGGAGCTAGGTCTGGTTACTCATTGCCAGTTCCCGCTGCCGGAGCAAACCCCGAGTCACGAATCCCGCTACCGGGCGCAGTCGTGCTCACTCCGTGGCCCTGCTCGGCCTGAAATGTCGGCATCCGAAGCACGACTTTTTCTCTACAGCAATCCCGTCGTCAGTTGCCATCCAACTAAGTAGGCCTAGCATTCAACCGCCCTCGAAGCAAACGCTAGTCATGCTTGCCATTTTATCAACGACTTCAGCTTCGGCCTACTCAAAGCTTCATAATGAATCTTTCTGATTTAAGCGCCTGACCCACAAAGTCGGAAATGCGACTGCAACAGTCCTTGATAATCTAATTTCTAACATTAAGTGCCACAATCACTGGGAATGGCTACTGCAGCTGACAGCTATGTGTTCGTCACTTTAGTAAGACACAGCCCGGCTGCATGGCTGATATTGGTCAGACCAGAAGTTAAAAGACACGTCAGCCCCATCTTATGGGCGATGCCCATCCACTGCGTCTACTGCCGTGGCGACGACAACCGGGTCTGCATCCTTCCGTGACTCGATGGACGAGTTATCCGAATCGAGCGCTCTGTTGTCCACCGGTCTCCCCGGCACAAGAAGAACCGCGAACGATGTTGCGGGTATGCAGATGACAAACATGACGAAGGCGACGATCAAGTTTACCATGGGCGAAACCTTGACTGCCCCGATGCCGAAGGCTAGGCACGAGCCGATGGACTCGAATGACCGCACTAGGCCAACGCCTAGAGTCAAGGTCTCGATATCATCGAAGAAGGTGCCCATTATCCAGTACACAAACATATAGTGGGACTCGTTCATGAAACTAGCTGCGCGTAAGTACGTTGTTCGTTCAAGTCTTGAGGTTCACAGGAGCGGGACTGACCGGAACAGGACATTGACTGCAAAACCGCGACCGAAGCCAGGGCTGGCCCAGTCGAGAGTAGGCTTTGTGTCCTCGTACAACTTCTCGTTTGCTGTCTGCCAAGCAAACAAGCCGAGCATGATGGTGAAGAAGCTGAACCATGTGATCTTGGCAAGGGTGGGGCGGCTGAAGCACTTCAGATCGTAGAACCAGCCCCAGAAGGCATTCGCAGCCGTTGCCGCGATCCCGGAGGTCAGGGAGCCCAGGGTCCTTGCGCGGACCGAGAAGTACTTGGTAAGGTAAATGCCTTGGTATGTACTGTTCCAATTGAATCCAACCAGGATAGGTATCAAGAGGTAGAACTGCTTCCTCTTGAGCAGCTGAATCCACTTGTGGAACTCTTTAAGCACAGCCTTGTTCTTGGTTGGGTCATGGGCCTTCCTACCATCGCGGTGGATGACCTTCTCAGGAGGCGACACGAGGAGTGCAAGAGGAAGGCCGAGGCATTGTAAAGCAATCAAGACGAGATATGTCGAGTATCCGACCTTGCCTCTCTGACCGTTCTTGACGTTGAGTGACAACTGGATCGACGACCCAATGAGCTGTCCAAGTTCGCGGAGACCGAGCCAAATTCCGGCTGCACAAGGACATGTTAGAAACGAGTTCTTGAAGGATTCAAGACGCGGGGGAATTTCGCGTACTGAATTTTCCTCTGTCGTGTATGTCGGCGTACCCGAGAGCGATTGCACCCTCAGCAGCCCACAATGCAGAAGCCGCCACACCGCAGGTTGCGCCACCGAATAGCACAAACCACTCTGTACCATAACTGCACCACCAAATCAACAATGAGAACAGAGACGGAAGAAATTGCTGTCTTGTTGCGTGTCACAGCGTGTCGTAAAACCTACCGATTGTTCACGTATAACGCCGCCGAATATGGTGCGTAGCCCAGAGTACCGATAATAAGCACCTTGTTCAGTCCAATCTTGTTTGCCAAAATCGCAAAGAAAGAGCAGCCAAACACCATGATACCAAATGTCAGAGCATTAGACCCATTCACCAGGTAAGGCTCCTGCTGCCCGCCAGCGCCAGTGTCTTCGAGAGTGTTAGCCTTTTGCCATAGTTGGGTACCCAGGAGATCATTCGAACATACTGTTGAGCGCGTTCCAGATGCCAGGTTGTGTAAAAGAAATCAGGCCCACTACCACGACGTTAAACAGTGGACTTCTGAACCAACGCGTGAAGCGGGACACGGGCTTCGCGGCCTGCACATCCTGGGTCGAGCCCTCTTCGGGCTGCTTCGCAACGTCGGTTGACATGGCAGCGGCCTCGTATCTTTGGTTAACGGTTCCTTCAAGAGCATCAAGTTTGAACAATAAGAATCGGAGAATTCGACCGTGTGCCTTATATTCACCTCACTGCCAAGCTTATGCGGTAAATAATCGACCTGCAAACGCCCATGGTGTCGCATCAAGTCGATTTTTTCTCCGCACGGGTCCGCCGTACGATATTGATCTCGTGTGGGATTGGCCGGTGGTCTGGTTCTGCGGGCTTGGCTTCAGAAACGAGAATTAGAGGTGCTCGTCTAGGCGTAAGACTGTCCTAGCTATGGTTGGATTTTTTCAATGCTATCCCTGACGACCCAAGCTGTCGGCACTGCATGTACCCAAATTCCCTTTCTGTGAACGTGGCCCGGATAGGGCCAACGCCGCGTCGTGATGCAAGGGTGCGATGGTGAGATATGTCGTGACAGCGCCACAGCTCGTCATCTGCCGGAGCCACAGCGACACTTGGTGCCCTCGGAATGGCACAATCCACGGACAAAATCACTGATGGCTTTGGATATGAATGAGATATATGCCAGACTTGGGTGCAAGAAAGAGAATTCCGTACGGTAATTATTTGCAGGTTCAAAAGAAAAGGCGAATACTTGAAATACCTTGCCGCTCAACTGTTCTGACAAAAACAAACGTTGACATGGGATCCATCGCTAAAGCATTCCGGCCAGCCCCATACGGCCCCTCCGTCAAGCTGCCTGATCCCTATCCCAAGGATACTGACTTTCCCCTCGCTCTCGCTTCGCCCCAGCTAGATGCAGACATATCAGAACTCATTGCTCAGGTGGAGGACCTGTCCTCCACCGGAGAGCTAGAGAATCTTCTGAATAAGCACGGCGCGATATACTTCAAGGATTTGGGTCTCAAGGATGCCGAACAATTCTCTCGGTTTGCACATGCCTTTGGCTGGGTTCCACACGAGGATATTGGCAACCCGGTGCGGCGTGTCGTCCACGCGAAGAATGTGGCCTCTGCTAACGAGGGGCCGAACACTCAACCTGTGTATCCACACAATGAGTTCGGGCTCAGTCCGCATTATCCGGCATACGTATTTTTCTACTGCGTCTCACCACCAACCACAGGTAGGTGCAAGCTAGATCCACTCGCTGCAAGGCGGATCTAACCTGTCTCTTAAGGTGGGGAGACCCCGATCAACAACTCCATTATCTTGTACCGTCATCTAAAGGAGACACATCCTGAGTTCATTGAAGAAATCGAGGCCAAGGTTCGTATTGTGATGCTTCAATTATGTGTCTGATGGAGTCCGAAGTTTATGTCTGACTATACTGTAAAAGGGAGTCAAGTACCAGCTCTTGTACATCAATGCGCCTCGTGACCAAACGTCCTCGGCCCGAAATTCTGTATTACAGGCTTACGGGGGAACAGTTCTGGACAGTGATGACACGGAGACTGCGAGGGTGAAAATCGAGACGGAGATCAGACGATTGCCAACAGCGACTTGGACCTGGGAGAACCAGTCCGAGAGCAACAAGCTCGGAGATCTGCGAGTTTGGCAGCACTTGCCTGGTGAGTTTGCACTGATAGAATGACATGGAACTACTACTGACAGGAGCAAGCCGTGCGCGACCACCCTAGAACCAGAGAAACTGCTTTCTTCAACAATGTTGTATCGAGATTCTGCCACGCGGTGGAAGCAGGAACACTCGAACCACCACATATTAACAGAAAGGGACAATTCCAGCCCCAGCCTTGGTAAATTTGACCTTTGCGTCAACTTCGTGGCTTCTTTGACTAACAAATGACAGTATGGGGATGGATCGCTTATACCCCGGAAGTATTTGGAATCTGCTCTAGAAATAATCGCGTCGGTAGTATCATTCCATGACCAAACAACGACCGGATACTAACTTAATTATAGCGATACCAGGTCGTTGGTCTCTTGGACGCAAGGAGATGTTCTGCTGCTTGATGTAAGCTGATCGATGAGATACATTTCATCATGGCAAAGACTAACAGATGAGCGCGTAGAATCACGCCGTACAGCATGCCAGAGAGCCGTGGACCGGGTGAGCTTCTATAAGCCACGGAGATGTTTCGCAGCGCTAATATCGGGGCAGTAACCGAAAGCTACTGGCTAGTCTATGGGACCAGCCGACAGGAGCGAGAGCCTGACGAGAACTGTATCCTGATCGCCTTCATTAGACTCAAATTTCATCCCGAGACGTTCTCCTCGGCTTCTGAATTAGTCAATACTCTTTGCAGGCTTGGAAATCTTGACTTTGCGTATAGATTAAAGCGCAATTTGGCCTCTTCACGAAGCATAATGGGAAAAAGAATGACCCATGAGCCCGTCCGAACAAATGCAATGAGAACATCCTGGTCATGGTCTTTTGTCCGTTCATTCTGTCGGTGTATCTCCACAGAGTTACTGCACCTTTGAGCTTCGAGATAGAAGAATGAGGTGGTGTACGTTGGTGAGACTGTGTATGTCGTGCCTGGCATGAGGTGACGTTTGCACTGACCGCGTAGAATCAAGCTGATAAGCCAAGCCCAAGGGGAGAAAAGAAAGATCGAGCTTTCCCCACAGATTCCCATCTTTAATTCACATCCGTCCCAAGGCATCAAACCTCATAAGGTGTAGGCACGTTGTTCCAGTCCTCCCTGCGCTCCCGCATCTCCTCGGCGTACCTCGCCCACCATTTCTCAAACGCTGGCCTGTTGTACAGTCTCGTGAGTACTTCACCAGCGTCGCCAAAGATATCCAGAATGTAGTCGCAGTACATCCAGATCCCCTCCAAGTGCTGCTCGAGCAACGGTATCTTGTCCCGCCGGGCCACAGGCACCGTCCCGACGCGGCTCTGCCACGCCGGCGGCGCCAAGCCGGACTCCGGGTCGATGTTCAGGTACGTAATTATCTGGTTGTCTAGGCCCCAGGCGCTGGTGGCGAATTGGGAAATTGGCAGGCGGCGGAAGACGAGTGGGATTCCGAGGATCGCTGAGAGTGGTGCCTCGCTCTCGGGCTGCTGTTCGAAGATGGGTCTGTCCCGGGGATGGCGGTTGCAACCCACTTGCCCCATCCTGTGTCACCATTGCAGCGAACCTTGACGGCCTTAATCCGCTCAGTTCCAGTTGATTTGTCGTCTGCGGGTGTGGCACCGGCGGTCGAAGGAGCTTGAGACGGCTGCACTGGGGCTTCCTGCTTGGCCGGTGGCTTGGGCGGATTCGCCGGTTCAGATGGTGATCCCGCCGGTTCATCATTTGAGTCGGTGTCGATGTTATCCCACTTGGAGTAGTCGATGACCATCTTGGCGGGTTTTAAAACAAACAGAACGACTTTGTATGGTAGTTGGTTTTGTCTTTAATCTGGTTATAATGGTTAAAAGCAATTCCTTTATATAACCATAAACGCTTCAAAACCTAACATTAAATATAACGTCGTTTACCAGGAAATGACGCATATCAGAAAGTAACACACTTTTACTATTTCCACCAAGTTCCGCTAAGTGTTATGAACCAACACGTTGGCACGCCAGGTACCCGGGCCTTTGGGGGGCCTAAGCAAATCAAAGACTAGATGCCACAACGCAACCCCGCAGGCACTTGATAGCGGGGCAAGCATAGCCTGCCAAGACTGGGGTTAGGGTTATGACTATGTAGCCTATGAACACAGTCAACATATGGAACGCCTATGTTGACTAGGCACATAGGCAACATAGGGACTGAAGAGTCGGAACATATAAGGACATGGTCATCACCACAGTAGATAGCTTTCATAGAACAGACTCTTCAGTCGTCAATCTAAGTATTCAGTCTTACAACTAGATAGCCTCACAGCTAGTGATCATTACCGCTTAAGAAGAGAACAGTGTCTTCGTATTACGAACAGTCAAGTATCACCTCTACGCCGCTCTGCTAACATAAACCCTACAGGTTACCTACTAGACCCTACAAAGGTTTGGTGTGATCATTACATCCACCCCTGTAGTCGACTGGACCGCTCGTCGGTCCTGTCGGTCCACCCTGGTCAGTGGGTCCTTGGCCCTAACCCTGACCTCTGACATGCTTTGCTGATTTCGCCAACAAGTGCCTGCGGGGTTGCATCGTGGCATCTGATTCTGTTTGCCTGGGCTATCAAAATGGGTCCCTTGGGTGCCAACATGTTGGTTCATAACACTCGGATGGAGTCGCTAATTTCCTAGCTATACGCGCGCTTCAGAGGCAAATATAATGCGACATCTAATGGCTGGATTAAATGATAAGAATGCGGCGGCATATTAAGAAGGATAATATTGTTTTCCTTATAGTATTAGTTAAACTCGACTGATATATGGCTTTCGTAGCTATCCACAATTAGCATCTGGTATGTACCCTTTGTTCGTTGTTTAGTATGCTTGTTGAAGGGCTGGATCTATTCTAAGCCAGTCTTATTATCTCTCCGCCTATTTAGAGTAGGCTTGATTACCCAGGAGGGGGAAAACCTGACTTTATGGTCCAGCTTGCAAGGTGATAAGCGCCCTGAATGATAACGAAGGGCGGGATATACCAGCCCATTGCATTAATGCATTTAATAACTATGGCTAGTTCCCGGTTGCCAGGCTGAATAGATTTAGCCTTTCCATACTTATCGATGCGTGTAACTACCATTAACGCGGTGATCATACCCATTATAACGCCGGTCTCGTCGAAGTTATAGAGGTCGTTATCCTGGATCCTGTACTTAGCCATCGTGTTGCGAAGCAGCCTGAACCAGTTCCCAATAATCTCTGGATCTTCGCAGATAGGCCTCCGATAGCCGTAGCGATGATTAGACTTAGTCTTTAGGCTGGGTTGCATATTTACAAAACGTCGACCCCAGTGCTTGCCTATAGGTTTGCCATCTTGCGACGCCAGCAGGAGGTTCGCTATATCTTCCACACTAGAAGGTTGTAAGGCAAATCCTCGGGTATCTTGATTAATGATGTATCGGATAAGCGTTTCCTCTTCGATTAGGTCAAGTTAATAGGTATTAACGCGTCATTATTCGCGACAGCGTTGTTGATTCATCCTACGATGCAGTGTAGATTTGGGAATATTAAAGCTTGTAGCAGCTTGACTTATAGATATAGGTTTCGCGTCGTCTTTATTTTTTTTTTCAGATTTCTGAATAGCTTGGATAACCAAAACTATTTTTCCTTCTTGTAATATAGGTTATATGTTGTTGTTGCTGATTTTTAACGTGTTGAATATGTAAATAGGGTGGTTAGTGCGAAATTGATGCGAAAATGAGAGGCGCGACTAGCACCAAGAAAGAGTGGTCCTACCAAAACCTTAATAATTACTAGCCCCCCTGCACCCACCCCAATTACTCTGAATTCAAAAAATCATTTAGAAATAAGCAATTGAGTATAGTTGGCACCAATTGGTGCTAATTTTTATTAATTATTTGGCCCGGGGGGGGGGGTGGCTGGGGCTGGCTGAAGTTTGGTGAAAATAGCAAAAATGTCCTACTCACTGATACGTCCCACTCACTGGTAAACCACGTTAATAAACTTAATATTGATGAATGATTATATAATAAAAAAATCAATTTTATTTATAAAGATACTAAATTTTCACAAAACTCTTTATATTTTTTATTTATATAATACATATGTATATATATATATATATACTTTATACATTTTCAAAATTAATAATTATTAATAATTGTTGGAAGGCAGCACTTCGGGCCCGTCGGAGGCCCGATGAAGACACCGTAGCATCGGCGAAAGGCACCGCAGCACCGCTCGGGCCCAAACGGCGCCCAAGTCAGGGCTGAGCCTCGCTCAGGCTAGCGTGCATCGAGATCCATAAGGGAATGGGCAGGTTAGGTTATAAGGCAGGTGGCTAGACGCACTGGAATCACAATGTAGTTAGGCATCATCACAACATAGCACAGAATGATCAGATCCTGATCTGCCCCAAAGCAACCATTTGCTTAGCATCTTCCCCAGAGAACCTTGACAATAATAAATTTATATTTCCTATAATTTGAAATTTAAAGTAGAATTAATTTATATCAATAATTTAAAATAATAAAACTTAAAAGTCTTTATTTTAAAATGTTTGAAAAAAAGTTCTTTAACTTTTAAAGATAGTAGAAAATTAATTTTTTATATAAATTTTAAAAAGAGTAATTAAAGTTTTAGTAACTAGCGTGTAAATAAAATAATGAAATTGAGTTGTTAATTAATTAGTAATATATAACATAGCTCAAGCCCTTTGTGTGATAGTGGCGTCAAATGTTGAGAGTCGTTGAACATTTACAAGCAGGTATAGTGTTGTTGCCGCTGTCGACCCCACTCCATGTCGGATTAGGTTTCGTCCGGAAATTCGACTGACACTGTACCCTGCGAGTCACCTCCGCTCGAGGACAATTACCATGTTTGTGCTACCGATACGTGAAGGTTTGCTTGGAGAAGTTATTGTCAGGCGACGTGACCTCAGTGTATACAACTGCCCACACTTGTCTTCCACTCCCGGTCACGGTGAGTCTTGATCTCTTACAACAAATCAAGTGAACGAGAATTTAGGGCTAGTGTTTTCGTAGTGCATATACCCATCCGTAAAAAGAATTGTATTTATTACTAATGCACGCAATGAGGTGTTTCCAGAACATAGTCACGTATTCTGACTTGCAAGTACACGAACGTCCTGCCACATAAAAGCTCTAAATCGTGCAATAGGGCGATAGTTATCTTAGTGGACGCGTCCCGTGGCTACGGAAGCACCCAATAGATGTCTCCGTGATCCTGATTAACCCATTCGGTCTCTTTTATGTTCTGAAGACACTGCAGATGGACAGATCACGGCATATCCAGCATTGACACTAATACCCATGAATATACTAGTAGTAATCAGTTATCTGAATCTCATTCGTCTACGATAATAAGGGAGTGCCAGTTCCTAGCTATCAGGTGTACATGTTTTATTGGACGCACAATCGGTGTGGAGAAAAAGGCAGGTAGATCTTTTACCAGGTCAAGAACTTCGAGTCACCTGATTTGCGCAAGTCTCATCATTGCTTCCGTCGAATCGGTGGATCCCATTGGAATTAACTCTGAGGCCCGGAGTGCACCGGTTGAATATCGACCAACATTTAACAAATTCCTTTTGGGGTCTTGCGGGTTTCGGCAGTCTGGATCTCGCTGACGGTTTCCATAGCTGACAATTGTAAATTTCCGCCGTCCTCATGCTTGAGCCTGACCTGACTTGGAACGAGAAATTAGAACAAGCGAATGAGGGCTTGTTTCGGGACATAGTCAACTGGAGTCCAAACAGTCAGGCAAAATTTTCCGTCCAACAGACAGAGGCTAACCATTCGGGGTTTGGACGGGCATTGCTAATTTCGTTGATGCTGCTTACCGCTAACCCTGCGCCTGACTTCTACTGGTAACATACGATCCACACGAGGCATCGGCCCACAATCGTCCCCATCCGGAATGCAGGGTCCCGGGAGATGGATCCTCACAGCAGCCAACATATATGGGCAACATCCGCTGGCGCTGGCATACGGTGGACTTTGAAATCATTATCTAATGATTCGTCTCGAATTCCAGCATCAATTTCATTCACACTTACTTCTCGACTTCTAATTCGAGCCGCTCAGTCCTGCGTTTTCAGTCCTCACGCATTCCTCTGTGTACACATTCAACAAATAGGGGTCTCGCCGGCAGCCCATGCAACCCTCTAAACGCCATTGTCCAACGTAATTCACAGGATTTCACTGTCAACCATGGCGAACAAAAAGCCTAGCGGCGCAGAGATTACTGAGGCGGAGAGAAACGACCCCAACGCTGCGTGGGAAGCGACCATCACGAAAGGCATGAAAGAGACCGAGTCTGAAATGTTCCTGCAGTGGATATCCATCATCATGATCGGCGCTGCTGTCGCCGGGTACTATTACCTCTAAGGAAGACCGTCGGGGTTCCGCGTGCCTCTGATCAGCAAGCCGGATGCGAAGACAACCAAAAACGACATCGATCACGCAGGTATTAAATTGGTCGTCAGACACTGGGAAAAAAGTGATGCGTCTTGGAATACTGGCGATTTGGTTACTTGCATCACTGGAACGAAACTGGCGAATCGCGGCTGAACAAAACAAGCCGAGGGCACCCGAACCTGGGGCTTCATGTTAGGAAACGGACGCAAGAGCATGACCGCCGGCAGAGTCGTTTCTGTAATTAGCTAATTACACACGATGGAAGGGCCTTCACGAGCCAGAGTGGGAGAAATAGCTCAAAGACTAATGTATATGCATATCTTTAATTCATTTACAGTCCGCCAGAAAAGACCGAGTATTTTCCCAAAGGCATTATGAGCAAATCATCTCCCATTCCAGGGTGCCGGACCCATATCTCAAGTCAACTTCTTCAAACAATGCTCCTGTAGGTTGTCAGATGTGACATCATTGTTTTCTGACCTTGGTAAACTTACTGGCTTGTGGCTCGTTTCGTAGTCTATGTGGACATACGCTCTTTCCACCGAGGGAAGCTTCTCCAGCTTGATCTGCAGTGCCTCCGCCACGTCGTGAGCGACCTCGACACGCTCGTCTTTGTTGATGACTACGTCAACCTCAGCAATCAGTCGAGGACCGCAGTAGTACGCCCGTACAGTGTCGATTTGCTGTATCTCTGGGGAATGCGTCATGGCTGCATGGGAATTCGCACGTCAGTACGTCAGTACGCTCAGGAACCATGGTTCTGCGCCGCTAAGTGCAGTTTCAAGAATGGAGGTTGAATAGGCTCACCGATGTAAGTGATCAACCGTAGCGTTTCGCGCTCTGCGGAAACACCGATGATGAGCTGGAACTCGTCGTATGCCGTGTGGAGCCAGAGTGCCGCTATTGTCACAGACAATATGGTTGCACCCATCGGGTCGATCCACCACCGCAGCTTACTCCCCCCAACCGAGGTCAGAATACCAAAGCCGTTCAGGAAGAGGTCGTTGCGGTGGTCGCGCCAGAGGATCTCCACCTGGGAGAACAAATGTTTGATGGTCCAGCAGTACAGGAAAAGGCAGAATTTGGTGGCGAAAGCCGCCGAGACCGATAATATCGAAGGCAGGAAGAATGGCCGCGTCTCGTCAGTTGAGCCCTTAATGAAGGTCTGCAAGGCCTGGACCAAAATGACGACCGACACGGTGAACATGACGAATGAGAACACGATGTTGCCTGCGGTGGAGATGCGCGCCCTGCCGACTGGGTATTTCGTTGGGCTGGCTTTTGTTACCGTCCGGTGGGCCATATACAACAGGAGTCCCGAGAATGGGTCGAAGCACGAGTCGACCATAGTCGTGATCAGCGAGAGGGACCCGGACGAGATGGCGGCATAGAGCTGCAGGCCCGAGAGGCAGACGTTGGCGCAGAGACTGCCCTTGACGGCGATTTGATAGCGGAGACCCGATGCGGTCTGGGTGTCCTCCAACGACTGCTGGTGCTGCTCCACGGGCATGAGAAATGACCGGATCTCTTCATTTTGTACCTCGTAAAATTCTTTGACCGGCTTTTCCGGGTGTATTGAAATTTTGCGTTTCTTTTCGACTTGGATGGACGATATTTCCGAGTCTGCTTTTATCAGAGGCGACAGTCCCAGTGGGTCTGAATGTGAGGCTGCCGGAGCTTCGACATCTCTTGCCGATCTATTTGACCGGAACTGGGAGTGCAGGGATCTGTGACTTCGGCGACTGACAAGGGCTCGAGAGAGGGAGCTGAGGGGCAGCTCGGCCTTCTGCTCTAGATGATTTTCTGCCATGGCTTAAGGACTTGGTGAGAAGAAATTTGCCACTTAGGCCTTGGGTGTCATGTGCCAAAAGGTGCTGTCAAATGCCTTCAGGTGGCACCTCGCTGACATTTATAGGCCGCGAACGCTTTGATGAGCAGGAGCCCGTCAAGTTCGTCGCTGAGGCGGTCGGAGCTTCAGGATGGCAAGTATTGTCGAATGCTAGTTAAAACAATGCCGTGCTAAGGGGGAAGATGAAGCGGTCGATACATGCAGCTTGGGGGAGCTTATGTCCTTGGCTTCAACTTGGCGAAACTAAGGGGACCGTCTCCCTGGAGCTCCCGAGCGTCTGTTGACCCGCTCCGCTTGGTTCGGTCTCGGCTCTAATACGTTAGTCAAGGCTTGGGCATGCGACTGTGTCCTTGGTTTTCTGGGCGGACTCCTGACAACAGCGAAAATGTCGCGCCCAGAGCTGGGCTTCGTAGCTAAATTCCTGATCTTGGGTGACTGCAGCTGCACGTAGTGCTTCGGCTTCGCTCTCGCGGAAGGGCAATCGAATACCCCACACCACCTTCACCTGCCCACTATGAACGGCCATGGTGCGGTCGTACGCATTTGTATTTTGTCGGCTTGGGAAACAAATGCCGCTGGAAACAATGGTCGCGATATCGGACAGTGCTATGAGTCCGACTCCCGATTAATATCCCTCGTCATCGCGGTCTACTATTATGCTCCAACAGACGGTAACCTCCACATTTTGCTTACTGATCACTGCAGAAACATGACTAGTGGGCTTAAAATGGGTATATGACAAGAACTCGGATTTTACCTGGGAAACAGCTCTGCCGGTAACATCTTCACCAGAAACAGCGACACCACGTAATGCCAGCTCCAATGAATAGGAGGGGAGGGTTGAACTTGAACTGAATAACTAATCCGACATGCACGTGGTAATTGGAACGGACAGAAACGCCGAAATAGCCTGCTTCGTCTATACTCAGAGGATTACCAGGACTAACTAGTATCAAATACTCGGAGTCAAAATCGAAAACGATGCAAAACTGACAGGGGTGCTTTGAACATTGCGCCACTGCAAAACTTCTTTCCAAAAGCTATAGTTAACCACTACGTTCCATGTCCAGCATATTATGGGACAGGTCAGAGACTGCATTCACTTGTATGCTGCACCGGTGAAGCGCGATGGGCAACATTGCAAGAGCCCGTGAGCAATGAGATTATCACAGCGTAGGACTTAATTCCTCGCCTATCGTGGAAGCTATCACCATTTCCAGGTTGAGTACTCCTCTCAGCGTGGAAAAAAATTTGATCGTCTCCTCAATTTTCTATATCTACAGAATCGTAGAGGACACAGTCCCCTGATCGATGGGCATATGGAAATTGTGGAGGCACGCCGAAAGGCCCTGCTAGCCTACGGACCGGCCCAATGATAGGAAAGCCCACTCCGGCATCCACCGAGATAATTTCACTTAGTGCCATGCATGGATTTGAGTCCTTCTGGGGCGCCAGAAAGGACAAATATCCGGGAGGCCAGAAACCGCATTTGCTCACGTCGACCTGCACAAACACCCATTTCAGATCAACACAACAAGGACCGACGTGTAGCTATGCACTGGTACACTCCCAACGCCAACGTGCTTACCTGGGCGGTCCTTGGCGTCAGTCATGCTTTGGCAGCAGCGAACACCACCACCTGCATTGGCATCAATGCGGTAAAGCCCGAGTGCAAGCCCGCAGAGCCACCTTACCACCGGGATGTCTTCTTCATCGGTGGCAAGTACGTGGCCAGCGGGGCATCGTACATCATTTCGGACCAGTTATACGTCGAAAAGTTGACACCAACCTCTGGCGTTGACAAGCAATTCCCACTGGTTTTCATCTCCGCCGGGCTACCATCCGGGAACGTGTGGCTTAATACACCAGACAATCGCAGAGGATGGGCTTCATATTTCCTCGAAAAGGGCTACCAGGTCTATGTCGTCGACATCACTGCCAATGGTCGCAGCGGGCAAAATGATGTCGCCAAATACCCCCAGCGCCTGGGATCGACAGTTTCCATCCACGAGAACGGCTTCACGGCTCCTGAGTATCTCAACGCCTACCCTCAGTCACAGGGCCATGACAAGTGGCCGGGCAACGGAACAAAAGGGGACCCGGTATTCGATGCATTCTTCGCATCCACGGTGCCCTTGACCTCCAACAGCACAGCACAGGAGTTATCGATGCGGGCTGCGGGCTGCAGGCTGCTGTCGCTCATCGGACAGTCGTTTCTCGTGGGTCACTCGGCCGGGGCCACGTACTCCGCGCTGATGTCGGACGAGTGCCCGGAGCACGTGCGGGCAACCATCAACCTGGAGCCCGGAAACATTCCTTTCCAGAGTTTCATCGGCAATACTACTGACCCTTCTGTTGGGCGGACGCGCAGCCGACCATGGGGGCTTACCAATACCCCTATCACGTACGAGCCGCTGGTGGTCAATGTGACCGAGGATCTGCTTACGGTCGAGGTTGGGGAGGACACAAGCGCTCTTCGTTCGTGCTTCCTACAGCCCAATGACACCGTGGTCCGATCTCTACCTCAAATCGCTAAAGTCCCATATGTTATGTTCACGGCCGCCAACTCGCCTCACATAACATATGATCACTGTTTTGTTTCTTATCTCAACCAGGCTGGTGTGAAAGACGTTACATGGGTAAAGTTCGGGGAGCTGGGACTCGTGGGTAACGGCCACTTCTTCTTTCTGGAAGAGAATAACATGGAATTGGCTGCAGTTGTGGAGCAAGAGATAGCGAGCAGAAGTTGAAAGAAAAGGTATGGGGACTCTGGGCTCGTCAATACGTCCCTGCTAGCAATTGTTCCATGGAATTTCTTCTATGCCTGTGGTGGTCGGATGAGCGGTCCGAGTAGCCCGAAACCAGAAGTTAAGGCTTATATCTAGGCTCTAAGTCTCTTAAAATACCTTTAATTTATATCTGCCTGAAACAGTATATCCGTCAAATATATCAACCCGCGATCTTGCACCGGAAGGAAACATTCTAGTTCATTAATCTGATGTGCTTTTGAGATTCCCATCTCATCAATAAAGTCAAAGTAAGTGATCACCATTTCTCGAATAATAAGAAGACTTTGGTTACAGCGGCCTGGGAATGTAGGGGTAAGTGGTGTAATATATCGAAATACTTAGAGATTACAAAAGCAGCAACGTCCTTCGTCAGCACTCACCACGGCGTTCACGATAGTCTTTCGTAAACGAATCAAGTTTTCTTCTTGTCTCTATGTCCGAAATACCAAAATGTCCCAGGACACTAGTGCGAAAATTCCACAAGACTCTTTTTGCATCTATCCTGCCCATTCTTTTCTGCTTCGTAAAATATCGGAGAGTCCTAAGAGGTAGCAGCGGAGTATTTATTTGCTTGATAGACAGAAGAACGCGGTGGCCGATTTCTACAAGAACGTCGTCCCAGGGATCTACTGTGGGGTCTTCAAAAGACACTCGAGTGGCTTGGAGACTTGAGACGCCTTGGAAACCTGTGATGCCCATGAGACTTGTGATCCTCCCGTTATAGCTGGGTCTGCCGAATCAAGGGAGTGAGACGACTGGGACTATGATACCAAGGCTGGTTCCAATGAACATGGCGGTGATGACATGGTCCTTTCTCCTCCGAGGAAGCCCCCGAAGACCTCCTGGAGCGAGTCCTCGTTTGACTTCTTGAGAGCGGGGTCCGTTGAGCGGACTAGATATTAAGGCCAACTGTTAGTGCATATCAGAGAACATGAATAGTCGAGCGGCAAGCAAAAAGTGGAACAGAAAATAGCAAATGTTAGAGCAATTTTAATCAGTACTGCGAATGATGGACTCACTAGCTGTTAACGTAGAGGGCTCGCCAAACCCGGACGATGATGAAGCTTCAGGCACCATTTTGCAAGCTATGTGTTCGGGTCTTTAGGCCCCTGAGCCGTTGAGACCGATGCAATAGCCTGTCTAAGCTTCTTCTCTTGAATAAAACGCAATGGTGATGCCGTACACACTGCCAGGAGGCCTTCGCGGCGGGGAAAGGTAGGGGTTTTGGGGCTTTTTGTTACATGACAAGGCATTTTTTATTATGCCTGACGGAGCGCTTTTTACACTTGGATCAGTCGCGGGGTTGCTTGACCCAATGAGATGCCTGATCCTCAGTCATAAACGTGGCTGACCACCAGCGCTGCAGTGTTCAACTTGTCAGACAAATCAGCAGTTGATCACTGGTATGACTGCATAATGGCTTGCGCTTTCCTGCATCAATTCGTATGAAATAGCTGCCCGATTTTCAGTTTCAGGAGAGCGGGGTAACATCAGCACATTTCACCGCTCTAAAAATAAAAAAAATAAAAAGTAAAAAAACCAAAGCAAAGGTGGTAAAAGGGTGCATCCATTATATTCGAGCAGGCTTCAATATGAATTCCTCTTAGGTCGCTGCTACGGCCAGAGGTCACAGTAGATTTTAGTCTCGAGCATCTGATGGCACCCGATACAAGACCATCGATCACAGAGGATGGTGGCCAAGACGGCGAAAGCGACTCTAATCACCACAAACAACTTGTACAGTATGTACTAGAGTCGCTAAACGAAGAGGAGGACTTTCACTTTCTAAGCTTTGAGTTTCTCCAGAGACTGAACATTGTTAATTTAGAGATTGACGTGGCATGCATGAAAAGCCGTTTTTACTGAGAAAAGGAAACGTCGCCCGAGCAGCTGGAGAAGCTGGATAAAAAGCTTGAGCGGTATGGTAAGCTCACGGCCCTACAGCCCTCATTTGTGGACCTGGAGTTGACCCCGGACTCACTGCAGCCAACGCGATACGCAACTACCAGTTTCTTCAAGACAAGCGCAGCTTGGACAAAAGAAGTGCCTGTGGGTTTCCGAGCGACTGTCAAGTGCCCATGCCCCCACGGGCTATAGCCAATCAAAGGGCACGGTTTAGAGTTAGTCAGCCAGAGGACCGACTACTACACCAACCGTCAGGGCGAGATTAGCGATAGCTTCTTCCTCCCTCTCTAAGCAGAATTCAGAACCCGTACCCATACACGTACGGTCTGGTTCAACCTATTTGCACGTGTAAAGACCCCTTGACCCTCGCCGTCAGGGCCGTACCAACAATGCCATCGACCGCAAGTATCGGCTACACAAGTATTTCTGGTCAGCCGCCGATGTTGTGGATCCCTGGGCGCCTAATTAGTCGTACTTTGACGATGACCAATACCGCAGGTCCGCATCGGCCTTCGACCCTCTCCGCCAGGCACTGATGGACTACCTGCCCTCGCGGCTGACATTCTCAAGCCATGAGCGCCAAGAGTGAAACAAGGAATACGAAGAAGGCAAGCCACCGCGCCACGTGTCCGAGCTGGTCGACAGGCTGGCTCGGTTCGTGATAGCAGCAGCCGGCGGTCTCTTCCTCATCGTGCCCATTGTTGTCATGACCCTAGGGCCATCGACGACGAAAAGCTGGTGACTGTGGCAGCAGCAGTGATGATCTTTGCGTTGATCTTGTCCTTTGGAATACGAGTATCTAACATCGAGACACTGATCTCGACTGCGACGTATGCTGCGGTGTTGGTGGTGTTCGTGGGGACGAGTTTTTCAACTGACACTGGCGGTGGTACCACTAGCAATGGAAATTAGATCAATTCCTAAGTCGGCATGAGGGCACATCCAAGGTCAAAATCCTAAGCTAGGCTTTTAATCCTTAACCTACATTATTCGCATAACCTGAAAAAGCACCCCTGAGTATAAGTTATTATGGAATATTATTTTTGATATCTTTCTTTATTCAACAAGTGGTAAGGAGGTGTGTATCCGGTGAGATATTTGGCTATTTTTAGGTGTGTATAGTGGATGATTATCATTGGATTGGTTGGGTGATAATGAGTGTTGAGTCTAGTGACTGATTATTGAATGTTTGAAAGAGAAGAGAAAGGCATCCACTTTGATACTATGATAAGCAGGTGAAAACGCAATGTACCGTATCTAAATTCTCGACTGCGTCGGTGATCCAAATTCGGCTCGAAAGAGTCCAAATTATCAAAGGGTCCCCGGAACTAACTGTGGCGTCAACTCAAGTGGCGGTGCTGATGTGTGGTTCGGCGAGTGGCGTACAGCTGGCAGTGGGGTTCAAAAGGACTGCATTAGTTCCGGTGCAATGCAGCTGGAATACGGCTCCTGATTTTGGCTATGCAATTTCTAGTCTACCCCAGGATATCATGCAACTCCGAACAAGCCATGGGCGGCGTCACCTGCGGTGGTCGGATGGTTTGGGCAAAGGGAGACGGCTTTTGTCCGGAGGCCGAATGCCAAGATCATGCCACTCGTTGGTGGACATGGCCTGATGTGGCCTGCCTCTCCTGGACGTTGCACCACAGCAACCTTTGCTGACTGCCGTTGTTCGTATAAAACTCACGCCGAAAACATGCTCCCGTTGAACCCTGCATGAGTCCAATAGCCATGGATGTTGGCATGACGAGACGACAGTTGCTTTTCATCGCCCTTGTGACCGCACTCACAATCTTCGTGTATCAAAGACGTTTCCTTTCTGCCACTGAGCAAGAAATAACCACCAGCCAAACCATGCCGCCCAACCCGCAATCTCCGACCGTCATAGTTGTCGGCGGCGGGCTCGCCGGGCTCTCGGCCTCGTATTCTGCTCTGAGGGCCGGCGCAGCAGTGCGACTGCTCGAACGCGCGGAGAAGCCCGGTGGCAACAGCATCAAGGCCTCGTCGGGGATCAACGGGGCACCGACGCGGTTCCAAAAGGGACCTGATTCTTCATTCCAGAGCGACACGGTCCGGTCCGCAGGCGCAAGGCTTGCGAAGGCGGACGAGTCTCCGGTGAACTTCAGACGGAGGGAGCGAGAGTCACTCATCTCACGGCTGACCGGCTCATCCGCCCAGGCGGTGGACTTCCTGGTGGATGAGATTGGCGTCGACCTGAGCGTGGTCGCGCAGCTTGGTGGCCACAGCTTCCCTCGCACCCATAGGGGCGCTGGCAAGCTTCCGCCCGGGGCAGCTATCGTCACTGGACTGCTGGACAAGCTGAAACAGGACCCGAACTTCCAACTTCAGACGGGATGCGAGGTCAGCAGGATCTTGACGCTGCCTGAGGATAAGGGTACCGTGACTGGCGTCCACTACACCAAAGAGGGCTCGCCTCACACGTTGGAGGGCGCTGTGGTCTTCACGACCGGGGGATTTGCGGGTGACACATGGGGAATGCTGAAGCAGTACCGGCCTGACCTTGCTGGCCTTCCCTCGACAAACGACAACAGGCCGGGGACACACAACATTCTCAAGGACTTGGGTGCCCACCTCGTGGATATGGAGAGCGTCCAGATCCATCCGACGGGTTTCATTCTCCCATCCGATCCGCAGGTGAGAGTGAAATTCCTGGCCGCCGAGATGCTCAGGGGCGAGGGAGGTATCCTGCTGCATAAGGGAAAACGTTTCGTCAACGAGATGGACACGAGGGAGCACGTCAGCCGCATCATCATGAGCCTCCCTCCCGCCGAGCCAGACCAGGGGAGCGCCGAGCCACTAACTCAGTGGGATGTCGAGCTCCTGCTCGACCCTGGCGCGTGCGATGCAGCCGGATCGCACATTGGGTTTTATATGTGGAAGGGCCTGGTCACGAAGAAGAAAGTCAAGGAATTGGATGAGACGACGAGGCAGACGATTCGAGAATACTCACACATTGCAGCTGGCAAGACGAAGGATAGGTTTGGGCGAACCACGTTCGGTTCTTGGAAGTTGACGGGCACCGATGCGGATGACGAGCAGGAGGTCTGCGTCGGGCGGGTGACGCCCATCACCCACTTCACCATGGGCGGCGCGGCTATCAATGACAACAGCCAGATACTGGTTTCGGACGAGACCGGGCCGGACTTGAAGTCCATCAGAGGTCTATGGGCGGCTGGCGAGATCACTGGTGGTCTTCATGGGGACAATCGGCTTGGCGGGTCCTCGCTGCTGGAGTGTGTCGTGTTCGGACGGGCAGCGGGCCAGGGAGCGGCTGCGTACGCCGGGGCGGCAGTGGTCTAAATCCCATTTTTGCACAGGACTATAGCGGGGAGCGATCGGGAAGAATTTGAACTCTGAATTTGCTTGCCTCCATGGCGGCGCAGCATCCGAGGTAGAGATGTCGTGCGTCGAAACATGTTTTGAAGCCCTGAAACACTACTACATTGCCTTGATGGTTAGGTAGTAGGCGCACTCCACAAGTCCCCGAACCATAGGGCCAAGACAAACTTGAATGTAACGTCGCTATCCATATTGAGGTAGATGAAGCCGAGTCTAAGAGGCCGGGTTTTTCTCACACATAAGCGTGGGTCAACATAAGCAGCAGCGCGTATCCGTACTCTGGGTGGCCCCAGACAACTCACGGTATGTTCAAGGAATGCTGGACTTGGAACAAGGTAATAAATCTAATACACAGAGACGTGAGTCCCGGAACCAAATACATTCGGGAGCGTGAGACGGTGATCAAATCGTCCGTGAACCTTCAGAAGTCAATAAGTTGTCGTCTTTTTCCGACGGAGAATTGGAGACTCAGTTGCTTGTCTAGCTGCATCCCGAGTGTGCCATGGAGCTAAAATCCCTTTTGGGCCAGCTCGAAGCCTGGCGAGACGTGGGACCCCTTGAAACTGTGACAGGGTGCATGTTAATAATTAGTCAAGCAGATTACCACTCCGGCAGATCATATTGAATAAGAGGGACTGTCGGCAGGACTATACGTAAGTACGTAAGTGATGGTATCGTGTGTATTTTTGGTGGTGTATTCTGCTCAAGTTCTAGAGGGGAGGCCCTCCGAAGGAGGGCCCCAGCTCAGTGCTGTGGCAGCAGTCACATCGCTCCTTCCCACTGTAGCGACAGGGACTGCCCGTGTGGAAGTATTCACGCCCAGATAGTTATTCTTCGTGTGATTCCAGACGCCGTTGTATGAATGCTCAAAGTGTAGGAGGAGTGCAGTCCGTTCTAAGGCAACGATGTGCGACCTGGCGACCTCGAGTATCCCAGGTCCTGGGACTGATTGGGTCATCGACTCTCGGCCTTGACACAAATGCGTGGTTGCATCCCGCTCTGCAACACGTCCGCAGACGGCAGAAGGAAGCAATCACGGCCGCCATCATCGCTCGAGCTTACTCCCGAGTCAAGATACCCAAAACTCATCGCAAAATACACATGCAGTGCAGTCCAGTATCACTATGGTGCAACCCCGAACTCTGGGCCCGTCTAGCAATCATCGAATCCGCTAATCCGCAGCATCCGGCCACCACTCACTGGATGAGTGATAGCGAGCTGCGTCGTGTTTGACAAGATGCTTATGACCGCCGCGTTCCAAACGGATCCTCCACAACGGGCGCTCGCCTCAGCTGCCCCGCTCTCATTGAGCAAGTCCTGCCAGTCGAAGCGACGCCCAAGGAAATGCATGCCACGCTATTAGCTCCAAACAACAGCTGCATTTGCTAGTGAACATACCCACCAGTGCAAGAAGCACTGCTTGACCTTCAGGCCACACATAAGCCGTAGCAGTTGTCTCGCTCGGGAGCATCGGATACAAGCTCTGGACAGTGCGCACCACGAACACATTCCCAAGTCATACATTTCATGCTAGTCCAGGGACGGCACCTGTTCGTCCAGAGCAAGAGTAATGTGGGACTAGGTGCCAATCATAGCAAGCAGAAGTGGGCGAACGTTGAAAAAACAATCGGTGGGGAGGGGAGCTGCCGCCAAGGGACAAGGTGATTTAAGCTCTCGTAGTGGCGAGTCTGTGTGGTGCCAAACGTCTCGCCAGCAGTTCCACGCTGGTCACAATGTCACCCTGTCAGGAGGTCGCAGTGTGAATAGTGTGAATGACAAGGGGAGCTGCCCACACCCCGGGCGAATAAAGTTTTCTTGTCCAAATGGAACCAGAGGTGAAGTTACACCGCTTTGGGCGCGATTGGTCAGCGTAACGGCTTAGCCTTTCGGCGTGGCACCCACGAATAGACGATCCCATTTGAAACTCGTTTACGATAGACTTTTCCAAACCCCATGCCCGGGCGAATGGTTGACATATGCGAGTTGTGCGTCTGTAGTTGTGGCTGGTCTTATGCAGGTACAATTCTTGGGCGACATTCGCCATCTATACATATGCCGTCCTGGTTCGGGCCGGAAGTCGTCGAAATCCAACCCCATATTCAAATATCCACTACGTGGCTCCTTACGCTCATTTCCTTGTTGTTGCAGAGCTCTTTTCTGTTGACTCATGTTGATGTTTGGTGCCCAGAACCACTCGCTGGTCGATTTGCTCTGGCGCTATTGCCGTCTATTAGGACACCGCGATGAAGCAGCATGAGGCTGGAGCGGTGGGAGGAGGAGACGCTGCCAAAGACTCGTGGGAGAAGTGGACCGAGGAGACAAAAGCGGCAATCGAGTTCGAAGAGGACCCTCACAGAGCGGCGCTGTTCGACAACCCGAAACTTGTCTACGTCGGGAAGAAAACATGGGCAGCGCTGATTGTGCGTTTGGCACCCATCTTGCCCAGTCCGTGACTACGGCTACTGACCTGAAAGGGGGTTCTCTCTAGGCACTCGGTATCTCCCTTGGAGCACCGATTGGGTTGGCTTTTGTCACCCTGAATTCAATCTTGGTTGCGGTGACGGAAGAAGTTGGCGGCCAGAACTCGATACCTTGGGTGGTTGGCGCCTGGTCAGTTGCCAGTGCATCAACAGCGGGAGTCGGGGGATATCTCAGCGACATATTTGGCAGGCGCAATATCATCCTCGTCGGCAACCTTCTCGTCTTCATCGGGTGCATATTGGGGGCCACTGCTCGCAGCATCGGCGTCATCATAACTGCTCAAGCCCTTGTTGGGATGGGCGCCGGGTTTCTATTTGACGCCTTTGCTGCAGCTACCGAGATGCTCCCTAACAAATGGAGAGCACTCGCGGCAGGAGTGGTGGAGGCGGGAATAAATATTCCATGGTGAGTCCCACAGATTAAACCTAGACACTCGAGACCACATGGTTGATGTGAACCTTTCGTTCAAAAGGGCTACCATCTCTGGGGTGCTCGCCAACGTCGTCGCTCGCTATGCCAGCTGGAGATGGGTCTACTACATCGCGATCCTCTGGAGTTTCCTGGCATTCAAAGCCACGGCACTCCTTTACTGGCCTGTCTCGAGACCACGTGGTGACTTTCACAAGTCTCGTGCGCAGCAATTCAAGGAGTTGGACTACATAGGCCTGCTGTCTGTTACTGCGGGCCTGGTCATCTTGGTCAGCGGCCTTACTCTAGGCGGGGAGACCTATCCTTGGAACCATCCCTTCACCGTTGCTCCACTTGCTGTCGGTCCCGCGGTCTTACTGTTGGGATGCATATACGACTGGACGGTGGCGGCCAACCCGATGATTCCGCTCAAGCTGTTCAAGCCAAAGATGTTCCGCCAATACGTGGCTATACTCGTTGTGCTCTTCATGAGCGGGATGAACTTCCATGCTCTCAGCACGCTGCTTCCTCAGGGGTCTCTCCTCATGTTTACCACGGACGGGATGCAGATAGGCGTCATGTCTCTCCCAAATACTATGATGCAGCTCGTTGTGGGTGTCATAGTCCCGATATACTCACACAAGATCCCCAATTACATACCCCACTGCACGATCAAATGGCAGGTGGTTGCTGGGATGGTTATGCAGGTCGTCTTTCTAGCTCTGTCAGCAGCCTCAGTCGATCCGAACAACTATTACGCCTACATACTTCTTACCGGACTCGGGGTGTCTATGTTCACAGGTGTCACGGTTCTCTCATACGCGATCGCCGGGATGCATGTTCCTCACTCGCAACTTGGCACAGCACTCGGGTTTCTGGGCACGTTTCGGTCAACTGGCGGAGCAGTTGGCAACGCCCTCTTCCGCTACATCTTCCAGACTACATCGGAACGCATGATTTCTAAGAGGCTTCGACCTGTTTGCGAGAGACTCGGCGCGTGCCCGACCGAGTCTGCTTTCAACACATTGCTCGTCGATGCGGTGGCCTATAATCAAGGAGCTCCGGGCAAGCTCACAGACTTGAACCCAGAGGTACGTGCTGCGATACAAGCGGCGCTTCGCGGGGCCTATGGCTACAGCTTCAAAATTGTCTTCTGCGCCACCATACCGCTTGGGGTCATCGCCCTCCTCTGTGCGCTCTGCATCGATGACCCCCATGCCTTCATGAACAACCATATCCAATTTCGCATGTATGAGCGCGGGGGGCTCGGCTTTCGCAAGTCAGACAGCCCAGCGCTTACCGGTGCCACGGTCCTCTTCCCCGGGAGAAAGAAGACTTCCGACGGGAAGGACGACGAGATGGAGCTGAGGAGGATGCCATCTCAGGGCTCAGTGACACGCCTCAACCCTGAGACGAAGTCACTCTGAGCCGGAAGCCCAGCTGCTTCTTCCATGCGAGGTCATCGAGGAGGGCTGAGCAAGGACAGAAGTGGGAGACTCCGATTGTATTGAGATATTGTAATTTTATGGTGTATGATCCTCCACGGAAACTGCTCCTTATCGTGAGTGCAGTCACGCAACGTGCGTAAGCTCGGAGATCGCAGACTTGGACACACATTTAACAGGTCTCCTCGGCCGACGATAGTGGATACAGGTGGTTCTCCTTCCTCCAAGCTGCAACTATCCTAGCCTTGGCAGAACAAGTACCGTGCAGCGAGGCCAACGTGGGCTGCGCGCCCGCCAGTTCATTGCACACTGCCGCCAAGCCAATAATGGGACGGTATCTGGACGATCTGTCAGGGGTAGCGTTGTCGCACGGAACGTGTTTCAAGACGGTCAAGGCGCTAACTACCCCGTACTGACGTCTCTGAACCTCTACGACCGCTGGCACCTTTGCTCTCAGCTCACACCATCTCCAGCATCCTGGCTCACCGCATTCCAATAGTCTAGTCCCTCAGCCGGGAAGACAACAACCACCCAAGCAGCCAAGATGGCAAACCCGTCGCCGCCCACACGGCATGCCCTGTCGTGGCTGACAGACGCGAACTACTTCAGCATGTAAGACGAGCCACCACATCCCGGCCCGGCCACGCGAGTCGCGCGCTTCAAAGCTTAGCCCCAGGGGGAAGAGGGTGCCAATTGTCGGGGGGGGGGGTTGTACTGACCGGCATATAGGCCTGCATGGTTCCCAATCTACTTCCTCGCCAGCCAGCTGCGCCCTCTGCCCTACCCGGACGCCGAGCATCGTGGCAAAACAGTAATCGTGACCGGCGCTAATGTGGGTCTCGGCCGGGAAGCCGCGCGTCACTTCTGCCGCTTGGGCGCGGCCAGAGTCATCCTGGCATGCCGCGACGCTGATAAGGGCAGGGCGGCAGGGGCCGACATCGAGGCCTCGACGTCGAGGCGGGGCGTCGTGGACGTCTGGCAGGTCGACCTCGGCAGCTTCGAGAGCGTGGGGGCCTTCTGCCGCCGCGCGGAGGCTGAGCTGGACCGGCTGGACGTCGTGGTCGAGAATGCTGGCGTCGCCATAGGGACGTATGTCGAGTGTGACGGGGGCTTCGAGAGCACGATCGCTGTCAATGTCGTATCGACGTTCCTGATGGCTCTGCTCTTGCTGCCCGTGCTGCGGAGGACTGCGGCAAGGTTCAATGTCGAGCCGAGACTCGTGGTGGTGTCCTCGGACGCACACCTCTTCGTATGCGAATCCTTCAGAATGTACCTGCATAGGCAATATCCGACCAAAGGGCTGATTTCAACTTTAATAGGCAAAGTTTTCCGAGCGGCAGCAGCCGAACATCTTTGGGGCATTCAAGGGTAAAGATAACATGAACGAGGACCGATACAACCTGTCAAAGTTATTGGAAGTCTTTGTTGTTCGGCAGCTCGCTTCCGAGATGGCGCCTAATGACCCTGTCATCATCAATGCCCTGAGCCCTGGCTTCTGTAAATCAACCCTTTTCCGGCATGCCCCTGGGTTTCTTCGGGCTGTGCTCGAGATTGGCGTGCGTATCATAGGAAGGACCTCTGAAATGGGTTCCCGAGCTCTGATGTCTGCGGCTGCGGCTGGTAGGGAGACACATGGGGGCTACATGGATAACTGCAAGCCCCGGGACCCGAGCAATTTTGTCCTGAGCGAGGAAGGGCAACAGGTTCAGCTGCGGGTGTACAAGGAGCTTATGGAGGTCCTGGAAGACATTCAGCCGGGGGTCACTAAAAACGTTCGGGCATGACGGCACTTGAAGTATTCACGTATCGTATTTGGAGCTAATAAACAATTGTTCCGGTCTCTTCAAGAAAAAAGTGACTTTATACGCTCAGTTAAACACCAGTAAAGAGAAAGCACGAAATGAAATTCCATTAATATTACAAGAATCAACCTCTCAGCCATTGTTCCTCGACATTGTTTCATCATGGGTGTAGAAAAAGGTTCGATGAGCTCTCTAGCTCCTGATATATGTAGAGAATCATCCCATCAGTCTTCAATGGCGGTGTCGTGTGCGATCCAGTGTGGCAGGGGCAGCCGTCTTCAGCGTAACAGGGACGCTGTCAGTCTGCTCAACCCCAGCCTCATTCCAATTGAGAGTATACAAGTCAGTTTCGCCCGTAGCCTTGGCCCAGAATTGCGCCTCGTAGCTGGAGCCATCGCTCCAGAAGGCTTGCTTTCCAAACAGGAAGAATCCAGTGATAGAAGCATTGTCGGGGATGGTCTCATTTGGTGATTTGAAGCCGCAGGGCTGATAGGCAGTCTCTGAGTTGACGATGTAGAACACCCTGCCGGTGTCGACTGGCAAATCTGGATCGGTACTGTTTGCAGTGACATTCCAGGTGGCATCCATGGATGGCGAGGACCCTGATGACGATTAGTGTTTGGAAATGGCCACATCAAAGCGGAATGTAGGCATATTCTTCATGTTTCGGGCCGGGGAGGAGGGAGTGATGGTTCTTCTTACAGGTCAACTCGGTCAGGTTGGTACCAGGCGAGGCAGCGATGTAGGCTGTGCCTAGATGATAGTTGCATGATTAGTCGAGCGAGATCATTGAGTTGCGCCACGTCGCTAGCCTTGCCCGGGAGACTAACCGTCAATCGCAGCATACACCTCAAAGCCGGATATGCCCTTTCCGTAGGCATACAATTTGGTCCCTTCATCACGCTTGACAGAAAGAGGCGTAGCAGCAGCCACCAGCGAAATAATGAGAGTGATGCTCTTGACAAACATGGTTTCAACGAAGGAGCGAATGAATGGTGAGACGTAACGAATGTAGAGGTAGGTGGATGGGGGAAGGGCCCAGTGGGACAATGGACAAGCACGCGTTATGGTATATATCGCAAACGGGAATGGATTGTCACATCGAAGCTCTCAGACCTGATGTGGAGATATACACACTCGCTGGCAGCCTTTACCCTACTCCTAGGCCGGCCAGTGAGGTATTCAACTCGGATGTTGTGGCGTTTCTCCGAGCGACCGAGATGCATATTCGCACCCCTGGACGCTGACGCGGCTCAAAAGTCTCGTACTTGAATATCACAGGACGTGCATCGAGTGGCCAATCCACAAGGGTGTGTGCACCCCCGGAAATGATTGCAGGTGTTGAGGTTTGCAAGTCTTGGCTGCCTGTGGGTGTGGAGATGTTACAGTGGAGGCAACCTGGTCCGGAACGGAGCCGGTGGACCTCAGCATTATGCGTATTCGGACTCTCTGAGCCGCCTCCTGGGACATGGCTCTTGTAGGACAGTCTGCAGCATCAGAAGGAGTGAAATCAAGACTAAGTAGACTTTCTAATTTTAAATGAGTAGGGATCAGTGTGGGTCATCCTATCAATGTTTTCCAAAAACAAACCCACCACACTATGTGTATTGACTCTGGCTTGGTGGCTCTTCTTCGACAGTCATGGCCAAGATTCACATTTAATGGGGCTATAAGCTTTGAAATAGGCTTGAAACTCCCCGATAGCGGATCTACAGTTGCTGATCCAATGACGTTGAAGTCGACTGTAATAGCCCAGATAACTGTCTTCCTGTTTGGATTGGGTCTCTTGAGATGCCTGAGGGAAGGCTCGCAATCTATTGCAATGTTTCCAGTGTCGCTTGGTAGACATCAGTGGGAGCTGAGTGCAATATCACTAATGGTCATTTCCGAACAGCCCTTTCTAGAAATTCAACACTACCCGATCCTTCCAACAAGCTTGCTTACTTTGCATATCGTCGTGCAGAAGAGGCTTGTGGACCCTCGATAGATGCTTGAAACTGCGTCGACTCGAGTTCCTTGTCCAAGAAAGGACTCTTATCCGGCCAGGTGAGATTCAACGGGCTATGGCTGCCACACTGCATGCACTAGCTGTGCCGCCCACGAGTCGGCTGACCTCCGTGCCTCCATGGCGCAGGGGCTGTGGTCAGTCTTAAGTCACCCTAGCGGAGATTGAGTGGGCGAAACAGAGGATTCGTAGGCCTTGAGATGTCGAGTGCAGTTCCGTGAGTAAACGACGGGAGGATCTGTAGATCCGGTTCACAGTTTACGCAAGTTCACCAGGACGGAATAGACGAACATGTTTCCAGTCCGTGCGGGCCTCCGCGTAAAGCACGAAACATCTCCACGTGCAGAGCGACATACTACTACCTTGGGGCCCGTTCTCATGGAAGGGCATCACCACGAGGGCAGTGGTGCACATGTGCCGGGCCGCGGTTGGATCCTTTTCCTGGTTTTCGGAGAATATATCCACAATGTGTGACAAGCCTATCCCTGATATCGCCCACGCCACGTACGCGGGTAACCCCAGCCAATATGACGGGGCGGAGGCTTGCCGAGCGGCTATATCTGCCATTTTAGTGAAGAAGTCTATCGTTCTTAAATTTCGGGATGGCCCGTTCAGTCTGTTTGGGCGTTTGCTGTGTGGGCTTGGTCTGACGCGTAAGCCAGGTTGTCAGTGCGACGACATGTTACCCACTCGATGCTGCGCTATAGTCACATCCCCTAATCTTTTGATGCTATCTGGGGACTGCACATGATCAAACTGATTTTCACCATCACTCTGAACTCTCCTTATCAGTGCATCGTGTATGGTTCGATGGTGGGAAGCAAGCAGAGTCGTCCCTAATGCATAACAAATTTGAAATCGAGAAGCTTCCGGTCATTCCAGAATTTCCCATGAGAGTTGTAAAGCAAGTGTTAAGTGTGGTCGCCACAAATAGTGGGGAAGGGCTCGTGCATACTATTCGCAGGCATATCCCAGATGTTGCATTGCTCCCTTTTGAGCCGCATAGATACCGCGTGGGGAATTCTCATCCCAAAAGGGACACACCAATTACGAACTCACATATCTGACACCCCTGGCGGTGTACGCGGACTGGGGAGAGTCGGACTCGGAAAAGTTTCAATAGACCCAACTATTGCGCTACTATAGCTGTGCCTGCAGATATCATGCCTAAGGAGACATGGATGGTATGTCCACCTGCCTGGGCAAACAGCTATCATGCAGAATCGTCACACCCTCACCGATACACACCCACGAGAATACGAGAGCGACCTGCAGGATGAATATTTCTCAGAACCTTGACGAGGAATGGTCATGAGACTCAGGTTGACCCCATACATCCCACCAGCGACTATCTGTGACAACTCCTGAGATCCACCTCAACTCGGCCGAGGCCAAGCGGCTGGAGGCTTGAGTGTGCAGATCTGACTCGGCTACGGATGAACAGGAGCCTTGCTCACCTTTCCAAGACAATATGGGCCGATGCATATGCTCCTGGTGTTGAGCCCGCCGGTCATGGGAGTGCCCATAAAGTCTCGACGATATCGCCATTGAAATCTTGAGCTCGCCTCTATCCCCAGTGCACATCAATCTTCTATCCTCGACTAAGTAGTCGTGCCACTTACACAGAGCTTTGTCCTAGCTGGTCAATCGTTTTTTCAACTCTCATCAGTTTCATTTCTTCCCTTGGACCGGGCCATCTCGTCCTTCTTTTAGACATAATGGGCCTCAAAAGTGCCTTCCTCTCACTTCTTACATTCGTGCCACTCATTACAGCTGCTCCCAGCCTGTCTTCGCCATTCCTGTCTAAGCGGTGTGTCAACTCGCCTGACGCGCGGAATTGCTGGGGAGATTTTGATATCTCCACCAACTACTATGATGAGGCCCCTGATACGGGGGTTACTCGTGAATATTGGTTCAACATTGTCAACACCACCGCTGCGCCCGACGGAGTTGAGAGGATCGTCTTATCGGTCAATGGATCGATTCCAGGGCCAACTATTATTGCGTGAGATATCACTGCCACCTTCTTATATCTGTACAGCTATGCTAACCAGCCCATCTTACTCAGTGATTGGGGTGACACGGTCGTTGTGCATGTGACCAACTCGATGCAAGACAATGGCACTTCTATCCACTTTCACGGAATCCGCCAGAATCACACAAACCAGAACGATGGCGTTGCCGCCATCACGCAATGCCCCACTGCGCCTGGGCAGACAACCACGTACAAATGGCGAGCGACCCAGTACGGCTCCTCATGGTGGCACTCGCACTTCTATGTTCAGGCATGGGACGGCGTTTTTGGCGGCATCATCATCAATGGGCCTGCCACAGCCAACTACGATGTTGACCTGGGGTCCATGATCCTAGCTGACTGGTCTCATGACACTGCGGATAACCTTGCTTTGGTCTCTCGGGTCAGCGGCCCCCCATCCATGGACACTGGTCTCATAAACGGTACCAACACCTTCACCCAGGAAGATGGCACCGTGGTTGGGTCCCGCCACGAGACAGTCTTCACAGCTGGGACTCGATACCGCATTCGTCTTGTCAACGTGGCTGCCGACACTCACTTCAAGTTCACCATTGATAACCATACCATGGAGGTTATCGCCAGTGACTTCGTCCCCGTCAACCCTTACTCAACCGATGTCGTGAATATTGCCATCGGCCAGCGGTATGATATTATCGTTACCGCAAACGCCACGGCCGACAACTACTGGCTGCGCGCTATTGCCCAGACATCTTGCTCCAACAACGACAACCCAGGAGACATCAAGGGCATCGTCCGCTACGACAGCACGTCCACAGCCGATCCCACTTCTCACGCGAACGATGCCGCCTCGACTGACGAGTGCGTCGATGAGACGAACCTGGTCCCCTATGTCAAAGTCGACGCCTCAGACCTAGCCGACGTATCCACCGACTTCTCCGTCGCGGTGGCCGCGTCCGCGGGCCGCTTCTACTGGTCCATGGGCAACTCGTCCTTCATCAACCAGTGGGGCTACCCCTCTCTGAAGCAGGTCAACGACGACAACAACACGTGGGCCGCGGAGCAGAACATGTACCAGCTGCCCAACGCCAACGAGTGGGTCTACTGGATCGTCCAGACCAGCCTCGGCGCCGCGCACCCGCTGCACCTGCACGGCCACGACTTTTGGGTCCTCGGCCAGGGCGTGGGCAAGTACGACGCCGCCACGGCCGACCTGCAGACCGTTAACGTGCCCAGGCGCGACGTCGTGCTGCTCCCGGCCAGCGGCTGGGTCGCCTTTGCTTTTATCACGGATAACCCCGGTGTAAGTCGCAAGAATCCCTTGGATTGGCTTCTATTTGTGTGATCCACTCCCTAATATAGAATGCCTCTAGGTCTGGCTGACCCACTGTCATATTGCGTGGCATACCTCCGAGGGCCTCGCCGTCCAGATGGTCGAGAGGCAGTCCGAGATTGCGGGGATCACTGACAGCGACGAGCTGAATGACACGTGCGACGCCTGGAACGCGTACGCCACCACGGCGAGCCTGGTCCAGGATGACTCAGGCATATAGACTGTATGTTCCCAGCTTGTTGATGTATAGGGTATGGTGGTTTAATTTGTAGATATTGAAGAGGGATATCCGAGCGCTCTTCTCTTGTAGTATTAATGTGGTAATTAGCGTAATGTGTGGGCTGTGTCTCAGAATAATATGGCTTTCAAACGGCAAGTCGGACGAGTGTGGCTCTCAGTTTCGTGGTCTTACCTAAGTCGTCTTGCATCAGCTGCATGTCTCGATTTCACTCTTCCTCGAGAACCGTTCCAATTACATATTAACCTATCTTCCTTCGTCTGTTATTCTAAGCAGTGCTAAAGATGAGTATGGCACTTGCTGGTCAAATCAGCTTTTGTGAGTAGTTAGTAGTCCAGCCACCTTCAATTATACAAGAACAATAGTGGGTCTAAGAGAAAATAATCTAGTAACACATTTATCAAATGATGGCCAATTTGTCTCACCAACAAAGGAATCAACCATTGAAAGAAATGGGACGTTTCCATAAAACATGGCATGTACATTCGACCTTCAGCGTGGTCTCGAAAGTTTTTTATTTCAGGGAATAATCAGTGAATTGAAAATTAAAAATTTACCTACCATTAACTCCAGACTCCATTTCATGCCGACAACGTCTCTCTCATCATGTACTAACTCAAAGTCTCTCCAATTGTTACTTACCTCTCATGAACTATTCCCCAGACTTCTTGGAGGCCTGGGTTCGAACCCTTGAAAGCCTTGCAGCCCACCTGCTCTCCGTGGCCGGACTCTCATGGTCCCGTGTGCTATCATCGGGCGGTCCATGTACTCGAGACGGAGCTTCCCTCTGAGCATTCCTATCAGCGACCCTCATGCTCTCCATCAGAGAGAAACGCGTGTTTGCCAGGTTTTGGCGCTCGAGGTTGTCGTCTCCATATTCTTGTTGTCTCTGGCTGGGAAAAGGCCGCGCAAAACCCCCGATTGGGCTGGGGAAAGGCGTCGGAACACGCTCGGTCGGACTGGCGGGCTGTCAAGCACCCCAGTGCCCTGCTGGGCGGCTGCCCAATTTTCTCGGGCGAGCCGTACTCTCCTGGCATAAGCGTCTATTTGAGCACGCATATCAGCGGCTCGCATGAGATCGGTGATGGAGTAGTTCCTACTTGCCAGGTCTTGATGGTCGGGAATGCTGCTCACATACTCCCGCGGCCGCTGGCCATGGATGGGCCAAGGGGCTCGCTCGGTTGAGCTGAGCGGGCTGATCGGTCTTGCCGGGGATTCCTCAACAGATGCGTAGTATTCTTCAGAGACTGGGGACGGTAGGCCGCCCTCGATGCTTCCACTGGTGACGACTTCGGCCCGCCGGGGTTGGCCATTCCCTTGACGGATCCTGTCCACCACGCCAACAATATTGCTCAAGGATGGTGTGAAGTCGCTCGAAAGCGTCAGGGAGACTGGCTCCAGAGGCCTGTTGACACCCGTCTGTGCCGAGAATGACGTCGAATCGGTGACCCTGATCTCAGATCTTCCCTGGTCGACATCGACCTGGTAGCGTGAAGCAGGTAGGGTGGATCGGTTTCTTCGGGGCGAGGCCAAGGCCGGCACTGCATCGATTCGAGCAGGGGGTGACTGCATTAGAGGAAGATGTAGCGAGCGAAGTTGATGCCTAGATCCGGTCCCCGTCTGAGCATCAGTTGGAGGAGGGCGCAAAGGTCGATGGCTTACGTTCTTGGCGCCAGACCAAAGTGGTTGCAGTGGCGCAAGAGTGTAAGTGAGGTTCCAATGCCCAACAGAGGAGGTGTTGCTCTGCTGCAGACTTTGGCGAGGCTCAGCGGCCCTAGGACCCTGCGGTGTTCCCGTCTCGTCTCGTGGGCCAGTGGAGGAGCCCACTGGCGAGTCCCTGAAGAGACTGTACGTGTCTGCCTGGGAGCGCTGCTCTTCACTCGCCATCACCTCATCATCGTCGTCGTCTAATGTTGGTTCGATAGAGAAGGTCAGAGCCGTTTGAAGGAGTAGAGCGCCTTCCACATCCATAGCGGATGACTCCCTCTCTTCATCTCCCTGCTGATCTTCATGATTGGCGTGTAGGACCGGAGGGAATGACACCGCATTTTGGAAAAGTGCAGGATCACCGACTCCAAATGTGGAAGACTCACTTGATGACAACGAAGGGCCTTCGATCACAGGTGGTGCTGGAGGCAATGACATTGCATTTTGGAAAGGTGCTGGAGGGAATGACATTGCATTTTGGGAAACCGCAGCATCCTCGACGCCCAACGTGGAAGATTCGCTTGATGATAGGGAAAGGTCCTCAGCCACAGGACCAGGACTCACCTCAGTGCTGGAGAGCGAACTGTATCCAGCAACCCGAAGCGGTTCATTGATCCTGAAGGGGTCGCTTTGGATATCCAGAGTAGCCTGGGATGCAAGCATAATTCTGTCGACAGGGGAGTCCTCAAGGACCAGAATTCTGTGCGAGAGGGGGCGAAGCCGCTGGCCTGAGCGGTTTGTACGTGCAAAGGCTTGCAGCTGACTTGCTCGATCCGGAAATGGAGAGGTCAGGATCTGGTACGAAGCAGCCTGGAGATTCACCCCAGTGCCGGCCGCCGCCATCGGGGCAATCAGGACTCGGTTGTGCTTCACGAGTTTGGCTGCGCTGAGGCTCATAAAGTTGTTGACGACTTGCTCCTTCTCCTGGCTCGAAATCCAGTTGTGGATCAAGACAACATCCTTCCTATGCCTGGTCAGAGCGAGGTAAAGAAAGACTGCGCTCACAACAGTGGGCGTGATGATAACCATCTTCTTCATCTGGAAGTCTTCGCCGGCACCGAGCGTGGACGAGCTTCGAGCCTCGACCCGCTCGCGCTCACGTTTGTCTGAGTCCATCCGTCTCAGTTCCTCGAGGATGTAGTCCACCTTCGGGCTGCCTCGGACGATCTGGTCAGCAAGGCGTCTGAGCGGTTCGGACTCTTCGATGTGCAGCCTGTTCTTGACTTGCCTTACCAAATCACGGATTGCCGCCATGTCGAACGTGATCGGATCATCCATGATCAACTGTGCTGCTGCTGGGAAAAGCGAAACCAGATAGAGCAAGCCACGGTGCCGGGCATCTTGTAGCTGCGGGTCCTTGAAGGCGATCTGGGATGCAAGCTCTTGGACGGCGCTCCTATGCTGCAGTGGTGTGTGTCTGGAGATGACCCGGGGCTGAATATCCTGGACGTGCGAGATGGCCTTGCCAAAGAACGTCGAAGTTCCAAAATGCCTAAGAACCAGCTTCTCATCGAAGACACGCCTGAACAGGTTCTGAAAAGCCTGCTCATCGTAAGGATCACCTGAGGATCTGGCATAGTCCAAATCAGTCATCAGTCCCTGCATAGCATCTGCTCGACCTGGAGCAATGAGCTCCATTGGCGGGATCCAGTCCGCAAGAGTGCAGCCGTTAAATGGTGTGGCTGTGACAAACCAGACGTCAGCCCCGTTCCCGGAGAACTCCGAGACCATCCGAAACATTAGTGATTCCCGAGTGCGAAGAACCTGGTGAGCCTCGTCAATGACGACGAAGCCGGCGTTGAGTGTAGCCTCGGAAAAGACGTTCCGAAGTCTTGGGGAATTCACAGTGGTGATGAAGATATGCGAGGCTGGTGAGAAGTCTCTGAGATCGGGCTGAACACCACGGGACAATGTCTTGACCAGGGGTGTGAGAGTACGAGTGAAACGCGCGGGGGCGTTGCTGTGGACCAGGCTTAGCTGGTATATCGACGGGTTGAGCGCAGCACTCTGGACCAGGTTCAAGATGTCGGGCCAAGACTCGTTCGAGCAGTACAACGCGCTCACACCGTTGGGCGTGGATTCGCAGATGGTCCTCGTCAGCGAGCCTGGGACACAGTAACACACGAGCTGGCCTTGCTTTTGGCTGGGGCAACTTCTCCCGTTGGCCCCCTCGGGCAGATGCTGTTCTGCGTGTCTGCCGAGTTTCTTCCTGCCCTTACCACTCCAATAGAGCCTTACCATTCTCTCCGACTCGAAGGCGAGTGCGCGTATGAGGCACGCCGCGAAGAAGATGTGTGTCTTGCCCGTGCCCGGTTCATCGGCTAGAATGCCTCCATTGAGGTCTCTTCCACGCTGTGAAAGCAGGTGAAAGGCATGGTAGAACTGAAAGGGAGATATCCTCACCTTTGTGCCGGGGATGTTGATGGAGCGCTTACCTGGGTCACGGTGCTGCTGTGCGTTCAGGACAATGAGATCGTTACACAATGCCATGAAGCCCACCTCGTCATTGAAAACATGCGAAACTGGCAACAAAGAATCCAAGTCGGCTAGTGGGTTCGGCCGCTCGGATGCAATCCGAGTGAGGAGGGTTGGCCTCTCCTCGGGATCCTCGACAATGTGATCGACCTCATCTTGAGTATTCATAGGTGCCGGTGCACCGATGGATGCAACTAATCTTGTAGTGTGGACAGTTGTGGGGTTGAAAGAAGCAGCCACTCTTCTGGTGGTGTCTCGAACACCGTGAATGTGAGGGAAAGAAGGGTACCGGCCCCTTGACCAGCCGTCTCGGTTAGCACTCATTTCGGTTGGAATCACAGATGGTTCCACAATTGTACACTTGTAACTATAGAACTTATGGGGTTTACCTTATGAGTGTGTGGATGATGAATGTGTATTATTCCAGTTGCAGACATTGAGACGGGAACAACCTAGATTAAATAGTTACTGAGCGCCGTACTACAGCCTCAGCCTGAAACACTTCATTTAAACGCCATATGCTCATTGATTCTACCAATGGCATTGTTCTCCAAGCATAGCATGCAAAGGACTCTACTCCTCACAAAGGACGTGTAAAAGCGTCCGATCGTGGCAATTGCTGGCAATACTATCAGAAAAGGACTTATTTCGATGACAAAGATGTAGTCCCGGGATAGTTCAATTGTCTTTCCCGCATATGCTGAGCGCTCGGTCTTTCACTCGGGGCTTTGTAACTAGTTGATGAGGAAATATTCTTTGCTCAAGAAGATTTGAACAATCATTGAAAGACTGGCCGCCAGCCGAAGGCTGTGTGTTTGCCAAGTCACCAGCTTGATGACAGATGGTCAATACTTAGGTATGCTGACCTTTGTTCTTCAGCCGCTTTTGCCCGAAATATTTCAGAAATCCAAAGAACACCTATCTGGTTACGAAGACGAAGTCGCTTTGTGGAATTAGTGTCCCTGAGATGATTGGGGCGTGGCTCAATTTCCTCGAGCTCGGATACTGCGTCCGCGTTGACGGCTATGATTTGCGCAACTACGGTATTTGAGACATTAATTGTGAGGCACAGCCAAGTGTGGTAATGCAGATGCATTTCGCAGAATAGTACCAATCAATCAGAATGCCATATCTGACGCCGCCTCAGCTTTTAATGCCCATGGGGCTGTGAAGTGTTGTGGATCAACGTAACTAACTGATGCCATCCATAGTTTTGTGGGATCAGGATAAGGTGATTTCTCAATTACCTCATATACTTCTCAATACCAGTGACATTTTCCATGGTCGATGTTGCGATAAATGGCCGGCATTGAATCTTTAGAAATCTAGCGCTTTTGAGACTAGAAGCCACGTCTCTCAATCCCTCACTCCGTCCCAACAGAAAGATTCCTCGTTACTAGGGATCAAAGGCCTCAGAGCCATGCCGTAGTCACCAGCATTTGGCGTTCTCAATATTGTGTGGATATGGAACTTGGCTGGTTCATTGTTGGTGAGGAAGACGCCCGAGTGGTGGTCGAACTCCACGAGGATGACAGGACCCTGGATTCTGTAGTAGAAGGGGTCTGTATCTCCATATGACCCGATCCAGCTGAAATATGTCTCGTGGAACCATGACTTGATGTTGTCCAGACGAACCTTCCTGGCTTGGGCGGGTAAATAAAGCAGGTACTGATTCAGGATCCCTAACACGAGCTCTTGCTGATCAGATGTCATCTCTGATACGAGAACGCCCTCGTAGGGCACAATTCTGTTGTCCCGGTATGCGCCGCAGAGATGGCGTTGATCGTCGTGGTTCCATCGGCCGTGGGGCATGGCAGGGTCCTTTAACAGCTTATATGTCTGTGCCTTGGCCTGTTTATCGGCAGGGAGGCTCTGCATAAGCTGCAGCCCCAGTCTTTCCTCCTCCTCAAGTATACGAGTTCCGCTGTATTTGCCCTCGTCGATAAGATTCGGCTCAGCCCCTGTGAACCACGGGGACACGATGATCTGCGACTTGTAAAAGAAGATGTTGAGGCAGAGGTGGTGGCCGTAGAAAGCGTAGCCCCAAGGCCGCGTAGTCGACGGCTCACCGAACAGGACGAAGTTGTAGCTGAACTCATTCATCACCGCCGGCGACTTGACCAGATCACCGAGGAAGCCATTGACGCGCATCGCGCCTAGTGCCTTTTGGTATCCCTCAGGTGATAGCGTCCCCTTGAGAACAAGCAAGATCTTGTCTCGCAACTCTGAACTTATCTCATCCAACCGGACCCCTTTGTCGCTGATCAGGAACTCAGGGTTGCTCCACGTACGCCACTCGGGTGCATCCACATGATACTTGATGCGCTTGGCCTGGTCTGCGTCCAGCAGGTCGACTACGGCATTGGTGGCGGCGACTATGTCATCAATTGGGACTCCTTCATCCTGAAGCTTGAACAAATCTTTCCTCACAGTTCCTACACATTTTTAGCTATGATACACCTCGTAATTCCATCAATTGATGTGATGCAGATGAGGCATAGTACATACCGTCAGTTGTGACGCCCTTGAAGGGGTCTTTGATCAACTTCAGCCAGTGCAGGTACAGGTTGTAAAGCCATGGGGGATTCCCGCCCTCTTTAAACCCTTTGGCGTATTCATGAGCATCTTGCTTTGCCATGGTTGTGAACCTGGGAATACTCAGGTCAGGCAGGAACTGGCGATACTCGCCGCCATGCTCGGTGTGTGCTGCCTTGGAAGCCATGGTCGCTGGTGTTGAGCTGGTCCCTGGTGCCGGACTGCAGTACTGCTAGCTGTGAGAGGCTGTTGTGACAGTCAAAATGTTGGCAGCCCGTCCTCCTGTAGTTGATATATGAAGAGTCTTGTCGACGACGTAGACAACGTGACCGCGGAAGTTCCGAGCACGCCCGCGATACGTAAGTCCGAAATGGGCCGAGGCCTCGGAGCCTACTTCTGGCACCGCTTGGCAGTTCCAAGTGCACCCGTCGATTCAACTCAAACGCGTAGCCAGAGAATCCCGTACTAATGAGCCCAATCCTCCTCTCCGTAACGCATTCAGGGCAGGTAGGGTAATGTTCAGTGGTATGATCTGACACGGCTACCTGAGACTCCACGTGTTGTGACGGTTAGGATTTCCGGCATGTGTGCAGTCCCAGAATCGGAAAATCAAAGACGAGCCCCGCATTTGCCAAGACTGTGTCCAGATCGTCGGAAATCCCGGCTTTAATGGGTTAGGGCAGCGGATCGGGAAGACAAATGGAGGTCGTCCAGAGCGCTTCAAAGCATCCATGGATGCACACACACCGGCTTGAAGGGCTCTGAAGTGGCTATCAAGATTACTCGCCAATGACTTTCACCTGACATTCTGCAGTTGATCCGAGGCAGCTGAAGAGGGCAGCAGAGTGCGAACTTGGTTGAAATTGAAGAAGACTGTGAGATCCACCACGTCTCCTCCCAATGCTGTCTGGTCCAGCTTGGGGCGTACAGTTGAGGAAGTCAGAACATATGTGTCGGGGCTGTTGTATATTAGGTGCCTTCATGCCCCTATGTAATTCGCCATGAACCCTACTGCTGCTTCTTCCTAGCTTTTACTACAGCCATGCTGGGGCGATCAATGAACAAGTCCCAGTACTCCGGATCCTCCAGGGTACAGCTCGCGCTACCAGTAGGCTCGATCTCGGTGTCCTCCAACCCGTACCTGGAGTGGAACTCACTGATCAGGGCCGGATTGTAGGTCACCTCCATACTCGCGCCGTCGTAACTGACCGGCGGGTTGACATACAGGGTATAGCGGTAGGCCATGCCTCCGGGGATTTCCTCGAAGTCCTTGTAGATGTAGCCGTACTTGCCGCTGGTTGCAGCCGGGGATGTGTGGCCGTGAATGACTCGAGTGCCGACGAACCGGCCCCCGGGCTTGAGGTACGCGACCACGGAGCGCAGCATGCCGTCTAGCACATCCATGCTCCCGGCGTGGTCGAACAGCCAGTTCGCCATCACCATGTCGTACCCTTCCTCCTTGAACCTCAGAGGAAGGCTTGCCAGACTTTCCGGCTTGGATGCGTCGCCCTCGATCCAGTGTATCACTTCCGTGCCCCTGCCCAGTGACGCCTCGATCTTCTGGCCGGCTTGCATCATCTCTACCGATACTGGATGGGTTGCGGCTTGTCAGTACAACAAATCACAGCCGGAGCAAAAGGAACCAAGACTAACGGTCGACGACATCAACAGCGGCAGCGCCTTGATCGACAACTTGGCGCGCTCGAAGGCCCTGGCCTCCTCCGAGGTCAAGCACGGTGATGCCGGTGCAGTCACCCAGCGCAGAGGCATGGAGCTGACGCTCGAGAACAGAGAAAGGTGTGTCGACATATTGCCCGTACCCATCTGTCTGGTGGGCATGCTGTTCTTTGCTGTACCCGACCCGAGCTGCTGCAGTTGCCATGGCGGGTCTCTTTGGCGAATTCGACGGAGTTTATGGGTTGCGACCGCTCCGCAATACTTCTGAGATAAATCTAAAATGCACAACAGTCACAATTTCCGCCGCTCAATCGATGGCGAGCGGGGGAAAAGACCTGGAACAGAGGTTATATCGCGAAGAGGGGTTCATCTTATCCAAGCTTACATGACGCTTATCGTATTGGTGCCGTGGATACCTGGCGTCATGCCCCAATAGCGATGAGGCATATCAATGTGCTAAGCGACAACCGCGAGCGTAACAGGACCACTTGGCTTGTGCCGTGCAGATGATCAACATTGTGTTACCTTAAAAGGCCAGACGGTCCATCTTTTCCAGTTGTAATTCTTGCGCTGGGTGTATCTAATGGCGTATTTTACTAGTTGTGCAAAGCAGCTTTGATCCGCCAGCTAGCATTTTTTGGAGTCCACTGATGTATCTCCAGGTGTGTATAGATGTCTGTAAATATGATTCAGGTTGGTTTTTCAAGATTGATTGAGAGGAAGCTGCACTGAGAGCTGTGGGCGGGCATATCGCAGTGTAGGCGATATTTGGTGACTGTGAACCACATAAGCACCGTGCGTTGTCTCCGGGCCCAAGCTGGGCCGAAGATGGAGCCCCGCGCTCAGAAACACCGTCAAGATAATAGGTAGGAACAGTTTGGGCAACCGCTCGTATTTAACAAAAGTGTGCTATCTCGGGCTGCTTGTCTGAACTTCGGGCAGCAGCTCGAGTAGTATGTGAAACGAAAGTTCGAAGGGGACAACCGCATAAGTGAGTATTGATATTAACTAGTGCACATACATACCTTAACAGAGGCAGCTGTGGTAGGGTAGATTCATTAAGCAAGGGATATGAACACTGAATCCTACGTCAGATCTAGAACAGCACGTGGAATGGACCAGCGACATCCTACTGTCCTGGATGCCAGCTACGAAGGACACTCAGCTGAGTGATCCAGGACCAAGATCGAGTTTATGTGCTTGTGCTGACTTTATACTTCTTCTACACGCATGACATGGAGAAGTAATGTGAACAATGTTCTAAATGGCTATGAATGGAGAATGCGACATGACTCTCACTTAGTTCCAGTTGGACGTCAATACGGCTTGAAGACAGTCATAAGATTCAGGAGGGGAACAATAGCATTAGTGCCCGGATGTATGTACTGCGTACGTCCATTCCTGAGCACATGGCTTGAGCTCACACCCAATCCCTCCCTTCCATACGGAGCACATCCGAGCTATTCCAGCCGAGAAGATGGCCGCCACTATGACCCTCGCGTTCAAGTACGTTTGTTGTTGTCAACGTCGACCTCCTCCAGTCTGGCCGCCGGTGTTCTGGCCGCCGCCGCCGCCACCACGGCCAATATTCTAAGGCGCGTTGGGGTCCGTATCAGGAGGACCGGGCTGAATGCCCTTTGTGCATGTACAATTCTCCTTGAGCTTCCCGAAACCTCCGGGTCGTCGACAGAATCTGCTCTCCTCTGGGTTTCCGAGACCCTTGGGAGGCATGATGTAGGCGAGTATGAGAAATCTTGCGGTGGGTTGAGTGATGACTTGGATTACTGTGCTGATTGGCTCCGATTGCTGAAGCTGTCCGGAGGTTCCCACGCTGATTTTCTGGTGTATCGTTGTTGGTATTGCTTGCGTTTCGTACTGTTGGGTTTCGAGATTGCAATGATGCTGTGTTCCGCTCGGTGGAGAGAAAAATTTGGGAACTGGAGCTGACAAAGGGGATCTTATAAAGTTTTAGAGTCTAGTGCTGCGAGTGATGCATCGGAAACATGTTCGCGTCCTGCACTGTGAATAACTCTTTGTTTAGTATCGCAAAGAGCAAGTCACTGGCGTGGTTCAATTTACAAGCTTTTGTCACCTTTGCCACCCTACGGACTATGGGGTGGTTAGAGGTTGTATGTGACACACCCTTCAATCACTCTTCATAGTCTCTCATTGCAATTCTGGCATCAATTTTCAGATGAAAAGCATGGTGTAAATGGATTCATGAGCAGGGAGGGAGCAGGAGTCACGTTGCACAAGCTTCCCGGCTCGTGTGACTTGCATAGGGTCCGTAAAAGTTCTAGCCTCATGACACAAAGCGTGTCACCCACTGTGAATCAACCACCGGTGCACACGAGATCGTGACGGTGAAAGAAGAAGCCATCAAGGCCCGCACCTTCGCTTCGCCATATATCCTCGTATGAATGGTCGTCTCACTCAGCTTGACCAACCAATGGCAGGTTGATCGAATGAAAGTCATTGCTTTCAAGGGCGTATGGCACATTTCCGACCCATCAGTATTTAACATAAATGATCTATAGTCCCTGCTAACTCCGACTCACATCAAATATAATTTATGTATGCATGTACATACATTCTTGCCTGATCTTAGAGATCCGGAGATCTTCCTCACCTGCCCATCGCCGACTGGGAGCGTCCCGCCTAGGTTATTCTGGCGTCCATCCGGCTGTACAAGCCGATGCAACATGAGACTGCATGTAAGTACCGAAAGTTGTGAAAGAACCAAGCCAGCCGTATACATCACCAATGCGGACATCGAAAACAGTACAAAATGTATTCATATGTACTTGTAACAGCTGCCTTTCCTAATGAGTAGCCCATCACGAGCTCATCACCTGATGCTTCCTTACGCTACATGTACTGCTGGCGTACTTGGAGGAAACCGATCGTCTCCGGTTCTCTGTATTCGCTTAGATACATAGTACTATATGCAGCCGTTCATGCCTCCTCAACATTTCGAAGAGAGGGCCAGGTCAGGTAAGAGTACAACAGTTGCGAGTTGAATGGGCAGGGAGTCGGAGAACGATGAGGGCTCAAATGAAGCTATACGAAGGGTCAAGAGCCACTCATATCACTCAATTTCAACCAGGAGCCTTTAAAAATGTTATTCTTCAATGTGTGTCGGCCACATTGGGCGGCGAGCTTGCTGGGTATTTGGTAGAAAACCGCTAGGAAGGCTACATCACGCCAGAAGGGTACAGGAAACATTTACAATAAAAATGTCTTCATCAAAATCATTGCTTTGGCTATTCTAGCGACGCCAAAGGTCGTATCCCATCGCGAGTTTGATGCCACTGTCAGCATCCAGCACCAACTCTTGCTCAGCTAACCAGTGGATGCGATAGGGGGCGCTCCAGAATTTCCAATCGTCGCTCGCCCTAGTCTATCTTGTGACAGTCTATGCCCTCCCACCCTCCGACTTGCGCCGAAACAACTTGTTTTTAAGACCATCAACAACCTTACCAAGTGCGCCAAACAGAGGCCCAAACCCAAAACTCCACCCCCGGATCCTCACAGTATAGATAAAAAAGTAGACCAGCGCCCAGTTGCTGATACAAAATGCCAGGAAGATGCCAAAGTCCCTCCACTTGTCCCCCGCCGCCACGTTCAGCTGGGCCAGGTACTGGTCCCCGTTGCTCAGCGCGCAGTACCGGCAGCCCGCCGTGGCCTCCGGGTCCAGCAGGTACCCGCCCGCGGCGCTCGCAAAGGCGCCGGCGTACGAGCCGCACGTCTCACCAGCAGGGACGTCAAAGCGGGCCGTCTCGGAGGGCGCGCACTCGATAGGGGCGCCGTGCAGTGTGGCGGCCAGGACGCCGCCGATCCACCAGGTCGAAGGGTTGACGTAGTACATCCAGTATCGCCAGAAGAGGGGGAGCATCGCGTAGGGCCGCACGACGCCGTTGAAGAGCGAAACCATGACGAAGAAGAAGGGGAGCACGTTGGAGATGACAGTGAAGCTGGGCGCGAAGGCGCAGATCCACTGGCCCCAGCTGCTCATGAAGAGCCAGAAGAGCATCGTCATCAGGAAGACGTAGCCGGCGGTGGAAGAGTCGGCGGGCAGCCCCGCGGGGAAGTACCAGAGGAGGAAGTAGATGGCGGAACAGACTATGGCGATGGGGACCTCGGCGACGACCTGGGCGGTGGTGAAGGCGACCCAGCCATAGATGCGCGAGGGGTGCTCGCGGGCTTGCCAGAGGGCCATGTTCTGGAAGAACTTTGGCACCACCGTGTTCACGATGGTGGGAGGGACTGTGATGATCAGGAAGACCGAGAACATCCTGTTCTGCATGTCCTGCACGGTGTTTCCCAGCTGGTAGAAGGTGAAACCGTTAAAGATACCGATGATCACCGCAACGAACAGCTTTCCGTACAAGTACGACGGGTCTCGCCAGTATTGTGTGAAGAGGCGAGTAGTCAGCATCGTCGTCTGCGTCCAAACCGGCGCAGCGAACTCGGTCTCGTCCTCCTTCCTCTTGTGCACGCCAGCCGACTTGCTCCTGGTGAGCTTGAGGCTGTTGATCTCGTCAAGCACGTCCCGGGCCTCCCGGCTCCCGCGCCACTCCACGTTCCAGTCGATCCGCGTGCCATCCTCCCTCTTCGGCTTCTTGGCGGCCGTCTCGAGGATGAACTCGGCGACGTTCTTGTTCGGCGGGCACTGCACGCCGCGGTCCGCAAAGTACTTGATCACCGCGCTGCCGTTCTCGCCCACGGGTCCAAAGTAGAAGGTGTTGCCGCCAGGGTTCAGCGCCAGGATCATGTCGAACTGCTGGATGAGCTGCGAGGACGGCTGGTGGATCGTGCACACGATCGCCTGGCCGGCCTGCGACAGCTTCTTGAGGAAGCGGACGATGCTCCACGCGCTCTGGCTGTCGAGGCCGGACGTGGGCTCGTCGAGGAAGAGGAGCAGCTGCGGCTTGGCGGCGAGCTCAACGCCGATGGTCAGCCGCTTCTTCTGCTCGACGCCGAGACTGCTGATGATGACGTCTTGCATCTCCGTGAGCTCCAGCAGATCGATGATCTTGTCTACATACACCAGCTTCTCCTGCCGGGGTATGTTCCGGTCCTGGCGGAGGATGGCGGAGAACTCTAGTGCTTCGCGGATGGTAGCCGTCCCATCGTGAAGGTCCATCTGCTCACAGAAGCCCGTGCCGCGCTGGAACTCAAGGCCCAGAGGACTGCCATCCACCAGCATATCTCCCGAGACGACGCCTGCGCGTTGACGCTGGGCGAGCGTGTTCAACAGCGTGGTCTTTCCGGCGCCCGAAGCCCCTACCAGCGCGATCAGAAGGCCTGGTTTGGCGTAGCCGCTGACCTTGTTCAGAAGTTTGCGCTCGCCGCCTTGGTAGGGCACTGTGTACTCGACGTCCTGCCAGGTAAAAATGCTCTCACTCCTCGAGATTGATTCGAGCGCCTCGGTCTCTTCGTTGGTGGTGGTGCTACCACTGCCCCTTGAACTCTCGGAAGGTCCTCCGTTCGGCCCGTTTTCCGCATCTGTCGTCGTTGCGGTGGCTTGCTGCGTCTGTAGGGCTCGCTTCACCTTCTTCGTCTTCTTGAAGACCAACGCGCCGCCTCCGCCGGTGGTGAATGAGAAGAGCTCCGTGGCCAGGATAGTGACGAGGATGTACAAAACGGCAAAGGCTATGATCACTCCGAAGTTGCGCCAGAGGTCGGCACGAGTGTAGTTGTATGTTGTCTGCAGATACGACGCACCGCTGACCGAGTTTGAGTTTACATCGGCACCGCTGAGGCTGCAGCCCTGAAAGGCAGGGTCAACCCCCGGGCCTTGTGGTACCAGTTGGTTCGGAGCACACTCCATTTCCCGGTCGGAGAACTCATTAGCCATGACAGCTTCGAAGCTGTACGCGATAGGATTCACCCAGTATAGCCAACCGAACCAGATATAGTCTGACAGAAGCTGCGTGCGAGGGATAACGTAGCCGGTGTAGATGATTAGGAGGTTGAGCGCGATACCAGAGAAACGAACTGCATCATCGATGGTCGGGGACAGACTGGCGAACATCCGGTAAAGCGAAGTAATGCAGAGGGTCGTTATGTACACGAAGAGGAGATATATCCAGAACTTGGAGGCCACGACATCCAGCCCATTCATGAAGTACATAATGAGCGTGAATATGCAGACCTGTACGAAGACGACGGGAAAGTCCGCCACGATTCTTGCGACACTCACCGCTGAGGGTCGGTAGAAGGCATAATCCTTGTGGCGAGCCACAACAGCACGACCGCTGACAGCCTTCATCAGCTCACTGAGTTGCAGCCAGCCCAGGAACAAGATGGAGAAGAACAAGGAACCGCCCCGAGAGAAGGCACCTTCAGTGGTGAGAGGCTGCCCGTAGAACAGAGAGCCAACGATGAGGCCGTTGCTGATGATGATGAAAAGCTTCGTGTATAACGTGGTCGTGTCCCCGAGCAGGAGCCAGAACTCACGCTTTGTGCAGGCTAGGACCTGCTGCACAAAACTGACCGTGTAGCTGGACTCCTTGGTGACGGTCCTCGACTTGTCTTCGTGAACAGCTTGTTCAAACTCCCGTGCATCGGTGTGGTCGGTCTCCTGGAGGTAAGCCTCATATGACCGGATGTCCTCCTCCACCAGCTTGTAGAGCCGCGACTCCCTGAAGGCCTTCTCGAGCTCTTCTGGTGTCTTTGGTGTGCTGGCCTCGCACCCTTCGCGGAACTGGCGCTCGTTGGGGTCGGAGACGGCTGTCAGGAAGTCGGCCGTCGTCTGGCGGTCTGGGGCCTTGAAGCCGAGCTCGTTGAAGTATTGCCGTGCCTCGCTCGCTGGCCCCTGGTAGATACAGCGCCCTGCATCGATAACCAGGACCTTGTCCATCAGCTTGAAGATTCCCTCTCCGGCCTGGTACAGGGTGACGAGTGTCGTGCGGTTGCTGATATCGGTCATGATCCTCAACGACTTGGCATAGTCCAACGCAGTGGATGCATCCAAGCCACGGGTTGAATTGTCCCAGCATACCACCGTGGACTTGGAGGCGAGCGTCTCTGCAATCGACACTCGCTTCCTCTCACCTCCGGACACACCCCTGACGTACTCGTCGCCAACAAGAGTATACTTGGTGTGGCTGATTCCAAAGACCTTCATCAGCGCCTCTGCAATGATCGGGATCTCTTCCCTGGCCTTCTTTTTGGTCTTTGTGTACAACGCAAAAACGAATGTCTGCCACACATTCAGGTTTGCGAAATGCACGTCGTCTTCCATGTTGTAGTTCACCTCGCCGCGGAAGTTCTTCTTCTGCTTGGAGGCCGGGATGCCGCCATACGACACGTCTCCTGTGATGGAGGCGTACGACTCTCGATTGTTCGCAATTGCTTTGAGGAAGGTAGAGCACCCAGATCCTGGCCGCCCGAGCACCAACATCATTTCGCCGTCTCGCACTACGCCGGTGAAGTCATTGATGAGGGTCCGTGTCTCGCCGGACTTGAACTGCAGAACCGGGATGAATCGAGAGATGAGTCGATACAAGTCAGGGCCAAATGTGCCGAGCACGGCTTGCGGCAACGTCTTGACAAACGTGGCCGACGCCCCGACTCCCTTGACAGTGAGGTTCTTGAAGACAACTCCCACCTTCTTAGCCGACCTCCCGTCCTTGCGCTTTTCGAAGTGGCCTTCCCGCATGAACTCCTCCAGTTCGAAGTCATCTTCCTCCTTCTCGTCCTTTTCAAAGCCTCCTGCCCTCGACCCGATGTCGTCTCTTCCGGCTGAGGCTGGTCGAGGCCGCGATGCTGTTTGTCTGGTGCCTCTTGTGGCTTGGCTCGCTCTTGATCGCGTTCTGGAGAGGCCGCTGAGTTCCCTCCTAAGGGTTTCAAAGTCCTGCATCGCCCGGCCCTCGTCGGGCACCACTACATCACGCTCTCCCCATGTCCCTTCTCGGGCCTCGTCGGAACTTGAGCCGGAGTCCCCAGCACCATTTTCAGTTGCAGACGCCCCAGCTGTGTTTGTCTGGACTTCGTTATGCCACTGGTTCAGCTGGCGGCTGTCCGACCTTGCCAACTTGGCCTCGTCTACGGTCGTGCCCCACATTGTAAATGGGTGCGGCCGGACACAGGAGCTGGCAGAGACGAGCCGCGGTACGTTGTGGTGTTGCAAGTGAAAAGAGTCCTCGAAGCTTTATCTCGCACGTGCGTGCGGGTACACTTCACCTGTTGGGCTCTTCGAGGTAGATCTCGCTGAGGTACGGCTCTATGAGGAGAAGGGGAGAGGAAGCCAGGGGAAAGGGCTTTCGTTCAGTGGCGGCAACTACAGAGTAGGGCATTACATATCTAGTGTAGATGGTCGGGCAAGTGAGACGGCGAGCGAATCACACGTCATCAGCCATGTTTCTTTCAGCTAACCCAACATCATTACAAATGCAAGACTCGCGGCGGGCCAACCCAGCCTAGCTTGTCTAGGCATGTGTCACCGCCTCAACGACCTTGCGAGCCCAGAGCCTCATGTCCCACCGCAGAATCGTCCGCTTCCGGCCTTATCGGATGTAGGATGGACATTAGATTAGATTGATGGGATTAACAATCCGGGCGTTGGTGGGTGTTGGAATCTGGGCGCTGAGTAATCGACCGGCCCGCCTTTCCAACGACGTGTCTGGAGCTTGTTGCAAGGGGCAGGTGGGTTGTTGTTCGCCGCACCGCCGGGCTGGAATGTTGATCGACTCATGTTGATCGGCATTTGGGGGCCCATCTCGTCATTCCCGGTGGAGCCAAGTGCTTTAGAAGCTTCTAAGCGGTCCGAGATTTTTGACGGGATCACCAAGGTGCACTAGCACAACGCTAATTACCGCGGCCCCCAACACGGCATACGCGTATTTTGGCAGGGGCAGGCCTGGGTCTCACAGTTGACATGTGTTATTCACCTGAAACCGTGTAAAATTCAGTCTTTCTGGTGAAGGATTAGGTAGGAGACCGTGTAACGTGTAATTTATAAGCTGAGAGGGCTGGAGTAAGCACAGCCATGTTGTCACCGAGCCTGCCGAGTGGGAATATAAGGAACCTCCTCTTCCGCTCACGGCCGGTTCCGCCGACAGGACACACGCATGGAAGTCTGATATTCCCATCTGAGGAATACGAACGGTAGACGGGATAACTAGAGAGAGGGAGAGAAAAAAGTTGTTTCGTAGAGCCTACCCGAACGACCGCACCCACCGTTACACAGCATCCCTCTCTCGCACTCAGATAACGCCTACTCCGACAACACCACTCCAGCAAAGCATAAAACCCAGTTCCAACCTCTTTGGCACCCATTTCCACAGGACCTACACCAATGACATTAGTTTGGTTGTAGTAATATGAGTGATGTACCGGTGTGAGATAGTCAGCCAACAACGAGCCAGGAGTGAGAGGATGCCGCAGCTCAGGCGTTTGCAGAGGGTTTCGAGCATCAGGTAACAAAGATCAACAAGACACTCACTGAGCGCGACAGAGCCCGGGAACGAGGGCGATTCCCGACTAGCATCGGGGATAGCCGGACGAATTCCGGTAGCCTATCGGCGATAGGAGAAGGCATCGGGCATGAGAGAAGGTCATCACTATGTATTGAGATATTAATTCACGACGCCCAGACACCAATCGTTGTGGCATCTTGGTTCTGTCCTAGCCAGAGGTTATCTTCTGGTTGGACCATCCCAGATTAATGTTGGCTGCTCAATATCGAGCTCTTTCCCAAGAATAATCATGACCACTAAATCTCTAGATATCCTTGAATTGCTTTGACGTGTGCTCTATATCAAATATTCTTTCTCTCCCTTAATACGACCCCACTGTATCAACCATATCCAAAGGTTGGCGTACATAATTATCACGGATCAGCGGAATCTGTGCAGGAGGCACTTGTAGCCGCTAGGCGAAAATGTTTCTGGCAAAGCTCGTTCACTGTCCTTACATCCATGTGATTGGCCAGTTCAAGATGATACAGTTTGATATCATTATGAGCCATAGGAGAGTATACAGTTCCATTCCAGGCTAAAAAATGTGCCAGAGGCTTGCACTCGGATATGGTGTCTGACAGTCATCTGGAGATTCTCATCTCCGGAATGACCAACTGGAGCCAAGAGAAAGCTCCCGTTTTCCAAGAAGGTACCCAATCTCTCAGAACACTCTCCTCAGGATAGACGGAAAAGGATAATATGGGCGGCCTACTAGTAAAGCTGCAGGTCATATCGCACAAGACTCACCCGCAGCTGATCGTCCACTGATGTTTATCAATGGAAGTTGACTGGGAAGAGAATCATCCAGGAGGAGGATGTACGAGAGAAGGCTGGGTAGTACTCCGTACCATGCAGAACTTTTTGGAATATTTGCAAGATCAAGCCATGATCTCCTAGCTATACTAAAGGAGTTTGCACAGCGTATTACCGATACGGTAGTTACCGGTACGACTGGGCGAAGACGAGAGGTGTCGAGCATAGGTTTCATTCGTACAACCTATATTCTCTTTTCTCCTTGCCGACGGATTTCCCGTTCGTCTCAGAAATGAATTTATCCTGTGACGACTCGCCTACATTTATCCTGCGCCTCATTCGCCATTGCATCATCTCTGTGGGTTTGAGTGTAGGTCAAGGGGTCTTTGCCCGGCCCGGCCTCGACCACGGCCAATCAGAAGGGCCGGTCCGGCTTAGTCAGCCGGAAGGCTGGCCATTACACCAAGCGCTTCGGCACCCACGCTGGCGATAGCTTCTTCCTTCCTCTGAAAAAACTAAGCAGCAATCAGAACCCGTACCCAAACACGTACGGTCTGCTTCAACATATTTGCACAGGCAAAGAACCCTTGGCCCTTGCCGTCAGGGCCGTACCAACAATCTCGAAGACACAACGCAGCGACTGGAGAAACAAAAATAGTGGAAATAAGTGTGGATTCGCGATGAAGGGTATCTATAAAACACGGATCGCTAGCTGTGCAGATAAGGGGCAGTCAATCCTTTGTCTTTGATCCTCCCATGAACCTGATGCGCCAACCTATCATGAACCCCGAAAGCTTTCCTGAACTCCCAATAATGTTCCCCTCTGCAATCCCCCCCCCTCGGGGCTGGGTGTTCTTCCAAAATTGCTCGTCCTCGCTATCATCGCTCTGCTGCGCAGCGCTCGATATCAGGCCATGCGGGTGGAAACCTAAGGTCTCGAGTCACGAAATTGTCGATACCAACAGAAAGTCCATCTTTCTCTCTACTGCTTCACAAGGGCAAGCTCTGTTGTCGAAGACCCTCGTTAGACAGCAGTGCACAAAGACACGTCTTCGTGAGTAGGAACATGCGGCGGGGGACTTACTCTTCTCCTGCTTCTGGACCTCTCTCTCCGCCAGCTTCGCAGAGTTGAGGGTGTCCTCCACGGTATGGATGTGGTTCCGGTGCGAAGGAGTGCTGAAGGCGTTCGGGTATCTGGTCATGAACCCAAGACGAGCCTCTCCTGCACTGGAAGAAAGAAGCGTAGTTAGTACAAGCACCAGTGCGTTTGAGCTCCAATAAGAACTTTTGGCTTACCGGATGGCAGCAGTGCACTTGGCCTTCTGGTCAGCCAGTGCCTTCTTGCAGCTCTCCTCGTCATCCTGAGCCTTGGCGAGGTTGGTCGACGCGATGGCCTTCTTGTTCGCATCGTGGAGAGACTTGACCAGGGCCTTGTATGCGTCGTAGCCCTTGACCTGCTTCTCGGTCCAGTCCTGCCTCCCGGCGACATCGGTCGGGTCCCTGCGCTTCTGGATGTGAGATTGTACCTTGCGCTCAGCAAAGATGCTTCTCTTGGTGTCGAGTGCCTTGACCTCCTGCATCATCTCGGCGAAGCTCGCGTCCACAGGCATGAGCTTCTCCAGGTAGGAGTCGTCGGAGAGGAAGGATTGGAATGAGGAGACGGAGGACATCGAGGCGGGCGTATCAGCTTGAGACATCGTGAGGACTGGTGGAAGGCGGTACAGCTGAGGATCGTATCAAAGGCAGATGCTGAGCAGGACACATTGAGAAGGGTGACGATGATGGGCAGCAGATCGAATCACAGGTTCAGGAGTCCATGGTGATGGGGGGTTTTGAGGTCATCTACAAACGATTAACTTCAAGTTCTGGTGTAGTGAAGTCATGTCCTGTTGTTCTGGTGAATACGGCCTCACCATTCTGTGGAGGCTCAAGCACCTTGGCGACAATGCCCGGTCGCGAGGCTCAACACTCTGGCCTGTTGCTGTGCCTATGCTTGGCGGGGAAGTAACTTCAGGAAATTCACCCTCGGTGGTACTTCACTGCGTCGTTTGCATATAACAGGAGCTGTGAATAGTTGTCGCTCTATGCTTGCTGTTCACCTAATTCCTCTGGGCACGACTGTTTACCTAGCTCAAGTGAGCCTCAAACCAACCGGCATTCACCGTTTTACGCCTCGTCGAGACAAGATAAGTACATATCGGTAATCAGGTGCTGTTGTGTGGAAATATTAGGTGCTATCATTCACCTTCGTGCGTCCAACCCCCCCTTCCCCCGGCTGGGCGGCATTTTGGGCGCAGCCGACACTGGTGGTGCTTCATTAGTATACGACGGTTCCTTATACCGAATGCTTCCCACAAATCATAGCTTGGCAGTTCTGATTGTAAATGAATTAACGCCGGCCTTTCTCATGCAAAAAGTGGTGAGAAGTGGATCTTTCCTGCCGGAATCATATACAAGGAAACCTCATGCTGGTCAACTGGCCGCAAATTGAGCCCAAGCTTTTTGCCCTAAGTGGCTTGTTAAGCGCCTTGAAGTCTTACTGTTCCCTGATTTTCTTACTATGGGAAGTGATAGATTTGTTTTCAGCCGTCACCTGTAACCGCTAGACCTGCGGAAGCATTTCACGGCAATTCTGAGAGAATTAAACCAAGAAGGTGTATAACTTCTTCAACGAGTCCAATGTACCTAGGTGTCGGAAACCATGCTTTTTGCTTAGTCAGCGCCGAGAAGCACCCATTTCTGACGAAGCTTGAAGCCTCGCAAGTAGCCGTTTTCTGCCTAAGACACAATTGACACCATTCTCAGGACACCATCGTTTTCTTGCTTTCCCTCGTACATACGTACAGAGATAAACCAACACTAGGTGTATAGGGTACCGCATTCTGATCAAATCAATTATTTTAGATACTCTCCCACCACCAACCAAATTGACTTTCAAACATATCTACTTCATACAGCAACCTCACCTGGCTTGGGAGAGGTGTGGTCAGCCCCTACCACTATCTAACTTCGTTGTTCCCTCGCACTACCATAAACGCCCTTGAGTCCCTGAATATCCTCCATTCTGCCAGCAATACAATGTAATTGCAGAGACATAAAGTAGCGGGACAGCCGCCAGACGACTAATTGCTCACTTCCTGCTAAACATTTAGTGTGTACAACTGACGTGTATTGAAATTCAATTTGTTCCCAACGCTTGGTGGCCATATTTGCAGTACTTATACCAGAATGGAACTACAAAAATGCAACCAAAACCCACTCCTGATTTTAATTACAATAAATCGCAATGTGTAGCCCGAAACATGGCAAATCGCTGTCTTCGAATATGACAATCATTGTATCCACCTGACGATTAACGTCCATCTTCACCGGGGTCTCGAGTCACGCTTTTGTACCACCAGGACGCTATGGTTGGTCTCAAGAAAATCCACCTATTATTCTGGCCAGTCCTCCAAGGACGGCCCCCACATCTCGTGCCATCTCGACATAACGTCGCCGACGATTTCGTCGATTCTAAAATCTGTCAACCATCCGCTACTTAGGCTAAAGAAGCTTGTTTCGAGAAGTGCTTTGTGAAAGACAAAGAAAGGGCCAAGGGGGCACCGAAAGAAGAGTTCCACTTACGCCTTCTCCTCCTCCTCCTCCATCACTATCATCGCCGCCATCTTGTCCTCCGCCCTAGGGTGTGTTAGCCATCTCGTACGGGCTTGAAGTGGTTCTTCCTGCAACATGCAAGAGGAAACCAAGAAAGGGGGGTTTTGGATGGGCTAGGATGGGAGATTTTGTATGGGCTAGGATGGGAAACTATTTCCACTTGAGCCACATCCACCTGGTTGATTATTACTAAGCCTACCCGCGGCCCCTTGCGGAGCGAGATTCGGCAGCGGTATATCGTCCTGAAGATGTCTCCTGGGATAGTAGGATAGCTCGCAGCAGGAGCCCACGATCCACAGGATGGCCATGAGTCCCACCGGCACGGTGAGTATCATGGCGTTGGTGAAGTTGAGGTTGCTCATGCTCGAGAAGGGCTCGCACTTGAGGAACCAGGTCCACAAGCCCCAGGCCAGGTAGCCCGCGAGCATGATGCCGGCCGCGAAGGCGGGCGTGGCGAGCACGTTGGCCGTCAGGTGCAGGACGGTCCGGATGGCGGCGCCGTGCTGCCGCCTGCCCAGTCGCAGGACCCGCACGAAGATGTAGGCGCACCAGACCGCCAGGAGGAAGCACATGACCAGGTAAAAGGCCGTGACGATGATCATTGCCCTCGGGTTCGCCTTCCACTCTTCGTTCCAGTAGTCATCTTTGTCCTTGCCCTTCTTCTTCCCCCCCCTTTCCTCCCTTTCCCCAGCCTTTCCTGGGTTCCAGCGGGCTGTTCCCTGATATGGTGTCGTTGATGGCACCGTCCACCTTATCGTCTATGTAATCCCCGACGGGGTCCCACGAATCATTCTCGATGATAAATGGCCACATCTTGCCTACGATGAAGTATATCAGACATATTGAAAAACTGAATTGTGAGGCAAAATGGCAGACGATAAATGCGGACAGTGGGACGCCGAGGGCGTAGAACAAGCTGTCCATTGGATTCGGAGCTGTAGAAGCGGACACCGATATACGTATACGGTTCTCGAAATCTTGGCAGTTCACAATTACGAAACTGTCTGGGACAGGTGATGCAAACGGCGTGGGTCTTTCCGAGACATTTTCGATGTGATCGCCGCCTCATGCACGTGTTGTAACAGACATTGAAATACATTTAAATCAATTGTATGTCTATGAACCCTATTGTGCCAAATATTCTGTGCCATTTTGTCACAACACGCCGCAAACGGACTACTGGCCGGGAATAGATGCTCAGTTTTGCTTCGCACAGTACCTGTTGTGGCACAAAGGCGACTTTGGCTTCTCTCTTTGTTATTGTTTATACTGTATACAATCTAATAGAGTACTTTTGTAACATCTTACCTATAACGTGGGCGGCCCCCATTTGGCGCACCCCCTGATTCGACGCACCTTTCCGCCCAGAAACCCTAAATTCAAACTCAATTACTACTTCCAGTTCAACTATCATAAATATTTCGTCGTATAATATATACAGGGTCGGCCGAAACGAGTGTCCGCTTGTTGTGATTGCAAAAACAAATTACGAGCTTATTTGGGACTAAGCGTGGCTGTGCCAGTGTACCGCTCTCATTCTTTGTTAAGTCGCACTATACCTACGATACCCGAGTATAAATGTATGAAAATAGGTCGCGCTTCGCCTATTTTACAACAGTGATTGTTGAGAACAAGGAAGGTACTTATAAAAGTTTAGACCAGGATCAAGCTCGACCCAAAAACGATCTTTCCTGAGGTTACTGGGTACTGCCACTATTATCTCACCTTCTCTTTCAGAGTTATTTAAAGAATACCATATCTCAACGAAGCCAAAATCTTGACCAAGAGTCTCCACGGTGGATGGCGCCTCTTGAGAGTTTTTGGATGTCGTCCAGGAGCACCCTTGTCGCATGAAGCGTAGGGACAACGACGCCGACCACTCCTGCTGAAAGGTTCAGCCATACTCAATCTAGAACATCCTAGCCCAGAACAAACTCCAGAACCTGTGCAAGAGCACTTGAAGATGAAGATAGGCGCTCATGATGTCGGTCCTGAAGAGCAAGGCCCGCCTGACTGAATTCTTCTGCCCAATATGTACCCACAGAGCAGTACTCTTTTACGCTCATGGTGGTGGACCCACCGCTTCTGCAAGACACCGGTATGGACCCTAAGCCCAAAAGGCGAATTTTGCATGGATAATCAGCCATGCAAGAGCTTCCATGCGTCATAGGATCCCGGGTGCTGGGCCAGTGTTCTAGTAAGGAGAGTACGAGTGTCATTTGTAACAATAGAATTACCTACCCAAGGCGTTAGTGCATATATCTGTGTATTGTTTATATTGGATCAGGGCATTCAAAAACATACTTCAATAAAATGCAGCCCTTTAAAGCAGTAATAGCCAGTGATGTCAAAAGACATGGCAGACCTGGTACGACAGATGGAAGAGCAGCATGCGCAAATGTTCAGTGAGACAAGGCAGCTTGCATATGATATGCGCAAGGAACAACTCAACCGTCTTGGGAAGGAAGCTATCAGAGCAAAGCCTGCCCCAAGGACAATAACACAAATCTAACCATCCATTAACAATATCCAAATCCTGAACAACTCAGACTATAAGTCTGTTCCTGTCCAACTCGACAGAAAAATCCAGGAGGAGAACGCTCAGCTAGCTCTGAACCACGTTTCAGACGACAGTGATGCAGTGGAGGTTGGTCATGCTGAAGTCAACGATCTGCGAAGAAAAGATGACACGAAACTCTCATGCTACGGCTGCAACCAATCTGATCACGGCGCGTACGAATGCCCTATACCTAAGACGCTGAAAAAGTGCGGGATTGTGTTCTTCGAAGACCCTGTCAGGAACCGATTTTGGCTTGGGACTGAAGACGAAGTCAAGAAGGGATTTACCCGCTTGACGGTTTTATGCTGCAACAGTTCATGAACACTATAGGAGTGGAAAAATACGCCTGCGGTGTGCTGCAGCACCACCTCAACAATGGCATGCCCAGCAGCTGGGTGTCGAAATATGCTACGCTCTGTGAGAAAGATGCTGCTATAAGGGCGACCCAAAGATTGATTTTGACAAGATTATGTATGATCACAAGGCTCCTAATCAACAGTGGAGAACTTACGCTTCCAGTGTCACTATGCACGACACAGAGAGAAGCAGGCCCAATTTATCAGCCGGATACTCTTATCCGGTGGACAATGTAGCTGTTTCTCTGAAACAAACAACGGCTGATCAGCTTAAATCGACCACTGATGGCGTCAAGCGGCGCAGCCAGACAATGAGCTCCGATGACGAACCTGGGAGAAACACCATTGCTGAGGAGGACCAACCGTAACTGATGCGCGTCCGCATTGACGATTCCCAAGAGACTATGCCACCTGAACAGGAGGGCTCTCAACCTTCCGAGACGAGAACGGCTCCGCGGAGCTCAGCTCACAGCAAAGCCAAACCAAAGTTTGACGCAGCAGACCCGACAACACACCCCGAAAGCTGTAGTCTCAAGACACTTCGGGACTCATCAGAGGTTTACACAAGAGCAAATCATGGCGCTTAAAACCAGAGTTGGGTGACCATATGATGGATTACATCCGCACACTGCAAAAAGAATCAACGCATGTCATCCAAGTGATACATACATACAAGAGGGGGGGTATTGCCTCCTTTCCTGTGCTCCTGGATCCCAAGATATATATTTCGACTCATCCTCCAGGGCTCTCTCTCACAGTCTCCGGGGCTGGGAACTAGGGCGTCAGCTGGGTTGCCAGCGTCGATACAGCCCAGTGGATAGTATTTTCCTACCCTCCGTTTCTGAAAGATATCGACAAAGGGAGTGTATTTAACTAATCAGAACAAAATGATTTTTATAAGTCCCCTTGCAACCACTGATTCGAAAGTCTTTTGCAGACTTCCTGTGCACAGCCGCATTATTATCTTGTTGTCTTGGATCTTTGATGAACCATGGACGTCGCCATGGTTTGGCTTCCCAAAGAAGCAATCCAGGTCTTGGTTCCGTATGAGCTTCCCGACGGGATTTATAAGGCAGTTTTTAAGTAATTTACAAACATACCGACTATCCTCGGATGATAGCGTTTTCTCTGTGCTAAGGATTTCTGTGATAGAATCTGACGCGGAGATCCCTTCACGCGGAGATACATTTGCCTTGCAGATGGCGGACACTGTCGTTGGCTACGACGTCACAGAGGAAGGGATGTGGGACCACTCGAGCGCTTCTTATACAATCATGCACAACGAGATGGAGCGCACTCTCATGGCAGGATAGGCGTGGATAAACGGATCGGTCTGAAGCACGAGGCGCTGCTACAGGAGCTCTTGATCGTTCCGTAGTCGTCTAACTCGGCCACATTCCCATGCTAAATAATTGAGCAGTCTTGCTGTTGTACGCCTGTGAGCTTACCTTTTCTTGATGTATTATTGCTAGACGTTGCCTTTGTTGACGAATTTGTATAGTTGACTATTATATAGGTCCTTTAAAAAAAGGAAGAATTTATTAAAGGATTGAATCTTCGAATTATTTCCAAAATTATAAATTCAAACACCCTAATATTTACAGAAGTCTTCTTAACTACAGCAAAATCACACTTCTCTCAAGCGTCAACTGTGAAAGATACTACTAAATTTTATAAGTCGTCGTCACTTTGCTTATAACTCAAGCAACACAGGACCGATATGCTCCGTAGTATGATGTGGTTTCTTATTTCAATGGGTGGGGGTGTTCAATTGGGGGGGGGGGCGCTATGGTACCTATTACCCATGAGTATTATCAGATTGTACTTAATCACCGATTTTATAAAGATAATTGGATGGGTTTTGATGTGACTTGATTGTTGTGTATCTTGTGTATGTTCGGCTGACCCCCTCCTTTCTGGTGGTTGGGTCTTTTCTACCGACGCTAGTGTTAATGCCTGAGGCACCCCTATATGGGTGCGCCCCTGGGGGCGGTCCGCAATGGACCGATAATCTGGCAAGTATAGTTGCCATAATTATAGAAGTTCAAAGGACTTACCGGAGTGCTTTTTGACATATTGGTGTAGGTTTATCCTTCCCTTCGGATTACTGAGTTTTGTGAGGTCGACAGCCGTTCGGAGGGTCGCTGGAGATTGCAGGTTGCAAATATCTGCATGCAGATTCTGCTTGAGAATTGCCAGGCATCTTACAGCTAGCCGACGATGGGTATTTTTTTCATCAACCCAGAATGGATTCGTAGTCCGTTCCTTAGGGTCCAATAAGAAGTCGCGAAAGGATAGATGAAGAAGTCTCACTGGAGACGATGAGCTTTGTGGGACATCTAAAACAGAATGAAGCATGTCTAGTCTGTCGTCGATGGTACTTCTAGGGATGTCCAAGAGCTGTCCTAAAGCCGTGGTTGAGAGCGGATTTGAGAGGATGACGATAGTGCCAACGATATAACGAAATTGCCCGATGACTATATCTTGCTGTGAGGGCGAATGGTTATTGAGCTGCTGATTGAGAGCTGGCTGATATGTTAGCTTGAACTTGGCTGATAAATCAAGCTCTGATGATTCCACTCTGGTCTTGTAATCCAAGACTTGACGTATTTGCTGGTCTGGACCTCCAAACCCCCGTTGTTGTAGGAAGCGGCATGTAGTTGCTGAAAAGATAAATAGCGGGACTGCCATTTCCACCAGAGTCTGAATATTGCATTTGCCAGGCCAGGTCGAAGGCAGTTGTCGATCAGTTGAAACAGTTAAGTTATAATCATCCCGGATAAGTGGCAAGCAGTGTTTTAGGAAGACTGATATGTCATGCTCAACAATATGCTCTGGGATCTCGTGTAAAATAAGATCAGTAAAGGTTCCCTCTACGGCCTTCTGCTTGAACCCAAGCCTGACTGGAAGTTCTGGCCGACTGGTGAGGAGAACCTTTAGCCTCGGCGACTGAAGATTCTTTGCGCGAGAAAAGAGGGTGATAACCATCCGAATATCATCCTCTCTCTCGCATTCATCTAGAGCGTCAATAACAATAGCGACAGGAGCACCTCTGGAAGCATCTCCTTGAATCCTCGATAGAGGCTTGATGATGAGACTTTCGAATTGCTTCTGTAACCCCATATCAAATATTGTTGGATCAGCATCGATGGCTTCCCTTATGTAACCAGCTGCAGTCGGGACACGTCTGGCCAGCTGTGAGGCAACTGTTGTGAAGAACTTAGACGCATGGCTGCGATCAATTTCTCCCCTCTTAAAGAAGAAACTGGCCCCAAGCTGGTTTGAATAAGCTAGTGATTTCGCTATTGTTCGAAAAATTGTCGACTTTCCCGTGCCTGCCATCCCATTCAGCCAGAACACCGCATGGCTGATGGGGTCTTCAACCCATGTATATATCTCTTTCAAGAGGTCGACCCTTGTATTTGGCAAGCAAGTCGGATTTCTCTCTTCGGCGTACGAATCAAAGGAAGCCCCAGAAGCAGTTGGAAGCTTGTCAAGAACGGCCTTCTGATCTAGGTTGAGAAGAATCAAACTACAATCCCATTTAATCAGCCCAGTACAATATATAGGCAGTAAAGGTGGCAACATACGTTTGGTCAATCTGCATACTTGCCGAGATAGTCTGTGCGCATCGTGCTATGTCTTGAACGACCCTTTCAATATTCTCACTTTGAAAAGGCCATTTCAAAGCCCGAAGTCCGATCCGCCTCATAACCTTGCGACTGCTAGATGGGCGGAGTTCAGTGTTGAGTTGTTCGAGCCGCAATCCGGTTCCCTTAACAGTATCAAGCAATAGCTTCGAGGACTTGAGTCGGTCCCCATGAGGGCCATTGAGTAGCTGAAGAGCACTGTTGGCAGTGTTGCGGAAGGTGTCAATCTCCTCCTGTACGCGTTTGATCTCATCCCTGGCGTTCTTGACGCTGTTTGACTACTGGAAGGGTATTGATGCGATCTTGGTGGAGAAATCAATAACTGCAATGATACTTGATGCTGCGCCTATCCCATCCATTGCTGTGTATAGATGTGCACAATGATTTTGTAGTACCGATTGATCGTCCAGACTGAAGCTGATTATGTAAAGGAAAGGTTGCGGGCTATGTCAGGCAGCAATGGCAGCGACTTAAAAGCTGGCCTGCATGACGCTAGACTTGTGTTGCAGTAATGTGCCGCAACAATTTCCGATCACTCCTGATTCAATCGGCCCGCATGTGAGTACGCGCTCGAATGCGTCTGAACCCACACGGAATAGAAAACACGATGTCTTTTCTAATCAGTTTTTAATCTTCTCCAAACTTTGTGAGCAATTTAATAAGATTATCATATGAGCCGCGCCCGGGGAATAGCAAATCCCCTTCACACTCCACGACTGCATCGTAGGCATATGAAGCCATCATGATGCTTCTGATGATCTGTGGATTATTTTTATTAGCGAAGGCCGTTTATTGCTTATTTTTTAAAACTTCTTTGTTTTAAAAAAAAACCAATGAGAGCATTCTGGGCTGGCCCTTGCGTGATACGAAATGAGAGCCCTTAGGGCCTAACTGGCCTATTCTGATGACAGCCGCCCCCGCCCCCGCCCCGTTCTTTTGGAATTAGATAGTTGAGCTTTTTCATCGTCCCTCACCCTGGACTTGATCTCTCAGACTCAACGTTAATGTATTCTGCTGCAATTGTAGGGTGATCAAACAACGTTTCGGACTGGGCCAAGAAAGAGGCAGCCCATTTACATCTCACAAAGGAGAGCCGAGCCCGAGAGGACCGGACTATGGCTCTCATATTCGAGGCTAAGACAGCTCCCATGAGGCGTGAACGTGAACATCTGCTTGAACAGCGGAAACAGAACAAGAGGACCCTCGATGCTGTGGAGGCGAACCTTCAGGAAGCTAAGAACCAGTATGATGAGGCGAAGAAGATTGTTGATGCCGACCGGAAGGAGAAAGACAAGGGCACACTTGCCTGATTCCATTACCAATCTACACAGCCATCGCGTCAGCAAAACAGTACTTCTGGGGGGGGGATGGAAACGGCCGCATTGACGAGCCTGTCTTAACGGATAGCTACCCGTTGACAGGGAAAATCATGGCTGAGCCTCCAGAGCAGGAGGGCAATCGTGTACTTTGCATGGAGCGTATCAGCCGCGAAGACCAGCCGACCAGACAGATCATTGAAATCCTCAATCAACACCACACCAACGTGAATCCTAGCTGCCGATTGACCCAGGAAACCAATCACAACGCAGTCGACGGGAAGCAATTGATACATGGCTCGCTTTCCATGTCGCGCATCAATCGAACGGGAATGTGGAATGAGCATACTTTTAGTTGCGAGCCCCATTATTCTTCGCCAACTGGTCTCACCCTTGACAATCTACCTCTCACAACTTTATTGCAATAACTTATAGGAATCCTGCCCCCATCCGGTGTGGCTGGGCGTGTCAAGAAGGGGCCCTGGGCCCCGAAAAACATGGACGACATGTTTGTCCCGACCATGGACGAAAAAAACTCAATCAACAGCTCATCACCACCCGCGCCATCATCATTATCATCACCAACCACAATAACAAAAAAGGCATCCACTACCACCGATCTAACATGCTCCCAATGCGGGGGATTACCTTTACTAACAAGACCAAACTAAAGGTCCACACCAACAAGCACACCAAGCCCTTTCAGTGTACCGCGGCCAGGTGTACCTATACCACAGCCGAGAAGAGCCTACAGAGGCACCTACTAGTCAAGTCCAAGTGGGAGGGGGAGCACCGTGCCGCGGCCCAGAGCGAGGGTGTTAGGCAGGTGAGGTACCACTGCCCGCGGGAGGGGTGTTCGTACGTGACTGTACGGGATGATAACCTGAAGAGGCATATGAATACTTGTGCGCAGTGAGCTGTGGGCCATGGGACGGAAGGGACGAGGGATGGGTGGTGTGGTGTGCGAGGCCTGGAGCAACTGCACTACGTGATGCGTGAGCATAGCTGCCGTTACGGATTCATCCTCACGGAAACAGAGCCTGCGATCGTGCGTAATGGCATCGATACAATACCATTATTTGGCTTCCTCGAAGTGACAAGGTGCCTTGCCACCGACGCCAGCAACTCCATCGACCTGACCGGAGACGACGCCGAGGTCAACGTTGTGCATGCTCGCCAGCGTTGAGTCGCTACCTGAGGGCCGCGTGCCAGCGCATACCGAAATCGGTGTTCCAGATGACAGGAGCCGCATGAACGTGGTCGACCGTGAACAATGGATGCCGCGCCCCACTGTGAGAGATACGAGAGAAGCGAAGTACGGGTCAGACCCTATTCTAAGGTCTGCTGCCACAAGCGCTCCTGGACCAGTGTGTAACGCCTTGATAAGGGGAAGCACATGGCCCTATACGCCGCAGGCTGAAGTGTCATTGCGGATGTGTAATTTACTTACGGTAAAGAACCTCTTTGCAGTCCCTCCTGCATAAGTCCGACTTGTAGGGGTTGAGGGTACATGCATGATTCAGTGGAAGACTTCGCGAGGCTCAAGAGGACGACGAGGCTCAAGAGGACGAAGAGGCTCACGAGGACGACGAGGCTCAAGAGGACGAAGAGGCTCACGAGGACGATGAGGCGCAAGGGGACGACGGGAGTCTAGAAGGACTACAACTTGAGATAGAGTTCGTTACTGGAAAAGAGGGTCCTTTGGTAGAAGGTGCCTTCAAGGTTGATGTTGAGACAGTCACGCTGTTGTTTGAATCAGTGGGGACCGAGGAGTCGAAGGAATAGCTTCAGCATATACAGTTACATTAATACGTACTTTCATTCGCTATTCATAAAGCTGTGGTGCGGCGGATATTCAAAATAATCACGTTATCCAGGGCCACTGGGTCAGACATGAGGAGCTGAACGATTGTTGTTTCCGCGAGTGGGATCCCCTGAGCTGCCAGACCTTACCCCAGAAAGTTGATCGAGGCCTTCTCAGTCACCATCCATACATACAAAATGCCAATGGACTGCCCATCGACATCAAGCATAGAAGATGCCAGTGACGATGAACCCGATATACGAAGTCATCATAAGTAATGTCAACGAGATGAAAGTCAATTAATCATAGGAGTAGTCACCTAGGCACATCGACCACGTTGATTCAACGCGTATGCATCAATTCCGACTTCGCCTCGCCCAGATTGTCCCACACTATTACCGTCGTTACCTTCCCCTTCTCCGTCACCGTCTTTTCCACCTCCCTCCCAAAAGAGGCTGACCACAAAAAGTAACCGTGGTGTTCACGAGGGGCTGCAACGGCCCCAAATTTGTACTTCCACTGATGCCATGAGTCTTCCAATGTCATCCCCACTTCCAACATTTTTATCCAAGTTTTGGAGGAGACCACACCATCTTTGTTGCAGGGAAGGAAGTGTAATTTAGCCTGCAAGTTGGTGCCGACTATTCGGTTCTTCAAAGTTCGTGTCATGAATACAGTCTTGCCTCGGTCGTTCTCTTGTTCTTGGATATGCGGAGTTCGGTCATTACAGCTAAGTGGGAGTGCGAGTCGGTGTCAGGTGCTAAAAAGATGAATGCAATGCTTGGACAAGGAGTGAGGCAAACACATGTGCAGACAAAAGAAGGCAACCATTAAGTGCAAGAATGCGAACGTAATCTCGGGCGACCCTCTAAATACTTGCGAGTAGATACATGTGTGTCACAAAGTGATAGCTGGCACCCGTACCAATGGAATAGGTAGATGCTCTGCGGACATCTCGATCCATTGAATGACAGGCCCATGCATCCCAAGCGAGCCACCCCAGATAGGTGTGGTTGAAGTGGCGGCTGCTGAATTGATGCAGCTCAGCAGGTGCGTAGAGAGAGATTCCCTAGGCAGCACCACCGGCCAATCAAGAGGTAGGGAAGATCTGCGCTTGAACTTTGGTGGAAAGTACAGGTTTCGCGAATTTGACACCCTTGCTGAGTGACTGCAAACTAAATCTCGGGATTGCTGCAGGATCCCTGCTCAGTGAAAGCACACTATATATAAACTTAATCTCGGGATCCCTGCAGGATCCCTGCTCAGTGAAATCACACCGTATTGTAAACTAAATCTCGGGATGTGTGCAGGATCCTGGTCTGGAGGCAAACATTAAGCCTTACAGGAACCTTTCGACAGGCGGGAACCGGGGACGACTCCGGGCCCGCCTTTGACTTATTTGGGCTGCAATCCGAACCACGGTGTATACCCCGCATAATCACAACGTTGTGGTATTCCTTGCCGTCACCGGAAGTGCCAGAACCCAAGCTCATGATCGCTGTCGGAGCTTGTGGCAATGTTGCTCAAGTAGGTTAGGTGATGACTAGAGTGCCCGAAGAGTGCAGTGACTTGACAAAATTACTTCTTAACGTTCCAGTGGGACCTTCGACAATCCCGGGCAGAGGCATCGGCCGATGATGGCCATGACGGCAGACGAACACGTGCTCGTTGCGATATTATCAGAAAGGAGGTGTGTCTGCGGCAAACACCGAAGAGAGTCAAGCGCCTTCTGTCACGAGCACGGGGCTCCACTATTGTGCAGCTCTATTGTATATAAAAATGGGCTTCCCACGCTCACTATTCAAAATCAGAAAACCAGTCAATTTGCTCTATTCGATATGCCCTGCTCGGATTCGTGATACCTTCGTCGCAACATTCTGTTCAGGGAACCACACGGAGGTTTCCACTTGATATGAAAGGCCAATGGGGAAGAACATGCATCCGCGCAATTTGTGCTTACAACACTGCATAAAACGGTGCACAGGAAAATCTGCATGAATGTGCGCCGGAAATTTCTTGAGAAGTTCTAAACTTTCCAAAATATATTTTATTCAATACTACATTTTGAGATGCATAAACAGAGCTCTCTACTGCCAACCCACTGTCCGACAGGAGCCGGAGCGCGCCAGCCCTGGCTCAAAGGTATCCTTGAATGCTTATGCCTCCTGAAGGAGCTAGTGTACTCCTGCCCTCTATCAACTTCCCTGTGCCTCCTCATCTCTTGTATTCTGATCGGGGTTAGACTTCTCTTTACAAATCTGGGGGGCAAACTCCCCAAGAACCTCCTCGTTGGATTCTATTTATTCTTCAATTCAGGGCTTGAGGAAACAGGAAAACTGGCTTGGACCCGGGCGTCATGCGACTTCGATGTGGTGACCCAGCTCTGCGCTGTAGACCACCCTGCCCCTTTGTCCGAAGAGGACAGCAGGGCGTTGAGAAAACCCGAATCTTTCGACAGCTGGGGTCACACGGTGTTTTTTAAACTTATTCCAACTATGGTCTCACTTATTCTCATGTCACCTGTATTCTTCATTATAGCGCTTGTCACGGTTTTGGCATTGAGAGGGGTGAGAGTGTGTCTGAGATTCAGCACTTCTGCGGATGTTTCCAAATGCAAAGACGCTCGAAATGACAAAAGGTACGTCCTGAGGCCCGACAGGCTTACACTGCTCTCTGATTATTGGAAGCAAATCTCTAGACTCGGATGACCTGGGAAAAGCCCAGTCATGCTTCGCTAAGGCAAAGATGGGTAGGGCCAAAGGGTGTTTTGGTGCGAAAGCTTATTCTGGCAAGCATCATATTAGTCATCTGTATCGCGCAAGGGTCTGCCTCGGGGGACGTGGTGATGGTAATGATGCTCAAGGATATCCTTTCACTCGACACACACATAGATAAGCTAAGTAAGAGTTGGAATGCAACCCAGGGAATGTTGAGACTTCGCAGGACTGTCCGTATAGGTCGTAGTTGGAAAGCAGACTCGTGGATTTACGCACCTGGTAGACTAACACCAGGAGGGCACGGCGAGTCCACTGGCGTGTAAAGTCGGAAATGGAGATAATGGGTATGGTGCTGCCCTCGGCGACCTGCCCTTCTGCAAGGAATCAAATTCGGATAGCCATATTCACACTATCATAAATTTGCATTAGGTCGGCTCGCGAACCGGGTATTCACCCCGGCCGAGAAGAAATGAGGCTGGGGAATCTGGAGAATAGCACGTATGGAGTTGGGGATGGCAATGCACGCGTGCGCTGGATGAGCGAGCGAGTTCTCAAGATCGATGGTTTCCTGAGGAATGATGGCATGACAATGATATGTAAATAATCAAGTCCCCGTGGCGGGATTCTGGCAACAACACCCCTCCTGGGCCATGAGCCTCGTGCTATGGTGATCCTCACATCTCCCGCCTTTTCAACTTCCAAATCCCTTATGAGTATCGTCTTTTCCAGGCTTCTGCACAACTTATGTGAAACTGCTGATAGGGGTACTCTGTTTATCAGGCGCGTTTCCTATATCCTAAACTTGTCAATCAAGCCGATACTGTTTCCACTGGGAACTTACTGGAGAAGTAGTAGGTGGTGGTTGAGAAACCGCTGGGAGTTTTATCTTCTTTTCCGCAGTATCCATAAGTAAGCTTAGTACTGTTGAGTAGTTGCTGAGCGGGGAGAATTAAGGAACAATAGTAGTCAGACATAGAATTTTGGGGTGGTTGGGGGAATCTTATATAGAAGTAGGCACCACTTCCTGCGGAATGCCACAAATGGCATTTCCCAGCCAATATGTCAGATCCTGCATGTCACCACCATATGTGTAAATGTGTGCAGTTAGCGGATTTGAGCCGAGCCCAAACGGCTGGCGTGTATGTACCTCGAATGTTACCAAGGTGGCGCCAGTTATGAATGCCGCACCAACCGCACAATGACTGGTGCCCAATAATTCAAAATGCCGCCACCTTCCGGGCCGCCGCAATACACACCAGCACATCAGGAGCCAGTCACCCAGCCGGTACTCGGTAGATATCATCCAAAGTGGCAAGGGTGACATGATTACCGTGCCTCACCCTCGCCTGCAAAGCGTATGCCAAGCAGGGCATCCGTTTCATCCTTTTTCTCGATTGGGAGAAATGACCACCTTTGTAGCCACTTGGTGACTCATATTCCCTACCGAATGCCTTCCTTGCATATCTTAACGGTGTGCACTGATAAAGGCAGCGAATCTGGCACTGACTATCAAACCTGGATTGCTCCTCTTGCTCATTGCACGCTCTCCTATCACTCTTTCTGTCCTCGCTGTCTTCTCGCTTCTGATCAATCTTGCTCGTTCCCTCATGTACGAGCCACGAACCCAGCACTGGTCTTGCCGTGACTATGGGGCGCCCATTCCCTATTGTTGTGGTTGGAAAGATAGGAGAAAGGAGGCACCGTCTAGCATCCATCTATTTAGGAGAAACCTACAATTTAAAGAGTGAGTCAATTCCCATCAGAACCCATCAAGCGGTCTGCGTACTACCAAATGGCCTGGGATCCCCTCTTTGCCCTCAGTTACCCCCGAGCACGTGGCACAGATACTGGATTCGACGGACCTGGACGAGTTGCTCTTCTGGGATAACCCGGCCCTGCCCCTGCATGACATCGCCGCAGTGGCGCGTGGTCGCTTGAGGCGGTCGACAACGCGCGGTCGCTTCATAGCGCCGTTGAGGAGCTGGGGCATGCGGGACAGATTCGTTCCCGGGTCGCTCGTGGCGCCGAACACACATCCGGCAGGTTGTGTGGGTGCAGCTCAAGACTGTCGGGCTTCGAGACGCAACCGCCAGTGGATGCGGCGACGGCCAAAATCCAAGGAGCTGTCGGCAAGCTGGGCCTTTGAGCGGCTCGACTTCAGGACGCTTGCCAAGATGCTGCATCCCGATTACTAAGAGAGTTTGGAACGCAAGGCACCGAACCGCGTCTTTTCAAGGATTATCGCCCTCCCGTTGCATGATATCTGGGCTTCGCTCGCTGAAATCCATACGTCGACGGGAAGGATTGGCCAGTTCATGATCGAAGCCGATAGCAAGGCTACTAGTACAACATACTCCATGTATACGAATCGACATGCAATGATCTTTCCCCTCATGGTGGCCACAGAAAATGCCAAGGTACGTGTTTGCTCATCTGACTCAAAGCCATCTCCTTGCTCACAGCTTATGGCAGTCCGAATTTGCACTTTCCTCCCCGTTCCCCACCGAGGCGCTCTACCATGCCAAGGCAAACTATCCCTACTCCCATCGTCGGAGTCGAAAGAAGATGTGGTGCCGCGACCCGCATCCCATCGAGCAAGGTGAATACTCTATGATGATCGTGAATGAGGAGGACTACGGTCGCCTGCGAATCGGCATGGTGACACGCAGTGTAGGCGGGCAACTCGAGGTGCATGACCCGGTCTTGGTGGGGGACGCGGAGGCCCAGCAAGCCTGGCGCAACGGCATCGGAAGCCTGCCGGTTTGGCCGCGCGAGGCGGATGTCGAGCGGGAGGCGCAGATGGCCGGTCATGGCAGGAGGAATAGTCTCTTCCGGGAGAGAAGCACCATGTTACTCAATGTCGATGCAGTCGAAACCATTCTCGCCGCCACCAAGGAGCTTGCCGCCAACGTTGACGAAATCGAGACTGAAATATCCCAACATACCAAACGCGAATTGACCTAGGCGCCGCAGGATGTGGAAGGCACAAGTATAAGCAAATTCGTATCATTGAGGGCGAAAGTCTGGATAGGAGCAACGTCCAACCTTCGATAGTATCGCGTTGTGCTGACTCGTAATGAATCCTGCAAGTAATTTCAACGTTAATCAATGGACGGGCGTCCCAAATCATCTTGCGTGTTTATGTGAATGGATGGAGAGTGAACTGGGACTGTGGCGGGGCCCAGCTAGAAGGTCTAGCTAGCCTCGTCTACACACTTAGCGTCACGAGGCTGTCTAACCGTATATTTTCTAGGCCAAGTACCATAAACGCTCACATTTTCACTATCGGCGTTGCACGTAAAGGTTACAAGTTTTCGCGCGTGATTTTTTGTGCACTGAGTTTACGATGAGACTACTTTTGGATAGCGCACACTTGCGACATTGTCAGGGAGGGGGGTCATCGTCTCATCTGTACCCGGGGCGTAACGCCCTGGTCCCTGGTCCCTGGTGCCCTCCCTTTTGTCAGGAGGAGGGTAGGGCCCCCGTAGATGGCGGATTCCTGTGCACTGTGGGAGGTTGGCAGGTACAGAGTAACGTCGCGACCCTTGGCCGCGCCCCGCAGGTATCAACAGACAGCCGTACGGCACCGCGAGGATCGGGATCGACATTCGTAACAGCTCAGGGCCGACGGAGAAACCAGGCAGAGACCCGGGATCAGCCAGAGACAAGCCCTTGGGGACACAGCCATCAGCCAGTAACCCCCCTAGGCTCCTCCCGGATAGGACTTGAGATTTTGGTTCTCCTCGGCTAAAACTTGGACATCAAACGAGGAGAGGCAAGGCTTCTCTCCTATTTTCATGATCCTAGAAAGAGGCGAGCAGGGGAAGGCATAATTCTTCCTTTCCTTTCCTCTCCTCTCCTTGGGTTCCCTGGCTTAATTGGGGGGGGGGGAGGGGACAGGGGAAGGGGGGTTGTTGGAGGTGGTGAGTCCCACGGGCCCGCGCCGAGAAACGAGAAACGAGAAACGAGAAACGAGGTCCCCGAAAACAGGTCCGGGCGACCGTTTTGTGCGCACAGACCAGGCGGCCCGTGGCCCCGGCCGGGTGCCGTTTGGGCGCCGTGGGGGTACCGTCGGGGTGGCGGCCGGCTGGTTCGGGTGGACATGATGCTTCTTGGACGACCCAGCGCCTAGTGAACCAAGGCCTACTGAGAAACCTCTCCAGGCACAGGGATTCGTTGAACCCGGATACAAGCTCCTCACCATCGTCGAGCTCAACACGCCGTACGAGAGAGAATGCCTGTTGAGCATTTTCACTTTCGTCATCACCTAGCCAGATATGGACTCTTTTCGCACATCCATAAATCTGAGCCATTAACGGGATCGTCCAGCCACGAGTGAACCATCGACTCGCCCAGAAGGCAGCCCCCCATATGTGCTCCGACTGCTGGTTATCCCTTTCGCAGCCAGACACTGCAACATCTGACAAGTATACGTAGCATCGAGTTGCATTTTTGTACCAGTGGAACATAGAGTTGATGGTATCGGAAAGCTCGGCATTGTTCGACTTGTCGATGCAGCAAGTATCTACCCAGAAGTACTGCAGGCCATCACTCTTTGCTTGGGCCGCACAGAATTCGATCTTGTCGAAGCCAGGCTTGTCCCTCCCAGTGCCATCGAGTAAATCTTGAAAAGTAACCTCCTCGGTATCAGGGCCCCATGTGTGTGATAAGATGGCATAGCTGGGTATATTACGATCCAGGTCCTCCGTCAACTTGATGTCGCTATCGTCACTATATAATAATCGCATCGTTTAGGCAGGGTCGTGGTCGCATTTGGGTGCCAGGCCAGGCCGGATCAGGTAGGGTTAGAGTCAGAAGTAACAATCAGCATCGAGCTCAATATCAAGATTGTATGGTATCAGAAAGAGGATAGTCACGGGAGTATTGATTAAATCCACTGAGGTGATTTTCATTGAGGGGCAATGCGAAAATTTGAAGCGACGCAACGTGGTCACAACAGGTTGGCAAGGAGCGGGGTTTTGTGCAACATGTAAATATGCAGTCAGCAGCACAGCCCACAGCCATCCAGTCATAATAGGGAAGCCCACGCATTGACATTATGGGCAAGACTGCCTGGGTTGGCATTGCTGCACAGAATTCAGCCTCGGTGCCATATTTAAAGACGGTAATTCAGTGTTGGGTGGAATACTATACAGAGAGACCAGGGGATATAACGCCAGGAAAAGCAGAATTCGGAGCTGAGGAGTTTTTTGACAGGCCCCTTGTGGACTACTCCGTACAGTACCAGCCAGTCCTAGCTCTGTCAGCGATATCTCCCCGAGTACCCCATCACTACAACCGTAATCTGCCAAGCCCTCTAGGCCACGGACCCCACACCACCACTACTAAAAATGTTGACTAAAGATTCCAGCGACACCCATTTCGCCCTTTACTGTATAACTATCTCATATTTTCAAGCTATTTAAACATCCTTCTTAGTTCCCTTTTAGACTTAGCCTTTTAGATATACAATCAAAGGCGAAATGGGTGTCGCTGAAATCTTTAGTTACCATTTTTAGTAGTGGTGGTGTGGGTCCAGGGCTTAGAGATCTTGGCAGATCACACGTGTAGTGTCGAAGTACTTAAAAAGCAAGTGCTAACAGCGCTAGCACAGCTGCTGACAATGTGCGCCACCTAGTGTTATTGCTCTTCTTTCATTGCCATGGTTCTAAGATTAGCAAGGCATTTGTTCATTAATAATCTCACTTGAATGAGATGAATAAGTCCTTTGACTCTTAGTACAATATGACGACCTGCCATTATTTGACTCTAATGACTATAGTTTTAGATCTTGACTTACCACCTTCAATTAAAATCAACCAACCACGCCACTATACCAGCCAAGCATTTTGGTCCACACGCTTGGTTCTCAGTTGCACGACACATCATAACTACGTGATAGAAACCAGCACACCACCCGCAACGCCTTCTTTCAAAGCACCCACACCTACAGCGTATACGTCTACAACACCTGCACTGAAAACACCTGCACTGGGATGGCGAGTGCAGCCGCCCCGCCGGGACTACCCGGGGGCCCAGCCGCACCGGGGGCCGCCGCAGCGGCCCTAAGCGCACTCGCCAGCGCCGCGGCGGCAGCACGCACTCGACTCTGCCCCGGCTGCGGAAACAGGAGGCCGCTGTTCCACTTCAGGAGGCGCAACGCGAGGAGGTCGAGGACTCTGTTTATGAACTGCGCCGCGTGCCGCGGCTATCACCCAGCCGATCTCGCCAACAGACCAGGGGACGACGGCGGCGGCGACGACGCTGCCCAGGACGACGATGGTGATGGGCAGGGCGGGGACGGCATCAACGCCAACGGCGACCTCTTGTCTGACACAAGCTCCGACACCGACTTCGTCCCTGGCGGCGGCCGTCGCAGGCATACGATGCGCCGGAGGTTGCAGGGCGGGGCGCTGGTGGTGCGCGGCGCGATTGACCCGGACGACTCGGACGGGTCAAACTCGAGCTCCTCGGGCTCGGGCCGGCGGAAATGGCGACGCGGGCGGCCTGCGCAGGCGTAGGCGCAGGAGACACCGTCGACAGCAGAGGGGAGGGGACAGAGACCGTGATCACGGACAAGGGGGCAGCGATAGGGTTCTCTTGTCAGACGAATCGGAGTGGGTATTGACTGGGCTGGGGGTGGTGCTGTATTTCTTTGGGTGGTTCTCTATTGTATCTTTGTTTCTGGTTATTGTTGCGTTTTAGATCTGATTACGATACTATCAGCGGTTACTGGTGGATATCATGAGGGCTGCTTTGCAAGATGAGGCGCCGAGGAAACCCAGAATTGACTGGCGCGGGAGTTCTGAATTCGCACATTGTCAAGTGCTATACCTAAAAGATTATATCGATCCTAAACCGTGGTCAGTATTCCCCTCTTGATCGGTGTTGGTAGTATGTGACGCCCTGGAGCTCTGGACCATGCGCCATGAGATCAGGGAGAAAGGGGCTGTCGATGGGGCATGAGGACTCGGTTTTGGACGGCGGGACTGGCGCCAAAAGTTGTCTCACAGAGCATATTGCCACATGTGGCGGCAGATTTGGGCACTCATGGCACGACCGGTCCAAGCAAGCGATACGCCCACCAGGCTCTGTAGAAGCGCAAACACCGAGTGCTGGTAGATGATTGCTCCCCTGACCAGAGCCGGATAAGACGGGACTCGAGGGATTGCAGCCCAAGTCAACCAGCAGGTTCGACCCTGGCAACCTTGGAGTTCCGGGTGCCGCGATGCTCTCGTGAAGGATGCGTGCGTTGGTTGTTCCCATTGCCTGAGACGAAGCCAGCCGTTGCCGCTTGAGCCAAGTCAATCAGCACAGAGGATCAAGAGTTGTTAATAAGCGAGGTGAGGTCGCGTCGCGTGTGGGCATGCTGGCATTCCTGGCGTCGGGGCTGAAAGTTGAGACAAATGAGCCAAGGCAGCCATTGTCCCGGGGTGACCCTTCGATGAGGGACTGCTTGGTCTGGCAGTCTGGGTTGGGGCACCTGCTAGCCCCACAAGCTGCTCAAGCTCCGCAGTAGGGTCCAGTAGTGGTGTACTGGAGGGTCTAAGCTCCGCATTTTGGGCCCCGCAAAATCCTCCGCCAAACTTAATCTGGGCTTCTGGAGTGGGGCAACACAAGCACGCCAAACACCAACAGACCGCTCAGACTCGTCAGACTGCCAGCCAGCCTTGACGCAGGGGGCCAGCCTGGATTCGAATTTCGAAGCGGCAAATGTAACATTCGAACCATGCTGTTGGGACGGGAAGGACGAGCAGAGCGTCGGGCCGGGTCAGAGAGGCACAGTCGGCAAGGCACATCCTACGACGACCAAGGGCGACGACGACGACCACATCCGCATTCACCTCCACACCCGCACCCACAACACAACACAACCAACACCAACATCAACCCAAATAGCCTGGCCACTTGTTCAACTGCACCAATTGGGGGCGGTGGGCTGCGGCTCCATCCCAGCACCAGGGTTCTTGGGCGCGAGGCATCGACGACCACCACAGATCCTGTGACCGCTCTTTTCCCTTCGAACCATCTCGCATCCTTCCAATGCGGCACAGCACCTTGCCCACTTCGCTTGTGAGAGGCCCCCTTTTTCTCTGCCCTTGAGGCTCTGAAGTCTGGAGAAGGAAGAGGCGTTGGTCCATCCCCCTTGCTTGTGCCGCTTACGCCCATCATCTCAGACGGCGCCTCGTTCCCGGAATTGTGGGTGTGATCCTTCAGCAGGCATACTCCATTTTGCCCGTCAGCTCGACCCTCAGCCTTGTCCCACCAGTGCCACCAACACCCGGCTGTCTGCTCTCCCAGTCCAATGGACTTGCGCCGCTGCCGCTGTACTGTACGGGGCCCGATCAACATCTCCGCCCTGGCCCTGTTGTGTCCATTGCGGCTCTGGTCTATCTTTTTTTTTTTTCTGTTTTTCTTTTTTTGGCCCATTTCTCCATTTATGCTGACATGGCCGAGCGCTCGAACACATAGAAAAGATCCATTATGCCTCCCTTCCGCACTGAAGAAAGTGGCTGGCTGTACGACCATCCTCCTCCCACATCCTGCTTTATAGCACATCTCTCGGCCTCGAATCTAGCCGGTCACCAGTCCGATCCTCTTTTTCGTGTTTACTGATACCCTTGATACCCAATCCTTCGACCTCTGTTTGTTTCTGTTCCCTTATCAAAATGGAGGACAACGAATACCTCGTCTCGGTCGTCGCCCTGATCATATCGGTCATCGCCCTGATCGGCGCCATCTTGCAGCTCCTCCAGCAATACTATGCCTCGGCCATAGGCTACTCTAGTTGTAATGAGCGGGTCATGGGCCCATGGACCGAGACAAGGAGGAGGATCTTGAAATATTCAGAACTCCGCTTCGAAGTCCGCTATGAAGCACCCGTTATCTTTGTCTGTCCACCGAGCAACCGGAGGGGGCCAATCCCCAAGCAGGAGGTCAAGTTTGTCAAGGGCACAGAGGAGAGCGAGGCAGACACCAGGTCCCTGCCGCTCGTCAGGACAGAGCAGGACAGGCAAAACGCAGAGCAGAAAGAGGTGGAGAAGCTGAACCGCCAGTCCAGGGTCCACACCCGCGTCCATACCGCCGACAACGAGCGAGCCACATGGGCAATCCTGCTGCAGGCCCTGCAGCAGATGGAGTACAGCAGCCACGAGTGGGAGGCCGACACCCTCAAGCAGGACGTCGCCCGCTCCGGCCCCAAGGCCGAGCTCCCGGAATCGGTCGCCGGCTGGGAGTCGCACTCGGCCGTGGTCGCCCTGCAGCCCAAGCTGAGGAGCTGGGACACCATGCCCGACGCGGTCAAGAAGCCCTACGCCACCACCACTATCTGCCATATTGTCGAGATCGCCGCCATGCTGGGCCTGCACTGGAGGGAGTTCGACCGGTCCAGCCACAAATACCTGGCCGAGGGCAACGGGTACCTGCTCACCGGCCAGGAAGTCCAGGACCTGGGCATCGCATTCAACTTTCAGGTTTACGGCAGCAACAAGTTCGAGCAGAACCGCATCATCCCTACAGACGAGATCAAGCTGCTCGCCTTCGGAAACGTTTCCACCATCTTCCGGCCAGAAGCGGGCAAGGATGGCAAGGTGCCGTACGACAACGACGACCCCAAGAACACCTGGGTGCTCCAGTTTGGCAGCACCCAGGAGCTGGTCGAGTCGCTCACACACTTTGGCTGCAACTCCAAGACGACCAACTACTTCCGTGACTCGCAAAAGAAGCAAGCCCATCTTTTCCCTAGTAAGTAGCGCTGTTGTTTTCATTCTACGAGTACTACGAACTACGACGCAGTCTAGGTGCTCGGTTCATGCTGACCAATTGCTTCTCCACAGTTGTCTTCGAGATCCTTGGCATGGTTGCCAAGCCGATGTACATGGAAGACACATACTACCGCTACATCCCCAACCCGACGACATACAGCTGGAACAAGAAGAACTTCAGCCTGCCAAAGCTGATCCTCGAGTTCTACCGCGCCGTGCGGGATGACGACATTGCCCCCGAGACGGACCACCTGGTGCAGATGGAGAGGTGGGTCTACGACGTTGCCAAGCACCTCCAGAACAAGAAGGCCTGGGGCGAGGACAGCGTCTTCCCGATGGCCCTCCTGCGGGCGCTGCACGACGCCATTGCCAAGTGCGACAAGTACCTCAAGGACGAGGGGGCGGACCTCGTGTCGCTGGTGATCCGCGAGCACGTGCAGGAGGTGATGCGCCTGCTCAACACGCGCGAGCCGTCGTCGCCCGGCGGCGGGGCAGCCGGCGACAGCAGCGGCGACGAGTCGACCCTCTCGGCGCGGGAGAGCCAGACGTTCGACGAGCTCAACTCTGCGGGCCCGGAGGAGAAGCAGCAGAAGTTCATGGACATATACTTCACGACGGTGGCGCAGGCGGTGACGCGCAACTGCCACGAGGTGCTGCGCAAGAAGAACAGCACCAGGTACGTGCACTCGCCGTCGCAGTCGAGGGTGGACCTTGCGTCGCCGACGCCCGACGACGGCGCCACGGCTGTGCGCGAGAGCGTGGGGTCGGAGCTCACCGGCGGCGGCAACAACAACGAGAAGGCGGACGGGGCGGAGGTGCTCGTGCAGCCGAGGCGGTCCCCGACGCCGCAGCTGCTGGTGACGCCGGGCCACCAGCGCGAGGGCGAGGGGATGGCGCGGCTCAAGCGCATGTCGACGACGCTGCACGAGCAGCTGACGGGCAACGTGTGGTGCACGCTCGTGTTCCGCATGCTGTGCTGGCTGCTGCTGCACGACTTCCACAAGAAGGACGTGCAGATCAGCAAGAGCGAGCTGTACGGGAGCCGGCTGCCGGTCTACATTGTTTAGGTCTAGGCCCCGGCCGGCCGCCTGGGGGGGGGGGGGGGCGGGTTTGAGGAGTGTTTGGTGCATATTTTCTTTTGGACATTTATCTACTATACCATGGGTGAGGCGCATTGGGCCTAAACGGCATTTGTAATTTCTGGGCAAATGCGGAGTGATCTCAGCGTGCATCTGTCTGTCGGTCTGTCTGTTTCTGTGTTGGGGGGACCACAACAGCTCATTTTGCGTACGCATACGAGTCGGATTGATATGTATGTACTGTCACCCTTGGGCGCGCGTTCTAAGCGCCGTTTAATCACGAGTTCATGAGATCATCTGGCATATACCTGCATAGGAACGCCCACTTTGGATCTGTGCTGTTTTTGTGCCCGGTGAGGTCGAACCTCGGTCCATAGCTGCGAGCTCGCCCTGTCCTCCCTCCCATCCACACCTGCGCTGAAACAAACGGCTGCAGCGCGTGGGTGTGACTGGGTTGGCGTGGCTCCGACAAGCTGCCCAGAGCTGTCAGTCAAAAGCATGCTTTATTATTCACCCAACTACCTACCTAGCTTCATGGTTAGCTAGCTCACGGGCGTGTGTTTGCCACCGCTCCTAGCGTCGGTGTGGCTGCCTCTTACAAGCTTGAATGCACTGGAAGCTCTGGCTTTGCCCGTGGCCAATGGCAGAGGTTACCAACCTGCGTGACCGAACCCCGTCGCATGAACGCGGCTGGTATATGATGGAATGCTATAGCCGCCCTCGTCTCATGCTGTTGCTGGTGCTTTTTTTGGTCTTTTTTTTTCCGGGTTGGAGAGGGCAAACCAAGCAAGAGAGAAGATAACGCGGCCCAGAGATGTGATTGCCCCTCGTTTGTAGCACTTGTATGTTTGGCATCAAGACCACCACGCGATGGGGCACCGACGGCACGGCACTGCATAAGCTTGCTGCTGACCTGACCTGACGTGTGTGTGGGTGCGCGTGCCGACATTTCCGGCGCTCTGGGACCTGGGTCACGGGACAGCTGCAGGAGGCGTGGAGAACATGCTGTGTGAGTGGGCGCACTGCTGACTGCATACTGTACAGACAGAGACGCACGTTATTGTTGCATGCAGGAGTGAGTGAGCTGGAAGATGGGGCCCGGGCCAAGGCCTGAGGAAGGGGAAGAATCCGAGTTGTCGACAATGCTTGCTCTTGGGATGCTCTGTGAGCTGCAAGGGGCCCCCACACCCCGCCCTGAAAAGGACTGATAGGATGTGATAAAAAACTGCATGTGGGTGGAGCCACGGCCAATGACTGCCGAGCGGCTGGGGCGGCTGCATCGGGTGCGGGACGGTCGATTGGCGCCCGGGGGGGGGGGGGTGGCCTCTCTTGGGTGGATTGGGTCCTGGGTTCTGGGCGGTTGTCCTCCTCTTCCATCAGTCGTCGCATCAGTCGTGAATCAGGGAGGGTCGGATGTATGTAGTGTTAGTAGCCAGCCAGAAGAAGTTGGGCTCTCCTTGGGCTGGACCCCAGGTGGCCATGGCTGGCTGTTTGTGGCTCCGGAAGCGATCCCGGGCTAGAACATGTCAAAGTTTATGCATGGGCTGCATTCTGGACTGACACATGCAAGGCGGGAGAAGAAGGAAACGAAGGAGGGAAAAGATGTTGTTTCTGTCCTGTTAGAACGGTAGACTATTAGACTAATACCCTTACTCCATGTGTTTCCATTCTTCCCTCCATCGCACCTCCTCTATCATCTACTCCAACTCTGCATCTCTCATCCCCTTGCAGCAGTGCGCCCCTCCATCTCTACACTATCATCTCCCCTTCGGAGAACCACCAACGAACTGCATGCAGACTGTGGGCTCCTCTTGTTTCAGAAACCCGCACCCGTCGCGCAGCCGATATCCAGTGACTGCCACTGCAGGTGGATGTGGGCGCGCCACTACTGCGGCGTCTACAGTACGGACCCAGTCGTGCTGCTGCAGGAAAGGGGGGGCGCAATCCGCAGACCGCCTCTTCGGGGCTATCAGGACCGTCGCGACGACACTCGGAGAACTCGCAAGACTGCAGACCAGTGACCTCAGGAGGCTGGGGACACAACACGACGAGCACAGGCCGACGACCTAATACAGCCAGCCATTCCTACTGTTCCCGGGAAGAGGGCACTGGATTTATACATACTTTTTTTTTTCTCCCTTTGTTTCTCGTCAACCCCTTCGTTCGTCTCCCTGGTTCCGGGTAATTGGCTCTGGACAGTCAATCTTTTCTGTAGGAGGGTTTTGAGGGATTTTGGTTTCGAATTTGAACTTGAACTTGGATCTCACTGGTCGTCAGGATGCAGCTCACCGAGACCGTCACAATCATCAATAAGTCCGGCAAGATCATTGGCAATGTGAGTCTCGCCCCTTGTCCACACCCCTTTGCTCGTTGTCCGTTGTCGCTGTTGAGAGGAGACGGGTGAGAGTTTGCAAGTGCGAGTCAAACGGTTCAACCCCGCCGCCAAACCCACTCACGATCCAGTCCCAAACATCCGGAGACCCTCCCCCTCTCCTCTTGTCCCATCGTCTGTCTGGCATACCACCATGGACATGCCACATCCACTTCCCCGCCCTGAGATCGACTGCTGACAGGCCGCGTCTTCTCGCCCCCCCCACACTACAGGGAAAGCACATTGTCAACATCTTCAAGGAGGCCAAGGCAGCCTATCAGGACAAGAAGGCCTCCATCAAGGCCGAGCGCGCCGCTGCCGCCGAGATAAGGCCCGGGGTCAAGAAGGCCCAGACCTATGCCGGCCCGGCCCCGTCCCAGTACAGCTACGCCCAGGACCAGGTCTACTACGACGTGCCGGACCGCAGGCACTTCCTCACCCACGACGAGGGCGGTAGCTACTACACCCACGAGCCCCAGCAGATAGACGACGGCGGCGACCGCAGGCGGTCCATCGACGACGCGGGGGCCGAGACCAGGTCCATCGCCAGCTCCTCCAGGAGGAGCCACGCCACCACCAGCCACAGGTCGCACAGGTCTCACAGATCCAGGAGGACCGCCACCACCGACCACGGCGGCGATGGCGACGACGGCGGGGCCAGGAGCGTCCGCCCGCCCCTGACCGCGAGCAACCTGCGTACCCACAGCGAGGTGTCGTCGACGGCGCCCAGCCAGCTCACCGCCGTCTACCGCTCGCCGTACGCCGAGACGGCGCCCCGCGACAGCATGGTCATGAGCAGGCCGAACCTCGCCCGCGCCCCGACGGCCCCGCCGTCCACCATGGTCACCATGGAGCCCGCCCTCGTGCCGGTGCGCCAGGGCTCCTCCGGCGGCCTCATGCACCACGCCATGTCCGAGTCGGACCTGTCGACCATCAGGCCGAGCCCCCCGCCGCCGCCAAAGGACAAGGCGCAGAAGAAGAAGAAAGAGATCGACATGAACCTCGCCTACGGAAACATCCCCCCCGACCTGGCCTCGCGCACCGACCTGGGCCCCGTCACCAAGGCCGAGGAGGAGCGCGCCCGGGACGAGGCGGAGCTCAAGCGGCAGCAAGAGGCGCGCACCCTGATGGCTCGCATCGACACCATCCTCGACGAGGCAGAGGCCGTCCAGCACTCGGCCACCAGCATCATAGATCATTTACAGCGCAAGCCCGAGGCCGCCGCCGCCGTCGCGCTCATGCTCGCCGAGCTGAGCACCCTGCTCAAGACCCTCGGCCCGGGGTTCCTCGGCGTCGTCAAGGGCGGGTCCCCCGCCGTCTTCGCCCTGCTGGCGAGCCCGCAGTTCCTAGTCGGCGTGGGCGTCGCGGTCGGGGTCACGGTCGTGTGCTTTGGCGGGTGGAAGATCGTCAAGCGCATCAAGGAGGCCAAGGCCATCGCCGCAGAGAGGGACGCGGGCGCCCAGGCCTTTGAGATGCAGGACCATCACCAGCAGCACCAGCAACAGCAGTACGCCACTCGCGGCAGCAGCGGCTTCGAGGCAGGCAGCAGGTACGGCGGCGCGCCGCCCAGCGAGGGCGACGACGCGCTGGTGCTGGAGGAGGAGCTGAGCACAATCGAGACGTGGCGGCGCGGCATCGTGCCTTCTGAGGTGGGCGACGAGGAGCTGGCGCGCAGCATCGCCGAGAGCGCCGACCTCGAGCTCATCACGCCCGACGCGGCGCGCTCCGTCCGCGACGACGGGCGCTCCATCCGCACCGTGCGCACGCACCGCTCGTCCAAGTCGCACCGGAGCCACCGCAGCAGCCATCACCACAGGCAGTCCGAGCACGGCGGCGACGATATCGAGATCACGGAGCGCAAGAGCAGCAGCCGGGCCGGTAGCAAAGTCGCCCCCACGGATGTGGCCAGCGAGGCGGGAAGCGAGCGCAGCAGGAGGACGTCCCGGTCAAAGGCCACCACGATGAACACGGTGTGGCCGGGCCCCGGGGCTAACCCCAAGGCCCTCGAGGACGGGAGCCGGCAGCGGGAGGAAGACTCGCTCGAGTCGGTGCTGGGCGGCGGTGGGAGCCAGGCGGCCCCCTCGCTGGGGTCCAGGAAGCCCAGCATGCTCAAGACGCTGTTCCGCAAGAAGAAGGACCGCGAGGACTCGGGCAGGGAGAGCGCCGCTGTTTCTGTCATGGCTTGATTGGTTGGTGCTTTATGATGACTGTCATGTGAGTATTTTATGATCCTGGGGGGGGGGTGGGCCGTTTCTGTTTCCGTCTTTTTTCTCTTGTCTTTTTCTTTTTGTTGCTACTTGCATCTCGCATTGGATACTGGAGTGAAACATGCGGGTGACGAGAGAGAGGGGGCTCAAGTGCTGAGCTAGACTTTCCTTGTGGGCTACGGAGTACGTGTGATGATTCTATGAGCTCCTTTTCTACTGTAGTCATGTAGAATTTGGATCCGGAAATAAGATGTCGTTTTGGCAATGGCCGCCTCTCAGTACTTGGCTCCTTGGTGGTGCCCTGGCCCGAAAGTACTCACCGACGCAGTTATGGGGACTGATCTGGGGCACTTGAGATGACGCCGGTGCAAGCCTGGTATCTGTGGCCTGATGGATCACTACAGAAGATCACCCAGGCACACACGAGCGATGGTGGGTGGCATTGCTCTAGTCAGGATGGTGAAGACGGCACGTCATCTAACCCAGCTTGGGCTTGGTTCGGGACGCTCATGTGGGAGACCCTCCTATGGGTAGCAGGTACAAGGTTGGGGGGGCAGTCTGCAAAGGTACTTAAGGCAGCCAGACCACCAAGAAAGCAACTTGTATGCTGTGTCGCTTTGGCTCAATCAGTATGGCGGGCCATGATTGATCCAGAATATTGTTCACAACATGATGGCAGGCCCAAGCCACACAGTTGTACGTGCCTCACTTGACCGGGTACCTTGGAGTGAGCACACAACTGGTGCTAAATCGTCCCGGTGGTGTATCACAGATGAACCCCCTGGCCAGGTGAGATTCATCTGCCGGATGACCGGCTTGATAAGTGGAGGAGTCGGCCTGATACCCTAGGGTCTTCTCATCTGTCTTGAGCCGTGTCGATGGGGAGGGATCTAATCCTGATATCATCATGTACCTTTCTTTCTTTCTCTCCCACAAAAGTTCTTCCTGATGTTTTTCCTTGCTTCATAAAAGGCTGCACAACAATGAATCGAGCTCAGGGCCCGGGTCCAGCTTGCTTTGAGACCAGACCTGTCGTACGGTACTCACCTTCACCACATGTATCCGGCCACCTGAACGTCCACTCAGTGGTCCTCACCCAGCTCTTGACATTTGTGGAGGCCATCATTCCGAATTAAGCACGGGAGAAGAAATCACCTGGCAAACACGCTGGAACTGTCATCAAAAGTTTTGTGATGCCCCATCATTTCCGGTTTCCCCCTACCACTAACATGCTACTTGAGCAGTCTTGAACATACAAAGCCATGGAGGTACAGACTCGCAAACCCTCCACCTCTTGTACTTGTCCAGGCCTGTCTTTCATTTAGTGGATCAACCCAGCTAGATATTTGCTATACACACTCTTCTCACGTGCTAGGCATCACTTTGTTTCCTCAGCATCGAAGAACAAGTCTCCGTCCTCGTCAGCCAGGCCGTCCTCGCCCTCCCACAGACGCACCACCGACGCCAACATCTCCTCAAACGCCGCCCGCTGCGCCTCGTCCGCGGCAGGCCTCCTCGCGAACACCTCCCTCGGCGTGTGCCCGGCCCCGTTCCTCCCCGCGACGTCCAGCCCCCTCATCCGCACCGCCCCAAAGATCCGCATGGTCTCGGCGTCGCCCAGCTGCGCGACCAGGTGCAGGATGCCGTCCCCCGCCGGCAGCCCGGGGAGCAGGTAGCCGGCCCCCCTCGCGAGCAGGAACCGCAGGCACGCGTGCTGGTTCTGCAGCAGCGCCGCCACGAGAGGCGTGTGCCCGACCCCGTTGTCCGCCTCGATGTCCGCGCCACCCTCGTCCACCAGGAACGCGAGCACCTCCAGGCTCCCCCACCACGCCGCCAGCGCCGCCGCGGGCGTGTCGTTGACACCCAGCCTCAAGGCCCTCGCGTCCGGGGACGCCCCCGCCGCCACGAGCCGCCGCGCCACCGCCGCGCAGTTGGTCCGGCACGCCCAGTGCAGCGGCTGCCACCCGATCACCGGGTCGCGGTGGTCCAAATCCGCCCCGTAGCTGGCGAGAGCCTCGAAGCACGAGACCGCGGCGGGCGTCTCGCCCTTCTTGAGGCAAAGGGAGAGGGCCCGCACGCCTGTCAGGTTGTCCAGGTCCGGGGAGGCGCCCGCGTGCAGGAGGGCGCGGAGGGTCGTGTCGTCTTGGCGGACCGCGGCCCAGTGGACGGCTGTCATTTGGAAAATGGCGTCCTTGTGGTCGAGCTCTTCTCTTGAGAGTTTCTTGGCGATCTTGTGGACATCACCGGCGCAGATGCCCACCACCACCTTGCTGAGATACGAGAGCTCGAGGTCTTCGAGGTACTTGGACGTAGAAATCAGCTCGCTGAACTGGCGGAGCATCTCTCCTTCGAACCTCCCCGAGAGCAGGTTGAATACGAACGAGCCCCCCGCAGACCTCCCGTAGTCGTCCACCTGATCGAGGTCGGAGCCTTGCTGAAGCAGAAACCGCGTGGACCGTATGAAGCCCAGCTCGATCGCGATGTGCAGCGGACCCCAACCCGTGCCAGGGACGACGCAGTTGATCGAGTCCGGGTCGAGCCTCAGACACATCTTCAGCGCGTCTAGGTCGTCGGTCTTGACCGCAAGCATGATCGTCCCGGGGAAGAAGTCCACGCGCCGCTTGAACACGAGCTCGAACCTCGGGCTCCCCTGGACCGTCCTGCTGAAGGTGGCGGATATGGCGTAGTAGACGAACCACCCGGGGAAGACGTACTTGACCTCGAGCGAGGCCCTCCCCTGCCCGCGGCAGCTGGTGGAGCTACACTGCGGGCCCTTGGCCGGCTGGCCCGAGTAGCCGATGAACAGCATCCCGAGGAGCCCGCTCCGGAACCAGAGGTGCTGCGCCGGCCGCGAGTGGCACGCGCAGGGGCACGATGGGGAGCACGCCGCCCTCCTCCGGCTCTGCATGACGAATGTGACGGGTGACATTGCCCCGAGTGCCTTGGCGCCGGCCTGCAGGCTCGTGGCGACAGAGGGCCCAGGAGCCAGACTCCTTGCCGTGAGCTTGTCTTTTTTTGCGTCGCGGGGAGGATTTCCTGTCATTTGCAGACGTGTGTTGTCAGCCAGGGCGAGCTTCTGCCCGTCGATGCTCTCCAAGATCTTGGCGACGCGGTTCTTCCGGTCTTCGGTGTCCACTGCCGTCGTGTGTTTGCGGCCAGCCTGTTCCACAAACGGCAGTGCGAGGCCCAGGGCGAGTTCTCGGCTCGATGGCCATACTCCCCTCTCCTTCAGGATCTCTCGCTTGGTTTCCAGTCTTATCTTGGCCGTGTCCAGTTTCGTGAGCGACTTCTCTTCCCTGTCTTTGGTTATCCCGTAGATTTCCTTGAGGTCGAGCTGTGCCTGAGAGGCCACTTTGCTGAAACTCACATCAGCGTCAGCTGCGTCGGAAACGGATATGGTATCCATACACATTGTGAAGCAGGAGGCATTCATGCATCGCGGTCCGTACCTCCCTGGAGCGATCTTTGAAGGCTTCTGTCTGGCCATCTTTGGACAGGATTGATGCCCGCCCCCGCCCGTCGCGAGCTACAAGCAGCTCTGCTACCAATTCCTCGACCGCTGACAGGAGCCGGCGTGCCTCGGACAGAGGTCCTTGGAGGTTATCGAGGAGCCCCACATGCTCCCTGCTAGTGCCGGCCATCGTGGCTGCGCTCGTGCTGTCGAGGGCGACGGCGAGGTCCGAGATCTCATTGTGCAGGGCGTATAGGAGAGGGGGCGCATTGCGCCACGATTCGATGAGGGAATCCGTTTTGCCCGAGAGGTTCATGCAGAGTTCCAATGTGCTCGTGACACCCGCCTTGGCTGCGCGCTGGTCCATGCTCGCATTTTGTAACTTCTGACCTCTTCAAGGTTGTAGGGTTCTAGAGGCCATCGTCAATCCCCATATATGCTCACCCAGCCAGCAAGTTCCCCGTCTCAGAGCCAAGGGGAGCTATCAACACCTCTTATACGATCGGCCAGAACTTCTGCGCGTCATAAGTTGGGGGCTGAAGAGCGTAGTCTCCACATCGGGACGGCAAGGTCGTCGTAGTTATCCGGTCTAACTCCTGACTTTACCTCTATATTTGGCCCCCAGTAATACCCCTCACCCGTAGGTGACCCAATCTTCGTCAACGAGCTAGTGTGGCGTGCTGTTTAGCCTGTCTGTATATTAAACAACACGCCACTTGGACCCCTGGAAAACGTTGATCCTTACGCGCTATGCTACCTAGGTCCTGCTGCCGTGCCTGCTGCGTATTGCTCGCTAGTTAAGGCACCTTAGTGTGTTGTGGAAACAGGCGAAGGATCTAGCTCATAAAACATCACAGACCCTCTCCACAGGCATGAAGTTTCTGCCCGATACCAACCTGAGCAGGTGTAATACGCCAGAGATATTTTCTTTGTACAGCAGTGTCGCTGGTACGTTTGAGCAACAGCAACTGGCGTTGATGCAGGATGAAATAAGAGCGGCTTACTCAGTCTGGCCTTTTTTCAAAACAAGCTGGATTTTAATGAAGCCGTCCAGGTATCTTGCGCATCGAGGATGCTTGTCGTCGAGGCATATGGCAAAACGGGGGGTGGGCCGACCGAGTCGCAGTTCTAGGCGCGATTGAGCCGAAAATCGTGAAGTAGGTACAGTCAGTGTAATACAATACGTCTGCGCAGAAATAAAAACAGGACGCACCGGGTCTAATCTTCCTGCTGAAGGGACTATCTTGACCTCTTTATGTCCGGCCTTCTCGGACGGAAGCAACGGTGTGGGGGTGTTGGGGGCCACATCCACTACTGCAGGGGCCTTGGTCTTAATTGCTCTCAATGCAGAGATATAAATTGAGAAAGGGTTCCAATTCTGTACCGTTCTTTCTAAGTGTCCTGGCGAGGCATATCTGGTGGAACCTGGCCCAAATTTGCAGTTAATGGTAAAAGGTTGACCTAGTGCATAGGACTCTGATTGCACTGGGCAGGCTCCGGAGACCTTCCATCGCCCGGCGGTGTTCAACCTCTGAAGCGCCCTCCTAGTAGGTTATGCCTGAAGGCCGCCATATCCACTATTCCGGACTTAAGCCATTGAAATTCTGCTTCAATTTGCTGAACGGCCACAGGTGTCTCTGGAGTAGCTGGACCACCGCCAGGCTCGCTATCGTCTTCAGTGACAAAGATTCGTCGGATTCATCATTATACAATCGCAATTCACAGGAAGGCGCACACAGCAGCAGACCTCGATAGGAGAGACTGATATTGGATAATAGGTTGTCGGATAAACGTCTCTAGCATACTTGGCTATAGGAGACCAACTTTGCAACGACGTCCACATTCGTTCATATGTATACACAATCCTTTCGTTCTTTTCTTTCATTAAGGCAAGACTCGAGTCAGGGCTTCCATTAAATTTCAAAGTCGCATGTAAGCCTCGTCTCGTTATCAGTAGTCCAGCGATACAGAAAATCAGAATTTTGCCAAATTCAAACATACTGATAAGACCGCTGTTCGGGGGCAAACATGCAGAGCGAGGCTCCGGGGAAATATCAAGACACAAGCTGGTATGTACGCTATTCAGGAAAGGTTGGACAGCATGAAACGCAATGAAATCCTCAATACGTGAGTCCCGAGGTCTCTACCAATTCCAAGGTTGCTCTTCTTGTATTCCTGCCTTGGCAAATACTTTGCGGTAGCCCTCTAAATTCTCTCAAGTGGCGAGGAGAAATGCAGTCATTGCTTCTCAAGGTTTCTGAAGGCTTAATCGTATTCATTCCTCTATCTGCCAAGGTCTTTAAACAGGTCTTGGAGGCCTAGCAGGGTGTGCCTTGACTCGACGACTATAGTTATAGCTTCTTGATGCTTGGCTCGGTGCTCCATCACCGAATTATCCATATTCGGATCGTTCGTCAAGGCTGTGTGGGCATCGGACTGCTTTATTGGCGGCCCAGGAAGTCATCTTTAACAAAGAGCGTGCGGGAAAACTTTTATCACCATTGGACTGCTCCTGTGTAAACTATTGGCCCCCAAACTAACTTGCTCTACAATCAGGCTTTGGCGCTGAAGATACCAGTCGTGACTGTGATCCGTCGGGTATTATTCGATGTTGCCTCGCTGTTGGCTGCCGCTCGGCCCGGAGCAAGGGTGTGGCTGACAGACATCCGAAAGGGCAAAAGAACGCAACTCTGGCCATACCAATTCGACTGTTGTGGACGAGCGAGTTGGCTGGTGTCTTTTAACGACTCGGTAAAATTGCACCCACGTTTCGCGTCGTTGCCTTTTGAAGCTGAACAGGATCTACCTATAGAGCAGGACGACGTGTTCCACAAAAACATCTGAAAGCCTAGTGGTGCGGCTATCGTGAACCATCTAGTGCCAAGCCTCGAGGTGAACATTGTCAATTGTCGAAGTTACTATCCACACAATCGCAGTTCGTGTCAAGAGTCATCTCCACCCGTTTCTTGGGATGTGGGCTCGCCTCTTGATGTTTTGATGAAATAGCGCGAGGGCTCCGTCCAGGACCGCGCGATGATTTACGCAAAATCCAGTCCCGAGATTCCCAAAAGCTTGGCTGCGGAGCGAGTACCATCCGCCGTCTTGGCCCTTGTGCCGTTGGTACGGAGTCGCGTGGGCTCAGTCCTTATCGCGCTCACCTGCTCACCCGCCAAGCACGGGGGAACAGTCGACAATTGGAAAGTCGAGGCCCCCCAACCGACTTCCGAAGTCCCTGATGAGCTTAGCACCATTAAGTTAAGCATGTTCCTGAAGTGCCGGGGATGCTCCACCTTGGTCCAGGCCGGCTCCCAACGGTTCTCGCTGGATTGAATCAGGGAATTAAGTGGATCGACAACTTAGCAGTGGTGGAAGTCGAGGAAGAAAGGAATATCCGCCAATGGCGTTACGAGTCGGTAATACGAACTCGGTCTTGGAAGCTCTCCAGTGTTGACAGTGAGGGTCGAGTTGAGAACCGATGTGCATTGACATAAATATCATGTGTTTGTTCTCAGACAAAGCCACGATGCCTTGCAATCTCACTTTCAACAGTGTTCAATAGCGACTGGGCGACCGCAAGTTTGATCAAAAACTTTTCCACCGAAAAACTTCAACATGCTCGTCTTCCCAGCTCAGCTGCTCGCCCTGGCGTTGGCCCTGCCAGTTGCCCTGGCCTGCCTGGGCTACGAGGGCGGCGTACCAACTGCCACTACGACACGCACGAACTCGTCCCCCATCACCGTCAAGTCGGGAGAGGTCTTCGACTGCGGCTGGGCCAGGTACGACCGCGGCTCCGGCGCGTGCGGGACTGGTGAGGGCGGCGACGCCGATGCCGTGTTCCTGGTCCAGCCTGGTGGCACACTCCGGAACTGCATCATCGGCAAGAACCAGATGGAGGGTGTCCATTGCCTGGGCGCTTGCAACCTGGAATTTATTTGTGAGCTCTTTTGCCAAGTGTTCATCCAATGCCCTGGATCCATGAAAGGCCAGGGCATGAAACTAATAGTCTTGGATGTTGTGTTGTGGGCAATCAGTTGAAGGCAATACTGACTCTACATAGGGTTCGAGGACGTGTGTGAGGACGCTATCACCATTGTAAGATCTTTCCCGTGAGTTTACATGAGAGCGAAAGAATCAGATTCCTAACCAAGTTACAGAAAGGGGACAAGGCTGGCCAGGAATCCTGGATTGTCGGCGGTGGTGCATACAAGGCGGGCGACAAGATTGTTCAACACAACGGCTGCGGTACCGTGAATGTAAGTACATGTGCTCTTACACATAACCGCGTCAAGCTTTATAACATGCTATCGAAATCGACTAAAATCTGGCAATTTAATAGATCATCAACTTCTACGCGCAGGATTACGGAAAGGTCTACCGGTCGTGTGGAAATGTAAGAAACCTTTTGCGTCACATGGACACGGCTGATATATAGGACTTCGGTTTTTATTTGCTGACGTCTCTCTTCCGGACAGTGCTCCAGCCAATGCAAGCGCAACGTCTACATCGAAGGCACCACGGCCCGCGACGGCGGAGAGGTCTGCGGCATCAACTCCAACTACGGCGATACTTGCACGCTCAAGAATGTCTGCACCGACGCGGCCCACCCTTGCACCATGTACAAGGGTTGCGCCGGCGGCTGCGAGCCATCAAAGGTCGGATATTGCTCCGGCTGAGCATCCCAGATCCAGTTGGGGGGAAAAGATACTGTTGGTGGCATGCAGTTTTCTCTTCACAGGGGCAAGAAACCTTTATGAGCAGTAGCACGACCCAACGGTTCTGAGCATAACAGAATGCATTGGTAGAGCTACTGTCTGAATTCAAGATCTCTTGCAATGTTGACTTTGTATTCTCCCCATAGAGAACAATAGTGAAACTATATATGGGTGTCAAGTGTTTGAGTGCTGGAGGGGGAGTTTGCTGTCGGGAGATTCTCGCTGGCTCACTTGCATCCCTTGTATAACCATATGTGGAGACAGTTGACCGGCTGCATTAGTATTGGGTTGCGATCCATGAGCACACATGCATACCATTATTTCCGTGTCTTGCTGTGGGCGCTACTGCACGCACGTCATGCACGAGACAGCATCTTGCAGCCGGTTGCAGCATCCCGAAAAGGCCGGGTGTGCCATTTGCAGAAATATGTAACGTAGATCAAAGCTTCGCCATATTTGTCGAGGCGTGACGCTACCTTTGGGTGGGACAAAACATCGTGGCACGTATATCATGGTAACATGGAATGACGTTTAGGTTCCGAAACCTCAGGGATCTAGTTCCTGCATGGTCGACCGTGGGGAATATTCTGATTATTCAAGAAATGGGATTTTAGCACATGCAAGAACGTATTACACGCCAGTCAATCACACAGACCAGAATTATATCTAATCCAAACTAAAGTATTGCTGTTATGAGAGGTGACCGCTGCACTATAGCCACAATTGTGTTCCTACCAAATGGTATAGGATTTCAGAGCGGTTCTGGAATCTAGTGCAGTCTAAATAGCTATGGCTGTGGCGATTACAATTACCTATATACTTAGGTATCTAGCTTATATAGCTTCGGATTCATAAGTAGTAGAGTCATAAGTATAGCTTAGGTATGGGTGTTATAGTTGTGGTGTTTCGGTGTACCATTCGTCTCTGTAGGTGCTCTGAAACATTTCTCAGCACTTTCAGTACCTTGTCACCGAATAGACCTTTCTATTATGGATTAAAATATTCTCCGAACGCCTTGCTGTACTCCAAGATAGCATACCAACATCACATGAGCCCGATTGTGCTAATAGTCAGCCAGCTAACTACATATCTTTTTAACTCTACTTGGAAAGGGTATCATTGCTTGCGACTTTTTACTCGACCGTCAGACGTTATTAATAGAACAATAAAGAGACAAACGCTATGGGTATCCTAACAACAACCATTATGACCGATCATACGGGTTGAGCATTCGAGTTAAGTTCGACATCGGAATCCGTAGCCTCTCGTTCGGAATTTTCCTGAGCCAGCTTCCTGCTACTCGAGCCAGAGCCGAGGTTCTGCGTCGCCGTCGTTCCCGGGTTTGTCACAGAGCGCTGGCGAATGCCCGAGTTGAACATGTCGCCGGGAAGCTTGAAGCTGTATGATTTCCGAGAGAGAGACTTGCGCGTGGAGACCCATTGCACGAATGGTTTTATGCCGCTTATGGTGGCGCAGAAAATAGCAGTCGTCAACTCGGCATTGCTCCAGACAGCTACTTTGACATTGTCATCTGTAGAGGCGGTGTCAGTTGTGCGGATCCTGCAAATTCTGGTGTCTTTTTTTTTCTCACACGTCACATCCGACGTCTTTGCGACGGTGATTATGCTATCCAGCCTAAGCATGGTGATTACACACACTCTTAAATGGATGTTAGTAAAGCTGATAACGCAATCTAGTCATCAGACACATGGGTACTAACATAATGCCGATGCAGAAGACGGCGATGACTGCGATCTTTTGTCTCATATTCATGTTCAATTGGAGCACAGTCGGCACCGGTGTGAGAAAGATGATGACGTCGGTGACAATATTGATAGCCGAGTGGGTGAGCCAGAGGCCCTGCTTGCTGATGCACCTGTCGGTTGGCGAGGGGTTCCAGAATCCTGAGATGGGAATGCAAAAGAAGACGGTGGCGAGGACTCCGGCTATACCATAACACACGCAGACGCCCACCATAAACCAGCAGAATTTTGTAACTTTTGTGCCAACGAGGAATCGGAGGAATTGTAATAGGATTGATGTCTTTACGGCGGCGAGTGAGACGGCGTAGCAGATGATGCTTGCCCACAAGTACTGGGTGATAATCAGTAATATTCGGCTGTTGTCGCCATGAAGCAACGTACCATGAGAACTCTGGACAGATCTTGTAGCGGCACATCTTGAATAGGGACACCCAAGCCATACGGTAGTTCTAGTAACGGTCAGCGACAAAACTTCGAATAGGAGTGGAGGAGTGGACTCACGGGCGCAGACAAACACATTGTATGCTAGCATACCCACCTATGAGGTCTCATTAGCCGCCGCGCTGCCATAGTATCGGATGGAGTAATGACTCGATCATGAAGGGTGATGACCCACCAAAGCCAGAATAAGCACAGCATCGTCGTGCTTGGCCAACTTGATAATGCGAACGCGAGCGTATAACCTTAAACCCACAGACGTGCACGCGAGAAGCACGAACGTCACCGACGTTCCCACTATCAGGTTGAAGGTCGATTGAGGTGCCATTGGATGATTGGGTGTTTGTTGTTCAGGTCGATTAAGGGGTCGCGTGAAGCCTCGTAGTAGGACCTACAAAAGTTCGAGTTGAATGGGTCATGAGTTGAACACCAGCATCCAGGAGCGAATTCACGACAGATGGAACGGTGGCACGCAGCCCTCCCTAAATGAAAATGAAGAGCAAGATAGCTCGCTCTGGACCCCTACGCACGTACGTACAGCCTTTTTGGACGCATGGCATCAAATAGCGCCTGGCATGTGCGTCCAGGCGGGCGAACCTGGCGGACCTTGATCGACCGCACTAGGATGTACATCGGTACTCCTTGGAGGATTCGCGATCCCGCACGGCCTACGCTTGGGTCACCGCAGCAGCCTTCACCACACCAACAAGCGGGCCGAGTTGTCTAAAGTTGAACTCCCGTCCGACACTTCAAGAACGCATGCTTGGTCCCAGTAGTGCCCAACCTTGCCGGGCTCCACTCTACCCAGCTGGCAGGTAGCAATGAAGGGGCCTTGACGAGTGTCCACTGTGGGAACGTCTGGACAGATTGCCCTGTACCGGGCACCCGGAGGCAGCATTCCGGCTGCTATCGCGGTATTGCTTTAGATGACAGCTGCAGGAGCAGGGTCGCTTCCACACGGTGGCTCTTCATGCGGTGCTCATGTTCTAGCGAGGGTCCCCAGCAGCAGATCACCTATCGGGGGATGGATGTGGAGGTTCCGGCCCCTCCTCGTACAGGTCCAAGCTCTCTGACCAAGGCGCGATCCCGTGCTCTGCCGAATGTGCCGCTGAAGAAATTCGCGTTGACGACACGACTTTGGAGATGGACTGCACTACTCCAAGCGCACCTTGCGTATACAAGGAGGAGGCTGGCAACATAAGGGGTCCCTGATCTTCGAAACCCCATTATTTCGTTCATCTGATATGGGAAAAAAGCAACTGCCGAACCAATCAAGACTATAAGATACACCTATTTGTGGTACGGGTCCTACACTTCCCACGACGCTTATGTATTCTTCCCACACTCAAGACGCTTGAGGTTTTGGGACGGATCGATCACATTTGACTTGTCAGAACCTCCCCCCTGCCGGCAAGTTCCGTGGAGACTGCATGCTGAGATCGGTCAAAGAGACACCACTTTTCTTTGTGTCTCGGCAAAGCCATCAGCTTCGGGCCCCCTGTCGACTCCTCCGCCCACAGACACGGGGAACGTCCCGGTACACTAAGGATGTAGGCGTGGAGGTGGAGTTTTCGCAGCCAGATTAATGAGCGAGGCAGCAGCCACCGCCAAATATGGGTTCCAATGAGGGGTGGGCGAGGTGCGAGGGAGGTGGTGCGCCTGTGCGCCGAGGACGCAAGCAAGCAAGCTACATGATCTGGGTAGATATTTCAGTAGTATGGTAGAGTTATTAGATAGGCGGAGTAGAGCAGCAGCAGCAGTCCTCTGTCCCGGGTCATCCATATCTGGCTTGACTCTCTGCCGATCCATTTCCGATCCCGGTGACAAGCTCGGCCGTCGGCCAGCAATCACAGCCGCCATCCTGGATATATAACCAGCATTATGGGGTGTACCACACACATTACACCTAAAGTTTGTGAGCTTCTTTTCTCACCCGTAGGTGATGAGACACTGGTGCTAAATCTCCGGTCCAGTCGCATGTGATGGCCACCCATCATCTCCATATGTACCTCACTTGATCGATCACCAGGTAGTCTACATAGGTACTGGTCACCCTGCGTTAGACCAGCTACAACTTAAACGCCCATTCTATACGCTCACTACTGATGCAGATCCCCACTAACTGGAATATAGATGGTAAATATAGCCTGAAACACCACGGGCAAGCCGCATCTCCATCTTTCTCATCCCAACGGCCAGAGGTGTGGAGTCTGTCTCGTGAGCGACACCCGCGCAGATAGCTTTCGGGCCTAGTACGGGTCACCCTGCCGAGTGCTGCAGGACCTCTAACGCTCCATGGCGGCGGGAACAGCTTCTTTTACGGGTTAGACTTTCTCACTAGGGATGGAACTGTTCGTTTGTCGTGCATCTGAGTCGTCTGCGATCTTCCCCTTCGTCTTGTCGGTGGCGAACAGGGCAGCTGTCTGGATGATCCACACCCTGGGTCCGCAACCGAATCGAAGAAGCCCCAGGTTGGGGCCCCCATGGTAACAGATCCTGTGCATCGATTTATCTATCTTACTCTCCACTCTATGGTGGAGCTTACCGGTATCAACCTGCCGTGTTTACGCGTATGGAAACAGGAGAGCACGACATCACACCAACGGATGATGACGCTGAGGCTTCCCATTGTGTTGTAGGCCAATAATTTCAGCCAACTGACATGGTGTGGAGTCGATATGTCTGCATCGTGCATAGGATCGTCCGAACCTGGCTACATGGGTGTCTCAGGACAGAGGTCGAGCGGGATAAGATACATGCTTCAGAGTGGGCACAATAATCTGATAGCTGTTTATCAGACGAGTTCAGTCATTCCTCGCCAAGGTAAGCGTCCCCACAGATCGGAGAGGCTGTGAGGTTGGCGACGGCCAGGTCTAGAAGTTCCCCGAAACGAATGCGAAATTTCATGGCGCTGGCTTTATGTGGACCAGAATGGCGCGCATTAGGTCTCCTGGGAGGGCTTGGTGAGGTCTGGTGGGCAGACCGCGCTTGCAGGTCCTCCTTCAAAGGCGGTGTGCTCGTCCAGCCACCATGTGCTACGATCAAGGTCCTCCTTCCGTCGGGACTTGATGCCCTCCACCTGGCACGATAGCCATTCCCGCTTGCCATCCTAATTGCTGGAGGTTCGGCATTCGGGACGCAGATCCTTGCTTTTTTCACAGCACTTGATATGGCTGAGTTCCGATACCAGAGGCACATAAACTGTGCGCCGGCTCGGCGTCCAGTCCGCAGGGCTATGTTCCTGATTTGATGGCGCGTTGCTGCAAGTAACGGCGACAGTCGCATCAACACTACCTACCAGTGTCCTGGCTCATGGGAGCTGAGGCCAAGTTTTTCCAGCCCTGGACTTTGCATTGAATGAGTGGCTGCCAGTTATCTAGCCTGGCTTACTAGTATCCAATAGTTCTGCTTCATGGACAATCTGTGTAGTGTAGGGGGATTTCGTTTTGATACTTGCTATGATGGGCCATCTAGATAGAGTTAGTCCATTCGTATGCTTTGATTTACTTTACATCGACTAATTGCTTAAGTAGCTGCCGCAACATTGGACACAAGGCGTGATGACCGCAATTGCCATAGCCAGACTTGATGTACTATCGAGCTTTCTACCCTTCGGAAGTAAATTCCTCGTAGCTGGTTTCGTTCTTAATCCAGCCACAGTGCTCTTTTTCTTTCTCAAGAAAAAAAAGAAAGACAAGAAAAAGCCTAGCGGGGTCCTTTCATATAGTCAGTCGTAAACGCTCAAAGACTCAGCGTTAGATGATAAACACAATACCAATAACAGTAGGTTCGAAATACAATAGCCTGTCACTAAGAAAATAGCGACAGCCTCATGGCGAGGCTAGTAAGTCCCTCATAGATTCCTGCACTTCAACCAAACCTTTGACGCCAATGGCTATGGCTCTTTCTTTAAAATCAAATATCATACCTTTCTAGGAGTCCCATTCCTGCGCGGCATCTTGGGTCATCTGCTCCAGTCGCATGTTGAGGTCATTAATGAGTAGCAGAAGCCATCATCTACGGAGGAAGCCAGACTGATCAGTCAGATTTACTGAGATCGGAACTCTGTGGTGGTGCTTTTGTGTGGTAGTCTTGGCCGTGCTGTAAATATTGCCCCGGCTGGGCTGTCCCAGAGTTGCGCTAGATCTCTTGCAAGATAGTGAATGGCGCAAGCGGAGAATGTGCTTGACGTGACGCTTTGAGCTCGGGCCCCGATTGGAGATTAGCAGGCGACGAGAGGCTCAGGATGCTGACGAGGATTTAAGGTTGCTCATAGTGGAGTGAGCTCCCCAGACCGGGAAAGCCTCAGGCTCGGTCAATGATGTCAGACTGCTGGTAGACCTCCGTGGTGGGTGGTCCGTCAGTCAGTCTAGCAACATACAGGAGACGGTCCTCAAGGTGATAGAGTGCGGTTAATCACCACAGGAACAGTCGCTTGCACACATGGGCAAGTCTCAAGATCAAGCTGCTAAATTCCAAGGGTATATACAGCTCCGAGACCTCGGAGCACAACGGAAGCCGCTACAGCCAGCACCGTTACCACAAGTGATGGTGCGTTCAGGAAGTCCTTGCTGCTTCATCCCACAACTCATCGTCCCCTGCGTCAAAAGCCACATCACCTCCGCCGCCGCCGGCCTGAGCGTCAAGCACGCTGGCCCTGGTCGGCGCGGGCACCTCGATGCTGCCGAGCCCCTCGAGGACGCGCTTGGCCTTGTCGGTGACGGCGTTGACGGCGGCGGTCTCGGCACGGATCTGGTCGAGGCGGGTCTGCATGGTCTGGATGAGGCTCTCGCGGGCCTGGTGGGGGCGGTACTCGTTGATGCCGTGGTGCATGTTGAAGAGGATGGTCTGGATGTCGCCCGCCTTCTCGAGGATGCCCCCCGGGTTGATGCTGGCGGCGCCGATGAGCTCCAGGAAGTTGAGGAGGACCGACTTGGCCAGCCGCTTCAGGTTCAGGGCCCGCTCGCGGTTCGCGTCTGGGGAGGAGTGGCTGGCGGGTGTGGGCCGGGACGCGCTGGGGACGAGGCGGGGCACGCCCATCTCCTCGAGGGTGGGCAGCTCATCTTTGAGCTGGAGATATTTCAGCAGTCGTGAAATGCAGCGCCTGGTATGGTGGGTTGAGACTCACAGTGAAGCGATCGCCGTAGAGCTTCCACGCGCCTTCTGTCGGCTCAGGAGGTGGCTGCAGATGTCTGAGGTCGTCGGGGAGATCGGGTATGATGATGGGGGCCTGGGGATCGGCTTCTGGGTGTTCCTCGCGCCATTTCTTGCTGAGCTCTTCGTAACGCGAGATCTTCTCTGTTGCGAAGTCACGCCAGAGGAATTCGGGAGGGTTGGGATAAGTAGATGAGATGCTCGGAGCCTGATGTTGCGCCGGGTCTGCCATTTTGGTGTCTGCTCCCAGGTGCTTCTTTCACACACTATGAGACTGAATTGCAGCCAGGAGGTCCAGCCTCATAACTGAACTGATTACCAAAGTGTGAGTAAGGGTGGAGACCAGGCTGATGTTGTGGTTGAGTATGAGCTTGCGAGTGAAGGTGGTGAGATTAGATGCGTTTGTCATCGAACCCAGGCAGGCCAAGGGTTTCGCAGCCGGTGATCCATGCGCCTCGCCAGCCGACTCGAGCTGATTCTTTCACAGAGTAAGATAAGAATCCCACTCAAAGATCAGATGGAATTCATATTGCCATTCAGCGTGTTGAGTTGCAGATGTCAAGGCAAGTGAAAGTGGGTAGGCGACAATCAGCTGGCGCAGAGTTGACCAGTGACGTTTGGAGACGGAGGCCAAAAGATGCCTGCCGGGTATCGCACAGGCCATGCCCGTGGTACGGACCTTTTCAGGTTAGGTACTTAGGTACTGTAGATACCGTGCTAAGGTACGCTGGGTCGCTTGGTGGGCGAGAAGGCTCCGCTTCTGCTCTGCCCTTTTGCTCTGGCAGTGGAGCTTCGTTCAGGGCCCAAGGTCCGGACATGGAAGAGCCCAGAAAAGTAAACACAAGCCAAGTCAATGACCACAGATTGACCGCTCGAGCCACCACCCCTACAAGCACGCTCACGAACCAGCCGATGCCAATCCCTCGAACTGACTGACCGATTGGCCGATTTGCTTGTGGTAGGGGAAGCATGAGCGGTGGCCGCGTCTGAGGTTTCCACAACAAAGGGCGACCGACAGACAGCCAGCAACCTCGACCAGCTCCGCGTCCACCAACCTACAACCCCGAGCCTTGCGCACCATTCTTCCTCGCCCTGAGACTATCCTACGATCCCGAAGATACCCCCACCCAAAGAAAAAAAAAATGTCCGACGCCCGCTCCCTCCTGCGCCAGCAGCGCACCGCCCGCCGCGTCAACCACCCTCACGCCGCGTACACCGACACGGGCAAGCTGACCTGCACCGTGTGCCGCGAGACCCTCCGGAGCGACGCCCTGTGGGAGGGCCACGCCCGCAGCGTTGGCCACCGCCAGAGGCTGCTCGCCCAGCAGAAGTCGAGGCAACAGCAGCAGCGAGCTAGCCCGCCTGCCGGCGCCAATGGCAGCGGTGTGACCGAAAAGTCTAAATCGGTCAGCACGGACACCCTGAGCGACGAGGCCCTGCTGGCACAGATCATTGGCGGGGGAGCGGCCGGAGGTGCGGGCGGAGGAGGAGGAGGAGGGCAAAAGCGTAAACACGGCGAGGGGGACTCGGACGTGGACATGGACGACGCCGACGCGCAGGAAGAGGAAGAGGAGAGCATACGCAAGAAGCGGAGCAGGCAGGACATCGCCTCACCGACGGCCACCACCTCAAGGCCCTCCTCCTCCTCGGCAGCTGCCACCGCCATGCCAAAATCGGCCGCGGCGACAGGCGGCGGCACTAGCAGCGGCAGCAGCAATGGCAAAAGCAGACACTCGCCGACGGAAGCCGAGGCTGGCAAGAGGACGCCGCCGTCTTCTTCCTCGCCCCCGGGCCTCACCCGCCGTACATCAGGAACCCCTTCACACGGCATCGAGCTACAGATCCCCTCAAGGCCGGCGACCCCAAACACGAACGGCACGTCAGGTGGGTCGACGCCGAGGGCTGCACCGATTGGGAGGAGCCCACTTATACCGCACGAGGGCCAGGGATCATTTGGCTGGGCGACAACGTCCGCCCCGAGGGCCTCCTTCGCGACATCAGCGGCGAAACCCCCGACAGCCGCCGCCGCCGCCGCCTCGACGACGACGGCGGCGAATACTTCGACAGCCGAAGAGGACGAAGACTGGGCCGCCTTCGAGGCCGAGGTCGTCAACGCCCCTCCCCCACAACAACAACAACAACAACAACAACAACAACAACAACAACAACCAGCAACAACGACAGCACAATCACAAGCACAAGGAACAGCAGGCTACTCCGACGCCGTCATAGCCGCCGCGCCGCTCTCAGCCGAGCAGGTCGCCGCCAAGTCGCGCGAGGAGGAGCGCGAGCGCAGGCGCGCGCTCGAGGGGGCCCAGCTTGAGGACGAGAGGGAGGAGGCGACGCGGGCGCTCGAGGCCGAGTTCGAGGAGATGGAGGAGCTCGAGGCGCGCGTGCGGAGGCTCAAGGAGAAGAGGGAGGCTATCCGCCGGGGCAGCGTGCTCGCCGCCGAGGGGGCGCCTGTGGGTGATGAGGGCGAGGGCCAGGGGGCCACGGTGGAGGTGGAGGTGGAAGGGCAAGAAGGTGGTGGTGATGGAGACCAGGACGAAGACGACGAGGAGGACGATGACGACGACGAGGACGATGACGACTGGGCTGGCTTCAGGCTCAGAGGTTAAGGCGATATATCAGCGGGTGGTGGCTATTTGTAAAAGAGCATTTGCATGCATGGTCTGGCGATGGTGGGTTTACAACGTGGGAAAAGCATCCTTGGATGGAGGAGGCGGCCTTTTCCCAACAACCAGCGTTACAAATGGGAGGATCACACTCTGTTTGATACATCTATGTTCGATTCGTACAACGAATAAAAGAATAACACATTCTATGCCCTCATATTTGTATGTATGATGCGCAATGTGGCCTTCCCAGCTAGTTGGAACTGGCCAGTGTAAGTCCCAACCATGAAGCCAAGCAAGCACTACTTCTAAATTATGGTACAGGAGGATGGTGGTGGTTGCCCCGGTGCATTCTCTCATCATGTGTGGAATTGCAAACAAACGCCGCCCATGACCATCGGCACTCAGGCATAGCAGTCCAGATAGGCCCAAGACCCCCGTGCCGTCAAAAAGGAAAACAAATGCCAATCATGCCGATGCACCGCCATCTTGAAACCAAAATCATCACTTATCATCACTTTGGGTCATCATCACACATCATACCAACCATATTGGCCGAGCGCTTGAGCTCTCTCACACTTACCCTTAGGCTTCTTTCTCCTGACTTACCGACGCCACGCTTGATACCATAGCTTAGACCGGTACTGCCTCAGCCAGCCTGTATTTCGCCCCTGCCGACGCGCTCCCAGAACCGCCGCAGCCGCCACACGCGGCCCACGCCGCTCCGCTCCTCCCACCGCCGGCGGTCCTCGGCCTTCTCGCGCCATCGCCGCTCCCACACGCCGCCGACCCACCGCCGCATGCCGTCGCGCACCTGCTCGCGCTCGACGGCCTGCCGCTTGGCCACCAGGCCGGGCGCCACGGCGGAGCCCCCGCCGAACGGCACGCACTCTGGTGGCAGCACGGATCGCGCCACCAGGGCCTCGGGGTCCGGCCGGGCGGCCAGCCGCCGCGAGAGCCGGATCGCCGTCAGCGAGCGCGCGAGGCGCCGGGACACCACCGTCGTGTTGGTCAGGAAGATGTGACGGTGGATCAGGTCCGCCAGGGTCGGGCGCGAGGGGCTGCTCAGCAGCGGCGGGAGGACGTTGCGGGCGTGGCGGAGGCGCAGGCGGTGCAGGATGGGAGCGAGTGCCAGGGAGCGGAACTGGTGGGATGTCTGGGGCGGAGATGATGGTTAGCTACGCGTTGATACCCGTCGTCGTGACAGGGTTGGGGATCAGTATAAGGCACTAGGACAAGAGCGTGTCCCCCCACAAGAAGCTCGCCGAACACAATCACCATGAACAGGAGTTCCAAGGTGATCTGGGGGCACGTCGTGGGGATACTCGTGGGGATACTGGGCGGGCCCAGGGATGGAAAGAAAACAGCAGATCCCGGCCCCAGTCCGAGAATTGACAACGGTCATGCACTCACCCTCGAGGTGGCCAGGAGATCAGACACGTCAAGAAAGCCCAAGACGTGCAGGAGGACCTCGTTCGGAAGCACGGCCAGCGTAACCCTGGCGTCAGGCCCAGCAGACAGCGTTGCATGGTCCTCGTATCCTGGGCCGGGAATCGGTACTCGAATGCCGCCGGTCTCGTCACCGGCTGCGAGCATGGGCTGGTGGCAGTCCATGACCTGTGGGTACGCAGCGTCCCCCCTCTCGCCGCAGGCGTCGGGCGCCTCATCCCTGTCACTCGAGTGGTCGCATGAGGATTGTGACGGTGATATCGGTGGAGCCGGTTGGGCACCGGCGGCCATCCCAGGGGTGGATGTCGATGGAGCAGCGGCAGAGGCAGCAGCAGTGTCAGGCAGAGGGAGAGTCAGGAGTGGTTCGACGGCCGCGGAAGCTTGCCGCGGACGCTGGGGCAGCGGGGAAGCGTGGTCGCTGGCAGCACGGCAGGCGGAGCAGGCTCGCCTGAGCTGTTTGGGGGCGGGATATGGGATCTCGGAAGGCGCATAGGTGACAGCAACCAGTGAGACAGCAGCGGCTGGCATCGTGGGCCACGGCGTCTGTGTGGATAGGGTGAGGTGGCTTGCCTGGTGGGCCAGCTGTGTGGACGGTGTGTCGTCGTGTGGGAGCACCGTTCCTGCAGTAGCAAGGGTCGGCGAGGCGGTAGCCGGTTGGGATCCAAGAGGCGTCGGCGAGGCCATGTCTGTCGCCGTCGGGTAGCGAGGCTTGCGCTGTGCGATGGGGGCGCGCTATGAGCTGTCGGCTGCAGCGCGGTCGCGTCAGGTGTCGAGGGGAGGTGACGGTCGTCCAAGCAGGCACCGAGGAAATCAGTTGGTTAGCCGGCCAGCCGGCCAGCCAAGCCTGTCTGTCCGTTGTGTGTTCGGATAGTGGACGTGGGCTTGGACGCTACCAACGCAGGTACGCCCGATGTGCTGAGAACGGTACAGGCGCGGGGGCCAAGGCCAAGGCGGGCTTGTCGGCTCGCGCGGTTCTGGGGTTGGCGAGGATGCCAGGCGTTCCGACAGAAGAGGCAAGTCGGTGGTTCAATATCAAGATTGAAAAGGGCTGGCGGCTAAAAGGTGACCTGTCATGGCCGATTTGGGAACGAGGGTGGGATGCGGGCTCTTGCCGATATTTCGGTCAAGGATCCAAAGGCCGAGGACAGGCAGGACGAGCCCAAAATGCGCAAATTGAGGAGCCCTGGTTCTTAATGTTAGCCCGGGCCATAGCAGTTATTGGCGATATCTACCTGGGCCTGTAGGCAGCAAGAGAGGCGGGGCGAGGCCAGAAGGAGCAGAAGTGCAACAAGAGACGAGCCACGAACCTAGCTCCAGAGTCAGCTGGCCGGAAATAGGTACGCTCGTGCTCGTGCGCGTGCGCGAATGGACTGTGAACTATAGGCACCAGGGGTGAGACTGGTCAGGCGAATGAGTAGTGAATATGCTGAACTGATTACGGGATATACGTCTGTGTGTCTGTCTGTCTAGTTCTGGTTGGAATCTATGTTTTGGGTCCTGAATGGAGGGTCTAGGAAGAGAGCGGGGAGAAAGGCGGACGTAGAGCTAGGTCGTGTTATTCCAGGTCAGTCAGGTGATGGCCGCGAGGTGTTGTGTCTGGTGTTGTGTGTTGCGGGTGTCGTGTCTCGTGTGCTGTGTGTTTTGTGGTGGTCGTGGTCGTGGTCGTGGTCGTGGTGGAGGTGACCGTCGTCATCGCAGGAGCTGGTCGCGACCTGGAGGGAGGCTGTGCCTGTTCCTGACCCCGACGTTTGAGACGAGACACCTGCCCGTTGAGAGTTGCGTCACGTCGCCAGGGTACGGAGCAGAGTACAGGGTACAGGGGTCGTCAGGGGTCCGTTTCGATCTCGCCAATCGTTTTGGGGGATACCTGCCGGGTACCTCTCGTTGCGTATGCCTGCATGTGAGGGACAATGTACCTCTTTCTCCAACCTACCCCCCTATGTAGCTACGTATGTACCTACTCTTGTATTTATATTTCTCCAAGCCCCCCGAATCAGCCAGATCGACCAAGAGTATGAAGTGTAATTGTAGTCTAAATTACGCCATGGACGGCTTGCCTGGCTGCATGACAACTCATCATCTCTGGCTTGCAACAATGCAAGCACCTGGGTAGTCTGTCAAGCCTACGGGACAGAACTCACAGGCCGACTGACAATTGCCCAGTCCCATCTTTTGCCTGCCGTCCCGTCCGCATTTGTGCCGCGTACCGCCGTATTTGGAAGCTATTCGGGGCCCCCTGTCCTTCAGGCCTTCCCCACTCTGGGCTCGCTTGGTGACGGCCCGCAGGACACGGACGAACAGGAATGACGGGTGGAGCCTCGACTGGCCCGTGCAAGTACGCTGTATGACGCTGCGGGGTAACGGCGGGAGCAGACGACATGTCCCCGGTTGTGTGTACCGTACCGTGCAGTACCGTACCGTTCTGACCTACAGCGTGTACTACTTGCCGTCTACTAGTCCTGCCGTGTGCTCGTCCGGGGTGAGCGTGTTTGCTGAATATTGACAAGTCCTAATTTGTGCTGTGGTGTGAGGTTAGTCGTCGACAATAATTGCTGTACACAGCAGCCTGCACGTCCTGTGGGAGGGAGCACACATGCTATGGCATCTTCCGAAGCCCCTCTTCTCACCCGTCGCCCACCAACGCACCCGCCACCACCACCAACACCACCAGGCGCCTCGCTCCGTTACACAACATATACATGCAACCGTTGGACGCCTCGTGTGTCCCGTCTTCTTCCCGCATATGTCACCAAGTCAGCTTATCAGTCAAGTGATTTAGTCAACTTTTTGACGTGTAAGGTGTGTACGGTGTGTGCTTGTGTTTCCATGTGGTCGGTTTGGGCAGTGTGGGCAGCTAAGTAGGCAATTTTGCCCACGATACCCTCAAGCCACACTCACCTGCAATAGGCCGAGCTACTAGGTGGAGGCGGGGAAGCAGGTATTCTCGAAAACAACCCGGCCCAGACCTGGTCCCGACATAAACTGCCTCTTTCTTCTTCCTGTGCGACCGAGATGCTTCCCACATGCGTCCTCGGCAAGGTGATTTGTCACCTTTACCCGCCTGCAAGACATGTTTTCCCTACCGACACATGAATCTCCCGAGCCGTCTGCCTGGCCCTTGTTTATTACTACCTGGGCTATCTGCCAGCTTTTTCCTTCGAGTCTGCCTTTCCCGGGCTTGGTCTGCCCAGGGGATACCAGCATTTGCCCGCCCCATCCATAAAAACAAACACCTCTGCAGCAAGCAGCCTCCGGCACCTGTCACTTATCACCTTCCCTCCCCCAAGCTCAGACACCGGAGGGCCGAACTTGCTCACCCAAGATGCCATTGCATGCCGTCCTGCCCAACGTCCCTCACCGAGGTCGTATCGCGCAGACAGACTATCGTCACCCGGGCCACACACATGTGTGTGATTTCTCTCACCCGTCGACGAGGTCATATCTGACCTTACTCCGCCGTGACACACACGTGCTGTCACTCACACACTATCTGTCCACCCACACGGAATTAGCTACATATACCTGGCCTACCCACTCAAATACGCACGCACTCGCTCACACGTACATCACTAGCTCTCCGACCTTGGTACGGATTACACCCAGCGCTCGTGTTCAGGGGGTCTCAGCCAAGCCGACAGATGTAGAAGGTTTTCTCAAAAGTCCTGGGGTACTGGTAGAGTATACCAGAGAAAAGAAAACACCCCCCCCCCTAATCTCTATTCCAGAAAGGATCCCCGGCCTTCACCGGCCCACGCGGGTACCTCTGCCGGCGCGGCATGCAAATGACGTGCGTCTCGTCTGCCTGGTGTGCGTTTTCTCTGGTTCTTGGGTTTTCCGTGAGTAACGCATGTGCGTATATGTATGTTTACATGCAATGCAATGCACGTATGCGCACATGCCCCCGCCCGTTGCGTAGCAGTAGTAGTGGTAGCGGTAGTAGCAAGATGGGGATCCCGTTCTGCATTTTCTGCCTGGGGATCGTCTCCCGCTGGGTTTAATTAAGCTGCTTTGACTTTTGCCCCGAACAGAAAAAAAAACATTGGAAATGGGTGTAACGCTGCGACATACCTGGAAAGGACTCGGGGGGGGGGAGGGGGCGACGAGATTGACATCACCCCGTGATGTATGTTCTCGGCTTATAATTCCGACAGGGAGAGACATACAGATCGTGATCTGTGTTCCCTCAGATCCCGCGCCTTGGTTTTTCTTCGCCCCTCTGTCCATCTCCCCTTTGGTCGGCCCCCAAACACCCCCTCCTCTTTTGCCACCACCACCACCACCACACTGCCTGCTATAACACCGCCACCATATCGCCCAGCAGATGTGAAGGAGCTAGCTGTCTGGCTGTGTAGTTCCGGAGGGAGTCGACTCTTCCGTCCAGGCATGGGTGGGGAATGTCGTGCGAGGGTGGCCGGCTTTATGGGCCACAGTCCACTCGCGACCCTTTTGCGTGGGTGTACGAGTGATGCCCAACCAATCAGGCTCCTTGCGAGACAATGAGGAGGCTGAACATGAGACGCGTCTTTTGCCCAGCAAACGTTCATAAAAGAAACAGCAACTGGGGGTTCAACAGAGACTCTCGAGTTGCACGCCGGGGGTAATAGGGGGTAGGGGGTGTGATAGTCGGGTTTATCCGTCGGACGTCTATGCAGAGCCCGTCTTTTCACCAGCCGTCTTGGGTGACGCAGTACCATCCCCCGCAACGGTCATGCAGTGCATGGGAAACAGGCAATGTAAAAACGAGAACACACAGCAAAGAAAAAAGCAACTAGGACGCCATACACTGCCCGTCTGCAGGCTAAAGTGGCTGGCTGTCAGGCAGGTAGCTTGTGGGGTTGCCGCCGGGCAGGTCCAGAGAGGTGTGAGAGGGCGAGTTGGGAGTGAGAGCCCACCGGGCGACAACCTCGTGTTATTCCATTGGCTGCTTTGCCCTTCTCCGGGCGGGCGCCCAGGGCTGTTCGGCATAGACTTGCCCCTTCCGGCAGTTCGCATGCCTAGGTCCTCACATGATTCGTGGGCGCACGCGCCGCTGGGATCCCCGCCCGTGCTCCCCTGGCCTGATCGACTGACCTTGAATCTCCCGGCTTCCCACCACAAAAACCGTTTTGGATGGTGCGCGTCTCGCCCTTGTGTGTCGTCGGCGGGACGAGGCATGGGCCTTGTTCGTGGCGTACCACTGCACCACCAGCCCGGACCGTTATGTAGGCCCTGCCTTGTACACACAACACAGGTTCAGCTTGGGGGAAATTAAGGTTTTCCTCGCTTGCGCGCTGTGGATCCAATCCGTTGGACGCGTTCGGTTTCCTCCTCTGCCCCCGGGGCGAATCACAGGCCGCAGACATGGTTTCATGAGCTCACACACGGAACGGGCCGTCACCGAGACGACCGGCCAGATGTCGTGACCCGCCGCGCCCCCCCCCCCCCCAAAACCCATCACGCGCGTGCGGTCCAGCCGCGTCGCCCATTTTCCCTTCTTGTCCTCCTCGTCCTCCCCCACCGACCTCAATGAGCCCCAAGGGCAGTCAGTCAGCCAGCCCGGCCCAGGCCTTGGGGGGGCCGTCCCATGGGTTCCCACTTTGCGGAGCGGCCTATGCCCTTGGACCGACAGAATTTTCCCTGAGCCGAGCGGAGGTGGGTCCACGGGCCCTATGAAGGAATGGCTCCTGGTGTATCTCCACCACTCCGAATCCCAAGGATGGAGAATGAGGAAATTGGCTTTCTTTTTTTTTTCTTTCGCGATGAGCACCAAACGTCCAATCTCTGAGTTTCTTGCGAGAGAGATTTCTCTGGCGATGGGCACGGGTGTTGCGGCAGTGGGCATGGTCTGTCGGCGAGGCTCGGATTCAGGGCGTGCCTTGGGTGACGACTCGGATGGGGGCGGTTTGACCCGAGGATATTTCAGCTGCTGCAAGAGCGGGCTCCGGGAGGGCATCTCGATTTCTTCGCCATTCTATCCCGCTCCACTGACCGGTGCCCCAGTCTTCTTCTGGCCGCGATTCTGGCCGCGATTCTGGCCGCGATGGGGCAATCTCGGAAAGACTGTGGCCGCCATGATTTCAGCGCCAGCACCTGCGGCGTACCATACATGCCAGCTGGTCTCGCAGATACCCCCAAGATGCTGGCCGCTCTCAATATACCGGGCGTCTTCGAGGTCGGGGTTAATGCTGGTCTCCTGATCTTCCACGATGCGTCATAGCGGATCCGTATATCAAATGAATATAGGTCGTCATCATCCATATTGAGGCCGGTAAACGATCGCCAGAGACTCGGACTGGATTGACTGCTACTTCACGGTTCTGCCCCGGCTCCCCGGGTTGACTCATTTACATGAGCCCATGCAATACTTGGTTGAAATGTCCATCATCATCAACAAGTGAAGCTGCATGACGTTGTCCGTGACTCTCCCTTGCGGCCTCAGCCCCAGCCCAAGATATGTCATCGCCACAGGCTTCAGGTCAGTAGTATAGACGGATGGCCTGTGGGGATCCCAGTCGCCTACCTGTACTGCTCGCTCGCACTCGCTTGACACATCTCGCCTCGACCCCAAATGCTTGCCCTCTGCGCCGTGATGTAGCGCGGGCTGCTTACTGCCCCACGATATGGGCTACTCTGTCTTTGCTCTCTCGCCATGTCGCTCGGTCGAACAATGACTCGTCGGCCCCTGACAGGTTACCTCACGAGGCGGCCACAACAGGCGGCCACCAGGGCCTGCAGCACCACTACCAGCAGCACCATTTATACCCACCCCTGGCGCGGACGGCCGCCGATCTGGCCACCGCGGTCATGTCCTTTCACGTCGGGATCGCGTCTGGGGCGCTTTCCGCGGCGCAATTCCTGGAAAATAATAGGAAAAAGAAAAAAAAAAGCCGCGATCAGCGTGAGGCGGACGTTCGGGGCGGGAGAATATCGCCATCGATGCTCTGTTATTCTCCTTGCTGGAAATCCGATCGTCGCAGCCGTGATCTCCCCCCCCCCCCTTTGTTTGGTTGCTTTCACCCCCTGTGCCGGGTAGCCTTCTTGTCGGGCCACACCTGGGCATGCGCGCAGGCGCGGTAGAGTACCTTGCATGGTTGATCTGGCCTCTGGGCAAGTCAGTCACGGCCACGTCGATGGTCCTGTTCCGCTTGGGCTACCCTCCTTTTCCCGTTGAGGAAGGCCTCCCCTCCACGACGCCGGGGTCAACACTCTAATAGCTGCTTTCCACGCTACACGTCGTGCGATCTAACACATACGATGTACACAGTGGTAAAGTGTTAGCAGAGGACCGCTGGCACCGCTTGTGTCGTTCCGCCGTCGGCTAGGAGGTGCGCATGCCTCAACTGCCACTACAGCGCAAGGGTCCCGGACCCCAGGCAGTCAGCACAATAGAACGACGACGGCTCCATGTGGCAACGGCGGACCCAGCCTCTTCAGGCAAGTCCAGAGCCTACCTTGGATAAAGTCGAAACCTAATGCGTCTACAGTGCCACTGTTGCTGCTGCCGCTCGCCTCGTCTCCTGTCCTGGTCCTCACTCGTCAACGGGCTCTGCTGGGCACGGTAGAGAGTGGTGGCTCCGCATCATGGAGGTGGGCCGGCGCGCTGGATCATCTGGTACTGTGACTCTTGTGAGATGCACGATGTGTTGTCTCACGGCTGTCTCCCCCATTCGCTTGCTCTGCCCAGGCTGGGGGGTAGCCGGGTAGACAGCTAACGTGCCCAGAGACACGGAGGCTCTTCGCTGCTTGGGTTTCCGCTGCGGCCTTGGTCGGCCTCCGCTAAGCTGATACCGTAACATGGCTGAACCACCAAGTCAGAGGCGAATCGGGCATGCTGCGGGAGCCCCCAATCCCGAAACAATGACTGCTGATGAGCTCAGACTGATTTACTCCCCGAGCTGCCATGACTTACGCCCAGTTAGGGTCTAGATGATAGGTCTTCATCGCCTCTGGATTGAAATTCAGCCCAGCTTAGGAGCCCAATTGACCAGACTGAATGATATGTGGGTGATTTGCACGCCTGCTGTCCGGTAAAGGAGAGCCTTTTGTTCAAGGCAGACCAGGCCATCATCAGCTCAGCCTTACGAGGAGTGTGTGAGACGTCCGCAAAAATGTCCCAGGGTATTCCATGTTTTCTCATGGGCCAAATCCCCCTATAGGGCTAGGACTTTTGTCTGTGTCACTGACCTATCGAGCTGCATGCTTGAATCCCAGGCCCTGGCCCCTTGATGGGCGGGGCGGGCCTAGCCTGAAGACATCCGACCTGCCCAGTCGTGCCATGTGGTACGAACTGTTCAGCTTGGTGGCGCCCGCATAGCAGGAAAAACGAGCAGATCGCCATCCCCTTGGCGGTTCGTGTGGCTGCGGGATGAAACCGTGAGATCAAGAGGAAGGCTATGCTGGTAAGGGTGACGATGATGTACTTCAGTGGACCTCGTCCTATCCAGTCTTGGTTGCTGAACAGGGTGGGGTACCGACATGATGATCTGCACGAGGTAGTGAGTGAGGAATCATCAGGATTAGGGTGCTGACGACCAGGAGAGGTACTATGGGCACCACCATGGGTGTTCGAGAAGCCCCATGCCTATATCAATGCTTTATTCGGACCTATCCGGCTTGAACGACCGTTCCATGGGCGAGCAGGCATCTCTGTTTCACAGCACGAAACGGCCTGACATGCATGCTTCCTCGCCAGGGGTCAGAGGGTAGGGGTGGTGGGCTGCGGGACAATATAGCCTCGAACGCTCCGGGGAGGGGGTAATGTACCGACCATGGACCCCTTCAAGGCGGTGGCGGGAGTGACTTGAACAGAACATATGTAATATGATGATACATTAAACAACGTGGCTCCACCAGACCGAAGCCAGTGCCTAGAACCGACATTGGGAAGCATGCGTCGGGGTGAATAAGGGAAAGGATACATGCCAGGGGTCTGGGGCTCGGTACTAGGCAGCGCGTGCAACAGAGAAAAAAGGCCCGTTTGGGGCAGTGGAAATGTACCTACTCAGGACGGTTTGGATATTTCCCTAGTACTGGTTGGGCAATTCTCCCCATTGACTGTGGGTTTGACCGGCTGCATATTTGGGGCTTGCAGGACAAGTTGCTGTGTCTCCTACAAAGCAGGCCTCGTCAACAAAGATGCTGCAGATAGTGGTGCGTTGGCAATGGTTCCGGTCCACCTTCCCAGACCAGCCAAACAGGGCCGACCATCACGGTATAAGTATGGTGCCTGCTCGACGTGTTCTCTGCTCGGTCGCATCATGAAATGTGCCTGCTTCAATGTCGCGAAGGCCCGTTACCAATTGCCACCGATTCTTGTATGGGAAAGTCTAAGACAATCCCAAAGTCAGCAAGTTCACACCCCAGACCATTAATCACGTCACCTCTGAAGACCTTTTTTTCAGCCCGTCACGCACTTGGTGGGTCAGCCCTGTGTTGGTACGTCCCGTGTATTTTAAAGCCCGAGAGGAGCGCAGCTCTGTCGGTCATTAGGTTAGGGGTACATGTGGGCTAACGCATCTCGTCAGTGCTGGGTAACGCCTCATTGATAAAGAAGCCGCTGGCCTCCCCACCCTTGGCCCGACATGTGTTATTTCGAGCAAAGTCGCTGGCAGTGCGGCTTCTGGAAATGGGGAAACTTCAGACAGCAATGCAATAAGGAGTACCGAACCGGCGAGACTTGTGGCCTGAAGCTGGTCTACGAGACAAACTACTTGCCCGGGAACTGCAAGCTGTGCGATCAATCGGAGAAGAAACAGCGACGATACAATAAAATGGCACAGGATGTGGAGCGATGGAGGAGAGAGGGAAATCGAAGGGCAACCATTGAAAAGACAGAACTTGACATGGAAGAAGTGAGAATGGCGATAGAGAAGATCTGGGTCGAGCACGACACCAGACTAAGAACCGTGACTTGATTCGGGGATGATGGGAGGGGATGGGGACGCAGCCAGGTATTCGGCAACAGTGCGTCGACAAACAAAAAAGACGGAAAAGCACTTGGAAGTCTGGAGGTCGGCTGGGGAGGCACTGAGTTGCTGAAACCAGTCATTTCAAGAGAGCGAGGCAGGGAGGGGTGGGTGTAAAGGGGCCCAGAAGGTTTAGAATTGATCAATTCGGGGTGGACTTTTTGGCTTGCGAGTTGCTGAAGAGAGTGCTCTGAGCATGTGATGGAATCAGGGCAGTGGGCTGGGTCAGATTTGGGAAATGTACAGATCCCCATCACCATCTCCGATGGCAAACGAAACTCGATCTCTTCCTGAAGCTTACCTGAGCCGTGCTGGGACTTACAGCTAGCAGCTCGACTCAGCAACGATGGCACGCCAGGTGGGGTCCGCGAAAAGAGAGACCTGCTGCAGGAATCTGACCGACCTGCCGCCTCGGACAGATTCTTCACACGGGCGAGCACATGTAGTCTCAGGTGTGCCGGGTCATGCGTGGAAATCATGATGCATGTAAGCCTAGTCGACGGGGCCCCTTTCCCCACGTTGACTTGCATCATACTGGCCCGCACAAGGTTCTGACAGGCTCGTCGGGGCAGCAAGCGTCCCTGTGAGCACGTAAGCTTTAGGAACTGGCCTCTCGGACGGGCGAATGAGGCGAGGACAAGAGGCGAGTGGAGGCGGGCAGAGCGGCACGACGGGAGGAGCACCTCTGCGCGACGCCAGAGATGGCAGGCCTTGACGACTCCCGCTCAGCCGGCCCGTCCAACGGCCAATATCAGACAGCAGCGACATGAGCCCAAGCCTTTCGTGACGGCGTGATTGGCAGCAAAGCCGGAGGCCAGAGATGAAAGCGCCGGCGAATGCCGTCTTAGGCTGCTCGTGTCTGTCCCAAAGCCATCAGTTGTACGGAGCCGTAAGGATTAGCTTCCTGTGTCGACATGAAGCCGAGGGCATGCTGGCCCATCGCCCTGCTCCACGTTTGAAACGGTGCGCGCGAGTGATGCGACCATGCCGCGTCCCTGCAGAGCTAGCATTGGGCGTTGAGCCTAGGCTGGATGCGCGGAAGGTTATGTATGGGGCTGGGTTGTGTGGCCGGGACGGTCACTGTTTACTGGCTGCTGCTTTTAGCCTTAGCCTGATGAGCCCGAGTCCCTTGATCACCAGTTCGTGGGTGGTTTTTCTAAGCGGCGCCGCGAGGGCTCCTGTCCCCCACAGTGCGCTGTTCTTGATCTGGCAGAGCCTCCGGAGGCAATCCGTAGTTACTGTAGTGTACTTGTGCTGGGCCGAGTTCAACGGGCTGGGATACAGGTTTTTGTTCCCGCATTAGCCTGATCTCCGCCGGAACCCAAAACAGGGCCCTGGATCTCCAGCGTTGCAGTGGTCGCCCCCAGACTTGCGCCGGGCGAAACATGCACCGAAGCCGGAGAGGCACAAGCAAGAAAATTCTGACGAAACCGCAGCCGAGTTGAAGCTAATCGTGCGACGGCCGATGCTAGACCCCACCTCGAAGCAACATCAGGCAAGGTTCGTACGTGGCTGCTGCTCAATGGGTCTGGCCTGGAGGCGGCCCTTGGAAACTTCTCCATGGGGATATCGATGATTGGTGGCCGCGAGTGAAAAGAGGAGATCCGAGCTCAGTATACTTCGCGGCTGTCGAGGAGAGGAAAAGATCGGTGAGGTGGGGGAGGGGGCGCGTGGGTGGGTGGACAAAGGGGAAATAAAAAAGCTCTGTTGGTATGGACTGTGCAAGAATACAAATAGACTACACGTGTAGATGTTGCCGTCATCCACACCGGGAGTGCGGCTCCCTCGAGTTGGTACTGTGGCACACAGCACCCTGTCCGACATGGTGGGTCGCCCGTTGTCTCGGGTCCTGTGTGTCATCATAGGAGGTGTGTGATAAAACCGGCGGGCTGGCAGGCGAGCATCGGGTGACCGACACCTTGCCCAGCTGCATGCGGCAGCCACATGACACCGGGCGTATGCTCGTCAGAGCCATGAAGTTGAAATAAGGAAAGGCTAGAAGATTTGTGATGTGATGTGTCGTCCGTATCCCGGTCTGCGTGAAGCCCCTGTCCCTGCTGATGCAATCATGCCATTGCCGCTGCAGCTTCTCGAAAATTGCCGACCAGGGCGTCGCTGGGCTCGGTCCTGATCTGCGGGACTCTGGTCTGCAGTGCTGCGGTGTCGTCGGCCTCGCCCTCCTCCTCATCCTCCTCCCCTGCGGACCATTCCACCCTGGCCCCGGCGGCCGTGTCCTCGTCGTCGGCGCTGAGCTTGGACAGCAGGGACTGGTACCGCATGTGACGTGCTTCCTGACCCACAAGGCCGTATGGGGTGGGCGGTGCCCTGTATTGTGCGTCCTTGGGGGGTGCGATCTCGAAGATATCCACCATGTTGCTGCATTGCCACGGGTCAGCTGCTGCCTCTCAGGTCTTTGCTTGAGGCGTGCATTTGGTCACGTACTCGGATGTTCGCGCGACGACCCGCTGAAGAGCCTCGATTTCTCGCTGGGCCTCCATAGGGTCGTTCTGACTCGTCATCTGCTGTTCACCAAAACTGCCGTAGTGGATACCGTTGGGCTCATCGAAAAGGAGGCGCGATTCCTCGTCCTAACCACCAACACCTTCATGTCAGCATAGGGCACGATGCTGTGCTTCGGGGTGACAACACGGGGGAGGGCCGCACTCACCTCCACGACAGAGTCCCGGCGACGCTGGCCAAGACACGATGCACAGATCCCCATGGTGGGCACGACAAAGGAGCGGCAGCAGAGTTTTGGTGTGGCAAGGTCGAGGTCGGGGTCGAGGTCGGGCGCACGTGTGCAGCTCGTGTCTTGGTGTGTCTGTGGGTTCACTCTAGGGAACAGGTTGAAAGTTGCATAAAGAGCGGATGCGTGGGAGAAGCAAAGTTCATGACAAAGTTGCGTCCATCTAGCCAGGCGGTGTGGCGTCCTGACTTTCGCAATTGCGGTCGCAGGCGCGTTGGTGTTGTGGGTGAGATTGTGTGGTGCGATGCGATGCGATGCGATCTGATCTCAATGCGAAATTGCACTTTCCCATGCCATCATCTCACGGCCTCCCTCGCGGCAGGCAGCCTCACCAACCCTGGGCAGGTACCGAGGTACTTCGTACTTCGTCCTTGCAACGACTTCTGACTTCTCCAACGCCGGGCCTGCTGACTAACTCTGGATACGTACCATTGGGTTCAACCTCTCCCTGAGTCCTTCTCCGTGCTTTTGCATCTACCCCATCCCATCCCATTCTATCCCGTCCATCCCTTAAGACAGGGCCGATATCAGACCCACTCAGCCGGACCAGCAACGGCCAAAACCCATCTACAGATGTAGGGAGGTCACGATGAACTACTTCTCACAAACACCGGACGGGATCGTAGCGGACGTGCGCTCCATCCCTCGAGCCCGAAATCAATTGCCGTCTCTCCAATAATCCGGTCTCGCCTATCGATCGATCTATCTTCTCTAGGAGTCAAGTGGTCCATCCATCTCCCTTCACAGCGGCCCAGGCCGTCGGCTGACTCTCTTGCCCGGCCCCTTGGTGTCGATCCCAAGTGACATACTCGAGTGTCTTGTGTCAAAACTAGCCGTCCCATCTATATCCCTTCGCAACGGGTCGTAAACGTTGAGCAGTTGAGGAGAAAGCATCGCCATGTCGAGGCGGACGAGGTTCGGTTTGTGTGTCGTGATACACGTAGATGCCGTGGTCGATAGTCGCAATCAATCCATCTCCCTTCATCATGGAACAAGTTGGGTTGGGGGACGCTGACGTTGACATATCTGAATGCGCACGACGTGATATGTATAAAGAGAACCAGCTTGCACGTTCTCGACAGATCCATCCAGCCTGAGATATTCCCATCAACAAGCAGCGTTCCATTCTCATACTCGCTACACAGGATACCTTCTGCAATATCAAAATGGGTCCCACAACAAAGACAAGTGTCCTACTTACCCTCGCCGCCCTCCTGGTGTCTTCTCCAGTCCAGGCTTTCGGCCGCTTCCACCGGGCTGAACACAACAGGAACCAGGAACGAGACACCGAGGCGGCTCGCTCACCAGGTTATGGCTGCCCACCTCCAGTCACCGTCACGGAGACGGCCACTTCTCCTCCTACAATGGTCTTCCCATCCAACCCGGGCCTGGCCACGGTATCCGTGCCCGGCGAAAATGGGGGCAGCAGCATCACCATCCGGACGGTCACCGAGACGGTCACGATCTCAGGCACCATCATCACCGTCCCGGGGACCACCGTGACAGTTCCGGGAAGCACCGTCACCATCCCAGAGACCACCGTCATCGTCCCAGGCTCTGTCGTCACCGTCCCGGGGTCTACGATCACCGTGACCGAGACGCAGCCTCCCGTGCCCCACTATCCCACACCAGAGCCACCCGTTGTCCCCTCGGAGTCGGTGCCTGCTCTTCCCCCTTCGTCTGGCCTGCCCTCACCCCCACAGCCCTCACCCCCGCCCCCGGCCACGGCATCGCCTCCTCCGCCGCCGCCGCCGGCGCACTATGGCAACGATACCACCATCACCATCGAGGTCCCGCCCACGGCCACCCCCACTCCAGGCACGCCAGAGACAACTGAAGTTCCAGGGACCACAGAAATCCCAGGAACGACAGAAGTGCCGGGGACGACAGTGGTGCCAGGAACAACAAAAATCCCAGGAACGGCAAATGTCCCAGGAACCCCAGCAATCCCCACCGTCTGCGGCCTCGTGACCGAGACAGTTATCGACACAGTAACACTGACCCCCAGCGGCGCCCCGGCCCCGACCCCTCCCGGCGGCGGCTACGGCGGCGGTGACGACGATGACACTACCACGATCCTGACACCACTACCACCACCACCAACCCTCACCACCATGATCATCACCATCAGCGACCCGTTCCCCACGGACAGCAGCGAGATCGAGACCGAGGGGGGCAGCACGCAGACGGCCCCCGCCAGCATCACCCCTCCCACCCTGACGACCATCACCACCGTGCGCACCACGGCCGTGGTGGTGGTCCCGCCGCCCCAGGAGCCCGTGGCACCGGAGCCGACCGTCACGAGGCGGCCCGGGTATGGGTACGGCGGCGGTGAGGATGGTGAATGATCAGGGCGGCCTTGGTAGCATCCCTGGTGGGCATTCTTAGGAAGGTCGTTCACAGTTGAGGGCGGGGGTTGAGCGAGCGAAGGGGAGTGTCTCGATTTGTAACTGTAATGGCAACGAATAAGCAGGGAGGAGTCATCCTGGGTAATTCTGTGTTGGGTTTCTCCTTTTTCATGTACGGGAAGGCGCAGGGGTGAGATGGTCTTCGGTGTGGGCTGACAGAAATCGTGGTTTGGTTTCTGCAACCGGAAAAATGTAACTACACAGTGTGTTGTAGAACCTTCAAAATCGTGATCAATTTAGTTCATTCTTCTAAGCAGATTTGACACCAACATGGGTAGTCGTCCTCCCTCGACATAGCAACTCCATATGGTCAGCACAAACCTGCTGTAAGCTCAATCAATCACTAGCATATTACCATGGAATGGTCTGGTCCATCGAAACCTTCCTTTTTGTGCCCATTCTAGCCAACAGCAAAGACTTCTAAAAGATGGCACCACTTGTTCCTCATCGGCTCGACGAACATGCTGCGTACGTGATACAATCCCGTTTGTTGAGTCCAGGGTGGTGATATAGATCATTCAGTCGAAACAAAAGTCGAGGCGCCCCTTGGTAGATGCCTGGGTCTGCTGGCTCCGACCTGGGGTTTCGAGGCGCTGTGTAGGCGGTAGATCCTCTGGGGCCTCTTCGATCATGGCCTATGGACAGGTCAGAAAACAAATCTGCCCTGTTTTGCAGGATTACAAACTTACAAGGCGAGGATACTTCGACACAACACTATCCACCTCTTCTGCAAACCAATCAACCGCAGAGAAACCATTCTGAGGTGCACGGCGTTTCTTTGAGATTTTTCGAAGGGGACTTTCCATCACCGTAGAGCCCGAGAGCTCGTGAGGTCGTCTTGGATCGCCTCTCGCGCGAGGACCAGGATTCTCAGCAGCGAATATGCCAGCATGTGATTCATCCGGGCTTGACTTTGTGACTGCGTGTGAGGTAGCATCAAATGGATCCTGAGGGCGATTCGGAAAGCTGTAAGACTTGGGTGGCTTTTTCTGCCCCTTGCCTGCACTAGGCTCAGATATTGGCCTGGCCGGCGAGGCTACCAAATTCAGGTCTGGCGTAACTGCTGACAAGGTTGGACTGCTCAATCCCGGTAGCTCTGGGGTTGTCGACCGGGGGGGCGCTTTGGTGAGGGAGAGAGCAGCTGCGTCAGGGGCATATTCGGCACCTTCTTCGCCAAGGAGGGGTGCGGAGCTGAGCAGCCTGTCGTTAGCTGTGCAATATCCTGAAGGAGTCGTTGAGCTGACCTGGTGTGGCCCACCCGGGCGCTGCTCGAACCCTTCCTGCTCTTAAGATGCAACAAAGCTTCTCTGACGCCATGACCGTTTCCAGCCCAAACACCATCCAGGTTGGTCTTGTTATCAATAGAGGACACAAACAAGCGGGTATAGAAGACATCTGGAAGCTGTGGGCAGCCAAGAACCAACTGTTTGAGGGATATGAAAAGATCATCGGTGACCTTCTCTGCCAATGGCTTGTCATCCATGCCAGCCCAGTCGACATAAATGTTGAAGCCTGCTGGCTGTTGGTAGCTGAACTTGAGGGTGAAGCACTCGAGAAGGCTTTCCTTGGCCCACTGCTTGGAATCAGTGAAGCAGACGTAAATCTTGCCGACGGCTGACTGGTTGATGGCGGCGAAGATTTGCTCCTAGGAATATCACAGCCATCAGACCCGCGCAATGTTGACAGTTTACGGCATTGCTAGGGACAGACCAGATCAGCGAGCAAGCCCTGCAAACGGCGCTCATTGCCCGCTCTGATGTACAACTCAGCTACGCTGTTGGGGTCGAGTACGGAGAGTGGATTATCTTTGAACGAGAGACGTTGGCCAGATTCGAGCAGGTGTTTGTGGGTGGTGGATGGATTGTCCAAGACATCCCAGGATACCTTCTGAAAACAGCTGTCTGAGAAGGCTTGTCTAGTCACAAAGCATCAGCTGAGTGACCTCGGATGACCAAAGGAGACTGTCAAAGCCTACCTCCCATAGAGGATGGTGCTCAGCTTTTACAACGGCCAAACATGTTAGTTGAAGGCACGTTGGAACAGTGGGAGAAGGGGGGGAGGGTCATACAATGACAGTGACGAGCTTGGCGGCATGATCAACCTCGTTGCCGTCCTCTTCGTTCGAGATGGCCTCCATTGTGCCGTGGAGGAGAAGGAGGCGCAGACGAGAGGAACTGCGAGGGGGAGGGCGTAAACTCGACGATCCTCGATGTGGGCGAGACGGGAGTACGGCACAACGGATCTTGGGTTGTGGTCGAGAACAGCTGGTGGAGCACACGAGTTGTGGGAGATCTTGAATGCGGAACAGAGCTGCAGAGATCGCCTACAGGCATTGCGGGAAGGGGTTTGGTATGTCTGGCTGGCTGCATCTCTTGCTGTGCTCAGAGGGGAAGGAACGATGGGTGTCGTGGTTGCGGGCATCAACGTTGACCAGCCCAGGTACTTGCAACATGTACCTTTGGCTTCCGACTCTATCATCACAACAACACAACACAGACCTGCACGTAGTGCAGAGATCAAGAAATGAATTGTGAACTCGACGACTTGTTCTTGGTGGTACGGGAGTCTGCCTGCCAGTGAACTCGGCTGATGATGTGCATCTCTGTGGGTGTCCGGCCAGTAATGTCCAGCCAAAGGTTGAGCGCGTATTTAATCCAGACAGGCTTCCATCTGGTAGCAACCTACCTGCCCATATTGTGTTTCATTGAAACAGCCCGCCAACGACACAAACATGGCATCTGGAGCACCCAGGTGTTGGTGTTAGTGTTGGTGAAGGACCCTGGAGATTGGAGGCGGGCTCGGACCGAGGACGGAACGGGGCCGCCGGAGATGGTTGGGCGGACGGACTTCCCAAGTGAGCAACACCGAAAAGAGAAGAAAGGGAAAGCAAAAACGCGTGCGACCCGAACCCGTAGACAATGCTGATCCGGACGGACGGTCTTGTCGCCACCCTGTGGTGGCTTAGTATGCGGGGCCGGACGGTGTGTGCTCGAACCGCACATTTGCCCAGCTAAGGCAACGAGCAAGCGGCTGAGCGGCTGAGCGGCTGATGATGGTGATGAGGCAGGATCGATAACAGCGGCGGATGTGAGGGGGGGGGGGTGGTAGGATGGGCTTTGTCAGCCAGCCAACAGCCAGGGAGAAAATGTGAAGGATGGAAGGCGACTGGGTCTCTCATCTGGAACCTGCTGCATCTTGCAGCTTGCCTGTTGGTCTGGATCCGAGTATTGGTGCCTGGTCAGGGGGCGAGGGCACGGGCAGGTGGTAGGCAGGGATTATTTTAGGACGAGAGCAGTGCGGCGCGTGTGTGCTCCTTGCATGTCTCCATCTCTACTCAGCCATCTCCAGTGCACTGCAGGTTTCAAAAGATATGGACGAGGGGGCATCCTGAAGTGGAGGTTCGTTGCATCGTGAGAGGGGCCTGAGTAGATAGCCCGAATATCCGACGAGTGGGCACTGGCTGGCAGGACTCGCGAACTGGGCAGCAGAGGGTGTGGCGTCACTCTTTTCCAGTTTTTCTTTTCAATTTGCTAACGTCAGAAAAGAAAGAATTTGATATCCTGGACCAAACTTGGACCAGCAAGAGTCCGTCCGGTTTGGGGTCAGCCGGAGTGGGCTAGGCGAGGGAGGAAGCATCGGAAGGCGGGCGGAAAGTCTTCGGAATAACTCGAACTAGATAGAGTCCAGAACACTTGTTGGTGACAGGCAGATGCACCAACTGCCAATTCGTTGGTGTCTGACGCTGCGGGCGGTAAATAAGCAACAAATGTGGGCACATTTGGGAGGGAACTTTGGAAGAGGAGACGGCTGGGCTGCAGAGTGGGTTCTGCTCGTCACAACCCGTCACGGCCACCATCATGCTCGACGAGGCCCAACGTGCAGGGCAGAGGGTGGAAAAAGGATGGACGCCGTAATTAGAAGTCGTCGTGTTTCGTTCTGCACTTGCATTGCATCTGTGTCTGGTGCATCGCATCTACCGAGTCTGACCACCCGGGCAAGACATGAGGTGTTCTTTATTCTCACATTTCTCGAGTCAAAGGGACAATAATAGATGGACCAGTTAGGCCCTGTCGAGTCGGTCGGTTTGTTCTTAGCCTGTAGCAGCAGCGGCAGTACAGCCCCTTTCCCCTCTGGAAGGGCAGGCTTGCCAGACTAATAACAAGCACCGCAGCTAAGCACTGCACTGCTGGAGGATAATAAAGTTTGGGCTGTTGTTCCCGTCGCCTTCTCCGTAGACTACCCAGGTACGTGCTCCCGTAATCCGTGCGACTGCACTGAAGACTGCAGACCTTGTTGCCTGCCCCGTGCGCCGACGCCCCCTTCCCTTGCCGTTGCCCGCACTCTCTCCTCTCCTTCTCCATTCCAGGCCCCTCGTGTGTGGTGCGTGTGAGAGTCGCTTCGCCTCGTGTGTGCCTCGTGCCTCGTGCCCTCGTCTCGTCTTACTCAATCTTACTTCTTCCTCCCGACGACAAAAACTTGCCCACGCATCGAGCCACCACCACCACCACCGCCCATCTCCCCCATCTTCCTCTTCAGCCATCCAACCGGACCCCCGACTGCTGATCCTCGTCCCCGACATTCATTCACCCAATACCCCACTGCCTTTTCGACCACCACCACGATCGACGAAGGACATGTTGACCAGCGCTTGAGCCCCCCGTTTTGAACTCGGACCATCGACCTGCGTTGCCTGGTGTGGCACAACCCACCACCACGGCCACAAACGCGTTGCAGCCCGCTTCACACACTCTCGAGGCTGTGAGGACAAGTCAGTAATCGACGCGTCCATCCGGTCGAGCTCACGGTCCAAGGCCAAGTAGTCGAGTCGGTTGCCTGCCTGCCTGCCACGCGGAATTACGTCTCAGCAGGCCTGTCCCGGGTACGACTACCGTCCCCCGATCCGCCGTCCATCTGCAGCAACAACCACCGCCTGCATCTCGACCCCCGGCCAACTCCAACCCACCGAGACCTGCCGCCCATCCACCGCCTGCATCATCCAACCCCTATCGCGCCACCATGTCTCTCGTGCCTCCTGCAAAAGGCTCGCTGCCTGCCCAGAAGACCACCGAGATTCGACGCCCGAGGGCCAACCAGAGGCTGACCGTCAGTTTCGACGACAGCGACAACGAGACATCAGGACGCGCTGCCAAACTCCAGTACGAGCTGTCCCAGTGTGTCGAGACCAAGACCATCACTACCACAACAACCACAAAGAGGTCATATCCTCCCCTCTTCATCCGCCAGCCGAGGCCCCTCGAGACCCTCGACCTCAAGGAGTACCCCCTTGCACAGGGCCCTACCCCGCCAGACCTGAGGAAGTTCACCCTCGACCTGTCCGAGAACGACGACGATTTCGCTTGGTCATTCAGCGAGCCCTCCTTCACCGCCGGGGAGAACCAGGTCAGCCCGTCCCCGTCATATATGTTCCCTGGCCCTCATGTGGCCGCTGGTAGGTCTATGTCCATGTGCTGACTAGTCATTCGTCCAGTCCAAGCCCCTCGAGATCGAGGACAGTGTCAAGTCCAACTCGGATCGTGGCACCCCCGCCCCTGAATCACAACCCCCCCAAATCCCAAAATCCTCCGTCGAGTCGCAGCCTCGCAAATCTCGCCGACACGCCCCCGCAAACCAGAGTGCCTCCAGCAGGTCCTCCCAGAGGTTATCCCGCAGCCATGCCAGCTCTTCAGTCTCTGACAGGCTCCGGAGGGCCGTCTCCAATGGTGCCAGGGAGAGGAACACCCGGCAGTCATCTTCGCTGTACCTGGCCACCCCGGACCGGTCAGAGGTCGCGGCCGCCAGCGAGGTGCCTCAGAGGTTAAGGCCTCTGCACGCCGACCCGACCTCGGGCCCTGCCCAGAGCCAGGCCGTTTATGAGGCGGCAAGCCCGGCCGGCAGTGAGTCCCACACCGTCTTCAGCAGCAATGTTGCCACTCCCCCCATCACCGACGCCGACATCGAGCCCTTCGCCGAGTCTCTGGACGATATTTCGCAACCCCGGCCCTCCATCACAGTTGCAGATCCGGATGCCAGCCTGCCTAGTCCCAGGCTCTCCCCCACCCTCGCCGCCGCACAGCTGCACACATCTGACCCACAGGAGGATGACCCCGAGGACGAGGACGACCCCGAGGGCTCGAGCTTCTCGCGCAGCATGACCAGGTCTTCCCGGCGGCGGTGGCTCGACGAGAGTCAGGAGCAGGAATCCCAGTCTACGCTGGGCCTCGACGTTGCCGACATCGACTCTGTCGCCGATGGCTCCTCGCCCACCCAGCGCGACCGCCACGCCTTCGAGCGCGCCGTTGGCCTCCTCGATACCCGCTCCATGCTGGAATCCTTCGACTCCATGCCCAACGACATGAAGACCTTCATGATGTACCAATTCCTCCGCAGATGTCCCAGAAAGACTCTTCACATGGTCGCAGATATCGTCAACCCTGCGCTCAAGTGCGACTTCCTGAAGCAATTACCTACCGAGCTTGGCCTGCACGTGCTATCTTTCCTCGACCACCGGGACCTCTGCCGCGCGGCACAGGTCTCCAAGCACTGGCGGACCATGATCGACAGCAACGAGACCGGATGGAAGGAGCTGTTTGACCGGGATGGGTTCAAGCTCTCACCCGGTGAGCTGAGGAAGGCAATCACCCAGGGTTGGGGCTGGCAGGACCCGGAAGGTGCTGAAGGTGCCGAGCTCGACCTCAGCCTGCAGAACCGCTTGACCTCGACCGAGGCTGAGCTGCGGTCGCCCAAGCCCGATATGCCCAAGCTTCGCAGCTCCAAGCGGAAGCGAGGCGTGCACAACTACGCCAATCTCGAGCGTACCAAGCGACGTGTCAGCCTGCAGGAGTCCCTCAAAGACGACGCCCCGCTGTCCCCGCCCAAGTTCAAAGCCGAAGGCCCCATGTCGGCGGCCAACGAGGCGGTGCTGTCTGTTCCTGATCCCCAGATTGGTATGCCTACCCTCCGAAGACTGCACCTCTTCAAGTCCCTGTACCGTCGTCACTACATGATCCGCCAGAGTTGGACGAGCGGCAAGGTCAAGCCTGGTCATGTCGCCTTTGCGGCGCACCCTCGCCACGTCATCACGTGTTTGCAGTTTGATGATGACAAGATCATCACTGGAAGTGATGATACTCTCATCCACGTCTACGACACAAAGACCGGCAAGCTGCGAAAGAAGCTCGAGGGCCACGAGGGTGGGGTCTGGGCGTTGCAGTACGAGGGCAACACCCTGGTGTCCGGTAGCACAGATCGTTCAGTCCGTGTTTGGGACATCGAGAAGGGCATGTGCTCGCAAGTCTTCTACGGGCACACCTCGACTGTGCGCTGCCTACAGATCCTCATGCCCACTGACACGGGCAAGGTCGGTCTGGATGGTGAGCCTGTGATGATGCCACCGAACCCGCTCATCATCACAGGGTCCCGCGACAGCCAGCTGCGAGTATGGAGGCTGCCAGAGGCAGGGTCGAGACGATACATACAGACAGGCCCTCCCGCCAATGACGCGGAGTGCCCGTATTTCGTTAGGATCCTGAGCGGCCACACCCACTCGGTCCGTTCCATCGCCGCCCACGGCGACGTGCTCGTCTCTGGTAGCTACGACGCAACCGTCCGCGTGTGGCGCATCAGCACGGGCGAGGCCCTCCACGTGCTTCACGGCCACACGCAAAAGGTCTATAGTGTAGTCCTTGACCACAAGCGCAACCGCTGCATCTCGGGATCTATGGACTCCTTTGTCAAAATCTGGGACCTCGACACCGGCGCCTGCCTGCACAGCCTCGAGGGCCACACCCTCCTCGTCGGGCTGCTCGACCTGCGCGACGAGCTCCTTGTCTCGGCTGCCGCCGATAGCACCCTGCGCATCTGGAACCCGGACTCGGGCAAGTGCAAGCACACGCTGAGCGCGCACACGGGCGCCATCACGTGCTTCCAGCACGACGGGCGCAAGGTCATCTCGGGCAGCGAGAAGACGGTCAAGATGTGGGACGTCCAGACGGGCGACCACATCCAGGACCTCCTCACCGACCTGGGCGGCGTGTGGCAGGTCAAGTTTGACGAGCGGCGGTGTGTTGCTGCTGTGCAGAGGGACAACCTGACATATGTTGAGGTACGTTGCATGAACATGTCTACAAAAAGACGCGATTCCACCTATTTAACCGACATTTTACTGACTTTGAATGGCATACAGATCCTGGACTTTGGCGCCGTCCGAGACGGCAAGCCACCGGAGGAGCTGGGCAAGCGCATTTTGCTAAATGGGCCGGAGGTGCAGCGCCTGATCGAGGAGGAGGTATGATGTGCCCGACATGTTGTCTCAACCCCACCTGCTTATAGCGGAGGAAAACCCCCAAAAGACTCGGGGCAAGGAGGCAACCTCACCTTCCCACAGGATATACCCGGTGGGCTGTCTAATTTTACGCAATGCATAATGGCATGGAAATTCTCATTACCGACGGAGCGAGGGAAATGCATGCTTGGGCTCTTATTATTTTACTTGTACGTTCACACGAGACACACAACGACCTGGGGGGCGGCGGGGTGGGGGAGGGGATTGGGCCGGGGCACGCTGACCGACGCACACAAAAAAGTTGTTTTAGAAAAGCTTGCTTGTTCATACGGACTACTAAGGGGCCCGGAGAATCAAGGTACATACATATGTATGCGTTTTGTTTTGTCCTTTTTTCTTTTTTACTGGTCGTCGGCCTGTGACTTTTTTTTTTATGTTTTCTCTACTTTTGTGTTTGGCATGTCATCGAGAGAGGAGAGGGAATGTCGGCGGTCACTACTTTTTTGTTCATGCATACCCCGAGAACGAATGGACGGACGGTCTCTTTGGCCTTCTTGATCTCTTCTCACCCAACCTTCTCTTCATTGAAAACTATGGGAGTTGAAGGTGGGATCTTCGTCTACACACGTTTGACGGTGTTGTCTTGGTGTCTTCTTGCACGTGTTCTCTCTCTCCCCTCCCCCCGCGAGGGCTGAAGGAAGCAAGCTTACATTACTGGCGTTATTGGTACTGGTACTTGGTCTGGAAGGGACAAACTCTGGCGGGCGGCTGGTTATGTCTATCAATCTTTGGAGGTGGTCTCGACTACACTGTTGCTGCTATTGCGGCCTCTCTCTCTGTGTCTGCTTATATCTGATCGGCACCCTGCCTGGTCTGGATTCTTCGGTCGGACTTATTGTGTTGTATTTATTCCCCCCTCCTCATTGCTCTGTCTATTCACGCCTAGAAAGATAATTGATGCATTCATGATCATATGTGTGTGAATACGCAGCTGTGTGTATGACCCGTTTTGGGGGTTGGTGGGTGGGCGTGGCTTTTGATGAGGGTGACTTGTTTGGGCCAACTGGTGACTTCTAGAGTTGATGCAGGGTCGCGGCAGACGGGGCTGTTCAACCTGCCTCAGGGGTTAGGGACGTTGGAAAGGCCACATGAAGAGGGAGGATATATGTCGAGCATTTTCAGTGGGTTCCGCATACCCAAAACGTGTCTACAATTAAGCATCCATGCTGGACAGATACGGCCAGTTGGAGAATGTGACAACATTGAAGACATATCAGTACACGGAGCTGGTTATTTCTATCCTCCCAGGCCTGCTCGGCTCGCAGATGGACCACGCGTCACGTTTCAACGTAGCCGGACAGAGGTCGGTGGTGTAGAATACTGGCGTATTTCCACCCGAGAGGGGAGCTACAGACTGTGTGTACCATTGTCAGGTTCCTCCTCGTGTATTCAATTCAGAAAAAAGGTGGATAGCAATGTTCGTTTGTCTCCAACCCCGGGGCTCCCTGCCTGCCCTTCCCCATCATATGTGAAGTCGCCCCGTCGCAGACTGGACATGTGCCCCCCGATACACCTACATGCCGACGTGTGTGTCCTCTGACAGACTGCTGGGCTTCTTGTTCGAGACATTCCCCCATCCTTTCGAGTCTTTTTTCTTCTTCCCCCAGAGCCCGCGATGATAGCCCGCCCCTCACATGACGACGCAGGGGATGGGGATGCAGCAGCACTCGTAGCCGTCGCACTCGATGCACTTGGTCTTGCCGCCCGTCGCTTCGGCGGGCTTGACGATGCTCGAGACGGTCGAGATGGAAGCTGCGCCTGGTCCGTTGGGCATCTTGTCTTTTTGTTGGTGTGGTTTGGGTTTTGTTTGTTGTTGCTTTTAGAAGGATGTTATTATTCCTGTTGTTGATGTCTGCTGGAAATAGGGGGCTATGATGTCAGCGGATGGTGGATCGTCCACTCTATGGGCGTGCGCATAGTAGATCGAGGGCTTGCCGAGACGACTTGTAAGGCTGGAAGAATGGTGTAGGGCTGGCTTTTTAAGGTTCACTCACAGTAAATAGGTTGTTGTTGTCCTCTTGGTTTTGTCCTGTCGAGGGGATGTTTGTCCTGCTTGGCAAAAGGTGGTGGGCGGTTGGGCGTGCTTATTTCAATAACCAACCACTGGCAGGCTGCGTGTCAGTCAGTCACTCTCGCCTTCCCAGTCACTCGTCCAGAGCAATCCTGGAGTATATTCATCCACCCCTGCACACGGCAGGGATCATCACTGTGGCTGTTTCGTCATGGTCCATCAGGCTGAAAACTGTGGGGCCAACATCCCCCATTTCTGCTCCCTAATCCAGCTTCTTGGCGGCGGCAGTGCCACGGCGGAGCTAAGCGGGCCCGGTTGGTGGCGGTCGTCGATTCCCGACGTCGACCAACGGCAGTTCTCGTGGCATTAGTGGGACGGCCTGGGATGTGGGATGGAGGCTCTGGAGTGGTGTGGCCTACGACACGGGTAACCTGTAATCAACTCACCGATACACCGTCTTACTCTCATGAGGTACCAGTTGAATTTGGTAGAGTCTATGAACTTGGGTTATCGAGGAAAATAAATGCAACCAAACCTCGGCAGCATGGTTACGCCCCCTGCATACTCAGGTACCTATAATGGCTTCCTGATTCCAAGAAATGAAGTTGGTTTGGATTTTCTGCCACGCCTATTTAACATTGTGAGCAGATGACATCTTGAGATGGTGCTGTGTCATAACCCAGCGCCAGTCACGAATAATTAGGTGAGGGCTCCAACTCAGAACCTTCAATGTTTCCATTGACAAACTCTCAAACTCAACAACAGACGCATAGTCCAAATCGTCACAGACAGGTAGTTAGAGCCAATAAAGACACACACTAAATCGAATGTGCTCAATTACTACCACAGCGTGCACAGGCTAGGTGGACCAACAGTCTTTATGGATCTGCTTATCAGGCAGAGCCCGCCGGCACACCCGCAACCAGCACATCCCCAACTGGCCAGCGACAAATACGAGTCTTGTCCGGGTCGTCGCCCACGATGAACCCACCCCCCCCCCCCGAGCAGTACCGCGAGAACGCGACCCAGCCGTTGGGCCCGCACTTCCACACCGAATATTCCGCCAGCTTGTTGAAGCCGGCGTCGTCCTGTGCCTTGCCCTCCGAGTTGGGCAGGTTCCGCATCGTGAAGCCCATCAGCCCCAGGTAGTAGTCCGGGTCCAGGCCGAGGAGCTCCTTGCCGAGGAAGTACGCGCCGGGCTGGCACGGGTTCTTGGGGCTTGGGAGGATATGTCAGCCTACAGCGTCCCGGGCTATTTGGGATTTCTCATGTGGTCGTGGAGGCTGGGCTTAACTTGACTGGTTTGGGGCCGAGGCTGTCTCTGTAGGGTTGGAGGTTACCGGCGCCGGAACTGTCACCTCAGAAATGGTTGTAGGGTTGGGGATTACTGGCGCCATAATTGTCTCCTTAGAAGTGGTCGTAGGGTTGGAGGTTGCCGGCGCCATGACTGTCTCCTTAGAAGTGATGGTAGTTTTGGTCCTGACTGTGGTCGTGACTGTTTCTGTAGTTTTGACCACGGCACCCATCTCGCTCACAGTGGTGGTGGGCCCTGCGTCGGCTGAAGTCCCCGTTGAGGGGCAGGAGAGAGCGCAAGTCTTGGTTGCTGCGTCCCTGTCAGCAACACCACGGCCCTGCCGGTAGTATTAAAACACATATGAAGGAAGCCACATACCGTAGAGAATCCCGAAGACTGCTGCGAGGATGGCGAACGCTCCCAACAGGATGGCGAGGATGAGAGACTTTACCCATGATCTAGCCTTCTCGCTCCGTTGGTCTTTGGCGGAGTTGTGGACGACGAACCGGTGGAAAGTTGACTCCGGATCGGGGTTGGTCCAAGGCTGAGGGTCCATGGTGGGGGGGGGGGCATGTAGCTGGGGGCGGGCGAGGACGGTCTTGCTTTGTTTTCCATACCCGATGCCCGGGTAAAGGCTCCTGGCTGCGCGAGGGATGTATGTGATGGCGACAAGAAATCGCAGTCGTGTTCGGCAACAGGCGAGATGAGCCGTTGGTGAAGGGCTGGGATTGTCGTCTATGGGTTTATTTCAGCTTGAGAGAGTAAGTGGTCTTTGAGGAAGTCTTTTAAAAGTCCATGTTGGGGGGAGGGTGGGTGGTCGTGTTCATGAATCACGCTGGTGGCCTTGATGCTGAAGATCTCTCGTTGTAGGTAATGCGTGTTTTCTGAGGTCCGTTTTGTATGAGAGCCGGCATTTCCAAGCAGCAGCAGTCTAGCCACATCAACGCGTGAGCCACGCTACAGGACATGCCACAGGGATTTCGTGCCTCTCCACAGTGACACGGCATATCTCTTTAATCGCTCAATTGTAATCTGCCTGCGAATCGTAGTCCAAGTGCGTCGAGGATACCGTGTTGAGGAAAGTTCCCAATCAAGCCATGAGAGCAGCACACCAATGAACCACTAGAAGGATGGACTAAATAAGTCCTTTAAATCCATATTTTCTCAGTGAGAGAAAGCCAGAACGATATACTTTCCTGTAACATGATCTCAGCGGGATCCCTAGGTAGTTTCGAGGAGACTGACCGTGCTAGATGATTGTCACGATATCGAGCGCAGCGTTCGAATAGAGCAACTCGACTGGTTTCGTCTGCTATAGCTATTGTGCGAGGGAAGCTCGCTTGTAAACCCAATAGAGCACCACAATAGTGGGCCCACATGCGCCGTGATTCGTGACAATGATGCTATAAACTTGGCGCTTCATGTTCGAGTGTCGATGTTCTTCCACACATAGTCCAAGGCTTAAGCCGTATAAGGGTTGGCACCTTCAAATGTTCACACAATGCATAAGGTTGTGAGAGTCGATGGCTTCCACGGCCTTTACCAATTACAAAATGAAAAAGACGCATTGCCCTGGTCGTCAGAAATGGTACTGGGAGTAACGAGAGGCAACGAAATCTGGTACGCTGATCTGATTCAGTCATCGGGTATCCTATCTCTTTTCCCGCCTCCATGCACAAACTTGAACCAGCCCTATGCTAATCACCTCTGGGGCCGCCAATCTAAAGGCACATCACTGAGCAGGTTTTTGCAAGTACCGGGATCCGCCTCGTCACTCCCGTAGACAACACCATCCTTGCAGTACCCCGCGAACACGATCCGATTATTATCACCACAGTACCATATCGATGAGTTCGATAAGAGAAATACGTCCTGGTCGCTCTGCACCACGTCCTTGGAGTTGGGCTGGTTCCGAATGATCAGGTCTATCAGGGGGCGGTAGTAGTCCCCGCCCCTCTCGAGCAGGCGCATTCCGCCCAACTCCTTGCCCGATGGGCAGTATGTGGGCCTGGAGGTGTGTTGTTAGCAAGACGCACCCGGAAAATCCTAATATGATAGAGAAGATGGTAACTTACTGTGACTGGCTCGTGGCGACTGTCGTTGTATAAATCGAGGTCATAATCAATACTGATGTAACTATTCTCGTGGCCTCGGTCGTGAACTTTGATGTTGCTGTCACCGTCTTTCTTGGCTTGCTCAAGGTGGTAGACTCGGTGATGGTAAGGGTTTCGCCAGCAGACTCCCACGGGCCGCTGGGGATGGTCGTCGGGTATGGCGTTGGTGTCACGGTCAACGTCTTGCTCTCCGTCGCGTTAGAGCACTCACCACCTGGAACTCCTGTTGAAGAGGAGAGGTCGCAGGTCTTTGTTGCTGTGTCCAGGTTAGTATGGCCCTCCAACGGGGTATGTAATTTGAATGGCGACGCGTGAAGAGTTTCTTACCATAGAGGACTGCAAATACTGTCGTGCCAATAGCAAAGAGACCCAATACTAAGGAGAGCATCTGGATAGTAACCCAAAGCCTACCCTTTTCGCGGCGACGGTTGCCAACGTAGGTAGATAGGATGAACTGTTCGGAACCGCGGTCCATTTTTTGAAAATATGTCAAAGACTTTAGGGTGATATGGACGGGTTTGGACGGATATTTGGCTTGAAGCACGTAGCTTTGTGCACTTGCGAGGGGGTGGGCCTTTCAGGCGAGACAGTGTTTCGGTTGAAGTTCTGTGAAGCCTCTGGGCGGGTATTTGAGATTCGTGGTGACCAGTGTCTATCAAACTGCATCTACAGTGGTCTCGATTACGAAATGCCGTATTGTCTGTCGGTTGCGTCAAGAAATGTATTGGCATTTGGGGGATCAATTTATATGACAGCCAAGCCCAGGCAGCAGCACTTGAATCACAGCGATTCCAAAGTCACATAGTATTACTAACGCAACATTAAAAGCTGCTTGGGTCTTTCGAATTCCTCAGTGACATGGCACGGATCTCGAGTCACTGGAGGGCCGGGTCTATCTTTGATCCTGAGGTACATATCGCGGTCAGAATATGGAATTCTGATCATCCGAACAAACGAATCGCGATTATGGAGATGTTAATTCACTGAGAAAGATTGTGGAAGATCATCTGAGATTCAAAATGCCCATATCTGCCTGATCCCGGAACATGGCCATTGAAGCTCCAGGGCGACGGGTTCACACAAGTAACTATCACTTTTTGTTATCTATACGAGCAAAGTCGTGGAGAAAGCCCAAAGCTCAAGTTTTGTTATTTGAAAGTGTACGAACTTCATACCAACTTGCTCAACGAAGACCTCCATACCTTTTGTCACGTACCTGTCTAGCCCTGCTGATACCACAGCCGCAGCCCTGCTTGAAAATGACAGCTTTTCCTGTCATTTGCAATTCCCTCGCCATTCCATTTGCCAGTATATGCGCAAGTCCAACTTAGCATCCCCCGCGGTAGTACTGTTCCTAGCCTCGCAGCACTCGTTATCACGTTGCCGAAGTCCGCGTCACACCAGCTCCATCTCCACTCGAGCTTGACAAAGAAAAGAGGAGAACCGTATAATTCGGTGGTGCCTTGAACAACACGATTTTATCCTCGAGCTCATTGCTAGATGATGGACCGCAAGCTAGAGGATATCAAGTGAAGGATCGGCAGGGAATGTCTCGAGTGATACGTGATTTACAGCAAGTTGCGTAACTTTGGGTTGCCGATGCTCTCCGGACACCTCACGTACGTGGAACACGAGTAGTAACAGATGGACCCATCTGTGCGCCAACTGGTGGCAACAGCAGCAGCGAAGTAATACCGAGGCGTGAGACCTCGAGTCAGGACTATCGAACATGAGATCTTCTTGACTGTTCGCATGCTGCTCTTCCGGCCCTTGGGATCACACTCGGCCTGGGTACATGATGAGTTGCTTCGCGTGGTTGGCATGGAAAACTGGCACAACCTTTTAAGTTTTCGCTTGCGCTCGGGTGCGAGATATACTGGTATGCAGCAAGACCTCGCATATCACGGGGGAAAAAAAAGAAAAAAAAAACCTGGGAAACGCTACGAAGGACTGGGGTGCGACCACAGCCATCGCAACTAGCTACACCTGATTCCCTGGTAAAGCTTCTGCACACATATTGATTGAAAGTAGAGTTAATCAAGTCCATGGTGTCCGTTCACTACCTAGGCACTGTCGCGAACCCCCACCGACCAATACATACAAATACAACAGTCACAGGTAGACTGGGCGGACAAAAAAGACCAGTGTCCCCTGTTCGAGATCCCTCCCCCTCCCCCCCAAAAAACAACAATAACATACAAGCCAGGCAACAACGCCATTTTCCCCCTTGCTTGGCCACCGGTGGTCTCATGTGGCCAATTGCATGTTAAGAAACCCCAAAAACTGGTATCACGAAAGACACTCCGACAATCTCCCCGCATCCGCTCATTAGCATGATCCACCCCTCCGAGCCACTCACGGCATGAGCCTACGCAATATCATCTACACGGCGATGATGTGGAGGTAGAGTCACTCCAGCCATCCCCTAGGCGCCGGTGTATTTTTGCATTGGCAAGTGCCCTGCCCCTCGGTCCTCACAGTGGACTTTCTGACATGGCAGTCAAAGTCTCATCCTACTCAGTGACCCTCCCACGAGCCTGTGCCTGGGCGGCCTGGTAAGACTGGTGGACAGATGCAGGCATTCCCGGTATAGACGGCAAGGAGATGGGAGTTTGCCTCGTGCTCGGGGGCGAGGCAGACTGGGGGGCTTTCGGTGACGCGCTTTGGGCCACCGGCGGTGCGGCTCCTTGTGGAGGACCATGAGCCGGCTGCGGAGGAGGGTGCGGAAGTGCTGGCGGGGCTGCTTGGGCCGGCTGGGCCGGCTGAGGGAATGGTGCTGGTGGGTTGGGCTGAGGGGGGTGAGGTGCCACTTGTTGCTGTTGCTGTTGCTGCTGTTGCTGCTGTTGCTGCTGTTGCTGCTGTTGCTGCTGTTGCTGCTGTTGCTGCTGTTGCTGCTGTTGCTGCTTCGCCTGACCCTCCTTTTCGATGAGCTCCCCTAGGTACTTGAGATTGTCACGCGCTTGCGGCTCTCTGTCGAGAATGGAACGCACTATGTGCCACTCGCTTGCTTGCATCGCATGGGCCTGAGGCAGAATGAAGGCCACCGTTGAGCAGGATATGTGCTCGCCGAGTATGTCTCGAGCCACGGCTTCGCCCTGTCGCTGGAGCTCCTCTTGTGTCAAGGGCCTGTTTGGCGCAGGCTGGGGCTGCTGAGGCTGCTGCGGCGGCGGGAAGCCTCCGGAGCCAACATGGGGTGTGGTCGGGGAGAAGCTGGGACCAGACAGTGACGCACTCCGGTGCGCAAAGTTCTGGGGCGCAGGCGTAGGTGTTGCGCTGGTTTGTGCTGAAGGCGAGGGAACCGCCTTGTTGTTCCACTCAGAACCGTGGAGTTTGCTCATCGTCGAATTGTCGTTGCGGAACACGATGACGAGGAGCAGCATGTTCTCTTCCCGGGTGTGGGGCAGGAAGTTGTCCTCGAGATTCAGGATGAACTCGGGGTGGTTGCCAGAACCAGCCGGCACGGGGATAAGGTACGTGTCCTTGACGTTTGCGAGAGACTTGTCCCCCACTACAGCAATTTTCTGCCTGGTGTCGAAGTACTCGTAGATCCTCTCAAAGTCTTTCCTGCCGTCCTCGTGTGCTGCTGTCAAGCTGGCAACGACGACATCCACACTCGGGCTCCATCGCAGGCCACAGAGGTACTCGGTCGCAGTCGCTACTGAGAGGCGACCACCAATGACCAGCTCCTGGGGGACCAAGGTGTTCCATGAGATGCCCAGGGTCTTCGCAAGGTCTGCTCCACCAACGTGCTTGGCCTTGGCCTGAAAATTCGCTATATTTGTCATTTGGACCTTGCCACGCCACACGACATCCGGGTCAGTCTCCTCGGTTGGGGAGTAAGGGGGAGACTCATTGGCGTCATCTTGAAGTAATCGGTCAACATCAGGGTCGTCTCCGGGACCCTGTGAGGGAGCAGGAGCAGGAGCAGACGGCCGGCGACGGTGAGAACCGGTTGGAGACTTGACGCTGGAGAAGACCTTGTTGATATCGAAATCCGGATTGGAGGGCGACTGCTGAGTATCGATCCTCATGGGCTCTCCGGATGGCGTGCGAGCATGAGACGATGGACCACCAGCCCGGGCTTGTGCACCAGACTTTGAGGCCTGACCCGAAGACTCGCGGTTGATCTGGCGTTGCGGGAATGATGCTGTCTCGCTGGGCACTGCGAACCCATCACCCTCAATGAGTTCCTCGCCCTTGTGCGTCCGCCTGTACCTTGGCCCGGTTTGGGTATCCTCGGTGGCGATGACGGACTGACGCATGCTGCGTTCCCTAGCCGCAGCCGTCTCCTGCTGTTGTTTCTCCGAAGCTAGCTGGTCCGACGTCATGACAGCCAGCATCGGCGGAAACAGCGTGTGATTGAGCAGCTTGACAATCAGCTCAGGGTTGCTCTTGAGGTTGGCGGACAAGGTCCGGCACTGCTTCGCATACTCCTGGATGTTGGGGTGCGAATCATGGACGGCCCTCTCGATGGCGATAGAAAGGCGTTCCGCCCGGGACTCATTCGAGACACCGTCTGCAGGGTTGTAGCCGCCCTCCTTCTCGTAGCCATTGATGGCATGTGCGAGGGCCTTCTGAAGCAGTTTTGAAGACCCTTGGCGGCCGCTGGGAAGCTCAGCAATGGTGTTCGGAAGGTCACTTGGTGGTTCATAGTCGGCAGTAGCAGGCACGGAATCGCTCTCAGAGACCTTGCGCAGCTTCGACGGCTCCTGAGTCTGGCCGTCAGTAAATTGGGCTGGAAGGTAGTTGGGGGAAGAGGTAGAGGCACTCACCCTTGTGGTCGTGGTATCAGCCGAGTCGTGGCGCTCCTTGCGCTTGCCAGCTGTCGTCTTCGCACCAGAGGCCTTCTTCTCTGGCGCAGGCGAGGCAGAAGACATGGCAGACTTCTGGGAGGACCTGGGGTCGTCCTGAGACAGCTCACTCTGACGCTTCTTGCCCTTCTTGGCGCCCTTCTTCTTCTTTTTCTCGTCCTCCTCGGCCGCCTTTTCCTCCTCATATTGGCGCCGCTTCTCGTCCCAGGGTCTTTCTCCCTTTGTGATTGCCTCGACGAGGTCTTTGTGATCCTCTGGCTTGCACTGCTCGCAGTAATATGTGACGTCCTCCAAGTCCTCTCCGAATATGCTCATGCCCACGCAGACATTGTGCTGCCAGACGCCGCAGCCTTCACAGCCGATCCATGGCTCATCCTCGGCGTAGCCGTCCTGGCTTGTGGCGCCGCAGACGCAGCGGATCAGCTCGTCCTCCTCCGTCTCGGGCTCTGGCTCGGAATGCTTCTTGTTGGATGACTTCTTGCCGCGGCGCTTGGGCTCGAGAGGGGTGTCGAGGGCATCGAGGGCCTTGTGCTGGCCCTTGGTGCTCCGCACCGAGCGGCGGGGCTCTGGTTCGGACATGGTGTGCCCCTGTGACTAGAGAGGTAGACGGTAGGGTGGCTTTGGTCGTGGCTGCTTGGTGTTGGATGCGGAGTGGCGAAGGGGCGCACTTTTGGAGTGACGCGCTCGTCCTCGACGTGAACGGGCAGCGAGTAACGCTTGGGGTGTTGATTCTCTTTTTCACTACAGCTGATGTGCCCGCTGCTGCGAGTCCCTCCCTGTTTCCTGCGCTCCGCGTGGTTGAAACGAGGCAGTGGGATGCTGATGGTGACGTTGCCTCCAAGTAGGATGGGACAGTGTCATACAGTCATTGGCAGGGTAGGCTACTAGACGAGAAGAGGCAGAGTCGACGGGCCTACGCAGATGGCAGAGAGAGGATGGACAAGTTCTACAGGCAAGAGTGTCGCGCGTTGCTGTCGCGAAAGCTGTCGCGAAAGTGGGATGTTTCGTTCAAGCTTGAGCCGAGGCGTGGCGCACGCGACGCTCCAGGCTGGAAGCTTGCGTGTGGGACGAGTCAAAGGGGGATTGCGGTCGCGACACAGATGCGACACGGTTTCTGGCAGAGTTCCTCGGCGGATTGGTGAAGTTGCTGAGAGGGAAGAAGGGGAAGTCTGGAAGAGGTTGGAGGAGACTGCCGCAAAAAGTGGAGGCGGGGGGGAAGCAACAATTGTAGGAGGCAACCTCACCAAGCGGGCACGGCGGGTTTGCGAGAGCATCTCCAACGGCCAAGAGGAGGCAGCTCGATGATTGGTCTGACTCACCGAAGCTGCTGAATGGTCGGCATGGACGGTGCCTCTCCCCGCACTAACCAGGACTAGCCTAGGCCGGGCGACAAGGTGGCGCCCATCAACCTTGGGAATCCATCAACCATGAGCATGGGGGGCGACAGGGGTCTGCAGCAGTAGCCAGTCTGCCAGTCAGCCAGCCAGCCCAGCCCAGCATCGACCATCGATTGACGCGTGCCTCGCTTGCCTGGAGCTCCCTCAATTGTCAAGCTCCAGTTGCCTGCCGTCACCACCTACGCCAACAGACTCCCTCTCTCGAAACAACCCCCAACGCTCTCTACTGCACCCCCGTCCGACCCATCCCATCCTCCCAGATCCGGCAAGCAAGCAAGCAATCAGTCCTCCCACCGAATTCTTCAAGACCTGAATCTGGTTCGGCCGGGAAAGTACAGCCATGTCTCGAAGATACGATTCCCGAGTAAGTCTGCAGCAGCCGCATTTACATGCCATGTCCGCCGCTGACTCCTGCCGCAGACAACCATCTTCTCGCCAGAAGGCCGTCTCTACCAGGTCGAGTACGCCCTGGAAGCCATCTCCCATGCCGGAACTGCGATCGGAATACTGGCCAAGGATGGCATCGTGCTGGCTGCCGAGCGCAAGGTGACGTCGAAGCTGCTCGAGCAGGACACGTCTGCCGAGAAACTCTACATCCTGAATGAGTGCGTCGTCTCCATAACCACTCACTGTTGCGTTCTTTAGTGCTTTCTTGTTCTTGTATAGTCCGTGCTGACCACGTGTCGTCCGTCCGCAGCAACATGATCTGCGCCGTTGCAGGAATGACCGCCGATGCCAACATCCTCATCAACTACGCCCGACAAGCAGCCCAGCGCTACCTACTGACCTACAACGAGGACATCCCCTGCGAGCAGCTCGTGCGCCGGCTCTGCGACCTGAAGCAGGGCTACACACAACACGGTGGTTTGCGGCCCTTTGGCGTCTCCTTCATCTACGCGGGCTGGGACCCCCAGCGCCAGTTCCAGCTGTACCTGTCGAACCCATCAGGCAACTACGGAGGTTGGAAGGCGACGAGTGCCGGCGCGAACAACGCTAGCGCGTCCAGCCTGCTGAAGCAGGACTACAAGGAGGACTGCAGCCTGGAGGAGGCGTGCGGCACGGCGGTCAAGGTGCTGAGCAAGACGATGGACTCGACCAAGCTGAGCAGCGAGAAGATCGAGTTCGCGACGGTGGGGCAGACCAAGGACGGGAAGATCTACCACCGGCTGTGGGACGCGGACGAGATCGATGCGCTGCTGAAGAAGCACGACCTGGCCAAGGAGGAGACCACGGAGGACAGGTGAATGGGGGGATGACGCGCGACTGCATCATGACCACAGATGACTTGAGAGGTGGCTCCATATAATGCCCGTGTATCAATAGACGTCGGTAACCGCGCTGCACCCAGGTTCTACATGATGGACTCGGAATTGACGAAGAAATACCACAAACAAATGCCAGAACACCGTCCGCAGGACCAGCCAGACGCCGGATATTCCACATGACCACTAAATGCAACCACGATTCAGGTGATGATAAGATTACTACTAATTTGCCTTTCGGCTCCAGCAAGCCAGAGGGACTCCCTCATGTACAACTGTCGTTTCAGCTTGGCTGTTCAAGAAATGTAGTGTCAGCCGAGTCGGTTCTCAGTGTCTGGCCGGGAGAGGACCCAGCTCTATGCCTACATTGTTCCCGCCCCCTCCGACGCCCTCCTCCTCGTCCCTCAGGCGGCCGTACAGCGGCAGGGCCCCTCCCTCGTCGCCCGGCGGCCCCAGGTACGGCTCGTGGCAGCGCCAGCTGCTCAGGTGCGGCCAGTACCGCCTGTAGCTCCAGTAGGCCACCACGTAGCCCAGCAGGGCGCCGGTGCACACGTCGTACACGTCGTGGCGGTAGTCCTGGCACCGGCTGATGGCGATCATGGCTGCGCCGAGCAAGGGGGCCAGGCACAGCAGGGCGCGGGCGAGGTCGCCTCTAGCGTACACGGCCCTGTCATCATCATCGCCGTCCCCGCCCGCTCTGGCCCTCCCGTTAGGACCGCCGCCCACGCCCACGCCCACGCCCCCGCCGCTCTTCCTGCCGCCGCTACCACCAGCGCCGACCACGAACAGGCGCACCTGGCCCGCGAGGAACAGGCTCAGGTACCCCAGCCCCGCGAAGCTGAAGCTGCTGTGGCCGCTGGGGAAGCTGCGCCAGCCGTCGTGCAGGACGTGGTGGCGCTCCTCGGTGCACACCTCGACGCCGACGAGCGTGTCCTGCGGGGTGCCCGGCGCCGGCTTGCACCGGGCGACGAGGTCGGGCCGGGGACGCCCCACCGTGTTCTTGACGGTGTCGGTCAGGAAGCTCGTGAGTATCAGCGCGATGGCGAGCCCGAGCACCGCGACGTGGTGCTTGTGCCTGGGCGCGCCGGTGAGGGTGTTGCAGAGGACGATGAGGACCAGGGGGGCGGCCGCGGCGTAGGCTATGTTCAGGGCGACGGGCACGCGCTCGGCCTCGGCGTGCGGGAAGGAGATTGCTAGGTCGTTGATGTAGAAGAGGCGGTGGAAGGGCTCGACGAGGAGGACGATCTGCTGGTCGGGCCGCAGTTTTGTATGGTTAGCTGCTAGCTCTGGGGTGGTGGATCTCGCCGTGCGTAGAGCAAGCTTGGCAATGCGGGTGTAGATAATACTGACCAATGCGTATGCTGCGACCAGGATCACGAAGCCGACATAGTCTGGCGCGTAGGACCGCTGCTGGGTGAGTTCTGTCAGCCGAGGCTGTTGCCGTCCCTCACGACTTGGATCTGTCTGGTCTTCAAGCTGGCACTTACCGTCCAGAAGCGGGCGAGCGACGACATCGATGCTGCATCCGAGGGTTGTTGTCCGAGTCCGGGTCCAAGTCCGGGTCCGGGTTGTCGCGGCACCAGCACACTTAGTCACCGTCTTCGAGCGCCTTTGAACAGTGTTCGAAGCATCTTCTGCAGCAGCCTTGCTGGTCTCGTGGGGGATGGGGAATGTGGCGAAAGGAGTAGTACGGGGTACACGTGCGTCATTCAGTAGCGCGACCCCCTGTGCTCCCGTACCCGCTGGCCGATCCGCCTTAATTTCGAGTTTAGACCCGAGTAGCCTAGCATTATGCTGCGATGAAGAGTTGCATGTAATTGCTAGATGCATAATCTGGGCTTTGTTATGCATCTAAACGAACTGCATCTCACCTGTCTCCTCATATCACCAGCACTAGAAATCACCAGATTAGCATAAGAACGATCTGATGCTCATTGCTTCATGCCTTCGTGCATTCATTGAACTTTCCAAGAGGTCGAACAGTTTTTCACGTGATATGTTACACCCTCTCGCTTGCTTGGCTTGAGCCACACATGGCTTCAAGATGTGTAAGGCCCGTCTCCGAACATGTCCGATGTATCCGTCCTCCTTTTTCGGGAGGATTATTGTTTGAGAGATAATTGACTGTATGTTGATTTAATTGAGACCTTACACTGTTGAATAACATCACATCAGGAACAATTGACTGAAGGGTAGTCAGCAGTAAGACAGTCGACTCTGGGATAACTCTCCTATGAATAGCGGAATGTGAAATTCACCTGCATGCATCGTGAACCTTGTAGCATTAAACAGAACCATTATGAACGCCTGATTTGACCCCTTTGTACTCTTCAAGAGTTATTTCCCTTCTGCGTTGACTCGCCTGGAATATGAGGCTGCAGGGAGGGTCACCCAAGAGGTCAGCGTAGTTCTCGAAAAGCGTCCTGCCCAGCAGCTCCATATGGCAACTCTGGATACGAACCTTGGCCTCATTACTCCAGATGCTGCCACCCGCAGCGTACTGTTTCTCGGGGTCGGGACGGCTGGCCAGGGGCGCCTTGTCAGCCTCTTGGCTGGGATTTTCGAGGCCCTGAGAAGCGACGGGACAAATTAGCCCGAAGCAGAGTATACATAAGAGGTCTGTTTAATGCTTGCGCACCTCGTTTGGCTGGCTTCGTGACTCAAATACACACTGCTAAACTCGGTGTTTGGAAGCGCGGAGCTGGCGCCCTGCTCCAGAATCTTTGTGCTCTGGTTCGTGAAGGAAGACATTTTGGGCAGTAGGCAGAGTAGGAAATGTATGTTGCTGATTGTTTAGAAGAAGATGTGGAGTCATCAGTCTTCTCAGGACCGGCTTGTCTCTCTGCGACATATTTATTGACTTTAGCCGACAGTCCGGGGTCCCGGGTGGGTTGCATCTGGATGATGTAACTTTGCAAGAATCGTGATGATACCAAGTAGGATGCGCGAGACGTCCCAGCATCAACATCCCCGGATCGATAATCTCATGCTTTCCGAAGGATCCGTTCTACATACGTCCTTGACCCCATTGGCCTGGAGGAAGTACTCAGTCGCACGGATGTTTCTACCCCCAGAGGGCGCCACACTGAGATGAGGGGCCCACTATACAGTCGATATTCCTTGCCTCCTGAGGACAAAATCTAGCCTAGTTGTGTCGGTACCACTCGGGCATCTGCACGAACTACCACCTTTGTCGCATTGCAATTTTGATTCCACGGCCATTATCTTACAACTCGAGTGCTTCATGTACACCGAGCTTTGGTAGCCATGCCGCTGGGTTTCGCACTCTGGACAACGGCCAGTATTCCCTTTACATTTATGTTCCAGCAGGTTCCCAGCTCATCGGCCTCCGCACCAGCCAGTAGTTTTGGGGCCAGTCGCGAGGCCATAGGGGAGATGGCCGTGTCCGATGGTCTTGTCGTACGATGATGTGTTCTTTGATTTCTTTGATTTCTTTGTCCGGATTTTGGTGAGGTTTGACTGTGAACCTAAAGGTATTCCCCTCCATGGTCGCCGATTCTCTCTGCTGCCGAATATGGAACGGTAGCGCTCGACGAGGTTGATATCCCTTGCCGCCTCCCGCGCGTCCTCTTCGTACAGCTGCTGGTATGACTCGTTCCACCCGGCCATGCGGGCCATTGACATCTCTGCTATCCTTCCGGTGTCCTAGCTCTTGGTATGATGAATCGAGGGTATGCCGGGGCAGGAACAAGCGGACAGTCGCAACCAGCTTCCTCTCCAGTGCCCAAGCCCTGCGCCACTGCTGCTCCTCCTTGGCCGCCCTCAGCTCGCGGGCCATGGTGTACGCGACGGCCCCCCCCCTCGCGCCGGTGCTGGTTGATCAGGACGGCCAGGGCGCCCCTCTGGGCGGCGAGGGAGCGATCGATATGCCCGAACCGCCCGAACCGGTCAAGGTGAGGAGTGATGAGCCTGACGGCTTTTTGCGTGGCCCCGGAGACATGGGTCAGGTAGTTCTCGGCGTGGATTCGCTCGACCTGCAACGCCATAAACTCGGCGTACCAGCGGCCGAGCGCGTGGGCGCTGAGGGCGACCGGGCTGTGGTTGTAGGCCCCGGACGCGGCGGCGTCTCCGCTAGACACGTCCCGGGCCACCGCAGACTGGATCGCTTGCATCAACTTGACCTGGGAGGTGAGATTCATCACACCTCGCTCCATGACAAAGCAGCGTTGCGCGGCGCTGGGAACATCAGCCTCGGCTGGGCCATGGGCCAGGGGCTGTATCAACTTGTCGAGCGGCTTGAGGACAGAATCTGCGGTCCTGAGCTGCTTGGAGATGACCCGTCCCAGGAGGCCGCCGTAGCTCATGGGCACTGGTGGCTCGTATGCTAGAGGCGTGAATCTTGAGCGACGATGACGGCGGGGTCTGGGGCTAGGAATCCTGGCCAAACCATTTTTGCCTCCGTTAACCTCGGTGTCCTTGTCTCCGCCTGCTGCCTCTGCCTCTGCCGCTGCCTCGGGCGAGGCGGTTGTCGTCCCTTACCAACGGCTTGGAGGTACTGTGATTCTGGCCGTGACGGTCGGGCGCGTCAGAGACGCGCATGACGAGCGCACCGTCGTGATGGCAGCCGGCCATCGGAGCCTGCACCTGGTTGTAAACATGTTGGTCGCCTGTCAGTCCAGGCAGAAGACGCCGTCTGTAGTTTGTTTACAGTTGATATATGCACATTGAGAGGACATGCGACAATGCATATGCAGGTGGCGAGTAGAGAGCTTGACAGTGAGGTAGAGCAAGGACTTGGCATTGCCGGGCCGCCCCAGCCCATGCTCTGAGCGCCCCAGGCGAGGTCTGTCCGGGTGCGACCTTCACTGTTCGGATCAGGACATCTACAAAATAACATGTTTTAAACTTCTTTGACCCTCTCTGATTACACGCCGGGCGCTTTCAATTATTTGTTCTCTGATTTGTTTTCTCATGATTTTGTTGTTTAGCAAGGCCAGCCCAACGGCCCTGCGTTTCAAGATCGGTCAACTAGATATATGACATGAATTGTAACCCTGGACTCTAAGCATGACACCACGATCAGAGTGGTGGTTGTAGTGTTGTTGAACTACACTTTGCATGTTCTAGGCTTTATCGTGCCTTTGCTCCGCAATGACAGTCGGAGGAAATTCCTAGCCGCTGGTCTTCTTGCTGCCAAGTCTTCACGGTCGAGCCTTTCACCACGTTTCTCAGTCTTGCGGTGTTATTCTTGTGCCCCTCGTCAACAGCCGTCATCCAAGACAGCGCAACCAGACTTCATCCAGGGTTATTCAGGCCGCATCTATACTATCGAAAAGGTTCTCCAGGAAAAAGAACTTCCACCGAGCCATGTATACCTTGCAAGGTATGAGTCTCCAGTGCCACCTGTAGAATGCATTCCTGCTGACACTCGTGCTCACAGCGCCGAAGACCTAAATTTCGTTCTGAAAAGCCTGTCCAGGACGAGCTTCATCGACTACCAGAAATTATACCGAAGTCTTCATGACTGCCCTAACCTACGTGTCTCTTGTGACACTATACCAGATCAATCGACCTTTGTCTACAAGTATTTCAGCGACCATCTCCTGAGTCTAGTTCAGGAGAAGCCCCCGTTACCGGTTGTGAAACTTATCCTGAAGGATGTATTGCGGGGGCTAGCGAATTTACACGAGAAAGACATTGGCCATACTGGTAAACAATTTCAAGCCTTTGCCGCAGCGAATTTAATTGACGTTGAGACTCCGCAGACATCAAACCGAACAACATCTTGATCCAGGGGCAGAACGTTGAGGCTATGGAAATCGACCAAGTACAGCTAGCTGACGAAGAAGATTCTGCTCGTGTCCCACCGAATTGCGAGATAGTTGGGAAGCAAGCGGGTAACTGGATGTGGCGGAGCCCGGAAGCCTATGCCATCAGGCCCTGTGAACAAGCCCTTGGATATGTTTTCTTTCGGGATTGTGGTAAGTAACTCTGCAAGTGTTTCTTTTCTTTATTCGTTCGCAACAAGCCCGGCTTCGGCGATATTATATATTACTAATTAATTAATAATTTAATTCCATTATCATATTTATTTACCCGTTATTTATTAAAATTTCATTTATCTTTTTATAAAATTCATATAAGAATTTATTTTTATACATATTAGAATTTAATAATATAAAATAAATCTTTTAACGTGGTTTACCAGGTGGTGAGCCATATCAGGTCGTGAGCCACTTTTGCTATTTCCGCCAACTTCAGCCAACCCTAGTACTATATTGGTGCAAGCAAGTCAATTAAAAATTGGCACCAATTAGTGCCAATTGGTCCGAATTGCTTATTTCTAATTGACTTTGTTAATTTTAAGTGGTTTGCGTGGTTGCAGTGCTGGTCCAAACAGGCTGACTTTTGGTGGGAAATACACACTTTGCACCAAATGGTGCCAACTTCGCCTTTAAAATCGCGGTCCGCCGCGGACCACCAATACACATATATTGGCACCAACTAGTGCCAACTACGCTGGATTTGCTATAATACAGTTAGAATCCGATCCACTAGACCCTTCTTCCTCCTTTTCACACGTTCTTGTATTGTGCCTAGTCTCGCCGCAGTTGCCATAGCGTCGTTTGCTCGGTCCGCCGCGGACCTCCTCCTCCGCGCCACCAGCTATTTGAGCAGCTGGCCGCTTCCCCTTTTCCTTTTCATCAATTATTAATTGGGATTCCTCAATACTAAGTGCCCCTCCAAGCTGTACTCGCGTTCTTTTGGCTCTCCGGCGTTTAGCGAGTGCTATATTAGCCTTCTCAAGTATACGGATCCGATCCTCCATAATTATGATCTTGTGTGCCATTGCCTGTGAACCCTTGGATAGCTGGTGAACAGCCTCTATAATTGGTGTAGGGGAGCTACCCTGATGGGTGGAGATCCTGCCTTTGATGTAAGCTGATTGCTTAATAGTTTGTTGTGTATTAGAGGGTGTTTGAGACTCCCATTGCTGGGGAGAAACAGGGACGGATAGCACTGGAGTTCTGATGCGGACATCAAGCTTAGAAATAACAGAATCCGGGTCCCAAGGCACTACTCCAGCTCCCCTAAATGCAGCCTTGATGTTGTCCTCCGTAAAAGTCTTGTTATGGGCTGCCTTGAACGCGATGAAGAACTTGCTTTTGGTGATGTGGTTAATAGAAGCCCGGACAAAGTCGTTAATTTCCTCGCCATATGCGTGCTTTAGAGGCCGAAATAACGCGATATCCAGTGGCTGGACTAAATGAGAAGAGTGCGGAGGCATACTGATAGGGATAATCTTGTTCTCTTTGCAGTAGTGGTTGAATTCGGCGGACATATGGCTCTCGTGGCTATCAAGTATTAACATCTGGTAATCCGCCTCTCTTTTGGGTTTCGTATGCTTATTAAAGTGCTAAATCCACTCAAGGCTAGTCTTATTATCGGTCCATCCATTCAGAGTAGGTGTAATTACCCAGAAGGGGGGGAAACCTGACTCTGTGGTCCAGCTTGCAAGGTGGTAGGCGCCCTGAACGATGACAAACGGCGGGATACTCCAGCCGCTTGCATTGATACATTCAATAGCTGTTGCCCATTCCCGGTTGCCAGGCTGAATAGATTTAGGCTTTCCAACCTTGTCGGAGCGTGTAATAACTATTAACGCAGTAATTATGCCTATTATAAAGCCGGTCTCGTCGCAGTTGTAGAGGTTCTCGTTAATAATCCGGTACTTAGCCATCATATTACGGAGGAGCCTAAACCAGTTCCCAATAATCTCTGGATCTTCGCAAAGAGCCCTCTGATAATCGTAGGGACGATCAAACCTAGTTTTCAGGCTAGGTTGCATATCCACAAAGCGTCGAGCCCAGTGCTTACCCACTGGCTTGCCATCTCGCGACGTCAGTAAGAGGTTCGCCATATCTTCTAACCCAGAGAGTCGTAGGGGAAATCCTCGTATATCTTGATCATTAACATATTGGACAAGCGTTCGCTCTTTAATTATATCAAGTTTATGTTTATCGACACGTAATTCTTAACGTGTTGGTTGATTGTTCATTCTGCGTTGGAGTGTTGCGCGAGAGATATTGAAGATCTTTGCAGCTTCGCGTATACTCATAGGTTTCTTATCGCTCTTTTTAGATTTCTGGATAGCCTGAATGGCTAGGAGTATTTTGCCCTCTTAGGATATAGGATACATGTTTTTGTTGTTGATTTCTGACGTGTTGAATATTTAAATATAGTGGTTAGTGCGAGACTGACGCGAAAATTAGAGACGCGACTAGCACCAAGAAAAGGTAGTCCCACCAAAACCTTATGATTGCCAGCCCCCCTGCACGCACCCTAACTCCTTTAAATTAATAAAATTAATCAAAAATAAGTAATCAAGCATAGTCGGCACCAATTGGTGCTAACTTTTATTAATTATTTATCCCTAGGGGGGGGCTATGGTTGGCTAAAGTTGGCGGAAATAGCAAAAGTGGCTCATGACCTGATATGGCTCACCACCTGGTAAACCACGTTATCAATAGTAAAATAAAATATTTAAATTGACGTAAAATCAATATTGTTTTTTATTATTTTAAAACTTTTAAAAGGAAGAATTTTAACGCTATTTTAAATTTTTCAATTTAAAATATTCATTTAAATTAATAAATATTTATTTAGTTTTGAACTATAACAAATATTTATTGTTAATAAATATTTATGAAAATTTAATATATGTATAACGTGGTTGGACACCCAGTGTAATGATCACACCAAACCTTTCTAGGGTTCAGTAGGTAACCTGTAGGGTTTATGTTAGCAGAGCGGCGTAGAGGTGATACTTGATTGTCCGTAATACGAAGACACTGTTCCTTGTCGAAGCGGTAATCATCACTAGCTGTGAGGCTATCCAGTTGTTGGACTGAATACTTAGATTGACGACTGAAGAGTCTGTTCTATGAAAGCTATCTACTGTGGTGATGACCATGTCCTTATATGTTCCGACTCTTCAGGTGGCTATGTTGGATATGTTGTTGATCCTACATATCCATTGCAGAGGATATGTTGGATATGTTCCTGATCCAAGGTATCCGTCGGGGTGGGTGGTCTGGACCCTAACCCTGTATATCTTGGCGCGTTTGCTTACTACGCATCCTAGTGCCGGTGGGGTTGCGTCGTGGCATTTGTTTTCGATAGCCTGGGCTATCAAAACAGGTCTCCTGGGTGCCTTTGTGTGGGTTCATAACACCCAGCCGGACAGGACACCCAGCCGGACAGTTTTACCAACTTAACCGACTTTAGCCAACCTCAGCACCCACCAGATGCAAAAGGGTCAATTAAAATTAGCACTAGTTAGTTCCAACTGCTTTAATTCCTTATTTTCAATTAATTCAGTTGATTTGGAGGTGTGATGGTGTTACAGTGCTAGTTTGAAAGTTTAAACTTTTGGTGAGCAGGTTTGTTTTTGGTGCAGATCGCGTCCCAATTTTTCGTGTCAGTTTCACATTACTCTATCTACTTAAATTTTCAACACGTTAAAATTAACATTCACAATGCTAGTTTACTTAAAAAAAAGAGAAAATCAAACTAGTACTTCAGTAATCCAGAATTCTAAAAAAATATCAAAAGAAACCCTTAAGTGCACGTCAGTGTAATGATCACACCAAACCTTTATGGGGTTCAGTAGGTAACCTGTAGGGTTTATGTTAGCAGAGCGGCGCAGAGGTGATACTTCATCTCCAAAGTAACCAAGCCATGGTAGCCGAGGTCACAGAGGCGGGCGCGAAGCTATCTTTGGCTGCGCCGGCTCAGGTCGATCAGAGACTGCGTGGACTTGGCTGCCGGGCACTGCACGAACAATCTTGCGGTCATACAGTCGATACGCCAGAGCAGACAGACCCAGAGCCCACACAACCAGACTCAGAACAGACACTCCCAGAGCAAGCAGACCCACGCGGAAGACGGTGATCCCCCACAGGCTTTCATCAGCACAGGGGACCATTGAAAGTTGCATGAAGAACTCTCAGCTCCTGAAAGATCGTGTAGACAACACTATTGAGCTTGTGAGTCTGCTTTAAAAGATTTTGGTGCCTGCCGATTAGCAATTGAAGTCTAATGATGGCACAGATCAGCTGTACTTTGACGATTCACAGCCATGAGGAGGCTGCCAAACTCATCCACGAAATCAAGGGTCCTCACGGAGGAAACAAGCAGCGTCACAAAGAAGCTGACACGGGTTGCTGAGAGCTCTGCACATAGTGGAGAGATCATCCAGGTCATCACAATTGTCTCAGCTATATACCTGCCGGGCAGCTTTGCCACCGTGAGTGCCCAGTGCCTCCAATAATTACAGCCAGCTTGATTTTAATACTGCGTTTTCCTGTGCGCACAGTCCGTCTTCGGAATGAACTTCGACTTTGTCGAGGGCTCACGGCGGATAAAGACCTTGCCCTCTGCGCACGGGTCTGTGCCGCTGTCAAGTAGGTAGTCAATGACCTCGTAATTGTCTGCTTCACCACCTAGAGTGTCCTTTCTGGCAACTTCTGGATCCCGACAGGCCCAATGTAGGGCGGTCCAGTCGTCCTTATCGTGGCTGTTGACAACATCGATTAACTGAACAGAGTCATCGCGCGCTTTGGCGATATCCACTAGCCTCTGCAGCACATACTTCACAAGGTCCAACTGCTTAATGACTACTGCATAGTGGAGAGGGTTCCTTCCCAAAATGTCTTTTGAGTCGAAGAGGTCGTCCGAAAGGCCCAGCTCTTTCATCACAGCCAAGGAGTTGTAGCACGGCATGTGAACAGGGTACCGGCTGTTCATGCCGCCACCTGTGCCGCGCCCTTCTCTAAGAACAACCTCACTGTCCCAACCGAGCCATTCAGCAAAGCGTTGTTCAATGGCGTCAGATCACACCAGCTTCCAGAGTACGTCATTGAGACTCCCTGATTGTGTAGAAGATACTGGATGATTGCATCCATTTCCTTATTGTCTTCTCGAGAACACGCTTGTGTGAGGGGGCTACCGGTAAAGGAGTTAGCTATCAAGTGAGGGTCTGCACCACACTCCACTAAGGACTTGACAATGTCGAGTGTGGCCTTGGAACAGGCCCGGTGGAGGGCCGCTCCATAAATTCCGCGATGATTTATCCCGGTGCGGACCACCTGTTTAGTGAGCAAGTATCGCACGGCCGGCCAATTCTCTTCCAAAATGGCTATGCTTCACGGAGTGTCCCCATCGTAATCCAGAGAATGGAGGGAAGCACCTGCATTGATAGCGATTTTGACGGAGCTCAGCGGTGTGGACTTAGAGATCATGTGACGCACAGTTTCACCCTGATTACCTATGGCCTTCCCGTTGGAGCCGAATTCGAGCAACAAACGGACTATTGAATCAAGCACACGTACCATAGAGCTAAACAAAGCTGTATGGCCCCGTGAATTTCGCATTTCAACCGAACCGCCAGCTTCGAGCAGAAGTCTGGCATATGGTTCTTTCTGTCCTCTGACAGCCCTCATCAGAGCCAGTCCCGTGATTTCAGGGTGTTGTAAGTGCTCGTCCAGCATGATCTGTGTAGTTGCGGCGCTGAACGGAGCCGCTAGTTCCAACGCACTGACTTCAGCCCTGTATTTGTCTGTGGGATCCATGCCGCGTTTCATGGGGATACGAGCAACTTCCGGTCGCCCAAAAGCGGCGTGAAGGGCGTTGAACAAGCCTGGAGAGCACGTCGCATAAAGATCACTTGTTCTGTCTGCTAGCAGCTCCACTGTCCGAGGAGGTGCCCGGAGAGCTGCAATATATAGGGAAGTGTAACCTTCTGAGTCCATTGCGTCCACGTTGGCACCGTTGTCCAGGAGGAGCTGGACAGCTTTGGTCCCACACTCGTGATCAAGCCTCGCGACCACCAGAAGCGGTGTGCGTTTCGGACCGAAAGGTTCTCTAGCCTCGGTATCGGCGTTGAAATCCAGAAGAACCCTAGTCATTTACACCATTCTCGACCTGTGAAGTCGCATTGCACGAAGTAGCGTTGGGATTCCCTCTTTGGCCGTAGTGTTGGGATCAGCTCCTGCTTCTAGCAAGCTGCGACATAGTCCAACTTTCCCGGAATACATGGCGTACTCGACACTAGTTCCGTACGAGTCTATCTGCATTGGGCTGACCTTGAACTGGAGTAAAGCCCTTACCGTCGTCACGCGGCCAAATCCTGCCGCTAACAAGAGCGCTCTCGATTCAGGAGATCCGCGATGCTTCTCGTAGGGGTTCATATCAAGAAGCGTCTCCACAATGGGATATTTTTCCCGTTGACATGCCCGCTATAGTGTAGTCATGCCGAAATCATCTTTGTCGTGAGAGGTAAGACCTCTATTGAACAACAGTCGGATCGTTTCGCCACTACCCTGGGCACCCAAAATGCTGATCACTTCTGCGTTATCAATAATATCGGGACTATGATCTAACAGTTTGCTGATTATCCCGCCTGCATTCTTTCAGATTGCAGCCACTAGAGTTTGAGCTGAGACAGCCTTTCCCTCTCGCGGTCGCGATGTGTCAATTACCGTTGGCGAACGATTCTCACCAAGCTCATCTGTTTCTCGAGGGTTGGACCCATTGTGACTAGTTTCTTCTGGATTCGCACCAAGAGTAAGAAGAAGTTGGACTAGTTCCTCGCTGCCTCGCCAGAAAGCCATAACGAGCATAGCAGGTAGATCTTTGAAGTGCGAGTGCATACCAGACTGCGCCGTTCTGACATAATCAATCACCTCCTTCAGCACGGCCATATTCCCACGGGTCAACGCTGCGTGGATGAGTGATTCCAGAAGCTGACTATCCGGCGATAGAGTAGGTAACCAGGATCATATTTGTGCAACGGAAAAGTCGTGGCCTTGGCTGGGCGCATGTACCAATGCCTACCAATGCCAAACTGTTAACTTCGGCATCTTCGCTTTTGAGGTCCTCGAGGTGATGTTCAAGACCGAAGTAAGGAGCCACTGACAATGTTGTGTCCGGCGGGAGGTATTCGCAATCGAAGGTACAGGCAAGAGAGCGATAAGCTTCTATCCATCGGACACGGGAAACATCGTCGGCAAGAAACTTGTCAACCAGTATTTTCGCAGACGGAAGATTGGTTTCATCGAGGAGGGCTTTTTCGTGATGAAAGACCCAGTACTGAATGGCGTAAGGAAACGAGTGGCATTAACCCAAAGGAGAGCGACTCTGGGACCAAAGGGAAGTCGCCAAGTATTCCATGCACACTGAAAGCACTTCCAAATGCTGTTTTGACTCAGTGTATTGGCGCCACCAGCATTCAGCTTCCGTATCAGCTACAGAGGCGCTAAGCCATGACCTCACCCGTGGGTGCCCGAGATGTATCTCGTCGATCTGGATATACAATATACCACCAAACCAGCTGGGAACACCCTGCAAGTCCACTGTCTGACCGAATTCTCCAGACAGGTCTGCAATAAGGGAGAACTCAGTGGCAAGCAGGGGCCGAACGGAGCGTAGAACCCAGCACAATAGAGTCAGCGCCGCCGTCCGATGTTCTTGGGTCACCCTGGCTAAAATGGTGCCGAAAACCTCCTCCGGTCGTGGAGGAGAAAGCAGATCCAAATCATCAGACAGATTAGCCAACGGCCTGTGATCGCGCTGAAGCCATTGGCTTATCACACTTCGAAGATTTCCATCATCTCCACAATCCAGAAGAACGCGCTGAATCTTGTCGCGCATGACAGTGTCCGAAAAGCGAGGGTTTTGGTGGAGGAATTGAGCGAAGTAAAGATTCAACTCACGCACATAGGCCATCTTTGATCGACGTAGCACGCCTTTCCTCTCGATCTCGACTTTCTTATAGTCCCAACGAGGGAATTTCAATAATTCCGCCGATGTTTCGGTCGTACCGTTGGCTGTCGAGGTTATGATCATTCTGAATTGACCCTCCCTGTCGTTAAGCATGGAAGCAAGATACGAAATGAGCTGCTTGGAAGAGCCCATGGAATCCCAACATTTATCTAGCTCCGTAAAGACGTAAATGTAATGGTCTGCCGTATTGGCTAAGATGTACCTTGTCCAATATTCCAGGAGGTCCTCAAAAACCCCGGCATGGACGGACGAAATCGTGGAAAGCATAGATCCCAGTGGATTAGAGTTGCATTCGATAGTGTGATAGCCAAGATCGCTGAGTATAGAACGAAGGATGACATCGATGTTGTTGAAACGGATGTCATTGTTGTCAATTTGGTAAGCGTGGACGATTTCGTCTTCAAGCTTCTGGGAATCCAAGAAGGAGAAAATGCTTGCCATGTCGTTACCACCGTCTTCATACTATTCCAAGTGAAGAACTTGATTAGCCTCAGCCGATAGAAGATCCTTGATCGCAGACGCCACTACGTCGCTTATTACAGTTCTACTTGAAGAGATGTGACTTTTTTCGTGTCCAAGAGAAGGTCATGATTGCATCCACAATTTGCGAATTACGGTGGCTTGCTCTCTCGTTATTGATCCCACTACATTGTATGAGCAAAGGCGACGTGTATTTCATGCAGAGCAACTCACTACCCCAGTCATCATATCCTTGAAGCTTTCGATCATATCTTTGTCTAGTTTTGACATTTCTAGATGTGACCTTTCGTCTCAACTATGAGTTCATTGGTAACTCGCATCAAATTGGTAAATTTAGGAAACCTCTGTTGTGGATTAGCGTTGGGCCAGCAGACCACAGGTTAAATGCGTACAGATTCGGTCAACGAGAAAATGAGATTGACCACATGTGCTTGGTTTACCACCTTGCCATGGAGGAATAAGTGGTTTACTTCTATGATCATCTCCGCGAGATCATCCGTGAGTTGAAGCAAGTTGTCTGATACCCAGGTCAGCTGAGCCCCAGAAATCCAACTCCTACTTCTCAGAAGCCAATGTCTATGCGAACCTCGAGGATACATACTAGGAAAATATTGATCGCAATGCGAGGCTACTGCATGCTGAAACAGCTGCTGGCGCAACTCGCCCATACCAGAGGGACTATGTGGGTACCCGAAGAATATCTGTTTGTCTTCCGGCTCAGCAAGATTATTTCTGATTTCGATCCTGATTGGGGTCAAGCAACGCACCAAGCCACGGACCGCGAAGAATAATTCCACATGTAGTGGCGGTTTCCGGTTTGCCAAGCTCAGAGCCTGCCGTGGGTATGAGAGGTGAATGAGCGCATTGATTCAAGCGTCTTTTGGGCATTCGCCATTGTAGGGATGCTACTGGAAAAAGGCCGCGAGGCTGTGAAAATATCAGCAAAGCACGGTGACTCCGCCTTCCAGCACTACACTGTTTCGCGCAGCAGGGTGCAGGCTGATAAGGATAGGATGGTTCTGGAGGGGAGGAAAAAAAGAGAGACCTAGAGATAGCCTGCAAGGCTGGCACAGCTCGCGAAACAACGTCATCAACAATCCTTCCCCCAATATCGGACCCAGAGCCTTTACGGAATGAGTAACAAGCTAGGGCAGGACCCCCAGGAGCGGTGAATCTCATTGAGACACATTTGAGTCGAGACAGACACAGAACCTTTACGAGGAACATGCCAAGGCATTACTTAGGAGGGCTTGACCATAATCTTGATTTTGAGCTTGTTCCGAGACCCAAGAAACAGCAGCAACCAGAGATGCCAGAGCACAAAACTGTGAATCCGGACGGAAATTCATCGCGAATGACATCTAGTAACCCAGCGAAAGGCTTTAACGATACAGCGAGCAAGATTGCAGAGTTGTTGAAGCTGGAACGTCTGAGGCAACTGCCACCAAGGCTAGCATTGAAATCTCTATACATGTCGGGGAAAAAGGGGGAGCAAAACCCTGGCGCACTCTTCATGCGCCGAGGAGCTGTATCTTGACGAAGAACTAATTTAAATAGACAAAGAAGTTTGGTTCAACTTTGGAAGGAAACGGGGTACCACTGAAGACGAGTTCCTCAAACTGTTTGGCCATCTCAGATTCGATTCCGTCTTGCAATCTGTGACCTTTTCACACCTGACACAAACCGTAATTGGGAACGCAAACGTCGGTGTCAACCAGCAACACCAAGGCAGAGAGGATCTTGTCAAATTGTTTAAGTGGCTGAAGGGCAAAGGTGTAAAGCACATCATCAACGTGAAGGTGGAAGACGAGGAATGGCCAAGCCACAGCGATGAAGCCATTGAAACCGCACTGTCTCCCTTCAAGATTGAGGTACTATACTGGAGCAAAGAAGACATGTGCCCAGTGACCATTGGAAAATTAGGCAAGACCTTGCGAGAAATTGATCTCCAATGGAGTGGGAGAAATTCGGTTCTCCGCGCATGGAGCGAGATGAATGAAGGATTATGTTGTCTTCCGGGATTGGAGAAGATAATCATCCACCAGAAGAAGGTACGAGCCGATGAATGAGGTCTCGCCAATGATTGAACACGGATGGGCAATTGCTGACTATTAAGAAGGGGCTTGAGTCTCCTAAGAGGACCAGACACAACCTGGAAAGTTCAAGGAGAGGCTCAAATCGTCAACTGCTTGGAAAAGTGGCAAAGCTCCACAGGTTATCCGTCCCGAGATTTTAAGCAGTGAGAGCGTGGCAGTGCAGTCCGAATCTCACAAAGGCAAAGCTTCCTCAAGATCTGCTTGGCACGATCCTTTTGATCATCACCAGTGGATCGAGCACATGGAGGCCTTCGCGGAAGAATTCAAAAACCAGGCTGATCTCGATGAGGACCAGCAGGACAGTCGGCTAACCCCGGTGAAGGTGGTATTAATTGATGATGGAATAGACAACACCCACGCAGTGGTTGAAGGTGCAGTGAAGGAGGGAAGGACTTTTGCTGATAGGAAGATTGATGGCCGTTGGATACCTTCACCGTACTGGAAATCCGAGACCAGAAACGGGAAATTGATGGCGCGCCTCATCAGGTTGTGTGCCCAAGTGCACACATATACCCCATCAAGATCGGGAACACCCTGAAAGACTCTGACAGGGCGCAGATTGACCCTGAAAGTGCTGTATAGATAAGCAAGGCTTTCCTTACGGACGTTGATGCCGTTGACCAAATGAGACGTCTAGGCCATACATCATGCAGCTGAGTGTGGAGCTCAAATAATTTGCACCGCGTGGACTATCAGGCCGCCCTCCAAGGAAGACGACATGGAAGGCGAGCTGTTCAATGAATTCCGAAAGGCCGTCGAGCGTGCAAAAAGCAACTGCGTCCTCATGCTATGTTCTGCAAGCGACGACGGCCAGTACAGGGACAACAACTACCCGCACGCCGCCTCACCAGACTACATATTCCGCGTGGGTGCCGCGCGGTGGACCCAGGCCAACGCCGAGTACGTGAATGCGGGCGGAATAAGTTTCTTCATTCTAGGGGGCGAAGTGCCCCTAAAAATTATGGTCTACCAAGAGGAGAAGTTCCAGCTGTTTGATGTACACAAGGGCCCTTCCATCGCGACGGCTCTTGGTGCAGGGCTCATGGGCCTGGTGTATGAGTGCGTCAGGTTGGGTATCATATACAGCAACGAACCCAAAGGTTTGACGGTCGGGGTTCCATCACCGTTGAAGACCTCCATGTCATCCGACAGAGGCACGAGATGGAGGATCTTCTTTATTGCATTGGACTGAACAAGGAGAAGAAATACTTGTACGTCCGGGAAACGTTTAAGGCGGAAGACCTAAAGGTTCAAAAGAGGAAGAAGCAAGGAAGGTGATAGAGCTGGCAGGAAGGTTCTTGCGGAAGTATTAATTAATTGGCTGCAAAGGAGTATTGTTATGAAAGAAGCACGGCATCAATTACCCAGGTAATGCAAACAAAAACGCACCCACTTGAAGAAATCACCAGTCGTACACGTCAAAATTCATGGTGACTGATGTCGGATTCCAAGTTATATTCCAAGCAGAGCATAATTACTACGGATCAGAGTATTTCGATTCGCTATGTGCCAGAATAGAATTGGGGCCATGCGTCAATGGACCTCTCCAAGCAAAGTTACGAGGCAAGATCACAGAATAAAAAGAGACTCAAAAAGAAGAGGGAGGGAGGAGGTAGCGGAGTTACGGTTGATCGATGAGCGGAGACTCCCGCCAAGGTCAGGAGGAGTGCGCCAGTACCATATATGACAGCACAAATAGTTTCTGATGTTCATGCAGGAGACTCGTACCGATCTATAATATTGTTTTGCATCTAACGACCTAGGTGCGAGACCACATTTTCGAGACCGAGGGTGTCCATGATCCAATAAAGTAGCGCAGTTCGTGGCATCACAGGACCTGGCGAGCCTCTCCACTTGTTTTTGTATGCGAGGCTTGTTTACACTCGACATTTCTTTCTTAACCCCTGATCGACAAACCAGGCAAATCCTCAATTCTTTTGGACGCCACTTGCTTTCCGAAAGGGAAACCAACACACAAAGATTTCAACAACGGCCACTTGACGGGGAATATCCCCAACAGACGGGCGGCGTCGCTGACATGGTCTAGCTCCTGACAAGGTAACAAAAACACGTCATGGTTCCTGAGGGACTCTAGTCCCCATCATAAAACTCCTCGCCCTCCGCGTCCTCCATCTCGAGATCCTGCACCAGCACCTGGTGAGGCGGCGCACTGGCCGACGCGCGCATGACAGTCTGGTTCAGCTCGCGAATCTCCTCGACCGCGCGGTTGAACCTCTGCACCGCCGCCTTGATGCCGGACCTCTTCTCGGCGGTGCTGGACTCCTCCTCCATGAGGCGCGTAAACAGCTCCGGGTCGTACGGCGCGGCGCCGCCGCCCGCCAGGCCCATCTCCCTGTCGAGGTGCATCTCGATGTCGCTGATGAGCTCCGGGAACAGCCCGGACGTGAACTGCATGGCGGTCACGTCGATGAAGCGCATCGCCGCCGTCAGGTAGTAGCCCCGAACGCGGGCGGCGACGTCCAGCTCGGTGGCGTACTCGTCGTCGCCGAGCTTGAGCTCCTCCTTCTGGATCCGCGACTCCTCGTTGCGCCGCGCCTCGGCGCTCAGCTTGCCCCAGTCCTCCAGCTTCTCCGGCGCGGTGTCGTTGTTATAGGCCTTCCACCGCCAGAAGTGTCGGCTGCGGCGGAGCATCTGCGTCTCGTGCCCGCGGTGGCGCTGGAATGACTCGTCGTCGGTGGTGTAGACCTGGGCCGTCTCCATCTTGTAGTTCCTGTGGAGGTACTCGAATATGCGTTGTTTGTGTCCCTTGAGCCATTCGGTGGTCAGCCGCTTCGCATCCCGGTATACTTGTCTCTTCTGCAAGTCCCTGTAATTTGATCAGCGAGAGTACCATGATGCAAAGATGAGGGTCAACCTACTTGAACGACTCATTCAAAGAGGTGTCCAGTTCACGCCGGAGCTGGGTCATTGTGTGGTCCAGGAACTTCTGCAGAGGGGCCTCCCAGGTGGTCACCGCCTCGACGCACAACTTCTCGATGACGTCGTAGGGCACCTCGCCAGGCTTTCCCGCCTCCCGCTCGGATCTGATGAGGTTACGTATCTGTGCCAGCGTCTTACTAGGGACCCTACCGCCAGCATCAGACGGTGGCCCAGTTGCGTGCCCGGGGGTTTGGGCGGGCAGATCAGCCGCGAAGTAACCGTTCACATCCTCAAGCTTTATGACACCGTTCTCGCCTCTGCGTCGCTGAGCAGAGGGAGTAGATACGCTGTCATTAGTCAGGTCGACCATATTCCGGCTGCGCTTCGCAGACAGGCTCGGGGAGTTATTAGCACTGAAGACCGAATCCCTGTCGCTGGCACCGGAGGCGATGGATCGATCCGGGACGAAGCCGTCTGGCATCACTTTGCATCGCGGCTTAAGGTCGAGGACCCTTATCCTGAAAGTCTCGGCAATCTTGGCCCATTGGGAGAGGAAAGCTTTACCCTTGAGGCGCGACTGAAATCCCTGGGTAAAGCGAAGAACGCTCCTCCGCACTTCGTACTCTGGATTTGCGGGCATGTCGGGCAACCGAGCCAGCTGGTCCTTTGCGAGGCTTAGTTTCTTATTGAGCTTCTTCTCGAGATCGGGAAGATTCCTGGCAAACTCCTGGGCGAGAGACTGGGCGAGAAACTTGACCAGCTGGTCTATGCCGCACCGCTCGTCGAACGGCCGAAATTCCTCGGGCCAGCTTCCGGTGGCACGGTTGAAGAAAGCCTCCTCGGCGGCGTGCTCGTCCCGGAGACTCTGCCGATCTCGGCGCTGCAGCTCATGGCCGTCGCCATTCTGGAGCGAGGGAGGCGCCCGCGAGGTGATGAAGTACCCGCGGCCGACTTGATGTTGCTGGCCGGCCCTGTCCTTCACGTTAGCAATGACGAGTACATGGTGACAAGGGTCGGGATGCACCTACAGCATTTCCAGCCACTGGTGGTGGCCACCGCGTGGGAGCAGGTCGGCCTTGGTCATGACACCAATGGTGCGTTGCTGGGCCCGGACGTTGCGGATGAGGGCGTAGGTCGAAGATGTCTCGGGGTCATGGTTCATGGGCACGGCCCAAAGGATGATGGCCTTCTCGTGGGATATGTACTCGCGAACGAGATTCTCAACCACCTTGACCAGAAACTGGTCCTCCTCGCGCTTGGCGTTGCGGAAAACACCGGGCATATCGTAGAAGGAGAGGTCTGGCAGGCCTGGGCCCTTGACCTCGATGGCCACGGTGTTTGGGCTGAACTTGGCCTCAGTGGCACGCTCGGCCTCGGCAAGACGGCGGGCCTCGTATTCTGGCTCCTTCTCCTCGGGAGAGCGGAGGTCCCAGTCCTTGGGGACGTACTGGGTAAAGTTCCGGTTGTGGTTGAGGATTGCTATCTGAGCCCACCTGACTATCTCATCGATTGGGTCGGTCTTGTTGTAAACCATCTTGAACTCCTTTGTCTCCCTCGCCTGCTTAAGCCAAGGAGGGAAGGGGTTCTGCTCGGTGACGCCGGCCTCGGTGATAGGCTCGTCGTTGGGCGGGCGGTAGGCATAGTCCTGCTGCAGGGAGACGCGACAGCGCCATGTGGTGTCACTAGACAGACGGATGTGGACGGGGCAGCGGGTGCAGACGCCGTCGCTCCGGGGCAGGATGATCTGAGAGATGGCGGACATGAGGCTGGACTTGCCCGAGGACTGGTCACCGACGAGGATGAGCTCAGGCAACGGGGTGTCGTGATGGATGCCCAGCGACTGGAGGGAGCCCAGGGTGTCATTGAAGCTCTTCAGGTGCTGGCCGATGTCCTTGAGGTTCTTGTCGATATCACCGGCCTCTTGCACGTGGATATCACGGTGGGCGGCGGCCTCGGGGTCCTCCTTGACGGTCCTCGGGCGGACCTCCATGAACATGATCTCCTCTCCCATCTCGGAGTGCTGCTGGCCAGCATAGGCGGTGGCCACGGTAGCTGTATTGGCGTTAGCGGGGTAAGGAGGGCAGGAGAGCCGGCAGTGGAACGGGGAGAGTAATAAGAAGGGGAATAAGACAAAAAGGAACTTACGGGCACCTGATCGCTGAGCGCGCCTCGCGTCGGGAGAAACAACAGAGCTCGAAGTGGCCGAAGGGGCCGGCCTGTTGGGTATGGCAGACCGGGGTGTGACGACGGCGGGAGTCCTCGAGTTGGATGGCCGAGGGGGTGTGGCGTTGGGATTTTGAGCATGATGAAGGCCAGGCTCAGCCTTGATGTGTCTATTGCGGCTGCTGGGCATGTTGCAGGCGACGAAGACGCAATTCTGAAGAAGTCAAGGCAGGTGGGTCGTGCGTTCGTATGAGAGCAGGTCAAGACTGACTGGCTGCCTTGGGGTGGGAGGCTTGACACAACTTCGGTATGATATGTCCGTCTGTCTGCCTGTTGTGTGGAGATGTAAATACAAGTGCAAGTGCAAGTGCAAGTGTCGCCAAGTAATCTTGGGTATGGTGATGGCGATGGTTGAGATGCTCAGCAAACTTGTTCTGCTAAGAAGTGGGTATCGGGAACGAAACGTGGAGGAAGTGGGCGTCAAATACAGAGGTATCGTATACAGAATGAAGATTGCGATGTGAAGACGGACATTAGATAGTCGGGGAAGCCAAATGGATCGGTGAGGTATGAATGAATGAATGAGTCTCATGGGCAGGACGAGGACGGGCTCGAGGGCTCGACGGCAAACCTGGAGACCTGCAAGGGTGAGGTTGCTTGCTTTGGCTATGCCTCGGTGAAGACACAGAAACGGTCAAGACATGTTAGGCCGCTGGTGGGGTGGGGGCGGGGTTGCTAACAGAGGCTAGCTGAAGCTGGAGGAAACGGGGTGCGGGAAGCTCGAGGTTGCAGGTGTGGGAGGCGCTGCAAGGGGAGCGAAAGTGAGTGGCTGGGGGGAACTGGGATGGCACTTCCGGGCGAAAGTGTGTTACGGCAGACGGAAGATACGGGAGATACGGCAGACACGGTGGGCGGGCGTGTACTTAGGTACTCGGGTAGCATTCACACCATGCCCATACAATCACTGCTGGGAGGAGTGAAGTGTAATTACTGCATGCTGCAAAAGGGGTGAATTAAAGAGCAAACACTAGGACCAAGGAGGCTGGAGCAAAAACGGACAGTAAACACCATGCCAGCCTCTCTTGTCCTGCTGGAGCAGTAAACTACTCCGTACATATACCTGTTTGCATCACCAAGGTTAGAGTGATGAGCACCAGTATTGAAAGGGTGGCAGATCTCAGTAGATAATCAGACAGAGAACAACTTGTTCTCAGACTCCACCTGGCCTTGATCGAATAACAACCTCCATACTCCTGGATAGGATCGCAATAACAATTGGGAAAGTGAAATTGTTGCTGACAGGAGATAGGCAACCAGGAGAGAAAGGGGTCTCATACATCTCACTAGAGACGAGAACCAATATGGTTTGCAGTTCGAGGTCATATGTGAACTGCTGCCTGATAGGAGATATTGCCCCGGTGGTGGTCATGGCTGCAGTCATGTTGGAAAACAAAAAGCAAAGTCGTTGATATTGAGGTTGAAGAAAGCAAACGGAGAGCGGGGTTGCCGTACCAGTTGTATGCATGAGAGCTGCAGGCCAGGCAGGCCCATCTTACCGTAATCCACTGTTTGGGGACTGTGGGGAGGCAAGGAGGGACCAGCAGGCTAGCAGGTGAGCTCTGAGTGGGAAGTGGGAGGCTCCCAAGGGGCTGCACAATTCGGTGACACAACACCAACCAGACCCCAACCAGACCAGACCAAGACAACCAATCCCACGGCAGGCAGGGTTCCAGATCAGGACAGCAACATCATCCGTCAACCGGCAACCGTCGACCCAAGACTCTGGCCACCACATCACCAACCACCTTCACCACCAGCCTCTCCTCCCTCTTTTCTTTTTCTCCCTCCTCCACTCCGCCCTTTCAGTCTGACACAGCGAGCCTTGACGATCCCCCGCCATGGCCTCCCTCCAGATCCCCCACCGGCCACGGCCAAACAGCGACAATCATGGCGCAACCAAGGCAGTAATTCTGGCAAGTCCTCCCAGCCAAGACTGACCACAACAGACGTGTCACACCAATTGGAATACTGACAATGCCTCTGCCTGCAGGTTGGCGGTGCGTCTCGAGGCACCCGTTTCCGACCTCTCTCCCTCGACGTCCCCAAGGTTCGTCCGTTCCCTTCGTCTGCACGGAACCTTCTAGCCACGACAATTACCTGCCCTCCACCTTTATTTACATGACGACCTTCTCTGCAAACCCGCTGATAATAACGCCAACAGCCCCTCTTCGACGTCGCCGGCCACCCCATCATCCACCACTGCCTGTCCGCCATCTCCAAGGTCCCCTCCATACACGAGGTCTACCTCATCGGCTACTACGACGAGTCCGTCTTCCGCGATTTCATCAAGGATGCCGCCTCCGACTTCCCAAACCTCTCCGTCAAGTACCTGCGCGAGTACCAGGCCCTGGGCACCGCCGGCGGCCTCTACCACTTCCGCGACGCTATCCTCAAGGGCAAGCCAGAGCGTCTCTTCGTCCTCAATTCGGACGTCTGCTGCTCCTTCCCCCTGAACGAGATGCTCAAGCTCTTCACCGAGAAGTACGCCGAGGCAGTCATCCTCGGCACCCGCGTCGGCACTGAGGCCGCCACAAACTTTGGCTGCATTGTTAGCGACAACCACACCAAGCGCGTCCTGCACTACGTTGAGAAGCCAGAGGGCCACATCTCAAACCTCATCAACTGCGGCGTCTACCTCTTCAGCACCGACGTCATCTTCCCCTCCATCAAGAGCGCCATCAAGCGCCGCGCAGACCGCCCCCGCCTCGCCAGCTACGCCAGCAACGAGAACCTCGAGAGCTCCTTCGTCCTCGACCAGGATGACGACGACGACGACGAGAGCAAGAGCCAGATCATCCGCCTCGAGCAGGACATCCTCAGCGACATGGCCGACAGCAAGCAGTTCTTCGTTTACGAGACAAAGGACTTCTGGCGCCAGATCAAGACCGCTGGGTCCGCCGTCCCCGCAAACGCCCTCTACTTGCAGCAGGCCCGCCAGAACGCCTCCAAGGAGCTCGCCGAGTCCTCGGCCAACATCATCCCTCCCGTCTTCATCCACCCACTCGCCCACGTCGACCCCACCGCCAAGCTGGGCCCCAACGTCTCGGTCGGGCCTCGCGCCACAATCGGCCGCGGCGCCCGCGTCAAGGAATCGATCGTCCTCGAGGACGCCGAGATCAAGCACGACGCCTGCGTCATGTACTCCATCGTCGGCTGGGGCTGCAAGGTCGGCGCGTGGGCCCGCGTCGAGGGAACCCCGCTGCCCCTGACCAGCCACACCACCAGCATCGTCAAGAACGGCGTCAAGGTCCAGTCCGTCACTATCCTGGGCAAGGAGTGCGGCGTCCGCGACGAGATCCGCGTGCAGAACTGTGTCTGCCTGCCTTATAAGGAGCTCAAGCGGGTGAGTAGTAGTGCCAGGTCCAGCGCTGCGCTGCGCTGGCCCTGAGAATAATTGACAGATTTGCTAACCTCGATGCGCAGGATGTTTCGAGCGAGGTCATCATGTAGAGGCGACCTTTTTGAAGTCGGGAAAGGGAATTGAAAAGCGATGCAACTAATGATACCATCTTTGCTGTTTGTTGTTGGCGACTTTCGCGGTGCTGTCCAGCTGCCGTCTCTGGCACGACGTCCATATGCGAATACAGAAAGACCAAGACGAACCAGACAATGCGCCTAAATACATATAAACAATTCAAACTGCATGCACTGGGCTTGGAGCAGGGGCATTCATGTATTACATTGGCCCTTACTGGCGGATATGCACATGCATACAGCTGCACGTTCGCCAGTGATTCGCTCACCACTATTTCTGCAGGAATTATCTCGCTCCAAACAGTCCAAGAAGACATCTACAAGATCACTAAAGAAGCCATTCTAACGGAGTACACGACGTTCAGACAAGCTATGGGCCCGACTCAGGGACGAGGGTCTCAGGAAGCTCCCGTGGATCTGTCATCAGCCACTAAGAGAGGGTCAGCCTCTGGCCCGGCCCCTGACTCGCCACGAGAAGCTACGTAAGCACTGGTCTGAGTCACTTGACATGAAAAAAAGTCTGCCTAGTATAGTGGTCAGTACACTTCGTTGTGGTCTTCTACAGAAGAACTCATTCGGTCCGAAGAAACCCATGTTCGATTCATGGGGCAGACAGTCTTTTGATTTTTGGAGAATGGTGAGCTTCCTCGTCGTATTTTTCTTCTTGCGTGTCCCCTCTCCTGCTTGAAGGCCGGGCTAGAGGCCGTGGGAGCCATTTTTCATATCACTGGGACTTGGTCTGCCGATGTGGCGTAAATGCATACATCTTGCCAATATATTTGCATTCGCATTGATACTTGTATCCTGTCATAGCTGGCGTGTCCCGGCTCCAATCCGGTCGAGGCCAACAATGACCTATGTAGAAACAACGTCAGCCAGCTCGGTTGTAGGAACAATGTAAGGTGCACCCTTCTTCTGCGCAAGGGTCTTCTGTTCGAAATCATAGGCGAGTCCAACAAGCGTCTCCTCGCTGAACCTCGCTCCCATAAATGCGATTCCGAAGCTAATCACGGGCGATGTTAGTTAGTTTACACTTCACAGTCATGACTGGGGAGGAGCATATGGGGTTACGTACGGTATACCGGGTGCGGTGCCAATCAACTCCCTCCGTGAAGGCACCACTCTCGTCCCGTTTGGAAAGAATCCAAGAGGGACGCTGATGATGGGGCTGCCGACCAGTGCTGGGAATGACGACGAGACGGAAGTCAACGAAACCACCGCATCGAGGTTGTCCCTCTCGAGAGCCCCGAGGATACCACCCGGACCGCCCACTGCGAGGTTGTTGAGACGGGCCTCCCAGAACTGCGGGCTGGTGTTGTTGAAGCCAAGGGCGAGGGCCTCGTCCCAGATACTCGTGTCCCTGTCCGGCCAGTCCTCGGCGGGGAAGCTCTGGGTAAAGGCCCTCTCGGAGACGAGGTCGGTGATGTCGTTGGGGTTCTCGGTCAGCTCGTCCAGGTACTGCACCAGGTTGACGATGAAGTCGGCGTCGAGCCCGATGGTCTCGGAGCTCGAGTCGTTGAACCATTGCTCCACGGCCGTGAAGTTAGCGCCCTCAACCACGGTGGCCCCCGCGTCCCGGAGGACGTCCAGCGCCGCCTGGAACGCCGCCAGGTCGGCGCTGGAGTTGGCGTTGGCAATCGTGTCGGTCCCGTACGACGCGTCCATCAGGTTCCGCGCCACGCCGATGCGCGCCCCGTGCAGGGAGCCCTCCCTGCAGGCTTTGACGTAGTCTGGGAGCGTGCCGTTCTTGAAGGGTATGGCGGACGTGTAGTTATCGTACGGGTCCTCGCCCGCAATGGCTGAGAGTATATAGGCTGCGTCCTTGACCGTCCGCGCCATGGGGCCAACCGTGTCCTGGTGCTCCGAGATGGGGATGACCAAGTTCCGCGAGGTCAGCCCCACCGTCGGCTTGATCCCAACAAGGTTGTTGACATCCGAGGGCGACACTATCGACCCGTCCGTCTCGGTACCGAGCGTCGCCAGCGCAAGACCAATCGAGGAGGCCACGCCGCTCCCGCTGGAACTCCCGCTCGGGTCCTGGTTCGGGTAGAAGGCCCCGCACACCTGCCCGCCTTGGGCGCTCCACCCGTTGGTCGAGTTGTTGGAGCGGTAGTTTGCCCACTGGCTCAGGTTCGTCTTGCCGAGGATCACCACCCCCGCCTCGCGCAGCTTCCGCGCGACCTGCGAGTCCCGAGGCACTTTCGCGCCGACGAGGGACCACGAGCCTGCGGTGTTGTTCATCTGGTCCGCCGTCGCGATGTTGTTCTTGATCAGGATGGGCACCCCGTGGAGCGGGCCCCTGGAGGTGTCGTCCCTGCGCTCTGCGTCGAGCTGCGACGCGATGGCGAGGGCGTCCGGGTTGAGCTCCGTGACTACATGCAGCGTGCTGTTCACTTCCAGGATCCGGGCGATGTACGCGTTCACGAGGTCCACGCTGGTGAACGCGCCGCTGTCCAGGCCTTCTGCGAGCTCATCGACCGTGGCTGAGATCAGAGAGGGGATGGTATATCCTTGTGACTTGCGTGCGGCGACTGGAAAGGTCTGTCAGCTCTGGGGTCTGGCTCTATTGTCTTCCTGGGGTTTGGCACAACCTCTATCACGCACGACCACGTTACGGCTCTCTGTTAAGGGGAAGAGGAGAAGCCATTGGATGACATAGAGGCCTAGCACGTAGAAGGACGCCATCGTGAATGACGGCGCAGGTATTGCTGCTTGATGGTTGGGACCTTTCACTCCGCGCTCCTGGGTAAACGGCTTCCAGCACTTAATTGGAAGCACGGGAATTATTTGTTCCAAAGACTCTGGATGGCCACGCGGCCGTGGGAATATGTAAGATGTGGACAATGGCACCGTCTTATATAAATACCGCCTGCTTATCCCAATCTCACCATCTCGTGCGGGCTCCGTAGCAGGGATGGGGGCCGAGAGCCCGCCAGGGGAACACAGATAACGCTACCTTAATTAGTGGCTCAGGTACCTGGCAAGAAAGCAAACATAATGTGGTGAACTCTATCCCGGCAGCCCGGGTGGGTGGGCCCAGGCGGCAGGATCGATGTCTTCTTGGTTAACCATGCTTTACTGGAGCAGTGCCGGGCTTGTAATGCGATCATAGACACGGGAATGGTGAGGGGAATACCCACGCAGCCCTGGAGCCAGCTATTCCGCATTAGGCAGCTGGGAAATGTGGTATTGAGGACTGAATGCCGGGCAGATCTACTACTATGACACAAAGGGTAACCGTTCCGAGGGGGAAAATAGTGACAGCTAGAAGTGAAGTCCGCATGCTGGTAATCCATTGCTCTTCTTAACAACGGACTCACAATATTTCAAGACTGCAGTCAGCTTCCAGCGTGCCTCAATGAGCCAGTTTGCCCGGCATGCCCGGCAATAGACGGCCTCCCCCCCCCCCACTGGTTATCTATCATTATAATCTTGGTTATCGGTTGCTATAGATTAACTATATCGCATCCAATATGATACTTGGCAGGGCAAATAATTGCCAGGGCTTGCTTGGCTGACGATGTTATTTAAAAAATCTTTCGCCTTCGTCAAAGTCTTCCAGATAGCGGTTTAGCGCTGGAGACATCGCGGTCAAAACTGTCCAGCCATAGTAGACAAGTTTCGAATCAGGTTCGAGTTCGTTTTGGTGTTGATGATCTCTGTCGCGCGAAACGCATATTTTGAGGGTGAACTCGTAATAATCAGCCGAGACGAAAATCAAAAGCCTGAATATCTTCAATACTCGATCTGTACCCTGACTGGATGAAGAAGGAAGTCCAATATCGTCTCGAGCAAGATCTCCACCTTACTCTTGGATGCACTGATGAAATGGGGATATTGCTGGACGAACAACTCAAAGGCGAACTGAAACTGATCGATGGAATTCCCACGGAGGCTTGTATGTTGAGCTGGGAGACTTGTTCCGAGATGGCGACCTTTTCTATCCCCCGGGTGGCACGAGAAGAGACATAGAGTATGCAAAGCATGCTAAGAGACAGAATTCATGTACGCTAAGTACTATGCATACCCGGCCAATTTCACAAGCCGACAATGGCATTCGTGGCAGATTCAAACGAGATTGAAGTTTATGTCTACGCTTTGCGCCTCTTCTATCGACCGTCTTATGATCTCCTTCTCCCCGTCTGTCAGCTCGTTCGCCCTCCCGTGTTTCATGCACGACATGTCTGGCTTGCTCGCTCCTTTCTCCCATTCCGCATCCATCATCCAGTGTGTCGGCACCTCGAACTCCCGCTTGTTGATGATTTTGTTCTTGAGGAGACCCCCGTTATACCAAAGGAGCCTGTCAGACTCGTCGACATGGGAAATAACGAAACTGCAGACCTTGTCGGGCGGTCCGAGGGGCGTCGTGGTGTTCACGGCCGGTGTGAGCTGTGCGTTGTTTCCTCCCCACCCCACAATACCGCCGTAATGTTTCTCGAATGCATAGGTCGCATTTGTCAGTTCGAAGCCGAACCACCACGCCTCCTTGTCGCCGTAGGTCATCTTGTATGTCGTTTCCTCCCGCACGTCCCGTGTGTTCTGCCAAGCTACGTGGAGGAGGCCGAGCACCACGTCCAAGCGAGACTTGTCGACGACGACTACTCCTGAATCCTGTTCTTCTGCATACATCTCGGTCCAGACGAGGCTGTTTTTGAGATTGGGACCCTCGTGGACGACCTGGGAGTGCCACCACTGGTGCCGCTCTTTGAAGTCGTACTGCCAGAGAAGCCTGTCGTGGAAAAAGAGGGCGCCGTTGTCTTGGTAGGCCTTTTGCTTGAGGAGCGCGATCGGGTCTTGGAAAAAGACCGCGTCAGCGTCCAGAAGGATGACCTCTGTAAATTTACTTGCCAATGCCGCGAAGACCTTGATGGCCCAACCACCGTATGTCAGTTTCAGGGTCGTATCATTGAATACGTCCGTGACGTCGAGAAAGCTTATGTCGCCGTGTTCGAACTCGCCGGATTCGGTGGGTATGTCAGCCAGTGATTCTAATTCTTCTCGCTTCGCCTTCGGGAGGTCAGCGTCTCCGGCATAGACGACCTGTATCGGAAGTGTCGTCTTGAATACCCGTCGAAGGCTGACAATTAGGTGGCATGCGAATCGAAACGTCTTGTTACCCGTGGGGATGACAATCCCCCGTGATTCTGTGAACCTCTGCCTCAGGTCGGCTAATGGTGTGGTGGAAGCGGAATCCTTCGCGAGGAAGGGGAAAGCGGACGCAGTGACTGCTTCAACCGCGTCCATCAACCGTGCCGTCTGCAGCCCCGGTCCGGCTTCCTCTCCCAATCGAAGCCATTTTCGCAAGACTTGTAATCTTCCGCCGAGCTCGCCGAAGCGTTTCGTATATGGCTTTTGCAGCGGATAGTCGATAAAAAATCGGGCGGCGAGCTCGATGAGGTCGACCTCGGCGTCGGAGATGGGTGACGGCTTGGCCGGAACGGACGGAGGTGGGCGAGGTGTCGCATCCGGCCTGCTGGTAACCAATGGCCGGCTGGTGGGGACGCCAAGGCCGTGGATTGAGCTGAAAGACGTCCAGAAAAACGATAGAATAATAATTGCCACGAGGTACTGCACTACCAAGGCTGTCTTTGAGAATCGAATAGCCTTGAACAACATGGCTCCGTTTCGAAGTAATACATCAGGAAATGACGGTGACGAAGAGCATTAGGAGATGGGGGAATTGTTGTGCTCCTTTTTGCTTCCTTTGGTTTCCCGCCCGAGAAAATACAAGCTAGACGTGTAGTCGAGCGCCGAAACAGCCGCGTCTTGGGTCGAGTCAGCTAGCTGACGACGCACGCATGCGCCTCTCGGCCCTGTGCCCCCCCACCTCCCCGTGGCTAGAATTAGCAGTGGTCTCATTTGGCCGACATCTATTCGACTGCCGTGACTGATTCGCTCGAAATATTTATTCGGTTCATTCTGCCGAATCTGACCCACACGTACGTGGTATTATTTCCGCGGTGTGGAGCTTGAAAGAAACGCCGCAGCGGATTCGTCACCCTGCCGTAAACAAGGTTCACGGCTTCCTTCGCGCCACGAGGTATTACAGTTGCTATTCCTGGAGCCGCGCTGAGTGATCCGTGAATACCTCTGTTTGAAACGTAGCGCAAATCATGCTTATTTTACCATGGGCGGGCAACCAAGTTCCCAAGAAGCTGCGCACACAGAACCACAAATCGACACAAGCTTTGCCTGCATGGTCCGCCCGGGTCGTGCAAAAAGGTCCCATCCTCTCTAACCCCATCTCGGCATTGCTAATCCATCTACCCAGGTTTACTGCTATCCTACCTGATTAATAGTAATGTTGAGCATGCAGACATTATAAAGGGACCCCTGAAACTCAATTCCCCCCCCCCCCCCACTTCTGCCAAACCCCCCCCCCAAAAAAAAAGAAGTTCAAAAAAAGAGGATTGTGATCGAATAAAAAACGAAACCAGTTAGCACTAATGTTTCCTAGTCCATCCCTCAACTTTCGAATTGATTGTTTTCTTAATCAGCAAAATCGCTACCGCATGTCTTGAGCAACACACGGTGAGTATTGAAATCAGTTTTCTTTGCCATTCAGTCTTCAGGCCTTCTCTCTGCGTCGGCACCCTCTTGTGTCTTGGCCATTTTCACCTGTAGGCCTCTATAAACCCAAAGATTAGGCAGTGTGCAGAAGTCGTATAGATAGAAAGGATGCAGAGAGTGCAGAGGTATCGAGGTGGATGGTCCTTTCGAGGGTGCGTATAGCTACCTTGTAGTACTAAATTAAGTGAGAGTATGAGAAAGGGAAGGTAAAGGGATTGATGGAGCCGGGTAGGCGGACGACTTGGACTTATGCTGATGTTCCAGCCTACAAGATCCGAGGTGTTTAGCTGAGTGTGACGGGACGGCTCTATATACTGCTAGGAATGGCCAATCTCTCCATTGGTTATTATGGTCTTTTGGCTGGATGGTCTATGGTGCCTAGCAGTGCGTAGATTCTGACACTGAGGACTGAAGGTAAGCCAAGGAGGGCTTTAACAATCGAGGATATTGGTATTGGACCTGTTAATAAGAGTTCGGCGCAGAGTGCTACTAATCACCTCTTACATCTCCAACACTTATAACACCCACACCCATAACACCTACACCTATAACACCTACACCTATAACACCCACACCTATAACACCTATAATTACAACATATACACTTATAAAACTTATACCTATGACACTTACACTTATAAAACCTACTCGTATAACACTTATACTACCTAACTCCTATAATACACTATGATTATATGAATTTCCTGGCCATTGATGCTAATCAATACGCTTCGAAATTTCTGGTTTTCCGAAAGGGAGTATATTGATGTAGTAATATGTTAATGTTGAGCCACCACACCACGTGGCGCCGGTATGTTCACGAATTTTGTACAGTGCGTCTCACTTCTTCTAGGTCTACGCAACGCAGCACTCCAGCGTCAATCTACCTACATATGTATGTTTCAGGAAATGTCGCCTCCGAACTCTGGGTTAACTTGCTCGTTCAATGATCCGACTTGCCTTACTACAGCGGATCAAAGCAGAGAAGATGCATTCAGTGACCTTAACTTTGAGGCCAAGTTATACCGAAGAAACATACGCAGTAGACCGATTGCTGCGGCATTGATTTTCATTTTTCTGGAAATTGGCGCCGTCGTATTTGGCTGACGATGGCCTTTAGCCTGAAAATATCGGCAGAAAAGCAACGAATTGACTTGGTACACCCCGACCCGCCACTACCTCGTCCACATGCAATCACGCAAACCGCCATTGTGATATCACTTGCCGGGGGAGCGGTTGGCAGGAGATTGACAGCAGTCCTCAGATTCACCAGCGGGAACCCCAATTACTTCTGTGGAGTAAGGAACTGCAGCGAATATCAGCTCGGGCTTTCTTTTCGTCCCGATCTAAAGTTAACGGACAGGCAACTGCCGTGATCCACACAGGCCAGCCAGCATGAGAGATATCGAGCACCTGAGGATTATTGAAAGTGGCCAGATGTCCCCTTCGCTCTATCTGCAGCTCGACTACGGACAGGGACGGGGATGGCTTGTCCAAGGGAGGGAAAAAAACAACTAACCAGATAGGCATGACTACCCGATACGGAATCAAAACAGCGCTGTGTGGGAACATTGAAGACTCGTGCAAGCATGTGTAACAACTGTGGTCATTCCGGCGTATAAGCTCCAAGCTTTAACCAATCAGAAATTTCAGAGACGACTCAAAGGAGCGAAACTGATATCCATCCGCTAGCATAAGTACCAAATGGTAAATGACGAGGAAAAGGATTCGGTACAACCATCAGGAGATCCGAGCGCCAGCGCTTGACAGTCTTTGGACTTGTGCTGCCTAATCGAGTCACAGTCACTCATTTTTGTCTAAGGCATGGTCCTTCTACTAGACTCGCTTGTTCTGCATTTAGCTCTGCCAGACCAAACGGCGTCTCCGCAGATTAGGTAACGTAGCACAAAGTCGTGGCTCGAGAATCACGCAGTGAACATTTGTACCGCGTCTGGACAGCGTGGGCTGTGAATGGCACGAGCATGGAGCACGCGGTACTCGGTTTTCATCTCGTTCAAGGGTGATGAGAGGGCAACTCGCCTGGGGCTCTTGCGCCTCTAAACTACTTTGTTTTTGTTTAACAGACAGCACCCACGTGACCCGCATTGCACATGTGGTGATTTAAGGCCAGCTGCGATGCCTCTCTAGGTTCCTCCAAACTCGTTCGTGACAGTTTCGCACGTCTCTCCAACGAAGACTACAGGCAACCACTCGCACCCGTCTCTGACCCGCCGTTATGTCACCTGAAAACGGTATTGGATTCGGCCCTGAAGGTCCTCAAAAGCGACGAACCTACGTCATCCCATTTGACGACCACGCCGGGCGACAGGCTCTCACGGTCTTTGCCACCACGATCCCGCTCCCATTCTTCTACAGCTACTCGGTCTACTTCACGCACCCAGATGCCTTCCCTAGTACCAGCCACGCTGAAGAGCTCTACCAGGCCATCACCAAGGATTATGCCAGCAACGACATTGAGTTCCGTCTGGATTCCTACTTCCTCCCCGCGGTCAGTCAGGATGACTGCATGGTGCACTACCGCGCAGAGAAGACCGCGCGCGGGATCTACGAGGCACAGATCGCTGCTCTTGCCATCGGCGGCGCCCATGCGCAGCCTGACGGCGCCATGATCTGGCATGGTGGCTTCATACGCTGCCCACGACATGGCGACACACCGATATCACAGCATCCTCCTTATCTGCGGCGTGCCTGACTGGCGCGCTGGCGACCAGGTGCTGACGTGGGTTGAGTTCGACCCCCTGTCGCGTGAGGACTATGAGAAGTTCAGCAAGGACGACGACGACCCGCGGGAGCCTCAGGTACTGCCGGCCATCAGGGCCTGGCCCGTGGCGGTGACCGAGGACAATCCTGGATTTGGGAGCCCGTACTGGACGGTGCGCGCGATGAGGAGGTCGTTGTGGGAGAGAACCCCCTATCAGCGGCATGGGCTGGATACTTGGTACGAGGCACGCGACCGGGGCTGGACTACATGGTGAGTAGCAGCCATGGTTTCTGCCGGGGGTGAGGCGAATGGATTCATCATGTTCACAACAATGGGAGACCAGACTGTAAAGCAAAAGTTGCAGGGCCTAGCATCCTAGTCTCTCAAATCGGGCCGCGCAGCCAAACATGAGTCGACCTAGATACCCCTCCTGCAAGGCCCCTGCAAGATTAATATCAAACATGCGTTCTCTTCCTATCTGATCAGAAATATGTTGTTGTGGCGACTTCGTTTCTTCATTATTCTCGGGCGCGGTCGCTTCTAGAAATGCGAATTGCCCTCTCCCTGTCACATGGTCGGCTTGACAAGTGGGATTCGATGGAAGCGTCGCTCTCGCCTTCAAGTCCTTCTTCATGTCTACTGTGCTCTGGTCCTAGAAGGGCCGGGCCGTGCCGTGCCCGTTACCTGTCAACCACAAACCCTCGTAATTACTCTGGGCCCAAAGGCCGCTCGTCCCGTGCCGAGAAGCACTACGCGGGAACCTGAGCAATGCGGGCGAGATCTGCCTCTTGGTGTTAAGCACGTTAGCCAGCCACTTGCGCCGATCATCATCACTACCATAGGTCGCCGTGTAGGCTGTCACCGTCACGTCGTACCACAACTTGGCCTTGGACTTGATGTAGCTGAGCATCTTGTCGACCCAATACACGTAGAGGTCGCGCAGACCAGCCTCAGGCTACGCTGGCGATCCTACCTGTCTGGTTGGTCGAATTGTATGTGTGTGAGTTAGACCCTTAGGGCGAGACGCCCGTGCAAGTCTACACCGAAAATGCACCGATCATTATTTCGAAAGCCAAGGGACCCAGGCAGCGGATCGTGCCCTTTACCTCTTGTGATGCACCAACAATGAGTGTGTTCAGTGCTGATCGCCCGCCATGAGGTGGCCCAAGTAGCCTCTGCCAAGCTTGAGTCACTCGCCGGCTCTGCTCTTTGGAACCTGCTCAAGTCTATAACAAGGAGACATGTGCCTCCAATGGCATGCTCAGGTGCTTTGCCCAGATGGAAACGAAGAGTAACCGCAAGAATGGACGAGTTTACCGGAGACAACCCGGCCAACTGGACGGACGACGAAGACCCTTTCGACCTAGGCCGGAGCCCCGGGAAGGTACTCAGCGAAGCAGGCCATACGTTCCGGGTTCGTCTTGCGTAGTTACCAGACCAGCTGCCTTTCTCTGCAAGTTGCGACGATGGCATTCTCGCTTATATCTCTCTAGATCGGGATCAATGGTTTCAGCAAACTTGGTCGTTCGATCTTTCGTAGGATGTATAGATCCACTCCTCCTTTTCATCCCAATACCGTAACTGCGACAGAATCACTGACAAGAGAAACAGCTTCGGCACAGCTCATATCGAAGTCTCAGCTGTCAACGACCCAAATATTGACGCCATGCAGGCTGTGTGTATCGCGATGACTACGTACCGAGCAGCTCCCAATTACAATCCCACCTCTAACATAAACCCATGAGGTAGGCAAATATCCTCCATGAAGAGCGCGTATAACTTCGCATTGGCCCTCAGGCACTGGAGATTACCGCCAAGAGTGCACAGTTGCTTGAGATCAGAGATCCTACCACTAGCAAAACGCATACAGTTCTCTTCAGCCCTCATTCCAATCCTTCTCAAATAACCTGGCAGGATCGCGATAGACGTGTGCTACATGTCATTGAATGTTCTGGGAAGTTCTAAACGGCGACGCAGGCATCCGCGCCTTTGGAATTCCGCTCTACATTTCGACTTGAGGACCCAAGAGGCTCCTTCAAGGTGCTGATAGCTAGCCCCAATTCTGACGCTCCCCCGTTTTATCCTGGTATCAACCTGAGGGACTATCGGGTGGAGCAGAATGTTTTCGCTTGCGCACCCCCCCGAAAATTTGAGTGATGCCGGTGGTGATGATGTGTGGTAATACTTGCCCCACGTCCTGGACTTGTTGAGTAAGCCTCTGTTGACTATGAAGCTGGAGATGCTATCCTCTTTCCCAAACTCTTTGGAATGCGACTGCCACTAACCGAAATATATAAGCTCTAGGCCTCGCACTCGCCCGAGACAGTGCAGCGGCTGGCTTTGGCGCCATGTGGGAGGAGGGCCGCGATGTCCGCAGAGAGTCTGAAGACGAGAGTCTATTTGAGTCTCACCTCCACATTAACTTAGAAAGCATGTTATCTCCTGACTTCAAACCCGAACATTTTGGCGGGGAGCTGGAAATGGGCAATTCGGAATTCATGTATGTTGTCTTCTCTTGTCAACTTAACAACTGTTGAATGCCATGGCGGGTGGCAGACCAGAGTCATTCAAGACCAGCGCTCCGTGCGATTAAAGTCAAATGTGCTTAGAATGTTGTTTTAGCGCAAAGATCAGCTTTTCAGTCTAATGGTATACAAGCTAGTACTACATGTGATTTCTACCTGATTACTAGGTGTGCTCCATGAGTGCGTGTCTATTTAGCAGGCATTGTGTTTATATCTAGCGCTGGGTCTTAGAGCGCTTGCGACTGTATGAAGGAACCGCCCCCAGGCTTTTTTTCTAAAAAAGCACTGTGACCGGATTAAAGACTTAACCAACTATTTAGCAGGGATAAATTCAGTCTGACGCCCGATTCATGAAATGGATACAAGCTCGAAAACTGAATATTTTCCCCTCCTTTATGTGTTTTGCAACCCGAAAATCTGGATGTTGGTTTATATAAAGTGCAAGTCCCACTAAGCCTTTAACTCCTATGCTCCTTCCTCTTGATCCCTGCTTTTTAACCCTTTAATGCTTCTATTTTGCCCTCCTTATCGTACATCCGGTTCAATTATGATAGCGGAAGTAAGCACCGCGGCAGCGTCAGTAAGTGATTGTAATAATTGAGATAATAAATGCTTGAAGCGACCAATCGGTTCAAACAGCCTGTTACACAAGTCACTTGCAGCTCAGGGGCACCACATAACCCCATGAAGACCTGCACGCCTGCATCCAGCGTTGTATCTTCCCACGAGGCCCCTTTTCGACCTTCTTTTCAACTATTCATGTTGCATCTGAAGCAGTTTTGTGTATAGCAGACCTTGCTTGAGTGCTGGAAGACAGCTCGAGATTCTTGATTCTCCGGACAATCACATCGTCGACGCTGCCATCATGGCAAATGCAATATTCAAGTTGCCCGCGCAAATCCACTGGCAGCTTAACACAAGTCCGACAGTGCAATTCATCGTTTCAATCGAATTCCTTGACGATTATAAGTACTCCACCTTGCTAGGCCAGTATATCCACATGCTGGAGCTGCTCCTAGGCGATGATGACGAAGATGTCGTGATCCGAATCCGCCACTGTGCCCTACAAGAAGCCCCGGGACTGTCGAAAGAGGATCTAAGAATGTCTTTGACAGCACTGCAGGAGACGCTACCGCACGGCTGGCAAGTTTGTGAGACCATCGAAGGTCGATAATTGTTCCTGTACCGGAGCTCGGCAACTCGCGAGTGGATGACCTCCACGTGGCGACATCCCGACCCAAACTTCGATGCCTCAAAATATGAGGAGGTCCCAGCGACTGACAAATACGAAGAAAATCTTGAGAAGAGCCAGTTCGAGGCCCTTCATATGCCTGGGGCCAGCCGCAGGAAAGGCCTCTTTACCTTCTGGTTGAGGATGGCAGCCACCACTTCAAGTTGGGCGTCTGGCCAAATCTCATGTTGGCGCTCCGGCACCTACGACATCGAAACCCCAGTGTATCACGCACAATTTGGGCCGATGCTATATATCTGAATCAGAAAGACCATGTGGAAAAAGGCCTTCATATTCCACGAATGCGGGAGATCTACCGCCTTGAATACCGGACCATTGCTTGGCTGGGGCCGCAGCGTGACGGTACTGGTCTGGCGTTCGAGACTGTCGAGCATATCGCGTCACAAATGGGTGTACATGCGTCTTGAGAGTTCTGGTGGTCGGAGACTCGATGACCCATTGTAACGAAGGCGACTTCACTTGGCATTACCGCCTTCCGTTATGTTGGACCATATGCTGGCACAATAGCGCCAGGTCAGGCCGAGCCGCCAGAGAAGCCGCCGTTATACAATGAGGTTGTGCGTCCCTTCCACCCAACACAGGGGGTGGTTATGCTGCTGGAGTCTGTTCGGGCCTCATGTAAGTGAACAAAACCACCGGAAACTGCATAAAAGCAGAGAGCGCATATGGAAATGTCTCTGATGAAGCAACAGGAATCACTTCGCTGTTAGCGGTCGTGCCGTTCCGGTTGATAAGAATTTGATTCAGCAGGTCGTGAGTCCAGAAAGCCAGCCTCTGTACTCTTCCCTGGCCAGTTCTACACAAAGAGCCAAGTATAAATGCACAACAGAGTCATGGCCGGGTTTTGCTCTGTTCCAGCCGACCCAGCCCTCGAGAAGACAAACTTGGCGCCGAATGATCCATCCAAGATTTTCTGCGCATCCATCAGTGACCAACGGGAAAGCACACCTGCCGTCTATGACAACGTTTCCCTGAATGACGGCGGACAGCTCCAGACTCGCAAAAGCCCAACCAGTCATCTTCACAATGAAGCATGGACACAATACTATGTCGTTAATGAAATCGAAAATAGAGCCTGCTAACTACTTAAAGACCATACACACTTGAAAAAACATCAAAGGAGATTAACACAACTTGTTACATAAGCCCATGAACGCGAATACCAACAAAGGTAAAAATGACAGCAAGAGACAGTATAGAAAAGGTGAACAGGATGGCCCTCCACACTGGGCGGTGAGTCATGCTGGCCAAAACACTCGTTCTTGTTGGAAATGCGCCAGTCTTCAGATTGGCCAGTTCACGCTGCAGTCCGACTTGGTACGCCGAGTCCATGTCCCCACCAGTAAAAGAGTGACAAAACAATGATACCGGCCCAGCCTCGTCAACCCGACTGTTAGAGGGGCTCGCGTCCTTGTCAATAGCAAAGACCTCCGTCTTCAGGAACGTCTCGACGCCGTCTTCCCACTTCACTGCATCGGCCCAGAATTCGATGAGCTTCTTGCAACCTTCAACGGCATTCCGGGCCCCGATGATGGAATTGAATGAATCCAGATCCTTGGGCACGGGCAGCGACACACCTTCGAGGCCGTCATAGTGCGAGTGTCTATCCTTGTTCTGTCCATCATAGCAATGGAAGTTGATGACGGCGCCCCAGTCGCCCCACATGCCAGGCTTGAAGACCATGTAGCCCTTGCTGTCACGGCCCTGGTAGGAGTCGGGGTTCCTGAGCCGGCGCTGGGTATGTCCGACCGCATAGGAGTCCGAGATGAGGTGCAGGCAGACGCCGAGGGCTCGCCATTGGATGTTCGTCTGATAATAATTGGGCGTACTAGCCAAGATGAGACCACGTAGGTTTTCTTGGTCTGTGGGCTTGGTGTCGGCGTTGAACCACTCCCCTAAGGTCTGCTTCAGCTGGTCTGTATCAGACACTCCCTGGTTGCCGCAAGCGAGCTTGTACATGACTTCGATCCACTTGAGTAGCTTCCTCTGAGTCTCTGCTGGCTCTTCGCCGCCGTCGGAGCCCATGGCATGGAGGAACTGGAGGTCACCGAAGTGAGAGCGTCGAATCATGCAAGAAGGAGGTCCGTATTCGAAGTCATTGTACCATTCAATGCCGGTACTGAACTTATGGTTCTTTTGGGTGTAATCATCAAACAGGTAGCATGATGGGTCATCATTCCACACAAGGCCGCGAAAATACTCCCATTGTTTGTCGTTGAGGTTGTGATAGGTGGTGCCTTTTGGTAAAGGCTTCTTGGACTGAATAAAGGCGGCGATGACGATCGTCTCGTGCACGGGCTGCTTGTTGGCGATTGATAAATCACTTTCAAATCCGATATCATACTTGGCCCGGAAGGAGTTTTTCGCCGGAGGATATTTGATGTTGGCGATGTTCTTATGGGTCCCGGTCAGAAGAGGCCGTCGATACACCATGCTGGTGCTCTTCGGGCCTGTCACTTTGATATCGACTTGCCCTGCGCTATGTAAGCATACTAGTTTAGGAGCCTGCACTGGGGTGTCATACCATAAAAGGGGTGACCTGAAGTTTTATATGGCTTCACGGTAAGGTGAATTGCGTCGTCATCAGTACTCTTTGCCCTCAGGTAATTCTTTGACAGAGGCGATTCCGGATCAGCGAACTCCAGTCTGAACGTCTCAGATGAGTCTCCAATCGGAACCTCATACTCTACCCAGCCATCTGAGCCGCCGATGACTATTATGCTGAGTCAGTGGATCCAATTTATGAGACTCGCTGTGCAATGTACTTACACTTCGGGTCCTTGAGTTGTATCTGCGGAGCTGTATGAGCATCGATTGTGTTCAGAGGCATGCCATCAGGCCACACGCCGTATCCGTCGTTGATCCCAAAGTCGCTGAGGAGAAAATCTTCATCAGAAAGATTGTTAATGGTAATATAGCATGAGAAGTCAGTGAGATCTCCGTTGCCATCAGCAGGTTCGGCATCGTAAGAAGCCATGTTGATTGCAAAGTATGAGAATGAGAATGAAGCGAAGTGTGTAGCGGTCTGTCTGGGTTGAGATGGATCAAAAAAAGTTGTAGCGAGTCTTGAATCCGCAATTATGTCTTTGGTCAGAATTTCATTCTGAAAAAGTTAGTCGAGATGTCTTGAGGCCATCTGCAGAACAAGCTTCTTTCTTTCTTTCTTTTTTTTTTTTTTTGAATACTTCATTGTATGTCAGTCATAATCGAGAGGGACCGCTGACAAATTTGAGTCTGGATATATTGAACGCCTTCGATCAGCTGAAGGCCGAGAATGGAGATCACTGCTTCATGTATTTGCATGAAGCGGGTCGAGAGTAATTACCAGAATGAGCTAGATGGCATTTTACCTGCCTGAGACACCGGATTGGGAGCTCCCAGGTAAGCCACCGCCCTGACACAGTAATGGGATCATGCATACCTCCACAAGGCAACAAGATGCTAAAGTCGTACAATAATTAAGCAGGTCAATGGCAAGGCACATCAGAGAGGGGACAATTGAGAAACTTGCCCCCATTAGGCCACAAAAAGCCTCCACCGTGTTTCAGCGTTACAGCCAAGAACAGCCTCTGCCATATTTGGGTATTCAACTCATGAAAAGCATCTGCTGTGTTGCAGCCCGCGAAAATCCTCTGCCGCATCTCAGCACATTTTCAGCCCACAAGAAGCCTCTGCTGTGTTACAGCCTATGAAAAGCCTCTGCCATATTTGGGTATTCAACTCATGAAAAGCATCTGCTGTGTTACAGCCTACGAAAAGCCCCTGCCGTATTCAGCATATTTGATCGAAATACAGACGGGCATGCGGATGGGCTAGTCGGGCTGCTAATCTGGGTCGCTAAGGGCGACCAATGCACGACTCTGTCCCGTGTGACCATCCTGCTGCATGGCAGAAAGCTCGTTGCGCTTTTTGGAAGTGTGTATTGGTGAGGACGGCCGGGTATCTTGGTTCCGATTTGTTGCTGTCCAGCAACCGCATGACAGCTCCTGAAAAGCCTCTGTCGCATCTCAGCCCATGAAAAGTATCTGCTGTGTTACAGCCCACGAAAAGCCAATGCACCAGAAATGGTGTTCAGCTGTGCCCTAACTTACCTAGAATTAGTGCCACGTAGACAAGAGTCAGAATAACCAGATGTGCCTCCAGTACAGCTAAACCACACTGTCACAAATCAACAGATTCAGCAGTGATGGCCTCGGCTAAATACCCTGCGGGGCGACTTTATCGAATGGACCCTGACATGACGATCCCCTCCGCTGGGCTCGCCCTCCATCCTACGCCCATTCAATATAGCGTTAGATCCTGCAAAGGCTTTGTTGGACGCTGTGCGTGAACCCCGCTTGCGCTACTTCGTCAGCAAGCAAGGTGTTTGAAACGCGGCGGACCCGGGTTCGAACCCGCGACCTCTGCACTCTAAGAGCCGGCTCATTGTGGAGTCTACCACTGCTAAATCTGTTGTTTTATGTGATACAGTTATACCGGCGGCAGTTGTTCTCACAGGTGTTGAGAACTGTGCGTCGGCATAGTCCTTGAAGAATTTCAGGCTTATTTGTATGAGGTTGACATTCTTTAAGCGATAACCAATCTAACCAATTTGGGGGAAAAAAGAAAAGAGAAAACAGCGGTTACTCCTATTCTGTTACTCAGCTTGTCCTGAAACAATCCTTGCAACTTCGACAGTGTCCATGCCACTCATCGCTATTGGGCCACACAGCCTAGATCTCGAGCTCTGCTCCCTGCACAACCATCTTGGGCTCTCCTTCATCTTCCACCATATCTACCTGAGCAGACTTTTCCTTGCCAGGATCTCCAACCTTGCCCGGTTCGAATACAATCTGCGGAATATGGATTAGTCACGCGGAGGCAGACCGACGTCAAAGAAAGTCTACTGACTCGAAGAAGAGCATTTGTATCGTTGTCCCACTCGACGTAGGTACCCGTACAATGCGACTCGCTGGCGCAGACGCTTGTGCCAGGACTCTGATCATGGAGTGTGATGTCCGAGTTGGCCGGCCCTGTGGTCCATCGGCTGTTGGTCGAGCCTGAGTAGGCGACGGTGGACGTGTATGACATCCCCCACCAGCTTTCGCGGAAGTAGCATAATCCGTTTGAATCAACGGCAACCTTGCCCAAGGTTTGGCAGGTCAGCCCCTGACTCGAGACAGTCATGGATGCAGCAGAACCAGTGAGTCGCATGCACTTGTCGCTTGAGCTTCCAGGGTGCCAGTCAACGGTGTAGCTTTTGACGGGCTTGGTGTTATGCCAGACACATCCGTAAACAGTAGCAGCTTCACAGAGGCGTCAGTCATCTCAGCAGTTTCAAGAGTCCAAGAAGGCATCAAACTAACCCCCTTTCTCCGCGGCTGCGAAGCCTGCGAGGGCGGCGACTGCAATGACACAGCGATTAATTCCAGCGCGCATTGTGCAAAGTGAGTGAGAAGTAAATTGGGTGAAGGTCACGAAATTCCGCAGCGGAAATGATCGGGGAGACGGAGAGGTCAGAAAGCCTGTGGTCTCAAGTGGTCGAGTTTGGTTCCCTTAAGTTCTACCGGAAGAGTCTCGCATAATACGCTGAGGTTCTGACATTGATGAGGGGGCTGACATGGCATATTGAACGATACTGTTAGCATATTGAAAATGGCATGGCTTGTCTACTAAGTTCATGAGCATTGTTACCTGTTTAGGGTATTGCACACGTCTAGGCCGCCATTCAGCCATGCCATGTCTCCATGCCTGGTTACTTCAAGAGGGCCTGTCTGACCAAACATTACTCCAAGGCTACCTCGGCTACTCCGATGACTTCAGCTGAATTAGTAGTTCTGATTCCTTCAGCTGCCCACTCGCCAAACACCAGCCAGATTAGTAACGGATTTGGCCCAAACCGGAATGCGATGTTGATCCTTTCAACTGTCAACCAAGGACAGGCCTCAGACAAGTGACGCAACCTGAACTCCAACGGCTATCAATTATGCATGTGGCTGTCTTGTGGCTGCCTTTGATACCGAGGTAGTAGTGCATAAAGCACCTCGACGGACATGACCTGGTAGAGAATTCTCGTGGGCTATGAAGCGGCAGAGACCCCTCTCTGGCAAAGACGGTGGCGTCCTGACCGGCGCTAGATTATATCATTGTCCTCCACGCATTCAATATCTCGTACGTACGTGATATTGACATACATTGAGGTCGGCCCTTAATCCGAGCCAGCTGAGCCTTCCCAGCTTGCTTTGATTTCTGATCTTGTCCTCTTCAGTACCGCTTGGCGTGCCAAGTTTCGAGCTGACATGCAGGATTATGCACACGTGAAAAGAGTTATGCAACATGAGAGTCGGACTATCTGCTGCATGTAAATGGAAAGAGAAAACCCATGCCTATCAATCACTCCCGCCCAACCACTATTTACACCCGGTGGTGTGAGTCGGTGAGAACGGTCACGGGCCCCTCAAAGACATCAGAAAGTTATCACACAGTAGACCCAGGCTGGTAAAACATATGGAGGGTGCAAAGAATGCAAATAGTATGAGTATTTAAAAATAGGTAAAAAAAGAATCTAAAGTATACCTATAAAAACATTAAAAGTACCTTTTAGCAGTAAGAAAATAATATAATTCATAATACTACTTTTACAATAAAAACTTCAAATATTTCTTATGAACATAATGCAAATATTATTAACATTAAATGTTTATAAAATATTATTAATATTTAAAATACATTTCAAGTAATTAACAAAAGAATATACCTTTATTTAACAGTTAAAAAATAAATAAACACATTAAATTAAGTAAAGGTCTATAAAATAATTTCAAATTGGATAGTTTATTAATAATACTTGTAAAAGCTATAAAAAGCCTGTTTAATTATAGCTTGATCTATTTATATAAAATCATGTAAAGTATTATAAATTATTAGTTATTGTGTTAATAATAAATGAATAAGCACTTAATATATTGTTTAAATAAATGTTACTCTATCAATACTTTAAAATATTATTAAAGTATAATAATAGAATCTTATAAAAAGAATTCAAACTATTTATATAATAGTATTAAAGATGCTTTTTTTGGTAATAAGTACGTAGTACGTTTGTTCATGTGATTTAATCTTATCACCCTGACTCTGCTGTAGCAAAGACAAGGCCACTAGCACGAGCGCTGACACATTCCACCTCAAAAACGGCAGAGGCTTTTCGTGAGCCGGCAAAAGCTTTGGGCTGCGATGCGACAGAGACTTCTCGTGGGCCCTTCAGCTCTGAGGGTTCTCATCATGATAAGAGAAGCAACTTCGCTCCAAGTTGACCGTCAGCTCGCCATCAAGCTCCTGTCTTCAATCGTCTTCTGAAGTTTGACTTTTTATGACGTCTGATCCCTAGCTGTTCAAAGTCTCATCCATCACTGGCATCACCAAAACCTCATGGATAACGCAGGACAATACCAGGGCTCACAGGCTTTCAGCCACATTGTGCCTCAGAAAAACGAATCCGTGAATCCTAACACAGGATCATTGAATTACAAGGCACAGCTAGTACAGCTTCGTGGCGTCAGGCCCAGCATTGACTTGAGTCTGAATGCAAGTTACAACTTCAGGACGTCGGGGACCTTTGGCCTGCCACCCAATTGGAGTCTCGATCTTCCCTATGTCCTGAATGGCAAGAGTGTTACTGCGAATGGACGTACGTATGTCATAGATTACGAATGGTCGGACGCGACCGGCTATGCGTCTGGCTTGAAGTACATGAACCACCATGGAATCAAGTTCGAAGAGATTGTACCTCCCCAAGACCTACCATCCGGACTCCCTGGTCAGTACGGTTATCAGCTCAACCAAGTTGACGGGTCCAAGATATATTTCGATGTAGCCGGCAAGCCCTTGCAGAACTCGGACATCTATGGCAATTTCATCTACTACAGTTACCTACAAGGAGCAGATGCTGGCGTCGGTGAACAGATGGTGCTCCTGGACTACGTCCAGGACTCATGGGGACAGCAAATCAAGTTCGACTACCAGGATGCTCAAGAGTGGAGAATCACTCTCCCAAACGGAACATACACGACAGTCACCTTCTCAGAAGATGGTATCCTTAGCATCCAGGACCCCGCGAATCTTAGCACGCTCTTTGATTATGTGCCCTTCGTCGGCAACGATAGCTGGAAGGTTCTATCGACAATCACATACCCAACTGGTCTCTCATCAAGATACGATTGGGGCACGGTAGACTACTTGGCCGCGAACAATTCCAGCCAATACATGCCTAAGGTCAATGACGATTACCAACTTGACTCCAATGGCAACGTCTACAGCCACACATCTTACGACCTGGGAGGGTTTACTGGCGGCAACACCTACACCGGTGCAGCGATTGGCCTGAAGATGGCTGGAGCGACCGACACCCTGATGGATGGAGATGGGAAGGCGTTGTCCTATACGTGAGGATAAAATGAGTCCCACTCTTGATAACCTGTTCGCTAATCCTGAGAAGGTACGATGTTACCAGGACAAGTTACCGAGACGACAAGGACGAAAATGGGGCTTCCAGGACCACTACGTATTTCAACAACTACCACCTCCCCATCCGACAAGTCAAGTATAATCTCAACAGCAAAGGCGAGTTCGTGGAAGCCTACCAGACTACCTATCAGTACGACATTCCGATCGACGAGCAAGCGAGGACCACCGCGTACAACTATCCGAAAATTACGGAAGTCTTCAACAACACAAATCCTGCGGGTGAACCAAGCTGGCGTGCCCTCACATGTTCTCGTGCTGAATACAATGAGTATGGCAACGTGACGGAGACCACCTCGGAGCTGGCCGTCTCTGGCAGGGGCTATGTCAAGCAAACGACAATCACGAATCAATATATCACAACCTCTTGCAACATTCAGCTTGTGGCCACATCTGTTAAGAGAGATGAGATCACGCAATCCGAGGACCAGACAGTCAACATACCAACTGAAGACGGAAAGGCTGTCGCCTCCACCACGACTTTCTTCCTCCCCGGTGCTAGCCAAACGCTCAAACCATGGACAAAACACTTGTATGAATATGACAATCAGGGCAGGATTGTCGTTAACACCCTTGCCTGGGCCCCGGACGCGTCAGTGCCTGATGGGAGCATTAGCACGGTGACGAACAGGATCTCGTACTCCTTTGGCAACGGTACACTCACTCAAACATCATATGATGCTGATAAAAATGCCACCGTCATCAAGTACGACATGCGCAAGTACGCAGGACCGATGATGAGCAAGACCTTGCCCCTGGGACAGACTGAGACTTTTGAGTACGACAACATCTGCAGACTGATCAAGCACACTGACGCCCTGGGTCACGTCACCACAAACACTTACACGGTCGGGCCGAATGGTGGCTCGGACAGCACGAAGTCACCCATGGGCTACGTCAAGATTACGAAATACGATGTCTTGAGCCGTGAAACTGAGGTTCTTGACAACGGGGATCCGACGCAATCCACCTCGTCAGACGCTACTAGGCTGTTGAGCTGTCAGACTTACGACTTCCTTTCACGAGTCGTTGAGTCGACGGATAATCTGGGTCTTGTGACCAAACACACCTACGACGCATTATGCCGTACACTGACTGTAACCGACGCGAGACACAACATCCTGACTTCCGAGTATGACGATGTCAACCTTCGAATCACCCAAAGCCTGAATGGCGAGGTTCGCTCGCTTACTCAACTCAATGGACGCTCAGATGAGATCCAAGTCGTCACCTATCCAGACTCTAGTGATCAACTGACGACCTACCGCCTTGAGACTAATACTGCATACGACGGCAATAAGAGACCAATCAGTACGGTTCTAAATCAGCGGCCCAAGACTTCCGGGAATACAATCACCCTTGAAAAGACAGATGTTGAATACGGTCCTCAGTCCACCATCAAGTCACGCACCATGACAGGTTCCACCAGCGGAGGTCAAGATACTGTCAAACGCCAATTCACTTATGACCTCTTTGGCAATACGTATACCTGGCTCAAGGACACCAAGTATGCCAACGGCAGGACATATCAAGTCAAGGGCCCTGTCAGCATATATGACAAGAACAATCGAGTTGCCGTGACTCGCAATCAGCTTGGTCAGGAAGAGAAGAACTACTATGACGCCAACGGCTGGCTCAGCAAGACTGTCCGTTTTGACAAGTCAGAAGTGATCACTACCTGCGATGCCGTGGGACAGTTCGTGAAGACGGTGTATCCTACGAATCCCTCTAGCGCCACGGAGCTCACCTATGACTCTGATGGCCGTCTGAAACAAGTCAAGGACGGTGCCGAAGTCATCAAATATGGGACCACCTTGGACGGGACCCTTGCGAAGACTACGTACCCCGACGGCCTCACCCAGGTCAATACTCTCGATAAGTACAGCCGCCTCGTGAAGCAGACAGACGTCTTTGGCGTTGCTCGAACGACACAGTATGGTTCATTTGGAGAGGTATCCAGCCGATCATGCAAGAATGACACAGTGACCTACCGATATGGCACTGTCAACCACAGCGAGGGGCAATGCGTCGGCTTCAGTCTCGCTGGTGGACGTCCCTATAACAACGAGATCACGTATGATGGTTTCAACCGCCTGAGGAAGACAATTGCTACGGGCTCTGATGGCAGCGCGCTGCTGGACTCCACTTATACCATCGATGGAAAGGGGAGAGTCACGAAGATTGCAACAATGTCAACTACTGCTCCAGATCTAAACGTGAACCGCGATCTTGCCTACGACGGCCTCGGGCAAATCACGTACGACAATCGCAGCTCGGGAGCCCCAACCCACACAGCGTATACATACGATGGCAACTCCAACGTACTTTCCACCACAGTTGATGGCCACATGAGTAGTATGATGTATAATACCATCGACCAGCGCACCGATTCTGGGTTCAAGTACGACACGCTAGGGCGCCTGCTCACCGATAATCAGGGCCACCAATACGGGTTCGACGGCCGCGACCGTCTTGTCTCAGTTCAGACAACGGGCGCAACGTCGGGCTTCGAGTACCGGGCGGACGACTATCTCGCCCGCCGCAAAGGACCCTCCGACACCGCCGAAATGTACTACAACAGCGGCAAGATCAACTCCATGACCGTCACCAAGGGCGGTGAACAGGGCAACAAGACGAGCCTCTTCTCCGGCTCCAAGGCCATGATCGCAAGCTACACAGACGAGAAGACGCCGGACTACTTCTTCGACTCCTTGGGCTCCACTGCGCTGGCGGTGGGCGAGGACCACCATACCACCGTCACCTACGATGCCTACGGCACGGCCAAGCCTTCGTCACCCGTTGACACGCGGTCGAGCTTCGGGTTTGGACAGGAGTTCACGGACCAGACGAGCGGACTGGTGTATCTGCGCTCTCGCTACTACAGCCCCAAGATGATGGCATTCATCTCGATGGACCGCAACCACCAGGAGAACCGCTATGCATACTGCGAGGGCGACCCAATCAACAACTTCGACCCCCTGGGCCAGTCATGGGAGACCATCGCCGGCGTCGGCGCCATAGTCGTCGGCGCCGTCGTAGGGGCTATTGCCACCGCTGGCGTGTCACTTGCCGTCGAGGCCAGCCTCGGCGCCGCCGTCGGCCTCTTCGGGCTCAGCGAAGTGGCCGCCGCCACAGCATCGTCCGTCATCGGGGTCACCTCAGCCGCTATAGGCGGGGCGGCGGGCAACGTCGTCGGGGGTGTGGTCAGCGCCCAGATCCAGGGCTCGAGCTACACCGGGACGAACGCCCTCGTCGATGCACTGACCGGCGCGGTCGGCGGCGCGGCGGGCAAGCTGATGGAGCCCACTGCCAAGGCGTGGGCGGCCGGTGCCAAGTACGGCGGCAAGCCTTTGAGCCCGCTGGCGCAAGAGGCTCTGGCCAGCGGAATTGCTGGTGCCGTAAACAACGGCGCCCAGTCTATTGTCCGGCCTGTCCTGCTGGGCGAGCCGGTCAACCCGCTGATGGTCGGCACAGCCATGCTCAAGGGTTTCGCCGTTGGAACAGCCTGGACCTACGCATTGGGCAAGGGGAAGGCGCAATACAGAGAGACGTCGCCGCGTGTCCGGGCTCGGGCGAGGCAGCTCTTGTCGCGCGTCCGTGGGAGGACGCAGGCCTACAGGATGAGGCAGATTGATGTCTACCATGACAGCGCGGCCGAGCTTGTTGCCTTCAGGAGCCTCTCGGGGGCGAGCTCGGCTATCGAGACAGATGTTTCTGATCTGGCGAACTCTGCACTGAGATCTAGGCTAGGGACTTTGAGCGGCGACCATGAGGACCTGCCTCCACTTATAACCGAGCTCTGAACATTGTCACTAAGAATACATGTAGGTTCCCACTCTGTCACACTTCCTGCAGCCTCTCCCCTCTCTCCGGCCCCTTGTTGTTGCTTGAACAATTTCAAGCTGATTCGAGAAGTGAGCACATCTGGAGGCAAGCAAGGTGCGAGAGCTAGCGGGAGGAGAACATCCGTCTACTTAGTTATCGATGAAGCGGAAGATAACAGTCCGCATGGGTGCAATATGTCGTCGAGCAAAGAACTCTTGTCCACGAGATGATGCTGATGCTGCCATAACTCTGCTGGAATTTTGTGTATAGCGCGTAGGATGGAATGGACACGAATCAGTCTGTTCATAAAATTCGCAATATATGCTTTTGATTGTTATAGGAATCCTGAGAAAAAGAATTGTTCCCCGTGATGATTTATAACTCCGGTCCTAGATCCAGACCGATTAAACACCCTCTGCATAGCAGTTAATTTCTTTTGAGATTTCTTCTAGGCTTATATATCTTCTTAACCATTTTCATATTGGTTAGGGCTCGAGCATGACATCCACCTCATCTCAGTCTCCGTTGCCGACACAGTCTCCTTCACCGAACCAAAGATTCTGGATCTTCCAGGCTGGACCACCCACAGAACTCACAACCTTGTACACTTGGTGGTTTATCTGAAGGCCCCTCGACTACAGTAGCTGTTCCGTCTGTGACGAGACTAAAAGCTTCATTTGCGGGAATCAGGGGGTGTGCAATAAGGCACCAGACCCTGACAACGATGGGAATCCACATTTCCCAGACGGGATCCTTCACCATGAGCAGGAAGCAGTCCAAGGATTGTACGTACGACGGCACAAAGGCTGGGCCGGGCACGATGGCTTGTCCAGGGTCTCACGGGTCTGTTTCGGGCCGCGAGCGAGCTGGGCTATGACATCTTCCATGCCCAGGGGCTTTCTTCAATGACGCTGTGTATTGTGACTACAGCTAGACGATTTAGTACGTTGACTTCGTCTCGGGGTTTGAAAACGCTCTCGGGCTATTCCAAAACCTACGAATGTGTTATATTGTCGAATGAGATTGGAAGTCCCACAATTTTTTGACACCTCTCTTTATCATAAACAACTTTTTCGAGATTATGAAATTTGTAGTATTGCCCATTATAGAACCCCAGCTATGGACAGCTACTAGGGCTCTATTTACATGCACTTCACGAAGAAGAAATTCCTGCCACGGGGCCTGTGTTAGAGATTGTTGACGCTAATGACACAAATAAGAAGTCTTTGTCCTTCGATAATAGTTTGCGCAAGACTCGTCTCTGCACTGGGGCCGGAACTGGCTGGCTTGTTGAGCCGGGGTACCGACATCCATTCCGTGGAGCCAGTGCTCGGAGGGCACAAGCTTGTCTGAAAGGTCAGTCAGAGCCGTTATATGGCAGACCATTATTCCTTTCTGGTAGCTGACTAGAAGACATTGGCAATTGAGACTTGTATCGACAGCGTCGCTGACATAATGAGGTGTGATCTTCAGCCTCAGGCTCTTTTCTCCAGTTGGAGAACGATACAATTGTTTGCAACAAAGTGACAATTGTTGCTGGTTTAATAGATTTGGTTGGGCTGTTGACGGGGTATGAGGCAGCGAGGCGCCCCCAACTTCACCTTCTCCCCTATATTCTTCTTTCATTTGGTAATGGACAGGGAACGAAGGCCTGAGACAAGCAATTTCGGGCAATGTCGGTGGATAGCCTGAGGGTTACAGCGTGTCGGCTGGCCTTAACCGCCGAAATTTCCGGAATAGTGATCGTAGCTCTGGCGCGGGTATATGACTGTGGAGTCGGCGCCAGAACATCGATACGGCCATGTGGCGTCCATTCCAGATATAGGACCACCATGTCTGAATGCCCACGATAAAGCCCATGGTGGGTACCGAGACGCGCCCTGGGATAGGTCGGCGCCTCCGAAGTTGTACAACGGAGATCGTGAGAGTTATCGTAACACTCCATTTTGAAGCTTTCAAGACACTTTTGCCATGTGGTTGCCGCTCCTGGTTCTCTTCCGCGTTGCTGCCGCCGCAAGCCATCAATATGGGCTCTGATACTGTTCCAGGGAATATAAACATGCTCACATAGCTTCGCAGATCCTTGCTGACCAAGCAAATCTGTGGGCTTAGGTCCTGAACTTGTGGTGGCTTCTGATAGGCCCCCGGGAACTGACAGACGTCGTGCTCAGTGCCACAGGCACTACAATAAGGGCAGCGGTAATCCGTGTGCCAATACTCAAGACCCCCAAATGTAGGAGCCCTACGAAGCCAAGACAATCGGAACTTGCAGCAGTCGTGGACACGTAGGCATCGTTCCATCGCCTGCAGTTGTTATATCGACCATCTCTTTGAAGTAGCTGTCTGAGTCGTAACTGAGGGCCGTGTTCCGTTAAGCTCCGATAGCCAGCCGTGCTTCGATTGCTCCAAAATCCTGATTCATCATAAAGAAGACGGAGGAATTTTATGGAGGTGTTACGGAGACAATATAGCGTCACATCATCGCCGCCAAGGAATCCGAGCAAATTGACAAGAAGTTCTTCCGGTAGCCGTGTCAAGAGACAGCAGCGATTGTTGTAAGTCTGCGATGCTATAAGCGGGTTCATGTTATCGTGCAGCGCATTTAGAGTGAATTGCAAGGCTCGGCCGTACGGCATGTCCTGCTTCTCCCGCTGAATCTGCCTCTCGGCCTCGCGCTTCTTCCTCTCCTCGAGAAGCCTGCGATGTTCGCGCCGCTTGTGGATCCACCGCAAGATAAAACACATTGTCGATGTTGAAATTTTATATTGTGGAACCTAGAACCTGGGGAATTTTAGAACAGAGGTTTATGGTTTGTTTCAGTCGTGACATGCTTGACGATGCGTTACTTAAGTAACACAGAAGCATAGACTAAGGGGTCCCGTCGGTTTTAGACTCATTTTCGAAATCTCAAATCAGCGAGATCTCTGGTTATAAGGGAGGTTCGGGTCGTATTGAATTCTGAGTTTCGAACCGTCCAAATTAGGGTCTTAATGGTGTCAATCAAATTGTAAGGCTTCCTGAATTTAGCGTGCCTAGGTAACAGCCGGTAAGCACCGGAAGTTTGATGGCATATGCAGCTGGCCCAGAATGAATGGATGAGTTTTAGTTTAGGTCGTGTTCTTCGGGCTCAAATACCAGTTGAGGGTCTCAAGCCGCCCTTTTATGGCATCTGTTTATTTTGGTTGCGAGGTCACTGTAATGGGATGAACTCTTGTCAACAGAACTCAGGGCCAGGGCCCTTCGTACGACCCACTGACCCACAGCACGATTCCCCACAGAACCTGCTAGCATCTACAAGAAGGACCAGCGAAGGACGACAACCAAGTATATAGATCAATAGGAACCTGTACGATTGTCAAAGAGGAAAGACTTCTCTCCCCAGAGAAGTCTTCTTGTTCATAGACAAAATAGACGTTAGAGTGTGACACTCAGTCTAGACCCTTACATATAATATATACGAAAACAAAACTTTATACATAAAAAATAATTAATTCTTTACATAAATTTTAAGAAAAGTGTCAAAGTTTTAGTAAATAATGGGTAAATAAAATAATGAAACTAAATTATTAACTAATCTATAATACATATTATAAGTAAAACCTATAGAGTGTTTAGGTAGGGGTTTTTAGCTTAAACGGCATGAAACTACGTAAGTAGGTTCTTTGGAAAGTATCTTCGCCGGCTTTGGAACTGGTGTTAGTGACTAGGCTTACATGCTTCAGAAATCCGACGTCTACCCTAGCGTGATGGCTCCGTGTTATTGAGGGTTAGGGCACGTCTTTGCCACATTGAAATTGATCCCGGTCAGCCGACCTCGGAATTCAATGTCCTGGCCGTGGCGTAAATACGATCTGTTCACAAAGTGTAAGCGCAGTATGATATTATTCAGCCGCCACAGGAGTGCTCTTGTGTCCTTAAGTCTCAAGATAGCGGCCTCCAAATCTATCAGGTCGACAAAAACGTGTTTCAGGATGGCTCAAGAGCAGAGCAGGGCCAGCAGTCATGCGCCGCAAATATCCGACTGGTCAGCGAACCAGTACCTCAAGTTTGGCAACGAGCGCACCCGCGCGGTCCGGGAGCTCGTCGCGCAGATCCCGCTCTCGAATCCCACCCGCATAGTCGACGTGGGGTGCGGCCCCGGCAACTCGACCGCGGTGCTGGCGACCCGCTTCCCTGGCGCGACCATCTCGGGCATGGACTCGTCCCCAGACATGCTGGCCAAAGCCCGGAAGACCATGCCCGGCGTGGAGTTCGTCCAGGGCGATCTGGAGACGTACGAGCCCGAGCCCGGCGCCGACCTGATCTTTGGGAACGCCGTCTTCCACTGGCTGCGGCTCGAGGACCGCATCCCTACTATCCTCCGCCTGCTCAAGATGCAGAAGCCCGGTGGCGTGCTGGCCTTCCAGGTGCCTGACAACTACGAGGAGCCCACGCACAGGGCGATGAGGGAGACGGCACTGCTGGATGGGCCGTGGTTTAAGCACTTCCACGCGCTGCCTGCCGACCAGCGGCCCGACTTTGACCCCATCGAGACTCCCGCCGCCTACTACAACGCCTTGATACCGCTCTGCGAGAAAGTGGATATATGGCATACGTTTTATCAACACCCCCTGGATTCGCCCACCTCCATCGTCGAGTGGGTCAAAGGCAGCGGGCTTCAGCCTTTCCTAAACGCCCTGCCGGACCAGGAGGTCAGAGATGAGTACCTGAAGGCTTACGAGAACAGGATCGCAGAGCTTCACCCCAGGCTTGCGGACGGGAAGGTCCTGTTGAGATATCCGAGACTGTTTGTGATTGCCAAAAGGAAGTAATCCGTTGGATAAAGTGGAAATGCATGTGTAAATAGGTCCCAAGCTGGAGTTCCGGGATTTTCGCCACTTGGTGCAGCGTTGGGTGCAATTCGAAGCCCTGGAGGGTAGCAGAGCATGTGCACAGGCATAGCCAAGCGGTGTAGCATTCGTGAATTGCTGATATAGTAGTAAAACGTTCCGTACGACTCTGAGCCTCTTTAGCTTCGAACTATCAAATGCCCAAGACGGATGCAGTGGAAAGTGCTTATCACGAATTTTATAACTAACTCACGTCGAAGGGGGATTCCACTAGTTAGTTACCTAGGTACAATCTACTACCATGCCCGTTGGCATATGGTGGCACTACTTCGATGGTGCAGAGCATTCTACTGCTTCAGAGATCTAGGTCTAGATGCCTCTTCATTAATGTACTTCATATTATTTTACTTACGCATCATCACTCACATTGTTTATGCGCCTCACCTTTTGAAAGCGAATCGCTGGTTAGCCAGGTTAGTCAGAGGGATAGGGAGGTCGAAAGCATTTCCACTTGAGACTGTCTGCAATGGAATTGCATTTTGCCAGTACTATGACATTGATACACGCCCCCAGACTTCGGTACTGCAGTTGTTGGCCCGAACTGTACTGAATCTAATCATGAAAATTGATAAATTCAAGGGCCTTCTCAGAAACTTGGACCTGGGATGCGCCTGGCGCAGAGATTGGGACATCATAGTGATAGGATGAGAGATGCCTGAAGAACGATTGATCGTAGTGGACGGAAGTGATGACTCTTCTTCCTAAAATTTCGAAGATTATACAAGGATGTGCTATGCACGTGCTAGACACATTAGCAGGGTCCACACATTACCAATCACGCCAAAAGAAGATGTACATCAAATACGACTTTGTTCTTGATTTCTGGGAGGTTTTTAATCTCGATCGAGCTGGCTGTGCAGCCCCTTGTTCCCGACCTCCATCGCCGCCTGCAGCTCCCGCTCCCCGTCGCGGAGCAGGGCCCTGCTGTGCCTCAGGTTCTTCTCCTGCCTCCGCTTCTCCTCCTCGACGGCCTTCTCGCGATCCTGCAGGGCCTTTTCCCGCCTCCTGCGCAGGTCCAGCACCTTCTGCGCTGCTTCGTCGTTGGCTGCTGCTTCTGCGTCTTCCGGGGGTGGGGGCAGGGTCTGGATAAATGCCTCGATCAGAGGATCGCGTGTCTTGGCATCGAGAGAGATGTATCGAATATCGGTGATGATCTGGGGAGGTAGGTGGGTGAGTAGGGTCTTGTTGTTGAATTGCAGTATAGGCGTGGATTTGAGCAGATTGGCGAGGTCCGTCTTCAGAGTGGCCTGTGGGAGCTTGAGCCGGTTGATGTGCTCCCTGTAGAGCCTCTCCCTATCCTTGTCCTGCATGGATGAGTCCCTCATGGATGGATCCTTTTTGTATTTCCTCTTGAACTCAGGCCAGTACAGCTTCGGTGTCGCCTTCTCGTGAAGAAAGGCGAGGTATGGTATCCGCGGGTCCTTCTTCTCCTGTTTTGCCCTCTGCTCTTTAAGATCCTTGATCTTCTCTCGCGACCATTCCTCCCATACTTCTTTCCTGGCCTTCGTCGTGTTCAGGACCGTGTACCGGCTGTCATCAATCACCTTGCCCTCCTCGATAAGCTTATCCCAGGGGCTGTAGGGGTTGATGCCGTAGTCATTGAGCAGGTCTTTGAACAGACCCTTGGCGTCCTCTTCTGACAACTCGATGCCGGCTGCGCCTTCTGGCCACTCTTCCATGTGGCCGTCGTCGTATTCGCCCGGGTCCAGCCCATACTCCTCGCCCATGGCCTGTAGCTGGAATGCAATGTCTGCCTCGCTGAACTCCACCGGCCGTTTGTCGTCGTCTGATGCCTCCCCGATTCTCTGGCGTTTTGTGGCATGCTCATCACCGTCCTCGCCATCTTCTCCTTCGTCGTCGGTGACTTCGACCTCCTCGTACTCGGAGCTGTCGTAATCATGCTGGGCCTCCTCGTTGGATTCCTCCAAAATGTCCTGATTGTTGCGTTCGCCGCTGCCATCGGGAGTTGTGTTGTTTGGTGGGTTGTTCGTAGTGACATCCTCCTTCTCCTTCTTATCCCCGAAGCCTGCCTTCTCCCGTATCCTGGCCCTGTCCAGCTCAAATATTGCCGGCATCAGCTTCTCCGGGATGCGCCAGTAGCTCGCGTTCTTGACCGGGTTGTAGGCAAAGCGCCGTTGGCACTTCGTGTACACCAAGATCCACGGCTCGCAGCCAGGAATCGCAACCTTTGACCTAGGCTTGTCGGTCGGCTGGGGTCTGGGACTGTCCCCGTGTGCACCTCCCCTCCCTCCTCGTCCTCCATGGCAGCCGCGTTGGTTCTGTGCTTGTGACGGCTGGTTGTATTGCGACATGAAGGCGTTGGCGACGCGGGGGTCGGACAGGTTCACGGTCGGGACGGCGCTGTGCTGCATGAAGCTCGAAGATGGATCCATGGGGGCAGGCGCAGGCGCTGGCGCGCTCGGGCGGGTGTAGGTGGACGTCTTAGTGGCGGCATTGTAGTAGTAAGTGTGCCCGGTAGGGGCCTTGTGTTCTGTCCATCCTGGAAGTAATGATGGGGGCGAGTTCGCCGAGGGTTTGTAGGTCGACTTGAGCATCGTGACGGCTTGTCGACAAAGCCGGTGACCGGGAGACGGGCGCCGCAACTAGGCTCGTATTGTGGGCGGAAGTCGATGTGACGCTTGCCGCCGTTGGCTTGGGCAGGCCATGCAGGATGGACGAACTATTTACTTGCTTGCCTGGTGGGGAGCTTGCCTGGCTTAGGTAAGCGCAATATTGGCCCGGCGCGTTATTGCTAGGTGGATTAGATTAGATCAGATTAGATAAGATCATGGATCCCTCTACGTACGTAAGTGCTGTCAGGCACTCTACACAACGTATCGTGTGCTCTGAATCTTAAGACAGATGAGGATGTGTTTCAGAGACCAAAGTTGATTTTTGCCTTTGAGACTGGAGAATTGGTCCGGCCAACGCTTCCGCACCGCTGTTGAGGGCCAAATCCACAGACTCTGGTCGAAGCCCGGGCGTCTATAGAAGCTTCGTCACATTGGTCCTCATCCCAACGGATTTTGCAGTTGATCCTCCTTGAAACGGCACAGTGTGAATGATAAGCCCAATATTTCATGGTCGCTTGAACCCCCATGGCCCGTTTCAGATTAATCATGGTCCAGCCAGCAAGACCTAGAGCATCAATGACAATCAGGATCGCTTCGCCTCTAACAATAACGCATACTCTTGTTATTTGCTTTCTGTTACCCTGGACTTAGAGATGGACTCAACGAGAGTCTACTATATTCGAAGCCCTGCGACCGGATCACTCGTCACCCAACGTCAAGATGTGTGCTGCTAAATTTGTGCCCATCTCGGCGTCTGATGAGCGACGCAACTCGTGGAATTTGAACCAGAAATGGAGAGCTGAGTACGGATGGTTTGAGGAGCATATTGCAGTTTGTTTTTTGTGTGTAATTTAAAATTTGCATACCAGCTAGCGAGGCAGGCTGCCTACCATATCCTTTTGGCGACCATCTCGTACCTCATCACGCCGCTTAAGTCCTTCTCCTCTTTCCCTATACTCTGCTCTGTCTTCCTTTCCCTGTCCCTGGCCCGCTTCATACCGTCCGGGTCATCAGCATAGATCCACCTCCTCCTATCGTCCCCGATCTCGACGGCACCAAAGCCGCCAATCCTCTTTGTCCCCTTTGCGTCGAACGTCTCCTTCTCTAATTTCCCAGTGGAGACGGCATGCTCTCTGAGTTTCATCCTGGCATATCTGTCACGGCTGTACCTGAGCAGCAGCGTACCAAGAAGTAGTTTGAAAATCAACAGGAACAAGAACGCAATGAAGAAGACTAGCACCTTGGTAATCAAAGCAATGGCGTCATCGGTCGACCATGAGAGCCATGAGAACATAGAGGGGTTGGTAGCGGCAGTGCCGCTAGCGAGGAATTCATCATCCAGCCCGTACACAGATCGGCCCAGGGCGTTGCGGATAAAATGCTCGAGCCTGTCGAGGGCTGCCGTCACTGCAGGTGACGATGGCGTGGACGAGTCCACGGACAGTGAGGTCTGAGTTGAAGGCGGTATGGGTGCAGGAAGATGTGTGGCGAGGAACATATGGTAAGTCTGGAAGGACGCGCGGATGAAGAGCGTCGACAGAGGTAGCAGGGGGAGGCCAAGACGGCGGGTCAGAGAAGGGGCGACAAAGGCCTGTGGGAGATTAGAAAGTGGGACCACAAGGGGTGCTGTGGCACTGACGTTTGTGTAATAGTCCTTGCAGAGGATGTCAAGGATCCTGCTGTAGAAGTTGGGCTTGATGTTGTTGAACTTGTTTATGTATGCATGCTTGATCCAGTCGACAAACATCTCGCTGCCAATGACGATGAGAAAAGGAGACAGCAGCTCGCCTGACCAGAGCCAAGACGGCAGGATTGTGAAGCTCATGGGGAGGATGGACGGGTTGTGGAGCGGGCCCTTTGCAGCGGCCATACCCTCATCCTCGAGCTCGATGCCGGCGCCGGGCACACTAAGCCCGCCAACCTCGACCACGTTGCGCATCCCGATGATAAGCAGTACGAGCCAGAGCTGGAAGCGCTCCACGACATCAGCGCATGTGAGCTGGAACGTGTTCTCCTTCTCGAAGCGCTTGAAGACGCTGCCCTTGATCTCGACGAATTGGTTGGACATGAGCAAAGTGAGGAGAGCATTGGAGTAAGAATTGACAGCCACGTTCAGAGCGATGACCTGATAGAAGAGGGTAATGGCGTGGGCGCAATTGTAGACGAGAGAAAGCAGGAACATGCCGAAAGGAAGCATAACTTTTGACCTGCCGGAGCTATTGCGCGACAGCGTCTCTGAGCTGAATAGGCATTCGAATATGTCCTGGCCTAGGGCGGACAGCAAGCGGTCACCGACCTGGCAATGCCTTCAGTACAAGAGTCGTCTTGGCCTGCGGCACGAGGGTGGAAGGAAATGTGAAGACTCACCTCGACGAGGTTGTAGATAACATACAGCTTGACAGCTGATTGTGCTCGGATGAAATGATACATGCGACTGGCATCCAGGTTCATGAGTGCGACAGAGCTACAGATTATGACCAGACCCTGGAGGAGGTCGGCCTTGTGGAAGGAGGTCAGGTTAGACGGTGTGGACTTTGTTCGCCTGTGGCGGAAGGGCCCATTGTGCTGTCGGGAGTGCATCCGCAAGGGAGGCACACGGGATGTCCCGTTTGTGCCTTTCCTCGTCCGCGTGGACGGTGCTCGCTGGGGCAGATCCCCTTGGGGGGCAGCATGGGTGGTAGATGTGCCGTTGGCGTTGGCTTCGTGAAGGGCGTCCCTAGCCCTGCTCCGACTTCGAGACTCCCCATCGGTACTTCGTGAGCCGTCGAAGCTCTGCCTGCGCGTCAAGCCGCGGCCCCTGCGCCCCCGCTGCCATACACGGCCCAGTCCTTCCCAGACGAAGCCGATGAGCCAGCGGGCCTCCTTCCCTGCCATGTACGCCCACCATCTGAACAGAACGCCAAAGGCGATGCAGAAGCGCATCGGAAGGATGGTGAAGGTCCACAGCCAGGCGTCCAGACAGGCCAAGGCGCCAAACATCAGCGTCTTCTCCAGAAACATGGGGAGGAACAAGAAGTTTTTCAGGCGCTCGAACTTGACGGCGCTTGACTCATAGGGTAGGTCGCTAACATAGGACTGATGTATGTAGAGCGGGCTGGGCCGCTGGGCGGCAAGCTCCAGCTGAAGGAGGGTCGGGGCAGACAGCGGTGGGAGGGGAATGGAGGGCGGTATGGGAGAGGGTGGGCGCGGCTCCCTGTGGTCTCTGTGGTCCCTGTGCTCGCGGTGGTCTCGATGATCAGGCCGGCCCTGGGCCTCGGAGTGGGCATTCCGCGCGTGAGCCGGGCCAAAGTTGACACTGCCTGTGTCCAGGTTGAGGGGCGCCGGCCGGGGCGAGGGCTGGAACGAGTTGCGGCGGGAGGCGGAGGGCGGCGCGGGCGGCTGGCTCACGGACTTGGTGCGGTTGATGGGAGGAGTGGATACCGTCCTCGTCGAGAGGCCGGGGCGAACCGAGTGCAGGGCCCTGCTCGAAGGGGCGTCGCCAAAGGCCTGCGACCTGTGGTTTTCGACCTTGTCGATAACGTACTGGGGGCTGGCGGAGAGGTGGGCAGCCATGGGCGTGCGATGGGTGTCAGCGATACCGGCAGACAGAGGCTGGTCAGGAATGGTGGCGATGGGCAGTGACTCTGGCGAGGCAGCCAGCTCCTGTATCTTGGAGGCGGACAGACGCCTGACGCCGCCGTGGTCGCTCGATTTTGTGCCAGAGCGCTCCCTAGTCTTGTTCGTGATGGACGAGCTGCGCCTAGGCTCCTTCTTAGGGGTGACGTGGATGTCGTCGGGCGAGGGTAAGGCGTCGGTGGAGGAGTCTACGGCGGACTGGGGAGCAGACGTCTCAGCCTCGGAGACGGCGCACGAGGCCAGACCGTCGTAGGTGAAGGCGTCGGAGGGTGGTTGAAGACCAGTGAGGGCCCGGGGGAAAGGAGTGTTGCCGTTTGCGAGCGGTAGGGCAGGAGGCGGCATGGAGCTGTCGAAGTCGGCTTCGGCAAGGCGGGAGTGGGAGCTCGAATGGGAGTGGGAGTTGCCTGGAGCTATCGTCGACGTCGTCTTTGCCGCCATCGTTGGCGGAAGCGCGGTCGAGGTCTGCTTCTTGTCGGTCCTAGACGAACCACCTCCTCCATCACGACCACCGTCGCCGCCGTCACCATCTAGGATGCGTGAATCCCTCGACTCGGAAGCTCCATTGCTCCAGCCAGCTCCTTCTACCTCGTGAGCCCTGCCATGTAAGCCCTTTCGTGGGTCTGCATGGGCAGCTCCAGGCAGGTCCACGTCGACAGTCGCCATGGCAAGACTCTGTTTCTCCCTCTCTGTCCCGGGCTCTCTGTTTCTCCTTCTCGCTCTCAAGTGGGGTAGGAAACCGGACCGTCCTTCATATCTGCAGTTGATGACGGGTCGAATCCGCTATCGGGCCAGTGCGGCAGTGTGGGTGGTGTTTGCTGTCTGGCGTGTGTCGGTTTGAGACGTCTGGAGTTGGCTAATTGGCGGTGATGCAGTTTCCAATTGATGTTTCACTGGCATGACGTCGGCTGCGCGGGAGCTTGTCTCGGTGAGCGGCAGTGCAGCCAAGCCAAGCAGGCCACTCCAGTCAGGTCGGTGCAGCTGCAGGGTCCAGCTCCAAAAGCTTGGCCATCATAGCTTCCCAAGGTCCGGCTCTACTCCAGGGCTATGCAGACTTCTGCTAATACGACTACCAAGTACGTACCCAGGTATCTTCTATGTAGGCTACCTCCTCAGGTGCGCAGACTGGAGGTCACTTCTGCAGGTCTCCCAGGAACTTCCACTCGACCTTCTCCTTCCAGCCCTTCTCCCTCCACGCGTTGGCAGCCCGAGGGAACAGCTCCACCGAGCCAAAGAGGCTCGCGTCGTGCGCAAAGTTGAACCACACGTTGTCCTGCGCATCTGTCACCTGCGCCCCCTGGATCGTCTGCAGCACCAGCTGCTCGTCCTCGAACCGCGACGGCTGCACCAGCGCCTGGTCCGCCGTCCTGCCTCGCCTCTCGTGCATCTCGCGGAACCACGCCCCGGCAGCTCATCAGGGATCTTGACGTATGACGACGGCCTTATTTCTGCGCTGTGGTGCACCAGGTCGCCGCCCATCATGATGAACGTGTCTGAGCCTGTCGACGTCCGCGCCAACCCCGCGACGTGTCCCGTCCAGTGCCCCGGTGTGTCCAGCAGGTAGAAGGACCCGTCGCCAAAGAAGTCGTGCGCAGGGAACGGCCCGGCCTTCAGCTCGCCGTCAAACCCGATCTCCCGCACCTTTCGCCCGGCCATGTCCTCTTCCCTCACAGGCGCGTCCGCCTTGGTCGGGAACCCCGGCCACCACCTCTTGGTGAAACCAGGGCCCACCACCAGCTCCGTGCTGGCAGGGAACGTGGTCAGGTCCCCCGTGTGGTCGAAGTGGCTGTGGCTGTGGTGCCGTGTCAGTACGCCCGATCTATCATATCTGGTCACGTCCTTGGCTCCTCACCTCCAGACCACGCTCTCTATCTCTTTGGGGTCCACCCCATTGCCCTTGAGAATGTCTGCGACGTCCTCTTGGACATCTACCTGCCATCCTTGGCTTCTAACGTTGATCTCCACGCGTGGGATGTACCGGCTCAGCTCCTTGTGACCCCCCAGGCCGAACAGGGCCTTCCGGCCACTCGATCTCTCCACCAGGAATGACCACGTAGGGAAGTTAGGCAACTCTTCGAATCCCTCGACTGGTGGCTTGGTCATGTAGCCCACCTTGAGTTTGGAAAGCCGCAAGGTCGAGTCTATGATGCTGACCTTGGCCACTGCCCCGGCAGGGACTTCGAACGCCGGCTTCTCATGTGCCATCGCGTGGTTTTGGGGTCCGGGCTTTCAGGAATATCCCACCAACTCTTGGTTCAATTGCTGTCTCCGCCGTCTGTCGATTTTGTATTGCTTGCTTGTGACCCAAATACACGTATCACCAAGAGCACAACTAACTGGCCTGACCAGAGCGGGCGCCGAATCCACGGTATCTGATGAACGCTGCCCTGCTTGCCCTCAGACTGCATACCAGCGTTTCCCCTCACTTGCTCTTTCGGGTAATTGTCAACTCGGTGCCTATGATGTGCTCTTTTGCCTGACCCCGGCTACGGAGGTCTGTAGCGGCCACTGTTCGCAAATTCAAATCATCACCATACCTACGCCGCAAACCCGAAAACTTTCTCATTTGCAATCAAATGTTCTACTTAATACACACAGCCAAAGAGCTACACGTCGCTCAGAGGGAAGGCTGTACAGCACTCAGACGGAGGGCGACATAGTACCCAGAGGGAGGGTTGTATAACACCTTGGGGTTGACCGGCTCCCAACGGCTGGCTATTCATTCAGGCACCATGCAGAGTCGCATCTGAGCTGCATGTTGCTGAGTTGGCTGATAACAGTCCCGTCTTACTAAGACCTTCAGTGACTATCCGGATAGGCTCGCGCCCCAGACATCTGTGCGATCGACAACTGATTCTTACATCACGGCACGGACTCCATCTCAGGACCGACACCATAGGCAGGACGGCAGAGCCCGGCTGGAGGGCAAGAGGGTACGGTAGTTGCCGGTCCTTGCTGGAAAAGCTTGGCCTCGAACCTGACAGGGACTCGGGATCTACACTAGATCTGCAGGGGGTGGGTAACTAGTTACGAGAGTCTCCCATACCCGCGGTGTCCTCCTGTTGTACACTATCGCTACGAACTACGGAAACAACGGCTAGGCCGGAGCCGCGGCGGCCTCGAGGTCAATCGGTAGCGGTAGCGGCAGTGGGTATCGGGCCGCTCTCAGCGGGGGGATGTCGGCTAAGGGCACCTGGTATCTCACTCGCAACTTTATGTCATTACATCAGTGACCCCCGGCGAGGCCTTGGACTGCCGGACTGCCAGATTCCGTCTCCATCACACTGGAGCGCACTATTGTCCAGGCTGGAGCCCGGGTAACACCTGAGTGGGGCTGCAGTGGGACTGTGGCACAGATTGGCTGCCGAGGCAGATCGCCCAGATCTCCTTGCCTTGCTCTATTATAAATCAGATAGGTCAACTTTTTGTTCTCTCTTCTCAGCTTCTTTCGGAATAAGACACCTTCAATCGGACAAAGACTCATTGCCTTGACAAAAAGCAGCATGGCCTCCAACCCCCCAGCAAAGTGCTGCACCGTCGGTGTAAAGCACGAGTAAGTTGCCCCTTGTACCCCGACTCCTTGAACTCAAAGCACCGAGAGGTCCGAGAACCCCGGGACTCAGGCTTTCAATCTGGCTTTTACGCCCAGTCCATCGGGGACGTGCGTTGCATCTACATCACATTTAGACTGACACTCGCGCCCCCATTCCATAGCGGCGAGCCCACTGGCAAGACCATCAAGGTTGGCCAGTATGAGACATACGTGGCAGAGCCTCAGGCCAATAAGCATGATGGCGTCGCCCTGCTCTACATCCCCGACATATTCGGTATCTGGCAGAACTCTAAGCTCATGGCGGACCAGTTGGCCGCAAATGGCTACCACACCATCATCATTGATGTCTTCAACGGCGACCGCTTCCCCAACCCCCCGCCACAAGACATCATGAAGTGGTTCAACGAGGGCTCCAACGGCGACAACCCCCACACTAAGGAGCTCGTCGATGGCATCGTGGAGGAGGGCCTCAAATACCTCAAGGAGCAAGGTTTTACCAAAATCGGTGCCTTAGGGTACTGCTTCGGTGCCAAGGTGAGCTAGCTCATATATCCTCACCACTCATCCCTTCTTGAGCGTGCTGACGATGCCATCTCACTTCTAGTACGTTGTCCGCCACTACAAGGACGGCATCAAGGTCGGCTACGTCGCCCACCCCTCTTTTGTCGACGAGGATGAGCTGGCTGCCATCACCGGCCCACTGTCCATCGCAGCCGCAGAGACGGACCAGATCTTCCCAGCCGAGAAGCGTCACAAGTCTGAGGAGATCCTGCGCAAGGTCGGCCAGCCTTACCAGATCAACCTGTACAGCGGCGTTGAGGTATGTCATATCCCGCTCACACAGCTTAAATACGTCGTCGCTGATACTTACGTCCGCAGCACGGTTTCGCCGTACGCGGTGACATCTCCATCAAGATTCAGAAGTTCGCCAAGGAGCAGGCCTTCCTCCAAGCTGTTGCTTGGTTTGATGAGTACCTGCTGTGACTTCCTAGAGAGGTACGGCGAGCTGAGGAAGAAGCTAGACTTTAGAGCGACACGCTTGCCCGCGTCCAGGCGAGACAATACGCACAGACAATTCTACGGCTCCCAGCAGATCATCTGTCACCTTTACCTTTCCCAAATTGCATTGATCTAAGTCTCATGAATAGTGTTGATTGGTTGAGCATCGCTTCTACATTATTCAACCATCGTGCTGCGTCTGACACCCTAAGTTGAGTTATACTTCCACCAACGGTCTCCATCCATAGAACCGCCGAGATCTCAATCGAAACTCTGCCACAATTGCCCGTAGATAGTGAGCCCATTGCATATGAATTAAGAAGACATTCTTCGGCCCATTTTTCGCTCTGATCTCACTTATGCCCCGCCGGTCGCTGGCATTTCCAGCCAGCGCCATTATTATTGCCGTTTGGCCATTGCGATCTAACAAAGTATGAGAGCACTACTAGTCACAGTCAGGGATAGAAGCAGCAGGTATACGAGTTTGTCTTCCCTCGAAAGGATACGAATTTGACGATAACGAAAGCGCCGGGCACAAACTGGCGAGCCGCCTGCCCAGGCGCCGCCCGATTCGCAACAACAGGACTCTACCTGAACACAAGGACTCCTGCATAGTTCAGGTCAGGCTGGCAGGCTGGCAGTCATGCCCCTGCCTTGATTCTCTTGTCTGGGCCGAGGAGTCATCAAAAACAACAGCAGTTCTTGTGGACGGGCCACGAAAGACTGAAATTGTGGGGGAACAAATACACCTGCCAAATTCAGTGCTGATTCCCAAACCCGTCTCCGGGCTTTATGCGGCTCTTTGCTCCTTCATTGTATGGTCAGCCACTTAGCTTCTTGTTCTTGGGTCCCTCCCTTTCCGACTCGGAGTACAAGACTCGTGTCATCGATTATAAGATGGACATAGGTTAGGTTCACCCACGCTCTGGCAGTAGTTGGCTATTTCTTGAGCCCTAACTATAAAGTCAGCGTTACTCGGAATCAGGGTTGAAAATTAGTATCTTAGTATTAATACATAGTAAATTAGTATTTAGTATTTAGTATGAGTATTAAAAAAACACTGTACTAAAATACTAATTTAGTATTAATATCTTATTAATACTAATACTAAGAATACTAAATACTAATTTAGTTTTATTAAATATTAAAAAAAATAAGACTTTTTAAATTTTTGATTCTAAAAAAATATTGTTTATTATACCCTGATTTTCTTTAGGTATTATTCCTTAGTGGTGTAGCACGGTACAGTTGGGAATCTAGCAGTTGGTTTGGTTGGTTGGTTGTCTAATAGAGGAAGGTCTGCCTGGCAGGGTGTGGGCAGAAGGTCAGGTAAGCTGACGCTTTCTGCTTACGTAAGCTAATCTATCAGACTAGCGCACCACCTACGGTCTGCACCACTTAGTACTAGTACAGGAGAAATATTAAATTTATTTAACTTAGTATAGTATTTTTAAAAAGAAATTTAAGTAGTTTAGTATTTGAAAAATACTTAACTAGTTAAACTAATTTCAACCCTGCTCGGAATGAACGTGAGTGGCCATGAAATCATATATTCTGTTCGTCCAAGCTAAGGGGTAAAGATGTTGTAACTATGAGACAAGCAGTCATCCACTGGCAATCACCGTAGTGATGTTCAGCCTATTCTGGTTTTAAATCGAGGTTGATGAGATTGCGGAAGACATATTTGAGTATCAAATTGATTTCATAAAACAGACAGGCCGCCGGATAGCTTCTAGCCACTGATCCGCCTATGCCCTTCAACGCCAGACACCGCACCATTGAACACCCAAGTTAAAGTTCATAAACGTAAGGAGTCATGATTACCTCTGGGGAATACAAAATGAGCGAGGCATCGCCCCTCTTTACGGTACACCTAATCCATGATCATCCACCCGCATCCGCCAAGCAGACCTGCCAGCGCCATGGCCGTCAATATCCCGGCGCCTGCACGGTCGCCCATCGTGATAGGAGGCGTGGGGTCGATGCTCTTGTCCGTCTTGTCGCTACCACCGCTCGAGTCCCCGCTTGATGTCCCCCCGGTAGCGGCACTGAGCGGCGCGGGACCATCTAGCGTGAACAGCACCGCCTGTAGGGCGCTCATCTGCTGGCCTACTCCGCTGGTCCCATCATTTGCACTCTCTGTCCATTTGAACCCACACGCGATGCCATCGAGCGTGGCGCCACCGCTGCCCTGCGCGGAACCAGTGCAGCTGGCCGCAGCGGCCTGCCCCGAGGCCAGGATGAGCGGCTTGAGGGTGTCGCGGACGGACGGCATTAGCTGGGCCGTCTTGGCCATCCACTTGAGCGCGTAGCCCTTGAATGAATAGTTGTCCGTCCTGCAGCTGTCCTGGCCCTCGCAGGGCGGTTCCGTGATGATGTTGTTCTTGAAGAAGTACTCTGACGTCCGCTGGACGAGGCCCTTCACGCGGTTGCCCCACAGCTCATCGCCGCCGGTGTGGTTGTACATGGCTGCTGCCCCGTGCATGAAGATCCCGGCGTTGTATGTCCACTGAGCCTTGTCGGGGTTTGAACATTTGCCGTCCTTGCTGTCGGCGCCGTCATAGACATTAAACTCGTTGTCGATATATCCCACATCACCCATCCAATCATACACCGTGGTCGCCCAGTCGGCATACGACTCATTGCCCGTGTACAGGGCGAGCCTTGCGGCTATGTTGAAGAAGCACCCGTTGGAGATGCTGTTTTTGTACGTGTAACCGGTATTAAACGTGAAGATCTGCCACCGCAGCCCGCCGCCGCACACATTGTCCGACGCCTCCCAACGCCAGACATACTCGTTGAAGACGGCCTGTGCGGCTGCCAGCCACTGCACACCTCCCTCCTTGGTTGAGTTCGGGTTCTTGAAATTCGTCTCGGCTGCCGTCATGGCCGCCATGGCCCAGAAGCCCTGGTCGTCGTTACCCTCGGTGAGGGTTTGATTTTCCGGCATGAAGTCGCCGTCGTCTCCTATTTGGTGCTGGATCGCTTGGTACGTCTCATCGACGTAACTGTCGTCGTCGGTATAGGCCCAGTAGTCGACAAGTGTTCCGAACATTGCTCCTGCTTCCCACCAATAGTACGGGTCTGGTAAATTGCCCGGCACGTCACCGGTGTTGTTGCCAGTATACCATTGTAGGAGTCCGTATGCGATTGTGCCCGCACCCTGTTTTATGGAATCTTTGTTTTTATTGTCAGCAAGTCAAGATTTCAACACCCGAGTCTCACTAAACCGAAAAAGTAAGAGCCGCCCCATATGAATAGAGGAGTAGGGATGCACCATATGGCCCACAATGAGACACTGCAAGCTGTGAAGGCAACCGATAGACGAGCGAGGCGCAAAACTCGCTCTATGGTTTCATCGCTTTGTACAACGTGGCGAGCTGGGGTAAAAGAGCGTGGCATATTCCTGTATTCTCGACGTACCATCTGATGACCATTCTATGTCGACACTGGAAGCAGCTAGAGACGTGAAGACGCCTATTGTGCACAGCGGCCAGAGGGCTGATCGCATTATGGTTTGACGGCGTTCCCGGTGGACAGAAATGAGTGAACAGACTCAACACCACATCGGACCGGGTCAATATTGCTCGTCGGTGGTATCGTGAAGTCTTGGCAATACCAGATGTGTTGCGGGAGTTAGGCTTGTTTGAAAGCAGGGGCTGAAAAGAAGCAAAGCCAAGGAAAAGCCAAGTGCGCCTAGCGAAGCGATTGCGGGTTTTAAGGCTGGAACACAGGGCATGATGGGCACGTAATCCTCTTTTGTGGGTATTGACGCTGCCTGCGCTGGTCGGACCGATGAGGATTTGATCCGCCGTGCCCGGTGTGGGTTTATACTGGGCCTCTTCTTGTCTGCAAGGCTCATCCAGCGACAGGGATAATCCGTCGCAGAAACCAAAAGCCACGTCCGCCCGCGATTGGGCGATGGGCGCTCTTGTCATTTCAATCCCTACGTGGAACTTGGAAACAATGGAGTTGGTCAACGTCGCTGATGTGTTGTTGGTTGTGTGCGTGCTGGTCTCAATCTCTATGTGCCACTTTTTCCCCTGGAAATGTGGACTGAAAACAAGCATTTCATGCGCGGGCTGTGCGCATCGAGTCTCCGAGTGACGTAATGCCAGTTTTAGGAAGGGGTGACTTGGCTACACCACAGTACTGAGCAGGAGAGCAGTTTCCTGCCCGTCACGAGTTTGGCTAAATATTTGTCAGATTATCGGTCCATTGCGGACCGCCCCCAGGGGCGCACCCACAAAGAGGTGCCTCAGGCATCAACACTAGCGTTGGTAGAAAAGACCCAACCACCCGAAAGGAGGGGGTCAGCCGAACATAGACAAGAGACACAACAATTAAGTCACATCAAGATCCATTCAATTATCTCTATAACATCGGTGATTACCCATAAACTGACAATTAAGAGTCTCATTGTTTTAAGCCAACCGAGAAAATGGCCGATTATACAAATGCAAAAACCCTAAATGCCTTTCTAGCGAAGCCTGAAGACTGGAACAATTGGGACCACGAATTCCGCGTCCAATCCCAGATACAATGGCTTGGAGCCCATATTGATCGCAAGGAAAGACTCTTATAGAACCTTAGAAACCAGATATTCGACTTCGAAAGTATATAAAGACAGTCGCGGCTGCCAGAGGCGCAACCTCCTAGATAATCGGAGGATCCGACGACGAACTCGAAGACGTTAAAATCATCTAAGAGAAACGAAACGGTCAATGTCAGTATCCGACCTCACAGAAGCTGGTCTTAACCTGTATAACTTAGATATATAAGAATATAAACAAAATGAACCCGATTATATAGAAGAGTAAATAGCGGTTGAAAGTCCTAGAAATGGGTAATGCAGATAGTTGCCCTAATTTACAAATCAATATGTTGTTAATTTGTCACGGCCCTGGGCGGACTGAGCCCCTAGGGCGCCCAACCCAGAGGGTTGGGGTCTGAAGTGAGCTGCTAGCACTGACATAACTCTGGAATCTATCCTGAATCCTGTTTCGTAGCTCTTCGAGTTACATCTTATCAACAGAGCCTAAGAAGTAATAACCTCCTCTTACTTGGATATATCAGTATGGAGTATGGCGATTATGGCGTTCTGGGTTAGGAGTTCGGCTTAGGAGGAAGATACCTGTTCTTTGAGAGTAGAAGCGTACTGGTTAAGGTTGCGCAGGTATAACATCCAGTCGGGGGCGTGCTCGGCAATGTGATTAGCCAGTTCTTCTGGGGAGTCGGTGTCCAGAGGTAGTTGCGGGCGGTTCGATATTATCGTCAACGTCCAAGGGAAGGAGTTACGTAGTGTCACGATAACAGGCAGGTAGTCGGCAGGTGGACGTTGAGCAGGCGGTACGGAAGTCGTTATAGTTCTATTTGCTACGGGCAGGCTCTATCCTTAGTAAGCACAGGCTCTGTTGATAAGACGTAGCTCGAAGAGCTACGAAACAGGATTCAGGATAGGTTCCAGAGTTTGTCAGAGCTAGCAGCTCACGTGATCAGACCCCATCCCTCTGGGTTGGGCGCCCTAGGGGCTCAGTCCGCCCAGGGCCGTGACAGGGACGCCCATATTACAGAGGTCAAATATCACCACGAAGAGGTGCGACTGATTCACGTGGAGGCGGCAGCAGAAAAAAGCGCGCCCAGCATAACTAAAGATCTGCTGGAGACTGCCCTGTATGTGAGATACCTTACCCCCTTGCATATTATTACTATGTCTTTCTAGAAAAAGCTTATTATGGATTTAAGCCCTGTAAACACTTAAAGAAACGAGTTAAAGAAGCTCTTGAGAATGATACTAATTTGCAAGCACAAGTCTAAGCTTTAAAAGGTCCGAGATCAAAGTCCAAATCAAGAACCCCAAGACCAACGAAAGAAGAAGCCGTTAAAGAAATTAAGAATTGACTCTTAGGATATTATGTTGCTAATATAGAAGCTAGGGGAGCTTTCATAATAAACGCGAAACAATACCCTTTGAAACACTTAGTAATACTTAACCCAGCAGGTGTAATCTTAATCACAAATAATAGCAACAGACTGTTCAAAATAAGACAAGCGACCTATGATAACTACATGTGGTTTAGCGACCGGAGACTTCCAATCCTAGGATATAATATAATACCGACTTATATAGGACAAACCGCTCACTGCCTTAAAAACATTACTTATTACCTAAGAATGCTAACAACTCTTGTATCATTAAAAACGCTTTAATAGAAGGGCATCTATTAGGATAACAAACGAAACCTAGCAACGTTTAAGCAATAAGATAGGTCAACTCTGTGCTAACTCCGGAATATCTTTAATATATCATTAAAAACCACGCTACCGATACCCGAAGCACGTTCAGTACATTTCGAAAAAAGAATACTACTTATACTATACGAAAACTACTTATAAGCAAGGCAATATTATAACACGGCCGAATGGGTCATCCAGGCACAAGCGCACTTGAACACCTCATAAACTCATCTTAGGGGGTGTGCATCCCGGGACTAATAATGATCGAATGTGAAGCATGTGCTCTAGCTAAGATAACGAAGCAAATTCGTTGAGCATTAAGAGAGATCCTCGAACAAGAAGGCGATAGGATTACACTAGACTTCTACGATTACGAGCCCGGAATCCACAACTACACATCCCAACTGTTATATGCAGAGTCTCGGGATACATCTGGGATTATTACCTCGAAAACCGGGAAAGCGAGATGATCATTTAAGCTTTTAAAGCATTTTTTAAGATATTACAAGTATAATATAAAACTACCATTAAGATTATCGAATGCGATAACGAAGGTTTTTTAAGACGATGAAAAGTTAAGGACTTTTCAAATCGAAATATATTAAAATCAAGCCCTCTGCACTGAACACACAGGCACAAAATGGAGGAGCCGAGCGCTCAGGGGGTTCAACCAAGGAGAAGATGCGAGTAATGCAAACAAGCTCAAGACTCCTACACTCTGTATAGCCAGAAATTGGATGAACCACCGTATACCTGAATAATAAGACACCAAGCTATAGCCTAGACTGGAAAGCACTATGCTATAGATTCCAGTTAGCAGTTGCAAAACGGCCTAGAATCCCATAACCAGATCTACGACCAAGCTAGACACACCTGCGCGTCTTTGGCTGCAAGGCATCTGCAATAACCTCAGATGCACAACTTAAGAAAAAGAGGCACAAGGATCTCGAACCACCTGCGTAGATCGCATACCTTGTTGGATACCAATCATTAAACATCTACTGGATTTGGATTTTAGCCACGGCGAAAATAATTAACACCAGAGACGTTATATTTAATGAATATTAAATGTTTAATGGAAACTGGGAATAGTCTAAAGATGAACTCCTAACCACAAATATTAACCATCTAGCGGAATGAGTAAAGAAATACGTCCTCCCAGACGAAAATGAAACACCTAAACCAGAGGGAGAAGATCTCCTGAAAGAAACGGATATTTAATGGAACGAAACTCTGTTTGATGCGAAAGAAGAAAACTCTGCGAGGGACTAAGATGAAAGCGATGCTGATAGTGTTCCGGAAGGAGATGTGGAAGCAGAAGAAGAATGCCTTAGGGCAGATTCATAAAACCATATTAGGCGGTAAAGATGCATAGAAGCAACCTCCCAGATTTGCTAAAATAACACAAAGATCTTGAGAACCACCCTTTTAGAGCACTATTCAGACAAGCAGAAGCTGAGCATTTACGGAGTTATAGAAATATGAAGTCGTAAACAGAAATTAATAAGAAAGATATCCGCGTAGTAGGAAAACAATCCTAGATTGCATGTGGGTATATGTTTACAAATTCAATAAGCATAATAAGTTTTAGAAATGTAAAGCACGACTTATTATTAAAGGAGATTAAAAGGTGTAAAGATAAATATAAGAAACCTATGCAGCTACCTTTTGTTATCAACCAACACGTTGGCACGCCAGGGACCCATTTGAGGGCCCAAGCAAATCAAAGACCAGATGCCACGACGCAACCCCGCAGGAACTTGATAGCGGGGCAAGCATAGCCTGCCAAGACTGGGGTTAGGGTTATATCTATGTAGCCTAGGAGCATAGTCAACATATAGTACGCCTATATTGACTATGTACATAGGCAACATAGGGACTGAAGAGTCGAAACATATAAGGACGTGGTAATCACCACAGTAGATAGCTTTCATAAAACAGACTCTTAAGTCGTTAATCGAAGTATTCAGTCTCACAACTGGATAGCCTCAGAGCTAGTGATCATTACTGTTCAAGGAAGAAGAACGGTGTCTTCGTATTACGAACAGTCATGTATCACCTCTACGCCGCTCTGCTAATATAAACCCCACAGGTTACCTACTAAACTCTACAAAGGTTCGGTGTGATCATTACACCTTTGCAAAACTATTATTCTGAATGATTATTGCTATTACGTCCGAATTTAACCTCGAGCTAAGACAGTACGACGTTATTACTACTTTCATCCATGCTCTTATTAATTAAGACATCTTTATAAGAATGCCCTATAAGTATGAGAAAAAGAATACAATGCTAATGCTAAATAAAGCACTATATGGGTTGCGGATATCACCACTTCTCTGGCAAAAAGAGCCAAATACAACGCTCTCCAAATGTAATTACATTTAAATTCTACATAAATCCTGCTACTGTGTCAAAGAGAGCATTGTTATATTCTTCTACGTTAATAATATTATCATAATATATTAAAAGAATAAACAACATAAGCTTAATAAACTTACTCAGCATCTTCGAAAGAAGTACAAAATCAGCAAAGGGGACCCAATACAATAATTCCTGGGCATAAAGATCATCCGAGACCGCCTAAACAGAAGGAACTGGCCAGCCCAGACCTCATATATTAAGAAGATTACGAAACTTGCTAATAAGAAGAGAATCTACCATACAGTCCTCATAACAGCCGAAGAGCTGCTGCCTCGAGAAGATACCGCTATATAAGCCGAAATACGGATCTACCAACAAAAGATTAAGTCTCTACTATTTACTATAATATCCACACGACCAAACATCGCATTTGCTACATCACAATTTGCTCGATTCCTAACTAATCCAAGCGATAAACATCAAGACGCCGCCGACCGAGTCTTATGTCTCAGCAACACCAAACACCTTGCCCTTCACTTCAAGGATTCCGATAACTTAGTGGTTGCAAGCGATGCTTCATTTGCAAATAACACACTTGATCGGAAGAGTTCACAGGCGTTTACTATGCAACTGTTTAAAAGTCTTATTAGTTAGAGGGCAAATAAGCAAGACACAGTCACCACGTCAACAACAGAAGCTGAGCTTCTAGCGCTCGCACAAGCCGCAAAAGAAACGCTCTTTGTGAGCCGGCTCCTTGAAGAACTTTCGGTGGTATTAAACGACAGCATAATCCTAATCGAGTATAACAACACCCAGAATATCAAGTTAGTCTACTACTAGATATGCATCACCAGAATTGACTGAGTTGTGGCTGTCTGAATACCCTCACCTTATGTGGCGTTGCCGAAGTTAGTGTGGTCGGAAGGTAGGTGAGGCAGAAGGTGGGTGCAGTACGGCATCACCCAGAACCGACAACAAAAACCACGTCAGGTCCAAGAATCATCAACACCATGTCTTAGTTGGTCAAGTCCAGCAACCTCCTTATTAGCGTTCAGCTCCTTGTTGAGGTTATCACTGGCGGAGGATCTTGATCCCTGCCCTAGTCATCTTACCCAGCTCCTTCGCCTGGGTACTGGGCATTTTTAGCGCTGAGTCAATGTCCAGGTGCTGGTTAACAATTAAGTACGTTGCGACTTCTAGGCGTAAAGCTTGTGACGGCTAGGTTCGTGCAGTGAACAACGCATCTCAGCCTATTACACCAGCTTCTCGGGCACAATCCAGACAGACCAACCTCAGCCTCTTGTGCAATGCGAGCGCCTTTTTTAATACGTGTCTAGTTATGCATAGGTACATATTGCTTTTCCAATGATTGGTTCCGCGTCTGTAATTTAAGATAGACCACGCCGCCTTGTTGATCAACAACAAGGTTCATGTTGGACCAGAGCCTAAAGCGGATATTGGTCCAGAAATGCCCACAGCCGTCTGAATTGGGTAAAATTGTTCTCATATCGCACAGAAACTGTCATTATCCTATGCTGTTGGCAGCCTTCGTGTTCTAAATCTGCAGCTTCATCAGCCGCTCCCAAGTAGCTTAGTAGTTGGTTTATTAAACCAAATTTCCCAAACATAGCAGGAATGAAGATTCTCCATTCTGGCAGGGCAACGGATTAATCACTCTCCCGCAGCGAATGTAAAGTATTAGAGAATACAGCTGAACAAATTGCCATAGATGCCGTCAGTCGCTACAAAAACTCTTATCTGCATCTCACATTTCTCAAACGCTAGCATGCTGTCTGTATTGCTCACAGGCACCATCACTCTCTGGGTCATCCGAGCAGCGGACTAAGACAGCTTGAATTTATGGTAGGTACATTTAAGCTACATCGACATTTGACTACTCTATCGTGGAACCGGAAAGGTGCATATTCACTCAGGCTTTGTACCACTTGCCGAATGAGTCCCTGATCGGTCATGGGCGTGCGTGACGTACAATTTCCCTAGGCCAACAATCTGGGGTGATTCTAGGATATTCAGTTCCAGAGCCTCATGAGGGACCTGGCGCGGTCCTGCGTTACTGCATGTGGAACAAGGGGGGACAAACTAGTCACGCGGTTTGAAGGCATGCTGATGATCATCCTGAACACGGCTTCAACTTCGGGAATTTATCGGCTGGTCTCGCGGTGTTGGGCCTAAGCCTTGCAGGGTTGTGAATATCGTGCAGCCATTGCCAGCCAATCCGGGTCACGAAGCTCTTCCAGCATTTTCGTTTCTAGACCAACACGAACTCGTCGCGAATCTCGCCAAGAGAACCGCGTAATCAAACTTCAGGGACACGTTGGCATGGTCCAGACAAGAGGTCAACACGAGACATGAGACTGCTTAACCAAGAGACTGGACTTGTGGACAACCAAACGAGGGCAACAAGACAATCTAATCGCCATTGATGAATTTACTAAAGCGAAAGGATCTGGACATCGCATTGACTTTTGCGGAATATGACCTCGATAGCAAAAGGAGTAGGGCCATGCTTCGGCACGATAACTACCTCCTGCATGTGTATGTAAGCCAGGACTTTGCAGAACTACGGCCGGTCCGAGCCAAGAGTGTGAAGGGACGTGCCGCCATGCAGCATGCTCCGAGACGAAGTGGAGGATTACATTAAATCAGGAGCAACAGCTCAGACACATAAGCAGCATTATGACTCCTGTTTATCCACTACTGAGTTTAGTCCAATGAAAAGCACGTAGAGTCGATGCACTCCATGCCACTTGTAAAAAGGCTTGGTCTTGCGCTCTTCAAGTTCTAATCAACGACGCACGCCGTAGCTACGAGATAGACAATCATGACTCAAGTTTCACCTCTTTCATACTTCCCATCACTTTCTGGAAGGAAATTGTGGCGTGAGCAATTCACAACGATCACGGCTCAGTTGCCAGCCTTACGTCCTTCCCCTTGTTCCAAGAAATGACTTCCTCCTGGCTAGACCGGTTGAATCCTTCTGTATCACCACACTAGCTGCACGCTCAGCTCCAAGTTATTCCTCAAGCTTATTCTGGATCCGATTCCCAGACTGCCAAGCCAGCTAGGATCTGCTGTTCGGTGGCACAGCAGGGGAAGAACCAAACTTTGCAACACGCTCACGCGCGACTTTGATCAGCACAAATTTGGCCCGTCAGAGAACCACCACTAAGACGCTTCGAGAACTGTATTTCCTGGGCCGGTCCAAGATGCTGCATCCATTAGCCATTTCACCGGAGGACCATATCGCCAGCAGTCCCTCGTGACCAGGAGCATGACAGCTGTGTGGCGGGGAAGCGGAGGGCCTGGGCCGAGTTTCCGCAAATGGCTATAAGCACCTGTCAGGCTTGCGGGGAGGTGCCCAATCAGCTGGGACGCGGCCAGAAGAGGGGGAGGGGGCCCGACATTAGTCTTTTACTGAGACGCATTGCGAAAACCACATTCCACGAAGCAGCCTGAAGGATACGGGCCGCCCGAATAAGTTGGTGGCGTCGGAGGGATTTCCACTCAGCTTGAGCTGTAGCAGACCTGGGGAACCACCAATGCCAGCCAATCGCCATTTTATGTCGCGCATGAAAAGCGAAACGAGCAGCCCCCCATCCCGCTGTGAGGTCTTCCGCATCCCGGGCACACGGGTAATGATTCCCTGTTCTCCAGGTTGTTCCCTGAACATGGCGATCACTCTATATCTTGCCCCCTTCCATTCTCGAGTCTCGATTGTCGAGACGCTGCTCCTCACGTCTGGCGGACCCGAACGTTTCACGCCTATTGTTCACAGTGTCTGGGTCTGAAAGTGTGAGGTGTACTACATAGGCTGCATATCTTGGCTAACCAACCCGAACTAACTTACTGCCCACGATTTGCCCCCATGTGGTGGTGTGGACTGGCTGCCCTTAATCCAGCGCCTCTCCGCTCCACACCGGCCACACGCGCCTTGCATCTTCCCTAAGATGCCTATCTCCTCTTCCAAGAGTTTTGAGCGGCTTGCCGACGAACGATCTGAGACGGGGAACCAAGACCAGCAATATATTTTCTCACGAATCAAAATGTCAAAGGCTGGCGGACGAAGATCAACGGCCGAGATGGATGTGGTTCGGCCTGAAGCACCACGGTTCGAAAGGGTGACATGGTACAAGGAGCCTCACCTACGGAAGCTTTATGCAATGTCTTTGGTGCTCATGATCGCTTCTGCAACGACAGGCTACGACGGTATGCTGGTGAACACGTCCCAGCAGATCCGTCGCTGGGAGGAGTATTTCGGGCTGGACATCGACGACAACAATAAGCTCGGTGTCTTGATCAACATGTTCAACATCGGATCCATAGTCTCATTTTTCATTACTCCCTACGTTGCAGACAATTATGGTCGAAAGAATGCTATCATTGCGGGCTGTATATTCATGATTGGCGGAGGTTGTCTCACCGCATTCTGTGACGGGTACGCCCGTAAGTGTGGATCGACTTCACGTCACCCATCCTCAGTTGAGTCAAGAAGGCGCTGACAATCGGATTCACAGTCTATATCGCGGGGCGATTTTTGTTGGGCTTCGGAAACTCCCTGGCACAGATGGCCTCGCCGTTGCTGTTGACTGAAATCTGCCACCCACAACACCGCGGACCAGTCACTGCCATATATAACTGTCTATGGAATCTCGGTGCTCTCCTTGTCTCGTCCATCGGATGGGGCACGGCCTATATCGACAATGATTGGTCTTGGCGGTCCATAACACTTATACAAGTGGTCCCATCTCTGATACAAATCACATTCATCTGGTGGCTGCCGGAGTCGCCGCGGTACCTGGTCAACAAATACCGCAATGAGGAAGCCCTTATCGTCTTGTCAAAGTGCCATTCTGGCGGAGACATCCACGACGCGGTTGTGCAGTTCGAATTCCAGGAAATCAAGCAGACCATCCAGATGGACAGAGATGCTGACAAGGCGACATCGTACCTCGACTTTTTCCGCACCAGAGGCAACCGGTGGCGGCTTGCCATCATTGTCTCGTTGGGCATCATTTCGCAGTATTCCGGCAACGCCCTTTTCTCGAACTATATGAATACAATCTACGAGGGCGCTGGCATCACCCTGCAGAGCCAAAAGCTTGCCATGTCCACCGGCAAGACGATTCTCGATCTCGTTGTGACCATTGCGGCAGCCCTCAACGTAGACCGGTTCGGCCGGCGGCCACTATTCCTAATCTCTACCAGTGGCATGGTGGTCGCATTCGCGGCGTGGACGGCAACAGGAGCAATCTACGAGAATTCAAAGCTGACCAACATCCAGAGCGGATATGCGCAACTCGTTTTCATCTGGCTCTTTGGCATCTTCTACGACATTGGCTTCTCGGGTTTGCTGGTCGCATATGCGCTGGAAATTCTTCCGTTCCATTTACGTGCCAAGGGCATGATGATCATGAACATCACTGTTCAAGCTGTGCTCGCCGTCGGAAAGTAAGCCTCTTTCATCCTTCGTAAGACATCAATATACTGATGCGTGACCAGTCAAACCAACAAGATCGCATGGGACAGCTTCCCTCGTCATTGGGTGTTCATGCTATTTTACACCTGCTGGGATGTGGTTGAATTGATTTTTGTCTGGCTCTTCTACGTCGAGACGAAAGGCCCGACCCTTGAGGAGATTGCGCGTATATTTGATGGTGACGATGCGGTGGCCCATATTGACCTGAATGAAATTGCGAAGGAGCTGCATGGCGACCATTACGAGGAGGCTCATTTTGAGGCATATCGGCATAAGAAGGGCCCAACTGCACGAGAGAGGTACTACTCATGATGTTACGCAAGTATCTTAGCTTGGACGACGTAAATTTATGCAACTTACCAATCCTTACAATTTGTTAAAACTGCACACAATGGGTACATTGTTCAGCGCAAAGGTCGACGGACCGCTCACATGATTTACCATTGTCATTGGGGAAATGGCTTTATTCTCAAGTGAGCAGATTAGACCTATCTAGTTCTGCCATGTTGCCACCCCTTAGTCCTTCACCTTGAGCTAATGCGCAAGTACCGTCGAATGTAGTACTGCTCCTGATTAGCAGCTCGCCGGGGGAGGCCCTGGCCTTCGTGCGCACATGTCAAGTCCTGTCCCATGTAGACTGCGCCAATTAACTCTGTAATGAAAGACGAGAACACCACAGTGTTTATCCCACCAACAGTATTGACTCGGCTATACATGATGAATTGCGGCAGACACTTGATCGTCTTGTTTGTCTCCGGAGGTGCCACTTGCAACGTCCTCGTCTGTGGTTAATGCGGTGTGTCCCAGCAGCTCTGGACGTTCGGCTTTAAGCTTTTGGAATGTCTTTTCCGCCTCCCAAACCCACTGAAGCATAATTGGTCAGTGACCGCGTACTTTAGAAACACAGGACAAGATACTCATGCCCAGGCCGGCCATCATAACCTTATTGTGCATTATCACTGAGACGAGCGAGAACTGACTCGCGAGAACTGACTCGCATACTGAATCTGTGTGGCGCGATAGGTCTGGATACCTATATAGGTCCGCAGCTTGGTGGAGATGGGGGAGAAAATACTTACAGGTATGGTTGCAGCAAACAAGAGGTCCATCTCCTCTAATGTCCTCTGGTTGCTCTCCGGGTATAGGGCCCAGACGATTGGAATGGCAACAACGTTGCAGGCTCCAAAGATATACAACTGTGAGGGTGATCAGAAGAACCCAAAATATAGCTTGTTTGTGTGGACGGAGACAACTTTTCGAGTGTAAGGGGCTCTCAACAAGGTCGAGGTGTGAAGCTGTCCGTGACTTACAGTCTTTTCGCCGATGGCATCGAACATGACTGGGCATAACAGTGTCAACCAGCCATTACCAATTGACCAGCCAAACACACCCCAAGCGTTCCCTTTGGCTCGGACCTGAAGTGGGAATATCTCGGCCGGATAGAGCCACGGCACTGTGAGCCAGGTTGCACCAAAGACCGACGTGAATATAAAAATAAACGATGCGGCAGCCGCTCCGTAGGACCCGGCTTGTCCTGCGTCTCCCGCATTCCGTGCATTCTGGCCAAGGCGGGAAAACACTCCAGCTAAGAACATAGCAATGCCTTGACCGACGGCACCCCAATAGAGAGTCCATCGTCTTCCGATACGATCTAGAGTAAAGACGCAAATGAGAGTCGCGAACATGTAGAAGATGTTGTTCAGGCCCGAGATCCATGCACTCTTTGTAGAATCGTACCCGGCAATTCCAAATATAGTGGGCGCATAGACTGTGACACCTGCAATCCCAACCCATTCCTTTCACAATGAGCAGTCGGTCTCAGCCTGGGAAATTGAAGCAAAAAAAGAGGTCAGAGGTACGTCACATACCTGGATTATCTGCAGCCAGATTACAAGCTGTACGCGCCTGCCTGTATGCAGGTCACCTGATCCAATGCCGAAGAGCATGTGGAAGTAGGAATTGTTGGACGACTCCTTGGCTTCTAGGGCAACAATGTTGCGGATATCTTGGAATTCGGCAAGGGCCTTTGACTCCCCTGCAGGATCAGTACCGCGCAAGCGACGTAAAATGAAACGGGCTTCTTCGTCGCGGCCGACCTTGGTGAGCCAGCGAGGTGACTCGGGGAAGAACCAGACTGCGCCAAGCAGGACTAGCAACGGGATGATCTGGAAAGCGATGGGGAATCGCCAGGCGATGGCAGAGTTGCCACTATCCACGAATGAAAGTCCAAATTCAAGCCAGTAAGCGACAACAACACCGAAAATGTTAAGCCTGCAGTTCCAAAGTCAGTATCGAGCCAGACAAGCATCTCTGGACCGGAGGTGATCGCGGTCGGGATACGGAGAAAGTGTTGATGTAATAAGGGTCTTATGTGGCGGCTACTATGACCCAGGTGAGGAGTAGTCAAAGAATGTTCCCCTTTAAAGACTTACGTGAATTCGATTGCGATAAACTGCCCGCGAGACGTGTGCTCTGCCGTTTCCGTAGCCCAAACCGGTACAATGGCGTTAAGTATTCCAGTCCCAATCCCATTTACCGCTCTTGCTAAACGCGTCGTCAGAGGACACGAATCCAGGAAGAGCAGACTCAATCCAGCGTACCGCAGATCATCCAGTCGTGATTCTGAGATGAGCATTGCAGAATGGCGCCAACAATGGCCCACAACGATCCAAAAGCGATTGTTTTGATTCTCCCGACCTTGTCCCCGACCCAGCCGCCGAGTAGGCATCCAAACAGCGTTCCAAGGTAGTAAACTGATACAATACCGCCTATAACAATATGTATTGTCAGAACGCATGGCCTCTTCACTTGCTGGTTGGGGTATCTTGAGGCATTACCTTGAAGTAGGCTGTCAGTGATCACGACTACGCCGTTCTCCTTGTAACCGAACCCCATTAGTTCGATATAATCTTTAGCGGTGTTTACGCCCCCCATCATGCCTTGGTCATAGCCAAAGAAGAAGATGCTGAGTGCGGCAATGCTATTAATGGAGATTAGAAGCTTCCGCTTCTCGAAGTGGTTGGCCACATTGAAGCCTTTCAGTCTCTGTAACTCGCCCATGACGCCCAGTCGTGAGATTCAACTGCGCTTGAGAGCGGGGTGCTGGAATAAGACTAGCTTGGCAGGGAGGGGGTGGTTGCACAGACGATGGGTAACTATTCATAGGCAAGTGTGGTCATATGTATTCTTCAAGGCTCATCAGCCCGGCATTTCTCGGCAAATCCAGCGTGGGAAAACAAGCAAGACGTTCGACTTTGCGGAGTATGGAAGGATGGCACTGCACAATTTCAGCCACTGATTTTCTCGGACGTGTCCTTGTCCCAAAAATCTGGACCGAAGTTCGGCCCTTCATCGGTCTGCACGGCAACGAAAGAACACAAAACAAAGGTGGGGATCTGTCTATCTGGGCAGACTCCTGAGTGGCAGGCAAGATGAAGCTTGAGCCCAATATCATGGCCTTATGTCCACAATGTCACCCGAATTTTGGGCGTGACGTGGAAGCGCCCCAATGATAGTTCGGGGGATTATGGGGACTGGGGAGGAGGCCACTAGTCATGCGGGGACCCCATTGACATGACGTAGACTACCAAGATGGGAACATTGAAATTGCCTGCGAGAACGCACGTAGAGTGGATACTCGGCTTCCCAGATACCCTTTATCTACTTCCAAATCAATTTTTTTTTTAAAAAATAGGCTGTGGTATTTAAGCCTTATATTAATAAACAAGCGCTGGAGTTAAAATGTGAGACTATTGTTATTTGCTAAACTTATACCAGTAGCATATTTTGTTGTTCGCTTAGTTTTAACATGCAGTTTATATAATTTTCTATAATACCAAGAGCGGTTAGCAGAGCATGCTCAAATCTCAGAATATAGCCAGCTAGCCCGGAAACAACCTTAGTAACGTGGCCGGCCCCCATTCCGACCACCCCCCCAATTCCGACCGCCCCACGCCACGACCATGAAGCTATTCCCGACGTCGATTTCCGCCCACCACGATGCACGACCCTTCTGCCGTTGTTGTTGAGGAATTTTCAGAATCGTCGCTTTCCGGAGATACTGCTCCGGCCTCAATCTGAGCTTTCCTGATTGCCTCCAAGTGTGCAAAGATCTCATTAGGGTCGGTTGTGACCTTCCTCCTCTTGACCTTCCTGCTGGCCTCCAATTGGCTCTCCAGCTCCTCGTTTGTCTTTGAGGACATCATCAGACGATACTCTATATCGTCATACGCTTTGATAAATTGTCTAAGGACTCGTCGTTGTTTCGGGCTTGAGTGTTTCTGAGTCTCGTAAACGTGCACCAGCTCCCGCAATTCTCGGGACTGCGTAGGTGTACAAAAATTGATCTCCTGCGCCCGGGAAATAGACCACTCTCCTCCGTTTGCATCAATAAAGCCATGATCAGTGCCAGAATTGGTGTTTTAGACCTGGCTCTGGCGGTTTTCCAAGATGTACTTCCTTCTAAGTCCCCTGAGCTTAGAGACCGGCCAAAGACCCGTCGCCCGCCACCCAGAACGAATGTTTTCCATCGCAAATGCCTCTATTCGAGCCTTGTGATAGCAATAAAGGATATTTGTTTAGCCTTCACAGTTGAGGAATCGTGTTGCCCAAGAGCATGCAATCTCTTCCAGAAGGCTTGCTTCAGCGGCCGGAAAAGAGCAACATCCAGAGGCTGCAAAACGAGTGTTGTATGTGCCGGTAAAAAGACTATGTATATGCGATTCGAGAAGCATTCCCATATCAAATCAAGCGTTGTGTGTGTGTGATGCCCGTCAATCACTAGCAAACGCCATTCGCTAGGGTCGCTCGGGCGGGTGTTCGGGATGAACACTTTCTTCAACCATTCGGTCGCGATTTCCTCCTCTATTCACCTCTTCTTCGTTGCTGTGAATTGCCACCCATCAAATTCCTCAAGGACTTGAGGAAACCACTGCTGTTGTACGGATTTCCCTTTGAAAATAATCAAAGGAAGCAACACCCAGCCCAGAGCGTTGATGCACCCTAGGAATTAGGTCCACGCCCGGAGGTTATAGTCTTTCTGAGCAATGGGGCTACCCTTCTAATAGCCGAAGACGAGGGCATCTTCTGAGCGCCCTTCCATCATTCCTCCCTCGCCGGCGTTCCAACGGTTGCCCGCCTTGATCGCCCTCACGATATCTAGCTGCATGAGGTCAAACCACGAGCCGATGTTCTTTTTTCGTAGCTGCTCTAATTCGAAGCGCTTCGACGCGTTGATTCTTTCGCAATCGAAGCTCATAATGACGGCAGAGGAAGGCCCTCAGTCAACTCTGTCCGAGAGGAGAGTGTCCTGAAGTTGGGAAGGCTAGACGAGCCGCAGACCTTGCAGATCAAAACGGGCCAGGGCGACGCCTAAGTGACTTTGATTGATAATAAATTATACCAATGCATCCTCTTGAAAGTCAGATAGAAGCTTCTGAGCGAGGGAAGCATCGTGATGCTTGGAACCGCCGTTGACGCGATCACGAAGTGTAGTCCGAGGGATATGCCAGGTCCTTGAGGCCCGTCGAATAGACATTCCAGCCCTGACAGCTAGGATTGCTGTTCCCAGCTCTGTCTCGGAGTATTGCTTGATGATTATTTAATTGACATACGGAAGAAGTTTGGTGATCAGAGAAAATTTATTCATTGAGAAAACGAGAAGTGTTTATAGGTGGGTGCAGACGCGTGCAAGCGCGTGACGCGATTGTGGGGCGGTCGGAATGGGGGCCGGCCACGTTAGAATCAAGCTCTCGCAGCCGCACCCACGCCAAGCTTGAACTGTTGCAGCACGGTGACTCTTCTTCGGAAAGAAGGACGGCAAAGCTCAGCTTGATATACAGGCACGATCATGACCATAAGACTACGCTGGCACAATCAGTAAAAGACTTTTCATCTCGAATCTTACAGTGAGAAGGAAGACAAGAACCGAAACTGTTTTCATGCCCGACCCTGTGATCTCTGCCAGTGCTCGTCAAAATCCGCCTTGAAAAAGCACGCTTTCATTACGTCCTGGGTAGAAACGTCTACTGAAATGCGACAATGCTAGCAAAGTGGACAGCCTGACAGTTTGTTATGGGGCCTATTCTGTGAAAACCGCGCTCTGAAGCTTTTCTCTACTTGCCGTAAACCTCTAGGCTCCCCGAAATCACGAGATCGATCCCTTTGAGACGATACGGCGGACTGCGAAGAAGAGCCCCGGATCGGAGAGGGCAAAATTGACCCTCAACCAACATAAGCTCATGACTTTCTATAAAACCCACTGCTTTGCCTCTAGGCTTCTTCTATTCATTCTAAACATCAAGATCAATCATCTATAATAGCTTCAATTTGGCGCTTCCGGCTCTCTTATCCCGAACATGACCATTCGATTGATAGCATCTGTTGATTCGATGACGTACCACTTCGAGAAATATACATCTGTTGAAGGCTATATATCTGTTTGGTTTCCTTTGGGCGTCGAGCATCCCTATGTACTGGAAGTAGATGCTATCCGGTATTCCCGATTTTTCCTCACATTCTATTCAAGACTAGGAATGCCGATAGCATGGCCCCAGATTACATCAGAATTCCTTATAGAACGATACGTCCCGGGCTTAATCCAACTTCAGCTATTATCTACTAGCTTTAATATCGAGGTAGTGCCGATGCACCTAATACAACCTCCGAGGCTCGAGAACCGCTACGCTTACCCTGGGGGCTCATCGCAAGCTGTTTTTCTTTCTCCCAACTCATATAAGAGGCGAATATCACCGGTACAGAAGGGACAGCCTTCCACACGGGTCCCAGCTGCCGCCCCCAAGCCTCAAAAACAACGCATTGTCCAAAGTCCTGTCACAGGTATTCCAGACTCATTTCCACACTACCCTCAGCAGCATCTAATAATAACTAGGGTCAGGTGCAGTACTTCAAGAATCTATGTTGTCGGATCACGTCAAAAAGAAACCTAGTAGAATGGGAACATAAGTTTCTCAATATCATAATATTAGTGATTGGAAAAGGGTGATGAACTGCGAGATAATTGGGCTACACCCGGCCACAATTATGCCAATTCGGTAACTTCTAAGGTAGCTTGGTCCCTTGTTATACTTGGTAATTGGCTTTGCGTGAACTACCAATTACCCTATCATAACGCATCGTAGTAAGCAGCTATAGTTGTGTTTTGAAATAAGACCTTGTACGAAGAGCATGGGCTTACCGTCCAAACCTCTTTATAGCGGCTGAGAATAGTAAACAATGTGTATAATTAGCTATTAAGTGTGAATTTTCAGACGACAGACCACACTATTGATTAAACATATAAAAATGAAAGAAGAATATTTGACCAGAGGTTTTTATATGTAGCTAATACTGTATCATTCGATATAACCCATTATAATTAAACACTCTAGTCTAAGGTCCTGAGATCAATTTACAAGCTATGCAGAAGGCAGCATGTTCCTATGGATATGTATGTTCGCTATGTTGGAAGGCACGGTCTGGCTCTGGAATGACTAAGCAGTTTAGCACTACAACTACCAGCTCCTTCTGAGCGCCGTTGAGGAACTGGTTTCTTCCTCAACAACAACAAAAATACAAGATTTGCTTCATCATAAACTTCATCACGCTACGCCCTAACCCCGCAGTTCGCCGCAAAGTCACCGTTTGCAGAGGATGCGTTACTGTTGGTACGGCCCTGACGGCGAGGGTCAAGGGGTCTTTGCACGTGCAAATGGGTTGAAGCAGACCGTACGTGTTTGGGTACGGGTTCTGATTTCTGCTTATCGAGGAGGAAGAAGCTATCGCTAATCTCGTCGCCCTGACGGTTGGTGTAGTAGTTGGCCCTCTGGCTGACTAACTCCAAACCGTGTCATTTGATTGGCTATAGCCCGTCGGGGCATGGGCAACAATCGCTCAGAAATCCACAGTTACCCTACCTGGCATATCCACTAAGCAGGCGGTATAGAGTCTTTGTAAATATATCCATACTTCTGCGTGGATTTTCGAGCATGCTTTTTAAAGTTTTAATGCTAAGCCCCAGTCTCACCAAGAATTCATGCACCTAATTATTGGAGTTCTTCGTCTCTCTGAGATCAATCTGTATCGCCGCGATGCTAGCCTCTATTCTGTGCTGCCTTAAGCAGATTATAATCTGCAGACTGCTGGATATCAGCAATAGAATTAACGAGGGTTCCATAAATCTAACCTCTTTATATCATCATCAGCTGTGCTCTAATAATTTATCGCAGAAACTTGTGCTCCGAGCATGACAGGTGGTACAGTTGCGGCACTCAGGTTATCATCCTCCCTCTGTATATTATGCACGAAAAACGCCCAAAAAGCCGATTCCAGGTTGCGTTCCCCTATATAATTGTTTTCAATGTTAACTGTCTTTCTGGTACTATATCCGGGAAGTGGCGTATACGGGAGCGCACCGAAAACGCGTTTTGGGGCACGGTGCAGGGCGGCGGCTAGGTGACGGTGTCCGCGATCCTGAGTTTGCGGATTTCGACTGTTACGGTTCCGCCGGGCCCATCAATATCGTGTGTTGCGGCGATTCATAGAGTGAATGCTAGGAGAGGGCTTTCCGTGATCCTGGATTTACGCCTTCCGCTGTCTGGGTTCATTGCTGGCGCGGGAATGTCACTGGTAATTAATGTGAGATAATTGCACACCAAGATAAATAGCAAAGAATGCATCCTTGCTCTGCCAACTTGCACAAAGCCAACCGAATTCCATCGCGCCGTTTCACGTCCCAAAAAAGAAGATTGTGCCAAAGACGATTTGCGCCATAAAGATCGCATTCACACTGGTGGTTTTGCTCGCAACAGCGGCAAGGGCCTTTGAGGACCATGCCATCATGTGCATATCTGACCCTCCCCTTCAGCTAGTTGCTGGTACTTCTAAGATCTCAGCAATATAATGAAACCCATTCGAAGCTGGGTAAAGCTTAGCTAATAATTCTTGAAATATGTTGATAATAGGAAATAGTAAATCTATTTATTTATTGTAAGATGATATATTCGTATTATTTGAATTAGAATTAATAATGAGGTTTGAAAATAGGGTGTCTGGGTGGAAAGGTGCGTCGAATCAGGGGGTGCACCGAAAGGGGGCCGCCCACGTTATAGTTCTACTAGTATGCACATTGCCACGATGTTTGGGAGATCTATGTCTGAATCAATTGGATACTTTGTAATATATTCAACTCATTCGTGGTCCTCGCCCGGCCCATCTGGTTAGACTTTGATAATCGACGGATTGAAGGTGTGAAGGTTGCGACCGCCGAGGATATTCCAAAGTTCCCATCGGCACCCCTGTGAAAATGAATGTGCACAGAAAGGATCCCTTCGAAGTTTATTGCACACTGCCAGAGCATAGTTAGTTGTTCATTACCATTGAATTGAACTCCTAACTACCTAGAGGGGTACTTTTGTGTGGTGAGCCGAGTACAACCATTGACTGCGCCTAGTTCGCTAATGTGTAATGGCCTGAACTAAAACGTCGGTAATGCTGCTACACAGAGTAGCGCGTAATAGCTTCGTCGAGCCAGTTGTCGTTCCTGGCGACGTATAAACACGTCACCGAAATCCGAGCTACCCTTAAAGGTGCAAGTAAGTCGGGACATCACTAGCAGCCCCAAGCAATGGCCTCACACGACAGCTCGTCGCGGCATCAATGGATTTCAATTTCGTGCACCACCGTGTGATGTCCAGTGCGTCCTCATATCTTGATTTCCAAACACTACTAGTCTTCGCTCTTGGCTTTTGGAAGGGCTCGGCCGACCTGAGCATGGTAATTGCCAAAGGAAGTCGAGCTTATAGTCGCAGGACTTGCTTGCTACTGGTGACCACTAAGCTGGGGCTTGCGCATGTAAGGTGTATGGCGAGGAATCTGCGGTGAACAACCTTGGAAGGCTTAATTCGAAGGAGACTTGGCAAAGGTGATTTTGACTCCAGCGTATTGAACACATTTAGCGGAGTCGACGGTTCCGGGTTGCGCCAAGTTATGCTAATCCTCTTTGGTAGCCAGCCCAGCAGCACTGCCGGATGCTACTAGGGAACCAAGTAAATAAAAAACTGTTGTGCCGTGCTCTAGACAAAGCAAAAACGAAGCCAAGTGGTTCAATTCATAATTGAATGACGTCAATGTTGGTGATCTGCACAACCTTGGAAGAACTGACAGTGGATTTAGCACCTGCTTAGGCTCAAGGCGGTCACCAAGTCTAATAGAACGGCGGGATGAGCTCTGTCCGAGCTCAAGCGTCAAATCCAAGACCGTCTCCTGCGCCGAGCAAAGCTACGATTGTCCGCTTCGGTCGTGCACAACGCCGTCTAAGTCGTCTATTGTGCTCCCAACGTACGTTTGCAATCAGTTAGCAGGTAGATCAATGGCGTTGGGCGAGCCTGGGCGCGTGCCCCTGTCTTGACATCACGACTCGTTGCTTGTGATACCGGTAGACAAGCAGCTCCAAGGTCAGCTCCAAGCAGTGATCAGCTCATTGCCATATGCATCCAAGAAAGATGTGCATACATATAGCTCCCTTCTTTCCCTCTGCTCTGGTCCGACTACCACTGTCCCCCATCAGCAAGGCATTGACAAATTAGACCTCTTCAAACCCACCACATCAAGACAGCTCTTTGGAATCTTTTGCTTAAGCCAGTCACCGCCTCATAATGAAGATATCATACCCATTCGGCCTTGTCGCGGCCGCTTCCCAAGCTCTTGCGGCACCAACGAAAGGCACCCCAGGTTCAAGCTTCGCCGACCTGCTGAATGTAGGCGACAGCGCTCTGCGTATAACAATTGAGCCTATCGACAATGGAGGAGATCAAGTGTTCCAGTTCACCTCAGCACAGGTTGTCGAGGCTACTCCGGACCAGGTCGTGAACGGTACAAACCCTACTGGTGGTCTGCCCGGCGCCTTTGGTACATACAACTTCGGCATCAACTCGCAAACGGATACAATTTGCTACAACATTACGCTGTACGGCTTCCGTGGGGAGTATCAGAGTCCAGCAGCCACCGCAACCCATCTCCACGAAGCCGCTCGTGGTGCATCCGGGCCGCCTAGAATAGCGTTTCCCAACCCACAGCCTTTAGCGGGCAACAAAGATGTCAGAAACAGTGTCGGGTGTCTCACTGGTCCTTTCAAGACTGGGCTGCTCGCCAACGGGGTGGACACAGGTGCTGGTTTCAAAGTCGTCAACATTGAGAACAATCCGGCAGGCTTTTTCGCCGATGTACACTCTAGTCTCGCGGTTCCCGGCGCTGTGCGAGGACAACTGGCATGAGGTCTATGGAAAGGCAAAGTGTAGCGGCAGGTGTGAGACCTTTAGGACGTGTCTCCTTCAACAGAGTAGCATGACCATGGTAATTGGGGAGGCGGTACACGGTACTCCCACCTCGTATGTTCGCGCAGATTGCTAGTTTACTTGGTTAATTGTAATCTTCAATTTCCAATGCAACAGTCCAATTAATAGCACACATCTCAAGCTATTTGCAGTGAAAGCATGTACAGTCAGCCGAGCGTTTGGCTTTCAGGTACAGTCAATATCTACGTAGACAGCACTGTCGTTTATGAGTGCCACACTAGATAGCAAATGTGCCAATAAGGCGTCCAGACACACAGTTAAAGAAACCTTCAATGTTTCTGCTTGCGTGTCTATGTGCTATTGTTTTCAAACGGTGTTTGGGTGCAGGGGAATGGCCACCGAGGCTAGGCTGCCTGTGAGGTGAATCAGCCACCTAAGTTAAAAAAATGACAGAACCCCTCTTCGTTCGCGTTCTGCCGCAGCATGCTCTCTTTGAACCGTGCAACCGTACCCACGGCCAACTTGATCTGTGAACCACAACCTTTGCGCGTCCTACCTGGCCTGAAAACCATCCAAAATGACAGCTCAGGTTCCTCTGCGATGCCTGCCTCGAGTAACTGGCGTCAAATAGCAAATGGCGCATAAGCGCCTCGGTTACTGATCGCCGAGAGGATGACTTTGCACCGGCCTCTGTGCCGACTCAGACTTCTGGAGGTTGGTGGAACACGGACCACACGCTGGACGCGTCCGAGCAGGAACAACGCCGCCCGCCCGGACAACCCAAGCAAGATGCAACCCAAGCGAGCTCAAGCCAGTCCGCAGGCATGATCGCAGAAGGCAGGCGCATCTATCTCGGAAACCTCCTCTATCGCATCAAACCCGATGACGTAGAAGAGATGTTGGCGGCAGCGGGCTTTGGCAATGAGGTCGAAAGTGTCCACATCTCGGTGGATGCTGTGACTGGACGCAATCCAGGTTATCGTTTCATTGATTTCAAGACCCGTGACGGGGCGCAGACAGCTTTGGAGTCGTTACCCGGTACTGTGATCCAAGGCCGACCCGTCAAAATCGGCCCGTGCCAGCCCAAACAGAGGAAAGGGACCGGGAAAAGTGGCGACTACACGCCGACATTCCAACGATGGGGTGACTGGAAAGGTTCACGGGCGAGCGATGCACCCGCAAGTTTCCCTGGCGATGTAGTGGAACAAAGACCCTACGGAGCACTTGACTCATAAACGCAGTGCGGAAACCAAATGCGCAAGCTCGAGTCTGTCTTCGTGGTCTGGGCAAGATGATCAACCAAGAGGAGAATGATCAGGAGGTCAGGGCCTACCTTGAAGGCTTCAATGTGTTTGTGGACCCTTTCCCGATCACTGTCCATGAGATTTCAACCCAAGACCTGGCTGATTCGAACCCTCTAGTATCGCAATCAGCAAGCGAATCACTCCTCACTCGTCTACAAGAGAAATGACTGGCAATCACCTCACCATCACTTCTATGTCGATTTCGAAAGCCCAGACGCTGCCAGTGAATCCATCCAGGAAGTTGATGGCCGGGCCATTTCTGGAGGTCGTTTGAAAATCCGCATAGCCCTTGGGCTTCCGTTAAGCATCGCAGACTAGTCTCATACACCAATGCCGACCTTTGTTCTGCGGGCGGTCTCGCTCTACACCCGGAGAGAAACACGTCCACCAATGTTCATCCGCTGTGATATACGTTGGTATCTAATTTATTCGGCGTTCCCATCTCATGAACAGTCCTGATTAATGTACAAAGTTCTAGCCACCCCTCATAAAACCTCTCTTCCTAATGGGCGGCTTCTGTCCCTTCTCTTTTTCTAATTCTTTCCCGCCGTTTTCAGTGTATATGACGTATCGATCCTTGCTTTTCTCCTGTTGCCTCTTTTCGTGTTCCCCTTTCCATCGCATGAAGTAGCAGCAGAATGGAAACAGGACTGTGTTGATCGCTGACCATGCAAAAAGAATACCCACATTCAACCCAATCCTTGAATGCAAGTCGAATAGTAGCTGACGGCTTGCTTCGACAACGTGATGCAGCGGCCAAGCGTAGCCCCATCCGTAAAACCCTGGTGCTAGATCCAAGCTGTAGAAGCTGGTAGAAACGTTGGTTATCACCCAGAAGATCAACCACAAGGCTGTCCACGGCTGCCCGATCAGCATAGCCACGTTTTCGCACGCCAGTCCCAGAGCGCACATGCCAACGTAGTTGACCAGCCAATAGACTACAAAAGTAGCCTTACCATACGCCGTTGCTCCCTCTGGTGGTGGTGAATAAACATGACTAGCGGGCCCCAGCCAAAAGGGAATTTGGAAAGCAAGTGAGATAATGGAGTAGGCGAGGCTGAGGATACAATATGCTGCAATTGTAGCAAGCCACCGCCAGATAATAAGCTGCCAAAAGTGTAGGGGGGGGTGGCCTTGTGGTTGGATGTACTTCATATGGATAGGAAGGAAGAAGCTAAAGGAGAAGAAGGCCATGATTATGAGATAGATGAGGCCGATACTGACGGCCGGGGTCGCCACTGCTGGCTTGAAAGGCCGAAGATCGTACAGCAGGGGAGTTACACCCGGGCTCACTGCTGCGGCCGCCCTGGCCAGATTCTCTCGCCGAAGGCTCTCGTTGGACATCACCATCTGCGCCCACATCGGCCCGAACATGGCTCCAAACTCTTCGGTGAACTTCTGCAAGTATGGCGATATGTCACTCTGCATCGTCGTCGAGTCTCGGGCGGTCTGGATGATAATCTGCACTCCTCCGGTGGGGTCATATGACGAGTTTCCAATCTCGATGGCTTGGCGCAGGAGAAAGGTGGCATTGGGGTTGACGATGATGGCAGCCCACGCGTCCCATCGGTACACAGCCTCCCGCACCTGAAGGGGTTCGTTGTCATAGTTCGAAGCGGGAACAGTAGTGTAACCCAGGGACGGGTTCGGGGATTCAAAGAGCTGCTGAGTCAAGCTCACAACGGCCGGTCCCACGACTGGCTCAACGCCGTTGTAAGGGGCGGATATGGCGTCAAAGTCGACGACGTTGATGATGATGGAACGCAAGTTGTCCTCGACCCGGAAGAGGACGGCCCAGTAGAGGGAGAGAATGGCCAGGATAGCCACCAAAAGGATGAAGACTGCACTCATACGTGAGATTCATGACTAGCGGCCTTCGAAGGGCGAGGTTCAGACAACTTACCAGTCCGGAACCAGAGGAGGATGACATGACGGCGGACTTTGGCCATATGAGGGTGCCAAAACCCAACGGAATGGTGAGGCCGTTGTTCTTTAAGGTGGTGGAGCCCATTCCTCTGGCCATGCTCCTCGTCCGCACCTGTGGCCGAGTCGAGACCATCTTTGGGGTCTCTGGCTGGAGAGTTCATGCTGATGATGACAGGATGTGTCGCTGTGTTGACCCTCGAGAAGCTGGTGCCTGCCGACTTTCAGAAATGAGCAACTCTGTTCTGCTTAATAGCGGCCTCTCACAGAAATGTCCAGTTCGCTTCGTGGTTGGCAATTGGGTGGAGGCGTTGTGAAGTTCCCGAGTTTGCAGCCATGGCATCGGGAATCTACAGTATATTGGGTAGATATTTACAATTTCATGAATGGACCCGCGTGCCATCTGAATCAGCTAAATTGTCGTCATCCATTTTGGGTCACTACTACCAACAGTGGGCCCAATACCACATTGGTTTTGCAGCTTTGGCGCCCAGAACCAAAAAGTCGGCAAAGTGATGATGTCACTAATGTAGATAGCTACCTTACAACCCCCATTCACCGATTTGCTCCATCGTCGGTGCATAGCTGGTCAGGTTATCTTTCCTCATATACTCCTTTGAAATGGCGTAATATTTTTATTGTCTCTCAGTGTGTACTGGCTGGGCACTCGTCCTGCAGTGTTTGGCCCATGTTTCGCCCATGTTCTACTACCAAGTCCAATCTGCGAGGCACAACTAAGACACGGTACTTGCGAGCCGGGATCTAGCGGCCTGGCCGTAGTAGTAGTTAAATAGGTAGTAGTTCGACCACGTGTAGGTACCTAAGTGTCTAGGAAAAATAACATGTAATGTGCCTATATGAGCACATCGATCTAAAGATGCCTATTTATGTTACTAGTACCGCATAAGCGTGCGATAGGCAAGCAAAGGCCTCGATGGGTTGCTCATTTTGTGATGTTCTCACCCGCGTAATTACACTGCACTCATTTTTACCCGCGCAGCAACATATCACAATGAACAGCCAATACAAGCGTTCCACTAGTTACCGAAGTACTATTTCATGCTAGCTTACCGGATCCACCATTTATTATGGCGTAGTTGGGATCATTCTTAATCCGGTCACAGTGCTTTTTCAAAACAAACGGCCTGGGGGCGGTTCCTTCATACAGTCGTAAGCGCTCTAAGACGCAGCGCTTATACATCAAGTCGAGTTATTTGTGACCCTGTATTTACTTTGGGCTGTTTTTCGAAGTCATTACAGCGGTCATCTTAGACACACTGGGCACCAGCTTCGAGATATTGCAGGTTGAAGGGGCCAGTACCACCGTGTCGATACCATCGGCATTGACCGGGTACACTTTTTTAAAGCTGGTGCATAGGCACAGAACCAGGACATCGGAAAACACTGGGGATGTCAGTCTTCACTACCATGACATTGAACATAGAGATTTATAGTGAATTCTGGGGCTGAAAGCGGCACCATGAGTCTACAGCGTGTCTCACAGTTTGGAAGCTCATCAGGATACCATGGCCCACCACTTCGATATATGTACTCCTTTGTACAGCAAACACAGTACATCAAACTTGGTTACTGAGCACAAAGAGCAGCGTGGGATCAGAAAAGAGGCTCGACGGCGTGCGCGTGGCCTATAGAGCCTCAATTCGGTTGTCAAGCATCTTCGTCAGCTGCGTGTGATGACAGTAGAGGTCCCTAATTGGGACTTCCAGCGGGATGCTGTGGCTGTCGAGGCGGTCGCGAGTGAATGAGACGATGCCTCGGGATACGATACAAAAAGCAGTGAGTTAAATAAAAGGGCTGCTGCCGGGTGCAGCGGTTAGGCATTCAAAAAGCTCGTGCAGGTACTGCTGCTTACTCGGCTCAGATTTCTGGAAGTCATCCTCTGCCAACGGGAGCCTGTTAGAGCGTTGCTACCAAATCAGCTCTTACTGGCCGCCATTTCTGCTCGGGGGAGCAGTCGGAGGGAAAGGGGGTGGCAAACCACATGCTCATGCAAGGTCAGAGGATACTGTCCACGCTTGTTAGCCAATACGTCGATGCAATACGCCATCCAAAAGACACGACGCTTTTCTTCCTGTTTGATTCACTGTGTCACGTCACCATCAGCAGTCTCTGGGCTTAATTCAGTACCGTCGAGCCCATGTAAGCACATCATGTGAACCAGACGGAAACAGTGCCCAGTCGTCATCCAGCCCTGGTAGTGATTGCGATGGGTGGATTCGTAAACGGCCAGGAGGATGCCGGCAGCCAGCAGAATTTGTGTGGTATGGTAGAGTGATTCCTGAAGTGACTCAAGGCGGGATGATGTGGAGTTGGCAGACGTCCATATGGCATCGTAGGCACATCTGAGCTGGCGTCTTGCTTGGCGACTGGGCCCAACCAAAGTGTTGTTGCCGATGCAAGATAGGCACAGACGGGTGTATTCATTCAAAATGCACTTGGTCTCAGACAATTGTAATCACATCAGCCTGGAGCAGGCATTGGGAAGAGTAGCCTTAAGTAAAAGCCAAAGCCTCATTGATTCCCCCACTGCAACCGAAGCCATCCTCGCAATCTTTGAATGGTGTGGGTGCTGTTGATGCAGGGCCAGTCGAGAGGAGGCTCATCATCAGCTCCGGAGACGAGCATATACTGGCTCACTTTGCATTGTAAAGTGATTGCGCCGAGGCCAGTTCAGATGAGGATTGACTAGGTTGTCCAATATGGGATAAATTTCATCGTTGATTCCGGCAGCCGAGACGGCAAGTTCCATTTGGAGGGAGTCAAGATCTTGTTGAAGTGTTGGCAGTATATGGCCTGGCGGTTTCGTTACTGGGTCCTTCGAGCTCTTCGCTTCTGTGAGCTCCTGCTGCAGCTCGGCCACCTGATTCTGCAATAATTTGAGGGAAACCTTATATAGGGTTAGGTTAGGGTTAGGGTTAGGGGTTAGGGTTAGGGTTAGGGTTAGGGTTAGGGTTAGGGTTAGGGTTAGGGTTAGGGTTAGGGTTAGGTTTAGGGTTAGGGTTAGGGTTGGGTTTTGGTTAGGGTTAGGGTTGGGGTTAGGGTTAGGGTTAGGGTTTGAGGTCTCTCTCAACTAATGTACAACTTCCGCGGATGATGAGGCAAGAGATGTCGGTATCCTTAGGACATGCCTACCGCCTAACCCCTACCGAGGGAACCCTAGTCCCCTTCTTACCCCTAATACCCTAACCCCTCCCACCCTGGCAATCCCTGCTAACCGTCTATGTAACGACCTAGGGGACCCTTAGACCCTAATTCTTTATTACCCTAACCCTAACCCTAAACCCTAAACCTAACCACTACCCTTAGACCCTATACGCCTAGTACGACTCCTGAACCCTATACCCTATACCCTATAGTAAGGGTTCCCGTTCAAATTCTTCGCAGACTTCAGGTGGCCGAGCTGCATCAGGAGCTCACTTGGAGATATGCGAAAGAGACTCGAAAGAAGAGCCCAGATAGACGGAACCGTCGCTTTGCCAGGGCCATATACTGCCAACTGCCACTTCAACAAGATCTTGTGGACTTATCCCTCCAAATGGGATCTTGCGTCTCGTTCGGCCGGATCAACGATTGAAATTTATCCCATATGTGGACCAGAGTTAAAACCTAGTCAATCCGCATCTTTAGGTACTGATCTACTTTACTTCAGGAGGGGAATACGGTTGGAAGGCCATGTATGGATTGCTGCGTCTCATTCGGAGCTGATTGATGAGCTCAGCGTTCCATCGACTGGGCCCTGGACGCACTGGTTGTCAACAGCCACCATCGAGACATGTATCGTACCGGTTTTCCAAAGATTGCGAGGATGGCCCTTTCGGTTTTGCAGTTGGGGAATTGCATTGAGGCTTTGGCGTATTACCCTTAAGGCTCCTCTTATTGCCTTGATGGATGGCACTGGCTCCAGGCTGAGTAATGTGAGTTAGGTAACTTAATTTGTGTCTGATGACCTAAGTGCATATTTGAATGAAGAACCAACCCGTCTGTTCCTTATCTTCTGCTCGTGCAACTAACGACTGTTTGGTTTGGGTCCCCTTCTGGCGTCCGGTCCCCCAGCAAATGCATACGGGGCCCCGCTCAGATGTCGCCCTTTTACGTAGATGCCGAGTGACATGGATGACGGCGTCTTGCCAACGTCTGCTCAACATTCTATCCCCGCCTTAGAGTCACTGTCAGCGAATCGTATCTCATCGTTCAAGATTTCTTTGCCGTTTAGCTGCTGATACTTGTTATTCGTGGCATCTTCACCGTCTGCTGTTATTGCTTCCTGCCCGTTTTACGGGGGATGCCACAACCATCCGCCAATCCTTACTACCATTGTCTGATGACGACTCGGGGCATACCTTTGGTTTTGCGTCTGGTTCACTATGTGAGCAGTTTATGATGTGCTTACATATGTGCTTGCGAGACTGGTACTAAGAATTTAGGTGCCCAGGTAGACGTTGGCGCTGAAATTGGTGTTGTTGACCGTGCACCGGTGAAGTATTCAGTAATCCTGAAAAAGGGACTTTTCTTTGGGTGATTTTCAGGAAGCAAAGATGTTCGTGTGCTTTTGGTTTGGTATATGAAGGTCCGTCATTTTGACATCGTGGGAACGTATTTGGGTTAACGCACAGCGGCATTGGACATAAATGTCACTCCTTGGTGACTCTGGTTGTAGGTATGCTTAGACAGCTGAGCATGTGGCTTTGCCCCCCACCGGAGTAAGGAGAATATCAGTCGCCCTTTTTTTTCCCTCCGCGTGAATCAGTGCTTCTCCCGGAGCCCGATCAGAACTTGCAGGTCCAGTAAGAACAGATCTAGATGTTGGTAGGCAAGTTACCTGCTCTTGGGCTACCTTAGGATGGTGTATCTGTCCCTGTTGACACTTGCGAGCGGGACTGATACTTTCCCAGAAATGCTGATGCCGTAGTAAGCAGCCTGTCCGTGCAACGAGCTTGTTTGAATGCCTTACACCTTCTGCAGGTGACGGGGTGTGATCCGGTGCAGGCAGCCCTTTTACTTTAACGTCCTACTGCTTTTTTGTATCGTAATGCCCGAGGCCATCGTCTCATTTCAACGCCTTGTCAGTCCCCGACAGCATCTCCGCTGGATAGTCGCGCAATTAGGGACCTCTACTGTCATCACCAAACAACGCGTAAGATGACAAGATGCACTTGAACATACTGTTCGAATTATGAGAGGTCTCTTATAGTGCAACGGGTGGAAGGGAATTGGTGTTCGCTTCCGCTGTTCTACGGCCCGGTCTCGAGCGCTTTCTGGTTTTTCTGTTGATAGCTGGCCCCTGATGACCACCTTGGGGTACGCTGCTTCCTATTTGCTCGAGTACTAGACTCAAGTTTGACTGTAGCTGTGTTTTTGTCTGTACAAGGAGTACATATCTACACGTGGGGTTGTTTGGAGTGCCGCCCTTGTTAATCCTCTAGACATGACAGCTTGCTCATTTAGAACTTTTGAGAATCACCTGACTGTTGAAGAACCGGGTGGTACGTTTCATGGTGTCCTCGCTTTTCGAGTGCATTTTCCTCGCGATCTTTTCACTTGTATTAAGAATCTACTGCATGCTTCATGATCATGGTAGTAGAGATGACTGACTCATTGGCCATTCTGCCGTCTCATCCTTGTGTTTATATGCATGTCACGGATGTCCTGACGTTTTTTTCTATCATTTTTGCCTCTGCACTTTTCCCAGTCTTTAAAAAAGTGTTATTCCGGGCGGGCTCTAATGCCCCACTGCTAGGTATCGACACGGCTGTGGTATCTATGTTAGGGCCGAGGGACACCCTCTCAGGTAATGTTGCCAACCTGCATAATCAGAGTGTTCGCTGAGCCGAAGAGGTTTTTTATTTCGTTATGCGTGGGTGTCCCTTTGTGCCTTACTTCACAGTGTTTCCGGCTTTGTGTGTCTGATATATCTGCAAACAAAGGTCCTTCAACACAAGTCTGATGATCTTCCATATTACACACAAGGTGGATCCCCAGTAATAACGGTATTCGATGCTTGAGTGTTATAGTGGGGGAGGGGGGGGGGAGCGCTGCTCTTAGAGCGCTGTGACAGGAGAGAACGCTGAAAAATAAGTGAGAGTAACGGGCGCCGTTGGGTTCTTTATCTTTGTTCATTTGCCTTTTTTTGTAAAAAATGCACGCATATAGGTGAGTGCGATCCAAAGGGTTGTTGGTAAAAAGAATGATGGGTGGACCAGAGTCTACGTGGCCATATATGAGACTGGTAGGTTGTGATTTCATTTACCGGTAAGGGTTTAATGTACTAGCATGTAAAGTGATGTATACTGGTGGTCATGTTAGTTTGAGCTAATACTTACTGTGGGGGGTGCGGGTAATCACAAATTATTCGTCATGAACGCTTTGTTCGCATTAGGGCCTTTTCATTGGGGCTTATGTGATATGTTTGCTGCGTGTGGCCCGTAGTTGTCTGGTCCTTGATAAACAGAAAATGAGTGCAGTGTAGGATGTACGCGGCGTTAGAACTTTCTCAGCAAACCTATGAGCACAACCCTCGAGGCGCTTATGCTTGCCTATATCGCGACGCTTTATGCGGTTACTCGTACATAAATATGCATCTTTAGATCGAGTGCTCATGAATATGGTCACATTCCATTTTTTTATTTTTTCTAGACCCCTTCGGTACTCTTACATCGTTGTGTCGAACAACTATCCTACCTATTTTTAACTACTACATACGTGCCGAGGCCAGGGCTATAATGGGCTCCGGCGTGCCACAATTACCCGGTGTCTTAGGTGGTGGTCCGCCTCGGAGTTGGACTTGTCAGTATAACCTGGGCGAAACATTGGCCAAAGACACTGCAGTGACTAGCTAGTGCCCAGGCCATACACGAGACTGAGAGACTCTATCAGTAAAAATAAATTGACGGCCATTTCAAGTAGTATATGAGGAAAGATACCTTGACCATGCTATGCACCGAACGATGGTAGCATAATCGGTTAATGTGGTTTAATGTATCTATCGTACATTAGTGACACATCACTTTTGCGTACTTTTTGGTTTCGGGGTTCTTGCCTAAAGCTGCAAAACCAATGTGGTATTGGCCCGACTGAAGTTTTGTAGTATTGACCCAACATGGATGCGACATGTGTAGCGGTTCAGATGGCAACGGCGTCGCCCGGGTCCATTCATCGAAAATTGTAAATATCTCCCACTATAAAACTGGTAGATTCCGCCGCTGCCATGACTGCCAATACTCGGGACTTCACAACCTGCCTCCACGGGGGGGGTTGTCCACCACAGAAGCGGATAGCTGTAGGGATCATCTTCTGTTTGACGGTTGAGAGTATGCGCTGACTAAGTTTACGCAGGGGAGACAAAAGTTGGCTGCACGGCAGCTGCGAACCAGCTTCAGCTTCGGGATAGGTTGCCAACACTAACGGCGCTGACGACAATTCCTGTCTTCATACAGGGCATGGGAACGTCGGTCAGCCAGAGACACGCCTATACAAGTATGTGTTCTCAGTGACCGCGGCCACAGGTGCGGACGAGGAGCTATGGGCCGGAGAGGAATGGGCTCCCAACCACCTTTAAGCTAGCACAACGTACCTCAAATCCTACCATATCCGGGTTGGGGTTTATTTGGACCCTTCATGTCAGCCTCCTCCTGGTTCCTGGACGTGGTAATTTTGGTCTGAACCTCGGGTTGGTGGGCCCTAATTCGACAGGACCGCTAGGTCATGGAATCTTCACGTATGGAGGTGCAGTCTATTCAGTCCTTGTGTGGAGTGCTATCCTGGGCTAAGGCCCGTCTTCATTCCTAGCGTTCTCAAGTTGTTTGTCCCTCATACTGGTCCGTTCCTCCGTTTTAGCGTATCCTCCACTCATACTTACACGCAAAGTCGTTCGGACCTTTGAGACGGCTGCTATATGAAGTCCTCTCCCCTTACAGCTATTACTTGATGCTGTTGATCCGTCGTGGGACGCCATCTAACGGGTTCACCCGGGTTTTTTGTGTAGCTTGACTCATCAGGGCTTCGTGAACTAATGGCAGGCGGAACCCTTCAGGGTGCGGTAGGCTTGTTTTATACGTCGATGGGACGTTGCATTTGGTACTCGTGGCTGGGTTGTGGGCTGCCGTCAAGTCCGTAATCGTCCAGCGCTAGTGTCTTTATAAATCCCTTAATGCCGATGGCATTTTTCTCCTTGTGCTCGTGGTGTTCTACTGGCCTCCAGCCATCTGATATTGGAAACAAAAGTTATCTCATCATCATGACTTCCCCTTATTTATTGCTAGATCCGGAGGAGTTGCGGATTATCATTCCAGACCATGGCCCGATGTATCTTCGACAGACTATTGCATATTGACATATTCTCCATATTTTTGCAGAATAGTTTTCACTGACGTGAATAATTTCGGCTATGCCTATTGTAACTGTTCGGTGACGGCTCCGATGTGTGTTGGTCTCAGGCAGATAGCGATGTGATTTGTCAACACTGCTAGTGAAAGCCATTCAGGCAGACGAATCTGGCCAGAGGTATGTGTTTTGGGCCGGCCGCAGGACAGTTGAGTGACCCTGTATTTTTTTTACTTGTTGGGGGGCTTCTGTTATCTCTCTGCTGTAAGCGATCTTCGGTTCCTTACTGTTTGTAGTCAAAGCCACACAGTGTGCATCCGTGAGTAACCTTTGACCCATCAGTATCCGGCCGAGTCAATTCTACTCCGCGATATATTCTTATGGCCTTTGCTGTCTCCTTCTTTCATGGCTTCTTTTCTCTCTTTTAACCTACGTGCCCATCCAGAGTCGTATGAGTACATCCGAACCACGAAGGCCAAGACGCACAGCTCTGCCATCCCGAAGTACACTTTTGGTCGAGGCAGTTTGATTATTGGCGTATGGTTGCTACATCATTGCAGTGTTCATCTTTGTAGTTCCTTGTTCGGCCTTCTCACCTGCCCTAGTCTCCATATTAATCACTCTGACTATTCAATTAGTATCTTTTCCAAATTCGTTCCCATGGTTTTTGCTGGGGGCCAGCGCTAGTTCATGTTTAGTTCAATTCGCACGAGTTGCAATCCACTTCACCCAACCCTAGATTAGAGCAAAGAATCGTGTTCGTATTTTACAGTGCCTATCTTTTTTTTATTTGCTCACTTGGTTGCTAGGTTTCTTGGTACTGCGTAGCGTAAAGTTTACGGTTGGGCTGATGCGTTGATTTTTGACATTGCGCAGAAACAGCGTGAGTGGGGTCCGCACCAGTGGACGGATTAGTCCTTTTGCTGTTTTGAATCTTCTGTGGTTTATAAACCTCGAAACTGTTTTTTTTTTCATATTCCCCCTCTTAAGCGTGTCTACGCTTTGGATCTAATGTCACTTCTTTGGGGTAAGGGTTTTACGTATGGGGCTGCAGTCTCCACGCTTTTGGCCGACTTCGTGCATTTCGAACTTGATTTTTTCTGAACGCAAGGTCACGTCTAGTCTACGGTATTGACCGACTGTTGGCTATTCTAAGGATTGTTTGTTGAAGGGTGGGTCTTCTTTTGCTAGTGTGTCAGTACCTCCTAACGTACGCATCAAGCTGTCTAGACTCCTGGTCGATGCTGGAAAGGGGCAACAAATGAGAACTGTGAATTCATAGATGCTCAGGCGTCATACTATAGAGGGACAAAGCCAGGATAGGTGCGATAACGGCTAATTCATAATACACTGATAGAATTCGGTCGGGAAAGAATTAGAAAAAGAAGAAGGGACAGATAAGCCTTCAATTACTATGGATATGGACAGGGCTCAAGAGGTTTATATTATGAGGGCGGTTGGCTATGAACTTTGTACATTAATCCAAGGACTGTTCACTGAATGGTGAACGGGCCCGAATACCATTAGTATACCAACGTAGATCACAGTCGGACTTATACATTGGTGGCATCACGTGTTTCTTCCCCGCCTGTCTCTATCCGGGTGTAGAGCGAGACGTCCCGCGAACAAAGGTCGCATTGGTTGTATGAGTACTAGTCTGCGATGCTTTACTGGAAGCCCACTGTTCTATGCTGATTTTCAGAACGACCTCCACTTGGGTGCCCGGCCATCAACTTCCGGTGGTTCACTGGCGAGACACAGTCTTGGTCTTCGGACATTCGACATAGAATTTATGGTTAGGGTGATTGACGGTCGTCGATCGTTCGCGTCTTGTTTGTAGATCTAGTGACGGAGTTTGATTCGGACGCTTTCTTGCTGATTGCGATACTATAGAGGGGTTCGAATCAGCCAGTGTCGTTGTGCGGTTTGAAATCTTCATGGACTGTGATCGTGAAAGGGTCCATAAAATGGCACATTGGAAGCCTTCAAGTGTAGGGCGCTTACTCCCCGACTCTCAGCTTGGCTGTCCCTGATGGGCATTCCTTCGATGCTCATAGTTGTGGTTTTTGAGCATTCTGCTTGCCTCATCGGTATGAATGAACCGACGGAGACAGTTAACTCGAGCGCTTGCGCCCATCTTTTTCGGGTGTTTTCCGCACGGAATACTCTTTGTCGGAGGTGCAGCTCTTTCGCCCTCAGGTCGTGGCGCGTGAACCTTTCCAGTCACTGAAACATATGCCCCGTCTCCCATCCGTTGCATGGAGATGTTCGGCGTGTAGCGTCGCCACTTTTCGGTTCCACGTGTTGACCCCATGTCTTTTTTCCTCCTGCTTTGGGGCTGGCACGCGACTTGTGAACTGTCTTACCGCAAGGCTGAGGGTCTGGCGCTTCCCGATCACGGTCTTTGTGTGAAATCAATGAAACGATAACCTGGGATATTGCGTCCATTGAGTCACCGTAAAGCATGCTCGAGCCGAGATTCGTGGGACACTCCATTCGTACCAGTTATGATGTCGATTGGGCCAAGAGCCTACGCTGCCAAGTTGGTCTACCCAGACATCCTCTTCCCCTAAAACTCTATGCCGGGGGGCGTGTGTCATCGGGTTTTGATGGCGATATAGGAGGTTTCCGAGATAGATAATATTCGTACGGGCCTTGTGTTGCCGGTTGGGCTGCGATCGCGGCGGCAGGGGTTTGTTTGCCACTGAGGCTGGACGCTGGGTCCTTAGTGACTGCGGTCCCAGCGTGTGTTCCGTGTTTCCACCAAGACCGCTCAGGTCAGACAGTGCGTTTGCAGGAATGTCGCACAGAAGGCCGAAATATAAAAGCAAAATAGTTCCATGCTACTCAGTGGATCTGAACGGGCGTATTGTGTCAAGCGCGAATCGTGTAACCGAGGTGCTTATGCGGCCAGCGTTGCTATTGAGACAAGCCATGTTTTACTCAGGCAAGGCATCGGCAGTAGAACCTGAGCTGTTCATTTTTGGGATGGTTTTCAGGCCAGGTAGGTGGCGCGCAAAAAGGTTGTGTTCACAGATTCAAAGTTAGGTCCGTGGGTACGGTTGCCGGTCACAAACGAGAGATTCTGTCGAAGCAGGAACGCGAACGAAGGAGGGGTATCTGTATCCTAATTTTTTAACATGTAGGTGGTCTGTTTCCAAACTTTCAGACTCTCACAGGCAGCGTCCTGTATGCCTCGGTGGCCAAGGTAGTTAATCCCGTAAGACTTGCAACCCAATACCACGGGCTTGGTAGTGTTTGGTGATGAAAACCTAGCCCATTAGTGGACATCTGAATAGAATGTGGCTCAAGTCATACGGGGGGGGGAAGATAGTGAGCAGTGAAGGTTTCTTTAACTTTTCGGTGTCTGACGCCTTATCTATGGCAAAACATTTGCTATCTAGTGTGCACTCCTAAACGACCAGTGCTCTCTACGTAGATATTGACTGTACCTGAAAGCTCCAAACGCCAATCTTCATAGAATAGCCTGAGAAATGTGCTACTTAATATGGACCTTGCACTGTGCACGAAATTAGAAGATTAACAATTGTAACCAAGTAAACTAGAAATCTGGCGCGAAACCATTACGAGTGGAGTAATTACCAACCTTTTTACCGCCTCCGTACCAATTACCCAGGTCAATAGAGAACCGCTACTTTCTGTTGGAAGTAGAATCAACGTCCTCAATGTCTCCACACTCCGCAGCCCTCTTGCCAATTTTCCTACAGAACTCATGCGCAAGCCAGCTTGTCCTCCAGCACAGTCGCCGGGGAAACCGCGAGACTAGAGTGTACATCAGGCGAAAAAGCCTGCCAGAGATTGTTTCTCAATTGTTTGATCGCACTTTGAAACCACGAGCAACCTGTAGTCCACGCACCGATTGGCGAGCGGGCCCGCAGGTTCCTTTGAAAGGAAAGCGAGACCAGTGAACACCCGACACTGTTTCTGACATCTTTGTTGCCCGCTAAAGGCGCTACAGGCTGTGGGTTGGGAAACGTCTATTCTAGGGGTGCCCGGATATCACCACGAGCGTCTTCGTGGAGACTGGGTTGCGGTGGTCTGCTGGACTCGATACTCCCCACGAGGAAGCCGTACAGCGTAATGGTTTTGTCACAAATTGTTAACTCCGTTTGCGAGTTGATGCTCAGGAAGTTGTATGTACCCAAGGCCGGCCGTGCAGACCACCGATAGAGGTCTTGTACCGTTCACAGACCGGTTCCGGATGTAATACGGGCCCCTCGACAAACCTGTGCTGAGGTGAACTGGAACACTTGATCTCCTCCATTGTCGATAGGCTCAATTGTTATACCGCAGCACTGTCGCCCTACATTCAGCAGGTCGGCGAAGCTTGAACCTGGGGATGCCTTTCTTGGTGTGCCGCAAGAGCTTTGTGAAGCGGCCCGCGACAAGGCCGAAATGGGTATGATATTCTCATTATGAGGCGGTGACTGGCTTAAGCAAAAGATTCCAAAGATCTGTCCTTGATGTGGTGGGGTTTGAAGAGGTCTATTTGTCAATGCCTGCTGATGGGGGAACAGTGGTAGTCGGACCATAGGCAGAGGGAAAGAAGGTAGCTATAATGCATGCACATCTTTCTGGATGCATATGGCAATGAGATGATACAAGTCTTGGAGCTGACCTTGGAGCTAGCCTTGTCTACCGGTATCACAAACAGCAACGATCGTGATGTCAAGACAGGTGGCACGCGCCCGTAGCGCTCGCCCCAACGCCAATTGATCTACCTGCTAACTGATTGCAAACGTACGTTGGGAGCACATATACGACTTAGACGGCGTTTGTGCACGAACCGAAGCGGGACAAATCGTGTAGCTTTGCTCGGCGCAGGAATAACGGTCTTTGGATTTGACGGCTTAGCCGGGAAGAGCTCATCCCGCCGTTCTATTAACTTGTGACCGCCCTTGAGCCCTAAAGCAGTGTGCTAAATCCACTGTCATTTCTTCCAAGGTTTTGTGCAGATCCACCAAACATTTGAACGTCATTCAATTATGATATGAAACCACTTGGCTTCGATTTTTGCTTTGGTCTAGGCACGCACAACAGTTTTTTATTTTACTTGGTTCCCCTACGTAGCATCCGGCAGTGCTGCTGGGCTGCTACCAAAGAGGATTAGCATAACTTGCGCAACCCGGAACCGTCGACTCCGCTAAATGGTGTTCAATACCGCTGGAGTCAAAATTCACCTTTCGCCATAGTCTCCTTCGAATTAAGCCTTCCATAAGGTTGTTCACCTTTTCGCCCATGATCTTCCGCGCACATACCCCTTACACATGCGCCAAAGCCCCAGCTTTTAAGGTGTTGTCACCAGTTAGCAAGCAGGTCCTGGCGACACTATATAGCTCGCGACTTCCTTTGGTTGGCATATGTACCACGCCTCCAGAAGCTGGTCGGCCGATGCGCCTTCCAAATAGACCAGAGCGAGTCAGCCTCAGTAGTGTGTTTGGGAAATCAAGATATGCTGAGGACGCACTCGGACATCACACGTATTTACGTGGGTGCAACAGGAATGTGAAATCACGATTGGATTGCACTGGCCGACGAAGCTGTCGTGGTGATGTCAGCCATTGCTTTGGGGCTTGCTAGTAGCTGGTCCCCACTTGCTACCGTTCCCCCTTTAAGGGTAGCTCGTGATTTTCGGTTAGACGTTTATAATATATTAGATTGATTTAGACTACGTACGGGAGAGTCGCCAAAGGAAACGACGACTGGGCTCGACGAAGCTATTAGGTATACGGCGGATTACGCCGCTTACTTCTGTGGTTAGCAGCATTAACGCGAGACGTTTTATGTTCAGTTCAGTGGCGCCTTTTGACACCATTAGAGCGAAGCTAGGCGCAGAGAGTCAATGGTGTTTGTACGGTAAGCCGTCGGGCGCTCAAACCGGCACGCAGAAAGTTACCGCCCTCTTAGGTAGGGGTTAGGAAAGGCGTTCAAGTTCAACGGTGTGAATGGAATCAATCTAACTATGCTCTGGCAGTGTGCATAAATAAACTTCGACAGGGATTCCTTCCCTGTGCCCATTCATTTTCACAGGGGTGGCCGATGGGAATCTTTGGAATAATCCTCCGGGCCGGTCGGCAAGGAACCTTCAGCCACGCCTTCACAGAAGTACTCGTCGATTATGCAAAGGTCGAACCGGAGTGGGCCGGGCGAGGACGCACGAATGAGTTGAATGTATTACATAGGGAGTATCCTATTGATTCAGACATAGATCTCCAGACATCGTGGCAATGTGTGCATACTAGTCGACCTATAACGTGTGCTGCGGCCTCCCCTGTTCGGTTCCACCCGCTGATTCGGACGCACCTTTCCAACCCAGACACCCCTATTTTCAAAACCCATTATTAATTCTAATTCAAATAATACGAATATATCATCTTACAATAATAAATAGATTTACTATTTCACTATTATCAACATATTTTCAGAATTAATTAGCTAAGCTTTACCCCAGCTTCTGAATGGGTTTTCATTATATTGCTGAGATCTTAGAAGTACCAAGCAGACTAGCTGTAGAGGGGAGGGTCAGATATGCACATGATGGCTATGGTCCTACAAAGGGGCCCTGTGCCGCTGTTGCGAGCAAAACCGCCAGTGTGCAGGCGATTCTTTATGGCGCAAAGTATCGTCCTTTGTGCACAAGTCTTGCTTTTTTGGGACGTTGAAACGGGCGACGATGGAATTCGGTTGGCTTTGTGCGAAGTTTGGCAGAGCACGGATGCATTTCTTTGCTATTTATCTTGGTGTGCACATTATCTCACATTAATTACCAGTGACATTCCCCCCAACGCGCTCTATCGGCAATGAAACCCAGACCTAAAGTGCGTAAGGCGTACTCAGGACACTGAAAGCCCTCTCGCTAGCATTTCACATCTATGAATCGCGCCATCAACACACGATATGATGGGCCCCGTCGCATGAACCGTAACAGTCGAAATCCGCAACTCAGTGATCGCGGACACCGTCCCTATCCGCCGGCCCTGCACCGTGCCCCACAAAACAGCGTTTTTCGGTGCGCTCCGTATACGCTCGCCACTTCCCGAATATAGTACCAGAAAGACAGTTTAACATTGAAAACAATTATATAGGGGGAACGCAACCTGGAATGCGCTTTTTGGGCGTTTTTCGTGGCAATAATATACAGAGGGGAGATGATAACCTGAGTGCCGCACTGTACCACCTGTCATGCTCGGAAGCACAATTTTCTGCGATAAATTTATTGAGCACAGCTGATGATGATATAAAGAGGTTAGATTTATGGAACCCTCGTTAATTCTTTCTTATTGCTGTGATATCCAGCCGTTCTGCAGATATAATCTCTTAATGGCAGCACGAATAGAGGCGAGCAATCGCGGCGATACAGATTGACATCTAAGAGAGACGAAGAACTCCAATAATTATGGTCATGAATTCTTAGTGAGACTGGGGCTTAAGCATTAAAACTTACAAAGCATGCTCGAAAATCCACGCAAGGAAGTATGGATATATTTTACAAAGACTCTATACCTGCCTGCTTAGTGGAATATCAGGTAGGGTAAAGCTGTGGATTTCTGAGCGATTTGTTGCCCATAGGGAGCACCGACGGAAGGTCGTTAAGAGCCATACAAATTCTGGCCGTAATACACGGTTGAAGTTAAGCTCAGGTCCCTAGACGGATGGCCAACTACTTGGATTCCCGACAATCCGTCAGGAGGTCTACGCATTCAGCGATGAGCTTCTTCCTTCTTCCTCCTCGATAATCAAGAAATCAAGAACCCGTACACTATATACAAAATTTCAACGTACGGTCTGCTTCAACCTCATTGTTCACCGTTTAGCATAAGGACCCCTTGACACCTCGCTTTCAGGGCCGTACCAACAGTAACGAAGCATCTGCTCAGCCTGTCAAGTAACTGTGACTATCTTGTGCGGCGAACTGCGGGGATTTAGTGCGCGTAAGGCGGTGATGAAGTTCGTATGGATTGACGCAATCTTGTATTTTGTTGTTTTGAGGAAGAAACCAGTTCACCTCAGCGGCGCTCCTATAAGGAGCTGGTAGTTGTATTTGGCTTAAAGCTGTCTTAGTTTCATGGTGCCGAGCCATACCTGTGCCTTCCACATAGCGAACTATACGATCTCCCTAGGGTAGACATTGACTGGCCTTTCCTGCGTATAGCTGTGAATAAAATTGATCTCGTGAGTGAATCGCTTAGACTAGTAGGTGTTTTAATGTAGGAATAGAGAGTGAGATGGGTGGGGAGTTTAGTGTAGTAGGAAATAAGTTGATTTATTATGCTAGTACATGGTTAGATCGTGAACAGTGAATAATCTAGAGGAGGAATCGCTCTGGTTAAATATTCTTGTGGCTTTCATTTTTTATAATGGGTTTAATCAATAGTTGTGGGTCTGAGTGGGCTGTTAAATTCGCACTTACTCAGTTCTATTAAGTACACAGTGATGGTAGTGTGTGTGTACTATTCCAGCCGCTTATAAAGGGTTTGGTACGGTAGAGAAACCCATGCGCTTCCGTACAAGGTCTTATGTTCAAACACAAATTATCGCTGCTTACTACGATGCGTTAGTGATAGGTAATTGTTAGTTTCACGGGGTTCAATAGCCAATTACCAAGTATAACAAGGGA